>JBBGZY010000239.1:13648282-16277423 GCA_037952925.1 Lithobates clamitans | reverse complement strand
CTTCCCTCTCTGTATACTGTAACCCCCCTTCCCTCTCTGTATACTGTAACCCCCCCTCCCTCTCTGTAATCTGTAACCCCCCTCCCTCTCTGTATACTGTAACCCCCCTCCCTCTCTGTATACTGTAAACCCCCCCCTCCCTCTCTGTATACTGTAACCCCCCCTCCCTCTCTGTATACTGTAACCTCCCCTCTCCCTCTCTGTATACTATAACCCCCCTCTCCCTCTCTGTATACTGTAACCCCCCTCTCCCTCTCTGTATACTGTAACCCCCTCTCCCTCTCTGTATACTGTAACCCCCCCTCCCTCTCTGTATACTGTAACCCCCCTCCCCCTCTCTGTATACTGTAACCCCCCTCTCCCTCTCTGTATACTGTAACCCCCCTCTCCTATACTGTAACCCCCCTTCCCTCTCTGTATACTGTAACCCCCCTTCCCTCTTCTGTATACTGTAACCCCCCCTCCCTCTCTGTATACTGTAACCCCCCCTCCCTCTCTGTATACTGTAACCCCCCTCCCTCTCTGTATACTGTAACCCCCCTCCCTCTCTGTATACTGTAAACCCCCCCCTCCCTCTCTGTATACTGTAACCCCCCATCCCCTCTGTATACTGTAACCCCCCCTCCCTCTCTGTATACTGTAACCCCCTCCCTCTCTGTATACTGTAACCTCCCCTCTCCCTCTGTATATGTAACCCCCCTTCCCTCTCTGTATACTGTAACCCCCCTCTCCCTCTGTATATTGTAACCCCCCTCCCCTCTCTGTATACTGTAACCCCCCTCCCTCTCTGTATACTGTAACCACCCTTCCCTCTCTGTATACTGTAACCCCCCTCTCCCTCTGTATATTGTAACCCCGCCTTCCCTCTCTGTATACTGTAACCCCCCCCTCCCCCTCTCTGTATACTGTAACCCCCCTCTCCCTCTCTATATTGTAACCCCCCTCTCCCTCTGTATATTGTAACCCCCTCCCTCTCTGTATACTGTAACCCCCTCTCCCTCTGTATATTGGTAACCTCCCCTCCCTCTCTGAATACTATAACCCCCCTCTCCCTCTCTGTATTACT
Source organism: Lithobates clamitans (assembly GCA_037952925.1). Taxonomy (NCBI): domain Eukaryota; kingdom Metazoa; phylum Chordata; class Amphibia; order Anura; family Ranidae; genus Lithobates; species Lithobates clamitans. Next base: position 16,276,357 of record JBBGZY010000239.1, on the reverse strand, counting down.
GTAACCCCCCTCTCCCTCTCTGTATACTGTAACCCCCCCTCCCTCTCTGTTACTGTAACCCCCCTCTCCCTCTCTGTATACTGTAACCCCCCCTCCCTCTCTGTATACTGTAACCCCCCCCCCTCCTCTGTATACTGTAAACCCCCCTCCCCTCTCTGTATACTGTAAACCCCCCTCTCCCTCTCTGTATACTGTAACCCCCCCTCCCTCTCTGTATACTGTAACCCCCCTTCCCTCTCTGTATACTGTAACCCCCCTCCCTCTCTGTAATACTGTAACCCCCCCTCCCTCTCTGTATACTGTAACCCCCCCTCCCTCTCTGTATACTGTAACCCCCCTCCCTCTCTGTATACTGTAACCCCCCCTCCCTCTCTGTATACTGTAACCCCCCCCTCCCTCTCTGTATACTGTAACCCCCCTCCCTTCTCTGTATACTGTAACCCCCCCCTCCCTCTCTGTATACTGTAACCCCCCTCCCTCTCTGTATACCCCTCCCTCTCTGTATACTGTAACCTCCCTCTCCCTCTGTATATTGTAACCCCCCCCTCTCTGTATACTGTAACCCCCCTCCCTCTCTGTATACTGTAACCTCCCCTCTCCCTCTGTATATTGTAACCCCCCTTCCCTCTCTGTATACTGTAACCCCCCTCTCCCTCTGTATATTGTAACCCCCCTTCCCTCTCTGTATACTGTAACCCCCTCCCTCTCTGTATACTGTAACCCCCTTCCCTCTCTGTATACTGTAACCCCCCTCTCCCTCTGTATATTGTAACCCCGCCTCCCTCTCTGTATACTGTAACCCCCCCCCTCCCCCTCTCTGTATACTGTAACCCCCCTCTCCCTCTGTATATTGTAACCCCCCTCTCCCTCTGTATATTGTAACCCCCTCCCTCTCTGTATACTGTAACCCCCCTCTCCCTCTGTATATTGTAACCCCCCTCCCTCTCTGTATACTGTAACCCCCCTCTCCCTCTGTAAACCCCCCCCCCCTCTCTGTACCTCAGTTTGGTTCTGGCTGTCCATCACGTGTAGTCTCTCTGCAGGCTGCAGCCAATGGTCGGGTGTAGTGTGGCCTCTGAATGCTCCTCGAGTGTCAGTCTGGGCTCCGCCCCCTCCCTTCTCCTTCCTTCCATTCAGCAGAGCGGCAAGCACAGCTGTGTGTCTGTGTGCAATCAGCTGTGCTCCGCTCGGGGATTTGGGCTGGATCGGCACTACAGGGGGAGAAAAGCTGTGACTGCAGCCCGGAGTTGGACCCGGCAGCCCCTGCCTGCAATCCGGGGACAAATCAGGGGACAGTCTTGGACCGGGGACCATGTCCTCAGGTCGGGGACTGTCCCCGGAAACCGGGGACGTCTGGTCACCGTACCGTACACACACAGCCGCCGGCGCTGAGGCGGCCAGGAAACTCAGCAAACACCTGCATCTTGCAGCAAACGGCAGATCTGGCAAATCCTCTCCAAAAACCGACAGGTAAGGAGAGGGGGAGCAGAAAATGGTCCCTGGAGTTCTGGAGACTCACAGTACCCAGGGTCCTCCAGTTCTCATGGGGAGCTCTTCATTGCCCCCCTGGAGAAATAGGGGAAACGAACTCCCCGGGAAGGGCAAGCCCCTACCAAACCCAAAGGTTTTCCCAAAAACCTGCAGTCTGGTTCCCAGCCCACGGCCTTAGGTCTATAAGAAAAAAAACAAACTGTTTCGCTGTGGGGAAACACAATCAAAAACTGGGGAGTGCAGGGAGGGGCGGGGTTTTTAACCTCTTTCTTGATTGTGTTTCCTGTCAGGAGGACCAGTCATCTCTCAGGGTGCCGTCCTGGAAGACGACTTGAGAAAGGTGCTTCAACAAAGTATTAGTTTAAGGGTGTGCACACTTATGCAACCATATCATTTAATTTTTTTATTTTTATTTCCCTCCACCTAAAAGATTTCAGTTTGTTTTTCAACTGAGTTGTACAGTTTAGATGTCACATTAAAGGTGAAAAAGTTCTGAAATGATTTATCGTTGTCTAATTTTTTTACATCACAGAAACCTGACATTTTAACAGGGGTGTGTAGACTTTTTATATCCACTGTATGTGAACCCAGCCTTAAGTGGTAGTAAAGTAGCAGTAGGTAAAATGAAAATCTCCTAAACATGCACCATTTAGGAGATATTCACGCTGGATTCAGCTGGTGATGTAACCGGTGAAAGCGCTGTGAAGGTCTGGCATGGCTGGGTTCGCATATGAGCACGCAGCAGCGCACAACAGGAGTCCGCTGCATCCTCGTTCACCGTTTCAGGGCAATTTAATTTTTTTGGCTGAATTTGGACCTGAAATGGACCAAAAGACGCACAGCGTTCCTGTGCAAATCACACCGGCTCCATAGAGAGCCGGTCACAATCTCCTGCTATTGTGAATTGCATGCAGGTTCCATCCCACATCCTATTCACACTTGTGTGAACCCAGCCTAAGAGCTCCGTGCAGGAGCCGAAGGCTCCCATGCACGATGTCATCGCAGCTACGTCCACTCAGCTGGAGCCCGCGAACCCTGGAGGACCGGGGGGAAGATGGAAGTCGTGTCAGCTGTGACTAAGGATGAGCTCAGGCGTGTTGGTAACCGCACGTTCAGAGCCCCGACAGGGAGTCGGAACTGCACACCACTAATCGCAGGCAGTGAGATTTCTCGATCTCTGCAGCCGGGGATCGAGAAATGTCTCACTGCCTGTGATTAGCGCTGTGCAGTTCCAACTTCCTGTCGGGGCTCTGAACGTGCGGGTTATGAACACGCCTGAGCTCATCCTTAGCTGTGGCAGCGCGCCGCTGGAGGGCTTCGTTCTAAGGTATTTCATAATATGCAATTGCCTTACAGAGGATTTTTTTTAAATTGCTGCAGTTTATTACCGCTTTAAACTGGGAGTACACAGGTGTACAAAAATTGCTGCATGCGTTAGATCGCGCAACAGACCCTTTTTTTTAGCTTTATTCTGATTGGAGGACACAATTAATGGCACGTTGCAGTAAAATTCATATTTTCTTCCATTTTAGACTGGGGTGCCATTAGATTTTGCATACTTTTAAAGGGTACTGTGAGTGAGAGAGGTTGATCTACTCATTCCCATACCTCCCAACATTTTGAGATGGTAATGAGGGACACCTACTAGCAAAAGTATGTAAGCATAGGACACGCCCCCTTAAAGGAGAATTACCTAAAAAAAAAGATTAGTTACATTCACAAGGGCTTTTTATTTACCACTACCATGCCTTTATCTTGGCTTTTAAAATCTATAAGTGCTAGACATGTGCGCCATCAATACATTTGTTTCGTTCCGTTTGGTATTAGAATTAATTTGTGTTTCGTGTCCAAAATTCAATTTAAATTCATACGAAACACAAATTTTCGTTAGGTTTGTTAACTTTTCGTAACAATTACAAATGTTCGTTATGTTGAATTTATCATTATGAGGGGCTCCAACCATCCCTGTGCTGTGCTGACTTCCTGTGGTTTTTAACTTTTAGGTTCGTTAACTTTTTATAACAATTACGAATGTTCGTTAGGAATTTGGATCCGAAATTCGTAAACGAAATTTCGTACAAAATCCGGAAGCATAGCAATTTGTATTTTGGATCCTCCCGAATGTACGAATTTACGGAAATTCGTACGAATTGAAACTAATCGCATGTCTAATAAATGCAGCAATTTAGAATTTGGATGAAAGGTTTGGCACTGGGAAACACTTTTTGAAAGATAAATACCATAGCTCCCAACTGTCCCTGATTTTGAGAGACTGTCCCTGATTTGGAGCAATGTCCCTCTGTCCCTCATTTTGGTCTGATCTATATAGATGTATATAAAATGCTTTTTTTTATCAAAAAGTGTTTCCCAGTGCTAAACCTTTCATCTGGTTCCTAAATTGCTGTATTTGTAAATTCCAAAAGAAAAAATAAAGGAATAGTAGTGGTAAAAAGATCACTTGTGGGTTTAACCAATCTTGTTTTTTTGTACAATTCTCCTTTAGGGGGTGTGCCCTATGCCTGCATACTTTTGCTGATAGGTGTCCCTCATTCCCATCTAAAAAAGTTGGGAGGTATGAAATACTGCATTTTATATACAACTCTATAGATCAGACCAAAATGAGGGACAAATGAGGAGGAAAGAGGGACATTGCTCCAAATCAGGGACAGTCCCTGGAAATCAGGGACAGTTGGAAGCTATGTATTCCCCCGCCTGTGCTCCATGGAGGGATTCCTGAGCTGTCAGAGCTCCTAATAGAGTGAACCTGTTAGTGACATGGAGAGCCCGCCCCCCTCTCTCCGCTGACTCCGCCCCCCTCAGCAGCAGTGAGAGGCCAGGGAACCCTCCTCTACAATAATCGTACAATGGAAAATCCTCTACGTCATGCCTAGCCCCGGGCAGGGTCGTGCACTGACAGACACAGGAACGAGTCATGTTTATGGAACTTCCATGAGACTTCATTTCCTGCCAACTTTCCAGTACAGAGGAGAGAGCCCGCTCCATGGAAGTTGTGGTGAGTGGACCGCTCCGTTGTTCCCGGTGTAGTAATGAGAGCTGTGTGACCGGGGCGGTGGGAGTGGGTGAGGAGCCATGCGTGTCCCCGGACTCGTGTAACACAGGACAGGCGGAGTGTTCATTGAGGAACCTCCGGCTATCCTAATGAGGATGTGAGGGGAGGAGGGGCGGCCAGCCAGGGATTTCCGAGCGACGTCAGCAGAGCGGGCTGTGTGCGCTGACAGGAAGCACGTGGTGTGATCTCCTCTATTGTGTGTGACAGGGCAGAGGACACCGAGCAACACTACGTCATCGGGTCACCTGAGGGGGCGGGGCCGTACAACAACAACAATACCACTCTTCTCCATATACGTGCTCATAGTCATACATGGGCAGCTACTGCTTGGGCACAATCACTTTTTTTTTTTATTTCTCTGGTATGTGTGCAATACTCAATATTAATCCCCAAAAAATACTTGGATACTATTGTTATCTTTTAACCGCTTGCCGACCAGGCGCCGTCATTATTCTACCGCAAGGTGGCGCGGTCCCACAAATCGTCGTAGGTGTACGCCGACTCGGGAACTCGCTTTTGCGGGCACGCCCATTGGGGGAGCCAATCAGTTGGTCCGGCAAACTTATGGTTGCAACCTCATCCCTTTAAACCCGATCACATAATTACGCAGGTTCTGTCATACCTACCAACTAAGGATGAGCTCCGGCGTGTTCGCACACCCCACGTGCAGAGCCCGCCAGGAAGTAGGCACTGCACAGCGCTAATCACAAGCAGTGAGACATTGTCTCGTGCGGCTGCAGAGATCGGGAAATGTCTCCCTGTCTGTGATCAGCGCAGCGCTGACTTCCTGGCGAGCTCTGCACGTGGGGTGTGCGAACACGCCGGAGCTCATCCTTACTCCCAACATTTTGAGATGGGAATCAGGGTCACCTACTAACAAACCTATGTAGGCATTGGACACGCCCCCTGCCACGCCCCCTTGGAAGAGAATAAACAAAAAAAGATTAGTTAAATCCACAAGGACTTTTTTTTACCACTACTATTCCTTTATATTGGCTTTTAAAATGTACAAATGCAGCAATTTAGAAATTGAGTGAAAGGTTTAGCAATGGGAAAAACTTTTTGAAAGATAAATAATGCATTTTATATACAACTATATAGATCAGACCAAAATGAGGGACAAATGATGGGGGGAGAGGGATAGAGGGACATTGCTCCAAATCAGGGGCAGTCCCTCGAAATCAGGGACAGTTGGGAGGTATGGGTTCTGTGGCTGATTAAGGTGGTAATTAAACTCACTTGGTGCCTTATCTGCATTTAATTAGCCTCAGAACCTGTGTAATTCAAAGGTGTTCGGGTTTAAAGGGATGAGGTGGCAACTCTAGGCGGACTCGATCGTCCGCGATCGTTCCCCGCAGTGACAGAACAGGGATTTGCCTGTGTAAACAAGGCAGATCTCCGTTCTGACAGGGGAGATCACACAGATCCCGTCTTTCTGCTAAGCAGGAAGACGGATCTGTGTGTTTCCCCAGTGAGCCCTTCCCCCATACAGTTAGGCCCCTTTCACACTGGGGCGTCGGCACCGTTGGAGGGGGTTTTCGGCTGCTAGCACAAAAAGGGTTAAAACGACCCGCAAAGTTTGCCGGCGGTTCAGCAGCGGTGCCCATTCAGTTCAATGGGCAGGAGTGGTGTATACACTGCTCCTTCACCGCTCCAAAGAAGCTGCTTGCAGGACTTTTTTTAGTGTCCTGCCAGCGCACCGCTCCAGTGTGAAAGCCCTCGGGCTTTCAAACTGGAGAGACAGGAGAGGCTCTTTACAGGCGCTATTTTTAGCGCTGTAGTGCCTGTAAAGCAAGCGTCTCAGTGTGAAAGTGGTCTTAGAAAACACCTGCAGGGAACACATTTAACCCTTTGATGGCCCCCCCCCGATCGTAACCCCTTCCCTGCCAGTGTCATTAGTACAATGACAGTGTATATTTTTAGCACTGATTACTGTAATAATGTCACTGGTTCCCAAAAAAAGTATCAAAAATGTCAGTAAGGTGTCCGATCTGTCCGCGGCAATGTCGCAGTCCCGCTAAAAATCAGTGATCGCCGTCATTTCTAGTAAAAAAAATAAATAATAATAATGAAAATGCCATAAATCTATTCCCTATTTTGTAGACGCAATAACTTTTGGCGCAAACCAATCACTATAACGCTTATTGAGATTTTTTTTTTACAAAAAATATGTAGCAGAATACATATCGGCCTAAACGGAGGAAGTAATTTGTTTTTTTTTTTTTACATTTTTTTTTTCAGAAATGTTTTATAGCAGAAATTAAAACTTTTTTTTTTTTTTCAAAATTGACGCTCTTTTTTTTTGTTTATAGCACAAAAACTAAAAACTGCAGAGATGATCAAATACCACCAAAAGAAAAGCTCTATTTGTGTGGGAAAAAAAGGACATAAATTTTATTTGGGTACAACGTCGCACGACCGCGCAATTGTCAGTTAAAGTGACGCAGTGCCGTATCGCAAAAAATGGCCTGGTCATTAAGGGGGTTAAATCCTTCCAGGGCTGAAGTGGTTAAACCAGAGTTTAGTATTACTTTAAACCCAAAAGCAAACGTTTATTATATTGCAGCTTACCAATTTTTAGAAATGATGGTTGCATTAGTTTTCTTTTTTAGGCTTTCTTTCCTGTATTTTCATCTGGTGATCCAGCCAGCATGTCTGGAGTTCCTCTTTAACACTTTTTTAGGCACACATTTAAAAGAGAAGTATGTTTTTTTTTTTCTTCCCCCTTTTATATATGCCTAGGTGGATGCAGCATTGAACCGACGCTGCATCTGTCCCCCGGTGCCTCGACACTGAGAATTGAGCCACCGAACACCACCGATGGCTCGGTTCTCACAGATCCCCGAGCGGAGAGCTACTGACTCTCATTCAGCAGCTCTCCTCTCTGCTCCTCCACGCTCACTGACTCTCATTCAGAAGCTCTCCTCTCTGCTCCTCCACGCTCACTGGAGCGCTGAGCTGTGGAGGGACAGGGAGCTGCCATCTCAGGCTCTCAGTGGCTCGCTGAGAGGCTGAGGCAGGCATCAGTCCAGGCACTTGGTGGATCCAGACCTTATTGTCGCAGTGACTCGGTGCCTAGACTGATTCCTGTGACGTCCGCAGAGAGCAGACTTCAGACCACTCTGCTGAAAACGGGTCCCAGGAGTGCAAAAAGATTTGCACTCCTGTGACCCAGATTAGAAGCCCAGCCAAACAAGCTCAGACTGGACTTTAACCCTTTGATTATCTGACATGTTAATTACTTCCCAGCCAGTGTCATTAGTACAGTGACAGTGTATAGTATTAGCATTGATCATTATTATTGTTACTGGTGATATCTGTGTCAGTTTTCCAGCTGCACTATTGCAGTCCCATTATAAGTCACTGATCACTGCCATTACTAGTGTAAAAAAAAATCCAGTATATGTATTATATTATAGTTTGTAGACACTATAACTTTCACGCAAACCAATAAATATACACTTATTGTTTTTTTTTTATACCAAAGAGATGTAGTAAAATATCTATGTAGTGAAATACATTTGGCCCAAATAAAAGACATTTGATTTGATTTTCATTTATATAATAAAAAACCCAGTGGTGATCAAATACCACCAAAATAAAGCTCTATTTGTGTGAAAAAAGGATATATATTTTGTTTGTGTACAGTGTTGCTTGACCAAGCAATTTCCAGTTAAAGTAGTGCAGTGCTGAATAGCAAAAAAATGGCCTGGTCATGAAAGGGGTAAAATCTGGAGCTGAGGTGGTTAAATACCAGGATTTAGTTATGAGGTGTTGATCTACACAAGAAGGTATTTAAATGTAAAGGTTTAGTTCTACTTAAAGTAGAACTATAGGCAAAACTTTTTAATTTTTTTCATTTTGGATAGAGCAAGGGAGGGTTATAATGCCTGTCAGTTTTTTTTTTTCGCCATCTGTGTCTCATTGCGGAAATTTCCCTTCACTTCCTGTCTTATAGCCAAACAGGAAGTGAAAGGAAATCTCTGCAAATTAAGGGAATTCTATGGGGACCCCCAGGTCACCAGAACTAGTGTCCCCATTGGAAGATTTACCCTCTATTACTTTTCTGGGGACAACCCAAAATTTGGGATTTTCTTTTACCTTCAATGATATTAGTAAACAGGACAAATAGAGAGGGTGAATCACAGCAGGGGCACAGGCAGCAATAAAAACTGACAGGTGTCCTAATCCCTCTCCTCTCAATCCAAAACTAAAAAAAAGTTTTGCCCTTAGTTATACTTTAAGGCTGGGTTCAGACCGCAGCATGCTCTGACTCACAGCAGGGGTCCGGTGTGTCTCCATTCACCGTTTCAGGTCCGATTTCAGCTCGAATTTTGGGCTGCATTCCAACATGAACCGGGCCAAAAGACACATAGGACTCCTGTGCAATTCGCTCCAGAGCCGCGGTGGAGATGTGTGAACCGGCTCCATAGCTAATGCCAGCATCTATTTTTGGGTGCCAGTCTTTGGGCTTCTTTATTGGCTGGTGGGGGATGCTATCATTCCTGCGCATGTGCACTCAGAGACCGGCCCAGCACTATAAGCTGAGCTGTGCATGTGCAGCTCTCTTTATAGCACCGGAGAAGACGGTGAGCAGGCAGGTGGGGGCATTTTTATGATAGAAGAGACGGTGCATGTCTCTACTGCAATAAAAGCCTGCGTGCTTGCATTCTTACAGTGGAACTTATTTTTTTTTACTGTAGTGACAAAGTCGCCTTAAAGCACAACTTTTTGGTTAGAACATTTTAGAATGTACGTGAGAATTTTGCTGTGATCCCACTGGGACGATTATCTATTACATTGTGTTGTGTTGAGCCCAGTATAGAAAAAAGGCCAACAAGTGTCCCCAGCACAGGAAGCGATACAAATCTGACAGAGATTCATACCTTTCTCCACACTACTTAACTATTGTTTTTATTGCTGGCTTTGTTCCTGTTGGAGAGATTTGCCATCACCCACTGTTCTTATAATGCCTTGACACCAGGACAGGAAATTAAGGGAGATCTCCTCAGTGTGGACACAGACAACAATAAAAATTTAGAGCTACCTCCGAAGGAGCCACTTGGTGATTTGGGTCCTCTGTTCTGCCCTTAGACTCCAAGAACAACCTCAGCCCCTTTGACACACCCAGTTGACTGAAAGTCAATGCAAGCACTTATAAAAACACCAGTTACCTTTAGCTTGAGTGAATTGCTACCAGCAAATGCACACAAGACCGTTTTGTGGTAAAATTAACTCAATATATTGGTACGAGTTAGAGTAAATGATGGCACGAGCATAAATGAGCATATACAGTAGGTAGATACAGACACAGTTTGCTAGACAATGTAATCCCTATATCAAAGAAACTTAGAATAGAGTTCTATACCACTAGACTGGGATTAACGCATGAATTAACAACGTCAGCAATAAACGGTGCATATATGCAAGCATTAACTGCAATGTGAATGACAATACTATAACTAGTCTAGGGTGCACTCTAGGTAAATAGCAAGGATATGGTGCAATGTGTCCTGAGAGGTATCTCTTAGCATAAGCAATACGTGAATAAGCAGCTCTAAAGGGACAGTCTTTAGTTCTTACTCTTCAACTGGCTAGTGCTGGGGCCCAGTTGTACCATTGGTGCCCATGAGAAAAGTGAAGCCTAAAGCAACAATAAGGCTACTAGATGGCTGTATGATCCGTTCCTAAAGGGCTCAGTCTTTTTAGCAGCAGATAGTAAATCCCAAGCAACAGTTCACCAGTTCCAGTGATATTGAAGCTCACCATCCGATCACACACAGTGATTAGCCCACTCTTTGACCTGCACCCAGGTGGCTGTGGCTGTCGGCACCACCAAGATCACTGTTCCATATCCTGCAGATATGCAGCTGTGATTCTGCACACTAGACAGCGATGTGCACTCTCCAGCCTCCCTTATGGCAAGAGGAAACTGTGTTCTGTACAGCCTGAGAAAATGCAACTCTTTCCCCTCCTGGCAATCTCTCTTTGGGAAATGCAGTGCAAAAGCTCTTGAATAAAGTATAGTTTCTCTCCTCTGGGCTACAGTTCCCACAGTGTAGTACTGCCTGACTCTTCCTGCTCAGCAGCTCCCTCCTCTTGCTGATATAACTGTTAATCAGTTCAGCACTGCAGGGCAGCAGATACAGAGAGCAGCTATATAGCCAGTGTTTTTCTCACTCTCCATTCTTAGCCAAGCAACTAGCTACACAAACCTTACATGCTCTAACCTTCCTAGTTCTGTACAAAACGTAACTAACAAAGATTTTGCAAATAACAAAAAGAAACAAAAAATCTACCACCTGGGACTTTGGAGGCACACCATGTTACAATAAAATACTATTTCTTTTAGGGATGTCCCGATACCACTTTTTTGGTACCGAGTACAAGTACCGATACTTTTTTTCAAGTACTTGCCGATACCGATTACCGATACTTTTATTTTTAATGTCACGTGGCAGTGTTTTTTTTTTTTTTTTTTTTACAATTTTTATTTTATTTTTTTACAATGCTTTCTTTTTTTTCTTTTTTTAGGAGGGGAGGGGGTGGACGCTGTCTGTGTGTTTTTTTTATTTAAATTTTTATTATTTTTTACAATAATTTTTTTTTTTATTATTTATTGCAATACTTTGTGTTTTTTTTTTTTAAATCAGCCCTGTTGGGGGGCTTTGGTGAGATATCAGAGGTCTTAACAGCGGTGATCGCGTGTGGGGGACTTACAAGCACCGATCACCGCTGTATAGATTTCACTAAAGCAGCTGAAAGGCGCGGGGGGAGAAGCTTGTAACTCCCCCACGCGCCGATCACTGCTGACTCTCAAGGTATCGGGGGAAGCATCGGGAGCATTTGCCTGAGTTCAAGTACTCGGGCAAATGCTCGGTATCGGTGCCGATACCGATACCAGTATCGGTATCGGGATAACCCTAATTTCTTTATTCATAGACAACATACATAAAATATTTTCCATTGTATTGTAGAAAGTTTTATAAGGTGTCAAAGTACAAACATTAAAATGAACTTCAAATCGAACAATACAGTTGTATCATATAATACTGGTATTTTATGACGTGTGCAGTTGCTCCTGTTAGTCGACGGCGGCCATATTGGAATCACCTGGATGCCATCTGATATTGGGCTAACTCTAGTTTTGATTTTGTGGTTTCAAGGAATTTAATATGGTCCTGTGGAAAAAACAAATATAGCAGTTTTCTGTGATCTGTTATATGGACCAGATTCTCTTATACACTTTTAGCTTACTGAAGCATCGTCATTCCAGCCTCTAATGCAATAGAGGTATGTGTTGTTTAGCTGTTGTTTAAACAAAGAGATTTATGAGTGCTGAAGTTCTATACTAGTGTTTTGTAATTCTAGGAGAATATATGTGTTGAAAACTGCTTGCATATCTGTGATCCTTTTATCCCTTTCGGGTCTAGTTTTGAAGATACTGGAAAGTTCCATCTAGATTTTAGGTCTGGGACATACACTCACGGCCACTTTATTAGGTACACCTGTTCAATTGCTTGGTAACACAAATTGCTAATCGGCCAACCACATGACAGCAACTCAATGCATTTAGGCATCTAGATGTGGTGAAGACAATTTGCTCAAACCGAGCATCTGATTGGGGAAGAAAGGGGATTCAAGTGACTTTGGCATGTTGTTGGTGCCAGAGGGGCTGGTCTGAGTATTTCAAAAACTGCTGGTCTACTGGGATTATCACTCACAGCCATCTCTAGCGTTTACAGGGAATGGTCTGAAAAAGAGAATATCCAGTGAGCGGCAGTTGTGTGGATGAAAATGCCTTGTTGATGTCAGAGGTGAATGAGCAGACGAGATGATAGGCAAAAGTAACTCAAATAATCACACTTTACAACCAAGGTATGCAGAATACCATCTCTGAATGGCTAAGCTCCGGGGGGGGGGAGGGATTGAAATGCGTTGGAGGCATGGCCTGGTTGGAGTCCAAGCTGAGTTTGCCACTCCATTCACCTCTCTAGGACACCTTAGATGTGCGACTTCGAGGGGCTACCCTTTTTTCTTGAACCGGGTGCCACTCCTGTCAGCTAAGTGCCCCCACAGCAAGCAGCTTGCTATGGGGGCACCCGAGCCGAGCCACAGCTCCGTGTCCATTCAGACACAGAGCTGTGGCCCAGCCCTGCCCCCTTTCTCTCCTCATTGGCCGACTGACTTTGACTTACAGCAATGGAAGCCAATGGCGCCGTGCTGCTGTCTCGGCCAATAAGGAAGGAAGTCCCAGGCAACTGAGACACTCCTGCACTATCGCTGGATCTAGATGGGGCTGAGGGGGGCTGCTGCACACAGAAGGTTTTTTATATATTAATGCATAGAATACATTAAGATAAAATACCTTCTGCCTTTACAACAACTTTTAAGCTTTGACAGCAAAAAACTGGAAGCTGATTGGTTTCTATGCAGAGCTGCATCAGATTTTGCACTCTCCAATTTTAGTAAATCAACCCCTTCCCATTTTAGGGTGGCTCTCTCTGCATGGGGGAACAACAGAGCCAACCTTTAACAGCAGCATTGTCAATCTGGGCTAAGGGTAGTGTTAGATGGACTAGCAGATTTAAATAGGTTATAAAGGCTGAAGGTTTTTTTTAGCTGAATGCATTCTCTGCATTAAGGTAAAAAACCTTCCAACGTCAGGTCCCCCCCCAAATACTTACCTGGGCCCGAACTCGATCCAGCAATGTGCACTAGAGCAGTGGTTCTCCCGTGTGCTGTCTCTCTCTGTCTCTCTGTGTGTGTCTCTCTCTCCCTCTCTCTCTCTCTCTTATCTTCCTCTCTCTCTCTCCTCTCTCTCCTCTCTCTGTCTCTGTCTCTCTCTGTTTCTCTCTGTCTCTCTCTCTTATCTTCCTCTCTCTCTCTCCTCTCTCTCCTCTCTCTGTCTCTGTCTCTCTCTGTTTCTCTCTCTCTCTGTCTCTCCTCTCTCTCTGTCTCTCCTCTCTCTCTGTCTCTCTCTGTCTCTGTCTGTCTGTTTGCCTCTGTCTCTCTCTCTGTCTGTCTGTCTCTCTCTCTCTCTGTCTGTGTCTCTCTCTCTCTCTCTCTCTCTCTCTCTCTGTCTCTCTCTCTCTCTGTCTCTCTCTCTCTCTGTCTCTGTCTCTCTCTGTCTCTCTCTCTCTCTGTCTCTCTCTCTGTCCCTCTCTCTGTCCCTCCCTGTCTCTCTCTCTGTCCCTCTCTCTCTTTCTGTCTGTCTGTCTCTCTCTTTCTGTCTGTCTGTGTCTCTCTCTCTCTCTCTCTCTCTCTCTCTCTCTCACTCTCACTCTCTCTCTCTCTCTCTCTCACTCTCACTCTCACTCTCACTCTCACTCTCACTCTCACTCTCACTCTCACTCTCACTCTCACTCTCACTCTCACTCTCACTCTCACTCTCACTCTCTGTCTATGTCTCTGTCTTTCTCTCTGTCTATGTCTCTGTCTTTCTCTCTGTCTATGTCTCTGTCTTTCTCTCTGTCTATGTCTCTGTCTTTCTCTCTGTCTATGTCTCTCTCTCTCTCTCTCTCTCTGTCTCTCTCTCTCTCTCTCTGTCTCCCAGTGGGGCATCCCAGAAGCGTAAGTATAACATGTTTATTTAAAAAAACAAAAACATTTACCATAACTTTAACATAGATAAAAATAGCGTTAAATATTGGTGTTTGTGTTGGCCCAGGTGTTGCTTTGGCAGTGGTTTCCTGTGCCTAACGGAAAGGTGGCATTTATGTGTTTTCTTCATTATCGAAATGTCTAACCTAAGTCTGGTGGTTTTAATTTTTTCCAGGATCTGGCTGGAAGTTGTCTTATTTTGAGGAATAGTGTTCATCACACGGGTTATAATCTTGGAGGGAAAAGCTCCTGCAAACCAGCTGCCCATCCTTGAGATTTCCTAGCAACTGGCAAAAACACCAGATAACATGTACATCATTCCTAATTACAGTAACATGTGCAGTTCCATTTGCACTGCAACATTTCTTGTAATTTGACCACTTAATTGTTATTCCGTGTATTTATACAAGCAATTTAAGTACATTTTTTGTTATTGCCTTTGTGCCTCTCATTCTAACCGTAAACGCAAACCTTCCTAGATGTAGAAAATCAGCCAGACTGATTTATTAGCAAACCTGGGTGAACCAAGGTCTTTTCCTTGGTAACCTTGGTTAAGAATAAAGATAGAAGAGACATTGACCTGCTCAGGTTGCTCCTCTCTGATAGGACAAATGTGGATGGTACAGAGGGCTCTATTACTGTGAAAATATATGGATATTAGGTGCTTTGTGAAGGATATAGAAACTTTGTGTGCAGTTTACCAAGTTATGATTGGCATTTGAAACTCTTAGTTCTGAGTAATAAGCAGTAAAGCAAACTAGCATTATAACTTAGTAAATTAAGCCTTTTATCTGTTAAATAGTAGATGGTTCAAAAGTTGATTGGATACAATTAAAGTACATTTTTTTTAAGGGATTTCAGTAACATCTCATTAAAGAAAATTCTGCTCTAATTAGGCTAGATACCTAATTTAAAGTAAAACTTCACGCATGCAGCTAACACACAGTCAAAATACTTATAAGTTTTCTGTTTTGTCTACAAAAGGAGTTGTCATTCTGTACAGCCAGTTTTGTGATTTTTCACACAGCCAGGCAGGAGGTAGTACACTAAAGCTGGTCATACATTGATAGAAGTAACAAAATGTTTGATTTCAGAATGTTCATTCAATTCTCTAAGGCCCCTTTCACACTGGGGCGGTAGGGGGCGTCGGCGGTAAAACAGCGATATTTTTAGCGCTGTTTTACCGCGGTATTCGGCCGCTAGCGGTGCGGTTTTAACCCCCCGCTGGCGGCCGAAAAAGGGTTAAAACCACTCGTACAGCGCGGCTATAGCCGCGCTGTCCCATTGATTTCAATGGGCAGGAGCGGTGAAGGAGCGGTGTCCCATTGATTTCAATGGGCAGGAGCGGTGAAGGAGCGGTGAATACACCGCTCCTTCACTGCTCCAAAGATGCTGCTCGCAGGACTTTTTCTACCGTCCTGCCAGCGCACCGCTTCAGTGTGAAAGCCCTCGGGCTTTCACACTGAACAAACAGTGGAGGCTGTTTAGGGGCGGTTTGCAGGCGGTATTTTTAGCGCAATAACGCCTGCAAACCGCCCCAGTGTGAAAGGGGCCTAAGGCCTCATTCACATCGACATACTTAAGCGTACGTCCCCTGCAAGGGGTCGGGTTTGCACAATGCACAAGTGTTCAGGGGCAGTCCTACTCATGTCTAATGGGACGCAGCAGCTTCATGGACACAGGCGCTGGTCCCAGTTTGACAGTGTTGCAGGTTTGTGTCCCTGAATTTAGACAATGGGGTTTATTTACTAAAAGCAAATCCACTTTGCACTACAAGTGCACTTGGAAGTAAAGTCACTGTAGATCTGAGGGGACATGCAAGGAAAATAAAAAAACAGCATTTTAGCTTGCACATGATTGGATGATAAAATCAGAAGAGCTTCCACTCATTTCAGATCTTCCCCTCAGATCTAAAGCAACTACACTTCCAAGTGCACTTGTAGTGCAAAGTGGATTTGCATTCAGTAAATCAACCCCATTTGCGTTCCAGGACATGTACCTGCCCAGGTGTCAACTAGTCCTTCACGCAGGTGTATGTTTAAAGGGTAAGTTCACTTTTTAGAAAAAAATAAATGCACATTTTTTTTTGTAGGTAAAAAAAATGTGCATTTATTTTTTGGAGCCTGTAAAGCATTGCACCACCGATCAGCAGATTAGGAGGGACCGAGCAGCGGTTGCAGCATTGGAAACATGTTATATGTTCCACCCTAAAAATGAGTGGAACATGTAACATGTTCCCAAAGGTGAACTTTTCCTTTAAAGTGGATGTAAACCCGAAACTTTTTGTTTTTTGATGTCCTAATGTAGAGTATAATATTTCCTATCATTTTAGCCCAGTCTTGCCACAAAGAGTTAATCCATCTCTGAGCAATCCTCTTTTATTGTTCAGTGAGATAAAACTTGACAAACAGAGAAAAACTTTGTCAAATCCTCCCCCTTGCTGTGAGTGACAGGTGAATTTACATATCTCATGCACTAGCCTAAGACATGCATTATTTTTTAATCCCCCCCCCCACTCCTTTCTTCAGCAGCTCTGCAAGGATTGGCTGTTCCACACCTCAGCATGATTTGGCATGCTGAAGTCATGGGGTTACTTTCCTGTCTTTTCACTGGATGTTAGAGATCATAGCAGAAGTTCAGTGTAAGAAATACACAGGAGAAAATGTATATTGACAAGGGGAGTGTAGAGGTGGGCGGGGAGTCTACTGACATCACGACTCCACCCACCGAGCTCCAGACAACAGACCCACCCACAGAATATGCAGTTTTTCTGGTCTCATAACAGGCAGAGGGGAGACATTTGACAGGTAAAGATACATGCAGTAGGCATGCATATCCTTATAGATAACCCCTATGGCAGTAGTTTAGAAAGGATGACATTGGGTTTACATCCACTTTAAGTATGTGAGGGAGGCCTTATGGGTAATGGGGGAAAAATCAATGATTATTTCATCCGTAGCAACCAGAAAAATGAAAGATGACGAAGGATTTATTTTTCTTGTTTCTTATCTGAACAGTCTAAATTCAAATTTTGGTCCTTCGTGCAGAAAAATCAGACTTCTTTTAATGCGCATGTGCTAACATAAATTTCATCTGGAGCTAGAACTTTTGCGGTCATGAATACTCGTTATTTTAAATGATTATGTATGAGCCAGCTCACTAGCTGATGCAGGCCAGGGAAGCCTATACAGTGGGTATAGAAAAGAATCCCCCACCATTTTAAAAGAATCACATGTTATTGCTTTGCAGCCTGAAATGAAGACAGACACAGTTTTTGTTTTATCCAGCTGTATTTACTCAGTGCAACTTATAATATCTAAGTGAAAGGTATAACACCAACATGTCAGAAAATGTTAAAAAAAAATCAGAAACAGAATCACGGAGTTGGAAAAAGGATCAGCCCCCCCTTCTAAAATGACTTGTAAACTCAATCAGGTGTAGCTAATCACCTTCTCAATGGCACACAAAGCCAATTGACTTTTAGTGTTTGTTCACACCCGATGCATGTTTTTTCTGCATGAAAAATGCATGCACAGTGTTTTACATGTATTTCAATGGCCCTAGTTTAACAACGGTGCAGTCAGTTCAAGTCAGTTTCCGGTGCAGAAAAAAAAGAGTAGAACGTGCTGCATTTTTTTCTGCACAGAACTGTACTGGAACACAGCAAAACATATCAAAAACGCACCGAAACTGCATGTGCTGTGAATTGTAAGCAAAAACTCATTGGGAACCTATCCAGAGTGAATTTTTGTGGTGTGAACTGGCCTTTAAAAAGGGTTGACTCTTTTCCTTGCCCATTGTAACCAAGATCTCTGCTCAGTTAGAGGCTTTGTAGGGCAAGGGAGACAGTGGGGTCTATAAGACCCCCACTGGCTCCATAGAGAGTAAAAGATAAAGAGAAAAACAGGGAGTCGCACACCTTGCGCAGTTAAATTTTTAATGATTTAAAGTGATATTAGGTTAGTGTTTTGTTTTTTTTGTTTTTTTAATAACAGACATCTTATACTTACCTGCTCTGCGCAGTGGATTTTCACAGAGCAGCCCTGATCCTCTTCTTCTCAGGTTCCCGCCGGCGCTCCTGGCCCCTCCCTCCTGCTGAGTGCCCCCAGAGCAAGCAGCTGCTATGGGGCACCTGAGAAGCCTCACTTCTGACCCCCTGTGTTCATTCACTGTAGTGGGAGCAAATGGCTACCGCTGCTGTCCCAGCCAATGAAGAGGCAGAGACCTGGGAGAGCCGAGGCTCTCATTCACATCGCTGGATTGGGATCTGGCACAGGTAAGTTTTAGAGGGGCTGGGGTTGCTGCTGCGTGCATAAAATGCACAAACGTAAAAAAAACTTGTGCCTTTACAACCACGTTAATGATTCAATTGGTGATAAATGTTAACATCTTTCTCCTGATTTTTTTAATTTTATTATCAAAGGAAAACTGGCCCAAAACAGTAAAAAAAATATTTTTGAACTTTTAGCTGTACATTTCTTGCCATTTCCATCACCAAAAAAACCCCAACCAAAAAAAAATGTCCTACACCTAACATCAATCATGGGGAAACCACATGCTGTATGTGTACAACATTTATTGTTTGTACTCGCAGTAGGGCCCATCAATAAAAATGCACCTTTTTGCTTTTTTTTAAATTCTACTTAAAGAGGAGGTCCACCCACCACTGCAAAAATGAAAAGCAAGCAGCTACACATACTGCAGCTGCTGGCTTTTAATAAGAGTCCAGCGATGTTGGCACTGCAGCTGGTGTTTCCATCTGCTGTCGGATGCTGCCGCCACCATTGCGGGAGAGGAAACCCGGCAGTGTAGAATTTTGGCTTCACCCTGGGAACCCTATTGCGCATGCGCGAGGCTCTGCTCCTCTCTCCTACTGGTCTGGCGAAAGGGGAGGAGGAGGGAGCCGAACGGAGACGTCAATAGCTGTGGCTCCCAGGAGTGGAAACAGGATACCTGTCAAAGGTATCCTGTCCCCCCTCTCCCCTCCCCCCAGAAGGTGCCAAATGTGGCATCGGAGGGGGGGGGGGGGAGACAAATGAGCGGAAGTTCCACTTTTGGGTGAAACTCCACTTTAAACACACTGGCACTGAAAATAACATGATGTTTTTGTGCGTACAGCATTTAGAAGCACACACATGTACAATTACACATGCTTAGATGTGTACACGTGTAAAATTCTGCAAAATGCACACCCTGGAATGTGAGAAGGTAGCATGTACATGTACACATTGGCTCTCAGATCTATGAAAACAAACAAAAAAACAAAAACAAACGATGTACAGATCTAAATGCTGCTTTTTTAACATCCTAATACATGCTGATGCTAAGGCTTTGTTTACACTTTTGCTTGGGAGGTGGTAAAAACAGGCAGTTGAGCCACATGAAGTTGGGATATCTTTATTTGACCTACCATATTTAAGCAATTAAATCCTACAACTTGCTGCATATTCAGCAGATATAAATATTTGATAAATTGCATATATTATAAGGTTAAAAAAAAAGTTACAGGTAATCAGAAAAGCCTGTGTCGGCCAATGAAAAAATGTACACATGCTTCTAAACTGACATCTTGTCAACTTGCATTCTGTTTTGTTCTGGAAAGCAAATCATTGCCTCTAAAATCCTATCCTCTATTGTAGATCAAACTCACTCTGCCATTGTGAACCATTGTGAACCCAGAGTGCTCTGACGTTAAAAGAAAAAAAATGAAACATAAAAGAACACATGTTTTGTGACCCTTGAAATCCCCCCCCCCTAAACTGGCCCCTCATTGCATGAAGTGTCAGGTTAGAGGAGGAGATGCTGGGAGTGCACAGAAGGGAGGGGGAAGCCCAATGACGTTCGTCATCAAACGCTTAAGCAGGAGACTGTGGGTTGGACAGACAGATCACCCTGACAGCCCCTCCACTACAGAATCATATGACTAAAACCCTGCCAAAAGCTTTCATAGTGTCAGACTGGAAATGCAGACCTTACCCACCTCCCCCAGCACAAACACAGTGCTGCAGACAAATGTCGTGCAAGAATAAGGTCACTAATATTGACAACCTTGAAGGCATTTTTTTCAGTCTGTAACAAATGTAATTGCTGCATCTATTTATGGCATGTACCGTATATCTTCTGCCATGCAAACACAACATAAATGTGTGCTTTAATCTATCTTTACTCTTATAGGATATTCGCTAATTTTTAAATCAATATTTTATGTAGTAAAGGTCAGGGCCGGGACAAGGGGTGGGCAGGAGGGGGGGCGCCCTGGGCGCAATGGTTTATTGCAGGGATGGGGGCGCCCTAACCCTAAGGGAAGGGGGAGGGCGCAGTTTGGCATCTTTGCCCTGGGCGCTGGATGACCTTGTCCCGGAATCTATTTACTCGGCGCAATGTAATTTCTTTATATATTACCAAAAACTTGGGTATTATGATGTGTTTGTATGCACTAAAAACTGATATTAAAGTCTTGTTTGTTTTTATTTTGTTACCTGCTCTGTGATGTGGTTTTGGACAGAGCAGCCCAGATCCTCCTTTTCCCGGGTCCCTCGCCGCCACTCCGGGCCCCTCCCTCCTTCTGAGTGCTCCCACAGCAAGCAGCTTGCTATGGGGCACCCGAGCTGAACCACTGCTCTGTGGGTCCTTTCAAACACGGAGCCATGGCTTAGCCTTACACCCTCTCTCCTCATTGGCTCACTGAGTTTGATTGACAGCAGTGGAAGTCAATGGCAGCTACAGTATCTCACCCCCCATTTTTTGTAAATATTTATTATATCTTTTCATGTAACAACACTGAAGAAATGACACTTCGCTACAATGTAAAGTAGTGAGTGTACAGCTTGTATAACATTGTAAATTTGCTGTCCCCTCAAAATAACTCAACACACAGCCATTAATGTGTAAACTGCTGGCAACAAAAGTGAGTACACCCCTAAGTGAAAATGTCCTAATCAGGCCCAATTAGCCACCCCCCCACCCCCCGGTGTCGTGTAACTCGTTAGTGTTACAAGGTCTCAGGTGTGAATGGGGAGCAGGTGTGTTAAATTTGGTGTTATCGCTCTCACTCTCATTCTGGTCATTGGAAGTTTAACATGGCACCTCATGGCAAAGAACTCTCTAAAGGATCTGAAAAAAAGATTTGTTGCTCTACATAAAGATGGCCTAGGCTATAAGAAGATTACCAAGACCCTGAAACTGAGCTGCAGCATGGTGGCCAAGACCATACAGTGGTTTAACAGGACAGGTTCCACTTGGAACAGGCCTCGCCATGGTCGACCAAAGGAGTTGAGTGCACGTGCTCGGCGTCATATCCAGAGGTTGTCTTTGGGAAATAGACGTATGAGTGCTGCCAGCATTGCTGTAGAGGTTGAAGGGGTGGGGGGTCAGCCTGTCAGTGCTCAGACCATACACCACACACTGCATCAAATTGGTCTGCGTGGCTGTCATCCCAGAAGGAAGCTTCTTCTAAAGATGATGCACAAGAAAGCCTGCAAACCGTTTTCTGAAGACAAGCAGACTAAGGACATGGATTACTGGAACCATGTCCTGTGGTCTGATGAGACCAAGGTAAACGTATTTGGTTCAGATGGTGTCAAGCGTGTGTGGCGGCAACCAGGTGAGGAATACAAAGACAAGTGTGTCCTGCCTACAGTCAAGCATGGTGGTGAGAGTGTCATGGTCTGGGGCTGCATGAGTGCTGCCGGCACTGGGGATCTACAATTCATTGAGGGAACCATGAATGCCAACATGTACTGTGACATACTGAAGCAGAGCATGATCCCCTCCCTTCAGAGACTGGGCTGCAGGGCAGTATTCCAACATAACGATGCCAAGCACACCTTCAAGACCACCACTGCTTTGCTAAAGAAGCTTGGGGTAAAGGTGATGGACTGGCCAAGCATGTCTCAAGACAGAAACCCTATTGAGCATCTGTGGGGCATCCTCAATTGGAAGGTGGAGGAGTGTAAGGTCTCTAACATCCACCAGCTCCATGATGTCATGGAGGAGTGGAAGAGGACTCCAGAGCCTACCTGTGAAGCTCTGATGAAATAGATGCCCAAGAGGATTAAAGCAGTCCTGGAAAATAATGGTGGCCAAACACAATATTGACACTTTGGGCATTTCCACTTAGGGGTGTACTTACTTTTATTGCCAGCGGTTTAGACATTAAAGGCTGTGTGTTGAGTTATTTTGAGGGGACAGCAAACTCACACTGTTATACAAGCTGTACACTCACTACTTTACATTGTAGCAAAGTGTCATTTCTTCAGTGTTGTCACATGAAGAGATGTAATAAAATATTTACAAAAATGTGAGGGGTGTACTCATTTTTGTGAGATACTGTATAAATGCTGATTTTTTTTTACGTATATATGAAATATTTCAAAATTGCCCCAAATGATTAAAAAAAAGTGCTGCTTACAATTTTTACTTGCTTAACAATTCTACCTAGCTTTCCCCTTCTGTGTAATGTGGAGGGCACCAGGGAATATTATTCAACATTAACCCTGTCTGTACTATTCAAGCAGATTCCATTATCAGTTGTAAACTAGATGTGAATGCTGTGCTAAAGAGGTTGTAAACCCCCTGAAAAAAAATTCCCCCCAAAAAACCAACCTGCAAGACAAAGGCATAATGAGCTAGTATACATTGCATACTAGCTCATAATGAAATACTTACCTTAGAACGATGCCCTGCAGTGCTGCCCGCACTCCGCTCCCACAGCCACCGTCATTCCCTGAGTTACTTTGGGGTTGGTGAGCTTTGGCGCTATGATTGGTCGGAGCTGCAATTACGTCACTCCCTCGCATGCGCGCGGGTGCTGCCGGTCACGGCATGGGTCATGAAGAAACGGCACGAGCGGGCTGTTCCTTCAGTGCGCATGCGCCGATGATGTCAGCGGCAGCGTATATAGTAAATATCTCCTAAACGGTGCAAGTTTAGGAGATATTTACAGTACCTACAGGTAAGCCTTACTATAGACTTACCTGTAGGTACAATTAAAGAGGAAGGCTTGGGTAGCACGTTGTATGTTAAAGTATTTGTCCTGTTTACTGTTAACATAAAAAGTAAAACAAATTATCGAATTTTGGGTTGTCCCTGGAATAGTCTTAAAGGGGAAATCTTCCAATGGGAATACTAGTTCTGGTGACAACCTGAGTTTTTCTTCACTTTGGTGGGTTTTCCTCTCAGTTCCTGTTTTGTCTATGGGATAGGAAGTAAAGGCAAATCCCCCCTATGGGACACAGATAGTAAAAAAAAAAAGCTGATGGGGGTTATAACCTTCCCTTAATCGATCCAAAATGAAAGGAAAAGTTTTGGCTTTAGTTCTACTTTAATGTGATTAAAAAAAGCCCCTTAGTGTGTCCTTAAATTGCACTTTATTAGCTATTCTAAACAAAAGAAGTTCCCTATAAATCTCAATGCATAAACCTGCTCCAAGGAAACATCTAGAAAGGTAAGAAGTACAATTCATTTTTTTATATATGCTGTACACATGGGGGAAAAAAAAATATGGTTTCTCAAATTTGACTGCAAAAGTGGAACTACACTTTAAGCCAGAGTTCATTCACTATCGGACTCTACTGACATCAGCAATCTTGCACAGGCTGCTGCAGCTTCACAAGCAGAACAGGAGTGCCTTGGGACCTGATTTATACAGCCCTAATGCAAATTTTCCTAATGATACCACCTTCAGGCGGTCTGTGTTATCTCTTGGGACAGACATAACTTTGCAGTTTAGAGCCACTTTAATATAACATGCCAGATGTGTTGGCGTCATTGTCTGGTCCATATTTGGACTTTACTCCTTGTATAAATTGTAATGTAGAGATGACAAATTAGATTATACTTGGTCTTCTTAGTGGGAGCTTACTTCCAGCTTTTATGTCAGACCTCAGGCACACACAGATAAGTGCACAGCTCATGCTATCAAGGAATGAGATTGCTGGAAGTCTTGATAGTCTTTTCAGTTTGGCATTATGCTATTCTGAAATCAACAATGTGGCACGGACAGGGTCTGACTATTTCCCCACACCACAACATTTTTACTTGCAAAGTAGGGTTATTGATACTGATTATGATATAGGAATTTCTTGTAAACACATCTTCTTTAAGAGTACTTCCAGTAGAAAGTGACAAAAGTCTTTTCTGACTTGGAGCTGGTTTCTTAAAGAATATTTCTAAGGATGATAGAATTGCTGTATTTGATAGTGACCATCATTCTAGGAACGCAGAAGGCTTCTATATACTTACGTAAAAAGCAAGAGCATTAACTTGGCAGGCTGCGGGGTTCATCCTATTATCTTTACATTGGTTTTGTTGCAATAAACAATTTCAGCAGCAGGTGGTATTTGTAATCACAAATCTACGAAAATGGGACCTGTGTTGAAGGTGACCTCTATGACACTACATAGAGCAGCCCCAGCCCCAGGGTTCCTCCAGAGGTTTTTGGGGTTCAGTAATGGATTTATCTTCTGTCCGGCAGTGCTTGTGTAGTTCTGGCACCAGTGTCGCTCCACAGAGCCGAAGACTTGGGACTAGCAATTTATCATTGAAAACAAAACAGAGCTCATCTACAGTGGTGAGCAAAATATGAAAGCAATATAACAAAAATGTTACAATATGAAAATGAATGCTGTGCACAAATAAACACACACAAGATGAATATGACGCAATAAATTATCAAAATCAGATTCAGTCCACATTCTAAAAGTGTCCATACAAGGAATCAATCCAAATTTGCATTAGTGGCCATACACAACTTTCTAAAATAACATGCCATATGAATCACAGTCCTCACTCTATCTTCCGTGCTCCAAACCCGATACTAAATATACCTCCACACTTGGGTTGATTTACTAAAACTGAAGAGTGCAAAATCTGGTACAATTCTGCAAAGAAACCAGTTTTCTTTGCAGAATTGTTTTTTTTCTTGTCAAAGCTTAAAGCGGGGGTTCACCCACACCGCCAAAAAAAAAAAATATTAAAAGCCAGCAGCTACAAATACTGCAGCTGCTGACTTTTAATACATTGCCACTTACCTGTCCCGGGGTCCAGCGATGTCGGCAGGGGACGCCGAGAACCCGCTCGGTTCTCGGCAGCTGCCGCCGCCATCCTGGGTGAGGGAATCAGGAAGTGAAGCGTTCCCTACTGCGCATGCGCGAGTCGCGCTGCGTGTCCCTAGTGGTCCCCGCTCTCTGCTGGGAGCTGTGTGTTCCCAGCAGACAGCGCGGTCGGGACAGGAAGAAGCATAGACTCCGATGGGAGTCTATGCCGGAAGTGGGTGCAAATACCTGTCTTTGACAGGTATCTGCACCCCCCTCCCCCCTGAAAGGTGCCAAATGTGACACCGGAGGGGGGGAGGGTTCCGAAAAGCGGAAGTTCCATTTTTGTGTGGAACTCCGCTTTAATTGAAAAAGCTGAAGTTAGAAGCTGATTGGCTACCATGCACAGCTGCACCAGATTTTGCACTCTCCAGTTTTAGTAAATCAACTGCTGTATGCAATATACAGTCAGGTCCATAAATATTGGGACATCAACACAATTCTAATATTTTTGGTTCTATACACCACCACAATGGATTTGAAATGAAACAAACAAGATGTGCTTTAACTGCAGACTTTCAACTTTAGTTTGAGGGTATTTACATCCAAATCAGGTGAACGGTGTAGGAATTACAACAGTTTGTATATGTGCCTCCCACTTTTTAAGGGACCAAAAGTAATGGGACAATAGGCTGCTTAGCTATTCCATGGCCAGGTGTGTGTTATTCCCTCATTATCCCATTTACAGGGAGCAGATAAAAGGTCCAGAGTTAATTTGAAGTGTGCTATTTGCATTTGGAATCTGTTGCTGTCAACTCTCAATATGAGATCCAAAGAGCTGTCACTATCAGGGAAGCAAGTCATCATTAGAGTGAAAAAACAAAACAAACCCATCAGAGAGATCGCAAAAACATTAGGTGTAGCCAAATCAACTGTTTGGAACATCCTTAAAAAGAAAGAACACACCGGTGAGCTCGGCAACACCAAAAGACCCGGAAGACCACGGAAAACAACTGTGGTGGATGACCGAAGAATTCTTTCCCTGGTGAAGAAAACACCCTTCACAACAGTTGGCCAGATCAAGAACACTCTCCAGGAGGTAGGTGTATGTGTGTCAAAGTCAACAATCAAGAGAAGACTTCACCAGAGTGAATACAGAGGGTTCACCACAAGATGTAAACCATTGGTGAGCTTCAAAAACAGGAAGGCCAGATTAGAATTTGCCAAACATCTAAAAAAGCCTTCACAGTTCTGGAACAACATCCTATGGACAGATGAGACCAAGATCAACTTGTCCCAGAGTGATGGGAAGTGAAGAGTATGGAGAAGGAAAGGAACTGCTCATGATCCAAAGCATACTACCTCATCAGTGAAGCATGGTGGTGGTAGTGTCATGGCGTGGGCATGTATGGCTGCCAATGGAACTGGTAATCTTGTATTTATTGATGATGTGACTGCTGACAAAAGCAGCAGGATGAATTCTGAAGTGTTTCAGGCAATATTATCTGCTCATATTCAGCAAAATGCTTCAGAACTCATTGGACGGCGCTTCACAGTGCAGATGGACAATGACCCGAAGCATACTGCGAAAGCAACCAAAGAGTTTTTTTAAGGGAAAGAAGTGGAATGTTATACAATGGCCAAGTCAATTACCAGACCTGAATCCAATTGAGCATGCATTTCACTTGCTGAAGACAAAACTGAAGGGAAAATGCCCCAAGAACAAGCAGGAACTAAAGACCGCTGCAGTGGAGGCCTGGCAGAGCATCACCAGGGATGAAACCCAGCGTCTGGTAATGTCTATGCGTTCCAGACTTCAGGCTGTAATTGACTGCAAAGGATTTGCAACCAAGTATTAAAAAGTGAAAGTTTGATGGATGATTGTTAATCTGTCCCATTACTTTTGGTCCCTTAAAAAGTGTGAGGCACATATACAAACGGTTGTAATTCCTACACTGTTCACCTGATTTGGATGTAAATACCCTTAAATTAAAGCTGAAAGTCTGCAGTTAAAGCACATCTTGTTTGTTTCATTTCAAATCCATTCTGGTGGTGTATAGAGCCAAAAAGATTAGAATTGTGTTGATGTCCCAATATTTATGGACCTGACTGTATATGCTCACCAAAGGTTGGGACCTCCTAAAATATAGGAGGTCGCACAAGCTCAAAATAAATAACAACATCCCCTGGCTAATCCAAATACTGTACTTGACTCTTAAGCTCTCCTCAAACTACCCCAGCCGATGCAAAGGAAGTAAAAAAACTTTTTCCTCAAGTGCAGACAAAGAGAGAAAACAGACCCGATCTAAACGTTCTCTACTAAAAAAAAAGAAAAAAAAGCTTAATATACTCACAAACAGTAGCAAAAAAGCAGGCTTCAGTGAGAATACCACTAATGCAAACATCTTTGACTGAATTAATCTGACCGTGCGTGATGTTGCCAATTAGGGGGTGGGGCCACAATGAAGTGCTGCGTCAGGGGGTGTGACTTCTTCAGAAATAGATGCTTATTACTAGTGTAGTGATTATCATTGACCAGTATTCTTTCCATTGACCACCAATGTAACCGGACATTCTTTCCTCTTATCACTAATGTAAATGGGTATTTTTCCCACCACCAATATATAAGCCACCAATAAGCATGAATAAGGTAAAACAGGGTTTCCCATTATTGTGAAAAAGTCCTGTTTTTACACGGAGGGCCTTATCC
Organism: Lithobates clamitans; assembly: GCA_037952925.1. NCBI lineage: Eukaryota > Metazoa > Chordata > Amphibia > Anura > Ranidae > Lithobates > Lithobates clamitans. Next base: position 16,248,450 of record JBBGZY010000239.1, on the reverse strand, counting down.
CCTTCTGTAAATGACCCTACTATGTTGGCTGTAGGTTATGTATATCTTTTTGGATTTGGTTTTTCCCACTTGAGTAGTGACGTGGGAAGGCAAACGCCTTCTGGCTGACACACTTCCATCTGCTATTTCCACTGAGAACTCAAGAAGCTCGTCTGCTCCTTGCTAGCTGCTTCTCCAGAGAAACAGACTCAGACATCAGTCAGTGCCTGGGTTAAAGTAGCTCCCTTCCCAAACAGGCAAATACCCTTGCGTGTCTGATTGCTTTAGGAAACTCTCTGCCCTGCTGGAGCCTTTGGTCTCAGGACCAAAATAGAGCTTGTTTGCCTATCCACCACCTGAATAAATTCAAGACTATGACATTGAACCTCTTAACCTCCTTAAGGAAGATATCAAGGAAAGTGAGGTGGACACGAGAGGACCCTGCAGAAGAATTTCTACCTTCTCTATTTTGAGACACAAGCCAAAGCTGCATGGTATATGCTTTCTACTGTGTGCACACTTTTTGATGCAGTGCGTAATAGCCTTTGTCAAAAAGCACCAGCACTTCCCGACAAGGTATTCATATATCTTTGCTGAGCTATAGCCTATGGCGAAGGAATTTATGAAAAAATGGTCAGCCCTAGTAGTGAATCTTCCCATTTCTGTTCTCAATATGCATCTTACTGTTATTGTTGAGGATGTTTCCTCCTTTAGGGATTCTGTCAATAGACGCTTTAAAACCCCTTTGAAGGCATCCTTTGCTCTCGCTTGTACTGCCTTTATATCTGGCCATTGCGACTATGCCCATTTGTCACACTGTTGGACTGAACAAATGAATAGAGAACACAATTCTGTGTGAGGATCCTGTTCTGCAGCTCATATGTTTGGCGCTGCTATTTTATGTTGATATCTTGAAGAATTTACTTTACCAGGTCTCCAGGTATCCCTACTCTCTGTGCACATCCGCAGAATGATGTGACTAAAAGCTTGGTCTGCTGAACCTTCTTGTAAAAAAATATCTTTTAAGCATGGCTTTCGATGGTAAATGACTGTTTGCTAAATCCCTTGATACATTTTTAAGGAAGTCATTGGGGGAAAGTACTACAAAATAACACTTAAGCCTACTACTATGGCTATTACCTCTTCTCAACAAAAGGGGTTCTTTCACTTCTCCCAGGCATCCTGTTCTACATTTTGGGCCCCAAAACACTTCAGACCTACCCAGAAACCCTCTTCACACTGAAGGGGTGCCCTTACTCTCCAGAGTGGGAGTATGTTTGTATTCACACCAGTCTGAATCAGAATTGTTCTGGACCTCTGGGTCCAATCTGTTGTTTCCAGGGGCTAAAAAATTAAATCTCTATCCGTGCACCCTCTTCAATTCCTGCCCTTCATACTGCCAGCTTCACCAGAAAACTGTGCCTGAAGTTGATGGGGAGACATGTGCCCCTTTTAGACCTAAAATCCCAGAACAGATACCTGCAAGAGCTGTCATCACTTCTCTCAGATCAGGGGAATTTCTGGCATCAGTGGACATTCAAGATGGCTATTTTCACATTCCCATCATTCTCGCACACCTATGCTTTGCTGTGAGAGACCATCACTTTCAGTTTGTTGTCCTGCCTTTCAGACTCTCTTTTGCACCTAGAGTCTAACAAAGGAACTTGCTCGACTTCTTGCTCTGCTAAGATCTCGGGGCATCCATGTGGCAGGATACCTAGAAGACCTCCTACTGAAAGATTCCTCAGATATGCTCTTGTCTTCCAGCATTCAAAAGTCGATCCAGCTTCTTCAAACTTTTGGATGGGTGATAAACTTAAATAAGTCCGTCCTCCTCCAGCCTTCCCATCCCCTGGTGTATCTAGGCCTGATTCTAGATTCTTTTATCCCCAGCAGGGTTTTCTTTCTTTTTTGTTGTTTTGACTTTTCCAATTTCAGTTTTTATGCATCTGATGCTTATACATATATATATATATATATATATATATATATATATATTTCTTTATTACCCCATCAGTACAATATGGTATACTGATTATGCATCTTCCTTTGTTTTAGACCCCGTTTGGTAGTTAATACTAGCAGATTACTGTCTCATCCCAAGATCCAGTGCTCTGGGCCCTGTGCATGTGGGGGGTTTTGTGCATATACCCCGCCAGTGCATGTTTCGGTCACCTCAGCTCCCGGTGCGGACTATCAATATGGCCTTGGCTCTATCACCATTACACCTCCTCTGCAATGATTCTATGTAAGTACTCAGGGGTCGCAATTTGCCTCCCCCGGCTACTATCGGTTGCATATATATTAATTGCTTACCTTACTACATTCTATAGATATGTTTGAGCACTGTGCCCCTGATGAGTGGTTTACACGAAACGCGTCGGGCATTTTGTTACGCAGATAGATGCTCACATCTCACTATCAACTCAGAACACCTTCTTCAATCAATTATGGGTTTACACATTTTTACAATTTTTGTCTTATGCTGCTTTTTATTGTGTGTATATATATCTATTTACCATTGTATGTATCCATTGATCACTTGTGCCCATCATATGACCTCTAGTTTGACATATTGATGTATTCTTGATGCTTTTTGCATGCGCCCCACTTATGGGCGTAGGTATATTGAATGACATTCACTACAATGTTCTTCTTTTACATGTGGTCTATATTTGTGATATGGTTTGATACAGGTTTCATGATCAATAAACAACATTTTCTATTTACCTCCTGATGTCCGTGGGCCTCATTTAAAGTCCCAAATCCCCTTCCTTTTCTCTGAACCAGGGATGGAGGCGCATTCCCCATGCGCCTCATTTAAAGTCCCAAAAATTCCAATATCCTTCCGCAATTAGGGATGGAGGTCCACGGACAGAGTTAGCAGTGTCCCCCTGCTACTCACAGGCTAGGTTCTTTTTAGTCCTGGAGGGTTTTTACCTTGTCCGGGCTCATACACACTCTCAATGGACACTACCATGTGTGCCCATGAGATTAGGCAGCACAGTCCGTTACACACACTTTCCCTTCCTGGGGAATGATGTGTGTTTTCTGAATCACCAGGGCTGCTTTGTTGTCCGCTATCCGGGAGCTGCGATGCGCTCTGTGTGTCCCCCCTCCCCCCCCCTCGCTCCCTCCTGTCCTATCAGGATCGGGGGGAGTGAACGTGTGCGGGGGGCGGGAGGGCGCCCACAGCACATCGGCGCCACGCATCCTGCCGCACGGGTGACGTCAATTCTGACGTCACGGCGTGCAGGCGTTGGGTTTTTCCATCTCGGCCGGTTAGCGGGGCTATGTGGGCATCCTATGTGGGCGGTACCTTTCGCCCACATTGGAGCCCCTCCCTGCACATGCCGTGTCTGCGTGACGCTGGTGTCTGCTAGCGTGCAAGTGGTCGGGGCGGGTGTACTTATATGGCCCCTCCCGACACAGTCTGGGCGCCACAAACCTGATGATGACATACCTCACCACAGCACGTGTATATACTCTTCTGGGAAACATGTAAGCTCCTACTCAGCTACCCCATCCACATATCATCCATCACCAGTCACTATTTTTTCTTTCCTTTTCCCCCCCTGTCTTTTTGGTTTCATTCATCAATTAGGTTCATGTTTTGTTACTTCTTTCATTCATATCACATTCCAGGGGGATTGGACATGATTCCCTTTTTCATTTCATTTATTTTTCATTTTATTATTTATTTATTTATCTTATTTATTTTTCATTTTTTACTCTTCTACCGTTATTTTTCCAATATTTCCATTATTTATTCTTTATTCCCCCTTTTCTTTTATCCCCAGCAGGGTTTTCTTTCTTTTTTGTTGTTTTGACTTTTCCAATTTCAGTTTTTATGCATCTGATGCTTATACATATATATATATATATATTTCTTTATTACCCCATCAGTACAATATGGTATACTGATTATGCATCTTCCTTTGTTTTAGACCCCGTTTGGTAGTTAATACTAGCAGATTACTGTCTCATCCCAAGATCCAGTGCTCTGGGCCCTGTGCATGTGGGGGGTTTTGTGCATATACCCCGCCAGTGCATGTTTCGGTCACCTCAGCTCCCGGTGCGGACTATCAATATGGCCTTGGCTCTATCACCATTACACCTCCTCTGCAATGATTCTATGTAAGTACTCAGGGGTCGCAATTTGCCTCCCCCGGCTACTATCGGTTGCATATATATTAATTGCTTACCTTACTACATTCTATAGATATGTTTGAGCACTGTGCCCCTGATGAGTGGTTTACACGAAACGCGTCGGGCATTTTGTTACGCAGATAGATGCTCACATCTCACTATCAACTCAGAACACCTTCTTCAATCAATTATGGGTTTACACATTTTTACAATTTTTGTCTTATGCTGCTTTTTATTGTGTGTATATATATATCTATTTACCATTGTATGTATCCATTGATCACTTGTGCCCATCATGTGACCTCTAGTTTGACATATTGATGTATTCTTGATGCTTTTTGCATGCGCCCCACTTATGGGCGTAGGTATATTGAATGACATTCACTACAATGTTCTTCTTTTACATGTGGTCTATATTTGTGATATGGTTTGATACAGGTTTCATGATCAATAAACAACATTTTCTATTTACCTCCTGATGTCCGTGGGCCTCATTTAAAGTCCCAAATCCCCTTCCTTTTCTCTGATTCTAGACATGGCCCAGGCCAAAATTGTTCTTCTCCCTTCTCCCTTCCTCTTTCCAACTGTTGGACTCTCAGATTAAGCAGGCATCCCTCGACTTGCTTCTGGGTGAGAGTTCTGAGCCTCATGGTAGCCTCCTTCCTGATTCTTTGTCAGAGGTGGAGAACACTAGATGTGTATATCATGGCATCCCAGTTTAACAATAAACTGGACAGATTTTTGTCCAGATCCAGGGATCTCCTGGCCTTCACAGTAGATGCCCTGGTAATTCCTTGGTCCCTCTTCATACAAATGTATGCATTTCCTCCAGTGAAACTTTTCCCTTCACTGCTCTGTAAAATAGAGGGAAAACTGATTCCTGCAATATTTATTTATCTCCCCAAATTGACCCAGGAGAACTTGGTACACAGACATACTCAGACTCCAGACCTGTAATAGAGCCCTCTGTTCCTCAGTCGCTTGTTTTAACGATATGGCTGTTGAAAACCAGTTCCCAAAGGATAGGAGTATTTTCTGATTTTGTCATTCCTAGCTTGGTCAAAGTCAGAAAACTACTTCTAAGATCTACCATTGCATTTGGAAGGTCTCTTTTGGCTGGTGCGAAAGCAGTCACCTCAACACTCTGAATATTCTATTTCTAGCATCCTGGTCTGGACCAGAATATGGCTTTTGGTACTCTAAACTTTTGTCGAGACCTTTTATACAAGGTGTTGCTCATGTTAATCCCCCATTTTCAGCTTCTCTGGGATCTGGATCTGGGATATCAATTTAGAGGATCTCACCAGTAAAGTGGCCTTTATGATGGCTATCACCTCTGTCAGGTGTGTTTCTGATTTGGTGACATCTTGTGTAAAGAACTTTTTCTTATCTTGCATAGAGTCCTGAAACCCATTTCCTAAGGTGGTCTCTTATATTCCCATCAGCGAGGATATTATCCTCCTTTCCTTCTGTCCCTCTGGAGATTTCATTCCATTGCCTGGATGTGGTCAGAGCAGTTAGAGTTTACCTAGCTGCAACATCTTTTTTCAAAAAAAAGGAATCCTCATTTTATCTTCCCCCGAAGTTTCCAAGAAGGAACATACTGCTGCCTCTTTCACTATAGCTAGATGACTCAGGCAGCTCATTTCCAGAGGTTATGCCTTCAAGGAAAGTGTTCCTCACTTCTCTACAAGGGCTTATTCCACCAGATTTGTCTGTGTGTTTTCTGTATCTTCCTTTAGCATTAACCATCCATTTAGCAAGTTTGCAAAGCTGCCACGTTGTCTTCTGTTCATGGCCTCTCAAAGTTTTACCAGGTGGATCTCCATATCTCTGCTAATGTGAGCTTCGGCCACAAGGTGCTTAAAGCTGTCCTCTAAATGTTTCGGGTCTGCTAACCATTGTTTATTGTGGGCATGTTTATTGTTTTTTCTATACCGTTGCCAACCCCTCTGTTTTTTGCTTGGAGATGTCTGAAGGTCTATGACTACAAGTCACGTGTCCTGTACTGTACGATTAAGATAATAGAAAATTTGACTTACTGGTAAATTCCAAAATCTTGGGAGAGCAGTATTGGACACTGGTCCCTTCCCTTTGTTCTCTGTTTCTCTTTATTGCTCACAAAACTGGAGTCCCACATAATGTATGATGTAATATAAGGTTGCTCTGGGGGCATTCCCAGTTAAGCTTTGTCCAATCACTTAAAACTAGCAGCATATAACCCTTGGTCTATGACTAAAATTCTTTTGTTCTGTACTGTTCTCCAAAATTAAATTTACAGGTCACATAAATTGTCAATTATTTTCTGCAGTTCATCTACTTTAATTGCTTGTAAGAAATCATCAGTGCAATATAGAAATGTAGAAACTAGTAACAAGTTTATTTCTTCGAGATCGAGATCTTAACAGTTCTACCACGTTTTTGTTTTATACAATACGAAAACATTGCAAAATTGTAAACAAAAAAGAACCTCCTTTTGTTCATTTTAATTAATTTTTTTTTTTTTTTTATGCCTCATACACACGGTCGGATTTTCCGATGGAAAATGTTCGATGGGAGCTTTTTGTCGGAAATTCCGACCGTGTGTAGGCTCCATCGGACATTTTCTATCGGAAATTCCGTCACACAAAATTTGAGATCTGTGTCAACAAAATCTGTTGTCGGAAACGCTGATCGTGTGTACACAATTCCGACGCACAAAGTTCCACGCATGCTCGGAATCAAGCAGAAGAGCCGTACTGGGTATTGAACTTCGTTTTTCTCGGCTTGTCGTACGTGTTGTAATTCACCGCGTTCTTGACGTTCGCAATTTCCGACCAACTTTGTGTGACCATGTGTATGCAAGACAAGTTTGAGCCAACATCCATCGGGAAAAAAAACATGGATTTTGTTGTTAGAAAGTGCAATCGTATGTACACGGCATTACACTTCTCCTATTTTTCAGCATTTTTTTGTAATGTTCTTTTTATTTTGAGCAACCCCAGGCTCTTTGTTTTTCTCCCTTTTTGCAAAGTGTTCCAATTATGTGCAGCTATTATCATCTTCCTTATTATCTTTCCTCTCACACAGCCTACTGACTGGGCACTGGTCACGGACTGCATGCTCTATAAATAGAGTGCACCCACACATGGCCAAAATCGCCACCTGCCTTGCTCCTGAAGAAAGTAGTTCCTTTTATTGAGATGCAGGCATTCTCAAGATGCTGACAGGAGCCCAAAATTATTAACATTTTCTTCTGTGCTGTAACGCTACATGAATTACAATAGCAATAACCTCTTTTTTTATAACTTGTGTAATAGCCACAATCATAGACAAGTTTAAAACACTTGAAGGATCAGATCAATACTTACAAAGAGATCAACTACTCCTAAGTTATTCAGCTGCTCCACCATATGTACTGATGAAAATCCATTAGTGGATCAGATATTAATCTGCTCTGGAAATCAGCTTTTGGCCTGTTGTGAATAGAATTGTCTAGAAGTGACTGCTGGAAGGGACTTCTGTGAGTTGAGGGCCAACTAGGCCCGCCTTGTAGCAATTGGAGTAAGAATCCCTGGCAGGTGTATGAAAAGCCAAAAACTTTTTTAAATTAGTGTAAACATAAAGGCGTCTGCTTCCCTAAGATGAAAAACCAAGCTGCCTTCCCTAAAGTATAATATTATTACACAGTGAAACCAAAAAAGGAGGAATTGACATAAAAAGGCTACAAAAAGAAAGTCACACCATAAAAATGTGATCTTCTTATATCTGAAGAGTGATCCTCCAGGAAATCACTGATCACAACCACCAATGTGAGAAATGCCCACTCACCGTAGCTTCGGGATATTGATTGGTCCCTCAGATTCTATCACAGACTTCCATTAGATCGCCAGATTTAGAATAGAATGCATGAAGGTAAAAAAACCTTGTGCCTTTACAACCACTTTAAACGCTTGCCGACCAGCCGCTGCAGTTGTACTGCGGCAACATGGCTCGGCTGCGCGAATCGCCGTTATCTTACGTCGCTCCCTTATTTGGCCACTAGGGGCGCGCAGCCTGCTCGCCTATTTTTTTTTTTTTTTCTACTAAAAATATGTAGAAGAATACATATTGGCCTAAACTGAGAAAAAAATAGTTTTTTTTATATATTTTTGGGGCATATTTACTATAGCAAAAGTAAAGTAAAGTAAAGTAAACAATATTGCGTTTTTTTCAAAATTGTCGCTCTTTTTTTTTTTTTTTTTGTTCATAGCGCAAAAAATAAAAACCGCAGAGGTGATCAAATACCACCAAAAGACAGCTCTATTTGTGGGAAAAAAAAGGACGTCAATTTTGTTTGGGTGCAATGTCGCACGACCGCGCAATTGTCAGTTAAAGCGATGCAGTGCCGAATCCCAAAAAGTGCTCTGGTCAGGAAGGGGGTAAAATCTTCCGGGTCTGAAACGGTTAAGATCTAAATCTGCTAGTGCATCTAACACAACCTCTCCCCAGGCTAACAATACCGCTGTCCAAGGGTGGCTCCATTGCGCCCCTATAGAGTGGAGCTACTCTAATAGGGCGTACACACGGTCGGACTTTGTTCGGACATTCCGACAACAAAATCCTAGGATTTTTTCCGACGGATGTTGGCTCAAACTTGTTTTGTCTACACACGGTCGCACAATGTTCTCGGAATTTCCGATCGCCAACCACGCGGTCACGTACACCACGTACGACGAGACTAGAAAAGGTCGGTTCAGAACCAAGCGCGGCACCCTTTGGGCTCCTTTTGCTAATCTCGTGTTAGTAAAAGTTTGGTGACAGACGATTCGCGCTTTTTCAGACTTGTGGTTTTCAGATCGTTTTCTGCCGTTCAGTTTGTGCTTGTGGGTTTGTATCTGCTCTTCAGTGCGTGCAGTCAGTTCGTATTGGAGTTTTCTGTGCGATCTTGTCCGCTCGTTGCTATTTTTCAGGTCGCTCTTCACAGGCCTTGCTGTTCTTCAGTGCGTTCTGTTACTTCGTTCTGAGCAGCCGACCGTTTTCTAGCCATGTTGCGTATGCGTACTCCTCGTAGAGTTCGTGCTGTGCGGGGGCTTGGTGTTGGGGTCCTGACCTTGACACAAGTCCAGTCCATGAACAGGGTGGGGAGGAGTTCATGGACCAAGAATTGGTTGCTTCAGCGTGACCAGTTCTCTCATATGCCTTTGCTCCGTGAGATCCGTGAGAATAATCCTGATGATTTCAGGAACTTTTTCAGGATGATGGACCCCGTGTTTCACCGTCTGTTGGCTTCGCTGACCCCTTATATTAGCAGGCAGGATACCTGCATGAGGCAAGCCATCACTCCGGAGCAGAGGTTGGTCGCTACCCTGCGGTATTTGGCGACAGGGAGAAGTCTGCAGGACTTAAAGTTCTCGACAGGCATCTCCCCCCAGACTCTGGGGATCATTATCCCAGAGACCTGTTCTGCCATCATCCAGGTCTTGCAGAAGGAATATATGAAGGTAAGATTTTTATCCTTTAATATCACATTTTATTGTATTGAATGTTTGGTAATATCTTGTTTCTGCTCCATAGTAGTGCTTTACCCCAGACACCCCCTAAAATGTTTGGAAATGTTAATTTTGCTTTAAATTCTGGCAGAGTGCCAGAGGCTTTTTTTTTTGTGGTGTCCCCAAATAATTTTTAGTAACCCTCCCTCCCCCCAACTGCTAAGTCAGCTGATCCCAATTCTCTATCTATCCTCAATCATCTATTTGCTGACTTTGCCAAACCCATACACACTATACCCACCTCTTTACTGGTCAGATTTATGGATGAATTCCCCAAAGCATGTAGTGCAAGGGCCTGCCTGTATACTTTCAAATGGTACTATTTAAAGTTTTTGGATCCTATTATTATCTTGATAGGTAATAGCAGAATGTCCAAATGTCCTCAAATGTGTAAAGTGTGTATTTATATCTTTGTATTATGACACTTCTTACCTGTCCAGTGGGCTGCCAATAGTGTAACTAAGGAGGGGCTGTTCCAAGTAATACCCATTATTTAGGCATTCATCTCTCAATGAAGTAAAGAGGGATACCTGTCCAATATTTCCACACACCCCCTCTAATGTTAGAAATGGCCCATGAGAGGGGGGGAGGGGGGGGGAATATAATAGGTGTACCTTATACTTTGGCATTGTTAAATTCTCCTTAATAAATGCTATCTGGGGGTTGCCCCATAATGTTTGTGTCTGATCTGCTTGCCATGTTTCTGAGTAAAAATAGTAATGTTTATTGTTTTTTCCTCAACAGTTTCCTTCCACGCCACAGGAATGGCAGACTGTGGCCTCCCACTTTGCCGAGCGGTGGGACTTTAATAACTGCGGAGGGGCAGTTGATGGGAAACACGTCCACATCGTCCCACCACCCAACTCGGGGTCATACTATTTCAACTATAAGGGGTTCAATAGTATAGTGATGTTGGCGGTGGTGTCGGCTAATTACGACTTCCTGTATGTGGACGTGGGGAAGAATGGCCGGATGTCCGATAGTGGAGTCATCGCCCAGACGGAGTTCTACAGGCGTCTCCAGAATGGCAGCTTGGACTTGCCAGCTCCAGAGGACAATGTGGAAGGACTCCCATTCGTGTTCGTTGCTGATGAAGCGTTTGCGCTGGGGGACCACCTGATGCGGCCATTCCCGATGAGGACCCTCACCCCGGAACAGAGGGTTTTTAATTACCGGCTGGCCAGAGCCCAAAGAGTGGTGGAGAACACATTTGGAATCCTGGCCAGCCGGTTCCGCCTATTTCTGACACCCATCCATATGGCGGAGTATAAACTGAACAATATTATACTTGCATGCTTTGTTTTCCATAACTTTTTAAGAAAACATTCAGCCAACTATGCTGGCTCAGTTGGGCCTGAGGCCGGAATGATACATCAAACCACACTGACGGTGCTTGAAAGCGGCCGTCCTGGCTTAACCTCCCTGAGTGCTCGTGATGTCCGGTTACGCTACCTGGAGTTCTTTGCGGGTAGGGGGGCTATCAATATGCCAGCAAATCTGTGAAGCCTTTTTATAATAAAACAAAAAAAGAAATTCTTTGTGGACATTTACTACTTGTGTTTGTTTTGGCTGACCCTGACAGAAATGTGTTGAGTCCAGAAAATGTCGTGATTGTGTAACCTTATTATACAAAGCACTGTTGGCTGTTATTTACTAAAATGCAAAAACACATTTCACTACAAGTGCAGTTGCAACTGCACTGAAACTGCACTTGTAGTGCCAAGAGGATTTGCCCTTAGTAAATAACCCCCGTTTTCTCACAAAACAACAATGACATCACCACAAAAGTGTTGTAGTGTTGAGACAATAATCCACACATTCTTGATTAACAATCTTTTTAATACCTGCACAATCACATGTGCATTTACCAAAGGTTTTTCAAACAAACCAACCTGTTTGTTGTATACCAATTTTTGGGGTGGCATTATCAAAACTCAAAATTTCCATTTTAGATAAAACAGGCCTGTGTAAAACCAACAAGAAAGACACAAATCTTGAACTTACAAACGTCACATTTTGTAGAACTTGAAGGCAATATCAGACATGAGTATTTAGGAACTGGGTTTGATATAGCGTTCAGATGGGGTGAAGTCACCCCAGGAAAATTTGGAAGATGCACACCAATTTAACAATGTCAACATGTGCGACCTGCCATCACGGGGGATCAAGGGATGTGTTTTGGGGGAGCAAGCCCTTCCTCACCGCTACTTTATTATTGAGGAAGGGGTTGCACCCCCAAAACGCGTCCATTGATCTCCCGTGATGGCAGATAGCACATGTTGACACACTGTGTGCATCCTCCAAATTTGGCTTTGGGAAAAATCACAAAAACATTTAGCACATTGTAGCACACAAAAGAAGAAAGTGATTTGGAGGGGCTTTAAACTCGCCCCAAAACATCAAAGATGTTTTTATTTTTGGGAATAACATCATTGATGTTTTTTTTGATGATTTCCAATTGTAAATTACACCTCATGATCTCCCCGATCAGGATCTGGGCACTTTCGGATGTGAAAGGATCTGGATCCACAACCTCACGATCACCTAAAAAGAGAGGAACCCCAAAATAAATTAGGTCTAAAAAAAATGCCACCATCCATCTCTTATCTGAGCCTGTGGTCGCAGACACTCACCTGTTGTGGTGACTAGTTCCACCACGTCTTCTTCCTCCTGCTCAGCTTGTGTTGGTGGGATTTCCCCTTCTTCCAGGGGGGGAGCTCTGGTCTCCTCAGATGAGGGGTGTCCTCCGAGTCTTTTATCCCCTATGTAAAACAAAAATGGTATAATTAGCACACAGATATTTGATGGCAGAACTAGAAATAGGAAACATTGCTTGGAAGCGTGGTACAATTGGCAATTTTAGCAGAGTTCCAAGATGTAGCATTTTTAGTGTCCTTTGTCAAGCTGCAATACTTTACCTGTTTAGTACAAGCTTCACAGATGTAGCCCCCCTATAGTATACACTGGAGCACCTGTGTGCCCCCCCTAATAAAAATGTGTTCTTGTGTCCCACACTAGTGCTCCAGTGTCCAGATGTGAAAACAGCTGCTCAGTGTCCTCTCCTTACACAGAATCTAGTTTGCATTTCATTCTAGTAACAAAGCCATCTACATAACCCAATTCTTTTAAGACAAGTATAGGGCGTCAAAATGGTGGCCAAATGCATATGGCCTAAACAATGGTATTTTAGAGTCCGAAAGCAAAATGTTTGATCCGAACGAATAATGTGCCCATGAACATGAAAGTTGCCATTTTAAACTGTACAACTGTTCCTAAAAGCACATGGAGCAGCACGAACGTAATAAACATAAAGAATAGGAACACAGCACAACTACTTACTTTTTTGCAGCACTCTCCGGATCTTTCTGTACTGCTCATGTTCTCGTAATTTGAGGTCCGACCACCGGTTCCTGAGCTGATCTTTTGATCGTCGTACCCCGAAATTCCGGTGCAGACTCCTGACCACTTTCGCCATGATCTTGGCCTTTCTGATATTGGGGTTGGGGTAAGGCCCATACTTTCCATCATAGTCGGCCTTCTTCAGGATGTCCACCATCTCCAACATCTCCCCAAAGGACATATTTGAGTCCTTAAATCTTCTCCTTCTGGATCGGGACGTCTCCGGATCCGGCCTTGCCTCCTCCTCCTCCTCCTCATTGCTACAATTAGCACGCACCTGCTGTGTATCCGCCATGTGCTCTTCCCCCACTGCGCCGAACGAAAAGGGGTGGGGAATAGACTAGAAAGAACGTCAGGGGCAGGCGGAGTTACACGCATGCGCAGTGTGTATGAAGCGTAACACGCGTGCGTCTTACGTACAATCTGTGAGCGGAGGAAGGTGCATCGGAGGCGCCGATCGTGATAACGAAGGTAGGATCTAAACTTGGGCCTATACTGCTTCGAAATGGAAGCCTATATTGTAACAAGATTAGGGGAGTTTGGCCTGACATTAGGGTTTGTCTTGTGTTGTGTCTTGCAGAGAAAATGGATGGGTTCAACGACCACAATTTCCTCCCCCTGTTCATTGACAAATACAGGTAGCTGCCCTGTCTGTGGCAGGTCAGACACCACCACTATAACCATAAACAAAAGAGGCAGGCAGCGCTGGAGAAACTGCTGGAGTTGGTGACGCCGGTGGTCCCCACAGCAACCATCCCCTATTTAAAAGCCAAAATTGGTGGCCTGAGGAGCACTTATCTTAGGGAGCGCAAGAAGGTCACAGATTCCCAGAGGTCCGGAGCTGCAGCAGATGACATTTATGTCCCTAGGCTCTGGTACTATGAGAGACTGCGATTTCTGTCAGACCACACTGAGGTCAGGGAATCCCTCTCTACTCTTCCTTCCACACTTCCTTCCACCCCAGCTGAGGCTTCCGATGTCCAACCTGGGCCTTCCAGCCAGGAAGAAGTGGAGGAGCCCAGCTGGAGCCAGGTATAGCATTCTTCTACTGATTTCTGGTCAATAAAGAAATTATGTTTACTAGATGTTAGTATTGATCACTAATTGCTGTTTGAAAGTGTTTTACATATCAATAGACAGTAGTGGGCAAACAAAATTGGGACAAGAATGAAAAATGCTGGGCTCAGAAGGATAGTCTGTTATATTTGTTAACATTCAATTTGCAACAGTCAGGAGGTGAAAATTGTGTGTGATTGATGAAAAAAATAATAAACTATGTCCCTTTTTCATACACAGGAAGACCTCAGCCAGGAGGAGGTTGTGGAATGTGGCAGTCAGGAGGAGGCAGGGATTAGTGGCAGCCAGGAGGAGGCGGGGCTAAGTGTCAGCCAGGAGAAGCCAGGGACCAGTCGCAGCCTGACTGAGTCTCAGGTTCCTCCCCTCCGCCTTCCATTTAAAAGAGACAGGAAGACGACTCCAAGTCCCGTGCAGGATTCAGCATTCGGGCTGATCCAGGAGGCTTCGGCGTCCTTAGGAGCCTTACCCACTCCTGAAGAGGCCTTTGCCTGCATGGCTGCCACCAAATTGCAGGGCATGCAGGAGGGTCAACGCAGGCTTTGTGAGAACCTGCTTTATAAAGTGCTACGTAAGGGGGTGAGTGGGGAACTAACACCCAAGACCGACGTGGTTGAGTTGGACCATCCTCCTCCTCCTCCTCCTGCTGCCACAACTCCACCACCACAGCCACCGTGTGGAAGGAGGCGTGGAAAGAAGACCAGAGAGTGATTGCCCTGGGTTCAGTCTGGTCTGACAGAAGCTGCAGTCTCTCGTTTGACCACAGCCTGGGGACACAGATGTCATCTGCTGCTTTCCGGATCTCTGGGACTTCTGGACCAGACTGCCCTCCCTTAGATAAGGACTCCTCAGGCCACCAATTTTGCTTCAAAATAGTTGATGTGTGCCCTGGGGGTACAAGGCTTCACCCACTTCTGCACTTTCTCCAGCGTTGCCTCCCTCTTTGTTTAGTTGTGAGCCCTTAATAAAAAATTTTTATGGAAATTATACTCTCCTATGTGTGTTTTCATCCAAAAAGGACAGTTTGTTGGTGACGATTCAGGTACATTTCTAACATAAAATGTGAAATTAACAAGGGACAACAACACCAAACAATCTCCTACAGATTAAATCGAACAACATATCAATGGTGTTGTGGGAACTTGTCACAAAAAACACACACAAAAATTTTCGGGAGTACAAATCAAAATCCCAAAAAAACCCTTCAAAAAAATACAAACACAAAAAAAGAATCTACATTAAAGCCCAAAAAAATATAAAAAATAAACAAAAATATGTTGTCAGATGTGAGAAATCAAAATATATTGAGGGAATCCCGATAAATAGTAAATAAATAAGTTTGTGAGAAGTCTGTGTGAATATGAGCAGCAAAACTACTTAATTCTTCTCACATTATAAAGAAGAAGAGAGTGCGCTGTATTAAACCATTTTTAACATTGCAGGGTGACGAAAGTGCTGTATCCATTGCGAACGCTAAGTTTACCAGAACGAGCTGTTTCGTCTTGGAATTTCTTCTGAGCATGCGTGGCACTTTGTGCGTCGGAACAGGCCACACACGGTCGGAATTGACACGATCGGATTTTGTTATCGGAAAATTTTATCTCCTGCTCTCCAACTTTGTGTGTCGGAAAATCCGATGGAAAATGTCCGATGGAGCCGACAACACGCTCCGATCGGACATTTTCCATCGGAAAATCCGACCGTGTGTACGGGGCATAAGACTGGACGTGTTTTACCAGGTGACAATAAGTGTCATTCCAAACAAAAAAATGGGAGTGCAAAGGAGAGGCCTGGATGCTCATGGAGGACATTACACGGAGACAGAAAAACACAGTAAGAAATGATTTAATTGAAAATCGATTACAGGGCCATTAATTAGTAGATGTACAGTACTGTTTAAAAGTTTTAGGATGGTGTAAAACATGCTGTAAATTAAGAATGCTTTCAGAAATAGAAGTGTTAATTGTTTATTTTTATTAATAACAAGATGGAAAATAAAGGGACTGAAGAGAAATCCAAATCAATATTTGGTGTGACCACCCTTTGATTTCAAACCAGCATCAATTCTTCAATAGTTCTAGGAACACTTGCACACAGTTTAAAAAAAAAAAAAAGTGTCAGGTAGGCTATATATCTGCAAATAGAATTGGGGATTTGCTCAGGATCAATGGTGTCCTCAATTCTGAGAAATACAGGCAGATACTTATTCGTCATGCCATACCATCAGGGAGTGTGATTGGTCCCAATTTTATTCTGCAACCGGACAACGACCCCAAACATACAGCCAATGTCATTAAGAACTATTTTTAGTGTAAAGAAGAACAAAGAGTCCTGGAAGTGATGGTTTTCTCCGCACAGAGCCCTGATCTCAACATCATCGAGTTTATCTGGGATTACATGAAGAGACAAAAGTATTTGAGGAAGTCTACATCCACAGAAGATCTGTGGTTAGTTCCCTAAGATGTTTGGAACAACCTACCTGCCAAGTTCCTTCAAAACTGTGTGCAAGTGTTCCTATAAGAATTGATGCTGTTTTGAAGGCAAAGGGTTGTCACTAGAGATGCACCTAAATTTCGGCTGAAAATGGCGTTTACGGCATCTTGCCGATAGAGAAAAAGGTGCCACGATCTTGCTGCGATTTTGCCATGATTTGATCACGATTATGCTGTGATTTTACCACAGTTTTACTGTGCTTATGGTGTGTTTTTCAGAGGTCATGTTACTCAAAAAAAATAACATTATTGCTGCATTCTTGCTGCATTTTCAATGCATTTCAACGGGGAGGTGCGTTTTTTGTGTGTGTTTTTTTTTTTTTAACTGACCAAATATGCACCAAAAATGCAGCAAGCAGGATTTTTCACACCACAACGGAAGTGCAGGGGACCAGTGTGAAGCCATATATAGAATTTAAAGGGATCTTGAGCTTTTTTTGCGCTAAAGGTGCCGATAATGGCCGACAATAAATTCGTAATTATTTAAAGTCATGATATTATTAAAAAGTCGGATATAATACAATGAATATATAAAAAAAAATGAAAAAAAAATTTTTTTTAACTGTCAAAACAAAATTTCCATTCGGTGCACCTCTAATTGTCATGCCAACTATTGATTTGATTTGGATTTCTCTTCTGTTCATTTACTTTCCATTTGTTAATTGATAAAAATACGCTATTAACATTTCTATTTCTGAAAGCATTCCTAAAGGATAGGTTAACCTTTCTGAACATTTTACACGTTACACCCATATTTAGGATGTAACATGTTCAGCATCTGCCTACTTTTCCCCCCAATCCCCCCTCCTTGTGACAGGGGGCCGGGGATCTTCTCCCCGCACCCGCTGTCACAATTTAAAAAGAACACGGCCTTGCGGAGCCCTGCACACTAGGGCCGCGTCATTCATTCACAGATCCTTGTTAATCAATGAACTACAACTACAGTGAGCCTTTGCGTCTGATGGCTTGTAGTTCTCAGTGAACTACTAGGGTGCTGCTAAGCGCTCTAGGTACTGTAGTTCATTGAGCTTCCTGTCATTCAGTAACTGCCTGCCCATATTGGAGGTATGGGCAGACCGCTACAGTGACAATCTTCACGATTTACTCATCGTGGGTGCAATGTTTTAGAGGCAAAACATAATAAATAATAAATGCACATTTTTTTTACCAGTAAAACAATGCACATGTATTTAACTTTTTTTTACAAAGGTGAACTTAATTTTACAACATTTTTCACACCTGTCTAAGACTTTTGTACAGTACTGTATATGGATAATTTTTGGAGAATAAAGATATCCTTTAGTTTCACTTTGAGTTAAACGTACTTTGGCATTATGGAAAATTTCTACCTCAGTCATGTTTGGGGGGGGAAATTTGCACTCAGCAAATGATAGCTGAGCTGCAATAAATGGTGACTTGTTTCCTGGCCTATTATTTGGTTGGAATAACTTCCCAGAACTCATGTTACAAGTCCTGAACAAAAAAGTTTTTTTTTGTGGAAAACTAACAGTGTTGCATGTCTGAGTAATTCTCATTCAAAATGTGAGAGCGCTGAAAGCTGAAAATTGGCCTGGGTAGGAAGGGGGTGAAAGTGCCTGGTATTGAGGTAGTTAAAATGGGTTATTTGTGGGTTTAAAGTGCTACTAAACCCACAACATTAAAATCAGTCTGTAGATTCAGTAAATCATGCTTGTTTTACTCACTGTGGAACCTAAGGAGTAATCCTCTGCATTGTGTAAAAAGGCTGTTTGATCCCATCTCCTTTGATCCTCCCCTTCTTCCAGAGTCCCCAAACCATCCATGAATAGTACAGCGGCTAGGGGACAAGCACAGTCTAGTGTGTATTGCTAGATGTTTTATTTTTTTTTTTTCTTGGGAGAGTGCATGTGATCAGCACAGGGCCAATCAGCGCTGTCCAGACAGAAGGTCAGGGGTCCTGCAGCCTCATAGGACAGTCAGAGCAGAACAAAAACTCCTCCTACAAGCTTTTACCAGACACTGATAGAAGTCACAAGACTGCTCTAACTGCTGATGAGAAAAGGTATTTAGCAGTTTATATTTACTAAAATAATTACATTTCCATGTTCTGTGTACTGTGGGAGATCAGATGTAGTGAATGCAGGGTCCTGGGTTTAGTAACACTTTAAGGTGTGTTGTATAGTGGCTGGTGTTGGCCATAAGTGCACATGAAGTGTTTATATTAAGCAGCATTTATCTAAAAGGGATTTGTGACATAAACAGTCCCAAAAAAAAGGTTTATTAGGGATCTTAATGCCTCAACCAGCCGCACTGCAATTTTTAATTATGTCAGACACTATAGTAGTTTGTTTTCTGCAAATTGAAACCTCCTACTGCCCTTGACAAGTCCACTTACTTTGTTATTGTTTTCTGCTGTGTGGTTAATTTAGTTGTGCAGGGTTTCATACTTTTTCTTTTTGAAAAGTCATCAGTCATACAGCTATCCTCCTACGTGTACCTCCTGTAACATAGTGTCAGCAGTATTCTCGCTGGCTATATGTGTATTTGCCGGTATTTCTTCAAAACTCGTACATCAGTGTCACCAGTTAAAAGCAGAGCAGAATGATGTATTCACCGGTACCAATAACATGCCGAAGCATTTTTTTGTCCAAAGTCACCTTTTACTCTAATAAAGGGTAACCTCCCACCTTTCTGCCTGTATATCTGGTCCTAGAGTGAGAAGGATCGCTACTTTGTTATCTATGATGGGTGGTCAGCTGACCAGATACATAAGCTGCTGAAGGGAAATATCCAAAAGTGGAACTAAACCCAAATTTAGAAGGACTTGACTATCGAATTAAAGTCACACTCTAGCTAACGCTGTTACAGAAATGGTCCTTTTTTTTTAAATTTGGGGATAAAGGTTTTACATAAATGAATAAAATCTGACTGTTGTAGACACAACTGTCAGTGTCAAATGGTTTGTCTCAAATACCTAACTGTCACTTTTAAATGAAGTGAAAAAGAGCAAATAGAGAGCTGGTTCACACCAGATGCTGTCCATTGTGTTTTTATTCTGCATCAAAATGCATGGACAGTGTTTAACATGGATTCTAATAGCCCTAGTGTACCTTCAAATCTGTGGTGCAAGGGTCTACCTGATTGCATATAAATTTAAAGTGTGTAGGTTTGACCTCATATTATATGGTTTTGGTAAATCTAAAGGAAAGTTGTTCAAGAAAATTGCAGAATGTGGTATCCGAAAGCTACAACCTGTAATTCCTATCTCTGCCTTCATGATGTCAAACTTTGTAAATGTCCCTGCAAAGATTGGCGAACCCTCATGATGCTTTGATGCATCTTTTGGTCATAGGCATTGTCTGGGAAAAGGAATACTTTTAAGGTTTCTATTCAATACTTTTCACTGCCCCAAAGCCGAAGGGGGCATGCACCCTACACTGGATCCAAAGGTTCTCAACACCTTCCTCCATGTGGAAGAATTCTGTATGCAATCCCCCTGGCTGGAGGCCTGATGATGGCCTTATTGAGGAAGTTGTATATGCCTAAGTTCAAACCAGACCAGAAACTGAACACCTTCCTGAAGGGTGGAAAATGTCTGCATGGAATCCACCTAGTTGGTCATTGAATCCCTCCATCCTGGAGACTTTCTGGCCTAATGGGCATCAAGGATACCTTTTTGCATGTCCCCATCCTCCTGGACCATCAATACTACTGGTGTTTTGTTGCCTTTCCCTTTTGGCCTGTCCACTACACCTCGGGATCCCCCAGAGGAAGGCACGTGATCCCTATGCCGAATACGCGTCGGGGAGGGGTAGGACGGAGCTGTCAACAGAGGAGGAGGTGATACACACCGCACGCCATACAAGCTTTTGAATATACTTTTTACTCTGGATAGTTTGGTGCACTTATGCACTAGTATATTGTGAGTACCCTCCTGTAGGAGTTTTTATATGTAATAAATTCTTTACTATATCACACCATGGAGCTTTTCCTTTCTTTTATATGAACATCATTGTTGTTACTGGAGAGGATTGGAGTTCAAACCAGCGTACCTTGTATGAGCCCAGGAGTGGCTCCAATGCGTGTTTAGACACTGTTTAATTACTGTGTCACACGCCTAGAGGTGAGCGCAAGCACGATTGGGTGATCACGGGAGAGCACAAATAGCATGTTTAATTGTGGACACCGTTAAAGAGAAGCATTATGGACACTCATTTCATGGACACTATATACTTGCACTTTATGTTTTGATACACATCAGTTGATTATATCATTATAGACACTTGATTGTCACAGGTGGAGCACTTTGATTTTTACGTCCACAGAGATATATGTATGCATGTTTATTTTCTTATGTATGAAGCACTTTTGATGTTTTCTCTGCATTAGGATTGCACTTATTATATGTATTTTTTTTACCAACATATTTTGGATTGGTTCATCATAGGAGCGTTATTATTGCACATTTTAAATTTATTTTAGCACAGACAAATTATTTTTATTGCACACTACACCTCGGGCTTTCTTGACCAAGGTGTCAGCCCTGTTCTTGCCTAGTTCGCTTTCAGAGCATCCCCATAATGGGCTATCTGAACCACCTGCTTCTGAGGGAACACCGTTTTCCCCTATGTCTCACAGGACATCCTTGTATCCCCTGTACCCTAGTACAACATCTGATACTCCCATAATATCTTGATACCAATCATTCGAGTTATATATACATATTTACAATTTCTCATAGTGAGTACACCTTACAAAATGTATGGGTAACTCAGGATACCATGATTATTGTTATATCAACCACCTACATATATATATATTCATATATTTCATCACAGTGAATACACCCTGCAAGACCTAGGGGCAACATTTGGGTCCCCATTCTGTTTCTTTTTTCCTTTTCCTTTCCTTCTTTTTTTTTCATGCATTGTTGGACACTTCTGTACCCCTTGCACTAGAGTCTACTATTTCATATTTTCAGGATACTGCTACATCTATTACTGTAGATCCATATATATACATTTATACTCATATATTTTATTATAGTGAGTACGCTGTGCAACGATCTTGGGTGACATTTGGGTCCAATCCTCTCCTCCTTTTTTCCATCTTTTTGCCATGCCTGCCCTACACCTGACCTCGGTCCTCCATGCTTTGGCCTTTGTCCCTTCAGCTCCCGTGGGAGATGCTTTCCGCTCGCCCTTGCCAGGGGTCGGCCCCTGGAGCCAATCACCTGACAAGTGAGTATGGGATCACTAGTTCTGGCTTCATCCTTTTGTCCAATCATAACCTATACTCCCATCTACTTTTTTACTTGTTGTTACAGACATCAGATATACACATCAGCCCCTGATGATGAGAGGAGAGCTTGCGAATCGTGTCGGTTTAGAGGTGTATCATGTATATCTGTACTCATAATACTTTGATGTTTGTCATTTTGGCTATGTTTTTAGGACTATCATGTTATGCTGCTGTTCTTATGTATTTGTCATCTATATGTATGACCTGTATTGGATGACAATGATTCTAATACATTTTTCATACTATCACATTCATTTACCTGTGATCATCATGGACACTTCCTTTAAAGTCCCATGGGCGAAATTTTTTTTTTTTTAACTGTTTCTGAGGGAACAGTCAATTACTGGCTGTTAAAGCACAGGTCCCAAAGGACATGAGCTTATCAGATTTAGATGAGCTCTTGAAGGCTAGAAAATTGACTTCTTGCGTTGCATCTGGAAAGCATATTTCTCCTCCTTCAAGACAAGGTTTTCCAAGGTATGAATTCTGTCTTTTTTCAGTCTGGTCTGGATCAACATTTGGCTTTGAGTACCCTCAGGAGTAATTTTGAGCTCCGGCGTGTTCGCATGCTGAACATGCAGAGCCCGCCAGGAAGTCGGCATGGCGCAGCGCTAATCACAATCAGTGAGACATTTCCCGATGTGCGGCTACAGAGATTGGGAAATGTCTCCCTAGCTGTGATTAACGCTGCGCTGTGCCGACTTCCTGGCGGGCTCTGCACGTTCAGCATGCAAACACGCCGGAGCTCATCCTTACTCAGGAGTCATGTCTCTGTCTTAGTGATTCTTTTTCACAGACCGCTTGCCTCACTTCTTAGTGAAGGTCTTTGTACAGGGTGTCACTCACATTGTTCCTCCTGTATATTCCCCAGTGTCTCTGTCTGATCTCAACCTGGTTCTGTCAGTTCTTTTAAAACCACTTCTTGAGCCTATTAGGAATATTTCTTTGTGTTCCTTTACTCGCAAGGTTGCTTTCAGAAGTACAGTACATGCAGTTTGAGTTTATCTCTCATCTACTGCCCTTTTTCCAGCAGTCTGACTCTGTTGATCCTGAAGTTCTCAGTATAGGACAGCCTGCTTCTCATTCCACTATTGCCAGGTGGATTTGTCAGCACTTTATTCAAGCTTAGGACCTCAAGGGCAAGTTTTCCTTTTTCACAGTCAAAGCACACTCCACTAGTTCAGTTAGTGCTTCTTTTCATCTTCAGACTTATGTTTCTCAGATTTTCAAGGCTGTCATCTGATCTTGTTCTCACTTTCATTGAGTTTCACCAGGTGCATGTTCAGGCCCCAGCTGATGCCAGGCACAGTCATAAGGTTCTGCAGGTGGCTCTGTTACCTGTTGAGCCCCCTTTGTTATCTTGTTGGTTCTCACTGACCTGTTTACCTTTGTTTTCTGAGTTGCCCACCCCTCCATTCTACTTTTTTTTGGAAGTCCCTGAGTACTTCTCCCATGACCCGTAATAAAAAAATTAACCTCTTAGCGCCAACCACACGCACATATGCTACCTCGGGTTTAAGAGAATATACCGTGATGATGCCTGCAGCTGCAGGCATAATTCTAGTACAGTTTTTTAGAGCGGGTGGACGGCACTTCAGGGATAACTAATGCGGCTAAAAGCCGCTTGGCTGTTATCCCGAAGGAGCGAGACGGAACGTCCCTTCTCCCTGGCGCTCTTCCCGGGCCTCCCGTCCCACCGGGAGACCTGATATATGATCTGGCACTTACGCCGGCTAGAGTAAGACTGGAAGTAAGCCGGAAATGGTTTCCTTCCAGTCTTCTATGTGTAAACACGGAAGCGACGTCACAATGTCACTTCCGGTTTACTCGGCTGCCAATGGCGGCAATTTTAAAAAGAATTACCGTATTCAGAATCGCCGTTTTTGGCGATCTGAATACTTTTAAGTGCAAAGGAGGGATTTGGGGTCTTTTAGACCCCGATCTCTCCATAAAGAGTACCTGTCACTACCTATTTACTGTCAGAAGGGATGTTTACATTCCTTGTGACAGCAATAAAAGTGATCAATTTTTTTATTTTTTTTAAAGAGACAATGTAAAAAAAAAAAAAAAAATTAATAAAAAAAGAAATAAAAAAATGTTTAAAGCGCTGCCGTCCCCGCAAGCTCGTGCAGCAAATAAAACACACACGTAAGTCGCGCCCGCATATGTAAACGGTTTTCAAATCACACATGTGAGGTATCGCAGCGATTATCAAAGTGAGAACAATAATTCTAGCAACAGACCTCCTGTGTAACTAACCTGGTAACCATGATTTTTTTGAAAAAAGCGTTGCCTATGGAGTTTTTAAGGTACTGTAGTTTGTCGCCATTCCACGAGTGTGGGCAATTTCAAAGCATGACATGTTAGGTATCTATTTACTCGGCGTAACATCATCTTTCACATTATATAAAAAAATTGGGCAAACTTTACTTTTGTTTTTTTTTTTAATTCATGAAACTATCCTTTTTCCCAAAAAATTGTGTTTGAAAGACCGCTGCACAAATACAGTGTGACATAAAATATTGCAATGATTGTCATTTTATTCTCTAGATTCGCTACTAAAAAAATAAATAAATATATATATATACATACATATATAATGTTTGAGAGTTCTAAGTAATTTTCTAGCAAAAAATACGCATTTTAACTTGTAAGCAACAAATGTCAGAAATAGTCTTAGGCGTGAAAGGGTTAGTTAATCACCCCTTCAGGATTTTACGTTTCTGCGGAGGGCTTAGATCACAAGTCCTTCCATCTGGTTAAGCTATTTTGAGGGGTTTCCTTTTTTAAAGTACACATAATGAAGCATAGCTCTACCAGGTGATGGTCCTGATGCAAATAGTACTTGCAATAACAATGCTGTATCTAACCTATCTAGAAGGCAATGAAGAGAGCTTCTGAAAAATAGATTTTTCCCAACTTGTAAAAACCCAGCTTTTGCTCATGTTGTCATTTTTTTATGGAGCAAAAGGAATGTTTTTAATGCATGCACTACATACTCCTACAACGAACTATATTTGTGGGTTTCCCTACTGGAGTTCCTAGTTTGAAAAAAGACAGGTACCTGCTCATCTTTGGAGAATGCTTCGTTGGCTCTCAGCAGTAAGACCCCATTCTACACAGTAGAGGAATTGTCTATGCATTACAATCAGTGTTCACATTGGAAGTAAATGCAGACTGTACATATGCTGTGATTCATATCCATAAGCTGCCAGTTGGGATGTCTTAAAAATGGGACATTTTGCCTTTGTGTAAGTGATCTAAATATAAAAGGTAATGAAGGTAATCGGGGACATTAGATTACCTATCCTATTCGCTGTTGTGTCCTCGCAGGTAAGCAGTTTTGGCAGCATTTTCCAGAGCCACTCTTTCTGATCCTGTCTTTGAAAGTATCATGTGTTCATGTCCAGCAACCATTGGAAGGCTATAAACACTTTATGAGGAGTTGTAGTGCTTTTGTATTTTTTTTTGTTTTTTTTAGCCATCACAAACTTTGTATTTGTGTATATCTTGTAGTTGTCTATGTGCTGTACACAGTGCAACCATTTTTGCTCTATATATACTCAGATTCTGCTACCTTTGTGACCTGTGTTTCCTCTAATCTCTCAGCTAGACTTTTGCCCCGTACACACGATCGGACATTGATCGAACATTCCGACAACAAAATCCTAGGATTTTTTCCGACAGATGTTGGCTCAAACTTGTCTTGCATACACACAGTCACACAAAGTTCTCGGAAAATCCGATCTTTCTGAACTCGGTGACGTAAAACACGTACGTCGGGACTATAAGGCTCGATTCACACCTATCCATTTTTAGTGCTTTTTGCATTTTGCAGATTTGCACTACAGAACGTGTTCCATAGGAATCCATGTTAAATGGACTGTAGTGCAAATCTGCAAAATGCAAAAAGCACTAAAAATGCATTGGTGTGAATCCAGACTAAATGGGACAGTAGCCATTAGCTTTTGTCTCTTAATTTATTCTGAGCATGCGCGGCACTTTGTGCGTCGGATTTGTGTACACACGATCGGAATTTCTGACGGATTTTGTTGTCGGAAAATTTTATAGCAAGCACTCAAATTTTGTGTGTTGGAAATTCCGATGGAAAATATGTGATGGAGCCTACACACGGTTGGAATTTCCGACAACAAGGTCCTATCACACATTTTCCATTGGAAAATCCGACCATGTGTATGGGGCATAAGAGTATATTTAGGGAAATCCATAGACTCTGCAGTGATTCAGTGCAATGATTGGTATCCAGAGGCCATGTGATTAAATCTGCCTAGGCTGTGAGCTTAGAAGCAGCAGTTTATTTTTTTTAATTATTATTTATTAAGCAAGAAGTACTGTTTTACTCAAAATAGTAATGCGATTTTGTAATGCTAATGTGTTCTATTGATGCATGTAAAGTGTACATTTTAATGATGGTATCGCTTTAAGACTTGCTTTTACACTAAGGTGTGTGAGCAAAGTGTTAATCTTCCTCATAAGCATAATGACAAGGATTGCCATATTCAGGTTAATGCATTCAGGATTCATAAGAAGAAAGGATTTGTGGGAATCTTTTTAGTGATCGGCCAAATCTGGAACAAAAGGCCAGGCATACCAGAAGACAGTGTGTTAATGCCTGGTGCTACATACTGTCCCTCCCATTCTCAACACTGTGCAGAGAGGTGGGAATGAGGCAGTCTCCTCTCATTGTCCTTGAAAAACATCATTACAGCTGAGAAAAAGATATGCTGGTCTACAGAGCATATTTTTTCACATAGGATACAACTTCTACCTACCATCTCCTGCTGAAACAATTGATGAAAAAGGTTGTGCAGTTTCTCAGACTGTATTATTTTATTCAGCAGAAACACAGACACAAATAAGAACAAAGGAAAAGTGTTCTGCTGGAATGGATGAAAATGACTTTGCATTGGTTTATTTAAGTGTAATGCAATAGTTTATAAAAGCAGTCCTTAGATTTTCTAATTGAATATTTAACTCTGTAATTCGTGTGTTTTCAATACAGCGTGACACTTCATTCACTTTGTACATTTTTTTTATAACAACGTTGGTTAAAATAGCTACATGGAGATTTAAGTACATTTTGCTCAGTTATGGAACTCACGTTGCTAGTGATTGATACTTTAGAGCAGTGTTCTCCAAACTGCCGCCTGGGAGGTGGACGTGACCCTTTGCATGCCTTTCTCTGGCCCTAGGGGCACTATTCCTCCCGCTCATGCCAACAATGGGGCATAATTCCTGCCGCTGATGCCAACAATAAGTTGGTATCTATAGCTATTTTTCCAACTGACACCAAGGATGGGGCACTATTCTTTCGCCTGGCACCAACAATGGTGCAATATTCCTTCCACGAATAGCAATGATGGGACATTGTTTATTCTCATTGGCACCAGGGCATTTTCTACTCTCACTGGCCACAGTCTGGCCACCTCAAAGTCTGAAGGACAGTAAACTGGCTCTTTCTTTTAAAAGTTTGGGGACCCCTGCTTTAGAGTATCCAGAGCGGATTTAGCGATATCTGTCAAAAGATGAGGTTCATGCTTGAGAGGCAAAATCTGCACTATATGGCCAGTGCTTGGTTGCCAATAATGTTATAGTTAATACACTGGAGTTTAGGCCTAAACTACAATGTTACTCTTCCCAAGTAATTACTAGCTACTAAAAAAAAAACATTGTTACTAAGTGAAACCATTCTTTAACCACCTCAGTACAGGGCATTTTTCACCCCCTTCCTGCCCAGACCAACTTTTAGCTTTCAGCGCTGTAACATTTTGAATGTCAATTGCGCGGTCATGCAACACTGTACTCATATGAAATTTTGATCATTTTCTTCCCCACAAAGAGCTTTCTTTTGGTAGTATTTGATCACCTCTGCAGTCTTTATTTTTTGCGCTATAAACAAAAAAAGAGCGACAATTTTGAAAAAAAAACACAATATTTTTTTACTTTTTTGCTATAATATCCCAATAAAATAAAAAAAAAAAATTCTTCCTCAGTTTAGGCCAATATGTATACTTCTACATATTTTTGGTAAAAAAATCGCAATAAGCTTATATTGATTGGTTTGCGCAAAAGTTATAGTGCCTACAAAATAGAGGATAGATTTATGGCATTTTTATTATTTTTTTTTTTTTTACTATTAATGGTGGCGATCTGCGATTTTAATCTGGACTGTGATATTGCGGCGGACAAATTAGACACTTTTGGGACCATTGAAAATTATAAAAATGCACTGATTACTGTATAAATGTCACTGGCAGGGAAGGGGTTAACACTAGGAGGTGATCAAGGGGCTAAATGTGTTACCTAGGGAGTGATTCTAACTGTGCGGGGAGGGGACTGACTGGGGGAGGTGACCGCTCGGTGTCCCTATATACAAGAGACACACGATCGATCTCCTCTCCCCTGACAGGACATGGATCTGTGTGTTTACACACACAGATCCACATCCCTACTCTGTGACAAGCAATAACGGGTGCCTGGCGGACATTGCGGCCGCCGGACACGCGCATCGGCTCCCGAGTGACGCAACGCGTGCGCCCCCTAGATGCCTGGGAAGCCGAGGACGTCATATGACGGCTGTCCAGGATGAGATAGCCACCTTGCGGCCATCATATGTCTATATGCGGGATGGGAAGTGGTTAAAGTGTTACTAAACCCACAATGGTAAAATCCATCTGTAAATCCAGTAAAGCATGCTCGTTATACTCACTGTGGAACCTAAGGGGTTAATCCTGCACATTATGTAAAAAGGTTGTTTGATCCTGTCTTCTCTGATCCTCCCCACTTCTTCCACAGTCCCCAATCTATCTCCTGATAGTACAGAGCTTTGGGGGGCACTCTGCACATGCTCAGTAGTATGCTAAAATGAGAAGTCCTACATTAAAGTGTTCCTAAACCCACAACAGTAAAATCAGTCTGTATATGTAGTAAAGCATGCTTGTTATACTCCTTGCGGAACCTAAGGGGTTAATCTTCCGCATTGTGTAAAAAGGCTGTTTCATCCTGTCTCCCCTGATCCTCCCCTTCTTTTAATGTCCCCAATCCATCTCCTGATAGTACAGAGCATTAGAGTCACTCTGCACCTCCACAGTTTGGTGTGTATTGCTCGAGAGTTGTTTTTTTTTTGGGAGGGAGCATATGATCAGCACAGGCCCAATCAGCACTGTCCAGACAGAGGGTCAGGGGTCCTGCAGCCTCATAGGACAGTCAGAGGAGAATGACAACTCCTCCTATAAGCTTTAACCAGACACTGACAGAACTCATAAGACTGCTATATACTGCTGATGAGTATAGCTATTTAGCAGTTTATACTAAAATGATTGTATTTCCATATTCCGTTTACTGTGGGAGACTAGATATATTGAATGCAGGGTCCTGGGTTTAGTAACACTTTAATAATAAATACCATGTCATGGCAACAAAGTATTCTGCAATATTTACATTTTTGGTAAACTCATTCAATGAATCCAAGCATAAAGTTCAGAAATATTCCTTTTATCCCAATGTTTTGAAAAGCTACACTACAAACTGCATGATTGAATCGGTTCTGATATCGCTGTTTTACTAACCTGACAGCTTATTATTCTAAATAGGAAGCTTTCATTTTGTTTGCAAATATTAAAGATTCTAACTACCAGCAAGAATGAGTTCTTACATTTAAAGAGCGCCTGTCATTTCAGATCCATCATGGAAGCGCCTGTTAGTGGGCATCCACTCACCTGCTGCTGCCACATCCCTCACCTTGTGTCACCAGCCGTCCCTTTAAAGTGAATAAGACTGTCAGTGAGTTAACAGCGGGTCAGGGGAGGAGCCGCTGCGAGACAGCGATGACACTTGCTCTTTAAAAATGATCATTTAAATCGATTTGATTTAAATCAAGCCTTTTTACTAGTGATTTAAATCGTGATTTAGCCCTGGTTCACATTGCAGCGATTTGGCATGCAATTTGACATGCTCAGTTTGGTGTGTATTGCTAGAGTTTTTTTTGCTTGGGAGGGGGCATGTGATCAGCACAGGGCCAACCAGCTCTGTCCAGACAGAGGGTCAGGGGTCCTGCAGCCTCATAGGACATTCATGGGAGAATGAAAACTCCTTCTACAAGCTTTAACCAGACACTAATAAAAGTCACAAGACTGCGATATACTGCTGACAAGAAAAGGTATTTAGCAGTTTATATTTACTAAAATGATTGTATTTCCATGTTCTGTGTACTGTGGGAGACCAGATATAGTGAATGCAGGGTCCTGAGTGTAGTAACACTTTAAGAAGTACCGTAGCTCCTTCCAACAATGCAAGTGAATATGACTAATAGAAACAGGAAATAAAGTGAAGCTAAGGTCTGTCTCTGCTAGTTATGCATCAGAAATAGAGCCAGTTTACTTGTATTTTCTGATTAAGATGTAACCAGTAGCAGCATATTTCTTTTATGACATGTATTTCAATGCACATCTGTAACGTGAGGTAGGATCAGAGTTTGCGCTCCTAGCTGAGCTACTGAACAAATTACTATTTCTTGTATTACTTAAATTTGCACTGCCGTTCATTAGCAGTTTTAAGTATCTGTGATTTTGGTGTTTTTTTTTTCTTTTTCAGGGATGCGCCTATTGGTTTCATAAAAGCTGCATGGAATTTTAATTCTAGACACTGCTCTGTGTTGGCTGCAGAATGTAATTATTCAAAATGGCGGCCCCCAGAGTAAGGTTAAAGTGAAACTCGAGTGTATCTGAGCGCCACAAACTGAAAGCCCTGTTTAATTCATTTTTAAAAGCAAAGCACCTTGCCCCTATGTTGATGGTTGTGGGGGTCTGTGGGCGGGGGGCTTATTAGAATCTGGAAGCCCCCTTTAACAAGGGGATCCCCAGATCCCGGGCTCCCCCCTGTGTGAATTGGTATTGGGTACATCGTACCCCTACCCATTTACCCCAAAAAGCAATGAGAAGTTAAAAAAAAATAAGAGCCGGTTTTTGACAAGTTTTTAATTAAGAAAAATAGCTCTGAGCCGCCTTCTCCCCGAGCCATCTTCTCCCGCCACCGTCTCTCCCGGTGCCGTCTTCTCCCGGCCCCGTCTCCTCCCACTGCCGTTTTCTCCTGCTGCCTTCTTCTTCCTCGCTGCCGGTTACCCGCTAAAAAAGAAAAGTCCCCCTCTGTCTGGTACCTCTTATATAGCCATGGGGCGTGGTCATCCGATGATGTCACCCCGGAGATCCCGCCCCTTGTGACGTCTAGTGTAGCAGCTGACAGCTGATGACTCATCGGTTGTTAAGGACGTGGCGGGCGGCTTCCCGGCCCCCTTCTTAGCAACTAGATATATACAGTGTGTTTAGAGGGGGGGGGTTCAAAAACAGATGTCAGTGGATCGGATGTAAGCGGATTGTCCGCTAACATCCGTTTTTCCCCAGTTCTGTTTTTCAAACGAAAGAAAAATAGGGTTTTCTTCCGTCTCAAAAAACGGAACTTAACGTAGGCGAATGTCAGCGGATGATTATCCGCTAACGTCCGATAGACTATAGACATACATGTATGTCTGTTTTTCATCCGCTAGCGGATGGAGGAAAAACTGACATATGGAACACCCAATGAGAAAGGACCCTAAGGTTTAAAAATAGTTAGAGGTTCTTCATTATGAAAAAAAAAATAATAGTCAGCGGCTACAAATCCTGTAGCTGCTGATTTTTAGGCTCCGTTTACATTCGCTATAGCGACAAATCGCAGGACGCCCGTGCGTTTGCCGCACGTTTCCCGTCAATTTCAATAGCACCCCAAACGCGGCACGATTTCCCCGTGATTCGTTGGGCGAAAATCGCATGAACAGAATCGCGGGAAGCCTGATGCCCAATAGAAGTACATTGGCATCCAGCGATTCTATTTGCACGATTTTACCGCGATTGTCGCCCCCCCCCCCCCCCCATACGCCAAGATGTGAACGGAGCCTAAATAACAGAGCACATACCTGTCCAGGGATCCAACGCCATCCTCTTTATTTAACCACAGAACACACGCCAACCATACTGCACCATGAAGCTTTAAAGCACCAAACGATATCATTTAAACCCACTGGTGCTTTTTTCCTTGCTACGTTTCCTGTATACTAGCTTTGAAAAATAACCAGTGTAATAATCTGAAGGTTGGATGAAGTTCAGTGTGGTATAACACTTTTGGCAGTTCATGTGTTTTTTTTAAGGGCCTGTACACATGACCTAATGGAGGGACATTCAGGATTATTTAATGTGTTCTGTTGCGCACAGTAAATTAACATTTTATAATACATTACTGCAATGCATGTAATGTGGTGCCATTGATTTTGAATGGCACACTAATACAATTAACCAACCCCAATTCAACCGCACTGAAGCATACCATAATGCAAAGTGTAATGCACTGCATCGGAAAAAATAATGCAGGTTCTATTTTGCATCCTATTCAAATGAATGAGCTGCCTTAATATACAACATAACACTTGTTAATCCACTTGTCACCTGCCCACATTAGTTTTACCATTGTAGGGGGGTGGGGGGCAGCACAGGCAGGCTGAACAACGCACCTGTATGTCGCCGGCTTGGTTTGGGGTGCGCGTGGGCATGCCCTCTTACCGACCCATACTGCGGTTGGACACAGCACGAGTTTGGCAGATGATTGAGCCAATTATTTTGGCTGAGGTCAGCTAATCAGCTGTGGCCCATCACACATAGAGTTCTGTGCTTACAAAAAGGGAGAAAAAACAGCCATATATTAAAGTAAAAACAGCGCACATTACACATTGTTAGGCACACAGTTAACCCCTTCCCAGCCAGTGTCATTGGTATAGCGCCAGTTTACGGTATTATCACTGATCACTGTATTAGTGTCACTAGCATCATCGCTGTCGGTGACTCTCCCAGATGGTGTCTATTCATTTTGGATTGTCCTCCACCCTATCGCAGTCACACTATAATTCGTTGATCACCGCCATTAAAGTATAGTGCCTATAGCTGCATAAATTCCAGTATATATACACAATATTTTGTAGACACTATACCTTTCACCAAACGAATTAAAGCTGTTGAAAACCACTGGACGTTTATTTTTATTTTTTTTTACCCTGCAAGGTAATGTCATAATGTACTAGTATGCATCGCATACTAGCACATTATGTTAAACTTACCTTAAAACAAAGTTTTTCCAGCGCCGAGATTTGAGAGCTGCAGGCGCTACCATCTTCACCCACCTTGAAGGTTCGCAGACTCTGGCTCTGACTAGCCAGAGCCGCAATGATATCACTCCTGCGCATGCACATGGGAGCCACCGTTTACATTACAGGGGTCTGAAGGAACAGCACGGGTGGCTGTTCCTTCAGAGCGCATGCGCCAGTGATATCACTGGTGCACAAGCACCATTTAGGAGATAGGAGATATTTACACTACCAAAAGTAAGCCTTTTTATAGGTTTACCTATAGATAAAATGTAGTGATGGAAGTTTACTTCCAATTCAATATACACTTATTAGGATTTTTTTAAACCAAAGACATGTAGCAGAATACATTTTGGCCTAAATTTATGAAGATTTTTTTTGGATATGTTTTATAGCAGAAAGTAAAAAATATTGGTTTTTGTATCGTATCAAATACCACCAAAAAAAACCTCTATTTGTGTGAAAAAAAGAAAAAAAACTATTTGGGTACAGCGCTGCATGACCAAGCAATTGCCAGTTAGCAAGTAGCGCAGTGCTAAATGGCAAAAAATGCTCTCTTCATGAAGGGGCTAAAACCTTCTGGAGGTCAAGTGAATAATGCAAATTCTGTTGTTTTGTTGTGTTTGGAATACAACGTTCTAAATGTGCCTTCAACCCTTTCGCTTCCAGGTCCATATGACATAATTACAGTGGTGGGGTTTCACACATAATCTGATTGCCTTCACACACCCCTGGTAGAAGCGCCCCCCCCCCCCCCCTCCGCCATGTATTCAGCACTCCGTGTGCCTGGTTCAGCCTCTGTGTCCCTGGCTAAAATAGCTGGTAGGGGATGTATTGCAATGCATTATGCATTGCAAAAAATTCAGTGGAGCCCAGAAGAGACATTCTCATTAAGGAGAACCGTTCATCTAAAAATGATCACATAGGGGACATTTGTCCCTTATGTGATGAAAAAAAAAAAAAGTTACACCCAAGCACATAAAATCCCCACCCATTTTAGGCTTCCAACCGCCACATATACGCATGTATGAGTGTGAACGCACACATCGGGTCGTCTACATGTTGATTGTGACACATGTTACATATCGCCACGCACATTGGCGTGAGAGCAATAACTCTAGCACAAGACCTCTTCCATAACACTAAACTGATGACCTATAGGGTGCTTTTGAAGCATCACCTTTAGAAAATATAGGGTACGGAAGTTTGTCGCCATTCCACTGGAGCACACCAATTTTAGGATTTGATATGTTCGGTATCTATTTACTTGGTGCAACCTCGTAGTTTCTTGCGTTCGTTCGCCCTAAAATTCACTTTAGTGTGTTTTTAACTGAAATTTTTTACTGACCCTATCACTATTTTATTTTCTAGGGTGTCTGCTTTTAGAAAATATATAATGTTTAGGGGTTTTATGTAATCTTCAGGCCGAAAACGATTTTTTAAACGTGTGCACGAAAATGCAGAAATGGCTCTGGCAGCTAACGCTAGGCTCCATTCACACCATAGCTTTCCAGATTGTGGGCAGAATCGCAACAATTCCACCCACGTTTCCAAATCATTGCAAAACGTGGGGCGCGCTTGCGATCCCCGTTACGTTCAATGACACCCAAATCGCGGCGCAATTTTGCCACGATTGTCGCCCGACGAATCACAGTAAAATGGCGCAAACAGAATCACGGGTGCCTGTCGCCCAAGGCATCCTGTGATTCTGTTT
Organism: Lithobates clamitans; assembly: GCA_037952925.1. NCBI lineage: Eukaryota > Metazoa > Chordata > Amphibia > Anura > Ranidae > Lithobates > Lithobates clamitans. The sequence continues at coordinate 16,213,665 of JBBGZY010000239.1, read as the reverse complement.
GTGCGATTTTACCACGATTCGTCAGCTGCGACAATTGCAGCAAAATCAAGCCGCAGTTTGGGTGCCATTGAAAGTAACGGGTATTGCGAGCGTGTCCTGCATTTTGCGGTGATTCGGGATTGCGGTGATTCCATCCGCGATCCGGAACGCCATGGTGCAAATGGAGCCTTAAAGAGGAACAGAGGGATTTGGCTCCAAATAAGGGACTTTTGGGAGATATGCATAATGTGGTGGGATGCAAGAGATCTGTAGCATTGGTATCCTTGACGTTCTGTTGATTATTCGGTCTTGTTCATGTCATGTTTGCACTTGTGTTTTTTTAATGCATTGCATTAACTGCTAGTTTACATCAGTAGTATGCAGTTCCGTGCGCTTTTTTTCTGCACTAAAAATTCATGCACAGTGTTTTCCGTGTATTCCAATGGCTCTAGTTCACACCTATGCAGTCAGTTCCAGTCAGTTTCCGGTGCAGAAAAAAAAAAGTAGAGCGTGCTGCATTTTTTCTGCACAGAACTGTACTGGAACCTAGCAAATTGTATCAAAAACGCACTGGAACTGCATGTGGTGTGAATAGTGATCCGGAACGTATCCGGAGTGCACGTTTGTGGTGTGAACTGGCCCTAAGCCCGGGTTCACACTGAGCTGCGTGAATTAAGCCGCGCGAGTTCAGCTGAGTACAGCTTTCGGACGCGATTTCAGAGACCTCTGGACAGATGTCAATGTAAATCGCAGCTTGAAAATGCAAAAAGTAGTACAGAAACTTCTTTTTGAAATCGGTGCGGCGCGGCAAATGCAGCGGTGCACTGATTAAGACGGTGCCACTGCTGCCAATTTGACATGTCAAATCGCATCAATGTGAACCAGGGCTTAATGTTTAGAAACCTTGGGATTACCTTTTAATAACAATCTAGAATCATGACATTATGCTAATTAATCTATGCTAATCTGATTTATTGCAAAAATAAGTGGGGTATTTTATAACATTGTTTTTTGTTTTGATACATTGTTTGCAGTAAACAGATGCTGCATCCAAATAAAAGGTTCCTTGTTTTCCCCTTTTGCACATTAGACAAAACTCTGAGCACAAGCATCACTTTATACATATCCTCACTGTGTGGCTTCATCAGCCTAAACCTCTGTGTAATCTGCAGAGGGAAGTGGGAGGCTTTAGTGTTGCTTCCTTCGTTTTGTCTGCAAGAGTTAACATCTCCAGTGTTTGTATGACCAAGAGGCCCTGGCTTGCAGCATGTAGCGGAGAGTCTCTCCCCACAGCTCTAATCCTCTTGGGTTCCTGTAAGGCGCTCTATGTTGCATAGGGGTTTCCCCAAGCTCCTCCTCCCAGTTTCATTCATATTTTTTTCACTCTGCTAGTTCCTTCCCCCTTTTGCTGCACATTATTCAGACATCCTGTATCACCTCTTGTTGTTTTCCGACAGTCAAGTGCATAAGATCTGCTCGATCGCAGTCCCGGTTAAGCCATCCACAGCATTATAAAAGGTCCCCCCCCCTTTCTACCCTTCTCCCCCCCTTTCTACCCTCCCCCCCCCCCCCATGCTGCCAGACTGCACTCATGGCACCCTGCCTTTCCTCAGCTCTTACATGCCCATCCTTCAGTAGAGAGATGGGGCGTTGTTAACCCCTGGCGTACCCCTTATGTAATACCTGTATGCTCTAAACTCCTGTTCAATGATATGTTATGTACAAAATGTAAATGTATGAGTGTTTCTGGTATAGGTAGGATATCTCCTTGTCTGCCTACTGCCTGCTTTTCTTGTCTGATGTCTATATATTTTTCTGCTTTTGTAAGACCTTCCTGCACCATCCTTCATGTCATAACAAGACTCATCGTTTTAATACCGAAGTTCAGTTACTGGAAAAAAAACAAAAACCAAAAAAAAAAAAACCCAATTGGACAGCATAATAAATGAAAAAGCCAGGCACCGTGAAAGTCACATTTCAGTGTGGTAATGATGATCTAATTGTCTCCCTCCCCTTTAGCACCAATAATTCCTGTGCTGCTGGAAGGATCTCTTCTCTGTGTGATTATACATATGATGCCTTTTCAGTAGCTGCATGGGAGCTTTCATTCACAGGCTAGCAAGTGTTATCTCTCTCTCTCTTCTGTCACCCCTTGTCTCCCTACCCCCTTCCCTCCTCCTCTCTCTCTCTCTCTTTTTTTTTGTTCTCTCTCTTTCTCCCTCCCTCTCTCTTTCCCTCCCCAGTATACTTGCTTGCAGTGTTGCAATAGGACGACAAGGCATCCCGATTTGTAAAGCAGGCACATTGGTGGGCTGTGCACATCGCATGTGATTCATAAAACCATGAATGATCCAGAGGCGAGCAGCCAGCGAGATCTTCATGTGCAGGATGATGCTGTTTTGTTTTGCAATGCCCTGAAGGAGGTGTGTGTCCTGTATGTGTGTGTTTATGTATGTGTAAAGGCTGATCTAGCATTCTTTAGAGCCCCTTTCCATTTTATTTAATTTTTTTTTTCTAGCACTGATCTATGACTTTCCATTCGGTATTATTTTTACTAATCAGATGCAGTGCTGTATATTTCAGGAGGTGTGGGAGGGGAGTGTAGTCCCAGGCCAGTGCATCCAGGCTTCCTCCTTTAGTCCTATCTTCCCTCATGTTGTTTTTTTCCTTCCCTTGTTCAGCTGCTGGATTAACTGATGCACTTGGCGGGTATATGGAGGCTTCTCTCTGCGAGCACTGCTCTCCATTTTTGAGAAGGAAAACCAGGCTCCAGGAGGAGGAGGATCATGCCTCGGACAAAACAGATCCATCCCAGAAATCTGAAAGGTTAGCAAATGGTTTCTCTGATTGTTCTGATTGTGCGCTTGTTTTGGAGGGATCCATCCAGCTGTTTACCTTGTAAAGGTGGCAGTTCTGGTGAATGGGAGGGGGGAGTCTTCTGCAGTATGTCATTGTGTGTTGTTTAGAATCTTGTCCTGAATAGAGTATTGGAAGAGGCCGATCCTTGTTGGTTTCATTTCAAGTACTTGCAGCTTCTGAAGCTGAAGATGGTCAAGTCTAAAATGACCCCCAGTGGGTTACTGTTGAGTATCCTTTGTCTTTGCCATCTCATGACGTATTAGGTGCCCCTATTGCTGGAATGTGCTAACTTGCAGTCAACAGCAAGTTTTAAGAGCACACCATTTGTTTTGCTTAAACATGAATATCAATACTCATTTATAGAAGTTAGAAAAAATCCCAGCTGAAAGGGCCCACAATGTAGCCAGTAGTGCAACTGTGTTACAGGCCTCATTCACAAACTAAAGGATTATTAATAAGGTCAGTGTGGGGCAGGGGTCACCCTGCTAATGTCAAGCTTTTAATGCCACAACTTCGTCTTCAATAAACATTGGTGGAATGTTCCAGGTATAGAACCAGTCATGTTAGTCATTGTTTTGTTAAAAGGAATGACAGCTGGCATTGTTTCAAACCCTAGTGTCTTCCACATGGTGTGTTTCCCATTGCTGTAAAATATTGTGGATTTTATATCTGGATAGCAATGTCCTCTTATTAAGTGACTATTAATGTGTATCAATTAGCCATTCCCCGCATATGTTCTATTTATACACAGCTGGGACATTTTATCATTTTGTAGCAACTCAAACAGTCAAAACACTTTCTGCCTGCCTTGTCATTAATAATTTTGTTAAGGTAATCACTGGAATACATTACACAAAACTGTAACAAGTAGTGCAGACACAATGAAACAAGAATGTACAGGGTATCATTATGTATGCAGTAAGCATTACCTAACAGTATGCATGCAGTATGCATTCTTTGTGCTATCTTTTTCTGATATTATATCCAACAAGTGGTGCTGTGCATTTCCGCCAACCCTTGCCAATGTAGATCACAAAGGCCTTGTATGCTATATATATATATATATATATATATATATATATATATATAATTACAGATTTTCTACAAGGTTAGCGTGGGGGGGGGGGGGGGGGGGGTAGCAGGTTTAAGAAGTTCTGCTTGTGTGTATACAGTTTTATCTGTGTGTCAGCTATGACCTTGAGCAAGTGCTTTCCTGTCACACATTTCTAAAAATCACAATTTTCACAATAACATTTTTTCTTGACACTGACCTACTGACTTCCCATAGTTGCTGCTATACAACAACTTCTCAAATAAAGAGACACTCATTTGAAAGGTTAAGGATAACACTAGTTTGAAAGGTATTTTGGTTCGGCTAAAAAACATAATATGTGATTTTGTGTTTTTATAATGTTGTAGTTGTTACTTAAGCTGGCTTTATACACATTATGCAATTTTCTTGTAGGTTTACCAAAACCATATAATATGAGGTCAAACCTAAACACTTTCAATTTGTATGCAATTATGCAGGCCCTTGCACTACATAGTTGAAATCTAGGTAAATCTAAAGGAGATTGAACAAGAAAATTGTATAATGTGTAACCAGCTTTACTGTTGTCTGCCATGTCAAAGTTGTAAAATTGAAAATGTAATTGATTTCGGGGGCAAAGTGCCAATCATCAGTGTCTAAATAACTGTCCTTGGATGTGTTTTATTCAGTCTATGCATGGTTTGCTTAGGCCAGAAAAGTAGGTAACTGTCCATCAAGCTTCTACACTAGATCTTCTGTAAATTCAAACTGGTAGTTCAGCATAATTTACCAATATCTTTGTAATGTAATGGCTTACCTGGATAACTGGATGTACATCAATCAGCCATAACATTATGGCCATTGAAAGGTAATGTGATTAACATTGATTATCTCATGACAATTGTACCTGAAATTGGGTGGGATATGTTAAGCAGCAAGGGAACATTTTGTCCCTGAAATTGGTGTGTTCAAAGCAGAAAAAATGGGCAAGCATCAGAGCAACTCCAAAACTGCAGCTCTTGTGGGATGTCCCCAGTCTGCAGTGGTCACCACCTACAAAAAGGGGTCCAAGGAAGGAAAATTGGCAAACCAGTGATAGGGTCATGGGCGACCAGGGCTCATTGATGCATGTAGGGAGCAAAGGCTGACCTGTGTAGTCTGATCTAATAGAAGAGGTGCTGTATCGTAAATTGCTGAAAAAGTTAGTGCTGGTTCTGATAGAAAGGTGTCAGAGCACACAGTGCATCACATTTTGTTGCATATGGGGCTGCGTAACCGCAAACCAGTCAGGGTGCCCATGCTGATCCGTGTTCACAGCAAAAAGCGTCTACAATGGGCATGTGAGCATCAGAACTGGACCATGGAGTAATAGAAGAAGGTGGCCTGGTCTGATGAATCACTTTTTTTAATTCAAATTTTTTTACGTCATGTAGATGGCTGGGTGCATGTGCGCCACTGGGGAGGAGATGGAAGCAGGATGCATTATGGGAAGAAGGCAAGCTGGAGGAGGCTTAAAGGATGTGACAGCTTGTCCCCAGATACCACAGAATAACTTTGGAGGTCTAGTGGAGTTGATGCCTCAATGGGTCAGGGCTGTTTTGGCAGCAAAGCAGGAGCCAACTTAATATTAGGCTCGTGGTCATAATGTTATGGCTGATTGGTGTAATCTGAATAGTGTTCAGGTAGGCCCTTACATGCTTATACAGTTATTTGTAAGTTGTACTCTAACATATCAAATCCAAAGAAACTCTAGCTAGCGTGTGGAGGTATATACAGTGCCTTGAAAAAGTAATCATACCCCTTGAAATTTTCCACATTTTGTCATGTTACAACCAAAAACATAAATTTTTTTTATTGGGATTTTATGTGATAGACCAACACAAAGTGGCGCATAATTGTGAAGTGGAAAGAAAATAATAAATGGTTTTCAAATTTTTTTTACAAATAAATATCTAAAAAGTGTGGCCTGCATTTGTATTCATCCCCCTTTTCTCTGATACCGCTAACTAAAATCTAGTGGAAGCAATTGCCTTATAAGTGAACTATTTAGTAAATAGAGTCCACCTGTGTGTAATTGTATCTCAGTATAAATACAGCTGTTCTGTGAAGCCCTCAGAGGTTTGTTAGAGAACCTTTGTGAACAAACCGAATCATGAAGGCCAAGGAAAACACCAGACAGGTCAGGGATAAAGTTGAGGAGAAGTTTAAAAGAGAAGTAGGTTTTTTCTTTTTTTTTTCTAAACATTCATACTTACCTATGTGGATGCAGCATTAGACCGATAGTCAGGATGATGATCTGCCTTGACTGATGGCAGTGACGTCAGTGAAGAGCGGACTTCAGACCGCTCTCCGCTGAAAACGGGTCACGGGAGTGCAAAACGAATTGCACTCCTGTGACCCAGAGAAGAAGCCCAGCATAAAAAGCTCAGACTGGACTTCTCCTTTTAAAGAAAGCCATAGGAAGTTCCGTTTGCAGTTCGCGAGAAGCCATGTTGGGGACACAGCAAAGTTGTGGAAGAAGGTGCTCTGGTCAGATGAGATGAAAATTAAACTTTTTGGCCTAAAAGCAAAATGCTGTGTGGCGGAAAACTAACGCTGCACATCACTCTGAACACACCATCCCCACTGTGAAACATGGTGGTGACAGCATCATGTTGTGGGGATGCTTTGCTTCAGCAGGGACAGGAAAGCTGGTCAGAGTTGATGGGAAGATGGATGGAGCCAAATACAGGGCCATCTTAGATGAAAACCTGTTAGAGTCTGCAAAAGACTTGAGACTGGGGTGGAGGTTCGCCTTCCAGGAGGATAACGACCCTAAACATACAGCCAGAGCTACAATGGAATTGTTTAGATCAAAGCATATTCATGTGTTAGAATGGCCCAGTCAAAGTCCAGACCTAAATCCAATTGAGAATTTGTGGCAAGACTTGAAAATTGCTGTTCACAGACGCTCTCCGTCCCATCTGACAGAGCTTGAGCTATTTTGCAAAGAAGAATGGGCAAAAATGTCTCTCTCTAGATGTGCAAAGTTGGTGGAGACATCCCCAAAAAGACTTGCAGCTGTAATTGCAGAAAAAGGTGGTTCTACAAAGTATTGACACAGGGAGGCTGAGTACAAATGCACGCCACACTTTTCACATATGTATTTATAAAAAAAAGGTTGAAAACCATTTATCAGTTATGTGTATGTAATAATTATATTTAAATTTTTTCCATTCATGATAATTTTGAGCTTTGGTGTACAAACCTATTAACAATATTTGAGTTTTGGTGTTACTTAGTGATTACTGATATAAAGCCTTGTGTTTAAAGATGCAATAAAGTTATAGCTGGAAAGTAGAACTGGAGATGCAAAAAGGGAAAATAGCCAAATATCAAGAAAAAAAACTGCATCTGCATACAAAAATTAGGGTTTATGTATGTATATCAGATAACAGCTCAGCTATTCAGTTAATATCAGCAATATTTTAAACTTTCTACATCTTTTTTTTTTTTTTTTCTTTTTAAGCACAACGTTTCAACCCAAGTAAAAAAAACCCAACCGTTTAAATAGAGCCCACAACCAATCACAACATGACATTGGGGAATAAAAAGAACCAATCGGCAATCGACATACCACTAGACCTGATAGGGGAACTGCACCAGCAAATTACATGTAATACACTGACATACAGACCCTACACTACACTGATGCAAACTTGCTATGTCACCCAATGGGAACCTTCCTAATAACAGACTCATCCCTCCGATGTCTTCAAAAGAAAGGAAATAACCCTGTCAAAGGCTGGCCATAGATGGATAGAATTTTGAATGAAAATTCTTAGTAAGTCTTCTAGGAAAATGTTTATGAAAATTCTCAGAACATTCGAATGTCATTCAAAAAATTTTGTTTGCTTCTAGCATTTGATGTTGCAATAAATTAACTTTACTAAATGAAAACTACATACACTTTTAGAAACTTGTTCGTTCAAGAAAAATGTTCCATTCTCCTTCTAATTTTACTGTCACTTTGGTTGAAAATGAACATCGATTTGACCCGCTATAGATCAGAAAAATGAAAACTTTCTTAGAACATTCTATTGCTAGGAATTTTTGTTCAAAATTCCACCCATCTATTGCCAGCTAAAGTCAAGCTGTAATCGCAGCATACAAAAGCATCATACCTAAACCCCCCCCCCCTTTATGATATCCCTACTGGAAAGGAGCACCCCCCAATCCCCCTCAAAATCAACGTGCATAACTGTGGCTCCACCCCTTTCAGGCTAAAGCTCCACCCTTGGCTTGTGACCTGAGTCTTGTCATAGGAACTACAAACTATTCAATTCAATACAAAAAAGGGGAAGATTTGTGGGTTCTATTTAAACTGTTGGATTTGTTCATTTGAACTGATACCCTGTGCTTTCAAAAGAGGTTAAAGCGGAACTTCAGTAATTTTTTTCATCTTTCCGTCTAATAAATCTTCTGCCCTTGTTGTTTTAACTTTGGATAGTAAAACATTTTTTTTCTGCCAGTAAATACCTTATACAGCCCACTTCCTGTTTCTTGTTTGGTAAAAAAAACTAGGCTTATCATATCATGCACATAGCTCTCTCTCTCACTCTTGTTAGAGTTTGCCAGGAAGGAAGGGGGGATAAGTTATAAGAGGGTCAATGAGAGCTGCAGAGCTGGAGGTGTGTGTCTGTGTAAATCCAGGAAGTGAACTGGCAGCAGCTTCAGCAGAGAAAGCAGAGAGAGGGGGAGGCGCCAACTAAAATAAATCCTACTGGTTTCAGTGTATCTGTGTAAGGTGTACACTTACAAGTAACCTTACACAGATACACTGAAACCAGTAGGATTTATTTAGTTGGCGCCTCCCCCCTCCCTCTGCTTTCTCACTTGTTCACAGAGGCACAGGACACCCTCTGAGGATGGCTGCCTCCTTATTGCAAGAACATTAGACCATGGCATTGATCTAAAAAAGGACCTACTATTATAGCTACTACTATACTATTTTACCAAGGGCATCACGTTATTTGAAGCGCCAGAATCCTTTCCTTTTATATGACTGTTGAGCAGCTTCAGCTGCCCACAGTTAAAATGGTTACAGCCGGACTCAGTGGGGGGAGATCTTTGCAGCGAATTTGGCAAGTACAGAATTACAGTATACCATATTTTTCCGTGTATAAGACACCCCCATGTATAAGACGCCCCCCCACTTTTCTAACCCAAAATTAAGAAATCAATATTTTTAACAGGTAAAACAGAACACAGTATTTTTTAGTAATTACCCCAGGTAACGTTTACATACCAGTATATTATGCAGCATATCACTTTACTCTTCCTGTTTTCTCCACTGTCTGATCATACTCTCAGTGGGGGGCGGTCCATAACTGTGGCTCCACCCCTTTCAGGCTAAAGCTCCACCATTGGCTTGTGACCTGAATCTTGTCATAGGAACTACAAACTATTCAATTCTATACAAAAAAGGGGAAGATTTGTGGGTTCTATTTAAACTGTTGGATTTATTTGTTTGAACTGATACGCTGCGCTTTCAAAAGAGCTTAAAGCGGAACGTCGGTCATTTTTTCATCTTTCCATCTATTAAATCTTCTGCCCTATGAACAAAGCATATCCCTCTATAGTGTGTACTTGTCTCAGCTAAGAGCACTAAGTGTCATTTCTGTCTGCTGCTTAGTTCCTCTGCTATCAGCATAAGTTCCTGACACCAAGAGAAAAATGGTGATGGGGAGGGACCTCCAGTTGATTGACAGCCTAAGCTCTGTACCTCAAGAAAAAATAAATAAATCAGCGCATATATGTAAAGAACTACAAAGCAGCTGAACACCAGGGTCAACACAATCAAATCCCTCAATTAGAATATATAAAATAAGGTGCAGCGCTCAAATAATAAACTAACAAAATAAACTAAAAAAATATATACGAAAATGGCAATAAAACAAATAATCCCTCATGGGGACATAATAAACAGTCCTGTGATGTTTGAAGTACTATAGATGTCCAATAATAATTAAGTGAGTGTCCATCACACGTGACAGCATGCCAGAATGTAGTGACTGATGAGTGTGCCCAACACCAGTGAACAGAATGGCCTCTCACCTGATTAACAGGTTAAAAATGCGTTCCCAGCAAGGGTCTATCAGCACGAAATCCTTATCCAGATAAAGATCATTCCGTCAGAAGAAAACTGGGGTTGGTGAGTCAAGATGGCTCTAAGCTGAGCTGTAGGTGAGGGTGACTCTCACATAGCATATGTAATGCAAGAAAAGGACAAAATAGTGCTCTCTGTATACTACAATTTATTAAAAGTAATGTTAAAATTAAACTTACAGAAGTGGCACTTCACAAGTGCAGGATAAATACAGCAAGAAAAGTTGAAACACCGCCGTGTCGATACACGGAGTGGAGCATGCGCGGTAGCAGCGGGTGACGTCACGCCGTTATGTTCTGGACGCCAACGGAATGATTGTTATCTGGATAAGGATTTCGTGCTGATAGACCCTTGCTGGGAACGCATTTTTAACCTGTTAATCAGGTGAGAGGCCATTCTGTTCACTGGTGTTGGGCACACTCATCAGTCACTACATTCTGGCATGCTGTCACGTGTGATGGACACTCACTTAATTATTATTGGACATCTATAGTACTTCAAACATCACAGGACTGTTTATTATGTCCCCATGAGGGATTATTTGTTTTATTGCCATTTTCGTATATATTTTTTTAGTTTATTTTGTTAGTTTATTATTTGAGTGCTGCACCTTATTTTGTATAAGCTCTGTACCTGTGTGCAGTGTGAAGGGGAGGTGCCCCTTCCCTCCAATCAGCTCTCAAAACTCTCCTCACTGAGCTCTGCAGAGTGTAACTTCAGCTCCCCACCCCCTTTTTACTAAACTCTCAGACAAGCTTTATAAATTCAGAAGTTTGAACAGATGTAGAGAAGAGAAAACTGCAGATAAATAGGTACAGCTTATGTAGGAAGATTTGTTTAATCTCTGTGTATTACCTGTGGAAAAGGCAGTTCCCAATAGTGGTCTGCATACTGTGTGTTTATTGGGGGGAGTGGGGGGAGGTCCAAACTGTCTCTCTGCAGGTCTATTCCCATGCTCTTTTGCATAGCTAACTACACTCAGTTTGAATTTTGCAGAATAAGACAATTGCTTACTTTTATTATTGTCTGACATCTTGGGCTCAAAACCCTCTGCTCCCTGATGCATCTGCACAGTCTCCACGTCCAACGGGATCGCATCTGTGCACTCTCCACCTCCAGCTCCAGCTGACGTCATACAGCTTGTGATTGGAGGAAGCTGGTTTACAAGCTATGACCAGCTATGCACCGCGCGGCTCTCTCCCAGGCTGACTGACCGTGTATAAGACGCTGCTCGATTTTCAGTCTAACTATTTTAGGAAAAAGTAGCGTCTTATACATGGAAAAATACGGCATATAAAATAATATGCAAAGTGCTTACAGGGAAGCTTCAGAATGGCAAAGATGTTTTTATTACTAGTTATGTGAGCAGACTGCAGTTCCTCTTTAAGGAAGCATGAAACATTCCCGCTACATGTTGAATAGCAGAGTTTTTAAAAAAAATGTATCAGCCAATGTCTGATCATGCATAAATTAAAGAGCTATTGTTGTCCTGGGTGCTGGTAACCTTTTTTCCTTTTTGGGATTTGAACATGAGCCAATTGGATACCTAAGGGCAGGTGACTGTAACACAAGGCATTTTTGCACTGCATTTTGCAATGTCCGATGTAATAAAAAATGATAGTAATAAGATGTATTTCTCAGGCACCAATCAGATTCAAGCTTGCTTTGAAAGTTTGTATGTGATTGGTGATGCAGGAGGCAGAGAGGGGAAGTTACACAACGCACTCCTAATTTCCTACTACTAACCCTCTATAGACCTTCTTTTTTTTTGTTCTGCAGGGGATTACACAGAACCCAGATTAGGGTACACAGAATACATTTTCTGGCCATGGAACACTTGCCATGTTTACTGGAGAGCATTAGAAGCTCACTGAATGTTCTCACTTGTCTGTTTAAAGCAATCCTGTCAGGTTAAAAAATAATCATGATGATAGGTCCTGCAATAAAAGAGCTTTTATTCTCCTGTCTGCAGCGACCTATATTTCTGTCTTTCCTACAGTGGCATCGCGTAGGGAAGAACCACAGTGTGGGGCAGGGACACAAGCATCCAAAATTTACAGAGATTTGAATACCATAGAGTAATACAGAGGCTTCATCGCTGGAACACAGGGAAGGTGAGGGACACAAGGCGCTGAAGAGGTAAATATAAAGCCCTACTATTACAGGACCTTTTGTCTGAATTATTGTGGAACTTGACAGGGTTGCTTTAACTACTTGACATCCAGAAGATTTTTGGCACTGCGTTACTTTAACTGACAATTGCGCGGTCATGCAAAGCCGTACATAAATTAAAATGATACTTTTTTTCCCCCCACAAATAGAGCTTTCTTTTGATGGTATTTGATCACCACTGGGTTTTTTTTTTTTTTTTGTGCTATAAATGAAAAAAAGACTGAATATTTTTGAAAAAACCAACAATTTTTTTTACTTTCTGCTATAAACCATATCCAAAGGTTTTTTTAAAAAAAAAATCTAATTTCTTCATAAATTTAGGCCAATATGTATTCTGCTACATATTTTTGGTAAAAAAAAATCCCAATAAGCATTATAGTGATTGGTTTGCACGAAAGCTATAGCGTGTACAAACTATGGTGAGTGTGTGTGTATATATATATATATATATATATATATATATATATATATATATATATATATACTGGAATTTTTATTTATTTATTATTTTAATGCTAATAATGGCAGAGATTAGCGGCTTGAAGCAGGACTGCAATAGTATGGTAGGCAATCTGACACTGATGCTAACTGACACTTTGTGGGAACCAGTGACACTAATACAGTGATCAAATATATAAAAATATACACTGTCACTGTACTAATGACACTGGCTGGGAAGGGGTTAAACATCTAGGATGATCAAAGGCTTAAATGTGTGCCTAACCAGTGTTTATGTGTGTACTGTGAGGTGCTTTCACTAAGGGATGTGCCGGTTTGTACTCCTTGCTTTGCAGGGAAACAAAAATCGTTCCATCCCTGCTGACAGGACAGAGCTCTGGATTGTTTACATTGATAGAGCTCTGTCCTGTGTTCCTCCTTGCCGATCAGCGGATGCTGGCAGTCAGTCATTGGTTGGGCCCCGCTGATCGGCTTGTGCTGTGACTGATCACAGCATAGCCGTTGTACCCCCTACCCGGAAGTGCCGGATCATGTACTAGATCCAACACAGAAGAGCTGCTCTACAGCTGTACTCCTCCGTGAGGCGATCAGCAAGAGGTTAAAGGAATATCAGCACCTTAATTGATACTACAGATGTGTAATTAGTGCACCATAACTTTCTATTGGTGTGACAACGCTTGGTCCCTAGTTTTCAGTTGTGCCCTGCATTGTCACCATGGCTTTCAGTAGAGACAGCAAGTGGCCTTTTCAACACAAATTGTGGAGGCATAGCCCACTGTTGTCACCATTAGCAAACCTGTCCTGAGAAATGTCATGCAGCTATCTCTGGAGTGCATGCATGTAGACACGAAGTAGTTGCAAAGAGGTTGCAGGAAATCCACAGAACTGGAATGCAACCAGGGATGAAAAAAGATGAAAAAGTATTCTATTTACAAGGAAAAACTGAATTATATAAAAAAATTCTATAGTGACAGCATACACTTTTATTTGATAACACCAGCATTGCAATTGCAATACACACAATAGTTATTTTAGCAATCCAATACAAGCTTACTTGAAAAATCTCCTTTCATGTTCAGTGCTGCCAGACTATAGGTCATCTTATTCCACACCTTCCTGGATTCCCTGCATGCTTCTCAGCTTCTCCTCTGCTGTTTACTTTCAATTTCTAAGGACTACATATCCCATGGTACCTAGCCTTCAAGCACTGATTCCTGTACTGACCCCGCCTCCTGAAACTCCTCCTCTCAGCACATCTGTAGTTCAGAAGGTAGGCTCAGTGAAATGTGTGACACAGCAGTGCCTACTCACAGGACATAATGAATACGTCTCACTGAATTCAAGGATGTAAATGTGTGAGGATCTTCACAAAGTAAGTTTACAAAATCAAGATAAATCAGATTAATAGGAGTAGGCTGGAAATTATTTAAATTCAATGGGGGAATGAATATGATTTTATATTTCAACCATGGATACATTTTAGAAAGTGCTCAGAAATATTCCTAAAATATTCTCAGTAGGTCATATTAATGTTCATGTATTGCATAACCTATACATTGTGTACATGGGGACCGAGTGTCACCTGAACCCAGCGCATATGTTGTGAACACAGTAACAGTGCTGAATTAAAGTGATTGTACAGTTTTTTTTATTATTATTATTATTCTTAATACAATAAAGATGGTTTTGCAGAGAGCGGACCCGATCCTCCTCTTCTAGAACCCCCTGCCGGTGCTCTTGACTCCTCTCCATATCCGAGTGCCCCATAGCATGCTGTTTACTATAGGGGCATTTGTGCAAGCTCAGTCTGAAGCTGGGCTGTGCACATCTATTGACACACACAGCACATCTATCACATCCTGCCCCATTGCTGTGTCTTGGCCTAGGCCGACAAGGCCTAGGGCGGCACTTTGCAGAGGGGGGGCAGCAAAAAAGTTGACCCCCGCACGAAAAAAAACCTGACCCTTCCTGCCAAGTCCCGGGCTCCTGCAGCCGCCTCCCGCACAAATATTGCCCCCAGCACCACTGCCTGCTTGTAGGCTGTAGAGCGGCACTTGCTAATAATATTAGCAGTAAAGGGTATACTTGGACAGGGGGAGGGAGCGACTGACACCCCCCATGAAATGGACGGTCACTGGCCAGACCGGGTGCATATCATTTCAGTGGCGGAGCCTAATGCGGAGCTTACCCTCCTTCACAGGACATTCTTACAATGCTTCTTCTCCCTGGCCCGGGGCAGAGTCTCTCGTTCTCTCTGTGACTATAGGAGGAGGAGAGAGAGAGGAGGATGACGGGAACCCCCTTAGGTGGTGGCATTGGTAAGGACAGCAGGACAGGTACAGTTAATTACGATTATTATAGTCATCATGTCCAATCCAATCCAGGCGCGACACGTGATAACTTGCACATTTCCACTAAGCTCAGGTTTGACTGGGGCATAAATCTCTAAATTGACCATTTACCATTGAGCATAAAAGACGAGGCTGTGTTAGGTTAATACATAAAAATATATCATACAAAACAGCATAGGATTGCAATATGCAAAATCAATAAAAAGTAACACATTTACAGTATTTACAGTGCATCAGTTTAAATTTTAAAAAAAATGGCTTCTGGCTTTTGCGGTGATACCCGGTTTGTGTTGCGTAATAGGTATTCAAGAGTGTCAATGTATCATGACTGTATATTTAAAGTGGTTGTAAACTTCAGACATGAAATATGAATAAAGCATATCCCTCTATAGTGTGTACTTGTCTCAGCTAAGAGCACTAAGTGTCATTTCTGTCTGCTTCTTCGTTCCTCTGCTATCAGCATGCCTCTCTGATTAATGCCCTCCTTGCCCGGTCCGTGAGTTTTTGTGTGCGGCCGACTCTTGGCAGGTTTGCTGTTGTGCCATGTTCTTTCCATTTGGTTATGATAGATTTGATGGTGCTCCTAGGGATCTTCAAAGATTTGGATATTTTTTTTATAACCTAACCCTGATTTGTACTTCTCAACAACATTGTCCCTTATTTGTTGGGAGAGTTCCTTGGTCTTCATGGCAGTGTTTGGTTAGTGGTGCCTCTTGCTTAGATGTTGCAGCCTCTGGGGCCTTTCAAAAAGGTGTGTATATGTAATGACAGATCATGTGACACTTAGATTGCACACAGGTGGACATCATTTCACTAATTATGTGACTTATGAAGGTAGAAGGTAGGGGTGAATACATACACACATGCCAACAGTTTTTTATTTCTGAAACATAGTTTTATGTATATATTTTTCAAATTTTACTTCACCAACTTAGACTTTTGTGTTCTGATCCATCACATATAATTCAGATTAAAAAAAATAAAAACATTGAACTAAAGGCTGTAATGTAACAAAATAGGTAAAAAGCCAAGGGGGTGAATACTTTTGCAAAGCACTGTATCATTACCGCTCACTGACTGGTTGCTAGAGGTTACAGCACACATTACGGCTCACTGATTAGTTGCTAGAGGTTACAGCACATGATTTCTGCTTGTTGATTGGGTGCTAGAGATTACTGTACATCAATACTGCTCACTGATTGATTGCTAGAGGTTACTGCACATCATTGCTGTTTACTGATTGGTTGCTAGAGGTTGCAGCACATCATCCCCTCACTGCCTGCACACCATGGACTGGGGAGGTGAGGGAACAGGAAATAGACATTAATAGACAGAAAACTCCTAGGGCTCCTAGGACTCCTTGGATCAGTGGCAGTGCTGGGGGAGGGTGTGATTAATGGCAATGCTGATTTTTTGTTAACGACTACCAATATAAAGAGGAGTTTCAACACTGGCCACCAATGTAATAGAGGTTTACACTAACCACTAATGTAATAGAAGCATTCACAGTAACTACCAATGTAAGGAGGGATTTACACTGATCACCAATGTAAGGGTGACATTCACACTGGCCACTAGTGTGAATGAAAGGATTCTACACCAAGCACCAATGTAATGAGAAGATTTACACTGGCCACCAATGTAACTGAGACATTTAGCCTGTGTTCACATTTGTGTATGTGGGAACGCATGCAAAATCGCTTTCCTGACACCACGGAAACATGCTGCCCTTTAGCAGATACACAGCAGTGCCATTGTGCCATTGTTAATGACACCCACAGGCATCTGCTGACATGTGCCTTGGCACCATGTGATTTTCAAAAAGAGTTTGGGACTTTCTTCCGCATTTGTAGTGCATAGAGCAGCCCATTGAAATGAATAGGCTGCCCTACACATGACCTACATCTTTATCCACCCTGTCAGTACACCTTTGCATTCTAAAACCCATGCTAACCTCTGCACCCCAAACCTCCCCCATCCTCTCCACTTCAATCCCCCTCCCCTTTAACTCTACTTGCCTCCTCTGCTCATCTTTGCACCCATCTTCCTTACCTCTATACATCCCCTCCTTGCTTACCTGTGCACCCCAAACTGTAAATCCTTCTCTGCCTACCTCTGCACACCCCACACTAGCCCCCCACTAATTTGCTTACCTTTGCAGAACAGGCTTAATGGTAGGCTTAATGACCACAGTACTTTCAAGCATGCCCCTTTAACCCCCCAGTGGGCAGCATTCATTAAGTATAGGTGATCGTGGATATGACCTCAAGGGGGCATGATATACATATGAATACATATGAATACTGCATCTATTTACATATGAATGCTGCCGGCTTGCCGCTCTTTACATATGAATGCAGTCCCTATTTACATATCAATGCCGGCATTTACATGTAAACACAGGGGGGTATTTACTAAAGGAAAATCCACTTTGCACTGCAAGTGCACTTGGAAGTAAAGTTGCTGTAGATCTGAGGGGGACATGCAAGGAAGGTAAAAAACAGCATTTTAGCTTGCCCATGATTGGATGATAAAATCAGCAGAGCTTCCACTCTTTACAGATCTACCCCTTAGATGTAGAGCAACTGCACTTCCAAGTGCACTTTCAGTGCACATTCAAGTGCACTTGCAGTGCAAAGTGGATTTGCCTTTCATAAATAACCCCCATGGTCTGCAGGTGAGTCATCTGTACACAACAAAAGGGCAGAGTTAGGCAACATTAGTAACAGAACTTCACACTGAGATATGAGGACACAACATGGGACTAAAACCTCAAGGGACGAGGGAATTTAAACTCGGATAGTTGGCAAGTATGAGGCAGCTGCTTTGGACCCCACAACAATGATGGGGCCCAGGGCAGCTGCCCCATTTGCCCTGCCTTTAAGATGGCCCTGAGGGCACTACAAGCATGACATGCATATTTTTTCACGCTTTGTCAATGTATGCAAAATCCTGTGACTTTTGTTCACTTTTACGCCCCACTGCAAGGTGAATGCAGTCTAAAGATTTGTTTCTCCACAGTGCCCGTAGTTAGAGCGAAATAAGTACTTGTTTTAAAGTCCTTTTTTTGCTTGTTCAGTTTATTTAAATACCTTAATGTGCATAGTCTGGGCACAGGATCACTTTAACCACCTTTCTACTGCCATACGTTAAAAAAAAAAAAAAAAAAAGAAAAAAAGTGCGTAGGTGGATGTGGATTGCTGGAGTGCTTTTTAAAAACGGAATGGTTTACTTCTTGTGCACATGCCTGGCACAATCATAACTTTGCAACACTGCAAAAACTATCTTTCCTTCTGCATTTGGCAGCCACCAAGCACCACCAATTTAACTGTATGGGCCTTTGTTGTGGGTTTTTAGGGGTTAAAACAGGCAGTGGGCAGGCAGAATAGCGCTTCAGAGGGCAAAGCATGTGTAAACAAGCCTATGGTGCAAATAATTTAGGCCGAACTTTACACACTTTTTCTTTGGAAAGTAGATACTGTAAATGAGCATATAACAACAAAACCTGGGGAATGCCCAGGAAAAAACTCCAAGCCTACTTACCACCAGCTCGCAGACAACCAATTGACCTGTCTAACAGTGCGTTAAAAACAGGGGTTCAGTCCGCACGCATTTGCAAACGCATGCGTAAGCCACAGAGCCACGTCACGGCACCCTGTAATCTGTGGTCCTAACACTAAAATTTGGGTGTCCCCACAGTGGAGGCACATGCATTCTAATGGATAAGTGAGGGCAGGTGGACTGAAGGGAGCCCACCCCTTCTTAAAGGTACAGGGCACACCAAACACCCAGCAGGTAGCACAATGGCTGCAAAGGTGCTGGTGCGTTGCTGGACCAATACGCACACCCACGTGATTGCAAAAAACTTGCCACCACCCTCACTTATAGCTGGCTATTGCAGTAAGAGGCATTGGAAGGCCACAAACAGATAACAACAAAACCTGGGGAATGCCCAGGAAAAAATTCCAAGCCTACTTACCACCAGCTCGCAGACAACCAATTGACCTGTCTAACAGTGCGTTAAAAACAGGGGTTCAGTCCGCACGCATTTGCAAACGCATGCGTAAGCCACAGAGCCACGTCACGGCACCCTGTAATCTGTGGTAAATGAGCATGCCTGTAATCCTTGATTTAACTGTGTGTATGGGATCATTTTTGATCATATGGCACACAAGATATAATCTAATCCACCAAGTGCATTGTTGTTACAAGACTTTAGGCTTTAGTCCCATGGATAGCGAAGTAATGAAGTAATTCAAAACCTGCATACTGGCTGTTCAAATTTTCTACGAGTTAATGAAAGCTTTTTTCCAGGCTGTATATTTGCGATCATGTGGGTCCTCATTTGAGGTCTGTATATCAATAAGAGAACTAATGATCCAGCAGGTAACAAGTGATTCACTTATGGTGCATCTATGGGGTTGATTTACAAAGGCTTGGTTCACACCTATGCATGTGTGCGGGCCACGTTTGCTCGGGCGTGGCAGTCCATTCATTTGAATAGGCTGCTGTGCCTGTGTCTCCCACAGAAAAAGGTGCATGCACCTTTTCCAAATGCGACCTGCAAGGAAATCGCATGGTCAATGTGACCATGAGATTTTTCAGCGGTTCCTGCACCCGCAAACACGCTGCATTTTTACATGCATGGGGGTGCCATTCAGAATGAATGGCAGCCTTGCGGGTTCCCTCACAGCAGTTAGTTTTCATTGCGCGTGGTTGAGAGGTGGTCTCACGAGACATTTATTAGTTGTGGGGTTCATTTACTAAAACTGGAGTGTGCAAAATCTGGTGCAGCTCTGCATAGTAACCAATCAGCTTTCAGTTTTTTTTTTTCAAAGCTTATTTGAACAAGCTGAAGGTAGAAGCTGATTGGCTACCATGCACAGCTGCACCAGATTTTGCACTCTCCAGTTTTAGTAAATTAACCCCAATGGTTAATAAATGTCTAGTGAGTTAAAGTAGACCTATACCAATCTAAAATTAACCATTCCTAATTCACATTCCTTAAAAAATATAAATCATGTACGCAGCATGTCAAGTCTTAAAATTGTGCATGATCATTAGGGGTGTAACGGATCGTCACCGATCCGTGATCCGAACGGTTCAACCTGTTCGGATCGCTACACATGCGCTCCGCGGAGCGCCCTGCTGCCTCGGCCTTAGGAAAGGCCACGGCTTCGGCCTAGCTTCGGAGCGGCGGCCATCTTGGTACACCCGGCGACCGCGGTGAGCGCTGATTTCATCACTCCTCAACTCGTGGATCTGGCCGGCTTGGCGGCTTCTATTCTGTAAGGTAAGACTAAACAACACTAGTCTTCCTTCCTAATTCCTTTACTCATACTGTATATACAATGGGGGAGTCTGTGGATATTACAGCAGTGGGGGAGATTGTGAATATTACAGTGGGGGAGATTGTGGATATTACAGTGGGGGAGATCGTGGATATTACAGTGGGGGAGATTGTGGATATTATTACAATGGGGGAGATTGTGGATGTTATTTCAGTGGGGGAGATTGTGGATATTATTACAATGGGGGAGATTGTGGATATTATTTCAGTGGGGCAGATTGTGAATATTATTACAGTGGGGGAGATTGTGGATATTATTTCAGTGGGGCAGATTGTGAATATTATTACAGTGGGGCAGATTGTGAATATTATTACAGTGGGGGAGATTGTGGATATTATTACAGTGGGGGAGATTGTGGATATTATTACAGTGGGGCAGATTGTGGATATTATTACAGTGGGGCAGATTGTGGATATTATTACAGTGGGGCAGATTGTGGATATTATTACAGTGGGGGAGATGACGTGGATATTACAGTGGGGGAGATTTTTTTGTGTTGATCCGAAAATGATCTGAACCGTGACTCCTGATCCGAGGAACGATCCGAACCGTGAGTTTTTTGATCCGTTGCACCCCTATGGACGGTGACAAAGTTTAATACCCAAAATTGTCCATAGGAGATGCTTATAGGCTGTTACAAGTCATCATTATACAGTTAAACATTAATAATGGCCCTGGAATGATTGATCTTACTCCCATGTGTGCAGCTATATGTAACATACTGTATGTAGTGCAATTGTCATTTTTGTACATAGGTGTCATGAAAGTGCCTTTATATACAAATGTTCGTGTATTTTATGGATGGTGGGGGACTCAAAATTTTTGTAGGTTTTTTTTCTTTCATTTTTTTTTTTTAGGTGCTTGGCTGTAATAAACACAATTTATTTATTTTTTTACAGTCTTTCACTTAACCCCATAACGACACAGTAACAAATATATGTGGCGTCAATAAGGTGGGCTTTAAACCTGGGCGCAGCATATATGTGTCCCTGCTGGGAGCGTGCTGGGAACTAGATGGATACTTACCTTTATTCCAGCGCTGCAGTGCCCTGGAGCTCCCCACCGCCCGCTATCATCATCAGCAGGGGAGGCTTTCTAGGTACTGATCTCTGGCTGTTTCAATTAGCTGGGCAAAGGTGACGTCCTCTTAGCATTGCCAAAATTGTGCACTGAACTATGTATGTACAGCTAAAGTGTACAGCGACAGACAGGCAGGTAAGAAGTTTAAGTGCAGAAGAGGCATGTAGATATGTCTCTTCTACATTAAAAATCCTAC
This sequence comes from Lithobates clamitans, assembly GCA_037952925.1. Classification (NCBI taxonomy): domain Eukaryota; kingdom Metazoa; phylum Chordata; class Amphibia; order Anura; family Ranidae; genus Lithobates; species Lithobates clamitans. The sequence continues at coordinate 16,192,040 of JBBGZY010000239.1, read as the reverse complement.
CTGTTTCCCAACTTTTTTTTTTTTAGTTCTGCTATAACATGCAACAAAGAAGTAAATGGGCCCTTAACATTTTTCCCTAATAATACGCATGAAATACCTCCAAACTTCCCACTAAAGTTTATTCTGATTTATCTGGCACAGCTGATGAAAGGAGGAAGAAACTGCTTTCTGTTTCACTATTAGTTACTGCATGATCTTTAGGTACTTTCCTGACAATTAAATCATGATATGGTATGTGGAGAACGGAGTCTGACTTCACACCACTCTTAACAGCTGCTAGGCATTTTGTTTTTTCTGAGAAGAGAGCAAAGATGTTCAAAAATGGCTGTTGCATATGAGAATGGAACATTGCAATATCCACATGTATTTGTGGTTGAAAGTGGTGAGTACCTTTTTCCCTAATGATATTCGCTCTAGCAAAAAAAAAAAAAAAAAGTGCCTTTTTTTGTTTTTTGTTTTTTTTGTTTTATTCAATTTTAACCACTTCACCTCCGGAAGATTTACCCTTCTTCATGACCAGGCCATTTTTTGCTAAACAGCACTGCGTTACTTTAACTGACAATTGCACGGTCGTGCGACACTGTACCCAAATTTTGTGTCCTTTTTTTCCCCCCACAAATAGAGCTTTCTTTTGGTAGTATTTGATCACCTTTGCGTTTTTTTTAAATTTTTTGTGATATAAACAAAAAAAAGACTGACAACTTTGATTAAAAAAATATATATTTTTTAACTTTTTGTTATAAAACTTGTCCAATATAAAAATTTAAAATTTAAATTTCTTCATCGATTTAGGCCAATATGTATTCTGCTACATATTTTTGGTAAAAAAGATCTGAATAAGCCTATATTGATTGATTTGCGCAAACGTTTTAGCTTCTACAAACTATGGAATATATTTATGTTATTTTTGTTTGTTTATTTATTTTTTACTAGTAATGGCGGTGATCAGCGACTTATAGCAGGATTGCAATATCGCGGCAAACAAATTGGACACTAACTGATACGTCTGACACACTTTTTGGGAACCGGTAACACTAATATAGTGATCAGTGCTAAAAATATGCACTGTCACTGTACTAATGACACTGGCTGGGAAGGGGTTAACAGCGGCGATCAAAGGGTTAACTGTGTGCCAAGCTAGGGTTTTAGTGTAGTGTGGGAGGGAGGTGCTTTTATGAGGGGAAGGCATGGATCCATGTTTCTGCTTTGCAGGAACACAAGATCCATGCCTTCCTTACTGACTGAACAGCAATCTGCCTTGTTTACATAGTCAGACTGCCGTTCTGCCTCTGTACCGAACAATCAGCAAGTGCTGGCGGACATCGAGTCAGCGGGACCCACTGTTCGGCTCCCGCTGTGCAGAATCACAGCTGGAGCGAGTCACAAGCGGCACGCACTTGCCCCTGCTACCCGGAGGTTCAGGATCACTTGTGTGTGTGTGTGTGTATATATGTATATGTATATATATATATATGATGTGTGATCTGCTATTGGGGGGGGGGGGGGGGGGGGACTGGTTAACGTTTTACCTGCTCAGGGATTTGTCAATTTTTGTGCTACCCCTTTCACACCAGTAACTGCACGTTTTTTCCTTGTACCCATGCATGCAGTTGAAGCACGTTTTTCTATCTGCATGTGTCCTGTGAGGTCACTTCATTCTTCTTTCTTTCCCTTTGCAGTGCATTTGCATGTGTTTTATGTGTTTGCTGTGCGGAAAAGTGCAGCATGCTGTACTTTTCTACACCGCACTGCAATGGTGCGAACCAGTGATGGCAAACCTCGGCACCCCAGATGTTTTGGAACTACATTTCCCATGATGCTCATGCACTCTGCAGTGTAGATGAACATCATGGGAAATGAAGTTCCAAAACATCTGGGGTGAAAGGTTCGCCATCACTGGTGTGAACTAGGCCCATAGCATAGCCTGAATTTTGGGCTGTCTATGCGGTTGGAGTGCAGTCCAAAGTGCATCCCACTGTGTTCGATGTGAAAGGACCCTTAGGAAGATCACTCTGGTTTTCTGTTTTAGGATTACCGTTTCCTGGTTCAGCTCTCTTATTATTGGCCATAGCCAATGTTGATTTATTGCCCAATTAGCAGGCTGAAGGCAGAGATGGGAGGAACCTGCATTGCTGAATCAAGAAATAAGTATGCTTAGTCAGGAAACCACCACTGCTGGTATGTTTGTCATAATTCCCAAAATTGGTGGTAGCATTTTAAAGACTTTAAATATAAAACTTCAGATGGAAATGTACAGCTAAGAAGTGATTTTTATGCTTTTCTATAAAGCCTGTTGTTTTTTAGTCTTTTACTGCATGTTAATGCAATGAAAATGTGGTGTACAGTAGATTGACTGATTATGTATGGAAAGAGTTTGTCAAGCAAAGGACTTCCTGAATACACTTGGTTTGGCAGTAGTAGTGCTTTGTTTGTTAGTCTCGGGGAAACTCTTGATGCTCAAAGCAAATTAACAAATGTGACGAGCCAGCAGAAAGCATTAGGGGTGGCGATTCTTCGGATTATTTAAGTTGCCAAAAAAAGCTTACACACCAAGGCTTGCAGTTGTAGTTTGTAAAGTCTATAGATATTTTATTGGATTATATAAAGCATTTTGTAAAGTATTAGTCAAGCCTTCAAAACAAATGTAATAAAAGAAATGAAATTGGAGTTTTTACTAGTAATCTGGTATGGTGCGTGACAGGAAAGTTGTGGTGCCACATATCACCCTTAGTGCACCGTCAGAAGTGGGGGAGTAGATGGCCATATACAAAGAGCATTTTCTAGAATAGTCAGTGTTTTCATGGAATTGTTAAGGTAGGAGGAGTAGGATGGAGAACTAAAAGTAGTATGTAGCACCAAAGTATGTGGGGTCTTGGCTTTGTATGACGCATTGGCAGATTTACTTTAATTCAACAGGGATGAACTAAAACAGGGGTTGTTAACATTATTATAATTACAGACCCCATGTGGATTGCCCAGTATGTCCCCATAACCCCTTTGTTAGACTGTCATACCAGTACCAGTATTGACTGCAAAAGATATCAATAACGTGGTTTTACTTAAGGATATCCTGGAACAATACAGCTAAACAAAACTAATGATGTTATCAAGTTTTACTTACATAAGAGGACAAACCCCAAAAACTCAAGCTAGCTACAACTGGTATGTTTTTTGTTGTTATGCAATCAAAACATTTGAGGTATGGTTAGTGATCATGTTTCTTGTGTGCCATCTGACATTTCAAGACAATTTCTTCACTTTGATTTCATGTTTAATAATGGAGAAAATTCTGTTTTAATGTTTCTCTTATTTCTCCAATCCCATCCTCCACATCATTAGGATCCTATGTTCTCAGATGGTATGGGTATTTCTGATTGAGGAACCCTGGATTAAAAGATTTCATCACTGACTGGAGCGCCTCCATTACCAACCCCATATGGGGGGAATCCCCTTCTCTACGGGTTCCTCACAGTACTCAGTCTAGGCTTCTGGTCCTCCGGGGGCCTAAAGTTTCTGCACCAATATTTCAGGAAGGCAAAATGAAAGATTTTCTTACTTTACAGACAGATTTTGAGGTACCATCAAAGTGCTTTTTTTTTACTTTTTTATAATCTCCAGCTGTGACATGCAGTTAAGATGCAATTTCAGCCTCTCACAGTAATGCCCCGTACACACGGTCGGACTTTGTTTGGACATTCCGACAACAAAATCCTAGGATTTTTTCCGTCGGATGTTGGCTCAAACTTGTCTTGCATACACACGGTCACACAAAGTTGTCGGAAAATCCGATCGTTCTAAACGCGGTGACGTAAAACACGTACGTCGGGACTATAAACGGGGCAGTGGCCAATAGCTTTCATCTCTTTATTTATTCTGAGCATGCGTGGCACTTTGTCCGTCGGATTTGTGTACACACGATCGGAATTTCCGACAACGGATTTTGTTGTCGGAAAATTTTATCTCCTGTTGTCCAACTTTGTGTGTCGGAAAATCCGATGGAAAATGTGTGATGGAGCCCACACACGGTCGGAATTTCCGACAACACGCTCCGATCGGACATTTTCCATCGGAAAATCCGACCGTGTGTACGGGGCATAACACTTCAACAGACCCCTTTTGAAAAAACTGTTCTCCTTAACATTAGGTTGACATCGTCTCCCCCTCTTAAGTGCTAAAGCCAAATGGCATGGGGTGATCCCTCGGCTCTCTGAAGAAGATTGGTAGGATGCTGATGACACATATGTGGCATCAGTGGTTTGCTCCATAGACAGGCTAATACAACTGATCCATCAAATCTATTACACACCCCAACACATGTATAGTCTAGGGGTTAGCGTTTCTCCCCTTTACTTCAGCTTATGTGGTCAGGAGGCAGACTTCTTGTCCTGTTTTCTTATTGTGACCCCAGATTCTCAAGTTTTGTTCACAAGTGTGTGAATTTCTTCAGTTGGTTGGTCTTCCAAATCTTATGTGTCCCAGGGTTTAGACCGTCTGTTGGGGCTGGTGCGGGATCTCCTGTTTGGTTCCCATACCAAAAAGCTGATGTGTACTCTTTATGGCGAATCTTTTTATGGGAAAAATATTATTTTAATCACCTGGAAGAGAGCTCTACCGCCAACCCTGCAGAGTGGAAACAATTCTTCATTAATGTAGTCTTTCCACTTTACCAGCTTATATATGCTACTATGTGATCTTTTAAAAGTTCAAAAAAAAAAAAAATGGGATCCTTAGACCGATTATCCTCTTACCCTTTAACCTAATGGGTTCCTGGCGGATCGTGGATGCAGTATGTTTATTCCCTTAAGATGAATTTGACTTTGTATTGTATAACTGGGCTTCATTATGTATCGGAGCACACTTTAATCACCTCCTGTCAAGCCACTGTATATGTAAGGTAGTATGGGAGCAGCGCCGACAGACAAAACTATATGTCAGCCGCTCTCTAGAGTGCTCAGCAATGAGACTGAGCTCACCCATTGTTGTACTGGGCTGCTGTGAGCAGCCCTGATACCATGTGATCGCTGTCACCAACGATGACAGTTAAACAAGGCTGTGATTGTTTACTACTGTGTGATCTCTGTGATTGGTCACAGCAATCACATGGTACCAAAGCAAAATAACAGTGGCCCTGTACCATGTAAAAGCTGTGACCAATCAAGGCCTCACAGTAGTAAACAAGGATTCAGAATTGAAACCTTTGAACAGTCCTACCCATTTTTATATTACAGTCATCATCCTGTAATAAGCTATTGCAGTTTGAAAAAAAAAAATCCTGATCACCTCCGCAAAGCACAACAGTGTCAGTGTGGTAACACTGCACTGATCTGCTGACCATATGTAAAAAAAAAATAGTAAAAAAATTAAATTTTTATTTATTTTTACATACTGTAACCAGTCAGTGTCCCTAATGACTGCTGCACCTCTCACAATGTCCTTGATCACCGCTACACCAGTCCTAGTGCTCCTGATCACCACTACACCAGTTTGTGTCCCTTATCACCGCTACACCATGGTACAGTGTCCCTGATCAACCCCACACTAGTTACAGTGTCCCTGGTCATTGTTACACCAGTCTAGTGTCCCTGATCACCACCATACCAGCTACAATGTTCCCTGATCACCACCACTCCAGTCATATTGTCCCTAATGAAAAATATAATTTGGGTACAAAGTCTGACAAGTTGTCATTCAAAGTGTGACCATGCTGAAAGCTGAAAAGTGTCCTGGACTGAAAGGGGGTAAAAGATCCTGGTCTTGAAGTGATTAAACTACATGGGACACCGACTCTTTTTAAATGGTTTTTACAAAAAAAAAAAAGGAGGGTGCAAACGCCTAGTGCATTACCTTCAACACCAATGAAATTTATTAAAACGCCAAAGACATACCCACAAACATGAGAAGTTAAAATGCATGTCATACACAACTCAGGGATGACAATCTCTGCAGTTGGAAAGCTGATGCGTTTCGGGAGACACACTCAATTCCTCAGAGCTGATCCAACTTACTGAGGCCACCATTTAAATACTATTAAAAAGCTTGAACCCTATCCCTCCACCAGCTGCACTGGACAGGACCAAACACATTCAGAATCATCAAAAATAGACGGCCACCAACAGGAAGAACCTGTCAGCCATTTGTCCTAATACAACAACTAGTATTGATATGTGCCTTTTAACTGTATCCCATATTATGTACTGTTCAGTGTACAGTCTCTGAGGTGTAGTTTATTATACCTTATGAGGCTTCTGGGTCTCTTTGCTCTGACCAGATGCCCTCTTCCATGATCTGTATCCATAATGTGTCTCCTCTTTAGGGGTGTGTGCAGTCCCTGGAACGGACACCATCCCTTTTGATTGAGTGCTAAGGTTTGGTTGTGTTTGCTGTAAATGGTTTTACCTACTTTATTGTTGATATATTTGATATACTGTACAGTGGGGAAAATAAATATTTGATCACCCGCAGATTTTGTAAGGTTGCCCATTTACAAAGAAATTAAGGATCTATAATTTTTACCTTATGTGTATTTTAAATGATAGAGACACATGATAAAAATTTTATAAATCGAGTTGTAGTTCAGAGAGTAAAATAAGTAACTGATCCCCTATGCCCTAACAATAATTGTGGCTCCTACAGACTGGCTACCGTATGTGCTGACGTGGTACAGTTAGTCTTGTCCATCTTAAGAAGGTGCTCCTAATGACAACATTGTTATGTGTATAAAACACACCTGTCCACAGAATCTTTCTTCCATTCAAACATGGGCAAGACCAAAGAGCTGTCAAAGGACATCAAGGACAAGATTGTAGACCTGCACAAGGCTGCAATGGGCTACAAGACCATCAGCAAGAAGCTCGGTGGGAAGGAGACATCTGTTGGAGCAATTATCCGCAAATGAAAAGAAAAAAAAATAACCATCAATTTCCCGGTTGTGGAGCTTCATGCAAGATTTTGCCTCATGGCGTAAGGATGATCATGGGAAAAGTGAGGGTTCAGCCCAGAACTACACCGGAGGAGCTTGTGAATGATCTCTAGGCAGTTGGGACCACAATCACCAAACAAACCATTGGTAACACAATACGCCGCCATGGATTGAAATCCTGCAGCGCCCACAAGGTCCCCCTCCTCAAGAAGGCGAATGTACAGGCCCGCCTGAAGTTTGCTAATGAACAGTTAAATGATTCAGAGAAAGCCTGGGAGAAAGTGCTGTGGTCAGATAAGACCAAAATTGAGCTCTTTGGCATTAATTCGACTCGCCGTGTTTGGAGGGAGAATAATGCTGACTATGACCCTAAGAACACCACCCCTTAAGTCAAGCACAGAGGTGGAAACCTGATTTGGGGCTTTTTCTTTGCTAAAAGTACAGGCCGACTTTGCCGCATTGAGGGGCCACGGGATGGGGTCATGTATTGTAAAATCTTGGATGAGAACCTTCTTCCCTCAGCCAGAACACTGAAGATGGGTCGTGGATGGGTGTTCCAGCATGACAATACCGCCAAGGCAACAAAGGAGTGGTTCAAGAAGAAGCACATTAAGGTCATGGAGTTGCCTAGCCAGTTTCCAGACCTAAATCCCATAGAAAATTTATGGAGGGAGCTAAAACTTTGTTTAGCTAAGCGACAGCCAAGAAACCTGAAGGATATAGAAAAGATCTGTAAAGAAGTGTGGACCAAAATCCCTCCTGAGATGTGTGCAAACCTGGTAACCAACTACAAGAAATGTCTTACCTCTGTGCTTGGCAACAAGTGTTTCTCCACCAAGTCATATTTTGCTTGGGGATTTTTTTTTCTGGATTTTTATTTGATATTCTGTCTCTATCATTTAAAATACACCTATGATAAAAAAAATTATAGACCCTACATTCCTTTGTAATAGACAAACTTACAAAATCTGCAGGGTATCAAATATATATTTTCCCCACTGTATAGTGTATTATACACTTTAGTTGCAACTGGGATCCTGTGTCTGAAAACTTCCCTGCTAGCATAATTTACTGTATTTAGAGCTGCTTCTGCTTACCCTTGGAACACAATGATTTAGGTTGAGGTGAATAAAGAAGGTCAAAAGAATCCTTGAAGACGTAATCATGTGTAGAAAAATGTTTTGTAGGATAATACAGGGACTCGCTGCATCACAGTGATTTTAATCAGTCAGTTTTAGCTCTGCTCCTGAGAATTGTGTTGCATCTTATCTAAGGCTTAGTCGTTTTTAATAAACAAAGTAAGATCCATTGGCATGGACCATAGGGTGAGTACATGGATTGAAAACTGGCTACAAGAGTTCAGAGGGTGGTGATAAATGGGGAATACTCGGAATGGTCAGAGGTAGAAAGTGGGGTCCCCCAGGGTTCTGTACTGGGACCAATCCTATTTATTTTGTTCATAAACGACCTGGAGGATGGAAGTTCAATCTTTGTATTTGCGGACAATACTAAGCTAAGCAGGGCAATAACTTCTCCGCAGGATGTAGAAACCTTGCAAGAGGATCTGAACAAATTAATGGGATGGGCAACTACATGGCAAATGAGGTTTAATGTGGAAAAATGTAAAATAATGCATTTGGGTGTCAAAAATATGAATGCAATCTACTCACTGGGGGGAGAACCTCTGGGGGAATCAAGGATGGAAAAGGACCAGAGGGTCCTAGTAGATGATAGGCTCAGCAATGGCATGCAATGCCAAGCTGCTGCTAACACAACAAACAGAATATTGGCATGCATTAAAAAGGGGATTAACTCCAGAGATACAATGATAATTCTCCCACTCTACAAGACTGGTCTCTTGCCTTGTTACAATATATATGTATATTTTGTTTATTACATGCTCAGTGTAACAGACTTAGGAAAATTTCACTACCTCAGAAGACTCAGTTCCTTGGCACAGCCGCCTCCCTTCTTGTAAGTTATAACCCTCTCCGAATTATCGTCTGTACTGGCCCAGCTCCTCCCCTCTCCTCCCAGCATAAACATTCATTTGACAACTAAAGAGAAAGTGAGAAGAGGAACACTACAGAGTGTCACCCAGAAGCAGTTCTTTTTGAGTGTCTACACAAGGGTAGCTTTTGCAGGTAAACAAAATGTCCAAGTTACATTTTATTTAGTTGTTTATTTCAGGTATTTCCATATCACCTACAATTAAGACTGCACATATATTGCACATTCACACCAGTCTCTACCCTCAAGTAGCTTACGGTCTTAAGTCCGTACCTCACACTTATACATAAACATAATATGACCAATTTAGACAGAAACCAATTAACCTACCAGTATGTCTTTGGAGTGTGGTTGGATAACCGAGTACCTGGAGGAAACCCAAACAAGTACAAAGAGAACATGCAAACTCCATGCAGGTAATGTCATGGTTGGGATGCTGCAAGTCAGAAGTGCTAATCACTAAACCACTGTGCTGCCTGGTGGTAGGGTCTCGTGAACTACTGGGAGATTGGAGTAGTATGCTATTGAGCAATGGCAGTCACGTTCTTAGCAACACTGTGATTTCATTGTGTTCCAGATAATATGGTTGCCAATGAAAGGATAAAGGAAAACCTGCGATGTGAGGTACAAAGGATTTTATTGTTCTAAAAACTCTAGTTGCCTGGCTGTTTTCCTGATCCACTGGTTTTAATACTTTGAGTTGCTGATCAAAACTCCTACCTGTATACTTCTCCCAGGTCAGTGCCTTGGGGCCCAGTCATGTCTGTGTTGTATGACAGCACAAAACATGAATGCATAATTGGGCCCTTGCAACATACCTTAAGGGCCTGTTCCCACTGGTGCAATGTCCGACATCGCATGTGATGTGCACCACACTGCAGTGCAAATTACATGCGATCTCTGTGCGATGCGATTTCAGCCGTACAGATAGTTTGGCTGAATTTGCTTCGCATTCGGACCAAACTCGCACAGGACCCTTTTTTTTGGACTGCAGCAGTGTGAACCGGCACTCAAGCCCACATTAAACTGCAGTGCACTGATGGAAAGTAGAAAGAATGACAATGCACCCTTAGCATTTAGTTGAGACTCCCACAGGATTGCACAGGGGGGCAATCTGTTTCCTTTCCCATTTTGCAGTCACAGGTTACCGTAATTGGTCCAAGGAGTTCCAGGACCTGCCAGTGACAGGAAGGCTTCTTGTCGTGGACTTTTTTGCCTCATGCCTACTGCATTGTAAATCCAACCCCTATCCTTTGCTGAGGCACCACGCCACCCGAGGAGCAGCTCCTCACCTTTCCTCACTTTCTTTACAAACGGTTTACAGTCAAGGTGAGGGTAGGCCTAGATTCTCACTAGTGCAGCTGCATAATAATGCATTTTTCAATGCTTTTATGTAATTCGTTTTTGCACGTTGTAACACAACCTTTTGATGCATTTTCATACTTTTGTGAGTTTTTTTTTTATTGTTAAAAAAGGAGACTGGTTAAGCAAAGAACCATGTCAAAAAAGCATCAAAAACAAATGTGCATGCATTTTTCATGCACTCTCTAGATTCATACAAGTGCAACTGTGATTTGATCCAGTTTTCAGTGTGGTTATGTAGTACAACTTGGTTGCGTTTTTGATATGATTATAATGTGTTTTTGATTCAGTTTGTTAAGAAACCTTAACAACCTGCAAATACGTGCAAAAACGTGTTTTCCATTGAAGTCTATGGAATCAAGTCCCACTGCAGTTGCGCCAAAGTAGCACTGTACCTTTTTCCAAAAATGTGCCATGCTGTGCTGCATTGGTAGGAACAGACATCATAGAGATTAATATGATTTTCATTGTCATGTTATTTTGTGTGACTCAAGTCACATCTGAAATCGCACTAGTGTGAAACAGATGTGAAGTCTACATGGTAAAAATTGCAGTGCATCATGTTGCTTTGGTGTGAACAGACACCAGAGAGAATGTGATATCCATTGTCGTGCATTGCAACATAATGGCAGATTCAAGAGAAATTGCACTAGTGTAAATGGAATCTGAGGCCTCGTACACACGGTTCGATTGTTGATTTTGGTCAAAAGCGAGTGTGCGGGATTTTGTCTAGCATACTAACTATCTGCAAATTGTCGTTTGACAAACATGAACGTAGTGACGTACTATGAGAGTATAAGGAGGAAATTCATTTCTCAAGCGCCACCCTTTGGGTCCCTTCTACTAATTTCGTGTTAGTAGAAATTTGGTGATTGTTGATTTGCGATTTTCAAATCGTACAAAACAAATACCTTTAAAATAAGTTTGGCATAACTACATCAGTATCACCAGCAAAGCAGCTTCATTATTATCCCATTAAAGAAGATGAGAATGTGCGCTGCATTTCGACATTTCATTAATTGCCGCGTCACGAATATTATTTCTAGATTACGAATGGTAGTTTACAAGACCAAACTCTTCCCAATCGTTCCTTGACTCCAAGCATGTGTGTTTGTACTTTCGACTTTTGTGTGACGATTTCTGTACTGACCATCCGAAAATCAGACATTGAGTTCACATCCAACAAAAATGTTATAGCCTGCACATACAGCTTTTATCTGACGAAAAAGTCAAATCGGCTGCCGAAAGTACTGTACTAACCATCCAAAAATCTGCAGACAGCTCGTCTTACGAATTTTCCCTTCAGATTTTCGTATCGTGTGTACAAGGCCTAAGTCCTTTAGCCTAGTGCTGGATTCTAATTTGGCCTGTGCCCTGAGGCTAGGCTAAGTTCATTTTATGATGGTTAATAAATATTGGGGTCACCCCTTAAATAAAAAACACTGCCAATTTAGCCATTAACCTTGTTTTCTGTGTGTCCTGTTCAAGTTTTACATGTTTGTTATTTATAGCTTTTGTGTACAATTCCTTCTGGTTCTTCTTTTTTTTTTTTGCACCACATCTCAGGTTTTAATACACCTGCAACATTTTTGTATCTCCGTGCACCGCATTGTCAGATGCTGTACTTGCACGTTGGGGTGCTATGGCTGTATTGCCTAGGTGTGAAGGTAGGCTAAAGGCTGGTTTACATGTTTTATCACAAACAATTGTTCTCACCCGCTTTTCCTTGACACATTGTTGAAGGAATAGTGAAAGGTGGAGAGACAAACGGGTCACGATCAGTAGTTCTCTATTTAAGACCGTTCTGCTGTACAACTGACATCACCAGTGGGGTTTTCTCAAAAAAAAAAAATTATTGAACCAAGTGCCATGGTGCATCCGTCAGCTACATTAGGGTTACACAGTGGAAATTAGGTAAAGGAAAACTAACTGTAACTTTAATTGCCTACAGATTTTCTAAACTAATAGCCTGCTAAAATTGGCCATGCACAGGCAAATCTGTTAGGGCCCTTTCACCCTTATGTAAACTAAAGAAAGTAAGATCCCGTGATAACTACAAAAGGGTCATCAGCACTCATCATACCTGCCATCTGTGAAAGCTGACTAATCATGTCATAAGACTGTAAGGCCTCATGCACACTGGACGTTTTTTGATGTTTTTACAGCAGCTGTTTTTGGCTGTAGACGTTTTTTTCTACAGTCATTAAACTCTCCATCATGTTATCCTATGTGTCCATGCACACATAGGCTGTTATCAGCAGTTTTGAGTCGTGGGGTTTTTGAGCAGTAAAAAAACCTCAAAACTAGTGGGTTCTGACAGACGTTTTTCAGCTTTAAAAGCACTCTAACGCTGATAAACGTTGTTAAACGCTCAAAAATGTTGCTCACCAGCGTTTAACACTTTTTGATCCATTGAAAAAAATATATTTTTTTTCTTAAAAAAAAAATGTGGAAAAAATGCTAATAAATGCTAGAAAACGCTATTGCAAAAAAGTTGAAAAACTCACTGCAAAGCTACTGACGTTTTTATAACGTTATTTTAATGTCCAGTGTGCAAGAGGCCTAAGATATAAAGCAATGAATATAACAGGTAGTCAATAGGATCTCAAATGAGCACAATCTCAGCAACACTACTGGTATGTGGGTAGCTCCGCACTAATTAGGGAAAGGTTGATCTAACTAAAGCCGGGTACACACAATCTAAATATTGGCCAGCTCAGCAGGAACCGGGCAACATTCAGACAGTGTGTCCGTCGAATGGGCATGGTGGAAAACCAACAGCCGATCAGCAGCCAATGGGTTGGAGCACTGATCAGTGTGTTCTGGCGCGGTGGGGAGGGGGGTTAATCTCCCTGTCAGTACAGAATAGCACAGCAGGGTAGATCGCCACACTAACATTGCTTAGTAAGGCGACCTCTCACATTTTTTTTTTTTTTGTTCAGCCTGCTGGGTTGAATAAAAAAAAAAACTAATGCGTACCTAGCCTAAGCATGAGATGCAGCTGAGTGACCTGGAGGGGAAGCTAATGCAAAAATGGGAGGGAAAAGACACAGCGCAAAGCCAGCGTAGTGTAGAAAGTCAAATTCAAAAAATGTATTAAAAAAACAAAAGAAATGCACTCGGGAGTTTAAGTAAAAGATGGATGGTGGAATAGCGTTGGGTCAGTGCACAATGAGGAAGCCTGCAATCTCTGATAGGGACACCTGTTCCTTGGCCAAAAGCTTAGAATGATTCAGTGATAGCAGGGCACCGCTGTGAGATGGATAGGACTGCCGACAGGACAGGTATCTCACCTCTTCTTCAGCCTGAGGTTTATTTCACCTGGATCCCTTTCCACAAATGTAAACGAGCCCTAAAAAATAAAAATAAATCTAATAGAGCATCACATGCCGTGACTTAAACACCTGTGCAATGTGTCCAAAACACGCATTAATGCTACAGGTGTGTTCATGCAAGTTAAAGCCCTGTATATGCAAGCTGAATATCTGCCGAAATCATCTGGTACAATAGATACCGGCCAACATTTGGTCCATGTGCACAGCTCCTTTCTTTGACAGAAGCTGATCTCTTGACCAACTTCTTTCAAACAAGCATGCTGGAAAACCAGCAGCCTATTGGCATCCAATCAGCACTCTCAGCCAATGACAGGTCCCTCTGGCAGAACACAGTAGCTCATCAGGGAAGTCGCTGTACTAACATTGCATCGTTAGTACATGACCTACTTGCAAGCTCCTCAGCTTTTCCGTATGTACCAGGCTTAAGTCTGCTTTGAAATTCACCAGTGGGAACCTAGCCTAAGTTCACATGAGTGCAGGTCGGAATTGCGTGCATAATTGCATGCTTTCATGACCTGCAGGCAAACAGGTACGCAGGGGTGCCGTTAATTGATAATGACACCCCCATACATTGGCAAACACAGCACAGTTTTGCATGCTCCAAACCTCATGGTGTTGCAGCACATGCAGCTCGGTGCAGTGCAATAAAAAAAAAAAAAGGCCAGGGACTTCCTGTCTTTCTGCAGGTTTGGCAGCCCATTTAAAATGCACCTGCTGCCTACATGCAGAGCCCAGGGTGCAGTAGTGTGTACCAGGGCTTAGCTTTAAATTTTAAAAAATTACACTGAAAAAATTGTAACCTTATTGCAATATTACACAGTGCAAAGGGCTGTGGGAGATCTGAGTGCGTAGGCTCCAATTGTAGCATTATCAGGACCTGCCCAACAGTGGTTATTGATTTGGCTGACTTTCTGATGGAGCACACGTCTATTCTGATTTTATGGAGATCAGGTTTTTTCTACACTTGCAGTTTATCATTGCAACATGTGCTAGAACTGGATGTGTAGCTTGCAAACATTGGCCAGCATTGGGCCAGTCTTACCCATAGTAAAAATGAGACTAGCTAGTAAAGGTTGAAATGATGCTTTGGAGCATTTGTGTTACATATGGTGTACGTGGAGGAAGGTCCAAGAAGAATCTACAAACAGCTGTTGTTGTTTCACTAGAAGCCTCAGTGCTGTCATAATTTGTTCAGTCACATGTGAGCAGTGAGAAAAAAATTGTGTTTATGTTCTGTGAGGAATTTGCTGCTATCATTAATTATACTACAAACCATTCATATTATGCCAAGTTTCCTTGTTTTATCTGAACAGTTCTGTTGGCACATAAGGTTAGATATCTGTATGTATTGTTACATATTTAGGCCTAGTTCACACTAGTGCGGCCTGCGTCAGGCTGCTGTGCCTGTATTTCATGCAAGAAAAAGGTTCTTCCGCCATTTTAAAAATGCAGTGGCCAGGGAATCACACATTTCCCAGGGGTTACCGCACCTGCAAGTGTGCTGTGTTTTTCGATCTGTCGTCATGTCATTAAGAACGAATGTGAGCCCTGCATGTTTTTAAACAGCAGCACATTTTGGCTGTGGGTGGCTGTGGGTGTGGGAACAGGTGCGATTCCCACACCCACCCACAATAGTGTAAACCAGGCCTAAGGGCTTATTCAGATGGGCACTGAGACCTGTCCTCCATGCTGAGGCCATTTTTGCTGTGCATGCATCCACCTCAGAGCTGTGCACAGGCAACCCATTGCGATCTGAATTGCGATCTGCAAATGGATCACCAGGTAAAAATAAACTTAATGAATGCAGCCACCACATCTAAGAATTGGTAAGCTGCAATATAATAAATGTTTGCTTTTGGGTTTAATACTAAAGGATTTTTTTTTATTTTTTATCTTAAACATGTCATATTCACCTGCTGTGTGCAGTGGTTTTGCACAGAGCAGCCCCGATCCTCCTTTTCTGGGGTCTCCTGCTGGCCCTCCTGGCTCCTCTTCTTCTCAGTGTGCCACCATAGGAAGCTGCTTGCTATGGGGACATTCATGCGTGTTTGCTCTTGAGCCCCGTTCTGTGTGTCCATTGACTCACAGAAAGGGGCTCAGCCCCGCCCCCTCCTCACTGGCTTATATTGGCTCCCACTTGTGTGTCTGGGCCGATGAGGAAAGAGAGAGCTGGTAGAGGTTGCTGGATCGAGATCAGGCTCAGGTAAGTATTATGGGGGTCTGGGTAAAAAGGTAAAAATTAAGGTAAAAAGCCTTCAGCCTTTAGAACAACTTTTCACTGCCAAAAGGTTTCACAAAACGCATAATCAAATATGACTGTGATTGTAAAACATAATGAAATACAGACATTGATGCATAGGTGAATGAGCTTGATAATAAATATAATAAGTACAGTATATGAAAAAAAAGTTGAATAGATACTTATTAGGGGTGAGCTTCGTGTTAAATACAGTGTTTGTCCAAATGACAAACGTCTAGAACGTGGACGAAGGTGACAGATCCCACTCTCCGCGTCATTACCAACCACTGATGTCACCCAACCCATTCATTTACATGGTCGTGTTTTTTGTGAACGAGTAGGGGTACTATGCACCCCTTACTCATTCACATGGAAAGGCGGTACTTGGAGGCCACTTTATTAGAGGCCTTCCATATTCTGATAATCCCTCCCACCCTTTGAAAAGAAAGGCCTAATGGAATTAAAAAAAAATAGGTTTTGCAATGGTGAATGTTCCCCAGGTGCCCCCCCCCCCCCCCGTTGTAAATTTTTTGACACCCCTTTACCTAGTAGCCCATAATGGATATTGAATGGATATAGAAATAGGTATTTGCATTTTAACTGGTTTGGCTTCCTTTGATTTCACTGAGGTTTAGATTATGCATCTGGATTCCTCTGAGGTTTACCGAACCCTGCAGTTCGGCTCATCTCTAATACTTCTCCTAATATTAAACGGCTCATATATAACTGAACATATATAATTAAAGGCTCATATATAACTGAACAGATATTCACAAAATATTAGGAACTATATTGCTGCTACAAAGTTGTGATCGTCACTTGATTTATAAACAATTTTAGAAATTGTAAAGTAAAGGATCCCTGTTCACAAGATGTACTGGTAATGCTTCCGATGGTAGGCATGAACAGACCTGATCAAAAACATCTCTGCTGAACAGTATACCACAACTCAAGTATGTAACAGTATTACCAGAGATCTGCCGTTATAACAGAATTTGTGATCAAGAGAAGCACACTGATAACCTAATGGGAAACGGGTATCAATGGAAACACTCAAGTCTGAATGAAGTGTACATCGGTCACCATCCACATCAACCTGTATCTGCAACGTGATCAGTAGAGAGGGGTTATTGGCGGGTCTGTTCACTGTCATTGAATTTGGCACCATGCCACTCCCTGGACTACAGGTCGATGTTCTAATGGTGACAGGCACATACTGTGTTTCATACATGTTTGTGAGTTAGCATTTTGAAATTTGTTTTCACTTAAACTGAATTGAAATACTACACTTTGACAATGCATTCTTTGCTTCTCTAGTTTTACCTCTGACCACCTCTTAATACCATGAGCTGCAAGACTGCATATGAGACTGTTTTGAGAACATTCCCATGGACGTCTTTTGTATTCAATATCTTATATACACATCAGTGAATTGTTTGGAAATGTCCTTCTATTATTAATAACACTGACATCAGGTGTGTGGGCGGGCTTGACTGGTGATGTCATCACGCCCACTGAGCAATGCTGGTGAGGCCCTGTTACTTGTTTATACATGCTGCTTTTTGGTCTACCTCTGTGTAAATACCTGTTCATTTTTATTAAACGTTATTGTAGCGGTTTTACACTATGTGTAGTCTCTGTTCCTTCCTATGAATGTGAGTGCTGCCCGACCTGACTTGCTGATTTATGGAGTGACAGAAGCTGAAAGCTGGAAACTAACCGGATAGCTGGATTCTTGATATCAACATGCTTGTTTGATCTCTGTTGTAGGGATCCATCTAATTTAGTAAGAGGCCATTGTTACCTGTGGTGGAGGGCACAAGATGTCTGGTCATCTCTTCAAGATACTTTCACTTGTTTGATATATGGTGGAATGCTTTACCTATCTCAGTTTTCTCTGCAAGCACGTTGAAGACTTTCACATTTGCTGGACTTTATTCAACTTTTCACTTATCTTTGCTGTTGATTTTGGTTGTTCTGTGTTGATGTGTACTTATTGTGTGTATATATATATATATATTGTTTATAACATCTAGTATTCAGTTGTTTGGTGGGTGCAACTCTGGACAAAATTTTTCACACTAAGTTCAGAAAAAAAGATTTTTATTTATGAGGTGTATTTGATCATGTTCTGTGCAGGGTGTCTGAACCTAACGTGCACAAGGGAAACTGTTTTAGAAGTGAACACTCAAGCATGAATGAAGTATGAATGTTTGCCATTTATTTAAAGGGGAAAATACTGCCTTTGGCCCTTAGATGGCGCTAAGTCCCATAGGAATTTGTAATGAGACTTAATACCATCTAGTGGTCGAATGTAAAATTTTTGTCAATGAAATACCTTTGTGAAGCACAGGCAATAGTCTAGCAGTATTGATTTTTTTTTGCCTTATTTGCACAGAATGAAAGTACATGCATTATCATTGGATGAACTGCTATGTAAATTTTTCATAAATATACCTACCCTTAAGATACTCTCTTAGCACTGTTTGTAATATCCCTGATCTCGCATATTAGAAAATGGAGATACTTTTGCTAGTATTTTTTACAGACAAAAAACATTTTTTTACTGGCTTAAGCTGTGAAAATGTAAAGCTAAAATGACTGTAGATAGAATAAAACAAAATCCACAAGGGAAATGGGGAAGAGAGAACATCGGGGCTTCTTGGAACCTTACGATCAGGAATATTATTATATGTTGCATGAAACTTTTATTTTATTCTTAACTTGTTTATCAACAACTTTTACATTTACTTCCCCCTATAGTGTTGTTTACAGGGGTCGTTTTAATATTTTTCAGTAAAATACTTTTTTTTTTTTTTTTTTCTGCCACATGACATGTTATATTTTTCTCTGGTACAAGATTTGATTGTAGCCGTATTAGTGCAATTGTGACAGAGAAAATTGAGTACTGTCCATGATATCACGGACAGCACTCAATTTTCTCTGGTACAACAAAGTCGTGGTGTTCTCTCTTCCCCATTTCCCCTTGTGGATTTTGTTTTGCACAAATGCTGCATCAGGGATATATACATAGTACTGTAGATAGAATGTGCTAAATTTATTCCATGATTGTGTCTTGTTTATCATAACACTAAATATTATGTCTAGTGCAAAGCACGGCAAAGCTTTTTACAAATTAAATCATTTTTATATATATATTTAATGCTAACGCTTAAAAAATTAACAAACTGGTTTGTAGAGGTGAAGCTATTGGGGCCTTGGGGTGCATCCCAGTTTACAATGATTTAAAATTTCCTTCTACTTACAGTCAATCTCCCCCGATATACAGGTGACAGATAGATCAGGCTTGATGTTTGAACTATTGTTACATTGCATTGCACTGTGTATTTTTTAATCTATATTGAAGCATCACAAAATGAAACTTTGTTCAAAGCTTTGAAGCACAGTGATTCACAACACACTATGGGGCATTGACATGCAGTGTGGTGCTTTGCGTAAAAAGGCAGCATTTTCTATGTGCCCTTGTGATGCACCTGGCATGAATGCACCCTAAAAAATATTAGTTGCCTCTGACCCAGAACAAGTATTCAAATCATGAAAGTCAGGTAAAATCATAGAAACTAATCCTCATACCTGTTTGGCTGAATAAAAATGACTGTGAGGAAGGTCCACAATAGTAGTCTCCTTTATTACCTCAGTAACTAATAAAAAAAAGATATATATATACTTTTGTGCTCGTAACTTTACATACCCTGGCAGAATTTGATTTCTTGGCCATTTTTCAGAGAATAAAAATTATAACACAAAAACTTTTCTTTCACTCATGGTTAGTGTTTGGCTGAAGTCATGTATTATCAATCAACTGTGTTTACTCTTTTTAAATCATATTGGCAACAGAAACTACCCAAATGGTCAAAAGTTTACATACCCTGGTGATTTTTGCCTGATAACATGCACACAAGTTGACACAAAGGGGTTTGAATGGCTATTAAAGGTAATCATCCTCACCTGTGATCTGTTTGCTTGTAATTAGTGTGTGTGTATAAAAGGTCAATGAGTTTCTGGACTCCTGACAGACCCCTTGCATCTTTCATCCAGTGCTGCACTGACGTTTCTGGATTCTGGGTCATGGGGAAAGCAGATGAATTGTCAAAGGATCTGCAGGAAAAGGTAGTTGAACTGTATAAAACAGGAAAGGGATATAAAAAGATATCCAAGGAATTGAGAATGCCAATCAGCAGTGTTCAAACTCTAATCAAGAAGTGGAAAATTAGGGGTTCTGTTGAAACCAAATCACGGTCAGGTAGACCAACTACAATTTCAGTCGCAACTGCCAGGAAAATTGTTTTGGGATTCAAAGAAAAACCCACAAATAACTTCAGGTGAAATGAAATAAATAGCCGCATAGCCGCACTCCAAATATTTACCTTTATTGAAAAATTAAAATCAAGGCATCAAGGGTAAGTACAGACTAACTGCACAGCCGCTGACGTGTTTCACACCAGACACGGTGCTTAGTCATAGCTGAAGTGCAGAATATACATAGAGAGATATATACACACCTAAAGTAATTAGACAAATAGATAAATCATGTATGTCATAGATAATGGTATGGAGAGCACCTGTGAGCATCTAGAATCCAAAGTTTAACCATTTAAGCAGATGGAAAACCCCTTCCCACCTGCTGAAAATTCACATATTGAAAATGCATGTAGTGATAAAGAACATGAACAAACTTATGTTCAAGAAAAAGAGACGCTAACCTAAAAAGAAAAAAGACATAACACATAAAATAATGTCATATGTAATAAAAACTCCCATGCACCAACAAATACACAACGAGAGATGAAACAGAAATGTCTCTCCCCCATGTCTCAATGCTGGTGCATGTAGCTCAGAAATATCTGATCCGCTAAAGATAATACGGTCCTTCCTCAATATTAATTCATATCCATATAATTGTACAGTGACAAAATTTAGGTTGCTAAATTCTTAAATTTTTCTATTCTCTACTGCAAATCATCAATGTTGCCCCATAAAATCGCTAAGGCTAGACCACACATAGCTGATAAAGGGATAAAAAGGTAAGAGATCAAAAAATAAATGCAGATATCACCCGGCATAAAGTCATAACAAACCTGACAAAATAGTCACTATAACCTAATAGTCACTGTATTTCACTTCAGGTGAAATACAGGACTCTCTGAAAACATGTGGTGTGGCTGTTTCAAGATGCACAATAAGGAGGCACTTGAAGAAAGATGGGCTGCATGGTCGAGTCGCCAGAAGAAAGCCATTACTACACAAATGCTACAAAGTATCCTGCTTACAATACGCCAAACAACACAGAGTCAGCAAGGCCTATGATGAAAGGTACAACATTCCTACTGTAAAACACTGAGGTGGATTGCTGATGTTTAGGGGATGAGTGAGCTACAAAGGCACAGGAAATTTGGTCGAAATTGATGGCAAGACGAATGCAGTATATTATCAAAATATACTGGAGGAACATTTGTATTTATCAGCCAGGAAGCTGCGCATGGGACGTACTTGGACATTCCAACATTACAATAAACCAAAACACAAATCCAAGTTGACCTGTCATTGGCTACAGCAGAATAAAGTGAAGGTTCTGGAGTGGCCATCTCAGTCTCCTGACCTCAATATCATTGAGCCATTGAGATCTCAAACGTGCAGTTCATGCAAGTCAGCCCAGGAATTTAGAGGAACTGGAGGCTTTTTGCCAAGAGGAATGGGCAGCTTTACCATCTGAGAGGATAAAGAGCCTCATCCACAAATACCACAAAAGACTTCAAGCTGTCATTGATGTTAAAGGGGGCAATACATGGTATTAAAGAACTGGGGTATGTAAACTTTTGATAAGGGTCTTTGGGTAATTTCTGTTGTCATTATGATTCAAAAAGAGTAAAAACAGTTGATTTATAATAAATTCAGCCAAACACTAACCATGAGTGAAAGAAAAGTTTTTGTGTTATAATTTTCTCTGAAAAATGGCCAAAAAATCATAAATTCTGCCAGGGTATGTAAACTTATGAGAACAAGCAGTCTTTTTAAAATTACGTTTAAACTAAATATAGTATTGTTAAATTAAATGTAAACCCTAAGTGCATGACATTTACTGAAGTTTACTGGATGAAAAATCGTCAGCTGCAGTGGCAGCTGGCGCTCAAAATTTTTGGTGGGGCGCAAACAAACTGAAAAATTCTAAAAAAAAAACCCCTATCAATTGCAGCCTGACTGTGCCATCAATTGCTGCCACTGAACCACCAAACGCAGCCACTGTGCCCATCAATTGCCGCCACTGTGCCCATCAATTGCCGCCACTGTGCCATCAAACGCAGCCAGTGTACCATCAATGGCAGCCACTGTGCCCAACAAACGCAGCCACTGTGCCATATCAAATGCTCCCACTGTGCCATATCAAATGCTGCCAGTGTGCCCCCCGCCCGCCGTCTGTACTTACCCTGTCTCTCCCGGCCTCTCTTCCCATCCTCTGCTATGATTGGATGCCTGATAGTTGTGAAGATATTTACTTTAGTAGCAGACGGTGACGTCATTGACACATGTGCACTGTGCTCTCAATGAATGGCATGCCGTCCATTGACAGAGCTGTGCTGTGACTCACGTGTAATGACATCATCACCTTTTTTTAAGGTTAGTCTTACCTGCAAGGGCCCAGTTTTTTTTTTATTTTTTTGTGGTTTACTACCGCTTTAACGGCTAGCTCCATCTTGCAGACCATGTTTCATGATACACCCATATGTTGCATGCATATGATGTATGGGAAGCACGACATGCTGCAATCACTGAAAAAAGAAAAAAACTGGCCCTTTAAGTGTGTGCAGGACGATGGACACACAGCTGCTATGGGTAGCATGACATGATTTCAAACAAGAAGATCTATTGGCTTCATTTAGAAAGTCCTCGGGGCGCTGAGCTCTGCGCCCTGAACGCTCCCTCTATAGCATTGTTCCCTGTGCCTTCACTTCCGGTTTCTCTGACCCATCCCAAGTTGATGACGGGCGACTTGCTGTGAGTACAAGGGGGGGGACGACATCTAATGTAAAGGGGAACTCTGATGGTGACATCTGATGTAAAGGAGGACGCTGATGAGGACATCTGATGTATAGGGGGATGCTGATGGGGACATGTTGTAAAGGGCGACTCTGATGGGGATATCTAATGTAAAGGGGGTCTCTGATGGAGACATCTAATGTAAAGGGGGTCTCTGATGGTGACATCTGATGTAAAGGGGGGCTCTGATGGGGACATCTGATGTAAAGGGGGGCTCTGATGGGGACATCTGATGTAAAGGGGGTCTCTGATGGTGACATCTGATGTAAAGGGGGGCTCTGATGGGGACATCTGATGTATAGGTGGATGCTGATGGGGAACACTTGTTGTAAAGGGCGACTCTGATGGGGATATCTAATGTAAAGGGGGTCTCTGATGGTGACATCTGATGTAAAGGGGGGCTCTGATGGTGACATCTGATGTAAAGGGGGGCTCTGATGGGGACATCTGATGTAAAGGGGGTCTCTGATGGTGACATCTGATGTAAAGGGGGGCTCTGATGGGGACATCTGATGTAAAGGAAGACTCTGATGGGGACATCTGATGTATAGGTGGATGCTGATGGGGAACACTTGTTGTAAAGGGCGACTCTGATGGGGACATCTAATGTAAAGAATGACTCTGATGGGGACATCTAATGTAAAGAGTGACTCTGATGGGGACATCTAATGTAAAGAGTGACACTGATGGGGACATCTAATGTAAAGGGGGTCTCTGATGGGGACATCTGATGTAAAGGAGGACTCTGATGGGGACATCTGATGTAAAGGAGGACTCTGATGGGGACATCTGATGTAAAGGAGGACTCTGATGGGGACATCTGATGTAAAGGAGGACTCTGATGGGGACATCTGATGTAAAGGGCGACTCTGATGGGGAGATCTGATGTAAAGGAGGACTCTGATGGGGACATCTGATGTAAAGGGGGTCTCTGATGGGGACATCTGATGTAAAGGAGGACTCTGATGGGGACATCTGATGTAAAGGGCGACTCTGATGGGGAGATCTGATGTAAAGGAGGACTCTGATGGGGAGATCTGATGTAAAGGGGGACTCTGATGAAGACACCTGATGCAAAGGAGGACTCTGATTGGGACATCTGATGTAAAAGGGGGCTCTGATGAGGACGCCTTATGTTAAGTGGCTTTATTTTTTTTTACTTGAAATGTGGATGTGATTGGCCTACTGTGAAGGGCACAGTGAGGCTGCAATTGATGGGCACAGTTTTATCTAGCAGTAATTATACATAATCACCTGATAAATGGCTATCTACAGTCCTACATTACTAACAGTTTAATTTTTGAGTTTGTTTGCCCCCCCCACAAAAAAAAAAAATTGAAGCACCAGCCTCCACTGGGTGGGGCTGTGTGTGGCTCTGGCTGCCTAGCTGTGCCATTCTATGCACATGGATTTCCCAACTACAGCCCTCCAGCTGTTGTGGAACTACATGTCCCATGAGGGAACTCTGACATTCACAGACATGACTAGGCATGATGGGAATTGTAGTTCCTGAATAACTGGAGGGCCATAGTTTGGAGACCCAGGAAGCTGCAAATGAAATGACTACAACTCTCATCTTTCCCAGAGGGGGTGTAGATCTGAATGGAGCCCAGGTGTGGTGAGGTCACTCTACTTGGGAATCTATTTCTACTCCTCCAGCTCTGTACTTGGTAGGGACCAGGGGCTGGAGGAAGAGTCTGCAGGAGCCAGAAGAACATTGCACCTGTCATCCATGGATTGTGGCTGCAATGCTTTGCAGACTCCAATGCAAATAATAATAAATGCACGTTTTTGCAATAGGGATGCATTTATGATTATTATTTTTTTTTGCAAAAGTTGGAGTTGCCCTTGAAATGATTTCCCTGTAAATGGACAGGTGGATTCCAGGAAGGTTGGCATTGTGGCTGTAATTGGGTGATCGGGGTGGAGGAAGGACGGGGAAGTTGTTGTGACTGCTGACATTCGTGTCCTCCTGGCTGACTCCCAGGCTCTGGCTGCTTGCGTCAGGCAGGGGGTGGCCCCGGTGTAGCGACTGTTGCTATGGAGAGATAGCGGGGGTGGATTCCTAGGTTCCCTAAGCCGAAGAGAGATTACGTGTGAGCCTCTCATCCGCCGATCACAACACTAGCCCGGGCACAGAGCGGGGATGACCCGACCTCAGCCGATCTGCGGTAAGATCACCGGATCTCCGGCATTGCTGGGATCGGGGACACCAGCTGTCAGCACGCCGGGTGACAGCGGGGGGGAGGGATGGGAAGGGGGGTGTTCCGGGCACCGGGGGGGATCGGTCTCCCCAGCACCGTCCACTCATCACCCGGGGGGTTCTCCGTTCATGATCGGCCTCCATGGCCCTATGCGGAAGTCAGATTGTGAAAGAGTTTGGAAATCCCTTATTACTTCACTTGTATGAGGAAACACTGGAGTCCCCACATCACCGCCGATTAACACTCTCATTCCCAACACCGATCATCACACACACACAGAACTGCTACAAGACTCTGCCGCTGTCAGTGGGCTGATTTCTGATTGGTTGTTCTGGGTGCATCTCTCCTGTCATTATAGTACATTTGATCTGCTGTGTATTAGTGTGATATTGTGTCACTTCCAAGGAAATATGGCAGACAGATGGACACACAACACTTTGGGACACTATCATATTTTCTTACTAGTTCTGGACTTCTGTTGTACTGATCCCAACCATTAGTCGCTTAAATATAAACCATGTTTATTATTGTGTGACAAGAGGCACAACTTTTTGTTTTGGATAAAGTGGACATGGATTATAACACCTGTCAGTTTTTATTGCTGTCTGTGACCCCATTAGAAAGATTATTATTATTATTTGATTATTATCCCAAGAGTGAAAGTGAAAGAGAATCACACAGTTTGAGTTGTCCCCAGAACAACAATAGAGGAGAAAGCTTCCAATGGTGACAACCAGGGATTCCCACACAATGGAAGGATTTCCTCTCGCTTTCAGTTTTGCAAACAGATGGCCAAAGCTTGACAGAGGTGACAACCCTCCCTTACTTATCCAAAATGAAAGAAAAAAAAGTTTTGCCTTTAGTTCTACTTTAACCACTTGACCTTTTGGAAGATTTTTTGCGATACAGCACTGAGTTACTTTACCATAAAATTGATGCCCCCCCCCAAAAAAAAATAGAGCTTTCTTTTGGTGGTATTTGATCACTTCTGCATACAAACAACAAAAGATCAACAATTTTGACCCCAAAATAAAAAAAAAAAAAAACAATATTTCTTCATCAATTCAGGTCAATATGTATTCCGCTACATATTTGTGGTATTGATTGGTTTGCGCAAACGTTTTTTTAATTCAGATTTTATTCTTAAAATTTTTTGTACAGAAAAAGTTAAAGCATCTACAAACTATGGGATATTTGTATATATTTTTCTTTTTTACTAGTAATGGTGGCAATCAGCGACTTATAGCTGGACACTTTTGACACTTTTTGAGGACCAGTGACACCTTATACAGTGATCAGTGCTAAAAATATGCACTGTCACTGTACTAATGAAACTGGCTGGGATCAGGGGCGATCAAGGTTAACGGTGTGCCTAGCCAGTGTTTTACTAGACTGTGTGAGGTGCTTTTACTAGAGTAAGAGATGGATTTTATTACGTGCTTTGCAGGGACACAAACTCCATCCCTTGCCTCCTGTCAAGACGGCAATCTGCCTTGTTTACATAGGTAGATTGCAGTGCTGTGTCTCTGCCCGAAGATCAGCAGGTGCCGGCGGACATAGAGTAACCGGCATCCTCTGATCGGCTTCCACTGTGTGTAAGCACAGCAGAAGCAAACTTGCGGCAGTTCTTAAGCGCGCCCCCTACCCAGAGGTACGAGGATCACGTCTATATATACAGTTGTGCTCCCAAGAGGAATGGGCAGCTTTACCATCTGAGAAGATAAAGAGCCTCATCCACAAATACCACAAAACACTTCAAACTGTCATTGATGTTAAAGGGAGCAATACACGGTATTAAGAACTGGGGTATGTAAACTTTTTTGATCAGGGTCATTTGAATAGTTTCTGTTGCCATTATGATTTAAAAAGAGTAAGCACAGTTGATTGATAATAAATGACTTCAACCAAACACTAACCATGAGTGAAAGAAAAGTTTTTGTGTTATCATTCATATTCTCTGAAAAATGGCCAAGAAATCATACATTTTCCCAGGGTATGTAAACTTATTAGCACAACTGTACATGTTCTGGCGCACAGCTGCCATCCTGTAGCAGTAAAACTGCCTTAGGGCAGACAACAAGCGGTTAAAGTCTACCATCCAGGGAAAACTTTTTTTTTGGATGGAGTTTGGATAAGTTAGACCCTCTGCTTACATTTTATTGCTGTCAGTGTCCCCACTGGGGAGAGTCATTCCTCCTTTTTATACTGCTGACTATTAGAGTTGCACGATTAATCGTTAAAGCGGTTGTAAAGATGTTTTTTTTTTTAAATAACAAACATGTTATACTTACCTTCACTGTGCAGCTCGTTCTGCACAGAGTGGCCCCGAACCTGGTCTTCTGGGGTCCCTCGGCGGCTGTTTCAGCTCCTCCCCGCAAGCATTTACCACCTTCATGCGAGCTCCCTCGCACGGTGGTGAGTGCTTGCGGGCGCGCTCCCGTGATACAGCCGGCGGCTATAGCCGCTCGCTGTATCACTCGGCCCCGCCCCCCGGCGCGCCGCGTCATCGGATGTGATTGACAGCAGCGCGAGCCAATGGCTGCGCTGCTTTCAATCCATCCACTGCAGCCAATCAGCGACCAGGCTGAGCTGCAATGAAGCTGACGAGGACGCGGACCGAAGATTCGAGGCGTCAGGTAAGTAAAACGGGGGGGCTGGGGGCGGCGGTACTGTCAAAAGTTTTTTCACCTTAATGCATAGAATGCATTAAGGTGAAAAAATTTTTATCTTTACTAGGGTTGTCCCGATACCACTTTTTTAGGACCGAGTACAAGTACCGATACTTTTTTTCAAGTACTCGCCGATACCGATTACCGATACTTTTTTTTAATGTCACGTGACAGTTTTTTTTTTTTTTTTTTGAGGGGTGGGGGGGTGGGGGTATAGTGAACGGTGTCTGTGTTTTTGTTTTTTTCATTTACATTTATTATTTTTTACAATTTTTTTTTTTTTATTCTTTATTGCACTATGTGTGTGTGTTTTTTTTTTGTTTTTTTTTTAATCAGCCCTGTTGGGGGGCTTTGGTGAGATATCAGGGGTCTTAACAGACCTCTGATATCTCCCCCTTGAGACAGAGAAAGAGACAGAGGATAGAGATTCCCCAGTCCCTTTCTCTGCAGCGTCAGCTGCACTGAGAATGAATGGAGAGAAGACAACGGCTTCTCTCCATTCATACACTGACACATTGTAATCACAGGAGATTACAATGTTTCAGTTATGTGAATGGAAAGAGTCAGCTGACTCTCTCCATACACACAGCGGAGGGGGACAGCGCAACGGAGGGGACAGACGGAGAGAGGGGGACAACGGAAAGCCCGAACGGATGGGCACAGCGGAGGGGGACAGAGGAACGCATGGGGACAGCGGAGGGGGGCAGAGCAAAGAAGGACAGCGGAGGGGAACAGATCAAAGGAGGAGGACAGCGGGGGGGACAGAGGAACGCATGGGGACAGCGGAGGGGGGCAGAGCAAAGAAGGAGGACAGCGGAGGGGAACAGATCAAAGGAGGAGGACAGCGGGGGGGACAGAGGAACGGAGGAGGACAGCGGAGGGGGACAGATCAAAGAAGGAGGACAGCGGGGGGGAGACAGAGGAACGGAGGGGGACACAGCAATGGAGCAGGACAGCGGAGGGGGACAGAGGAACGGAGGGGGACTAAGGGGGATGAGGTGACAGTCAGCGGTGATCGCGTGTGGGGGAATTACAAGCACCGATCACTGCTGTATGTCACTAAGCAGCTGAAAGCCGCGGGGGGAGAAGCTTGTAACTCCCCCACACGTCCATCACCGCTGACAGTCAAGGTATCGGCGGAAGCATCGGGAGCATTTGCCCGAGTACAAGTACTTGGGCAAATGCTTGGTATCGGTGCCGATACCGATACTAGTATCGGTATCGGGACAACCCTAATCTTTACAACCCCTTTAAGAATCGCTATCGCGATTTTTTCCCTGTCCCGATTCTTTCTATGCAGAGAATTCTCTCTGCTCTGCTAAAGCCGACAACTGTCAAAAGAAAGGAAAAGAAAAACAGGCAGTCTGCCAAGAATCACAACATTCTTTATCAGTGGAACTTAAGTATAAACATTGTAACAATTTGTCCTTTAGATCAAAGGAATACACTTTGGTGTGAAAATGAGGGAAGTTTAACCACTTAAACACTAAACCTATTTCTGACATTTGTTGGTTTCAAGTTAAAATCATTTTTTTTTTTTTGCTAGAAAATTACTTAGAACCCCCAAACATATATATATATATATATATATATATATATATATATATATATATATATATATATATATATATATACCGTAATTTTTTTTTTTAGTAGAGACCCTAGAAGATAAAATGGTGGTTTTTGCAATATTTTATGTCACACTGTATTTGTGTAGCAGTCATTCAAATGCAATTTTTTGGGAAAAAATTACACTTTAATGAACTAAAAAAAAACCTACCCAGTAAGGTAAGCCCAATTTATTTTGTATAATGTGAAAGATTTTACGCCACGAGAATTGTGATTTTTTTATTCTAAGCGAAAAAATAGTGATTCTCATTTTGGCCAGAATCGTGCAGCTCTATTGTAAAGGTAAAAAGTTATCTACCTTAATGCATTTTCAAACCCCCCCCCCCCCTCTTAAACACTTACCTGAACCCGAATTCAATCCAGCACTGTGCACGTCTGCAGCAGCTCCTCCCCCTTCTCTGTCTTCTTACAGGAGACTCAGCAGCAGTGAAAGCCATTGGCTCCTGTTACTGTCAGTCAAATCCTGTGAAGGGGAGCAGGGGGCAGGGCCTAGCCCCCCTCTTTATGGGGGCACTCGGTGATGAGGAGGAGCCAAGAGTGCTGGCAGGGGAACCCCAGGAGAGGAGGTTTGGGGCTGTTCTATGCAAAACAATTGCACAGAGCAGATAAGTTTAACATGGTGTTAGAAAAAAAAAAACATTGCAATCGCTTTCATCCTTCTACACACTCTCCCAAGTTAAAAGAAAAATCTGGTTATACATAGGCCATTAGATTTGCATGCAGCAGAAGTAAAGGGAGGAATGAGTTCAGGTCAGGGTTCAGAATAGTCTCTGGGTTGATTTACTAAAACTGGAGAATGAAAAATCTGGTGCAATTAAAGCTCCTTTCACATCTAGGCATCCCTGGTCTTTTCTGCCCATGATCCTGAATCACAGGACTACTTTTGGGCGACAGGCGTACTGCGATTCTGTTTGCACGATTTTACAGTGATTAGTCGGGCGACAATCGTGGCAAATTTGCACAGTGATTTGGGTGCGATTGGAAGTGAGGGGGATCGCAAGGACGGCCCATGATTTGCCATGATTCAGGATCGCGGGCAAAATCGTGATTACGCCCACAACCCGGGACGCCTAGATGTGAGCCTAATGCCGCGTACACACGGTCGGACTTTACGGCAGACTTAGCCCGGCTGACTTTTCGACGGACTTTACGACGGACTTTCTGAATGAACGGACTTGCCTACACACAATCCACCAAAGTCCGTCGAATTCGTATGTGATGACTTACGACCGGACTAAAACAAGGAAGTTCATAGCCAGTAGCCAATAGCTGCCCTAGCGTGGCTTTTTGTCCGTCGAACTAGCATACAGACGAGCGGACTTTTCGACCAGACTCGATTTTGACGGATTAATTTAAAACATGTCTCAAATCTAAGTCCGTCCAACTTTTGAGCAAACAAAGTCCGCTGGAGCCCACACACGATCAAATTGTCTGACGAAATCCAGTCCGCCGAGCAAAGTCTGCCGTAAAGTCCGCTCATGTGTACGCGGCATAAGCTTTGACAAAAAAAACCTGGAAGGTGATTGGTTTCTATGCAGAGCTGCACCAGATTTTCCAATTTTAGTAAATCAACCCCTTTGGCTGTAATATTGTATCACTCCGCTCTGCTTGGTACATTTCCTTCATCCAATGTATAGGCTCTCTGTAATTGCACATGCATGCCTATTACTTTCTCCCCTTCACTGTTTTCTTTTTTATTCCTATCCAATGCCCAGCTTTCCAGCTGATGCTTGTGTTACATAGAAACCATATAAATATGGGAAATAACTGCTAGATACCTGGGAAGGAATTGATGGAAATCCAGAAGACATTCTCTTGGTTTGGCAGTTTTGCTGGCTCTCCGCTGACGCAGTTATGTTTGTCTCTTATGGGTCCACTTCTTGCTGTAAAAGAATGTGAAGAAAACTGAAGTCAGGGTGATATCATAGTTACACACATTTCTTAGGAACTCCTGTAGCCATTTGTATTGAGCTCTGTTCACTGAGATAGAACTTGCTCAGTATTTGTTAGTGCTTTCCCTTGACTTGTTTTCCCTCTATGTACAATACCCCTGGAGCTTCATTCACTATATTGCTAAGAGCACACACAGCAAACAAAATCTAAATGCAGGTAAATCCTCTATGTACACAAGAACTAACGTTAGTGACATTTGTCTTAGAAATTAGTAGCACATGCCTCTTCCTCCAGTTTCTGCAAATGATAATATCAATGTCAGAGTGCCTCTGATATAACAGGTAATGATAGGGGATGAGAACCTAGTATTTATTTGGCTGTACTTTCTGCTATTATATTTTGGTTCATACGCTGAATTCAGGACCAAATCTGGCATTTGGAAGATGTCAGTTCCTGTGTCCTCACCCTGGCGTCTGTGCTACCCTGGGCAGTATTAATTGCTTTTTCCGTTTATTTATATTGATTTTATGAACACAGAGGCTGCTAGGATGCAGTACTGATTACGGCCTGAATCACACCTATACATTTTTAGTGCTTTTTGCGTTTTGCAGATTTGCACTACAGTCCATTTAACATGTTTTATTATGAAACACGTTCTGTAGTGCAAATCTGCAAAATGCAAAAAGCACTAAAAATGCATAGGTGTGAACCAGGCCTTATAACACTTATCCTTTAAAAGATACGTACGTCAAACCAAAACTTTATATCTATTTTAGGCTAGAATGGAGAAGGATTCAAATTCCTTTCCTGCCCTGCTGACAGCGGTTTCACCAGACAGGAAATGAGGGAGAATCTGCAACAGGGACACAGACAGCAATATAAATCTGACAGATATTTTAGAGAAAAAGGGCGCTACCTTATCAATATCACAAATCACTGTGTAATCAAACTTTTCTAAATAATAATAAACCATAAATAGAAACCAATTAGGCCATGAATTTTTTATTTATTTTTTTATAATTGTAACAAAAGCAAAAAATAGGAAAATATTGTGAAATATTAAAAATGTTAAAGTTCTGTGTATAAATAAGCCAAGAATTATTAACTCCAACACCGTTGTGTCTGTCAAATAGAGTGCTCCACTATTCATAGAAACAGCGCTCCACCCAAAGTGAGATTGCGTTCACCAGAAACATTCGGCCATCAAGTGACCATCAAGCAATGTATAAGTAAGAACCTTGCCCTTCAATCGATAAGCCAACTTAATCCAATAAATCTTCTATCGCCTTTCCCAATCACAGGCTCTACAAAGACGGCTCCACCATTCTGCCACAGAAAGGCAGATGATCGTGTAATAATGTTTTTATTTTGGATGATTCTTAAAACAATTGTGTATTGCACTTACATATATACAGTCCTTGTAAGGCATCAACACGCTTGCAGCTCAGGGATTCATAAAAATCGATCCATCCGCTCTGTGACCAGCGCTGTGCGTTCCAAAAAACCCGGCTACACTCAAAAGCTCCTAAGAGTGTGCGTCTCGAGCCTCTCTTCTGTGCATTTCACGCATGCGTGCATCATCAGGAAAATGGATTGAGAATAATCTGAAAAAAAAATGTTATTACACAGCAGAACAGGAAATAAGGGCAAATTATTCTAACATAACTCCAGATAGCAGTAAAACCTGACAGGGGTTCTAACACTTCCTCACTTTATCCAAAGATGAGAAAACATTTTTGTCTAGATGTACACTTTCAGTTAACATTGTGAGTTCAAAGAGAAGCTCCAGTCGTTGTTTTTCTGAAAATTAAAAGTCATCAGCTACAAAAACTGTAACTGCTGACTTTTAATAAACAGGAACTTATCTGTCCCAGGATCAAGTGCTGTGCTCACGCGAGGGGGCGCCAGGGACCGTCTGCGGCCCTCTGCGCCGGCTTCCTAACTGTGACCGCTAGGGGCTTCACAGCCTGGTGTTCACCAGGTATGTGCAAGCCACACTGCGCCTTGTGAATGGTCCCACAGTCTTCTGGGACCTGTGACAAGTCCCAGAAGACTGCAGGGAGGGAGGGATTAACCACTAGCTGCCCACCCACTGTCATATGACGGTGGGACGAGGCAGCTCTCATTCTGGACGGAGGTCATATGACGTGACCCGCCTTCCCAAGAGACTAGGGGGCGCCACGTCACTGCGTCCGCCGGGCACCCGCGATTGGCCAGCAACCGAGCAGGACCGCGGATCTGTGTGTGTAAACACACAGATCCACATCCTGTCAGAGAAGAGAGGAGACCGATGTGTGTCCCTTGTACATAGGGACACCGATCGGTCACCTCCCCCAGTCAGTCCCCTCCCCCCACAGTTAGATTCACCTCCCTAGGACACACATTAACCCCTCGATCACCCCCTAGTGTTAACCCCTTCCCTGACAGTCACATTTATACAGTAATCAATGCATTTTTATAGCACTGATCACTGTATAAATGTGAATGGTCCCAAAAATGTGTCAAAAGTGTCCGATATGTCCGCCTCAATATTGCAGTCACAATAAAAATCGCAGATCGTCGCCATGACTAGTAAAAAAAAAAAATAATAATAATAATAATAATAATAATAATAAAAATACTATAAATCTATCCCCTATTTTGTAGACACTATAACTTTTTTGCAAACCAATCAATATACGCTTATTGCAATTTTTTTTTTTTTTTACCAAAAATATGTAGAAGAATACATATCAGCCTAAACTGAGGAAAAAATGTGTTTAAAAAAAAAAATTGGATATTTATTACAGCAAAAAGTAAAAAATATTGTGTTTTTTTCAAACTTGTCCCTCTTATTTTGTTTATAGCGCAATAAATAAAAAACGCAGAGGTGATCAAATACCACCAAAAGAAAGCTCTATTTGTGGGGAAAAAATGATAACGATTTCATCTGGGTACAGTGTTGTATGACCGCGCAATTGTCATTCAAATTGCGAAGGGGGTGAAAGTGCCCTGTATTGAGATGGTTAAGGAGAACTTCCGCTCCGATCGCCTAGGGATTCCGAGCGCAAGTGGGAGCAGGTACCCGATATCACCCCCCCCCACCCGAAAGAAAAAAATTGCCAAAAGAGGAGCGGGGGAGGAGGCCTTAAAGCGGAACTTCCTTTTGGGTGAAGTTCCACATTACCTTGTAGACCTGGTTCTTTCAAGTATATTTGCAGTAGCTTGGCAGAAATTTCTGAAATGTCTCTCTTTAGAGGAATACAGTTGTGAGGAATAGGTTGTGAATTGTCTGTCATTTACTGGATTTCAGTAAGAATACTTTGTAAAATGTTCGCTCTTCGTAGAAATCCTGATCAATAAAAGCAGTCATTACCAAACACACGCTACATTGTCTCATCTTCATGAATGGGATTACAAAATATTATGCGGACCTTACATCTACTAAATGGGAGAATGTTTTATGGTCTTTATTAATAATCAAACACTTGATTATTAATTATCAGCTATCTGCAGATAAAATCTGAGCACAGTTTTGTCCATACCTACATACAAAACTGTTCCTGTTAATGTATTTATTTACCAATTAAAGTTCATTGATAACAGGGGGTTCAGGCTGTTGGACAGTTGACTGCCCATGCCATTGTACTGCTACTATGCTTCATATTTTGGATGAGGTTTTGATGTTGGTATGAATACTTATTACTTAATACTTATGAGTACTTTTACTAGAAAGTTAGACCTCTGTTATTTTGTACACAGAACATTGTTCCATGGTAGCGTCTATATACAATGCAAAGATGACCCTCATATCACATCTAGTGGTATTTAGGAGAAATGAGGAACATTTATTACGGGTTCACATATTTTCTCAGATCTTTATAGTACCTCCATAGTCTAATTCTGGGAAGACTTCTTCCTCAGTCCATGCATCGGAAGGTGAAGGAGTGTGAGGTGCTGGATCGTTTGTTCTAATAGACGTTTTAGTTGAGTAATAATGTAGAGGAAGGAATTTCCTTTAGGCAGCTCTCGGAAGGGTAACGGCCATAGATCAGCTCATATCCTGGATCAGCTAATGGTTTAAGGAGGAAAGTGCCAGACCGATCATGTAGAGTCTACAAATGAATTTCACTAGAAGTCTCATACAGTAACAAGCTAACATGGTTTGGGGCTTTCACCCTTATCTGGGCTATTAAAGATTATATGAAAGTGCAATAAATATTCAGTCTTTTATATATAAATAATGGCTGTAAAAACAGACAAAAAATGTGAATATTGAGTCCCATAAAGCACTGGATTTATAGACTGCTAATACAAATCACTTCTGGAATTTACACAATCTGTCTAGTGCTTTTCCACTTGCCCTTTCAGATATAACTTTGTTTGTATTTATTTCAGCTTGAGTTACTGAGCTTTATAAGCTGGCTTTTTGAAGAGAAATGGTAAAATGGATTTATAGATTGGCAAGACCATGGGGGTTATTTACGAAATGCAAATCTACTTTGCACTACAAGTGAAATGAGGGGAAGCTTTGCTGATTTTATTATCCAATCATGTGCAAGCTAAAATGTTGTTTTTTATTTTCCTTGCATGTCCCCCTCGGATCTACAGCGACTGCACTTCCAAGTGCACTTTGGACTTGTAGTGCAAAGTGGATTTGCCTTTAGTAAATAACCCCCATATGTAGAATCTTATATTTCCTTATACGTTCCACCTGTAGCCCATCTGTTGTACTATGTAGTTTTACGTATTTTGGATTAACAGTGTAATTCATGCATTGTTCAGGCCCTTCCCTATAAGTGTGTATGCATCCTGTTTATGTCTGGAATAAATGTTTCATTGTAAATCTGTTAACTGTATAGAAAAAAAGTAATATTGTACAGTAAAACCCTGGTTTGAGAGTAACTTGGTTTGAGAGCGTTTTGCAAGACAAGCAAAATTTTTAAACAAATTTTTACTTGATATACAGGCGATGTCTTGATATATAAGTAGCATCATGTCACAACTGAGTATAAAAGAGAAGAGAGGCACCTCTAAGTGTAGCAATATGGTTACATTTAATGAAGGTACAACATTTAGCAACTCACATGGTTGATGATTAAAACAGGCACATCTAAGTATGCAGGCAAATCTGTGGGTAAAGCTGTCCACATAGACCATCCCCTGCACCGCCATTGACGTTATCCCTTCCACGCTGCGCTCCATGAGCGGTTCAAGCCTCGCTTTCAGATCACTCTACTGCAGGGTAGTCTTCCCGGTTACAATTGCAGACTGACAGCGGTGAGAGCCATCGGTGTGGGAGATGGTCTATGTGGACAGCTTTACCCCGGATGTCTGCATACTTTTAACCATCAACCATCAGAGTTGCTAAATGTTTTACCTTCATTAAATGTAACCATATTCCTACACTTAGAGGCGCCTCTCTTCTCTTTTATACTCAGTAGCTTCTGCTGGATTTTACTTCTAATCCCCTTGTGGAGGCTTCGATTTGTGGATGGACATTTTATGGTTACACAACCTATCACATTGCTATAATCTTTTCAAATGGAATATAAACTGAACGATTTATGAATAAATGGTTGTGAAACGAATCATTTGAGTTTCCATTATTTCTTATGGGGAAATTCGCTTTGATATAAAAGCGATTTGGAAATACAAGCATGTTTCTTGAACGAATCATGCTCACTATCAAAAGTTTTACTGTATCTGTGCTTTCATTTCTTTTTTTTTTTTTGCTGACCTCGCTGTGTATACATTCTCTGTAGTTTCATGGGCTACCCTTAGGCTGGGTTCACATATATATGGTGTGTGACACCGCATGTCATTCGGATATGAATCGCACATCATTCCTATTCAAATCACATGCAATGTCTGTCATTTGTATGGCTCAAATCCCACTGCATCCGCACAAAAAAAGCGCAGGACAGTTCTTTTTCCCCAGCACTTGAAATCGGATCCCATCAGTGTTAATACCCAGCAAGCGATCTGATTCTGTCAATCGCACTGCTTTTTATAAAGCGTTTTGGGATCTCATTAAGAACTTAAGATTGACAATTACTGCGGTTCGCATGAACACCATACAATTTCAATGTGGTATGGAAAATGCATCGGAATCGCTGCGTTTCCCACTTTGCATATATGTGAACCGAGTGTGCTCCTAATAGAGGGATATATAGAGAATGCATTCTGGAGAGAGGAACCCAGCTATGCTTCTTACAGGGAGCAAGGTGGAGAGCCTTCTGCTAGGGTTACAGACAGAAATAAGTACACGGCTGGTGACTGCTTCATTATTTCTGAAACTCAAATTGGAACTTCAGCAAAGCTTTCTTGTCGTTTAGAGTTGATATTGGTAAAAACTTTACCTAAGCCCCTGTTCACACTGGGGTGACTTGTCATGCGATTTGACAGGTTGCACCCTATTGACGGCAATGACACTGTTCAAATCGGTGTGACGCCAACTTTGTGGTGCCGCATCGATTTGAAAGAGTAGTTCCTGCACTACTTTTGGCGATTTCAGGTGCGACTTTGATAGACATCTGTGCATGAAGCCACACAGATGTCCAAGTCGCACTGACACGCGCCTTTGAAACCATGAGATTTCAGATGAAGTTGCACGATTTCAAAGCCGCATTCAATGTGAACAAGGGTTTACTTCTTGTCCTGGAGCATACACAACAAAAAAATAAGAGGAAATCCCATACCATTGCAAGATTTTATTTTTACTACATTTCAGTGATGGGACCACTACAAGCGCAGACAGTGGTCACCAGAGCAGTATGAGAAGATGCATCTTTTTAACAGGGATCGCACAAATGCTATTCAATCTAGAAAAAAAGCTTTGGTTGGAGTTCCACTTACAAAAAAAAAAGTGTGGGAGGATCTCAGAATTTATTATGAAAATATTGAAGGGCAAAAAAGCTACTTACCTGTGTCCCGTGTTTTAGAGAAAAAATATTTGCCTGGAATGTTTTGGGTCTCTGCCAGAAAGCAAAGCCTTCCTGTGAAGTGCCGTAGTCATGACCCTGTCTAGCCATTGCATACAATGCAGTTTGCAGCCCCAGTGAATTGCTGTCCTCATAGCTACATCCTTAGTGGTATTTAGCAATAATCCTTTGACTGTGAAAACCTTCAGTTGAGTTTTTGCTGCAGCTTGCAGTATGACTGTGTCATTATCCAGAGATGTGTATTTATTGGGAATTTTCTCTTGAACTGAAGGTCAGTATGATATCGCTAGTAAAACTCATTAACATCAATGGCACTTTTCTTCTTTGTTCATGTTATTTTTAAAAAAAAAGGATGTTTTTTTTTTCCCTTGTGTATGTTTGCAGTCTAAAATTTTCTGGAAATAGGCAGCTGCTTTTGAACAGATGGTCTGATATTTTGGTTCCCGGTATATGACACTCTTATGAACACAGGATGTTGGAGACGCAGTATTTTTCATTGCGAGGATTTTCTGTTTGTATTCTGTTCTTTGGCATGCCTACTCATGGTCTTCTGTTTATACTTCTGCACTTGTGGAATTCATCTTTTTATAACATGAGCCAGCCATGTAGTGCCACTTATCTTGGCAAACCACTAAACCACATAAAAATCATACAACTTTCACTGGCTTGGCATTTGGATTTCCTGCACAAATGGCTGCCTAAGATTTAACAGCAAAATGACATGGTTATGCAACATTGCTATTTACGTTTCAAATATTTACAACCTCAAGCATGACCCTTTTTATGGAGCCTGTAAATCCTTATGGTCAAATTGCTTCATGTTGAATCAGCCATTTGTACTTTTATACGGTTCTGGATTATAAAAGTAAATGGAGTATTTTACTTTGTGTGTATTTTATTGAGGACACTGACTAGGCTTTGTCAAGGTGTGCAGAAAACACATGGGATGTTAATTTAATTAGAGCTATGGTCAAACTTTGAAATCACATTGGTGATTTAGGGTACTTGTAGAATGTACAGATGCACGAACATCAGATTCCCGGCAGCGTAGTAACTGCACGTTTTCGTGCATACATGCATAAAAATTGTAGCTTTTGTTGGTATGTGTCGTACATGCGTATTTGCATGTATACATGTGTACACACATAAAATACTGTCCAATGCAGATTTATTTTTTTACTGATCCATATGCAGCACATGTTTACACACCCGTGTACAGGCACATTAAAAACAATGGGCTGCATTTACATCAGTAAAAAATAAAAGCTTGTATGCCTAAAAGTGTTATGTTGTTCAGGAGGCTATAGGCTGCTCAGCACAGTAAAGGCTGGTACACGCGTAGTCTTTTTTTTGTTCAATCCCTGTGGGCTGAACGAAAAAAAACCTGAAGAGCTCGGAAGGAGCCGCTGTACTAACAATGCAATGTTCGTACAGCGATCCCCCCTGCTGATCTATTGTGTTCTGACAGGGGGATGGCCCTCCCGCCAGAACACACCAGTCAGCGCTCTCAGCCAAAGGCTAAGAGCGCTGATCAGATGCCAATGGGCAGGCCTTTTTCAGTCATGCCCCTTTGACAGAAGCCGGCCGTTCGGCTGGCTTCTGTCGGACCGACCGGCTGCCGTACACATGTTGGCAGGTTTCTATTGAGCCGGCCGATGCCCCCGATATTCAGCCCGTGTGCATAGCCCTTAAGACCTGATTCTTTTTTTTTTAAGTTCCCTCTGAAATATTTTGGAAATGTTTTTAATCCTGCCAGTAAAACCATTAGACAGACACATATATGGCGACAACATTCTTCCTTCTGCAGTGAAATAACTATAGTGTTGTCACCCTTACTGCCATTGATGTTGGCACTGTTGATGGCTCTAGGAGTGAATAGCCATGAGTAACGTCAACCACAGTCTTTAAAATTTGACAGCACATTGCTATATCTGTAGGAGCTTAGGGAAATGGTAGTCCCACCACCCTCAGCACTATCTGGCATTATCAATTATAAAGAGGTACATTACAATTCTATTAGGACATTTAAAACGTCAGCTTGCTTTGAAAACACGTTTATCAAGTTAGAGCAGGGGTGTCCAAAATTTCCAAACAAAGGGCCAGTTTACCGTCCCCCAGTCTTTAGGGGAGCCGGAGTGGCCAGTGGAACTAGAAAATGCACCAACGTCAATGGGAGTAAAAAAATGATATAGTATCTGTATTCAGTAGAAGGAGGAATAGTGCCCCATAATTTGTATTAGTGGGAGGAATAGGTCCGAATTGTTTATATGCGTGGGAAGAAGTATGCCCCATTGCTGGTGACAGTGGGAGAAATAGTATCCCATCATCGGTATCAGTGGAAAGAAAATTGCCCCGTTGTTGGTGTCAGTGAGAGAAATGGTCCCTCACTCTTGGCGTCAGTGGAAGGAATGGTGCCCTCTTGTTGGTGTCAGTGGGAGGAATAGTGCCCGAGGGCCGGGTAAAGGCAAGCAAAGGGCTACAGTTTGGGGACCACTGCCTTCAAGGGTAAGTTAGGGCTTTGAGGGGAAAAAAAAAGCAAGGTCCATAAAAACATGGATGAGCGAGTTTGGGATGGAGGAACTTGACTGGCCTGCACAGAGTCCTGACCTCTACCCAATAGAATACATTTGGGATGAGTTAGACTGCGAGCCAGGCCTTCGAGTCCACATCAGTGCCTTACCTCACAAATGCGCTTCTGGAAGAATGGTCAAACATTCCCATAGACACACTCCTAAACCTTGTGGACAGCCTTCCCATAAGAGTTGAAGCTGTTCTAGCTACAAAGGGTGGGTCAACTCAATATTGAACCCTACAGACTAAGACTGGGATGCCATTAAATTTCATGTGCGTGTAAAGCCAGGTGTCCCAATACTTTTGGTAATATAGTGTATGTGCATGTATTATTTTATTACAAAAAGTGTCAGCCTGTCCTGTAAGCTGCCATCGGCTCCAGCCTACTCAGTGTACCATAAAGGATTAATGTCCCTGTGACGTACATGATGATGCCAAGGCTCTGCCCACAGACCAGAACTTTGGGCAGAGGCGGAAAGCACTGTAGTGAGGTGTAAGCTAAGTGAACTTTTTCACCTCTCCCCCAGATATAACGAACATTGAACTCTTGCAGTGCTGGAGGCCCGCACTGCAAGGGTAGATTTTTTATTTTTCCCGGAGTTGGACTTTGAGAGATATAAGAAGCCAGCATGGATTTGGTCTTTACAGTTCTGTTCTAAGATGCTTTTTAATCTGATGCCATTGCTTCTTTATATTTTCTCTAATACTAGATAGATTTTTGTACATTTCTTATCAAAAACTGTGATTGTATTTTTTGGGCAGCATGTCAGTTTTGGAGGTTGTTCGTGACTTGGCTAGAAGAAAGGGTTTTCAGCGTTTCAAAGCTGTAAAGAGCATGGAAAAGAATTGGACATTTGATTCTTCTTTTGTCCCTTTCTTATTGGCAAAAAAAACCTAAATAAAAGGTTCATTCACAGGATTTGGTAAACCAATAAAAGGTTTGTAAGTGCTTTAACTGTAAACCTGCTATTATGGTAACTGTACATGGGCTCTCTGGCAAAGCCAAGGCTTGGTCAGCTTCGAGCTGTGGTTGGCATTGCTGGAGCAAACCTTCAGGAACTTCCATAATATCCCCATACTTTTGCAGCCAACAACTCTTTTACTGCATGGTTGAATGTGCAAAGCGAAGAATGCGGAAAGAAAGAAGTGGGCTGCCCTTAATAGCTTTCTAAAATTGCTAGTTAGCTGGCTTTCATGTTTTTCCTGTGGCTTTAAAAATTGTGACCTGGAAGAAATTTGCAAAGCAACAGTACTGACTTTTCTGGCTTCATAATTGTTCCTGGTACCTGACTTTAAAACCCAGATATAGTCACGTTTTAAAGAGGAGCTAATTTTCCGGAAGCTGTGCCCAAGAATAGATAGAGGACATTGCCTGTGGTCTTACTGCAGCTGATCTGTTCCCCTGTTAGACTTACCATGTCTTGTTCTGGACCTTGGCTCTGTCTGGAAGCGGCCATCTTGGTAATAGTAAGGGTTTTGTTATCTCATGTTGTAGTCTTTAGCAAAGAGAATAGAGAGTAGCACAGTAGTAACAAATATCAACCCAAATCTACTAAAACCTAGCAGTCAGAAACAGGAACACCTTAGATCTCACTCTGTAGAAAAACAGTGGTAAGGCCCTTTTCAGACGGACGGGCGGACCCCACCAGCGGATCCGCCTGCTCAGCGGGGAATCTGTCCATTGTGATGCCCTCTGAGAAGGCAGATGACAGGTCTGTGTCTGCTCTATTTATGAAGAGTGGACATGGACACAGCCTGCTTTCCTCTATAGGCAGTCAGATGTAAAT
Source organism: Lithobates clamitans (assembly GCA_037952925.1). Lineage (NCBI taxonomy): Eukaryota > Metazoa > Chordata > Amphibia > Anura > Ranidae > Lithobates > Lithobates clamitans. The sequence goes on along the minus strand of JBBGZY010000239.1, from coordinate 16,149,443 downwards.
AAAATATCTGTCCGTTTCCAGCCGACTATTATCCAATTTGATCCGACAGGCGGAAGGGGAATGGATGACCCATCTGCCTGTTTTTAGTGTATCGAATGTCGGCATGTCCATTGACATCCGCCGCTCCATGGAGGGCGATCAATACTCCAATTGGGTCTGCCTTTAAAACTGAGAGGCGAACCAGATCAGTCCTAAGGGTGTAGGCACAGGAGTGCCTAGGCACCCTCACACATCAGGAAGGGCACTGCTATTTTTCAGGAGGGATTAAAAAAAAGTACATTTTCAGGATACTGCTTAGGCACAATTTACTTTAGTATATGTTCCCTATATAGGAACTTCTCTTCTTCACTTCAAGGAGGTCAGCAATTACAGCCTACAAATTTCTCTTTGTACAAGTTTAATTTTCCCACTAACAGTCAAGGTATTTGTGTTGTAATAAGGGGCAGTGCCTGTACAGAAGGATGCCATTACACATTGTCTCTAGGGCAGCGTGCTATCTATACACAGCTCTGCACAGGATGTAATAGGAAATAATGTTAACAGAGACAAGTGTATACAAGCAACCATCATTTTTATTACCAACAAATTGATATAGATGTAAGAATTCTTTGTTTGGGGGTGGTAAAGTCACTGAATCATGTCAATAACTCTGGTAGGTCTGATTTCCTGCTTATCCTCATCTATAGACCTGTGTGTGGGTGCTACATATTGTAAGAATTCACATAATAAATTTATTTAGGTAATATAATATAAAAAGGTGTCTAGGCGACACCTTCCTTCCTATAATAATTCTTGTTTAGTTTTGTAGTGTGTGTATTTTCAATATGATATTAGCAAATAGCCATCCAAATATTCTTTGGTTTGATCTGATGCTTTTACAAGCCGGTAATGGCTTGTTTACAATAAAAGCAGAAGTGACAAAGTCCTCGTCACTTCCAGTTTCTGACGTCACACAGCAGAAGGAATGCCATCCATTCCTCTCAGAACAGGATGCTGCCAGTTTAATCCTTGCCAAGCTCTGCTATCACTTGGGAGGGCCCAGTAAATGCGGCAGTGGTGGGAGGTTGGGGAATCATCTTCCGCAGCCTGTAAAAGTAATCCAGCTACTCTTTAGCAGCTGAATTACTTTTGTTTTTGTTCAGCATCGCAGGCTCTAAAAAAAAAAAAAAAAATGATATTTCGGTCATTCATGGTTGTGGCTGCAGTGATGACCGAGATATCACCCTTTCAATCCAGCGAGGTACCAGTGTGTCGCTGGTCCGCAAGTGGTTTACACCTGTATGCTATACTCATTGTTATGATGGCACTGCCATATGCCCATAGTACAGCTGCACACAGCCATTCAAGTCTATGGGAGGGTGTATATACCAATGTTTCTCAACTCCAGTCCTCAAGGCACCCCAACAGGTCATTTTTTCAGGTATTTCATTATTTTGCACAGGTGATTTGATCAGTTTCACTGCCTTAGTAATTACCACTGAGGAAATCCTGAAAACATGACCTGTTGGGGCACCTTGAGGACTGGAGTTGAGAAACACTGGTGTATACAGAACCTGGGCTTCGCAGTCAGGGAGAGGAAAAACGCCAGAATTGATGTTGATTGGGCTCATGTGTAATAAGCCAATGATTACAGGTCATACATTGCATTGCAAACTTGCAATCCTGCAAAACCTATATATACAGTATTTAAATGTGGGTGTCCAGGGGTGACACCAATAGATATGACAGTGTGTCTCAATATTCATAAACACAGGATGACCACTGGGCTATTCATCGAGTGTCCCAGGCCATCATATTGTGCTTTGAAGCTTATGTTTAGTGTAGATGGCTTTCTCCATGGTTGAAACAAGCCCATTTTACACCCAGGGCCCACACAAGAACAGAGGAAGAGGTGTGTGCTGCTGCTTGATGTGAGCATTTTCTGTTTTTGCTGGCACTAGATGGTATGTCTATATGAATGTGGTACAGCATTCACTTCCAAAAACCCAAGTGGATGTTCTTTGTACAAATTGCAGGATATGCCAGCACGGTATAAACTAATATATCTACTTCTAATGCTGCAAGTCCCCACACACACAAAAAAAGGATTTTATCTATTAACTGTAAATTACTCCAACCTTATAAATCAGTTGATTTGTACGTTTACCATTCATTACTTCTGAATTGCTGTACTGAGAGACTGCTAGAAGCAAGAGCCTATGTTTAAAATGTTTTGTATCTTAGTGAAGTAACTGGTGACACATAGTGGTGAGCGGGATACTGCAGATGGAATATGAGTATTTGTCAGTATCTACATGTAGATCACATAGGTTTTCTACCCAAGTGAATATGATATGTAGCCTTCTGACATCTACAAAATAGTTAGTTGATGCATCCTATATAGAAAATGGGATCTGCTAACATCAAGCAAACTCTTTTATGAAATTTGAATTAAAGCTGAGTTGGGTACAGTTGTGGCATGCTGTAGAGGAACATCTAAAGTTACAGAAAACACAGAATTACTGTATAAAAAAAATGCTAAGCCAGCATTTTATTTAATCATAAAAGTGTTAACAGGATTATTAACAGAAGAAAATTGTTAAAGCCCAATTGAACCCCCCGGGGCATATACAGTACACTGCTCTTTTGTTTTTTCCTAAGTACTGCAGTAAGGGTAAAAATACCTTGTTATACCAACACCTTGGAGGGTCAGACCCCTGCTCTCACTCACAAGGAGAGCTCCAGGTCTCCAGGGGTCCATCACACCCCCCCTGCACACCACTCCAATCAACAGCGCTCTATCATTCCAAGTAGTGCTGCTGATTGGAGCAGTGTGCAAGGGGCTCTACAATGACTGTTTCTACAGAGGTCAGTAAAGACTTGTTTAAGAGGTTATTTACTCCTTGATAATATGTAAATGTTTGCAGAGGCAATAACCTGGTCACAGTAGCACTTTAAAGTGGCCGTAAACTAGGGGTCGACCGAGATCGTTTTTTTCAGGGGCGATACTGATTTTTCCATCACCTTTCAGGCCGATAGCTGATATCAGGTGCCGATATTCTGTATATCACTGTCACCTGCTACCCAGATGCAGCATGTCACTTGCCGCTGCCACCCAGTTACAGCATATCACTTGCTGCTGCCACCCAGATGCAGCATGTCACTTGCCCCTGCCACCCAGATGCAGCATGTCACTTGCCGCTGCCACCCAGATGCAGCATGTCACTTGCCGCTGCCACCCAGATGCAGCATGTCACTTGCCGCTGCCACCCAGATGCAGCATGTCGCTTGCCACTGTAACCTGTCATCCATATGCAGCTTGTCACTACTTCTGGCAGCCGCTCCCCAGCGGCGTTCGAGCTGGTAAACTACCACCACATGCAGGCGGGCACTAAGAGATGATGTAACTATCTCTCTGCTCGCCCGCGGCTGCAGCTCTGTCAAAAGCAGCCTTCGCGGTGATGCATGGTGGGCAGTAAGAGATGATGTCATCTCTCTGCAGCCTGCTGTACTGCACCGTTGACAGAGATTGACAGAGACTGCAGCGAGTGCCGCGTGGGGACAGGGGGAGAAGGTCTGACCAATATCAACAGTATCGGTACGTTTCTGACCGGTACAGATAATTTGAAAACTGTGAGTATTGTCCGCTCTGGTAATCGGTCGACCCCTATTGTAAACCCTTACAGATACCCAGAGAGGAAACAAATCCTTCTACATAATTTGTACCTGTTTATCTGCAGTTTTCTCTTCTCTACAACTGTTCAAAGTCCTAAATGTATAAAGCTTGTCTGAGATGTCAGAAAAAAGGGGGCAGAGAGGTGAAATTACACTCTGCAGAGCTCAGTGAGGAGAGCTCTGAGAGCTGATTGGAGGGAATAGACACAGGCCTTCACACAGCTCACAGAAACAGAGCTGAGGCTGTCGATCATGTGGGGGTCCCTCCCCTGTCACTTTTTTTGTTCTTGGTGTCAGGAAAACCTGTCAGAAGAGATTCATGCTAATGACAGAGGAACAAAGCAGCAAACAGAAATGACACAGTGCTCTGGATTGAGACAAGTACACACTATAGAGGGATATGCTTTTTATGTTAAGTTGCATTGTTTTAATAACCAGATGAGCTATTCTACATGTTAATTCTTCATTTCCTATTGTAACCCCTGTTTCATGGTCTTGTTGGTGTTCCGGAATTTTACTACAAAATCCCACAGAACATTTTATAAAGTGAAGTAAACTGAATAAATATCTGTTTTCTTTGTATAATATTGGATATCTGGTTGGCAGGTTGACATTAGGCCTTTGCTTTCATATAAGATTTCCAGAGTCAACTGTTGTCCTGTAAAAAAGGAAGAAACACATCTTTGCTTTTTTTGCACTTCACAATATCGATGGGTTTTATCTATATTGTGAGAGGAATAGAAGTAATAGATTGAATTATTCCTGAGTAGATAATCTTGGGTGCGATAATGTAATTCCACAGCAGTGGTACCTAGAGACTTGTATGCGCACTTTAATTTGTTTGTATGCTTTAGCTGCGTCTCTGCTCGCTAATTCGGAATACAGATGTTGTCAACAGATTGTTGGACAGGCAGCATGTTATTAATAAATGAGCTGTATACAGATCTCTGCAAATAAATGTCACCAAACCGACCTGTATGTTGTAAAACGACTAATAGAATGTATGTTTTCTTAAACAGAATTAGCAGTTTTCAATTTTTTTTTGAGTAGTATACAGCTCCCTCTAAGGGAACTGATCTAACCGTTTTAAAGAACTAAAAAAATTAATACTTTTTTTTTTGTTTGTTTTTTTTTTTTAGAGGTCCTAAAGTAATAAACCCTCAGTTTTTCAGCACATTTAGCAGCTGATTTAATCACAAACTGAATATGCAACCACTTTATCTTTAAAACCTTGCCTATGGTTCAGTTTAAGCTAGTGCTATAACTGCTGCCCCAGATTTCCTGTTTTAGGGTGGCTCCTTTCTCTTGCAGAGTCCAATGTCTCCCCTGATGGAAGCCCAATTTGTGGGTGTTCTTATCCTTGAGCTCAGTTGCCACCACCCTGCTGTTCAGTGAGCGTGATTGGACCAGTCGCCCCGGACCTGTGTGAACCTGCTCTATTAAGAGCCAGTCACACTCGCATGTAATGCGGAGCAAGGGGGAGAAAAGATTACCGCTCCAGGTGGGTGTGTTGAGAGAATGATCTCCTCGGGGTGGAAGCAGCAGGTACAGGCTAAGCATGTAGTAATGAAGAAGGAGGATCTGGATAGCCGCACTCCAATATAAACGCCTTTATTGTATAAAATAACAAAAGTCCACACAACAGCAGGGTACAGGATAAATACTGACGCGTTTCACAATCTTAATAGTGCTTAGTCATAGCTATGGCCTCAAGGTTTTTTACCTTTGTGCATTCGTTCTAAGGTAAGTATTTTATAATGTGCTAGTATGCGAAGCATACTAGCACATTATGCAATTGCCTTAAGGGGAAAGGTTTTTTGTGTTTTTGTTTTTTTGATTTTATTTTTTTTTACTGACGTGGTTTACAACTGCTTTAATGTATACAAGGGTGCATTAATACTGGATGATTGATTACAGTATGCTGCCCTCTGTATTCTCTATTCGGGTATACAGGTAACTCAAGATAACAGCAGCTTGGTTGTCACAGCTATGCTGGAGATAGTAGGGGACAACAGTAGCCAATAGGGGGTTGGAGCCTGCTTTTCACAAAATGGGGAAATCTGATTTTGGATTGAGGGCAATTCCATGAAGGTCTTTATTGAATATTTAGGGAGTTAAATATAACACTATATACACGTTCATTCCTGGCTGCATTTGAAAGCTTCTGTGCTTGTGAACTAATCTTCTCCACAGCTTTCCCAGTTCACGAGCAGAGCTCTGCAGTGTGCCGATTGAAGTAGCCACACAGACATTTGTAGGGGTTTCTTCACTTTGGCTGGAAGTATGCCAGGACCATGCAGGGAAGCTAAATTTTCAATGCATGCCAGCTCTTGAATACAGAAAGAGAGGTAAGCATAATTTACACCTTGTTCCAGAATCTTTAAAACAAAGCTTCATGGAGTTCTCCTAAAAAAAAAGCAGCTGCTGTCCTGTACACGCAAATGTTGGCCACGTTCACAGCATGCAGAACATGTGTTGCATTGACTGTGTTGTATTGCTGCACGCATAAATTAGGTTATCGTAATCTAGGCAATTTTAAAGTGAACCTGTGCCCTGGCTATGCACTCTGACGTTTTTACATTTTCCGAACAAACCGTAAGAACACTTTAACCCTTTCGCTACCACTTAGGCCTCATGTACACTGCTGCTGGTAAGCGGACGTTCAGAGGCAGTTGGATGCTTTTTTCAGCTGCCCTGTACTCATCCAATGTTAACATATATGTACATGTACACAGGTTCGTTTAATGTCATTTTTAGGCAGTTGAGTTTAGAAGCATAAAAATGAGTTCAGGCGCTGAGTTTAGAGGCTTTTTAAGCGCCAAACTCTTCTAAACGCGGTAACTTGCGTTTAGCCGCGTTTCGTTTACAGGCGTTTCTCATTTTTGGCTATTTTGGAAAAAAATAAAACATTTTTTTTTCAAACTCTTCTAAACGCAAGCGTGGCATGTAAACATGGCAAAACGGATATTTTAAACGTGGGTTACTATCTGTCAAGTTAAATCATTCAGGAGAGGTTGTAAAAACATCCTCGTGTACATTAAGTTTTATGTTAAGCCAATGATGGCAACTGTAGGGGTATTTATACACAACCAGGGGTGTGTGTGTGTGTGTTTGTGCACTTGTCAAGCCAAATAAAAAATGTAAGTAACACATAATCACTAAAAAAAAAAAAAAAGCCCCCTCATGCACACACCCAGCCAAATATAAATGTGAAAGTCAGCTGCATCTACGTACGAAAAAAACAATTGTGCTCTGCACATTAGACATCTCTGTGTATGCCAGAGTGGAAACAATAATTCCAGGCTGTCATTCATGGTTAAATCTAAACTCATGACCTGTAAAAGCTTTTAAAACAGGCATCACTAAATGGTGGACCACGATCCGGATCCAGACCCACGGTCATGCCATTTAGGAGCCGTTTCTTTCCACCAGCCTCTACCACTGTTATTATAAAAGCAGAGCGGAAAGCAGGAGTACATTTCTGGATTGAGTGTGGGCAACACAGCATTGAACAAAGTACAGGAGCGGGAGCTGCCGGGGTTAACTTTTCAAGTTAACCAGTTAGTGATTGAATTCAGGGCGGTCCTAGCAGCCAATTACCTGCTGGTTAATACAAAAAGTTACCCCTGGTTGCTCCCGCTCCCACACTCCGTTCATTGTTGTGCTGTGCCTCCCACACTCGATCCAGAAATGTTCTGCCTCCCGCTCTCTGCTCTGTCTATAGTAGGGGGGATATAAAGAGGGGCAGTACTGTGGGAGGGGGGATGTGAAGAGGGGTAGAGCTGTGTGTGTGTGTGTGGGGGGGGGGGGTGATGTGTATAGGGGAGGCGGTGCTGTTGGGGGGTTGTAAAGGGAGGTGGCAGTGCTGTTGGCGGGGATGTAAAGGGAGCAGGCAGTGCTGTGGGGGGGGGGGGGGGACGACATGTAAATGGAGACAAATTTTTGGTGGGGGGGTCTGAAGGGGGGGGGGGGGTTCTGTAGGGGAGATTGATGTGAGGAGGGCAGAACATACTTCTGGGTGGTGGGGGGTGGTGATGTGAGAGGGGGCAGTGCTGTGGGATGGGTGTTGGATGTGAAGAGGGCAGAGCACACTACTGTGTGGGGGGATATGTGATGTAAGAGGGGGGCAGTGTTCTAAGGATAGATGTAAAGAGGGGCAGTGCTGCGGGGGGGGGGAAGATGTAAAGGGGGGGCAGTGTTGTGATGTGGGTGTTGGATGTGAAGAGGGCAGAGTACACTACTGTGTGGGGGGATATGTGATATAAGAGGGGGGCAGTGTTCTAAGGATAGATGTAAAGAGGGGCAGTGCTGCGGGGGGGGGGGCAAGATGTAAAGGGGGGACAGTGTTGTGAGGGGTGTGAAGGGGGCTAGGTTCTTCTGAGGGGTAATGTGAAGGGGCAGAGGACAATACCGTGGGGGAGGGATGTGAAGGGGGCAAGGACTGTACTGTGGGATGGAGGGTGATGATTTGAAGGGGGGCTGAGGACTGCTGTGAATAAAGGGTGATGTGAAGGGGGCTTAGTACACTATTGCAAAGGGGGATGGGTGATGTGCAGGAGGCCTGAGAACATTACTATGAAGGGGAAACTGGTGTGAATTGGGAGACTGTGATGTGTGGGGGGACTGAGGACACTGATATAAGGGATTGTTATATAGGAGGAGAAGGCTGAAAAAAAGTTTGGACGTCTACTGGAAAAAAAATTTACTGGTCAGATCTCCATGAATTTTTATTTAACCCCCCTGTAAAGCATCAACTATGAACAATTTTGGGTACCAAAGTTTGACACCATTGCATGGGAGCTTGCAAATAATGCAACCTCATGACTTATATTTTACTAAAAAGATTGGGTAATGTATTGCGTTTGTGTGCACTAAGATTAACTTTAGTGTATCCTTTATTGAAAATATGGGCGTGATAAACCAGGGGTTGGTCTCCTATGTGATCAAAATAAAGTTATGTGAAAAAAAGAAAACTTTAACCACCCCTAGCCTCATTTATGTACGTACATACATAAATGCATAAGTCCAGTGTGGCTACGTTTAAAAACAACAGTCACGCTGCACATGTGATATTACAGCGCACACTGGAGTGAGAGCAATAATTCTACCTCTACGATTTCTACGATTATCTCTTAACTGAGGACCTGTTAGGGCTTTTAAAGCATTGCCTACAGATAATTTTGGGTGCCAAAGTTTGTCGCCATTTCACAGTCATGCACAGATTTAAGGCTTGACATTTTGGGTATCTATTTACTTAACGCAACCTCATCTTTTATATTTAAAGTGATTGTAAAGTCTCATTTTTTTTTTCTATTAAAATGACAAACATGTCATACTTACCTCCTCTGTGCAGTGGTTTTGCACAGAGCAGCCCAGATCCTCCTCTTCTCAGGTCCCTCTTTGCTGCTCCTGGCCCCTCCCTCCTGTTGAGTGCCCCCATAGCAAGCAGCTTGCTGTGGGGGCACCGGAGCCGAGCTGCAGCTCTGTGTGTCCATTCAGACGCTGAGCTGCCGTTCGGCCCCACCCCCTCTCTCTCCTGATTGGCTAATTGAGTTTGATTGACAGCAGCGATAGCCAAGGGCACAGCTGCTGTGTCTCAGCCAATCAGGAGAGAGAGTCCCCGATGGCTGAGGCACTCGTGGACAACGCTGGACAGAGATGGGGCTCAAGTAAGTATTAGGGGGGCTGCTGCACACAGAAGGCTTTTTATCTTAATGCGGGGGGGGGAGGGGTTATTTACTAAAGGCAAATCAAATCCACTTTGCACTACAAGTGCGCTTGGAAGTGCAGTCGCTGTAGTTGTGAGGGGAACATGCAAGGAAAATAAAAAACAGCATTTTTGCTTGCACATGATTGGATGATAAAATCAGCAGAGCTTCCCCTCAGATTTACAGTGACTCCACTTCCAAGTGCACTTGCAGTGAACTTTGTAGTGCAAAGTGGATTTGCCTTTAGTAAATCAACCCCATAGAATGCATTAAGATAAAAAACCTTCTGACTTTACAAACCCTTTAACCAAAAAAATCAGTAATATATTGCATTTATGTGCACTAAATTTAACTAATGTATTTATTGCTGAAAATATGTGTTTTTGATAAACCATTTAGCTAATATCTTGCCATAAAAAATTTAAAGTACCATCATTTATTTCTCCAGGGTCTCTTCTTTCAAAAAATATATAATGTGCAGGATTTTTAACTAATCTACAGGCCTAAAATGTGCAAAAATAGCTGTGGCAGCAATAGGGCTAAAGAATAACGTCCCCGTTCCCTATAAACATTTTTTTATACCACCTACCTTTGATGCTTGTTTATCCATAATAAACCCATTTACAAACCCAGCAAATCCTACATTGTCTTTTTCTCCCTGAACATCCTATCCTGTGTCATCCTGTGTCTCTATTTTGTTCATCATCGGGAGTTGTCTACCTCCTCATGGTTCTTGCAGCCAGCCCTCTGATGATGGAGAACCAGATGCATCTTTCTGTGCTGTGGGGAAGCCAAAGCCTCCTTGGATATGTGACTAGGGTTGCCACTGCATCCCTTTAAACCAGAACACATATGAATTACACAGGTTCTGAGGCTAATTTAATACAGATAAGGCACCAAGTGAGTTTAATTACCACCTCTATCGGCCTCAGAACCTGTGTAATTAATACGTGTTTGGTATTTAAAGGGATGAGGTGGCAACCATATATGTGACGTCGGTATCCCAGGAGGCTGCATGTCATTCTTAATCAAGACAGGTGGCAGTTCACACACAAGATAAAAAAATTTTGGGAACATTTTTTTTTTTTTAAGTTGTCTTTTTGTATATTATTGTATGATGATTACATTGATGCAAATTTTTTTTTGCTGGAAAGCCCACTTTAAAAAAGAAGTACTTCACAGTACAAGCAGCTAGAGAGGTGAATGAGAGCTTGTTTTGAAGTTATTTTACTGTTTGTTAAGAATGTGAAAATTGTTTATTTGATTTATTTATGTATTTATTATAGCTATTTTTATACTGCAGACAATTTATACAATGCTTTCCATATTGTGCATTCATATCAATCCCTGCACTCAAAGAGCTTACAATCTAAGGTCACTACCCCACATACATACATGCACATACTAGGTCCAACTTGGACAGGAGTCTGTTAACCTACCAGCATGTCTTTGGAATGTGGGAGGAAACCAACCCACAGGTACTCCAATTGTCCCACGTTTCAAAGACAACATTCATAGTCTGGGTACAGGTGCACTTAAAGCTTGGACAGACCACAGATACACAGATCAGGTCATTCGTTGTCTTTGTTTAGAGACTTTTCATAGAAATTTCACAGGTTGCTCCACAAACTTATTATAGGCTCAAGATAGTCAAAATATGCATTTAATCAACAGGGGAATTTACAGCTACTATCCTAACACATACTCATACTTGTGTGAATGGCTTTCCTTCTTTTAATCGCCTTTCTCGGTAACTGGCATTTACAGCAATAATTCTACATGTAATTATCGTTTATCTCACTGGGAAGCAATACAGGGAACTCAGCAAAAAAGGGAAAACTTCCGTCCAGTTCTATATCATCTAAAAATCACTCAGTACATTTAAAATCCTTTATGCAGCACCATGAACCATGAAGCTGAGCTGCGTATCACAGTACTGTCAGTCTAACATGTTTTCAAAATTCAGAGACTGGAGAGAAAGGTGTTATGGCTGCATGCAGTCGTAGAGAACAGGGAAGGTTTCCGAGGTGTATAGAGGTCCTTCATAGTTCTTTGAGTAAGCATGTGACACTGAGAGCTGCAGCAGGAAGTCTTGTGTCACTGCTGTCTATACAGAGTAGCAGAGTTGTGTAGATCACAACAGTAAGCCGAAACAGAATTTCCAATACTTTTTCAGGTAAAACATTTAATGTATATGTATTTATAGAGATGCTGCTGTTGAGTTACATGTATTATAGGGCAATGTTATCTATTCAGGTAAACTGACACCAGAGCTTACTCAGGGTAGACTCCTATAGCAGGAGAGTGTACCTTGCTAAGGGAGAGGGAGGGGGGGAGTTGTCGGGAAACACTGCTGCTGTGTCATGAATGTACAGGTTAAAGTGGTTGTAGAATAAGGCTTACCTATAGGTAATGGGAATCTCTCCTAAACGTGCTCCGTTTAGGAGATATTTCACTTGTTGTGCACCAATGTCGTAATCTTGCATGCGCTGTGAAGAAACGGACCACCGTGCCATTTCTTCCCCCCAGCGTGTGTCGTGACTGACGGCTCCTGCTTGCATGCACAGGAGTGACGTCACGCGGCTCCGGCCAGTCACAGAGCCGGAGTCCACTTCCCGAGAAGGAAGAGGGGCGAAGATGGATGCGGCCAGCACAGGGGACGGTGGGGGCTTCATTTGCAAGTGTCATATAATGGGCTAGTATGCGATGCACGCTAGCCCATTATACTTTTAATTTGCAGGCCTTGTGGGGAGCAAAAGAGGAAGTAAAACCCATCGGGGTTTACTTCCCCTTTAAAGTGTCTCTTTAGGTTTTCCTGATCATATATACTGTGTATAAAATGTTGTTTGCTAGGATGTTGCATGGATAGTGGTCATGCTTCATTCACACTGTATTGGATACAAAAGGACATCTTTTAGCTCTTCTTTTTTTTTTTTTTTTTACATCATAAGCCCTTGTTCACACTGCCGCGACTTTATAGCGGCTTGCATATGACTTCTTTAACCAGTTTCCGCCCGCACTATAGCCGAAAGACAGCTACAGTGCGGGAGGGCGTACATGGATGTCCACCCATGATCGCGCTGCCCGCAAGCCTTCGGACTCAGCTGATCACAGATCGGGGTAAAGGGCCAATCACAGCAGCCCTTTACCACATGATCAGCTGTGTCTGATGACAGCTGATCACATATGTAAACATAAGCTGGTTATCAGCTTTTCTTTCCTCACACTGACAGCGTGAGGAGAGAAGAAGAGAGCCGATGAACGTCTTGTGTTAAAGGGTCATCGGCATTAATAATCAGGGCACTGGTTATCAGTGCTGACAATCAGTGCCGCCTACCAGTGCCCATCAGTGCAGCCTATTAGTGAAACCTCATCAGCGCACATAAGGGGAGGAGAAAAATTACCTGTTTGCAAAATTTTATAAATTTTTTTGTTTTTGTGTTTTTCAAAATATTTGCTTTTTTCGTTTGTTTAGCAAAAAATAAAAACCCAGTGGTGATTATTTACCACCAAAAGAAAGCTCTATTTGTGTGAAAAAAATGATAAAAAATTAGTTTTGATACAGTGTTGCATGAGCGTGCAATTATCATTTAAAGTGTGACAGTGTGATTGGCCTGGGCAGGAAGGGGGTAAAAGTGCCCAGTAGGCAAGTGGTTAACAGACATTAATGCAAGTCATGTTGAAGTTGCACCAAAGTAGTGAAAGGACCTTTTTCTTGAGTCGCACCAATCAGAAAGGTTCCATTGTCGTTAATGGGGTGCGACTTGTTAGGCGACTTTCAACTTTCAGTTCACATAACAAGTTGCAGCAGCGTGAATCGGGGCTTATTCTTTGTCTTCTTGGTCTTAGTCTGCCAACCCACGAAAAAGAATGCACTCCATATGTGGATAATTTATTTCAACCGTTGTTAAGAAGAGAAGCAAAATAGTTAATCTCTCTAGTGGCTATTCTGCAAATGTCTGCATTAAATAGAATTACAGAATTATAGAAAAGAAAACCTGTAAAAAATAAATACATAACACTTAACATTCCTTTTAGGCCCCTTTCACACTAATGAGTTTTTCAAGCGCTTTTGTGGTTAAAAAAAAGTGCCTGAAAAGCTCAAGAAAAATGCTTCCCTTTTAAAATCAATGAATGCTTTCACACTGGGGCAGTATCCTGCTTGCAGTATCTTTGGAGCATGTTTGGGGAGCTATAAAAAAAAGCACACCAAAAATGCTCCTCCCCATTGAAATGAATAGGAAGTGCCTCAAAAATGCCCCATAGCATTTTTGGTGCAGTTATGAGTCATGTGTCCTTTAAAAACCATACCGCAAAAGCACTACAAAAGTGCTCAGCGTTTTACTGGCAGTTTTGAACCAGTGTGAAAGGGGCCTTGAGAATTTGTGTAATTACAATATAGTAGGATGAGCATACTGATTCTAAAGTTTGGTGCATAGTGGATCTTGGTACAGGACCAAATAACCTCTGTGCTCTGATAAGGTAAGCATGGAATTTGATTCGTTTTATGGGCTAGGTTAGGGTTAAAAATGGAATTTAGGGGGCTAGGGGTTTGGTAAATTTATTAGTTAGGGTTAACCCCTAATATGACCCTAAAACTTAAAATGGTTGTAAAGGCTTAAGGTTTTTTTTTCTTTTTTTTTTTCACCTTAATGCATTCTCTGCATTAAAGTGGTTCTAAAGGCTGAAGGTTTTTTACCTTCATGCATTCTATGCATGAAGGTAAAAAACCTTCTGTGTGCTGCTCCCTCCACAGCCCCCCACTAATACTCACCTGAGCCCCTTCTCAATCCAGTGATGTGCATGGGAGCCTTGGCTGTCCCGGGTCACTCTCTCCTCATTGACTGATACATAGCAGCATGAGCCATTGGCTCTCACTGCTGTTCTTCACAGCCAGTGAGCCAATGAGGGCTCTATGTGTCTTATTGATGCATAGAGCAGGGCTTTGGAGCGAGCATGCACCAGTGCCCTCATAGCAAGCAGCTTGCTATTGGTGGTCAAGGGGAAAGAGCCAGGAGCGCCAGCGGGGGACCCAAGAAGAAGAGGATCGAGGCTGCTCTGTGCAAAAATATTGCACTGAGCAAGTAAACATGCATGTTTAAAAAAGAAAAAAAAAACTCGAACCGTTAGAATCATTTTAACCACGTCAGCCCCAGAAGGATTTACCCCCTTAATGACCAGGCCATATTTTACAATACGGCACTGCGTCACTTTAACTGACAATTGCGCGGTCAAGCGACGCTGTACACAAACAGAATTGAGGTCCTTATTATTCCCACAAATAGAACTTTCTTTTGATGGTATTTGATCTCATCTGCGGTTTTTATTTTTTGCGCTATAAACAAAAAAATAACAACAATTTTGAAAAAAAAATATACATATGTGTACATTTTTTTTCTTTTTGCTATAATAAATATCCCCAAAATTTCTTCATCAGTTTAGGCCAATATGTATTCTTCTACATATTGTTGGTAAAAAATTGCAATAAGCATATATTGATTGGTTTGCACAAAGGTATAGCGTCTACAAAATAGGAGATATATTTATAGCATTTTTATTATAATTTTTTTTTTCTTTACTAGTAATGGCGGTGATCAGCAATTTTTAGCGTGACTGCGACATTGTGGCAGACAAATCAGACACTTTTGACACGGTTTAACATTAATGTGTAAACCGCTGGCAACAAAAGTAAGTACACCCTTAAGTGAAAATGTCAAAATTAGACCCAATTAGCCATTTTCCCTCCCAGGTGTCTTGTGACTCGTTAGTGTTACAAGGTCTCAGGTGTGAATGGGGAGCAGGTGTGTTAAATTTGGTATCGCTCTCACTCTCTCATACTGGTCACTGGAAGTTCAACATGACACCTCAAAAAAGAATTGCTGCTCTACATAAAGATGGCCTAGGCTATAAGAAGATTGCCAAGACCCTGAAACTGAGCTGCAGCATGGTGGCCAAGATCATACAGCTGTTTACCAGGACAGGTTCCACTCAGAACAGGCCTCACCATGGTCCACCAAAGAAGTTGAGTGCACGTGCTCAGCGTCATACCCAGAGGTTGTCTTTGGGAAATAGATGTATGAGTGCTGCCAGCATTGCTGCAGAGGTTGATAGGTTGGGGGGGGGGGGGGGGGTCAGCCTGTCAGTGCTAAGACCATACGCTGCACACTGCATCAAATTGGTCTGCATGGCTGTCGTCCCAGAAGGAAGCCTCTTCTAAAGATGATGCACAAGAAAGCCCGCAGTTTTCTGAAGACAAGTAGACTAAGGACATGGATTATTGGAACCATGTCTTGTGGTCTGATGAGCCCAAGATAAACTTAATTGATTCTGCGACATACGGAAGCAGAGCATAATCCCCTCCCTTCAGAGACTGGGCCACAGGGCAGTATTCCAACATAATGACTCCAAGCAAACCTCCAGTAGACCACTGCCTTGCTAAAGAAGCTGAGGGTAAAGGTGATGGACTGGCTAAGCATGTCTCCAGACCTAAACCCTATTGAGCATCTGTGGGGCATCCTCAAACGGCAGGTGGAGGAGCACAAGGTCTCTAACATCCACCAGCTCCGTGATGTCATCATGGAGGTGTGGAAGAGGACTCCAGTGGCAACCTGTGTGAAGCTCTGGTGAACTCCATGCCCAAGAGGGTTTAAGGCAGTGCTGGAAAATAATGGTGGCCACACAAAATATTTACACTTTGGGCCCAATTTAGACATTTTGACTTAGATGTGTACTCACTTTTTTGCCAGCAATTTAGATATTATTGGCTGTGTATTGAGTTATTTTGAGGGGACAGCAAATTTACACTGTTATACAAGCTGCACTCTCACTACTTTACATTGTAGCAAAGTGTCATTTCTTCAGTGTTGTCACATGAAAAGATATAATAAAATATGTACAAAAATGTGAGGGGTGTACTCACTTTTGTGAGATACTTTAACTGTAAAACTTATGTAGAGAGATTTGTTTCATCTCTGTGCATCATCTGAGGCTGTTCACTTCACTGGGTGTAGGAAAGGGTTTACATCCCTTTTAAGGTAAAAATCTTCCATGGTCAACCACCCCTGAATACTTACCTGAGCCTGATCTCTATCCAGCGCTGTGCCCAAAAGCCAGCGGCAGTGCTCTCTCTCTCTCTGCTCACTGGACATTAAAGCTGCAGCAGGAGTCATTCTGTGTCAATAGATGCACACAGCCCAGATCAGGATCGAGGCCGCACATCTGCCAGCGGCTTGCTTTGGGACAGACACAGAAGAGAAGGAGTGGACAATGCCGACGGGGAGCCCAGAAGAGCAGGTTCAGGGCCACTCTGTGCAGAACTATTGCACAAAGCAGGTTAGTATAACATATTTGTTATTTAACCACTTCCTGCCTGGCCTCTAGCAAATTGATGGCCGGGCGGTGGTTCAGCTATCCTGACTGGGCGTCATGTGAGTTGCAATCGCGCGCGGCAATTGGTGGTGCGGTTTGTCAGTATGACACACCGCACCACCAATCTCAGTAAAGATCCTCTGATGGAGGCTCTTTACCATGTTATCAGCCATGTCCAATCACGGCTGATTACAGTGTAAACAGAACCATTTATCAGCTTTTCCTCACTCGTGTCTGATAGACGTGAGTAAAGGAGAGCCGATTGGCTGCTCTCCTGACAGGGGGGGTCTGTACTGATTGTTTATCAGCGCATCCCCCAACCCCCGCAGATGCACACCCAGGACCACCAGGGATGCTCACCAGGTACGCCACCCTGGCCCACCAGGGATATGCCAATCAGTGCCCAGGCAGATGCCAATCAGTGCCCATCAGCAATGCCTGCCGGTGCCATCAGTGATGCCTATTAGTGCCACCCATAAGTACCCATCAGTGCAGCCTTCCAGTGCCCACCAGTGCCACCTATGAATGCCCATCAGTGCTGCATATCAGTGCCATTTGTCAGTGCCACCTCATTGGTGCCGCCTTATCAGTGCCAATCAGTGAAGGAGAAAACATACTTATTTACAAAATTTTATAACAGAAACAAGGAAAAACTTTTTTTTTTTTTTTTTTCTTTAAATGACGGTGGTATTTTATTTGTTTAGCAAAAAATAAAAACCACAGATGTCATCAAATACCACCAAAAGAAAGCTCTATTTGTGGGAAGAAAATGATAACAATTTTGTATGGGTACAGTGTTGCATGACCGCGCAGTTGTCATTTAAAATGTGACAGCGCTGAAAGCTGTCAAAATTGGCTTGGGCAGGAAGGGAGGAAAGTGCCTGGTATTGAAGTGGTTAAAAAATATTTTTAACCTGACAATCACTTTAACATTTACCTCCACCCCAAATTTAAAATTAGGTTTAGACATTAGAAAGAGGTTTAGTTCTAAGGGTTAATTTGAGCATTAGGGCGGGGGCCTTGGGGTCAATCTAGAGGTTGAATTATAACAGTCAGGAGGTGAAGGAAAACTGATTATATGTTTTCAGTCCAAAAGGCCAGTACCAAGATTTACCAGTGCTAGGTTTTTCAGCACTGAAAACAAATATGCCACTGAGTCATGCATACATTGCGTTATAAAATCAAATAATAGGTCCATGCAGCAAAGGAGTCACTAGAACAGCATTCATTGTTCTCTCAGAGTGGCAACATGTGATTTCTCCTGCTAGTCCCATAACTTTACCGTTTAATTGTTCTATTTCTGCCCCACTGAGCAAAAGCAGATATCAATTTGAGTAAATCTTGGGTCGCCTGCGTAAAATTTTAACATTATGTGATTACTGTAAGAAAACCTTACAATTAGCAGTATGCAAGCCTCTCAAAGGGCGCTTTTTGACGGTGCTTAATGTGCTTGTTACACAGCTGTCTAGCCATTGAACTTAACAGGCACACCATGCACAAAGGCAAGGCTCATAATGCTCTGCTAATTAGATACTACTACCTGTGTATGCATGTTTTTTTGTGTGTTCTTTGTATTTATTTTTACTGTATATATATGTCAGTAAATGTAGACGGATACGTTTCTAAATGAATAATGTTATTTATTTTCTGTTCTCTGTTACAGAAATGTGTATATACATATATAATTTTTTTATTCACTTTGAGTAAGGTAGCGGTAGTTATGAATGCACTTTGTAATGTGTTTTATTTAATAAACATTGAAGAAGGAAAAAAAGTTGTTTGCTGTGGGCAGCTTGAATTTTTCTTATCTGAAGTCCTCTACAAGTGATGCCATGTAAATCTTGGATGGTTGATAATGGTTTCTGATACCACTCTTTTCAAAAATCTGGGTCACAATCTTGCGCAATGTCCTTTTTGTCTCTTTCGGTCAGTTGACCACGTCGAACATGCTTAAGCCTATCAGATGACGTTTTCCCGTAAACGGTATATGCCGTCATAACCTTTGATATTGTACCTCGTGACACCGCAAATAAATTGGCAACTTCAATTACAGAGGCACTAGCTAAGCGGGCACCAACAATTTGCCCTCTTTGAAATGAAGTAAGCTCTGACATGACTCCGAATGACAAAAGTAAGGCTTCCTACCTGTTGTCTAGGGGTCTCATAGCACAGAAGAAGCAAAAGAATGTTACATTACTTCTGCTTTCAATGCAAAACATTTTGTCACTTTCACACCTGCAAATAATGTAGTGTTTCCATATTTTTTTCCAACCCCTGTAAGTCATTCTGCACTTTTTTCAAGTTAACATGCATTTGCCTCTGCGCAGCTGGCCTATCTGGAGCTGATCATTGGAAAACCTGTGAAGCCTTATTACTAAAGTATATTTCACTTGTTATAAGAGATGGGGGGGAGCCGGCGGGCGCGGCGGGGGTGCCGGGGGATAACCTCGGGCCGATCACACGTCCCCGTGACGGCGACGGGCAATTTAGTTTAGCAGAGACAAGCAGAGAAGATGGGTCTACTTGATGTACCTGTGCCTCTTTCTTGCATTGTGGAAAGGCTGGCCAAAAATTACTCAAATAAAAGCAAATTATGTTTTTTATAATATAATTTAAAAAAAATTATCTTCCACACATTAAAAATCAAATGAAAGCAAAAGTGTTGTCTTTCTGTCTCTTTTACAGCTTGCCCAACAAACGTAACAAAAAAAATTCAATGTTAAAAAAAAAAAAAGTAAGAAAATACAAAAGAACTTACAAACTCCATTTAGTTTCTCAGATTGATTATTTTGTATGCTGTACAGAACTATACAATAGAATAAATGGTTCTTTATATACCAGCGAATCTGCTGAAGCACTTTCTCGCTCTGTATACTTTTATACATCGTATAATGTGTTTAAGTATGATTGGTGATATAGGCACTGCATGATGTTTACACTTAACAGGATAATTCGGTGACCACTCAGATAAGGTCCAGTTGTTTGGTTTTCGATTGTCTCCTTCTGATGTTCCCAGTAAACCTAATTGTTCTTTTCCAAATGCAGAATCCAGCTCTGCGAGAGTATGTGGCAGCTTGCTGTGGCTTTCTCCCACGCAGCCCTAGCCGCCCCCTCATCTTCAGGCAGGCAGTGTGCAACTGGGCATGAATTTCAAATAAAAAAAAAAAAAATGAAGAAGCATATGCTTGGTGTTCCTGTTACATACTGTAGGTGTATAGGAAGAAGGTTGTTTATCCTCTATAGTGCACAGATCTGTTATTTTTTTTCTGTTTTTTTTTTTTTTTTTACTGCTTCTTACACAATTTTTGTTCACGAACCAACTTTTGTAAAGTGCTTTAGTTTGTGATTCTTGTCTAAACTTGTCATGTCGTCTTTGTAGTGTGTATTTTCTGCATGTTGGCGTGGTACATGTCAACAGCTTGTGATTGTTTGTACGTGTCTCTTATTTCATCAGCATTGATGCTAAACACGTATCTCCCTCACATACATTCTTCATTTCATCAAGCAAAGTGACAGGCAAAACACTTTACGGGAAAACACTTATGTCTTCTAAATTGCACATGTGTTCAAACTGTTAATGGATCTACAAAACAGCAGAATAATAGAGGTAGAGGAGTTTATATACATCTTAAAGGCATAGTTAGATTTATTTGATGATTTTCTTAATGAGAACACTGATGTTAACAAAGGAAACCTAATATGTATCAATGTTTTACCTTTCAAAATGAGAGGCTAGCTTTGTGCAAATTAATTACAATTGTATTATAAGAAAACACAACAAACCTTTCACGGATCTTTAGAAATCAGGCTATTATTTTTGCAAATCATTTTTTTTGTTATACCAAATGATTAATACCGGACTAGAATAAATCACTGCCTGTAAAAGATATTTTTATACACATGTATTTCTTCTTAAATGTAACACCCCAAATGTTCTGCTAAAAAGAACATAGTTACTTTTTGTGTGTGAAAATTGCTTTATAAACGTGCGTAAATCTCTTCTGTCTTGGTTTTGTTTGTTTTTTTGTCATATTGTCCTTGCTCAGTGATTTGCCATTTCTTGCAACTGTATTGCTCCTTGTTACTAGAATAGCAGAACTGACCTAGGATAAAATGATGTAGGATAGTAAACTGTGCAGGAACTTGCTTCTATGAAGTCACTGCAAACTGAGAGATTTTAAAAAAATAGATTGTTTATTCACCTTTGTTTTGTTAAAAGAAAATAGGCTTTATGTTGCCAGTGCATAATCCCTAGAGTTCATAAAGACTGGTGCAGGCAGATTTTGCGAGTGTCAAATTCATACACCTGTCTAGTACTTGTACTTGAATTTGGCTCATGATGCACCACTTTAAGAATGCACGAGAGACCCCTTCACAAAATCTGTCTGAGCCAGTTTTTCGCTCTGTGTGCCAAAAGAGAGTTGGTCTTAATCAGCTCCACTTTTACATTTGGCACATTCAATGAGACACAATGTAAAAGTGGCTCATTCAACACGACACAATGTAAAAGTGGCTCATTCAACACGACACAATGTAAAAGTGGTGCGTTTTAGAACTACCTGCACAAGTCTGTCTCAGAACCAAAAGTGTCTTAAATAGTTCATGAATTTGGCGCAATACATTAACAAGAGGGATTAATGCCAGAAAAGTGGCACAGCAGCTTTATTGAAGTCCCCCCATTGTGTTCAATTACAAAAATGAACACATGCCATAAGTATGCAGCCCTAATGAATGATATCTAGTGAAAATACTATAATGAACTGTCGTGGATCTAATCAGTTGTGGCAGACCATATACAAACTGTATCTTTCTGTGCTGTACACCTATTTGGCATGCTATATTCAGCCCCCCAATATAGTGTTCTTGGCACCATGGTAATTCTAAACCCTGGGGTGCATTGCTTTGTAAATTTTGATGTTTTCTTAGGATGGATATGACTGGTCCTGCCCCCTGTAAGTATCTATTAGACACCAAGGTTAGCCTTCACATCAAGGGCCAATAGGAAGGAGCGGGGCATTGAGTTCTGTTGAAGTTGGACAAAAATGAGAGCTTCTGAGCATCAAAAGCTCTTACCCTGAAAGTAACCGAATAGCCCCCATTTGCCCCCGTTTGTATTTAAAAAAATGGTAAACCTTTTCACTGTGCGTATTTTTCATGCACGGAAAGCAAGTGACAAACAGTCATTTGTAATAGTCCAACCCTCCCCTCTTTTTTATTTTTATTATCATACATTCTTACTGGTCAGGAATAGCAGTTTGTTTTATGTGGTTATTAGTTGTTCAACATAATTGTCATTTATGCTGTAGTGTGCCTCCTATAGACTTTAGTATAATTATCAGGGGATTGTGTATTGTGATCATCTGTGATTGATCTTGATCAGTTGCGGCATTGCAAAACTAAAGAGAAACTGAACTGTGAAAGCTGTGCCCAAAAATGGCAGACAGAGGGCAAAGGAGTAGTCGGCATTGTCTGTGATCTCCCTGCAGTCGATCCTTTCTGATTACTGACTTAGCCTGCCTTGTTCTGCACTGTGTCCCTTTGTAGAGGTGGCCATCTTGGAAAAGGCAGAACTTTTGCTTCCTACAGCCGTCGGCTCCATAGTGACCTCTCCAGGTCTCAATCCCAATTTCCTAAGATCAGAAGTTAGAGGCGCAGTGCTGAGATTTCACCATACAAATCTACAACTATGAGGGTTAAAAACACAGGAAGTACATTGCCATTTTTCTGGATGAATGCCAAAGAAAAGGTAACATTTTCAGGGTACTGCATAGGCACCATTAATTCTTCTAAAGTTTTCCTATAATATAGCAAATCTTCACTTTGTGGAGTTTAGTTCTGCTTTAACCATCCTATGGTGAGAGGAATACAGGAAGTAAAATGGTGCTTTTGATTTCGCCTTAGATTCGATTTGAAATTCAGATTGGTCCGAGAATAATAATAATGCTTGTTTAGTTTTATAAACGTGAGTACTTAAAATGATTTCCCCCTTGAACAAGATGGCAGAGTTTAGTCCAATATGGTGGGTGGTTGCAACATTAAGAAGACCTGAAACGCTTCAGTAACTCACACACATGCACATTTCTAGCTATGTGGTGGCCACACATGCACAATAATATTAATAATATCACGTATGTGTAGTACTGTATAGCCATATCTCACATATGCGCATTGTCATTGAAAGAGTTGACACTCAGGAGGAAATTTCACTTGCATGCTTTTGCAGAGCTGCCATCAATATGGGGGTGAGATCCTGTACATGCCCTGCAGGAAAAGACAGTGGTATGGTGGTCGGAAGCCGGTTATAGTGCATGTGCAGAACTTTAGAAAAACACCACTATGACAACGGAAAGGCATGAGTGCACGGTTGCAACAGGCTGACGAGAAGTTTTGGAGGTTGAAAATGGCAAAGGAGCAGTGGTAATGGCCCTAATAATAATGAGATGCATGGCTGCTCCCTCTTACCACCCTGCCGGCAACCCCTTTGTGTCACCATTCTGCCAGTAAAACAGCTTTCTTAGCTGCCAACCCTACTGTACTTTCCAACCACCATGCATGACTACCATCCCTACTCTCACCACTGAGCCTGCACCCCTGGCCACTCATCCATGGGGCCTGACCTTCATTTCCTCCCCCTTCATTGCCTCACCACATCGACTTCGACCCAAACACTCTCCATCATGTCTGCCCACCCTTCCCCCACCATTACCACAGGGCTTGACTAAACATCCCCCCTCCTTTTACCTCACTACTAGGTCTGCACTCCCTCCCTCCCCACTTCACCTGCCTCCCCACTGCCCCTGTTCACACCCCTCAATCACTCCCAACCCCACTTCCACCCTCTTTCAACATCATGCCTGCACCCTGTTCTCATTGTATGCCTGGGCTGCCCCCCCCCATGCTCTAATCATTGAACCCATGACCCTTTGATAGCTACCCCCTCACTCTCACCATTTCTCCTGGGCTTCCCAGTGCTCTCAGCACCAGGCCTGCACGCCTTTTCTATCACCGTCTCACCTGACCCCCATCACCACTGCGCCTGCATGCTCAGTGTATGTTCCATGAATGATGATCGCATCACACACATTAGCAACTACCAGTCACAATACAAGCAGGTAATTAAGGGGCTAGATAAATTAATTGCAGGGAGTGACTAATATCCAAGACGTTTCAGGTCACACGGATTGCCTGACTGTAAATCATGTCAATATTGCTCATGTGGGTTTTAGAGAGGGCTTACTTTTATTGTAACTCAGCATGCCACAACAATACGTTTTGTTTGCCTGCCTTCATCATATTTTGAAATTCTCAGTTTAACCACTTGCTTACTGGGCAATTAAACCCCCCTCCTGTCTAGACCAATTTTCAACTTTCAGCGCTGTTGCACTTTGAATGACAATTGCGCGGTCATACAACACTGTACCCAAATGAAATTTTATCATTTTTTCCCACAAATAGAGCATTCTTTTGGTGGTATTTGATCACCCCTGCGGTTTTTAACCCTTGTTAAAATTTAAAAAGACAGAATTAAAAAAAAAAAAAAAATTGTATTTTTTTATATTTTGTTATAAAATTTTACAAACAGGTCATTTTTCTCCTTCATTGATGTGCGCTGATGAGGCTGCACTGATGGGCACCGATAGGCTGCACTGATGGGCACCGATGGGCTGCATTGATAGGCACCGATTAGGTGGCACTGGTGTGCACTGAGAGGTGGCACTAATAGGTGGCACTGATAGCTGGCAGTGATGGGCACTGATAGGTGGCAGTGATGGGCACTGATGGGTGGCAATGGGCACCAATCAGCACTGGTAGGTTACACTGATAGGCGGCACTGCTAGGTGGCACTTGTGGGCATTGATAGGTGGCACTTGTGGGCATTGATAGGTGGCACTCATGGGCACTGATGGTTGGCACTGGTGGGCACTGGTGGGCACTGGCAGGTGGCAGTTGTGGGCACAGATGAGACAGATGTGCCTCCTTCCTCTTCGGGACCGATGTCCCTTGCACATAAGCCGGTGATCAGCCTTTTTTTTCTCCTCGCACTGTCAGTGTGAGGAGAAAAAAAAAAAAAGATTACTGAGCTTTTGTTTACATCACGTGATCAGTCATTGGCTGACAGCTGATCACGTGGTAAGGGACTCAGTGACTCGGTGATCACGGTGAGCGGGGAGCATGCAAAGGGGAGGACGGCCTCCCTGAAATTCAGGTCCACGCTGTGGCCATCTGGCTACAGCGCGGACACCAAGTGGTTAAAGATGTGTGTGGTTTTATTTTTTTTTATTTTTAGTCCATCATCTGCATTATCCATTTCTCATTACTCTTCTGCTAAAATACAAAAGCTAGAAAATGTATTATGTAAGTTATCTTGTGAGAACTTGTACGTAAGAAAGTCCCTGAAATTTACCGAGAATGGATGATTACATTCTGCCACCCACTTGTTTCTGAAATCGTAAAATCTGAAAGAGAAAAGCATTCTGAATAAACATAGATTTTCATCATCCTTGGTCTTGTTTTTCTCTGAAACATACAGGATAGGGATTCCATGCTTAGTATCAGTGATCTCATCTATAATACTTATGCATGCCTGCTATATACAATATTGAAGCATGTGCTAAAGAGGAACTGTACATATATTCATTACAAATATTCAACCCAAAAGGTTTTAGTTTATGATGCTTAAAGTGGAACTTAAATCGCCTAACCAACAATGTCTTACTTTGGGCTGTGGCCATCTTTAAAAAGGGCAGATGATTATTGTAGAATTGACTTCTAGGAATCCATTTCCCTTAGCTGGTTCATGCAGGCAGGAGGGTGTGCTTAGCTAAGAAAACCCCTCCTCCTCTCCTCCTGAAGACTCCTGGGATGTATGATATCATTTGCCTAGGCATGGAAACCAGGAAGTAACTGAAGAAATGCAAAAAAAAGTTTAAAACGAGTAAATATGATATACTTTCCTATCTATTTACCAATGCTAGCAGCATGAGGATTACAAATAATCAATGTTGATTGAGAGAGCAAAGTTCCACTTTAAGCTCCTAAAAGCTATTATGAGCATTCTTTTCTCTGCTCTTAGAAGCTAATAGTGTTATCCATACACACTATTTTATGCTAGAAGCTTTTTTCAAGCTTCAACATTTAGGAGCAGAAAAAAAACGCTAAATGCTACTAAAACGCTACTAACCGCTTTTTTAAAAAAAAATTTTCTCCTCTTTTTTTTAAAAGCCCGTGGCGTGTGAAACACCCACAAACTCCACCCAGTGCCAAAAAAAGTGCACACACATAGAGTGATACACAAAAACGTGCAACGGGTGCTACACTGTCCTCCCGAGGAAGGACCTTACCCTGATCCTCCAGGGCGTTAGGATTCAGACGGGGACAGAGGTACTTCACTAGGGTCCATCTGACCGAAACCAGACAGACCCCCTTTCTCTGGACGGTCTGACGAAACAGACCCACCCAAGTACTCATTGGGACTCCCCCGAAGGGAGACCCCATGAAAGAGGGTGAACCAAGCCAAAAGGCCTATGTCCACCCCCTCCCAAGACTTTCAGTGCAAGTCCAAGGACCCGCACCCTACTTATCACACAGTGACAAACATGAAATACATCAAACAAAAAAATACAAAAAAGTGACAAACAAGGGGTAAAATAAATAGGATAGTGGGGAGAAGGAAGTGGGAGAAGTGAAAGAGTGACCATTGTGCAATACAATGACCAGGCCCTTCGGCCAGGAATAAAAATTTCCCCTGGTCCTAGCCAAAGAGCTCGGCCCTAGAGGCAGGCGTGAAAAAAGTGTGTTAGTGAAGTGACCATGGTGCCATTAAATCAATGTGACCCTCACTCACAGTGATCTGGCACCCCTGAACTGCCACTTCATGGGCACATTCACCACAGGCTTTTCGTCACAACCCTGACCAACAGCCCAGGCCAGAGCAGCCCCCTCCCCAGCCAGGAAGGCCTGAAGATCTGGCAGCTTGGGGAGAGCCCCCCTCTCTAAATGCTCAACCCCCGCTCCCATCACTCCTACCTAATTACATTCAGGAAATACTAACCGCTCCCCCCGGTGCTGTAGGGGAGCAAGCGTTCTTTCCAGAAAAACTGACCGAAGCTTGAACTACCCCGATCTAGGCCAGATCTTCCCATTGAAAGGCTATGTGGGGTGGGGTGTCAGGACAAGTCTGATCATTGGAGGAGAGCAGGATGAGTTTCCAGCACAGTTAGAGGACTGACCACACTAGCAGGAACACCAGGGATTTAAAACAAAGGAGGCAATACAAAGAGAACGGGATATTTTTGCATACAAGTACACGGTACAGCAGGCACATATCAGGAATATGAAATGTTGGGTTTACATATTCTTTAATTTATGAAATAGTTAGTTGCCTGAATGTTGTTCTGACCCACTGGATTCACTACTTTTTCAGACAACAAGTATGTGGATCTGGATTTTTAACTAATATGGGGCAGCCTAACAGCCAGTCAGCTAGCATTTTCAGAAGCAGCTGCATTTCTCTCAAGAATAGGTTACTGATCTTATTACTGAAGTTAAATACTGCAATGCAGTAAGCAGACTTGCAGATCTCCGATTTTTCTCCCATGTTTGAAAAGTAAATCTAATGTTAAAACTCTAATTTGTTTCACAGTGATCTCACACTGCGTACTGTACATCTTCTTTGGAAGTTCATAAATTATTGGCTGAATTGTCCAATAAACTTGCATTTGACATGTCCCATAAAAATTACCGTTGTATATAGAAAGGTGACAAATCACAGCTAGTTAGTGAAGTTGTGCATCACTAATGGTGTCTTTATTTTAAACATGGCTATTGATTTAGTTTGCTGAGCAGTGCGCATTTTCCAATAAAATCTATAGGAAGGCTGTGCAATCAGACTGTCCAAGCCATCTGAATGAAATTGGATTCATTGCTATGAATCACAGTGTGTTGTTTTATTTGCTGGGGATGTTTACGGAGACCTCTGATTCATTTCTGTTTAGTTTAGGTTTATGCTATACAGTGCCTTGCAAAAGTATTCACCCCCCTTGGCTTTTTACCTATTTTGTTACATTACAGCCTTTAGTTCAATGATTTTTTTATTCTGAGTTATATGTGATGGATCAGAACACAAAAGTCCAAGTTGGTGAAGTAGAATTAGAAAATTATATACATAAACATTTTTTCAGAAATAAAAAAAATGTTAATTGGCATGTGCGTATGTATCCACCCCCTTTGTTATGAAGCCCATAAAAAGCTCTGGTGCAACCAATTACCTTCAGAAGTCACATAATTAGTAAAATGATGTCCACCTGTGTGCCACATGATCTGTCATTACATATACACACCTTTTTGAAAGGCCCCAGAGGCTGCCACATCTAAGTAAGAGGCACTACTACCCAAACACTGAAATGAACACCAAGGAACTCTCCAAACAAGTAAGGGACAATGTTGTTGAGAAGTACAAGTCAGGGTTAGGTTATAAAAAAATATTCAAATCTTCGATGATTCCTAGGAGCACCATCAAATCTAACATAACCAAATGGAAAGAACATGGCACAACAGCAAACCTGCCAGGAGATGACCGCACACCAAAACTCAGACCGGGCAAGGAGGGCATTAATCAGAGAGGCAGAACAGAGACCTAAGGTAACCCTGGAGGAGCTGCAGAGTTCCAAAACAGAGACTGGAGTATCTGTACATAGGACGACAATAAGCTGTATGCTCTATAGAGTTGGGCTTGATGGCAGAGTGGTCAGAAGAAAGCCATTACTTTCAGCAAAAAACAAAATGGCCCATTTTGAGTTTGCGAAAAGGTATGTGGGAGACTCCCAAAATGTATGGAGGAAGGTGCTCTGGTCTGATAAGACTAAAATGTAATGCCGTGTACACACGACCGGACTTTTCGTTGGACTGAACTGAAAGGACTTTTCAACGGAGTTCCAACGAAACGGACTTGCCTACACACGATCACACTAAAGTCTGATCGTTTCGAACGTGATGATGTACGACCGGACTAGAATTAGGAAGTTCATAGCCAGTAGCCAATAGCTGCCCTAGCGTCCTTTTTTGTCCATCGGACCAGCATATAGACTAACTGATTTTTCGATCGGACTTGAGTCCATCGGAAAGATTTGAAACATGTTCTATTTCTAAAGTCCGACAGATTTTTCGACATAAAAGGTCAGATGAAGCCCACACACGATCGTTCTGCCGGACCAGTTCGGTCGAAAAGTCCGGTCGTGTGTACACGGCATAACTTTTTTGCCATCAAAGAAAATGCTATGTCTGGCGCAAACCGAACACATCACATCACCCAAAGAACACCATCCCCACAGTGAAACATGATGGTGGCAGCATCATGCTGTGTGGTTGTTTTTCAGCAATCAGGACTGGGAAACTGGTCAGAGTTGAGGGAAAGATGGATGGTGCTAAATACAGGGATATTCTTGAGCAGAACCTGTACCACTCTGTGTGTGATTTGAGGCTAGGACAGAGGTTCACCTTCCAGCAGGACAATAACCCCAAACAAACTGCTAAAACAACACTTGAGTGGTTTAAGGGGAAACATGTAAATGTGTTTGAATGGCCTAGTCAAAGCCCAGATCTCAATCCAATAAAAAATCTGTGGTCAGACTTAGATTGCTGTTTACAAGCACAAACCATCCAACTTGAAGGCGCTGGAGCAGTTTTGCAAGAAGGAATGGGCACAAATCCCAGTGGTAAGATGTGGCAAGCTCATAGAGCCAAAGCGACTTGGAGTTGTGAGAGCCGCAAAAGGTGGCTCTACAAAGTATTAACTTTAGGGGGGTGAATTGTTATGCACATTGACTTTTTCTATTATTTTGTCCTATTTGTTGTTTGCTTCACAATAAAAAAAAAACATCTTCAAAGTTGTGGGCATGTTCTGTAAATTAAATGATGCAAATCCTCAAACAATCCATGTTAAAGCGGAGAGCCACCCTGAAAAAAAAAATTCCACCAAAAATCCTAAAAAAATTAAAAAAAAACATTTGGGAAAAAAATTTTTTTTATGCTTACCTAAACCCTTGTTACTAGGCAGTCTACCTAATCTGCCTCTTCCGCGGCGTGTTTTGCTCCTCGGTGAGCGGCCCCGTTGTCTTCTGGGAACTGTGTGTGTTCCCAGAACACCACGGAGCCATTCACAGATCGCCGCGCCGCTCGCGCGTGCGCAGTAGGAAACTGGCATTGAAGCCGCAAGGCTCCACTGCCTATTTCCCTTTACTAGGATGGCGGTGTCGGGACCCGAGAGCCGAGGGACGGGTCGGCCTCGGGCGGCCGACATCGCGGGCCCCCAGGACAGGTAAGTCTACTTATTTAAAATCAGCAGCTATGGTGTTTGTAGCTGCTGACTTTAAAAAATTTTTTTAGCTGGCCGGAATCCCGCTTTAATTCCAGGTTGTGAGGCAACAAAACACGAAAAAATGCCAAGGGGGGGTGAATATTTTTGCAAGGCACTGTACCTGTACACTTTGAATTTCAAATTTTACAGTTTTGTAAAAGTATGTACTAAAAAAGGAAGTGAGAACTAGGTGTGTGTGTGTGTGTGTGTGTGTGTGTGTGTGTGTGTGTGTGCGCACCCCTTCTTAATGTTCAGATGCGTATATTTAGACCTCTTTTAACTGCATGTCTAATGAATTAGGGAGGACATAAGAAATTGTCACTTTTTTTTTATTTTTTAAATCCATCAGAAGGTAAAGTGAAGCTCCACTCAAGTTCCCCTTTAAGCGCTACCCCCTCCCCTGCCATAATTTTTTTTTGGGGTGGGGGGGGGGAGCAGGTACTAGGCAGGTACTAAGTTTTGACAAAAGTGGAAGTTCTCCTCTCCCCTACATGCACAGGTTCCAGAAGACTGCCGGACCATTCAGCAGGCACAGCGCGACTCACACATGCACAGTGCGCACCCGGCTGTGAAGCCGCAAGCTTTCACAGCCAGGTGTCCACAGTTGAAATGCCAGCGCCGGGGAGAGGAGAGGGAGAGAAGGGACGGTTTTGGTGATCACATCGCTGGATCGTGCGACAGGTGCGTGTGTGTTTACTAAAAGTCAGCAGCTACTCTTTTTGTATTGGCTTACTTTTAATAAACACAAAACTGACTTGATCTTGGCTTTAAAGTATATGCACAGTTTCTTGGGTCTACGTGCTGTCATATGTGTTGCATGTGCTTTGTATATTGAGTATGTGCTTATCTGTGTAGGATATTTTCATAGGGGTTTTAAAAATACTTCTCTGCAACTATGATTTTTAACATACAATTAAAAATAGAATTGCAGTGTTTATTACTAATGTGCTAGCTTAAAGTTTTTTTTTTGTTTTTTTTTAAAGGTTGTACACTGTTTCATGTTGTACACTGTTTGCATCAGTATAGAGTATCTTGTGGGCTTAAGAGTTAGTTTACACAAACAACACTCTCTACCACCTCTCTGAAAAGTGATCCATGGAGATCTAAATCTACCCTTGTAGTGAGGTTAAATTCTCATTTTTGTCTAGGGCCCTGGTGCCCAACTTGTGGCCTTCGGACTTCAACAGTCTATAGTAGAAACATTGATTAGGGTAACACTGATCTCTACTAGCCTCATGTAACATGGTCCCAGTTTTATATTGTCTTCTGCAGCATATCCCCAGCCAAAAATGTATCCTGTCCACGCTCTCTGATCCTCTTTTTCTCTATTAGGTCTGCAGTTTTTGATAATTCTCTCCAGCATTACATATACTGAACTGCCTCCTGTAGCTCATAAATTGTCAAACAATGCTCTAGACCACATGTGTCAAACACAAGGCCCGTGGGCCGAATGCTGCCCTTCAGGCCATTTCATGTGGCCATCACTCCACTTCTGCAGCTGCAGCAACCTTCTCATCTCCACCCTCACTTGTCTCCGCAATCGACAGCAGAGAGGAGGACAGAACTTCTCCCTCGGTTCTTGTGTTTCTTCGTGCAGCCACAGAGAGGCTCATCTCTGCCACCCCCCAAGATTAGCAGTTGACAGCAGAGAGAGACATAATTTCTCCTCCTACAGAACCTGTGCCTCTCTGTGCAGCCACAGCACCTTCTCGTGTCCACCTCCCCTGGTTTCAGCATTCAGCAGACTTCAACAGCTGACTCTAGCCCTCCTCTGGCCCTCCCCCTGAACCTACACTTTCTGCTCCCCACCTCCACCACCCAGCTTCTTTCTGGCAGCAGCACATGGTAAAGGGGGTGCACTGTGATGTAAGGGAGGGTCAGAGACTACTCTTGACTTCTAATGGTGGGGGGGACTCTTGACATTTAATGTAAGGAGGGGGTGCTCTTGATATCTTGTCTTACAGATACAACAAGCCCTTTGAGGGCGATCATAATGCTGATGCAGCCTGGAATGAAATTAAGTTTGACACTCCTGGTCTAACAGGTGGCATACCCCGACCCGGACACAGCAGTCTGTACAGAAACAGTCAGCGGGCCGTGTGTTAGTCATCAGGGTGTACGCTGTTGTACATCCCCTTAGACCAGTGGTCTCCAAACTGCAGATCGGGGGTTGGATGTGGTCCTTTGCTTGCCTTTATGAGACCCTTGGGACTATTCCACCCACTGATACAAGGCACTATTTCTTCTACACCAGCAATTGGGCACAATTCCTGTCACTAATACCAACAATAGGGCACTATTCTTCCCACTGACACCAGTGATGGGGCACTTTCTTCCCCTAATACCAACAGTTTGACAATATTCCTCCCACTTAAGCTCCATGCGCACTGGGCTTAAAAAAATGCCTGTTCTCTTTTGAGTAAAAAAGCTCATATAGAGGATTTTTCGTACAAAGTTTTGGAGATTTGTACATTTTTTTCTTCTGCCAGTGAGCTCAAATCAGAAGCACGAACCAGAAGGTTTTTCTTTTTTTTTCTGCCTCTAAGCGTTGAGCTCAAAATATGCCTCTTAACGTCCTAATGTACATGGACACATAGGATAACATTGAATTCCTTCTACAGTCAGAACACAAAACTCCTGCAGAAGCAACATTTTTTAAGCCACTGTGCATGGAGCCTAATACCAATGATGGGGCATCCTTTATTCCTTCTGACACCAGGGCAAATTCTACCTTCACTGGCCTGATTCCAGACCCCTTAAAGTCAGAAAGGCCGTAAACTGGCCCTTTGTTCAGAAAGTTTGGAGACCCCTGCCTTAGACTGTCCTTTTACAATCCACTTGATTGACTTGAGTGCTGAATGTCAAGATTAGTTGCCACCATGTCACAGATCTGCAGAATAGGCTGCCCAAACTACATGTGGTCTGATTTATCAGTTTGAATGAAGACAAATTTAGATGCATCAGTGTATGCGTGCATTGTGGTTGACAGTTACTGACATGAGGATTATATATTTTAAAATGTTAAAACTATTCTTAGGGCTCATTTACACTTGCTTTGGCTTCAACACACATTAACGTCTAGTTTACACTTGCTTCAAAACAAGGCTTCAGACAGGCTTTGTTAAAGCTCTCTGAACGCTAGTCAAAGCTTCTGTCACTAAATAAAATAGTTAGCTTACAGTCCTGTTTACACCTTGCTTTTGCTTTGCTTCGGCTTCGCTTCAAAAATTATACCCCATGTAGTAGGGGTGCGGAGCGTATCCCCTGTTGTGTACAATCCATGCCGCTCATGTGACTACCCGGCCCGCCTCTCGCCTCTTACTTCCAGCTCTCCTCTCACATCTTTCCTGACGTCAGCGGAGAATTCTCAGCCCCGCCCGCTGACTGTCGCTGTCAAATCAGAAGAGAGGCGGGTGGGGCTGAGAATTCCCTGCTGACATCAGGAGAGACGTGAGATGAGAACTGGAAGTGAGAGGAGAGAGGCGGGCCGGGCAGTCACATCGGGGGTGCCTATGCTCGCGGCCGATGGTCGCCATGACTGCCAGCCACGAGCGATCGTGGGCACGAGAGACAGAACAAGGACGTGTGTGTGTGTAAACACACAAATCTCTGTTCTGAGAGGAGAGACAGATCGTGTGTTCCTAATAGCTAGGAACCATTATCTGTCATTTCCTCTAGTCAGTCCCCTACAGTTAGAAATACACACTAGGGAACACATTTAACCCCTTGATCGCCCCCTAGTGTTAACCCCTTCCCTGCCAGTGACATTTTTACAGTAAACAATGCATTTTTATAACACTGATCGCTGTATAAATGCCAATAGTCCCAAAAATGTGTCAAAAGTGTCCGATGTGTCTGCCATTATGTCGCAGTCACAATAAAAATCGCAGATCACCGCCATTACTAGTAAAAAAAAATAAAAATAAAAATGCTATAAATCTATCCCCTATTTTGTAGACGCTATAACTTTTCAATATACACTTATTGCGTTTTTTGTTTTTGTTTTTTTTTTACCAAAAATATGTAGAAGAATATATATCGGCCTAAACTGAGAAAAAAATTAGCTTTTTTTTAAAAAAAATGGGGATATTTATTATAGCAAAAAGTGCAAAATATTGTGGGTTTTTTTTCAAAATTGTCGCTCTTTTTTTGTTTATAGCACAAAAAATAAAAACCGCAGAGGTGATCAAATACCACCAAATAAAAGCTCTATTTGTGGTAAAAAAAAGGACATCAATTTTGTTTGGGTACATTGTCGCAGGAACGCGCAATTGTCAGTTAAAATAATGCAGTCCCATATCGCAAGAAAATGTCCTGGTCATTCAGCAGTAAAATCTTCCGGGGCTGAAGTGGTTAAGGGAGTGAGGTTATTTTTAATTCAAAACGGAGTTCCAGTAAATTTTTTGTTTATTAAAAGTCAGCAGCTACAAAAAAAAGTGTATCTTCTGACTTTTAATAAATAGACACCTGTCCCACAATCCAGCAACGTGGCCACCCAAACCCTCCCTTCTCTCCTCCGCCTGTCCACGGCGCTGGCAATACTACTGTGTGCATCCGGCTGTGATAGCTTGCAGCTTCACAGCCAGGGTGCGCATGTCTCACTGCGCTGTCCTAAATGGCCGGGCAATCTTCTTGGACCTGTGATGTGTCCCAGAAGATTGCAGGGAGGAAGGGCCGCCTAGGCAGCCCAAGCGGAAGTGGGAGTTCGTTGGTAATCCTGATGCATCTTGATGCATTGCAGAATCAAATCGAATCGTTGACCAGATAATCGTAATCGAATCGAATCGTGAGACCAATGAAGATGCGCACCTCTACCATGTAGCTTTAGTGGTACTTCAAAGCCTCCTCAGACGTCTATGGCAAAGCTTGCTTGAAGCCCCACAAAGCCTCATCGAAGCTCACCAAAGCCCCACCAAAGGCTCATTGAAGCCCCATTGAAGCCTCACTGAAGCCTCATCGAAGCACCAAGCAGAAGCAAGGTGGAAACAGGACTGTAGGCTAACCATTTTATTTAGTGATGGGGCTTTGACTGTCGTTCAGAGAGCTTTAACAAAGCGTGTCCAAACTCATGTTTTGAAGCAACTGTAAACTAGTTTGTAAAGAAATTATCTTAAGACATTTAAGTGATTATAAAGGCTACATCTCCCCTTGATTGGCTGACTGACTTTGACAGCCGCGGGAGCGAATGGCGTCGCTGCTGTGTCTCAGCCAATCAGGATGAGTGTCCCGGACGGCTTAGACTATCATGGACATCGCTGGAGAGAGATGGGGCTCAGATAAGTTATTCGGGGGTGTTGGGGAGGCTGCTACACACAGGTTTTTTATTTTTTCATAGGATGCATTAAGATAAAAAAAACCTGCCTTTACAACTCCTTTAAGCCACAGCTTAATACATAAAGATTTGCGAATGGCGTGATATACTTTAGATCACAGTCTGTTTCGGAGGTTATTTTGAACCTGTGTACACACAGGCTAGATGTGTAAGCACATCCAGTGCCTGGGTGGAATTGTGGCTTCATTCCCCCAGTTTTCCAGTAGGCCCGCCGGGTGGGGTGGGAGATTGAAAGTAATGTGCCTGCAGCATGTGGCGCAGCCAGTATGGCTACTTTGTAAAGATTGTGGAGCAAACTGATTACTGCCCTATGCCCCTTCTGTTATGCCTTTTAGCAAAATAAATGTGTTTTGGGAAGCTCTGGGGGTTCAGGATTGCACAAAGCACCCTTATTTTTAATGCCTTGATTTATAGAGCCCTAATCCTTTTCCCTTGCAAGCAATTCACAATTTGGATATGCGGCAAAACTCATCTCTGTGCTCTCTTTAGCTTAGGTATTACAGGAAATGAAATCATTTCCTAGACACAGTTGAAGGGTAAACTGGCAACTTTTGTGCTGGCAATATAAATGTCTCCAAGGCTTAGCTCTGAATATCAGACTCCGGGATTGTTCTTTCCTTGTGACATATCTAGAATTCTAGGGCTTAAGGACAATGCTCGGGAGTCGCAGCTGTCTCTTTTATTAGATATTCTTTGACAACCTGTCATATGAGCAGCTGATCAGCAATTGCAAGGATCTTTCTACTAAAGAATGCATTTTGTATACACAAGTTGTTAGAAACAAAGCTAGCTAAAAAAATATTTGCAATGCAAAATAGTTTCAGAGGCTGTAAAATAACTTAAGAGACCTATTTATAATGCAGTTATATTACTTATATAATGCTTATAATATTTTGTTAGCTGTGATTGGATTTTCTTTTGATCCCTATGTGCCACAGTAATATATTGTGTATGCGTGTGTGTACCCAGGTGGTGTATAGGCTGGATGTTGGATGGAACTTTCTAGTTGTACAGAAACTCAGTACAGTATATGCCATTCTGCTTACAATTCTTAGGAAAAGTTAATGCATGTTTAGCTAAATCTAATTACTGGGGTGGTACCTGGCACATTCTGGTTCTGATTTATGAACATTGGAAAGAATAATTATTTGTTGTTTGACATGCAGATCAGCCAAGCGTCATTACTTGCGAAACCTACATCTATGACTACTCTGTATATTTAACCAGTTCCCTGGAACGTTTTGATGAGCACCAGCATGGTCTAATTGATGTGTATTATCCTTAGACAGGAGGGTTTAATGCGCACAAAAAATAAAGGAGTACTCGACAAAACAAATAATAAACTCAATTAGGCTGCATCTAAGCAGAGCCATTTTTAGGTGTTTTGAGTGATTTTGCGAGCATCTAAAAGCATTTTTAGAAGCGTATTACATGCATTTTACATGTGTAATCAAGCTTCGGGCATTTTTGTTTTAGCCTAGAGCAGTGATGGTGAACCTTGGAACCCCAGATGTTTTGGAACTACATTTCCCTTGATGCTCATGCACTCTGCAGTGTAGTTGAGCATCCTGGGAAATGTAGTTCCAAAACATCTGGGGTGCCAAGGTTCGCCTAGAGAACCTTGGCCTAGAGAAAGCACTAGAGGCGGAGACGGGTTAGTACAGGCCAAAATGCCTGAAATACACCTGAAAAAATGCTTGAAAGTGCTCAATCGTAAGTACCTTTTTTCCTAATCGATATATACCTGTCACATGACCCAGCTTTTGTCTGCTCTTGTCATGGCCATGATGGGAACTATACCTCCTGTTATGCTTGGTGGGGACTACTGCCTGCCAGACACAACCAATTCTAGTGAATGGAGCCACACTGCAATTGCACACAATGTGCATGTTTACAGTGCAGTACTACAGCATTTAGGGGGTTAAAATAGAGGACGAGGAGATGATACAACTCCTTCTCACCGCCTATCAAATGCTCTCCAAAGAGTGATCTGAATGCAGATCACTCTTCAGGCTGCAAAGCAGGTGTAAATGTGTCATTTCTGTCTTGCAGCATGTCAAAGAAAAATGGCTTACTGCAAGACTATAGAAGAAGGGCTATGGGAGGTTAATATGAAGGTGTTTCCCTCATCTGTAAATGAATCACTTCACAGAGAGAGCAGGGCTCTGGGAGAGCAGGATCTTGGGGGTGAAACTCCCTGTTCACACTGATCAGCATATTTAACTGGGCAGGACTGAATTCCAATTGTGATCCATTCAGTGTAGCCCAGCAGAAGCACAGCTAGCTTTCAGAATAGGCTGTGTATAAAGTCGTTTCCTATGCAATTCTGAATTAAGCTGTGATCTGTGAGGCGGGACTTGGGAGGTTTGGACTCTTTCTATAGGTGTGACTGAGTGGGACTGAATGCTAATTAGGATGTATTTCATCCCACCTACCATCAGAGCTGTGAAGAAAGTTACATCATTTGCAGAGCCTGAAAGACTACAGAGGGGTGTGTTTTAAGCTAGAGATGCAGCAGGAAGTAGTTATGGAAGAGACTCAGCCTACATCAGACTATACAGACTGTCACATGGTACAAAGCCACAACTAAACCCAGAGTATCAGGGGATCTGCAGACAATAGAGCAACATGGTAAAGAGGTATGATCTATGCTAGGACTGATCATTC
This sequence comes from Lithobates clamitans, assembly GCA_037952925.1. NCBI lineage: Eukaryota > Metazoa > Chordata > Amphibia > Anura > Ranidae > Lithobates > Lithobates clamitans. Next base: position 16,111,360 of record JBBGZY010000239.1, on the reverse strand, counting down.
CATTCAGTTCTAGTGAAAAGAAAGTTGGAGTTTAGCTTTAACCTCTGGTGCTAGCTGCTACTGTTCTACATTTAGCGCAGACTAAACATATTTACATGTCTTATTCATGGGTTGCATTCAGTCAAATCCAGGAACATGCATTTCATATGGTAGAAAGACAATAAGGTATTGGAAGTGGCTGTCCTTATGACCAGATCTCATGGCTTTTTGAGATGTGAATTGATATCTGCGGGTCTGAAATATCAAAGGTCACTTACTGTAGCTACCAGAAAAATTGGAATAAAACAGCATTTTCAAATGCCCATAGGTGTGTACCTAATGCCGTGTACACACGATCGGACTTTTCGACCGAACTGGTCCGACGAAACAAATCCGTCGGACAATTCGATCGTGTGTGGGCTTCATCTGACCTTTTCTGTCGAAAAATCTGTGGGACTTTAGAAATAGAACATGTTTCAAATCTTTCCGACGGACTCGAGGCCGATCGAAAAATCTGTTCGTCTGTATGCTAGTCCGACAGACAAAAAGGGACGCTAGGGCAGCTATTGGCTACTGGCTATGAACTTCCTTATTCTAGTCCGGTCGTACGTCATCATGTTCGAAACGATCGGACTTTGGTGTGATCATGTGTAGGCAAGTCCGTTTCGTTGGAACTCAGTCGAAGTCCTTTTGGAGTTCAGTCTGACGAAAAGTCCGGTCGTGTCTGCACGTCATTTGGTTTTCATAGAGATCCTTGTTAGAGGATCTGCACCCACCACCCGCATTTTTTTTTTTATTTCACTCTCCCCCCTTACCTCAAGGTGGTATCTGCAGATTTTAGATGCTCACCCATGCAGCGATGTCACGCTGAGATCTTCTCATGCCCGGCCACAGCTCTGTCCCGCACCGCCATGTCCTTTCTGACGTCATGGAGAGGCCCGTCGCTCTTCCTGGTTCAGCAGATGAGCCTCCCGATGATGCACCGATAGGCCCGCCCCTTCCTCCTTTTCTGAATGGAAGGCTATGCCTCCTGGGATATGTGATGTGCATATCCCAGGAGGCACAATAGGCAGTGTGCACATCATTCACCTAAGGCGACTGAAGTGCATGGGGAGACGGGGATGGACAAAAAAAAAAAGTAAAACAAACAAACAAAAAAACAGTGCAATACGTGCAGAGGATGGAAGGAGGGGTGGATTGGAGGGAAGTAGCGGAAGAGGGTGAAGGTCCGCTTTAAGATGGTTACAGTTCAAACATGTATGTAGTAAGAACTATATATGAACACCTTGCAAAGACTAGACATGCACGGTCATATATGATTGCCTATATGTTTGTTTACAAGGCTGCAGAAAAATGTCAGAAGTTTATTATCTTTCATGCCTGTGCCACATGTGGGATTTAGTAGACTAATAACCTGAATCGGGAAGGCAATTTGGATGTGTGAGTCACCTGTGTTTCCTAGAATCCGGAGTCCTGTGTCAGCTACAAGAACTATTACAAAAAAATGCATTAAGTGGCTGTCTGGGCTTTGCAATGAGATTAACATCAGCATGACCGCTTGCAACATATTCAGCACTAATCTGTGGTCACACAGGGTGACCTCACATGCTTTGCACATTAGCATTACTGCCCCAGCCTTTACCAGGTGTGGAAACATAATACAGCAGCGCCAGTCCTTGCTTTCTTTAGTTATGTTCCTTTGTGTTGTTACAAATGATGTGGCAGCTAGCCATGTTGTATATGCCAGACATTTACAATAATGCCAGTTTACACGTTTGCCTTCCAAGATATTTCAGCAGTGAAAAGTACATCTGCTTATATACTGTTCTCGCCTACTCAGTCATACTTATGATCTGATTTTCTGCTCATGGACTGCACTATATGGATACATTTACTGTTGGTTGGAGTTAGAACCAAGTAGAAAAACGAGAAGCAGTTTTAAGGAATTTGTTTCTTTCTGTTGACCTAGAATAGTGCACGTGGTCTATTTAGTAATATGAGCAGACTGCAAAAAGCACCAATCACTTCAACAATCAATAGATTATAGTCTCCTGCGCTTTCCAAAATGATCGCCTATGTTAATGTACAGTGGTACCTTGGATTACGAGCATAATCCGTTCCAGAAGAATGCTTGTAATCCAAAGCACTCGTATGTCAAATCAAGTTTCCCCATAGGAATCAATGGAAACTCAGATAATTTGTTCCAGTGTCACTGCTAGTGCATGTAGCCAGGGGTGGGTCACTGGAGACACTTGGAGAAGCTCAGAGCCGCTCAGAGACACTCAGGAACTGTTGCATTAATTTACGTGAGAAATTGATACTTTCACAGTAAGTCATCCAGATCCTCCGACATCATTGTTGTGGAACAGAGGTTAATTGGGGAGGAATGTGAACAGTGGAAACCAGATCCAAACACACCCCATGAAGCTGTACTGCAAGAGATCACTTCTAATAGGAATTTTTTGCTAGCTTCAATCAGCCAGTCATAGATCACTATAGCAGTGATATACTGCTGCCAGGTGATGCTGGACCAAGCTGCAACAAGCCCTGATGTGTGGTGTCACTATACTTCCAGTGTGAATATATTGTGGAAGGATTGTGTTTACATTCCCCTCTACAGCACACTCCTATACAGCAACCTATAGAAGGATCAGACTTCCTGGAGCTGATCGTTTTCAGCTCCTTGGCTTAATTCTGAACCCTAGCTATCATTGACAACTGCCTGTTCCAACACTAAATGGCACAGGACTCACAGAAGCCTACTAAAGCGGATTTCCACCTAAAAGTGGAACTTCTGCTTTAAGCACTCCTCCCCCCCTTACATGCCACATTTGGCATTTAATTTTTTTTGGGGGGGGGGGGGGGGTGACTACTTTAGAGAGGGACTTCCTGTCCCACTTGCTCCTTCCGCCCACAGGCCGCCTAGGTGACGACTCCTCTCTCCTAGGCGGTCCCTCCCTCTTGGCAATCTTCTGATAGGTCCCAGAAGATTGCCTGTCCACTGGGAGAGCGCAGCGACCGGGTGCCCGCGGTTCCAATAGATGCGCCGGGGAGAGGAGCAGGGCTCCGTGCGGCCGCATCGCTGGATTGTGGAACGGGTAACTGTCTGTTTATTAAAAGTCAGCATACTTTTTGTAGCTGCTAACTTTTAATTAAAAAAAAAAAAAGGCCTGGAACTCCGCTTTAAGCCTCGTACACGCAATCCGAAAATTGAACGACAGAGTGTCCTTTTCTTTTTTTTTTTGTTGCTTGCTAGTTGTATATATTGAACATGAAGAGTTTACTAAAGTTACAAAAATTCTCGTATGACAGAATAAAAATCGGAAGTGATATCATGTGTTGTAGTGTATTTCTATTTCTATTAAGCAAAAATCGTATGATCTGGTATCGTACAAGAAAAATTTTCATGCTTGTCCGATCGGATAATATCGGATGAACTGTCATGATGAAAGCTCTGCACCAATGATGCGATTATCATACGATTGCGAAAGCGATATTTTATGTCCGATTTTCGGATCACGTTACGGGCCTTTGGTCTGGGTGAAGGTTTAAAAACAGCACTGGGACAAATAACCACTTGTTCTTTGCCATTTTAAAATGGTAAATTTGAGGTAAATTTATGTAAATTTGAACTCCAGAGTAAAAAATTGACCCTTGCAGTTGGGCTCCCCCTACACTTCAAAAGTAAAATGCTTATTTGTATTTTGTGGGAACATAAAAAGCAGTTATACTTACCTTATCCCTTCACTGCCGCTGGCTTCCTCCATCTGCAAAGCCAGTCCCTTGAAGCAACTTCTTTTCACCACTACCTTGGTTGCAGGCACTGTGATGTCATCACGTATAGTGCAGGATGTGCATTTCTACATTGTAAGTGAGTATACTGAGGCCCCACCCACAACCTAAAACATTGGAGAGGAGAAGAATGCCAGCTGCCAGGGGAGCGAGGTACCATACATCCGCTTTTACACTGCCGTTTTAGCCGCAGCGCGGGTGCAGTGCAGTGTACCTGCGGTTTTCCTTAGACTTTCTGCTATGTTCTATGGTTTTGATGCATTTTCTGAAAGCGCACCAAAGATGCAGTTTGTAGGACACTTTCAGAAAATGCGCCAAAAATGTGGGACGTATTAGAAAGTCTATAGGTAACTGCAGGTAACCAGCATGAAAATCGCAAGTATACTGCACCTGCAAACTGCAGCGTGGCAGGGGGAAAGCGGTCTAAGTATTTTTGCCGTATTCTAGATTCACACATATAAGCTGCACTTTGCGTGGGCACAGCAGCCCACTCATCTGAATGAACTGCTGTGCCTTCTGAAATGCAGAGAAAAGGTCCCTGCAACAATTTAGGAATTGCAACCTGGATGGGAACCACAAATGCAGTGCGATTTCTAGTGCAGAGGTGTTTTCCAGTGCGTGCGGCCTGCCATTAGGATTAATGGCAACTGCATACGCTTTTCTGTTCAGGTGGTTGTGGCCCCGGGTACAGGTGTGGACCCGCAGTGGGAGCCACGCACACAGATGTGAACCTAGCCTAACTGTTTCCCCTAGATGAAACAAGCATTTAACCCAGTGGTTCTCAACTCCGGTCCTCAGGGCCCACTAACAGGCCAGGTTTGCAAGATAACTGAAATACATCACAGGTGACATCATTTGCTGCTCAGTAATTGCAGTATTCTAGTCTGCATCTCCCCAAGGTAATACTTAAAATCTGGTCTGTTGGTGGGTCCTGAGGACTGGAGTTGAGAACCACTGATTTAACCCTTGCAGGCGGAGGAACCTATCTGCAGGGGTCATTTTTTTGTTCCCCCTGGAATTCAGCACCTCCTACACTCCAGCTGCTCTGGGTGAACATTTTTTCATTCAAAAGGGCATATGGTTGTATGTAGAGATTTAAATAGCTCATATTAAAATTTGTTTTATATTTACTTCCTTTGTGTTCCACTTTAAAAGAGTTACAATATAAATAACTTGTGCACAAATGTTCTTTTTATATTTCACATTTCCAAAATCCCATATGAAATACCTGTGTTTCCCAGAATGCGTAGATTTTCACTGACCTCAATCTGTGGTTTAAAAAAGAAATGCAGTTAGTGATTGCGCCTGTTGGAACAGAATTTTGCATTGGATGTTCTATCTCCAGTACTAACACATTTGAAAGCTGCAGTAGTATTGTATATAGAAGCAGTGATTTTTATGTAATTGCCTGCATCATGACACACAGGACATGAAGTGATGAAGGAGGACAATATGCTGCTTTTCATGGCTCAGCTGTAATGGAGTAATATTTTGTTTACTATTGGAATTCTAGATTTTGTACAAAATCAGCATTTTTCCGTGTGCAATTGGTGGGAGAATTATAATTTGTATCTCTTACAACACATAAAGCATTAGTTATTGCACTGCATTTTGCTTACTGGCCTGTTAACGTCAGGGCATCTACAAAACAAAGTGCTCTGGATGAGAGAAGCATAGTTTATAATATATACATATTAAATGTAAATGAGGTGCATTGCCCTTCTGCGAATCAAGAATAAATACTACGGATGCTTACTTCCCAAACTAAAGAGTAAAACTAGTATGTTTTTTAGCCTATACATAACAAAGATATTCTGTACTCTAGAAGTTTGTAGGCAAATGCAGCCTGCTTTCTACACTGCAGGTGGAGCTCAATCGTAGCAGCATTGCAGAGGGAGAGGAAGTCAAGAGGAACTTAGTTCCTCTATGGTTTTCTGGGTCACAGGAGGCAGGTATCCACTTGGATGCTGGTCCCCCAAGTCTAGGTAGTCATCTTGGGTCAGACAGAGTCTAAGACCCTGGCTAACAGGCTTCGCTCGCATTTCGCGTGTGGCTAAAGTAGGAACGGATCATCTGCCTCTCAGGGAAAGTGCTTAGAAACAGGGAGAGGTTCCTGAGGAGTAGGGAAAGTGCAGGGACACAACATTCTATCTGGAAGCCTCTCCACTTGGGTACGAACCAGCCAGGCCAGAGGAGTACTTCTACTGACACATTGCTGTTTCATGCTGTGAGGACTTCTGGTTGGGTTGCCTTCCCACTGGGCCTGTTCTCTATTGCCGAACTCCAGTTACAATATATTTCATTTTGTCAGAAAAACACTGATGATGCACCTACCTAAAAAAAAGACACAGAGGACAAATGACTGGTCACAAGTATTGCATGTGGTCTTCCTACAGATGAGCTAGTTTTGCACTGCCTTGTTTTGCACTGTCTTTGTATTTACTTAAATCAGGAAGGCTGGCAACTCAGATGCTCTTGAATAAGGATGAGCTCCGGCGTGTTCGCATGCTGCACGTGCCGATCCCGCCAGGATGTCGGCACGGCGCAGCGCTAATCACAGGCAGTGAGACATTTCCCAATGTGCGGCTGCAGAGCTCTGGAAATGTCTCACTGCCTGTGATTAGCGCTGCGCCGTGCCGACTTCCTGGCGGGATCGGCACGTGCAGCATGCGAACACGCCGGAGCTCATCCTTACTCTTGAATAAACATACCTTATTAGTTACATGGGTTCACGGGTACAGGCTATATGCTGATGCATTTCGGCTAAGAAGCCTTCATCAAAGCAATCGTCTTTGTATTTAGATGGTTATTTTGGTAGATGCAGTGTTTTTATTCCTCTAAGAAATCTGAGAGCTTCCCCCACCCCCTTGTGACTAGTGGCCTGATGACACCGGGCAAGTAATCAAGCAGCAGCAGGAGAGGTGCATAAAGCAAAGATTCAAATGATGGATAAAGCAGAGGCAGAGAAATCCTTGCATGGGAGGTCCTACTATGCAGATTTCGCTCCGGCAAGGATAACAGTGAGCAGCACAAATATAGCTCCAAATCTCCTGAGACTAGCAAGCTCAAACACAGTGCCTAAAATGCTCTTACACTATAGATATACAGCTATGAGGCTGTAGGCACAGGAAGTACACAGCTTTTTTTCAGGAGGCATTTAAGACCATGGGTATATTTTTTAGGGTACTGCTTAGACACAATTACCAATTTTTGATGTTTCCTCTAATCCCTTTTTGAGTTCAGGTCAATTTTAACTCCTGTAAAGGAAATTTGTAAATTCTGTATATAATTGTATTCTATTTTGTATATATTGCACACGGCACTAATAATGTTTTCATTAAATGTTTGTATTCTTTTGAGTCCTGATTAGAATTAGTCTGCCTATCCCAAGCGGGGTGTTGCGAGGGGAGAAGAGGCCCTAACTGCAAAGTATTGCAACCATAATACAGCGAAATAATATACCCATGACCATCTGAGCGCGCTCAAACCAATGACAAACTGCTGACTTTTATGTATAATGCCTGTTTGCAAATTTTTGTTGTTTTATTTCTAGTTATACTCTACGTCGTTGCACGACGTACAATCTCTCAATTGTACTCTGTATTTCTCTGCAAAAACCAATAAAATAATTTGAAAGAGAATTAGTCTGCCTATGTTACGCTCCTTGTTACCTTAAAAGTACAATTGTAATATTAATGTGATACCTATGTAATCACGTGTATAAAAACCTTCAATTGCGTCATAATAAGGCAGAACAGTTATTTGGAAAGATGCTGAGTGTATTTTTTGTGTCTGTTCCCTACTGCAGTAGTTATTATTAATTTGGAACCACTAATCAATATGAGGATAGGAGTTGCCTATCTATAACATTCCATGTCAACTCCAAAAACAGGCTGTTCAGGTAAGCTCAGCTTATACAGAGATTTAGAATTTGCTTAAAGGTTTGGGTGTATCTGAGATTATATAATGGCTTTTTTATAATTTCAGAAATGACTACAGCATATTCACATTCCACAAATGGACCCGTTACTTTATTGCCTTCATGTTTTTTTTTAAATATGCAGGTTGCCATATATGCCAAATCTGCTTCTTGGCACAGCTTTGCATTGGCTTTGGTGGTCTAATTTTTTTGTCTTACCCCACTAAGATGGGACATGTGGAATTTTTGTGCAGAAAGGTATATACTAAAGAATATGTTACCCCAACATTTCATATTCCTGGTGTGCCTGTTGTACCATGTACGTTCGTTAAAAATTATCCTGTTCTCTTTCTATTGCTTCCTTTGTGTGAAATATTTGGTGATCCAGCCAGTCCAATATCAAACAACCACGCTAGGCATGAGAGCACATCCACGCTAGGGATGAGAGCACATCTATCTCAGCTTGGTTAGTTTTCTGGCTGTGCTGGGAGCACAGCCTGGCTGTCCTTTAATGGCCAAAACTTGTGCCAACATTCCCCCCTGCACAGCCATTCACTGGGAAGATCAGTGTACTGCTGCTTCTCCGCCCCCAACTCTTCAAGTCCCCCTTATGCAGCTGAGAACAGAGGTCATGTGATTACTTAGAAAATAGAAAAAAAAGTGTGTATATGTGTATACATATATCCCACAGCTGCATCCACCTGCACAGGAAACACTGGACCCGCAGGCAGGTGCCCTTATTCCTAAAGGCACGTCGCCCACACTGGTAACCGCTCTGTACTCACGGTTGCCTTGCGGGCTGAGATTCCCAAAGTATTGCAGGGACGACTTTCTTGCATTTCACAGGCGCGGCAGCCCCTTCAAATAAATAGGCTATCGTGCCTGAGCAAACACAGGCTGCATGACCCACACAAGTGTGACTGTAGTTTTAGGGAGATTTCCCCTCACTTACTGTCTGGTGACAACACTTTTACCAGACAGTAAGTAAGGAAGAATCTCCCAACAGCAACACAGACTGGAATATACTACTTTTTTCCTTACTCCTTGACTTGTCACCTTGATAAAAATGTATATATTTTTTTGGCTGCTTGCCGATCAGCGCACGACAATGTACGTCGGCACAATGAAACGGCTGCGCAGATTGGCGTACCTGTACGTCCCCGTTAAGATGCTGCATTGTGGGTGCTCGCCGCCGGTGGGGTGCACGGGCCCGCCATTTCCCTGTTCTGCCTAGCAACATCACAGGGATCCTACTGCTCCCTGTCATCGGAAACAGTGATCTCTGTCCTGTTGTAGTGGGCCCACCCCCCCCCCCACAGTTAGTATCACTCCCTAGGGCATACTTAACCCCTTGATCGCCCCCTATTGTTTAACCCCTTCTCTGCCAGTGTCATTTACACAGTAATCCAGTGTATTTTTATAGCACTGATCACTGTATAAACAGTATAATTGTCAGTATAACTGACACTATAACTTTTGCGCAAACCAATTAATATACGCTTATTGCGATTTTTTTTTTTTTTTTTTTAACAAAAATATGTAGAAGAATACATATCGGGCTAAACTGAGAAAGAAATGTATTTTTGTATATATTTTGGGGGGATATTTATTATAGCAAAAAGTAAAAAATATTGCTTTTTTTCAAAATTTTCGCTCCTTTTTGTTTATAGCGCAAAAAATAAAAACTGTAGAGGTGATCAAATACCACCAAAAGAAAGCTCTATTTATGGAAAAAAAAGGCGTCAATGTTTGGGTGCAACATGCATGACCGCGCAATTGTCAGTTAAAGTGACGCAGTGCCGTATTGCAAAAAGTGCTCTGGTCAGGAAGGGGGTAAATTCTTCTGGGGCTGAAGTGGTTAAAAGAGCCCAGGCTAGCAGTAAAAGGGATCTAATTCTTATCTAAATCCAAAACTGAACAAAAAAGATTTTCTTTTTACATAACAATTAAAGATGTTAGCATACAACCAAGAGATGTTGTCCTCTGTTCCTAAACATTGTAAAGCATTGATGTTCTTCTATACTTTTTAAGTAAAACAAAAATAGTCAGTAAGGGCCTGTGTACACAGTGTGCTGACTTGCATTTTTCTGCACAAGAACAACACGGATCATTGCTAGGGCACATAAAAAAATTGTTTTCTATTTGCCCTCTTCACACTACATTGCCATTGTGATGTGAGGTGCAGTGTAGAAGATTCAGACATGCTTTTTTTTTTTTTCAGCACAACTCGCTGCACTGCACTATAGCTCAATTATTGTGCATTCATTTAATGAAGTGTCCTTTTGCGACACTTCAATAAAGTGAAAAAAAAATAGAAGAAAAAATGTAAACAGTATGATGCGCTAAGACCACTCCCCCTCACCGCAGGTACATAGCGGACAGTAATCCCCAAAGTAAAATGCTGTGAGCTGCTGTGAACAAGCAAACAAATCAGAAATGCTTGAAGAGTGTAAGCAGAGGGCTGCAGACTGTCACCTGAGGACATTCTCTATGCAAGTTTTATTTATTTTTATTTTTTTTCAATACTGCCAGATGGGTTTCTGTGAGATGTGACTGGTTTCTGCAGCTTACTTTTGGAAGCGTGTATGTGATCTAACTTTGTCCTGACATGAATCCAGCTTTTTTTTTTTTCGACTTTTACTAGGAAACTTCACTTGCTATGCAGCTTTGAATGGCAGTCTATTGACTCAATTAATTGTTGGTTTTTACAACTTTCTTAAGGTGGTAGTAGCTTTGTCACTTTTACCTTAAAAAAAAAAAAGCTTACCTGTGGCTAAAATGAATATTTCCCAAGAGTGCACCGTTTAGGAGATATATGCATGTCGTCGGCACATGCATTACTGTGCTCTGAATGGACTGTATACTCAAGTGTGCCGACTATTGAAAGTGCTGTGCCATGACTGTGACTGCTGTGCACATGTGAGAGAGTGACGTCATTGCGGCTCGGTCATTCAAACGGCCGGAGCCCACGAACCTAAAAGGAAGACCATGTGAAGATAGAAGCTCTGGCAGTGGTGACAGCACATTGTTTTAAGTGTAGTCTTTATTAATGTGCTAGTATGTGATGCATAAGGAAAAACAATACTGTGCTTGTGTATATGCACTGGCAAAAGCAGCAACAATAAAATGTGAGATATAACACAATAACAATGAAACAGAGAAAGTTGCGCTATAAATTCTAAAATGACAAAAAAAAAGTCCAAATTGTACTGGAAACAGTCCAAGTGGCAAAAATAAAAATAAAATTATAAAAGGCAAAGCAGTGAAGTAGTGAATCAAGTGCTTGTATATGAACAATCCAAACAAATCCTTCACCATGTGACGTCACCAACGCTGAAGTTAGGATGTACCCTTACCACAACAGGTGGACCCTCTATTATGGAAGGTCAAAACCGCAATGAGGTGTATTGGCTGTAGTGTGTCCCGAAAAGCCTGTAATGCAGATGATGTCTGTCTCTCCAGCCGTCCGTCCCACACTCAGTATGAATCATCCGGGCACCCAGCAATACCCAAAATAAATAGAGGGCTCCAAATAGTGTAAAAACCCTTAGGGTATATTTATTGGAAGAGCAATGCACTCAAACAGAGGATAAATGTTGGTTGTTGGAAAAAATAGATAAAAGCTGCAGCACAATAATAAAAGGCTTGCAGTGACTGCTCAGTGTATCCTTGCCCGACCGGTTTCGTCATAATTGGACTTCATGTGATGCATGCTAGCACATTATGACATTAACTTGCAGGAGACCATTTTTTTCTATTGTTTACCATGGTTTTAATAACCATAACATTACCTATTTTCTAACTATTTAATGTATATATTTACCTGTGCCAGTTCAGATATTTCTTACACACCTTCTGGCCAGCAGGTATGGGCATTGAAACATATATGAACATTGAACATATATGCATCAATTAGGGAGATAGTCAAAATGACTGAGATGGTCAAAATGAAGTGAAACTAGTAACTTGATGGAGAGATGCCTCATGCTCAACATGTTTTGCATCAATAGCTTCATCAGGAGCTGCATGCTACAACAAAGAAACAATGTAAATGAATATTTTTTTTGTTAGAATCCATGCTTGTCTTTTAAATCAAGTTTCTAAATTTGGATGAAAAAAATGTAATTATTTCACCATAGTATATGATTGTGCTATGTTCTGATTATTTTGCATAAACTTTTTAATATTTTTTTTATAGATAACTGTTTTATTTTATTACAGTGAATTTTTTTATGTTTTTTTTTTTATATTAGATAAAATAGAAGAGGCACAGAAAAAGCTTAACACTCCAGAAGAATCTCAAAAAGGTAATTACAATATTGGAACGTTTCCCTTATATACTAAAACAGAAGTGTAAAGACTTACTACTAAAGCCTTCATTTGTACCTTTGCATGTTAGATTCAGTGTAATGTGTATTTTTTTTTCTGTAAGGCCAAGTACATAAAGTCATTTTTCAGCATTAGCTTGCAAATACTAATCTGAAGAGCATTGTGTTCAGCAAGCCTTTATATATCATTTTGAAAATATAAAGGAACTTTCTTGAATTGAAGTCATGCGGTTTAGAAACCCAGAGGTCAGATAGCTGGAACATTTTCTGTGGCTTACGATTTGTGCTTTTCACTGACCACCTTACTGGCCAATAGCGAGTTACAGAAGGTGGCAGGCCAAATAGGACTTCCGTTTTTAATCTTTATGGACTTTCAATATAAATGGTTCTCATTACAAAAATATACATTGAGAACAAGATTAGATTCCCAGTGTGCCCCTTTGGGAAGATTTCTACTCATTTCCTGTCTGAATTAAGCTAAGGTGATCTTTTGCTTTCCCCTTTCTGAAGTGCATTCTAGATATTACTTCGGAGAGTCGTGTGGACACTGTTGACAGTCTCACCAGCTCGTTTATGGATTGTACATCGTGAATCCATATGTGGAGTATGCCCTCCATACAGGAATATGTGGAGAGTGCACTCCAGACAACTCCAGAAAAACTGAGATTCAATGGGACAGGGAAAAATCTCCACAATAGGCACACAAAACACAATAAAAACCCAATAGATTGAACCGTTACTTTCTGCATCAAGAGTGAAGAAAAAAAAAAAAACATTGCGGAAGTTTTGCCAGTGTATGATACTCTCCTGCTGCATGACAGGCACCCATCCATTTAGCCTATTGTGGAAATGCCAGAAGAGCCCCCTAAAATTAACTTTACATGTGTGTTCATTCAAGGCATTTTTTTCTAAACTTTGTGTATACTTTGTTTTTTTTTGGTAAGATTCTTTTTTTTTTTTTGCTTTTTGCTTTATTAACCACCTCCTGACCCTGTAACGCATATATGTGGCAGCAGGAAAAATGGGCTTTAATGCCCAGGCACCACACAAGACCAGTGTAAGGTAGCAACAATGTCACCAGAGCCAAGGCAGCCAACAACAGTGTTACAGATCACTGCCACGCCAGTGCAGTTTTGCCTCTGCCTGCTGCCTGTGCGGACCCTGATCTGTTTATTGACTATATGTTTCTGCCTGCTGCCTGGACCAATCCTTTGCCTGCATATTGACTATGTCTCTGCCTGCCATCCATCTGAACAGACCCATCTGCACGTCCCACTGACTATGTTCCTGTGGGACATCAGTCTTAGCAATCCCCTGGAGAAAATGCCATCCCTGGAGCCACAGAAACTATTTTGTTCACCCATTGTTCAGTCTGTTATACCTCCTGGCCAGTACACATGGCATTTCCGTGGGCAGCCACATACCAAAAGCTTAGGCTTGCTTAGCTTATAGGTATGGGGACTGCTATAGGTGACACGACACTATAAACTATATTCCTCAGCCACTCATACAGAGGCAAGCAGTACAATTTTTTGGACAATTTTTTGATACAGTGTTGGTTGAATTTTGTGATACACAAAATATAGTGTTTGGTAGCTAATCAGTTCGAACTTTGAAAAAGTTTCACACATGGTATGCTTCATATCTAGAAAGAGTAGAAAAATGTGTTTTTGGGTATGCCCATGCTGTGGGAGACATATTTAAAAAAAAAATTGACAACTTTAAGTAAAAAAATACATGCTCATTTTCTTTATGCTTTTTCCACAGACTTGTTCCAAAAAAATTAAATCTTCAAAAAATTCACTGTACCTTTTAAACATTTGGGTAATTTGGGTACAGGTTGCCTGAGTGAGTAATTGATGGTCAGAATATCACAGTGCTGAAAAAAATGGCCTGAACAGGAAGTGTTTAACTGCTTCCCATGTGGCCTATAGAAGAATGACAGCCAAGTGGGAGCTCTCCCATCCTGGGTGGACATCATATGAGGGCGCAGTCTGCCACCCACATTGTCCACCAGGTACAGCGGATAACAGATCATTGTACCAGGCCGGCACCAGTACCATGTGATTGCTGTGACCAATCACAGCATTCATACAGCAATCACACAACAGTTGTATACAATGAATGACTTTCATTGTGTACTATTGTGTTGATCTCTGTGATTGGCCACAACGATCACATCTTACAGACAGGGCCAATCACAGTGCATCTGTACAATGTGATAGCTGTGGCCAATCACAGCCTCACAATAGTACACAATGAATGGATGCCATTCATAAAAATGATCGCTTATAACATTGATCATCAATATTATAAGAGATCATAGTGTGTAAAAGTAAAAAATCCTAATGCTCACTTCCCCAGAGTAGTACAGTGTCACCGTGATAACACTGTACTGCTCTGGTCACAGTATGGAAAGAAAAAACAATTTATGGTATGACTGATCACACCAGTCATATGGTAACACTGCACTGCTCTGGTGATAGTACATAAGACTAAACAAATTGTGGAAAAAAAGAACCACATATTTAATTTCTTCATTTTCAAAAAAGTGTTGCATGACTGAGTAATTGTCATTCAAAGTGTGACGGTGCTGAAATCTGAAAGTTGGTCTGGGTAGGAAAGCAGTGAAAGTGTCCAGTATTGTGGTGGTTAACATGCCAGTTTATAAGTGGTTAAATAAGGCAGTACAAAGCAGTAAATATGAAAATTTGAATGTTGTAAGACAAGCTGAAGATTATCTCCTTTTGCACTGCTTTGTTCAGTTATCATGTATAATTATGTATCCAGGAATTCTCTCCTTATCTCTGTGTGACAGTTAGGTCTAAAAGGCCAATCACCATGTTTCCTTGCTCCTGGTGGCTGAAGGGAAGGTATGTGCTGCTGTAGGGGCAGCTACTTATGTGAACCTGCTGCTTTGTCTGCATGAGCAAAGCACAGGTTGCTTTTTTTTTTAACCAGTTGTGGATACTGGACGTGTCCGAAAAACTTCAAAGAAGTATGTAAGGCATGTATAATACAACGAGGTTGATTTACAAAAACTGGTACAGCTGTGCATGGTAGCCAATCAGCTTCTAACTTCAGCTTGTTCTATTAAGCTTTGACAAAAAAATGTAAGCTGATTGGCTTCTATGCACAGCTGCACCAGATTTCGCACTCTCCAGGTTTAGTATATCAGCCCCAATATCTTTCTGCTGCTCACCCATCTTTCTCTCATCAGCAATTCTTGGCTGTCAGGATGACAGCCTGAAGGTGCTGTATAAATACAACAAAAGTAGCTGCTACTATAAAAAAAAATGGACAGTCTGATACAGTGTTCATAAATGACCGGAGATAGATACAAATTAACATTTGTTACTTTTGTTAGAAGAAATCCCGAACCCTCGCAGCATCAAAGCTGCCCAGTTTGTTGTTCTGCTGTGCAGTCAGCCAGGTGCAGAGCTCAAGAATCATGCCAATGACATCATAAAAGTCCAACAGGTTTATTGATAGACCGCACACACCGTGTCCTTATACCCTAGAATCACCCCTCTAAGAGGAATGCAACCCCTTTCTTTACATGGTTTCTTTTGTATTTATTCTATTTTATCTGCAGATGAAAGGGATGAGCTTTATATGATGTCAGTTAAAGCAACTTGACCAGAAAGTTTTTTTTATTTTTATAAAATTTGTTCCTTTTACATGATTTTTGCAAGACAATATAAGCAAATGAGAACCGCGTATGTCCTTAAAAAAAAAAGCTACAAGCATCACAAAGTAATGACAAATTATTGCCATATAAAGGATCAATAGCACAAATGTAAAAATTGCTCGGGTGTATAGGTGTTAAGAGGCGAGGTGGCTTAGCATGGAAAAACAACTGTTTGCCCTATAATAGCTGCTACACCAGCAACTTCTACTTCCCTTTTCTTTTACTCCCCTGCTACTTCTTTTGACCTTTGAGAGAGAAGGTAACCTCTTGCAACTTGAAGCTTACACAGAGCTGAGGACTCTTTCCCTACCCCCATGTATCCGTATTATTTAGTGTAGAAAAATAAGTATAAGCTGCTGATGGGGTCATCATTTGGGCTTGTTCACATCAGCTGTGTTGGGCAGCGTTACCCAGCACAGTCCCTACATATGAACAAAGGCAATTTGTCCTATACCCTACATACAAGGATATGTTCTACTCTCCTATCCTAAAGTAGATAATTTCTGCACTTTTTTTCAGCATTTTTTGGTAAACCTGTTTACCGGTTATTTGATCTAGGCACAGTGAAGTATTGTAGCCTGGTTCAGGACCTTTTCCAGATTTTGATGGCACACGTGTATGAGTAGCAGCATTCTGACAACATTAGCACTGTCCTTCATGTCTTGTAAGCATGTTCATTTCTTTATACTGAAAAAAGCTCCTCCACTTGGCTAGAATTTGTACCACCTCAGCCTTGCTTTACACGAGGTTGATCTCTGCTGAAAAAGGCAAAACACCTCCGATAAATCTAAGCATCTTCACAGCTGCTTTAATTAAATCAGAACAAAACTCTTTCAATCAACAATAACTATTTTAATCCTTATGCTGCTAGCTATAGTAAATAGATACCGTGGGGAAAATAATTATTTGATCCACTGCAGATTTTGTACGTTTGCCTACTTTTAAAGAAATGAAGGGTCTATAATTTTTATCATGTGTATTTTAAATAATAGAGACAGAATATCAACCAAAAATCCAGAAAACAAATGCTATAAATTAATGTGCAGTACAGTGAGTAAAATAAGTATTTGATGCCCAATCAAAACATGACTTGGTACTTGGTATAGAAACCAAGATGGCAAGCTCAGAGGTAAGCCATTTCTTGTAGTTGGTGACCAGGTTTGCACACATCTCAGGAGGGATTTTTGTCCACACTTCTTTACAGATCTTCTCTAAATCCTTAAGGTTTCTTGGCTGTCTCTTGGCAACTCAAAGTTTTAGCTCCTTCCATACATTATCTATAGGATTAAGGTCTGGAAACTGACAAGGCCACTCCATGACCTTAATGTGCTTCTTCTTGAGCCACTAATTTTTTGCCTTGGCGGTATGTTTTGGGTCATTGTCATGCTGGGAGACCCATCCACGAGCCACCTTCAGTGTTCTGGCCGAGGGAAGAAGGTTCTCATCCAAGATTTTGCAATACATGGGCCCGTCCATTGGCCCCTCAATGTGGCAAAGTCGTACCTGTACCTTTAGCAGAGAAACAGCCCCAAATTGTCATGTTTCCACCTCTGTGCTTGACTGTAGGGATGGTTTTCTTAGGGTCATAGTCAGCATTTTTCTTCCTCCAAACACTAATTTTCAGTTTTTGGTGCTCAGATACAGTTTTTTTCTGCTTCAAGGAGGAACTACCTGATGAGAAGGGTTCCAAACCAGTAACAGGTCTCAAGTACAGGGGCATCATACATTGGGGTCTGGGCAATAAAGAAGACAACCTAATCTAAATCCATATTATGTGTTGCTCTGAACTTTAGTGGCTCCCAGGATCAACCTCTTCCTCAGCAGAATGTTCCCAAAAATTTGGGATCCATAGGTTGCAGTAAGGGGAACATGCTAACTACTCCAAAATGGTACAGACTCCCTATTTAGCTCTACGCACATGCTGCAGGGACACTGATTACTAAGGGAACTGCACTGAAAAATGCTTACTCTTTTGAAGGATATTTGTGCTCAGAGAAATATGAAGACTGCCATTGCCAACACCATGGGTGCTCAACCTGTGGACCTCCAGCTGCATTGCAAGGCTGACAGCTACAAGCATGAGGTTGAGCACCCATGGCCTACACTGACAGTAACTGCTATTGAACCAGCATAAAATGTCGCAATTTATCATCTGCATGCTTATTCAAGTTAGCAACTGAGTTCAAAGTGCTGAAGCCAGAAGATCCAAATGCCAACCAGGCAATTAGCATTTTCATTGGCAGTCTCTGTATTTTTCTCAGCACCAGCACTATTTTGATGTATTTACATGGTTTTCTTTAATCCCTGTTGAAAAAACTTTCCACCATTAAGCCCGGCCATAGACTGTTTTTGCCCGGCCATAGACTGTATTGGCACGCTGAATGTACCAAAGTTGATGAATCTATCAACTTGGGTACAACCAACCTGCTAGATTTACATGTGATTACTGCTAGCGGCTGTTATAGCCGCTAGCAATAATCACTCCCGGCGGGGACAGCTTTCCCCGCCCCCCACCAGGAGAACACTATAACTCCACGGGAGGGATTCCCCCATCAACACAGACAGTGTATTCTCCTGGTGAGGGGCGGAGGAAGCCTTCCCCGTCGACAGAACACAGTGATTATTGCTAGTGGCAATACATGTTATAGCATATAACATATACAGTAATAACATGTAAAATCCGCAAGACTGGCTGTACCCAAGTTGATAGATCCATCCTGTGGTTGCAGGAAAGGAATTTGCTCCTTCTATGGCTGGCCTTACCATGTTGTTGGATGTCTCAGATAAAGTTTGCATACTGATGTAGTCATTGCCAATTAAAGCAGACATTTGGATTGTTTTTAAATGTTATCTTATATCATATGCCTTATGTCAAGACAATAGCAGACAAACCCAGTTATACATATGCTGAGTTTAGATGAATTGGACACATTTGTTTGAGTCATGGCAGGCCGGCAGCCAGCATTCCTGGCCAGTGCGATATTTTCATTGTATATTTTTATTCTTTGGATCTTCGCAATTCCTTCTGTTACTTCCTTGATTCCTATATTAGAAATCTATGAGTTTAATGTGCTAAGGCTTAGAGTAAATTTATCATTAAGTTTATATGTCTGCATGAGTAAATTCCTGACATGTCACAAAATGAGCATGAGTAAAAAAAAAAAAAAAAGTATCTTTTCTGATCAAAAAGCAGTAATTCAGTTAGGTGTATATTTCCGCTGCAAGAATGAGGAAGCATTTCCTTAGCCTTCAGTGTAGTGTACTGATAGGGCAAAAGGTAGGAGTTATGTGTACAACACAATTAAAGGGGTTGTAAAGTCAGAAGGTTTTTTATCTTAATGCATTCTATGCATTAAGATAAAAAGCCATCTGTGTGCAGCAGCCCCCCTAATTCTTATCTGAGGTCCCTTTCTGTCCAGCGATGTCCACGAGTGTCTCAGCTGTCCGAGATTCCTGATTGACAGACACAGCAGCGGCGCCACTGGCTCCCGCTGCTGTCAATTAAAGATAGCTAGCCAATCAGGGGTGAGAGGGGGCAGGGTTGGGGCTTCGTGTCTGAATGGACACAGGGAGCCGCGACCCAGCTCGGGTGCCCCCATAGCAAGCTGCTTGCTGTGGGGGCACTCAACAGGAGGGAGGGGCCAGGAGGACAGAAGAGCGATATATGTAGTAAAACATGCTTATTATGCTCACTGTGGAACCTAAGGTGTTAATCCTGCGCATTGTGTAAAAAGTTTGTCCCCAATCTATCTCCTGACAGTACAGAGGCTTGGGGGCACTCTGCATATGCTCAATTTGGTGTGTATTGCTAGAGTTTTTTTTTTTTTTTCTGGTGAGGGTGTTTGTGATCAGCACAGGGCCAATCAGCACTGTCCAAACAGAGAGTCAGGGGGGAATGAAAACTCCTCCTACAAGGTTTAAACGGACACTGATTGAAGTCATAAGACTGCAACATACTGCTGATGAGAAAAGGTATTTAGCAGTTTATATTTACTAAAATATTTTAATTTATGTGTACTGTGGGAGACCAGATATATTGAATGCAGAGTCCTGGGTTTAGTAACACTTTAATGCTACTTATGCATCAAGATCTACATGATTGTGATAGCTGAAGATGCTGGGAATAGATGTTCCCTCTAACTAATGACTTAACAAATATGGGTCTGGCCTTCTGGAGGAGGGATAAAAGCATTCTCAGAGAAAACAGTGTGATCTTTTTGAGAGAGAAAAAAAGCTGTAAGAGCCGGTTCACACTAGAAAAGGCACGACTTGCAGGTCGCCTCACCGAGGCGACCTGCACACGACTGCCACGGCGATTTGCAAGAGGACTTCTGTGTAGAAGTCTATGCAAGTCGCCCCCAAAGTAGTACAGGAACCTTTCTTCCAAGTCGGAGCGACTTGCGTCGCTCCGATTAGAACGGTTCCATTGTACAGAACGGGAGGCGACTTGTCAGGCGGCTAGGTCGCCTGACAAGTCGCCCCCGTGTGAACCGGCTCTAAGTGTTAAACAATACTTGACCATGCACATAATATGAAAAACTGTATCTGATACTAGGTCAGCTTTATGAACCATTGTACTACTGTACTAGGGTTGTTATACAGCCATTTATGTCTTCCCAGCTACCTGCAACCAATATGCCTATAATACTTTGTCTAAAGAATATAGCAGGAAACATTTCACTTGCCTTCTCACATTTTCCATTCTGTTATCTGTCTTTTCAACATATTTAACAAGAAAAACTATAAGCTATTAAATAACAGATAAGGATGGATAGGCACGTTAGAAAATGTTATATATGAACTCCTGTCTTGGCTGCATTCAAGGTATACCCCAGCTCATGACGATCTTAAAAATAACAGTTCTGGTTTTGAAAGATCATTTGCTTTTTGTATATATCTGTTCACTAATGGACCTAGTTGGCAGAAAGTCCACTTGGAATGTCCATTGCTGTTGCCACACATATGATGACTGTTTAACCAACATTCCATATCTTATAAGGGCACAGTTGAGCTTGTGTCCATCTATTTCTCATCTAGCCTCCATTTGCAGGTAGTGTTTTTTAGACTCTCTTTTTGTGATGTTTACCAAAAATGAGAAAATAATGTCAAACAGCTGTAAAATAAAACATATCCAAAAATGCACCATATGTAACAGATCAGGTATATTTATATTTTTTTACCAGATAGATAGTGGCAATGAATACAAATAGAAGGAGCCTTCCAAGAGGTTTGCTGTAACTGTGGGCAAAATAAAAAATAACATGTATGATGCAGTGTGTCCTTGGCATTAACACAGCAGCCCTTGATTTTTTTGAGCCCCGTATCAGAGTTGTATTACAAATTAATTCTGCTAGTAAATCTGTTATTTTTCATCTTCATTTTTTTTTTACTGGGAGCCTGCAAAGCACCCATGATCATCAGTACACAGGTGCAATGCAGGACTCCTGCAGACTGTCGGTGTAAGCTGTCTGCTCGTACCTCGTACGAGCAGGCAGTTGCACAATGGCAAGAAGAAACAATGAACTTCCTAGAGAGCTCAATAGTGTCCTGGTTGTTCACTGAGAACTACAAGCCGACAGCCGAAAAGACTGTCAGTACTTTTAGTTCTGCCATTCACAGAACTCTGAAACTCCCAACACAGAAATGTTTTTTAAAACATTGTGACAGGGACGGAGAAGATGCCCGGCTCGCTGTCACTAGAGGCGACGGGTCGGGGAGAGGCTGCAGCAGTGGGAACATGATACATGTTCTACCCACCAAATGGGTGGAAAATGTAACATGTTCCCAAAGGTCAACTTATCCTTTTTAAACTTTTTTCCTAAAAGGTAAAAAAAAATTGTGATTGCATGAAGTGTTGGCTGGAGTTAATTTGTTAATCACTAATGTAAAGTCTATCTGCAGCTATTAGTTCACCCAACACGGGTGACTACACTGCTCTTCCATAGATACAGTGGAAGAGTGAGCATAGCACCCTAAGACAGGTAGTGGGTCTTTAAAAACGACATGGAAATTGATTTGCAAATGAAAACTAAAATTAGTAAAAAGATGGGCCGAAATGGTGGTGGATGGTTTAAGTTGGTTCTTAAAGCACAGTCACATTAAGCCCCCTCCCCCCACACAAACACTCATTATGTTTGCTAGGCAAGCACCCTATACGGCAATGCTTAGGGCTGCCAGTGGGTTGCTTGAATGCTGAATAGTGGTTTATGAACTTTCTCAATAAGTAGGAATTTAAACTTTTTGTGTGCTACATTGGTGAGGTGGCCTTCTTTCTAGGTTTAAAGTGGAGCAAAGAAAGGTCTCCCTGCAGATGCATATCCATGCTGTTCCTTGAATGGATGTGTAAGTGTGTGAGTGGCAACCTCAGCCTGGACTCAGACCAGGCCACGCCCCCAACGGATTTCGCTCTGCTCCTCGGAGCTTTGTCATGGGCATGAAGATGTGGGGGGGGGGGTATTTATGCATCCTTGGCCATCACTTAAATGTGCAAAGGACTGACAGGTGTGTGTAAGTCTGCATTTAAAGGATATGTGTGAAAAATGCAGGTTTATAATAAAGATGAATGAAACAGTCGAAGCAATTAAACTGCCAGAAGTTGTGATATTTAAAAGAAAATGTAATGCTTGACCAAAATTTAGGACTAGATTAAATGACCAAAATGCAAAAAGGAAAAAGCTAAATCTCCCTCCCAAAAACCCAATAAAAATATTATCTTTATTATTTTTAGTTTAACCACTTCCCGCCCGGTCTATAGCAGAATGACGGCCGGGCGGTGGTTCAGTTATCCTGACCGGGCATCATATGAAGTCCAGTGGGATAACATGCCAGCGCGCACCCACGGGGGAGCACAGCATGACGATAAGTGGTGCTGTGTGTCACTCTGACACACTGCATCTCCAATTGTAGTAAGGAGCCTCTGATGAAGGCTTCTTACCACGTTATCAGCTGTGACCAATCACAGCGTGAACCAGAAAGTGCCGGTAAGCGGGCTTTCCTCAGTTCGTGCTGACAAGGAGAGGCGATTGGCAGCTCTCCCTGTCAGAGTAGGGGTCTGTTCTGATAATCAGCACAGCCCCATCAGATTTGCCCATCAGTTGCCAGTCAGTGTCCCATCACAAACGCCTGTCAGTGCCCGTCAAAGTGCCAATCAGTGCCCAGCACAGTGCCAAGCAGTGTCTATCACAGTGCCAATCATTGCCCATCAATAAAACCTGTCAGTACCTCATCAGTGCTGCCCATCAGTACCATCTATTAGCGTTCATCAGTGCCACCCGCCAATGCCTGTCAGTGCTGCATATCGGTAGCTTTCAGTGCTGCAGATCAGTGCCGCCTATCAGTGCCCGTCAATTTTACATATCAGTTCCACCTAATCAGTGCTGCCACATCAGTGCCCAAACAAAATTTTATAACAGAATCAAAGAAAAACTTTTTTTTTTTCAAAAATGTCTGTCTTTTTTAGTTTGTTTAGCAAAAATAAAAACCCCAGTGGTGATCAAATACCATAAAAAAAAGCTCTATTTGTGGGAAGAAAATTATAAAAATTTAGTTTGGGTACAGTGTTACATGACCATGCAATTGTCATTCAAAGTGCGACAGTGCTTAAAGTTGATAATTGTCCTGGGTAGGAAGGGGGGAAAGTGCCATATAAGTGGTTAAAAACATGTAGAAAAAATATACTAAAGAAAAAATGAATTCTAAAGATTAATATCACTGTGGGTTAAATTTGTATAGAATCTCCAATGAGGAGATGACACAAATGAGGGTAAAGATGTGTATGAACTATCCATGGTTATGAGTAATGTCCCACTTATAGTTTAGGCCTTTAGGGATATGAGTATCCAGTCTAAAGATCCAATAAACTTCCCATAAACATAGAAGGGAGAAGCGGTCAGCACCGCTGGCTGGGCAATAAACCCTTTCATCTATCTGGACCTTGTAAGATTGTACATTTTGGTGGTGAAATTGTTGAAGTTCCTGGCCAGATTCGTGTTTTTATTGGTTCTGATATCAGAAAAGTGGTCTCTCATTCTGTCACTGAGTCATTTGGTCATCCTTCCGTCATACTGGATAATACATGTGGTGCAGGTAACCACATATATTACATACTTAGTGTGACAGTTAACCAGCTGTTTGATGGTCAAAGTCAAACCATTTGAGCAGGAAGTTATGGTGTGGGGATGACCTAGATGATTGCAGGTGGAACATCTGGTGGCATCACACCTGTAGTATTTAGCCACGTACGTGTAGATTGATTAGAGGTGCACATACTAGGAGAAACCATATTTCCTATGGTGCGGGCCTTCCTAGCAACATATCTGACTCCCATTCCAATATGGCCTTGTAGCTGTCATCACTATACAAAGCAGGTAGATGACTTGCCATGATGCATCTTATATCTTGGAATTGGAAACTATAGTTAGTAGAGAACACAGCTAAGTCAGATGATCTGTTTTGTTGAGGAGATTTATTAGTTGGTAGGTCCGTCCTGTTTAAATTTCTAACTTGGAGACAAACTTTTTTGACCTGTGAGCTATGGTAGCCCCATTCACAAAGTCTTTGTTCCAGTGACAGGGCTTCTCTGTCATAGTCCATCAAATTGGAACAGTTTCGCCTGATTTCTCAATTGACATTGACTATTTTTAATCCTTATGCTTCTAGCATATGTAAATAGATATGAAAGTATATCATATTTATTTGTTTTAAACTTTTTATTCCTACATTTTTTCACTTCCGGGTTTCCAGGAAATGCTACTTGAATCATCTGCCCTTACTCAAGATGATCATGGCCAGAAATGTTAGGAGGTGTTTTTCAAAGTGATTTCTCAGCAAAATAAAGCATGGAGACATAGATGGATGGGGGAGTTTGGTTTGAATTACTAAAAATTAAATAAATAGCGTTTTTGATTTGTGGTGCTCAGATGTAGTGTAGTTCCCTTTTTAACTCCTTGCCTCTGATGTAATGCATATATGCAGCAGCAGAGAGGATCAGCTTTAACCCCACACACCGCACTCATGAATCCATGGACGACTGAGGTTTCTGTGCTGAGAGACAGCTAATTGCAGTGGTCATATGATCAGGAGGTCTGTCTCACTTCCAGTTGTAAAGACCCATTTTAAAGGGGTTCTAGGGCTGGTCAGGAAGGGAGACAATAAAAAATCACAATCAAGTAATTTTTTTAAAGAGAGAAGTATGGCCAAAGCTAGTAACCAGCATTGCCTATGATCTTCCTGCAGCTGATTTTTTTATTATTATTATTATTACTGACTTACCATGCCTTGTTTTGCATTGTGTCTTTTTGTAGACGCAGGCATCCTGGTGGAGGCAGGGTGTTTAGTTGTTCATATGGGAGCCTCTAGCAAGGAGAAATAGTGAGTGGCACTGCCTCTGATTGCCAGATATGGGTCTGTAGACACAGGAGTGCCTAGGCTGCTTCATATACCAGGAAGGCGCACTGCTGTTTTTAGAAGGAATTCAAATAAAAGATAAATTTAAGAGTACTGCTTAGGTATAGAAGTGTTACTAAACCAAGGGCCCTGCATTCACTATATCTGGTCCTCTACAGTACACATAAATGCAATTATTTTAGTAAATATAAACTGCTAAATACCTTATCTCATCAGCAGTGTATAGCAGATAGACTTATGACTTTTATCAGTGTCCGGTCGAGCACTGGTTGAAGTTTGTAGGAGGAGTTTTCAGTCTCTATGTCCTATGAGGCTGCATGACTCCTGACTCTCTGTCTAAACAGTTCTGATTGGCCCTATGCTGATCACATGCACCCTCCCAAAAAAAAAAACTCTTTAGCAATACACACCAAACTGAGCATGTGTAGAGTGCTCCCAAAGCTCTGTACTATCAGGAGATGGACTGGGGATGTGGAAGAAGGGGAGGATCGGAGATAACAGGATCAGCCTTTTTGCACACTGCTCAGGAGTAAAGTGATTGTAAAGGCTCATTTTATTTTGTTTTGTTTTTTTTAAATAACAAAACATGTTATACTTTCCTTCTCTGTGCAGTTGGTTTTGCATAGAGCAGCCTGGATCCTACTATTCTCGGGTCCCTCTTTGATGCTCCTAGCCCCTCCCTCCTTTGATTGCCCCTCAGCCAGCAGCTTGCTACAGGGGGCACCCAAGCCGAGTCAGAGCTCCATGTATCCATTCAGACATAGAGCCCCGACCTGGCCCCGCCCCCTCTCTCTCCCCTTATTGGCTGACTGACTTTGATTGACGGGTGCGGGAGCCAGTGGCACCGTTGCTCTGTCTCAGCCAATCAGGAGGAGTGTCCTGCATGGCTATGGAGATCGTGGACATCGCTGGAGAGAGAAGGGGCTTAGGTAGGTAATTGGGGGGGAGGGGGGGCTGCTACACACAGAAGTTTTTTTTATCTTAATGTATAGAATGCATTAAGATGAAAAAACCTTCTGCCTTTACAACTCTATTAACCCCTTAGGTTTCACAGTAAGTTTAACAAGCATGCTTTACTGCATCTACAGACTGATTTTACTGTTATGGGTTTAGTAACAAGTTAACATTTCTAAATTTACCCTCTAACACAGAAAATCTTCACTTTTAAAAATTCAGTTCTCTTTAAAATGGAAAGAAAAAACTGGTGCTACTGTAAGTCCACTTCAGAAACATAATGTATTTTGCTGTATCTATGTACTAAGTTAAATTCCCCTTCACAGTTTATACTGTAGATTTTGTTCGCTGTATGATATGGTACTATATAAAATTTTTTTGACATAATCATCTGTTTTTTTGCTTTTCACGTGTTCAAACTAAGTATTCTTTATCATGGGATTTCAAGTGTTACGCTAATGAAACTGTATTTATCATTAGACGTAAATGTACTGCACTACAGGAACACTATGCATTTTTTAACAATTTCGTGTTTGTAGGCTTTGCTGTCTGTGGCTCTGTCATATTTAATGTACGGCTCCATTAAAAAAAAAAAAGCCAGGGGAGGATAGCTGGAGATGAGACTGTTGGGAAGAAGGTAGGTGTTATAATAATGCGTGGGCTTGAGTAGGCTAGTACTGGCAGCAGTGAGAATTAGTACAACAAAAGCATTGCTGATATTTTCAATGCAGTGGTGGAATTTGTGAAGGAATCTGAGCCTGGACAGAACAGGTACTGAATGGTATGTAATGCATTGACAGAGCATGATCTTATTTTATTATATGTATGGACTACTGAATCTCTCCTGGCTTAACTATTTGCCTTTTTATTTGCATTATAGAGACCTAAAATCTCTGCATTCAGATCCATTTTTATGAATGAGATATGATTTCCTGCCTTCTCCATTGAGCGAAGACTGATAAATATAGCACCAACAGTTAGAGATTGTACATTACCACATCTCAAACCTAAAATGACCATTTGAATAGATCTACTGCAGAACATTGCCACAATAACTATTTTCTCTTGATGCTTTTTGACTGCAGAGCATCATTTTGCAATTGAAACCTTATTTCATTTATTGCTGTAGACAATTACTACGCAGTTAATGAAGATAGTTTGGGTGCATCAAAGAAAGCAAATACACCTCTACCAACTATGTAGTTTGTTAAATTGTCATTTGTGTTTGTCTCGCGAAAAACAAACAGTAGGCATAAGAATGGTTTGCCCTAAGGAATAGACTTTTCTGTTGCAAATATATAGGATAACATGAGTCAGGCAGCAAAAGTAATGGAGCTTGAGTTTCTAAAGCAATTTACATTTCATAATGTACAAATCTGGAAATATCCCTGTCAGTCACAAATATTAACATCCCTGTTGCCTGTCTTCCTGTGTATTTTAAGGTTGACTGCTGCATACACATAGTTTTATTTTAGGTTTTATTATAATACAAATATTTACCATAAACAGTGTTTCTGCATTATCATCCTTTTTAAAAAAAAGTGTGCAAATGTTTTATGATTTTCCTTGAAAATTAATTTTTTACCTTTAAAATATTTTTGTGTTGCCCCTAAATTGCTTGTTTTTTTGTATATATAAAAAGAAACAAAATAATTACAGATTCATATACTTGGTCCTTACACAAAGCTGGTTTCCAGTTCACCCTTCAAGCTGTAGGTTAATGTGGGCAGTTTCTATCAAACCTTCTCTAGCTTAAAATGGCTGATACTCTTGAATATTAAGTTGCACTAACATAACACATAAATACAATGCTGATGATCTCAAGTTTAATGTAGAAATTGAACCCTTTGCAGACATATTTGTGAATGGTATTATTAGTATTTTTAAAAAAATGTTTAATTTAGGTTTACATTTTTTTTATATCTTTGAGGCCATTATAGTGCAACTTCAGCCATTATTTTCTTAAATTGGATAGGAAAGAAATACACCTCTGTTAGGTTTTTGTTGTATACCGCATGTGTACACATGAATAAAGCTTACCCTCACGTTCTGAGCATGCAATTTCCCAGCAGCTGTGGTTTATTTCTAAAGATATGATAATGGAATGTGCATTTCCAAATAAACCTTTAATTTAGAGGGTGCTCCCATTGCCACATGATTTACACAGCATTATGAGGTTTTTTTGAGAGAAAGAGAGAACAGAAAATGATGGCTTTCTAATAAGACAGCCAGTGAGGGGGTGGGTTACTGACTCATTTAATTGTGTGAGTAAATTTTACTTTGAACACTTAAGCAATTTAAACAGTTTTTTTTTTTTTTAACAGAGTAGCTAAGCAGAGCCTGTAAAATATTTAAGCATTTATATTGAGAATTTCAAATTTACCTGAACCACTCACCCCCCCCCTCACCCTCTCTCACCCCCCCCACCCCCCCCACCCTCTCTCACCCCCTCACCCTCTCTCACCCCCCCTCACCCTCTCTCACCCCCACCCCCCTTACCCTCTCACACCTCCCCTTCTTCCCCTCTCTTTGTGTGTGTGTGTTTGTGTATATATATATATATATATATATATATATATATATATATATATATATATATATATATATATACACAGTTGTGCTCATAAGTTTACATACCCCGGCAGAATTTGATTTCTTGGCCATTTTTCAGAGAATATGAATGATAACACAAAAACTTTTCTTTCACTCATGGTTAGTGTTTGGCTGAAGCCATTTATTATTAATCAACTGTGTTTACTCTTTTTAAATCAAAATGGCAACAGAAACTACCCAAATGACCCTGATCAAAAGTTTACGTACCCCAGTTCTTAATACCATGTATTGCCCCCTTTAACGTCAATGACAGCTTGAAGTCTTTTGTGGTATTTGTGGATGAGGCTCTTTATCTTCTCAGATTGTAAAGCTGCCCATTCCTCTTGGCAAAAAGCCTCCAGTTCCTGTAAATTCTTGGGCTGACTTGCATGAACTGCACGTTTGAGATCTCCCCAGAGTGGCTTAATGATATTGAGGTCAGGAGACTGAGATGGCCACTCCAGAACCTTCACTTTATTCTGCTGTAGCCAATGACAGGTCGACTTGGCCTTGTGTTTTGGATCATTGTCATGTTGGAATGTCCAAGTACGTCCCATGCGCAGCTTCCTGGCTGATGAATGCAAATGTTCCTCCAGTATTTTTTGATTCTTAATAACATACTGCATTCATCTTGCCAACAGTTTTGACCAAATTTCCTGTGCCTTTTGTAGCTCACACATCCCCAAAACATCAGCGATCCACCTCCGTACCGTTCATCATAGGCCTTGTTGACTCCTCTCCAAATGTAGTGTTTATGGTTGTGGCCAAAAAGCTAAATTTTGGTCTCATCACTCCAAATGACTTTGTGCCAGAAGGTTTTAGGCTTGTCTCTGTGCTGTTTGGCATATTGTAAGCAGGATACTTTGTGGCCTTTGCTTAGTAATGGCTTTCTTCTGGCAACTCGACCATGCAGCCCACCTTTCTTCTAAGTGGCTCCTTATTGTGCATCCTTAAGCAGCCACAGCACATGTTTTCAGAGAGTCTTGAGTCCCCTGAAGTTATTTGTGAGTTTTTCTTTGCATCCCGATTAATTTTCCTGGCAGTTGTGGCTGAAATTTTAGTTTGTCTACCTGACTGTGGTTTGGTTTCAACAGAACCCCTAATTTTCCACTTCTTGATTAGAGTTTGAACACTGTTGATTGGCATTCTCAATTCCTTGGATATCTTTTTATATCCCTTTCCAGTTTTATACAGTTCAACTACCTTTTCCTGCAGATCCTTTGACAATTCTTTTGCTTTTCCCATGACTCAGAATCCAGAAATGTCAGTGCAGCACTGAATGAAAGATGCAAGGGCCTGTCAGGAGTCCAGAAACACATTGACCTTTTATACACGCACACTAATTACAGGTGAAGATGGTTACCTTTTAATAGCCATTCAAACTCATTTGTGTCAACTTGTGTGCATGTTATCAGGCCAAAATCACCAGGGTATGTAAACGTTTGATCAGTCATTTCGTTAGTTTCTGTTGCCATTATGATTTAAAAAGAGTAAATACAGCTGACTGATAATAAATGGCTTCAGCCAAACCCTAACCATGAGTGAAAGAAATGTTTCTGTATTATCATTCATATTCCCTGAAAAATGGCCCAAAAATCATAAATTCTGCCAGGGTGTGTAAACTTATGAGCACAACTGTGTGTGTGTATGTATGTATATATATGTGTGTGTGTGTGTGTATATATATATATATATATATATATATATTTATATAATATTCTGTGGGGTTGATTTACTAAAGGCAAGTAGAGGTTAATGAATGTGGTAAAGCTTCACTTTATAAAGAATACCTAATCATGTGCAAGGAAGGTGTGGTTCTATTGCGTACCTAGGTGGCTGCTGATTCTATGGGGTTGATTTACTGAAGGCAAGTACCCTGTTCACTTTGCAAAATAATTTTTCTCAAAGCTTGGTGAATGTGGTGGAATAAAAAACAGCATTTTTGCTTGCACGTGATTGGATGATGGAAATCCTCAGAACTTCACCACATTCACTAAGGTTTTGGGAAACTTAGTGCAACTACTTGCCTTTAGAAAATTAAACCCTTTGTGTGTGTGTGTGTGTGTGTGTGTATATATATATAAATGAATATAAAAATTCTACACACCCCTGTTAAAATGTCAGGTTTCTGTGATATAAAAAAATGAGACAAAGATAAATCATTTCAGAACTTTTTCCACCTTTTAATGTGACCTATAAATTGTGCAACTCAGTTGAATAACAAACTGAAATCTTTTAGGTGGAGAGAAGTAAAGATAAAAAACTAAAATAATATGGTTGAATAAGTCTGTACACCCTTAAACTAATACTTTGTTGAAGCCCCTTTTGATTCTATTACCGCACGGCACATCTTGACTGAGCAAGATTTGCCGACTCTTCTTTGCAAAAATACTCCAAAACTGTCAGATTGTGAGGGCATCTCCTGTGTACAGCCCTCTTCAGATCACCCCACAGATTTTCAATCGGATTCAGGTCTGGTGAAGGTGAAGCCATTACTTTGTTGATTTGGATGTATGCTTTGGGTTGTTGTCATGCTGTTCAGATTTCTAGCAGAAGCCTGAAGGTTTTGTGCCAATATTGACTGGTATTTGGAACTGTTCATAATCCCCTCTATCTTGACTAAGGCCCCTGTTCCAGCTGTGAAGAAAAACAGATCCAAAGCATGATGCTGCCACCACCATGCTTCACTGTGGGTATGGTGTTCTTTTGGTGATGTGCAGTGTTTTTTTTGTGCCAAACATATCTTTTGAAATTATGGCCAAAAAGTTCAACCTTGGTTTCATCAGACCATAACACATTTTCTCACATGTTTTTGGGAGACTTCAGATGTGTTTGAAAAATTTAGCCAGGCTTGGATGTTTTTCTTCATAAGAAAAGACTTCCTTCTTGCCACTCTACCCCATAGCCCAGACATGTGAAGAATACGGGAAATTGTTGTCACAGGTACCACACAGCCAGTACTTGCCAGATATTCCTGTAGCTCCTTTAATGTTGCTGTAGGCCTCTTGGCAACCTCCCTGACCAGTTTTCTTCTCTTTTCATCAATTTTGGAGGGACGTCCAGTTCTTGGTAATGTCACTGTTGTGCCATATTTTCTCCACATGATGATGACTGTCTTCACTGTGTTCCTGTTCCATTGTATATCTAATGCCTTGGAAATTATTTTGTACCCTTCTACTGACTGATACCTTTTAACAATGAGATCCCTCTGATGCTTTGCAAGCTCTCTGTGGACCTTGGCTTTTGCTGTAGGATGCAATTAAAAATGTCAGGTAAGACCTACTAGAACAGCTGAACTTTATTTGGGGTTAATCAGAGGCACTTTAAATTATGGCAGATGTGTACTGACTCCTTTTTAACATGAGTTTGAATGTGATTGCTTTTTACTAAACACAGCAACATCCCCAGTTATAAGAGGGTGTGCACACTTATGCAACCACATTATTTAATTTTTTTATTTTTAACCCCCCCCCCCCTAAAAGATTTCAGTTTATTTTATAATTGAGTTGTACAGATTATAGGTCACATTAAAGGTGGAAAATTTTCAGAAATGATTTAGCTTTGTCTCATTTTTCTTAAATCACAGAAACCTGACATTTTAACAGGGATGTTGTAGACTTTTTATATCCATTGTATTTATTAAACATGACTACTTGATTTGATTGTAGCCGTAGAAGGGGACATACCCTGAAAGCTTGTCCTGAAAAATTGTATGTTAGTGCAAAAAAAAAAAGTATCACGGACAGTACTCAATTTTCTCTTAAACATGACTGTAATACATTTATATGAAACTACTATAATATTTTCTTTAAGTATACTATATATTAAATATTCTAAAAGCATTGTTATGTGAGACAGAAAATGGGCTATAAGTTGCACTGTTTCTTCTCTCAGCCTCTTAAGGTGGGGTCTGCACAAATACTAGGTATTCTGCATCCAGTGCCTGTGGATCCTACTCCAAGAAATGGAAAATGAAGTTGCCCTGTCTTCAAAAAAATAATAAAAATCCTACATCCTCCAGTGTATGTAGTGTCACTTGCAGAATTATTTTCATTTCTTCATATAAATGCATTGGGAAAAGATCAAGTGTCCCTTCTCACCAGAAACTGCCCAGCAGTCATAAATATCATTATTTAAATCCCCATTACCCAAAGACCACTTTTAGCTTTGCAATCCGCTTTGGTCCCACTGCTGCCTTTGTATGTAGTGTCTCTGGACTAACCTTGTCGTCCTGTCAGATTAGAAGTTTAAGGGTAATTCTGTTAAAAATAAAGTCACTGATGTTATTTTTATTTTATGCATGCATGTGTCATTTACCTACTATTTATACAGATACTCCTCGTTTAACGACCTACCTGTTTAACGACTGCTCAGACTTACGACCAGCTCTCCACACCTGAACGACGCGCTGTACATCATTGTATTGTAGAGTACAGTACAGAATTTTCATTTGTGTTCTGTGCTTATGCAAATTAAAACAAAGTTATTGAGCTGGAGTTTTGTGTTAAGACCTTTTTTTTACAGTACAGTACAGTAGTTAAGAATGCCTAAAATACTGATTTCTTGTGACTCCTCGTTTAACAACCAATTTGTTTAACGACTTGGTCGTTGGAACAGAACCTGTCGTTAAGTGAGGAGTACCCATATATCATCTCTTGGTCCAAATGCTTGGTGCAATAATTATAGCTACTGTTTATTTGCATTGTTTGCATGTATTAGCCAAAATTGTTATTTTTTGCTGCTTTAATTTGGTAGAAAAGGTATAATTGGTGCAAATCCTGGGCTGAAAGGTGAGGGAGTCATTTGCCTAGGCTCAGCTTCTGAACCTTGTGAAGGTCTCAGACTCCTCAGTCCCAGCTTTCTATGCTCTCAAAGTGCTGAATTCCTGGGGTTCATCTAAGACAGAGGTTTAAGCACTTTTGTTAGTGTATTTGCTAATAACTATTTCTAGATTATTTGTCCTTTTTTTTGTATAAAAAAGAAAATAATATCCTGGTCAATGATTTTTTTTATTATTTTCTTTATATTTTAGAAATTGTTGCTTTTGGCTCCCGAAGTTGCTCTGACACTGTTAAAGGTGTGAAAAGGAAAAAAATAGTAACAGAAAACCACCTAAAGAAAATACCTAAGTCACCATTAAAGAATGTCACCAAGGAGAAGCAAAGGCAAGATCTAGACTCCTACACATCATCCAGCTCTACTCCCTCAGGATCCAGTCATTCAAAAGAGAAGGAGCTTTTGCTGGTAGAACTACATAAACAAAGCATCAGACAAAGCAAAGGTTCAAATTCTGAGCTAACTGGACAGTCTGCTAAGTCTGGGGTGTCAATGCAGGCTAAAAAACTGTCTGTTCCACCAGACTTATGCAACGGGAAAACTGAAGGCTTTGATTTTGGTGGCAAAATGACTTTAATCAAGGAAACTAGTGTTTCTAGTGTATTACCAGTCTGTGAGAAAAGTGCAAATCGTAACTCAGAGAACACCAATAAGCAGTATTCATGTGCAAATTCAGCTTTCGATGTTTTATTAAAAGCAATGGAGCCTGAACTCAACACTTTGAACCAGTCTCGGGCACCTTGTGGCACTCAAACGGAAAAGCAGGGGCATAATAACAATCAAGCAGCTTCAGTAACATACATAAGTTCAAGTCCATCTTCTTTGTCTCAAAGGGAATCAAGTGCTAAATATTTACATTATCATCATAGACCTCAGAGTGGTCAGCCTTGCATGTCAATTAAACACTCTCCAAATACCCAGGGCCATTTAGGTATTAAGGAAGAACAGTGTGAGATGCAAATACCTGCTGCCTGTTCAGGGTACTCCAGTGCTCTGGACATAACCAAACATAAACAAGTTTATCATGTAGCTGTAACTTCTTCCCTAGTTAGTTCTTCAACTAATACAGTAACTCAGGTTCTTTCGCTGCCAGTAAATTCTTTATCTAATTCTTCTAATCTGTCTTTAAACTCCACATACAGTGTAACCCAAGTCGCCTCACTTATTACTGGGGAGCAAATGTGCAATATTGTTTTGAAGGATCAAAAACCTAAGAAACAAGGTAAATACATATGTGAATATTGTAACAGGGCGTGTGCAAAACCCAGTGTTCTCCTAAAGCACATTCGATCACATACTGGGGAACGTCCATATCCTTGTGTAACATGTGGATTTTCTTTCAAAACAAAAAGTAATTTGTACAAGCACAAAAAGTCTCATGCACATGCCATTAAACTTGGACTAGGTATCAGAACAGATTCTGGTGGCATGCTCCTTTCACAGGATTCTGAAAAAGCACTTTTTATTAGTTCAGATGCAGATGACAGTGGAGAAAGTGATGAGGAGTATACTTCAGAGGAAAGGCAAGAAGATCAAAGCCTTTCAAGCATGGAATTCCCAGAAAATGTAAAAATGGCATCTGCATCTGACAGCATTTCACTGAAAGAAGGAAGGTCTTCCTCAAACAGCCCTGTTGCAATGTTGCAAGACAGTTCTGACAACCGCATAGAGACAAAACTGACGGAATTACCTAAAGTTGTTGTTTATCCAGTCAGTGTTTCTCCGTTGAGAGCTGATAGCCCAAAAGTTTTAGAATCTACTTCTGAACATTTTGTAGCACAAATGGCAGAATTAAAAACAAAAAACAAGCCTTTAAATGTTTTGCGAATGTGCTCATTAAGCGAATTAGAGCAGTCCTCTCATAAAATTTGTGAACTAGTTCAGGCTGAAAACAAACAGCCAACAAATATAACTTCTCATGCACAGCTGCAGAGACAGCAAGCTACTGATTGCTCCCAAGAGCAGCAGAGCAAATGTCTCTTAAGTCCTCGAAGTTTAGGAAGCACAGACTCTGGATATTTCTCCAGGTCAGAGAGTGCAGATCAAGCTATGACTTCTCCATCGCCTTTTGTTAAACTTTTGCCCTCCTTTGAAAAAGATCTGACTAAAAATGTAAGTTCTTTGGCACACCCAGCTGTTCATGGGACAATTGTACAACCAGTATGTGTTGAGAAACCACCTTCTGCTACAGGAATAATGAGGCCTCCATTAGGATCAAGAACGCTTGAAGAACGTATTTCAAAGTTAATTTCAGACAATGAAGCATTGGTTGATGACAAACAACTAGACAGTGTGAAGCCAAGAAGAACCTCATTGTCGAGAAGAGGCAGCATTGATTCACCAAAGTCTTACATATTTAAAGATTCCTTCCAGTTTGATCTAAAACCCCCAGGAAGACGTACAAGTTCCAGTTCTGACATACCAAAGTCCCCTTTCACACCAACGGACAAGTCCAAACAAGTTTTTTTTCTTTCTGTTCCTTCACAATACCCTTCCATTGACTGTTTACCAATTACAAGAAGCAATTCAATGCCCACAACAGGGTATTCAGCTATCCCCCCTGTAATTCCAGCTTCCCATCCTCTCCGAGGAAGCCAGTCATTTGATGACAAAATAGGTACTCTTTATGATGATGTGTTTGTTTCAGGACCACCTATGCCCCAGCAAACTGTTCATCCCCGCACTCTTGTTAGACAGGCTGCTGTTGAAGACTCATCAACCACTGAACATTGTGGCCTGGGACCTGCTCGATCGGTTGATGAAAGTTATCCTACAAGCAAATCCTTGCAGGATGTCTTGCTGCCTA
The DNA here is from genome assembly GCA_037952925.1 of Lithobates clamitans. Lineage (NCBI taxonomy): Eukaryota > Metazoa > Chordata > Amphibia > Anura > Ranidae > Lithobates > Lithobates clamitans. The sequence continues at coordinate 16,075,058 of JBBGZY010000239.1, read as the reverse complement.
GAAGTAAATCTTTTGTGCAAGGGTCTAGTTTAGACAAAATGAAAAAAACACATCAGGGTCGTGGTACAATGTTTGAATGTGAAACATGTAGAAATAGGTACAGAAAGCTAGAGAATTTTGAAAACCATAAGAAGTTTTACTGTTCTGAGTTACATGGACCAAAGAGCAAAACTATAGCTCGAGAAACTGAGCATAGCACAACTTCAACTATTTCTCAGCCTCAAATTCTTCATTATAGAGTTGGTACTTCAACTGGAACTTTGGAACAGCCACTGCTTATCCGGAAACGAAGAAAGATGAAAAGTGTAGGTGATGATGATGAACCCCAACAAAGTGAATGTCGTCTAACTCCAGAAAATATGGAACCTCTGAAAAATGTAGCTAGCACAAAATCCTCATCTACTATCACAATTTTAGGCTCACAATCATGTACTGTTTCAAGTCCTCAAATACAGTTGGTAGCAAGAAACACAGAAACAAATACTGATATGAAGGTGCTTGGAGTAGACAAGAACACAAACTTCATTTTAACAGAAAAAGTGGAACTTAAATGTCAGGGAACTTGTATTTCAGTAATTCAACACACAAATTCATTGAGTAGACCCAACTCATTTGAGAAATCAGAATCTGTTGAAAGAGTTTCACCGGTACCATTTTATGAACATCACAAGTGTAATGTAAAGAATCCCATGAATACAGTTAATATTCAAGAAGAAAAACCCCATCATGCCTCTCATAGCTCCTTGGGTGGATCAGTTGACACATCAAAAACAGAAGTCCATGAAAGCCAACAAAGTGCACTTACAGAAAGAACAGCATCAGCTCCTCAATCTCGTCTGGTTCGCCAACATAACATTCAGGTTCCAGAGATTTTGGTTACAGAGGAACCAGAAAAAGATCCAGAAGCTCAAGGAAATGATCAAGAACCTCAAGAAAAATTTAGCTGGCCACAACGCAGTGGAAGTCTTTCCAGTTTGCCTACCGAAAAACTCCCTCCCAAAAAGAAAAGAATTCGTTTGGCTGATCTTGATAACTCATCTGCTGAATCAAGTTTTGAGTCTACCTATTCAAGAAGCCTGAGCCGAGAGAGCAGTTTATCCCGTGCCTCAAGTTTTTCAGCTTCATTTGACAAAGAAGAGACTTCAAAAACTGAGAGTTTCTCAAAAACAGATAGTATAAACAAATCTTCAGAGTTCCTTACAATTCCAACAGGTTTAAATGCGTTTGGAGTTCCAAGGGAAATGAGGAGAGCTGCATCGGAGCAAATAAACTGCACACAACCTTCAATGGAAGTCTCAGACTACAGAAGTAAATCATTTGACTGTGGCAGCATGTCTAGATCAAGATCTATGTCGCCAACTAATATTATGACTTCAAGATCATCTTTTGTGTGTAGAACAAGTACTGGACATGTTCCCCTATTAGAAAGGAGGAGAGGACCACTTGTAAAGCAGATATCTTTAAATATTGCAGAAACTGGTGTTGCTACTTCTAAACCCAAAGTCCATCAGTCAGAAACACCTGTATTGTCACAAAGCATGCATGCAGTAAACAGATCATTAATGGATTTTACAGTGTGCCCAAAAGAATTCTCTAAGCAAAAACTTGTAACCGACAAACATTTTTCAGCTGAAACCTCAAAGCTTGCTCCGCATAGTGACGTCAATGTTTCAATAAATGCAACTAATACGAACTTATTTAAAGATTTAACCATTGGAAAGCAAAGCATGTTGCAAATTGATGGAAAAGAGAAGTATGTGTCTCACAATAAGAAGGAAGGTAAAACAAGTTTTGCTCCCAAATATCAACTTGAATGTCAGAAAATCCAAGAGAACCAGTTTTGTGCTTCAAAACCAATTGCAATGATTTTGCCAAATAGCTCTTCTGAAGACAATAGACTTAGTAGCACATCTTGGAATTTAAAGACCGATACTACAGACAGTAGACCCAGTATATGTATGACCATGCAAAAACAAGGCAAACTGTATTGTAATTTACAAACCACACATTCAATAGTTGTTCCAGTTCATAACTACAGCAATTCTCTATATTACGGGTTTCCTCCAATTACTTCTCTTCCTGAGATTTTAGTAACACAAGACCATGGGAATCAAATGATTTTTAAAGCCAGTTCAGGTACTGTGACAGAGAAGGAACAGATGCCAAAGCCTAATGAGGAGCCCAGCAGACCTCCTGTAAGCTCTCCCAAAAACGCAGAAAGTTGTCTTCCACGATCTGCACCTCAAAAAGCACCAGTAGCTGGCCTAGTCCCTCAGCAAGAGACTTCAGCCTCAAGCAAGCGAATGCTTTCACCAGCCAATAGTCTTGATATTGCTATGGAGAAACAGCAAAAGCGTGTAAAGGATGAAAGTGGGGCTGCAAGTAATACTAGTGGTCAGCAAGTGCATTTGATGAGCATAAATGCTGTGGAGCCTGGTAAACAAAGAAAGCCAATGCTAGTAAGACAGTTTTGCACTACAGACCCAGGTGAAAGCTTGGATAAGGATGTTAATCCTGGAAAGTATAGCCCCAAAGATCGATCTTTGGGGTCACAGATCACCAGCTTCCATTCCTCTGCAAAACCCATTTCTGATGTAAAAGAAACAATTGAATGTGAGAAAAATAAATCTCCTGAACGTTCTGGTCCTAGTGTAAGAATGTCGCCAGAACCTTCTACCAGCACTCAAGCATGCTCTTTGAAGCCTGCATATAGTAGCCAAGAGAGGTCATCTGTTAATACTAAAGCAGTTAATATTCAAGGCCAAATAAAACTTGGTGCAGCAATATCAGTGGTAAATGCAGGGGATATGCATAGGCTGTCTTTTCCAAGCCTGAAAACATCAACAAGTTTCACATGGTGTTACCTGCTGAAGAGGAAGCCAATCCATCTTCCACAGAATGACCAAAAGACATCTGCCTATGCTTCCTGGACTATCGGTTCTAATAATCCAAACCCACTTGGATTACCCACCAAAGTGGCTCTGTCGCTGTTAAATTCAAAGCAGAAGTGTGAGAAGTACATGTTTACTTCAGTGAAAACCTCTTACGCTAGGCATGACATCCTGGTGTATTCAAGCAAATGGAAAAGAAATGCGAAAGAGGTAATAAACTAATTATGTGAGAATCAATATAAAATATTATTCAGCCCAACTCAATTCAACTCAATATGTGAATCTACAGGAGAGAGTAGGAACCTTAAGGCCCCATTCACATATTTGCATTAATTAGTTTCATTTGTTTTGCAGCAAAGCACACATGAGAATGTGCAGTAAAAATGCATGTCTTTGTTCATCAATGCGTGCAATAAAAATGTGCATTTTTACGTGCAAAGATTTTATTGGGGGCCATTAAAATTACAGCTTCTTTCTACTCTTAGTAAAAAGTAGATCTATGATTATAATCCCTCCAAATACCACAATATTGCCGGAAGGATATGTCCTCTTCCTCTACCTATATTTTTTGCTCTAGCATCTCCAATTTCAGAGGTGAAATTTGGACCATTAAAGGACAGCTGTACTTATCTTCTGTTATCCTTAGTAAACTCCCCCAGCTCCCTTTCCATATCACATATATAAATTACCTGTCCCTGCATAAGTGGTGGACTGCCTTTCCATAGAAATAAATGAAGGTTGCACCACTCCTACGGAGCAGGGGCAAAGCCTGACTGCTGTGCAGCATTTTCTTAAAAATTCAACCAAAGATCTTACGGCGGGGACAGGCATGTGTGAGAGTTGGAAAGGGTTACAGGGGAAGGACATCAAAGACTAAGGATAACTGTACTAAAAGTACACTTGTTCTTAAAGAGCTTAATTTGAGCATGTATAAAGAGGGAATGGAGAACCTGTATTTCTTAAAAATCAATGAAGTGAAGGGAAAAATCCCTCACTATGCAATTACCCAGAGATCAGGAGGAAGTAACAAACTGCGCTAGCCAAGACGGTAAATTTCAGTCAGATATCCTGACAAACTAATGATAACTTGTATAAAAAACCATTTTATTAAAGTGACTCTAAAGCCTGGACATTTTTTTTTTTACCTTAAAGTGATATTAAAGGCTTTTTTTAAAAAATAACAAATATTTCATACTTACCTGCTCTGTGCAGTGGTTTTGCATAGATCAGCCCCGATCCTCCTTTTCTCGGGTCCCTTGCATGCACTCTTGGCCCCTCCCTCCTTCCGAGTGCCCCCGGAGCACCCAAGCAGGCTGATTCCCAAGCCGGGGCTCTGTGTGTCCATTCACACACAGAGCCGCGGCTGACCCTCCCCCCTCTCTCTCCTAATTAACTCACTGGCTGTGATTGACAGCAGCCAATGAGGTGGGAGAGTCTCTGGATCGAGATGGGGCTCAGGTAAGTATTTGGGGGGGGGGTGCTGCACACAGAAGGTTTTTAACCTTCATGCATAGAATGCATGAAGGTAAAAAACCATGAGCCTTTAGAATCACTTTAATGCATTCCCTGCGTGCTATCTCAATCTAGCACCCTGCCCTTCTGCAGGGGATCTCTCACTCTAAATTAAATTCTGTGAGCAGAGAGCAGAGGACAAGGCTCAGTTGCACTGTGTGTATCTATAGATGCACACAGCCTGTCTCTGGATCAGGCCCTCATGTCTACCCCTATAGCAAGCAGTTTGCTATGGGGGCAGACACAGAAGAGGAGAAGCAGACAGCTGGTGCGTGGACCGTAGAAGAAAAATGTTTATTTTAAAAAATTACCTTTTACAAAAACATGAACTTTTTCTTCTGAATATGCTGAGTTAATGTCTATGTGTGTGGACGTGTTAGATTTTATGATTAAATATTTTTTATCCATCAACTGTGATTGTAAGTATCCAGCATTTTTTTTTAAATATGTCGTAACAATAATTTTGCTTTTGTACAGGGTTTCCTCATACAAAAAATTTGTTATGACAGTGGATTTTGCATTCAAGTCTCCAATTGCAAATTGTTAGTATGCAATTCAAAATAATGGCTCACAATATTTTAGGCTGATTTTCTTAAAAATACTGTATTTACAATCGCATTAATTATGATTGGACATTTTTTCAAGTTCAATATCTCTATTAAACTTTTGTTTTTGCATTTTCAATATTAGATGTGTTTGAAAAAATTTGAGTGCCATTTTCAGTAAAGCCTACAGTATATGTATGTTCCAATACAAAGAGCACCTCCAAAAGGCAACTAAAGGCATTGAGGATACATTTATTGTATGTAAGGCATTTAGTCCAATCTTTAACCACTTACGAACCAGCCACTGTCGTTATACGTCGGTATTATGATGTAGAATACCGGGGTTATGGCAGCTGATAGCTGCCATAACCCGGTATTTTCTTCAACAGCGGGCGGTCCTCTTTCAGATAAAAGTGGTCTCCGCGGCGGATTCGCCGCGAGATCACTTTTGTCAGTGACGGGATAGGTGCCACCCCTCCCGCCGCCCTCCGGTCGCCTCCGCCGCTACTGGAGCCCCTGGTAGCAGCGGAGACGATCCATTCCTCTCCCCTCAGTAGCATGGAGCCCAGTGTGGGAAAGATGGCCCCCATTAAGCTCCATAACATTGGATGATGGAAGCGACATCAAACATCACTTCCGCCCAATGCTCTTTAGGAAAAAAATTACTTTTACACTTAAATGCAATAAAAAAAAAAAAGTGACATCTGAGGTCTTTTTGACCCCAGATCTCACAATAAAGAGGTCCTGTCATGTTTTTTTTTTATTACATTCCTTGTAACATGAATAAAAGTGACCCACATTTTTTTTTTTTTTTAGAAAAAAAGGACAGTGTAGAAAAAAAAAAATAGTATAAATAATAATAAAAAATATTTTTTAAGAGCCCCGTACCGCTAAACTCCCACACAGAAGCGAACGCATAGGTAAGTTGCAAACCACACATGTGAGGTATCGCTGCAATCGCTAGAGCGGGAGCAATAATTCTAGCAAAAGTCCTCCTTTGTAATTCAAAACTGGTAACCTGTAGAAATTTTAAACTTCGCCTATGGATATTTTTAAGGGTAAAAGTTTGTCGCCATTCTACGAGCGGGCACAATTTTGAAGCATGACATGTTGGGTATCAATTTACTTGATGTAATACTATCTTTCACACTATAAAAAAAAATTGGGCTAACTTTACTGTTGTCTTATTTTTTAATTAAAAAAAGTGTATTTAAAAAAAAAAAACATTGTAAGACCGCTGCGCAAACACGGTGTGACTTAAAGTATTGCAACAACTACCATTTTATTCTCTAGGGCAGGGACATGCAATTAGCGAACCTCCAGCTGTTGCAGAACTACAAGTCCCATGAGGCATAGCAAGACTCTGACAGCCACAAGCATGACACCCAGAGGCAGAGGCATGATGGGACTTGTAGTTTTGCAAAAGCTGGAGGTCCGCTAGTTGCATATCCCTGCTCTAGGGTATCTGAAAAAAATATATATATAATGTTTGGGGGTTCTAAGTAATTTTCTAGCAAAAAAAAAAAAAAAAAAATATTTTAACTTGTAAACAAGTTTGAAAAATAGGCCTGGTCCTTAAGTGGTTAAAATAAACAGAAGATATTTGATCTGATGTAAGTGTGAAAAGCCATATCTGAAACTTTTTTTTTATTTCACAACTGGATTTTTAATTTGGAATTTGTGTGTTTGTAACTGCAAATATCACGTTAATGTATGTCATGCATATTTATTAGAAGTTACAGTTAACCTTTTCTCTGTCATGATATAGTCATCTCAAAGCCAGTCTTCAGTAAATCAATTAGAAGGTCAGAAAACTGCAGAAGCAAGTAGTGAACAAGAGAAGGAAATTTTCCAAAATCGAAATGAGCCAAGAAGAGTGAAAATTTTTGATGGAGGGCAAGTATTTCTCTCTCTCTCTCTCTCTCTGTATGTGTGTGTATATATATATATATATATATAATTACTTTCGCGTATAATGCACATTTTTTGGCATGCATGCTAAACATGTAGATATTACATAGGATTTGGTAAAGATTAGAGTTGCTACACATGACCTAATCTCATTGATAATTGCTAACTTGGTGGTTCATGCTACACTCCACTTTTCTCCCAGCTGGCCCGCTGGAAGCGATCAATGCAAGTGCTAATACCTCTCTTCATTGAGATATGTGATAGGCACAAGGGAATGACTTTGCTACTGATACAACACACATGTTAGGATAAAAATAGGTGGGCTCCTTGTGAAAATTCTTGTTGCTTGGATGTATTTACTTATTGCCTGAATCACTAATCCACAATAAGCATGCCACAAGTGGTGTCAGCATAAATCAGAAAGCCTGCTCTGCAAAATTAATCTGTGTCAATGACTGAAGATAGAGGGTGAGTGTGATAGCTGGGCAGCTTTCATTTTCAGAAGGAGATAGGAATGCGAGCCCCATTTTTTTTTTTAAATAATTTCAAAATGGGTGAGTGGAAGGAGTGTGTACTGTAATGAGAAGCTGCTAGGCCTGTCAAGTACTTTAAGAGATCCCGAAGACTTATTGCAGTAGGTGGCAATGACTACGTTTTTTTTTTTTAATGGTAATTAATATTGTATTTCTGCGTCATTCTTTGGGTTCAGTCTGGGTAAAGATTAATCATTTTGCATTCAGAGTGTGGAAGAAGCAAGTTAGAAAACCATGCAATTGGCAAGATGAGGCATCTTAAAGCTGAACTCCGGGCACAAAAGATTGAAATATATTCCTCAAAAACCACAAAGGATATAAATCTAATTTGTTTGCATTAAATGCCTTTGGAAACCTGGAAATTGCCTTGTAAAAATAGCACTGATATCACTGTACTACACTCTGTGCTTCTACAGAGAGCAGGGCTGCGGTAGGCACCCAGCAGATCACCCACTTCTAGCTGCCTGCAGAAAATTACTACTCATAGTACACCAAGATTAGTAAGACCAGTAAGAATATACGCACCTCTCACATATAAGCAATATTTTGTTATCCTGGAGTTCAGCTATATTTATTTATTTATTAATTGCAAACATAGGTCTCGGTATAGTTTTCATTCACTAGTACATTGGATCATGTGACTTGGAACAAGGAAGTCAATCTCCTTATCAGGACGCAAAATTTCAAGTCCTGACCTACTAGCCAGGCCTCAAGGGTTACTCACCACCAGTTGCCCCATCCAACCCCGTCCCTGCCCCTCCCCTCCCTGCCCCTAATTCCACTCCTAAACACACCCTCATAAATTATCTCATGAAATTACACTTAAATGTTTTATGCAGAATTAAGTTATAAAAATAAATATTAACAACAACTCTATCTGTGCCCACCAATGCAGCCTGCCTGTGCCCACCGATGCAGCCTGCCTCTGCCCACCGATGCAGCCTGTGTCCACCGATGCAGCCTGTGTCCACCAATGCAGCCTGTGTCCACCGATGCAGCCTGTGTCCACCAATGCAGCCTGTGTCCACCGATGCAGCCTGTGTCCACCGATGCAGCCTGTCTCCACCGATGCAGCCTGTGCCCACCGATGCAGCCTGTGCCCACCGATGCAGCCTGTGTCCACCGATGCAGTCTGTGTCCACCGATGCAGCCTGTGTCCACCGATGCAGCCTGTGTCCACCGATGCAGCCTGTGTCCACCGATGCAGCCTGTGCCCACCGATACAGCCTGTGTCCACCGATGCAGCCTGTGTCCACCATGCAGCCCAGCTGTGCAGGGTAGGAGATGAACAGGAGAGCTGCCCGGATAATCAGAGCGCAGGGAACACAGCGATAACCATTTCAATTTCAATTGCTGTGTTCCCGCCCGCCGCTCAACGTCACATACAGCCCGGCCCGGGGAACTTTGATTGACAGATCGCCTGTCCTGGATTGGACAAGTGATCTGTCTATCAAAGTCCCGGGACCAGGAGAAGGGGCTGTATGTGAAAGCGAGCAGCGGGGAACACAGCACTGTGAAATAAAAAGCTGTTTTCGCTGTGTTCCCTGTGCTCTGATCATCCTGGCGGCTGAGGCTCTCCTTCCTCTTCCCCTCCACATTCGCTGCCTGCGATCGCTCCACGTGCTCCCCCATCACCCCCCCCCCTCCCAAACCCTTCCTCGTCAGACCTCAAAATTCATTGACATTTTTGAGGACTGTCCTTATTACAGTGAACATGTAGGTTAATGCTTACTCTGATACCCCTATCAACCTTCTCTAAGGCATCTGTTTGAAGAATATGTAAACTTTAGGGTATAGGAAACTTAAAGTTCTTATGCACATGGATGCTTTTGGGCATACAACATAAATTGCGAGCATACATCCGCTCTCAGGATATGCAGCTGTGGACAGCCACCCATAGTAATGAATGGGTGTACATGGCTATATGCATGTTTACACAGCTAGTTGCGTAAAAGCATGCATGTGTACAACCCTATACACAGATTGCGATCAGGGGCATACAGCTTTAAGCATGTGCAGGTTTATGCAAGTAGCAGCATAAACACACATGCAGCCACTTATTGCAGAGAGCCGCTGTACACAGTAGTTGTTTATCTTGGATGCAGAAAATACATCCACAATTTACATTGTATGTCTCATGTGCATATCAGCTCTGATTCAAACTGGGATATAGTGACACCTTTCCCAGTGTGGCGTTATATTTCAAAGTCTTTTTATTTGATGTGAGACTTGCATAGCTTGTCCTTTCATACCTATAAAAATCATAGAATCCTAGTACAAGTGATGCCTAATTCTCTTCGATTTGTCAGTCTTGCATGTCCAAAGAAGGCATTTGTTTTATTGTATGGAGCTTATCTTCCCTGGAAATACACTAAAACCTTATGTTGCACTACCCCGTTCCTAGTTGCTAGAAATCCACAGGCAAACTCACATGCAAACTCCTAGTGTATTACATATTTAGGCTTTCAGCAAATCACTCAGCACTTGTTAGTAGTTGTTATGTAAAATGTACAGCAATACTATTTTTATTATTTAGTAAACAAAATACTAGTTTTGACATTTCAAATTGTCAACATTTATTCAAATGTAGTTTTCCCTGAAATAAAGTCGCAAAAATTAGTTACATTTCGGCTTAGAAAAACCTTGTTTCAGTAGCTAGTTATTAAATGTACTGTTAATATTCCTGGTAGGTATAAGTCAAATGAAGAGTATGTGTATGTGCGAGGTAGAGGAAGAGGAAAATATATTTGTGAAGAATGTGGAATAAGATGCAAGAAGCCCAGCATGTTAAAGAAACACATTCGTACGCACACAGACCTCAGGCCGTACCACTGCAACTACTGTAACTTCTCCTTCAAAACAAAAGGTACGCAGTCTACATCCTCTACTGTTGTTTTTTCACATTACTTTATTTTATCCCAAACTTTTTTTTTTTTTTTTAAGGTGTAATTTTATTGTACACAAAGAACAAAAAAACACAAGCAAATATAATGGAGCAAACAGTGCTCAATTACTGCTGTGCAAAAGCTACAATATATCCATTCAACATACATGGATTAATATAAAAGTAACAATTAATTATCCCAAACTTTGGGCAGACGTGTGCTACTGCCACAGCCTTTGCCTGCAGTTCTGCTGTTAATGACAACTGGATTTTGCCAGCTTCATAGATCACACAGGTACACTGTGGCAGTTGTATATTTCTTTTTGAAGGCTACACTCCACAATTAGTACTTCTTATCACCTTCTATTTCTACAAACATCCAAAATAAATGTGCACAACACCATGCAGACACATTTAAGTTTGTCTTTGTTGTTGGTTTTGATGTTTCAGTAACAAATACCAACTAACATTACCATCTTCATTCTCCTTGCTTTTTGGTAGCCATCGCTTCCACCTGCTGGATGACTTCATTAATACATGTGCACCATCACAAGGAATCCTAAACTGATGACATGTAGGCTTACCTCTGCACTAACTATGGAGAAAAATAAGGCATGAGAAAACATTTTTCATATGCAGCCACTACATTTCATTTAGGGCTTACCCACAAGCTTTCATTCGCACTGTTTGCATTGTTTATTACATTTTTTTTTTTTTTTTTACTTTGTTTGAAAGGCTTCTTTTCAAATGAACTTTGATGAGAAGGTGCAGTTTAAGTGCAGCAAGCATTACCTTTTTCATAAAAAATACATTAAATTTGCTAGAAAAACATTGCACTGGCACATCAGAATGCTGACGGAAATAGAGGAGAAAAAGCAGGGATGACTGTACTGCAGCCTTAAAACCAAACACCGGTCACAAATAACCTGCACACAGGTTTTTAACAGCAAAACAAACAAAAAACTCCCAGCGCAATAAGTTTTTGGATTCCAGTATATATATATTGCCTGCTCCAAAAAGTGCAACAATGCACTGACTCACTCACATGAGCAGCCATGGGGTGGTAAAAGCAGGCGGGTAGGGATGCGCTTTTATATTCCCCATCCCAGCCCCCCCAGCTGCAGCCAGTATTACAACCCATGTTGCGTTTGATTGCCAATACCACCACCGATTGCGATTCATTCAAGTGAATGCCACAACTGTATGCAATGCTTGTGGTTGCAGCGCAGTGATTTGGCCTTTATAGGGTTAAAAAGGAGGCAACATTAAACTGGGGAAAGAAAATTAAGCCTTGTTTGCTAATCCTCAAAATTCCCATGAGGAGAAAGTTGTTTCCTTTTTTGTTCTTAGACCCCTTTTACACTGGGGCTGTGGCCGCGTAAGCACTAAAGCGCCACTCGTTTTAGCGGCGCTTTTCTGCTGCTAGCGGGCGTTTTTAACCTCTCCAAAGAAGGGGTTAAAAATGCCTGTGTTGCGGCGCTTCCGAATCGCTTTTCAGGCGCTTTTGGAATTCATTTCAATGGGCAAGGAGTTTTAGGAGCGGTGCAAAGATGCTGCTTGCAGGACTTTTCCTAACGTCCTGCAAGCGTACCACTCCAGTGTGAAAAGACACACTTAAATTAATGGGAAGTGGTTTTCAGGCGCTATTTAGAGGATGTTTCTAGAGCTAAACCGCCTAAAAACTGCCTCAGTGTTAAAGGGGTCTTATTGTCAGCAGACCTCATGACAAATGTGCTGTGAATGGCATTTTAAAATAAAATATTTACTTGTTAAAAAAATCTAAGCAAAGCAGAATCAAAGTTAATGCTGGCTAATGGTTAACGCTTATGCAAATCTGATGAGCTTCAGATGCGTTCCAGAGCGCATAGATTCACACGTCAAGTGAAATAATATTGTTTTTTTATGAAGGCTATTAACATGTATACGTTGCAATTCTGATGGGTGATTTTAAGCTCCTTTGACTATTAAAATCGTGTTACAATTGCAGCTGTCAAGCACAAATCATACCACAAATTTGCACTCCAAACCGCATGAAAATTGGACTACATCGCACCACATCCAGTGTAAGCCTAGGCTGAATGAGGTGGAATTAATCTCATACTGGAAGTAAATCTCACTGACCAATTCAAAATCCGCTTTTAGGCCTGATTCACACTTGTGCAGGTTGCAGTTTGCGTTTTTCAGTACACATCTTTAAACGATTGAAGTCTATGGAACTGAAAAAACAGAAAAAACTATGGCCTTTTCCATAAAGTGCACAGATGTGAACTACATCCATAGGAAACCATGTTAAATGGACTGTAGTGTGTTTCTGCAAAACTGAAAATGCACTAAAAAATGAAGAGGGGTGAACCAGGCCTAAACAGGAGAATTTCTGAGTCATTGCTTTAGCTATACTACACCAGTTTTTTTTGCCCCGTATTGGCTAAAGACAATAGATTTTTTTGTCATTTTTGAGCACACTGTAATACATGCTTCTTATAAATTGTTATAATTTGAGAGTGTGATCGTTTTGCTATACATTAATGTATTCTCTAAAAGCTGAACTCCAGGCATGATATATTTTACTTGCATTGGCCAGCTTGGCACAATTATGCATACGTGATACCCAATCTGCCTCTGTGAAAGTTGTAAATCATTGTAGTAGCCCATGCCTTCTGTATAGTAAACTCATAGGCTTGCTTGATTGGCACTGCTGCCATTCACAGAACGCCTTGCATTTTTCTTAGTGAATGAAAAGTGTTCCCTGGATGAGATTGAGAAGAGAGGCAGTAAAGTCATGATCTCCACCTTGTCCAACCAGAGAGCGCTTTTTATTTAGTGTGAAAAATGCATGGCGTTCTCCGAATGGTGACTCGGCACAGCACCCAAGAGGATCATGACCATCACTGTGGTAGCTCAGGTTATTACAGTGATTTACTGCTTCTCCAAAGCCAACCATGTATCACATATGCATACTTACATTTGTGCCAAGCTAGCTAAATGTAAATATGCAAAATATATCATTGCTGGAGTACATTTTGATAATAATTCTAATATATGTTCTTTTAGGCAATTTGACAAAACACATGAAATCCAAGGCTCACAGCAAGAAGTGTATGGATATGGGAATAGTAGTTGGGCCAGTAGATGATCAGGATACAGATGATTCTGGTAAGTTACCGTAATTTATCTATTTATTCTCAAAATACCCTGAAGCAATCCCAACTGATAGCGTACAAGCTGACACCCTTTCATTGATAAAAAAACAAAACCTTGGGCCAAAAGCTTATCAATGAATTATTAATTCCCTCTTCTTCTACATGACTCATTACTTCACACTATTAGAGAATAAAATTACAGTCTGAGAAATAGATTAACATCTGTTGTGAAGGAAGATAGTGACACCATTATGTTGTATTTCATATACAGCATCGTTTCTAACTTGGCTTTGATTTTAAAAAAATGTACCGTATTTATTGGCGTATAACACGCACCACAAGTTTAGGAGGGCATTTTAAGGAAAAAAATTTCTAGGAGGGAAGTTTAAGGAAAAAAAACTTACATTTAAATGCCCATCAATGCATCCTCATCAGTGTTCATCTGTAGCATTGTCCATCATTGCAGAATGATCAGTGTCTATTTGCAGCTTGCCCAGTGCCGTTTGCAGCCTTGCTAAGTGCCATTTTCAGCCTTGCCCATTGTCATAAGCAGCCTTGCCCTTAGTCATATGCAGCCTTGCCCAGTGCAGCCTTGCCCAATGCAGCCTTGCCCAATGCAGCCTTGCCCAATGCCGTGTGCCGTTTGCGCCATTTAAATCTGCCGTTCGTCACGCCGCCCCGCCTCCCTGCTCAGGATGAGAAGCGAGCGCTTCCGAAAAAGACAGAGCCGAGTATACTGTGTACTCGGCTCCGCTCGCAGTCCCGCCCAGTCCTGCCATTGGACGGAGTGTTATGTCCATCAAAGGAGCTGGGCGGGACTGCGAGCAGAGCCGAGTACACAGTATACTCGGCTCGGTCTTTTTCAGAAGCGCCCGCTTCTCATCCTCAGCAAGGAGGCGGGGCGGCGTGACTGCGAGTGGAGCCGACCACTCGGCTCGGTCTTTTCCGGCGGTGCTCGTTTTTTTTCGCGGCGCTCGCTGTTTTTTGGCACACAGAGAGTGGGGATCGGCGTATAACACAAACCCACGATTTTCCCCTGATTTTAAGGGGAAAAAAGTGCATGTTATACGCCGATAAATACGGTAATTCATATTTAATTCTTATGGTACAAGGACAGTGAAATAACCTTAATAATGGCAAATGGACATAAATAGCTGTGCTAAAAAAAAGGAAGAGAAAAAGCAAAAATTCTTAGTAGATAGTTAGCTAACTGTTATTGATCTTATGTCAGGATATGGAAAGATGGTTAAGAACTTTAAAGATTCCTTTCAAGCCCCAACTACATGAAGATGTGCCCAGCTGTTATGCTTATTGCAGTGTAATCCACATAAATAGGATGGGCTCCTGTTCAGATGCTTTGCATTGTGCTTGATAAAAGAGCCAAGTGTACATATACTGGGGAATTAAAGTGGTTGTAAACCCTTACATATACCCAGTGAAGTGACTGGCCTCCGGCGATACACAGTCTTCTTTTCTCTATAGCTATTTAAAGTGCTAAATTTATAACGCGTGTCTAAGAGTTCAGAAGAACTCTGTGAGGAGAGCTCTGAGAGCTGATTGGAGGGAAGAGACACATCCCCCTTCACACTGCACACAGGAACAGAGCTGAGGCTGTTAATCAGCTGGAGATCTCTCCCCTGTCACCATTTTTCTCTTGGTGTCATGAAAAATTGTCAGAAGCTATTCATGCCGATAGCAGAGGAACAAAGTAGAAGACAGAAGTAACACATAGTGCTCCTAATTGAGACAATTACACATTATAGAAGCATATGGTGTGTTCATATTTCATGTCTGAGGTTTACAACCACTTTAAGTGAGCTTCCTGTGCCATTATACTGGGGCATTTGCCACAATAAATAAGCAGATAGACCCGTTTCAGGTGTATCTGCACCATCTGCGCCAGTTTCTTTTTCAGAGTGAAATAGAAACTAATGCAGGGTTTGTACCTATTTAACAGAGGGAGTGTGGCAGTTATCCATATAGAAAACTGCAGCGGATTCCTGAGAGGTCTGACCTGGCATATGGGATGTGAGCTGTCAGCAGACAGTTGGTATCCCTTTCTCTACCCATTCAATGATTACTTTACATGAGCAGAGCCTGAGGAGTTGCAACATTCCTCCTCCCTCCCGCTCTTGAGAGAGATTGGAGCATGTGGTTTCCAGCTCTCCTGTTCTCTGTGCTGCGTCTGCAATGGACACGACAGAACGGAGAACTGATCTTTCCTAATTAACAAAGAGGCTTTTGTTACTTAGGGGGAGATTTTCTATCACTGGTGCACATAGAATCTGGTGCAGCTGTGGATAGTAACCAATCTGCTTCAAACTTCAGCTTGTTCAATGAAAGTGGTTGTAAAGGCACAAGGATTTTTTACCTTCATGCATTCTATACTTAACTGATGTCCACGAGAGCCTTGCCTCTCTGGGGACTCGCTCTCTTGATTGGCTTTTGGCAGCGGCTCCCGCTACTGTCAGTCACAGCCAGTGAGCCAATCATGAGATTAAGGGGACGGGGCCGAACCGCTGCTCCGTGTATGAATGGACCTGGCAGGAAGGAGGAGCCAGGAGCGCCAGCGTGGGACACGAGAAGAGGAGGATCTGGACTGCTTTGTGCAAAACCCATTGCACGGAGCAGGTAAGTATAACATGTTTGTTATTTTTTTAAACAAGGCTTTAATATCGCTTTAAGTGTTGACAATAAAACCTGGAGGCTGATTGGTTTCTCTACAGAGCTGCACCAGATTCTGTGTGCACCAGTTTTAATAAATCTCCCCCTTAGGGGCAGCATCTGCTACAGTATTGTTTTATCTTTAGAAGAGTGGTACAAGCATTATGCTCACTTAAAAGTCCTAAAACTGTCAAAACCT
Organism: Lithobates clamitans; assembly: GCA_037952925.1. Classification (NCBI taxonomy): domain Eukaryota; kingdom Metazoa; phylum Chordata; class Amphibia; order Anura; family Ranidae; genus Lithobates; species Lithobates clamitans. Next base: position 16,058,779 of record JBBGZY010000239.1, on the reverse strand, counting down.
TTTCAGTGTATTCCATTATGTGTTTATCTAGCAGCTACTACTTCCATCAGAAAAACGCACTCTCTTTTTGTCATTCCTGATGTTCCTGATCAGGGACAACCTGCTTCTCACTCCACCAATTCTCAGAGGCTCCAACAATCAACATATAAGCATACAGGCTTAGATAACATTCTACCCTTTACTGTCAAGGCACACTCTAGTAGATCCAGAAGTGCTGCTAGGGCCTTTCAGCATCAGGCATCCATTTCTCAGATTTGCAAAGCCTGCATCTGATTCATACGTTCTCTAAGATTTATCAGGTGGATGTTCAGGCCTCAGAACTGATGCCAGCTTTGGACATAAGGTCCTGTAAGCAGCTCTTTGAGCTACAGGCTACTCCCAGTTTTCTATACGTTTGTTATTTGGATTTGTTGGCCTTTTTATACTGTTGCCCACCTCTCTCTCTACCACATACCTGGTACGTCATTTGACTTCAAGTGGTTGTACCGGAGCAATGCCTGCAACTGCAGACATCACCCCAGTACCATTTTTTTAGAGCCGACAGTCGGCGCTCTTGTACTAACAACCAGAGTGGCTATTACAAGCAGCAGGTGGGGATGTCCCCCCTCCTACCACCGCCTTCCGTGGCTTGCCTATGCTCTCCCATACCACCGGGAGATCTGAGCGACCAGCCAGCACATCTGCCGACTGGCCGGAGACCCCATAAATGCCAGGATCAGCTTTGATCGGGTCTAGGATATGGTAACCTGGAAGCGATGACATAACATCACTTCCAGTTTACTGAAGTCTTAAAGGCGTCAATTTTAGAAAATTTTAAGTATTCAAAAGTAATAGTAAATAGATACCCAACATGTCACGATTTAAAATTGCGCACACTTGTGCCAAACTTTGGTACTTAAAAATCTCTTTAGGCGACTCTTTACCTTTTGTTGAGTTGTTGCTCTCACTCTAATGCTCATGGCTATACCTCACGTGTGATTTGAACGGCGTTTACATATGTGGTCGGGACTTACGTGTGCATTTGCTTCTGTGCGCAAGCACATTATTGTTTATTTTACTCAAATATTTTTATTTTTACACTTTCTTTTAAATTTTTTTTTTGATCACTTTTATTCCTATTACAAGGAATGTAACCATCCTTTGTAATAGGAATAGTGTGTGACAGATCCTCTTTATGGAGAGATGCAAGGTCTATTAGACCCCGCATCTCCCCTACAGGCTGAAAGGCATCAGATCTAAAAAAAAAAAATTACAGGTCTGATGCTTTCAGGCCGAGATCACCGCTTTGTTGACATCCGTGGCCTGGACGTGAAGTCATAACAGTGGGATCAGATCCTTGGGGTGGGACCTTTTGGTGTCGGTATCCGCAGCGCAGAACCTGTAACCACTGTTTATTTTGCACTGGGTATATCGTACACCAGTACAGCTGGAAAAATGGGGTAGGAGGGAATCTCTTATATGCCCTAAATGTCAGACTCATCCTGGTGATCTTATCCACATGTTTTGGAGATGTCCCAAGCTTATGAGATATTGGAATTGAGTTCCAACAATCAATAAAATATATCAAGTTCAACTGACTATGGACCCTCTGACGTGATTGTTGAGTCTAAATGAGGAACTGTACCTCCCTCCAGTGTACATTGCCCTCACTAGACTTTTATACCCAGCCAAGAAACTTTTTAATCAAAAATATGTAGAACACTATACATCAGCCTAAACTGATGAATAATTATTTATATATATATATATATATATATATATATATATATATATATATATATATATATATTTATTTATTTATTTTTTTGGTACATATTATAGCAAAAGGTAAAAAAAATTTTTTTTTAAATTGTCGCTCTTTGTTTGTTTATAGCGCAAGAAATAAAAACTGCAGAGGTGATCAAATACCACCAAAAGAAAGCTCTATTTGTGGGGTAAAAAGGACATACATTTTGTTTGGGTACAATGTCGCACGACTGCACAATTGTCAGTCAAAGCGACACAGTGCCGTATCGCAAAAAATGGCCTGGTCATTAAGGGGGCAAATCCTTCCGGGGATGAAGTGGTTAAGGGCTATCTGACAGTGACATGTTGGAATTAGAACTTCTTTAGAACCAGTTAACCAATGCTAGCTTCCAGTTGTTTTTTTCTTTCTTTCTTTCTTTCTTTCTTTCTTTCTTTCTTTCTTTCTTTCTTTCTTTCTTTCTTTCTTTCTTTCTTTCTTTCTTTCTTTCTTTCTTTCTTTCTTTCTTTCTTTCTTTCTTTCTTTCTTTCTTTCTTTCTTTCTTTCTTTCTTTCTTTCTTTCTTTCTTTCTTTCTTTCTTTCTTTCCCTGTCTTTGACAGTACATTAAACGTAAGGTATTATGCAATGTCTATTCTTCTTTTGATAGGCCTGTTGGCTACACAGTTATTGCAGATCATTTTCTGTCTTGATGATTACATCTCCTGTTTTCTATGGACTGTATGTCTACTTTTTTGTATCCTGTAATGCCTTATGTTTCACTCAATAAAATTATATTTTGTTGATTAAAAAGATGGGGATCTGTTTCCTAACAGCCAATAGAGGGAGCGGGCTGTGCCCTTGTCTGCTCTGCATCAGCGGAACAGACCTGTCATTTGCCTGCTTAGCGGGGATCAGCCGAGAGATCACCTGTTGAGTAGGCGGATGCGCTGGTGGAATCCGCCAGTGTGAAAGGGGCCTAAAATCTCCTGCTTTACTTTTCTCTCCCCCTAATCTGTGTTCACTTGAAACAGTCTGTTATTCCTGTAGTTTTCTTCCCCCTCAGTAACAGTAAATCACGAGGCTGTCAGTAGATTGGCCTCTAGTGACTCACTGACTACTGGCATAGTGCCGAGAAAACAGGACAACTGAGGCTGTGCAGAGCAGGGTAAGACAGGGCCTTACTGGATTTTTAAACAGTATAGGCACTTGTTTTTAATGTTCTACATAGCTATACCTGCAAAAAGGTCCAGCGTGAAGTGATCTATCAGGACTTAAAGCGGCATTACCAAAAATGTAATATATTGCAGCTTACCAATTCTTAAATGTTGTGGCTGCATTAGTTTTCTTTTTATACTTTTTTCCCTCTACAAAACCTCTTAGTATACAAATCCATTTCCTTACGTATTAATATTGTAAAAGAACATGTAATAGTTATGAATTAATTGGAGTTTAGCTTTTCTTTTTTAGGATTTTACAACTGTTGTATATCTGCTTTTTTTCACTACCTATATACACTTTAATTAAAGAAATGGTTTATCCTGTTAGACAGTACAGTGGAGTAGCTTGCTTTATATATATAATCTACAGTGGGATACTAGTTCTGGTTCCAATGGGGATACTGGTTCTGGTGACCTGGAGGTCCCTAAGGGATTCCCTTAATTTGCAGGGATTTACTCTCACTTCCTGTTTTGGCTATGGGACAGGAAGTGAAGGGAAATCTCCTCAATGTGATGCAGATGGTGAAAAGTAAACTGACAGTTTATAACCCTCCCTTAATCTATCCAAAATTTAAAAAAAAAAGTTTTGCCTTAAAAAAAAGAAAGTCTTGTGTAAAGCCAATCAACATTCCCTTTTAGAGTAGTGGTGTGTGTTTTGTTTATTTGTTTTTTAACTAGTAAAATATGCCTTTTGGGGTTCATTGCCGACATAAGGCAGACCTGTGCTGAGAGATATATGAAGGCTACCATCTCTATCCTCTGCTTCTGTAATTGTCCCTGTATTTCTCTCAGCATCAGCATAGGTATCCTTTAAGTACAAAATCGTACATATAAATCTGTCAGTGAGCAAATGAACTTGATAAATTCACATACTTGACATTTTTGGTCAGAGTACTGGCAAAGTATGTACATATACACTTTGATTTATGACATGCTCACGTAGAAACTCAGATCACTTTGGAAATTTGTTGTTTTATATGACAAAATCGAGTTCAGACTTTAACTACTTCAGGACCTTCTACATTATTTAACCACTTCAGCTCCAGACCAGACAATTTTTTGGCGAAAACTGCGCTGCATTGCTTTAATGACAATTGCGTGTTCGTACGATGATGTACCCAAATAAAATTGACGTCCTTTTTTTCCCCACAAATAGAGCTTTCTTTAGATTGGTATTTGATCACCTCTACGGTTTATATTTTTTGCGGTATAAACAAAAAAAGACTGACAATTTCGAAAAAAAACAACAATATTTTTTACTTACTCTGCTATAAAACACATCCAATAAAATATCGTTTGCTCTCATCGCTGAATGTTCGTTTTTCGAAAATAGGTTCGGCAGATTTTTCCTATAGTGTATGGCCAGCATTACTTTAAAGGTAACATAACCATGACATGAGATGTAAAAGCCACCAATTTGGGATCACTGATTTGGCTGCTAGTCACACCTGTGTCTGTTAGCAGTGACGAAGACATATTAAAATAAGCCTGTGGTTCTCCCAACCACAGGTAACAGCTTACTGCATGACAGTGTAGGCACTTTCCAGTGCCCCTAGGTATTACTGCTTACTTTACCTTGGCTGTTTTTGTTGGGTTTTTACACACGTTTAAAAAATAATTTTAGGCCTGTGGACATAAAACCGCCAAAATATTACATATTTCCTAAAAGCATAGATCCGCAATAAAAGTGGAGTTACACTTTAAGGGAGAAAGAAACTAGATTTATTTTCTCGTCCGTGGTTAGTCTGTCGCTTCCTACTCTGCTTGCTTTCTATTAGCCACAAAGTATGATGGGCCTCCTTATAGACAATAGGGAAGCTAAGATAACATGATGGGGTAATCTACACATGGACCATGAAGAGACTTGGTTGCTTTTCTCCTGTTGACACTTTAATTGTAAAGTGTGCAAGGGGTTTACTGGAAAACTAATTGCAGCATTTTAAATGTGCTAAGAGAATTCAGGGGCTGCAATTGCTAACAAGTGTAGGCTCTAGGACTGTCTTCCTGCTTCTGACATCACCACCTGCCCAGCGCATTGTTATAGTGGTGTGCAGTGGGTTACAATGCAAACTGTAGTGAATATAACCTTTTGAATTGTCAATTTGGGATTGGCGTATTGGTACTGTTCCTGCCAGTGCACACCAGGAGTTGTGTGCGGTCAGAGTGGCTCTCTGGTGAGAATAGGCTCTTGAAGTGGAACTTTAGTCAGGAAATTAAGTCCCGCTAGATCACTTCAGGCTGGCCCCAAATGCAGGTATAGCTTTGTAAAAAATTAAAAATAAGTGCCTATACTGTTTAAAATCCAGTTAAACACTGTCTAGCCAAGTTTTGCACATGCTCAGTTACTCTCTATTTTAGGCACTGTGCCGAATTTCTAGAGGCCGATCTGCTGACAGCCTAAAGATTTACCACTGCTCAGGGACTCTGGGCTTCAACAACATGGCAGCCTTCAGCAAGAAGAAACAGGAACAATTCTAGAGGCAATTTACAGCACACACTAAGGCCAGCCATATATGGTTCGAATCTCAGCTGATTCAGCAGGAACCAGCCGAGATTCGAGCCATGTATGGGCAGGCTTAATGTACCAAGTTAATCGATCAATCAACTTGGGTACACCCAACCTGTCAGATTTTGCATGCAATTATCGATTATCGCTAGCGGCTGGTATAGCTACTAGCAGTAATCACTGTCTTTCCTGCCCCAACTCCCTCCCCACCAAGAGACTACAGTTGCTCGGTGGTTTCCCTGTCAATACTGTCTGTGTTGAGAGCATTGCTTCTCTGCAACCCATGGTGTGGCCTGCATAATTTTGGTATTGTGTATGTTTTCTTGCATTTCTCTTCCTCTTTAAGTGAATTCCACTTTAAGTGAATACTAAAATAACCCACAATATTTACTTATGGTAAATACACAATACTTCTTTACTTTAAAATCTGGCTAGCATTTTTTTTTTTGGGATGTATGTATGTGGTTGGAGCTCAATGGCCTGGCTGTTGTTACCATGTTCTTTTTGTTTGGGGTTGTCATCATTAAGGCATTAGTAAATAGTTTTGTGATCTCACCTTTTGTGTTCAGATTCATCCCCATGGCTGGACATCTTACACTTGTGTCACCAAAATACATGGTTGCAATGTGAGGAATGTTAATATGTGAGTTAAACTGTCAGGCCAGGTGAACCATTTAGCATGACAAAATGCAACTGTGGGTATCCTGTTTCATGGTGTGCACCCCAGGCCCAATTTAGCAAGTGGCTTGATCTTTTGACTGGATGTGGAACTGTTTACCAGCTAATCATTTATAGGTTAATCTCTGTATTATTTTCTTTGCAGTAAAGAATTCAACAGTATATATTTAATCTAGAGGCTGTGTTCTCCTTCTTTTTCACATTCATTACCAACTGCCACCAGTAGTGGGCTCACTTAAAGGATAAGTTCACCTTTACAAAAAAAAAAAAAGAATAAATGCAAAATTTTTTTTTTACATGTAAAAAAAATATGCATTTATTATTTTTTTGTAATGGACCCGTTCGCAGATCGTGGGTGTAATGCCATGGTCCTGCAGACTGTCTGTGTATCTGTCTGGCCATACCTCCCATACAGTAAGACAGTTACACTGTAACAGGAAGCATCAATGAACTACAACAGCGCTCAACAGCACCATCGTAGTTAATTGAGAACTACAAGCTGACAGCCGCAAAGACTGTCATACCTTGACGTTTTCCAATTCACAGAACACTGTGAATGAATGACTCGGATGGGCAGGCAGAGCCCCGCAAGGCCGCGTTCGCCCTGAATATGGGTGTAACATGTGACATGTTACAAAAAGTGAACTTATCCTATGAATCTCAACAACAACAAAAAAAAAGATATTTAGTCGGACACGCTTGTAAAACAATCTTTATTTTTATAGTCTTGCTTCCACTTTCCTGCTACAACAATTTTGCTGCGTGTCTTAATATAAATGTGCCGTCCAGTGCACCCCGCAAGCTGGCTGACCTGGTTTTCTAGCTATATGCAAAAAAGCAGCTTTCTTTCTGTGCTATCCAGTCAATCTCTCCTCTTGTGTGTATCTGCCATAGCTGTAAATATAACAGTTTTACTATTTGTATTTAAAATTACTAATATGTATTTTAGCTAATTTTGTTTGCATACAGGATTGTGGTATCCTGCAATCTGCTTTCTTCCTTAGAGTTAGAAAATTCTGATCTACTTGTTTTTCAGATACTCCCAGTAGGTGGCGCCATTAGCTAGAAATGCACATAGATCACGGTGTCCTAATACAAACAGGACAAATTTGAGTGTCGGTGAAGGCTCTCCTTTATCCTGCTTTTTAGAATATATAAAACCTCTTTAATATAAGGGCACGTCCAGTTGAATGTGACTAACTACTATTAGATATCACAAATGTGTTCTTTTTTTTATTTTTTCCATAAGTTTTATTAGAGGTTTTCCAAAATACAAAAGATACAAAAAGCACAACCGTTTGGTGGACTTGTGAAATGTTAAAGAGAACCCAACAGTATCCCCCCCAGCTGGACCCTGCAGGGCCAGCAGAAGGTAAAACAGTATAGAACAGAAACAAAAACTGTATAACAAAAGAGGGTCACGTTATACAGTCAGGTCCATAAATATTGAGACATCGACATGTCACTTCCAAATAACAACACATTCCTGACAAAATTTGCTTAAAAAGTGCCCTGCAGGGGAGAAGTAAACGCCATTGAAGCACATACATATATTTTTGATCTGACATAGTTAAAAAAAAGCACATGGCTACACTTGATCAAAACTCAGGATACAAGTGGAATCCAGCCTGACGGTGTTTTAATAAAATTGAACATTTAGTTTAAATTTTGATTGAACATTTATCTTACATTTAAACATACTAAGAACAATGCTATAGTTCTGTCAGGTATCCACTGGTGTGTTCGACAAAGACATTCAAAAATTTAAATAGGATTTCCATTACATATCAAGTATTGCCAATGAGTTATCTCTTATACTTTCCATTAGTATTCATAGCACACACTACTGTGGATGGCTGTATTATTAATCTCATAAACTAACTGGACCATCTAGTGAACATCTGTCGCTGGGCACCAGTTTAGAGTCTCCTAACTGAAGTACTATGGCTATGTTTCATTACTAAATTATCACTTTTTCTGCACTGCTGCTTTCTATAAAGCAACAAAGCTAAATTCCAGACATAGGGCTAGTTAACCACAGAAAATTATGTTATATAGTGCCACTGTACTGCTGCAAAATCAGATTAACATATGGTTTACTTAAGAAAATGCCACAATACTAAATACTGAGGTATTAAAAAAAAAGGCATTTTAGAATGAACATGCTCAACCAAAAACAGGTTTATAAAATAAAGAACACGTTACCCAAAGGTATTCTGTCTGGGGAGGCTTCTGATTTGTTATACAGTTAGGTCCATATATATTGGGACATTGACACAATTCTAATTTTTTTTGGCTCTATACACCACCCAATGGATTTGAAATGAAACAAACAAGATGTGCTTTAACTGCAGACTTTCAGCTTTAATTTGAGGGTATTTTCATCCAAATCAGGTGAACGGTGTAGGAATTACAACCGTTTGTATATGTGCCTCCCACTTTTTAAGGGACCAAAAGTAATGGGACAGATTAACAATCGTCCATCAAACTTTCACTTTTTAATACTTGGTTGCAAATCCTTTGCAGTCAATTACAGCCTGAAGTCTGGAACGCATAGACATCACCAGACGCTGGGTTTCATTCCTGTTGATGCTCTGCCAGGCCTCTACTGCAACTGTCTTCAGTTCCTGCTTGTTCTTGGGGCATTTTCCCTTCAGTTTTGTCTTCAGCAAGTGAAATGCATGCTCAATCAGATTCAGCTCAGGTGATTGACTTGGCCATTGCATAACATTCCACTTCTTTCCCTTTAAAAAACTTGTTGGTTGCTTTCACAGTATGCTTTGGGTCATTGTCCATCTGCACTGTGAAGCGCCGCCCAATGAGTTCTGAAGCATTTTGCTGAATATGAGCAGATAATATTGCCCGAAACGCTTCAGAATTCATCCTGCTGCTTTTGTCAGCAGTCACATCAACAATAAATACAGGAGAACCAGTTACATTGGCAGCCATAATAGCTCACGCCATGACACTACCACCACCATGCTTCACTGATGAGGTGGTATGCTTTGGATCATGAGCAGTTCCTTTCCTTCTCCATACTCTTCTCTTCACTCACTGGTACATGTTGATCTAGGTCTCATCTGTCCATAGGATGTTGTTCCAGAACTGTGAAGGCTTTTTTAGATGTTGTTTGGCAAACTCTAATCTGGCCTTCCTGTTTTTGAGGCTCACCAATGGTTTACATCTTGTCATGAACCTTCTGTATTCACTCTGGTGAAGTCTTCTCTTGATTATTGACTTTGACACACATACACCTACCTCCTGGAGAGTGTTCTTGACCTGGCCAACTTTTGTGAAGGGTGTTTTCTTCACCAGGGAAAGAATTTTTCGGTCATCCACCACAGTTGTTTTCCGTGGTATTCCGGGTTTTTTGGTGTTGCTGAGCTCACTGGTGCGTTCTTTCTTTTTAAGGATGTTCCAAACAGTTGATTTGGCCTCACCTAATGTTTTTGCTATCTTTATGATGGGTTTGTTCAGTTTTTTCAGCCGAATGATAGCTTGCTCCACTGATAGTGACAACTCTTTGGATCTCATATTGAGAGTTGACAGCAACAGATTCCAAATGCAAATAGCACACTCGAAATGAACTCTGGACCTTTTATCTCCTCCTTGTAAATGTAAATGAGATAATGAGGGAATAACACACACCTGGCTATGGAACAGCTGAGCAGCCAATTGTCCCATCACTTTTGATCCCTTAAAAAGTGGGAGGCACATATACAAACTGTTGTAATTCCTACACCGTTCACCTGATTTGGATGTAAATACCCTCAAATTAAAGCGGAAAGTCTGCAGTTAAAGCACATCTTGTTTGTTTCATTTCAAATCCTTTGTGGTGGTGTATAGAGCCAAAAAAATTAGAATTGTGTCGATGTCCCAATATTTATGGACCTAACTGTATAACAAATCAGAAGCCTCCCTGGACAGAATACCTTTGGGTAACGTGTTCTTTATTTTATGAACCTGTTTTTGGTTAAGCATGTTCATCCTAAAATGCCTTTTTTTTTAATACCTCAGTATTTAGTATTGTGGCATTTTCTTAAGTAAACCATATATTAATCTGATTTTGCAGCAGTACAGTGGCACTATATAACATAATTTTCTGTGGTTAACTAGCCCTATGTCTGGAATTTAGCTTTGTTGCTTTATAGAAAGCAGCAGTGCAGAAAAAGTGATAATTTAGTAATGAAACATAGCCATAGTACTTCAGTTAGGAGACTCTAAACTGGTGCCCAGCGACAGATGTTCACTAGATGGTCCAGTTAGTTTATGAGATTAATAATACAGCCATCCACAGTAGTGTGTGCTATGAATACTAATGGAAAGTATAAGAGATAACTCATTGGCAATACTTGATATGTAATGGAAATCCTATTTAAATTTCTGGATGTCTTTGTCTAATGCCCCGTACACACGGTCGGACATTAACCGGACATTCCGACAACAAAATCCATGGATTTTTTCCGACAGATGTTGGCTTAAACTTGTCTTGCATACACACGGTCACACAAAGTTGTCGGAAAATCCGATTGTCCTGAATGTGGTGACGTAAAACAAGTACGTCGAGACTATAAATGGGGCAGTAGACAATAGCTTTCGTCTCTTAATTTATTCTGAGCATCCGTGGCACTTTGTGTGTCGGATTTGTGTACACACGATCGGAATTTCCGACAACAGATTTTGTTGTTGGAAAATTTTATAGCAAGCTCTCAAACTTTGTGTGTCGGAAATTCCTATGGAAAATGTGTGATGGAGCCTACACACGGTCGGAATTTCCGACAACAAGGTCCTATCACACATTTTCCATCGGAAAATCCTATCGTGTGTACAGGGCATTACACACCAGTGGATACCTGACAGAACTATAGCATTGTTCTTAGTATATTTATATTAAGTTAAGTTAAATGTTCAATCAAAATTTAAATTAAATGTTCAATCTCATTAAAACACCGTCAGGCTGGATTCCATTTGTATCCTGAGTTTTGATCAAGTGTAACCATGTGCTTTTTTTTAACTATGTCAGATCAAAAATATATATATGTGCTTCAATGGCTTTTCCTTCTCCCCTGCAGGGCACTTTTTAAGCAAATTTTGTCAGGAATGTGGTGAACATCCAAGTTCTTAGTACATATAGTTTTAGTGTCCTAGAATATTGTTATTTGGAAGTGACTCTTCCAATTTGGTTTAGATTTTGATAAGTGTAATCCTTATAAATTATGCAATCATCTACACAGTATAATCTGTTATTTTGCATATTTAATAGAAATTCAGGAAAATTCTAAATTTTTGTTGGGTAAATATATGTGATCCAGACCTGGATTTCTACATTCGTGTATTTATGCATTTATACATTGTAGGAAAACAACGGGTGGAAATAAAGAAAATTGCTTGATTTCCCCATCAACACAGACAATGTTGATTGAGGAATGATGCCTCCCGCAGCGCTATTGTGTTCTGCCGGTGGGGGGGTTTGTGGCTGTACCCAAGTTGATTGATGGATCAATTTTGGTAAATCAGCCTACCCATAGATGGATCAGATTTCGGACAGTTCCTGCTGAACCTGTAAAATATCGATCCATATATGGCCAGCTTTACATTCCGGCAGTGTACTGTTCAGCTTCATCATGTCCAGTGATGATATCAAAACCTTAGACCAGGGGTCTCCAAGTTTTCTAAAACAAAGGGCCAGTCTGCTGTCCTTCAAACTTTTGGGGGCCGCACTGTGGCCAGTAGGAGAAAAAAATGTCCTGGCATCAGTGGGAGTAAACAATGCTCCATAATTGGTATTAAGGGGAGGAATAGTGCCTTAACATTGGTGACAATGGGAGGAATAGTGCCCCATTATTGGTGTTTGTGGGATGAATAGTGCCCCATTGTTGGTATCAGTGGGAGGAATAGTGCCCTGTTATTGGTGTCTGTGGTAGAAACTGTCAGCAACAGCGAGGGGAATAATGCCTCAAGGGCCAGATAAAAGCAAGCAAAGGGCTGCAGTTTGGAGACCACTGCCTTACACCTCTAGCACATGGGGGAGAAGATGCTATGGGGACCAGTCTGGCAGCGTAGATTGGGTAATTAAAAACAATTTTCAATGTCCCTTACACCTAAATTAACTTTTGCAGTGCAATGCAGCCCCTCTACAAGGAAAAAAAATTAGGTTTCCCAGAGTTTTAAGGAGTTTTAAGTTTTAGGGAATTCCCAGGGCTTTATTAACCGCCCTGGCGGTATTCCCGAGTCTGGCTCGGGTTGGATTTTTCCATACCAAAAGCGGTAACCCCGAGCCAGACTCGGGCTTGCATCGCAGGATCCAGGAAGAGTATACTTACCTTGTCCCCTGGATCCTGCGATGTCTCCCCGCTGTGATCGGCAAGCCGCCGTGTCTCGCTCGATTCACAGTGCCGAGCTCCGTTCCCTGCGAGCGTTGCGACGCACGGGGACGGAGTTCGGCGGTAAATTCAAATAGTGAAACACACAGTATAGATACAGCATACTGTAATCTTACAGATTACAGTACTGTATCAAATAACTACACATCCCCTTTGTCCCTAGTGGTTTGCCCAGTGTCCTGCATGCAGTTTTATATATATAAAACTGTTCTTTCTGCCAGGAAACTGGAGATTGCCCATAGCAACCAAAACTGTCTCTTTACATCAAAAGTGGTTTTAGAGCAGCTAGAAAAAAGCGATAATAAATTAGAATCACTCGCAGAATTGAGCGATAGTGATTTGTGGGGAGATCCGTCATCAAACACTAAAAGTAATAAAAGCCAAAATTCTGCAACTGAGCAAATTTCAGTGTTTTTGATTTGATTACATTATTATATAATTTTTATTATTATTATATTATTATTTGTTATAATTATTTATAGTTATTTGTTATATTATAATTTTTTATTTAGTTTTTCAAACTTTATCATACCCGGGATGTCTACTAGACTCTTGTTTGGACAGATTTAAGTGAACTATTCCTAAGAATTACAGTCCTACAATATAAAATGCCAAATTTCTGTGCAAAATAATTGTACCGCTTTCAGCACCTAAAATCAGAAATAATCATACCGCCAGGGAGGTTAAGGATGAATATTAATGCAGCTCTGTATTCACCAATTCATATTTAAATGTATTTTTGTTAAATGCAAGCATTAAAAGTACCTGAATTTGAATTGGAATCAGCTGCTTGTAGTCTCTGTACCATAGAGTTCACAGTGGGCGAAGGATAAGCAGCACAAGGAGCCAGTCAGTTGGTTATGCATGTGCTAAGAAGGAACATGCTGATAGCAAATGATATGATCAGTCTGCCTCTTCTCCTTTAATCAGGGATGGACAAGACCCCTAAATGTAACTTGCTGACAAGACCCCTAAATGTAACTTGCTGAAGAAGAGAAAAATCAGGTTTCCTTCCCTGCCAGACATGTAATGTAAATCTCCATAGTGGATGGGCAAAAAATACAGATCTTTTGGCAAGTTAAACTGCTCCAATATATTTATTTCATCTGCATACTTAGCAGTTAATCTGGAGTTCAGCCCTAAGGTATGCATACAGTACATAGTACCAGATTGTTGCATGGTCATAAAACAGTCTTCATTATAGAATGCAAAGAATCTGGTTGATGAATCTGAGAAGACAGGTGATGTTTCAAGAAATCCAGCAGGATAGTTTCCCACCAGTGTTCTTTACATTTTTGCTAATAAAGTACATACAACTAGTGGTAACCTACAGCTCCCCTATATTGCATCATGGGCTGTAATTTAGAGGCTTTTGCACAATAACACAACAGTGGATGTACATTTCAGGATTCTTAAAGGGGCCCTATTACCAGCTTAAGAAGTTGCAGGATACAGCACAGAAAATCCAATATTTAAAATGCTGTTGCTTTTCATAAATGTTTTTAATCACTTGAAATGTGCTTTCGAACTTGCTAGCGAATCTGACTACTCAGGGGGAGTCAATTTCCAGCCCCCCCCCCTTCCCCCCTTAAATGACCCAATCCTCTTATTTTCAGAGATTTTCTAATTACTGTCTGTGCTGGCCTAGCATCTTTGCCCCTCACCTCTCTAGCTCCTCCCTAGCAGCTACTTAAAAGGTTAGGTAAAGTGAATACTATAGAGCAGGGGTAGGCAACCTTGGCCCTCCAGCTGTGATGAAACTACAAATCCCATCATGCCTCTACCTCTAGGAGTCATTACTGTGATTGTCAGGGTCTTGCAATGTCTCATGGAACTTGTAGTTTCAAAACAGCTGGAGGGCTGAGGTTGCCTACCCCTGCTATAGAGTGTCTCTTCAGTGACAGCTCTGAATCTGCTAGAGCTGCTGACATCGCATCCATGATGGCATCATTTAGCAGCAGCCTCAGAGCTATTGGATATCTATACAAGGGAGATTTTCTCACATAAATAAATATGTATAACATGCATTAAATGTACATATAATCTCATAAAAAGATTTTTGTTGAAATGAATGGTCTGAAGATAGTCTAGTTAATATTTTGTGTATGGCCAACTTCACTATTAAAGGCCCTATATTTAGTCTTTTCACAGATTAAAAAAAATGATCAGTAGCCACCCAGACAAATGTTTTCCACCATGTTAGAAGTTGTTCATGCCTCATTAATGGTGGTATTCATTGCAAGTGGTGCCTTACCTGGTCACCTAGCTTGCTGTTGTTAGTCCGTCTATGGCTATCTTGAATGGAATTTGTCGTAATAAATTTATGAAATCTGTCATATTTGCGGACTTAGCGGCTTCTCAACTTGGAACCTTCAGGGCTGTCCTCTTTCTCTTTTATGAACTATTTAGAGAGTTACTAAACTGGAGCAAGTATGTGTATATCTGGTGTTCTTAGAGCATATTCACATACCTGTTCCAGGTCAGTGGCTTACTGTGTATTAAAATTAGGATAATAACAAGTATTGAGAATAGCCTCACTTACACAGGGGCATAGACCAGTGCCTGCAATTGGGAGGTCATGTCTAAGCATCTTGGGAATGAGGTGTGTTGCTCAGTCACATGCAGCCAGCTTGTCAAAATCAGTTACAACTTTGAGATGCATCAGCTATATGGACCTTTGGGCATATGCCAGCGTTTACAACATCCATACAGGGACACACACAGCTCTGGATGCAGATAACCTGCAGGAAGATCCATGCAGCTGCAGGCATGCGTGGGAGGGTCTGTACAGCCACTGCATCTCTTGGGCTTCACTGAACACCTAGGCACATAAACATGATCCTCTGCACAGATGTACGGGTCTATGTGCCTGTACCGGTAAAAACAGCAATCGCAGTTCCTATGTTACTACATCCTTAGAAATTTAGGTAGAGAAAGTTTACGGAGCATGTATGGGTTGTTAACATTAAGTAACAATTTCTTCTTGTGGCTTTTGAACACCTAAACACATAAGTGCTTTAGCATCTGTGATTTATTAAATACATTCATAGGAATATTGACCTTAAATTTGGGATTGGACAATGATCATCTAATGTCTATGCCTGAGAACTACCACAGATTTCACCCTTGGAAAGTAGTATTTTAGAACAGTCTGCTGGGCTGGTTAATGTGTCCCCAAACATAGACTGATCCAGCACCTCTGGGGCGTACCAATAGGATGATGACATCTGAAAACCCATAAATGATTTGGAAATTAGATTGTGTATGTAGTTACATACACTGAATTTGCCATGTGGTAACTGCATTGTAGGCACAGATAATGTACATATCTTTATAGGATTAGTCTACTTGCAGAAAAAATAATGAGATTATTTTCCATTCTTCCAGTTTCTCCATTGACACAGCAAAGATGTGTTCTGTATAAAAGCAATTGCAAGGGACTTAAGGATTTTGGGGAATTCTCATCTGCAGAGATTTCCAGGAGAATTACGCTTGCACAACCAGCAGCTTTTTAAATTTGGAATATTTTCAGGAAGCTTCATGTTTTTTAATTTTTATAAATGCAAAAACTGAAGGAGAGAGTATTTCTGTCATTGTCATTGGCATTTCACCTGTGAATGTACTGTGAGTTCAAGGAGATTAAGCTGTAATTAGTACCAATGGGCTTCCTGGGGTCAGAGGTTGTGCCTTTGTTTGCTAAAGAGTGGAATGAGGTCACTTAAGCTGAATAAGTTAAAAGAAAGCAAATGATAGAGGGCAGTTTACACAGGAGCAAAATGACAACCCAGACGACACATAAGATTAACACTTTTCTTACATAAAGAGAAGAAAACAAGGAAGGTTTTGGGATGGTGATGGGAAGCCTAATGAGTCATTTGTGTTTTACTTGGCCATGGATATTTAATGCTTCATTTGTCATTTTTTTCCTCTCTTTGGCATTTTCTTATATTCAGGGTATAATCATGGCTTTCTGGACAAATATGATAAAGAATACCCCTTATATTTGTATGGTTTTTGGGTAAAACATTATAGACCATAAACTATCAATCTGGGAATGATAAAAAAAAATAATTTTGGGTTTGAACAGTCAGAAAAAGGTCTGATCCTCTGTCAGGTGGTTTTATACACTGTCTGTGATGCTGGTGAGGCGATTTATCCTAGTTTCCTGACTCAGTAGTAATTTTGTCACTGGGACAAGAAATGAGGTGAAAAAATGCCCCAGTGGGAACACAGAAGTGATGGCTGAAATTCTGCTTTTAAATTGTCTGAAATATGCCACTGTATGATGTGCATTTATTTGGAAAGAAACCATAGTTTATATACATTTTTTATCACTCCATTATACAAAGGCACATACCACATAGATGCTATAACTTTTGCGCAAACCAATCAATTGACGCTTATTGGGATTTTTTTTTTTTTTTTTTTTACTAAAAATATGTAGCTGAATACATTGACCTAAATTCATGAAGAGATTAGATTTTTTTATTGGATATGTTTTATAGCAGAAAGTAAAAAATATTGTTTTTATTTATTTATTTTTTTCAAAATTGTCTGTCTGTTTTTGTTTATAGCGCAAAAAAATAAAAAAATGCAGAGGTGATCAAATACCACCAAAAGAAAGCTCTATTTGTGGGAAAAAAAAAGGACATCAATTTTATTTGGGTACAGCATTGCATGACCACGCAATTGTCATTTAAAGTAACGCAGTGCCGTATCGCAAAAAATGGCCTGGTCATGAAGGGTGTTTATCTTCAGGATGTCAAGTGGTTAAACACATATTTTTCACCAAGCGCAGGGGTTTTATGCATAAGATTTGTGAAACAAGATTATATATATAAGCATTTGAACAATATATTAAGTGATTTTTTTTTTAAAGCGGAGTTCCACCCAAAATTGAACTTCCACTTTAAGTACTGGTTACTCCCTGACATGCCATATTTGGCATGTCATTTTTTTTGGGGGGGGGGGGGGGAACGGGCACCCAGTTTTTACAGGCACCCAGCTCCCACTTCTTCCCCTGGCGCCGCGGCGCTGGAAGGAAGTTTACCTCTCCCCCCTCCCTCCCTGCAATCTTTTGTGACCGAAGATTGCCCGGCTGTTCACAACGCGCAGTGCGACTCACGCATGCACAGTGCGTGCCCATGTTGTGGAGCCACAGCTGGGCGCCCACAGTTACAGAGCCGGAGTTGTGGAGAGGATGGGCAGAGGAGGGAGGCTTTGTGCGCCCGCATCGCTGGACTGTGGGATAGGTGAGTGTCTGTTTATTAAAAGTCAGCAGCTGCACATTTTGTAGCTGCTGACTTTTAAATGGGTGGAACTCCACTTTAAGTAGTCTTTCTCAACCTTTTTTCAGTTGTGGCACCCTTTAAAAATATGCGAACCCTAAAACCCCTCCAGGCTAACTATAAAATATATATATATATATACTGGATGGCTCCACATCCAGTAGACAAAATGCTGATTTCAGTAGTGCATTCTGATTTCCAGTGGTGACAGCCTGGATAAAAAGTCATCATCCTTTGTACTTGGAAGAGTTCAATCTACAGTATAAATACAGCCCCATGTGAAATATACTAAAGCTGGCACTAGCTAGCATTCTCATCTGAAGCTTTTATTCATATTTTTTATGCCTACTGGGAAATTGTTTAAAAGTTAGTGAATAACCACACATTACTTTTCCCAATATATCTGAATATCTTTTTAATGGGCAGACCTGTAATCTGCCAGTCATGACAAAACATGACATTACAGGCTTCAGGCAATTTGTTTTTCATTAGTTGATCTAGCTGAAAACGTCTCCTTTATTGTTAACTTGTGCAACATGAGAAATTGGTTTGCAGGCGACAAGGTGATAGGTGACTTAAATAGGTAGTGTCTTTCATGTTTAACTTTTCATGCTTGATTCACCGAAGGAAGCAAGTCCTTTCCCTGTGAGATTGAAGCCTGGGATGACAAGGAATATGTACAATCTGAAAGCTGACTTGAAAGGGATGTGCATTGAGCTTCTGTCTCCTGCCAGTCACCCAGAACCAAAGGCCTATTTAGTTTTACTCTGTGCCGTGGATCAAAGACGGAGTTATTTTGTAAGATTAGTTTTGTCCACAAACATAGGCAGCTGCTCTGCTTCAGGGGAGCAGAAGCAATTGGGAGGGCAGGACTTGTCAAAGGCGATTTGCTTAGTGCCATTCTGTATACGTAACTTCAGCAGGTAGCCAGTTTAAAAAATTATTTTGAATCATAAGGTTATTTGTATAGTTGTGTTAACTTTTAAAATAGAATATTTTCTTTTAATTATTTTCACCGATCTTCAACTGTCCCAGGTATAATCACATATAATAGTTTCTGTTGTAAAGACTGATTTAGATTTCCTCATTTCGCTGTTTTGATGACAGTTAAAACACCTGTACTTAATTAGTAAACATGGTTTCATTTCAGAAACATTTAAAACTTGTCTGTATAACTAACCCTGTCAAGATTTTGTGTTTTTTTTTTTTTAATCTAAAAAATTTAACTTAAACCGCAGTATTAAAAAAAAAAAAAAATCCCCTGCAAGGCAATGGCATAATGTGCTAGTATGCATCGCATGCTAGCACATAATGAAATACTTACCTTTAAATGAAGCACTCCAGCGATTCGCTGTCACCGCTGACAGGGCATCCGTTTTCATCTGGTCTTCCTTTCGGGTTCACGGCTTCTATAGCTTTTAATGGTGGAGCTGCAATGACGCCACTCTCACGCATACGCATGGGAGTCATGGCCACGGCACAGCGCTCTGAAGGAACAGCTCAGGTATGTCGTTCCTGCAGAGAGCATGTGCCGGTTACATCACCGGCTGCCAAAAGAGCAAATATCAGTGTACATTTAGGAGATATTCATTGTACCTACAAGTAAGATTTATTATAAGCTTGCCTGTAGGTAAAAATCACAAAGCGGGTTTTACTACCATTTTAAGAATAATTTTAGTATAAACTATAAGAGGCAATGGTAGTGTTTCAGAAAAAGTGTAAAAAGTTTGAGCTTGTGATTCTTATCTTTTTATTTTATGCCTTGCTGAATGCATTTAATCATTTTTCTTTGATCAGATATCCATCATAGGTTTGGGTCCTCTCTAATTACTTTTCTTTCACATAATAGGATATTTAGAAGATGCATTTACAAACTTTATACTAGGTTAAATCAAGAAAGTGCAAAATAGACTTTTTTTTTTGCTTGGAAAGTTCGTGAAACGCTAGTAGAATTCTGAAGAAAATACTTTGCAGCAAATAGATGTGTATTAGTTGCATGACAATATGGGCAAAGAATGATGAATTGCTAATGATCTATTAATCTTCATTATATTAGCTGGTCTGAGATGGACATAAAACAAGCCATATTGTTATTGTAACATGACTTGTGTGATGGCAAAGTGCAGTAGAATCAAGTACATTGCAGTAGGTATTGCTTCCGTTGAAGTGTAATACACCCCCACACGTTCACTGGAAACCTGTGGGTGCCATTGTCACTGATGATCTGGGTTGTCAAGTATCAGTTTACTAAGCAGAAGAAAAATGTAGCAAATGCCTTGTTGAAAAATAAAATAACTTCTTTTATTCTCTTTGCAAAACCCATCTTGTCAACTGTAATGCAAGCAAATCCTAAGGGGCAGTTTGAATATAGTGTTTAAACTTCACAACTTATGTTTTTCTATCCACAATTTTAATTGGGAAGCAATCACTGGCAGGGGATTAGATTAAAAACATTGGTAGCACAATGTGTCAAATGTAGATGTATGATTGTGGTCATTCTATAGTTGCACAATAGCCACCCAAACAGAATGTAAGCGTTATCATATATTTCAGTGCCATTTAGTGTTAATGAGAATGAAATAACAATCATGTTTATAATTTGTTACATAAATGTTCAAGCATGGTAAACAGTTTCATGCATGCAGTGTGTCACTGTTGCTTTGGGTGCTCATTGATTGAATCAAGAACTTGAAATTGGGTTTCTTATTCTAAGCAAAAATCTGCAACCCTAAACAAAAAACATATACTGTACGTACAGCATGTGTCTTTTAGTACTAATAAAAATCTAAAATATATAAAATACTCCATTTAAGGCCTCATGTACACTGCTGCTGGTAAACGGACGTTCAGAGGCAGTTGGACACTTTTTCCAGCTGTCCTGTACTCATCCAATGTTATCTTATGTGTACATGTACACAGACTCGTTTACTGCCGTTTTTAGGCAGTTGCCTTTAGAGGCTTTTCTTGGAAGGCAAAAAAATGAGTTCAGACGCCGATTTTTTCCAACGTTTCTCGCCTAAACGCGGTACCGGCGTTTAGCCGCGGTTTCATTTAGAAGCGTTTTTAAAGGTGCCTTATTTTTTTACATTACAAAATGTAAAAATTATAACAAATGATGAAAAGCCACTTAAAAAGTATTTTTAAAAACTTGTAATTGCTTGCAATGCTCGATAGACCATTTAATATACCACTAATGAGCCTTTGATCAAATCCAATACACCACTAGCATTGCTGTAAGCTGATGTAGAATGGGAATTTGACCCATATGTTCAAATTTTGAGATTTTAACCAGATGACCCCACCATTGAGCTTGGTCCCCTCCCTGCTTGATCAAACATAGTTGCATGAAATTTAATATCTGGCTGTTTTAATTTCATTTTGCCCTCATTAAGTTTTCCAGCCTCAGCAACAGCAACGTCAGGAGCATTTCCTCACTTATGCTCATTATGGGATCCATAGTCAAAGCACCAAAATTAAGAGAGGTATATACAAGTACACTGCTCTCACAGCTGCTGCTACTCACTCTGGTCTCACGGAATGGCTGAAATAGTTAATAAATACTGTTTATTGTGCTTTGGGAGGGTCTACTGATGTTATCTTAAAAAAAAAGGCATCTAAACACATCATGCAAACACGGCTAAACCGGCGTTTTCAAACGCCGGTTTCAAGCTTTCAAGAAAAACATTCAGAAGAGGTTGCCTGAGCGTCCCATGTACATTAGGCCTAATTATTTGAAATTACCAGCTACATCTAGCAGGTGAAGAGCTTCAAGCAGTACTACTACTTTTTATGGTTAAAAAGCTTGTACGCAAGAAATACAAATGAAAAGCAGAAAAAGTCAGATAACACACACAGCTGAATGCCTTTTCCTAGTCCTAACAAAGATGGATTGTGTGGACTAATCAGTTATATAGAGGCTGTTACATACATGCAAGGGAGTACTGGGCTTTGTTCTTAGAAATCCTAGCATGCTTTGTAAGGTTGTCTTATTGCAACAACACATGCAATAAAATTGGTGACACTACAAAGTACAGCCTACAGCATTCTATGCAATGCCGTCCAACCTGAATATTTCTTTGAACTTGCAATTTATAAACTTTTACATATAATAAAACCTTGCACTGTGCTCTTCATGTAACAGGTTGTCTTCATTTCTGACTATGAAAAAGCTAAAACTCTTTCAGGTAACCTTACCTTTAAAAGATGCTTCCATAGAGCCTACAATCCCTTGTCCTTCTTGTAGGCAATACAAAGTTTAAAAGCATTAATTATGAAAATCTTCCAAAAATAAGTTATGTCTGAAACAAAGAAGAGTTGCTTACTTCAGTAAAACTATCAGTCTGCGTCCATTATTTACAGTATAAACATTTTTGCTCCCAAAATCAAAGCATTTGTTATAAACTGAACAACTTGAGTCCCCAAGCCTTTTTCTCCCAAGTCCCCTTACGTACCAGAGTGTTTTCTTTTTCATTTTTGGTGAAGTCTCTGCACATTGTACCCTTTAGCGTTTGTAGACTGCCCTAAGGTATTATACATTTTTTTGGGGACAGATAGGGTTTTAATTTAGTAGCAATTTTGGATATTTTCATTTCCTTGGATTTAATTGAAAATAAGTAGTAAAAAATTAGAAGTAAAACATTTCCTGTAATTTTTTTAATGGAACGATTATGTAATTTGCTTATATATATATATACTACATAAAAAAATCAACAATGTCTGCTGCTTAAAATACTGGGGTTGGTTTGCTAGAAATGGAGGGTGCAAAATCTGGTGCAGCTGTGCATGGTAGCCAATTGGCTTCTAACTTCAGCTTCTTCAATTAAACAAAACCTGGAAGCTGATTGGTTTCTATGCAGAGCTGCACCAAATTTTACACTCTCCAGTTTTAGCAAATCATCCCCACTGCTGCTTAAAGCGGAGTTCCACCCAAAAGTGGAACTTCCGCTCATCGGATTCCTCCCCCCCTCTTGTGTCACAGTTGGCACCTTTCAGGGCGGAGGGGGGTGCAGATACCTGTCTAAGACAGGTATCTGCACCCACTTCCGGAAATAGACTCCCACGGAAGTCACGCCCCCTCCCGCACTCCTCCGCCATCTTCTGGGAAAGACACAGGTCCCAGGAGATAGCGGGGACCATTGAGAAAGCGCAGCGCGACTCGCGCATGCGTGGTAGGGAATCGGGAAGTAAGCTGCAATGCTTCACTTCCTGATTCCCTCACTGAGAATGGCGGCGGCAGCACCCGAGGAATGAGGGACAGTTCGGTCTCAGGTGCTGACATCGCTGGACCCTGGGACAGGTGAGTGACCTTATTTTAAAAATCAGCAGCTGCAGTATTTGCAGCTGCTGACATCTAAAAAAAAAATTTTCGCGGGACTCCCGCTTTAACCTCTTCAGCCCCCTCTGCGGTTTTTCTTTTTTGCGCTATAAACAGAAAAAGAGCGTCAATTTTGAAAAAACGATAATTTTTACTTTTTGCTATAATAAATATCCCCAAAAATAAAAAAACACATTTCTTCATCAGTTTAGGCCAATAGATATTCTTCTACATATTTCTGGTAAAAAAAAAAAAAAACGCAATAAGCGTATATTGTTTGGTTTGTGCAAAAGTTATAGCGCCTACAAACTATGGGAAAGATTTATGGCATTTTTATTATTATTTTTTCTTACTAAAAATGGCGGTGATCTGCAATTTTTAGCGGTATACAGACCAGACACTTTTGACACATTTTTGGAACCATTGACATTTATACAGTGATCAGTGCTATAAATATGCACTGATTACTGTGTAAATGTCACTGGTAGGGAAGGGGTTAACACTAGGGGGCGATCAATGGGTTAAATGTGTATTCCCTACGTGTGTTCTAATTGTATGGGGATAGGACTGGCTGGGAGAGGAGACATAACATTGTTCCTAATTAGTAAAAAAAAAAATTATAAAAATTAGAAAAGGGGCTGTATAAGGTATTTACTGGCAGAAAAAAAATGTTTTACTATCCAAAGTTCAAACAACAAGGGCAGAAGATTTAATAGATGGAAAGATGAAAAAATGACTAAACTTCCGCTTTAAAATATCATATCATTGCTGCAAATTTTATGTAATGTAGTAGAATTTTAATGCTCGTAAGTGATCGTATGCATTTTACTTTAGGAGAGCTTTATTTTCTTTTACATTGCAACACACACAAGGGGAAAAAACTGTTTATATAAATTTTATTGTAAAAAATGTAAACGTTGACCTATTTTACCATGTTTGGGATTGATAAAAACTCAAATGAAATTATGTTCACTTACATGGGTGATCTGGAAAAACTTTGGAAGCCCAGGATCTGATTGTTTTGGATCGTGCTGGATGTCAGCTGTCACAGCCAGAAGTTCCAGCCTGCTTCCCTGCTGAGACCTGCAGGAGCCATTGAGACCGGATGTCATTTAAAAAGGCACTGGGGCGAATAGCAGCTATCTCAATGCCATTTTAAAATGAAACTGGGGGCTCAAGAAAACCAATACCAAGTAACTATCATCAGTTGTAGCCTTCATGCTTCTGTTGATACAGGTTTCCTTAAATCAGTGTACATTACATTCTTCTCTAACAGCACAGAACTGTACAATTAAGTTATATATTCTTGCCCTAAATTATGGCACTGAAATTAACTATGTAAAAATGCTGAAATGGATATTTGCCTGAAATTGCGGAAACTATTTTTTTTTTTAAATAAAAATAAGCAAACTTTTATATCTTTCATTTCACAGGTGAGAGGCAAAGATACACTGGTGACCGTGTAGGCTTCGATGGGGAAGACTCTGATGGTGTTGAGGATGAAGACAATGATAACGAGGATGAAGATGAAGATAGTCAAGCAGAGTCTGTTCTGTCGGCTACTCCATCAGTTACAGCAAGCCCTCAGCATTGCCCCTTCCGAAATAGCCAGCAAGACACATCCAGTGCTGATGAGGATTCTCGAATTCCACATTGCTTTGGTCAGACAAGCTCAATGGACATTCTTCCTAAAGCATTGATTACCAGGATGACTGCACTTACCACACCAACCATTTGCAAACCAGAGAGCCATGAAAGGAAGCATGATGATGTTTCGGTCCAAAAAACGATACCTCCTCAAAGTGAAGCATCCTCTCCTAAATCCCCATGTCATCAGATGTCTGTGGATTATCCAGATGGTACTGAAGAAGAAGAAGGTGGCTCAAGAGAAACAAAGAAATTAGCTGTTTCACAGGTAATATAGACCGTTTTAAAAAGCACATATCACATGAAAACGTGTCAAACCTTTGGCAAACAAGACCAAAGCAGTACCGACTCCTGGTGTTGTCAAGGCTGGTATATATATGAAGTGCAATATTAGAGACACCTTATTACCTCTTAAGTTTGCCCTTTTTGCAACTTAATCTTTCAGAAAACTCCACTCCTTTAAGATCAAATAATTTCTGTTGCTATTGATTGATGACATATTTGACCAAAAGTAAATATAAAATTACTCACTGCTGTGACGCAGTTAAAACAATCATCGCTACTTTTTGTTTTAAGGCGAATCTGTCAGAAATAAAAATATCAGATCAAATAAAAAATATCAGGCTCAGATGAAAGCTCTCATTCTGTGACTCATGGGATGCATACTAGTTGTGGGACACCTATACGCCTTTCAGTAAAGATGAGCAGATTTAGCTTCACTGCTGTAGAACAAGTATCAGCTTGGGCAGCTTCCATCTGTGGATTCTCTACGCTCTCTTACACTGCCATACAGTCTGTTTCAGCACTGTTTGCAATAACTCGTGGCTTATTTTTAAGCAAAAAGCTTTTAGAAAGCAGTGGTCTGTCATCTTTTAGAAAATTAATGTCAGAGAGAAAATTATTCAAGTCAAGATCTCAACTTGCAGCCTTGGTGACTGTTTTGGATTTTATTGAAATGTTAATGTATCCATGGGGAGAAAATAGGCAAACCTTTCCAAGGCTATTATTAAGTCACTTTAGAGAAATTCACTGCTTATAACTTATGAATGAATATTTATGCCATATTCCTGCTATGAATGTTTACTACCATTTCACTTTTCTTGCAAAATTACTAGGTTAGCTCCACAAAAAGTAAATGGGCACTTCAGCTGTAACTATACTTTTACAGTACAGTAAAACCTCAGTCCTTGAGTTTATAGTCCATAAAAAAAGATTATAGCAATGTGATAGGTTGTGTAACGATAAAATGTCTATCCACAAATGGAAGCCTCTATAAGGGGATTAGAAGCAAAATCTAGCAGGAGCTACAGAGTATAAAAGAGAAGAGAGGCGCCTCTAAGTGTAGCAATATGGTTACTTTTAATGAAGGTACAACATTTAGCAACTCACGTGGTTGATGATTAAAAGAGGCACATCTATGCAGGCATCCGGGGTAAAGCTGTCTGCAATTGTGACCGAGAAGACTACCCTGCAGTAGAGCGTTCTGAAAGCGAGGCTTGAACCGCTCATGGAGCGCAGCGTGGCAGGGATGACGTCAAAGACGGTGAGGAGGATGGTCTTTGTGGACATCTTTACCCCGGATGCCTGCATACTTAGATGTGCCTGTTTTAATCATCAACCATGTGAGTTTCTAAATGTTGTACCTTCATTAAATGTAACTGCATTGCTACACTTAGAGGCGCCCCTCTTCTCTTTTATACTCAGTTGTGACATGACACTACTTGTATATCAAGACATCACTTGTATAGCAAGTCAAAATTTAGGAAAAAATGTTGTTTGTCTTGCAAAACGCTCTCAAGCCAAGGTTTTACTCTAGATCAGGAATAGAGGGAATGCTACCCTTTTTGTCTCTTTGATCCACATTTAAATGTTGGTTAGTTTTAATTTTTAAAATCTTTTAAAATGTTTAACAAGCATAGCTAGCACAAACCAAGTGGATATTGTAAACATTATCAGCAAAGTGAAAATATAAAGAATCAAATAGTTTTTTTTTTTTTTTTATATATATCTATAGATCTAGATAGATAGATAGATAGATAGATAGATAGATAGATAGATAGATAGATAGATAGATAGATAGATAGATAGATAGAGATATATATATATATATATATATATATATTTATTTAAACAGATATGTGGGCATGTGCTAGGAGTATGTACAGTGGATATAAAAAATGTACACACCCCAGTTAAAATGTCAGGTTTCTTTGATGTAAAAAATTGAGACAAAGATAAATCATTCAGAACTGTTTCCACCTTTAATGTGACCGAAAAACTGTTCAACTCAGTTGAACAACAAACTGAAATCTTTTAGGTGGAGGGAAGAAAAACTAAAATAATATCGTTGCATAAGTGTGCACACCCTAAACTAATACTTTGTTGAAGCACCTTTTGATTTTATTACAGCACCCAATCTTTTTGGGTATGAGTCTATCAGCATGGTGCATCTTGACTTGGCAATATTTGCCCACCCTTTATGCAAAAACACTCCAAATCTGTCAGATTGCGAGGGCCTCTCCCGTGCACAGCCCTCATCAGATCACTCCACAGATTTTCAGTCAGATTCAGGTCTGGGCTCCTGGCTGGGCCATTCCTCTGTTGATTTGCATGTATGCTTTGGATCGTTCTAATGCTGAAAGAAGAAGTTCCTCTTCATGTTCAGCTTTCTAGCAGAAGCCTGAAGGTTTTGTGCCAATTTTGACTGGTATTTGGAATTGTTCATAATTCCCTCTACCTTGACTAAGACCCCTGTTCCAGCTGAAGAAAAACAGCCCCAAAGTATGATGCTGCCACCACCATGCTTCACTGTGGGTATGGTGTTCTTTTGGTGATTTGCAGTGTTGTTTTTGAGCCAAACATATCAGATATAGATATAATCTATAATCATCACAAATAAAAGAGACAAGTTAAAGTCTAAAGGCAAAACCTTTTTTTTTTTAATTTATTTTTTTTAGTTTTGGATAGAGGGAGGGGGGGTGGGGATTAGTACACCTGCTAGTTTTTATTGCGCTCTGTGCTCCTGTTAGGGAGATTCACCCTCTCTATTTACTATTTAACAGTCCCCATAAAAGTAGTACAGTAGAGGAAAAAATCTTCCAATGGGGGCACTAGTTCTGCTGACCTGGGGGACAGGCTATGGGACAGGAACTGAAGGTAAATCTCCCCAATGGGACATAGATGGCAAAAAAAACTGACATGAGTTATAACCCTCCCTTACTCTATCCAAAATGAAAAAAACAATTTGCCTATAGTTCTACTTTAGTTCAGCAGTGTATTCACTAATACATAATTAAATGTGTTTTAAATTCAAGCAGTGTAAGCCCATTCGCCTTGGTATCAACCTCTTGCAGTCCACTGCAGAGCAAAGCTCAGACTGGAAAAGAAAAAAGCAGCAAAAGGAGCTACTCAGTGATATTACATCTAAATACTTTGCCTGGAGTTCAGCTTTAAGAGTCAGGAACCCAAAAGGAGTTACTAAATCCAAAAGGAATTACTGAAGTGATATGTGCATAATGTTATATGTGCAGTTTTTGAATGTAGTGTGCGTAAATTATGCATATGATGTTCTAATTTTAGGCAACTATTGCATAATCTCAGCGTGTTCTCCTTTCTATAATAGCAATGACAGTAATACTGTGTGTGTATCCGTTTTCTTGTGATAAAATCAGTAAATGGTAATGTTACCATATTTCAACCACTCATCCTATCATTTCCTATTATTTCCTCATCTCCTACTTTGCCTAAAACCCAAATGTAAACTAGTTTTTGTTTTACGCTTACCTTGCCATTACATTGAAGCAAGGTACTTTACGCTACTATATGCTTAACCCCTTGTCTACCACCTAAATTGTCTAATTTTTTTAATTTTTTGCACATGCGGTAAAATCTGCATATTTTTTCCCCAGACATTATTTAAAACTCCCAAACAATTATGTACTGTATTTTCTAAAAGCACAGACCCTGGAGAATAAAACAGTGGCATTTACTATATTTTATGCCGCACATTTTATGCGCAACTATTTATCAAATGCGTATTTTCAGGATAAAAGCCGGCTATAACAGCATGTAAAACCCTGCAGGCTGGTTGTACCCAAGCTTATCAATCAATTGATCGATCATATTGCATACATTCAGCCTGCCCATACATTGTTCGAATCTCAGCCGGTTCATGGCTGGCTTTAGATTTCTTGGGGTTTTTTTTCGTATGACTGCTTAGAATCCTTGTTCATTTTGCCCTGAATTGGTATCCACTTTACCATGCTTAGCTATTAAACAGACTTTTTCTTTTAATGTTTTACTAATTACCAAATATATCAGATTAACAAACCGTGAAAAGCCAAGGCATCACACGTATAGGGTTTTATATGCACGGTTCAAGGTTAAGATAATTTCTTGTCATATTACAATTATCATATTGTGCAAATATTCATAGCAAGTTAATGTTATTGATGTTTTTCTGTTTTTTGCAGGATTCATCATCTGCAAACACCCCTTCCTCCCCCGTTGATCGGAGCACACAGACAATGGATTCATCCGTAGTGGATTGTGATGACCGTCAAAAAACATCTGCCAACTTTACTCACCAGCCCAGTCAAGTGTCTGCTGCTCCAACTCATCTATTTAGCCATTTGCCTTTGCATTCTCAGCAGCCTGTAAGTTCACCTTACAGCATGATTCCAGTAGGTGGGATTCAGCTTGTCCCAGCAGGTCTTACTGCATATTCCACTTTTTTTCCGTTCCCAGCTGGGCAAGTACAACTTACCATACCTGCTGTGGGGGTGATTCACAGAACTGCAAGTTCTCATGGGGACAAGCCTGCAGAAGTACCTAACACATCAAGTCCTATAGGTGTGGCTGAAATGAATGGCGTAGTACCATGTTTTCCATTTGGCCAAGTAAACATGCCGGCTCTTAGTGCATCAAACTTACAGCCCATTCAACCATTAAGCATGGAAACTGTAAACATATTAGGTCTTTCAAACCCAAGTGTTGCACCTCAGATTCATCCTTCAGGACTTACTCTAAATGCAGTTGGATTGCAGGTTTTAACAACAACTCCTGCTCCCCAGAGCAATCCCAGTCCACAAACTCACATTCCAGGCCTTCAAATTCTCAACATAGCTTTACCCACTTTAATCCCATCTATTAGCTCTTTGTCTGTCGATGGCCAGGGTGTTGATAAATCTTCATGTAGCACAGCACCTGGACAGAGTCCAACCAACCTTTCTGGGGTAGATGCCAAAAATATCAAGCAGTCTGATTCTTCACAAGTGTCATCCCAGATGCATGAGCCTCCTAAAACATCAAGTGATGCTGCTACCACAGAGGAGAGAGGCACAACCTGCAATAAGAAAACGGACAGAGAAAGCCAACTTAAACAGAAAACTAGCATCTGTACCAGTCAAATTAAAACTGCCAAACCAGATCATTACTTGAAGGCTAAGTCTGAAAGTTTAAACAGGTCTGCTGTTGGTCCAGCTCTTCCGCCTCTTAGACATCAGAGGAGAACAGAACTGATCTCAAGACAGATGACTGTGCAGTATAGTGATTCGAGCAGCGATGATGATGAAGGCAGACTGATTATAGCAACCTAGACTCTTATCATTTTCATTTTAGTTCCAGTATTTTTTTTCTCTATTTGTTTTGGGAAAGTTGTGATATAAAAGACTCTTTAAGGTTTAGTGGAAAACCTTTCTTACCTTTTAAAGCACATTTTTCTTACACATGAATCACACTTGTGCAATCATGAACTCTTGACCAATAATTGTTTTTTTATTTTTTTTTCTCTCTGTTGTTTGCTCCCGCCATTTTTGTACATGTTGTATAGACACTTGTGCCTTTCGGAACTTTATGTGTAAAATATGTATATATCAGTGAATCCAATATAAATACTTATAAATATTATAAATGTACATAATACAAGGTAGTTGCTTGTGTTTAGTATGTACGTACCTATCTCATGTTGAGTAAAATAATTAAATTATAAAATTCTATATGTATATGTTGCACTGTTAAATGTAATTTTTTTATGGACGTGGGGCAACTTTGTGTACAGATCTTGTATGTAAAACTCCATATTTATTGTGTCCATATTAGTCTTGGAAAATGGTTCTGTCCATCTTTGTGTGCAAGACGGTAGCTTTACACTTAAAAACAGAAATTCTGTGTTAACCTATGTTCCAGTAAACTTTTTATTACTGACTTCTACTTATGGTTGCATTGTGCGTTTTGTGATTTAAATAATGTACATATAATTAATTAACATTAAGTTATTGCCATTGAAGAGAAACTGTTGCTTTTGCCATTCAGCGCTGTTATCGATAACCCTTACTCTGTTTTTCTAATGGAGTGGGGCTTCCAGATATAGAAGGGCTTTGGGCCTGAGCAGCTAGTCATGTTCCCAGGGATAGAGAGTTATGTCATCCTCCTGGATAGGTTCCAATACCAGTGTGGACAGGAGGGAGCATAAATCTGTAAGTATACCTTACTTGTGGTGGCTATCAGAAGGCACTGTCACTGTGCCTTGGTTTGGTAGGTAACGGTGTCTAAAACCGCAATAAACCCCAAAACAAAAATTTAATATATTGCAATTTACAGTATCTCAGCTTTGGTGGCTGCATACTTTTTCCTTTTTTTTACCTGTTGATCTGACCAGTAAGTCTATTATTTTTCAACTTTCTCTAACAGACTAACCTATCCATCAAAAGTGGCAGTTAGAGAGTTGTGACAAACCATTTACCACTGATAAGGTTTCTTACAATAGTTACAATGGTCATCTCTTTTTCATTTATGTAAAACCTTTATCCCCAAAGGAAAATAAAAATTGTTGCTGTAACTGCTTTAACAGTTTTAGCTGGAGTTTGGCCTTAATTTGTTAGCCAAGCCCATCTAGATCTGCATCTAACAATACCCTCTCCCTAGGCTGACAGTGCTGCTGTCTAAAAGTGTCGTCGTTGCTCCTCCATCCAGAGTGGAGACAACATAAGACAGGAAGTGTGTCGCTGTCCAGCTCCCCTGGGGAAAAATAAAGGAAAAAATAAAACTTTAAAAAAATGCAGCTACCACATCATGCACTGCATCCTTCCTGTGATCAGGTTTAGAGCCCAAGCACTGGTTGCCAGTCTGGTGATCACAGTTGAAGAAATATCCCATGAACATTACCACCCCTGACCATTCAGTAAAATTATAGTCTTAAAATGTGGATTTTAAAAGAAATGCACATTTGAAGAAATGCTATATAAAATCTTAATATTTGTTTTTTGTTAGCAGTATATTTATTATTTCTAGAAATCATGACCTTGGCTCACAAAAATAACTCATCTAAGCTTTTCAAAATGTCTTGTATATTACAGCATTCAGGACTGTTATGGCATACATTTGAGGAAGTACAATATCCATGAATACGAATACCGTATTTCCCCAAAAATAAGACTGGGTCTTATATTAATTTTGGCTACAAAAACACACTAGGGCTTATTTTCAGGGGATGTTTTATCTATGTCTCCTGACTTCTCTCCCCCTGTCAGCTCAGGAGTCATCATTACGACATCTTTAATCCCAAAAATTAACTTTAGTTAAAGTCATTGTAAAAATATGTAATTTGTTTTGTAAAAAGATTATATAATGTCCAGCGTGTCTCCTTTGTGTAACTTTATTGTCTAATACCTTTTTTACAGCACCGTTGGGCGTTCACGTGATCCGCTGTAGCTCTTCTTTCCTGCTCCGAGCACTGCCGAGGGTAGGGCCGAGATCCCCACTGACGTTAGCCTCACTCCGAGCACTGCAGAGGGAGGGGCCGCTGACGTCAGTTGAGAGGAGAGGATCTCCAGTGGGTCACATGAGCGCCCAGTGATGCTGTAAATAAAGTATTTTCGACAATAAAGTTACAAAAGTAGACAGTGGATATTATATAATCTTTTTACAAAATGGATTATATATTTTTACAAGGACTATACTAGGGCTTATTTTCAGGGCAGGGCTTAAATTGCAGCCCTCCCCAAAAATCAGGCTAGGTCTTATTTTCGGGGAAACACAGTAGTAGATTTTTAGGCCAGCCAATGTCCATTCTATAAATTATGGCATCTCAGCAAATTGCTTAAAAGTGTGCACATAAACATGCTACTAAACACTTGGAGGCACTTCAACCAGTATAATTTAATTTTGCACAGCACTTAAGTTTGTCAGAAACAAAGGTGCTTTATGGGTTATCTTCAAATACAATTTGGTTTTGTGTAAGAAACTACGAAGCACATAGCAGACAAGTGTTTATTGTATGTGTTTAGCTGAAAAAACTATTCTAGATACCCATTTTCTGTCAGGATGTAAAATGGGAGCTAATTTGGATGATTTGTTTTGGGGATCCAGGGCTGTGGTCTGTACCTCTGGATGTAGGTTGGACTAGATTGGGATTGAGATTTTGTGATGTCACTACTGTGCAGCTCATTGATCTTTATGCTCTAGAGCAGGGGTCTTCAAACTACGGCCCTCCAGCTGTTGCGGAACTACACATCCCATGAGGCATTGTAAAACTCTGACATTCACAGACATGACTAGGCATGATGGGAATTGTAGTTCCTGAACAACTGGAGGGCCATAGTTTGAAGACCCCTGTTCTAGAGGAAGCTACACCTGAGGGGAAATGATTTCCCATCTTATGCTTTATCAATCTGTGGATTTGTGCTTTCTGCACCTCTCCTTTTTCTTTTTGAACATTACTACCTCAGGCTGTGACATGAGGAAACAAATCTGTGTTCATATACCAAGATGGCCACCTTCACACAGACACTGTGAAGAACAAGGCATGGTAAGTCATTAATAGGGAAAAGGTCAGGGTACTACAGCAATGGGTAGCAATGCCACCTCCATTTATAGATCATGTTCCATTCATGGAATCAGTAGCAGATCTGGGCCTATGACAGCTGGTTAGTTGTATTAGAGCCTGCTGCACCGGAGGATTATTACGGAGTGGGGGGAAAACGGAAGAAGATTTTTGACTAACAGAAGAGGAATCAGCATAAGGAACACTACTTGACTGTAAATTATGTCCCATGTGCCGATTTTTCTGTTTATGATTTTGGCTACACTTAGGCTTTATTATACTGTACCTAGACTTTACAAGTTAGTTACCGTATATGGGTGGCAATACAGCCAAAGTGTTGGGGAAACGTTTTGGAATATATTACTGGAAACAGATATGATTCACTTCCATACTGAGCACATTGTAGGTAATGAACAAGCAAATATGATGTAAAAAATATATATGTTTCATTTCCTTTAAAATTCAGCTTGGTACTTACAGTAACTATTAGTATTGCATGTGGAAGGAAGTGATGGCAAAAAACCTGTTTCATGCCAAACCACATTTATCATTTACAGACAAAGCAGAAATGTTCATATCTGCTGAGTATGGTGATCTTCACAAAGTCTTGTATTAGAGTGACACTGAGTTCCGCTGATCCTCCCTCCCTCCTCTGCCACTAATGTAGTCACCTTTTTTTTTTTTTTTTTTTTAGGGTGTGAGTACCTATTTCTGACAGGTACCTGCTCCCACTTTTTCTCGGTTCACTTAGGTGAGCAGAGTGGAAGTCCGTCCCTACCCGAAACCTCCTCGGACATGTCACATGCCCCAGGAGGCTTTGGGACCATTCAGAAAGTGCAGCATGTCTTGTGCATGCTCAGTGGAGAACCAGCAGGAAGTTACAGCTGGCTTCCCACAATCAAGATGGAAGTAACAGGGACCTGAGGACCGACAAAGAACTGGACCCATGTGAGGATAGCACTGGATCTCTGGACTGGTAAACTTCATTTTATAAAAAGTCTACAATTACTGTGATTGTAGCTGGTGACTATTATTTTATTAAAAAATTATCAATGATCCTCTTTAATGTGTTTTTCTGCCTCCTTGTAACATTCTTCATAAGCTACTGAACCTCTCTGTTTCCTCCTCATTTTGTTCCTTTGACCGAGAAATGTCCATTAGTTGTGGTCATTTGCACTGTTCTGTGAACCCCACAAATCCCATAGTTCGGGGGTCTCAAACTGGTGGTCCTCCAGCTGTTGCAGAACCACAAGTCCCATGAGGCATTGCAAGGTTGACAGTTACAAGCATGACCCCCAAAGGCAGAGGCACGATGGGAGTTGCAGTTCCGCAACAGCTGGAGGGCCGCCAGGTTGAGACCCCTGCCAAAGTTCTTAGTTCATCTCAGAAGCCAACAAGAGAGGGTGGCTGCATTACTATATATAGTGAGAACATAGAGAACAAACGCAACCACCCTCTAACAGGGGCTGGATCACAGCAGCATTAAAAACAGAATTTAGAGGAGGCTGAGAGCAATAGAAGGTACTTTAGTTAGGAATACTAAAGCATACATACCTCAATTTTTGTTAAACCTGAGTCTAATGTCACTTTAACACTAGTATAATGTAACCCATAATGTAGTGCAATGATTTTTAGGCTCAGAATTGTTTTAATATGATATTTATATGAAAGGCATATGAACTTTAAATATGAACATACTATATGTCATTGGTACAAAGTATTCACATTCTGTTTTTAGACTTTAGTTACAAGTGCCAAATGTGCCCTGCCATACTGCCCTATTCATTTCCAAAGATGCAGCAGTTAAGTCATAAATAAAGAGACCATCAATACCTGAACATTGATAATATATGTACAGTATCTCACAAAAGTGAGTACACCCCTCACATTTTTGTAAATATTTTATTATATCTTTTCATGTGACAACACTGAAGAAATTACACTTTGCTACAATGTAAAGTAGTGAGTGTACAGCTTGTATAACAGTGTAAATTTGCTGTACCCTTAAAATAACTCAACACACAGCCATTAATGTCTAAACCGCTGGCAACAAAAGTGAGTACACCCCTACGTGAAAATGTCCAAATTGGGCCCAGTTGGCCATCCCCCCCCCCCAGTGTTATGTGACTCGTTAGCGTTACAAGGTCTCAGGTGTGAATGGGGAGCAGGTGTGTTCAATTTGGTGCTATCACTCTCACTCTCTCATACTGGTCACTGGAAGTTCAACATGGCACCTCATGGCAAAGAACTCTCTGAGGATCTGAAAAAAAGAATTGTTTCTCTACATAAAGATGGCCTAGGCTATAAGAAGATTGCCAAGACCCTGAAACTGAGCTGCCGCACAGTGGCCAAGACCATAAAGCGGTTTAACAGGACAGGTTCCACTCAGAACAGGCCTCGCCATGGTCGACCAAAGAAGTTGAGTGCATGTGCTCAGCATCATATGCAGAGGTTGTCTTTGGGAAATAGACATATGGTGTGCTGCCAGCATTGCTGCAGAGGTTGAAGGGGTGGGGGGACAGCCTGTCAGTGCTCGGACCATAGGCCACTCACTGCATCAAATTTGCCTGCATGGCTGTCATCCCAGAAGGAAGCCTCTACTAAAGATGATACACAAGAAAGCCCACAAATAGTTTGCTGAAGACAAGCAGACTAAGGACATGGATTACTGGAACCATGTCCTGTGGTCTGATGAGACCAAGATAAACTTATTTGGTTCAGATGGTGTCAAGCGTGTGTGGCAGGAACCAGATGGGGAGTACAAAGACAAGTGTGTCTTGCCTACAGTCAAGCATGGTGGTGGGAGTGTCATGATCTAGGGCTACATGACTGCTGCTGGCACTGGGGAGCTACAGTTCATTGAGGGAACCATGAATGCCAACATGTACTGTGACATACTGAAGCAGAGCATGATCCCCTCCCTTCGAAGACTGGGCCGCAGGGCAATATTCCAACATAACTACCCTAAACACACCTCCAAGATGACCACTGCCTTGCTAAAGAAGCTGAGGGTAAATGTGATGGACTGGCCAAGCATGTATCCAGACCTAAACCCTATTGAGCATTTGTGGGGCATCCTCAAACGGAAAGTGAAGAAGCGCAAGGTCTCGAACATCCACCAGCTCCGTGATGTCAACCTGTGAAGCTCTGGTGAACTCCATGCTCAAGAGGGTTAAGGTAGTAATGGAAAATAATGGTGGCCACACAAAATATTGACACTTTGGGCCCAATTTTGACATTTTTATTCAGGGGTGTACTCACTTTTGTTGACAGTGGTAAATTTACACTCACTACTTTACATTGTGGCACAGTGTAATTTCTTCAGTGTTGTCGCATGAAAAGATATAAAATATTTACAAAAATGTGAGGGGTGTACTCACTTTTGTGAGATACTGTATGTATGTGTGGTGGTTTGTTATGAAGCCTAGCATGAAATTATTATATGTTCTGCCTTACATAGGTTTATTCAATGTTAAAGTGAATACATTGTCATATTTATGTATTGCTGCCTGATCACTGCTTTAGGCTAGGTTCACATTAGTACAATTCTGAGTGCCATGTTTGCGAAGGCATAGCAGCCCATGCCTGTGTTTTCCTGAAAGTTCCTGCACTTTTTTTTTTTTTAAATGTGGCCACAAGATAACTGTGGTGCTTTGACACCATGCAATGCCGCATGCGGGAAGCCGCACTGTTTTTTAGTGTGTGGGGGTGCCA
The DNA here is from genome assembly GCA_037952925.1 of Lithobates clamitans. Taxonomy (NCBI): domain Eukaryota; kingdom Metazoa; phylum Chordata; class Amphibia; order Anura; family Ranidae; genus Lithobates; species Lithobates clamitans. Next base: position 16,021,487 of record JBBGZY010000239.1, on the reverse strand, counting down.
TTAAGAGTTAAGAGCATGTGCGCACATGTTCATTCAAGCAGCGCATTTTGTGTGCAGCTGCATGTGGGTGTGGGAATGTGTGCAATTTACATGCATACCTGCCCTCATGTGAAACTAGCCTTACAATAGAAGTATGGGTTTGAAAAAAAAATAACTTTTATACTCACCTAGGTGGTTGCAGCATCGGAGTTGCAGCATCAATCCGATGCTGTATCTGTCCCTTTCCAGCTCTGTAGTGAGAACTGAGCGATTAAACCCAGCTGATCACTCAGTTCTCCCCCTCTGCTCTGAGCACAGAGCTGTGACGGTCCGTCATCGGCTCTCTTCTCCTCCCCCCAGCATGCATATCGTAGGAATCTTTCCAGAGCCTAGGCCTGCTCTGTGATGTCAGCAGACAAAAGGGCTTTAGCACGCTGTCGGCTGAAAATGGATCACAGGAGTGCAGAACGAACTGCACTCCTGTGATCCACAGGAGGAGTATAGCCAAAAAACTTTTGGCTATACTTCTTTAGGGTGTTCTGGTTTGTGTATGTTTTATAAGAGCTATATTAAATAAAAGTTTTTTAGCAATTATTTTTATCGTTGTTTTTGGGCTTTAGGTTTCCTATCTGGTTAAGAGCGATTTTTAGGTTACCTTGTTAATACATTATGTAGTGGAGATCATAGAATAAGTAATGGTTATAAAATCCTTCCTAATATGGGGTGTTGGTTTAATTGTCCCCTATTGTTAAGTCAGTGAATTGCAGAAATACTAATTTTCAGAACAATTCCCCTTTCCCTTTGAATATATTCTTCAATTTACTAAGATATATTTTGCAAATAACATCTTTTCGAAGATCTAACTCAGCAATTTGGTTAAGTGGACTTCTATTTATGCTATCAAATCTTTTAATAAGTGGTTCTTGAAGCAGTTTAATAATTACCTTCTGTACAGGGACTTGTAATTGAAAGATGGTTGTATTATGGTGATGTTTAATCCTGAGGTTAACCCTACCACTGTTGTCTAGATATTTCTATTCCTCTTTACATTGTCTTTTGGCTTGCACCTTTGGATGAATGAAAGGTATGTTGTTTCATCTTGCTTCCAGATCTATTAGTTCATTGGTTGCATGTCATATTATTATTTCATGTACATGGGCTTGTAGATGTTTGACGATGCCCAAAGATAACATTGCTGTTACTTTATGGTAAATTCAGACTGCCATGCATTCACCTCTTGGATCAATTCAGGAATACATCTTAGTTGACACACTGATCAGAAATCTGTATCTGCTGGTATGCCTTGCAGTGCTGACTAGTGATAGAAATTAAGAACCAATGTGTACAGTTCAGCAGTAAACAATGGGGAGTACAGTGACTTTCTGGTTGGCCCTGTTAACTTTCAGCACTGGGGTCCAGCGCTTGCATATCAATCCTTTAAGTGTATCTGAAGCCAAACAAATTTCTCTGTTAGTTTTTAATAGAGTAGGAAATGGGTTAAAACCCATGGCCCTCCTTTTCTTTTTCTTCTTTTTTTGGTTTATAGATTTCTCACGACTTCTGGCCTCGGAAACACAGCAGGAAGTGAGAGGAAACCTGCTAAGTGAGGAAAAATCCTCTGCTTCGAATTTAAATATTTTGTTGACAGCAGTCACCAGGACAAATCAAGAACTTTAATCTCCCTATGGAGAACACAGGAAGAACCAAAGCTGAACTCCAGGAACAGGTCTTGGAGAGTTTCTCACATAATTTAACTAAAGGGGGTATCGGGGACTAGAATTGATTAGGCCTCTTGCACACTGCAGTTTCAAAAAGCTCAGTACTGCGTTTTTTTTACTGATCTAAAATGCAACACATTGGTTACACACAGGCATGTAAACAAGTGCTATGTATTCTTAAGTAGAACAAAAAATAGAAAAATCTGTGTTCCCGGTGAGTATTTTGTGGCGGTACACGAATCTGCGCGCAAATGCACAAATATGTTTGCATGTATGCTGTGAAACTATAATTGTAGGCAGCATTTTTTGTTGAGATTTTATTTGCTTCATTTTTAAAGTCCAGCTCAACAATACAATGAAAAAAGACAGCAGTAGTTAAAATCTTAAAAATATAGCTTTCGCTATTCACCACCTCTCTGGTGCTGTCCCCCAAATACAATCTACTCATTGGATTGTACAAAATGGCACTTACATGTCAGTGGGTTGCCATTCGTTGGAGGAGTAGTGACCGCCTACCACCAAAGGGAAAAAAAGAGAAAGAGCCCAGCTTGTTATGTGACCTGAGAGAAGACACCTCGAAAAAAGGTATGGAAGGTGCAGAGGACTGGAAAAAGGAGGATTTTCATGCCCAACCCAGGCTTTAAGGATTCGCTCATTATTTTGTTATGATATTAAGATTAACTTCTTGAAAGTAAGCAAACTATGTATATGCATGTGTTTTAAGAGATCATTGATGTTAGTAAAACTATACATATCGCAACTACTTAATGTATCCAGGTAATTTAACCTTTTTTTTTTTTTTTCAGGACAAATTGGGCTTTCATGCGGTGGCAAATGTTAATGGATATCTCCTGACTATTTTTTTAAAATCTAAGGAAGACTGGCCCAAAAAAAAAAATATTAAAAATTAGCTGTAAAGTTCCTGCTATTAACATACCACCAAAGAACAACCCAAAATTAATTCTCCTGCTCCTGACAATTGCAGCAACACCACAAATGTGGGTGTTATTTGTAACAATAGTAGGGCTCAGAAACAATAGTGCACATTTTGCTTACATTTAAAAAAAACAACACAAACAATATATCAAGGTGCTAAACCATATTAGCCAGTAGTGACTGATGTAGTCCCAATAGGCCTGCTGCGGTAGAAGATGTCAAAATGTTACACACAAAACCGAGCACAAGGTCCTTGAGAGTATATATGGTGCCCTAATAAACAACCCAGGAGATGGTGCTGATGTCTTTGTAAATGACTTGGCTGTGAGAGACAATTATGGACTAATTCCAATGCCACACATAGTGCTCAACTACATGCCCAAGCAATAAAAACACATGCAGATGCTGTTGAATTAATGTGCCAATCTCATATAAAATCCAATGGACACTTTATTGAATCAGTTGGAGGTTAAAAACAAAGTCCACAGTGAGTAAATGGTATCCACATAAAAGCAGCAATTATGAATGGTGCGTACATTGGTTTCCACGGTGTACAGTGGGTGAAAAGCATATCTAAACCTCGACATAACTCTAATGCAGCGTACACACGGTCGGACTTTTCAACCAGACTGGTCCGACGGACGCCGACGGACAATCCGATCGTGTGTGGGCTTCACCGGACCTTCAGCAGGCTTTTCCAGTCCCAAATCTGATGGACTTTAGATTTGGAACATGCTTCAAATCTTTACGTTGTAACTCCACCGGACCTAGAAATCCGTTCATCTGTATGCTAGTCTGATGGACAAAAACCGAAGCTAGGGCAGCTATTGGCTACTGGCTATCAACTTTCTTATTTTAGTCCGGTGTACGTCATCACGTACGAATCTGTTGCACTTTTGTGTGATCGCTTGTAGGCAAGTCCGTTCATTAGAAAGTCTGTCGCAAGTCCGCCAAAAGTCCGTTGAAAGTCTGTCGGACTTTTGTTGCTGAAAAGTCCGACCGTGTGTACACGGCATAACACTGACCTACAGTGCCTTGAAAAAGTATTCATACCCCTTGAAATTTTCCACATTTTGTCATGTAACAACCAAAAACGTAAATGTATTTTATTGGGATTTTATGTGATAGACCAACACAAAGCACAAACGTGGCACAAACTGACACATAATTGTGAAGTGGAAGGAAAATGATAAATGGTTTTTAACATTTTTTACAAATAAATATCTGAAAAGTGTTGTGCATTTGTATTCCACCCCCTTGAGTCAATAATTTATAGAACCATCTTTCACTGCAATTACAGCTGCAAATCTTTTTGGGGATGTCTCTACTAGCTTTGCACATCTAGAGAGGAGCAAAGGAACTCAACCTCTGGATGGAGAGCAACTGTGAACAGCAATTCTTGCCACAGATTCTCAATTGGATTTAGGTCTGGACATTGGCTGGGGCATTCTAACACATTAATATGCTTTTATCTAAACCATTTCATTGTAGCTCTGGCTGTATGTTTAGGGTCGTTGTCCTGCTGGAAGGTGAACCTCCGCCCCAGTCTCAAGTCTTTTGCAGACCCTAACAGGTTTTCTTCTTTGATTGCCCTGTATTTTTCTCCATCCATCTTCCCATCAGCTCTGACCAGCTTCCCTGTCCCTGCTGAAGAAAGGAAACCCCACAACATGAGAAATCCCAATAAAATACATTTATGTTTTTGGTTGTAACATGACAAAATGTGGAAAATTTCAAGAGGTATGAATACTTTTTCAAGGCACTGTAGATCAAACCCTCTAGCTCTTTTATCTTCTTTTTTTTTTTTACACACTTTTTTTGTTCACAGTTTTCTCCTCTAGCAAGGAGAAAAAGATACAATGCATCTTTTTATCCATTTAGGAGGAGTAAACAATGACTGGTCATTGTGATAGTCAATCAGAAGCTATCACAGTGATCAACTGATTGGGAATTAGGCCTTCTGGTTCCCAAGCGTTAATACAAGACCCAGAGATGTCACTGACAGTTCAGTCTCTGTGCTAGGAGCATGCTGTGCAGGACTCTCTCAGCACAAACACAGTGACAGATATATGCAGCCCTGCGGAGAAAGATTCACTACAATGAGGCCGGATTTATGTGTACGCTCATCAGGAAGGGGTAACTTAGTTTTTGAACATAAGATACCTTTGTAATTAATGTACTATACACAAAAAAATCTTTTAAAAATATGCACCTAATTCTGAAGTTAGCTTAAAGTGGAAATTAATCTAAACCTGCTTTCTGACACATTCTAAGCCTAATCTATCTAACGCTGTAAACCAAAAATCGCTATACTTACCTATTCTGCAGCCAATCCGGTCCGGTCCCAGCATCAGCTGTCAGCAGCAGCTTCAGTGTAGAGGAGTGTGCAGGAGAGGCAGCCGACAATGGAAGCCCCATAGTAAGTCTATGGGCGACGTCACATCCCAGCCATTTCACAGCGGTTGTCGGTCCTCTCCTGCACACAGCTTCCACTGCTGGGGACCGAACAGGATTGGCTGCAGAATAGGTAGGTACAGCTTCGGACTGGTCTGACGGACCGAGTAAGGCGGACAATCCGATCGTGTGTGGGCTTCATCGGACCTTCAGCGGACTTTACCAGTCCAAAATCTGACAGACTTTAGATTTTGAACATACTTCAAATCTTTACGTCGTAACTCCGCCGGACCCATAAATCCGCTCGTCTGTGTGCTAGTCCGACGGAAAAAAAACGACGCTAGGGTAGCTATTGGTTACTGGCTATCAACTTCCTTATTTTAGTCCGGTGTACGTCATCACGTACGAATCCGTCGGACTTTGGTGTGATCTTGTGTTGGCAAATCCGTTTGTTAAAAAGTCAGTCGGAAGTCCGTCGGACCAGTCTGGTCGAAAAGTCCTCCCGTGTGTACGTGGCTTTAGGGTTTAGGCCTAAACGGTAAGTTGAACGTTAGAGTGAGTTACTTAGTATTCATTTTTAAAGTTTGAATATTGGCAGGAGGGCAATAACAAATTCAGGTACTTAAACATGTTTCAGTTGAGAATACTTGTTATTTTTTTGAAAAATTACTACATCATTGTCTTGTGTTTTTTTTTAACCTCCCTGGCGGTATGATTATTTCAGATTTTAACTGCTGAATAGCGGTACAATTATTTTGCATGGAAATTTGGCTCTTTATATTGTAGGCCTGTAATTCTTAACAGCAACACACTTAAATCTGTCCACCAAGAGTCTAGTAGATATCCCGGGTATGATGAAGTTTGAAACACAAAAACATAAATTATAATATAATAAATAAATATAAATAATTTAAAAAAATAATAATATAATAATAATAAAATAAATTTCCCCACGATTCACTATCGCTCAATTCTGTAAGTGTTCTAATTTACTATCGCTGTTTTCTAGCTGGTCTAAAGCCTCTTTTGACGTAAAGGGACACTTTTTGGTTGCTATGGACAATCTCAAGTTTCCAGGCAGAAAGAACAATATAATATATGCATATGCAGTTTTATATTATATATATACAATATATATAATATAAAACTGCATGCAGGGCACTGGACAAAGCATTGGGGACAAAAGGGATGTGAAATAATTTCATACAGTACTGTAATTTGTAAGATTACAGTACTGTATGTGTTATGATTTTTACTGTTTTTTTAATTTGCCGCCAGGCTCTGCCCCCGTGCGTTGCGACGCTCGCAGGGAACGGAGCCTGGCACAGAGAGGCTTCGGTGGAGACAGAGCCCGCAGACACAGCGGGGGACATCACAGGATCCTGGGGACAAGGTAAGTAACACCGCACCAGGATCCTGCAATGTAATCCCGAGTGTGGCTCGGGGTTACCGTTAATAGTGCTGAAATTTAACCCCGAGCCACACTCGGGAAAACCGTCAGGGAGGCTACCTAATCCCCTAAAATCAATATTGCAGAAAAAATATCAAAACAGGTAAGTTCATTAGCATAATAAATGTAACACCTTTAAAGACAAATGGCCTTCAAACTTATTTAGTACATTTCTGAGAACAATTAAAGTATATCTCAATCTAAGAACATAATGTAATATATTGCAGTTTTAAGCCCAAAAGCAAACATTTATTATATTGTAGCTTACCAATTCTTATGCCGCATACACACGGTCAGACTTTTCGTCTACAAAAGTCTGATGGACGCCGACGGACTAAAGCTGGCTGACAATCCGATCGTGTGTGGGCTTCCCCGGACTTTCAGCGGACTTTTCCAGCCGCAAATCTGACGGACTTTAGATTTGAAACATGCTTCAAATCTTTACGTCGTAACTACGCCGGACCCAGAAATCCGCTCGTCTGTATGCTAGTCCGACGGACAAAAACCCACGCTAGGGCAGCTATTGGCTACTGGCTATCAACTTCCTTATTTTAGTCCGGTGTACGTCATCACGTACGAATCCGTCGGACTTTTGTGTGATCGTATGTAAGGAAATTCCGTTCGTAAGAAAGTCTGCCGCAAGTCCGCCAAAGGTCCGCCAAAAGTCTGACAAAAGTCCGTTGAATGTCTGTCGGACAGGCTGTCAGACTTTTGTAGCCGAAAAGTCCGACCGTGTGTACGCGGCATTAGATGTGATGGCTACATATGTTTTCCTTTTTTTTTTTTTTTTAGACTTTTTCTTTTAGTTTTACCTGGTGATCCTGCCAGCAAGCTGCCCTGTATATTTAGCAATTAGGGGGTGAGCCAAACCATTTAGCACTGACAGGGGTGTTTACAATGATCATCTTTTATTTATGTAAAATCATTATTCCTAAAGGAGAATACTGTTGCTGTAATTACTTAAAATATCCTAACATGGATTGTTTGAGGATTTGCATCATTTAATTTACAGAGTATGCCCACAACTGTTTTTTTTTTATTGTGAAGCAATCAACAAATAGGACAAAATAACAGAAAAAGTCAATGTGCATAACTATTCACCCCCCTAAAGTCAATACTTTGTAGAGCCACCTTTTGCTGCTATCAGCTCCAAGTCGCTTTGGATAAGTCTCTATAAGCTTGCCACATCTTACCACTGGGATTTTTGCCCATCCTCCTTGCAAAACTGCTCCAGCTGGTTCAAGTTGGATGGTTTGCGCTTGTGAACAGCAATCTTTAAGTCTGACCACAGATTTTCTATTGGATTGAGGTCTGGGCTTTGACTAGGCCATTCCAACACATTTACATGTTTCCCCTTAAACCACTCAAGTGTTGCTTTAGCAGTGTGTTTGGGGTCATTGTCCTGCTGGAAGGTGAACCTCCGTCCTAGCCTCAAATCACACACAGAGTGGTACAAGAATATCCCTGTATTTAGCACCATCCATCTTTCCCTCAACTCTGACCAGTTTCCCAGTCCCGACTGCTGAAAAACATCCCCACAGCATGATGCTGCCACCACCATGTTTCACTGTGGGGATGGTGTTCTTTGGGTTATGTGATGTTTTGGGTTTGCGCCAGACATAGCATTTCTTTGATGGCCAAAATTTTAATTTTAGTCTCATCGGACCAGAGCACCTTCCCCCATACATTTTGGGAGTCTTCCACATGCCTTTTCGCAAACTCAAAACGTGCCATTTTGTTTTTTGCTGAAAGTAATGGCTTTCTTCTGGCCACTCTGCCATAAAGCCCAACTCTATGGAGCATACGGCTTATTGTCATCCTATGTACAGATACTCCAGTCTCTGCTGTGGAACTCTGCAGCTCCTCCAGGGTTACCCTAGGTCTCTGTGATACCTCTCTGATTAATTTAGGTTTGCTGTTGTGCCACGTTCTTTCCATTTGGTTATGATAGATTTGATGGTTCTCCTAGGGATCAAAGATTTGGATATTTTTTTTATAACCTAACCCTGACTTGTACTTCTCAACAACCTTGTCCCTTACTTGTTTGGAGAGTTCCTTGGTCTTTATGGCAGTGTTTGGTTAGTGGTGCCTCATGCTTAGGTTTTGCAGCCTCTGGGGCCTTTCAAAAAGTTGTGTATATGTAATGACAGATCATGTGATACTTAGATTGCACACAGGTGGACATCATTTCACTAATTATGTGACTTTTGAAGGTAATTGGTTGCACCAGAGCTTTTTATGGACTTCATAACAAAGGAGGTGAATACATACGCACATGCCAATGATCAGTTTTTTTATTTCTGAAAAATAGTTTTATGTATATATTTTTCTAATTTTACTTCACCAACTTAGACTATTGTGTTCTGATCCATCACATATAATTCAGATTAAAAAAAAATTGAACTAAAGGCTGTAATGTAACAAAATAGGTAAAAAGCTAAGGGGGGTGAATACTTTTGCAAGGCACTGTAAGGGGGGGGGGGGTCTATGCTGCTAATATAAAGGGACGGGGGTCTATGCTGCTAATATAAGGGGATGGGGGGTCTATGCTAATAACATAAAGGGACAGGGGGGGTCTATGCTGCTAATATAAAGGGATGGGGGGGGGTCTATGCTGCTAATATAAAGGGATGGGGAGGGGGTGTCTATGCTGCTAATATAAAGGGACACTAATCTAATGGGGGTCACTCTGTAAGGAGGAGTGCTGATCAGTGGCGTCACTACAGGCGGGCTCATTCACACTATAGATGCTACTGGTTCTTATATAAGGTGACTCTAAGAAGATGAACTAATGAGGGATGCTGACTGCCGATTTAATGGTTGCTGACCAACCATTAGATCAGCAGTCAGCACCCCCCATTAGAGACCCCCATTATATCAGAGTCACCTTGAAACCAATTGAGCTTTATTTGTATGAAAAAAATACACTGTTTGAATCTCACCCAGCATCATTCAACCCACTGAGCCAAATACATGTATAGTTTATACCACAAAAAAAAAAATGCTGTGCGCCGCTCAAGTGTTCGGGTTTGGCTTGAAGAAAAGGTGGCAACCCTAGGAGTGACGCTGCCATCACTGCTGTCATTCAGAACAGAGCATAGTACATTGCTGTGATAGGTGCTGGAGGGAGGATTTTTCTCCCTCCTCCCTCCAGCTATAGGACTGGAATATACTCCCCCTACCTCCAGCAGTTTCAGGGTCTGGTGTAGGAACAACTAGACATGTGCATTTTCGTCCGAATTTCGGGTATTTTCGTTATCGTTTTAACAAACGATACGGAGGTGTAGAATCCGAAAACTGAAAGATCCGACATAAACAATTGCTTTATTTTCATTTTGGTTGCGACAACAGTTTGATATAGATAGGAGATTCGACATGACGCTGAAAATAGTGATCTGTGTCCATCGAACCTGTCTTCGAATGTGCCTAAATTTAGCTCTATTAGTCCAAGATTATTCTACATAGAGAGAAAAGATTCGACGTAGGGGAGAAAAGATTCGACATAGAGAGAAAAGATTCGACATTATAGAGACAATAGCAAAAAAGGTCGAATGTGCCTAACCTAACTCTATTAGTCCAAGATTATTCGACATAGAGAGAAAAGATTCGACATGAAGATTCAACGAAGCAGTCGCCGCGAGTGGACATTTATGGTCAAATGCTCCGCCCGTAGGCTATACAAGAATTCTAATGTTGGTTGACTAGTAATAATAATTAATAAATATAATTATTACTAGTGTCAAACAACATTAGAATTCTACTATAGCTTGTAGGCGGAACATTCGACCGGAAATGTACGATTGTGGCATCGTGCAGTTTAGCTGCTCCATCGAATCTTCTTAGAACATTCGACAGACACCATAAGCCTTCAATGACAGATTCAACCTTAATTTTTTTGATTTTCAGACGAATGCATTTTTTTAACGTAACGAAATAAATAAAAACGAATTTCGGGAGTAACTAAATAAATTAATTTTTCGGATGAAAACGAAATTCCGAAACGAAATATTTCAGTGTGCACATGTCTAAGGACAACCCCGAGGCAGTTTGCTAGCTATTGTTGCTTGTGGTGTGGGCAGGGATGCGGCCAGCTTTGAAAATCCAGCCCTCCCGCCCACCCACCTGCTGGAAGAGGCAGATGTGAGCTAAACAGGACCGAATGTGTGCTGAGGTAGGTTCAGCTGGCAGTATTTGATGTCATAGCTCATGCTCCCTGTCCAATACCAAAGCACAGAAAGTAGAAAAATGGGATGGAGCTGGTATTAAGGAAGGGTTAACATGCCGTGACCACCAATGCAGGTGCGGGATATGGGGGTGTTAACTTTCACTGCCACTGACGCCCCTCCGCATGGGTAGTCAGTGGCAGTAGATGTTAACCCCCCACCTTGCATTGTTCTTCATGGCAGTGAATGGTAACCCCCTACCTTTTACATCGGTCCTCATGGCAGTGAAATTTTACCCCCCAACCCCCTTCTGCAATTGTGGTAATGTCAGTGAAAGTTAACCCCCTCCCTCTACATTGGTGGTGATGGGAGAGGTTTAATTTCAATGCCACTTACCACCAATGTGGGGAATTGGGCTAATAATACCGACACCTATGCTAGGGGGTATTAATGTGTCTTCTGACATCAATACTGGGAGTTATTAATGGGTCCTCTGATACTTGTGTTGGGGGTTTGTATGGCATCCACTGGCACAAATGCTGGGCGTTATTATAGCATCCACTGACACCAATGCTGGGAGTTATTAATGTGTCCATTGACACCAGTAAGTTATGATTAAGCACCAATAAGGGTGTGAAACATGTCAGCTATTTGTACCTGTACCTCTGTTGGTGTATGGATCACATTTTACATCTATAAAGGTGTTGCATTGGAGTGCGGCTGTCCAATCTTCTTCTTTCTTCATCCACTGACACCAATGCTGGGAGTTTTTAATGTGTCCACTGACACCAATGCTGTGGGTTACTAATGCGTCCACTGACACCAATGCTTGGGGTTAATAATGTGTTCAGTGACACCAATGCTGGGAGTTATTAATGCATCCACTGGCATCAGTGCTGGGGGTTATTATTGTGTCCACTATATTCGATTCTGGGGGTTATTAATGCGTTCACTGACACCGATGCTGGGGATAATTCTTGCGTATGAGAAGGAGGGGGGCACAATTTGCTATCTTCGCCCTGAGCACTGATTAACCTTGTCCGGCCACTGGTGGCAGAGGTGTGTAAATTACATGGTTACAAATCCTTAGGCAGGTAAATCGGTAAACATGTATATTTTATTTGTGTATTTTGCCATTTGCTTGGATATATACTTTTTTTCTGTTTAATGCAGCAACAACTTTAAAACAAACTTTAAAAAGTACTTTTTAGAATGAAGGGGGTACATGAAAGGCAAGATGTTGAAGACCTTCCTGGATGAGACTGTTCTGAGTTAGCCATTGTTAGACATGTGGGAGAGTTGGGGTCCTTTAACCTGGAAACATGTTGTGTGTGGTAGACACATATCTAAAGTTTAGTAGGCACTGTATTAAATAGCAAACTTGTTTCAGGGGTTAACAAATGCTTTGTCCGTATATGTTTCTGGAATTCCATTTGTAAAGTTCCTTTTATTTCTACACTTTGGAATTATGCCTGGCTTTCGGAATTAGCTAACACAACCTTTTGTCACTAAAAAGCCTGCCAACCATTAATTCACAAAAGGGAAGAACATGTCTAGGAAAATAGAATTGTTTTTCTAACCCACTATTTAAACAAACACCTTGTACCCAGCATTTGGGGATTTACGTCTCACTATTATGACTCTAGGAACAATAGATGATTAACAACAAAATTTTGGGAATTGCATTAAACATATTGCACGAGAGTAAAGATGTTACAAAAGAGATAATATTGTTACTTAAAGTAGTTGTAAAGACATATTTGTTTAATTAAAATAATTAACATCTTTTGCTTACATGCTCTGTGCAAGAGTATTGCACAGAGCAGCCCCGATCCTCCTCTGCTGGGGTCCCCTGCCAGCGCTGTCTGCTCCTCCTCTTCTCTGATTGCCCTCTATGGGTGCACTCGTGAAGGCACATTTGCTAAGTCAGGTTGTGCGTGTCCATACACGCACACAGTACGGCTCCTCCCCGTCCCCAGCTTTCTGCTCACATGATTTGATTGACAGCAGCAAGAGCCAATGGCTCCCGCTGCTGCCTCTGTGTCCTGTTAACAGAAAGAGAGGGCAGTGCTGCTGCAGATGGTCACAGTTCTGGAGTGAGGCTGGGTTCACACTAGTGCAAATTGGATGTGGGTTCACCGCATCCAATTCGCATGACAGGAGACTGTGACCGTCTCTCAATGGTGCTAGTTCACACATCTCTGGAGTGGCTGCGGAGCAAATTGCACGGGAGTCCTGTGCATCTTTGGCTTTGTTTCAGGTATTAATTCAGGCAAAAATTCGGGCCTAATTCTTCCCTATAATGGAGTGGCGGATGGTATTTTTTTCTTTTGGTGGGACATCAAAGCCCCGCACTTACCCCATCTAGGAAGCGGGTGGGCCAGCAGCGTGTCGGACAGCTTGGTGGTGTGGATAACGGCGGCTTCCGCCGTGCAATCCCCCTCCTTCTAGGCGTCCAATAGGATCGCCTGACTTTTCAGCCAGTCAGTAAACGGGTATCAGACCCGCGCTTCCTGATTGGCGATTTAATATAGGAAAATATAAGAAAAGCGGATATTCATTCGCTTCACTAACACACCTAGGTGGGCTCCAAGTGCAATGTTCTGCGCCACCAGTCCAGCCTATTTTGAAGCCTATTAGAGCTTATGGCTCTAATTAAGTGCTTCAAAAAAACAACTCCATTGCTGTAATTCATGCGCCCAGCGTCCTGAAAGGGGCTGGACGCATAAATAGGGGAAGGCGGCAGCGGCCATGGATAGATTCTTGCTATGCATGAATCTATCCATTACTCATATAGTAACGGGCGGCCCCTGAAGAGGCGTCAGGTAAGTATTTAAAGGGGGGGGGGGGCTGATCATAGAAGGTTTTTTACAGGAATGCAGAGAATGCATTAAGGTAAAAAAAATCTTGTGCCTTGAGAACCACTTCAAAGGAAATTTAGAATGGGTACTGTCCATTTTATTTTAATTTTCTTCACTTCCTGATTCCCTTACAGAGAATGGCGGCGGCAGCACCCGAGGACCGAGGGACAATTCGGTCTCGGGTGCAGACAGCGCTGGACCCTGGGACAGGTGAGTGTCCTTATTTTAAAAGTCAGCAGCTGCATTATTTGTAGCTGCTGACTTTTAAATTTTTTTTTTTCGCGGGATTCCCTCTTTAAGGATATATTGATTGTACCTACAGGTAAGCCTTATTATAGGCTTACCTGTAAGTACAAGCTTAAAAGTAGAGTTTAATTCCACTTTAACTTCAGCAAAACGACAACATAAAAGTCTGCTTATCTTCATCACAATAATATCAACAGAGTTATACCCACACACAAGGCTTTTACACGCAGGATGTTTAGTACAGCCAGATTAGGCAGCTCCCAGCAATATTCCAGACACACGTCCACTCTAAACTCTACATTACTCTACAGCTGCTGTGGGAAATTACTGTCTTTAAGAGCCTCTTCCTGGATGTAGGTTAACTTCTTCGGGTTCAGAATCCCTATAAACAGGGTTGGAGGTTCTTTCTCACCCAAATATCTCTCCCAGCCTCCGAAATCCAGGTCCCAAATGAGGACTTACCAATCCCGAAAGGACTGTAAGTCAGTCCTCTCCTCTCTGACTGGAATTCCCTGGAACCCCTTATCCTGCATGCGTGAGAGCATCACCTGTATGTCAAGTCCCCTGCGGTCCAAGGGTCTAGGAACACCTTGTGGAGGTTGTGGACCCAAAGACTGACTGCTATGGGTTGAGGGTTCTGAGATGCAGCCACACAGGGTCGCAGCCACAGTCCTGGACAGGGAGTTAGAGAGTAACATTCCCCAGGGCACAGGGTCTAAGGGCCAGCATAATTTTCCAGAGTGTCTGATGGTGAGGATGGACTATGCTGCAGCTGACTCCGGGTCGCGGCCCCTAGGGTATCCCAGCTTACACTCACGGCTGCCTCTGGAGGATGGAGAGGAAACAGCAGCACAGGGCAAAGAGGAATGGTCGGTAGGCAGGCCAAGGTCGGGGCGACAGGTAGGCAGGGATGGTCAGGAGAAAGCCTAGTCAGTACACGGAACAAACAAAAAGCACACGGCACATGACAAAGGAACTCCTAACACAAATGTTGACCAGCAAGGCTTGGCTTGCAGTGCACAGGTTAATATAGTGTTTCCTGTTAGAGGCTGGGGTGGAGCCATGCTTGAGGGAAGATTGCTTAAGCACACAGGTGAACAGCAATCGGTCTCTAAGCTGAACACAACAGAGAGGTAAGCAGACAGACAGACATGAACACTACTGCAGATTCATGACACTGTATATAAGCGTCTCATCACCGTACTGTGCTTGAAGTCTTCTGTAGATATCCCTGGGTTTTATGCCTTTGTTCACAAGAAACTTCATCACCACACACTGTTCCATGCACGCACTAACACTGTTGTCTGCAATCTTGATCTCTGGACTGGCCCATGACATATGCGCCGCCTATCAGTAATAGGACACACTTGCTACTTCTGCATGTAGTACTGACACGCTAGCATTCCTTTTTTTTACCTGTAAAAGTAAATGTCCTGGTTTAACTTGAACGCCCCTCGTAGTATCCATCCAGTATCTTTGGTGTCCTTTACAACATATGCATGCATGACAGCATTCAAGAAGTTTTTTCTTTCCTTTGTGCGCTGTATTTAAATGAAAACTTTATAGTACTTTCACATTTTTACCAGCCTGCCTGTTGCTGATGGTATTTATTGTATACCTTTTACTTTTAGTCCCTATCTGTACATTACAAAAAGTACAGGTACCATCCTTGCTAAAGGTTTGTGAACAAAATTCTTGGAGCACAATGTTTAAACAAGTTGGAGCAGAATGATAGGCTTAGCATAAGCAAATAACAGTTATAGTACAATACTTTTGCAGCACAAATGCGCACAAACCTATGCCCGAGTATGTAATGAACAAATATGGCTGTCTCTGTTTACATGTATCATTGCCTCCTTTACATTTTTCTTTAAACACTGTTACAGCTGATCATTAGAATAATATATAAAGCTAATCACGTGTATACAAAAAAGGTATAAAAGCATAGAAGCCCTTTTAGGAGCAAAGTTAGATATGAGCCTTTCAAGTCTGCAATTTAAAATGAAATCATGGATCTTTATGCAGCAATTTTCAATCATTGCATCAATGGCACAAGGATAGTCTTCCAATGGGTAAAACTAGATGTTGTGTTGGGAGGATCAGGTGTTTTCCTTTGCCTTCAGAACTGAGCAGATGCAGTGAATATTAGCAGGTTGTGATTTTCAGTGTAAGAGGAAATTGTTCCCTTGTACCCTTTATGGCCACAGATAGAGGGGGTTTTCTCCATTAAAGACAATTCTGAAATTTTAGTTAGATAACTGTATAGTGCATAAGGCAGGAATGAGGGTAGATACTAAAATCTGGAAAAAATCTTTGCCTAATTCTACATGCAATGTTATAATGTCAGTGTTTAGTACTTTCATCTTCATCATCAAAAACACCTATATAAGTATTACATTTAGTAAATTACTAGCTCTATGACTTGGATATGACACTTCCAAATTAGACACAGACAGAAAAACACCCTCATTTACACTTAACGAAAATAGTAACCATTGCTTACCCCATTTCTAAGTACCAATCAATGCCTACTAATTAGCTAAACCACCAGTTATTATACCTTTCCCTACTGCTATGTGGTGAATGTAAAAGATAGGATCTGTAAGTAAAAGTTGTTCTTTCATGTGTGCAAGCTGTAAATGAGCTGGCAACATCTCTTGATTAGAGTGAAATCAGCTGAATGACATGCTCCTAGCAACGGTACCAAGGCCAGTGCCAGGACAAAGTCATCTAGTGCCCAGGGCAAACATGGCAGACTGTGCCCCCCACCCTACCCAAATTTGGTGACAAGTATGTAATGTATAGTTATTATTATTATTGTTATTATACAGGATTTATATAGTGCCAACAGTTTGTGCAGCGCTTTACAACATGAGGGCATACAGTACAATTACAATACAAATCAATACAGGAGGGATCAGAGGGCCGTGCTTGTTAGTGCTTACAATATAGTGCATATTGTGTAAGAGTGAGTCTGTGAGACAGAATGTCATTTTAGGAACATACACTCACCGGCCACTTTATTAGGTACATCTGTTCAATTGCTTGGTAACACAAATTGCTAATCAGCCAAACACATGGCAGCAACTCAATGCATTTAGGCATCTAGACATGGTTAAGATGACTCGATGAAGTTCAAAGCAAGCATCAGAAACCAAGCATGGGGAAGAAAGGTGATTTAAGTGACTTAAGTGCTAGTGCGAATTGAATGTGGATTTTCCCCACATCCAATTCACATGACAGGAGATTGTGACCGGCTCTCATATCTCCAGGGCAGCTGTGGAGCAGATTGCACAGAGATCCTGTGTGTCTTTGGCTCTGTTTCAGGGCCCAAATTAAGGAAAAATCTCGGCCCTGGTACGTCCCTGAAACGAAGAACAGGGACGTACCGGACTACTGCTGCGAGTCGCATGTGGCTTAGATGTGAACCCAGCCTTAATGTGGCATGGTTGTTGGTACCAGACGGGCTAGTCTGAGTATTTCAAAAACAATGGTATTGCACAGAGCGGCCTCTTACCTCCTCATCCGGAGTCCATTGCCTTTGCATTCCGCTCCTCCTCTACTGCGTGTGCCCTCATAGTTAGCCGCTTGCCAAGGAAATGTATTAAGGTAAAAAATGATTTGACTTTAAAATCACTTGAATGTTTTAATAGGCAACTCAACTAGCGAAATTGGAGGAAAAACGAGGAACGATAAAAACAATGTGACTTGGTTGATTGGTTGCGGTGAGTAATAATGTCAGAGACATCCAGCCACAGAGGCAACAGGTGGGATAGACTTCTCAATGATGTAGTCTCAATGGTGGGCCTCTGGGCCTTCTGCCAGGAGCACACAGAGGCCCACCCTCTGCAGTTATATGAGAAGCAAATATCTGCACAGTTTCATTATGTGAAGCGTGTACAGGGGAAAATTTATACAGGTGCGGCAGAGCTAGCTTGGCACAGAAGACTTAGTTTCAAAATAATGGGTTGCCCCAGTGTTTTCCAACCTATCTAGGTGAGAGAACACAGTATAGTTGTCTCTGTAGGGTGGACCTGAAAAAAAACCTGTGGAATCTTGGTTCCAGGCCTTCTTTAGTATCTCTTCTTTCTGGGAGTTATAATGGGCCCTGAAAATTATGTCATGGGGTCTGATAGGACCAGAGGGCTCGAGTCACTTGGTCCAGTTAAATAGCTGTGGATGGAGAATTGTCAAAGATCTTTTTAAGTATAGCCAAAGTGGTATCACTCATGGTTTTAGATCCCTTGGCTTCTGGAGGGCCTCTTAGTCAGATGTGATTGCAGTTATTCCTAGCCTCATAATCCTCCATAAGGAATTATAGAGAGGACAGGGGTTGCAACTGTATTACATGATCTTTCTCTAATTTTCCAGTACTGGAGAAGTGGATACCTCTTGTTTAATACAGGCAATGATTTGTTGCATTTCAGGATGTGTAGACTGAATTTCCTATCTGTGGGTCTCTGCTACTATATTAATTGGGCCCTCTATGTCTTATTTGGTGGATAAGGAGCAGAGAAGCATGCCTATGTCTTTGGATTCACGATCCACCATGATTATGGGGTTTGGCTTACCTAATGTTCAGGGCTGGAGGGTATCTGCAGTGATTCTCTGCTGTCTCTGCTGCACTCTGGGTTTGAAAATAGTGGAGGAAATTGGCACAGCTCTAAGGCAGATCAACGTATTTGTTCAATGAATGAGGACTCGGAAAGGACTTGGAAAGAAATCTGGAGGCTGCTGCAGTACTCGAGGTACCAATATAGCAGTGGATTTTTGCCTTCGCAACTGACTGCTGTATATTAGTGATTCTCCTCCTGGCAGCCCTTAATTCATGGATAAGGATTGCAAGGATATGCTTGTTTACAAATGAAAGGGCAGGAGCTTAAGACCCCATACACACTATTAGATTTTCTGCAGATTTTTGTCTTCAGATTTACCAAAACCATATAATATGAGGTCAAACCTTAAGAGTTTAAATTTGTATGCAATCAGGCAGGCCCTGGCACTACATGGTTTTGGTAAATCTGAAGACAAAAATCTGCAGAAAATCTAATAGTGTGTATGGGGCCTTACACCATGTAGTCTTTACTCTGGCACAGCCACATCCCCTGTAATACAGTGTTTTAACCACTTGACCTCTGGAAGGTTTTACCCCCTTCATGACCAGGGCATTACATTTTTTGCTATTCAGCACAGTGCTAATTTAACTGCCAATTGTGCGGTCATGCAACACTGTACGCAAATTAACTTTACATAATTTTTTCACACAAATAGAGCTTTCTATTGGTGATATTTGATCACCACTGTGTTTTTGTTTTTTTTATAGAAATTAATAAAGACCACACTAAAAAATAAAACAATATTTTCTATTTCTGTTATAAAACACATCCAATTAAAACAAAATCAAATTTCTTCATAAATTTAAACCAAAATGCTGCTACATATCTTTGGTTAAAAAAATCTCAATAATTGTATATTAATTGGTTTGTGTGAATGTTATAGTGTCTACAAACTATGGTATATATACTGAAATGTATGCAGCTATGACAATATATTGGTAATGGCGGTGATCAGCGACTTTTATGGTGGGACTGTGATAGTGTGGCAAAAAATCTGGTCCGAACAGACCCTCGCTGAGAGGTACACTAACTGACTAACGGACACTGACATCAAAAGTGACACTAATACAGTGATCAGATATATTACTGTACACTGTCGCAGTGCTAATGACACTGGTTGGTAAGGGGTTGACATCAAGGGGCAAGCAAGGGTTAACTGTGTACCTAACAAGTGTAATGTGCATAATATGTACTGCTTTTACTAAGTGATCTGGCTGTTTTTTTCTCCCTACTTTGCAGGGAGAAGAAACAGACAGATTGCTGTTCTGTTTACAGTTTACAGTTTGTAAACACAGTACTCTGTGCTGTTTTTAGACACAGTTGATCAGCAGGTCTCAGCCATAAATCATTGGCTGATACCTGCTGACAAAATTGCGCTGTGTCCAACCACAGCCTGGGCCAGCAGGGAGCCAGCGCCCCAAACCTGGAAGCAAGCCGGCAACGTTTATTTATGTTGCTAAGCCTACAACTGCCATATGGCTACAGTAAATTGCTGTGAATGTGTTAATGAATTCTCCACAAATTTCTTGACTGAAGTCTATTGTAACTTCTTTGTACCAGTATCAATTTATTGCGTCATGTTTTTGCTCTGTGCACTAAACAAGGATTTTTTTTTTTTAAAGTGTACCTTGCAGTAAAATGCAAGGTCTCAGGCCCGGTTCACACTAGTGCGAAGCCAGATATCGCATGTGATTTGCACTGCATTGCTGTTCAGATCACATGCGATGTCTGAGCGATGTGATTTTAGTCATACAAACTGTATGGCTGAAATCGCATCACATTCACACCAAAATGGTGCAGGACCCTTTTTTTGGTCCGCACTGGAATTGGATTGCATGGGTGTTCACACTTATGCGATCCAATTCCTGCATCATTTCACAGTTTGCACTGCGATCTGCTGACCAATCTGGGGGTGTTGTAAAATTTACATTGACAATCGCAGATCTCAGTGTGAACCACTGTGCGATTCAGGTGTGATGTGGGAACCAGCACTGGATTCACAGGATTCTCGATTCGCACTAGTGTAAACCGGCACTCAAACTGTGTGAACCCCCTCCCCACAAATTTTAGTAGGTGTAAAATACTGTATATCTGTAAAAAAAAAAGAAAGAAAAAAAGTTGGGGTTTTATACTTGCCTCACCCCTGAGAATGATGTCACACTAGATTCGGGAAAAACAGAGCAGCTGACATCTTGTGAGGAGACGCTGTTGCAATAGACTGGTGTGTCTTCTCACAAGAATAAGTAAAAGGGCTGGTTCACACCACATTAAACGCACTCCAGATCCGTTCCGGAAGCGTTTCTACATGCACGTTTTTAATGCGTTTTTGATGCGTTTCCGAATGCATTTCAGGTACTTTTTTCTTCTGTTTTTCCATTTTTTCCCACTATACTAGAGTCCAGTGCGTTTTTGATGCGTTCCAGTGCATTTCAGTGCGTTTCTGATGCTTTTTACTGTGTTCCAGTAGAGTCGAGTGCAGGAAAAATGCAGCATGTTCTTTTTTTTTTTTTTTCTGGAACTGGAAAGCCCTGGAATTGACCGCACTGGTGTGAACTATGCAATTTGAAACCATATAACCTACTTTCCATGATGCAGAAATAAAACACACTGGACTGCATGTGGTATTAACTGGCCGTAAGTCTAACTTTCTTTTATAGATACATTTCAAATCTACTAAAGCAAGCAAGCTATACACTATATAATTTTCTGTCCTTCCACAATGGGTTGATGGAAAGAAAATTGCTTGATTTCCCATCAACACAGTCAGTGTTGATGGGGGAATCCCTCCCGCTGCGCTATTGTATTCTGAGATTGGGAGGATTCCCAGCCGCCAGGATACAATAATTAAGCTAAACGAAAAAAAAAAAACAACAAGCTGGATGTACTGAAGTCAATCAATGGATTGACTTCAGTACAACCAGCCTGCCCATAGATGGCTAACCTTGTGGATGATTTCTAAATGGGAAGGGGCCTGGGCAATATGAATTGACTTTGTATTTTACTGCCAGGTCCGCTTTAAGTAAATTATTATCATTATTATTATACAGGATTTAAATAGAGCCAACAATTTGCGCAACAAGTAAATATGATAAAATTATAATGTTCAGTGTACCTGTAAGAGGAACCATTGTAACCATCTACTTTGAAGCAACTTTCAAACTGAAGTCATCCTTTGTCCATCCCACACCCATACCTTTTGATTGGCCCATCATATTAGATGGCCCAATCAGGAGGTGCAGAGCCAAGTGCCGAGGGAATTGCTATTTTGTATGTCGGAACACCCTGAGGTAGGAGTCTTTGGATAGCTGAAAAGGAACAGAAATACTGACCGTTGCAGATTATTTTCAAGTATAATTTTCCTAAGGTCAATACTTTGCATAAAGCTTCAAATGTCAACTTTCCAAAAACTATAAAAAGTGTAAGAAACTGTTGCACAGTATATTGTACTAATAAACATCACTATTTTTATTATTAGTAAGGAAATGGTTTAAATCTAATTAAGCAAAAAATAATAGGTACATAGTATTATTAATCTAAATCTCTAAACAAGAGAGGATAAGGATAATCTAAATGGAATAGGATTGATAATAATAGAGTACATGATCCAAACAAATGTTTTATATTTTATAATATATTTTTTATATATGAAAATATAGATGTAATCTCTATAAATTAATACTGGCAGTAAAGTGAATTCATCATGAGCACTGCTAATATTTATATATATTATCTGTAGATTTATATGTATATATATATATATATATATATATATATATATATATATATATATACGGTATATATATATATATATATATATATATATATATATATATATATATATATATATATATGTGTATATATATATGTATATGTATATAATATAATATTGTTTCTATATTTATCTCTATTTCCATTCTCATTTTTATTTGGCAGGCCACCATGCAAACAAACTCAGGCTCCCCAAATATAGGCTGTTTTTACTACCTTTTCTCTCCTCTTTTATTTTATGATGTGCAGCACTATACGGATTGGGCCCTCTGTGTTCGATGGATGCTCTTTCTTCTTTTGTCATGGTATGTATATTTAGGTTCTGGGTTACTATCCAGAGAATATCAGATCAAATATACGTGTCTTTCTTTCGCCCCCTACTATGAATTTTCTTCATCCAATCTAAGAATACTACGCATATACGTTTTTTGTATCTTTATATGATATATAAACTGTCAAAAATTGTAATATATTTATATCTTTTTTTTTTTGAATGATGTATGATATTTATACATGAACTCAATAATGATTACAAATACATTTTCCTAGTACCAATAAGATCTCCTGAAGAAGCCAGAGGCGAAACGTGTAGCAATCCATTGGCGCTAACATTGTTATCTCGTATAGATGGCCTCCAGCCAGAAGGGATCATCTAGGACTACCTTGTAAACAATCTTTTGGCCATCCATGCGATTTCTTTGTTACAGCTCCATAAATTGTTCTTTTTTATGAGGCAGAGTACCTTTTGAATATATTAATTTTTTTCTTGTTGTATCATGTGTGTTTTTATATGTGATTCTAATAAATTATATTTATTTTTTCTATAATATGAGACCATTGTTTCTTTCTTATTTGGGATCCTAGTGACAACCTTCAAAGTCTTTTTTTCTCTTTTTCTTAATTCTAATAATTTTTGTTATCATAGATTTGCATCCAGTTACACCTGGATATACTACCAGTTAAGCAATACCAGAAGTCACCCTCAATCGTTATAAACATAATAGTGGCCCCTCTGTAGGTAACAAAATAGAAAAAGAACACTGATTAATATTAATACTTTTAGTATGTAACATCTAATTGTTTGAAAATACTTTTAATGTAGCCTGGACTATTTATCTTTCCTGTGGCCATCTATTCAGCTTCCCTGATCTCCAATATTTGGGCTCCAGTTTCTTGATATTATTAGTGATCACCCTTATTCTTGATTTACCAGGTATGTAACCCAAAAAAAACAGCCGGTATGATATTAGATATGTAGTGAAAATGTAAAGATGCAAAATGTAATTGATATATGAATGCGATTTTTTTTGAGGATTAGTTTTGTATATATAATTTGTATTGTCTATTGTATGTATTAGGGATGAGCTCAATGTTTGGGTTGAACATAAGTTTAACTTGAACATAGGGTGTTCGCCCGTTCTTGGAAAATTTGAGTGCAGCAGAACGCCCAATAATGCGCTGCGAGATCGCAGTGCATTTCTGTATGATAATTGGCCAAAGTATGCACCTGACCTGCATGCTTTGGCCAATCACAGCACGCTCTGCTAAGAGAGCCTTTGGCCAATCATGGCTCAGGGGGACTAAGTCCACGCCCCACACTATATAAGGCTGCTTACAGGGCGGCTGTGTGTAGTGTTGTTGGCATGGACAGAGAAATAGCTAGATTTAGATTAAGCGGGTAGGTTATTCAGTTAGTGGCAGTGTATTCGATATATTATCAGTCAGTCTAGTGTGTGTATATATATATATATATATATATATATATATATATATATATATATATATATATATTCTGCATCCAGTGTAGCCTTTATCTACAGTGCATTCTGTGGTGTACTGTTTCTAATACACTTCAGGCGGTGTACTCAGTATCTAATAAAGTGTGTACAGTTTCTACTACTTTTCTGGTGGTGTACACAGTATCTAATACAGTTTGTACAGTTTCTACTACACTTCTGGTGGTGTACACAGAACACAATACAGTGCAGCTATAGTACAGTTTCTAATAATGTGCAGGCGGTGTACACAGTATCTAATACAGTGTGTACAGTTTCTACTACACTTCTGGTGGTGTACACAGTACACAATACAGTGCAGCTATAGTACAGTTTCTAATAATGTGCAGGCGGTGTACACAGTATCTAATACAGTGTGTACAGTTTCTACTACACTTCTGGTGGTGTTTACAGTACACAATACAATGCAGCTGTAGTATAGTTTTTAAAAAAGTGCAGGCGGTGTACACAATATCTAATACAGTGTGTACAGTTTCTAATACACTTCTGGTGGTGTACACAGTACAGTGCAGCCATAGTACAGTTTCTACTACTTTTCTGGTGGTGTACACAGTATCTAATACAATGTGTACAGTTTCTACTACACTTCTGGTGGTGTACACAGTATACAATACAGTGCAGCCATTGTACAGTTGCTAATACGGTGCAGGTGGTGTACACAGTATCTAATACAGTGTGTACAGCTTCTAATAAACTTCAGGCGGTGTACACAGTATCTAATACAGTGTAGTGTGGTGTTGCAAAACAAAAATACATCATGTCCGGAAGGCCAACAAGGAGAGGCAGACGCTCACAGGCCACTAAAAGAGGGCAAGCAGCCTCTGTGTCTGGAGTTAACAGTGGTGGTAGTGGACATGGTGCATCCTCTGCAGGTGGCCGTGGGGCATGCTTTTTTTCTGCTGCTGGCCGTGTTATTGAGCCAGAACATACAGAAGAGTTGGTGGAGTTGATAACAAAGCCATCCTCATCCTCCTTATCCTCCACATTCTGTCACCCAGGCTCAGAGTAGTTTGCCTTCCAACGCAGCTGCCAAAGTAGCCTTTTCCACCGGCTCCTTGTCCTTCCCCACCATCATGCACGGAGGAGTCCCCAGAATTATTCAAACACAGTTCTGCTGAGGGATGTGCAGCGATTTGAAGGCTCCGATGTTGGTTCCCAGGTTGAGGAAGGAAGTAACTAGAGCCTAGAGAGAGGGGGTGCCACAGAAGGACAAGAAACTAGCAGTCATGTTCCCCCAGCTACAGCATACTGCCAAGTTTGCTTCATGATGAGGATGATAAGGTCACTGACTGTACTTGGGTGTCTGAGAGAAGAGAGGAGGAGAAGGAGGAGGCCCAACTCCAACGAGGCAGGATGTCCTCTAGGGGCAGCTTAAGGGCAGCTACCCTATTGCATCACACTGCAGAGTTCAGTTGCAGAACCGTAAAAAGAAATTCGGTCCCAGCCATCCACATGCTCAGCATCTAAATGTTAGCTTGGCCAAATTGCTAGCACTGTAACTGCTGCCTTTTCAGCTGGTAGACTCTGCCCCTTTTTCGTGAATTTGTGGAATTTGCTGTACCTCAGTGGCAGGTTCCAAAATGCCATTTCTTTTCATGGAAGGCCATTTCGGCTCTCTACCGGCATGTGGAAGGCAATGTTTTGGCCTTGTTGGACAGGGCGGTCAGCAGTAAGGTTCATATTACTGCTGACTCATGGTCCAGCAGGCATGGGCAGGGACGTTACCTATCCTTCACGGTGCACTGGGTAACACTGCTGGCAACTGGGAAGGATGCAGGACAGGGTTCAGTGTTGCTGAGCTTGTTCTGCCACCACGCCTCCAAAATGCTAGTGGTGATACTGCCACAGCTCTCTCCTCCACTCCCTCCTCTTCTTCTTCCTCTATGGCCTCTTCTGCAGATTTGTCCCCTGACCCAGCTGTTCTCCGTAAGCGTTCAAGGGGCTACGCAAGCAGTCAGGCTAAAAGATGCCATGCAGTGTTTGAGTTGGTCTGCCTAGGGGACAGGAGCCACACTGGGGCAGAGATTCTGTCAGCTCTGCAGGGGCATGCTCAGAGGTGATTGATGCCATGCCAGCTTCAGCCAGGAATGGTTGTATGCGACAATGGCACCAACCTTCTCTCCGCCCTCTGACAGGGACACTTGACCCATGTTCCATGTTTGGCACACGTCCTGAATTTGGTGGTGCAGTGGTTCTTAAGCAGGTATCCAAGCTTACAGGATCTCCTGAGACAGGCCAGAAAAGTCTGTGGTCATTTCTGCCGGTCATACAATGCCAGTGCTCAGCTGGTTGACATTCAAAGAGAATGCACCCTGCCCACCAACCACCTAATTTGTGACATGCCCACCAGGTGGAACTCAACGTTGGCAATGCTGCATTGGCTGCACACACAGCAGAGGGCCATCAATGAGTACCTGTGCAAGTATGGCACCAGGACAGGGTCAGGGGAGCTTGGCTTCTTTTCGCCACTCCAGGGGCTACTGATCAAGGATGCATGCACTCTCCTTTCACCATTTGAGGCCACAAGAATGGTGAGCAGGGACAATGCATGCATCAGTGACACTGCCCCTCTAGGGTTCCTGCTGGAGCACATGCTTTGTGGAATCCTGGACAGGGCACTTGAGGCAGAACAGCGGGAGGAAGAGGAGGACCTCCTTATCTCAAGGCCCCCTTTATCCAGATAGCATTCCTGCTGGCCCGCAAACACACAGGAAGAATAGGAGGAGGATTGTGTCAGCATGGATGTAGAAGATAACACTCAGCAGCGGTCTTCAAGGGATGGTTTTTAGTCCCCAGAAACACAAGGAGCTGTACGTGGCTGGGAGGAGGTAGTTACGGATCATGTAATCCTTAGTGACCCAGAGGACTCAGAATCGAATGCCTCTGCAAACTTATGCTGCATGGCCTCCCTGATTCTGCAAAGCCTGTGCAACGACCCTAGGATTCTTGGTATCAAGGAGAGGGATCATTACTGGCTGGCAACCCTTCTTGATCCACAATACAAGGGTAAGGTTGCAGAACTCATCCTGCCTTCGCAGAGGGAGCAGAGGATGAAACCTCTTCAGGAGGCCTTGAAGAAAGGTTTGTGCAATGCATTTCCAGACCCTGGGAGGTTACAATTTCCTGGTGCTGGACAACATGTAGCTGAGGCTTTGTTCAGTCAGAAGAAGAGCGGTGGAGAAGGTGGCTGGCTGACCAATGCCTTTAAACTATTTTTCAATTCTCAGTGACAAGGTCTGATCGGTTCAAGCAACCATCGCCAGTGTCTGCATTACATGGTGCAGGAATATCTAGGGGCAAGAGCAGACATGGAGACCTTTCCAACAGAGCATCCACTGGGTTACTGGGTCTTGAGGATGGACCACTGACCAGAACTTGCTCAATATGCAACTGAGCTACTGGCCTGTCTTTCTGAACGCACATTCAGTGCTGCTGGAGGGTTTGCAAAGGATCAAAAAATGTGCCTGTCCACAGACTCCGTTGATAGGCTCACATTCATAAAAATAAATCAGTCTTGGATCAGCAGCTATCAAGCACCTGATGCTGATCCATTTGATTGAATTTGCTACGGATGTGGGATCTCCCTTGAAGACTGCATATGCTGACTATCCTATTCCCCCTCAATCTTGATGATGCTTGCTTTCAACAATATTTTTGGTTTAGGGCACCACCACCACTTACCAAGGCCCAATTTTTCTTCCCCTGTTTAACAGGGGCATGTAATTACAATTTTTGATATATTTCACAGCAGAGCCCATTCCTGCGCCCAACAAGAGTATCTGTGAGGGGTTACAGTGTCGTGGCACCACCATCACCGCCCAAGGCCCAATTTTTCTGCCCCTGTCTAACAGTGGCATGTAATTAAAATAGTTTGACCTAATATTTCAATGCAGGGCCGATTCCTGTGCCCAACAAGAGTAACTGTGAGGGTTTAAAGTGTTGTGGCACCATCAACACCACCCAAGGCCAATTTTTCTGCCCCTGTTTAACAGGGGCACGTAATTACAATTTTTGATCTAATATTTCACAGCAGGGCCCGTTCCTGTGCCCAACAAGAGAATCTGTGAGTGGTTACAGTGTTGTGGCACCACCACCATCACCCAAGGCCCAATTTTTCTGCCCCTGTTTAACAGGGCCATGTAATTACAATTCTTGATATAATATTTCACAGCAGGGCCGGCGCCCAACAAGAGTAACTGTGAGGGCTTACAGTGTTCTGGTACCACCAACACCTAATGCCCAATTTTCTGCAGAGTATATAGGGTAGACCGTATAGTATATATACTGCTGTTCAGAGTATATAGTGCCTGGGAGACCCCCACACCATTTTCTTTACTTGGGTGCGGGGGTTCCCCTTAATATCCATTCCAGGCCTGAACGCCCTGGTATGGATTTTGGGGGTGATATTTTTTGGTATTTTTGGTATTTTTATCTATATTGCCGGGATCCGACAATACATTACAGCCGCGAGCAGTTTTAAATTACATTTTTTCCTTTAGAAATGTAACTTTGCTGTGGCACTGTTATAAACATGGGAAAGATGCGCTACTTTACAGGCATACTAAGGACACCCCCAGGCACGATATTTAAAGGAATATTTTATTTTTATTGTTCCAATTTAATCATTATTCAAAATCACTGCTCCCGAAAAAACACCACTTTTTAAAACTTTTTTTTGCATTGATACATGTCCCCTGGGGCAGGACCCGGGTCCCCAAACACTTTTTATGGCAATAACTCACATATAAGCCTTTAAAATGAGCACTTTTGATTTTTCACATTTGTGTCCCATAGACTTTAACAGTGTTCAAGTGTTCAAACTCATTTTTTGCCTGTTTGCATGTTCTGTTGCAGACCGAACCTGGGGGCGTTCGGCTCCTCCCTCGTATGTATCAATTGATGCCTAATACTTCTGAAGAAGCCAAAATCTTCTGGCGAAACATGTCAAGGTTGACGTATCTAGTGTAAAAAAAATTGAAATATGTGAACTATGTCTGTTACAATTAATGAGATTAATGGTTTTATTGAAATATTTAATTGATATACAATACAATTTTTCTACATTTTTATTAATATGTGTGTATTCATCAGCACCTTAAAAGTCACATATTTTCTTGTACATATCTATTCATTTGTTGGGATGCGGTGCCAATAAATAATACCCTCTCCATATAGAACACTGTATACATAATGTCATTATTTTTCGTTTTCAAATAACCGTCTGCTTGTCTGGTATTAAAAAGAGGATTATATAAGATAACAAGGTGTTAGGAGTGCATATCCTTAAAGAGTTGAATGCAGATGTGCTTAACCTTAGTATCCTCCTGTTGCTTATTGGATAAACAAGACATATATAGCCTCAGGAGTTCACATGTCTGACCTTTATCATTGTTCCTAAACTTTACTTTTCCCCTAATCTTAACGATATCCCTTCCCTTACCAGCTTAACCCCTGTTCATTACTTACAGGGACAAAGGTGCTTCATCATTTACATGCTAAACTTAGTTCTTTCATCTTTTATGGGTAAGATTACAAGCGTTTCACTTAAACAAAAATATATCTTTTTAAAGCACATAAGAAAATGTTATAGCCTGTGTAGACTGGCTTGTAGCTGCAGTCAAACATCAGATCAGGGCTTTATTTTAAATTCATACTGCCTCAGGCACACATCCATTATGTATTTTTTCATACAGGCTCCATGTTTGCAGCTGTAAAAATTAAAGCAGAACATTATCCATAATTGGTCTTTAGTTTTAGATATATTGGGAAATGGTCATAACCTCTGTCAAGTTCAATTTGGGAAATATATATTGTATTCAAATCTACAAAACTTGAGTTTTTGCTGGAGTTTGCTTCGTTCTGAGTGTCCAATTTAAGGCACAATGCTCCCAAAAGCCCTTTTGTATTTAAAGCTCACTTTAGTAGGCTGCAGAGAGAAAAGACGACGGCATAAGTCACCAGAAAGTCTTATGACTCTTCCAAACAATTTTGTCAGTTTCTTCTTCCGTTCTTTTGCTCAATGAACTCATGAATGAAGTGACCAGGAGTTGGGAATGTACACTTACTGGCCACTTTATTAGGTACACCTGTTCAATTGCTTGGCAAAACAAATTGCTAATCAGCCAATCACATGGCAGCAACTCAATGCATTTAGGCATTTAGATGTAGTAAAAACGACTTACTGAAGTTTAAAACCGAGCATGGGGAAGAAAGGGGATTTAAAGTGGTTATACAAGAACATATTTGGGGGGCACACCATACAATGCATTTAAATTCAAGATGGTGCTGCTATAAGACCTACAAACAGTACAAAATATTTTACAGCGCACACATACAAGAATGACATTTCCTGCAGGGCTAGTTAAAAACACCTGAACATATTCAAAAAATAAGGGGGTTTGGTCATACTATATGGTCATATAGTGCTAAGCCCACTTACTGCGACAAAGTACTCCAAATTAGTGGGTCCTACACTAGTAATAGAAAGTTAAAGTGAAAATTAAAGTGGTTGTAAACCCAGAAAAAAAACTTGCAAGACAAAGGCATAATGAGCTAGTATGCATCACATACTAGCTCATTATGAAATACTTACCTTAGATTGAAGCTGTTGCAGCGGTCCCCATACACCGATGTGAACGACAACATGTCTCCCGGAGTTATTTCCGGGTTCGCAGGCTCCGGCGTTGTATTTGGCCGGAGCCGTAAAGACAACACTCCCGCGCGGGAGCCGCCCGTCACGGCACAAGCCCTTTAGAAAGGGCACGATTGAGCCGCTTCTTCAGTGTGCATACGCCAATGACGTTGGCACAAGCGTATATGGTAAATATATCCTAAAACGTGCAGGTTTAGGAGATATTTAGAGTACCTACAGGTAAGCCTTATTATAGGTGTCTTCGCGATGACAGCTTTTGTATAGCTGAGGGCGGGGCCACCCGATGACGGAAACGGGTGACCCAGCCCCCTCTGATGCCACGTGACATCAGAGGAAGGTGGCGTCATCCGTTTACGTCACCAGGTTGCCCCCCTTCCTCTGACATCACATGGCGTCAGAGGGAGCGGGGTCACCCGTTTATGTCACCAGGTGGCCCCGCCCTCAGCTATATAACAGCTGTCATCACGAAGAGGCTTCAGTCGGTGGGAGCCTCCAATGGAGGCAGAGTTGTGTTTTGTTTTTTTCAGTTTGTTGGGCGGTGTGATGGACGATGGATTTACAATGTGGGACATTTTTTTTTTTAACCAGTTAAGAACCGAGCCTCTTTTTGAGATTTGTTGTTTACAAGATAAAACTGTTTTTATTGCTAGAAAATTACATAGAACCCCAAATATTATACATTTTTTTCGAACACCCTAGAGAATAAAATGGCGGTTGTTGCAATACTTTCTGTCACACTGTATTTGCGCAACGGTCTTACAAGTGCAATTTTTGTTGAAAAAATAATTTTTTTTAATTAAAAAATAAGACAACAGTAAAGTTAGCCCAATTTTTTTTTATATTGTAAAAGATAATGTTATGCCGAGTAAATTGATACCCAACATGTCATGCTTCAAAATTGTGCCCGCTCGTGGAATGGCAACAAACAGAGGAGGTCTAGGGCTAGAATTATTGCTCTCGCTCTACCGATCACGGCGATACCTCACATGTGTAATTTGAACACAGTTTTCATATGCGGACGCTACTCACATATGCGTTCGCTTCTGCACGCAAGCTCGGCGAGACAGGGTGCGGTTTTACCTTTTATTTTTTATTTTTACACTGTTCTTTTAATAAAAAAAATGGTGTCACTTTTATTCCTATTACAAGGAATGTAAACATCCCTTGTAATAAAAAAAAGCATGACAGGACCTCTTAAATATGAGATCTGGGGTCAAAAAGACCTCAGATCTCATATTTACACTAAAATGCAATAAAAAAAGTTGTCATTTAAAAAAATAAAAAAAATAAAATGGCCCTTTAAGAGCTATGGGTGGAAGTGACTTTTTGACGTCACTTCCGCCCTGCAATGGTATGGAGACGGGTGGGGGCCATCTTCCCCTCACTCGTCTCCATACCCAGCAAGAGAGAAGATCCAATCGCCGCTTACTTGAGCCGTCGGCAGCGGCGGAGGGCACCTGAGCGCGGCGGGAGGGGGGCCCTCTCCCGCTGACGATAAAAGTGATCTTGCAGCGAATCTGCCGCAGAGACCACTATTATCGGAAACCGGACCCTCGGCCGAAGAAGCGGATACTGGGGTTATGGCAGCTAGCTGCTGCCATAACAACGATATTCCACTTCAAAGTTAGGACGTATATCGGCGTGCAGCTGTCCGGAAGTGGTTAATAAAGGATTTGTCCCAAACTGTCTTTTTTTTCTGTTATTTTTACTATTTTTTACACTGTTTTTGGTGAATGTGTATGGGTACAATGTACCTTGTTAAAGGGGGCTTACAGGTTCCGATAAGCCCCCCGCTGGCAGACCCCCACAACCACTGGGCAAGGGTTGTGGGGATGAGGCCCTTGTCCCCATCAACAAGGGGACAAGGTATTTTGGGGGAACCCCAAAGCATCCTCACCATGTTGAGGGCATGTGGCCTGGTACGGTTTAGGAGGGGGGGGCGCTCTCTCGTCCCCCCCTTTTCCTGCGGCCTGCCAGGTTGCATGCTCGGATAAGGGTCTGGTGTGGATTTTGGGGGTACCCCTACGCCATTTTTAAAAAAAATTTTGGCGCAGGGTTTCCCTTAAAATACATACAAGCCCTGAAGGTCCAGGTATGGATTTTGGGGGACCCCTATGCCATTTAAAAAAAAAATGGTGCAGGGTTCCCCTTAATATCAATACCAGACTTGAAGGGCCTGGTATGAATTTAGAGGGGACCCCCACGCATTTGTTTTTTAATTTTGGTGCGGGGTTCCCCTAAATATTTATATCAGACCCAAAGGGCCTGGTAATGGACTGGGTGGGGACCCACGCTGTTTTTTTTCAATGATTTTTATCTACATTGCCTGGATCCGACAATACATTACAGCCGCCAGCAGTTTTAAATTACTTTTTTTCCTTTAGAAATGTAATTTTACTGTGGTATTTTTCTAAACATGGGAAAAATGTGCTACTTTACAGGTATACCAAGGACAACCCCCACACACAATATTTAAAGATACATTTCATTTTTATTGTTTCACTTTAAGCATTATTAAAATCACTGCTCCTGAAAAACTGCCATTTTTTTAAAACTTTTTTTTGAATTGATGCATGTCCCCTGGGGCAGGACCCGGGTCCCCAAACACTTTTTATGACAATACCATGTGATTTTTTATGTTTGTGTCCCATAGACTTCAACGGTGTTCGCTTGTTCGTACAACTTTTTTGCCTGTTTGCAAGTTCTGGTGCGAACCGAACCGGGGTGTTCGGCTCATCCCTAGTCACAAAGAATTAAAGCAGTTCTGAAGGCAAAAGCGGGTCCAACCTGGTACTAGCAAGATGCACCTAATAAAGTGGCCAGTGAGTGTATATTTACCGGTTTAACTGCTTATAAAATTAGAATTTTGACCAGCCATAGCTGTGTAATACACATACAGTTGCTAGCCAGAATTATTATTCTGCTGCTTTATGGATTACCATTGTTCTTTTCTTAATCAGCTACCTGTTTATTGGAAGGAGGTGATAGTATTGATTTATTGCGCAATGAATCAAGCCAAAAGTGTAGATGTGACATAGGAAGCCACAAATGCCTTATGGTAAAAATGATCCTTTGATTACATGACTTAATAATACAGTACAGTATAATCAAAAGTAAGTATGCTCTTTGTCAGTACATTGGCTGCTTGATGTTTCATGAATAATAATATCTATTTTTATATTTGTTAGATGGTAATGCCATGCAGACAAGTACATTTTAGAGTAGAACTATAGGCAAAACTTTTTTCATTTTGGATAGAGCAAGGAAGACTTATAATCCCTGTCATGTTTTTTTTTGCCATTTCCACCCCATTGTGAAGATTTTCCGTCACTACCTGTCCCATAGCCAAGCAGGAAGTGAAGAAATCCCTGCAAATTAGAGGAATCTCTTGGGAGACCCCCAGATCACCAGAACTAGTGTCCCCAGTTGGTTGGTTTTCCCTCTATTACTTTTCTGGGGACAACCCAAAATGTGGGATTTTCTTTTACTTTTTAATGACAATAGTAAACAGGACAAACAGAGAGAGGGACTGCAACCGTAGTGTGTCGTTTGCATGGAATATTCAATAAATGGATTTCAATCACGTTGGTGTGCAGACAATTTCTTCCTTCATCCAATGATAATAGTAAACAGGAAAAACGGAGAGGGGGAATCTCCTTAATGGGGGCACAGACAACAATAAAAACTGACAATCATTCTATTTCTTCTGCAATCTATCCAAAACTAAAAAAAATAAATAAAAAGTTTTGTCTTTAGTTATACTTTAAGGAGAACTTTTTAAAAACTGAAAATTATATTAGAGCACAGTTGCTAATTGTCTGAAAATGCTAGTCAGACTATCATACATAGTTTACAACTCTGCATATTTTTCCTGAGTCAGTAAGGCTAGAGGGTCCCAATGACAAGCAGGCAGCTAGTGTTTTTAAAATGATGTCATAATTGTAACCTTTATTTTTGTCCCATATAACATTTGAATTGATTATTTATTTCAGGTACTTGTATAGCTCCATCAATTTACACAGGCAGTGCATAACATATATATTATACATTTACATCAGTCCTTGCCCTCAAGGAGCTTACCTTGCAATACACTCCAATTAGGGTGGATACTATTGGCTTTATTCAACAAAGATTTCCTATTCCTTTTTATTACTTGTTAAGTGCAGCAATCAATCAAAATCTAAGGCCCCTTTCACACTGGGGCGGGGGTGGTGTCAGCATTAAAATGGTGCTATTTTTAGCGCCGCTTTACCGTCGGTATTCGGCCGCTAGCGGAGCAGTTTTGCCCCCCTGCTAGTGGGCGAGAAAGGGTTAAAACCACCACAAAGCGCTGCTGCAGCAGCACTATGCCGGCGGTATAGCCGCGCTGTCCCATTGATTTCAATGGGCAGGAGCGGTGAAGGAGCGGTGTGTATACACCACTCCTTCACCGCTCCAAAGATGCTGCTACCAGGACTTTTTTTACCATTCTGCCAGCACACCGCTCCAGTGTGAAAGCCCTCGGGTTTTTCACATTGGAGACACAGCAGCGGCTCTTTCAGGGCACTTTGCAGGTGCTATTTTTAGCGCTGTAGCGCCTGCAAAGCGTCCCAGTGTGAAAGGGGTCTAACTTGTTCTAATCTGACTTCAGCAGAGTGAATTCGGAGTAGTTGTTACTGCACCTAAGAACAAGCCCTAAGAATAAAAATTGAATAAGGACATGCATATGGGACAGACAGTTGTACTAGATTTTTCCACTACTTCCAAACTGTTGAATTGCTGCTACTATGGAATAGTGGGAACCTCTAGCTGCCTGCATATAACTTCCATTCTCCTACTGAGGGCCCAGAAGTCCAAATCATGGGTGCTCTGAAAAGCCATTCTGCCATGATCAATAGCCTGTCCTACCACCCTTCTATTGTTCTGTAAGGCCATCATCATAGTGGCTAATAGTAAGCCATAACAAATTGGAGGGAAAAGGCCAGGCTCTAAACCATGGCAGAGGGCCGGATTTACATGATAGACTTCCATAGGCTTTAGGACTCATAGGAGAAATAGACAGACCTGCAAGTTTTTATGAAAACTGAACAGACATGCTAGAAGAAGAATTTTAGTGAGACAATTTTTTAGATACATTTTAAGGCTCATCCAAGTGTGGCTAATTATTTACAGCCAATCTGAATCCAACTTCCAGCTTTTCAATAATTGAGCATTGTAAATATTGTAAGCCAACTTATAATAAGCATGTGTGAACACCTATAGTGCTTTTTATCTGACTGAATTATAGTCCACTCCCTTTCCACCGCACAAAATAGAACAATTATTTCCATGCAAGTTCACCATTGGTAGGCACTGTCCATGTCATGGTAACTTAAGCTAGTATGTGACTGGGACTATCATGGGCAGATCACTCGTCATCCCACCATCTTACTGATCCATCTGTGGGCAGCTTGATATTTCAAACCTTACATTTTTCAAAAGATGCTTTATAAGATTACAATAAAAACATCAAAAATAAAAAGTGGATTAGAAATATAGCATTTTGAGACTGGAGGAGAAAAATTATAGCCACCTTTTCTATCATGGGAGGTCTGAATACCTCCTGTTTGTAAAAAGCTGCAAAGCAGTGCATTCCTGGAGTTTAGTCATGTAAGGAAAAGCCAGTCCAGGATCAGTTAATTAGCTAGGCTTGCTTAGTTTTCCTTAGTAATAGCAGGTTTGTTTTGCCCAGCAAGGTCAAATGTTAAGACCTGTTTAATTCAGTGGCAGAGCCAGTGAGAAAACAAACTTTACTCTACTTTTTAAGCCCTTTAGATGCATAATAGTGGAATTTAGTTGTTTAAATGAGGCTTCAAAGGGAGATATTTTAGCGGTTTTCTAGATAAACATGGGTAGTAAATTCTGGCATAAGCATATTTCTTATAAAATCGTGCCTTGCCTATTGCGTGTATATATTAGAGCCTTTTATGTCTATCTTACTTTCACTGCTTTTGCCTACAGTTGTCCAAATATCCAGAAAACTTTTACCTGCACCTGTAGAAGGTTTTAGAAAAATAGGAAATAGGAAAAAGATTATAGCAAAATGTAAGCTTAACAGATGTCTGTGCAGCCCCAGTTTGGTAATGTCATCATATGGCATTGCTCCTTTTTTGACTTTTCTAGTCTTCTCTCAAATCTCATGTATACTACTCTGATTTTTGGGAGGATGAAATGATTTTGAAGTGAGGGTCAATCCATAGCTGCCCATACCCACACCAAAAATGCATTGGTTCCAGCTTCCTGTTGTTGACACAAAGGGTTTTACAGCCTTGCCCATCAATGTAATGCAGCTTTTCTCAACCAGGGTTCCGTGAAACCCTAGGGTTTCTCCAGAGATTGATAGGGTTTCCTTGAGCAATGAGCAATTTCTACCTCTTAACCACTGATACCAGTGATCTTTTCAGCTTAATGTAAGAGCAGACTTTTAACCAATGGCCACAAATGTAAGGAGCATTCTTACCAGGGACCATCACGTTAATGTACTCTAAGCTGTAGATATCATAATTAGCAAGGGGAGCCCTGAGATTGGAATATTATTTCAAGAGTTTCAACACATTGAAAATGGCTGATGTAAGGTGTAGGAGCATAAGCACCACTTGAAGCTGTTATAAATCCATATGCTACCAATGTGCTATACTGTTTATTAAAGCTTAAATTCTGTCAGTGGCAACTTAGACTAAAGCTGGGTTTACATGGAGATTTTGTTTTCTTCAACCAGTGGGTCGAAGAAATACAGTCAGAATACACTGATCAGCACTGCAGAGGCTGATCGAATGCTAGTTTCTGTTAAACAGAGAAAGGGGGACACACTCATCAACATTTGTCTAGGTTCCTGCTGAACAGTCCGAATTTCTATACTTGTATACCCTGCATAAGAGCAGCTCTTTTGAGGCACCCTATTGTTCTGGGAGGATGTCTCTCCCAAGAACGTGCTTCGTGTGGCCACTCCGGGTCGCACTCCAGTGTGATCTGTCACCCGCTGTGTTCACCAGACAGCAGATGACTGATCAGTGTACCAGCCCACTGAGGGTACTTTGTGACCGCTGTGACCAATCACAGCAGATCACATGGCAGTTGTAAACAATGAATGGTTTCCTTTCATGGCATTTATTGTATACAGTTGTGTTGCTAGCTCTAATTGGTCACAGTGATCACATGATATGGGCAGGGCCAGTCATAGCCCATTTGTACCATGTGATTATCACAGCTAATCACAACAATACACAGTGTCTACACACTGTCATTCAGTAAAAATATTTTCTGATAGCAGTGAAATTCACTGCTATAAGCAATCACAGTATGTTAAAAAAAAACTCCCCAGAGTGATACAGTGTTACTATGGTAATGCTCTGGTCACAGTATGTAAAAAAAAAAAAAGAAAAGCAAAGAAAAAAGAAAAAAATATTAAAACTTTTTTTTAAAGAAATTATTTAAAATGTTTTTTTGTTTTTTGTTTTTTTGTTTTTTTTTACATACTGTCACCAGGCTCCATTTTGTAAATCTGACTCACCTGTACAAATACAGGCGAATGACTGAAATACTTCTAAAATCCACTTTGATTTTCTCTCCTAGCCCAAAGTTTGCAGATTTCATGTTTAGTTTCTTGTTTTCCTGGAAAGCATACAGGTGTCCATATGATGACAGCAACTAGTGTATTTTTTGTTATTTTTATACTAATTAATAGCTGAACTCCTAGCAGATATAAAAACAGACACTGATGTAGTAAGCACCCTGAGCTAATGAAGGCCCCACAAGGAACAAGGAACATGCTTATAGGAGGGAAGAATACAGGAATGACCTCATCATTGTGCTGCTACCTCTTCATTGTCCAGTCACATATTGAAGTGGAGTGGACCCTGGTCCAGTGTATTTTCTAAAGAGGTCCAGGATCTAAATGTGCAGTCTGGTAGGGGTTCCGGTGTTCTGCCGAGAAAGTTCTCCTCGGTGGATAAGGACCCCCCCCTACTGCGCAGGCGCAGCGCTTGCGCAGTAGGAACAACAAGGGAGCCGCCGAAAAGAGCCGAAGCTGAACATCTGAGTCAGCTGTACACGGCGCCTGCATGCGAAGACTATTTTAATAAAAAAGAGTTTGTAACAGGCCCCTCGCGGGCTCGCTATGCTCGCCACTCTTCGGGCACGGCCTCGCTGCGCTCAGCATATTATTATTCTAACTCTATGTTGGGGCTTTAACGTGGATATAGGGTAGAATGTAGTGCGCAGGCGCTGTGTACAGCTGACTCAGGTGTTCAGCTTCGGCTCTTTTCGGCGGCTCCCTTATATATTGCTGACATATTTTCAGCCTTTAGCATAATACACGTAGCCACTGTAATTGTATAGTAGAGCTTTCAAGCTAATATTCTTACCACTTGCATACCAGCAAATGAATTTATTAATAATTTATGTTGAGGCCAGTTAAGCTGTCAGTATAATTTTGGGCTGTAAGGGAATACTATAGGGGAAATATATGTATACATACAAGTTTCATGGTCAATAGTAAGAACTGAATACTGGAAAACTGGGAAAGAGGGCAGAAGTGTTGATCAGTATTCAACCATTTACTGTACAAGGTGTGACTAAAAAGTTCAGTGAATGGTCTGATATCTCAACGGCACAATGGGCCAGGTGCATGCATGCACATGACTATCCAGAGTCATGTTGAAAAGTGCCGCCTAGCGTGGAGTACATGTGACCATCAGGGTAAACCCACTGCAGGCAGTTGAACATAGTCAATGTGAGAGGTAGGGTCACAGTGCAATGGAGCAACGAGTGAACAACAAGTTCTGCTACAAATTGAGGAAAATGGCGACGGAGATTCATGAAATGTTGGTGCAAGTGTTTGGGACAGAAGCCATGAGCAGAAAATGTGTACAACTGGTTCAAACGCTTTCGCAACAGGAAGGAAATGACATAGGATGAGGCACGTTCGGGGCAACCACTGACAAGCAGAACCCCAGACATGATCAAGCAAGTGCGACAAATGCTGGAACAAATGA
Source organism: Lithobates clamitans (assembly GCA_037952925.1). Lineage (NCBI taxonomy): Eukaryota > Metazoa > Chordata > Amphibia > Anura > Ranidae > Lithobates > Lithobates clamitans. The sequence goes on along the minus strand of JBBGZY010000239.1, from coordinate 15,981,897 downwards.
CTCTTCAGTTGATGGCAGAGGAAATGGGCATTAGCAAGGACACGGTGCGCACCATCATCCACAAAGATTTGGGTAAGAGGAAAATCTGTTCCCGATTTGTGCTGCATGAGCTGATAGACAAACCCAAAGCAAAACCTCTAGAGATTTAATTTCCATTTGTGACCAGAATCCATCCTTTCTCAAACCATTGTCACAGGAGATGAGACCACAGTGTGGCGTACCTGTTCTCAATCATCCACTGTACTCCCCTGATCTGGCACCTGCGTACTTCTTTCTGTTTCCCCGCCTGAAGAGCGTCATCAAAGTTGCACGTTTTTGCGAACATGGCGGCGATCCAAGAATGTGTTCTGCGATCGATTCCTAAAGAGGCCTTTGCTGACAGTTTCCAGAAGCTTTATGAATGTTGCCAAAAGTGTGTTGTGAAGGATGGAAAATTTTCTGAAGGTCAATAAAAGGTATGTTCTGTTTTGTTTGTTTTCTGATACCAAATTTTTTAGTTCCATAGGACACCAAACCTTTTAGACACACCTCGTATATCAATCATAGTATTAGTGATCTTTTCATTCTACTTGATAAATATTTAGGACTTGATGTGATAGTCAGTTTCAACCAGTAGACGAGGAAACTGACATCAGTCCAAGCCAATAATGGGCATCTTAAGTTGGCAGTAAAGTGGCTGCCCAATAGTAGTACAGTAAAATGCATGTGGTCAATTTAGTCACTTTTATAAACAACATCTACTTTTAAGGTCAGGGGTTATAAGGAAGTGCATGGCAACAACATATTAAAACACTCTAAGCACTCTATACCAAGTTTATCAGTGGCTTACTACAAAACTCAAAGTGAAGAGATACTCAATGGTCTATTTTCAGGGATGCAGGTGTAATGATAGGTGATGACAACAAACACATTTGTATATCATCAGTGCAGAGTTGACATTTGAAACCAGAAGTGGTGAGTGGGAAATAAAGGAGAAAGAGAGTGCAGACAGATAAGAAAAGAGCTTCAGGGGAACAGCAGCCACAAAAACATAGGTGCAGGAAGAAGATGTATTGTTTGCAAACGCTGAAAGTGTTATAAGACAAGCAATAGGATATCCAGGTTAGTGCTCTGTAGAAAAAAAGCAGGATGTAGTAAGACACTTTTTCAAAGAGAAAGGGCACGAGTGTCCTTTTTTTTATGCTAGTTTATAGATGTTTCATTTGTACTATAAATACGTGTATTTAAAGTGTCACCAACTAGGCTCAAATCCATTTCTCTTAGTTATTTATTATCCAGTTCTGAGGTTTGCAGCCATAAACATAATATAACGTGATGCTGCTTCCTTTGACAGTCTAGCAAAGCATTTCTCAGACAAGGTTCTGTGGAATCCTAGGGTTCCTTTAGAGGTTTCTGGGGGTTCAGCATCTGCCTCCCAGATGAGTAACTAACTAGTGACAACGGGTACAACAATGATATTTTAGCTATCCAAAATGGGGGATTCTTTCCAATGACAAGGAATATAAGGAGCATTATTCCTAGTGTCCACCACACTAATTTACTGGGAGTAGTAGATATAGTCATTTTATCAGGGGTTCCCTGAGCCTATAAAGATATTTCTAGTATTCCTCCAAGATAAAAAGCTTGAGAAAGGCTGGTCTAGTCAGTAATGGCATCCACAGTTTATTGAAGACTGCATGGAATTGCTGCCAAAACACAATCTAATATACAGAGTTTTCTAGGTACAAGAACTGGTGACCTTGATGAGCTGTGCTTCATTTGGAAAACGCCTTAAGACAGTGATCATCTGAATGTATGCTAGAAATACAGAAAGATTAGCAAAAGTAGAATCTAGAAAAATACAGCACAAAAAATAAGAAGCACTAAATATAACTAAATAAAAAATATAATAAGCAGAAGTCAGAAAAAAATGATAAGCTAAGAGAGAAAAAAAAAGATAAAAGGAATTAGAAAGATGTGGATAGGAAAAATGTAAGGTCAGTGCAAGGATTTGTCTGAGATCTTTATCCCTGGGGCTGTGACAAGAAGAACCTACTGAGATATGAAGAAAGGCTTTTTTCTCCGTAGCATAGAAAGCACTTCTTTATTGGAAAGGTGATCACACTGAAGTTATCTGCCAGACGTTGGTGACATGAACATTATCCTCTAAATTCAGTGTTTGAAAATCAGAGTCAGCATACTTGGGTGTATAAAAATTTTTTATAAATTGTTATTCTTGACAAAATTACTTATATAATGAAGATATCAAACACAATACTAAGGAATGTACTTATGAAAGGTAAGTTATCAGAGTTGCCCAAGATTCAATCATGATTAACCATATATAAACATTCAAGTCCCTCATCCAATTTATAATAAATGTTCTCCATCATTATTGATGGCGCTATATAAGTACCTGAAATAAATAAATAAATAAAATATTAGCAGAAAGAGTTGTCCATTCCATATCCGCTAACATCTGAATTTCAGAATTCTTGGGAGATTCTATAACATATACCATTTTACCTTGGACAGCCGATGGGAAGAACGCGAACACAGCCCTGCTTTACCACTCCTTCCCCCCAAAAATCCACCGCTCTTATCTTTACTGCAGAGGGGAGAGTGGGAGGCAGCACAGTAAGGGATGGAGGGCAGGAGAGGATCTGCCTCCATTAACCTTTTGAGAAGGTCCTGGAAACCAGTCATCAGCTTGTGAATATGAAATGTTATTTACAGCAGCTCCCGCCCTCCGTCCAATACTGTGCTGCCTCCTACCTCTCTGCAGTACACATGTGTAAGGTAGGAAAGTGTTATCTACACACTGGTGTGTGTGTGTGTGTGGGGCAGAGGACACTAATGTGGGGGGGGGGGGGGGGGCAGAGGACACTACTGTGATGCATTATGTGTTTTTCATGCCGTCTTTTTTGGGTGAGAGGTTGATAGTTATTCATTTTTCTTTTTTTTTTAAAAGGGAGCAGCCCCCACCCCTCGGGATCTTTGATTTCCTCCATGTTGTCCAGGTAGATCTCAACATCTGAAAGGTTGTCTACCCCTGGTCTAAGGCCTTATGCACATGAATGGTGAGAGGCTGAAAGCATGCTGAGCTTAAAATTTTGGGTGTTTGCACACACCCAAGGAGCTGCAGATACCACGTACAGTCTGCCATACAAGTGATGGCTGAATGCATTTATACTCTTGCAAACTCTGATACTTCTCTCCATTTGTTTTTTCCTGGTGAACACTCTGCTATTAGAAGCACAAATGGCTGGCTTAGCGTTATCAAGCTGCAACAGGATGTGCTGTTATAGGCAGGATCTCTAGGTAAGTAAATTTGCAAAAGATTCACAAAAAAATATTTTGCTTAAGAAAACTGTGTACAGTGAGGCATGTTCAATTGTAGTTTAACCACTTGCCGCCCGCCCACCATCAAATGATAACTGGGCAGTGCGGCTCTTGTTCTGGGTGGACGTCATATGAAGGCGCCCAGAACGGCTGCTCTCTGGCGCCCCCGCTGAAGCGTCACACGGTGGGAGCCTCCCATGGAGGCGGATGGGTGGCGTTTTTTTTTTTTTTTTCGGTCTGTCTGCGGAGTGATAGAAGAAGATGAATGGACTTCGTGGGACATTTTTATTTTTTTATTTTTTAATAAAGGACTTGTCCCAAGCTGTGTCTTGTGTTTTTTTAACATTTTGACACTTTTTTTGTGAAATGGTAGGGGTACAATGTACCCGTTACCATTTTATACAGGAGGGGAGGCCGGGATCTGGGGGTCCCCTTGTTAAAGGGTGCTTCCAGATTCCGATAAGCCCCCCCGCCCGCAGACCCCCACAACCATCGGGCAAGGGTTGTGGAGATGAGCCCGGGGACCCCCACAACCACTGGGCAAGAGTTGTGATGATCAGTGCCCTGATTACAATAAAGCACCCATCGAAGTGAGTGCCAACCAGTGCCAGCAGTGAGTGCCCACCTGTGCCAGCAGTGGGTGCCCACAAGTGCCAGCAATCGGTAACCCATTAGTGATGCCAGTCAGTGCTGGCTATCACTGCTGCCCATCAATGCCACCCATCAACGCCCATCAGTGCCCATTAGTGGCACACACCAGTGCCCACGAGTGCCACCCATCAGTGCCAACCAGTGCTGCATATCAGTGCTCATCAGTGCCACATATCAGTGCCCATAAGTGCGGCATATCCGTGCCTCCTCATCAGTGCCACCTAATCAGTGTCCATAAGTGCCACCTCCTCAGTGCCCATAAGTGCCACCTCATCAGTGCCCATCAGTGCAGCCTATCAGTGCCGCCTCATCAGCACCCATCAGTGAAGGAGAAAAATTAGTTATTTACAAAATTTACTGACAGAAACTAAAACTTTTTTTTCAAAATTTTTAGTCTTTTTTTTTTTTTTTAGGAAAAGATAAAAAACCCAGAAGTGATTAAATACCACCAAAAGAAAGCTCTATTTGTGTGAAGAAAATTATAAAAATGTCACATGGTTACAGTGTAGCATGACCGCACAATTGTCATTCAAGGTGTGACAGCGCTGAAAGCTGAAAAATGGCTTGGGCAGGAAGGGGGTGTAAGTGCCCTCTATTGAAGTAGTTAAAAAGGTAATTTAAGTATATGTAAATCCTAACAGTTAACTGCTCTTATTTGTCCCATTCTGTTCTGGTCTTTTAAATTTACCATTGGAAGCCTTTTGTTATATTTATTTGATAAATGCAAAAAAAAACACCTGTTAATCCTGCCAGAAATCCAATGCTGTCCTGTACACTTTGCAGTGGTATTTCAATCAGTTGTTATCAGCCTGGCTCAGTTACCCACCTTGAATTACTGAACAACTCCCTCTATGTTAAAAAGATGAGGAAAGTAGTAACCCTAAAGCCGCATACACACTACTAGTTTTCTTTCATTCAACCCAGCATGCTGAATGAAAAAACTGACAGTCCAGGTTGGAGCCACTGTATTACCTATGCAATGTTAGTACATCGATTACCCCCCCTGTTCTACTGTGTTCTGACAGGAAAGTTATTGTCATAAAAAGTGTTTGGGGACCCGGGTCCCCGTGCGTCAGAGGGGGTTGGGGTCACCCGGTATGTCACCGGGTGGCCCCGCTCTCAGTTATATAAGAACTGTCAAAGGCGCTGAAGCATCACACGGCGGGAGCCTCCCATGGAGGCGAATGGGTGGCGGTTTGTTTTTTTTTCAGTCCGTCGGCGGAGCGATAGAAGAAGATGAATGGACTTCGTGAGACATTTGTTGAGGGCATGTGGTCTGGTACAGTTCAGGAGGGGGGCGCTCTCTCATCCCCACCTCTTTTCCTGCGGCCTGCCAGGTTGGGTGCTTGGATAAGGGTCTGGTATGGATTTTGGGGGGGACCCCTACACCATATTTTTTTTTTTTTTTTGGCGCAGGGTTCCCCTTAAAATCCATACCAGACCTGAAGGATCTGGGAAAAATGCGCCACTTTACAGGCATACTATAGACACCCCCCGGCACGATATTTAAAGGAATATTTTCATTTCCTTTTTATTGTTTCACTTTAAGCATTAAAAAAATCACTGCTTCCGAAAAAAAGCCGCCGTTTTTAAAAAAAAATGTTTGCATTGATACATGTCCCCTGAGGCAGGACCCGGGTCCCCAAACACTTTTTATGACAATTACTTGCATATAAGCCTTTAAAATGAGCACTTTTGATTATTCATGTTTGTGTCCCATAGACTTTAACAGCGTTCATGTGTTCTGCTGAATTTTTTTCCTGTTCTGATGCGAACCGAACAAGGGGTGTTCGGCCCATCCCTACTCCTTTACATACAGTACAGTGAGTAAGTGTTGTCACCCAAGGACAACAAGTGTTTTTCTCTGGTTATTCCGCTATTATAGTTTGTTTTCCAGATTCCGCAAAGCCTGAAACTGGGCTTAGGTGGTGGTATCCATCAGTAAAATAGGCTTTTCCAAGTTCAGGGAACATAGTTACATAGTTACATAGTAGGTGAGGTTGAAAAAAGACACAAGTCCATCAAGTCCAACCCATGTGTGTGATTATATGTCAGTAATACATTGTATATCCCTGTATGTTGCGGTCGTTCAGGTGCTTATCTAATAGTTTCTTGAAACTATCGATGCCCCCCGCTGAGACCACCTCATTTGGAAGGGAATTCCACATCCTTGCCGCTCTGACAGTAAAGAACCCTCTACGTAGTTTAAGGTTAAACCTCTTTTCTTCTAATTTTAATGAGTGTCCACGTGTCTTGCTAAATTTCCTTCTGCGAAAAAGTTTTATCCCTATGGTGGGGTCACCAGTATGGTATTTGTATATTGAAATCATATCCCCTGTCAAGCGTCTCTTCTCCAGACAGAATAAGTTCAGTGCTCGCAACCTTTCCTCATCACTAATATACTCCAGATCCTTTATTAGCTTTGTTGCACTTCTTTGGACTTGCTCCATTTCCAGTACATCCTTCCTGAGGACTAGTGCCCAGACAGCATACTCTAGGTGCGGCCAGACCAGAGTCTTGTAGAGCGGGAGAATTATCATTTTATCTCTGGAGTTGATCCCCTTTTTAATGCATGCCAATATTCTGTTTGCTTTGTTAGCAGCAGCTTGGCATTGCATGTCATTGCTGAGCCTATCATCTACTAGGACCCCCAGGTCCTTTTCCATCCTAGATTCCCCCAGAGGTTCTCCGCCCAGTGTATAGATTGCATTCATATTTTTGTCACCCAAATGCATTATTTTACATTTTTCTACATTGAACCTCATTTGCCATGTAGTTGCCCACCCCATTAATTTGTTGAGATCTTTTTGCAAGGTTTCCACATCCTGCGGAGAAGTTATTGCCCTGCTTAACTTAGTATCATCCACAAATACAGAGATTGAACTGTTTACCCCATCCTCCATGTTGTTTATGAACAAATTCAATAGGATTGGTCCCAGCACAGAACCCTGGGGGACCCCACTACCCACCCCTGACTATTCCAAGTGCTCCCCATTTATCACCATGCTCTGAACTCGCCCTTGCAGCCAGTTTTTAATCCATGTACTCACCCTATGGTCCTTGCCAACGGACCTTATTTTGTACAGTAAACGTTTATGGGGAACTGTGTCAAATGCTTTTGCAAAATCCAGATACACCATGTCTGGGCCTTCCTTTAGCTAGATGGCAACTCACCTCCTCATAGAAGGTTAATGGATTGGTTTGACAAGGATTCTTCATGAATCCATGCTGATTACTGCTAATGATACCATTCTCATTACTAAATCTTGTATATAGTCCCTTATCATCCCCTCCAAGAGTTTACATACTATTGATGTTAGGCTAACTGGTCTGTAATTCCCAGGGATGTATTTTGAGCCCTTTTTTAAATATTGGTGCTACATTGGCTTTTCTCCAATCAGCTGTTACCTCTCCAGTCAGTAGACTGTCCGTAAAAATTAGGAACAATGGTCTGGCAATTACTTGACTGAGTTCCCTAAGTACCCTTGGGTGCAAGCCATGTGGTCCCGGTGATTTATTAATGTTAAGTTTCCCAAGTCTAATTTTAATTCTGTCCTCTGTTAATCATGGAGGTGCTTCCTGTGATGTGTCATGAGGATAAACACTACAGTTTTGGTTACTGAAGCCCCCCGATTCCCTCATGAAGACTGAGGAGAAGAATAAATTCAATACCTTCGCCATCTCCCCATCCTTTGTAACCAGATATCCTTCCTCATTCTTTATGGGGCTAATATGGTCTGTCCTCCCTTTTTTACTGTTTACATACTTAAAGAATTCCTTGGGATTTTTTTTGCTCTCCTCTGCTATGTGTCTTTCATGTTCTATCTTAGCTGTCCTTATTGCACCCTTACATTTCTTGTTGCATTCTTTATAAAGTCTGAATGCTGATGATGATCCTTCAACCTTGTATTTTTTAAAGGCCTTCTCCTTTGCTTTTATATGCATTTTTACATTGGAGTTAAGCCATCCAGGACTTTTGTTTGCTCTTTTAAATTTATTACCCAATGGGATGCATTGGCTAATGCCCTTATTTAATATGCTCTTAAAGTAAACCCATCTCTCCTCCGTGTTCTTTGTTCCTAAGATTTTATCCCAATTTATGCCTTTTAGGAACTATTTGCCAGTTGTTCACAGACTTCATTTCAGTCTACTTGCTAATATGCCATGGATCAGTCTGCATCATTTTTGACTTCTGCAAGTGATTACTTCCCTTTTTTTTTTTTTTTTTTTTGCAAGATTGCTTTGGAAGATCATCCCTGGTTGCACAATGAAGAACACTCTTCATAAAATACTCCTTCTTCTGAACATAGAGATCAAATGTGATTGGCGGTCTACTTGTAGTTGGATTTAGGTTAATGATTGCCATATTTTTTATTTTTATTTCAGACATTTATAGCTGATCAATGCAGACAGTAACATGATGCATAATCACATCATTGCAAACAGGATAATGACATTGCCTTGTTTGCCAATCCAACCCAATACTTGCAATTGCTAGCTGTGCTTTTGACAGCTGGATAAGTATAACATTGTTTATGAATAATGTTATCAGCAAGGGAACTATTTAATGGTGTTAGCCTGCTGGTACTAGTTTCTCATCAAACATAGCCCTGTTATCAGCACTGTACAGCAGCGTTTCAGACTGTATTTGCTAGTTAAATAATATGCTGTCTGCTTCTTCTTCTAAAAGTACATTGCTCCTTCCAGATAAATGTGTTTTCCAAATGTGTCACTGGGTGTAAACTCAAAACATTACTGAGCATAAATTAGTAATTAGCACATATATTTAATTGCTGGGTGTGAGTCTTCTTTAATGTTCAGTACAATAAAAGTAAAAATAGACTGGAAGGATAAAGTCATTTCAGTTTTGTAACAAAGGTAGTAAACGCAACGCAACCAATTGTATTATTTCTCTTTTCTCGCCACAGACAATGACAATACAATACTTCAGGCCATAAAGCAATACCGTTGAGCAAAAGAAGAAATATTTCTGAAATTTGCATTGCTTAGTGTGAAAATAAATATCTGAAGAATTATTTGTTGAGTCAACACCATATGATGAAGTCCAGGCTCCCATATACGTCAGAGGTTTCAAAAGCACAAAAGATAAAATGGCATGAATTCTATTTCTGACATTAGGCAAATATTTACTTGATATTGTTGTCTGTAGACTCACGAGAGGCATATTTTAGAGAGGTATCCCAAGCACTGGTGTAGTAATATAAGAATTCAAGATGGCTTCCTGGAACTGAAATATCACTGCAGCACACAACGTTTCAAGCCTGTTAAACCACCATCTGCCATAAGCACCTGCAGCTTACCATCCCTATTAGTAAACATTGCAGAGAGAACACAGGATTATGGGAGGGATGCCCCAATGCAAAACAATATAGAACCTTCAACTCATCATGTTATTTGTTATATTCAGAGGTTATCCAGTTAGCTTTCTTGTTTAGAATTTAAAATGGAACACATTTCAAGCCAGTAAATCATTTGTCTCTAATTCTATAAATTTGCCAGTTGTTTAATGAATTTACACATCCATTCACCCAGAGTCAAAGATAAGAGTTATTGCAGGCAAACTTTATTGATTTTGGGTCAAATGTATTTTTTTTTTTTTTTACCTTTAGATTCATAAACTGATATTTATTATATTTTCTAATATATATACAGTATCTTACAAAAGTGAGTACTCCACTCACATTTTTGTAAATATTTTATTATATCTTTTCATGTGACAACACTGAAAAAATGGCACTTTACTACAATGTAAAGTAGAGTGTACAGCTTTTATAAGAGTGTACATTTGCTGTCCCCTCAAAATAACTCAACACACAGCCATTAATGTCTAAACTGCTGGCAACAAAAGTGAGTACACCCCTAAGCGAAAATGTCCAAATTGGGCCCAATTACCCATTTTCCCTTCCGGTGTCATGTGACTCGTTAGTGTTACAAGGTCTCAGGTGTGAATGGGGAGCAGGTGTGTTAAATTTAGTGGTGTTATCACTCTCACTCTCTCATACTGGTCACTGGAAGTTCAACATGGCACCTCATGGCAAAGAACTCTCTGAGGATCTGAAAAAAACATTTGTTGCTCTACATAAAGAGGGCCTAGGCTATAAGAAGATTGCCAAAACCTTGAAACTGAGCTGCAGCACGGTGGCCAAGACCATACAGCGGTTTAACAGGACAGGTTATACTCAGTACAGGCCTCGCCATGGTCGACCAAAGAAGTTGAGTGCACATGCTCAGCGTCATATCCAGAGGTTGTCTTTGGTAAATATACGTATGAGTGCTGCCAGCATTGCTGCAGAGGTTGATAGGTTGGGGGGGGGGGGTCAGCCTCTCAGTGCTCAGACCATACGCTGCACACTGCAGCAAATTGGTCTGCATGGCTGTCATCCCAGAAGGAAGCCTCTTCTAAAGATGATGCACAAGAAAGCCTACAAACAGTTTGAAGACAAGCAGACCAAGGACATGGATTACTGGAACCATATCCTCTGGTCTGATGAGACCAAGATAAACTTATTTGGTTCAGATGGTGTCAAGCGTGTGTGGTGGCAACCAGGTGAGGAGTACAAAGACAAGTGTGTCTTGCCTACAGTCAAGCATGGTGGTGGGAGTGTCATGGTCTGGGGCTGCATGAGTGCTGCCAGCACTGGGGAGCTACAATTCATTGAGGGAACCATGAATGCCAACATGTACTGTGACATACTGAAGGAGAGCATGATCCCCTCCCTTGGGAGACTGGACCGCAGGGCAGTGTTCCAACATAACGACCTCAAACAGACCTCCATGATGACCACTGCCTTGCTAAAGAAGCTGAGGGTAAAGGTGATGGACTGGCCAAGCATGTATCCAGACCTAAACCCTATTGAGAATCTGTGGGGCATCAAATGGAAAGTGGAGGTCTCTAACATCCACCAGCTCTATAATGTCGTCATGGAAGAGTGGAAGAGGACTCCAGTGGCAACCTGTGAAGCTCTGGTGAACTCCATGCCCAAGAGGGTTAAGGCAGTGCTGGAAAATAATGGTGGCCACACAAAATATTGACACTTTGGGTCCAATTTGGACATTTTCACTTAGGGGTGTACTCACCTTTGTTGTCAGCGGTTTAGACATTAATGGCTGTGTTGAGTTATTTTGAGGGGACAGCAAATGTACACTGTTATACAAGCTGTACACTCACTACTTTACATTGTAGCACAGTGTTAGTTTTTCAGTGTTGTCACATGAAAAGATATAATAAAATATTTACAAAAATGTGAGGGGTGTACTCACTTTTGTGAGATACTGTTTGTGTGTGTATATATATATATATATATATATATATATATAAACAGTCAGGTCCATAAATATTGGGACATCAACACAATTCTAATCTTTTTGGCTCTATACACCACCACAATGGATTTGAAATGAAACGAACAAAATGTGCTTTAACTGCAGACTTTCAGCTTTAATTTGAGGGTATTTACATCCAAATCAGGTGAACAGTGTAGGAATTACAACAGTTTATATATGTGCATCCCACTTTTTAAGGGACCAAAAGTAATGGGACAATTGGCTGCTCAGCTGTTCCATTGCCAGGTGTGTGTTATTCCCTCATTATCCCATTCACAAGTAGCAGATAAAAGGTCCAGAGTTAATTTCAAGTGTGCTATTTGCATTTGGAATCTGTTGCTGTCAACTCTCAATATGAGATCCAAAGAGGTGTCACTATCAGTGAAGCAAGCCATCATTAGGCTGAAAAAACAAAACAAATCCATCAGAGAGATAGCAAAAACATTAGGTGTGGCCAAATCAACTGTTTGGATCATCCTTAAAACGAAAGAACGCACCGGTGAGCTCAGCAACACCAAAAGACCCGGAAGACCACGGAAAACAACTGTGATGGATGACCGAAGAATTCTTTCCCTGGTGAAGAAAACGCCCTTCGCAAAAGTTGGCCAGATCAAGAACACTCTCCAGGAGGTAGGTGTATGTGTGTCAAAGTCAACAATCAAGAGAAGACTTCACCAGAGTGAATACAGAGGGTTCACCACAAGATGTAAACCATTGGTGAGCCTCAAAAACAGGAAGGCCAGATTAGAGTTTGCCAAACAACATCTAAAAAAGCCTTCACAGTTCTGGAACAACATCCTATGGACAGACGAGACCAAGATCAACTTGTACCAGAGTGATGGGAAGAGAAGAGTATGGAGAAGGAAAAGAACTGCTCATGATCCAAAGCATACCACCTAATCAGTGAAGCATGGTGGTGGTAGTGTCATGGCGTGGGCATGTATGGTTGCCAATGGAACTGGTTCTCTTGTGTTAATTGATGATGTGACTGCTGACAAAAGCAGCAGGATGAATTCTGAACTGTTTTGGGCAATTTTATCTGCTCATATTCAGCAAAATGCTTCAGAACTCATTGGACGGCGCTTCAAAGTGCAGATGGAAATGACCCGAAGCACACTGCGAAAGCAACCAAAACGTTTTTTAAGGGAAAGAAGTGGAATGTTATGCAATGGCCAAGTCAATCACCTGACCTGAATCCGATTGAGCATGCATTTCACTTGCTGAATACAAAACTGAAGGGAAAATGCCCCAAGAATAAAGCAGGAACTGAAGACAGTTGCAGTAGAGGCCTGGCAGAGCATAACCAGGCATGAAACCCAGCGTCTGGTGATGTCTATGCGTTCCAGACTTCAGGCTGTAATTGACTGCAAAGGATTTGCAACCAAGTATTAAAAAGTGAAATTTTGAAGGATGATTGTTAATCTGTCCCATTACTTTTGGTCCCTTAAAAAGTGGGAGGCACATATACAAACTGTTGTAATTCCTGCACAGTACACCTGATTTGGATGTAAATACCCTCAAATTAAAGCTGAAAGTTTGCAGTTAAAGCACATCTTGTTTGTTTCATTTAAAATCCATTGTGGTGGTGTATAGAGCCAAAAAGATTAGAATTGTGTCCATGTCCCAATATTTATGGACCTGACTGTACATACATACATACACACACACACACACACACACACACATATATATATTGTGGCAGAGCATTGCCCTGCCAGGGTCTAGAAGGAGGTTGTGACTCAGAATTCTCAACCGGACAGGTTGAGGGGCTCCAGGGAGCTTGAACATGAAGAGGAAACCGGTCTTTCAGTTTCCTCAGTGTTTTGCAAAGTCCACTTTGGGACCTGGAGCTTGGGGATTTCTGAGAGATCCGGGTGGGAAGAAATCGCTAGTCCTGGGTCCTGATTTTGCAAACAGCCAGCATACTAATTGGTCAGGTGTGTGCTGGGCTTTTAGTAACAACCTGACCATGGTTCTGGGCTCTGACCCGGCAGATAGGAAGTCAGAGTACCAGGAGTCAGGAGGGCTCCACGTGGGAGCCAGTGCAGCAAGAGGCTGCTAGCTATATGCACCAAGGTGGTTGGTGAAACAGTCTGTAGGAGACAGACAAGGGCCTGGAGTGTAAGGCCAGAGCAGCAGTGCTGCAAGTGAGACACAACTGAATGGGCTGAATGTCATTTTGTTGATGGAAAAAGGAATGCTGAAAACCCCATGCGAGGGAAACCTATGTTTGTTTGCTGAACTTACTTTTAATAAAAATGGACAAAGCCCTTAAAAGAAGAACCAGCGAGTGGCAGTGTCCTTAAAGCTCTACATTGGACGCTAGTCCTTAACACGATATATATATATAATCCCACCGCAGAAGCCACTGGTTATTTAGGGTCTTCTGCTCTTACCTCGACTCTGTTCAAGACCTCAGCCCGACTTACACCTCCAGTTACACTACTTTGGCGGATGTAGATTAACAATTTCTCAATACTTTAGGGACACCCTGAAATTAGACTTTAGACTTTATGATAAACTGTTGAATGTATTATCAATTGAAGGTCAAACAAGGCAGAGCATAACACTGGAAACTGACAACATAAACAATACAATGAGGGTTTCTTCCAGTATTTAGGATACCCAAACTAGACTTAACCCCAATCAGCATAAACCGTAACCCTCCTCACAGAATGAGCAGTGGCAAGCAACAGAGATAAGCATCAATTTATCTAGAGGCTAGGCTGCTTGTGGGATCTTGCAACGAGGGAACTAAGCCTAGGCCTCTTGTTAAGGGTATACAATGTAATGACCACTACCCTCAACAGCGAGTAAACTGAGTACAGTCCTCAAAGTTATTCTTCTGCTGGCTACGTTGGGGCCCTGGAAGATGTACGAACGCTTATTAGTTGCAATTAATGCAATGGAGGTTCAGGTTCCACAAAGAGTACATTCATTTTCAGAAAACAGAACAAGCTCTCCCTCTGGTCTTTTTTAGCAGCAGACTGTCATTGGAGGGGCTCCCCTTTAGTGTGGTGACTATGCCCACCAGCTTCCTTCAACGAACTTGTGAATAATAATCCGGACTGTCACAGTGATAGAATGCTGGTGTTCCTGCAGTGGACTTAAGGAGCTAGAAAACTGGATTATTATGCTGTGCTGTACGTGTGGGTTCTCCCAATGGCAGACAGGCCTCAGGGCTGTATTTAGCGGCAGCAGGATAATGCGGACACTCTACAAGTCTCAGTTCAGCCATGCTAGCTAGTGGCTTTCTGAATAGTGCAGACCCACCAGTTGCTTAGCGGTGAGGCCACAAGTCATTCTGCTCAGTTTTCCCCTGCTATCCCTCACTCAGCAACAGCTCCTATTGCGTTAACTGGCTGGTGGTAGTCTCTCAACAGGCCCTGCTCTTTCCCAGGCTTTTCAATTTATACCCCCCCCCTCCCTTTCTGACTCCTCCTTGTTCAGCAACAGCAGCAGCATGGCTTATAGTCTGGACTACATCTTGCAGCATTCAATGTTCTATATTTAAAAATTGGGAGCACAATATGTCCATCTTGTGGCAGGAAAAAGAAGCTGAATTCAGGCAATTTTACCATAGTAAGGTTAAGACTCTGCACAATTCAGTAACAGTGATTCTGGTTACACCTTCCAACTGGTCAAAACAACAACAACAAAAAAAGAATTTGTTTCAGCATCTCACCCCCAATAGAATTACCATATATCTACACAGCAATACATACACTGAGAGCATACTTACCTAGGAGGTAGCATTGCTGTATTTCCATCCATAGCTCACTTCCAGTTGTGCCTGTTTACTCCATATTCAAGCGATATGCCTGTAAGGATCTACTGCACTCTACTGTCTGATATTGTAAATGCCTGTAAATATTTTATGTGTGCACTTCCTGCCCATGGGTTGTTGGCTTTGAAACCCTGGAAAGAGAAAGTGGAGAGAGATAGAAAGTCTGAGCCACACATCCTTGACCAGAAAAGACTATTAACCAGGTATTTCTGTGATCTAATAGTTTGCCTGAAGCTGCTGAGTGTACTGTATGTCTGAATTCTAGTGACAGACAGAGTATCTCTGCCCTTATTATTTCACATGCACAGTGCCAGATATCTAGGTCTGTGCTACCGTATGTATGTACTTGCTGTATATTAGTAGGTAAACCTGTTTATTACCTTAGTGTTTATATACCACTCTTGTTATTTTAGACACTGCTATGGAGGGACTAAAGCGCAGAGTTAATTGACTGACTTCAAGTTCCAGTGCAACACTACAGTTCTTGCCATTGAGAAGTCCTATTCCAGGCTAGTCAGACAGCATTTGGACAAAAACATTGTGACAGCTGATCTTGTCTTCAGGTTTCTGGCACAAAGACAGATGTCTCATTATCCTCGGGGGCCCTGCAACTGGCCTTTGCTGTAACATTCATCTGGAGGTATCTCTATTGCTAAGTATATATACCCGGGTATATGTGCGCAATTCCACCAGAACTCCTGCTGGACTCTTCTTATATGAAGCTTGTATCAATTCTATACTAGTGTGCATCTATGTACTTATGGGTAATGTTATATGCTGATTGCAGTAGTTCTTCTGCTCCTAATTACTTTGTTTAGAATAATTTCCCAGAAAGGGAATCACCTCTTTTCACAAAGGCCCCGTCATGGGTGGAGGCACTGCCAACTTTATTATCAATCCCACTCTTCCACTTAAAGAAAGTTTTGGTTCTCTTATTTACCTACATGTTTGGCAAAATATCCTGTTTGGGGAGGGCCATTTCTCATAACCCACCAAAAGAGGGCTACATGTCCATAGTCTTATGAGTATGCTACTGTAGCAGTAATTTTGAAATCTGGAAGATAGAGTGGAGACAGGTCAGAGAGGGACCACTTTGACGCAGGGGAAAGCTTGAACATGTAATATATGCGAACTAGGAATCCCTGTTTGTATGTAAGGTTTACCATGAATATATAGGGGTTGACATGTGGTTACACCTCTTTGGAATTGTATGTTGTATATATGGAATCGATTTAGAACCTGGGCACAGACATACGGTAGCTCCATTTCAACTGTGTAGTGCAGGTCAATGATTAACCACTTACAGACCAGAAGATTTTCCCCCTTAATGACCAGGCCATTTTTTGCAATATGTAAGGAAAAAACAAGGAGGGGGAGGCGCTGACCTGAGTGTAGTACTAAAGTAGTATTGTAGACTTGAGTGTAGTATTAAAATGATGACTTTAATAGGATAAGATTAAAAACACTTTCAAGACGATAGAAGATGCATGCTCGTCAAAGTAAAGTGCAGTCCTGTCATTCCACATGGCTCTGTGAGTCCCACCGCTGTTCCGGATAGCTGGAAAGGATTGAGCAGCTGGTTGGAATGGATAAAAGTGTTTCTCCAGGAGCAAAGGAACCAAGCAGAGCCATGTGGAATGCCAGGACTGCACTTTACTTTGACGAGCATGCATCTTCTATCATCTTGTAAGTGTTTTTAATCTTATCCTATTAAAGTCATCATTTTAATACTACACTCAGGTCGGCGCCTCCCCCTCCCCCTCCCTGTTTTTTCCTTACATGTCTTGCAGAGTTCTGGACACACTCTGAAGGATGGCTGCCTTCCTTTTTAACCCTTAATACCCCTTTCTATGGATAGAGCACCATCCAGCTATTACAGCCACAGACTATACCCCTAAGGATTACTCCGTCTGGAGGGCCAGATAAACACTGACTACACTGCTAGTTTTTTGCGATATAGCACTGCATCGTTTTAACTGACAATTGCGCGGTCGTGCGACGCTGTACCCAAACAAAATTGACGTCCTTTTTTCCCCACAAATATAGCTCTGTTTTGATGACATTTGATCACCTCTGCGGTTTTTATTATTTGCGTTATAAACAAAAAAAAAGCGTTAACTTTGAAAAAAAAACAATATTTTTTAGTTTTTGCTATAATAAATATCCCAAAAAAATAAAAAAATGTCTTCATCAGTTTAGGCCACTATTTATTCTTCTACATATTTTTGGTAAAATTTTTTTTGCAATAAGCGTATATTGTTTGGTTTGCACAAAAGTTATAGCGTCTACAAACTAGGGGATAGATTTATGGCATTTTTATTTTTATTTTTTTTACTAGTAATGGCGGCGATCTGCGATTTTTAGCTGGACTGCGACATTGCGGCGGACAGATCAGACACTTTTGACATTTTTTTGGGACCATTGACATTTTTACAGCGATCCGTGCTATAAAAATGTACTGATTACTGTGTAAATGTCATTGGCAAGAAAGGGGTTAACACTAGGGGGCGATCAAGGGGTTAAATGTTTTCCTTGGGACTGACTGGAGGAGGAGAGAGATCGCTGTTCCTAATCATCGCCGCGTTCCCCTCCGTGCAGCGCACGCCTGCTATGGCTCTTAAAGGAGCCGACGTACACCTACAGCGATTTGCGGGAATAAGCCGACCTGCCGCCGTATAATGATAATGATCATTATACGGCGGCTGGTCGGCAAGTGGGTAAAAGAGCAAGGATGCCCAAAGTTGCTGGATTAATCTTTAATTGGAACAAATAATTATGTTCTCTCTGCCATAATCCCCTTGTATTTTAATATATATATATATATATATATATATATATATATATATATAGTAATGTTTGGGGTTATATAGCTCAAGTGTAGAACCTGCTAGTGAGTACAGTCCACACCACATAAAGTGCTGTGAAAAAGTATTTGGCCCTTCCTGATTTTTTATGTTTTTTTGCATATTTCTCACATTTAAATGATTCAGATCATCAAATACATTTTAATATTACACAAAGATAACCCGAGTAAATCCAAGATGCAGTTTTTAAATTATTATTTCATTTATTAACCACTTACGGACTGCCCGCCGTTGTTATACGTCGGCTGTTTGAAGAGCAGTACCGTTGTTATGGCAGCAGATAGCTGTCATAACCCTGGTATCCTCTTCTTCAGCGGGCGGTCTGCTTTCAAATAAAAGTGGTCTCTGTGGTGTATTTGCCACAAGATCACTTTTATCGGGGGGTGGGAGAGGACCCCCCTCCCACCGTGCTCCGGTGGTCTATGCTGCTTACCGGAGCCGCCGGCAGCGGCGAAGACCATCGCTTCCTCTCCCCTGTTTGGCTGGCTGCCGAGTGAGGGGAAGATGGCCCCTACTCGGTTCCATAGCATTGACTGGCGGAAGCAACATCAAACGCCACTTCTGCTCAATGCTCTTAAAGGAGAATTTTTTTTTTAATTGCATTTTAGTGTAAATATCTTTTTGACCCCAGATCTCATATTTAAGATTGATGTTTACATTCCTTGTAATAGGAAAGTGACCCAAACATTTTTTTTAAAAGGACAGTGTCAAAAAAAAAAAGGTAAAATAAATAAGAACAAAATTTAAAAAATGTAAAGTACTCCGTCCCGACAAACTCGCGAGCAGAAGCGAACGCATATGTGAGTAGCGTCCGCATATGAAAACGGTGTTCAAACCACATATGTGAGGTTTTGCCGCGATCCTTAAAGCGAGAGCAATCATTCTAGCTCTAGACCTCCTCTGTGGCCTATAGAGATTTAGGGTGAATTTGAGGTTAACAGTTTGTTGCCATTTCATGAGGGGGCCCAATTTTGAAGCGTGACATGTTGGGTATAAGTTTACTCAGCGTAACAATATCTTTCACAATAAAAAAAAAAAAAATAGGGCTAACTTTACTGGTGTATTATTTTAATTTAAAAAAGTGTATTTTTTCCAAAAAAAGTGCGCTTGTAAGACCGCTTACTCAAATATGGTGCGACAGAAAGTATTGTAATGACCGGCATTTTATTCACTAGGGTGTTAGAAAAAAATATATATAATATTTGGGGGTTCTAAGTAATTTTCTAGCAAAAAAAAATTATTTTAACTTGTAAACACTGAGTCTGGAAACTAGGCCCGGTCTTTGTTAAAGGAATAAAGATCTTCAAACCTGCCTGGCCCTATGTGAAAAAGTAATTGCCCCGTCCCATGCTGAATCATGAATGAACTGTGATTAACCACAATTTTTTGGAAATCTGAGTTAAATTTCGCTTGCCACACCCAGGCCTGATTACTGCCAGACCTGTTGAATCAAGAAATCACATAAATAGAAGCTGTCTGACAAAGTGAAGCACACTA
This sequence comes from Lithobates clamitans, assembly GCA_037952925.1. Classification (NCBI taxonomy): domain Eukaryota; kingdom Metazoa; phylum Chordata; class Amphibia; order Anura; family Ranidae; genus Lithobates; species Lithobates clamitans. Next base: position 15,962,433 of record JBBGZY010000239.1, on the reverse strand, counting down.
ACAGATCACAAAAAGCTACACATCATGCCACAATCTAAAAAAAAATCAAGAACAGATTAGAAACAAACATGTATCGGTCTAGGAAGGGTTTCAAAGCAATTTCTAAGGCTTTGGAACTCCAGTGAACCACGGGGAGAGACATTATCCACAAATGGAGATAACTTGGAACAGTGGTGAACCTTCCCAGGAGTGGCTGGCCTGCAAAAATTATTCTCAGAGCATGACGACGACTCATCCAAGAGGTCATAAAAGAACCCAGAACAACATCTAAAGAACTGCAGGCCTCACTTGCTTCAGGTAAGATCAGTGTTCATGATTCAACAATAAGAAAGGGACTGGGCAAAAAGGGCATCCATGGGAGAGTTCCAAGACCAAAGCCACTGCTGACCAAAAAGAACACAAAGGCTCATTTCACATTTACCAAAAAACATCTTGATGATCCCCAAGACTTTTAGGCAAATATTCTGTGGACTGATGAGACAAAAATTTAATTTTTTGAAAAGTGTGCATCCCGTTACATCTGGCATAAAACTAATACAGCATACATGGTGGTGGTAGCGTGATGGTCTGGGGCTGATTTGCAGCTTCAGGACCTGGACGACTTACCATAATTGATGGAACCATGAATTCTGAGCTCTACCAGAAAATCCTAAAGGAGAATGTCCGGCCATGAGTTTGTGGCCTCAAGCTCAAGTGTACTTGGGTTATGCAGCAGGACAATGATCCGAAACACAATAGCAAGTCCACCTCCAAATGGTTCAAACAAAGCAAAATTTAGGTTTTGGAGTGGCCTAGTCAAAGCCTGGACTTAAATCCAATTGAGATGCTGTATCATGACCTTACACAGGCCAATCATGCTGGAAAATCCTCCAATGTGGCTGAATTAAAACAATTTTGCAAAGAAGAGTGGCACAACTAGTTATTAGGTTTAGTGGGAAAATACTTTTTGACATAAAGCCATGCAGGTTTGGGCAGCTTTTTTGCCTTAAAAATTGAAACCATCATTTAAAAACTGCATTTGGACTTCCAGTTCCGGCGCCGCATGGAGTATCTGTACTTCACCTCAGCTCCCTCTCCACTGCCTATAAAACCAACCCTAACCATCGCTGCCTCCAGATAGCCCCACGAACCCTCTGGATAGCTATCCCACCGCTCCAATGGACCGTTATCTTGATAAAAACAGTCAGCGAATACCGCCAGCCCAGCACCAAATTGAGACCATGGATGCGGCCTTGTCTACCGGCGTGGTGGACGTGCCTGACATGGAGGTGAGCAGCGGTCCCTCACATCCTTCACAGCAGCAAGAGGCTGACAATACAGATAGAATTGCCCAAGCTGTAGCAGTGATTCTAGACCCCACCCTAGCTGCCTCAGTAGAGAAGGCGGTTAATGCTGGCATGCTGCTGATAAAAAGAGAGCTGGGGGAACATGCATGTTGCTTCAATGAGGCTGAAAACAGAATCTCCAGCATGGAAGAAGAACTGCACCAGGCACAGGCTACAGAGCAAGCCCAGGATAAAACTAATCAATATGTACTCCAGAAACGGGAATACCTGAATCAATGCAATATTCTGCAATTTCAGAATTCTGCACCTTCCTGAAGCCCTAGGCCTGCCCGAACCCTGTACGGTCGAAAGGGAACATCGCATGGGGTATACTCCTCTGAGCGAACCACCCCTCAACCGATTATTGCCAAATACCTGAATTATGCCGATGAAGCAGCCATCTTGCAAAAATACAGGCAAGCGAGATCCCTGCAAATGGATGGAATTAAAATTCTGATCTTCGCCGACTACTCAATAGAAGTCTCCAAGAAAGGGAAAGCCTTCCAGCACATCTGCACAGCACTTCATCAGCAACAAATAAAATTCACACTGGGGTTCCCTACTACACTCCACCTCAAAGCACCTAACGGGGACAAGCTTACTTTTCAGAATCCGTCAGATGCAGAGAAGTTCATACGCTCTCTCCACCCAGATTCACCTCCCAACTTTCAATCCAGGGTAACCTTAATTCCTAGATCTTTGGACCAATGTAGCCCACACAAGGACACTTTAAGTCCTCTGGCTCAAACAATCACTTTAATCCTCGCTGACTCCTTGGATATAGAACTTTCTTGATCGTACTTCTGGGTAATATTAAGGTTACTTTGACTTTGGTAAGGATATTGTCATTTTATCGCCTGTCACAACCATTCTAATGCACACTATTACTCTAATGTCATATGGTTACCCATTAAGCTTTGCTTACTATTGTTTCTTTTTTTCCTCTTGGTCTTAATAATAGTAGTTGTTACGCCTCCCTTAACGATAACACATGTCTGCCTTATCGCACTTCCACACCAAACAGGTGACCATTTAAAACTCCCACAGGGTCTGTCTCCGGGAGTTGGCTTTTACTGTGAACCCATGCGGAAAAAAGCGAAGTCTTATGGAAGCTTTGTTATTAGTTTATTTTTGTTATCTCACCTCAATGTCTCTTCCCTCTCTTCACCTACTCCTCTTATTATTGATCACCTGCATACTTCAAAGGCAATAGAGTTGGCAAACTCTAATCTGGCCTTCCTGTTTTTGAGGCTCACCAATGGTTTACATCTTGTGGTGAACCCTCTGTTTTCACTCTAGTGAAGTCTTCTCTTGATTGTTGGCTTTGACACACATATACCTACCTGCTGGAGAGTGTTCTTGATCTGGCCAACTGTTGTGAAGTGTGTTTTCTTCACCAGGGAAAGAATTCTTCGGTCATCCACCACAGTTGTTTTCCATGGTCTTCCGGGTCTTTTGGTGTTGCTGAGCTCATCGGTGCGTTCTTTCTTTTTAAGGATGTCCCAAACAGTTGATTTGGCCACATCTAATGTTTTTGCTATCTCTCTGATGGGTTTGTTTTGTTTTTTCAGCCTAATGGTGGCTTGCTTCACTGATAGTGACAGGTCTTTGGATCTCATATTGAGAGTTGACAGCAACAGATTCCAAATGCAAATAGCACACTTGAAATTACTTTTGGACCTTTTATCTTCTCCTTGTAAATGGAATGGAGGAATAACACACACCTGGCCATGGCACAGCTGAGCAGCCAATTGTCCCATTACATTTGGTCCCTTAAAAAGTGGGAGGCACGTATACAAACCGTTGTAATTCCTATACCTTTCACCTGATTTGGATGTAAATACCCTCAAATGAAAGCGAAAGTCTGCAGTTAAAGCACATCTTGTTCGTTTAATTTCAAATCCATTATGGTGGTGTATAGAGCCAAAAAGATTAGAATTGTGTCGATGTCCCAATATTTATGGACCTGTCTAAGTAACCTAGTTCAAAAACAAGTGATAATAATGTATAAAACCTGCAGCAAAACCTAAAAGTGTTCACACTACACCAAATAAACAAATAGTAATATAAAGTGATCTTGCGCAATAATAAACAATCACTCAAACACTAAGGTAAAAACCACAAAGGGATACTAAGGTGCAAACAATGTAAAATACCCTCAGGGATTAATAAAGTGCAAACTATAAAGTGCACAAAATGTATATAAATGTCCCAAAAAGTGAAAAAATTGTTATTGAACAAAATGCAAAAAAAATTTTCAAAATAAATGGGAGATCACAAAAGTGAATAGATAAATAACATCCTACTGGGAATGAGTTAAAAAAATGGATAAAAAAAATGGAACGGCAAGCTAATGACATTATAAGTCCATAAAGAACTCCACGGATTGCCTCCTGCAATGGAAGTCTCACAGAACTCTCACCTCATATAAATGAAGAAATTCACATTAATGGGTAAATTAGTCTTTCCACAGCATCCTATTGAAACCTTTTCCTGCTCACATACAGCGATTCTGATGTCTTGGACAATTCTTCCAGCAGTGTATACCCTCCACAGAGATGCCCTAATAAACTCTGGTGTGTAATAGAATACAAAAATGGGGGAAGAGAGAAAGAATGCCAATGCTAGTGGGTGGACTCTTACATTTAAAAACATAAAAACAGACAAAGATAGGTAAAAAATGGCGTTCTCAGTGCATTTTCACATCACTTCCGGTGTGCGTCTGATTCCGCCCACTCCCTACGCGTTACGTCACGTGACTTCATCAGGGGGACCGGATTGGTTGTTCAAACGTCCTTTATAAATGGTAAAAACCGGAAGTATTCGAGTGGCCATTTTCTTGTAGTCAGCTCTATAAATGGCATCGCTGCCATTTTGTAGGTTAACTATACGGCACGCATAGCACCCATTTTCTTGGTTATCTATAAGGCACGCATAGCGGCCATTTTCTTGGTTATCTATAAGGCGCATAGTGGACATTTTCTTATAGTTAGACATCCGCAACAATAAATGCTTCAACACCGCTTAATCTTTGTACACAAACCTCAAAGGGTTCAATGGAATGGAAAGCGCAATGTGCTAAACCAATCCATGTATCTATACAGATGTTAGATATTAGATGCACATATAAAATAAAGTGCAAAAAAAGATTAAAAATATTATATATATATATAAATATTATATATATATATATATATATATATATATATATATATATATATATATATATATAAATTAAAAAGGTTAAAATACCCAAGCCCAGGGGGTGAGATGAATATAAAATGATCAATAAATGGGCAGACTAAAAAATAGAACCCCCCCCCCCAAAAAAAAAAAAAAGGATTATCAATTGGCCATATACACTGTATTTAATTATCCACTACATCAATCACACAGCAAAAGTGACGCGAAAGAGCGCAGAAGATATAAAATATACAGACTTGAATTAAAAATAGTAATATCGAAATAATGAAACAAGCAAGGACAGTTGTCAGTATAAATACACAATAACTATATTAAAAATTGCTGAGAAAACAATTGAGGTCAAACTCAAATTTCATACCTCCAGGTAAGTGTATGCATAGTGTGTATCTATCTAGACTCTTTCTGACTAATTGTCCTGACCTTATGGCTTCCTCTCCATGACTTATTGTACTTTTCTATACCCCAAAATTGCAGTTGTGTAGGATCTTTATTATGCACTAATGCAAAATGCCTAGAGACATTATACTTAGGGAATCCGTTTATAATGTTTTGGACATGCTCTTTTACCCTCACTTTAAGAGGTCTCTTAGTCCTTCCGACATATTGTAAATTACAGCTACATTGAAGCACATAGACTACTCCCTCAGTGTGGCAGCCAATGAAATCTCTAATTATGTAGGACTGTCCTGTATTGGTTGCTACAAATTCTGTTCTCTTTTTCTGGAATTTTTGTGAATGTCTGCAGGCATAGTAATTCTTGCAGGGATAAAATCCCTTCCCAGTGAAAAAAGTGTATGCTGTTTTAGGAGGTGGTTCAACTACTGATTTAACAATCATATCTCTAATCATAGGTGCTCTTTTGTAGATTATATTAGGTCGGTCTGGAAGGATCTTTCTTAGATCTTTGTCATTTTTCAGAATATGCCAATGTCGTTGGACCAATTTCGCTACTTCTTTATGCTGAACATTATAGTCCAGTATCAGACACGGTGCCTCTTGTTGATATACCTTTTCTGGCATATTCTGTAACATCATTGTCCTATCCATTTCATTCACATGTTCTATTTCTTTCTCATGAGTTATCGTAGCCTTTTACTTTGAATCTTGCTCCAATTTGTTTTGCTTGCATCTTGTAGTCATCTTCTTTTGTGCAGTTTTATTCCTATTAGCTGTCCCCAGGGACGGACTGACCATTCGGGCACTCGGGCACCGCCCGAGGGCCCCAATGCCACTAAGGGGCCCCATCAGGGTTGGCAGCCTCAATAAAAACAGGGACAGTATGTAAAAATCTGTGTTTTTTTAAAAATCCCAACAGCTGCCCCGCCTCTCCAGTACCTATTCAGTGTGTGTATATGTGTATTCTGTGTGTGTATATTGTGTGTGTATACTGTATGTGTGTGTGTGTATACTGTGTGGCCCCATAATCTATTGCCTAGGGCCCCATAATCTCCTATTGCCTGGGGGCCCCATAATCTTCTCCTATTGCCCGGGGGCCCCATAATCTTCTCCTATTGCCCGGGGGCCCCATAATCTCCTATTGCCCGGGGGCCCCATAATCTTCTCCTATTACCCGGGGACCCCATAATCTCCTATTGCCCGGGGGCCCCATAATCTTCTCCTATTGCCCAGGGGCCCCATAATCTCCTATTGTCCGGGTGCCCCATGAGTTGTCAGTCCGCCCCTGGCTGTCCCTTAGGGATATTATATAGCAAGGGTTTAAAATGACAGCTATCAGTTGATATCTGTTAATGTCAACATTCTTAAAAAAAGTTTTGGTCACAATTTTGTATAGGGCGCGCATATATGAGGTGAGACTTCTATGAGACTTCCTTTTTTTGAACTCATTCCCAGTATGATGTTATTTATCTATTGACTTTTGTGATCTCCCATTTATTTTGTAATTTTTTTTGCACTTTGTTCAATAACAATTTTTTCACTTTTTGGGACATTTATATACATTTTGTGCACTTTATATTTTGCACTTTATTAATCCCTGAGGGGATTTTACATTTTTTGCACCTTAGTATCCCTCTTTGGTTTTCACCTTAGTGTTTGAGTGATTTTTTTATTACTGCGCGAGATCACTTTATTTTAATATTGATGGTATTAGAACATGCTAAAAAGCACCCAAGGGGGGAATTCGCTATTATCACCCTGGACGCGGAGAAAGCCTTTGATAATGTCAGCTTCGATTGGCTCTCGCTGGTTCTGAATAAGCTAGGCTTTACTGGTTACATCCATGTATTCCTCACCCGCAGCCAGACTGGTAGTGGCAGGTCTCCTCACTCATGAATTCCATCTACACAATGGTACGAGGCAAGGCTGCCCCCTGTCACCTTTACTCTTCAACTTGGCGTTAGAACCCCTCTCTAGATACCTAAATGCGAAGGCATCTCTACATGGGATTCATATAGGTGAGCACGAGCTGCAGTCTGCCCTCTTTGCTGACGATGTACTCATATTCTCTGACAACCCCCCTTCCGACATGACCACCATAAAAAACACATTTGATGAGTTCAGGCTCTGCTCAGACCTACGCATCAATTACAATAAAAGTGAAATCCTAACTCTGGGTTCCCTTTTCAAACCCACCCTGGACATCCCACTCGCCCTTCTCCATAGGCAAATCTCACATGACTTACTTGGGTGGGAAAATTCCTTCTTCGTTGTATACCTTGAACTATCCCCTTCTCATTAATAAAATCATTAATGAATTTGAAAACTGAATGGATCTGCCTCTCTCGCTTCTGGGGAGATGTCATTTATTTAAAATGGTCACTTTCGCCTATCTACTCTACCCTCTTCAAACCATACCATTGCTCCTAAAGCATAGAGACATCCAACTTCTGAACAGAACCATTCTCTAATTTATCTGGCATCATAAGAGGCCACACATAGCTCTACAAACTACATCTCCCCAAGTGCAAAGGGGGCATTAGTTTACCAAATATTAGAGTTTATAATCTAGCATGCTTACTGAGAATAGGTTTGGACTGGATAAAACAGGCTTCTCGGTACTCCAATTATTCTGTTGAATCAGCAATGGCACATCCTTACTCTCTGGTGGCCCTATTACACTGCCAATGGAAATCATTATGTCCAAACCTTCAACACAACCTTCTTCTACGAGATACAGCCATAGCCTGGAGGGAAGTACGCAAGAGTCTAAATCTATTCCATTTCTCCTCTATCTCCAGGCACTCACCAATCCAAGGAAACCCCAGATTTCCCCCATGACTGGAACAACAAATCTATACTTTATGGCAAAGAAATGCCACTACATTTCGCTCTTTCTGTGATATAGATTCAAGCACACCCTATGCCTTCCCTGCCAAAGCCCAGAAATTCTCTCTGCCAAAATCTCATGTTGTCTATTTCTGGCAATGTGTCAACTTCATCCGCATTTCCTGTAGGGAAGGTGTCAAGAGATTTCGGACATCCATCATTGATCGCTTGCTGCAAGAAGGTTCTTATACCATATCGGACATCTACAAACTCTTGATCTGCAAGATCACTCCCCCATTCTCTTCTTCCTCTGCGGCAAACTGGGGCAAAGACTTTCTGGATCCAGAGTTACTGAACAAAATACTGCAGGGTTACAACAAAGTCCTCCAGTTGATACCTTGCGAATATTGGAGGGAAACACAAATTAAAAAGAAAAAATCAACACTGACTTTAACCCCCCGGCCGCAAATAAATGATTATTCTCATGGGGGGGGCTTTCATTAACTCAATATTACCGCCAGAGACACTCAAGTCTTTCCATAGCCCTTTCATTCACTACAAGGATCTCCAATCGACCTATGATATTGATGACACCTCTTGAGATCTCTCTCATCCTTCCTATCTCACTACAACCTTAAGAGATTGGAACTGGACTACTTATTCTTCACCCGCAACCGTCCGACATATAAAAAACAACTCATCACTATTGCCAGAGCTGCTAGTCTTCAACTACTGCATCTAAGGAACGCAATCGCAGGCCCCCCCACCCCCCCGCCCTTCCTTCTCTCTAGTTTTTTTTTTCCCCTCATAGTTTAGTACTCTTTAAAAGGAGATCCATCCAGTTCTACATTGTTATCATTTATTTTCTGCTGGATTTACTGCTGTAGGTCGAGCACTCTCTCCTATTTTACCAGGGTACAATGATGAATATTTGCTGAATATCTACCCCTTCATTTATCTCCACTGTTTAAATGTTTAAATGTTTAAAAAATGCCTATTTCGGGCGATGAGGATTCCCTTCTGTCGCTTTCACCATAATGTATATCTGTATGACAAGTTCTTCAATAAATTCTTTTGAAAAAAAAACTGCATTTTGTATTTACTTGGGTTATCTTTGTGTAATAATAAAATTTGTTTGATGATCTGAGGCATTTAAGTGTGACAAATATGCAAAAAAATAATCTAAAAGGGGGCAAATACTTTTTCACACAACTGTACAATGCTGTGAAAAACTATTTGCCGTCTTTCTGATTTTTATTTATTTGCATATTTGTCACACTTAAATAATTCAGATCATCAAACAAATGTTATTATTACACAAAGATAACCAGAGCTAATACAAAATGCAGTTTTTAAATGATGGTTTCATTTATTAAGGCAAAAAAATGTCCAAACCTGCCTGGCTTTATGTGAAAAGTAATTGCCCTCTAAACCTAATAACTGGTTGTGCCACCCTTGGCGGCAACAACTGCACTCAAGTGTTTGCGATAACTGACAATGAGTCTTTCACATTGCTGTGGAGCAATTTTGGCCCATTCTTCTTTGCAGAATTGTTTTAATTCAGCCACATTGGAGGGTTTTCCAGCATGGACGGCCTGTGTAAGGTCATGATACAGCATCTCAATTGGATTTAAGTTCTGGCTTTGGCTAGGCCACTCCAAAACCTACATTTTGCTTTGTTTGAACCATTTGGAGGTGGACTTGCTATTGTTTCGGATCATTGTCCTGCTGCATAACCCAAGTGCACTTGAGCTTGAGGTCACAAACTCATGGCCAGACATTCTCCTTTAGGATTTTCTGGTAGAGCTCACAATTCATGGTTCCATCAATCATGGTAAGTCGTCCAGGTCCTGAAGCTGCAAAGCAGCCCCAGACCATCACGCTACCACCACCATGTCTGACTGTTGGTATGATGTTCTTGTTATGAAATGCTTTATTAGTTTTATGCCAGATGTAACCGCACGTACACCTTCCATAAAGTAAAATTTTTGTCTCATCAGTCCACAGAATATTTGCTTAAAAGTCTTGGGGATAATCAAGATGTTTTTTGGTAAATATGAGATGAGCCTTTGTGTTCTTTTTGGTCAGCAGTGGCTTTGGCCTTGGAACTCTCCCATGGATGCCATTTTTGTAAGCCTCTTTCTTATTGTTGAATCATGAACACTGATCTTACCCGAGGCAAGTGAGGCCTGCAGTTCTTTAGATGTTGTTCTGGGTTCTTTTATGACCTCCTGGATGAGTTTTTGTTGTGCTCTTGGAGTCATTTTGGTTGGCCGGCCACTCCTGGTAAGGTTCACCACTGTTCCAAGTTTTCTCCATTTGTGGATAATGGCTCTCACCATGGTTCGCTGGTGTCCCAAAACCTTAGAAATGGCTTTCTAATCCTTTCCAGACTGATACATGTCAATGACTTGGTTTCTCATCTGTTCCTGAATTTCTTTAGATCACTGCATGATGTGTTGCTTTTTGAGGTCTTTTAGCGTGCTTCACTTTGTCAGACAGCTTCTATTAAGGTGATTTTTTGATTCAACAGGTCTGGCAGTAATCAGGCCTGGGTATGGCAAGTGAAATTTAACTCAGCTTTCCAAAAAATGATGGTTAATCACAGTTCATTCATGATTTAGCATGGGAGGGGGCAATTACTTTTTCACATAGGGCCAGGCAGGTTTGAACAGCTTTTTTACCTTAATAAATGAAATAATAATTTAAAAAATGCATCTTGGATTTACTCGTTTTATCTTTGTGTAATATTAAAATTTATTTGATGATGTGAATCATTTAAGTGTGAGAAATATGCAAAAAAATCAGGAAGGGGGCAAATACTTTTTTACAACGCTGTATATCCATTTCAGGGCTTGTTGGCCCACTATTATGTAAAGGAAAATTCAAATAAAGTTCCATAAAACAAAATCAACGGGTTTCCCTAGCAGGAGGTTTCAACAGTAACACAAAACTAGATATCTTGTCTCTTGGCTCTTATTAGCAAAGAAATAGACAATCAGCCTCCTGGCTTATACATGCAGCCATGCCACTGGCCTTCCACTTCAGGCCTTTGTCTGTTTCCTACACACAGTCTTTATACATACTCTGTGCACATAATATGCAGCCCCTTACTGCTTTGGCTCCCATGTGGAGGCCTCCTGACAGCTACCTTGGGCTTTGGTCTCTGGCTTTCCCAGTGCACACATGCACTCTCTGGCTTCTCCCTTGCACGCCTGAACTCCACGGGAGGGTGGAGCCCAGAACCATGATCAGGTGTCTACAAAAAGACAAGCACACACCTGACCAATTAGTGTGTTGGCAATTGTTAGCTAATTAAGCAAAGCCCCTGAAGCCCCTCAACCTGCCTGGTTGAGAATCCTGCGTCAACATCATCCTGGTGGGTTAGCAAATAAAGAGTAAATGTCAGACTTTTTGTAGACGAAAAGGAGTCTAAAAGACTATATACTGACTGAATGTAGAAATACACAAGTTACACAAAATTCATATATTCAAATTAAATATTTATTTGTTTATATATCCTAAAATTGTATTTTTTAGTCCTGGCCACAATAAAGAAAGAACGTATGTTCAAAATCACTGCACATACAGTTAAAACAATTATCTGACCCAGTCAACCAGCATAAAAGTTGCAGAAATTCCTGTTTAATCCCAAAATGTAATTGCTGTCAAAATCCAAAAATCCACCATTTTGCTTTCAAAGTTTGCTAACATGAATGGAATATATTAGATAGTAGTGAATGCAAGAAACTACCAAATAATGGAACTAAAAATGTTCCTTCCTCTGTACAAATATATTTTCAAGGAATGACAAAATCTTTTATAATCGAAGTGCCAGGTACAGAGATGGAGCCTGCCAATGCACACACATGAATGCGGTGTTGCCAAGGATTACTGTATTAAACCAATACTACTGTACATGTCATGCCTTAACAAGCACAGATTTAATCGATTGTCTTATTTTGATGCATCATTCCAGCTTAGCATCTCTTCCTTAAACCCAGTCCCTTTTCCAAAACAAATCACACTGTGTACACTAGGAAATCCTAGTGCTACATATAAAATATGCAGTGCAATAATAACAGTAATTTTATCTAACTGACTTTCCTACAGACATGTACAGTATCTTCAGAATGGTGCAATATGATATGATAGTTCCCAGATATTTGCTTCCTGCTAAAGAGAAGTAAAGCAATATAACAGTACAGCGCAATGATGGCATGAAAAGTCCAGTAACCCATAGCAACTATAAAAAATGTTAAATAATTTGAATCAACTGAAATCCAATTGGTTATATGGTTTACACATTTCTGTTTGTAACTCAAAGGGACGGCTGCAGGACATTGTCCAATCCTTGGGGTTGGGTGGATTGGCAGAATTGCTAATAGGCAGATAATTATTTACATTACTAACACCTAACTTTTAGTGGGTCTTGATAACAATCACTCTACAGATGATGACACACAATTAGATTGTATAATCTATACATTTTTCTGAACTCAACAGAAATCTTAAATGTGTGTGGGCTCAGATAGGATCAATTTTATTAATATAAATTGAATGAACTTGTAGGGAAACATGTCCTCCATGTTTCCCTCCTCATTGGGCGCCAAGCAAGGGTCACATGAGAGACCAACCCCAGGGTGGGTTCTCCTGGCTACGCAGGCACTTTGCACCGGGTCACCGTTGTATACATGGGGTGCCTTTACTCCTATGCTGTTTTCATCAATGTGTTGGGACAAGGCTGAGGCCGTGGGGAAATACTTGACCTTAAGGTGAGCCTTTATGCTTAGTGATGAATGTACCCGTGTACAATTACACCGTAACTGTTCTCCAGTTAACTCTTGGGTCCCCGTGTCAAAGTACACTGTCTCTGTAACTTGCATTTAGGAGGGACACACTGAGCCACTGAAAGCCTGAGCCAGCTGCTCCTGCCCCCTCCATAGCCCAGCGCTCTAGTGTATGCTGGAGAGACAGAGCAGAGAGCCGGTGATTGACAGTCACCGACTCTCTCTGCTCACTGAAGACTGAGAACTGAGCGATAAGCGGTCTTTGATTGCTCAGTTCTCAGTCATAGAAGCAGCGGGGGACAGATGCAGCATCGGTCCGATGCTACATCCACCTAGGTGAGAATATATATATATATATATATATATATATATATATATATATATATATATATTTTTTACCTCCCTTTTCAATTTTCTTGGCCGACCACTGTCTATAGTCTTCAACTTTGCCCGTTTCTTTGTCCTTCTTCAAAACAGCTCATCTTGAAACCCCAGTCTACTTTGAAATTTTTGCCTGGGAGAGACCTTGGTGATGCCGTATCCTGTGTCCTCAGTCTTGCTATGGTGAATGAACTGTGACATGAAACTGTCTTCCACAATCTCACCTTAGTAGCAGAGTTTGGATGTTCCATGCCAAGTTTTACGCCTCCTACAAAGCTGTTTCTGTTTCACTTAATGACTGTGTTTCAACCTACATATGAAATTAATGATCATTAGCACCTGCTTGGTATAATTGCTTAACCATACACCTGACGCTAATCATACAAAATTCCTGATTTTGTGCAAATGTGTAAGTGTAAGAACTGATGTTGGTTTGAAGCCAAAGGGTAGTCACACCAAATATTGTTTTGATTTAGGTTTTTCTTCTTTTCGCTCACCTTGTATTTTGTAAATTGATAAAAAATAAAAAATTAAAATATATATTTTCGTAAGCATTCTCAGCATTTTTTCACAACTTTCAGCAACTTTTCACAGTACTGTATACATATAACACATACATTAAATTAGTTATGTTAGGAGGATTACAATCACAAATATGTCTAAAAGGAATATAAAGACAATAGGTCTCCTTTCACTGATGTCAGGTATTCCTTTAGGTACATGTCCTCGAATACAACATATGAAATCCATGTAGTGATATACTGCTAAGTACTAGAATATATAAACTACATGAGAAAAATAAAGAAGACAGGACATTAATGGACCACAGGAGATATAAAAAAAATGTCAAATTTGTAATAATATAAATGTTAAAACAGTTTAATTGTTTAGTATAGTCATAGAGCCTTAACATTTCCAACTACAAATTTTCTCTATGATTTCAGAGGTTTATTGTGCTTGCCTTCCTGAATCCTGATGAAGTGGGTCATTGACCCGTGAAATGCATCGACGTTCCAGTAAGCAACTCATCATCTTAATGTCTTATGGATGATGAGGAAAGCATTATGTGATATGTAATGTAGTTGCAAATTGTATGAAATTACTATATACATTATTCTAATATTTTATCACACTTAAAACAAATGTTAAAATAGTTTAATAAAAAAATTATATCTCCTGTGGTACTGTTAAAGTCCTGATTTCTTTAGTTAGGTTTTTCTCATGTGCTACTATATAGGATATGGTATCGGACAATAATATTGTCCAATATGTAGAAGGTTTCCCTACTGGGATTTCTTCCCCCCAGCTGTTAAACGTTTCTGAATATATAAACTAGTTGTTACCTTCTCTTTCACTGATTTACACTGAAAAAAAATCTTTTACCTCTGTTTATGTAATTTTCTCACCACAGCTGCCTGGTTTCTGCCTGGTTTCTTATTCCACCATTAGGTATGTATGTAGTGAGATATCCTGAAAGCTACACTGATATATAACATAAAAACACCAACGCCTTGGGATAAACTGTAAATCACTACACAGCAATGTACCGTATATTGAAATGGCTTCAGATTCACATTAAATTCAGAAGGAACAGTGGCTTCTGAGACTTTGAGGGTGGCAGTGCTAATAAAACTGCTTGTTACTCTTATTAGATATTAAACTTCTAGAATTGAAGACAGTGACAGTTTACATTTATTATCTCTACCCAGATTCAGTTATACTGAAGGTCTCTGTGACTTTTGGCTACATCTCTGCATAGTATGCTTCAAGAAAAGGATGGCTATGGATGGCGCAGCATGTGTAGTGTGGTAGATGCCAAAATTTATCCCACCATAACACTACAGGAGTTATTTCCATGTGTTTAGCTTGAGCTGAAGACATAGAGAAACAAATATCATTCAAGCCAGCTTTTTTTTGTTTTACATTGGTTAGACTAGAATGTTTTCTTTTAGTATTAATCCAAATACTCCATATTTATGCCACATCTTATTGTGCAGTCTGGTATTTAACCTTTTCACTCATTCCAATATTTTCTTCTGGATTGTATACAAGTATTTATGTATTTTCTGTTAATAAATTCAGATTAATGAATATTATACTGTAACACTGTCCAACTTTTACAGCAGTATCTGGTTTAGACTCTGATATTGGCAGGAGAGATCCTATAAATGATGTTATGAGAAATGAAATATGAGAATGTACTTTCCAGCAGGAAAATGTAGCTTTTTCTGTGTGACATGTGGCTTAAAGCAACCTTGTCACATGCTTTTTTTTTCTTCTTTATTTTAAGGCCATACCTGTAAATAAAACATTTAAGCTAGACTGCAGGAAAAAATATTTTGCAAACAGTACAAATGAAATAAATGACCTCTATTAATAAGTATACTAGGTGCGAATGTCTGCTTGGTACTGTAAAATTCAATACCTTGTTTGAATCAGGATACTAGAAACAGGGCTATATTTCCGGTGCTGCAAGGATGAAGAGGTACAGATGCAACACTGAGTGATCCTGTATACCCTACTTTTCCTCTCCCTTGTCTATTCATAATACTAAGAATTAAAAAAATAATATGTGCTGGGGATAATCCAAATACAAAGAATAAAGCTGCGACTGTGCATTTTTCAATTTGTGATACCAAATGTGTAAAAATGCTAAAAAGACAAATAAAAGTAGCGCTAAATTCACCTAGAGTGCTAGGTCATTTACTGTACATACATAAGGATAACATTATAACAATCAATACATACATATAATAAAAATATAATTCATATGTAATAAATTGTAAAGTGCATAGAATTATAAACTATATATATGTGTGTATATATATATGTATATATATATATATATATATATATATATATATATATATATATAGATAGATATATACACATATACATACAAAGTTGTGCTCATAAGTTTACAAACCCTGCCAGAATTTATAATTTCTTGGCCATTTTTCTGAGAATATGAATGATAACACAAAAACTTTTCTTTCACTCATTGTTAGTGTTTGGCTGAAGCCATTTATGATCAATAAACTGTAAATAAATAATCATATTTGAAGCGCTTCACAATGTGCATGAAAATGAATATATAAGAATAAATATAAATAGTCAAATAAATCCAGCGGTGAGTAAAAATTCTTAAAAAATCCAGCAATCAAAATAGTGTAAAATTATAAAAAATTAGTGACACCAAATGTGTAAAAAAATTCACATAAAAAATCCACATAAAAATAAATATATAGGGATGTATTCAGAAGGTTCAATTATACAGGTGTAGAATCCTGATTGGTATAGAGCTTTTGATCACTAGCAAAGCTGTTTAAAAACACTTGCTTAATCAAGGTGCTCATTGACCTTCATAGTAACAATGTGCTTTTTGCTTCTATTCACAACCAATGTGAGAATCATAAACAGGCAGATAAGAGAAAAAACCAATCATTGTGCAATAGTTAGGATACCAAGGTACACAGGCAAACTTCAATCCACTCACGTGTGCCTTATAATGATAAGGCATATGCAGGTTTTACTATAGCAGTCAGCCGCCTTAGACAGGAGCAGATTCAGTGCAGTACACTGTGTGATACAGCTGATCTGCACAGAGCGTCCTTGGCTCCTCCCACGCGTTACATCACAGTCACGTGATCCTTGAAAAAGTCACGTGACTGTGATGTAACGCGTGGGAGGAGCCAAGGACGCTCTGTGCAGATCAGCAGTATCACACAGTGTACTGCACTGAATCTGCTCCTGTCTAAGGCGGCTGACTGCTATAGTAAAACCTGCATATGCCTTATCATTATAAGGCACACGTGAGTGGATTGAAGTTTGCCTGTGTACTTTGTTATCCTAACTATTGCACAATGATTGTTTTTTTCTCTTATCTGCCTGTTTATGATTCTCACATTGGTTGTGAATAGAAGCAAAAAGCACATTGTTACTATGAAGGTCAATGAGCACCTTGATTAAGCAAGTGTTTTTAAACAGCTTTGCTAGTGATCAAAAGCTCTATACCAATCAGGATTCTACACCTGTATAATTGAACCTTCTGAATACATCCCTATATATTTATTTTTATGTGGATTTTTTATGTGAATTTTTTTACACATTTGGTGTCACTAATTTTTTATAATTTTACACTATTTTGATTGCTGGATTTTTTAGGAATTTTTACTCACCGCTGGATTTATTTGACTATTTATATTTATTCTTATATATTCATTTTCATGCACATTGTGAAGCGCTTCAAATATGATTATTTATTCTTTTTAAGTGACTCTGAAAACACTCTCTTTTGATAGCAGCCTCACTTGGTTTTATGGGTAATTATCAGCTATTAAGCATCACAGCGCTTTGTGTTTTATATATATTTGATCAATAAACTGTGTTTACTCTTTTTAAATCATAATGACAACAGAAACTACCCAAATGACCCTGATCAAAAGTTAACATACCCTGTTCTTAATACCATGTATTGCCCCCTTTAACATCAATGACAGCTTGAAGTGTTTTTTGGTATTTGTGGATGAGGCTCTTTATCTTCTCAGATGGTAAAGCTGCACATTCCTCTTGGCAAGAACCCTCCAGTTCCTGTAAATTATTGGGCTGTCTTGCATGAACTGAAGTTTGAGATCTCCCCAGAGTGGCTCAATGATATTGAGGTCAGGAGACTGAGATGGCCACTCCAGAACCTTCACTTTATTCTGCTGTAGCCAATGACAGGTCGATTTGGCCTTGTGTTTTGGATCATTGTCATTGATCATTGATCATTGATGTTCAAGTACATCCCATGCGCAGCTTCCTGGCTGATGAATGCAAATGTTCCTCCAGTATTTTTTGATAACATACTGCATTCATCTTGCCATCAATTTTGACCAGATTTCCTGTGCCTTTTGTAGCTCATACATCCCCAATTAATCAATCCACCTCCGTGTTTCACGCTTTTGGGAGACTTCAGATGTGTTTTTACTAAATTTAGCCAGGCTATGATATTTTTCTTTGTAAGAAAAGGCTTCCGTCTTGCCACTCTACCCCATAGCCCAGACATATAAAGAATACGGGAGATTGTTATCACATGTACCACACAGCCAGTACTTGCCAGATATTCCTGCAGCTTCTTTAATGTTGCTGTAGGCCTCTTGGCAGCCTCCCTGACAAGTTTTCTTATTGTCTTTTCATCAATTTTGGAGGGACATCCAGTTCTTGGTAATGTTACTGTTGTGCCATATTTTCTCCACTTGATGGTGACTGTCTTCACTGTGTTCCATGGTATATCTAATGAATAGCTATCACATATGTAGGGATTATACATATGAACTGGGAAGCACATGACAATATGATGTAAAAGGTAAGTATAAAAAAAGATATGATGCATAAAAAAGGTGATCAGAGTGGGATTCTATTAAAGCAAAATGGCTGCATCCTTGGTGTCCGACGCGTTTCTGTGAATACACTTCTTCAGGGGCGGATGCTATAGGATTTCTGAAATAACAAGGTATAATGACATCAGAAGATAGACTAGGTGCAGCCAGAAAGGACAATGTGTCAGTTTCTGGATACTTACAATGTAACCAAGCTGTGGTGTAGGACAGAGGCTGGGCCAAAAGGGGTTGCCCTTCCCTGGAGCTGAGGTGGCAAGGGATCCAACACAGGACAGGTGCAAACCGGCATCATCCCCAGAGCGCAAACCATCTCTTCCAAAATGTGGCCAATGATTGGTCAAGGTGGTGGAAGAATATCTGAAATGGATGAATAAATCCATTGAGATACACCAGGGGTACTAAACTTGAGAGTAAGAGGAGTAAGGGACTCGATGGTGAAGTCACAGAGTGTTACCTTTGATGTGCTTGGGACAGGAGCTTTCCAGAGCTGTGGCATCTGCACGTGTGTGGAAGAGAGGACTGTGCCTGAGGAGACGCCTGATATGCATCCCGTCTGCGCCGGCGATCACCACCAACGTCACGATCAGCCGATGAAGCGTTGGGCAGGGCCCCTGCCTGGGCGGTGGAAACCCGCCCATGACTGACGCCACCACGTCCAGCTGGGTCGGCAAAGATGGAGAGATGCGCGCCCGCACAATGACGCCAACCAGGAATGTCATGTGCGGGAGCAATGCGTGGCGCCGATGCGATGTGAGCACCCGCCCGATCCCCCAAACCAAACCGAACCCCCATGGGGCGGACGTGGAGGGGATGGGGAGGACACGCAGAGTGCATCGCAGCTCCAGGTATTGAACAGGACATGGCCCAGGGGCTGGCAACCATGCTGGAATGTGTACAGTGCGCCCAGAGTTTGAACAACATGATGTTGCAAGGAAATGTGCGTGTGGACCAAAATAGTGCAGTAACACACAAATGAACCCCAAACAAAGCTAGGCAGGGGATGACTGCCTGCTACTCTCAACTGCCTCCATCCCTGGTAAATGGTTTATCCTAACCCCAGTCTGTCAACTGCCTCATTTAAAGTCCCACTGCCCCTTTTCTTTCTTTTGAACCCGGGATGGAGGCACAACCCCGTGCCTCACTCAAAGTCCCAAAACTTTCCATTGCTACCGCTTACCGGGGATGGAGGCAGTTGTGGGGCGCCACGCATTGCTCCCGCACATGACGTCACTGGTTGGCGTCGTTGTACAGGCGCGCATCTCTCCATCTTTGCCGACCCAGCTGGACGTTGTGGCGTCAGTTTCCATTGCCCAGGCAAGGGCCCCGCCCAACACTTCGTTGGCTCAGCGTGGCCTTGGTGGTGATCGCTGGCGCAGGTGGGACGCATATCAGGCGTCTCCTCAGGCACAGTCCTCTCTTCCACACACGTGCAGACGCCACAGCTCTGGAAAGCTCCTGTCCCAAGAACATCAAAGGTAACACTCCGTGACTTCACCATCAAGTCCCTTACTCCTCTTACTCTCAAGTTTAGTACCCCTGGTGTATCTCAATGGATTTATTACACTCTGATCACCTTTTTTATGCATCATATCTTTTTTTATACTTACCTTTTACATCAACTTGTCATGTGCTTCCCAATTCATATGTATAATCCCTACATGACATATGTGATAGCTATTCATTGCTCCAACACCATGTTGACTGTTTTTATATACGTGCATTTATGTAGGCTATATCTTGTGCACATGCACACGTAGCCCTTTACATGTGATATATACCAGTATGATTTATATGTAATAAACTTGAACATTCTTTATCCTAACCCCAATCTGTCAACTGCCTCATTTAAAGTCCCACTGCTCCTACTTTTCTTTCTTTTGAACCCGGGATGGAGGCACAATCCCGTGCCTCACTCAAAGTCCCAAAACTTTCCATTGCTACCGCATGGTATATCTAATGCCTTGGAAATTCTTTTGTACCCTTCTCCTGACTGATATTTTTTAACAATGAGATCCCTTTGATGCTTTGGAAGCTCTTTGCTGACCATGGCTTTTGCTGTAGGATGCGACTAAGAAAATGTCAGAAAAGACCTACTAGAACAGCTGAACTTTATTTAGGGTTATACAGAAGCACTTAAATGATGGCAGGTGTGTACTGACTCCTATTTAACATGAGTTTGAATGTGATTGCCAAATTCTGAACACAGCTACATCCGCAGTTGTAAGAGGGTGTGCACACTTATGCAACCCCGTTTAGTTTTTTATTGTCTCCCTCCCCCCCCCCCTCAATATTTCAGTCTGTTTGAGTTGTACAGTTTGGAAAAAGTTTTGAAATGGTATTTACCTTTGTCCCATTTTTTTAAATCACAGAAACCTGACATTTCTGGGGTGTGTAGACTTCTTATATCCATTGTGTGTGTGTGTGTGTGTGTATATATATATATATATATATATATATATATATATATATATATATATATATATATATATATATATATATCTATATATCTATATATACATACAGTATCTCACAAAAGTGAGAACACCCCTCACATTTTTGTAAACATTTTATT
Organism: Lithobates clamitans; assembly: GCA_037952925.1. Classification (NCBI taxonomy): domain Eukaryota; kingdom Metazoa; phylum Chordata; class Amphibia; order Anura; family Ranidae; genus Lithobates; species Lithobates clamitans. The sequence continues at coordinate 15,941,555 of JBBGZY010000239.1, read as the reverse complement.
ATTATTTATTTTGTTATATCTTTTCATGTGACAACACTGAAGAAATTACACTTTGCTACAATGTAAAGTGGTGAGTGTACAGCTTGTATAACAGTGTAAATTTGCTGTTCCCTCAAAATAACTCAACACACAGCCATTAATGTCTAAACCGCTGGCAACAAAAGTGAGTACACCTCTAAGTGAAAATATCAAAATTGGGCCCAAAATGTCAATATTTTTTGTGGCCACCATTTTTTTCCAGCACTGCCTTAACCATCTTGGGCATGGAGATCACCAGAGCTTCACAGGTTGCCACTGGACTTCTTTTCCACTCCTCCATGACGACATCATGGAGCTGGTGGATGTTAGAGACCTTGCGCTCCTCCACCTTCCGTTTGAGGATGCTCCACAGACAGTCGATAGGGTTTTGGTCTGGAGACATGCTTGGCCAGTTAATCACCTTTACCCTCAGCTTCTTTAGCAAGGCAGTGGTCGTCTTGGAGGTGTGTTTGAGGTCATTATCATGTTGGAATACTGCCCTGCGGCCCAGTCTCCAAAGGGAGGGGATCATGCTCTGCTTCAATATGTCACAGTACATGTTGGCATTCAAAATGAAAAGAAATGTTTGAAATATATCACTCTGTGTGTAATGAATCTATATAATATATGAGTTTCACGTTGTGAATAAAATTACTGAAATAAATAAACTTCTTGATGATATTTTATGAGATGCACCTGTATATATATTCCCTTGAAGTCTTATTCCCTGTACACATGGTCGGACTTTCTGACGGAATATGTGCGATTGGAGCTTGTTGTCGGAAATCCCAACCATGTGTAGGCTCCATCGCACATTTTCCATTGGAATTTCTGACACACAAAGTTTAAGAGCAGGCTATAAAATTTTCAGACAACAAAATCCGTTTGCGTAACCCTGTGTGGACAATTCTGAAGCACAAAGTGCCATGCATGCTCAGAATACATTAAGAGACGAAAGCTATTGGCTACTGCCCGTTTATAGTCCCGACGTATGTGTTTTACGTCACCGCGTTCAGAATAATCGGATTTTCCGACAACTTTGTGCAACCGTGTGTATGCAAGACAAGTTTGAGCCAACATCCGCCGGAAAAAATCCATGGATTTTGTTGTCAGAATGTACGATCAATGGCCGATCGTGTGTACAGGGCATTAGTCCCGCTCTGTGTCCCAATACGTCAGTGTGAAGTGCTGTCACTAATGCTGCCCAGCTCTGCCCTATTGCCATGTCCAGATGACTCGAGTGCAGACCTTGTCAGCATTCACATGTAAATAACCGGCTCAACTTGTAAGAAAAGTCATTGCTTTGTGCCAATGAGTGCATTTTTTGTAGAGAAGATTGGTTACCCCAGCTGGTTCTCTGTGCATTGGGTTATAGGTCACCTTAATGCTCTATTTTAAATCAGGCAACAAATCAGCACTGTATTAAGGAAAGGGAGCACTTTATGCTTAGACACATGGATAACAGCACCTCTGCCTACTCGGTTCTGCCCCACTCCGATTAGGCTCCCAAGAGCCTGCCCGCAGACTGTACATGGGGAAAGGGTTCTTTGAAGGTGTATTGATGTAGGGTGTCCTGTAAATCCTGCTGCCACCAATGTAAAGTTGTTTTATGGAGCTTTGTGACGACATCACAAGGACCAAGGAAAGAATCTTACACTAGAGGACTAAGTAAAGTGAAAAATAAAAATCCTGTTGTGGCATACTACATGGGGAGAGGGAGGCTTGGAGTAAAGTTGGGTGATGACTGGAAGTCAACAATAAAGTGGGAAGCTATCACTTATATATGAAATTAGTAGCACTTGACGATACTGACTCACATAAATATATAGGCAACAGAAACAGTCTCAGTCTTGTCAGAATTGCACCCTCTAATGACAGCTCCTGTATTATAAAACTGATTCAGCACCTGTATTTTCTAAAGGAGTTTCTATAATCACATCTACACTGATTGCATGTTTCAGTAATATTGCCTTTTTTTAATATGCTGCGATGCTGAGGAAACAGTATTAAGTAACCAAGAAAATAATACATATATGTTAAAGCGTTAAATTTAGCTGGTAATTAATAATTATGGAAAATAAAGCCTCCTCAATACTATAACAGTACTTGGAGATGCTGTCATTAAACTGGTGGAAATGTGGTTTCTTGTAGTAACAACTGAAATGGGAAATATTTTTTTGAGCACACAACAGCTAATGTTTAATACCTTACTACATTTTTCTCATTATTGGCTTCACAGGAATGCAAGATATATTGTTACATTAAATCTAAACTATGTCAAAAGAAAACATTATTTTCACATTCATTTCTCTTTTGTTCAAAATTATTTTTGTGAAGTGGTTTTCTGACATATGTGCAGAATGCATAGCGATGCTGAAATTCTCATAATAAGTATCACTTTTATTAGGCATACTGCTATGTTAGTGATGGTACTGTTACTACTACTTACTGTTCATACAATTTAGCAAAATGAATTACATGTTCATTTCCACTCTGCTAGCCAAATGGATTTGTTTTTTTATTAATGTTGCTACATCTTACTAATAAATCAAAAAGAAGAAATCGTGCTCAAAGGGCATGAAAAAGCAGCTGACTCATCAATTAACACAAACTGATATACATATACAAGTCATAGTACAGCGCTGAATTAAAAAATACTACTGTAAAAATAAGGAAAATAAAATAAGAGGTGAGTCCAAATAAATGAATAGTTCTGATAGTCCCAAAGTGATCAAAAGAATTTTTCAATAGTGTTCCCACATGCGATTCTCCATACAAAATAACAGCATTGTAATCAACCACACACGCATATGAATGCACATACTAGAGCAAATGGACTCTTATGCCCCGTACACACGATCGGACTTTCCGACAACCAATCCATGGAATTTTGTTTGAAGGTTGTTGGCTCCAACTTGTCTTGCATACACACGGTCACGCAAATGTTGGCCAACAATTACGAACGTGGGAACATGGTGACGTACAAAACGTACAATGAGCCGAGAAAAAGGAAGATCAATAGCCAGTGCAGCTCCTTCTGCTTGATTCCGAGCATGCGTGAACTTTTGTGGGTCGGACTTCTGTATACATTATCGGAAATTCCGACAAGAAAGTTTTGTTGGTGGAAAATTTGAGAACCTGCTAGCCAACATTTGTTGGCGGAAAGTCCGACAACAAATGTTCGATGGAGCATACACACGGTTAATTGACACGCCAACAAGCTCACATTCAACATTTGTCAGAAAATCTGATCGTGTGTACGGGGCATTACATTTATGAAAGAGTCTAAATGCACTTTAGTGTCTCCATCAAATCCTCAATCCAAATCATATGCATAGCCTCAGATTACCATTGCTTGGCAAAGCATAAAAAAGAGCCAGAACACTTGCAAGGTTAAAATGCATATGCTACCAAGAAATTTACAACCAGTCCTGGGTGGCAGGCAGGCTGCTTCGTAGTATTGGAGTACATGATAATGTCACAAGCGTTTGTTTCATCCGCCACATTTCGAAAATGACTATTGTGGGCAGAGCAAATGATTCAGCAAAGGCATTGTGATCCCTATCCCTATCACTGCACTTCTGCATCCTGTGTAACCCTTTTCCAATATTTCTTACCTCTGCCTTCCCTGCCATCCTCTGATACCATCTTTCAACACTGCTCACCTCTTCATCCCCTACCACCCTCTTCCAACACTACTCACCTCTGCATCCCCTACCACCCTCTTCCAACACTACTCACCTCTGTATCCCCTATCACCCTCTTCCAACACTACTCACCTCTGCATTCCCTACCACCCTCTTCCAACACTGTTCACCTCTGCATCCCCTACCACTCTCTTCCAACACTGCTTACCTCTACATCACCTACCACCCTTTTCCAACACTGCTCACCTCTGCATCGCCTACCACCCTCTTCCAACACTGCTCACCTCTGCATCCCCTACCACCCTCTTCCAACACTGCTCACCTCTGCATCCCCTACCACCCTCTTCCAACACTACTCACCTCTAAATCCCCTACTACCCTCTTCCAACACTGCTCACCTCTGCAACCCCTACCACCCTCTTCCAACACTGCTCACCTCTGCATCCCCTGCAACTGCTCCATTGCCTCACACTTCTCCCAGTGTGAAGATGGGGGAAATCCAAATTGATCACATAGGAGACCACACTGACCAGGTGGAACGGCAACTCTCTGACTTCACGATGGTGCATAATGAAGTGGTTGAGACACATCAGTCACAGACTGACGACCTGCAATACGTAATGGATAAACTGACCGACCTAGAAGACAGCTTTAAGAGAAATAAATGTTAAAGTTCAGGGTCTTCTAAAATCAGTGCAACCTTCCGCCCTCACCGCTTACCTGTAACAATTTTTGTGGCTATATCTCTAGAGCTTCCAAAACAAGACCTAGTAATTGATCATAGGCTACCCAAGCCTAACCACCTACCAAATTAAGTGCCACGAGATGTCATAGCTCGTATCAATTTTCATACTGCTAAGGAACATATTCTCCTTGCTGCAAAAAATGCAGCTCCATATTCTGATCCATATTCACACCTTAAAATCTTTGCCGACATCTCTCCAGCTACAGCCAAACTTTGCAAAGAATTTGCCGTGATAACCAAGACCCTGAGAGATCAAATGTAGCTGTTTGACCATTATTAGTGCAGTGCATAGAAACCATGCACTTTACTGGTTATGGCCAAAAAAGCCAGAAACAGCAATATGCAGTTTGTGAGAAATGCCTCTATAATATTAGAATATAATTGCACAGCAATATCAAGATGTGTTTTGCAAAAAAAAAAAACAAAAAACAATGGCAAAACAGATATTGCATTGCAATAATATATGTGAAAACAATCTCCTTTACAAGCTTTATTGTATTCAAGTCAGTACACATTTTTAAATGTTTCATAGCACTTCTTTGGAAGACCCCAGGGAAAATATTAGTGTCAAATAAAATGCAGTCTACTGTTAGCTATTGGGAGTATGCAGTTTAGAGCACATATTCCTATGACAAGGTTAGCAGCAGTTTCATGGAGTCTTCATCCTTGTTTGCCTATCATGCTGGATTATTTTATTTAGAACGCACAGCAAAATTGCTACTTTATATAAACCGCATAGAAATGAGTCTATGCAAATAAAATTATATTTTACAAATCACAGATTTTACCTTTAGGGGCAGACAGAAGCAGAGCTGAGGATCTTCTAGTTACAAAAATGTAAAATACACTGAAGTAATTTTACTGTAATCAACTGTGTGACCAGAGCAGGAGAATATGGGTTTAAGAGATTTAAAAGTTAAAGGAGAATTTTACAACCATATGACATCCTAAATGTTTAAGCAGGACTGCATAACGAGATTGTATGGACAGCTACAAAGGGGGTTATCACCAGGGCTTTATCTATCATAATTATATTTGTGGGCCAGTACCCAAGGTTAAAGGGTATTTCCACCTTTGCAGCCAATTGGGATAACACATACTACATTTATCACATGTCCCCTTTCACATAGCACAACCTAAAATTATTTAAATGTTGCAGCTTACCTTAAGATGCCTTAAAGTGATTGTAAAGTCTTGTTTATAAAAAAAAAAAAAAAAAAATATGTTATACTTACCTCCTCTGTGCAGTTGGTTTTGCACAGAGCAGCCTGGATCCAACCCTTCTCAGGTCCCTCTTCACTGCTTCTGGCCCCTCCCTCCTTTTGAGCGCCCCCACAACAAGCAGCCTTCTATAGGGGCACCCAAGCTGAGTCACAGGCTCCGTGTGTCCATTCAGACATGGAGCCCGACCCGGCCTGCCCCGTCCCCTCTCTCTTCTAATTGGCTAACTGAATTGGATTAACAGCCACGGAAGCCAATGGCGCCGCTGCTGTGTCTCAGCCAATCAGGAGGAGAGTCCCGGATGGCTAAGACACTAGTGGACATCGCTGGAGAGAGATGGGGCTCAGGTAAGTAATTAGGGGTTGCTGGGGAGGCTGCAAAATACATAAGGTTTTTTATCTTAATGCATAGAAAAAAACCTTCTGTCTTTACAACTCCTTCAGAGCCCTTTCACACTGAAGGCGCTTTTCAGGCATTTTAGCGCTAAAAATAGCGCCTATAAAGCACCTGAAAAGCGCCTCTCAAGCCTCCCCAGTGTGAAAGCCCGAGTGCTTTCACACTGGGAAAAAAAAAGTCCTGCAAGCAGCAGGGAAGCTGTGTTTATTTAAGACCCCTTTCACACCGAGGGCGTTTTGCAGGCTCTATAGCGTTAAAAATTGCGCCTGCAATCCGCCCTCAAACAGCTGCAGCATTGTCTCCAGTGTGAACGCCCGAGGGCTTTCACACCAGAGTGCTGCGCTGGCAGGACGGGAAAAAAAGTCCTGTCAGCAGCTTCTTTCGAGCGGTGAAGGAGCGGTGTGTTTACCGCTCCTCCACCGCTGCTCCCCATTGAAATCAATGGGGCAGCGCTGGGATACCGCCGGCAAAACACAGCTATTGCGGCGCATTGCGGGCGGTATTAACCCTTTCTCCGCCGCTAGCGGGGGGTAAAAGCGCCCCGCTAGCGGCCGAAATGCGCCGCTAATCCGACGGTAAAACGCCGCTAAAAATAGCGCCGTTTTACTGCCGACGCTATGGGTGGCCCGGTGTGAAAGGGCTCTAACTCTGTACTGTGCTGGCAGATATCGTCTCATCAGTCGCACTAGTATTAAACAAAGGGTTGAAGGTTTAGGAACTAAGCTTTTCCATTGTACAATAATGAGAAGTGGACTCAGCCAGTCTCCAGCCCTGCTTTTGGGACAAATCACACTGAGTTAACTGAGAGATGCTTGCAGTTAGCCATGACATTTTCTCATCAGAAACAATAAAGAGGTAAAAAATAGTTTTTCAATGTTTTTATTAGGTATGCTGTGTGAATAGGAACACATAACAAACATATGGTGGGATGGTCTTTAATTTGGAAAAATGTAAATACAATTTAAAGTAGGCTGCAGGCATTGATCAATAAAATTGACTAGTTTTCTTATTTTGATTTCCTCTTCTGTTCATTTCTGGACATATGTGGCTAAATCCTATAGGAAGTACAATATGTACGGAGGTTGTTGAGAGTAGTTTAAGAACCATGAAACCATCTCTTCTTCCTTTTATTACTAGTTGTTTCTACAGATAAATGTATCTGTAAGAAAAAAAAAAGTACCTTTATTTTTTACCAATCATATGCAGTGGCAGCTGCTGTCTGCCGATCCACCAGCACATACCCCATCTAGGCAGCGGGCACATCCGGCAGCAGCGTGTATCGGGCATTGGCGGGCACATCGGGGATCGGGCATCGGCGGGCACTTCGGGCAGCAGCGGGGATCGGGAAGCAGTTCCTGTGTCTTCTCCTCCTCGCTTTTGCCATGCCTCTCCCCCCCTCCTCCTAGGCGTCCAATAGGATGATGGGTATCAGACCCACTTCCTGATTGGCCAGGAGGAGGATCAGTGTTGCAACAGCAAATACTCATTTGCTGTTGCAACACACCTGGGTGGTCTCCAGACGCAATGCTCTGCGCCCCGAGTCTACCCAATTTTGAAGCCTATTAGAGCCTCTGGCTCTAATCAGGTGCTTCAAAAAACACTCCCCGCCCACCCCCGCCATAGGAATTCATGTGCCTGGTGTCCTGAAAGGGGGCGCATGAATAGGGAGGGCGGCGGTGGTGGATAGGGGAGGTGGCGCCCGTGAGCTCACAATGGCCCCTGATCATATGGGTATACCCAGTGCAGAATAATCTTTTAATACAGTCCTGATCTTCACCCCTATAAAGCCCCTAAGGCAATTGAACACAGAGCAGGCAGTCAATAATTAAATCTGAACACAGGGAATCTAAAAAATTTTTTTATATATCTTGCTAACCCCCCCCCCCCCACACACTGCAAGGGTTCATTGATTAGTTTGTATGGGAGAGTGGAGTAAGCACAATATTTACCTTATTCATCACTCCACTGTTTTTATTGACTAGCTGTTTCAAACCATCCTATTTTTATTTCTAATTCCAGAAATGTTTTTTGCTGCACGTAATTTTTGCTATATGTTCTTCAGAGCGTGCAGTACGTGGCTTCATGGTTTTTGTTATGATAGGTCAACAGTGCAGAATGCAGCAAACCCCTATTTTTATCTGCCCCTATTTTTAGAAACACCTTTGTTTATGTATGGGTCTAAAAAAAAATCACTTCACACTGTGAATCTATGTTTATCAGTTTTACAAATTATGTGTTCTTATGTATACTCTGAAAAAAATATTTAAATGCAGTTCAGATTTACATTTGTTTGGCCACTAGGGCTCATCACGTCTAATATTTGTATTGTAAAATTGACTATTATGTGTTATTATGTGCTTTTCTGATATCAAATACATTGAGGGTTTTTAGGTGCAGCCACTTTCAACTCCAGCAATGTTTGGAAACAAAAGATAAAAAAAAAAAAAAATCAGGTGATCACACCAAAAATTTCTTTATCCTGAAAAAGGTTAATATGAAATTACCAGTTTACCTACTGTATAACCTCTTCCTAAACCTTGTTTTGTGTCCCACCTATGTTTTATTTTTATGATGAGCTTTAGATGTATGTATGTTTGTAAGTTTGTGTATGTATGTAAGTTTCCATGTTTTTCTTTTTCCATTATGCCATTCAGGTCCAGACAAGTCACCGCTTATAGTCTGATATTATGTTATAATTTTATATGGACCTTGGGCTATGGATTGAGTGAATTTAATAGTGTTATATCTATCGATCGATCGATATATATCGATATATATCGATATATATATATATATATATATATATATATATATATCGATATATATATATATATATATATATATATATATATATATATATAAGCTACTCCCCTCAAGCGCCCCCTATCACTGTCACTGATATTATGTTATGTTAAGGTTAAATCTAAAGATTTCAGGCGGGGAGTGTTATATCCCACCTATGATGTATTTTTCTGTTGTTGCACTGAGCTGCATTGTTATTGATTTATTGATGTTCTAATGCAAACTGAGATCTAGTAGTAGTTTAGCATCACTACAACTTGTTTATCTTCGTGTTTAATCATTTTTGCACTATAACTTTAAATTTGTATTTCCCTGTCTGTTTTTTTTTTTCATTAAATAAAAATGAGAAAAGGCCCAGGGTAACTAAAAGGAGCTCTTGCAGACCATCAGGAGCCATTAAAGCCCACTGCTCCCTTAAAAATTACCAAAAGCCACCTTAATTCTTTTTCTTTTGGGCAAAATGTTCCTGAAATTGCTTAATTTTCACTGAAATTTGAGAGAAATTAAAGTCCACAATTTCACTAATTCCTAATCCTTTTCCCAACTCAGCCCAGCCCCTAAAGCTAAACTTGAATCTTATCTTAACCACTATTTCTTAATATATACCCCTCAAACTTAACCCTTAACTGAAGCCAATCTCTAATTCAATCACAGTTACTAATGCTAAGTGCAACCCCTTAGCCTACTAAGCCTTATCCTTAACAAATAAAATTTACAAAATACTCCAGCTCAGATATGTTATATTAGCTAGATGCTAACAAAGTCTCTAACATTGATAAATATTCCTAATCATTACTTAAAGCAGACGTTCACTTCAAAATGAAAGTACCACAAATCTACCTCTCCCCACTTCTCTCCCATATTTGAAAGGGTTTTTTTGGGAGCGAATACCTTTTCCTGGCAGGTTCCCCCTCCCATTTCTTTCATTCTTGCCTAGATGAGAATTACATATGTTTAGTCTGCTCACGCCTCATGCTGCCCCTTCCTAGGACATGTCACATGTCCCAGGAGGTTGCGGGATCAATCTGACAGCACAGCACAATCTCACGCATGTGGTCTGCTGTACCATATCATAAAAAATATATATCCAAAATATGCCCAAAACTGTGTACACAGAAGGAAATCACACACTTTCTCAGTTTATTCTGCAATTGACAAAGACTTTACTACAGCAAGAGATAAGGTTAGATCACGTGTCAACTAGCTGCCTAGCCGCCAAGGTAACTCCTGACCATACATGTATAACAAAATATAAAAATGGAGTCTCTAAAGCACAACTCTGAGCGAGGCCCACTTTCTTACTCCAACAGCCAAGAAGGCAGTTCTGGGGAATCTGAAGACCAGCGAAGGACCAGCCAATGTGAAGACAACACTGGGCTGGTGAGTGTCTGTTTCTTAAAAGTAAGCAGCCACATTTTTTTTTGTTGCAATATTTTTATTAAGGATTTCCATTGTACAATAAACGAGATATAAAGCGAAATATATAAGTACAGACATGGTACGATTTAAGTACATCCATAATAACAATAGTCATAGTGATGGTATGCATCAATGTAGGCATATCAAAGTATCTGAACATAGAGGCCCCTGAAGGTGGAGCCCAATGGATGTTTGGATGAGACATATGACCTATGAGATACTCTAGAAAGATTTTTTGGGGATGCCGCTCTAGCCACCAATAGGTGGAGTTGATTATAGCTGGGTTTAATAAAGTAAATTTATCGGCTTTCCGGGTAGTGAATTTGAGTTGCTCTATGTCTCAGGTAGTATGTATGTTTCTATGTATGTATGTATCGTACAATTCTTCTGGGGGGAATTTCTGGGGAGAATCCCCTTGTCGTGTATTGGATTAAAGTGAAGCTTGCTTAATGTGATGGGGTTCAATCTATCATTGAGGATCCTTCGTTTTTATTTTGGGGGGGGAGTGGGTAGGGTGGGAAAATGCAGTTAATTGTTGCGCTTAGGCATCATATTCTTTGTAAGTGCCCCTAGGTCAAGCTATAGGGTTATTTTTTAAAGGTTGCGGAATTCTGCTGTTTTTGTGAAGTGAGTAATTTCCATTCCTGCTATCCTTTCTGTACATTTGATCCATTCTGCGATAGTGGGGGGGGGGGGAAACTATCTTTTCAGCGTGAGGGAATACATATTTTGGCTGCGTTAATGAGGTTTGGGGGCAGCTACAGACTTTTAATACTTTAAAAAAAAGACTTCCTCTTTGGGTTAACCATCCATTCTGTATTGCCACAACATTGGTGGTGCATTATTTATTCCTGAACTTGATCCTTAGTATAGACTTAGTTAAGAAAGCTTTAACACAATGTGTCAGGGACGCGCTGGCCATAGTGCAGCTGAAGCTCCTAGGCAGATACACATGCGCAGATGTGCATCTGCAGGTGCCCACCTTGCCGGGCATGGGTTAACGCGCAAACATTAGCAAGCGCAACGCATATGCGCATGCACTGAAATACACGCACACATTAGCCATCAATGCTGGCGCCAAATGGTCTATATAAGGGCAGCAGCTGCACTAGTGCATTGCTGTCTGATCTGCAGCTTTATCCTGTATACCTGTTCCTATGATCCCTGCTTGATTCCTGTGTTTGACTGGCTTATCCTGACCATGCTTGCTCTCCTCTTATCCTGACCTAGTCTTGCCTTAGAAACTTTGTTATATTTTTCATCTGCCTAATATCCTGTTGTCAACCTCTTCACCTTGACCATTCTCTGCCTACTGTTTATGCCGATACCTGATCCTCTGTTGCTAACCTGGCTTGTCTGACTGCATCCAGTTATCCATTTGTCCTGCTCTGCAAAGTGTCTGGTGACGCTGGTCCTACATCTGCTGTGTGCCTGCATCTGCTGTTCCTGTTGCCATCTGCTGCTTCAGCAATCCAGCCCAGCTCAGTTGTCACACATTTCTGCCACCAACGGAAGATCCTGCAGGCACTCTTACCTCACCATGCTCTCGTGGTCACTGTGGCAACTCCAATGGTCCATGAGCCGGGGCTGTACCAGAGGTCTCCCTCAACACGTCAGGCTCTGCTACGAGGTACGCGACACAATGATAATGAGCTTTATTTCATAAACCTAACCTTAATCCCAAACACAAATCTATCCCCAAACCAAACCCCAATCCTTAACATTAATTCAACCCTACGCCTAACCCTAATCCTTAATATTGATCTACCCCTAAACCTAGCTTTAAAGCCCACATTTTAAGATTGTCAGAGGGGCAATACAGAGTTCAACTTTAATCCTTAACATGAGGCCACCTTTAAATAATACCTTGATTGTGAACATAATTCTCCCCAAAACCTAACCTTAATACTTAACAAGAGTCCACACCTAAACCTAACTCTAGTCCTAACCTTCATCCTCAATGTAAGTTGACCTTTAAACCTAACCTTAATTGTTAACATGAGTTGACTGGTACACCTAACCCTAAAAGATCGCTATGCATTTGTATACTAATCCCTTCAATAATCCCCTCCCCCCCCAAGTCCTTTACACCACCTGTCCACACTCCTTCCAGAACCACACTTTGTGGATCATATGGAGCCACACAGCTGCCCCTGCAAACTCTCCTGGCCGCTAACACAAAATGATATTGTAGCGGACCGCCTGGCACCCCATCCCGGTGCCTCCGCCAAACAGTGCTTCCTCGCCACTGGAACACAGGAACAAGGTATTATAGCTGAGAATTGCACCCAAGAACTAGACGAGAATTTATACCACACAAAATCAGATAAGAGCTTGATTGATCACATTATCCTAAACAATGCAAACAGTATTATCATCACTACCTCTAACAATACATCTAATGAACAGTTAGCAGCTAACAGTAACCTAATTAAACAATGATCCTATTAACAGTAAGCTAATCAACAGCTAGACCCCGGACAGTCTGGCAACAGATCTCATTAACCAGCTTTCTTTTCTTTTCATCTTGCATTATATAATAGGACCTCTTCCTGAATACTCGTGGCCCCCTTTAATGCCAGGGCCCATAGTCAGTAGGCAAGTCCCTGCAGTCCCCTCCAATAGCACCTGTCCCGGTTGGGTCTGTCACAGAAATCTACACCACTCATGCTGATTTCAATGAGTGGTCGCATGTCTTTTTAAGCTCCCTGTAACTAAAACAATTTTTTCCTTATGTTAGCTATATACAAGTACCTCAATGGTGATACTATCATATCTCCTCTCAAGCGTCTCTTTTTATTAGCTTTGTTGCCTTTTTCTGGACTTTCTTCAGTTCCAGCACATACATCCTGTGAAATGGTGACCAGAACTTGATGGCATAGTCAAGATGCAGCCAGACCAGAGTCTTGTACTCGTAGAGTGGCAGAATTATAGTTTTATCTCTTGAGTAAATCCCCTTATTTATGCATGCCAATATTTGGCTTGCTTTGCTTACTGCAGCTTGGTGTTGCATGCCATTGCCGAGCCTGTGATCTACTAGGACCCCTAGATCTTTTTCTATCCTGGATTTCCCCAAAGGTTCTTCCCCTAGCGAGTAACTTGCGTTAATATTTTTAGTTCCCAAATAGGTTACTCTGCATTTTTCAACATTAAACCTCATTTGCTATGTCGTTGCCCACCCCTATTATTTTATTGAGGTTTTCCTGTAAGGTTTCTATATCCTGCTGTGACATTATTACCCTGCTTAACTTTGTATCGTCAGCGAACACTGAGGTTAAACTATTTATACTAAACTCTCATTTATGAATAAATTAAACAGAATTGGTTCCCTGGACAGAACCTTGGGCTACCCCAATTACCACTCCAGACCATTCTGAGCACTTGCTATTTGTCACCGCCCTTGGAACACGCCCCTGTAACTAGTTTTCTATCCAGCTACCTACCCTGTAGTCCATGGCAACAGACCTCAATTTGTAAATTAAACATTTCTGGGGAACTATATCAAATGCTTTTGCAAAATCCAGATACACCACATCACAGGCCTTCTGTTATCTAGATAACAGCTCACTTCCTCATAGAATGTTATGAGGTTGGTCTGGCAAGAACAATCCTTCATAAATCCATGCTGATCAGTACTAATGATACTGTTTTCATCAGCAAATTCTTGGATATAGTTCCTTATCATACTCTCTAATAGTTTGCATACTATCGATTCGATGTCAGACTGACTGGCCTGTAGTTTCCAAGTATATGTCTATGCCCCTTTTTAAAAATTGGTATTATGTTGGTTTTTGGCCAGTCAGCTGGTACCATTCCAGTTAGTTGGCTGTCCCAAAAAGTAGGAACAATGGTCTGACCATAACCTGGCTTTGTGTTAAGTTTTTCGAGTCTTTTTCTTCAATTCAGTTCTGTTAGCCACAATGGTACATTCTGTGACGTGGCACTATTGGTACTAACAATACAGTCTTGATTACTATACCCCTTATTTTCCCTTGTACAAACTGATGAGAAGAATGCATTTAGTACAGATGCCTACTCCTCGTCTTTTGTAACCAACTTCCCCTGATCATCCCTTATGGGGCCAATATGCTCTGACCTTGTTGTCTTAGTATTAATATATTTTGAAAAATTGTTGGGATTTTTTTTTACTCTCCTCTGCTATGTGCCTTTTGTTGTCTATTTTAGCTGCTCTGGTTGTACTCTTACACCTCTTGTTGCAATCCTTTTAGTGTTGGAATGCTGACAATGACCCCTCGGCCTTATTTTTTTTAAAGGCCATTTTTTCTTTTCTATATGCATTTTTACATTAAAGTTTAGCCACCCATGTTTAACCATCGCTCTTTTATTTTTGTTGCCCATTGGAATGCACTGGCTAATACCTTTATTTAATATTTTACTAAAGCATTCCCATTTTTCCTCAGTGTTCATTGTTTCTAGGATTTTATAATTTGTAGTATGGAGTGCAGTTTTGAGAAGTTGGCTCTTTTGAAATTCAGTGTTCTTGTACTACTCTTGTGCCTCCTTTTCCTGTGATTTATATTGAATGTACTGTACTCCTCCTTTGTCCTCCTTCACATTCATGAGTTTGGTTGGTGACACCTTACCTATCCTGTGATTTCCAGCTTCCATCACGACATGTGGAACTTTTATCCTGATTAACCGTCTTGCAACCTTCCTCTTTTTGGACATTTCAATAGATTTTTCTCCTTTCTGGAGTTGCACATTTATTTGTTTACTTCACTATTTTACTTCATATGTTGAATTATTTGAATGAGCTATCACTCAATTACTTATCTAATAGCATTTAAGACGCAACGATTTTTAATTTCTATATTGTAGTTTACTAACTCTTACTAAGGCTTTCTTTCTCTTATTTTTACCTGGTGATCCAGCCAGCAAGTCTGTTGTTTTTCAAAAGCTCAAGCTCTCCAGCAAAATGTATCAGTTTGCATGGAGGAGACAAACCATTTAGCACTGGAAGGGGTGGTTAAAATGATCAGATTTTTTTATTCATGTAAAACCTTAACCCCCCTAGCGGTATTCCCGAGTCTTTCTCGGGGTGGATTTTCAATACCAAAAGCGGTATCCCCAAGCCAGACTCGGGATGGCATCGCAGGATCCAGGAAGAGTTTGCTTACCTTGTCCCCTGGATCCTGGGATGTCTCTCCGCTGTGATCGGCGAGCCGCCGTGTCTCGCTCGATTCACAGTGCCGAGCTCCGTTCCCTGCGAGCGTTGTGACGCACGGGGACGGAGTTTGGCGGCAAATTCAAAAAGTGAAACACACAGTATAGATACAGTATACTGTAATCTTACAGATTACAGTACTGTATCAAACAATTACACATCCCCTTTGTCCCTAGTGGTCTGTCCAGTGTCCTGCATGCAGTTTTAAATTATAAATACTGTTCTTTCTGCCTGGAAACTGGAGATTGTCCATAGCAACCAAAACTGTCCCTTTACATCAAAAGTGGCTTTAGAGCAGCTAGAAAACAGCGATAATAAATTAGAATCACTTGCAGAATTGAACGATAGTGATTTGTGGGAAAATCCGTCATCCAACACTAAAAGTAACGAAAGCTACAATTCTGCAACTGAGCAAATTTAAGTGTTTTTGATTTGATTACATTATTGAATAATTTTTATTATTATTATATTATTCTTTGTTATAATTATTTATAGTTATTTATTATATTATAATTTTTTTTTTTCGTTTTTCAAACTTTATCATACCCGGGATGTCTACTAGACTTTTGTTTGGACAGATTTAAGTGAATTATTCCTAAGAATTACAGGCCTACAATATAAAACGCCAAATTTCTGTGCAAAATAAAGGTACCGCTTTCAGCACCTAAAATCTGAAATAATCTTACCGCCAGGGAGGTTAATCCCTAAAAGGAAAAAAGTGCTTGCTGTAACTGAGCTAGAGTTTGGCTTCAATTAAATAGTGTATTTTAAACTGCTAATACATTTAAAACTCTCCTTCCCCTAGACTGACAATTCTGCTGTCTGCTCTGCCTCCTGTGCTCCTTCATCTAGAATGGTGTCTCACTAATACAGGTGGTGTGTTACAACCACCAGGTGAAAACAGAGGTGAAAAAGCCTAAGAAAAATATATTACATTTTTGGTTTAAGGTTGACTACAGTTTAAAGGGTGAAAATTTGCATGAATAATACATCTGGGTACCCACTCAGTTCTTGAGGCCAGGAACTGCATAATTACTTTTTGCAAGTCCTTGAACTGTCCTTGACCCTATCCTCACACGTTACGGCTGGGGTCACACTGTGTGTGGCGCGGCTCACAGCAGGGGTACGGTGCATCCCTGTTCAGCGTTTCTGGTCCGAATTAGGTCCAAATTTTTGGCTGAATTCGGACCTGAAACAGAGCCAAAAACGCACATGACTCTTCTGCAGTGCGCTCCGTGCCCGCGACGGATATGTGTGAACTGGATCCATTGAGAGACGATCACACTCTCCTGCCATGCGAATTGGATGCGGGAAATCCGCATCCAATTCGCAATAGTGTAAACCCAGCCTTAATCAACTTAGTGGTCAAGAAAGGCGAGATGGGGCAAGTGGGTTGAAAGACCTTGATGTACTTTCTTAAGGCTCCTTATACATTTGTCTGCTGATTCCCTGCTGAGCTGTGTGGCCAGATGACAGGTCTGTGTCCTCTCTGCTTATGCAGAGCAGACATGGACACAACCCCCTCTACTCTATGGGCACCTGGATGTAAACGGGCCGGCTACCCTCCAATCCTAGACAAAGGGGAACGGATCCTCCTTCCATTTGTTTTTGCCAAATCAGATTGGATAGGAGATAGCCGGGTGTACATCCAGCTGCCCATAGAGGAGAATGGAGGGTCTGGTCGGGTCCGCCTGAAAAACCGACAATCGGACCCAACCAAACTGCTTGTGTGAAAGGGCCTTAGGGGTGTTTATAGTAATGTGTACTGCAGTATTTTAATTGTCATCATATTTTAATATCTCTTATCTGCTTCACATTTTACTTCTGGAAAGCTAAGGCTGCATTCACACTTTACTCTTGTGTTTAGCTTCTTCAAATGCAGAGGTTATATGCTTTCCCAATCACTTTTTTGTGCATACAGTATATAGGTTTTGCTTTAAAGCAGGTTTAGCTGTGTGTACATTCATTGAGAGTTTCTGATCGTATCCTTAACACAGAACTCTTTTTTTTCTGTAAAAGGAGCTAAACTGAAGGCACCTAAATGCAGGTAAACGCTGGGTTTGAAAGACACCAATCATTACATGCATTCATAAATGTCCTCTAAACACATATAAATGCAGGTCTTACACTGCTGTTGTGAGCAAGGCCTAAGGTTGACAAGAGCTTTAGTTATACAGTATAAATGACGTCTCTAATATTGGACCTTCACTGGTTAATTAGTTTCTTTCCCACTTATTTTACCTGGGTCTTTCCATGCTAGTATTTTGCCTCATTAGGCACTTTGTCGTTAAGGCACACTTTAAGAATTATTTTCCTTGGCTTTTAACCACATTTAGTAGTAATGTTTATGTACAAAATGATGCTGGTCCTTCACAACTAATTGTATTTCAATAATAAGCATAGGGGTTAGCAGCTGCCTTCTTCGTGCTTTTTAAAAAAAAAGAAAGTATTTATACATATAATGCAACATAAATGACTAGATCTTAGGGCTAAACATGGCTGAAAATGTAATATTGGTTTATAAGAACCTCTCACTCTAATGAAAACATTCAGTTTTCCTTTTTTGTTTAAACTTAAAACAAGCTTTTATCATTGGCATATACAGTATATGGGAATCTTGTGTGAAAAACTTTATAAATAGACCCTTGAGGAATCTAAACCCCAAAACAAACATTTTATATGATGCAGCTGCCCATTCTTGAGATGTGGTAAGGCAGGACATGAGGGTTGCTAACTAGGAGGTTTTTTTTAGCCAGGCTTCCGAGGATACCCAATGGCCTACAGATAAAAAAATACAATTAATGATAATTTTAGAAAGCTGCACATATTTTTAATATCTACAGGGGCCCCTTGACTGCATAGGCTAATTTCTGGAAAAGGTAAAGTTAGCCTGTAAAGTGGTTGTAAACCCACGGGGAGAAAAAAAAACCCTCGCAAGACAAAGGCATGATGAGCTAGTATGCATAGCATACTAGCTCATTATGATATACTTACCTTAGATCGAAGCCCCTGCAGTGATCCCGGCACACCGCTTTGGCCGGTGACATGTTTCCCGGAGTTACTTCACGCTGTGATTGACCGGAACCAAGATGATGTCACTCCCGCGCATGCACGAGGGAGCCGCCGGTAACGGCACATCAGCTGAAGCAACGGCACGAACGAGCCGTTGCTTCAGTGCGCATGTGCGGATGAGGTCGGCACATGCTGATACAGTGGATTTCTCCTAATGGGTTAAAAACCACTTTAAGGTAGTACCATTCTCATGGACAGCATCAGTGACGGCATACTCTGTCAGCACATATTTGTCCATAGAATTTATTATTTCATTTTAATTTATTTTAAGCATGACTTGGCTTACATTCCTTTAAAGTGGTTCTAAAGTCAAAGGTTTTTTTTTACCTTAGTGAATTCACAGCACTAGGGTAAAAAAAATGCCGCACCAAACCGTACCAAAGCCCAGGCCCAAGGTCAACCCCCCAGACTGGGGAGCTCCCTCAAAAGCCCCGACAGCCTAACACTCCATCTCCATTCCTCCACCAGGTCAACTCCTCCCCAGCTGGGCTGTCAGCCAAGCCTGAAAATTTACCTACTCTAGGGAAAAAAAACTGCACTAATTCCCTAGCACACTAGAGGGTGCTACACTATGAATGTACACAGCCCTGCTCCGGAGCACGCATTAACCTGGCTTGCTAAGAAGGTACCCAGAGGTGGCTGAAGCTGCCAGCACCGGCAGGAGACTGCCAGAAGAGGAAGTAAGTGACATTTGTGCTCAATATTGTTGCTTGCATGTAAGTATTACCTGTTTTTTATTTTAACCAAAAAGAAACAACCTTTAGTATCACTTTAAAGCTTGGCTTACATTCAGCAAAGCATCCCAGTCTTGTTACTCACTTCTGCTTTTTCAGGCAGTTTTAGCAGGGACACGTGTTTTTTCATAGAGTGACAATAGGCCTGCTTTGCAGACAAAAATAGGCCCATAGTTAATTGATGCTTTCTCTGTTCTCACTGATGTAAAACTGTCTTGTCGCTGTCCAGCTTCTGTCAAACTCTCATTAAGAATTATGAGACTGCAAATGATGCAGCAGTACAAAATTGCCCAGCAGCAGGACATTTTAGTAAGAGAGAATTGGCTGAAATGTAGTAAAAAAAACAAAGTACAGGCAAATGTACAGGCAAATGTACAGGCAAATGAGAATGAAGACACCACTGATGATGCAGTAGGAAATGTTTAATAAGCAATACTAGGCCCAAATGTACTAGAGACAAAAAGTACAGGCAAGTGTTTTACTACAAAAGTAAGAGACCAGGTGTATTTAGTTCTCTGATACAAACTGGGTCTGATGTACAAAACAATTGCTTAATGTGCATTATTAACTATAGACAGGGGGGTTATTTATGAAAGGTAAATCCACTTTGCACTGCAAGTGCACTGAAAGTGCACTTGGAAGTGCAGTCGCTCTAAATCTAAGGGTAGATCTGAAATAAGTGGAAGCTCTGCCGATTTCATCATCCAATCATTTGCAAGCTAAAATGCTGTTTTTTTTTCTTGCATGTCCCCCTCGGATCTACAGTGACTTTACTTCCAAGTCCACTTTCAGTGCACTTTCAAGTGCACTCGCACTGCAAAGCCTTTAGTAAATAAACGCCATAGTCTCCTAGATTGTAAGCTCTAACATGCAGGGCCCACTAATTCCTCCTGTATTGAATTTTATTGTAACTGTACTGTCTGCCATCATGTTGTAAAGCTCTGTGCAAACGTTTGGTGCTATATAAATCCTGTATAATTATAATAATAGATATAGATATAAGCTGTTATGCACCTTTTAACATGAGTCAGTACTGTGGTATGCTGATTTTATTTTACTTCTGTGCAAACTTAGTTATAATTCTATTATAGTTTAGTCTTGTGTTCTTCAAACCCCAACCGCAAACACGGTCTGCTATACACAGTAGTTCTGCTTTTGCTTTAAAAATAAAAAAATCTCTTCTAAAGAATATGTGGTTTGTGAGCTGTATGTTCCTACTTCTTTCAACATATAATATCTGAGGGGAAAGATTCCTCAGTAAAAAGTGCCCTATCAGATTAAATTTAGAAATAAACACAACTATTTGACTAAAAGAAAGCTGGACTTACCTGTAAAATCCATTTCTTGGACTACATCACAGAACACAGAGCAGCTCTATAAATCCTTACTCATAGGGTTATGCGCCGCCTACAGGTGACTGGACACTGGTAGAAAAGACATGAAGTCCTCTCCTATATAATCCCACTTAAACAGGAAGCACCTTAGTTTGGTAGAAAGCCATACATCCCAACATATAGGGGAGGGGCCTCTGTGCCCCGTGATGTACTCCAAGAAATAGATTTTACAGGTAAGCCAAAAATCTAGTTTTCTTTATTGTAGATCACAGGATACAGAGCAGCTCTATAAATTCTTACTCACAGAAATATCCTAAAGCAACACCCATGAGGGTAGGGAGAAATGGCAACCACTGACAGGCCTAAAAGAATCAATACAGCAGCCTGTAAAACACTGCAACAAAAGACACGTCCTCGGCAGCTCTGGATGTACCAAATGGTAAAATCTTGGAAAGGTGTGAACCGAAGACCAGGTTGCAGCCCTGCAGACCTGAGCCATTGAATCCTGATGAAAGATAGCCCAGGAACACCCTTGGTAGAATGGGCTGTCACCAGAAAAGATGGAGCTTTTCCTTTCAAACCAAAGGCTTGAGAGATAAGCTAAAAAAACAATGTGAAATAGTAGACTTGGAAGCTGTGTTACCCTTCTTTGGACCTTCTGGAATGACAAAAAGAGCGTTTGACTGCGACAAATTCAGTGTGTAAGATCTTGTCCCCCAGTAAGGTCTGGGGCAAAAAGATGATAAAACAGCGGTTGGGATGGGAGGCTAGAATCACCATTGGAAACAAATGACAACTGAGGTTGAAGAACCACCTTGCAATGCTACACGTACACGAAAGAGCTGCTAGCTCTGATATTCTTTGGGTCTAAATAATGGCAACTAAGAACACAACTTTTCTTGTCAAAAAGGTTTAGAGGAGGGTTCTGAATCATCGCAAATGGTGGTTCCTGTAACACCGACATCATCAAATTGAGATCCCGTGGAGTCAAAGGTGACCTAACTGGAGACAATATGTATGACACCATGAACAATTGCACACACCAAGGAATGAGCAGCATCAACCATAATCATAATCAATCAATGCAAATCAATAATTCAAAGTGTAAACATTAATTCTTAACACATCCCCATGTAGAAGACATGTGATTGGAATTTGCATAGATGAATCATGATCAGTGATGCCAGTCAACCAAGAAAAATCATCCAAAATTTGACCGCATTGCTAAGTAATTGTGACCACAATCCCAGTGCTCCAAGGTAAATATTAACACTTCCCCACTTATGCTCTGCATGTACTCTTACCTTAACTCTATTAAAATGCGCCTTCCCCGCACCTTCGCGGTAAATTAATGGCCAATATTTACAATATTTATGTGTGGGGAAGACGCATTTTAATAGGTGGACAACCCAGCCAAACTTCTCCATAGCACGTTTCGTGAGAGAAACGTTGTGCTCCAGACGATGAACAGACTGCTCCCTTAAAAACAGATCATCCAGGTACCTCAAAATAGGCACCCTCTGGGTCATTAGGAGGCCCAGAATTGGGGCCAGGACCTTTGTGAACAGCAAACTTGAAATAAAAATCTGTGTTAGCTCAACCAACCCTATGGTAGCACATATCTATGGAACTTCACTCACCATACAAACATGATTAGCAAAAAAGATTTATTGATATCAAAGGTAAGAAAAAGACATTAAAAAACATCATACATACACTAGCATCAAAGCTATAAAAACAAAAGGACCATCTCTGGACAGGTGGTGCAAATCCACCCAAGTTGTAGAAGCACTGAGAATGCTGCAATACAGCTGAGATTATATCCCCAGGTCTAAACGACCTATGAAAAGTGACCCAAATGAAAAGTGACCCAAATGTTGAATTAAGGTAAAACTGTTGTCCCAAAAAGGAAGGATAGATGTGGTCATACCATGAAGTAAAAGCTATGAGATGATATCAATAGTTCTCCTGAACTGCATTGAAGAACTGTGGACAAGTAGATGATTATATTACGGTAGAAGGTGGCTGCAATGTAGTGAGGGAGCGTTGCTGGGTAACAGTGGTCAAGAGGAGGTATGCAAATGGATAGTGATAACTGCTGATAAGACCCTTGGCAAAGGTTATGTAAAATCTTTATCATGTACCAATGCTTCAACACTCATTTATTCAAAAACTGACAACCCCTCCTTCCTTCTCATATAATTCAACCCATTCAACAAGCAATTTACTAAGCTACTACAAAAAAAGCTCGCTTTGCTGCTATGGAAGTCTTGGAAGTCTTGGTCTTGAATATCTCTAAAGTGAGTCTGGCTGATCAAACATTCACCGAGCTGCTGAAGTCGTGCCCAGATGTTTGTTGCTTCCTCTGGAAGAATCCTCGGATGAACTTACACACAAACATAAATGCATTACAGACTTTCTTTATATATTCTTTTTATTTCTGCACCCTGTTGTCTTTGGACAGTTAATGGTGGGTGTTAGGCCAGTCATTATCCAAACATAGAAAGCCTCAGCATTTGTATCATTTGGATACTAATGCTTAGTGATCTCAAATTGTGCTATTTTGTAAATGAAAAACTGCATTGTAGCAAAAAAAGTCACCGTCAGGGGTGTACCTAAAACATTTGGCACCCAGGGCGGATCCTATATCTGGCACCCCCCCCCCATTTAAAATGTAAAGACACGCACAAAAATTTGTCATTGTAAAAATATGAGCTTAGCCTACCTTAAAAGTGGACTGCATGGGCTGGTGCAAGGATTTTTTTTCTACACAAGTGAAAGTGCAGATTGCATTACAATTGCTCCACAGATATTACATTATGCTACACCACTAATATTACATTATACTCCATCACTAATATTACATTATGCTCCATCACAAATAGTACATCATGCTCCATCACAAATATTACATTATATAATTTTGGAACTGGACAATGAGGAAGCAAAACCAGGTAACGCATCCCATTAAATAAATGAGAATAATTTGTAAAGAACAGGTGGGACTTTAAAGGTACCAAGAACAGTATACAACAGATTTGTACAAAAAATATACATTTTATTTAGACGTATGTTTCTTTAAAATGACGATAAAATGTTCAAAAGCATCATATTTATACAACATATGCAACCACTTCTTACTCTACATGTTTCGCTCATAAGAGCTTCCTCAGGAGCTTTTCAAAGTGTCGCATGAGATTAAATGCTACAAAAGAAAAACAATAATAAGAGAAAAAACAATTATACATAAAAATTGTGACAAATACCAGAAAAAAATTGCATTTCTGAAAGAGAGCAAGACCCTTTTCTGCAGCAAGCTGGCAGAGGACTCGAGCTGTGACTGCTTTCTGAAGCATACTAACTGTAACCGGCAGAGGGAGAAGAGATCAGTGGACTAATACTAAATCTAAAACTAATAAAATACTTTAAAATCCTGTGTACTGTGTTTATTTTTGTCACTTTTTTGGGTGAATGGGTAGGGGTACAATATACTTCATACTCATTCACATAGGGTGGGGGGCCGGGATCTGGGGGTCCCCTTGTTAAAGGGGGCTTCCAGATTCTGATAAGCCCCTGCCCCCAGACCCTGACAACCCCCGGCCAGGGTTGTCTGGAAGAGGCCCTCGTCCTCCATCAACATGGAGACAAGGTGCTTTGGGGTTGGGGGCGCAGGACCCGCCTGCCCCAAAGCATCAACCCCCCCATGTTAAGGGCATGTGGCCTGGTATGGTCCAGGAGGGGGGGGGCGCTCGCTCATTCCCCCTCTCCTAGTGCCCCTAGTCTTTTTGAACTATTTGTTGTTCTTAATAAATATGTATGTAAACTTACTCTTCAACGGTACTACATATTGAAGGACACTGGAAAGCCCTCTGCAACCACTAATATTGTAGAGCCATTGCCTTGTTCCTCTGTGAATGCAAGTGCAGACGATGTCTCTGCCCTCAATATCCTAGAGAAACTTTACACAGAGGTTGAGCATAGTGACTTGCCATCATCTTTCTGCAAGCTTCCTAGTGACATTGCTACAGTCCACATCTCCTTTGCACCAAAATCCTCCTTCTTCCCATATTGGGCTAAGGGTAAATACATCTCGACTTTTTATGATGTGGTCTTTGAATACTTTAGAACGAGATTTAATCATGCCAATACTAAAGGGAATAAATGTAATAAGCACCTTGACCCGCTGGGGTTATCTGTCAATAGTCTTAGGCAGAATCAGGACGTCATCATTCGAAAAGCCGATAAGGGCGGAAGTTTAGTCATCCAAAATAGAGAGGACTACATAGCCGAAGCAATGAGACTACTGGGGGATACAGATACCTATATCAAACTGAAAGGAGACCCTGTTATATAGTACACAAAAGATCTGAAATTACTCTTAGATCAAGCTCTACTTGATGCGATCCTTACCAAAAAATGAGTATCACTTTCTCTAAGTTGGTCCCTGGGTAGACCCATCATTGCAGGGATTGATAGCGTCTCAAGTAATGTGGGATGCTATATTGATCATTTCTTGCAAGGAATAGTGACAAGTCTCCCATCCTTTGTTAGGAATTCTAGCCATATGCTAGAGATTCTGTCACACTACGTATGGCAGCCCAGGTATAGATGGCTTTCCCTGGATGTAGCCTCTCTCTATACATCAATTGACCACATCTATGGCTTAAGGGCAGTCAATCATTATCTGTCCAAAGAAGGTACACTCAATTCTGTGCAGGCTAAATTTGTGCTTGACTGTGTTGACTACTCTCTTACGCACAACCACTTTTCTTTTCTTGGAGAGCATTATTTGCAAACCAAGGGCACGGCTATGGGGGCCAGGTTCGCCCCCAGCTATGCTAACATTTTTATGGGTTATTGGGAGGAATTGTTCATTTGGAACAATAACCCATAGGGGGCGAACCTGGTCCTCTTTGCCAGATATATTGATGATATCCTCATCATTTGGGACGGGACCGATCAGGAATTGCACCTATTTCTCGAGTACTGCATAGACAACCCCCTTGGGATCAAGTTTACTCACGTCATCAGTAGTGATTGCCTTGTATTCTTAGATCTTGAGCTCAGGAGTGACTCTGATGGCAACATCCTTTCCAAAACACATTTCAAACCCAGTAGTGGTAACTGCTTCCTGCATGGTGACAGCAATCACCATCCTAGATGGATTAGGAACGTCCCTTATGGACAGTTCTGCCGTCTAAAGCACACATGCACTAAGAAAAGTGACTACCTGGAACAGAGTGAGACCCTCCGGAATAAATTCCTAGATAAGGGTTATGATCCCACTCTAATTGAGACCGCCTTTAATAAATATGCCCACCTGTACGATGAGCCTCCCGTACATGATCCGCGATCCGCCTCCACTACTAATCAGGACACTATACAAACTCCTTTTTCGACTCAGTACACCAACAAAGCTTTTGAAATACAAAGCATCTTAAGGAAGAATTGAAGCATTCTCAAGCACAATCCAGTGCTGAGTAAGCACCTTCCACATGTATGGCGTGCGGGCATGAGGATTTGCATGTGCGGTGTGCATCTTACACGTCTGCATCATTTTGTGTTGGCGTTCAGGTGTCATTTACTATCATCTATTATTCATATTTATTATCTATTTATTTGTTATTCATTATTATTTATTTTTTATTTGCAGGGGCTACATTGGTCTCTTGCGGGTGCCACATTGTCCTCTGTCCCGCCCATGTTGCTGCCTATATGGTGGCGGAATGGTCAGGCTGACGTCGGGTGGCCACGATGTTTCATTCAGTCTAATGAGCAATCTGCCTTTGACCTCTTTATTTTTGCCCCCAGTAATATGGCGCTGATCAGTCTTCCGCCACCCACGTCACTGACGGGCGACGAATGATGCAGAGGAAGTGACGCTTAGCCCGCCCCTTCCTCCCGCCTGGAGCGCAAACGCACTGGTGTGCGTTCCTGGGACGCGATACCCACTAAGAAGTGATCAGAGTAATGCTGTAGACGCTGGATCATTGCCTTGAGAGGCTACTGAAGGTACTTTTTGTCTCTACCCTGACACCACGGACTGGGGGGGTCCTCTTATTAACCATTTCTGCTCACCACTTGCACATACCATCTCTGCATGCCATATGCACGGTATGCCACGCCTGCAACTAAGGTCTAGCTATGCTCCTACTTTGGGCGGCTTTTTACTAGTATTATTTATTCATATTAATTCACTGTTTGATTTGACCGCCCACTGGGCTGAGGAGCGTAAGGGGGAGGGGCACAAAGGGTGAGGGGCCCTAAGTGCTCTTTCTGATTCACTGATAGTGCTTTCAGGCATATATATATATATATATATATATATATATATATATATATATATATATATATATATATATATATATATATAGGGACTGCTGAAGGAGTGTCCACTGCCGAGCTCTGAGGAAGAAGGGACGTTCCCTTCGAAACGCATCAACTGGTAGTGATGCTTGTGAGTTCCTCTATGACCTTTGGAAGGTTCCGCTCATCCTAGATCGCATGCTGCTAGTCGGTGTACTTTTACATTGTGCCATTTTCTATAACTGCTTGTGAGTAGTTCCTTTTTATCATTATTTTCAATAAATTTTTACCTAAAAGATAATGCACTTGGCTGGTGCGCCCTTTTTTCCCCTTCTTTCTTGTCCCCCCTTTCCTGACCTGCTGGGCTGCGTGCTCGGATAAGGGTCTGGTATGGATTTTGGGGGGACCCCATGTCATTTTTTATGGCGTGGGGGTTCCCCTTAAAATCCATACCAGACCGAAGGGTCCCCATGTCAATTTTTTTTCCATTGTGGCGGGGGTTCCCCTTCAAAATCTATAGCACACAAATCTCACCGCAAGTCGGATCATCATGATCCGACTTCTGGTGTGACTTCTATTCAAATCAATGGGCTCCCATAGAGATAAATCAAATCAAATCTTCAAATAATAAATAGTTAATGGATAATGATGGTGATACCTACTGGGTACATATGTGTGCACATATACAGTTAGGTCCATAAATATTGGGACATCGACACCAGGGGCGTAACTAGAAATAGCAGGGCCCCATAGCAAAATGTTGTATGGGGCCCCCCTGCAAACAGCCCCCCCACAGCTGCCCTAGTGTCAATGCAGCGTGACCTGTGCCACATACAGTGTGACCTGTGCCCAATGCAGCGTGACCTGTGCCTAATACAGCGTGACCTGTGCCCAATACAGCGTGACCTGTGCCCCATACAGCGTGACCTGTGCCCAATACAGCCTGGTCTGCCTGTGCCCCATACAGCCCCACCTATGCAGAAGAAGAGGCAAGCCACCCGGATCAGCAGAGAGCGGGATTGCCCGCTGTACTAGCTTTCATTTGAATTTCCTGTCTTCCCGGGGCTCATCGTCACATAGCCCCACCTCTAGGCCCGACGCCTTTGATGACGTCACATGTCCCACATTGGATCGGCGTTCTGTCTATCAAAGGCACTGGGCCAAAAGGTGGAGCTATGTGATGTGAGCCCCGGAAACACTGGAAGTTCTAATGAAAGCTCTTACATCGGGCAATTCAGCTCTCTGCTGATACGGACAGCTCGCCTCTTCCTTTCCTCTCTCTTCCCCTGCCTGGGAGACTGTGCCAGCGGTGCTCTTATCCTCACTGGGCCCCACTCGGCTGCGGGCCCCATAGCGCCTGCATGGGTCGTTATGGTGGTAGTTACGCCCCTGATCGACACAATTCTAATCTTTTTGGCTCTATACACCACCACAATGGATTTGAAATGAAAAGAACAAGATGTGCTTTAACTGCAGACTTTCAGCTTTAATTTGAGGGTATTTACATCCAAATCAGGTGAACGGTGTAGGTATTACAATAGTTTGTATATGTGCCTCCCACTTTTTAGGGGACCAAAAGTAATGGGACAATTGGCTGCTCAGCTGTTCCATGGCCAGGTGTGTGTTATTCCCTCATTATCCCATTTACAAGGAGCAGATGAAAGATCCAGAGTTCATTTCAAGTGTGCTATTTGCATCATTAGTCATCATTAGGCTGAAAAAACAAAACAAACCCATCAGAGAGATAGCAAAAACATTAGGTGTGGCCAAATCAACTGTTTGGAACATCCTTAAAAAGAAAGAACGCACCGGTGAGCTCAGCAACACCAAAAGACCCGGAAGACCACAGAAAACAACTGTGGTGGATGACCAAAGAATTCTTTCCCTGGTAAAGAAAAACACCCTTCACAACAGTTGGACAGATCAAGAACACTCTCCAGGAGGCAGGAGTATGTGTGTCAAAGTCAACAATCAAGAGAAGACTTCACCAGAGTGAATACAGAAGGTTCACCACAAGATGTAAACCATTGGTGAGCCTCAAAAAAGGAAGGCCAGATTAAAGTTTGCCAAACAACATCTAAAAAAGCCTTCACAGTTCTGGAACAACATCCTATGGACAGATGAGACCAAGATCAACTTGTACCAGAGTGATGGGAAGAGAAGAGTATGGAGAAGGAAAGGAACTGCTCATGATCCAAAGCATACCACTTCATCAGTGAAGCATGGTGGTGGTAGTGTCATGGCGTGGGCATGTATAGCTACCAATGGAACTGGTTCTCTTGTATTTATTGATGACGTGACTGCTGACAAAAGCAGCAGGATGAATTCTGAAGTGTTTCAGGCAATATAATTTCTGCTAATATTCAGCAAAATGCTTCAAAACTCATTGGACGGAGCTTCACAGTGCAGATGGACAATGACCCGAAGCATACTGCGAAAGCAACCAAAGAGTTTTTTAAGGGAAAGAAGTGTAATGTTATGCAATGGCCAAGTCAATCACCTGACCTGAATCCGATTGAGCATGCATTTCACTTGCTGAAGACAAAACTGAAGGGAAAATGCCCCAAGAACAAGCAGGAACTGAAGACAGTTGCAGTAGAGGCCTGGCAGAGCATCACCAGGGATAAAACCCAGCGTCTGGTGATGTCTATGCATTCCAGACTTAAGGCTGTAATTGACTGCAAAGGATTTTCAAACAAGTATTAAAAAGTGAAAGTTTTATGGATGATTGTTTATCTGTCCCATTACTTTTGGTCCCTTAAAAAGTGGGAGGCACATATACAAACGGTTGTAATTCCTACACCGTTCACCTGATTTGTATGTAAATACCCTCAAATTAAAGCTGAAAGTCTGCAGTTAAAGCACATCTTGTTCGTTTCATTTCAAATCCATTGTGGTGGTGTATAGAGCCAAAAAAGATTAGAATTGTGTCGATGTCCCAATATTTATGGATCTGACTGTATAATCATACATGTACACTATACGATAAGCGCTCATGCATATACATACCCACATATGTGCAGTTGTAAACATGTACATGTGCAACAAACGCATGTATACATGTCAGTATATGCAAAAGCACCTTTCTGTCCCAATACTTCCTAGAGGGAACACAATATTATACAAAAAAGAGAGGGGGGGGGGGGAGGAATGAGGTGGGAGTAAAAAAGGGAGTGGTAAAAAAGGGGGGTGGTAAATTTGTGTTTGTTGCCCAATACAAGCTGTTTAGTGGAGAAAACTGGGTGTCCCGTCACCAGTGACCGGGCGACCCACAGAAGCATGACTGGGGGGGAATCACACCAGCAGTTAAAATAATAGTGCTGGTTTTGATCTTCTTTTTCATTTCTCTAGGTGACATGGTATCCAAAGGGAAAATCCAATACGTTTCCTGAGGACACAGCCTTTTGAAAAGTTCTGCTGGGGAAAATTTATCTGGAATTGATTCGAGCACCCAAACTTTTAGATCTTTGGATGATTGCTTATCAGAAAGTGGCAGGGGACACTATGTTTAGGGAGACTAGCATCGACAAATCTGCGATGTTCCCCAAATCTGGCTCGAAGGGCCCTGATTGTATGGCCCACATATAGCATGCCACAAGGGCAAGCTAGACAGTAAACCACAAACATGGAAGAACAGTTCCATGGAAGGTATTTAATGGAATTCAAAAATTGGAAAAAGAATAAATGTACCTCCACTCATATCCCTGACTCCTACTTTTCACGTCCATAATCATTCTAATCTCATTCCCTCCAGAACCAACCACCAGACTGTTACTCCTAGATTTTCCAAATCCAAAACCCCAAGTCTCTTTCCATCTTCTCAAAACCACAGAGCAGTATCTTCCTCCAACAATGAATCTGAGACCCACAGGCCAACATCTGTACATCCCACAGGTGACACCAATCTGAGTTGTACAGATACCACCATCAATAGAGATTTGTCCAATACTACATCTGCCTTAGGTGCACTAACCACTTCTATTATAGCGAGAGAGGACACCACCCCTACCACTCCATTGATCCCTTCACCACTATCCATGATGCACCAGGTGCACTAGGTATAGTTGAAAACTTGTTCCTACTTGTGATATTTCAATTACGCCCTTGGCTCCAGCCAGGGATAGTGATCTTACACATGATGTGGCTGGAAACATTGGCCACTCACCTGGTTCTCCTAGTGCTCTCAATAAATCAACTTTTTTAAGCCTAACCCCCCGATCCAGCTCCAACAGGAGAGGTGGGAGAGGGGGCAGATCTAAACATGCCATACCCAGAAAAAAAGTGGAGACTGTAAAGATCTTCAATTTCTCTTCTATTAAATTTACTGATGATGAACTATCATTATTACAACAAGGTCTAAAATTTGCCCCTACCATTCCACCTAATCCATTTACCATCTTCAAAGATTTGAACAAATTCATCCGAAATATTACCCCCAAGAGACACTTTAGTCTACAGGCCAAAAAACACAAAGATACCAATGTTGACACCATCCCAGTGCCTGACACCATATTCGATACCTTTATAGAAATATGAGCCTTAAGCGATTTGGTGGAACTATGGGAGGATTGTGATAATATGGAGCAAGTTCTTGGATTGCAACTAGCTCATTCTCCACCTATTAAACATACCTCCTTTAAGCCGAAATCTATTTTCAACCCCACACATAACAAAGGCCCCTACATAGAATCATTTTATCAGGTGGTATATTCAGAACTTCTGGATATATGTAAAAACTCCAAATCCACACATAATAAAGCCAATCTCACCCCTTAAGAACATCTAGCTATAAACAATTTAAGTAAGAACGAACAAATAATCATCAAAATGGCAGACAAAGGCGGTGGTATAGTCATTCAAGACAGAGACACCTATCTTGATGAATCACACCGCCTACTTTCTGATCGTAGCACATATACAAAACTAAAAACAGAACCTTTACCAGATTTCATCAAGGAATCCAAGAGTTTGATTACTATGGCTTCATCCGAGGGAGTCCTTTCTAAAGCTGAAGCCTCTTTCTTCCATAGAGAATATTACACTGTACCGTACTTCTACCACCTTCCAAAGATGCACAATAACCTTGAGAATCCTCCTGGATGTCCCATTGTGACGTCCATGGAGAGTATTACCACCAGTTATTCTCTCTACATTGATCAATTCCTCCAACCTCTGGCCCAGGCCCTGACACGTACCTCGTATGTGAGCCTGATGTGCAGAGGGAGACCTCTCGTACAGCCCTGGTTCCCAGATCACTGGAGTTGAGGACAGTGACCGTAGAAGCACAGCGGGGTATGAGTGCCTGGTGGATTCTCTGGAACTGGAGATGATGTCCACTGGGAGACACTGGAACTGGCTGGAGTGCCGGGTGCAGGTAAGCTGGATACAAGTCAGCACGCTGCAGGTAAGCTGGATGCAGGTCAGCAGAATGCAGGTCAGCTGGATGCAGGTCAGCAGGATGCAGGTAAGCTGGATGCAGGTCAGCAGGATGCAGGTAAGCTGGATGCAGGTCAGCAGGATGCAGGTCAGCAGGGTGCACACAGCAGGCAGAAGCAAGGTCAGACAAGCCGGGTCATACACAGTGGATCAGTTCAACAGAATCGGCAAGCAAGGAATAGTCAAGTTCAGGCTGGTTTCCGGTAACAGGAGATCAGGCAGGCAGGTAAACAGAATCAGAGTCAGGGAAAGCCAAG
Organism: Lithobates clamitans; assembly: GCA_037952925.1. Lineage (NCBI taxonomy): Eukaryota > Metazoa > Chordata > Amphibia > Anura > Ranidae > Lithobates > Lithobates clamitans. The sequence goes on along the minus strand of JBBGZY010000239.1, from coordinate 15,908,983 downwards.
GTTCAGGGTTGGAGACAGCAGCGTGGTCAGAGAGCCAGGTCAGGTGATCGGATGCTGATTACAGGAACAGGTCACAGGTGAAGCTGCAGATCAAACAGCAAGAGCTGAATGGTGGAAGCCCCTCTTAAAGGCCACTGGGCGCCAAACCCGCGTCACTGTGCGTGCGATCTCCGCGATCGGCACATGCGCATTGGCGCACGCCTGTACGTTACTGGGAACATGTTGGTGGGGATGCGCCTGAGCCCTGTTGCAGGTCTGGAAGTAGCATGTCCATGACATTGCCCCCCCCTTAAGGGCAACCTCCGGGTGCCCAAAAGAGCTCTTTTCTGAGGATGTTTGCGGAAGAAGGCCTGGATCAATTCTTGAGCATGCACATTTTGCTTAGGTTCCCATGAGTTCTCCTCTGGTCCATAACCCTTCCATTTGATTAAAAATTGAAGTTGGTTACCTCTCCTCCTGCAGTCTACGACAGCCTCCACCTCATACTCCTCGTCCTTATTATTAATAACGGGTCCGGGTGTCCCCGATCCTCTGTCCGGGAAAGGGTTGGGTACTGTGGGTTTAAGCAGAGACACGTGAAACACTGGGTGCACTTTGAGCGACTCAGGCAGGGTAAGTTCATAGGAGACCTCATTCAATTTCCTTTTAACTGGGAAAGGGCCAATGAATCTGGGTGCCAGCTTCTTTGAAGGGCAAGCCATCTTGAGGTTGGTGGTAGATAACCACACCTGATCACCTGGTTGGAGACGTAATTCACCTCTTCTCTTCCTGTCATAAAGCCTCTTGTTGGTTGCCTGCGCCTTGGCCAAAGCTTCTTGCAACAACTTGTTGTTGCGACCCAGGAATTCGACAGTGCTTTGTACTGCTGGAACAGGAGATTCCGGAATAATGTTAGGCAGGAAGACAGGATGGAACCAAAGAACGGTGACTGACCTGTGGCTGAATGGCTGGCATTGTTGAAAGCAAATTCCGCTAGAGGCAAAAGTGCTACCCAATCAACTTGGACAAATGAGGTAAAGCAACGGATGTACTGTTCCAGGGTTTGGTTCGTCCTTTCAGTTTGTCCGTTAGTCTGGGGGTGGAAAGCAGATGACATGGTAAGTTCAATTTTCGGAATTTGGCATAGTGACCTCCAGAAGCGGGAGGTGAACTGGACTCCCCTGTCAGATACAATGTTGGTTGGTACCCCGTGCAGCCTTACGATCTCCCTGATGAACACCCGGGCGGTTTCCAAAGCAGATGGCGTACTCTTTAGGGGTATGAAGTGGGCCATCTTAGACAGACGGTCAACTACTACAAAGATAGCTGTATGTCCTTCAGAAGGGGGTAGTTCCACTACAAAGTCCATGGCAATCATGCTCCAAGGTCTGTCAGGAATTGGTAGTGGTCTGAGGAGGCCCCAGGACTTGGTCCTGGCAGACTTGCTTTGGGTACAGATGACACATGACTTAACATAGTCCTTGCAATCTTCCTCAAGCTTCGGCCACCAAAACATGCACTGGATTAGTTCATGAGTCTTGTGAACCCCAAAATGTCCGGCCAGCGGGTGGTCGTGACACAGGCTCAGCACTTCTGTCCGGCAACTTTCTGGCACAAAAGTTTTGCTGTCCTTCCAAAGCATCCCATCCCTGGGTATCGAGATTGATCCTGGAGGACCGGACACCCCCTCTGAGGCTTGTTTTAGACCGGACATCAGGTCTGTCTGGAAAAGCAGAAAGTTGCCCTCAGATAAGATGGTGTCCGGAATTGAAGTTTCCTTGGGGTCATCGTACATCCGAGAGAGAGCGTCAGGCTTGATGTTCTTTGATCCTGGCCGGTAGGTGATGTGAAATGAAAATCTGCAAAAGAATAACGCCCATCATGCCTGACGCGGCTTCAAAAGTTTGGCAGTTCGTAAATATTGCAGATTTTTATAATCCGTGTAGATAAGTATGGGATGTGCCGCTCCCTCTAGCAGGTATCGCCATTCTTCGAGTGCGGCTTTAATGGCCAAAAACGGTCCCCCACATCGTAATTCTTCTCTGCAGGCGAAAGCTTCCGAGAGAAGAAAGCTATGGGGTGCATGAAATCCTTGAGTCCTTGGCGCTGAGAAATAACTGCCCCCACAGCTGTTTCTGAGGCATCAACCTCGAGTAGGTAAGGAAGAGAGGGATCCGGATGGCTCAAGATGGGAGCAGAGGTAAAGAGTCCCTTTAGGGTAGAAAAGGCAGCTTGAGCCTGGGGATTCCACTGGAATCGGACATTTTGTCTTGTTAGCTTAGGTGATCGGAGAGATAATTGCAGAAAATCCTTTGATGAACCTTCTGTAAAAATTGGCAAAGCCAACAAAACGTTGCACCCCCTTTTTATCTGAGGGTGCAGGCCAGTCCAGAACAGCTGTGACCTTTTGTGGGTCCATCTTGAACCCTTCTGTGGAAATTACCAGGCCCAGAAATTGGATACTCTGCTGCTCAAATTCACATTTTTCTGGTTTGGCGTATAAGCCATGCGGAGTCGGCAGAGTACCATCTTGACGTGTTTCCGGTGCTGATCCAAGGATGAGGAAAAGATCAGGATATCATCTAAGTAGGCTATGACGAAAATGTCCAGATAGTCTCTGAAGATATTATTCATCAGGTGCTGGAAGGTAGCAGGGGCATTACACAGGCCGAAGGGCATCACTAGATATTCGTAATGGCCAAACCTGGTACGGAGGGCCATTTTCCACTCATCCCCTGCACGAATGCGAACCAAATTGTAGGCCCCACAAGGATCGGGTTTGGTGAACACAACAGTAGTTCTTAATCTTTGAAAAAGCTCAGGTACCAGGGGTAAGGGATACCGGTTCTTGACCGTGACCTTGTTCAGCTCCCGGTAATCCACACAAGGACGCAATGAGTGGTCCTTCTTCTCCACAAAAAAGATCCCTGCCTCAGCCAGGGAGGGGTATGGCCGGATGAACCCCCTCTTAAGGTTTTCGTCAACATATTCCTTTAAAACCTCCAACTCCCGCTCAGACAGAGGGAATATTCGCCCAAAGGGGATTTCAGCTCCGGGCAGTAACTCAATCGGGCAATCGTAGGAACGATGAGGAGGAAGTGTCTCTGCCCCTCGTTTACTAAAAACGTCTAAGAACTCGTGATACTGTTCAGGTACTGCTGAGTCGGCTTCCAGGCACAGCAAAGGGCCAGATATCTTGGAAGGTAAGGGCAAACAATGTTCTTGACAGTAGAGGGACTGAAACTTGATCTCTCCGGAGCCCCAGTCAATTTGCGGGTTGTGGGCCTGAAGCCACGGTAGACCCAGATGATCGGGAACAGAGGGGAAGCAATAGCATCAAACTTAAGCAGTTCCTTGTGGTTCGAGACAGTAATTACAGGCAGTGGGGGGAGTCTCTTGAGTCACCTGGCCAGATTTTATACGGGATCCATCTGCCAAGAAAACGGAAAGTCCTTGAGCCCTGTGCTGGAGTGGAATGCGTTGTTGGTTGGCAAAGTTCAAATCAATAAAACAACTGCATGCACCAGAGTCTATTATTGCAGTAACAGACACAGTCTTTGCAGAAAACTGAAGGGTGATGGGAATAGCCAGGTGAGTAGAGAGAGCTGGGTGACTGTGTGGTGGGATGGATGAAGATCTACGGTACTTGGCAGGACATGAATGTACATAATGGCCCGGTCCCCCGCAGTACAAACACAGGTTGAGCTGTTGCCGACGTAGACGTTCCTCGGCAGACAATGCGGGTCTCATTAGTCTGACCTGCCCAGATTTATGAAAGTCCGGTATTAGTTTGGTTGGTGCAGAATTAACTGGGACCGGTCTAAGGGGAACAGGACGAGAGGTCGTAGGCACTTGGGGTAACATCCAAGTTGGTTGAGTCTGCTGGGTCACCCTCTTCATCCTGCGTTCCCGAAGACGACGGTCTATCTGAATAGTTAGGGTCATCAAGGATTCCAGGGAATTTGGTACACCGACCCGAGCCAGTTCATCCTTTAGTCCTTCTGACAAGCCTAGGCGAAACTGGTGCCGTAAAGCTGCATGGTTCCACTGGGTATCCGTGCTCCATCGTCTAAAGTCCGTTATATAATCTTCGACCACTCTGCGGCCCTGCTGGAGCGTGCTAAGAGCAGCTTCGGCAGTGGAAGTTCGTTGGGGGTCATCATATAAGAGTGACATTGCGTCGAAGAAGGATGACAAAGAGTCCAGAGAAACATGGTGTTCTTCCAGCAGGTGATGAGCCCAGGCTTGTGGTTCTCCCAGCAGAAGTGAGACAACAAATCCCACCTTGGTGTTTTCCCGTGAAGAGGTTAAGGGTAGTAAGGAAAAGTACAGCTCACATGCATTACGGAAAGTCCGAAACTTGCTTCGATCCCCAGAAAACTTCTCCGGAATTGGGACCCTGGGTTCTTGAGTTAACATCATTACAGGGAGTGCGGGGGAAGCCTCTGATGACAACCCACTGGAAGAAAGGTTTGTAATACTCGTCAGGGACTGCACTTGTCTCACCAGGTGTTCATAGCTGTCCTGAAGGGATTTCACCTCTTGAGTGAGGACGGAGAGTAATTGACAGATTTCATCAGTAGCAGAGGTCCCTCTTGCAGGCTCAAGCATGGCTGTTTGATACTGACAGAAGCACAGCGGGGTATGAGTGCCTGGTGGATTCTCTGGAACTGGAGATGATGTCCACTGGGAGACACTGGAACTGGCTGGAGTGCCGGGTGCAGGTAAGCTGGATACAAGTCAGCACGCTGCAGGTAAGCTGGATGCAGGGCAGCAGAATGCAGGTAAGCTTGATGCAGGTCAGCAGGATGCAGGTAAGCTGGATGCAGGTCAGCAGGTGCAGGTAAGCTGGATGTAGGTCAGCAGGATGCAGGTCAGCAGGATGCAGGTCAGCAGGGTGCACACAGCAGGCAGAAGCAAGGTCAGACAAGCCGGGTCATACACAGTGGATCAGTTCAACAGAATCGGCAAGCAAGGAATAGTCAAGTTCAGGCTGGTTTCTGGTAACAGGAGATCAGGCAGGCAGGTAAACAGAATCAGAGTCAGGGAAAGGCAAGGTTCAGGGTTGGAGACAGCAGCGTGGTCAGAGAGCCAGGTCAGGTGATCGGATGCTGATTACAGGAACAGGTCACAGGTGAAGCTGCAGATCAAACAGCAAGAGCTGAATGGTGGAAGCCCCTCTTAAAGGCCACTGGGCGCCAAAGCCGCGTTACTGTGCGTGCGATCTCCGCGATCAGCACATGCGCATTGGCGCACGCCTGTTCGTTACTGGGAACCTGTTGCTGGGGATGCGCCTGAGCCCTGTTGCAGGTCTGGAAGTAGCATGTCCATGACAGGCCCTCTCCTCGTATATCCGGGATGGTACCCACCTCCTCGATTTATTACAACTATATACTTGGGAACCAACATATCTGTGAGTATCTTTGGATGTGTGTTCATTTCACACCTCGATCCCGCATGAGGTTGGACTACAGGCGGTTTTGCATTTTTTATCTGAGGACAGTGACATCAATTCCAGACAGTCACAGTTTATTCTGACAGTGACCAGATTCTGTCTGGAACATAATTACTTTAATTTTGAGGATGATTATTACTTTCAGAAGACTGGGATGTTAAGGGGGCAAATTTTGCCCCCATAGCACTCCCAGGGAACAAATGGGAACAAAACCCATTCGCAGCGCACATGGTCGTCTATGCGCGCTACATCAATGATATTATCATCATCTGGAATGGTCCTCTTCATACTGTACAGAAATTTCTATCACATTGCAACTCCAACACCTTTGGTCTTTCTTTCACGTCAGAAATAAATACCATCTCTCTTTGTTTTTTGGACTTGGAACTCAGTCACCAAGAGTCCACGATTATAGCTAAAAGTTACACCAAGCCCACATCAGGAAATTCTTTTTTACATTTCACCAGCTGTCACCATCCAAGATGAGGCAAAAATTTCCCCAAAAGTCAATTTTGCCAGTTACGGCACAATTGTACTAGGCTAGAAGATTATAATGCACAAAGTGTTCATCTCAAACAGAAATTTATAGAGAAAGGCTACCCCCCAGACCTCATCGATTAGGCTCATATGGTTTACAATAGCAATGACATTCCAAAATCAAAACAGCGATCACAAGAAAATCTAGGAACAAGATTCACAACTCAATATCACAACAAACACTGGAAAATGGAGAGAGTTTTTAAAAAACCCTGGTCTATATTACAGCAAGACCCACACTTAAATACCACTATTCCTACAGTGCCACAATTTGCCTATAGGAAGGCTCCGAATATAAAAGGGAAAGTCGCTCCTAGCAAAATTAAATCGGCCCAATCTATATCCAATAACATTCAACTAACACTCATTCCTCTGGTGAACATGTTCAGTGTGTTTTCAGTGAACGGGGCCATGTATTGTAACATCCTGGATGAGAACCTTCTTCGCTCAGCCAGAACACTGAAGATGGGTCATGGGTGGGTCTGCCAGCATGACAATGACCCAAAACACCTGCAAGGCAACAAAGGAGTGGCTCAAGAAGAAGCACATTAAGGTCATGGAGTGGCCTAGTCAGTCTCCAGACCTTAATCCTATAGAAGATTTATGGAGGGAGCTGAAACTTCAAGTTGCCAAGAGACAGACAAAAAACCTTAAGGATTTAGAGAAGATCTGTAAAGAAGAGTGGGCTACTAAGATGTGTGCAAACCTGGTCACCAGCTACAAGAAACGTCTTACCTCTGTGGTTGCCAACAAGGGTTTCTCCACTAAATCATGTTTTGCTTGGGGTTCAAATACTTATTTTACTCACTGAACTGCAACTTAATTTATAACATTTGTATCATGTTTTTTTTCTGGATTTTTAGTTGATATTCTGTCTCCATCATTTAAAATGCGCCTATGATAAAAATTATAGACCCTTCATTTCTTTGTAAATGGGCAAGCTTACAAAACCTGCAGGGGATGATAGATAGATAAAGTGCAATTGAACTTTAAAGAGTCAAAATTACAACACTAAGTTACTGGGTTGCACACTGAAGTTTATTGGCTCAAATAGGTTATAGGAGGTAAAAGTGACTGCTATACAGTGGGGGAGATTTAAGACCCCTTTCATACTGAAGGTAATTTTCAGACATTTTAGCGCTAGAAATAGTTCCTGTAAAGACCCTGAAAACTGCCTCCCATGCCTCCCCAGTGTGAAAGCCTTAGTGCTTTCACTGAGTGCTTTCATACTGGGGTGGTGCGCTTGCGGGACGTTACAAAAAGTCCTGCAAGCAGCATCTTTAAGGCGGTTTGGGAGCGCTGTATACAGTGCTCCTAAACCACCCTTGCCCATTGCAATGCATGGGCAGCGAAAAGTGACTGAAAAGCGCTTCTGAAGCACTGCAACACGGGCAGTTTCAACCCTTTCTTTGTCCGCAAGTGAGGGTTAAAAGCGCGCACTATTGGCCGAAAAGCACTGCTAAAAATGTGGTAAAGCCCTGCTAAAATGAGCAGAGCTTTACCGCTAACGCGGCGCTGCTACAGTGTTAAAGTAGCCTAAGGCTGGTAAACACAGGCCTAATGTCAGCCAGTATTGGGCGGTTCTAGTGAAACCGGGCGACATTCGGCCAATGTGTACAGCAGAATGCCTAACAAAAGTTAGTCTAATGACCAGCATTAATCGAACGGGCATGTGGGAAAATCAGCATCAGAATAGCACTTGCAGCCATTGGCTGAGAACGCTCATCAGTGCGCTCTGTTGGGGGGGGGGGGGGCAGACCCACTGCCAGAACACAATAGCTAAGCTATTAGCTCAGCTTATAGCCTGCTGGGTTGAATGAAAAAAAAAACTCCCCGTGTGTACCTAGCATTATTAACCACTTGCCGACCGGCTCACGCCAATATATGTCGGCAAAGTGTCACGGGTGTGCAAAATGACGTACCAGTACATCACTACGTCATCGGTGGCTATCGGGCGCGCGCACGCCACCAGCGGCACGTGCGCCCACTAGGAGCGTGCCTGCGGGTCGGTCAGTGGCCTGCAATCATGGCGCGGAGAGGCAGAACGGGGAGATGCCTATGTAAACAAGGCATTTCCCTATTCTGCCTAGCAACATGACAGGGATCTACTGCTCTCAGTGATCAGAAGCAGTGATCTCTGTCATGTTCTAGTGAGCCCATCCCCCCTACAGTTAGAACACGCTGAGGGAAAACACCTAACCCCTTGATCGCCCCCTAGTGTTTAACCCTTTCCCTGCCAGTGTCATTTACGCAGTAATCAGTGCATTTTTATAGCACTGATCGCTGTATAAATGACAATGGTCCCAAAATAGTCTCAGTCATGATAAAAATCACAGATCGCCACCATTGCTAATAAAAAAAAAATTAATAATACAAATGCCATAAATCTATCCCCTATTTTGTAGACGCGTTAACTTTTGTGCAAACCAATCAATGTATGCTTTTTTTTTACCAAAATATGTAGAAGAATACATATTGGCCTAAACTGAGGAAGAAATTAGTTTTTTTATATATTTTTTGGGGAGATTTATTATAGCAAAAAGTAAAAAATTGCTTTTTTTTTCAAAATTGTCGCTCTTTTTTTGTTTATAGCAAAAAAAAATAAAAACCGCAGAGGTGATCAAATACCACCAAAAGAAAGCTCTATTTGTGGGGAAAAAGGACATTGGTTTTGTTCCGGTACAGCGTCACACGACCACGCAATTGTCAGTTAAAGCTTCGCAGTGCTGTATCACAAAAAAGAGCTTGGTCAGGAAGGGGGTAAATCCTTCCAAGGCTGAAGTGGTTAAAACAGGAGCACACATAATCTTGTGCAGCTCTACATAGTAACCAATGAGCTTCTTACTTCAGCTTGTTCAATTAAGCTTTGACAATAAAACCTAGAAGCTGATTGGCATAGGTGCACTACATTCCGTGTCCTTTAATTTTAGTAAATCTCCCCTATTGTGTTTATGGAGTCAAAATCTAATTTAAAATACTGTACTAAATCCATATGCCGAATTTATCTTCCTTGTAAAAGCAATTGGTTGATCTATAGATCCAGGCAGATGAAGTTACATTCCAGGAATTTTCCAGTAAAAGTTGAGAATAGCCTCTCCTCCCAAGCCACCCCTTTATTCAGATATGCCATACATTCCATTAAAGCACCAAAGCGAACAGAAACAGCAAAAAAACCTCCCCCATTTTATCCCACATTTAAACTATGCTTTGACTTGAGATTATAATAAAGTTATGCATTTTCTAACAAAAATCATTAACTGTATTTTAAATACTGCTAGTACTTAGGCTGTTAAAGGAATGGACAGCAACATAAGCCGATCAGGACTGTGTTGCTTTGCTTAGTGCTGTCAATCTAACATTGTTAATCTGCTTACCAGAAGGAAAAACATCATGGTGACAACATCACATCACTGCTGCTGTTCATATATATATATAGCAGTGGCGTAGCGTGGGGGGTGCAGGGGGTGCCGTGGCCCCGGCCGCCATGTTAAGTGTCCAGCGCCCTGTGATTGGGCGTATGAGGGTCATGTGAGGCGTAGGGCTGGCCTGTCCTCGATCGCTCCTGAAGTCCCGACTCCGCACATGACCCCCCATACGCCCAACCACAGGGCGCTGGATACTGAACATGGCAGCAGGCAGAGCGCAGGGGAGAGAAGAAAGTGAGCAGCCGCTGTGTTCTCCTCCTCATCCGGATCGATGCAACCAGGATAAGAAGGTGAGTGAGACTCCCTCGTGAGAGTCATGTTACTGGCCGGGGGGGGGGGGAGAGAGACTGTAGGCAGGACAGTGTAGTGTAGTATAGTATGGAGGTCAGTGTAGTGTAGTGGTCAGTATGGGGGGCAGTGTAGTGGATGGTGTAGTGTAGTATAGTGGACAGTGTAGTATAGTGGTCAGTATAGTGGTTAGTGTAGTATAGTATAGTGGTTAGCATAGTGGTCAGTATAGTGTAGTTTAGTATGGAGGTCAGTGTAGTGTAGTATAGTGGTTAGTATGGTGGTTAGTGTAGTGGACAGTATAGTGGTCAGTATAGTGTAGTGGTCAGTGTAGTGTAGTATGGTGGTCAGTATAGTGGACAGTGTAGTGTAGTATAGTGGTCAGTGTAGTATGGTGGTCAGTATAGTGTAGTATAGTGGTCAGTATAGTGGTTAGTGTAGTATAGTATACTGGTTAGTATAGTGGTCAGTATAGTGTGGTTTAGTATGGAGGTCAGTGTAGTGTAGTGGGCAGTATAGTATAGTGGACAGTGTAGTATGGTGGTCGGTGTAATGTAGTATAGTGGACAGTGTAGTATAGTGGTCAGTGTAGTGTAGTATGGTGGTCAGTATAGTGTAGTATAGTAGTCAGTGTAGTATAATGGACATTGTAATGTAGTATAGTGGACAGTGTAGTATGGTAGTCAGTATAATGTAGTGTAGTGGACAGTGTAGTGTAGTGGTCAGTGTAGTGTAGTATAGTGGTCAGTATAGTATAGTGGACAGTGTAGTATGGTGGTCAGTGTAATGTAGTATAGTGGACAGTGTAGTATAGTGGTCAGTGTAGTATGGTGGTCAGTATAGTGTAGTATAGTGGTCAGTGTAGTATAATGGACATTGTAATGTAGTATAGTGGACAGTGTAGTATGGTAGTCAGTATAATGTAGTGTAGTGGACAGTGTAGTGTAGTGGTCAGTGTGGTGTAGTATAGTGGTCAGTATAGTGGTTAGTGTAGTATAGTGGTCAGTATAGTGTAGTTTAGTATGGAGGTCAGTGTAGTGTAGTGGACAGTGTAGTATAGTGGTCAGTGTAGTGTAGTATAGTGGACAGTGTAGTATAGTGGACAGTGTAGTGGACAGTGTAGTATAGTGGTCAGTGTAGTATAGTGGACAGTATAGTGTAGTATAGTGGACAGTGTAGTATAGTGGACAGTATAGTGTAGTATAGTGGTCAGTGTAGTGTAGTATAGTGGTCAGTGTAGTGTAGTATAGTGGTCAGTGTAGTGTAGTATAGTGGTCAGTGTAGTATGGTGGTCAATATAGTGTAGTATAGTGGTCAGTGTAGTGTAGTATAGTGGTCAGTGTAGTGTAGTATAGTGGTCAGTGTAGTATGGTGGTCAGTATAATGTAGTATAGTGGACAGTGTAGTATGGTGGTCAGTGTAGTGTAGTATAGTGGTCAGTGTAGTGTAGTATAGTGGACAGTGTAGTATAGTGGTGAGTATAGTGTGGTATAATGGACAGTGTAGTATAGTGGTCAGTGTAGTATGGTGGTCAGTATAGTGTAGTATAGTGGACAGTGTAGTGTAGTATAGTGGACAGTGTAGTATGGTGGTCAGTATAGTGTAGTATAGTGGTCAGTGTAGTGTAGTATAGTGGACAGTGTAGTATAGTGGTCAGTGTAGTATGGTGGTCAGTATAGTGTAGTATAGTGGACAGTGTAGTGTAGTATAGTGGACAGTGTAGTATGGTGGTCAGTATAGTGGTCAGTGTAGTGTAGTATGGTGGTCAGTATAGTGGTCAGTGTAATGTAGTATAGTGGACAGTGTAGTATAGTGGTCAGTGTAATATAGTATAGTGGACAGTGTAGTATAGTGGTCAGTGTAATGTAGTATAGTGGACAGTGTAGTATAGTGGACAGTGTAGTGTAGTATAGTGGTCAGTATAGTGTAGTATAGTGGACAGTGTAGTATGGTGGTCAGTATAGTGGACAGTGTAGTGGTCAGTGTAATATAGTGGACAGTATAGTATAGTGGTCAGTGTAGTATAGTGGACAGTATAGTATAGTGGTCAGTGTTGTATAGTGGACAGTATAGTATAGTGGTCAGTGTAGTGGACAATATAGTGTAGTGGTCAGTATAGGAATCAGGTAGGTCAGTACTATTGTATTTGAAGGGATAGCTAAAAGTCCGCAGGTTAGGGGGGGCGCAAATTACTTGCCTTGCCCCGGGTGCTGACAACCCACGCTACGCCACTGATATATAGCATTCTGGGGCAAGCAGGTGACACCAATGGTAATAAAGGAGGTGGAGTCACCTTTCTGGCACTGTTGCTAGAGCATCCATTAAAAATAATGGAAAAAACATTCTTGTAACACTCATGGCCAACATCCGTATTGTACAGATTTAGAAAAAGAGAAAAAAAGATTTGGACTATACAGGCCAAACACAGGGTAACAAAATCATAGAATTTTATTGCACAACAAGTTTAAAAAAGCTCATACAATGTGTATGTATCTTAATAACTAAAACCAATTGTAGAATGGTGCTTATGAGATCAGCTGTATATATTGTGACATTGGGGATTGTTCAGCTCACGTGGATAGATGCGTTTTGGTGCAGTGAGTCCACATCAGAGAGGCATTTATAGTTAAGGGCCTGGTAGCCCACCTTTATTAAAGGGAAAAACAAAACAAAAGTCCATCCAGGAATCCCACGCAGGGGTCCAAGCTTCAATTAAATACACAAAATCCAAATGAAAATGCTAGCCCACCTAGCTACTCTTCAGCAGTACTGCTGCTATAGGTACAGGCCCCTCAAATGAGCTGCTTGGATGCACACAGTCTTAGGCTCCTTGGCTGCACACAGCTTCAAGCCCTTCAGCGCACACAGCTTTGGGCTCCTTGGACGCACACAGCTTTGAAGCCCTTCAACGCACACAGCTTTGAAGCCCTTCAACACACACAGCTTTGAAGCTTCTTAATGCACACAGCATCTATCCTCACACAGACACTTACTAACAGCCAGTGCTCCAACTTCACCTTCCTCCTCCTTCTGCTCTCACCAGCCCTTCGTTATATGGGCTGTGTGCACCTGGGCACACACCCTGCTGGCTGTCCACAAGACCCGGACACAGGGTTGGAGATCCCGTCCCACCCAAGACTCTGAAGGATCTCCAAACTACAGAGCCCCATAAGGAACTAGCAAAACCTGGAGAAAACTGCCAGAGCAGTTTTATCTGTTTCAAATTTACGCTCTGTAGCTGTGCACTCAGCTGATATGCAGACTCTGTGTCCACTTTAACCCCATTTTCATAGGGACAGAGCCTTGCTCTGCCACAATATTCATACACCGATCAATATTGCTATGCTTTGCACAATACAATGCTGGTAGAAAAGTCTTCATTTGTTGACATGTTTCACCATGATTAGCTTCATCAGGACTCATGAAAACATTATAGCAATCAACTATGAATAAACATTGACATTTAGATAATATCTAGTCACATAGCAACACAGAGTATTAGTGCATCTACTGCATAGGACACACCCCTGCACTATAAGCACGAACATGCAAAAAAGCCCACTGGGCGAGCATCAGGGTATCAATACCTCAAAGTATCAGACTACCTTGATACTCCGATGCCCGCCCAGGGGGCTGTTCTGCATGTTGGTGCTTATAGCGCGGAGGTATATCCTATGCAGTAGACGCACTAATACACTGTGTTACTATGTATATAGATATTATCTATATGTCAATATGTCTATTTTTTCATAGATGATTGGTATAATGGTTTCATGAGTCCTGATGAAGCTAATCTTGGTGAAACGCGTCAACACATGAAGACTTTTCTACCAGCATGGTATTGTGCAAAGCATAGCAATATTGATCGGTGTATGAGTATATACAGTTGATCTCATAAGCACCATTCTACAACTGGTTTTAATTGGTTTTAATTATTAAGATACAAGCTTTTTTAACCTTGTTGTGCAATAAAATTCTATGATTTTATATATGATTTTGTTATCAATTTTCTTTTTATTAAGTGTATTAAAAGAAACACATAATATTCATCATACCACCATATCATCATACCACCTTCAAAATTACATACATTAATAACTCGTTTTACACTACCAATAAATAGTTTGGGTGATATCCTCTACTTCCCTATTTTTTTTATATGATTTTGTTACTCCGTGTTTCGCCTGTATAGTCCAAATCTTTTTTTTCTTTTTCTAAATCATTAGAAATAGTGGGGCCCCATACAGCTTGCCTGACAGCCCCATCTACCCCCTACCCCACCATCAACCCACACAGAGAAGGAACTTTAAGTTCCTTTTTGTGCATGCACAACATTCCTACCATTTGCAACTCCCAGAAATTCAGTAAACATTTGCAGGGCCTCTTTAGTGCAGTAGTAGGGGCCAGGGATAGAGATGGGACTATTTGCAGATTTTTTTTAGATCAGGTGTAGTAATCCTCTGGGCTGCAGCTCCCAACAATTAAACTATAGTTTTAGCCTTCCATTGCTTATTCATATAGAGAAGAAGGGGCTGGAACAGAGGAAATTTTTAATCCCTAAGGGCCACATCCACAGTATATATTTTTGTCATATGTTTAGTTGTCTTGTCCAGTGTAGCTTCAAAACAAGTTGCAACCTTTAGTATAACTAACAATAAATGGACACACATCCGGCTATATTCATACAGAAACAGTTTGCAGCAAGCATACAGAATAAAACAATACTGTTTTAAATGCTTCACAAACACGCTGACTAGGGGAAAAAACCTCACTCATACAATTATCTTCATGTCCCAAGGATATTAAATCATAAAAATGTGGAGTGTGATAAGCAATTATTAAACAGCTCTGTTGGTAAGTGCACACCAGTGAATAACCTTTTGAAATCCTCCTATACGGAAAATGTTATGCGCATCTAAACCCAAGAACAAAAATGTAATTTATAGAATTTTTTATTTTATTTTCACTTGGTAATCTTGCCAGTAACACACTTGTCCTAGGGTGACAGCACCTTCCTGTACTTTATCTATTGAGCAGCAGCACTGTCACCCTAAAATGGGAAGTGTGTTAAAACTATAGAACTCCCACTCTCAACTGTGGCACTGTTTATACTGCCTATAACATTAAGATTCTGATGGGTAAGCATTTTATTAATGTATTTAAGTTTGAGATCTATGCAGCCAAGCTAAGCAAAAGGAAATCTGTGACTGCTCTTTTCATACTGTATAACTGGGCTTTAATAATGAAATTCACAGCTGGAGATGGCAAGTGAACCAAAGGAAGCCTTGTATCCAGTGGCGGCTGGTGCGCGATAATTTGGGGATGCCCCCCCCCCGTCAGGAGACGAGTCGGTCCACCCCCCCTCCCCGGGGAAGTGAATGCAGGGAATGCCCCTGCGCGAGACAGATGGCCCCCTTACCTCCTCATCAAATCATTTAGATGTTCATTGGCATGACTGTACATGTGTCTTCCTAAGGGGGGGATTCGCCCTGTTTGGAGGAAGAAAAATGCTGACTGTGACCCTAAGAACACCATGCCTACAGTCAAGCACTGAGGTGAAAACAATTTGCTTTGGGGCTGTTTCTGTGCTAAAGGTACAGGTAGGACTTTGCCGCATTGAGGGGCCAATGGATGGGGCCATGTATTATAAAATCTTGGATGAGAACCTCAGCCAGAACACTGAAGATGGGTCGTGGATGGGTCTTTCAGCATGACAATGACCCAAAACATACCGGTAAGGCAACAAAGAAGTGGCTCAAGAAGAAGCACATTAAGGTCATGGAGTGGCCTAGTCAGTCTCCAGACCTTAATCCTATAGATAATTTTTGGAGGGAGCTGAAACTTCCAGTTGCCAAGCTACAGCCAAGAAACCTTAAGGCTTTAGAGAAGATCTGTAAAGAAGAGTGGACCAAAATCCCTCCTGAGATGTGTGCAAACCTGGTCACCAACTACAAGAACCGTCTTACCTCTGTGCTTGCCAACAAGGGTTTCTCCACCAAGTACTAAGTCATGTTTTGCTTGGGGATCAAATACTTATTTTACTCACTGAACTTCAACTAAATGTTAAACATTTGTATCCTTTTTTGGTTGATATTCTGTCTCTATCATTTAAAATCCACCTATGATAAAAATTATAGACTCTTCATTTCTTTGTAAGTGGGCAAGCTTACAAAATCTGCAGGGGATCAAATAATTATATTTTCCCCACTGTAGATAGATAGATAGATAGATAGATAGATAGATAGATAGATAGATAGATAGATAGATAGATAGATAGATAGATAGATAGATAGATAGATAGATAGATAGATAGATAGATAGATAGATAGATAATGTGATGGCCATGCAGGTGTGATGAAACTTTCTATTTGTAAAGGTGTGATTCATTTAAGCATGCAGCTTCATACTTTTAGGAGGAGCGGTCTAGAAACATTGCTGGCCAGGGCCAGGTGTGTGAAATGGAAGATGACAAAGCTAGTATAAGGCAGGGAGCCTGAAAAATTCTTCAGGTTTCAGATCAGATTGCACAATTCCGAGGAAGAAGTTTGTCAGACATGTATGCAGTGCTAAAAATGGAATAGATAAATAACCATAGCTGTTTTATATTCCAATAAATTGCACTGTATAGTTTTATTACTTAATTCTCACATTCCAAACATTTTTAGTGTATGAAAGTTAGATTTGAGTCAATGTAGACTCAATATAGACATCATACTGACATGATTATTTAACTGTTTCAAATACATAAATGCATATGTATTTCATACTATATATTTATGATATATAATACACCTACATAAATTAAAAATGCTTCATTTAGAAGTTAAGTCCCATCATGCAATCCAATGACAAGTTGTGCAGTCCTAGAGGAAGGATAAAGAGGTAATACATATAATGCAGTCCACAGATAAAACCACTGATAGACATTTTATTGTATTCACCGCTGGTGAATGAAATCTTTCCCACCCTGCACAGCCAGGCACACAAATTTTCCACAGCACACTGTAGTCAGAAAACAGTCCTCGCAGCTTTGTTTTTGTATTTTATTAGGGGAATTGAACTTGGATAGGGTTGAGGGTTTTATGGGATGCCCACTTGATCAAACTCAGAACTCTACAGGGGCACAAACTATATACAGCCTGTGTATACACTTCTCTATCTACCTCCAGCACAATCTTGCTTGTAGAACAACCAACCACTCCCAGAACCAGCTGGTAAGGGTGGTCTGACAAGAGCGCAATCAGACCATAGCAAATGCCCTTTGCGGGCAGGGACCATGGGCCCCTTTGGTAGTGTAGCAAAAAGAAGTCCCAGTGCTCAGCTGTTCTACTCCTGTGGCTACTGATCCCAGCACCACTTCTTCAGGCACTGCCAGCCCACCTGGCTGCATCTATCCCTTTCACTAGCCCTCCTGACTAAGGCCCCATATATTTTTGTCTTCAGATTTACCAAAACCATATAATATGAGGTCAAACCTTAAGAGTTTCGAATTATATGCAATCAGGCAGGCCCTTGCACTACATGGTTTTGGTAAATCTGAAGACAAAAATCTGCAGAAAATCTAATAGTGTGTATGGGGTCTTAGACTCCACAGTCATCCCAGACTGACTCTGCTCAATCTCAGACTGCTTGCACCCAGTCTTTTCAGGTATGCCTTTCAGTCCTCTGATTGTACACTCACCAGCACTCCTTGCTGTCTTCCTTCCTGGAGAGTGTTCTCCTGCTGTCCTCAACCTTGCTCCCATGTCTCCTAGTCAGGATCCTTGCATAGGGTCCCTTCTGCACTCGAGCCCAGGCCTGAGGTCACCCCCCCCAGAGGCTAGGGGGCACCTCAAGGGCCACCGACAGCTTAACACTCCAACAGTATCTCCATCTTCCACCAATTCCACTGCCAGGGCCGCTGATAAAGCAGTACAGCCAGCCCTCCTGTACTGGGCCCAGGCATCATCAGTTAAAAAGGGGGGCCCAGGCACCTGCTGTGCAGGAGGGTCGGCTGTACTGTATTATTGCACCCATTTACTGGCCCCTTCCTTTTCTAAATGAACACAGTGAGCGGTCTGTACCAATCAGTCCTGTGTCCATTCATCATTGAAGCATAGTAAACTGTGTTTACTATGCTTGGACTGTGAATAAGCAGGAAGCCTCAAGAGCATTTCCTGTTAATTCATCTGTGCTGCTGTCCTGCAAATAAAGGGACTAATAAATCTATGTCCTCAGTAACTATTGGCCAGGAAGGGGGGACCCTGTCAGGTAGGTGGTATGGGGCCCCGCGATTTTTAACAGAAGCCTGTCCTCTGCCCCAGCTGGGCTGACCCTGAGTATTTGAGGGGGCCTGCCCCCTGCCAATCCATCTGTTGGGGATTGGTCGCGGCCTTCATGAATACTCCAGGCAGCTCCACCCTACCCCCTCCCATTCTTCTAGAAACTTCCAGTAAGTTCTATAAGTAGGGGGGAGGTCTCATGTGAGTCATCCAGCCCTCTCTGGATCACTCAAACCCTGACTCAGAAAAAACACACAAGCCTGACAATTTACCTACTCTGTACAAAAACATATTTACACTTTTTAGTACATTAGAGGGTGCTACATATGTTATACTCACTTCTCTGTGCAATGGCATTTCACAGCACCGCCCCAAATGTCCTCTTCTGTTCATACTCTTGGCTCCTCCTCTTCTGTGCCTGCCCCCATAGCAAGCACTTGCTATGGGGCAGACTTACAAAAAGGAGAAATGGCGCTAGAGCATACAATCATGCATGTAAAGAGTCCAAAGTGAATATAAAAAAATTTTTTTGTCCAGGGTGTAATGGTCTATAAAAATTATATAAACTATACACATACATATATGTGTATATATATAAAAATAAATGTAAACAGTCACTGAAATTAAAAGTCTGATAAAAAACACCAGCGGCAGCTCACTTGAGAGTAGAAGCAGGCAACTCTGAAACAACAATGTGAAAAACAGCAAGAAGCGCCAATCTAAGTGCAGTATTATGTAACTTTAATAAAATGATGAACGGACACACAGCCAAATGGCTACTCACAAAATTAAAATGGTTTAAGGCAAGGATAGGTGGTGAGTCCAGGGACGTCCTCCTAAGATGTGGGCAAAGTGCCTGATGCAGGTTCTCCTGGAAGCGCGTGTCCACATGAAGATGTAGAAGTGGTCACCGGGGTCACCGCTGGGCGTTGGACTACAAACGATGGAAATGTCCGCAAAAAACAGCCGGCATCTGAGGGGACATGAAGAGCCAGAGCCGTCGCGGTGGACGGAAACCGGAAGACCTGTGTGGAACGCAGAGCACTGGTCCAGAAACCAACGAAAGCGGATGTGACGTATGGACGTGTCGGATGACGCGTTTCAATGCTTCCGCATTTTCTTCAGATCCGATTGGCCAAAACAACAAGTGTCCTTATATGGGAGCTGGGAAATCAGTAACTAGGCAACAGCTAAAAACAAAAACAGGTTGTACTGAATAGAGCAATGGGATGAGAAGATTAACTCAAAAAACACCAGAAAAAATGTGAAAATAAGATATGAAAGGTAGAAAATAGTGGAAAAAAGGGGAAAAAAAAGGGAGGAAAAGGGACAAAATAAGAATAAAATAAAAATAAAAAAAATAAAAAAATAATAAAATAAAAAAATAAAAAAATAAAAAAATAAATAAAAATAAAAATATTTTTATTTCTATTTTATTTTTATTTTTCATTTTCATTATTATTTTTATTTTTATTTTTATTTTTATTTTCATTTATTTTTATTTTTAATTTTATTTTTATTTTTATTTATTTTTTTATTTTTTTATTTTTTTATTTTTTTATTTTTTTTATTTTTATTTTTATTCTTATTTTGTCCCTTTTCCTCCCTTTTTTTTCCCCTTTTTTCCACTATTTTCTACCTTTCATATCTTATTTTCACATTTTTTCTGGTGTTTTTTGAGTTAATCTTCTCATCCCATTGCTCTATTCAGTACAACCTGTTTTTGTTTTTAGCTGTTGCCTAGTTACTGATTTCCCAGCTCCCATATAAGGACACTTGTTGTTTTGGCCAATCGGATCTGAAGAAAATGCGGAAGCATTGAAACGCGTCATCCGACACGTCCATACGTCACATCCGCTTTCGTTGGTTTCTGGACCAGTGCTCTGCGTTCCACACAGGTCTTCCGGTTTCCGTCCACCGCGACGGCTCTGGCTCTTCATGTCCCCTCAGATGCCGGCTGTTTTTTGCGGACATTTCCATCGTTTGTAGTCCAACGCCCAGCGGTGACCCCGGTGACCACTTCTACATCTTCATGTGGACACGCGCTTCCAGGAGAACCTGCATCAGGCACTTTGCCCACATCTTAGGAGGACGTCCCTGGACTCACCACCTATCCTTGCCTTAAACCATTTTAATTTTGTGAGTAGCCATTTGGCTGTGTGTCCGTTCATCATTTTATTAAAGTTACATAATACTGCACTTAGATTGGCGCTTCTTGCTGTTTTTCATATGGGGCAGACTTGCAGGCTTACTCCCGAGTCAGGCTTTGTGTGTCCATACAGGCACACAGCACAGCTCGGCCCCAACCCTTGCTCGCCCCTAACATGAGTTGATAGCCAATGGCTCCAGCTGCTGCCTCTGTGCCTGTAAAAGAGAGAGAGAGAGAGAGAGAGAGAGAGAGAGAGAGAGAGAGAGAGAGACAGCAGAGATGCCAGGTACGTATTTAAGGAGGGGGGCTGAACTGAGCTGATACTGGGAGGATTTATTACCTTAATGCATAGAATGCATTAAAGTGATTCTTCAGCCTAGAAATAAAAAAAAATAAGAGTCAGCAGCTACAAATACTTTTGGATGAAGTTCCCCTTTAAGTTAAAAAAAAAACACTTCTTCTACTCCCCTCCCCCCAGGTTCTCGCCTGCTATTTATTTTTTAACTGGCCACGCCCAAATGTTTTCAGGCCAGTCACATTATTTGCTGTGTCCTCTTCCTCTTCACCTCTTCATAGTGCTGGTAGGTCCTCAATTAGGCAAAGAGTAGCACTAACGTAATGATGTCAGAACCACCCTGCATCATAAAATGTGAGTGCATGGCACCACTGGGCATACCCCTTCAAGGAGCAGTCAGACATTGCACTCACAAGGTGTCTTCAGTCTTTGAGGTTGAATTATGTTTGGTATCACTCAACCTTGAAGACTTAGGACATCTAGTGGTGGAAAGAAATTATTGCAACTGAGACTCCCTGGAAGGGAGGTCAGCATTGCATCCAGAGAAGCTTTTATTTTTCTTACCCCTTTGGGGACCTTATTTTTTAAAAAATAGCCCGGAGATTTCACTTGTTAACTGGGAATAACAAGTAGTTAGACCACTGTGGAGCTCCTTACTGAGAAGCCCATTGGTTGAGGTACTTATGGAGAGTCAAAGTATAGATGTAAACACATCCATAATTTGTTATTGCTAAATGACCTTTTTCTTTTTTTTAACGTTTATATATATTTTTTTTTTATCTTGGATAGAGAAAAGGAGAGTTATAATGCCTGTCAGATTTTTTTTTTGCCAACTATTTCCCAATGGTGAGATTTATCTTCATTTCCCGTCCAATAGCCAAAACAGGAAATTAGATAAAATCCCCCTAAAGTACAGGATTCCCTGGTTGTCCCAAAGGGTCACCAGAACTAGTGTCCCCATTGGAAGATCTCTCCTCTATTCTTTTTTTGGGAACCTAAAATTTAGGATTTTCTTTTACTTTCACTTTCGAAGAATAGTAAACATTGCAAATTGAAAGAGTGAATCCCCATAATGGGGACACAGACAGCTATAAAAAGTTAGACGTGTTCTAATCCCTCTCCACTCAATCCAAAACTAAACAAAAAAATGCCTTTAGTTATACTTTAAGTGTTTTAAACTCTGTTTAGTTCATAGTGAATAAATCAAACAGGAATCAGAGCTAGCAATTTCTGCTTTTTCATTTACATGGCGTGAACCACAGTAAAGACCCAGGGCAGAAGCATGGCATCTATCACGCAAAACTTAAAATTACAATGCATATGAAATTACTGAACAATTTTTCCATAGCTATGGAAAAATTGCACACGAATGGTGTGTTTGACTTTAGGATAGATGAGTTTATTTTGTACATGGCTTATTAAAAGCAAAGCATTCCGTGGGTTTTTTACCAATTTTTGCTGAATTGAGATAGAATTCCTTACAAATTGTCCATGACACATATGCATGCCATCCGTTCATTATGATTTATGTTATCTCAATGAATACCTAAGGAATTAAAAGAGATTATTCCATTGTATAATGTTTACAAAAGTCGGAACATCTGTCGTGTGTGGACTTAAAAACAGACAACAAGTCCTCACGGCAAGAATGTATGCGCTGATTTTACTCATTGTAACTTTTCTTTTAACAAACAAATGCATACAGCCTAACCCATAATCTTTCATTGAATCTAACCATCTGTTTCCATTAGAAAATGATAGACAAAGAACGAAAAAAATAACACAACGATATTGAATTAATTTCCCTTTTGAACTAAGAAATAGGAAGGATTAAGCATCAGTACAATTAAACTTGCTGCAATAATGTTTTAATTTAGCTAGTCATGTTTATTGGAAGCACATGTATAGAAATAGTTTGGTATACATACTATAAAGCGCAGTCACGTTTCTAACCACGATAGTTTTTATTGCTTTACTTCTGAGATTCTTAAAACTGCGGCAAGGCTGAAACTTAGATTTGGGGCCTTCAGTTATGTCATATATCGTACTTTCTTTCCTTAATTTACATTTTATATATCTTTGCTTTTATTCAGGGTATACTTTAAAGTATAGTATTTATTTTTATTTAGTTATTATTTTTGCAGGGGGTTGTACTTTCAACATATTGAATGAAACAAGGACCTGCCTAATGTGTCTATGTTGTATCATGGGTATAATTATATCAGTATGCATATAAATCTCTGTCATTATAGTCATTACTGCATATCCAACCTCTCTTTATACTTGAAATAGCAGCCTAATATATAAATAATAAAAGCATAGAGGAACGTGGCAATAAAGTAAATTACATTTGCTAAATACAAAATACGCTATATTGTCAAAAGTATTTGGACACCTGCCCTTACACGCACATGAACTTTAATGGTAGTCTTATAGTCTTAATCCGTATGGTTCAATGTTGAGTTGGCCCACCCTTTGCAGCTATAACAGCTTCAACTTTTCTGGGAAGGCTGTCCACAAGGTTTAGGTATGTCTCTATGGGAATGTTTGACCCTTTTCCCAGAAGAGCATTTGTGAGGTCAGGCACTGATGCTGGACGAGAGGGCCTGGCTCGCAGTCTCCGCTCTAATTCATCCTAAAGGTGTTCTATCGGCTGGAGGACTCTGTGCAGGCCAGTCAGGTTCCTCCACTCCAAACTCACTCATCCTTGTCTTTATAGAACTTGCTTTGTGCACTGGTGCGCAGTCATGTTGGAACAGGAAGGGGCCATCCCTAAACTGTTCCCACAAGTTGGGAGCATGAAATTGTCCAAAATGTCTTGGTATGCTGATGCCTTAAGATTTCCCTTCACTGGAATTAAGGGGCCAAGCCCACCCCCTCAAAAACAACCCCACACCATATCCCCCCTCCACCAAATGATTTGGACCAGTGCACAAAAGCAAGGTCCATAAAGACATGGATGAGTGAGTTTAGGGTGGAGAAACTTGTCTGGCCTGCACAGAATTCTGACCTCAACCCGATTGAGGGTTAAATTTGGGATAAATTAGAGCGGAGACTGCGAGCCAGGCCTTCTCACCCAACATCAGAGCCTGACCTCACATATGCGCTTTTGGAGGAATGGACAAAAATTCCCATAGACACACTCCTAAACCTTGTAGACAGCCTTCCCAGAAGAGTTGAAGCTGTTATATCTGCAAAGGGTGGACCAACTCAATATTGAATCTTATGGACTAAAACTGGGATGCCATTAAAGTTTATGTGCGTGTAAAGACAGGCGTCCCAATACTTTTGGCAATATAGTGTATGTATGTGTTGGTTGTTAGAAAAGGCAGTTTTTATTATTTTGATTGGTGGTTGATATGGATAGGTGACAGTGTCAACAAGAAGGCACCAACATCCCTGAA
Organism: Lithobates clamitans; assembly: GCA_037952925.1. NCBI lineage: Eukaryota > Metazoa > Chordata > Amphibia > Anura > Ranidae > Lithobates > Lithobates clamitans. The sequence goes on along the minus strand of JBBGZY010000239.1, from coordinate 15,885,190 downwards.
TAGTATGTATATATATGGGAGAAAATTTAGTGGGACTTTCAGGGTGCCAGGTATATAAAATGAACTGATAATACATCAACAGTATAAAATTATCAAAATGTATTAGACAAAGGACAAAAATTTGTTTAAAAAACAACAAAAGTGTTGGCTTATACAAATATTACGCAGACTTGGGTATACATCTAGTGAGCAGATGAAAAAAGGTCTTTCAGCAGTAGTATCCCGACATGTTTCACCCACTAGGGCTTCCTCAGGGGATGTTTGTTGAGAGACAGGACTAGATGTATTACTGCATAAGACAAAATACAATTAAATTCAAAGCAATATACAAAAATACAAAAAATTGTGCCACTGACCATCCAAAGCCAAAGTTCATAATCCGCCCACCAACCGGTGTTTACCTGCGCGCTAATGTTTGAGCCACAATTGGAAAGACGGACACTGAGCTGCACACAAGGAACTGGCCAGGAGGAACCCAAGGACAAGGCCATAGGCCGATATCTACCCAAGGAAATGGGGGAGAATGAAAAGGGATCTGCAAATGCGGGGAAAAGGGGGGAAGGGGGAGAAGGGAATGGAGAAGGGAGAGGAAAGAGGAAGGGGGGGAGAGGGAAAGGGGCGAAGGAAAAGCGGAAAGAATAGGAGGGGAAAAAAGGGGGAGAAGATGGGGAAGGAAAAAGGGGGGAAAAGGGATGGGATTGGGGAAGGAATAGAGGGGGAAGGAAGGAGAAGGAAAAGGGGTAAGGAAGTGGGGAGAAGGAGAAGAAGGAAGGGGGGTGAGAAAAAAGAAAAAGGGGGGGAAAGGGAGGTGGAAAGGGGGGGGAAAGGTGAGGTAGAAAAGAAGAAGGAAGTGTAGGGTGTGGTGTGGAGTGTGTGGAGGGGGAAAAGAAAAAGAAATAGGGAAAAGATAGGGGTGAATGGTGGGAAAATAAAGGCAACTGTGAGTGAAATAATATAAAATAGTGTACTTACAGACCAAAAAGCTGGGTCTTAAAAGAGCCAGAGGTGCCAAGGGGAGACAAGGTGTAATCTAATTAAAAAAGGGGGGGGGGAGTAAGGAAAAATAAGAATTCAAAAATAGTTTATATGAATAAAGGGTATCTGTTAAATGTGTATTGCAGTATAGCAATCGATTTAGTAAAGGCCATGCTCAGTAGCGATAAAGAGATGAATATATATATATGTTTTTGTCATCTTCTATATTTAGGGGACCATATATCTTATATACAGATTGTCCTTCCCCACTTTAAACAAGGGTGGGGAAAATAAATTCAGACGATAATAGGAAATTAAAAATTGATTAAAAACCAAGCATATACCAGCTAACTTGATCAGATGCAGCAACACTTGCAAAGAAGCCAGAAAGACAAGTAAACAGGCTGGGGGTAATAGAAACAACAAACGCTTGATCTGATAAATTACCTCATATGGAGAGATGTAACAGCATGGCAACCCCATCCAGTGTCTAACAAATAGAAGCGAACGGGGTTACCTTTATGTTTGCATCCTGTGCACGTGATGAGTACGCCACTCAGTGGACGGTGCGCTGAATACATTGAGAGAAGTGAACACTGGGTAGAAAACTACACTACCCATATGACATTGTGGCCGTTGAGCGAAGGGGAGGCAGCGCTGGAGCAGCTGACATGCCCTAATACCCTCCGTCTCCGCTCACCAGGCAGCGGAAAAACACATGTGAAAGTGAAAATAAAATGTGAGAAACAGATGTGGAATATCTCCCCTCCTATTATTTCCGCTTTTCCTTCCCCCCTTTCCCCCTTCCTCTTTCCTCTCCCTTCCCCTTCTCCCCTTCCCCCCTTTTCCCCGCATTTGCGGATCCCTTTTCATTCTCCCCCTTTTCCTTGGGTAGATATCGGCCTATGGCCTTGTCCTTGGGCTCCTCCTGGCCAGTTCCTTGTGTGTAGCTCAGTGTCCGTCTTTCCAATTGTGGCTCAAACATTAGCATGCAGGTAAACACCGGTTGGTGGGCGGATTATGAACTTTGACTTTGGATGGTCAGTGGCACAATGTTTTGTATTTTTGTATATTGCCTTGAATTTAATTGTATTTTGTCTTATGCAGTAATACATCCAGTCCTGTCTCTCAACAAACATCCCCTGAGGAAGCCCTAGTGGGCGAAACATGTCGGGATACTATTGCTGAAAGACCTTTTTTCATCTGCTCACTAGATGTATACCAATGTCTGCGTAATGTTTGTATAAGCCAACACTTTTGTTGTTTTTTTAAACAAATTTTTGTCCTGTCTAATAAATTTTGATTATTTTATACTGTTGGTGTATTATCTGTTCATTTTATATACCTGGCACCCTGAAAGTCCCACTAAATTTCCTCCCATATATATACATATTTTGATTTGTGATGGTCAACCTATTAGATAAAGGGAGTCACTCAAGTATGGCGCTTGATAACACCAAATGGGCCGCACATAAATATTTAGTATACTAACTAAAAACGTAAATGTATTTTGGGATTTTATGTGATAGATCAACACAAAGTGGCACAGAATTCTGAAGTGGAAGGAAAATGATAATGGCTTTCACATTTTTTTACAAATAATTATGTGAAAAGTATGGTGTACATTTGTATTCAGCCCCCCTGAGTCAATACTTTGTAGAGCCATCTTTTGATGCAACTACAGCTGAAAGTCTTTTTGAGTATGTCTCTACCGCTTCGCACATCTACAGAGTGACATTTCTGCCTGTTCTGTTTTACAAAATACCTCAACCTTTGTCAGATTGGATGGAGAGTATATGTGAACAGCAATTTTCAAGTCTTGCCACAGATTCTCAGTTGGATTTAGGTCTGGACTTTGACTGGGCCATTGAAACATATAAATATGTTTTGATCTAAACCATTCCATTGTAGCTCTGGCTGTATGTTTTTTTTTGTTTTGTTTACAAAAGTTTTATTTGAATGTTTGAAGATACATTTTCAATGCAATAAAGGAAGTTTCATAAAACAATACAGTGTGGTATATGGATAATACAGTAGAAGGATGATATTAATCATATAAGATTATTGGTAGAGGATTTAATAATATATATAGAAAAGTAAATCAATCGAAAGATTATTTAAATCTTGAGAATTATTATTACCTCTTGAGATTGGAAGTATCAGTATTGCTATCTGTTGATAAATTAATCGAGGATGTATTATACCAGAGAAATATTATGGTAAGATCCAATAGTTCCATTTTTTATTGAAAATATGCATACTGTCATGAAGGCTGTGGTGAATCCTTTCTGATAGTCTAAGCATTTCCATCCTGGATAGGACTTGCGTCCATGATAGGTTCTTAGTTCTCCAGTTGAATGCTATCATCCATTGGATCAAACTGACCAATGAATGTAGCAGTCTATTACATGGTACATGGTGTTTGGTACATTACCACATAAAAGACATGTTTGTGGGATAAGAGGAATTTTTTGTTTGGATGATTCTTCTATTCTGGCTATAGTTGCTTGCCAAATTGGTTTAAGATGATCACAGCTCCAGAAAATGTGTATAAAAGTACCATGTTCTGAGCAGCCGCTAAAACAGTCAGGGAAGGCTTCAGGGTAGAAGGAGTGTATTTTGGTAGGAATCATATACCATCTAGAGAACAATTTAATTGGAGATTACCTAAATGAGATCGCTCTTTTACTTTTACGGAGATTGTCAATCATGACATTCCACAGCTCAGTGGAAAAAGAGCAATCTAATTCAGTCTCCCAGTGTATCATCGGGGCTGATTTTTCTGGCATAGTGAGGGAATTCAAGTATCTGTAAAGTTGTGAGATTAGACCTCTGCCCCTTGAGGAAGTTATGCATATTTGTTCAAAGAGGGTGTTTGGGGTATGGATATGTAGTGCATAGTATAGTGAAAAGATTTGTTTGATTTGGGTATAATGGGTGAGTTCTGAGTGGGGTAAATTGTATTTCGTTTGAAGGGTAGGAAAGGGAGGGAATTCTGATTTAATGATAAAAGAACCCAATGTAGTTAGGTTATTTTTAACCCATATTGTGAATGTGCTATTGTCGTTGTAAGTTTGCATGGATCCAGAATCTCCTAGGTATGAGGCTAGAGGTGGAACCTTTGAAGCTAATTTATAGGGATCTTTGGTCTTTAGCCATAATTGGAGGAATTGGGCAACTATCATATTGGATTTAATTAATGTGCGATGGTGGTACAAATTGACTCAAAGATTTTCCAGGGTATATTATGAATAGGGGCAAACCATTGGGATAGTTGTGTGTGTCTGGCGGCAAGAAAATAGTGCCATAGATTTGGAAGACCAAGGCCTCCATTAATTTGTGGTCTATGCATAAGAGAATAGCATCTAGGTTTTTTGTTTGCCCAAATAAATTTATTAATTTCTCTTTGGAGGGATTGTATTCTAGGTTTGGGGACATTGATAGGAAGGGCTCTGAGGTAATATAGAAGTTTGGGGATGATTGACATCTTAATGGCACAGATCCTTCCAAGGAAAGAGATGTGGTAAGAGGACCATTTTTTTTACATAAGGAGCTAATCTGGGAGAAGAGTGGGGGGTAATTTTCTTTGTAGATTGATTTGAATGAGGGTGTGATTTAGATACCTAGGTATCTGAAGGATTGTGATCACCATGTGAATGGGAAGTTTTGTTGAAGTAGAAATTGTGTGTTTTGAGGAAGATTAATAGGTAGGGCTGAACATTTATTAATATTAATACCCAGGCCTGAGAGGTTGTGGAAATTTTGAGTTCATTGAGAAGGTTGGGTATGGATATAAGTGGTTCGGATAAGAATAATAGAGCATCATCAGTGTATAGGCTTAATTGAAATTCATTGGGGCCTTTGGTGTAACCTTTTATATTATTGTTATTTCTCAGTGCAAGTGCCAGGGGTTCAATTGCTAGGCCAAATACAAGTGGGGATAGGAGACAGCCCTGCCTAGTTCCCCTGCTCAACAGGAAGAATTTTGAGTTGTTACCTGGGATTTTAATTCTGGTTTGTGGGAAATGGTAAAGAGCATTGAAGCCATGTAGGAATTTATTACCAAATACCATATTTGGGGAGAAGATGATTGAGGTAAGACCAGTTGACGCTATCGAACGCCTTGTGAATGTCTAAGCTGAGGAGACAGACTGGTGGTGAGTGGAGGTTGGCGTCTTGGATGATGTCTGAAACTAGTCTAATATTATCAACTATTTGCCGGCCTAGGATGAAGCCGGTTTGATCCGTGTGGATGAGATTAGTGATCACTGCTGCGAGTCTGTCTGCCAACATTTTGCCAAAGATTTTGAGGTCATTATTTAATACTGAGATGGGGCGAAAATTTTGTGGGAGGTCTTTGAGTGGTTTAGGGATTAGTGAAAGGTTGGCCAGAAGCATTTCTTCAGGAAAGTGGTTGCTTTGTAGGATGTGGTTGAATAATTTGGTAAGTTTGGGTGCTAACAGGGGTGCAATTTTTTTATAGTAGGAAGAGGTATAACCGTCGGGGCCTGGGGCGGTGGATGTTTTAAGAGTTTTGATTATGTTTATTATTTCCAGGTTGGTGCAGGGATCGTTTAGGGAGTTGATTTGTTCATTGGTAAGGTTTGGAAGTTGGAGGTTATTTAGATGGGGTTTGGTTTTGAGGTTGTGGATCTGAGAGGAGGTTTTTGTAAAAGGACTTCTTCGGGGTGGGTAACCAGATTATCTTTTTGGTCACATAATTTGTATAAGTGTGGTGGTTTCTGTTCTTGATTGAGTTTTCTTGCAAATATGTTAGATGTAGAGTTTCCATGTAGCAAAAATTTAGCTTTAGATAATATGCAAGCTTTTTCTGTGTTAGTAGTTAAAATTGCGTCTAAAGCTTGACGTTTCTCTTGTATCTGGTGGTTTAGTTCTTGTGAGGGTGAGTAATTTAGTTTTTTGTATAGGTGGTCTAGGTCCCTGGTAAGGCACTTCGTTTCAGTGAGCCTATCTTTGCTTTTGGCTGCTGCAATACTGATTAGGTGACCTCTTAAAACGGCTTTGTGTGCTGACCAGAGTGATGTGGGAAGAATATTCTCTGTTGAATTTTCACTGAAATAATTTTCAATAATGTGAGTAGATATTTTTTGGATATTGGAAGAGTCTGTTAGAAGGGAATCGTTTAGTTGCCAGTTGAAGGGAGTTGGAGTCAGAGCTATATGGGATGTGTCAAAGAGACCATGTTGTGATCTGACCAGGGGCATGGATGAATGTGTGCTTTGGTTGAGTTAGCAATTAACATTGGTGTACAAAAGATATAATCTAATTGAGCATAGCAATTGTGTGGGTGAGAATAGTGGGTGTAAGCTTTAATGTCTATGTTGTGGGCTCTCCAGGAATCTATCAATTGAAGCCTGCTGAGAGTCCGGTTAATAAATTTACAGAAGGTCTTAGAAGTAGGGACTATTCTACATCTGTCCAGAACAGGGTGAGCCGTCATATTGAAGTCCCCCCCAAGAATAATGTGTGGGGAGCTATATCGGTCAAGGGTATCAAAAAACTTTAGAAAAAAAGAGTGTTGGGATTCGTTAGGGGTGTAAACCGATGATATTGTCAGTAAACGATTTTAATAGTTCCTTTTATAATAATGAAGCAGCTATCGTCATCTTTGTAAACATTTTGAATATCATAAATAATGGAATTACAGACAAAGACTACGACACCTCGGGTTTTGTTGTGGAATGTGGTGAAGTATGATTGGCTGTAGGATTTATCAAAGTATTTTAGGTGATTTGTGGTTGAAAAATTAGTTTCCTGCAAAAGAATTATGTCTGCACCTAGTCTTTTGTAGTGTTGAAAGGCTTATTTGCATTTGTGCGGGGAGTTGAAAGCTTGAACATTGTGTGAAATGATTTTAAGACCCATTTGAAAACAAAAAGATAATATATGCTGGAGGTTATATACACGCTTGAGGTTACTTGAGGTGTGTAGGTTAAACAGTGTGGATGAGACTCTTGATATCTGAATGATCTAGGTTTGACATTGGTATACCATATAAATACAGTATGATTAAGAGTATATAATTGCTTTAGTATCCAATATTGCGTACTTAGAAAATGGGATCTTTGAAATACCACAATAAACATAACTTGAAGTAAATGATATGATAGTGTGAAACTTCCAATTGGTGGTGTGCATATAAGCAGAGCCACAAGGGCTATATAAAAACTGAGTAAATTAAAATAATAAAATAAAAGGGGGTCCGGTGGCAAAATGCCAATTGACCTTGTAATAAGACTAAGAGGACTACAAAGTCCTAGACCTACCAGCTGGGTCCGACGCAACATCCCCAAAGGAGTGGGTGCAGCGGCCGACCACGAAAGTAGGTAAGGGGTCAAACCAGTGGATATGCCAAGCATATAGAAATATCAATTTGATTGTGCATAGTGGTGGAAATCCTCCCAGCTCTGCACAACAAACATCAACCAAGTGAAGATTTAATTTAATCTTTTGAGAATATTTTAAACGAGTTTAGAACAATTAACTGAAAGAAAATATTATCTCTCACACCCTCCATCTCCCCTCCCACCCCACAAAAAAAAGGGGGGGGGGTGTGATACTGGAATGGTTATGTTTTACTGCCCTAAAAGTTGTGTCACCGCCAAGATATGGGGAGGTAGAAATGTTCAGTTAGTGAAGGAAAACATGAAGAATGTACATTCATGTGTGTTCTTAGCTCACAGTCATGGTGGTTGTTGTGATGAGTGGGTAGCTTCCAAAGGGCTTCAGAAAACTGGTTCAAAAAGAACTTTAAACTGGATCAACTGGAACAAAAATATTTAACGTGATCATTTGTTTATTTAAATCATTGAGAAGGAGACGAATCCAAGAACTTTCTTAGTTTGATGAGGAGATTCATTCTTGGGATGATTGTCGCCATCTTCTTTGATCCCTTTGGTTGACCAAATGGGTGATGATCATGGGGTAGAAGGGGGACGGACAGGGGGTTCAGGATCTAGAAGACCTAGTTTTACTAGGAGCTCCTTTCCCTCAATGATGTTATAAACCGTGTAAGTAAAACCATTATGTATTACTGATAGCTTAAATGGAAAGCCCAGGCGATATTTGATTCTCGCTGTTTGAAGTATGGTAATGACCTCTTTTATTCGGTGTCTCCTGTCTAGCATAGCTGGTGAAATATCTGGGTAAATTTGTACTCTGTGACCATCAAACTCAATGTTTGGAGTATTCCTGGAGGCCCGCATGATGTCTTTTTTAGTAAGAAAGTCCTTCATGCACATAATAATGTCACGTGGGGGTTTCCCAGGTGTTGGTGGGGGGCGAAGAGCCCTATGAATCCTGTCACAGGTGAATGCAGACGCAGGTAGTAGATTGTGAAAAAGCTTGAAGATAGCAGGTGTAAGATCAGTGATCGATTCTGGGATGCCACGCACTCTTATATTGTTGCAATGATTTCTATTGTACAAATCTTCCATTTGAGCTTGCATAAAAGCAAAGCTATCTGCAAGTGTCTCATAATCTTTCCTGAGATCATTATGGGCAAGAGAAAGTTCGTCATGTTTAGTTTCAAGAATGTCAGTGCGGTTACCTATGTTTGCTATTTTCTGTGATAATGTACTTGTAGATTTGTGGAGTTCGTGGCTGTTTCACGATGGGGATGGTGTGTTCAGGGTGATGTGCAGTGTTAGGTTTCCACCCCACATAGCGTTTTGCTTTTAGGCCAAAAAGTTCAATTTTGGTCTCATCTGACCAGAACACCTTCTTACACATGTTTGCTGTGTCCCTACATGGCTTCTCACAAACTACAAACGGGACTTCTTATGGCTTTCTTTTAACAATGGCTTTCTTCTTGCCACTCTTCCATAAAGGCCAAATTTGTGGAGTGCACGACTAAATAGTTGTCCTGTGGACAGATTTTCCTACCTGAGCTGTGGCTCTCTGCTGCTCCTCCAGAGTTACCATGGACATCTTGGCTGCTTCTCTGATTAATGCTCTCCTTGCCCGGCCTGTCAGTTTAGATGGATAGCCATGTCTTGGTAGGTTTGCAGTTGTGCCATACTCTTTCCATTTTCGGATGATGAATTGAACAGTGCTCCTTGAGATGTTCAAAGCTTCAGATATTGATATTGATACAGGGTATATTGATACCCTGCTTTAAATTCTCCACAACTTTATTCCTGACTTGTCTGGTGTGTTCCTTGGCCTTCGAGATGCTGTTTGTTCCCGGAGGTTCTCTAACAAACTTCTGAGGGCTTTACAGAACAGCTGTATTTATACTGAGATTAAATAACACACAGGTGGACTCTATTTACTAATTTGGTGACTTCTGAATGCAATCGGCTCCACTAGATTTTCGTTAGGAGTTTTAGAGTAAAGGGGGCTGAATACAAATGCACATCGCAATTTGCAGGTATTTAAAATTATTTGTAAGAAATTTTAAAACCATTTATAATTTTCCTTCCAATTCAGAATTATGTACCACTTTGTGTTGGTCTATCACATAAAATCCCAATAAAATACATTTAAGTTTTTGGTTGTAACATGATGAAATGTGGAACATTTCAAGGGCAAGGAATACATTTTCAAGGCACTGTATGTAATGCTCATGAAGACTGTTGAAGACTGAGGGCATGCAATAGGAGATGGTCAGAGAGAATATACTAAATGTACAGAAGCTGCAGGAAACAGTCAGAAACATAAAACTATTAGAGATCACTACCATTAGAATGCCTCTGAAATCATTATTCCCACGTGTGCACCCTTTTTCCCATGTGTGACCCTTTTATAAAAGATTGGATCAAACAATAAAAAAACACACAAAAAGAAAAGGGAATGGAGAGCACATAAATTATGAAAGTGTGAAAGAAAATAACTAAATCTACTCAAGAATAAGCACCTATGCAGGGAAAATGTCATTGGCTTCTGGGACCCGATAGCAACATGTAATAATACTTTTTACATCATCTTTGACCTCTGATGCACATGGGTGAAAAGATGGATCTTCACAGATGTAAGTTGGTTTGCATAGAACAACCTACCCACAAGGCACATGTATCTTGGTTCAGGACCTCAGTGCATTTGGGGTCCTTTCACACATGGGTGCTAAGCTCTGTTCAGCAGCGGATCTGTGAGCAGTTCCCCTGTTGAACTGGAGAAGAATGGGATGGATGTCAGTCTTGTGATATCAGTGCCCATTCTGTTTTGTCCAAGTTTTGACAGCAGACTGTGGCTGATCCGTGATGGTGCTATGGGCAGCTGGATGTAACTGGACTTGTAGAGTCTTTTATCATTTTTTTTTTCTAGACCTAGACAGACTTGTAAGTAGGTGGATGTAATCAGACACAAGTCCGTTTACATTCACCTGCCCAACTGACAGGTGGGCCTGTTCCAAAAGCCCATGAAAGAGGAACCTTAAAGCAGAGTTCCACTCAAACGTGGAACTTCCACTTATCCATCTCCTCTCCCCCTTCGTGTCACATTTGGCACCTTTCAGGGAGGAGGGGTGAAACGGGGACCTGTTTTTGACAGGTACTGTTCCCCACTTCCGGAAGATGGGGCAGCGGCACTGTCTCTCGGAAGTCCGGCCCCCTCCTCCTTCCTCCACAGCCGGACCATTTAGAAAGTGCAGCGTGCATGCGCATTAAGGAACCCACTGTGAAGCTGAAAGGCTTCACTGCCGGGTTCCCTTACCAGGAATGGCGGCAGCTGCACCCGACAGCTGATCCGAAGATCGGCTGGGGTGCCGACATTGCAGGCTCCCTGGACAGGTAAATGTCCATGTATTAAAAGTCAGCAGCTGCAGTATTTGTAGCTGCTGACTTTTAATTTTTTGTGGGGGGGCTGGACCTCCTCTTTAAGGTAACAATCTACACAGAGACTTCATGAACTCTCCATGTATGTTATATCTTAAAGTAAAATGTCTCTTATAACTTTAATATAAAAACATGGTGATGTAATTCCAAAAGTTATTTCAGTATTTTTATATCTGCAAATTTCATTAAAATAATCCATGGTGATCCGGCTATAGAGAGAAAACAATCTATCTTTTGTACACCTGCACTGTCACCCTTTCCCATGTTCCCCAATGGAGACTACCATCAGCCATACCAACACACATTGTCCAGGCATGGCCCTTTGTCACTATCAGAAAACTTGTCCAGAAAATTGATATGCAGCCGATGCTAGTAAGAATGCATGTAGACAGAAAATGGTTGAAAAAAGCAGGAGATCACCAGCACTAAGATAAAAAGTGAGGATACAGTTCTTTAGCAAACAAAATGTCTTCAGTTAGGGTTTACATCTATTTTAAAGGAGAACTATACTCCACCTATATTTGCCTCTGCTTCAGCAATGCAATGTTCGCAACCTTAAGGGTAACATCGTCTCACCACATGTGCACATGAGTTAAGTCATTTCGGTGCCTGGGATTGCACAGTTTTTTTGTTCGCAATTTCTTTAGTTTCCGGCCACAGTTCTACCTCATGAATTATTGCAGGGATTGATCAACTAGAAATGGAATGCGGTATCATAATGCACACTTCTTAAAAGGAAATCTGTCCTGAAAAATATATACAGGTTGCTATTGCTGACATCCTTATGAAAATGCTAGTCACATCTAGCTCCAGTATTTTCTTAATCACTGACCCAGAACAAGTATTCAGACCAGTTGTTCTGACCTCTCTAGGTGCATACTCATTTAGGGTCAGTGACGTAGGTAGACCCGAATTCAATGTGTGACAGCCAGATTATTTTCGGAAGAAGATCAGCTAATCAGTCTTTATATTTATCTGATAACAGGATTCCTTTAAAACACACTAAAGACCCAATCCCTCTTTCTTCTTTACTATGGATTCCTCCCATGCATTGCCATAAACCTCTAAACTGGATTTTGGCCCATACCCTCTCGGTCTGGGATGCCATTAAATACTCTGCATGCTTGATATCCTCCCCCCCCCCACCTCCCACTTCTAACACTGCTCAACTGTCCCTTGTTCACACCTGGGTTGAAGAACCCCCAAAGTTTTGCTTACAACCAGGGGAATCTGTTCATTACAATATCTATGGGACTCTCACGAGATCCCCAAGTCGGAATGTTTTCAATATATATAAATTCGTCACTTTTTGGAGTCTTTAATCAAACATCACGAACACCCATTATTGTCCACCGCCTTCGAGACCGGATGTCGAACCAACCCATCTACCCAGGGTTTGATCTCTTTCTTATATTTCTCTATATTGAATAATACTAGATCGCAAACCCCCCTGTATTGTGACAAATGGGCAAATGACCTTTATTCTTCCCTGCAGCCAGGAGACTGGTGTAAAATGTGGGAGGCCCTGTTTAAATCTTCTCACAATGTCCTGGCTCTTGAAAACTCTTTCAAAGTTATGTCCCGTTGATACTTCACCACAGCTAGGATCGCAAAATGTCTACAATCATACCTGTCCAACTTCTTTCGACATTGCCCAGATTTGGGTGATATGAAACACATATGGTGGACCTGTCCTAAATTCTGAAGGTTATGGATCAGGGTATACACTGGTCGATACGGTTCTTTGTGTAAATGTATTGAAAGACTCCTGGGAAGCACTTTTACATAAACCTATAGCAGGTGTTACCCGTCTGGAACTTACCCTAATTGCTCACCTTTTTATAGCGATGAAGCAAACTATAGCGTGGTCATGGAAAATACCACTTCTCAGATTTGAAGAGGTTAGAAATCGGGTTCATAGCTCATTAACGAACGATTGAGGGCGATCCTTGAGGACAAGTATGACAAATTTCAACAGACTTGGCAACCCTGGATGGACCACTTCCTACCATTTCAGATGACCTCCCAATTCCTAGAACTGTGAAGGTTTTATGTGATATAGTTTAAAACCCCTGGGGTGCTCAATTCCCTCCCTTCTCTATTTCTCTTTCCCCTCTCTCTCTCTCTCTTTCTTTTATCCTCTTGCTGCTTGTCTTTACTTGCCCCCCCCCCCCCCCCCCCACCTGTAGGCATTGGACGTACAGCACAGGCCGTGGCCGATTATTCCTATTTATTATTTCAATAAATTTCACCGAAAGAAAAAAAAAATTAAGACATAGTGATGCACCTTATCCACAGTCTGTCCAATGCTTTCCATGCATTTAGAACACTTTACTAATGAAACATGCATTCTCCACAACCTTAGAACTGCCAAGGTCAAATTTACAGACTAATAAAGTTCAAACATGAGTTTACCAAGATGCAAAACAATTAGCACAGGGTATTTCCACATGAGTTCAATTCCAGCACATCCTACCATACAGCTTTCTTCCTGTTCACATAAAGCTACCAACATGTACCTGTTCTCAGGTATGCGGTTCCGGAAATGATAGCTCTCTACAGTAACATTTTAGGGGTCAGTAATTTATGTCAGCTATTTCCTGTTTATGTAACAGAATGACTGTTTGAAAGTATAATTTTTGCATATTTTGCATTCCATTGTTTTTCAAAATCCTAATTTAAAATATGTAGTTTTATGTTATGACTAAAGTATGAGTGTAGGTGGATATGGCAATAAATATGCATTGTAAAATGCTCTTTTGTGCAGACATAGGAAAGTATGATTCTTTTTAAATCGTAAAAGTAGGAATTGCAATCATTGGTAAGGCAGTCTGCAACATGATAATTGGTTAACCTTTCTTTGTAAAAAAAAAAAAAAAGGCTTGCTGGTATTTAATAACTACTGTTATTTTACCAAATAAAGGAAAAAAGACAAACAATGAGCTTTGTTTACATTTAAATTTCTTTACTAAACTTTTTGACCTACGGAAGCTTTTATGACCAGGCCATTTTTTGCTATGCAGCACTGTGCTACTTTAACTGGCAATTGCAGGGTCATGCAAATTTAATTTATACCATTTTTTTCACTAAAATAGTACTTTCGTTTGGTGGTTTTGATCACCGCCGTTTTTTTAATTTTTTGCTTTATAATAAAAAAAAAAAAAAAAAAAGAAAATAAACCTATTTTCTACTTTCTGTTATAAAACATATCAAATAAAATCAAATTTCTTCATAAATTTAGGCCAAAATGTATTCAGCTACATGTCTCTGGTAAAAAAAATCCCATTAAGTGTATATTAATTGCTTTGTCTATAAACTATGGTGTGTGTGTGTGTGTGTGTGTGTGTGTGTGTGTGTGTGTGTGTGTATATATATATATATATATATATATATATATATATATAAAATTTGAAAATTGATAGATCCTGATATACTGATGGCCTATCTCATTTCTTGAGGCCCTCAAAAGTAGTTCTAAAGGCAAAAGGTTTTTTTATCTTAATGCCTTCTATGAAGCAGCCCTCCTCAGCCCCGCTAACACTTACCTGAACCCCATCTCGAGCCAGCGGTCTTGAATGAGAGCCTCGGCTGTCCGGGACTCCTGATTGGCTGAGACACAGCAGTGAGCGCTATTGGCTTCCGCTGCTGTCAATCAAAGTCTGTGAGCCAACGAGGAGAGAGAGGGGGTGGGTCAGAGACACGGACCCATGTCTGAATGGACACACAGAGCAACAGCTCGGCTTGGGTGCCCCCATAACAAGTTGCTTGCTGTGGGGGCACTTCACAGGAGGGAGGGGCCAGGAGCGCCGGCGAGGAACATGAGAAGAGGAGGAACTGGGCTGCTCTGTGCAAAACTACTACACAGAGCAGGTAAGTATCATTTTTTTTTTGTTTAACAATAACAGACTTTAATATCACTTTAAAATGCCAGGACAGTACAAATACCCCCAAATGACCCCTTTGGTAATATAGACAGTCTCTTAGTAAGAGGTATTTAGTAAGAGGCATGGCGAGTTTTTTGAAGTTGTAATTTTTTCATCACAATTTTTTGAAAATTAAGAAATTATATAAAATTATTTTTTTCACATTTTTATTATTTTTTTACATACTGTCACCAGTAAAGTACAGCATCATCATATGACTATAATGGAAATAGAAAATACTGCGTTAAGTACCAAAATAAAATGTAAAAAACAAAACAAAAAAAAGGAAAAAACAAAGCGGCTGCTAGAAACGTGAGATACACACATATACGAATACAAAGTGACTAAAGCTGCGCTAAAAAAATATATTTAATAAAAAAATAAAGAATAATAAATATAGTCCAAAAAACACAATGATTGTGTAAGAACGTCCGACACGAGTAGATAAACCAATTAATCAGTCAGTCAGGGAAGTAGATCAAATGTTGCCTGAACTGGAAAGCAGAGCAGCAGCCAGTACTTCTTCCACCTTATTCACGACACCATCGAGGTTTGCTGGGTCCTCGAGGGTGTTGTGAATAAGGTGGAAGAAGTGCTGGCTGCTGCTCTGCTGCTCTGCTTTCCAGTCCAGGCAAAGTTTGGTCTACTTCCCTGACTTCCCTGGCTGGCTGATGATTGAGTCTCCCTGGTCGCCTGCCCAAGACTTTCCTTACCCACCATCTGTGAATTGGTTTCTACTCTTCTCCTCTGGACAGAGGCCCTGGCTGGGTTGATAGCCGCAGGCTCATAAGAGCTTGCCTTCTGGTAAGCACGCAATCTGTGTGGTGGAGGTGCACTGTCCCATAGCAGTGTTTTAATACAAGTCTATTCACTGGTGCACATTTGGACTGAAATTGCTTAACACACAGGCTGCTGTCATGTTGGAAGTTCATCATATGACTGGTGATAAGGGATATTGACAGGAGACAGTATGTAAAAAAAAAAAAAAAGTACATTATTTTATATTAAATTGTACATGCTGTCCTCAGAGTAGTTCAGTGTCACCTCACCATCATGACATTATACTACTCTGGGGGGCGATCAGGGATTTTCTTTGTTACACTGTTATTGCTTATACAGACGATTACTGTATAACCAATAGTTTTAGCTATCATGAATAGGTTAACATTTATGACCAGCTTGCTTAAGGTTGTGCTCTATGATAATCTACAGCCAGGTACCATATAATTGCTCTGGACCAATCACAGATCACAACCGTGAGCAAGCTGTTCATGAATGGAAACCTATTCATGTCAGTTAGTTTACATTGTTATCATGTGATCGCTTTGACTAATCATAGCGATCACATGATACCCCATACCTGTTTACCGGTAATTGAAATCTACTATGCCTGGTGGACACAGCAGTCACAGGTATGTGATCCAGCCTGCCCATGCTGCCAAACCACAGTAAATGTGCTGTGTGCAGTCCAAAGCAGTTAAAAAAAAATCCTACATGTGGTGGTCAGTGGCATTTAACCCATACAACCACCCACCCAATCGTCCACTCACTTACTCATCCAATAATTCACCCCCTAACCCACCTTATTAAAAAACTCCACAATCAATGGTTGCCAGTGGCGCTGTAACCGATTAAACCACTCACCCAGCTTATAATCAAAAAACAGAATAATTTGTGGTCAGTGGCACTTTAATCCCTCAAAGACAATCCCACAAACATTGGTGGTCATTTCGACATGGACGTCCTCCCAAGCAAGCGCTGTCTGCACGTCCCTGCGGGTTGCATGAGGCGCGCTCTGTGATCACAGAGTCTATGAGACTCGGCTGATCACAGATCCGAGTAAGGGGTCGATCCCAGCCCCTTACCACGTAATCATCTGTCAGCCAATGACGACTGATCACGTGATGTAAAGAGAAGCTCGGTAATCGGTATTTTTTTTCCCCTGAGGGGAAAAAAAAGCCGATCACCAGCTTCTGTCAGAGGGACATCGGTCCCTCACACAGAAAGCCGCAGCTGCATTTTCTGTGCCCAACAGTGTCAGCTGCCAGTTCCCACTGTGCCACCTACCAGTGCCACTTATCAGTACCCACCAGTGCCACCTACCAGTGCCCACATTGCCACCTACCAGTGCCCACAGTGCCAACCATCAATGCCCACCAGTGCTGCCAATCTACGCCCATCAGTGTCTCATAATCAGTGCCACAGATCAGTTCTCCCTTTTAGTGTCACCTACCAGTGTCTACCGGTGCCCATCAGTGCCACCCATCAGTGATCATCAGTGCCCATCAGTGCCACCTATCAGTGCCCTTCATTGCCACCCATCAATGCCACCCATCAGTGCCACCCATCAGTGCCACCTATCAGTGCCACCTATCAGTGCTTATCAGTACCGCCTTATCAGTGCCTATAAGTGCCCATCAGTGCTGCCTTTCAGTGCCCATCAGCGCAGCCTATCAGTGCCACCTCTCAGTGTCACCTATCAGTGCCGCCTTATCAGTGCCCATCAGTGCAGCCTATTAATGCCCATCAGCGCAGCCTAACAGTGCCCATCAGTGCAGCCTCTTTAGCGCACATGAGTGAAGGAGAAAAATTACCTGTTTTCAAAATTTTATAACAAACTATGAAACTGTTTTTTTTTTTTTTTTTAAATTTCGGTCCTTTTTTGTTTTATTTAGCAAAAAATAAAGAACCCAGCAGCAATTAAATACCACCAAAAGAAAGCTCTATCTGTGCGAAAAAATGATAACAATTTCATGTGGGTACACTGTAGCATGACCGCGCAATTGTCATTGAAAGAGTGAGAGCGCTGAAAGCTGAAAATTGGTCTGGGCAGGAAGGGGGTTTAAGTGCCCAGTAAGCAAGTGGTTAATATCAGCTAGTGGTTATATAAAGCTATCCAGAAAAAGCTCCTGCATAAAATTGACGAAATGCAGAAAAGTAGGAAAAACAAAGCATATTATAAACACTCACAAGATGGCCGCCATTGCACATGGCAAATAGCAGGTAGGCATGGACCTGGTGGGATAGGGTGATAGGTGGTGGATAGGGATAACATTAGTGGCAGTGGTGGTGGTGAGGCTAGGGATTACTGCCACTGATGTCATCCCTATCCCACCACCACCACCACCAATGTCATCCCTATCCCACCACTGCCACTGATGTCATCCCTATCTCAACACCGCCACTGCCACTGATGTCATCCCTATCCCACCCCTGCCACTGATGTCATCCCTATCCTCAACAACATTACCGCCACTGATGTTATCCCGATCCTCACCAACACCACCTCCACTGATGTCATCCCTATTCCACCACCTTCACTGAGTTCATCCCTATCCTCACCACCAACACTGCCACTGATGTCATCCTTATTCCACCACCACCACAGCCACTGATGCTATCCCTATCCCGACCACTGCCACTGATATCATCCCTATCCTCACCACCACCACTGCCACTGATCCCATCCCCCCACCACCACTGCCACTGATCTCATCTCCCCACCACCATCGCCACTGATACCATCTCCTCCACCACCCTAAGTGGACTGATCCTATCCCCACCACCACCGCTGCCACTGATTACCCCCCTTCCCCCCAACACCCTTAGTGGACTGATCCCATCACTCCCACCCCCCTCACCACCACCACTGCCACTGATCCCATCCCCCCACCACCCTCAGTGTACTGATCCTGTCCCCATCATCACTGCTGCCACTGATCCCATCCTTCCACCACCACTGCTGCTACTGATCCAATCCCCCCACCGCCATCAGTGGACTGATCCCGCCCCCCTCATAGGGTTGCCACCTCATCCCTTTAAAACCAAACACATATTAATTACACAGGTTCTAGGGATAATTTAATGCAGGTAAGGCACTATGTGAATTTAATTACCACTTTTTTCAGCCACAGGACCTGTGTAATTAATATGAAAGGTACAGAGGTGGATCGCTAATGTTTTGGGTGATGTGTGAGCTATAAAGGTACAAGAAATTTGGTAAAAATTGATGACAAGATGAATGCAGTATGTTATCAAAAAATATTGGAGGAACATTTGCATTCATCAGCCAGGAAGCTGCGCATGGGACGTACTTGGACATTTCAACATGACAATGATCCAAAACACAAGGCCAAGTCGACCTGTCATTAGATACAGCAGAATAAAGTGAAGGTTCTGGAGTGGCCATCTCAGTCTCCTGACCTCAACATCATTGAGCCACTCTGCGGAGATTTCAAATGTGCAGTTCATGCAAGACAGCCCAAGAATTTACAGGAACTGGAGGCTTTTTGTCAAGAGGAAAGGGCAGCTTTACCATCTGAGAAGATACAGAGCCTCATCCACAAATACCACAAAAGACTTCAAGCTGTCATTGATGTTAAAGGGGGCAATACACAGTATTAAGAACTGGGGTGTGTAAACTTTTGATCAGGGTATTTTTGTAGTTTCTGTTGATATTATGATTTAAAAAGAGTAAACACAGTTGATAGATAATAAATGACTTGCTGGCTGATGAATGAAAATGTTTCTGCAGTATTTTTTGATAACATAATGCATTCTTCTTACCATCAATTTGGACCAAATTTCCTGTGCCTTTGTAGCTCTCACATCTCCAAAACATCAGCGATCCACCTCCTTGTTTCACAGTAGGAATGGTGTACCTTTCATCATAGACCTTGTTGACTGCTCTCCAAATGTAGCGTTTATGGCTGTGGCCAAAAAGCTCAATTTTGGTCTCATCACTCCAAATGACTTTGTGCCAGAAGGTTTGAGGCTTGTCTCTGTGCTGTTTGGAGTATTGTGAGCAGAATACTTTGTGGCATTTGCGTAGTAATGGCTTTCTTCTGGCGACTCGACCATGCAGCTCATCTTTCTTCAAGTTCCTCCTTATTGTGCGTCTTGAAACAACCACACCACATGTTTTCAGAGAGTCCTGTATTTCACCTGAAGTTATTTGTGGGTTTTTCTTTGCATCCTGAACAATTTTTCTGGCAGTTGTGGCTGAAATTGTAGTTGGTCTACCTGACCATGGTTTAGTTTCAACAGAACCCCTAATTTTCCACTTCTTGATTAGAGTTTGAACACTGTTGATTGGCATTCTCAATTCCTTGGATATCTTTTTATATCTCTTTCCTGTTTTATACAGTTCAACTACCTTTTCCCGCAGATCCTTTGACAATTCTTTTGCTTTTCCCTTGACTCTGAATCCAGAAACGTCGGTGCAGCACTGGATGAAAGATGCAAGGGTCTGTCAGGAGTCCAGAAACTCATTGACCTTTTATACAGACACACTAATTACAAGCAAGCAGATCACAGGTGAGGATGGTTACATTTAGGCCCCTTTCACACTTATACGACTTGTCCCACGATTTTGTACTGCAAAATCGCATGACAAGTCATTCTCCATGATTTTCAAGGATTACCATTCATATTGGCACGACTTTAAGTCGTGCCGACGTCAAAGTAGTCCCTGCACTACTTTGGTCCAACTTCCATGCGAGTTGATGTCTATTGACCTCAATGTTAAACCCTCAAGTAGCATGCAAATCGTACCTGAATAATATAGACACGATTTCAGTACGACTTTGTAAGCACAAGCTGTAACCACAAGCAGCTTTTGTAAACCCCAACCCTGTAAAGTTGTACAAAGTAGTACTGATCCCAAATCACGGCAAAATCACGGTAAAATTGGGGCGAAATCGGGGTAAAATCGCACGACTTTGAAGTCACACAAGTGTGAAAGGGGCCTTAGGCTCGGTTCACACTGATATGACAGGACTGTTGTACGACTGTCATCCTACTTTGCCCTCCTACATTGGTCCTACTTTGGTCCTACTTCCATCCGACTTGAATGAACAAGATAAGATTTTGCTTCGACTTTGAGTGCGACTTGTCCTTTGACCAATCAAAGCAATCCCAGTGTGACATACATTTCTTTTACTGCTGCTGTAATCACCATGTCGGATGTCACAAGTTGGATGGTTAGGACAAGGATCCTACTTTGATCTGACTTCAATGATATTCAATGGGCTGAAGTGGGACCAAAGTCAGACCAAAGTAGCGCAGGAACATTTTTCAAAGTTGGACCGACTTGTGTCGGACCAGTTAAGACGGCTCTCATAGGGAACCATTGATTTGCAAACGTCATGCAACATGAGCTCCCAACGTCGGAGTGTTTGTCGTACAAGTGTGAACCCGGCCTTGATAGCCATTCAAACCCCTTTGTGTCAACTTGTGTGTGTGTTATCAGGCCGAAATCACCAGGGTATCTAAACTTTTGATCAGGGTCATTTGGGTAGTTTCTGTTGTCATTATGATTGTAAAAGAGTAAACACAGTTGTTTGATAATAAATGGCTTCAGCCAAACACTAACCATGACTGAAAGAAATGTTTTTGTGTTATCATTCATTTTCTCTGAAAAATGGCGAAGAAACCATAAATTCTGCCAGGGTATGTAAACTTATGAGCACAACTGTGTACACAAATGTTTTACCTTTCATTTCTATTTTAAACTGAATGGGTTGTGTTACAAGGTGAGAATTGTTGTATACAGTACAATGATACCACTAAAATGAATGCCACCCCTTAAAGTGGTTGTCACTTTAGCAACAAACAAAGCTTAGAATTGCCATCACACACCTCCAGAAGCTTTCACTGTGCACAAATTCCAGGCCTTTCTAAATGCGCAAAGCCTTAGCACTTTCTGGTAACTGTCAAAGCTTGCCCATTCCCTTCTGCCTCTTTTCTGTTACCATAGACTGGTGAGGCATCTCTCTATAATGGAGAGCCACTAGGAATATATGGGGGCCAGAATGTGCAGGCATGTTTTACATGAAGTGCTCAAGCTCTGCTCACTCAAAATTTCCCATTTTCGAGCAGAGCAATCGCACAGAACGCTTCTGCAGGCAGTATATCATTTGTTAAATAATACTGAGAAAAAATATCTTTATTGATCTTCTTAAGTAGTATAAGGCTTATGCAAATGATACATGAAAACTTTATACAACTGTCATTCCCAGTTCCTGTCATGTTACTGTAGATTAATTTTGAAGCAGTTAAGACTGGAGACGTACAGAGCAAAATAAAGATTAGACTTTCAAGGGTAAAAAAAGAACATGAAATAAACAGAATATAGGAACTGGTCGTGTAATGTAATGTTTGTTAAGACAAAGCACATTTGAGAAATGAGCAATTTGCAGATAATGAAGCAAAAATTTGCAGAATGAAGGTTGTGGACTGCAGCCAAGTTCCAAAAGTGGATAATTGTGTTATTATCTGAACTGATGTCGCCAGCTGGAGAACCTCTCTATTACCACACTCTGGAAACACAATCATTGCTAGTGTCAAAGGTGAAATGGCAAAAGAAAAAAAATAGTTTTGGGATTTATTTCAAGATGAAATTGAATCTAATCTTATGAAATCTATGGTCAGCATTTTGAGGACTGGAAACCGGGCTTGGGAAAAAATAGCTTATAAAAGTGTTGAAAACCAAAACTTACTGTATATTTTGTATTTCTGTGATTATTCATGTCTTGGGCACCAACTATTTTCACAGCAAAGGATGTCTTTTGTTTCATTGTTTCCATATCATCCATTTACTGAGGTTTTGTTGCTATATCACATCACTGGCACACTATACAGAATTTGTGTGTAGACTGTCAGACTCCTAATGATATGTCGGCATTGTGACACAATGGGGCTGATTTACTAAAACCGGAGAGTACAAAATCCGTTGCAGCTCTGCATGGTAGACAATCAGCTTTTAACTCCAGCTTATTCAATTAAGCTTTAAAAAATAATCGGAAGCTGATTGGTTTCTATGCACAGCTGCACCAGGGTTTGCACCCTCCAGTTTTAGTAAATCAATGCTACTGTCCATAATTTTTCCAACTGACCAAGGTCCTAACAAACAGGAAAAGAACCCGCTCCAGGTGTCCGAGCCACAGAATCTGCTCCTCCTATGAGTAAGCACCAGTAGTTACGGTGTGAAACATGTTAGCGAGTGATTCCATCCTTTGCTGTATGGATTTTACCCATTAAAGACATTTTTTGTTGGAGTGCAGCTATCCGGATCTAAAAATTATTTTCATATGACCAAGGTCCTAGTCAAAGGTTGTCTGAAAGTGTAGTAGAGTGTAGATCTGAATTTCTTAAAAAACAAAACAAAATCAGAAGTAACTTCATCTTAAAGCAGAACTTCATTATAAAGCATAGAAGGGCTATGCTTACCCAATCCTTCGATTTTCCAGGAAAATGGAGCTCCCCCACGTCCAGCGGTGGACTGTTCCTGCCGTCCTCCCGTCCAGTGCCAGTCTATGGGTGCGATGATGTCAAGAAGAGTCAACAGCACAAGACCACTAGACCACAGTGGGCAGGAGCGGCAGGGACCAGTCTTGTGCTGAGAGGATTGGCAGATTAGATAAGCATATCTTCGCTCGCCTCACCCCTAGACAAAAGCGAGCAGTTAACCCGTGCAGTGCGGGCACAGCCCCACTGCATGGAAAAAAAAATCCTCTTTAACACCAAGGCCATTTTCATCAGCTATTGAATTAAAAAGATTACAAGGCATAATACAGGGCTCAGGGCCATGAGATGGTGCCAAAGTAGCTGTTTTTCTGAGGATTCAGCACTCAGACAGCTCTCATTTGCTCAAATATCCCTCTTCCCTAGTTCTGCTGCCTATTACACATTTTTACCTATCGACCCCCAACCGCACATCTAAATGAGGCCTTAAAGTAGCATTAAACGCTGTGTTTTTTTTTAGCAAACACACTGAGCAGAATAAAATAAACATTACCTAGTAAACTATTTATTAAAATCCATACCACAGAACTTGCATGTTACAGTTTTCAATGTTGCTGGCTCCTATTCTCTCAGTGCTGCTTCCCTAAACTTCACAGGAAAGAGTTAACAGGGGACAGTGCAGTCTTCAGCCAATCTGTAAGCCTGGAAAAGGGAGGAGGGAGGAGCTGTGGAGTGCCTTGGCATTTTCAGCTATCGGGCTCTGTGTTTCTACTGATGCACACAGTGATGGGAGACACAACTGTAGTCCCTGCAT
Organism: Lithobates clamitans; assembly: GCA_037952925.1. Classification (NCBI taxonomy): domain Eukaryota; kingdom Metazoa; phylum Chordata; class Amphibia; order Anura; family Ranidae; genus Lithobates; species Lithobates clamitans. The sequence goes on along the minus strand of JBBGZY010000239.1, from coordinate 15,861,440 downwards.
GCAAGGGTGGCTCCAAGGGATGCTGCAAAAGAAAAGAGCAACCCTGAAACAGGAAACCTGCATTGGTGATCATAGCACCAGCTCAAACTGGAACATAGGCAATAAGTAAAAGATGAAGCTGCATGCTTAGTACGTAATTATATCAGCTGCTGAAAGCTGAAATATTAAATGGAGGGTTTAATATTGCTTTAACCACTTCCAGTCCAGCTGGACAGGAGCTTCTTTGATGCAGGAGGGCATATTTTTTAAGGACTCCTGTATCTGCTACTACTAGTGTGTGCAGTGGCATGCCCTGTGATTGCTGTGTCTCTTTGACACAGTGGATCACAGATCAGGGTGCATGGCAAATGGAACTGTCCCTGTACCATATGAGCAATGTGACCAATCAGCCTTTGATCGATTGCTGTGAGAGGAACCTGAGTGCCTACTGCCGTCTGCTGGACTGTTGTAAGCACTTAGATTGCTATTAAAAAAAGATCTCTCCTTGAGCAGACTCTGAGTTCCAGTGCTACTCCATGGTTTCTGTTGGTGAAAATCTGCATTCCAGGCTGATCGGGCAATGGCTTGAGGACTACATCATTACCGCAGATCTTGTCTTTAGGTCTCGGACCCAAAGACGAACACCACATCGGAATCATTCTCAAGGGCCCCTGCATTTGGACTTTGCTGCAACATTTGTCAGGAGGTATCTCTATGAACCACTTGACCTCCATGACCACAGCATTTTTTGCTGTTTAGTACCCTGCTATTTTAACTGGCAATTGCTTGGTCATGCAACACTGTACACAAATGGAATTTATATAATTGTAGTACTTAATCACCAAACGGTTTTTACATTTTTTGCTATATAAACAACATTTTACATATTACAACATATTACAACATTTCTTTGATAAAAATAACCCACATTGGTGTATATTATTTAGTCTGTGTGCAAGTTATAGAGTCTACTACAAACTATAGTACATATATTTGAAAATTGTTCAATCCTGATGTACAGATGGCCTATCTCATTTCTTGAGGGCCTTAAAATGCCAGGACAGTACAATAGCCCCCTGAATGAGCCCTTTTTGGAAAGAAGAACAGTCCAATGTATTTAGTAATAGTGAGGTTTTTGAAGTTGTAATTTTTGGCACAATATTTTGGAAATTTTTGATTCTTTTCAAATTTTTTTTACATCCTGTTACCAGTGAAGTACAGTATCACCATATGACTGGTGTGGCGGTGTTCAGGGATACTGACTGGTGACAATATGTAAAAAAAAAAAGAAAAAAAAATTCAAATAAAATAAAAATAATTTTATTCCATTTTTTAATTTTAATTTTTATTTACTTAACTTCTTTTTTTAATATTTTTCTTTTACATACTTTCATCAGAGTAGTTCAGCAGCCTAAATAGAAGGGTGCTACAAAATCCAGGTAAATTCTATATCTTACACTATTTACATTTAAAACTACATTAATGATTTATTATTGATACAGAACTGTGTGTTTAATAACTGCCTTCAGTTTAGCTTTAACTGCTTCAGCCCCAGAAGTTTCTACCCCCTTCCTGACCAGATCGTTTTTTGCGATTCGGCACTGCGTCGCTTTAACTGACAATTGCGCGGCCGTGCGACGTGGCTCCCAAACAAAATTTTTTCCCACAAATAGAGCTTTCTTTTGGTGGTATTTGATCGCCTCTGCGATTTTTATTTTTTGCGCAATAAACAAAATAAGTGCGACAATTTTGAAAAAAATGCATTATTTTTTACATTTTGCTATAATAAATATCCCCCCAAAATATATAAATAAAACATTTTTTTTCCTCAGCTTAGGCCGATCGTATTCTTCTACATATTTTTGGTAAAAAAAAAAAAATCGCAATGAGCGTTTATTGATTGGTTTGCGCAAAAGTTATAGTGTTTACTAAATAGGGGATAGTTTTATGGCATTTTTATTAATAATTTTTTTTTTACTAGTAATGGCAGCGATCAGCGATTTTTATTGTGACTGCGCCGTTATGGCAGACATGTTGGACATTTTTGACACATTTTTGGGACCATTGTCATTTATACAGCGATCAGTGCGATTAAAAATGCACTGATTACTGTGTAAATGACACTGGCAGTGAAGGGGTTAACCACTAGGGGGCGGGGAGGGGTTAAGTGTGTCCTAGGGGAGTGATTACTAACTGTAGGGGGATGGGCTAGCAGTGTCATTACTCTGATCACAGCTCCCCATTACAGGGAGCTGTGATCAGCGACACTTGTCACTAGCCATAACGGGGAGATGCTGTTTACATCAGCATCTCCCCATTCATCCTCTCCGTGAGGCGATCGCGGGTATCCCCGCGGCGATCGAGTCCGCGGGGCCGGCAACCCGACTCACGGAGCTCCTGGCTGGCGTGCACCTGCCGGTGCTGGTGGCCCTGCCGGTGGCGCGCGCGCAATGGCACGGCGGGGAATTCAAATGGACGTACAGGTACGCCCATTTGCCCAGCTGTGCCATTCTGCCGACGTACATCGGCGTGCGCCGGTCGGGAACCGGTTAAAGTATAACTAAAGGCAACTTTTTTTTTTTTTATAGTTTTTGGCAGAGTGGAGTTGGATTAGAATCCTTATAATTTTTTATTGCTGTGCCCCATTAAGAAGATTCACCTTCTCTATTTGTCATGTTTACTATTATCATTAAAAGTGAAAGTAAAAGAAAATCCAAAATCTTGGGTTGTCCCAAAAAAAGTAAAAGGGGGGAATCTTCTAGTTCTGGAGGGGGACACTAGTTCTGGTGACCTGGGGATCCTAAGGAATTCCCTTAAATTACAGGAATTTCCTCTCACTTCCTAATTGGCTATGGGACAGGAAGTGAAGGGAAATCTCCGCTAAAGGACACGGATGGCGATAGAAAATCTGAAAGGGATTATACAATTCCCTTGCTCTAGCCAAAATGAACAAAAAAGTTTTGCCTGTTTGCAGTTCTACACTATTAGTGCTATAACATCACAGAGTGAGGGTAAATTCTACTTTACAATCTACTGCATCATCTGCCAATTAGCTAAGGACCAACTATGAGTGACTGTAAGGCAGGCCATAGAGTACACAATTTTCTTTCCTTCTACCACAAGTGGAAGGAAAGAAAATTGCTTGATTTCTCCATCAAAACAATCAATGTTGATGGGGGAATCCCTCCCCTAGTGTTATTGTGTTCTACCTTTTTGAACACAATAGCACTAGTGGGGAGCCTTCTCCACTGGCAGAATACAATGATCAGTGTTACCTGCAGTGTTGGCCCGTCCATAAGGGGCGCATGGGCGCCGCCCCCTCAAGCTAGTCACAAAAAAAGGCCCTTTAAAAAAAAAGGTCCTTTAAGTGCACTGTGTTTGGGTGCTCGACACAGTGCCCTACTATGGGAAGCGTAACGCCAATGCAATCACGTGATTGCAGACGAGGCACTTCATTTGCAGGGTTTTGTGATGCTTTGTGGCGCTATGCAGTGCGCCTCTATACTCCTTTATGTGTCATTCTTCTGATGTCTCTCTGTTGATTAGCATTGCCACCTTAGGACATGGGCGGTGCTTTTCCCAGGCAGCGGCGTCACTTCCGGTTTCTGTGTCAGCGTGAAATCGGCTCCGTGAATGAAGAAGCCAGCCTAGCCAGGTACTGTGATCTAACACTCTGAGTGTCTGTCCACCCATATACAGCAGCACCTTGTACTGATGTCCACCTTCTCATCCTGTGATCGGACTGAAGGTGGAGGAAGGGGGAGGGTGCCCTGCTTCTTCTCTGCCCCGGAATCACCCTCCAGCCATTCGCCTGACATTCTGCAGGGGCATTTCATCACAGATCTCCTGTATAGGTCACAGTGCTGGGGGTCCCAGCACTGTGACCTACTACAGCCATGGTTTACAGTATATCCTCACCTTCACCAGTTCTCTGTATCTATCTATCTATCTATCTATCTATTAGGGATGAGCTTCGTGTTCGAGTCGAACCCATGTTCGACTCGAACATCGGCTGTTCGCCCGTTCGCCGAATTGCGAACGATATGGGCCGTTCGCGCCAAATTCATGTGGCGCGTCACGGCCCATAATTCACTGCGGCATCGCAGTGCATTGCTTGCTGATGATTGGCCAAGCATGCACTATGACCCGCATGCTTGGCCAATCACAGCGCCGCCTGAACAGAGAACCATAATTGGCCAAAGCCAAGGAGGCTTTGGCCAATTATGGCTCAGGGGATTTAGTACACGCCCCACACTATATAAGGCCGCCTGCACGGCGGCCCTGTGTAGTGTGTGTTCCGGCGTTCATTGAGAGAGAGAGAGAGAGACAGACAGTGTCATTTGATTTGAGTTAGATAGATTAGGCAGAACAGTCAGTCAGTTAGCTGCACTTACAGTGTATTGTGTATATATATGCATCCCAGGTGTTGCATATATATATATATATATATACACTGTATTCAGTTTAGCTAGATCCGTTCCTGTTATCTTCTAGACTATTTACATTTAGTGCAGTGCGTCCTGCTCACAGTGTTCAGCTAGATCCGTTCCTGTTATCTTCTAGACTATTTACATTTAGTGCAGTGCGTCCTGCTCACAGTGTTCAGCTAGATCCGTTCCTGTTATCTTCTAGACTATTTACATTTAGTGCAGTGCGTCCTGCTCACAGTGTTCAGCTAGATCCGTTCCTGTTATCTTCCTACTGACAGGCAGGCTTGTCTGGTTACAGTATATAAAGCTACCTGAAGAAAATTACTGGTGTTCTATTTGATCCTATTAGTACCACGGTCAGGCAGCTAGACTATTTACATTTAGTACAGTGCGTCCTGCTCACAGTGTTCAGCTAGATCCGTTCCTGTTATCTTCCTACTGACAGGCAGGCTTGTCTGGTTACAGTATATAAAGCTACCTGAAGAAAATTACTGGTGTTCTATTTGATCCTATTAGTACCACGGTCAGGCAGCTAGACTATTTACATTTAGTACAGTGCGTCCTGTTCACAGTGTTCAGCTAGATCCGTTCCTGTTATCTTCCTATTGACAGGCAGGCTTGTCTGGTTACACTATATAAAGCTACCTGAAGAAAATTACTGGTGTTCTGTTTGATCCTATTAGTACCACGGTCAGGCAGCTAGACTATTTACATTTAGTACAGTGCGTCCTGCTCACAGTGTTCAGCTAGATCCATTCCTGTTATCTTCCTACTGACAGGCAGGCTTGTCTGGTTACAGTATATAAAGCTACCTGAAGAAAATTACTGGTGTTCTATTTGATCCTATTAGTACCACGGTCAGGCAGCTAGACTATTTACATTTAGTACAGTGCGTCCTGCTCACAGTGTTCAGCTAGATCCGTTCCTGTTATCTTCCTACTGACAGGCAGGCTTGTCTGGTTACAGTATATAAAGCTACCTGAAGAAAATTACTGGTCTTCTATTTGATCCTATTAGTACCACGGTCAGGCAGCTAGACTATTTACATTTAGTACAGTGCGTCCTGCTCACAGTGTTCAGCTAGATCCGTTCCTGTTATCTTCCTACTGACAGGCAGGCTTGTCTGGTTACAGTATATAAAGCTACCTGAAGAAAATTACTGGTGTTCTATTTGATCCTATTAGTACCACGGTCAGGCAGCTAGACTATTTACATTTAGTACAGTGCGTCCTGCTCACAGTGTTCAGCTAGATCCGTTCCTGTTATCTTCCTACTGACAGGCAGGCTTGTCTGGTTACAGTATATAAAGCTACCTGAAGAAAATTACTGGTGTTCTATTTGATCCTATTAGTACCACGGTCAGGCAGCTAGACTATTTACATTTAGTACAGTGCGTCCTGCTCACAGTGTTCAGCTAGATCCGTTCCTGTTATCTTCCTACTGACAGGCAGGCTTGTCTGGTTACAGTATATAAAGCTACCTGAAGAAAATTACTGGTGTTCTATCCCAGCTTAGTGCAGCTACAGGCCATTAGTATGTCTGGAAGGCCAAGAAGGAGAGGCAGACAGTCACAAGCCAATAAGAGGGGGCAAGCAGGCTCTGTGTCTAGTGCTGGTCGTGGAGACGGTGCATCCTCATCAGCACGTGGCCATGGGACACGCTTGGCCTTTTTTTCGGCAGCTGGCCGTGTTGAGCCACAACATGCGGAAGACTTGGTCGAGTGGATGACCAAGCCGTCCTCATCCTCCTCATCCTCTCTCACCCATGCCCAGAGTGCTTTGTCTGGCAAAGCAGCGGCCTCTTCCCTCAGCTCAATGTCATCAGTGACTCCTTCCCTAGCTCCACCATGTCCTCATGAGGATTCCCTCGAACTGTTTGACCACAGTGTTGGGTACATGCTCCAGGAGGATGCCCAGCGTTTGGAAGGCTCTGATGATGATACTGAGCTCGATGAAGGCAGTAACATGAGCACGGACAGAGGGGGTGCCCAAGAAGGACAGCAATCTGGCAGTCATGCTCCCCCTGCTGCAGCATACTGCCAGGTTTGCTCCAGTGATGAGGAGGGAGGGGATGATGTCAGCGTGAAATCGGCTCCGTGAATGAAGAAGCCAGCCTAGCCAGGTACTGTGATCTAACACTCTGAGTGTCTGTCCACCCATATACAGCAGCACCTTGTACTGATGTCCACCTTCTCATCCTGTGATCGGACTGAAGGTGGAGGAAGGGGGAGGGTGCCCTGCTTCTTCTCTGCCCCGGAATCACCCTCCAGCCATTCGCCTGACATTCTGCAGGGGCATTTCATCACAGATCTCCTGTATAGGTCACAGTGCTGGGGGTCCCAGCACTGTGACCTACTACAGCCATGGTTTACAGTATATCCTCACCTTCACCAGTTCTCTGTATCTATCTATCTATCTATCTATTAGGGATGAGCTTCGTGTTCGAGTCGAACCCATGTTCGACTCGAACATCGGCTGTTCGCCCGTTCGCCGAATTGCGAACGATATGGGCCGTTCGCGCCAAATTCGTGTGGCGCGTCACGGCCCATAATTCACTGTGGCATCGCAGTGCATTGCTTGCTGATGATTGGCCAAGCATGCACTATGACCCGCATGCTTGGCCAATCACAGCGCCGCCTGAACAGAGAGCCATAATTGGCCAAAGCCAAGGAGGCTTTGGCCAATTATGGCTCAGGGGATTTAGTACATGCCCCACACTATATAAGGCCGCCTGCACGGCAGCCCTGTGTAGTGTGTGTTCCGGCGTTCATTGAGAGAGAGAGAGAGACAGACAGTGTCATTTGATTTGAGTTAGATAGATTAGGCAGAACAGTCAGTCAGTTAGCTGCACTTACAGTGTATTGTGTATATATATGCATCCCAGGTGTTGCATATATATATATATATACACTGTATTCAGTTTAGCTAGATCCGTTCCTGTTATCTTCTAGACTATTTACATTTAGTGCAGTGCGTCCTGCTCACAGTGTTCAGCTAGATCCGTTCCTGTTATCTTCTAGACTATTTACATTTAGTGCAGTGCATCCTGCTCACAGTGTTCAGCTAGATCCGTTCCTGTTATCTTCTAGACTATTTACATTTAGTGCAGTGCGTCCTGCTCACAGTGTTCAGCTAGAGCCGTTCCTGTTATCTTCCTACTGACAGGCAGGCTTGTCTGGTTACAGTATATAAATCTACCTGAAGAAAATTACTGGTGTTCTATTTGATCCTATTAGTACCACGGACAGGCAGCTAGACTATTAACATTTAGTACAGTGCGTCCTGCTCACAGTGTTCAGCTAGATCCGTTCCTGTTATCTTCCTACTGACAGGCAGGCTTGTCTGGTTACAGTATATAAAGCTACCTGAAGAAAATTACTGGTGTTCTGTTTGATCCTATTAGTACCACGGTCAGGCAGCTAGACTATTTACATTTAGTACAGTGCGTCCTGCTCACAGTGTTCAGCTAGATCCGTTCCTGTTATCTTCCTACTGACAGGCAGGCTTGTCTGGTTACAGTATATAAAGCTACCTGAAGAAAATTACTGGTGTTCTATTTGATCCTATTAGTACCACGGTCAGGCAGCTAGACTATTTACATTTAGTACAGTGCGTCCTGCTCACAGTGTTCAGCTAGATCCGTTCCTGTTATCTTCCTACTGACAGGCAGGCTTGTCTGGTTACAGTATATAAAGCTACCTGAAGAAAATTACTGGTGTTCTATTTGATCCTATTAGTACCACGGTCAGGCAGCTAGACTATTTACATTTAGTACAGTGCGTCCTGCTCACAGTGTTCAGCTAGATCCGTTCCTGTTATCTTCCTACTGACAGGCAGGCTTGTCTGGTTACAGTATATAAAGCTACCTGAAGAAAATTACTGGTGTTCTATTTGATCCTATTAGTACCACGGTCAGGCAGCTAGACTATTTACATTTAGTACAGTGCGTCCTGCTCACAGTGTTCAGCTAGATCCGTTCCTGTTATCTTCCTACTGACAGGCAGGCTTGTCTGGTTACAGTATATAAAGCTACCTGAAGAAAATTACTGGTGTTCTATTTGATCCTATTAGTACCACGGTCAGGCAGCTAGACTATTTACATTTAGTACAGTGCGTCCTGCTCACAGTGTTCAGCTAGATCCGTTCCTGTTATCTTCCTACTCACAGGCAGGCTTGTCTGGTTACAGTATATAAAGCTACCTGAAGAAAATTACTGGTGTTCTATTTGATCCTATTAGTACCACGGTCAGGCAGCTAGACTATTTACATTTAGTACAGTGCGTCCTGCTCACAGTGTTCAGCTAGATCCGTTCCTGTTATCTTCCTACTGACAGCCAGGCTTGTCTGGTTACAGTATATAAAGCTACCTGAAGAAAATTACTGGTGTTCTATCCCAGCTTAGTGCAGCTACAGGCCATTAGTATGTCTGGAAGGCCAAGAAGGAGAGGCAGACAGTCACAAGCCAATAAGAGAGGGCAAGCAGGCTCTGTGTCTAGTGCTGGTCGTGGAGACGGTGCATCCTCATCAGCACGTGGCCATGGGACACGCTTGGCCTTTTTTTCGGCAGCTGGCCGTGTTGAGCCGCAACATGCGGAAGACTTGGTCGAGTGGATGACCAAGCCGTCCTCATCCTCCTCATCCTCTCTCACCCATGCCCAGAGTGCTTTGTCTGGCAAAGCAGCGGCCTCTTCCCTCAGCTCAATGTCATCAGTGACTCCTTCCCTAGCTCCACCATGTCCTCATGAGGATTCCCTCAAACTGTTTGACCACAGTGTTGGGTACATGCTCCAGGAGGATGCCCAGCGTTTGGAAGGCTCTGATGATGATACTGAGCTCGATGAAAGCAGTAACATGAGCACGGACAGAGGGGGTGCCCAAGAAGGACAGCAATCTGGCAGTCATGCTCCCCCTGCTGCAGCATACTGCCAGGTTTGCTCCAGTGATGAGGAGGGAGGGGATGATGAGGTCACTGACTCAACGTGGGTGCCTGATAGGAGAAAGGAGGAGGAGGAGGAGGAGGAGGAGGCGGCACATCACCAACGAGGCAGGATGCCCTCCAGGGGCCAGACTAAGGGCAGCACATTGACTGCATCACACCCCAAATCTCCACATGTGCAGGGCACTGCAGTCTCTGCGTGTTATTCAAAAAGTTCTTTGGTGTGGGCCTTTTTTGAGACGAGTGCATCAGATCGCACCGCTGCTATTTGCAACATATGTCTCAAGCGTATCTCACGTGGCCAAAACATCTCCCGCTTGGGTACCACATGCTTGACCAGACATATGTTGACCTGCCATGCAGTTCGTTGGCAAGCATATCTAAAAGACCCACACCAAAGAACAAAGAGGATCTCTCCTTGCTCCTCATCAGCTGAGATTTCCAACCCCACTAGACCTCCAGTCCTCTCTGAGACCTGCAGTGAGAGGAATGAAGGTGTAGAATTAGGTGTGTCACAGCCAAGTACTTGTGGGCAATCTGCTTTTGGTACACCGACGTCAGACTGTACCAGGCAAATTTCCCTGCCCCAGCTGCTGCACCGCCGAAAGAAGTTTGCTCCCAGCCATCCACATGCCCAGCGGTTGAATGCTAGCTTGGCAAAATTGCTAGCACTTCAACTGCTGCCTTTTCAGTTGGTAGACTCTGCCCCCTTCCGTGAGTTTGTGGAATGTGCGGTTCCTCAGTGGCAGGTACCCAAACGCCACTTTTTCTCACGGAAGGCGATTCCTACCGGCATGTGGAAGGCAATGTCCATGCCTCGCTGGACAGGGCGGTCAGCGGTAAGGTGCATATTACCGCTGACTCATGGTCCAGCAGGCATGGACAGGGACGTTACCTAAGTTTCACGGCACATTGGGTGACTCTGCTGGCAGCTGGGAAGGATTCAGGACAAGGTGCAGTAGTGTTGGAGGTTGTTCCGCCACCACGCCTCCAAAATGCTGATTGTGACACACCTCTCTCCTCCACCCTCTCCTCTTCTTCTTCCTCCATGGCCTCTTCCTCGGAACCAGCGGTGCTCCGTAGTCGTTCAAGGGGCTACGCAAGTACGCAGGCCAAAAGATGCCATGCGGTGCTTGAGCTGGTGTGCTTGGGGGACAGGAGCCACACTGGGGCAGAGGTTCTGTCAGCTCTGCAGGGGCAGGTTCAGAGGTGGTTGACGCCACGCCAACTTAAGGCAGGAATGGTGGTTTGCGACAATGGCACCAACCTCCTCTCTGCCCTCCGACAGGGACAAATGACCCATGTGCCCTGTTTGGCTCACGTCCTTAACTTGGTGGTGCAGCGGTTCTTGGGCAGGTACCCGGGCTTACAGGATGTCCTGAGGCAGGCCAGGAAAGTCTGTGTGCATTTCCGCCGGTAATATAATGCCAGTGCTCGGCTGACGGACCTCCAAAAGGAGTTTAACCTGCCCAAGAACCGCCTAATCTGTGACATGCCCACCAGGTGGAACTCAACGTTGGCCATGCTGCAGCGGCTGCACACGCAGCAGAGGGCCATCAATGAGTACCTGTGCGACTATGGCACCAGGACAGGGTCAGGGGAGCTTGGTTTTTTTTCCCCACGCCAGTGGGCCATGATCAGGGATGCATGCACTGTCCTGTCACCATTCGAGGAGGCCACGAGGATGGTGAGCAGTGACAGTGCATGCATCAGTGACACTGTCCCCCTTGTCCACCTGTTGGAGCACACGCTGCGTGAAATAATGGACAGGGCACTTGAGGCAGAACAGAGGCAGGAAGAGGGGGACTTCCTTAGCTCTCAAGGCCCCCTTTATCCAGACAGTGTTCCTGCGTGCCCGCCGATCACACAGGAAGAGGACGAGGAGGAGGAGGAGGAAGATTGTGTCAGTATGGAGGTGGAACCTGGCACTCAGCATCAGCACCAGTCTTTAAGGGATCAGTCCCAAGAAACACATGGACTTGTACGTGGCTGGGAGGAGGTGGCTGCGGACGTTGCCGTCCTTAGTGACCCAGAGGACTCCGGACCGAATGCCTCAGCAAACCTACGCTGCATGGCCTCCCTGATCCTGCAAAGCCTGCGTAAGGATCCTCGTATTCGTGGTATCAAGGAGAAGGACCAATACTGACTGGCAACCCTCCTTGATCCACGTTACAAGGGTAAGGTTGCGGACCTTATCTTGCCATCGCAGAGGGAGCAGAGGATGAAACATCTTCGGGAGGCCTTGCAGAAAGGTCTGTGCAATGCGTTCCCAGGGACTGGGAGGTTACAAACTCCTCTTTCTGGACAACGTGTTGCTGAGGCTTCGGTCAGTCAAAGAAGGAGCGGTGGAGAAGGTGGCCGTCTGACCGATGCGTTCAGACAATTTTTTGGCCCGCAGCCCCAAGGTATGATCGGTTCCAGCAACCATCGCCAGCGTCTGTTTTACATGGTGCAGGAATACCTAGGGGCAAGATCAGACTTGGACACCTTTCCCACCGAAAATCCTCTGGGTTACTGGGTCTTGAGGATGGATCACTGGCCAGAGCTTGCACAGTATGCAATTGAGCTACTGGCCTGTCCTGCATCCAGCGTTCTTTCGGAACGCACATTCAGTGCTGCTGGAGGCGTGGTAACCGATCACAGGGTGCGTCTGTCCACCGACTCGGTCGATCGGCTGACCTTCATAAAAATGAATCAGTCTTGGATCACCACCAGCTACCAAGCACCTGATGCTGATGTAACCGAATAATTTTTTTTGAAATCTCAGATCCCTTCAAAGACTGCCTATGCTGATGCTGAGTGACTATCCCTGAGTAATTATCCTCTTCCTCCTCAATCATCACGCTGATAGCTTGTAAGAACATTTTTGGTTCTGGGCGCCACCACCAGTGCCTAAGGCACAATTTTTCAGCCCCTGTTTAACAGGGGCGTGTAATTACAATTTTTGATGTAATACTTTGCAGCAGGGCTCGTTCCTGCATTCCAACTAGAGTGTCTGTGAGGGGTTGCAGTGTTGTGGCACCAGCACCAGTGCCTAAGGCCCAATTTTTCTGCCCCTGTCTAACAGGGGCGTGTAATTACAATTTTTGATGCAATACTTTGCAGCAGGGCTCGTTCCTGCGTTCCAACTAGAGTGTCTGTGAGGGGTTGCAGTGTTGTGGCACCAGCACCAGTGCCTAAGGCCTAATTTTTCAGCTCCTGTTCAACAGGGGCATGTAATTACAATTCTTGATCTAATATTTCACAGCAGGGCCCTGTGAGGGCTTACAGTGTTGTGGCCACAGCAACACCTAAGGCCCAAATTTCTGCTGAGTATATAGGGCAGGACCCTACTTTCAAACATCTAACTTACAAACGACTCCTACTTGCAAACGGAAGGAGACAACAGGAAGTGAGATGAAATCTACCCCTAGGAAGGGAAATTCTCTCCTGTAAGAGTTAATATGGGAAAACAATTTCTCCTTTCCACTGATGCTTTCCAATCCTTGTTCCACAAAAAACCCAAATTTTCAAAAAACATTTTTCATTGGGACAAAAAGTGAGGTGAAATATTCTGAAGAGGAGGAAAGACAGCAAAACAAATGTCACAGGGGTGATAACCCTTCCCTATGTTTTCCAAAAATCTTAAAAAAGATTTTTTGGCTGGAGCTAAACGCGTTAAAAATGTACCCGTTCAAAATTACAAAGAGATTCTACTTAACAACAAACCTACAGTCCCTGTCTTGTTTGCACCGCCTGTATACTGCTGTTCAGAGTATATAGGGCCTTTCCTTATTTTAATTTGGGTGCGGGGTTCCCCTTAATATCCACACAAGACCCAAAGGGCCTGGTAATGGACTGGGGGGTACCCATGCCGTTTGTCTCACTGATTTTCATCCATATTGCCATGACCCGACATGACATTAAACCCGCAAGCAGTTTTAAATGAGATTTTTTCCTTTAAAAATGACATTTGGTGCAGGGACTGTTCTAAACACGGGAAACACGCGTCACTTTACAGGCATACTATAGACACCCCCCAGGTACGATATTTAAAGGAATATTTCACTTTTTTTTTTTACTTTAAGCATCATTAAAATCACTGCTCCCGAAAAAACGGCCGTTTTTAAAAGTTTTTTTTGCATTGATACATGTCCCCTGGGGTAGGACCCGGGTCCCCAAACCCTTTTTAGGACAATACCATGCAAATTAGCCTTTAAAATGAGAACTTTTGATTTCGAACGTTCGAGTCCCATAGACGTCAATGGGGTTCTAACGTTCGTGCGAACTTTCGGTCCGTTCGCAGGTTCTGGTGCGAACCGAACCGGGGGGTGTTCGGCTCATCCCTACTATCTATCTATCTATCTATCTATCTATCTATCTATCTATCTATCTATCTATCTATCTATCTATCTATCTATCTATCTATCTATCTATCTATCTATCTATCTATCTATCTATCTATCTATCTATCTATCTCTATCTGTCTATATCTATGTATCTGTCTATATCTATGTATCTGTCTATATCTTTGTACAGTATCTCACAAAAGTGCTTTGCTACAATGTAAAGTAGTGAGTGTACAGCTTGTATAACAGCGTAAATTTGCTGTCCCCAAAAAATAACTCAACACACAGCCAATCATGTCTAAACCGCTGGCAACAAAAGTGAGTACACCCCTCACCCCAAGTGAAAATGTCCAAATTGTGCCCAATTAGCCATTTTCCCTCCGCGGTGTCATGTGACCCGTTATTGTTACAAGGTCTCAGGTGTGAATGGGGAGCAGGTTTGTTAAATTTGGTGTTATCGCTCTCACTCTCTCATACTGGTCACTGGAAGTTCAACATGGCACCTCATATCAAAGAACTCTCTGTGGATCTGAAAAAAAGGATTGTTGCTCTACATAAAGATAGCCTAGGCTATAAGAAGATTGCCAAGACCCTGAAACTGTGAGCTACAGCACGGTGGCCAAGACCATACAGTGGTTTAACAGGACAGGTCCCACTCAGAACAGGCCTCGCCATGGTCGACCAAAGAAGTTGGGTGCACTTGCTCATTGTCAAATCCAGAGGTTGTCTTTAGGAAATAGACATATGAGTGCTGTCGGCATTGCTGCAGAGGTTGAAGGGGTGGGGGTCAGCTTGTCAGTGTTCAGACCATACGCCGCACACTGCATCAAATTGGTCTGCATGGCTGTTGTCCCAGAAGGAAGCCTCTTCTAAAGATGATGCACAAGAAATCCCGCAAACAGTTTACTGAAGACAAGCAGACTAAGGATATGGATTACTGGATCCATGTCCTGTGGTCTAATGAGACCAAGATAAACTTATTTGGTTCAGATGGTGTCAGCGTGTGTGGCGGCAACCAGATGAGGAGTACAAAGACAAGTGTGTCTTGCCTAAAGTCAAGCAAGGTGGTGGAAGTGTCACGGTCTGGGGCTGCATGAGTGCTGCCGGCACTGGGGAGCTACAGTTCATTGAGGGAACCATGAATGCCAACATTTACTGTGACATACTGAAGCAGCATATGATCCCCTCCCTTTGGAGATTGGGCTTAAGGGCATTATTCCAACATGATAATGACCCCAAACATAACTCCAAGATGACCACTGCCTTGCTAAAGAAGCTGAGGGTAAAGATGATTGACTGGCCAAGCATGTCTCCAGACTTAAACCCTATTGAGCATCTGTGGGGCATCCTCAAATGGAAGGTGGAGGAGCGCAAATTCAAATGGAGTGAAGAGGACTCCAGTGGAACCTGTGAAGTTCTGGTGAACTCCATGCCCAAGAGGGTTAAGGCAGTGCTGGAAAATAATGGTTGCCACGCACAATATTGACACTTTGGGCCCAATTTGGACATTTTCACTTAGGGGTGTACTCACTTTTGTTGCCACTGCCAGCAGTTTAGACATTAATGGCTGTGTGTAGAGTTATTTTGAGGGGACAGCAAATTTACACTGTTATACAAGCTGTACACTCACTACTTTACATTGTAGCAAAGTATCATTTCTTCAGTGTTGTTACATGAAAAGATATAATAAAATATTTACAAAAATGTGAGGGGTGTACTGACTTTTGTGAGATACTGTATGTACAGTACCTGCCCACCAGAATGTATTTCCAGCGCGATCCCATCGCGCTGGTTCTCGGCGACAGGGTACTGTACATCTCGCGCTGGCTGCAATAGGAAAAACATTTTCCTATTGCAGCCAGCGCAAACAAAGAATTCCCCTCCAGGAGCATGGCAGGCCCCTAGGACTGGTGTAGATTTTAAGGGGAACCCCCTACGCCGAAAAAATGGCGTGGGGGTCCCCCCAAAACTCATACCAGACCCTTATCTGAGCAAGCAGCCCGGCCGGTCAGGAATGGGGGTGGGGATGAGCGAACGGCCCCCCTCCTGAACCGTACCAGGCCGCATGCCCTCAACATGGGGGGTGGGCACTTTGGGGCAGGGGGGCGCCCTGCGGCCCCCCCACCCCAAAGAGCCTTGCCCCCATGTTGATGACGACATGGGCCTCTTCCCGACAACCCTGGCCATTAGTTGTCGGGAACTGCGGGAGGAGGGCTTATCGGAATCCGGGAGCCCCCTTTAATAAGGGGGCCCCCAGATCCCGGCCCCCCACCCTGTGTGAATTAGTATGGGGTATATCGGACCCCTACCCATTCACCTGGGGGAAAAAAAGTGTCAAAAAAAAAACATACTAGACAGGTTTTTAAAGTATTTTATTAGGCATCTCCGGGGGTCTTCTGCCGACTTCTCCGCTCTTTCCGGCCTCTTCTTCCAGTGTACCATTCTTCTCCTGCGGTCAGATTGACACAATATCGCGGTCACCTACTGTATGTATGTCTGTCTATCTTTCTATTTGTATCTATGTATCTGTCTATAGCTATGTATCTATCTGTGTATCTGTCTATATCTATGTATCAATCTATCTATCTGTCAATTTATCTATCTGTCAATTTATCTATCTATCTCTATGTATGTATCTGTCTATCTATATATCTGTATCTATCTGTATCTATGTATCTATTTGTGTCTATCTATCTGTGTCTATGTATCTATCTGTATCTCTGTATCTATTTGTGTCTATCTATCTGTATCTATGTATCTATCTGTATCTATGCATCTATTTGTGTCTATCTATCTGTATCTATGTATCCATGTATGTATCTGTATCTATCTGTCTGTCTGCCTATCTATTTATCTATCTATCTATTTGTCTATCGATCTATCGGTCTGTAGGCCCTATCGCGGGTGAGTGTTAGGGGGGGGTTGGGGCTTTGTTTGTGCCTCCCCCAAAAAATGGAGCACCAGCCTCCACTGGTTCCCTGGTATAGCTGGTGGCACTAATCATTCAGGAAAAATCTGACAGGCTAGTAGTACAAAAGTTGATTGATGGATCGACTTGTGTACAACCAGGGTGCCCATACATGGATCAAAATTTGGGCAGCCCCTGCTGAATTTCGATCCATGTATGGTTGGCTTAAGTCCATGCTTTGGACTGGAGATTGTGCATCCTGGTTTGATGAAATGTATTGATATATTTATGCTAGTAGAATAATACTGTTTAACCCCTTAGAAGGCTGCGACATAAATATTAACCTGATTTGATCATCTACACATTTCTAACATTTTCTAATTCTTAAATCACCTGGGTGCAGAGCAGAGAGTGGACTAATCATTGTATGTTACTGGATGTGAGCTGCTGCTGTGGTGATTTGCTATCTGCTGCTAGAGACACTGACCCCTTCAGGAACTGACCATGCAGCCATCTAGTAGCTTATTGCTGCCTGTAGGTGCAATTGGGACTATTCTCATGTGCACCAGTGGTACAATGGAGCCCCAACTCTATCCGGCTGAAGAGTTAGGACTAAAGACTGTCCCTTTACAGCTGCTACACAGAGACCTTCAACTATTGCTTATGCTAAGAGGTACATCTCCACATTACACCATATCATAGCCATTCCCCCAGAGTTCATTTTAGACTAGTTATAGTATTATTATACACATTGCAGTTAAAGCTTATAAGCACCGTTTATTGCTGACTCATGGTCATGGGTTAATCCAAGTCTAGTGGTATAAAATTCTATTCTAAGTTGATTTGACATAGTGATTTTACTATATACAGTAGCAGACTGTGTCTGAACCTACCTTTTCTATGTTTATTTATGCTCAAACCACCATTTATTCTATCCCGTACCAAAACATTGATCTCATTTACCACTATTTTGGTCTTGTGTCTGGACCTGGTACTAATTCACAACCAAGTTAAAGGTATCTACACTTGTGTTCCTATAAGTGCTTGCAGTAACTTTCACTCAACCAGGTGTGTCAGAGAGGCTGAGGTTGTTCTTGGAGTTGAGGTGTAGAACAAAGAATCCAAATTACCAAGTGGCTACTTTGGCGGTAGCGCTATACAATCATGTTTTTTCACAATTGTTTTTAGACGTCTATATGCATTATATTAATCTGGTTATAAGGATTGATTTTTATTTAGATCATTGGATTCATTTTTGAATTATTACTTCATTGTTAAAAGTGCAGCAGTTTCTTTGCTTTTTAATACTAAGCAATGTTGGTAGAAACTGAGAAGTGAAAGTAGGTTGGAAATCCCAAACTTATAGTAGCTTGCATCAATAAATAGAATATTTTTACACAACAACTATGCTGTGACAGTATTCCTTGTTTCATCACATGGCTTTAATGTAAAATTTCTGTGGCTGAAGAAATTACAAACAAATGATTAAAAAAAGCTGCAGTTTATACTCACATTGAATTCCATTCCCAATTTATGAGCCAAAATGATGATGACATTTGGCGTCCTTTGTTGTCAGTAATGGAACATGCAATTATTCTGTACTTCCATGTCAAATAATGTCAGTGTACAAATAAAATTGTTTGTAGATGCTGCAAACATACCATTAGAGAAAATAACAATTAATTATAATGTTGATGTAAAGTTACTTTCATTTGGAAAAGTAGAGCATTAGAATAATTATACTGAAAAATCTCTTCAAATGATAGAAATGAATGCAATATGCTAAAGCATATTTTAATTCATGATGGGAAATAACTACAGGTACACCAGTATGAATTCCCCTTGTTGCACAAATCTGTGGATTTGCTAGGACAAGGTTAGAATAATTTAGTGAAACAGGGCCAAGCATTCCTTATCTGCACCAAATGTATAATAGTACAAACATTAATAATAGAACATTGTAAATCATATGGCTCTTTGTAGCTAGAAGATCAGTAAATGGAACGTTCCCTTGTCTAATACTGTAATTTTTCTTTCCTGATTAACTCCATGGCTGCATATGATTGGGTGTTTTTGCCCTCACGCCCTGCTCATAGGACCTCACTCTCATAAATCTGAGGCTGGATCCCCTCCATACATTCTATAACTGACCTATTCAACATCCTTTGCTGCCATGGAGTTAATCAGATAAGGTAAAATACGATAAGTATTTGATAGGAAACTTTCTGTTTTCCCAACTAAAATCATTGTAACATATGATTGAGAAATAACTTGGATGGGGAATGTCGAAAAAGTTTTAATCACAACTCTGCAGTCAGAACTTTAAAGCCAAAATTAACAAAAGAAAAATGCTGGCTCCTTGCTGTAGTGAGCCAAAAGAAAATTAAAGTAAGACCACTCTGCAAAATACTTCAGGTGTAATGTGGCAGGAAGCCCACAAATTTGACACAGTCCTGCCTCTGGAGGAGCCAAGCTTTCTGTCATACACACTATATTATCAAAAGTATGGTGACACTTGCCTTTACATGCACAGGAACTTTAATGGCATCCCAGTCTTAGTTCGTGGGGTTCAATATTGAGTTGGCCCACCCTTTGCAGCTATAACAGCTTCAACTTTTCTGGGAAGGCTGTCCACAAGGTTTAGGAGTGTGTCTATGGGAATGTTTGACCATTCTTCCAGAAGTGAGGTCAGGTATTGATGTTGGACGAGAAGGCCTGGCTCACAGTCTCTGCTCTAATTCATCCCAAAGGTGTTCTATCGGGTTGAGGTCAGGACTCTGTGCAGGCTATTTAAGTTCCTCCACCCCAAACTCGCTCATCTGTGTCTTTATGAAGCTTGCTTTGTGCACTGGTCCAAATCATTTGGCATAGAGGGGATTTTGGTGTGGGATTGTTCTTCAGGGCTTGGGCTTGGCCCCTTAGTTTCCAGTGAAAGGAACTTTTAAGGTGTCAGCATACCAAGACATTTGTGGAAACAGTTTGGAGATGGCCCCTTCCTGTTCCAACATGACTGCGCATAAGTGCACAAAGTAAGGTCCATAAAGACATCACTTCCTGGATTTACACAGAGGCACACCTCCAGCTCTGCAGCTTCCATTGGCCCTCGTATTACTCATCCCCCCTCCCTTCCTGGCAAACTCTCAAAAGAGTGATAGAGAGAGCTGTGTATGATGTCATAAGCCTAGGCTAATGACCAGACAAGAAACAGGAAGTGGGCTATGTAACATAAATCTAAGGGTACAATGGTTTTGCCTTAGCGAGATGTGCTGTGATTTGTAGAAGTAGTATAACCATAGATGTGGTTTAATTCTGGATTATTAAAGATATAGTATTTAGTATTAGTCATACTTGTATGTTCTTTCATTAGCATTTGAAAAGGACAGAGCCAGTTTCTAGGATCAAAGCAATACCTAGATGCCAAAAAAGTTCCCATCAGAGTAAACATAGATTGCCACCTTCCTGAGGCCTCAAAGAACACTGCTAGTCATCTTGGCTACACGGATCCGCAGATAACATTCACAAGGCCCCAGCCGGTCTGCAAACTTTGATTTATATTACTGAATCTAAGGAACCTATTTCTGCAGATAGCCTGCAGGTGGTTACCGCAGGTAACAACGTTTCAGTCAGACTCCGAGATACAGATGTCCTAGCTCTTTCAGAATCAGGGAGCCACAAGTATGTGGTCCCAAAGAAAGCCACAGTTATCACAGGGGTTGGAGACGTAATCCCTGTTTTACCTACAGCTTGTGTTGCTTTGCTCAGAGGATCAAAAAGCAAAGTGAGAGAAGTAGGCATAGCAGATGCCAGTAATGTACTATCGGGTACTGACCGGGGGCAGTTGGTAGCCCGCTATGAACCAAATTCCGCCCCCTGGAACCTGCATCTCCACCTGAAGCCCCGGATTCACATAAAGTACTTTTGGGTGACTCAATGCACGTTGGAAACTCTGGATAGGGTCAGGGGGCTATTGACTGTGCCAGGTCCTGGCCCTAATAGGTTTCTGGAGCCAGGGCCCAGCGAGGAACCTAAGGTCACAATGAACTTTGAAATTGATAATGTTGTGTGTGATGTAAAATGTCATGATCTGTGCCGTGCAGACCTTCCCTCTGCTGCAGTGGTGACTCCCAGGGCCCACCGGTCTGCCCCAAACTGGTCATTGACCACTGCTACAGAGGAACTGTCTGTGGAAGGGCTCAATCCAACTGGGTCGGACCCTTGTGAACTTGGCCAAGCAGGCCTTAGGTCCCCTCACACTGTTGTCTCCCTGGCATCTGTGGCAGATCGCTCTGAGTCCCCTGAGGCTGTTAAAATTGACATCAGCCTGGAGGAGTACAGAGGTCTGGCTGACGGACTGCCAGCTGGGGATGGTGGGATGAGGGTGTGCAGGGAACAGGACTGTGACTCTGTAACCATTTGTAAAGGAAAGGAATGTTTTTAAGTACCTGCTAAAAAGTTTCAGTAGATCCCAGGTAAAGAAAAGCAAGGTGTGTTTGTAACCTTATGTGAGGCAAAGTCTTCTGTGGTCTGCTCCTCTGCCATCACAGCTACCAGTACTTCCATTGTGGATTCTGGGCTGTGCATCACAGAGGAAGGACCACAGGGTGAGGGGGCAAATCTGACCCAATCTGACTCTGCTCACTTTGGCAGTTGCAGCTGACAGCACTGAGTTCTTAGGGGCTGATACTTTTGTTACCAGCCCAGAGGAACTCAGGTGTTGTGCCAACAGATGCTCTGCTGAGGACGGAGTAGGAGTATGTGATGTGGGTCAGAGGACAACCCCCAGTGGAATTCAGTCTCCTGTGACCTTCTCCTCTGTCACCACAGTTGTGAGTACTGACACTACGGATTCATTACTGTGTGTCACAGAGGGAACACTGCAGGGTGACGGGGCAAATCTGGCCCAATCAGGACCTACCACCTCAGCAACTGCAGCTGACAACACCGAGTACTTTCTAGCTGATAAGTTTGATGTTGGCCCAGAGGAGCGCAGGTGTTGCGCTGGCATGCCTTCTGTTAAGGAGGACTGAGTAGGAGGGTGTGACACGGGTCAGAGGATGACCCCTGGCACAATAAAATCTTCTGTGTCCTTGTCCTTTGTCCCCACAGCTACAAGTATCATGATTGAGGATCATTGCTGTGCACAGCTGGGGAAAGGCCACGGGATGATGGAGGAAAACTGACCCCATCTGAATCTGCTCTCTCAGAGGCAGCAGCTGATGGCACTGCATTTCTACAGGTTGATAGGTTTGGTGTCAGCCTAGAGGAATTCAGGCATTGTGCTGACAGGACCTCTGCTGAAGTAGAAAGAGAGACAGGTCAGAGGGTGGAGGCCCTGGTACCCAGGCCATGGAACCAGGTCCAGACCACCCAGGAATGGCCTTATGCCAGGCTTAAACATCTGGTTGTGGTAGTGAATAGAGTACTACTAGATGGCCAGGGCGAATGGCTGAGAATGATGACAGCACACAATGACAAATTTGCCTGTACCCTTTCAGTAGGTAGTCAGTTGCCAGTAGATGAAGTGGATCCGCAGGGCGATCTGCTGGCCAATCCTGATCCAGACCCGTTAGGATCACTCAGAGAGGGGTGTGGTAGCCCTCTCTTATCTGCAAGGGGACCGGCTGAAATGTCAGCGCTGCCAAGCTTCAGTTGGGGGAACCTTCACCCCCCAACCTAGGGAAGCTTCCATGCTGACGCGTTAGCTGACCCGTTTAGGCTCAACTGTGCGTCATCTAGAAGAGGGGAGATGTAACATAAATGTAAGGGTATGATGATTTTGCCTTAGCAAGATGTGCTGTGATCTGTAGAAGTAGTATAATCATAGTTTAATTCTGGGTTATTAAAGATATAGTATTTAGTCACACACATATGTTCTTTAATTAGCATTTGAAAAGGACAGAGCCAGTTTCTAGGATCAGAGTGACACCTAGATGCCAATAAAAGTTCCCATCAGAGTAAACATTAGATTGCCACCTTCCTGAGGCCTCAAAGAAAACTGCTAGTCATCTTGGCTGCAAACTTTGATTTATATCACCAGATCTAAGGAACTTATTTTATCTCTTATAAAAGCTAAAATATTAGCGGCAGAGAGTAAAAAATATATAAACATAATCTCTTTTGATTGTACACGTGATGGGTTACGTGTACATGTAACTCTGTATTTGTAGCATGTGTAGAATCCTAGAAAAACACACAAAACCTTTATATAATGCCTGATTGCAGCACGCAGGCAGTGATTAGTACTGTCACAGTCAGACTGATGTGCTGGTATTGGAAATCCTATCCATGACCCAGCAATCAGCCCTGTTCTGGGCCAATTCTACTCTGGTCATTTCAGAGCACGAAACATCCTGTGGGCTGTAGTTGGAAACACCCCCCTAGGTTGATTGGCCAAGGGCTAAAGTCCAGCCCACATCCATATTTCAATAAAATGGGGAGCCTGAGATATGGACAATGTTCTTCCACAAAGCCAGTTCGAAACTGGGGAGTTCCCACATGTTCCAGTATGCCTCTAATAAAGAATAGACGTCAGTAAAGTTTATTTCTGTTTTTATCCCTTTTTATTTTCATAAACTGATGAAAGGAATCAAGTACAGGACTACTAATTTACATTGTTGTTATGGTTAAATTAACCGTTGTTTCTGATATTTTATCTGAAGTTAGAAATACTACATTATGGGTATATGCCAGAGGCGGCTCTAGGCTTTGTGAGGCCTTAGGCAAAACTTAGACATGAGGCCCCTCTCACACCCATAATTGGAAAAATAATTCAAGCGATAAAAAATAATGGTGTGCCCCTCCCTCCCCCCCCAAAGTGCTGCCGACTTCCCTTCTCTGCCCTCACGCTGACTGCTGTGGGGGGGGAGTCTTCAGGATGGAGGCCAGGAAAAGGCCCCTACCTTTTTTAAACGAACACAGTGAGTGATTGAAACTGATTTGTGTTTACTATGCTTTAGTTTATGAATGAACAGGAGCCTCTGTCTCCTGTTCATTCATCTGCAGTGCAGCTGAGGCTACAGAGAAAGGAACTGGGGAATGTGTTTCCTCATTTCCTTTCTCTGTCTCAAAAGTGAGACTTCAGGGGTATATTTAGACCCCTGATAGCTCACCAAAGAACTCTCACCAAAAAACTTAAAAAAAAAATAAAAAGATTGTAAAAAATAAAGTAATAAAAACACTGAAAAAAAAGACTCAAATTTCTAATCAAACTAAAAAGCCATGCCCAATAGGTAGCATAATTTAGCCACACATACATACGAGCACTAACACGACTCAGTTGATCACCTCCTTCAGGGAACCATTTCTCAATATCCTTTCATACATTTTTCTCATAGTACACAGATCAATAAAAAAATTAAGACAAGAATGATCCAGTGCTCATAATGCATAACTCAAAACATAACCTCTTGCGCTCAGGTGTGGTGCTTAGGAGTAGGATGGTCTCTCCTCTCGGCTGATCTTGCAAGTACACAGCACAAATGTCTTGCTGCCCTCTTAGGATTGTCCGTATCATTGCACAAACTACAAAGCAACAAGACAGGCAGCGCAGCCACCCAGTGCATTATCATACCTCAATTTTTATTAAAGAAGTAAAAAAACAAGTAGATACTCATAAATACACATGTTTTATGTGAGCATATCTAAAGATACAGATGAGATCCCCTCCAAATCCACCATTCCCTCTCATTCTCCCACACACATCAGGCAAATTAGGCCTCCGCGAGGCCCCTGGGAGCGCGAGGCCTTAGGCAGCTGCCTTTTTTGCCTAATTAGAGAGCCGCCTCTGATGCCCTACATCATGAGTATCCCCCAAATGTCTCTCATCTTACTGTTTGTGAGTAGTTCTAAACATTTGTACAAACTGGCTATTATTCTTGTTTATATTTTTGCCTCTGTCATTTTACATATGTGATTCAAAGAAACATGCATCTTCAGATCACTGAACCCAAACAGTTTACTTACTAAAACAAAATAAACTTCAAGATCTGTCAACCATGAAATGTGTGTGGAATGCTGGCTACCTGACAGCTAATTATAGAAAAGTATTTAAATAGTAACACACCACATTTTTAAAATTTGTTTGTTTAAAGAAATACTCCAGATTCCTAGATATCGGGATATTAATAATTGACAAACTGCTGAAACTTGAAAATTATGCTACTTTGGATGTGAGACTATCTAGATTCCACAACATTTGGGAGCCTTGGATTACACACTACTTACCGGTAGGTTTTGGCCATACCCTTCTTACTATTTAAGTTTTCCTATTTAGGCCCTGGATATCAGAATTCTATTCTAGTGAGCAATGGCTCCTCATTCTGTCTCTTACCCTCTCACCCCCTCTTTTTTTTTCTTCATTCCATTTCCCTTTTTCGCTCTTCTCCCCACTCCCCTTCCTCCCCCCACCTACCCTTTCCTCATCCTGTCTTCTCCTTTATTCCCGCACTGGTCTTTGCTAGTTACTGTCACTTTCCAGCCCCCCGCCCTCCAAGTTGCATACCACAGAACTTATACCCTTCCCAAGTATTGCTGTTTCTAACCCAGTTCCAGGATGTTATATCCTATACTCACCTCTACTCCAGCGATGTGGTGTTCATGAGCTCCCAAGTTGACTACTGGCATCTTCAGCCTCTTTTGAGTTTGGTACTTCAACCATCTTGATTGACCAGGTCAGGGTTTTGTAACAACCGTGCATGAGCGGGAGTTCACTCATCTCGGCAGATGCTGAAATTGTACAATGAATTGGGCATGCACTGTTGAGTGTATATTTTGAACAAGCAGTTATGAATTCTTTAATGCAGAGGAGACATTGCACTTTTCTTCTGCATTATTAAACCTGGCTGTTTGAAAAAGTTTATTTTGTAAGCAAAGTTCCACTTTAAAGCGTATATAATGTATATGAGCACCACAAACTGAAAATACTGTTTAAATCATATTTTATACTCAGCGCAAACTCACCCGTCCATCCATGTCTCCATATTTTATTTTGTTGAGAAATCACTTTGAAAAACACCCCTCCTCTCCCTAGCATTTCTAGCTGTGGCTGTCTTTAGTAAGAGCAGATGATTCATGTAGTATTTCTAGCTGCGGCCATCTTGAGGAAGTTCAGATAATTTATGTAGCATTTACTTCCTGGAATCCATCTGCCCTTGGCTCAGACATGCATACAGGTGAAAGAAAAAAATGCCCATGAAGACCGATGAAATCAGACCTGCATGCCTGATCTAAGGATATATGGATTCCAGTGAGTAATTGCTACATGAATCATCTGCTCAAGATGGACGCAGCTAGAAATGCTAGGGTGTTTTTCAAAGTGATTTGTCAACAAAATAAAGCATGGGGACATGGATGAGTGAGATTGCTTTGAATAATAAAAATAAATTACAGTAAATAAGAGTTTTCAGTTTGTGGTGCTCAGATACCATTTAGTTCCTCCTTAATCACAGTATAGAAAAATCAGGTCTTCTGTCCTACCATAGAGGGCTGTGTAAAGGTCAGGACTGAATAGATAGAAATGCAAGTCATCATTTGTATTTAATCTGTTTACCTTAAGTTCAGCTTTAAACAGTGGGTTCTTTCACATATTGGGTTACTGTGCTTGTGAACATGAACTATGGCCATGTTGTATATAGTAAGCTTAGATGCAAAAAGTCTAGAAATTTGATTGCAAAAAGAAATATACAGAGTGCTACAGAATATTAACAAACAAATAATATGTTTAGAATATACACAGATAATAGCAGAATTTTGTCCCCAAGAAACAGCAGTGTTCTTATGCTTATTGTTGCTTTTGTCATGCATTTCTTTATTCTATTTTACAAATCAATGCAAATGCAATGTGAGCACATAACGATTATTATTATAATACAGGATTTATATAGCGCCAACAGTTTGTGCAGCACTTTACAACATGAAGGCAGACAGTACAATTACAATACAATTCAATATAGAAGAATTCAGAGGGCCCTACTCATTAGAGCTTACAATATAGAAGGGAGGGTCAAGTGAAACAAAAGGTGGGGGATGAACTGATGGAGAAAATGAAAATGCAGTTGTTAGATGTGGGTAGGATAGGCTTCTCTGAAGAAGAGGATTTTCAGGGATCATCTAAAAGCTAATGGAGTAGGAGATAATCAGACAGGTTGGGTTAAGGAGTTCCATAGGATTGGAGAGGCTCTGGAAAAGTCATGGAGGCGAGCAAAGGAGGAGGTGACAAGGGAGTTAAAGAGCAGGAGGTCTTGAGAGGAATGAAGAGAACGATTAGGTTGGTATTTTGAGACTAGGCTAGTGATGTAGCTGGGGGCTAAATTGTGGATGGCTTTGTAAGTTGTTGTTAGTATTTTGAATTTAATTTGTTGAGTGAGCGGGAGCCAGTGGAGGGATTGACAGAGAGGAGTAGCAGACACAGAGCGATTGGTAAGGTGGATGAGTCTGGCAGCAGCATTCATGATGGATTGAAGAGGTGATAGACTATGTAGAGGTAAGCCAAGGAAAAGGGAGTTGCAGTAGTCGAGGCGAGAGATGACCAGGGAGTGAATTAAGGGCTTTGTTGTATCATTGGTTGGAAAGGGGCATATTTTGGAGATGTTGCAGAGGTTGAGGTGGCAAGATTTGGACAGTGATAGGATGTAGAGTCCAGGACTACACCTAGGACCTTGGCCTGCGGGGATGGGCTGATAGTTGTACCATCGATTTTGACAGAGAGATCAGGGGAAGGTGCACATGGTGGAGGAAAAATTATAAGTTCGGTTTTGGATAGATTGAGTTTGAGGAAGTGGTGTGACATTCAGACTGATATATCTGTTAGTAAATTAGTGATACGTGAGGAGACTGAGGGAGTGAGTAGAGGGGTAGAGAAATAGATTTGGGTGTTGTCAGCGTAGAGATGGTATTTGAAGCCATGGGAGGCTATCAGCTGACCCAGGGAGGCGGTGTAGATTGAAAGTAGGAGAGGCCCAAGAACAGAACCTTAGGGCGCCCCAACAAAGAAAGGAAGAGAAGAGGAGAAAGTAGAACTGTAAGTAACGCTAAAGGTGCGGTTGGATAAGTAGGAAGAGAACCAGTGAAAAGTACAGTTATGGAGTTTTTGAAGGAGGAGGGGGTGGTCAATCGTATCAAAGGCAGCAGAAAGGTCCAAGAGTAGGAGTACAGAATAGTGTCCTTTGATTTTGGCTATTAGTAGATTGTTTGTTAGTTTTAGGAGAGCAGTTTCTGTGGAGTGCTGAGGACCAAATCCAGACTGAAGGGATCAAGAAGGCGATTCTTGGCAAGGTGGTTTTTCAGTTGGTTGTAGACCAGACGTTCAAGGAGTTTGGATAAAAAGGGGAGCAAGGAGATGGGGCATAGGTTGTTAAGATTGGTTGGGTCCAGTGAAGGCTTTTTAAGTATGGGGATGACTAGTGCATGTTTTAGAGAGTTGGGGAAGATGCCAGAGGAGAGGCAGAAATTGAAGATGTGGTTTAGAGAGTTTAGAATAGAATCAGAGGGTGAACGTAGCATTTGTGAGGGAACAGGATCCAGAGGGCAGGTGGTTAGTTGGACATTAGCAAGTAGTTTAGCAAGCTCGTCTATAGTGGTGGGGTTGAATGAGGTAATGGTTGTACCTGTGGGCATGAAGTGTAAAGCGTGGGAGGTATCTGAACAGCAGGAGAAAAGAAGGTCAAGGGTATTGCCTTAAGACTAATGATGTACAATAACCCTAATTGTTCCAAGTTGAAGTATGATATTTTATTGTTCCCAGTACTTCATTTGTGTAGAATAACATAAAAAGGATTGAGGAAGTAAAAACTTCCTCAAAGAAAAAGGGACTTTATGGACACAACATGAGGCAGAACGGATATATATATAAAAAGTATATTTATTCATTACAAAAATACAAACAATGCATTTAGCCAAATAAGCACTAAAAATGATGAACAACAACACCCTTAACAGGACAAGGTCATCAGATACCCGGATACCAAGCCAGGAGGCATGGATTCTTCTCAAAGAGTCATAGAACAGTCCATTGTGGAAAAGTTTTTATATATATATCAAGAATTGGGGTTCATGAACTCTTCCAAGCTTGTTAGTCAACGGGTTTCGCATTAAATTCTTTCCTCAGGACAGAAATGGGTAGGTGCTGATAACAGAATAATAAAAAAATAAATATATATATATATATATATATATATATATATATATATATATACATATATATTTAAAACAAAACATAAATGAATATTAATAGTAATGAAATTGAGTATATAACATATGTATTAGATAAATATATTTATGTATAGTATCTTGGAAGAACTCCTAGCACAGACACCACAGATAGGACAACATAAAAAACACCATGCATGCTTGCCTGATTGGCCCTGAACATCAGGTAGTGGGTGTCACCACATAAGACAGACTAATGGGTTAAAAACATTCCTTCAACAGGCTGAAAATCCAAAGGCTGTCAGCATTTCCAAGCCCAAAAGTTAGGGCCACCCAGATTCGGCGTAATCCACCCTCTCTGGTAAACGGAACAGTAATATTTTCTGTAAATAGAGTAAGTATCACAGTGTGAAGCTATTTCTCATGCAGCTCATAAATTGCCTCTGATTATAGCCGCCATCTTACCTAATTAGAGTATAATGGTGAAGATAAATTAAATTTCAAAGTAACGTCTGAGGAATAAATGCCTTGAACATTCAGATCTAAGTATCTAAAAGTAGAAAAACAGAGATATGCCCTTATAAGTAAGATCATTATTCATTGGTAAACAAAGAAGAGATGAAATAAGAAGAGGAAGGACTCCCATGGGCATTGTAGAATATATCATATATATGTGTTATAGCTTCATGATGCTTACTATAGATGAAACCAGCCTTCAAATGAGCTACAGAGGCAAAAAAGGTAGTCCCTTTCACAGATACTCTAGATATAGCTCATTAAGTATCAGATATAGCTGAAAACAGCCTATAAAAGGAAACCGTATATAAGCAGGTGAAATGAAACTACATCTATATGTGTGTGTTAAGGAGAAGCCATAGATAGTGATGTAGAATAACATATATTTGAGATTTGGAACCTAAAGAGCAAGGTGTCATTGCCAGGCAAGATGGGAAACATAAGTATGTGGGTTTGGAAGCTTCTGCAAAAAATACAGCTGACAAATACATTTTGGAACAGTGGTTATCAGAAACTTTTGAAAGTCAGTACTTCAAGCTATAAAGGTCATAATTAAAATATATATATTTTTAGCTGAAAAAGTAAACAGCTAAATACACAGTTGAACATACTGATTTTGAATTATTTACCTGTCAAAAGACACTTTAGTTCAGCCTTGTGAGTTGCACACTCCACCATACTAGAGGACTGGCCAGGTGATACCAATATTTCCTGGTTCAGCTCTGAAGTTTTCTGCCCTCCTCTAACCTGATATCTATACATAAAATCAGAATTATCACACTGCTGATTCATTGGCCAGTGGTAATTCAGTAAGATGTAAAAATGAAGCAGGTGGCCTGTGGTTCCTATGTAGCCCTATTGGTTTGCTTTTGTGGGGCAGACTTTTCTTTCCATAGGTAAAAGTGTAAATGTAATGTTGGGCGGCACCTATAAGGAGCAGCAGGAGTCAGAGTACTCACGTGGTCTCAGCACGTAAGCAGGTGCTTCCAACGTACCATTGAATGCATTTCTTAAAGGCAAAGAGCCGCAAGTTTAGTGTGTTACTGTGCAAGGTGAATGACTCATCCTTAAATACAGTGTACTGCCTTAATACTGATTTTTGCATGACAGCGGCCCCGCATGGTTCCAGGCACTAGTGAGCATGTTCACAGAGAGGTTCCCATTTGCAGGGCTAGTAAGCCCTGCCCAAAACCAGCCTCCAGCTGTTTTAGACAATAGGAAAACTGCGCGAATGTGTAAATTGTCATACCTACACATTATACCCTGTGTCTGCAGCAGAAGCACAAGCCGTGGTTTGACCTTTAGTATGTTGAGCTTAATGCTGTGGTCAGGGCAGCAATTACCTACAGTACTGCCTTAAGCATAAAAAAGAGCTGAACAACCCTGCTTGTGGCTCCCCAGTCTGGTTTTGCAGTCTTTCGTACAAAACACGGACTTCTAAAATTCCCGAAATACTTTACTTGTTTCATTCAATCAATCAGCTTACACAATTACTGTTCACAGTCTGTGATTCTTCTTTTCTTTTCTTTTTTTTTTTTTCTGCAGAAGTGTCAGCATTAACAAACTTTGTTTCACTGTGGTGAATCGCTGTAATGATTCTTGAAGAGAAAAAGTCAGAAGTGAAATGCTAGGCAGTCATGTAGCTGTTGAATTTTCTGGATACTGGAAGAGTATGGTTTCCTTCCCAAGAAAAGAGTAGTCTACAATTTAGCCTGAATTCACCATCACTTGGGTAGTCTTGAGAGAGCAGATGACGACTTTTCACCCAAACAGCCTGTAGGAATATGAGATTGCTTCATAAGATGAACATTAAAATTTTACCATATCCAAATTCAGTTGGAGCTTTGTGGATTATGTTAACTACATCACAGGTTTAAGGGGTTTCACATAAACCAGCCATGAACCTTTAATATATGCTGTGACCACACTCCATGCATGGCTGGAATGTAAAGGTGACTTAATAGAAAGGTAACCATTGGTGGGAAATCTCAGAAAATAAAAAGCAGAGCTGGGCTCAAGTCTCTAATTAGGAATCAGATGTAAGATTAATTCTTATGGCCTGTACACACAAATGGATTTTCCGATGAAAAATGTGTGATACGACCTTGTTGTCGGAAATTCCAACCGTGTGTAGGCTCCATCACACATTTTCCATAGGAATTTCTGACAACAAATCCGTTGTCGGAAATTCCGATCGTGTGTACACAAATCCTACGCACAAAGTGCCACGCATGCTCAGAATATATTAAGAAACGAAAGCTATTGGCTACCACCCCATTTATAGTCCTGACTTACGTGTTTTACGTCACCGCGTTCAGAACGATTGGATTTTCTGACAACTTTGTGTGACCGTGTGTATGCAAGACAAGTTTGGGCCATGGATTTTGTTGTCGGAATGTCCGATCAATGTCCGACCGTGTACAGGGAATTATACTTTCCTTTCTTCGCTGGAAGCTGGCCCATTGCCTCAAGATATTTGTTGATGTTTTCTTCTTGCACACTGGCTAAGCAAGGCTGGTACTTCTGGTACTCCATAGTGTATTCACCCTTCCCCTCTGTACACGGCCGGAGTTTAGTTGTTTATCCAAACATATCATTCAGTGGGACATTAGCATAGATAGTGCAGTAGTCATCTGATCCATCTTGACCCAGAATCACACCATGCCTGCGGTTAAGACCTGCAATGACTGCTCCCTGGAATTTATGTGGTGCTACAACTTCCACAGACATTATTGGTTCCAGGATGACCACAGTTGCTCTCTCCAAAGCTTGTTTTAGGGCTCCTTCAGCTGCTCACATGAAGGAGAATTCATTGGAATCCACCATGTGATTAGCACCATCTTCCAGGACAAATCGTATGCCAGAAATCCGGTGTCCAGTCAGAGGACCCTTTTCACAAGCATCACGAAGACCTTTCTCCACAGCTGGGACAAACTGTTTGGGGACATTTGTTCCTACTGTTACATCTTCAAATTCCAATGTTGTATTATTTTCGGGATCAAGAGACTCAATATAACCAATGACCTTACCCTACTGGCCTGCACCACCTGACTGCTTTTTATGGGTGTAGTCAAACTGCACTCTTTTGTTGACAGTCTCCCTAAATGCAACTTTTTATTTGCCCATAGTGCAAGGACAGGTATATTCTCTCTCCATCCTCTGAACATAGATCTCCAGGTTCAGCTCTCCCATGCCAGAAACAATGGTTTCCTTGCTTTCATTATCAAAGTGCACTCTAAAAGTTGGGTTTTCTCAAGTAAACCGACCGATACCTTTGGAGAACTTATCTAGATCATTCTTGTTGACAGGTTTCATTGCTACAAAGATGACTGGATCTGGTACATGGATGGACTCCATAGAGGTTGTCATTGGATTTGCTGGTAAGGGTGTCTCCACTTACACAGTCAATCCCAAATAATGCACAGATGTCTCCTGCAAAGACCTCATCTACATCCTCCATTATGTCAGCATGAAGACAGACAAGCCTCTGTACACGGACTTTCTTTCTGGTTCCTGTATTGTAAATATAGTCTCCCTTCTTCAGCATTCCCTGGTACACGTGGACATACGTCAGCTGACCAAAGCGACCAGCATCTAGCTTGAATGCCAGTCCAACAAATGGATTAGAGCCATCCCTGAGAGAGCTCATCAATATCTTTGCAGACTCTTCATCTTGTTTATTGAGGATGGCATAGTTGGACACCTCAGCAGGGTTTGGAAGATAATCTAATACAGAATCTAGAAGGGGCTGGACACCCTTATTTTTTAGGGCACTTCCCAGCAGAACAGGTGTAAATACCCTCTTCAGTGTAGCTCTTCGGATGGCCAATTTTAAGTCAGCAGCAGATGGGATTTTCTCTTCTAGGAACATCTCTCCAAGAATTTCATCCGAACTGGTCACAATTTCTATCAGCTCTTGTCGCCTATCTGTAACTTCTGCTCTGAACTCAGCTGGAATATCCTCATATCGCACATTCTGCCCAAATTACCCATCAAAATATACAGCTCGTTCTTCAACAAGGTCTATGACACCTTTAAAGTTACTCTCAAGTCCAATAGGAATCTGGACAAATGCTGTATTGTTGTTCAGTTTGGACTTGAGCTGCTGCAGGGCTCTTACAGGATTGGAGCCTTGCCTGTCAAGCTTGTTGATGAAAGTTAGGAATGGGACACTGTATCACTTCATCTGTCTGTTAACTGTCATAGTTTGGCACTGATTCCCTCCAACTGAACACAAAACAAGGACAGGCCCATCCAATACCCTCAGTGATCTCTCCAATTGTAAAATCCACATGACCTGGTGTATCAATTATGTTAATGTTTGTGTTTTTCCACATGGTGTAAGTGGCAGCAGAGTGAATGGTGATACCTCTCTGGCATTCTAGCTCCATAGAATCCATAATGGAGCCAACTCCATCCTTTCCTTTCACCTTGTGCATTTTTGCTATTTTGCCAGTGTAGAAGAGAATACGCTCAGTCACGGCTGTTTTGCCAGAATCATTATGGGAAGATATCCCGATGTTGTGAATTTGTTAAATTGGAATTATGCCAGAGGTGCAATGCCGGCAGATGTTCAGAAGTAACTGATTCCTAGCAGTCACCCTGGTACGATGTGATAGCCAGGGCCCGATGACACAAGCAGCTCTTAGAATTCCCATTTCTGCCTTTGAAAGTCACGCTGATCTCTGTGATTCTTATTTTTTTACCATTCTTTGTAACACTGTAAAACAATGATTAACAGGTATTAAAAATATACATTACTAATGCAGCTATATCACATGCGAAACCATCAAAACATTGAACAACTAGCCATAATAAAAAAAAAACCATCGTATTACCCATATTAACCCCTTGACACTGACCTCACACAAATATGAGGCCTCTAGACTGGACTTTTTTCTGTGGGGCCGCATATTTGCGGATCTCACTGAGAGCCCCATACTAATGATCGGGACTTGGAACACCCAATTCCGGGTCACCTGATCGCTGTGACAACCTTCGATTGGCTACCACAGTGATCAGTCACTGTGAAGCCCACCCCCATGTTCTCTCTCACTGTGAATGGAGGAGAGATATACATTGTATCTCTCTCTTTCCATGCAGAGAGAAAAATAAAAGTGTGTGTAAAAAAAAAAAAAATAATAATAATAATAAAAAATTAAATAAAAAAATACAAAAAAATGCCTAGATCAAGGTTTGATCATAGGCTGGTTACACACTATACAATTTTCTGTAGATTTTTTCCTTCAGATTTACCAAAACCATATAATATGAGGTCAAACCTTAAGCCCAGGTTCATACTGAGCTGCGGGAATGAAGCCGTGCGAGTTCAGCTGAACTCGCACGATTTCACTCCCGCATGTCAGTCCCGATTTCGGTTGCGATTTCAGAGACATCTGCATCAGGTTTCTGCACAGATGTCAATGATAAATCACAGCCCGAAATCGCAAAAAGTAGTACAGAAACTACTTTTTGAAATCGGTGCAGCACGGCTGATGCGGCGTTGCACCGATTAGAATGGTACCATTGATGGCAATTGCTCCCATTTTGACATGTCAAATTGCATGTCAGAACGCTCTAGTGTGAACCAGGGCTCAGAGTTTCAATTTGAATGCAAACAGGCAGGCCCTTGCACTACATGGTTTTGGTAAATCTAAAGAAAATCAGACAACAAAAGTTGTATAGTGTGTATGGTGTCTTAAGCCTCATACACACGGTACGATTGTTGGCAGGGGATTGTCTGTTGACAGACTGTTGTCCTAAAATCTTACCGTTAGTACGCTCATTTTGACAATTGTTGTCCAACTTTCGGCCAACAAATGTTGGATGACAGGCTAGTAAATTTTCGGTGGACAACGGCACGTCTGATTTTCATATCAGTACACAAATCCATCACACAAAAGTTCAAAGTACAAACACTCATGATCGGAACCAAGGAACGAGCTGGAAGCAGTCGGTTTTGTAAACTAGCGTTTGTAATGGAGAATTAACATTCGTGACGCGGCAAATTATGAAATGTCAAAATGCAGCGCACATTCTCTTCCTTAATGGCATAATAATGAAGCTGCTTTGCTGGTGATACTGATGGAGTTATGGCAAACATATTTTAAAAGGCATTTGTTTTCTAGTAATATCAAGAATATTATTATTATGCTTGTTTGTTTTTTTGGGCAAGTTACCACAACACTATTATCCCAGAGTTTTTAAGATCAAAGATACAACTATGTTGGTGTCCTTTGTTAATTTTACATTGTATTTTTTTAATATAACTGCCTACTCCCAAACTGTCATTTGAAGTAAAACACATAGCCAAGTTATATTCTACACAATTTTTTAATTGTGCAGAAAAAAAATAACACAAATTAAATTAGACATGCTATCTGCCATCCAAATACAAAGAACTTAACCAAAAAGCGCATTCCATGCATACAAAAATATAAAAAATATAACAAATAAAAACAATAGAAAAAAAAAAATAATAGAAATTAGTAAGTGGTGAAGGGGTTAAAATCCCCAGTCCATCGAGGTTGTTGGGGTTCTTGTGGCTGGTATTGTCACTGACTGCCATGTGGCTGTGGTGGTTGGAGTGGCTGTGGTGTGTGAGTTGGCTGTAGACTGTGGTGGAGGTGGGGCCACAAAATCAGAAATGTGTGTGCTTTCTGAAATTTGGCCCCTTACCCCCTTGTTGAGTAGCTGCAGGATGAGTTCCGCACACCTGCTCCTTTGCTCACCAGCCATCTGTCTTAATTCATTGGCTGTTACACACCCAAATGCTTCAGTCTCATCTGGTTCTGTCCGGATAGCAGTAGTGGCTTGGCTGAGGAAGGCAGCTGTGGCCTCCTCCAGATTTCTGCTCTCCCTGGCCCTTTTAGCAGGAGGGCATAGGGAGGGATCTGGGACTCTATCTGGCTACTGGCCACTGGCTCCTC
The DNA here is from genome assembly GCA_037952925.1 of Lithobates clamitans. Taxonomy (NCBI): domain Eukaryota; kingdom Metazoa; phylum Chordata; class Amphibia; order Anura; family Ranidae; genus Lithobates; species Lithobates clamitans. Next base: position 15,825,271 of record JBBGZY010000239.1, on the reverse strand, counting down.
CAGGCTGACACTTTCCTGTGTATGAAAACGGGACATAATTAGAATTTTTTTTAGGGTTTGTTCATCAATCGCACACAATTTTGATCTCCTCACTGTTGCATCTTAAATGTTGAGAAATTGAATAGACTATCATTATGACCACAGCATTTTTTATTCTTGTTCAAATTATTTTTGGTCACTACTGTCTATGATATGAAAACCACTTTGTTAAGGCAGAAATATTTTCCCAATAATGTCTAGTTATCATCATTGTTTTTTTTTGGATACAATATGTTCAACAATGCTATATCTGGGTCAGGCTGGGCTCTTCCACATCTTCATCCTGTGCATCAGGACCTGTGCGGACCTCAGGAGCTGTGGCCTCAGCAGACGTAGAAGGGAAGGTAGACAGCGATGGCCTGGGTTCTGCATGGTCTGTCAAGAATGCAGGCTGTGGTAAAACCACAGCCTGGGGACATATAGATCATCTGGGGGTGGAGAAAAGGAAGCGCCACCTGAGTGCAGTATTAATGTAAGAATTTAATGACATAAAAAATAAACACTTACAGGAAAGACAAATTAAAAAGGCTCATCTGTGAGTAGGCAGTGTATATCTTCCTCAATTTCCAGTCTGGAACTTATACCAGCGTTGTAGGGCTGCAGATGGAGGCTTGCAGCTTGTGTCTCTTCCTGTGGCCGTCAGGGAGAAGCTGGGACCGGCGTGGAACGCACGGAGGAGGTGCGTGACGTCACAGGTCATTCAAAAAACTTTCGGGTACACTGCAGGGGGAGGGATAACATCGAGGGAGGGTTCTGAAGGCTGAGGGTGCTTGGCTACGCGCTCGGAGCTGCTGCTCCTTCAATAGGCCTGAGGGGGAGTGTGTCAGTGATGTGCTATTTATATTCCGGCGCTGTGGGACAACAAGGCTCAGCGTCGGCTAACAGCACATCACTGATGAGGGCTGTGAGAGGCAGTTAATATGGCAGATATTAATATAATCGCACTGAAATACTTAAAAGCACATAAGAGCTGGACGTGAATAAAAAGTATATATGTTAAAACTATAAAAAATACAGTATTTACAGTACTGTATAAATATTTATAAGAACACATATATATAGAAAAATTGATATAAGGATTGAAAAAACTATAGAAAATATATATGTAAATAAATGAAATTAAAATTAAAATTAAAATTAAAATAAGATAAAATAAAAATAATAATAATAAAATTGATGATGAATATCAAAAAAGGGGGAAAGGTGTTTACAAAACGTTATTTATATATATGTGTATATCTATATACACTATCAAAGGATGGTGTTGAAAGAAGGTTGAGTGGTATATGATAAGGGGGGAAAAAGGGTGTATATATACATGTACACACATACACGCACACGCATATATATATACGTATATGTATGAAGGGGGGCGAATGAGAGGGGGGGGCCTGGGTTTAATTATGGGGGGGGGTTTGTTATTGTTTATATATAACAGACTGAATAGAAGGGGGAAGGGGAGTGGGAGGGGGAGGGGAAAAAGGGGGGGGGAAAGGAGGGCAGGGGTGGGACGGAAAAGGAGGGGGGGGGCGGAGGACACCTAGGAAGCAGGGGGTGAGGGTAATCCCTTGGGGGGGGGGAAGGGGAAAGGGGGTAAAAAAAAAAGGGGATGGCTTATAGTAGTGTGTGTACTTCAATTTCCTCGTTCAACCCACCGGGTGTAAGGGTACCCAAAGAATAGATCCAGTAGGTCTCTTGTTGGCACAGGTGTTTGAAGCGTTCAGCTGAAGGATATGTGGCGGGAATGGATTTGATGACCCATACACTGAGGCCGGCTGTAGAACGGTCATGGTGTGTAAGGAAATGTTTGGGGACGCTATGGTGGTCTCTGCCTTTTTCAATAAAGCGCCAATGTTCCCCAAACCGTGCTCTAAGTGCCCTTATGGTCCGACCGACATAAAACAACCCACAGGGACAGGTAAGGCAGTATATGACGAAGTCCGTAGAGCAATTGTAAAATTCTTTGAGGGTGTAACATTTTCCTTTTACGTTGAAGGTTTTCTGGCCATGGTGTACGAATTGGCAGGTGAGGCAGAGGGGTTTCTTACATTGATACATCCCTCTGAGGGGTATAAGGACAGGTTGTGGAAGAATGGGTTGGAGGGACTTGATTCTACTAGGGGCAATTTTGCTTTTGATGTTCTTTGATCTTCTGTAAGTTACTTTGGGTTTGATACCAACTGTAGTTTTCAGGTGAGGGTCTTCCAAGAGGATAGACCAATGGGACTCTAATATTTTCTCCATTTTCTTATGTTTATCATGATATTGTGTGATGAAGTGGGTTGGTTGCTTGACAGCAGGTGAGGAGTTGTGGCGACTGGTGGGAGGTTTGCGGTAGTTGTTGAAGGCTGCATCTATGAGTGGGACAGGATATCCTTTATCTTGGAATTTTTTAGACAAGATTTGACCGTGGATTTCGTAGTCAGAGTCTCTGGTGCAATTCCTCCGAAGGTGACAAAACTGGCTACGGGGGATGTTATTCACCCATCTGGGGTGATGGCAACTGGTGTAGTGAATAAAGGAATTGCCTGCAGTAGGTTTGATGAAATTCTTGGCATATATGGTTTCCTCATCGTGGCAGAGTTCAAGGTCTAAGAATGCCAAAGTGTCAGGGTCAGCCACGTAGGTGAAAGATAGGCCCAAGGTGTTGGTGTTGCAGTACTGGACAAACGTAAGAATATCTTCAAGAGTACCGTCCCAGATAATCACTATGTCATCGATGTATCGGCCATAGTATATTACGTGTGCAGCGAAGGGGTGGTCGAATGCGAGGTACCTATGTTCCCAGTATCCCATAGTGAGATTCACGTAGCTTGGGGCAAAGTTTGCCCCCATAGCTGTACCGTTGATCTGAAGGTAGTGTGTCCCTTCTGACTCAAAATAGTTATGTTGGAGGCAGAAAACTAGGGCTTCAAGTATAAAATTAGCTTGCCGGGGATTGGTGAGGGGGTCATTTGCCAGGAAATGTTCTACAGCTCTAACCCCTACATCATGGGGTATAGATGTATAAAGTGATGACACATCAAGGGAGAGCCACCAGTAGTTTTTATTCCATGTATAGGGTTTGAGCATATCAAGTAGATGGGGTCCGTCCCGTATGTAAGAGGGGAGGTTCTGTGCTAGGGGTTGAAGAAATTGATCGATGTATATAGAAAATCCACTGGTGACACTGTCCATGGCAGCTAATATAGGACGACCAGGAGGGTGGGTCAGATCCTTATGGATTTTGGGCAGGTGATAAAAGTATGGGACTTTGTAGAAGTTTCTTTTTAAAAATGTAGCTTCTGATTTGGAGATAATTTTATCAGTAAGGGCTTTGTTGACCAGTGTGGCGTCTTCAAGTGAGAACTGGGATGTGGGGTCACTGGGGAGTCTGGCATAGGTGCTTATGACCGAGAGTAGTCTCTGTGATTCGAGAATATAATCTTCTCTATCTTGAATCACTATACTGCCCCCTTTGTCCGCTGGTTTGATGACGATGGATTTGTTGTGAGTCAGCTGTACCAGGGCCTTGCGTTCCAATGGGAAAAGGTTGGATTTGATATAAGTATGTTTAGAGATGTTATTGCACATTTTGACGAGGTCTGTATAGACTACTTGGTAAAAGGACTGTAAGTATGGGCCCTTGTTCGATGTTGGATTAAAGATGGACTTGGGACGTAGTAAAGTATGTCTAACTGGGGGTGAGGTGGAACCATGTTGAGTAAGCCATTCAAGGTCAGCATTGAAGTTCTCCGCATATAACTCCTCCAGTAGGGCAAGTACGGGTCTATCCGACTCATCTCATGAATCACAATCTGTAGTGGGAGTAGGATGAATGATGTCAGAAGTGGAGGCCTGTTTGGATGATTGAATATTGAAGTGCCTCTGGACTGTAAGGTCTCTGATAAACTTATTGAGGTCTTTGAATAAAGTGAAGCTATTTGGTTGCATGGTGGGGGCAAAGGTGAGACCTTTACTGAGGAGGGATGTGTCATATGCGGTTAGGGAAGTGTGGGAGAGATTGTAAATTTTTACAGTTTCCGTATCTTTTCTAACCTTCCTTCCTCGTCCCCCCCTCTGTCCTCTTCTAAGTATTTTCTTTTGGTGAGGAGCAGTGGGGGGGTAGGTACTAAAAAATCATTTTCTAGGTTGGTAGCTATATCGATCGGAGATCTGGGTTTAAGCAACTGTGTGAGAGGAAGATTCTCTATCCAAGCTATTGGTTGTGGATCACTGGTTGTATTAAGGTGATCATGGGTATTACTTTGTGAGTTATCATGAGAATTATGAGGGTTTGCTTCCGAGTGGGGTAGTGGTATAGGGATGTGTGGAGAGACATCGGTGTGATCTATACCTTGGGCAGAGGTGGGTTGCTGTATTTGATTGTCATGATTGGTGGAGAGTATCGACGCCTGAGCAGGACCAGCAGAGGCTTTGTTCTGTCTACTCCTGAGGCGTTTGGGTTTGGGAGTAAGTGGCTTGGGTCCAGTTGGGAAGTGTGGAGTGTGGTGGGACGCTGGCCTGGATCTGGACGTGTACTGGGATGGAGTTGGCGGTATATGTTTGGGTGCCGTTTGGGATGTAGAAAGGCTCCCGTGGGTCTGGATGGACATGAGTGGACGAGGACTAGAACCTGGGTTATGGCTGGGGTACTTTTTCTTTTTCCAACTAAATATTTGGTTAGTGTTGTAATCGAATAGATCTCTTCTGAATTTACCGAGTTTATTAGTAATGATCTTCATTTCTGATTGTGTTCCTTTTAAGCATACTGAACCAAGTGTGCGGTAAGTGGGGAATAATGTCACAAATAGTACTACAAAGGCTGACAATTTTGTCTTTGAGAGCTGTGTATTTTCTATCTCTCTGTTGGGTGATAATACCCATCCATTTTGCTGTGCAGAATTCGGATATGTGTGCCCATTCTGTGTGTAAATCTGGATCGAGGAAGGCGCACTGTTTTAGGACTCGAAGTCCTCTGGGGGAGATTTTATGTGAAATATATAATTGCAGAAAAAACTTATCCCACCACTGCTGGTTGGCGGTGGAGATAAGGTCTTCAAGTTTTTTAAAAAGGGTGCATAATTTTGGAATGGGGATCTTGGAGCCTGCGATGGGGCAGTCTTTTTTAAAAAAATGAGTGGGAAAGAGGGCAAGAAATTCCTCCAAGACAATATGTTTGTTGTCTTCAATGGCCGTGAGTGGATCCATAGAAGCAATATTAGTACAATAATCAAACAATATAAATAAATTGATAGCAAATGTAGCACATATAGATCATCTGCTGCTGTTCCAGACCTCTCAGAGTCCAGGACCTTGTTCAGCTCCCTTTTAAATGTAGCCCAAAGGTTGTCTATCTTTTGCTTTACGTAGCTGGTGTTTACCCTGGGGTACACAGGTTTACACAACTCTACCAGTTTCTCCAAAGCTGCCTTCCTCATTATTTTATTTGAGTAGTCTCTACTCTTCACCTTCCAGAGACAGGGCATCTCCCAGTACAGGTCATTGAATTGGGGGAGAAATTCTGGCAAAGTGAATTTATCCGTCATGATTATATGATGCCTTCAAGACAGAACACAAGACAAACCATAATGTCTGGCTTAATCCATAAGCTGGTCCCAATATAGGACTAAATCTAAGCAGTATAGGCCACTACCCACCTATGCCCCAATTTCCAATTGTTTCTTAGTTTTCTGCTCCTTTCGTGCATTGGCGATCGTTCGTCCCCTACTCCAAGATCGTTCCTACGGCCGTTCCATCGACCATGTGTTCTGGCTTTATACACACTGTGCATGCGTCAAACTCCGCTCTCAGTGTGTCATGACGCTGGGGCGTAACCATCTCTCTTCTGCACGCAACACATGCGGCAAGCAACCCCCATGAGCAAGGGTAAGATGGTGGAAATGGTGCACATCCTAGAGAAGCACGATTGCCACTGCAAGCATCATTTTGAAGAAGGTCATCTCCGTTTTGCAGTGCAAATTTTCAGTGGAACGATCAAAGGACCAAATCCGAAAACACTGTGAACAAGACCAGATGGAGTACATACATTAGATCATAAAAAAAGTAAACAATATTTGGATCTAAACAATATGTATATGTGTAAATTAGCTGTCTGTATATGTTATTTCTCCAGGTAGCTCTAGGGAATTTTATATAAGCTTTTCTAAAATTTTTGTATGACTTGGGATTAAAAAGATGAAGGTAAATATAAAGCATATATGAACATTATTATTTGGCCATGTTTTTGGACAATCCTTTTTTTTTTAAACGTATTGTTTTTTCTTCTTTCAACAGGGAGGCACAAAAAAAGGAGACTCCAGGAAAGCCACCACAAGGGATGAAGGGAGGATACCCTCGCTCAAGCCCCAACAGGGGAGGCAACAAGGCCATCCCCAAAACGTAAGTGCCAACTTCAAACATACTCATTTAGCCACTGACAGGGGTGTTTCTAGGTAGGCCAAAGGCCATGGGCTTAGGGCAGAACTTAAGGGGTAAAGAACACTTTCTGGTTGCTGCCTGGCTCATCATTAATGCATCCTTGCCTCGGGGCTTTCAATCACACAGAATCCCGCCTGCTAGGATGGTCATCATATATCCCGTATCCCGTAGGAGACAAGAGGGATGGGGGGCAACTGCAGGACTTTTTCAATGTTGGCACTTGTCAAGTGTTTGCCCTCTGGAAAATGCCATCACCTTCCCTTTTTTATGCATTTTTCACAGAAAAAAATCCAGAGTGCAGCATGGTGGAGTCTACTAGTCAGGAGTAAACGTTTACATCAGACCAAGTGCAAGGTTGGTCAATTAATGTAGCAAAATGGGTGCTAGAAACAGATGTGACTTGGGGTGGCTTAATGAATGGTGTATTGTTTATTTTTAGAGGAAAGTGAGTGTGGTCAGCTCACCCAGGATGTTTCTTTGGAGCCATGGGATCTGACTCCTGGACCCAGCACAGATATTGCCATTGTGGACATCAAATCCCATGATGTGAGTCACAGTGAGGGTCAAAGCGAACCAGAAGAGGAAGAAAGTATTCAGTAGCCTCTTTTTTGTGCAAGTAAGTATTCTAGGAATCTTGCTTCAAATGTGTATACATGTTGAGTGTTTAGATGTCCAAATCAAACACCCCCTCCACACATTAGTAAAGTATGTAGTGCCTTAACATTAGCATGGAAAAGGAAGAGGTGGAAGGAGCTGGCAGTGTTGCTAGGTACCCGAGTTTGGGAGACCCAGGCCCCAAGGCTTAGATTACAGAGTAGTTGCAGTGTGTGTATTCTTAGTAGTGTAGGTGTCTGAAGGGCAAGCAAGTTGCAAGCAACAATAGACTGGGTAGGTAAGTATTTCCTGAATATGAGTAGTAACTTGACTATAACTCACTATGTTGGGCCTCAGCCACTTGACCATCTTTCCCTTAATACTTTTTACTCTTCTTACTAGGTCATGATCTTCCACGATGTACTATTGGCAGAATGAGTGCAGATATGTTGCATTGTTTGAAGGAACTGGAGCAAATCAAAGAGGATGCCACTGCGTTACAGCAAACAATAATAGATTTTGTGGACATGCTTGCCAAATTCTATTTTCCTCTTGACTGGTCTGAAGTTTATTGTTCCGCTTGTTGGCTCCTGTTTGTACTTACTAATCTCCATGTTTTTATGACTTTTAAATGTGAAAGTTTAGGGACAGAACTCAGTGTTTCCACACTCCACTTCTCTAGGTGCATCACCAGGTTCTGTTTTCTAGATTTTCCACAGTCTATAAATGACTGTGCGAATTACTAACAGTGAAAATGACAACATCATTTGTGCCAAATTCAAGAAATCTCGAAAACGCTGCCCTAACTAATGTGAATTGTAATGTTTATGTGTTTTTTATAATCTAAAACCCCAAATTTGAAGATGCCCCCAAATTGGTCTCTAATATTCTTATTTCCCCCATGATCCCATGCCTAAAATGTGTGTAGTTCCATACATCTATTTTTCAAAAACCCCAAAACACACAATGTGTCAACATGTGCTATCTCCTATCACAGGGTATCAATGGACGCGTTTTGGGGGTGCAACCCCTTCCTCATGACTAAAGTAGCTCTGAGGAAGTGGTTGCACCCCCGAAACTCGTCCATTGATACCCCGTGATTGGAGATAGCACATGTTGACTATGTGTTTTGAAAAGTAGATGTTTGTAACTACACACATTTTAGGGATGGGATCATAAGGGACATTTAATTGTTAGGCCTCTATGTGTTCATGGCCTCAAATTTTGGCTTTTAGAGGGGTGAGATCACCCCATCTGAGGAAGGAATCATCCACACAGTCTTGAGATACTAATTTCTCGTTTGGCCTTCACTTTACCAAACTCGAACTTTGTAAGTTACTGAGTTTAGGATGTGTATCTAATGGTTTAGAACATGCCTGTTTAGCCACAAAAAATGAGAAATAATGCAAAACATACATGTTATACACCAAGATGTTGGTTTGTTTTAAAACCTTAAAATGCACATGTGAATGTGCTTTGAGTAAAATGTTTTTTACTAAACAATGTATGGCTTATTATTTCATTGCTCAATACCACTGTATTTTGTAAGTTGTTGTAGTTACAGTGATAATGTGCTCTTAAATGTGGACAACTCCTACAATTTTTAGACCTCCAGAAAATGAAAAGAGTTGTAAAGGTATAATGTTTTTGAACTTCATGCATTAGATCCTTTAAGAACCAAAACATTGTGTGTGTGTAGCAGACCCACAGCACACCATAATAGTTAGGTGAAGAAGATATTGTCACCTCATGTAGCAATTAAGGTACATTTGCACTATTGGAGCAAGTGGCCAAAATAAAGCCCATTTGGGAACATATTCAACATATAAGAAACACAGACAACAGTAGTTCAAATGAAATAGGAGTTTATGATCTCCAAAAAATATTAGAAATGATCAGCTACAATTTGCTGCCAAGCCACTGCCCCTCTACCCGCAAAGTATTCAAGGTATTTCTGATGTAAATCTCGGGCAATTTGTGATGGCAATACAGTACGGTCATTTTCAATAGTCATCAGTACGCCCACAGACGGACAAGCTGCAGCCTCTTCAGCTGGGCCTGACACTGCAGGGTCCCCATCACTTGGCAGTGAGTCTAGGTAGCTGGTAGCATTCCTCCTTAAAAAATTATGTAGGATACAGCAGCACAGGACCACATGGTTTATCTTGTAGAGTGCCAGGTTAATTGGAGTCAAAAACAGCCTGAAACGACTCAATAGGATGCCAAAGGCATTTTCGACCACCCTTCTGGCACGAGAGAGCCTGTAATTGAAGATTCTCTGCTTTGGGGTGAGGTTTCTCATAGGAAACTACGTCATTAGATATTCCCCCAGAGCAAAGGCCTCATCTGCCACGAAAACAAAATTGAGACCCTCAACATTCTCCTCAGCAGGTGGCAAGTTTAAGGTGCCATTCTGGAGCCACTTGTAAAACTCTGTCTGCATAATCACTCCTCCGTCAGAGTTGCAGCTGTTCTTTCCAACATCCAAATACAAGAACTCGTAGTTGGCAGACACTACAGCTAGCTTGACTATGCTGAAAAAGCCCTTATAGATAAAATAATAGGAGCCAGAGTTGGCTGGTGGTACACTCTGGACATGCTTGCCATCAATAGCACCACCACAGTTGGGAAAATCCCACTGCCAATGGAACTGGGCTGCAATATCCTGTCATTGCTCTGGGTTGGAAGGAAACTGTGGCTTGAAAAAAGAAATGACTACTTCTGCACATAAAATTGCAATCAGATTTGACACAAACATGCTTAGCCAACATAAGGATACACTTAAATTAGTATTTAAAGACAAAAGTGGAAGGTCAACTTATTTGATTCCTCCCCCTCTCTGGTGGCCCATTAGACAAATTTTAGGGGGGGAGGTAATGGGTAGATGTTTTTGGACAGGTAACCCTCTCCACTTCCATGAGATCTGTTTGCATAAATATGCAGTGATACTTTGGCCAGCCTAGGGTTGCCACCTGTCTGGGATTCACTTGGAGAGTTCGGGTTTGGAATAATGCGTTCAAGTTTCAGACTGCCTGAAACCCGGACACATTATTCAGACTGGAATATGGCTTCCCAGCAGGGTTTCTGGCTGCAGTTGTCTAAGCTGAGAGTGTGTGTTACACTCTCTTTCATGCTGCCCAAAGCCAGCACTAACAATTCCCCCTCTCCCCACACAGACAGGAGAGGAGGGAGGGCTTGATCTGCACCATTTCCTCTCGGCCCTACCCCTCTGTGTCTGCCCACACTCCTTAGAAAAGGAAAGTGCGGGCTGGAAATTTGAAGTCCAGCAGCCTCAGATACATCTGGATGAGAGGTTCTGACTGCCAAGGGGTGAGTAAGCTCACCATCTATCTCTGTCTGTGACTGAAGTCTCCCCCTTTTATCTCCTGCCTCTGAGTGAGTACACTAAGGTAAACTAGGGTTCTCAGAGCACCCCTTACTTTAGAGTTCCTAGAGGCCACAGGTGTTCCCCCTTCAATCAGAGTCCTCTCCGTACAACAGAGTTCTCAGTGTTCCCTCTTAAATCAGGGTTCCCAGAGCATCCATTATGTTAGAGTCCCCAGTGTTCTCCCTTACATCAGAGTCTGCAGAGTCCCCCCTTGCAGTGAAAGGGTACTCTGTGAGTTCAGATGTAAAAGGGGAACTCTGGACTCTGATGTAAAGGGTGACTCTTGTTATTAACTTCATATGCTTAGAAATGTTATTTAATAGCAAAATATATGTATAGTTTATATTACAAAACAAAATTGCTATGCGCTGCTAAAGTGTTCGTGTTTGACTTGAAGAAAAGGTGGCAACCCTAGGCCAGCCCCTCCTTACTTACACTATTGGCAGCCCAGTGGACAGGTAAGAAGTGTCATAATCTAAAAAGCTGGATACACAATGTCCAAATTGCAGCACATTTTGACAATGATGATTTAAACAATCAATATAATAGGAGACAAAAACATAATAAGTTTAAATTTGTATGTAATCAGACAGGCCCTTGCACTACATGGTTTGGGGAATTTCAAAAGAAATTTGAACACAAAAGAGGGATGGTGTGTATGGGTTTTACAAAGTCAGCAGATAGAGTATTTGGATCTGTTAACTTAGCATTTTTGGGGGGAGGGAGGGTTCTGCCTGAATTTGAGGACAACAATAACATTTGTACACATTTTAGGGGTTGTTTAGAGTAAGACCCAACATGTAGCTGACAAAAACATTGTTAAGTTATCAGGCTAGGTGTGTATGGGCCCAGGATAGCATGCTGGGGAGGTTAGTGAAGGAAAATATGAATGTAAGCCAAAAAAGGAGCAGGAGAAGTTTACAGCATGCATGAGGACAAAGAGGACATTCACAGCATATTACAATATTAATAATTATGTAATCAAATAAATAATACAATTCATTAGAAAACATAAATACATAGAATGTGATCTTAAAGGTAAAAACTTGCCCTAATATAGTCCTTCTGCAGGACTTGAATGATGGCTGAGCAGGTCTCTGGAATAATGACTCCCAGAGCCTGGGGGGAGATCCCAGTAGTAAACTTGAGGTCCTGGAGACTTCTCCCCATCGCCAAGTACCGCAAGGTGACTATAAACCTTTACTCTGGAGGGATGGAAAGCCTCAGACCTGTGCCCTGCTTCTTAATATAGGGGGTCACCAATGCCAAGAGTTGGTGAAAGCAGGGGTCTGTCGTTCAGAGATAATTCTGAAAATCATCCGGATTATTCTCCTGGAGCTCCCGCAGCAATGGCATATGACATAATTGGTCACGATTAAGCAACCAATTTTTGGTCTAAGAACTCCTCCTCCTCCTGTTCCTGGACTGGACTTGGGTTAAAGCAATAACTCATAGCCCAATAATCACACGTTCTCTCCTCCGATTACGCAACATGGCTGGTTGATGGCGAACGGCCATTCAGAAACTAACTGAAAAGTGCGAATCAACACTCACCGAACTTCTACTAACACAAAATTAGCAAAAGGAGCCCAAAGGGTGGCGTTTGAGAAATGAACTTCCTCTTTATAGTCTCGTAGTACATCTAGTATGTCACTATATTCATGTTGCCGACCGAAAATTTGTGTAACGTTAGCATGTAGGACAAGATCCTGGCACACGCCCTTTTGAAAAAAATCAGAAGCTTGGTTGGCCAACAGTCGTACCGTGTGTACGAGGCTTTAGTCACTGCCAGGGTAAGACCCCATACATACTATTAGATTTTCTGCAGATTTTTGTCTTCAGATTTACCAAAATCATGTAGTGCAAGGGCCTGCCTGATTGCATACAAATTGAAACTCTTAAGGTTTGACCTCATATTATATGGGTTTGGTCAATCTGAAGATAAAAATCTGCAAAAAATCTAATAGTGTATATGGGGCCTTAGTGTTTGGGTCAAGGTCAGGATCAGTATTGTTTTGGACAGGATTTTTTTTTATTAGTATCAGTAAACAGCTAAACTATTTTGGGCCAGTTTTCCTTTAATAATAAAAGAAAATCAGGAGATATCCATTATCATTTACCACCAAATGAAAGCCCAATTTGTCATAAAAATAACAAGGTATAATCCACCTTGATGCGCAAAGTAGTTGTGATGATATGTACAGTTTTACTAATATGTCAAAGTTGTAAAATTGTGCTTAGGCATTAAAACTTGTTTTATCCTTAGGCGCAAAGGGGTTAATAACCCATATAATGTCATAACGCTATGACATCATGTAATGGCAAATATATTTGATGATAAAAAAGAAAGGAACTGCCATTGCCGACTAGCTCCAGGGCTGTCAGCTTGATTCTTGCTTTACCAACTAGTCAGTCATATTGACTAGGACCTGAATGCAGGATTGGAGTTCTTTTGGAGTTCTGACTTTTAGTCATCCCTGGGTGCATGATGGTTTTAGGTCAGAGGCCCACCAATTCAAGATTTGAATGACAACCCTTAAACATGAACCTTTAAAATCCACTTCAGCCATGGCAGCTACCATAGTTCTTTACCAAGGAGATCTATTCAAGTGGCCAAAGTAAGAGAATCTATAGAATTATCTCTCGTTTTATTTTGTACAATATTTGTATATGAAAATCATAACCTTATTGAAATTCCTCATAACCATGTTTAAGGTTGGGCAAGTGAAACACTATGGGCAAAAAATCCCTTTGGAGACCAACATTCATTTGATTCATCTTATCCAGTGTTTTCATTTTTAGAACACCTTTAAAACCAGCTAAAGCTTGCCACTTCCCCTTCTGCAGCATAGCTAAGATTCTTCAATGTCTATGTGAGCTAATGTTGAAATTCTTTTTAAACATCATCATAACTTTCTTATTTTGTCTATTACATCCTACCTGTAAATTACCTTTCTGCCCTATGGCCTTTACCATACAATCTTTCCTGCAGTTTTAGTGTCTGTCTCAGGTGTCAAACTTTTTACAATAAACATTCATTAGAGAGACTGATTTAAAAATGATGGTGTAGTGGTGAGATTTACATAAAGTATTTCATGTGATTAATGCCATCCTACATATTGTAGTTTTTGCTTTGTTTAACGGAACAAATTTATACCTTCTTGTTTCCCTATATCTGATTTAATGTTCTCAGATTCCCCACTACTTTCAAATGAAATACAAAGAGAACAACACCTAACGTAGCTTACAGCAAGGTATTAATACAATATTTTTATGACCTGTGCTTTGTGACCTGCCTATTAATTTTGAATACACCCAAAAACGTAATAATGTTTGAAATTCCTAGCTGCAATGAAATGTTTAGAAATTTGCAATTTGTAGATTTTTAAAATAGAAGGACTTTCAAATTAGTAAACTCTGATTGTAATGATTAACAACTTTAGAATTTTGAGATGCAATAATCACAAGTCACAGCCATGCTAAAAAAAAAAAAAAAGTGATTCAATAAATTTCCAATGAATGCCTAAGGAGTGGTAACCAGCCAAGTTTTCAAAAGACCTCTGTTCCCCTTAAATTATTCTTCTCTTTCACAAGAAAAGAAAGTGTTAAGTGCACATGCAACACTCCAGTCCATCACTCGGGTCATATGACTGACGATTCTTGGTGCTATAACAGGAAGAATCTCCTTGCTTGTTGTTCTCCTGTCTATGGCTAGCCTAATTCATAATAAGTACCGGTATTTTCCCCATAAAAAAAAAAAAAAAAAAAACAGCAAACCTTTAAGTGGTTGTTCAAATTATAACTAACAATGAACATGCAAAATTGTAGGGGGGGGGCAGTAAATCCCTGTACACACAGGTTGAAAGTCAGGCAGCATTGGCCAGTTCAACAGAAACTGCCCGACATTGGGCCCATGTGTACTGCAGCCATGTGCACTGCAGCCATTCGGTCGGCTTCTGTTGAAGGGGCATGACCGAAAAAGGTCTGCCGACCGACTCCCGATCAGCACTCTCAGCCATTGGCTGAGAGGGCTGACCGGAGTGTTCTGACTGGGGGCTGTCCCCCTGTCAGAACACAAAAAAACAGCAGGGGAGATAACATAACTAACATCAGACTGTTAGTACAGTGGCTCTGACCTGAGCTGTCATTTTTTTTTTCCGTTCAGTTGCTTGGTTGAACAAAAAAGGAAACTAGCAGTGTGTACTAGGCTTAACTGTTGTATGTACAAATGTTCCCTAGCCCTAGCACTGTCTACACAGATTAGATAATCATCTCCTGATAATGCATTTTTAGACAAGGTCTGTTGCCCAGTATGTCCCTTTTGGTCAAATTAACTGTTTTTAATCCAGGATACCCAAGTGCTGGCATGTTTTAGTCAAATTGACTTTTGTTCCCTTAAGATAAGACTATTGCCATTTGCTGCATTAATATTATGAAAGACAAAAGGCTATTCAGAATTTTGATGCATTACAAATTCTGTATCTAAGGTTTATAGGGTCCATTCACATATTTTCCTTGCAGTAATGTTTCGACAGATATAGTGAATGTAGTGAAAATTCACTTTGCAAAGAATGCCTGAACCATATGCAATCAAATTTAAAAAAAAGATACTTTCGCTTGCACATGACTGGCTGATGAAGTCATCAGCAGAGTATAACTTCATTCATTTAACTAAAGGAAAAGAAAAATGCACCGCTCTAAAAAGTGAAGCAGTGGGAAAAAACAATAAGTATGAACCCTAATGATAATCGTGAATGAATCAAATCAACATAAATCTTAAATAAAAAGTCCACTATGACCACTCTGTGAGGGGGAAACGCTCCTGAAAGGAATGGTGTAAGGTCCTAAAAGGACTAATAAGGGTGATGTGAGTCCATGTGTGGAAAATAACATCCAGGGTGTACGTATGGGTCCGTGGAAGGGGAACCAAGACAGTGGTGGTTGACATCAATAAGTTAAAGATGGATACTCTTACCAGATGGAGTGGACTCCCATGTCGTATAACATGGAGTCAGTCAAGCGGTAAGCCCCACCTGGGCTATGGAGGAGAATCCGGGAGGCTGGAACTCACGGGGTACACTTCAACACATGGACTCACATCATCCTTATTAGTCCTTTTAGGACCTTACACCATTCCTTTCAGGAGCGTTTCCCCCTCACAGAGTGGACATAGGGGACTTTTTATTTAAGATTTATGTTGATTTGATTCATTCACGATTATCATTAGGGTTCATACTTATTGTTTTTACCCACTGCTACACATTTATTTTCACTTTTAGAGCGCTGCATTTTTCTTTTCTTTTCAGTCTATTATTTGTCACAATGTATGCGGCTGCTGTCTTATTGTTGTTCACATTCTAGAGCGCAGTGTTTTTGTATAATTTACTTATTTAACTAAAGGAAACATTCTCTTGCAAAGTGAAAATTCCCTCACAAAGTGAACAACCTTTAGTAAATAAACTTCATGAGGGAAAATTAAACAATAGTAGGCCTAATAATGATAATGATAGCTACCTAAATGATCTTGTCTATGTTTTTTACACTGTTTTACCCCTATACCCACAATTCATTTGTTAGGTCTATTCATTACATATTATATGACATATGACACATTTCCATTGGGTATTGAATTCGACAGGAGAGATGATTAAAAGGAACGCTGTGAAACCACAATCTTTCTTCCAGTAAGTTATCTTCTTAAGGTGGGACTTGTCCATTACTAGCTTATTTTGCTTCTCTAATGATGATTAAGGTGATTAGGAGGTGAGAGATAAATACTGGCCTAGGATTTAGACTATGGGGAATTAGCAAAATTGAATCTTTACCATATGTGTCTCCAGCATCATTGACATATGTCAATAATAGCTACAATCCAGTGTTCAATGTCTAGTTGTGTCAAGGTAAAACAAACAGGGACATAAGCTACTGATGGGAAAAAATAAAAGAAGACCACTAAAGTTTATTTTTCTTAAAGGCTGGTTATGCTCTTTCAAGAAAACTTTCAACATTGTTAAAGCAAATCTAAAGCCTAAATGGATTTACTTTGCAAAACACTGTGTAACATAAACAATTGCAATTTTGTTTGTATAAAATAATGTTTTTACCTTATTTGTATCTTGATACTGCTGAAGTCCTCCAGCCTTTTTCAGCCCCCTTCTGTTTACATGTACTCACTCAAGTGTTGAACATATATGATTGCTCCAGACCATTTTTCTGAGGGAGTGGAATATTCTTGTGCAATGTATGTTGGCTGTTTGTAGTCTCTATCAGAGGTCCATAGGAGATGGTGAAAATGCAGGCGCACAATTAAGTGACAGCAGTCAACCTATAACAGGAAGTGCTTGAACAAAAGGAAATATCCTAACATGAAGAACCTTTATGACAGGTTCGCCAGGTAGTCTTAATTCAAACTGTATCTTGAAAAAGATTAAAGCGAGCACTGAACTTATTCTCTCTGGAGAAGAGACGCTTGAGAGGGGATATGATTTAAATTTTCAAATACCGTACTGGTGTCCCCACAATAGGGATAAAACTTTTTTGCTGAAGGGAGTTTAACAAGACTCGTGGCCACTCATTAAACTTAGAAGAAAAGAGTTTTAACCTTAAACTACGTTGAGGGTTCTTTACTGTAAGAGCGGCAAGGATGTGGACTTCCCTTCCACAGGCGGTGGTCTCAGCGGGGAGCATCGATAGTTTCAAGAAACTATTAGATAAGCACCCGAATGACCACAACATACAGGGATATAAAATGTAATACTAACATATAATCACACACATAGGTTGGACTTGATGGACTTTCAACCTCACCTACTATGTAACTATGTAACTATGTAAAGCAACTTTTGAACTTAATATGCTTGTATGAGATTTTTATCCTTGAGATTCTATCTACATTATTGTGGATGTTACACTCAGTAAGAATTAACTTTATTCAAAATCCAAGCAATGCATAAAACATGCAAAGAAATATATGTAGGAAAGTCGTCCTACTATGTTTTAGTTAGTTACTTGGCTGCCCAGGTCAGGGAGAAGGGGTTATTATTTCTTGCCGCCTTCCCTGATTATGTTCGCTGGCTTTTTGGTGTCTGGCATCCTATCACGCGGGATATAAAAGGGAAGAAGTCCAGGTCCCGAGAGCACAGGAGCAGAATGGGCAAGAGAACAGCAACTTTGCAGAAACGTGCTTGGACCTGTGGTCTATCTTCGGAGCACCGACTCATCGGGATATTTGTAACAATGGATACCTCCACTTGAGATTCCCCAATTTTGGACTACACCCAAAAGGACTTTACCTGCACAACTGCTTTGGCTCTGGTTTGAAGGTATTCAAAGGGGTGCATGTTGGGTCTTGGCTTGATCCTAAAGAACCTGACTCTGTAAACATACTATGGGGTATGAGTAACACTTCTACAAAAGGTTACCTCGCCAGGCAATGAAGAGAGTTGCCATGGGTAAACAAAAGGAAGAACAGCTACAACAACCAGTTGTTTGGCGTGGTACCTGGTTAGGTGACAGGTCCTCAAGTAGTGAAGGGTTCAGCAGGGAAGTTGCCCATTATACTGCATTGACCATATTTCATAGTTTAGGAGGAAGCTCTGCCTCCTCCCCCCTCCTCCCTCAGTTTTGTCACCCCCTTCTTTCCCCCTAAGGCTTCTGGGATACATCACAGGTCCCAGAAAGCTATGGGACCATTCACAAAGTGCAACGCGGCAATGCGCAGTGGTCAGCTTGCTGTGAAGTGGAAAGCAATCATAGCCGGTTTCCCAAAGTAAATAAGCCGGCGCTTGGACCCTAAGGTGGCCGAAGAGCCAACTCATGTAAGGATGGCACTGGATACCTGGACATGTAAGTGTCCTATTAATAAAAGTCAGCTACTAAAGTAATTGTAGCTGCTGACTTTTAATTTTTGACTTCTAGAGTGAAGAACTGCTTTTAAAGTGAAAGTAAACCCTCCTATGGTTTCCAGCCAAGGAAGCTGCCATCTTGGCCTCTGTTTGATCTACAACTGCCACGATGCTGCACATGTGATCTGTTATGACTCCAGCCATTGGATGGTTTGACGGTTTGGTTGGGAGCACATCCAATGAGATGGTTACATTCCTGGCACATTCCGGAAATTTAACTGTTTTATTAAACAGTTAAATCTATGGGTTTACTTCCGCTTTAAGTGGTGTTTTGTTATTGACATGCATGTCTCGCTTTTTCCTCAAACCTACCTCTTTGTTATCATCTGTACACAAAACACTATCACTTTTACCATATAACATCCAAGTGGTCTGTATCTCACTAAAAACAAATACCGATGATTCCCCATTCAACTCTGACTCAGGTGCAGGAGTGCATGATAGCCAATCAGCTTCTAACTAAACCTTATTCAATTAAGCTTTTACAAAAAAAAAAATGGAATCCGATTGGTTTCTATGCAGAGCTACAGCAGATTTTGCACTCTCCAATTTTAGTAAACCAACCCCGTAGTGTCTTTGCTATATTGCAGCCATTTGCTAAAATCATTTAAGTTAATTTTTTTTCTCATTAATTTACACACAACACCCCATATTGACAGAAAAACACAGAATTGTTGACATTTTTGCAGATTTATAAAAAAAGAAAAACTGAAATATCACATGGCCCTAAGTATTCAGACCCTTTGCTCAGTATTTAGTAGAAGCATCCTTTTGATCTAATACAACCATGAGTCTTTTTGGGAAAGATGCAATAAGTTTTTCACACCTGGATTTTTGGATCCTCTGCTATTCCTCCTTGCAGATCCTCTCCAGTTCTCTCAGGTTGGATGGTAAACGTTGGTGGACAGACATTTTTAGGTCTCTCCAGAGATGCTCAATTGGGTTTAAGTCAGGGCTCTGGCTGGGCCATTCAAGAACAGTCACGGAGTTGTTGTGAAGCGACTCCTTCATTATTTTAGCTGTGTGCTTAGGGTCATTGTCTTGTTGGAAGGTAAACCTTCAGCCCAGTCTGAGGTCCTGAGCACTCTGGAGAAGGTTTTTGTCCAAGATATCCCTGTACTTGGCCGCATTCATCTTTCCCTCGATTACAACCAGTCGTCCTGTCCCTGCAGCTGAAAAACACCCCCACAGCATGATGCTGCCACCACCATGCTTCACTGTTGGGACTGTATTGGACAGGTGATGAGCAGTGCCTGGTCTTCTCCACACATACCGCTTAGAATTAAGGCCAAAAAGTTCTATCTTGGTCTCATCAGACCAGAGAATCTTATTTCTCATCATCCTGGAGTCCTTCGGGTGTTTTTTTAGCAAACTCCATGCGGGCTTTCATGTGTCTTGCACTGAGGAGAGGCTTCCGTCGGGCCACTCTGCCATAAAGCCCCGACTGGTGGAGGGCTGCAGTGATGGTTGACTTTATACAACTTTCTCCCTTCTCCCGACTTCATCTCTAGAGCTCAGCCAAAATTGATGAAAAGACAAGATAAGAAACAGTCAGGGGGGCTGCCAAGAGGCCTACAGCAACAATAAAGGAGCTGCAGGAATATCTGGCAAGTACTTGCTGTGTGTTACATGTCTCAAAAATCTCCTGTATTCTTCATATATCTGGGTTATGGGGTAGAGTTGCAAGACATTTCTTATGAAGAAAAAAATACAAGCCAAACTTTGCAAAAACACATCTGAAGTCTCCCAGAAGCATGTTGGAAAATGTGTTATGGTCTGATGAAACCAAGGTTGAACTTTTTGGCCATAATTCCAAAAGATATGTTTGGCACGAAAACAACACTGCACATCACCAAAAGAACACCATACCCACAGTGAAGCATGGTGGTGGCAGCATCATGCTTTAGTGCTGTTTTTCTTCAGCTGGAACAGGGGTCTTAGTCAAGGTAGAGGGAATAATGAACAGTTCCAAAAACCAGTCAATATTAGCACAAAACCTTCAGGCTTCTGCTAGAAAGCTTAAAATTAAGAGGAACTTCATCTTTCAGCATGACAACGACCCAAAGCATACATCCAAATCAACAAAGGAATGACTTCACCAGAAGAAGATTAAAGTTTTGAAATTGCCCAGACCTGAATCCCATTGAAAATCTGTGGGGTGATGTGAAGAGAACTATGCACAGGAGATACCCTCACAATCTGAGAGATTTGGAGTGTTTTTGCAAAGAAGAGTGTGAAAATATTGCCAAGTCAAGATGTACCATGCTGATAGACTCATACCCAAAAAGACTGAGTGCTATAATAAAATCAAAAGGTGATTCAACAAAGTATTAGTTTAATGGTGTGCACACTTATGCAACCACATTATTTTAGTTTTATATTTTTACTTCCCTCCACCTAAAAGATTTCAGTTTGTTGTGCAACTGAGTTGTACAGTTTAGACGTCACATTAAAGATGGAAAAAGTTCTGAAATGATTTATCTTTGTCTCATTTTTTTACATCACAGAAACCTGACATTTTAGCAGGGGTGTGTAGACTTTTTATATCCACTGTAAATATATATATACACACACACACACACACACACACATGTGTGTGTGTGTGGTGTGGTGTGGGAAGCCAGAAACTCTGTGTGTCTCCCATGGACCTCATTGGTTCCTCTTTCTGACCTCCACTTCACTACAGGACACAATAGTGACATTTGCAGTAGAAACCACTGAACACAGGACACAGGTGACTGACTTCATTAGACTATCCCTCTTCACAGTCTGGCTGTGCTGATAGTGAGAAAGGTACGTATTTTTGTCTGATTCAATATTCCTTAGAGGGTCACTTTGAAGTGTATTTAGCTTTCACTTTACTTCCTGTTACAAAGACACAATAGGAAATAAAGGCAAATCTCTTCTGAAAAAGTTATCACCAGAACAATTTTAGTTGGAGATATGCTTTAAAACATATGTATTTTCTGTTTTGTTGTTCAAAAATCAAAATCAAAACATTTTAGCCTTGAAAGGTAAATTTCTGAAGAAACCTAAGGATTATTCATGGCTGTTTTCAAATTGATTCCAGGTTATCAAACCAGCCAAAATGTGTCGAGAGTGAGTTATGCTGAATAGATTCACACATTTCTATTTCCAGTGAATAGATTTTCACACATCAGAAATCAATTTAGAAAAAAAAAAAAAAACTTATCTGGACTATGTCAAGAAATGACAGATTTTGAGAATGCCTTAGTCGCTCAAACTTTATATTCCTAAAAAGTTCCTCTGTCACACACCAACATCTGTAACAGGACAATCAATTTTGTTTTTTTTCTTTATAATCCTTAAGGCAGCTTTTTAGTTTTGGTCTTTTGCTTGGAAAAGTCCAGAATAATCTGTTTAAAGCTACTTTACAGCGTGTCAATCCTGATTCCAAATCTTGCAATAAATGTAGTCATAAACTCCAGATTAAACTACATTTTTTATACTAGAACCTACAAGCTCAGACACAGAAGAATAACACGTCAATAGGAAACCAATAGTTTGCAAGGAAATTTTTGGAGCTGCCAACCTACAGATCACCTTAGTGATGATAACATTTAGTAATCAATATGTAAAATGCAAAACTACCTTTATCTGCTTTTTTTTGTTGTTGCTTTTTTTGCACGTACCGCTTACAAAAATTGTTCATGAACTGTACAGTTTAGGCATAGCTCCCAACTGTCCCTGATTTCGAGGGACTGTCCCTGATTTGGAGAAATGTCCCTCTGTCCTTCTCATTTGTCCCTCATTTTGGTCTGATCTATATAGATGTATATAAAATGCACTTTTTATCTATCAAAAAAGTGTTTCCCAGTGCTAAACTTTTCATCTGATTTCTAAATGGCTACATTTGTAAATTCCAAAAGCCAGTATAAAGGAATAGTAGTGGTGAAAAAAGCACTTGTGGGTTTAACCAATCGTTTTTATTTTTTGTACAATTCTCCCTTTAAGGGGGCGTGGCAGGGGGTGTGTCCTATGCCTGCATACTTTTGCTGATAGGTGTCCCTCAATCCCATCTCAAAAAGTTGGGAGGTATGGTTTAGGGCCTGTAGCAGGGAATGATTACAGACTACACGTGGCCGCTATGAATTATGGATGGAGATGTTGTTTAAATGGGTGTAGATGAGTTGATTTCTTTCAGCAGAACACAATTTGTATTGTTTTTCTTGGTATTATCTTTGCATGTATGTGTAATCAAGAATTGAAATGTACACTTCTAGTAGAAAAATAAAATCTTTCAAACTTATTGCAAAAAATACTTCTTGAATTCTTTGAAGTGAACTTGTCCTGGCCCAAACAGTACCAAAAGTTACATTTGTGTTGAGTCAAGGCAACTTGTGGTGCTTGGAAGTGATAAAAAGGTGAGGGGAAATTTGGGGACACCTGCTCCTGTGAAAACACTCCAAGATAAGGATTCTGTTAACTTTAGAGAGATTTCTTTTCATTTCCTATTTCACCTCCAGGTTGGTAAGGAAAATCTCCTTGGTAGGACATAGAGAGCAAAAAACTTAACTTAACTTAGAAAGGGTTTTAACCCCTCTATATGCAATGCAAAACTGAAAAAGACAAGGTTTTGACTTTACATATACTATAGGCTCCATTCATTCATTTGTCAAATGGCATAGCCTCTTGCTGAACAATTGAAAGCAAACAATGGCTTACCTTCAGCGCTATTGTTACTTTAGTAGCATAGGTGTGCACAGCGTATTGCATTAGGGTGTGCACCCCAAAGCTGAAAACACAGAGCAACAGAGGCAGTATAGGGGTGTAAACTTTTTCACGGTTGCGATGCTATGCTTTAAAGCCATGGCAAAAATTACAAAGTGCAAAACACATGTGAACGAGTCCTTCATTTTTTTAATTTTTATTTTTTTTTATATATATTTTAACAGTCCTTTTGGCGGCTTTGGTGAAATATCAGGGTTCTAAACACACCCCTGATGGCTTCCTGAGAAAAGGATTGCAGACAAGATGGAGGCACAGATGCTATAACGGATTCCCCTTCAGCACAGCAGGAGAGAGGGAGGGAGAGGAGGGAAAGCTGGCTGTGCTGCGGGGGGGGGGGGGGTGAAACAAGAGGATAGGTATCTGCAATAAGGCAGTACAGCTGGTCCTCCTGCCCCCTTTTGAACTAATAGGACACAGGGCCAATACAGGGCAAGGGTTGTGGGGATGAGGCCCTTCTCCCCATCAACATGGGGACAAGGTGCTTTGGGGAGCTACCCCAAAGCACTCTCCCAATGTTGAGGGCATGTGGCCTGGTACGGTTTACGGTTCAGAAGGGGGGTGCTCTCTTGTTCCCCCCTCTTTTCCTGCGGCCTGCCAGGTTGCGTGTTCAAATAAGGGTCTGGTATGGATTTTTGGGGGAACCCCACGCCATTTTTTTTACATTTTGGTGCAGGGTTCCCCTTAATATTCATACCAGACCTGAAGGGCCTGGTATGGAATTTAGAGGGAACCCCACGCATTTTTTTTTTTAACTTTGGTTCGGGGTTCCCCTGTGGGGGAATCCCATGCCGTTTTTTCAATGGACTTTTATGTGTATTGCCAGACCGACAATTCATTATAGCCACGAGTAGTTTTAAATGACTTTTTTTTCCTTTAGAAATGTCATTTTGCTGTTCTAAACACCACTTTACAGGCATACTATAGACACCCCTCAGGTACAAAATTTAAAGGAATAGTACACTTTTATTGTTTCACTTTAAGCATTATTAAAATCACTGCTCCCAAAAAAAACGGGCAATTTTGAAACTTTTTCTTGCATTGATACATGTCCCCTGGGGCAGGATCCAGGTCCCCAATCACTTTTTATGACAATAACTTGCATATTAACCTTTAAAATTAGCACTTTTGATTTCTCCCATAGACTTTTAAAGGGTGTTCCGCGGCTTTCAAATTTGCCGCGAACACCCCAAAATGTTCGCTATTCGGCGAACGGGCGAACAGCCAATGTTCGAGTCGAACTCATGTTTGAGTCGAACATAAAGCCCATCCCCATTCCTAACCTCTGAAGCATTTATACACACTAATAGTACACCATAATTCCCCTCCACCAAATGATTTGGACCAGTGCACAAAGCAAGGTCCGTAAAGACAGGGATGAGCGAGTTTGGGGTGGAGGAACTTGAGTGGCCTGCACAGAGTCCTGACCTCAACCCAATAGAGCACCTTTGGGATAAATTAGAGTGGAGACTGTGAGCCAGGCCTTCTCGCCCACATCAGTGCCTGACCTCACAAATGCGCTTCTACCTTGTACCGCAGTCCCTTGTACCGCAGCCTCCTGGGACTTGTGACGTATCCCAGGAGGGACACAGTTTACTATGCTTCAGTTCTGAATAAACAGAGAGTAATCAGTACCGATCACTCACTGTGTTCATTCAGAAAAGAAAGGGGCTGGTAAATTACATATTTCCCTTCTCTCTCTCCTGAAACACCCACCTGTGTGCCCTCAGCAGCAGGCAGCAGAAGAGGAGAGGAGGGAAGTCAGCAGATCTGCAAGAAGGAGGAGGGCAGAGGAGAGTTCAGGCAGCAGGGGGAATTTGCCCTGCATGGGGTGATTAGTGTGTACCCAGGCACGTCCGGCACACCCTGTGCGCACGCCTATGGGTAATTAGTAAAGGTTGGTAAACACATTTGTTCATTATAGAAATGTACTATAATGATATAGCTATTTCTGGTGTTCTATTAGATCAAGTGTGTATAAATGCTTCAGAGGTTAGGAAAGGGCCAAGACCGATTAACATCTTTGGCACTCTACAAGGAGAATCTTGTCTTGCATAATCAAATCATTCTGGCACTATTACACGAGTGTGCTCTCAGAGAAGCCAGAAAAACTTTCTTGGAACCATAATTTATTGCCGTTCCCAAAAACTCTTATATTGTTTTAATTAGCCTCTTGTCATCGGTTTGTTATTTGCTGTTTCAGGGAATACACTGAAGAGTAGCTAAGGTTAAGGCTTAATCTGTTCATCTGAAGCTGCAATATTGTGCTATTTGAAAACTACTCATGGCTGTCCTCTGTGTAGATATTTGATTTATGGTAATTGACAAAGCATAAACTGAATTCCTCTAGGAGGAATAGTAATTGGAAGTAACGTATATTATTAGAAATAATTTACCATGCGTGTTTAACATTGGTTTAACCGCCTCATCTCCGAAAGCTTTTACCCCCTTCATGACTAGAGGAATTTTTTGCTATTCAGCACTGTGCTATTTAACTAACAATTGAACGGTCATGCAATACTGTACACAAATTACATTTTTATCGTTTTTTTTTCACACAAATAGAGCTTTCTTTTGGTGGTTTTTGATCACCGATGGTTTTTTTTTGGCAATATAAACAAAAAAAGAACGCACATTTTTGAAAAAGCACAAAATTTTCTACTTTCTGTTATAAAACACATCCAATAAAATCAAATTTTGTCAAAAATGTAGGACAAAATGCATTCTGCTACATGTCTTCGGCAGAAAAAAAAAATCCCAATAAGTGTATATTAATTAGTTTGTCAGAAAGTTATAGCGTCTACAAACTATTGTATAGATACAGGCAGTCCTTGAGTTACAAACATACGACTTACAAACGACTCCCACTTTACAAATAGAGGGAGACAACAGGAAGTTTTAGGAAATCTACACCTAGGAAGGGAAATTCACTCCTGTAACAAAAAAAAGGCGTCTCCAGTCTCCACTGAAGCTTTATCACCAATCCTTGTTTCAATTCAAAATGTTCAAAATTCAATTGTTGCATGGACAGAAACTGAGGTGAAATCTTCTGAACAGGGGCACGGACAGCAAAACAAACCTAACAGGGGTGTTAACCCTTCCCTATACTATCGAAAAAACGGAAAAATATTTTTTTTTTGCTGGAGTTACATTTTAAAAATGTACCTGTTCCAACTTACAAATTCAACTTATTACAAATCTACAGAATCTTGTTTGTAACCCTGCCTGGACTGCCTGTATTTGAAAACTAATTATACAAATTCCCCCAAATGACCTCTTTTTGGAAAGTAGACAGTCTAAGGCAATTAGTTAGGGGCATGGTGAGTTTTTTGAAGTTGGAATTTTTTTATATACTGTCTGTCACCAGTGCAGTACAGTGTCATCATATGACTGATGTGGTGGTGATCAAGGACACGGACTAGTGAAAGTATGTTAAAAAAAAAATAATAATAATTTTTGAATTAAACTTTTTTTTTCATTTTTTTAACATTCTCTTAATTTTTTAGCATTCTTTAATTTTTTTTACATATTTTCATCAGAGTAGTTCGGTGTCACCATAGTAACATTGTACTACTCTGAGGGGGTGATCAGGTTTTTTGGTACATTTTGTTGTTACAATGAAGATCATTGTAACAGCAAAGTTTTCTTTCATTATAGAGTTTTATTAGAAGGTTAATAAAGCTTATCAAACAATGCCATTTATCAAAAGAGATCAACCATACAGTTTCAGTACATCTAATGAACAGTGTATACAGTGGTTAACATCCGTATGAAGGTATTGAGCATAAATTTAAAGTTATATCCGCCCATTCGTGTGCTAGAAAGGTGAGTGGTGATCCTGAAAATCGAAACTTTCAACGACTGCTATTATAATGGACTTTATGGATCAGTTACAACATTTCAGGCGGTAAACCTAGCTAACTGTTAACTTTTAAATTTAGTGGAATTAGCATCATTTCAGTGTTTATCAGGACAGAGAATAGAAATAATTGACAAAGAGAAAAAAAAAAGAAAAAAGTAAAGCGTAAAGAGAAGGATAATGAGAAAGAGAAGTTAATAGAGTAGGGCCTTCCAGTAAGGAAGTGGCGTCCCCACCTCCTCGGTCCCCCGTGCGCCTATTTAACGTATGTGGAACTGTGAAGAGTTCCTATATCCAGAGACCCACTAAATATTCAGTAATTGTTCATAAGCTGCGGAATACTTAAAGATTAGCCAAGGTGTCCATGTTTTGTGATATCTTTCTATGCTATCTGTGGATTGGGCAAGTAAATCTTCCATATGACAGATCTCGGAGACTTTCTGAAGCCACTCCTTGATCAAAGGAGCCTGTGTGCTTTTCCACCGTAGTGGAATCAGTGCTTTAGCAGCGTTTAAGAGGTGCTTCGTTAAGGATTTTTTATATCTCTTGTAGGGAAAGTTCGAGATGTGTAGTAGGCAGCATGCTGCATCCAGATTAATCTTGGTCTCCGTTATCCGTCGTATGGTATCCCTCACTTTCGTCCAATAGGTCTCCAGGATTGGGCATTGCCACCAGATATGTAAGAGAGTGCCTGGCTCTCTATTGCATCGCCAGCAACTGTCTGAGGCCTCAGGGAACCATTTTTTGATTTTATGTGGAGTGACATACCAGTGAGTCAGAAGTTTATATGCTGTCTCCTGTGTTTTTGTGCTAATGGAGCATTTATGTGCCAACGTACAAGCCGTCAGCCATTGATTATCTGTTATATCCCTCTGCAAGGCACTAGACCATTCTACTCTAAATCTATCGTCTGTAGGTGATTTAGGGTTTTGTAGCCATGAGTAGACAGCCGAGGTAGTTTTGGAAAAGTCATCGCCTCTGTGGCACACTGTCTCTAATTGAGTCATAGGTCTCTGAAAGTGAGGTAATTTGGTCTTGTTCATGACGTAGCTATGTATCTGGAAATATGACCACCTGGACAAGTGAAGAACACCAGTCTCTTCCTTCAGCTCTGAGTAGTTTTTGAATTTACCTTTCTTAAAACAGTCTCCTGCAGTCAGTAGATTTGGTGAGTCTGGGGCTTGGAAGCTCTTGCCTGTCAGACCTGGGGCAAAATCTGGATTGTTTTGGATTGGAGTCAGTGGGCTTAATTGTGTCGTTAGATCATATTTTTTAACCACCATCTGGAAGGCCTTCATGGTAGCCCCCGTCAGTGGGTGTTTCTGTGTGGACTCATGGAGTTTTCCCCAGGGAATCCAAGGGGAGAACCTGAGTCCGCTCGAAGTCAATGACCCCTCCAAAAAGACCCAGTCTTTTGAGTTTCCATGACAGTGCCAATCAATCACTCTGGTGAGGTGTAAGGCTAAATAGTAGTTGTGGAAGTGGGGTAGGCCCATGCCCCCTCGTTCCTTGGTTCTGGTTAGTAAGGGAAATTTGATTCTCGGCCGTCTATGTCCCCAAAGAAAGCGTGTGAGGGTGGATTGTAACTTCTTAAAAAAGTGTAGTGGGACAACAACTGGCAATGATCTCAGCAAATATAATAGTCTCGGAAGGATGACCATTTTAAGGATAGCCGCCCTTCCGAACCAAGAGAAGAATTTACAGTTCCAACTCTGCAAGTCCGAGGCAATGTCTGCCAGCAACGGTGGAAAATTCTTTTCAAAAGTTTTCGAGAGTCTCGAGGGTATCCATACTCCCAGATATTTGAGTTCACTTGTTACCCAGCGGAACGAACAGTTCCCCTGTGTTTTAGCTAGTATGTCCTCTGATAGCGAAACATTCATTGCCTCGGACTTAGAATAGTTGATTTTGAGGTTCGATATGTAACCATAGTGCGTGAATTCCGCCATCAAATTCGGTATTGTGATATGTGGTTTAGTTAAAAAAAACAAAAGGTCGTCCGCATATGCGGCTGTTTTGTAGGTTTTGTTGGCTACTTCGAAACCTGAGATGGAATCGTTCTTATTAATTTTTCTAATAAACGGTTCCAGAGAGAGGATAAATAACAAGGGGCAGCCTTGTCTAGTCCCATTTGAGATGTTAACCTTATCTGACAATATGCCATTGACCCTTATCCTCGCACTAGGGTTCTGGTATAGGGCTGCAATCCAAGTCATCATGTGCGTTCCCAGTCCCACATGGCGACACACCTCCAGCATGTAATCCCAGGAGACCCGATCGAAGGCCTTCTCCGCGTCCGTGGACAGGAGAAGGCCCTCGATGCCCTGCGTCCCCGCCGCATGTGTTAAAAGTAGATCCTTTATAATGTTGTCCCTTGCCTCTCTTCCTGGCATAAATCCTACCTGATCTTGTCCAATTATAGACGTGAGGAGCGGTATTAGTCTATTGGCAAGTATCTTAGTTAGTATTTTGAGGTCTAAATTTAGTAACGAGATAGGTCGATAACTCGGGCACTCTGTAGGGTCTTTCCCAACTTTATGTATCACTGTTATGTGGGCTGTCAGGAAGTCAGGGGGTACTGGTCTGGGTGAGGAGAGGGAATTTAGGGCTCTTGCTAAAGGGTTAGTCAAGATGTCGCCAAAGGTTTTATAGTAAACAGATGTGTAGCCATCCGGTCCCATTAAGTCCCTTAATGGCACCCTGTATTTCAGTCAGTGTAATCTGTTCTTCCAGGGGGGTCGTCTCTGCGGTCTCTAATCGTGGCAAACCACTCTCAACTAGATATTCTTGTATGGCCTGTATTCTGTCGGTAAGAATTGCGGGGGGTCTGTTTTGTCTCGGTAAGTTATAGAGTTTTGAATAATAGTTATGGAACTGAGATGCTATAGCTTCAGAGGTAACTTCCGTGGTCCCCTCCGGTGACCTAATCCCCGCTATCGTATTGGTAGCGTAAGCTTCTCTCAAGGCTCTAGCTAAAAATCGGCCGGTCTTGTCCCCTGACTCATAGTATACCCTCTTTTTAAAAAATAGGGATCTCCGCGTTTTGGTGAGTAGTAATTCTTGCAACTTTTTCCTGGCTTCGAGTAATTCAGTGGCTGTCTGTATGGCTAAAGATTGTTTGTGTAAGGCTTCTAGGGAATGTATCCTATTGATTAAGTCTCTCAATTCTTTTTCCTGCTGTTTCTTGCGTTGGGCCCCCAACCTAATTAGTTCCCCTCTAATCGTGCATTTATGCGCCTCCCAAATCATCATCGGATCCATATCCGGTGTGTTATTATGAGTAAAAAAGTCCGATATAGCTTCATGAATGCGGGGGAGAAATTCAGGGTCTGTTAGTAATGAGGAGTTTAATCTCCAAGTGTTTGTCTTGGGTGTATTGTGCATTAGGTCAACTACCAGGGAGGTGGGTGCATGGTCAGAGATCGTCTGAATGCCAATGTGTGCCCCCTTCACCATCTGCAAGTCCCTCTGGGATATGAATATGTGGTCAATGCGGGAGTATCTATCATGAGGAATCGAGTGGAACGTAAAATCTCGTGTGTTTGGGTGGAGAAATCTCCATGTATCTACCAATTGAAGAGAGTTTAGGTGTTTTTTGATATTTTTGAGAGCTCTGTACTTTATGCAAGACTTTCCAGTGGAAGAGTCTATAGTTGGGTTTAGTGGGACATTAAAGTCTCCCCCCAGAATCAGTGTTCCCTCTGCAAAGCCCTTTAATTCATGTGAGATCTTCTGGCAAAAGGTGACCTGGGACACGTTCGGGAAGTACACATTGGCCAGCGTCACAGTTTTGTTTCCATATGCGCCCTTAATAAAAACATAGCGGCCCTCTGGATCTGTCAGTCGGTCGGTAAGTATAAAGGGATTGTCTTTCCTAAGAAGGATGGTCACCCCTTTAGTTTTTGCTAGGTCATTAGTTGCGTGGTATGCCCTATTGAAGTAAGCATTGGTAAGTCTGGGAATTTGATTGGTGCGAAAGTGGGTTTCCTGTAAAAAAACAAACTGAGGCCTACCTTTCTTCAGCTCCCTGAGAAGTGAGACCCGTTTCTCCGGGATATTCAGACCCTTAACATTATGGGAAATCACCATAGGCCCTTCTCCCAGAGATGAGTACGCCATTATTATAAGGTAAGTGTGAGAGCGGTTTATCAGGCTTATTCTGTGGGGACAGAAAAAAATGGTTATTTACTGTATGCGCACCTAGTCAGGGGACCGAGGAAATGGGGAATACGAAGGTCAGAAAGGAAATGAAAGGTAGAGTATAGTAGAGAAAATTGAAAGAGGTGGATTCAATAAAGAGAAGATAGTGAATCCTATTTCAATGGAGAAAATTTTCAAGTGAATGTACTTTAGATATGAATCAACTTTTCTAAAGCAATTAGGTAGTACACCTGGGTCGAGAAATCTCCAACCCACATGTACTTTGTGGGTTCGTGGGTGGTTCACCACCAAGGTGAGGAAGTCACGGCTAGTAGTATCGTGAACAGGAGCAGGTCCTGACCACCAGACTCTAGTAATCTATGCGGTCAGTGGATTAACTCAGAGCAAAATAGCAAAAAATAACAATTTTTGCAAAAAAAAGTATGACTTGTAAAATGTAAACCACTCAATTCGGAACTAAGTGAAAGAGAACGACACAGCCTGTAAAAAATAGGCAATAAAAAAACATATAAAGACATATGAAATTAATGTCTTGTAGAAACAACCCTTAAAAAAAACAACACAAACAAAAAAAAACAAAGAAAAAGAAGAAAAAGGAAAAAAAAAATTTCTTGAGAACCGGTACAGCTTCCCTGGAGTCTGTATGAGGTATCTTGTTTCGGATCCATCTCCTTCTCCCACACCAGTTCCACATGGGAGTCTCTCGTTTGCGGAGGCCTATATCAGTGAGGTTCTGCTGTTGTCAGTCCTCCTATGACAGAACAATTTTTAGAAGCATTGTCCAGGCAGATGTTAGCTGTGTGAAAGGATTTTTCATCTCTGCAACGACTCTGTATCCAGTGGTGTGAGATAGTGAAAGGTGAGGTGCCATCCTCCAGGGTTGAAATTTAGCTGCATCACTCCATAGCTTGAGGACCGTGAGGCATTTGTCTCCTGTTAGGTGTCCCTGAATGGTGGCCGCCTCCTACGCTTAGGGAACTGCTTCTCTGGAGTGGAGGAAGGTGATGAATGAGGGCTTCTAGTGAGTGGTGGGAGAGCAAACTCCTGGTACCAGTCCGGTAATTCCACTCTGTCCATACCAAGGCCTGCACAGAAGTCCGGTAAATCAGCTGGTGAGCGTAGAATATGTTGTTTTCCGGCCAGAGTCACCACCAATGCAAAGGGGAAGCGCCATGTGTAGCGTAGATCTAGCTCCCGGAGTTTATCCAGCAGGGGTCGCAGGGCCCTGCGGTTTCTTAGAGTGATTTAGGAGAGGTCATGAAACAACATGATGTGTTCACCATTGAATACAATTTGGTCATTTCTGCGGGCCTTTCTCATGATTTCCTCTTTTAGTGGAAAGCTCTGGAGGCAGCAAACAATGTCCCTTGGAGGGGCTGTATCCGGACCCCTTGCCCTAAGAGCTCTGTGCGCCCTCACAAACTCTATAGCCATGTCTTCTTGTCTCTCTAAAAGAGAGTTGAATACACGCTGCAGCGCCGGTATTATCTGGTCTGGGTCCACCGTCTCAGGGATCCCTCTCACCCTTATGTTATTCCTCCTCCCACGGTTATCGAGGTCCTCCAAATGCCTGTTCATTTCAATAAACTGTTCAGCATGAGAATCCACCACCCTTTCCAGCTTATGTATGGCCTTGTCCCTGCGCTTGCCTGCAGCCTCCACGTGCTCCATTTTATCAGACAATGAAAGGAGGTTGGATTTCAGGTCTGTGATAGCAGCCGAAAATGTGGACTTAATGTCCGCTGCAAATCCGGTCATGTCAGCATACGTGAGGGGCTTGTTGGAGCGATTACGTCCCCTACCTGATTCCTCCTGTGTGGATTGGGAGTCCTCACTGAAGTCCTCCTCATCATTCGGCGCCCGCGCCATTTTGGGGCCTGTACCGCTGCCTCGTGGAGACGGCTGTGCTTTTAGGAGTTCTGCTATGCTTCTAGCAGCGGCAACCGCTGCTGAGTTGCGGCGTGATCTGGAGAGCGGTGTCTGCTGAGTCAGCTTGCCCATCTCCCGTTCTGTGCTCTCGGGTTGTCCGGCTTTAGGCTGTGTCGTTCCCGGAGCTCCTCTAGCACACGTCCATCTTGGTCGCTCGCCAAGCCACGCCCCCTGTAACAGCAAAGTTTTCAACTGTCACGAATGGGTTATATTCCTGACAGCTGTGATCACTCGTGATCTATGATTGGCTACAGCTAACCACATGGTACAAGGTGCTGTGATCGGTCCGGGTACCATGTGATAGCTGTAAGTCAATCACAGCATAGGAAACATAGCTCTAATAAATTAATTAATTCATAACAGCTTTGTTAACACTGTGATCATGTGATTGAATAGCGCTCACATGCCGAGTACCGGCATCCTCAATCCACTGGGGGGGGGGGGGGTTTCCATACCAGGCCCTGAAGGGCCTGGTATGGAATTTAGGGGGACCCCCATGTAATTTTTTTTTTTTTGGCCGGGGTTCCCCTTAATATCCATACCAGACCTGAAGGGCCTGGTATGGAATTTAGGGGGACCCCACGTCATTTTTTTTTTAAATTTTGGTTCGGGGTTCCCCTGTGGGGAATTCCCATGCCATTTTTATCAATGAACTTCTATTTGTATTGTCGGACCGGCAATGCATTAATAGCCTTGAGTAGTTTTAAATGACTTTTTTTACTTTGAAATGTCATTTTGCTGTCAGACTGTTCTAAACACGGGAAACATGCGCCCCTTTACAGGCATACTATAGACACCCCCCAGGTACGAAATTTAAAGGGATATTACACTTTTATTGTTTCACTTTAAGCATTATTAAAATCACTGCTCCCGAAAAAACGGCCGTTTTTAAAACTTTTTTTTGCATTGATCCATGTCCCCTGGGGCAGGACCCAGGTCCCCAAACACTTTTTATGACAATACCATGCATATAAACCTTTAAAATTAGCACTTTTGATTTCTCCCATAGACTTTTAAAGGGTGTTCCGCGGCATTCGAATTTGCCGCGAACACCCCAAATTGTTCGCTGTTCGGCGAACTTGCGAACAGCCCATGTTCGAGTCGAACATGAGTTCGACTCGAACTCGAAGCTCATCCCTATTGGTTGCCATAGATTACTTCACTTTACTGAATGTAAGAGTGGGAACATTAGTTCATTTGTATATGTTTTTTCACATGTGTATGCCTGTTAGAGTCACACAGAATCCCTAAAGAAGACCATCACACATGAAACAATCTTCCTCTTATCTGCTTCCCTCTCTCTTACACATTAGCAGACGTTTATTGGTTCATAACCCAACACACCACATTCATTGGCATGTGCAACATGGTGGGATTCTGTGTTGGCTCATTCACTGCTACTGTAATAGAGAGATGGGGTAGAATTCAAAATGAGTGGTGGAATGTGAAGATGTGAGTATAACCCTAAGGCTGGGCATACATTATACAATTTTCTTGTACAACTTTCCTTTAGATTTACCAAAACGGTATAATATGATGTCAAACCTAAACACTTTCAATTTGTAAGCAATTAGACAGGCATTTGCACTACATAGTTGAAGGTAAATGATAAGAAAATTGTATGGTGTATGGCCAGCTTATCTGTTTTTAATAGTAATGGTCTTTGTTTCTCAGAACTTCCATGAGAAGTGACTCATTCCTAAAACTTATCTTCACTCAGAGTGATTTCTCTTTGTCATTTCTATAGAACACCAGATCACTATTTACTTTGTAAATATACAGGATGGATTTTTCTAACTCCACTCCACTCTACTCCTGTTCTGTTTCAAATGTTGCTTTATGCATTGACATACCTCCTTAGCTCCAGTCTGTCTGGACAATATGGTAACCTACTGACTTGGCACCATCCACAAGCAGCTTAACTTTTCAGTAAGACACAGAAGATGAATCCAATGCAATTGTACTTTGAATAATTGCAGCACAGCGGATGTTTTTCCAATCATTGAATTGTAAGAAGATAATTACATTCCATAGCCCTGTCTGCAAGTTACTTACACTGACTGATCAACATGGTAGAAATGGGAAAGACCTAGATGGGACTAAACGAACTAGCACTAAACATGAGAGAAGGGCTGAGGGAGAAACTAAAAGTACATAGTAAACAAGTTGTAGTGGCCCAAAACCTCCACTAGATGTGCATTCTGAGTACCTGAGTAGTGTGAGTATCTGTGTATTGTGAGTACCTGTGTATTGTGAGTATTGTAAGTACCTGAGTATTGTGAGTGCCTGTGTATTGTGAGTGCCTGAGTATGGAAAAAAGCCAATGTAGCACCAATATTTAAAAAGGGCCCAAAATACATCCCTGGGAATTACAGACCAGTTAGCCTAACATCAATAGTATGCAAGCTTTTGGAGGGGGTGATAAAGGACTATATACAAGATTTTAGTAATGAAAACGGTATCATTATCAGTAATCAGCTTGGAATTAATGAAAAATCTTTCTTGCCAAACAAATCTATTAGCATTCTATGTGGAGGTGAGCTCTAGATGAAGGATGGCCTGTAGGCGTAGTGTATCTGGATTTTGCAAAGGCATTAAATACAGTTCCCCACAAACGTTTACTGTACAAACTAAAGTCTGTCGGCATAGACCAAAGGGTGAGTACCTGGATTGAAAACTGGCTACAAGGGCGAGTTCAGAGGGTAGTGATAAATGGGGAATACTCGGAATGGTCCTGTGTGGAAAGTAAGGTCCCCCAGGGTTCTGTCCTGGGACCAATTATCAGATAAGGGTACTCACCGAGGCCGAGATGCTGAGAGCGGTAACCTCTTGCGACTAAGCGCACTCCACTCCTGGAGATGGTACAGGGGGTGAAGGGCACAAAGAGGCACGAGTCACCAGCAGGCTGGGCAGGTCTTGCGTGAAGGTCACCGGCAGGGAGAGAGCTGTACAGGACTGGAAGATGCTGAAGCTCAGGAAGGAGGATGAACAGCTGATCCAACAACAGGCCGGGGGTCAAACACCTTTGACTAGTAGACTAAGAGTCTAGTGCAAGGACTGTTAGCAGGTCTGTCAGCAGGCTGATGACTAGTACTGAAGATTGATAGCAAAAGTCCGTAGGCAGGCCGAGGGTCAAACACAGGTGACTGGAAGCAAAGTCTGTGAGCAAGCCAGTGGTCGAGCACTGAAGACAATAGCAAAGTCCAGGAGCAGGCTGAGAGTCAATCACTGGAGACAGGAAGCAATATCCGTAGACAGGCCGAGGGTCAAACACAGTAAGCAAGTGGAGAAGTCCGAGAGGCAAGCCGAGGGTCAGATGCAGGTAGAGATCAGAGCAGGTCAAGGTCAATCCGGGTTACAACAGGTAATGAAGAATCAGGATACAAAGCAGGAAACACACGGGGAGCTGAAAGACAAACCAGCAATCTGGTCATGGCACAGAGTAGCTTTTATAGACCAGTGGGATGCTAATGTTGTGCACGCTATTGCGTACACGCGTTCGCCGGTACGCTGAATCGTGCACGCGCATTAGCCGTTTAGCTGAATTGCACACAAACATTAGCCGTTTAGCCGAATCGCTCACGCGCATTAGCCGTTTCGCTGTATTGTGCCCAGGGATGCGCCGGAGTGCCGCTTTACCTCGCATGTGTGAAGGAAGGCAGCGATATTGGCGAGACTGGTACTTGCCTCTTTCCTGACACCAATCCTATTTAATTTATTCATAAATGATCTGAAGGTGGTGGTGTTCTTCTGATCCTATTAGTACCACAGGCAGGCAGCTACAGTATTTATAGTTAGTGTACTGTGTCCTCTGCACAGTGTGCACCTAAAGCTACCTGAATAAAATTGGTGGTGTTCTTCTGATCCGATTAGTACCACAGGCAGGCAGCTGCAGTATTTACAGTTAGTGTACTGTGTCCTCTGCACAGTGTGCACCTAAAGCTACCTGAAGAAAATTGGTGGTGTTCTTCTGATTCTATTAGTGCCACAGGCAGGCAGCTACAATGTTTACAGTTAGTGTACTGTGTTCTCTGCACAGTGTGCACCTAAAGCTACCTGAAGACAATTGATGTTGTTCTGATCCTATTAATACCACAGGCAGGCAGCTGCAGTATTTACAGTTAGTGTACTGTGTCCTCTGCACAGTGTGCACCTAAAGCTACCTGAAGACAATTTCTGGTGTTCTCATACTAATAATACTACAGGCAGGCAGTTGATTCTGTTAGCTGCAGTATCAGTATATATATATATACATCCCAGCTTTGTGCAGCTACATCTCACTGCAGGCCATTAGTATGTCTGGAAGGCCAACAAGGAGATGCAGACAGTCACAAGCAAATAAAAGAGGGCAAGCAGGCTCTGTGTCTAGAGGCAACAGTGCTGGTCGTGGAGACGGTGCATCCTCATCAGCACGTGGCCGTGGGACACACTTGTCCTTTTTTTCGGCAGCTGGCCGTGTTGAGCCGCAACATGCGGAAGACTTAGTAGAGTGGATGACCAAGCCATCCTCATCCGCCAACACGGCCTCTTCCCTCGGCTTAATGGTACTCAGTCACTCCTTCCCTAGCTACACCATGTCCTCCTGAGGAGTCCCCCGAACTGTTTGACCACAGTGTTGGGTACATGCTCCGGGAGGATGCCCAGCGTTTTGAAGGCTCCAATGATGGTACCCAGTTAGAGGAAGGCAGTAACATGAGCCCAGAGAGAGGGGGTGCCCAAGAAGGACAGCAATCTAGCAGTCATGTTCCCCCAGCTGCAGCATATTGCCAGCTTTGATCCAGTGATGAGGAGGGAGGGGATGATGAGGAGGAAGTCACTGACTCCACGTGGGTGCCTGATAGGAGAGAGGAGGAGGAGGAGGGGGCACATCTCCAATGATGCAGTATGCCCTCCAGGGGCCAGCTTAAGGACAGCACACCGACTGCATCACACCGCAGAGCTCCGCATGTGCAGGGCGCTGCTGTTTCTGCGTGTTATTCCAAAAGTTCTTTGGTGTAGGCCTTTTTTGAGATGAGTCCATCAGATAGCACCGCTGCTATTTGCAACATATGTCTCAAGCGTATCTCGCGTGGCCAAAACATCACCCGCTTGGGCACCACATGCTTGACCAGACATATGTCGATCTGCCATGCAGTTCGTTGGCAAGCTTATCTAAAAGCCCCATACCAAAGAACAAAGCGAACCTCTCCTTGCTCCTCATCAGCTGGGATCTCCAACCCCACTATACCTTTAGTCCTCTCTGAAACCTGCACTGAGAGGAATGAAGGTGTAGAATTAGGTGTGTCACAGCCGAGTACTTGCAGGCAATCTGCTATCAGTACACCGACGTCAGATTGTACCAGGAAAATTTCCCTGCCCCAGCTGCTGCACCACCGAAAGAAGTTCGCTCCCACCCATCCACATGCCCAGCGGTTGAATGCTAGCTTGGCTAAATTGCTAGCACTTCAACTGCTGCCTTTTCAGTTGGTAGACTCTGCCCCTTCCGTGAGTTTGTGGAATGTGCAGTTCCTCAGTGGCAGGTTCCCAAATGCCACTTTTTCTCACGGAAGGCGATTCCGGCTCTCTACCGGCATATGGAAGGCAATGTCTTGTCCTCGCTGGACAGGGCGGTCAGCGGTAAGGTGCATATTACCGCTGACTCATGGTCCAGCAGGCATGGACAGGGACTTTACCTATCTTTCACCACGCACTGGGTGACTCTTCTGGCAGCTGGGAAGGATGCAGGACAGGATGCAGTAGTGTTGGAGGTTGTTCCGCCACCACGCCTCTAAAATTCTACTAGTGGTGATACTGCCACACCTCTCTCCTCCACCCCCTCCTCTTCTTCTTCCTCCATGGACTCTTCCTGTGCTGATTTGTCCTCTGAACCAGCGGTGCTCCATAGGTGTTCAAGGGGCTATGCAAGCATGCAGGCAAAAAGATGCCATGCGGTGCTTGAGCTGGTGTGCTTGGAGGACAGGAGCCACATTGGGGCAGAGATTCTGTCAGCTCTGCAGGGGCAGGTTCAGAGGTGGTTGAAGCCACACCAGCTTAAGCCAGGTATGCAAAGAAGGGGGGAAGTGTAAAAACACGGGTGGGACTTTAAATGAGGCACATATACATGTGCCTCCATCCCTAATATCAGTATTCAGAAAAAAAGGGGAAAAATTTGGGACTTTAAATGAGATTCTCGACATAGTGGGGGTGTGTAAAGGAAAAAAATTGTTTATTGTCATGAAGGACCAGATAATTGGATCTCAGTGGTATAGAACAAGTACAATAATAAATCATAAGTTTACACATACAATTACACATATGGCAATGACATCAAGGATACATAATGATATCGACTTGGAAACACATGATAATATGGCGACCACACATATAACATGGACATTAAGGATACAAAATAATATCAGCTTGGAAACACATGACAATATGAAAATTAATGAGCAATCTCATTAATTCATATATATACACAAGTCTTTGGGGTGGCACAGTATGATGGAATGGCATGGTTGCTTGATAGACAGTAGACTAAATTGAGAGGACTGGGCGGGGATCCACAGCGCATCGACGCCACGCACCGTGCCCCGCATGTGACGTCATCGGCGTCATTACGCGGTACACGTGTTATACCATTTACAGCCACTACAGCTGGGGAGATTGGTCCCTGTCGTTCAGGGCTCCAATTATCTAGTCCTTCATGACAATAAACAATTTTTTCCTTTACACACCCCCACTATGTCGAGAACCTCATTTAAAGTCTCAAAATTTTCCCCTTCTGAATACTGATAGGGATGGAGGCATATGTAAAGGTGCCTCATTTAGAGTCCCACTAGTGTTTTTACACTTCCCCCTTTCTTTGCATATGAATAGGGATGGAGGTTCTCTGACTGAGATGACAGTGTTCCCCTGCCGTCTTTGTGGGTGGTTTTGGTTCCGCTTGGTGATGTACCATATCTGGGGCCTTGCTCATTAGGGTCATGTCCCTTTATGTCCATGAGACTATGTGGCACATGTATCATATTATCTATTTAATTTTTTTTTTCTTTTTTATTCCCCACTCCAAATCTCTCCAGTATTTCCAAGAGGTAGGGCCACTCCACACTATAAAACACCTTTGTAGCGTCCAGTGACAGAATGGCCCTACCCCCCGGATTATCCACCGGCACCTGTAGATTCATATATAATCTCCTTATGTTATCGGCTGTGGAATGGGTGGGTATAAAGCCAGACTGATCACAATGAACCAGCTTACCGATTACTTGGGATAGCCTGTTAGCCAGGACTCTAGAAAAAAGCTTGACATCCGCGTTTAGTAAAGATATTGGGCGATAGGAGTCCAATAGAAGCCTATCTTTTCCTGGTTTTGGGAGTACTGTTATTATTGCCTCTTGCATGCTATCTGGTAAGCTGTCCACTTCCTCTGCCTCCGTTATAGACTGCAACAGTGGAGATAAAAGGTCCTCTCTATAGTGGGAATATACCACCACCGGTATCCCATCTGGGCCTGGAGATTTATGGTGTGGTGCCCCCTCTAATGCCTCTGTCAGTTCTGCCAATGTAATTGGAAAATTCAACATTTCCCTCTCCGCCTCAGATAACCGTGGAAACGGGCAGGCTTGTAAAAACCGCGCCAAATCAGATGGAGTATAGCTAGTTTTAGAGGAGTATAAATCTTTATAGAACCGCTGAAAGTTATTTAAAATATCCGAACTAAGGGTCTGCTTCTCCCCAGATTCTGCCCTCACTGCTGAGATATTCCCTTTGCTCCCTGACTATGAGAGCAAGAAGACGGCCAGTGTTTTTCCCCTCTTCAAAATAGCTCTGTTGCTGAAAATATCTACTCTTCTCCGCTGCGGACAGCAAAACCGAATTATACATTGCTTGTGCCTCCCTCCAGGTGCCATAGTTAGATTGAGGTGGATCAGCAATTAGGGCCTGTTCTCTGTCTTTCACTTCATCCCGTACCCTACTCTCCCATTCCCTGGACCGAGTTTTGATTCCCGCAATCTCTCTAATAAGGCATCCCCTTAAGAGTGCCTTAAGTGTATCCCATACTACCGCTGCACTGGCAGATCCCCTATTGAAATGCAAACATTCCCGCAATGCCCCCCTCGTTCTGTCCGCGGATGGGAGCAGGGTTAACCAAAAGGGATTCACTTTCCACAGGGCGATTCAATGCTACAGTAACATCCAGCCGTACCCAAAATGGAGAGTGATCAGATAATAGGGCGCGGCTCATAGGCAGAGTTCACCACCCGCTGCATAAGCGCTAAACCCAGGTCAATACGGGAAAGTCCGTCATGTGTTGCAGAGTAGCATGAATAACATCTGTCCTCTTCATGCCTCTCTCGCCAGACATTATGAAGTCCCAGTTCCAAAAGTAAGGAGGCGAAAGCCGTCTTACCAGCTATCTGTCTCACTACTCTGGGTGTCAGGGACATTCTATCCTGGGAATTATCCAGGGTATTATTATAGTCTCCCAGTGCTAATACCGGAACGTCCGGATATAGGGCCATAAATTGCGCTAAACTTCTAAGAGGGGTTATTGAGAACGGTGGGGGGATATAGATTGAGGCGATAATGCATACTAGTCCATTAAGTTTGCAAAACAGGAAAATACATTTTCCCTCCTTGTCCACCCTCTGTTGGATACACTCAAAAGAGTCGTCAGTGGAAACCATTACACTAACTCCCCTCGAATATGAAGTGCGCATTGAATGAAACTGTATTGGATATTTCCGTAGATACAGAAGGTGGACAGAGTCAGGGCACATATGCGTTTCTTGCAGGCAGATTATCTGGGGTTTCATTTTATCAAAATATTTAAACATTGCATTTCTTTTGTCCTTATCCCCCAATGCCCTCACGTTCCATGTCATTAATGTTATACCCCTTCTCTTCACATTAACCAATGAGAGGAACAAACCAGGAACTGTGCTAAATAAAACCAAAAATAAGAATAAAAAGAGTGGGTCAAGACACATTTGCCCTTCTGGGTGTCACCTGTCCCCAAAGACCTACCACATAGGATACATATCTATATAAATTCCCCATTTTTTCCCCCCCTATCGGCGGTGCAGCATAAAAAACATATATAACAAAACTTGTGTTTGTGATATCTTCCACTGTTTGTTTGTGTACCTCCCCCTCCCTCCCTTTCCCAACCTCCCCCTTCTCCCTCCCCCACTCAAAAAAAAACACAACAAAGAGAAGATCTAATTAGTCTCTAGTCTAGTCTCTAGTCTCTTGTCCCGCAGTATTCCGTGGTGTTTTCCTATTGTCCTCCAGGTACCTTTCAATGGTCAATGGGGAATCAAAGAAATGTATACCGTTCGTTGTAGATACCCTCATGCGGGCGGCGTACAACAGTGCATATTCCATCATATTTTGCTGTAACATACGTTTAATCGGCATAAAGGCCGCTCGCCGCTTTTGAAGGTCTGGGGAAAAGTCCTGATAAAATGAAATTTTTGTCCCTCTAAAGAGTATTTCTCCCCTTTCTCTAGCCTTCCGGAGCAGTGTCACTTTGTCTCTATAGTTAAACATTTTTATGAGTAAGGGTCTTGGATACTCGCTTCCCTGCTGGGGTTTAAAGGGGACTCGATGGGCACGCTCAATGCCAAAAAAAGGGGAAAAAGATGCAACCCCAAATGTTTCCTTAAACCACCCCTCCAGGAATTCTAAAGGATCAGATCCCTCGCTCCTTTCAGGCATGCCTATTACTCTTACATTACTTCTGCAATTCCTATTTTCTAGTTAATCTATTTTGGCAGCCTGATTGTCCATTTGTTTCCATTTGTTTCTTCATCCCAGTTATGTCTTGTCTAAGCGGGAATAGTGCGTCTTCAACTGTGCTTAGTCTTTCCTCCAAAGCTGTTGTTCTTTCCACCGTCTCTTTTAGCCTGCCTCCCATCATTGCTAATTCCTCTTTAATGCCTTTCAACTGGGTATCCAGGCCAGTAATCGATTCCTTGCATGCATTTATAGCATCTAAAAGGTTCCTCATTGTGGGCTCTCCCTCTCTTCTTTTAGGGTCCCCCTCCATATTCGCCTCGGCTGCGTTGGGAGGATTTATTGTCGTAGTTTCAATAATTATAATGTTGGATTTTCCTGCCCCTTGCTCTTTTGTACCTGCTGTTTTTGTACTCAGTGCTACTGCTGGCTTCGCCGATGCTAATACCTGGCCACTGCCTTGACTTTTCCTGGCCACCGAGGTTCCTATTTGACCTGGTTGTTGGGACTTTGCTGGTGAAAGGGAGGTTTGAGCAAATCGCTCAAGCTTTGTTGCTGCCGCTGCTGCTGCCGCTGCGGCCTTTGATTGGTTTGCCTGGCTCTTTGCTGAGCGTGTAACCTGGGCTCCTTCTTGTTGTGGCTGGTGCTGATTTGCGTTTTCCACCGCTCCCCGTTTCCCGGGCATAATAAAATAAATAAATAAATAAATAAATACATTTTTTTCCTGTCTGTTGGTACAAAAAGGGGGACAGGGTACAAAGAGAGAGCAAATCTTTCACCTGTCATCCAATGCTGCAAAACCAGTCTGCAGAAGTTAATCCTCCAAATCTCAACTTCTCTATAATGTTTATATTGCAATGGACTGTCCCATCAGGCACCTCCCTGCCAACCTCTCACCCTGCTTCTTATGACTGTTTCATTGCTTGGTGAGAAAATGAAAAAATGAAAAAATAAATGCATCTCCTTTAGTGCATCAACATTACAACACAACCAGTATTTTTATAGTAGCCTCACGCTAGCGATTTGAAGAGTTAATGAAAAAACAAAAAAAACAAAAAAACAAAACAAACAAAAAAAAAAAAACTGAGTAAGAGAGGGGGAACGGCTTTCACCTTTATCCCGTATTCATAAGTTCATAAGTACATCATAGGTTCATCCTCAATACTGATTTTTTGTTTAGGGTAAATGGCAAATGTAGATCCCACAGCATGCCAGTAGTTCCACACAGCCAGCATATAAGTAGAGAGTACAATTCAAATTGCATCTAATATAGATAAGGTAATCTTCAAAGGCACAATTCTGCTGATTCTACTGCTATTAAGATTGTCCCATAAACCAACTCTCTGTCAGTCTCCCACACTGATTTGGGAGTTGTCTTTGTGTTTTAAGCACAGGATCTTTAATATTAGCAGTATATCAATATTTCAGTGCAGCCAACTTTTACTTAGTATGCTCAGTTCAGGCTAGCAGTTTGAAGGTAAAGTCAGATATGGCAGGAAGAGAGAGAAAGGGAAGGGCTTTCACCTGCATCCAGCGTCCACACGTTCATTCTCAGAGTCAAGGTTTACAGCTTCACACACACCGCCACTGCTACTGCTGGAGCTGGTTTCTTCATTAGCTGCTGACAAGCAAGGGAGGGCCTTTCACACTGCCACTGTGAACCCGTCCACAAAGCATGCACTAACGTCAGGTTTGTACAGGGAAACAGCTCACATAAAAGCTATTCAGCTCAGCCCGGCTGCTCTCATCCATCGCCGGCCGGCCTGCATGCTCTCAATCAGCGTCCCAGCTGTTCAGAGCAGAGGGAGAGGGAGCTGCACACACATCCTCTCACTTCCACATCCGGTCATCATCTATTTAATTTTTAGTTGGGTGGGAAGTTATTATTACTATCATGCTTACCTGTACTATGGGCCTCTATTGTTGTCCTTGCCCGGAAGCTGTGATGCGCCCTGTATGCCCTCCCCCTCCTCCTCCCTTTCAACTGATTCGAGAGTGGAGGGTTTGGAGGACTGGGCGGGGATCCACAGCGCATCGACGCCATGCACTGTGCCCCGCGTGTGATGTCATTGGCGTCATTACGCTGTACATGTGTTATACCATTTACAGCCGCTACAGCTGGGGAGATTGGTCCCTGTGGTGGGCGGTGTCTTCCACCCTGTTCGGGGCACCTCCCCACACATGTTTGAGCTGGCGTGACGTTGGTACGAGCTTGCGTGAGGCTGTG
This sequence comes from Lithobates clamitans, assembly GCA_037952925.1. Classification (NCBI taxonomy): domain Eukaryota; kingdom Metazoa; phylum Chordata; class Amphibia; order Anura; family Ranidae; genus Lithobates; species Lithobates clamitans. The sequence continues at coordinate 15,780,281 of JBBGZY010000239.1, read as the reverse complement.
CAGGGGGTATATATTACGCCGCCTGCACACAGCTACACGTGTCCTATTTTGGAAAACGCCACACTGCACTGGGACTTAGTTGTTCCTTTGGCACTCAAGGAAGGTAATTTTCAGGGCACCTAATATGCCACTAGATCCTTTCTACTATGGTTACAATATGTAACATATACTTTATTTACTTATCAAAGATCCTATGGCCTTTTTTACCCCCCCTTTTTTGGAGTGGTATCAAGACTGTCTACATCTGTTTTGGGGAGCTTTTGTGGTTGCGCCCCACTTGAACGCGGCCCATCACTACCTCAGCTTCCGGGAAGGACTCCCTCTTTGCGGCCCTGGTCTTACATCCTATACACCCCCAGTATCTCCTTTACATGTAAGTATCCAGGATCGGCATAATTGTCCCTTCCTGTTATGCTTAGTATTACATTAGATTAACTATACTCCAATCTTTCTAGATATTCGGGAGCATCCGCCCCTGATGAGTGTTCTATACAGGAAACGCATCGGACAATTCAGGATGCCAACACACACCATATGAGTTATCAATTTAGTCTACTGTCTATCAAGCAATCATGCCATTCCATCACACTGTGCCACCCCAAAGATTTGTGTATATATATGAATTCATGAGATTGCTCATTAATTTTCATATTGTCATGTGTTTCCAAGTCGATATCATTATGTATACTTGATGTCCATGTGTAATTGTGTAATTGTATGTGTAAACTTATGATTTATTATTTTACTTGTTCTATACCACTGGGATCCAATTATCTGGTCCTTCATGACAATAAACAATTTTTTCCTTTACACACCCCCACTATGTCGAGAACCTCATTTAAAGTCCCAAATTTTTCCCCTTTTTTTTCTTAACGCATAAGCCAGGTATGGTGGTTTGCGTCAATGGCACCAACCTCCTCTCCGCCCTCCGACAGGGACAACTGACCCATGTGCCCTATTTGGCTCACGTCCTTAACTTGGTGGTGCAGCGGTTCTTGGGCAGGTACCCGGGCTTACAGGATGTTCTGAGGCAGGCCAGGAAAGTCTATGTGCATTTCCGCAGGTCATATAATTCCAGTGCTGGGCTGGCTGACCTCCAAAAGGAATTTAACTTGTCCAAGAACCGCCTAATCTGTGACATGCCCACCAGGTGGAACTCAACCTTGGCCATGCTGCAGCGACTGCACACGCAGCAGAGGGCCATCAATGAGTTCCTATGCGACTATGGCACCAGGACAGGGTCAGGGGAGCTTGTTTTATGATCAGGGATGCATGCACTGTCCTGTCACCATTTGCCATTTGAGGAGTCCACGATGATGGTGAGCAGTGACAGTGCATGCATCAGTGATACTGTCCCTCTTGTCCACCTGTTGGAGCACACGCTGCGTGGAATAATGGACAGGGCACTTGAGGCAGAACAGAGGAAGGAGGAGGACTTCCTTACCTCTCAAGGCCCCCTTTATCCAGACAGTGTTCCTGCGTGCAGCCGATCACACAGGAAGAGGAGGAGGAGGATTGTGTCAGCATGGAGGTGGAGCCTGGCACTCAGCATCAGCAGCAGTCTTCAAGGGATCATTTACAGTCTGAAGAAATTTACAGTCTCAAGAAACCCATGGACTTGTACGTGGCTGGGAGGAGGTGGCTGCGGATCATGTCGTCCTTAGTGACCCTGAGGACTCTGGACCGAATGCCTCAGCAAACCTACACTGCATGGTCTCCCTGATCCTGCAAAGCCTGGAAGGATCCTTGTATTCGTGGTATCAAGGGGAGGGATGATTACTGGCTGGCTGCAGGATTACCTAGGGGCAAGATAAGACTTGGACACCTTTCCCACTGAAAATCCTCTGGGTTACTGGGTCTTGAGGATGGATCACTGGCCAGAGCTTGCAAAGTATGCAATTGAGCTACTGGCCTGTCCTGCATCCAGCATTCTTTCGGAACGCACATTCAGTGCTGCTGGAGGCTTTGTAACCGATCATAGGGTGCGCCTGTCCACCGAATCGGTCGATCGGCCGACCTTCATAAAAATGAATCAGTCTTGGATCACCAGCTACCAAGCACCTGATGCTGATGTAACTGATCGATTTTTTTTTAAATGTGAGATCCCTTCAAGACCGCCTATGCTGATGCTGAGTGACTATCCTGTTATGCTGAGTGACAATCCTCTTCCTCCTCAATTTTCATGCTGATAGCTTGTAAGAACATTTTTGGTTCCGGGCACCGCCACCAGTGGCCAAGGCCCAATTTTTCAGCCCCTGTTTAACAGGGGCGTGTAATTACTATTTTTAATGCAATACTTTGCAGCAGTGCTCATTCCTGCGCTCCAACTATAGTATCTGTGAGGGGTTGCAGTGTTGTGACACCCGCACCAGTGCCTAATTTTTCAGCCCCTGTTTAACAGGGGCGTATAATCACAATTTTTGCTGCAATACCTTGCAGCAGGGCTCATTCCTGCACTCCAACTATAGCATCTGTGAGAGGTTGCAGTGTTGTGGCACCAGTGCCTAAGGCCCAATTTTTCTGCCCCTGTTCAACAGGGACATGTAATTACAATTCTTGATTTAATATTTCACAGCAAAGTCCATTCCTGTGCCCACCAAAAGTAACTGTGAGGGCTTACAGTGTTGTGGCAACACCACCACCACCACCAAAGGCTCAATTTTTCTACCACTGTTCAACAATGGCATGTAATTACAATTCTTGATCTTATATTTCACAGCAGGGCCCGTTCCTGCGCCCACCAAGAGTAACTGTGAGGGCTTACAGTGTTATGGCAACACCAACACCCGAGGCCCCAATTTCTGCAGAGTATATAGGGCAGGCCCCTACTTTCAAACATCCAACTTATAAACGACTCCTACTTACAAACGGAAGGAGACAACAGGAAGTGAGATGAAATCTACCCCTAGGAAGGGAAATTCTCTCCTGTAAGAGTTAATATGGGAAAAACTTGTCTCCTCTCCACCTATGCTTTATCACCAATCCTTGTTTCACTAAAACCCCCAAATTTTCAAAAAACATTTGTCATTGGGACAGAAAGTGAGCTGAAATCTTCTGAAGAGGTGCACAGATAGCAAAACAAATGTTACAGGGGTGATAACCCTTCCCTATGTTTTCCAAAAAGCTTAAAAATAGATTTTTTGGCTGGAGCTACACTTTAAAAATGTACCAGTTCAAAATTACAAACAGATTCTACTTAACAACACACCTACAGTCCCTGTCTTGTTTGCACCGCCTGTATACTGCTGTTCAGAGTATATAGGGCCTGGGGGCCCCACACCTTTACTTTTTTTAGTATGGGTGCGGGGTTCCCCTTAATATCTATACAAGACCCAAAGGGCCTGGTAATGGACTGGGGACCCGCAGTTTTAAATGACTTTTATTCCTTTAAAAATGTCATTTTGTGCAGGGACTGTTCTAAGCATGGAAAACACGCACCACTTTACATGCATACTATAGACACCTCCAGGTACGATATTTAAAGGAATATTTTACTTTTTTTTCACTTTAAGCATCATTAAAATTACTGCTCCCAAAAAAACGTCCGTTTTTTTAAAACTTTTTTTGCATTGATACATGTCCCCTGGGGCAGGACCTGGGTCCCCAAACCCTTTTTAGGACAATAACTTGCATATTAGCCTTTAAAATTAGTGTTCTAAAGTTCTTTCGGTCCGTTCGCAGGTTCTGGTGCAAACCAAACCAGGGAGGGGGTGTTCGGCTCATCCCTAATAAACAGGCATGTTTCGAAATATAACATACACAACTCAGGAACTTACAAAGTTCAACATTGGAAAACTGAAGGCAATATCAGACATTATAGGGTCAAAAATATGTTGATCTTGCCTTCATCAGATGGGGTGATGTCACCCTTGTAAAAGCCAAATTTTGAAGATGCACACAAATAGGGAGTCAAACTGGGGATTTCCCTTCTGATCCCATCCCTAATGTCAACATGTGCTATCTCCCATCATGGGGGATCAATGGACATGTTTTGGGGGTGCAACCACTTCCTCTCACCTACTTGAGTTGTGAGGAAGGGGTTGCACCCACAAAACGTGTATATTGATATCCTCTGATGGCAGATAGCACATGTTGACATACTGTGTGTATCTTCAAAATTTAGCTTTTAAAATGCGTCAAAAATGTATAAAAATTGGTCCAAAAAAATATACAATGGTGTCTTTTTGTTGTTATTTAGATTCTTCCTAGTACATCAGTCATGTTCTTCAGTTTTTGTTCAACCTCATTTGTTTTTTGCTTTATGATGTCTAAATCCCGACTACAAAACATTATGTCCTGGATTAGCATTTGTGCACTGTCACTGGTGAAATGAGGAGCTTGTTCTTCCACAACATGCACGTCACCTAAAAGAAAAAAAACACACCATGTATTATAAATATGCAAGCATACCTCTATTACCTGAGTCTGTGGTGTCAGACACTCACCTGTTGTGGTGACAATTTCAACCACCTCTCCTTCCTCCACATCCTCAGGTTGTGGTGTCCTCTGTTCCCCTTCTTCAGGAGGTGGGGGGTTCCTGGTGTCCTCAGACGTCCCGAGTCTTTTCTCCCCTATGATAATGAAACAAAAGGTATATTTAGCACACAGATATTTGAAGCCAGAAATAGGAATATGAAACATTGCTTGGAAGTGGGGTACAGTTCCAAGCTGAAGACATGATTTTTTCCCTTACCAAAGCTGGAATACTTACCTTTTTTGGACAAGTTTCACACATGGAGACACCCCAAGTATCCACTGGAGTACCTGTGTGGGATACCTAAAAAGTTTGTTCTGGTGTCCCACACTAGTCCTCTCCTTACATTACACTGAATCAAGTTTGCAATTCATTCTAGTTTCAAACACATCTAGACAACCATGTCCTAAACTTCTTTTAATACAAATTAGCATGACCAAATGTAGTTAACCCTGTATCTGTCAAAAACATCGTATTTAGTTGGCAAACAAACAATGTTTACTGCAACTGATTACTGTGTCCACGAACATGAAAGTAGTCATTTAACACTGTACAACAGTAAAGAAAAGCACATGGAGCAGCATGCAAGTAATAATAATAGGGACACACGACAACTACTTACTTTTTAGAAGCACTTTCTTGATCCTTCTGTACTGATCCTGCTCAACCTCAATTTCAGGTCTGACCAGCGTTTCCTCAATTGCTCATGGATCGTTGTACCCCAAAATTGCTGTGCAGACTTCTCACAACTTTAGACATGATCTTGGCCTTTCTCACATTTGGGTTTAGATAAGATCCATACTTCCCATCATAGTCGGCCCTCTTCAAGATGTCCACCATCTCCACCATCTCTACAAAGGCCATATTTAAGGCCTTAAATCTCCTGCAGGATCGTGATGTTTCTGGCTCTGGGCTTTCCTCCTCGTTATTGCTATTACACACCTGCTGTGTCTCCGCCATGTTCCTCTCTCACTGTGATGAAAGAGAAGGGGCGGGGAATATTCTAGAAAGAACGTCAGGGGCGGGCAACGCTGACGGAGTTTCACGCATGCGCAGTGTATATATGAGGAAGGAGGACCGAAGGGGCCGAACGTTTTAACAAAGGTAACATTTTAACTTGGGACATCAGTGCCCTATACTGATTCGAGATTGAGGCCTATATTGGGATAAGATTAGGAGAGTTTAGCCTGATATTAGTGTTTTTGTCTTGTGTTTTGTCTTGCAGCAAATATGAAACAATTCAAAGATCCTGAATTCATGGGCCAGTTCATAGACAGATACAGGGATATGAGAAATTTGTGGGAGGTTAAAAACCCCTTATATCAAAATAAACCAGCTAGGAAGGCATCGCTGGAGAAACTGCTGTAATTTGTGAAGACACAGGTCCCCAATGCAGACATCGAGTTTGTGGATAAGAAAATTGGTAGCTTGAGAAGCACCTATAGGAAGGAGCTTAATAAGGTCCAGGCTTCCATGAAATCAGGAGCAGCAGCAAAGGACGTGTATGTACCCAATCTGTGGTACTACAACAGGATGCGGTTTCTGGAAGACCAGATTGAAGCCAGGGAATGACTTTCTATACTTCCATCCAGCCTTCCCTCAACCCCAGCTGAGGCTTCCGAGGACCAACCTGGGCCCTCCATCCTGGAAGAAGTTGAGGAGCCCAGCTGGAGCCAGGTATAGTATTTTTTAACATATTTATTGTCCGAAAATGAGTGTTGTTAACTAGATGTTATTATTGATAATGAATGATTTAACAAAAAGTTTTTTACATATCAATAGAAAGTAGGGGCCAAAAATGATTGGGACACGAATGAAAAATGCTGGGGTCAGAATGATAGCCTTTTCTATTTATTAACATTCAATTTGCAACAGTCATGAGCTGAAAATTGTGTGTGATTGATGACCAAAAAACTAAAACTATGTCCCTTTTTCATACACAGGAAGACCTCAGCCAGGATGAGGCTCTGGAATGTGGCAGACAGGAGGAGGCGGGGGTTAGTGTCAGCCAGGAGGTGGCCAGGCCCAGTAGCCTCACCCAATCCCAGGTGCCTCCCCTCCGCCTTACAACAAAAAGGGGAGTAACATGGAAGGGGAGTAACATGGAGGAGGCAGCACTGGGCCTTATTACCACTTCAGCCCCAGACCATTTGGCTGCTTAAAGACCAGAGGACTTTTTCCAATTTGGCACTGCCTCGCTTTAACTGCTAATTGCGCAGTCATGCAATGCTGTACCCAAACAAAATTTGCGTCCTTTTCTTCCCACAAATAGAGCTTTCTTTTGATGGTATTTGATCACCTCTGCGGTTTTTATTTTTTGCGCTTTTTTTTTTTTTTTTACTTTTTTTTAATTTTGTTATAAAAAAACCCCAAAAAACTCAATTTTAGTCATACATTTAGGCCAAAATGTATTCGGCCACATGTCTTTGGTAAAAAAAATGTCAATAAGCGTATATTTATTGGTTTGCGCAAAAGTTATAGTGTCTACAAGCTAGGGTACATTTTCTGGAATTTACACAGCTTTTAGTTTATGACTGCCTATGTCATTTCTTGAGGTGCTAAAATGGCAGGGCAGTACAACCCCCCCCCCCCAAATGACCCCATTTTGGAAAGTAGACACCCCAAGGAAATTGCTGAGAGGCATGTTGAGCCCATTGAATATTATTTTTTTTGTCCCAAGTGACTGAATAATGACAAAAAAAAAAATTACAAAAAGTTGTCACTAAATGATATATTGTTCACACAGGCCATGGGCATATGTGGAATTGCACCCCAAAATACATTCAGCTGCTTCTCCTGAGTACAGGGATACCACATGTGTGGGACTTTTTGGGAGCCTAGCCGCGTACAGGGCCCCGAAAACCAATCACCGTCTTCAGGATTTCTAAGGGCATAAATTTTTGATTTCACTCCTCACTACCTATCACAGTTTTGAAGGCCATAAAATGCCCAGATGGCACAAACCCCCCCCAAATGACCCCATTTTGGAAAGTAGACACCCCAAGCTATTTACTGAGAGGCATATTGAGTCCATGGAATATTTTATATTTTGACACAAGTTGCGGGAAAGTGACAAATTTTTTTTTTTTTCACAAAGTTGTCACTAAATGATATATTGTTTACACAGGCCACGGGCATATGTGGAATTGCACCCCAAAATACATTTAGCGGCTTCTCCTGAGTATGGGGATACCACATGTGTGGGACTTTTTGGGAGTCTAGCTGCGTACTGGGCCCCGAAAACCAATCACCGCCTTCAGGATTTCTAAGGGTGTAAATTTTTGATTTCACTCTTCACTGCCTATCACAGTTTCGGAGGCCATGGAATGCCCAGGTGGCACAAACCCCCCCAAATGACCCCATTGTGGAAAGTAGACACCCCAAGCTGTTTGCTGAGAGGCATGGTGAGTATTTTGCAGCTCTCATTTGTTTTTGAAAATGAAGAATAACAAGAAAAAACATTTTTTTTTCTTTTTTCAATTTTCAAAACTTTGTGACAAAAAGTGAGGTCTGCAAAATACTCACTATACCTCTCAGCAAATAGCTTGGGGTGTCTAATTTCCAAAATGGGGTCATTTGGGGGGGTTTTGTGCCACCTGGGCATTCCATGGCCTCCGAAACTGTGATAGGCAGTGAAGAGTGAAATCAAAAATTTACGCCCTTAGAAAGCCTGAAGGCAGTGCTTGGTTTTCGGGGTCCCGAACGTGGCTAGGCTCCCAAAAAGTCTCACACATGTGGTATCCCCGTACTCAGGAGAAGCAACAGAATGTATTTTGGGGTGTAATTTCACATATTCCCATGGCATGTTTGAGCAATATATCATTTAGTGACAACTTTGTGCAAAAAAAAAAAAATTTGTCTCTTTCCCGCAACTTGTGTCACAATATAAAATATTCCATGGACTCGACATGACTCTCAGCAAATAGCTTGGGGTGTCTACTTTCCAAAATGGGGTCATTTGGGGGGGGTTTGAACTGTCCTGGCATTTTATGCACAACATTTAGAAGCTTATGTCACACATCACCCACTCTTCTAACTAGTTGAAGACAAAGCCTTTTCTGAAACTTTTTGTTTACATGAAAAAATTATTTTTTTTTGCAAGAAAATTACTTTGAACCCCCAAACATTATATATTTTTTTAAAGCAAATGCCCTACAGATTAAAATGGTGGGTGTTTCATTTTTTTTTTTCACACAGTATTTGCGCAGCGATTTTTCAAACGCATTTTTTGGGGAAAAACACACTTTTTTAAATTTTAATGCACTAAAACACACTATATTGCCCAAATGTTTGATGCAATAAAAAAGATGATCTTCGGCTGAGTACATGGATACCAAACATGACATGCTTTAAAATTGCGCACAAACGTGCAGTTGCAACAAACTAAATACATTTTTAAAAGCCTTTAAAAGCCTTTACAGGTTACCACTTTAGATTTACAGAGGAGGTCTACTGCTAAAATTATTGCCCTCGATCTGATGTTCACGGTGACACCTCACATGCATGGTGCAATTGCGGTTTACATTTGACGCCAGACTGACGCTTGCGTTCGCCTTTGCGCGAGAGCAGGGGGGGATAGGGGTGCTTTTTTTTTTTTCTTTATTATTTTTTTGCTTTCTTATCTTATTTTTAAACTGTTCCTTTTATTTATTTTTTTAATCATTTTTATTGTTATCTCAGGGAATGTAAATATCCCCTATGATAGCAATAGGTAGTGACAGGTACTCTTTTTTGTAAAAATTGGGGTCTATTAGACCCTAGATCTCTCCTCTGCCCTCAAAGCATCTGACCACACCAAGATCGGTGTGATAAAATGCTTTCTCAATTTCCCAATGGCGCTGTTTGCATCCGGCGAAATCTAAGTCATGAAATGCTCGTAGCTTCCGGTTTCTTAGGCCATAGAGATGTTTGGAGCCATTCTGGTCTCTGATCAGCTCTATGGTCAGCTAGCTGAATCACCGGCTGCATTCTCAGGTTCCCTGTTGAGACAGGAGAGCCAGAGAAAAACACGGAAGACGGTGGGGGCATTCGCTCCCACTGCTTGTAAATGCAGTCTAGAGGCTAATTAGCCGCTAGGATTGCTTTTACATGAAAGCCGACCGCTGGCTGAAAAGAATGATACCAAGATGATACCTAAACCTACAGGCATCATTCTGGTATAACCACTCAAAGTCGTAAATGGCATACCTGAAGACAAAAAAATGGTTAACAATAAAACACAGTAAACGGTAAAGTATAAAAAATTGCATATCTGAAAAGCAAACATGATAAAACATAATAACAATAACACATTGCAGAATAGAATACAGTAAAAAACAGCAGAACAATAGAGAGAGAATAGAGAGAGAAAGAACAATAAAACGACAACTATTTTATATATATATATATATATATATATATATATTTTTTTTTTTTTTTTTTTTTTTTTACACTTTTTTTTGTAACTAACTTTTATAACTGTAACCGGTTCCAGGTTTGGGTCTCTCAAAATGCGATGGCATCTTGGGAGACCCTGTGAAAGTGTGCCTAGTCTGTGCAATGCTGTACCCTACGCTAATACTCAACTAATGAATGGTAGCGTTCAAAACATTCACCAATGCAAAGACCAGGATTGTCAGGACAGGAGGGACAATAATAGTGGGTGTCACGTCTATATCCGCGCTTGCTGCAGACACAACATCTTTTTTGGGGGGGTTCGCTGGGTAGGGGTACTCTGGAGGACATAAAGAAAATGCCTCTCATGCAGCCGATTGCATTTGGTTGGGGATGTGAATGGGGGAAGTACGGGCGCTGCAGAAGTGGTGGGTTCCCAATTAGGATTGGCGAATGCAGCAGGAAGGACATTATGGGCACGACAGGCCTGTTTGTCTTCTTCTTGGTGGCAGCGGGACACTACTTGTGCTTGCCACCTCACTAGCTTGAACTGCATTTATGGGACTCGCCACGTCACCATGTGTTACTGCAGTGCTGGTTTGACTATGACCGGGGTGTACTGGGCAGCTGGTGCTTGCCAGTTCACCAAAAACGCTACCAAAAAAAACTGTTAGCGATCGCAGGGATCAGGCCTGACTCTGCGAACGCTGCAGTTATGCGTTTAGTGTTTTGTAAGTGACAGTGATCGATCGATACTGCACTTGGGTGGGCTGGGCTGGGCTAGGCCGGGTGGAGGGGCAAAACGCAGGTGCTAGCAGGTATCTAGGCTGATCCCGCTAACACTGCGTTTTTGGGAACCCTAAACTGCTGGGGACACTAGAATAGATCTGATCGGATCAGATATTGATCCGATCAAATACTATACCACTAAGGGAGGTGTACGGTGCGTGCGTGGGTGTTAGCGGTACTGGCACTAACCTGACACTGTCTGGGGCTGGTGCGTACCAGTTCACCAAAATGCTACCAAAAACACTGTTAGCGATCAAAGGGATCAGGCCTGACTCTGCAAAGTTATGCATTTAGTGTTTTGTAAGTGACAGTGATCGATCGATACTGCACTTGGGTGGGCTGGGCCGGGCGGAGGGGCAAAACGCAGGTGCTAGCAGGTATCTGGGCTGATCCCGCTAACACTGCATTTTAGGGAACCCTAAACCGCGAGTATAGATCTGATCGGATCAGATATTGATCCGTTCAGATACTATACCACTAAGGGAGACCTATGCTGCGTGCGTGGGTGTTAGCGGTACTGATGCTAATCTGACGCTGCCTGGGGCGACGCATATCATCGCTGGGCGATCAGGGAGCTAAACCTTTATTCGGTAAAAATTGGCGGGTGCCCTGACACTATAAAAAATAAACAAACTAACCAGCATCACCCGTAACAGTTATACGGTGATCAGTGGTGAAAGGGTTGACTAGGGGGCAATCTAGGGGTTAAAACCTTTATTAGGTAGTATATGGGGGTCCCTGTTGCTATAAAACGCTGACGGCCAACCTAAATATTTACCTCCTTAACTAGCGTCACCAGTAAAACTAATACAGCGATCAGACAAATGATCGCTTAGCGACACTGGCAACGGGGGGTGATCAAGGGGTTAAAACTTTATTAGGGGGGTTAGGGGGGTACCCTAGACCTAAAGGGGCTAATACTAACTGCCCTAACACACTAACTGTCACAAACTGACACCATGCAGTAATCAGAAAACCAAAAAAACAAAAAACTGCTTGGTGTCAGTGTGACAGGGGGGGACGGGGGGGGGTGTGACGGGGGGGGTGATTAGGGGGTGATCGGGGGAGCGATCAGGGGGTAAAGGGGGGTGTTTTGTGTGCCTGGCATGTTCTACTGTGTGTGTGGAAAATACCTAGCCGAGGAGAGATGACATCATTTCCTTTGCTGCTGTTTAGCATACAGCAGCAGAGGAATAATTTCATTGGCCGGCGGCGATCGCGAGGGGGGGGGGCAAGAATGGATGGCCTCCCCCTCACCTCCGATCGCCGCTGGACAAAAGCGGACTGCCTCGGGCACCAGGGGGGGTCCAATCGGATCGCCCGCCCGTGGGAGGCAGATCACGTATATGTACGTGATTCTGCCTGCCCGTGCCACTTTGCCGACGTACATCGGCGTGAGGCGGTCCTTAAGTGGTTAAGGAGGCTAATGCGGCCCTGAAAACACCCCCTGACGCTGAAGAGGCCTATGGCTGCTATGTAGCTGCAAAATTGCAGCAAATGGAGGAGGGCCAACGCCTCATGTGTGAGAATATTATTTTTCAGGCCCTTCAGATGGGGTTAAGGGGCCAAATGAGTGATAACATGCATGTATATGCGCTCGCACATCCTCCTCCTCCTCCTGCCACAAGTCCACTTCCAGAGCAACAGCCTCCAAGGAAGGCTGCAGGGAAGGCTGCAAGGAAGCGTGGAGGGAAGGCTGCAAGGAAGACATGAAAGTGATGGCCTGGGTTCAGTCTGGTCTGACAGAAGACGCAGGGTTTTGTAGTACCACAGTGAGTGATGAGTGCCCTGGGGTACAAAGGCTTCGCAAATTCAAGCAGTTTCTCCAGTGAAGCCTTCCTCTTATTTTGTTATGAGCCAGAATAAATGGAGATTTTTTTCACAAATACTTGCCTATGTGTTTTTCTTCAAATAGGACAGTTTGTAAGTAGGCAGGTACATTTCAAAAATACAATGTCAAATTAACAAGGGACACCAACCAACCAACCCTTGAGCTTTAAAAATACAAGAAAATAAAAAAAAATAACAAAAAATAATAAATTATGGAGATCACTAGAAAATAAGTTAAAAATAATAAAAAAAACAGGAGATTTTGATTTAAAAAAAAATGACTATAAAAAATAATAATTCCAAACATTATTATGGAGATCTGGCTTTAAAAACAAAAAAGATTATTCAGGAGATCATGAGAAATAATAAAGAAATAAGTTTGTCAGCAGCAAAATAAATTCATTATTCTAGCATTATAAAGAACAAAAGAATGCGCTGCATTAAAAGATCCAAAAATTTACAGAGTGATGAATGTGCTAGCTCCATTACGAACGCTAGTTTTACCAGACCAAGCGCTTCCGACACGCTGCTGTCTCAGCCAATGAGGAGGGGAGTCCAGGCCAGCTGAGACACTCCTACAACATCGCTGGATCTAGATGGGGCTCAGGTAAGTATTAGGGGGGCTGAGAGGGGCTGCTGCACACAGAATACTTTTTATCTTAATGAATAGAATGCATTAAGATAAAAAAAAACCTTCTGCCTTTACAATCACTTTTTCTGAATCCCTGTGACAGACAGAGTATGTCTGTCATAGAACTATTATCTTACATGCACAGTGCCAGATAGATATGTCTATGCTACTGTATGTGTAGTGGTCACCTTCCAGTATATTAGTAGGTGAATATGTTTATTGCAATATAGTTTATATGTAGCTCCTGTTATGCTAGTTATCTCTGTCTCTTCTGGTCTGGGATTCTATAGCTAGTTTTAGCTTAGGGCTTGATAACCAGCAAAGTCTAGAACCAGGTTAGGCATCTGATGGTCACTTCTGGATCATTAACTTAAGCTGGTCATACATTATCCAATTTTCTTATTCAATTTTCTTTAGATTTACCTTCAGCTATGTAGTGCAAGGGCCTGCCTGATTGCATACCTCATATTATACGATTTGGTAAATATAAAGGAGAATTGTAAAGAAAAATTGTATAATATATGGCCAGCTTTAGAGGACTGGTTGCACGACAGATTACAAACTACTAGAGGGGAGACTAAAGCGCAGAGTAGATAGGCTGACTCTGAGTTCCAGTGCCCCAGTTCCCGTGCCACACCACAGTCTCTGCCGGTGAAAAGCTCAGTTTCAAGCTGGTTGGATAACAGTTGCAAGATCTCCCCATGACAGCAGATGTTGTCCTCAGGTCTCTGACAGACGCCACATCATCATCCTCCATGGCCCCTGCAACTGGATATTGCTGCAATATTCATCTGAAGGTATCTTTATTTATAACTACAGTATATATACCTGGGTGTATGTGCATAATTCCACCAAGACTTCTATTGGCCCTTTGCTGATAATACCTGTTTGTACACTGGATGTACTGTATGTACTGTTATTAATGTCTTCCTATATAAAGCTTGTATTTCTATATTGGTGTGCATCTTTATACTTCTGGTTAATACTATATGATGTCAGGAACAGTCCACTGCTCAAGAGTGCTAGACTGTGGGGGGGCAGGAGCCACAGGGACCAGTTTTGTGCGGGGAAGATTGGAGGATTAGGACGTTTTTGGCTGTGTTTACATTGGCCACATCTGAAGAAGCCTCCTTCACTGAAGAGGGGTTGTCTTATACAATTTTACACTATGGGACACATATTATCTTTATTCTAACATGTTGCTGAGCAGATATATCAGAGGTTGAAAGGGACCGCAGACGTCTTAAATGGACCAATACCACATTATCCAGGAAGTAGAGATTGCTGGAGAACCTTGGAAGCCCTATGGGCATAGTATTCAAAGGATTACATGAGCCATTTATGAGGTGGGAATCAGGGGCATCTTAAGAGCATTATAGGCCCCCGAGCAATACAGTGCACTGGGGCCCTGTCTACACAATCATGCACGAGAATAAAAATGCAAATTATTAATAAGGCTATATTTATTGGTACTTCCAACAAAATCAGTGTTTAAACATTACCACAACATTTGAACAATATAACACGAGCTTGAAAAGCAAGAAATTGAAAAAAAAAGAAATTACAGATTGAAATGGGACAGTACAAACGCACTAATTATTTATTAAATTTGTGATACTTCTTTGTAGAGAATTCCTTTATAATTGGCTTAAAGTCAATGGTTTTTAGGATGTCATTTTCTGTACACATGAGTGAAAGCCAGTTCAAACGCTGCTGCCCCATTGTGCTGCGAAGCTCATTTTTTATCAGTTTCAATCTTGAGAACGAACGCTCTCCTGCACAGTTGGTCACCATTATGAACACTCTGAGTGCAATTTCCACATTCGGAAAAACAGATTTCAAGTTGTCTGAAATTATTTTTCTGTACAATGCAGGGAGAGTCTCACAATTCTGATCAAGAATCATGTAGTGCTTGAGATGCTCACATTCATTTAGTAGGTCACCATAATCAAGATCTTTGTGATAAACATTAGGCAGATATTCACATTTTTTGTTTAGCTCATCAGAACTAATTGTTTTTAATTCACAGAAGAATGAAAACATATTTCCAATGAATGAATAAGCTTCTGCACGTTTTGTCAATGCAGGAATTAGAGAGTCCAATACAGGAAGGAATGTTTCCACCTTAAACTTTTCACTTTTACCAAGAAGTACCTCTTCTTCTGATCCGTCATATCTAGTGAGGCGTACACTTCGCTTTCGTTCCCGTTTTTCCTTATAATCTGAATCTGGACACCTACTCCTGGCTTTCAACTCATATGCACTAAATCTGTCTCTAGTATCCTGAAGATACATTTTTAGAGACTCAAGAAGGTTCATGGCAACAAGTATGTTCATATTCTCTGATTGCAGGACCTTGCTTGTTTTGTTGACTCTTTCCAGAATGTCATTCCAAAGAATCGTGAGGTTTTCCATTTTGTCACTCAATCCTTCTACCTCTTGCCTTGTGTTTACTTCCTGTTCAGTGTCAGCTGATACAGAATCTAGTGCATTTTTAATTTTCTCAAAACGCTCATGTAAAGCATGAACAGCATCAAAATGTGCCAACCATCTTGTGTCAGACAGACGCTTGACCACAATGTTTTTTCCAAGAGATGATGCAAGAACATTCCATCAATGTGTGGAAGCAGAGGAGAATGAATAAAGATGCTGAACAAAGTCAAATAATTTTACAGTCTGTAGACAACACTCTGCTGCTTTTACTCCCACCAGGTTCAGGCTGTGTCCAGCACAGGGGACATACATGGCAAACTCATTCAACTGAAGATTCTGTGCTTGCAATCCGGTATAGCGTCCAGACATATTTGAGGCAGTGTCATATGACTGACCACAGCAGTTGGATAGTGGAATTTTGTTCTCATTAAGGAATCCCACAACAGTGTCGGCTAGATTCTTTGCTCCATGAGAAAAGATGGGGATGAACTTAAGAAAACGTTCCATGGGCTCACATCCTCGAATGTACCGGACAGTAAATGTCAGTTGATCGGTGTGTGAGATGTCTGGAGTGGAATCCACACTTATTGAATAATATTTTGATTCTTTTATTTCTTCAAGAATAGCAGAAAGAACATGTTGTCCCATTATTTCAATGAATTCCTCACAAATAGTAGCAGATAAATATGATGGGTTCCCCTTTTCTGGATTCCCATACAATTTGAGATGTTCTTCCAAAAAAGGGTCAAATTCACTTAACAGCTCAAGAATACCCAAATAGTTTCCATTTTTAGCAGACCCAATTATTTGATTTTTTCCACGAAATGACAGACCTCTGGAGGCAAGAAAGCGAATTACAGAAATCACTCGTGTCAACACTTTATGCCAATACTCCTGATCTGAGCGAAGTTGTTGAAGTAATAGTGTATCGACATTTCCAGTTTCTTTATGGCGAATTAAATATGCCATCATGCACTTGCGATGTTCTGCTCCGTTTTCATGTTCACCAATAACATTGCTGTGTTTCCAGTCATTGAATCCTGATGTAGCAAAGGGAGATTCTGTCTTGCAAAATAGGCGACATGCAAAGCAGTACAAATGACCTTGGGATGGTGAATAGAGTAGCCATTCATGCTTTACACACTCGCAATTCCGCAATTCACGTTTAAACACATTCATTGACAAATATCTTGTCGGTGTATTTTCTTTTCCAGTTCCTTTATATACTCTGCTTGAGTTTAAAAGGTTGCTGTCATGATTCTGGCATGCTGTCGGCCCACTACGAATCCAGTAATCCACTGTACTAGTATTACTAATATCCCATAGCCCCGGATCTGTGTACTGGGTTGCAAACTCCCTTACTGATACAGATATGGGCATTTCCTCTTGTGGATTTTCCCCAGCAGCAGGACCAGGTAATGATACCATTGGTATTTTTGCTGGAATTGGAATGCATGTTGATGTGGATGCTACATCTCGAGGAGCAGAACTACTGGCTGACGTTACACCTGGATTGAGCCAAGATGTTAGTTTTGGAAGTTTGCCCATTTTCTCTTTCTCCTCTGCAGCCTTTTTCCTCTTCTGTGCTCCACTCAAAACATTATGTTTCATTTCTGCTCTAAAGTTTATTTTCACCAACACATAATAAAGTTTCTTTTTCCTCACTTTTCTTACACTTCCTCGAACTAGTGGCAACTCTAATGCCGCGTACACACGGTCGGACTTTTCATCTACAAAAGTCCGACAGCCTGTCCGACAGACTTTCGGCGGACTTTCGGCGGACTTGCGGCGGACTTGCGGCAGACTTTCTAACGAACAGACTTGCCTACACGACCACACAAAAGTCCGACGGATTTGTACGTGATGACGTACACCGGACTAAAATAAGGAAGTTGATAGCCAGTAGCCGATAGCTGCCCTAGCGTGGGTTTTTGTCCGTAGGACTAGCATACAGACGAGCGGACTTCGGGGTCCGTCGTAGTTACGACGTAAAGATTTGAAGCATGTTTCAAATCTAAAGTACGTCGGATTTGAGGCTAAAAAAGTACGTTGAAAGTCCGGAGAAGCCCACACACGATCGGATTACCAGCCAGCTTTAGTCCGTCAGCGTCCGTTGGACTTTTGTAGCTGAAAAGTCCGACCGTGTGTACGCGGCATAAGATTGATATAAGGGGGACACATAAGATATTACAGTCAAAATTTGGAGGGGCCCAGGCACTAATAACTTTCACCACTAAATCATTCAACTAAATAAATATATATAAATTGACATACTCACACTCTGGTGTTGCCTGGTGGGTATCAATGCTGGCGTGGGTACTGCTGGTGCTGGTGGGTATTAATAATGCTGGCGTGTGTACTGCTGCCTGGCTCCTCTGAGACGTGGAAGTGTGACAGGAAGCATGCGGCTGCAGTAGAGAGCAGAGCCGATGCTTCCCTTATCTGTCACAGGCGGAGTGCATTTCATATCACTCCACCTGTGAAGAGCCAGAACTACACAGAAAGCATCGGCTCCGTTCTTCACAATGACAGCTGACTCACACTGCCCTCTGACTGATCGCGCGGCGGTCCTCTGTCTCCGTGAGGGAGCCGCACTGCACAGTACTGGCACAATGCGGCAGTGAACTTTTATGACATCTGAATGATGCTTGGCTGGGGTCGCTGGGCAGGTGGGGCCAGGGCAGATCCTAGGGTCACAGGTGCCTGGGTGCAGAAATATTTCTGGGGCTCCCACATGGGCATGGTCATCTTACTAACTCCTCCCCTTTACTGAAATGGGCACAGTGGCTGTTTGATGGGCACAGTGGAAGCGTTTGATGGGCACAGTGACTGCATTTAATGGCACAGTGGTTGCGTTTGATGGGCACAGTGGCAGCTTTTGACGGGCACAGTGGCAGCTTTGATGGGCACAGTGGCAGCTTTGATGGGCACAGTGGCTGTGTTTGCTGGGCACAGTGGCTGTGTTTGATGGGCACAGTGCCAGCTTTTAATGGGCACAGTGCCAGCTTTGATGGGCAGTGGGCACAGTGGCTGTGTTTGATGGGCACAGTGGCAGCTTTTGATGGGCATGGTGGCTGTGTTTGATGGGCACAGTGGCAGCTTTTGATGGGCACAGTGGCTGTGTTTGATGGGCACAGTGGCTGCTTTTAATGGGCACAACTTGAACTTACTTAGACAGTTAGACAGTGCCTCACTTGAGGCTGCCACCCGCCAGCCTGATGCAGTGCAGTGAGTCACTCACACCAAGGCAGCTATCAATAAGGGCCATCTTTTTGATGCCAAGATGAAGATGGCACAAGATCATCAAGCTTGTTCACTAGCTGCGACCGCGGTGCGCTATGAATGCTG
Organism: Lithobates clamitans; assembly: GCA_037952925.1. Classification (NCBI taxonomy): domain Eukaryota; kingdom Metazoa; phylum Chordata; class Amphibia; order Anura; family Ranidae; genus Lithobates; species Lithobates clamitans. Next base: position 15,761,403 of record JBBGZY010000239.1, on the reverse strand, counting down.
GGGCGGCCGTGGCCTCTTATATATAAAGAGAGAAAGAGAGAATAGTTATTTAAATGTAGCATGCCACATCGATATCTAGAAATAATAAGCCACCAGTGACATACTGGGACTTGTAGTCCTGCAGACAGGGGAAAGTGATGTTGGGGCTATACTGTCCCTATAATCACATTATCCATGATAAAGCCATTTAATAGGAAAAGCTAATTACACCAATAAGCATACTTATCACTGATATGATAACCTAGCAAAGCAATGAGACTCCTATAGGCAAACAGACAGACATCCTGTGTCAGTACTATGGAAGGACAGATGATACAAGATTACTGCTTGTCTTCTCTGATTACCAGCTCCAAAGGTTACATAGCTATAGACCCTACTAATCCTTATACCAGCTACCAGTATCATAAGATTCTGTATAGGACATTCATATCTAGCATGTTTCTATACCATAGGACATCCATATGTATTATGTTTCTATACTGTAACATAGACATTCATTATTTGTTCCATAAACTGCAGACCAAAGTAGATCAAAGATCATCACTGAAAGGTTGTACATCCCTTCACCAATCACCTGGACAGATCAGCATGAGCATTGTGTATTATGACTATAAAATACCCCCCAGGGCTCAGTATGTTGGGACTGTGCTATACATTACATGCCATTCACATGGGTGTTCTGCAATACACCATCATACCAAATATAGATACCAGATGGAGGCAGGGGCCGGGCCATCTTTTCAATGCCAAGATGTGATGAAGATGGGCGGATGGCACAAGATCATCAATGATCAATCTCTAAGGAACTGAAAGTTTCGCTCCGCTGTTGAGATCGCTCACAGCTCCGCTCCCTCTGAGCAATGCTGTCTGAGGAACAGCAGAGGTGGGCGGAGCTTGTTCACTGGCCGCAGTGCGCTATGAATGCTGGGGCCGCCGCGGCCTCTGACTGACGTCACTGGTTGCTAATCTAGATGCCGGGCGGCCGGCGATTCTAGCAAGTGAGCAACCAGTGGCCCAGTGCAGTGCACGACACGGACGCACTCAGTCTTCTGAAGCAGATTGCAGCGCTGCTGCGCTGAGGATCGGCCCTGGGACCAGGTGGGGCCCTCCAGGCAAATAGGGCCCTGGGCAACTGCCCAGCGTGCCCAATCGAAAAAACGGTCCTGGTGAGAGTCCTCTGAGCACGGAACGTTGCACAGAGGTGGAAGTGCACTATATTGAGTATATAAGAATACACATGGATATCATCTGATTAGAAGAAGGAGGTTGACATATATCACGTTTGGAATTTGGATTTTTTCAGCCTAAATATAAACTCACCTAATTCACCATTAGCATTTGCACTTTAATGATTATTTATGTGTGAATTTTTTATGATATTGTTTCACACCACTGCATTTTTTTGCCTTCACTGTTATATCATCTACTTTTACCTGCCATTGTGAGGCTGCGCAACCCCAAATCATATTGTATTGTTAATACTATATGCTGTTTGCAGTACAGTGTTAATTTCATCGACTAAATTAATACTATTTTAGTCGACTAAAATACGACTAAAACAATTGAGATGACTAAAATGCGACTAAAACTAAAAAGGTAATTTAGTCAAAAGACTATAAAAGGACTAAAACTAAAATGGCATTTTAGTCAAAAGAGTATGACTAAAACTACATTTAAATTTGACGTAAAAATGAACACTGGTCTGTAGTGCATGTTTAAACCTTAATACCATAAATAATAACATATTAAATTTTTCACTCCAGCAGTATATAATGAGTTTGGAAATTGTAGAGAAATGCTTAAATGATTCACTACAATTTAACTACACCCATTAGATTTTAGATGACTAAAATGAGTTTTAGTCGACTAAAATGATTTTAGTCAACTAAAATATACTGGAGATTTAGTCGACTAAATACGACTAAAACTAAAACAATTGCAAAAGGCTAAAATGGGACTGAAACTAAAATGCCATTTTAGTCAAAAGACTAAAACTAAAACGAAATCAAATTTGCTGCCAAAATTAACACTTTTGTAGTAGTTCTTCTCCTTCCAATCACTTTGTTTAGATTACTGGTTAATTTCCCAGAAAGGGAATCCCCTCTGTTCACAGAGTCCTTGTCCTGGGTGGAGGCATTGCCAACTTTATTATCAAACCCACTCTTCCATTTAGCAAAGGTTCTGGTTCTCTATTTTACAGGTTTAGCACACTATCCTGTTTGAGTAGGGACATTTCTCATAATCCCACCCAAAAGAGGGCTACAGTACCATGAAAGACATTTATGGGTAAGTAGCTATTGGACAAAAGGAACAAAGAATAGTCACTAGGATTGCCTTTAGACTGAATGCAGCTGATCTTTTTACCATTATTGACTTACTATGCCTTACCTCTCCCCATGGTCTCCTGGGAACAACAAATAATTAAGAGTTTATGGCATCTAGGTTTGGTTGAGTATAAAGGATCCTGGGTGTCCAAATTTTTTGGAATCTTTCATATGTATCCAAAGAAATGGTCGTTAACTTCTCACCAGTCATGGCCCTTTTCAGTCACATTCAAACTTCATAAATGTTTAATACTGGGGACCTTCACAAGTTAGCTAGAGATAAGCTTTGTGACTGAGCATGAAACTCCCTGTCAGAGAACCATCACAAATGCTCGTTCCTGTGTGCCAGCCAGACGTACGGTAAGAACAAGCGAGCCCCGGACTAGGCACGCACGTTAACACAACCATACGAACGAGTGCACGTCAGCGCGTGCACGTTTGCACGCCAACGAGTCACGGTGCGAAGCGCCCTATTTAAATTATCAGCATACTAGTATCAGTGCTGGATTGTCTCCGCTCGTTCCTATACCCTTGCTGTTGCCTTGTTTGATTTACCTTTGATCCTGAACCTCGGCCTTCCTCGACTACCCTCTCGGATTACCCCTGCATCTCTGTCTGCCTCTGCTTCCTGTACCGAACCCGGCTTGAACTCCTGACTACGGCTCTGTCTTCCGATCCTGTACCTCACTGCCAGCTTATTGCCAGTCCCTGACTACGAATCTGCCTGCCGACTGTGTACCTCGCTGCCAGCATGTTGCCAACTCCTGCCTGTCCTTGACCCTGCAAGTACCCCTGCTGGACTTTTCCTGAACCGATCCAGTGATCAGCATCCCACCTCTTCCACGAAGACTTTGGTGTTCCTGATCCTGCCAGCAGGCACCTGCACCCTTCCGCCGCCCTAGCAGTCCTGTCTCAACCTCCAGGGGTGCTAGGATCGGGACCGTGCAAGAGGCCACCCTCGTCATTTCGGACTGTAAGGTAGATGACAGTACAATCCAGCCAAATGGAGTCCGAAAGGGGGGCCTCAGCCATGGATGCTCTGTGTCAACAGATTGCAAACCTCACTCAAGCAGTCCAGGGCCTGCAAGATGGCTACCAGCGACTCGAACAACGAGTGGAGTCTCTCTCTCCAAGCACCTCAGCACATCGGAGAGCTGCAGCACCTGCATCATCAGTTTCAGCTTCTACACCCACAGTAGTGGTGCCACCCCCAGAACCACGAGTTCCTGCTCCAGAGAGATTTATGGGAGATCGCAGCAAATTCCATGCTTTCAGGAATGCCTGCCATTTGTATTTTCTGCTACAGCCCCGCACCTTCTCTCTGGAAAGTACCAAGGTGGGATTCATCATTTCATTACTGTAGTAAGAACCCCAGACATGGGCTCATCACCCAAGCCAGTCCCTTGCTGGGTACTATGGACTCTTTTTTGGATGAGATGGCTAAACTTTATGATGATCCTCAACGTACCACTACAGCTGAGGCCAGCCTCCACACTCTCCAGCAGGGTCGTAGGCCCGTGGAGGATTATGTTACAGACTTTAAACGGTGGAGTTCCGACATGCAATGGAACGACGCCGCTCTCCATTTTCAGTTCCGCTCAGGACTTTCAGAGACACTTAAAGATGAACTAGCTCGTGTGGGGATCCCCAATTCCCTCGAAGAACTGATCCAACTGTCCATTCAGATCGATCGCCGGCTGAGGGAGCGAAGATCTGAAAGGTCCAGCCAGTACCGGCCCATGTGGATGCTACCCAGGGTACCTAGCCACCTACCTACCTCTGCATCCCCACTATCTGCTCCTACCACTGAAGCTCCAGAGCCAATGCAGTTAGGCCTGCTTCGTGCACCCTTGACACCGGAAGAAAAGCAGCGCCGTCGTACAAATAAGCTCTGCCTCTACTGCCGAGGAGCCGGTCATTACGCCAACATGTGTCCCAACAAGACCCGTAAGTGTGACTCTCCTCCTCTTGATCATTATGCATTGACTCTAGCAAGAACAACTCACATTGCTGTTCCTGTCTCCCTACAGCTTCCAGAAGGGGTGCTTCAGGTCCAGGCCATAATTGATTCAGGTGCCTGCAGCTGTTTCATCGACCGTGCCTTCGTCCCGTAACACAACATTCCTCTATGATCTAAGCAACATAAGCTATCCATACGATTAGCTGATGGGTCCAACATCAAATCTGGGCCCATCGTCCAAGAAACCCAACCTTTGCCTGCTGCCATCTCACCTAACCACCAAGAACTGTTGTGCCTGGACGTTATATCCTCACCACTTTTTCCGATCATTCTAGGAATGCCATGGTTGCAAGCACACAACCCACAGATAGACTGGACAACCGGCAAGGTAGTTTTTCAGTCCTCCTACTGCCTCCACAACTGTCTCCAGATCCTCCACCATACAGCTCCAGTTATTGGTTGTCTGAAACCAGTATCCGAATCCCAAGACCTTGTTCCATCCGTGTACCATGATTTCCTGGATGTTTTCGATAAGCAAAAAGCAGACACTCTTCCTCCCCACCTTGCCTACGATTGCCCGATTGAACTTTTACCAGAGGCAGAAATTCCATTTGGGAGGATCTTTTCCCTTTCAGAGTCTGAACTCGTAGTCTTAAAAGATTATGTCAATGAGAACCTCAAGAAGGGGTTCATCCGTCACTCTACTTCACCAGCCGGGGCAGGAATATTTTTTGTTGAAAAGAAAGACCACTCACTCCGTCCATGTGTGGATTACAGAGAATTAAACCGGATTACCGTTAAAAATCGCTACCCCCTGCCTCTGATTCCAGAACTGCTCCAGAGACTCCACTCTGCAAGGATATTTACCAAGTTGGATTTACGAGGTGCTTACAATTTGATCAGAATCAGGAAGGAAGATGAATGCAAAACGGCCTTCCGGACTCGTTTTGACCGTTTTGAATACCTCGTTATGCCATGCAATTTTTATGCAATGCCCCGGCAACCTTCCAGCATTTTGTAAATAATATCTTCAGAGATTTCCTAGACCTATTCATGATCGTTTACCTAGATGACATTCTAATTTTTTCGGTCTCTCTAGAAGTACATCGTGTCCACGTGAAACAAGTCCTTCTGAGGTTAAGACAAAATGGACTCTATGCCAAGGCCGAAAAATGTGAATTCGAACGGCAGACCATTTACTTCCTCGGACTGGTAATCTGTACAGGAGGTATGGCAATGGATCCCCAAAAAGTCGCAGCTATAACGTCCTGGCCACCTCCCATTGATAAGAAAGGGGTACAACGGTACATCGGTTTCTCCAATTTCTACAGGAAGTTTATCAAAAACTTCTCTGGTATCATCATGCCCATCACTCAGCTCACCAAGAAACAGAACCGTTTTCAATGGACGGAGGCAGCCCAAGCCACTTTTGACAAGTTAAAGGGACTTTTTACTTTGGCCCCGTTACTGAAGCACCCTGATCCCGCTCTTCCATATATGCTGAAAGTGGATGCCTCACAGAGCACTGTAGGGGCCATCTTGTCCCAGCGCCAAGGACCCAAGGCTCTAATGCACCCTGTGGCCTTTTTCTCGAAGAAGTTAGGGCCTTCAGAAAGGAACTATGATGTGGGAGACCGAGAACTGTTGGCAATTAAATCGGCTCTGGAGGAGTGGCGGTACCTCACGGATCACAAAAATCTAGAATATCTCAGGACCGCCAAACGCCTCAGACCCAGACAAGCAAGATGGGCTCTTTTTTTTTTCATGCTTCAGTTTCCACATAACCTACTGGCATGGCTCCAAGAATGTGAAACCTGACACGTTATCACGTATGTTCATGGAAGTTGAAGTTTCACCCCAAACAGATACCATCTTACAGGCTGGAAATTTTCTGCTTACACAAACCGACTTAATGTCACAGATCCGTCAAGCATCCAGGGGAATCTCTCTGCCCCCAGATACGGACCTTCAGGAAAATGATGGGCTCTATTGGCAGGGTAATAAAGTTTTTATACCACAGAATCTACGTACTACCATCCTACAAGTGTGTCATGATTACCCGTTGGCCGGCCATTTCGGGGGATACAAGACCATGGGTTTGATCCAGGAGACATTTTTGGTGGCCTAGCTTAGCTAAGGATTGCAGGAAATATGTTGGTTCTTGCTCAATCTGTCTCAGAAACAAGAACAGCAAAACCAAAGCATGGGGATTATTAAGACCACTAACCATTCCTGAAAGACCCTGGGATAAAATCGCGATGGATTTTATTGTAGAGCTCCCCCCATCGGAAGGGTTTTCATCTATCTTTGTAGTGGTAGATCGCCTCTCCAGGATGTCACATTTTATCCCTATGAAAGGGACACCATCAGAAACTGAAACTGCTAAAGTTTTCATTAAACAGGTTGTTAGACTGCATGGAATCCCTAGTGACATTGTCTCAGATCGAGGAGTACAGTTTACTTCAAGATTTTGGAAAGCACTGTGCGAAGCGCTGGGCATCAAACTCAATTTCTCTTCGGCTTACCATCCCCAGTCCAACGGACAGACTGAGCGTACCAACCAAACGCTAGAGCAATACCTGCGCTGCTTCACCTCCTTTACCCAAGAAGATTGTGCCTCTCTGGCAGAATTCGCATTTAATAACTCTGCCCATGCAGCCACCAACCAATCTCCCTTCTTCTCAAACTATGGGTTTCATCCCTCTTTTCTGCCAACGTTGATTCCGGACTCTCCTTTGCCAGCAGTTCAGGACAGATTGAATTTTCTTGCTACCAATAACCAGGTGCTGAGAGAGACCATTGCCAAGGCACAAGAAGTTAATAAGAGGTTCTTCGACAGGAAGAAGAGAGGAGAACTGAATTTGAAGGTTGGTGATCGTGTGTGGCTTTCAACATTAAATCTGAAACTTGCCTGTCCATCCAGGAACTTGGGACCTAAATATCTAGGACCTTTTCCGGTTAAAAGAAGAATGAACCCAGTGGCTTATGAGCTTGAACTTCCCGACTCATTTAAGAATCACCCTGCGTTTCATACCTCCTTGTTGAAGCCTGATGTGGTTAATCCCTTTCCAGGTCGTGAAATGGGGCCCCCAGAGGCCATAATGGTGTATGGAGAAGAGGAGTTTGAAATCGAGACCATTGTAGATTGCAGGAAAAGGCAGGGACAGAATCAATATCTAATTAAATGGAAAGGTTTTGGTCCAGAAGAAAATTCCTAGGAACCAGAACCAAACCTCCATGCCCCAAGACTTATACAAGCTTTTCATCGCTCTCATCCGGAAAGGAGGGCCCAGATGGGCATTCGGAGGCTGCCCATAAGGAGGGGGCAATGTCAGAGAACCATCACAAATGCTCGTTACCGTGCGCCAGCCAGACGTACGGTAAGAACGAGCGAGCCCTAAACTAGGCACACAAGTTAACGCAACCATACGAACGAGTGCACGTCAGCGTGTGCATGTTCGCACGCCAATGAGTCACGGGGCGAGGCGCCCTATTTAAATGATCAGCATACTAGTATCAGTGCTGGATTGTCTCAGCTCATTCCTGTACCCTTGCTGTTGCCTTGTTTAATTTACCTTTGATCCTGAACCTTCCTCGACTACCCTCTCAGATTACCCCTGCATCTCTGTCTGCCTCTCCTTCCTGTACCGAACCCAGCTTGATCTCCTGACTACGGCTCTGTCTTCCGATCCTGTACCTCACTGCCAGCTTGTTGCCAACCTCTGCCAGTCCCTGACTACGAATCTGCCTGCCGACTGTGTACCTCGCTGCCAGCACGTTGCCAACTCCTGCCTGTCCTTAACCCTGCAAGTACCCCTGCTGGACTTTTCCTGAACCGATCCAGTGATCAGCATCCCACCTCTTCCACGAAGACTTCAGTGTTCCTGATCCTGCCAGCAGGCACCTGCACCCTTCCACCGCCCAGCAGCCCTGTCTCAACCTCCAGGGATGCTAGGACCGGGACCATGCAAGAGGCCACCCTCGTCATTTCGGACTCCGCTGTAAGGTACGTGACACTCCCTGAAGGGGTTTGTTCAGGAGTACTTACATCGGGTCTTACCAGAATGGTGTGGATTAAGGTGTACATATGGATCCATAGCCTACTTATTTTTGGGTTGATCCACCAAATATATAACATGACCACATGATCTGAAACAAGCCAGGGGGTATTGGGGAGCAAAAGACGCAATTCGAGTAAGATATCATCTAAAGAGGACTTTGTACACTTTTTTATAGTAAGTATGTTGCAGGAGATTTTTGCCGAGGTCTCCCATATATCTTCTTAATTTTCATCAGAGGGAGACTTGCCAAGATCCTCCTCCCAGCAGAGCATGTAGCCTGTTTTAGGGTACGTCATGGAAGAGCGGATTGCGGAAAGTGTAATGAGGCCCAGGGAGTAGGAGCCAACCATTTTCTAGCCATGTTGAGGGCATGTACTCATCGTAGAGTTCGTGCTGTGCAGGGGCTTGGTGTTGGGGTTCTTACTTTGACCCAAGTCCAGTCCATGAACAGGGGGAGGAGGAGTTCATGGACGAAGAATTGGTTGCTCCAGCGTGACCAATTCTCGCACATGCCTTTGTTGCGGGAGATCCGTGAGAATAATCCTAATGATTTCAGGAATTATCTCCGGATGACGGACCCTGTTTTTCACCGTTTGTTGGCTTTGCTGTCCCCTTATACAGAAAGTATTCAGACCCCCTTAAATTTTTCACTCTTTGTTATATTGCAGCCATTTGCTAAAATCATTTAAGTTCATTTTTTCCTCATTAATGTACACACAGCACCTCATATTGACAGAAAAACACAGAATTGTTGACATTTTTGCAGATTTATTAAAAAAGAAAAACTGAAATATCACATGGTCCTAAGTATTCAGACCCTTTGCTCAGTATTTAGTGGAAGCACCCTTTTGATCTAATACAGCCATGAGTCTTTTTGGGAAAGATGCAACAAGTTTTTCACACCTGGATTTGGGGATCCTCTGCCATTCCTCCTTGCAGATCCTCTCCAGTTCTGTTAGGTTGGATGGTAAACATTGGTGGACAGCCATTTTTAGGTCTCCCCAGAGATGCTCAATTGGGTTTAAGTCAGGGCTCTGGCTGGGCCATTCAAGAACAGTCACGGAGTTGTTGTGAAGCCACTCCTTCATTATTTTAGCTGTGTACTTAGGGTCATTGTCTTATTGGAAGGTAAACCTTCGGCCCAGTCTGAGGTCCTGAGAACTCTGGAGAAGATTTTCTTCCAGGATACCCCTGCACTTGGCCGCATTCATCTTTCCCTCGATTGCAACTGTCCCTGCAGCTAAAAAACACCCCCACAGCATGATGCTGCCACCACCATGCTTCACTGTTGGGACTGTATTGGATAGGTGATGAGCAGTGTCTGGTTTTCTCCACACATACCGCTTAGAATTAAGGCTAAAAAGTTCTATCTTGGTCTCATCAGACCAAAGAATCTTATTTCTCACCATCTTGGAGTCTTTCAGGTGTTTTTTTTAGCAAATTCCATGCGGGCTTTCATGTGTCTTGCACTGAGGAGAGGCTTCCATCGGGCCACTCTGCCATAAAGCCCCAACTGGTGTAGGGCTGCAGTGATGGTTGACTTTCTACAACTTTCTCCCATCTCCCAACTGCATCTCTTGAGCTCAGCCACAGTGATCTTTGAGTACTTCTTTACCTCTCTCACCAAGGCTCTTCTCCCCCGATAGCTCAGTTTGGCCGGACGGCCAGCTCTAGGAAGGGTTCTGGGTCGTCCCAAACGTCTTACATTTAAGGATTATGGAGGCCACTGTGCTCTTAGGAACCTTAAGTGCAGCATAAATTTTTGCTGCCAATAGTGTAAGTAAGGAGGGGCTGGCCAAAGTAACACACATTATTTATGCATTTAGCTCTCAATGAAGTGGAGAGGGTTACCTGTCCAAAACATCTCCCCCCCAAAAAATTTTTTTTACAATGGGCCATCAGAGGGGGTGAGGAATCTGATAAGTGGACCTTAGATTTTTTTTTAAAATACTCCCTCAAATAAATGTTATACTGATGTTGGCCAAGAATGTTTGTGTCTAATCTAATGTTATGTGCAAAATTACAAAAAAATGTTTTCTTGTTTCACTCCACAGTTTACTTCAACGGCACAGGAATGGCAGACTGTGGCTTCCCAATTTCCCCAGTGGTGGGACTTTCTGCAGAGGGGCAATTGATGGCAAACATGTCCACACAGTCCCACCCTCCAACTCGGGGTCATACTATGCACTATGTGGCCTCAGTTGGGCATGAGGCCAGATTTTAAGACCAAACCCTGACGACGCTTGAAGCTGGCTGTCCTGGCTTGCCCCCCCAAAGCGCACGCGAGGTCCGTCTAAAATATATGGAGTACTTTGTGGGTAGGGAGGCCATTGATATGGCAGAAAATGTTTAAGAAACATTTTTTAAATACATTTGTATTTTAAACTGAAAAATATTTCATTTGATTTACTGCTTGTGTTTCTTTTAGCTGTCTCCTAGGTTATCCAATGGGCTTATTTTTTTGGCCATTTTCTTCAATAGTGCAAACATAATTTATTGGATACATGCGGTGATGATCTCTTCTTCAGCTAACTATTATGTTGTGGGTCTGCTACACACACACACACCTTGTTTTTGTTGTTAATGTATGTATGCATCAATGCTAAACATATTCTTCATTTTCTGCACCGTGAATTAATTTTTTTGAGCCTGGAAGCAAGCGTGGAAGGAAGACAAGAGAGTGATGGCCTGGGTTCGGTCTGGTCTGACAAAAGACCACAGCCTGGGGACATATATGTCATCTGCTGCTGTTCATGATCTCTTGGAGTCCTGAACCGGATTGTGCTCAGTATTATATGGACTCCTCATGCTACCAATTTTGGCTGTAAAATAGTTGATGTGTGCCCTGGGGTACAAAGGCTTCGCCAATTTCACCAGTTTAGCCAGCGTTGCCTTCCTCTTTATTTGGTTATGACCCATAATACATGGCAATTTTTTTTTCACAAATACATGCCTATGTGTTTTACTTCAAAAAAAGAACAGTTTTGTTTGTGAGTAGGCAGGTACATTTCAAAAATACAATGTCAAATTAACAAGGGACACCAACACCAAACAACCTCCTTCAGGTTAAAAAATACAAGTTAATAATGGTGTTGTGGTAACTTGACACACAAAACGAAAAAAATATTAAGGAGATCCGTAGAAAAAAAATATAAAAAAACAGAAGATCTTGATTAAAAAAAAGGAGATCTTCAAAAAAAAAACCCAAAAAAGTAGATCACTATAAAAAAAAAAGGAGATTTTCATAAAAAAAAAAATGGAGATCTTGATAAAAAATAAAGAAAAAAGATCACTATAAAAATTAATTCTAAACATTATTATGGAGATCTGACGAAAAAAATAACAAATATTATTCAGGAGATCACGAGAAATAATAAATAAATCAGTTTGTCAGAATTCTGTGTGAATATCAGCAGTAGGGATGAGCCGAACACCCCCCTGTTTGGTTCGCACCAGAACATGCGAACAGGAAAAAAGTTCATTCGAACACGCGAACACCGTTAAAGTCTTTGGGACACGAACACGAATAATCAAAAGTGCTTATTTTAAAGGCTTATATGCAAGTTATTGTCATAAAAAGTGTTTGGGGACCTAGGTCCTGCCCCAGGGGACATGGTTCAATGCAAAAAAAAGTTTTAAAAACGGCAGTGATTTTAATAATGTTTAAAGTCAAACAATAAAAGTGTAATATCCCTTTACATTTCGTAGCTGGGGGGTGTCTATAATGCCTGTAAAGGGGCGCATGTTTCCCGTGTTTAGAACAGTCTGACAGCAAAATGACATTTCGAAGGAAAAAACCCATTTAAAACTACTCGCTCCTATTGCATTGCCGACAATACACATAGAAGTTCATTGATAAAAACGTCATGGGAATTCCCCACAGGGGAACCCCGAACCAAAATTTAAAAAAAAAAATGACGTGGGAGTCCCCCTAAATTCTGTACCAGGCCCTTCAGGTCTGGTATGGATATTAAGGGGAACCCCGGCCAAATTTTTTTAAAAAAATGGCGTGGGGTCCCCCCAAAAATCCATATCAGACCCTTATCCGAGCACGCAAATGGCAGGCCGCAGGAAAAGAGGGGGGGACGAGAGTGCGCCCCCCCTCCTGAACCATACCAGGCCACATGCCCTCAACATTGGGAGGGTGCTTTGGGGTAGCCCCCCAAAACACCTTGTCCCCATGTTGATGAGGACAAGGGCCTCATCCCCACAACCCTGGCTGGTGGTTGTGGGGGTCTGCGGGCGGGGGGCTTATCGGAATCTGGAAGCCCCCTTTAACAAGGGGACCCCCAGATCCCGCCCCCCCCCTGTGTGAAATGGTAAGGGGGTACTTACCCCTACCATTTCACTAAAAAACTGTCAAAAATGTTAAAAATGACAAGAGACAGTTTTTGACAATTCCTTTATTTAAATGCTTCTTCTTTCTTCTATCTTCCTTCATCTTCTTCTTCTTCTGGTTCTTCTGGTTCTTCCTCCGGCGTTCTCGTCCAGCATCTCCTCCGCGGCATCTTCTATCTTCTTCTCCTCGGGCCGCTTCGCACCCATGGCATGGGGGGAGGCTCTCGCTCTTCTCTTCATCTTCTTCTCTTCTTCTCTTCTTCTCTTCTTCCGACAAAAAATGTCCGAAGGAGCCTACACACGGAATTTCCAACAACAAGCTCCTATCGAACATTTGTTGTCAAAATGTTCGATCATGTGTATGAAGCATTAGGGTGTAAATTTTTTATTTCACTCATCACTACCTATCACATTTATGAAGGTCATAAAATGCCAAGATAGCACAACCCCCCCCCCCCCCCAAATGACCCCATTTTGGAAAGTAGACACCCCAAGCTATTTGCTGGGAGGCATGTTGAGTATTTTGCTGATCTCACTTTTTGTCACAAAGTTTTGAAAATTGAAAAAAGAAAAAAAACATTTTCTTTTCTTTCTTCATTTAAAAAAATAAATGAGATCTGAAAAATACTCACCATGCCTCTTAACAAATACCTTGGGGAGTCTACTTTCCTAAATGGGGTCATTTGGGGGGGGGGGGGTTGTGCTATCTTGACATTTCAGGGCCTCTGTAACTGTGATAGGTAGTGAGGAGTCTCACACATGTGGTATCTCCGTACACAGGAGGAGCAGCAGAATGTATTTTGGGGTGTAATTCTACATATAACCATACCATGTTTGAACAATATATCATTTAATGACAACTTTGTGTAAAAAAAAAAGAGAAATTGTAATTTTCCCGAAACTTGTGGCAAAATATCAAATATTCCATGGACACAACATGCCTCTCAGCAAAAAGCTTGAAGTGTCTTCTTTCTAAAATGGGGTCATTTGTGGGGGTTATGTGCTATCTTGATATTTTAGGGCCTCCGAAACTGTGATAGGTAGTTTGGAAGTGAAATCACAATTTTACGCCCTTAGAAAGCCTGAAGGCGGTGCTTGGTTTTTGGGGTCCTGTACGTGGCTAGGCTCCCAAAAAGTCTCACACATGTGGTATCCCTATACACAGGAGAAGCAGCAGAATGTATTTTGGGGTGTAATTCCACATATAACCATGCCATGTTTGAACAATATATAATTTAGTGACAACTTTGTGTAACAAAAAAAAAAAAGTGTAATTTTCCCGAAACTTGTGGCAAAATATAAAATATTCCATGGACTCAACATGCCTACCAGCAAATAGCTTGGGGTGTCTATTTTCCAAAAAGGAGTAATTTGGGGGGTGGGGGTTTGAATTGTCCTTGCATTTTATACACAACATTTAGAAGCTTATGTCACACATCACCCACTCTTCTAACCACTTGAAGACAAAGCCCTTTATAACACTTTTTGTTGTTTACATGAAAAAATATTATTTTTTTGCAAGTAAATTACTTTGAACCCCCAAACATTATATATTTTTTTAAAGCAAAGGCCCTACAGAATAAAATGGTGGGTATTGCAATTTTTTTTTTACACAGTTTTTTCGCAGAGATTTTTCAAACGCAATTTTTTAAAAAAAAACACACTTTTCTTAATTATAATGCACTAAAACACACTATATTGCCCAAATGTTTGATGACATAAAAAAGATGATCTTATGCCGAGTACATGGATATCAAACATGACATGCTTTAAAATTGCGCACAAAAGTGCAGCGGCGACAAACTTCATACATTTTTAAGAGCCTTTAAAAGCCTTTACAGGTTACCATTTTAGATTTACAGAGGAGGTATACTGCTAAAATTACTGCCCTTGATCTGACCTTCGTGGTGATACCTCACATGCATGGTGCAATTATTGCTGTTTACATATGACACCAGAGCGACGCTTGCGTTCGACTTTGCGCGTGAGCACGGGGGGACAGGGGTGCTTTTTTTTTTTTTTTAAATGATTTATTTTGCTTTTTTTACTATATTTTTAAACTGTTCCTTTCATTTTTTTATTTTTAATCATTTTTATTGTTATCTCAGGGAATGTAAAAATCCCCTATAGATAGTGACAGGTACTCTTTTTTGAAAAGATTGGGGTCAGTGTGATCAAATGCTTTGCTAATTTCCCAATGGCGCTGTTTATATCTGGCGAAACCAAAACCATGAAATGCTCATAGCTTCCGGTTTCTTAGGCCATAGAGATGATTGGAGCCATTCTGGTCTCCGATCAGCTCTATGGTCAGCTGGCGGAACCACCGGCTGCATTCTCGGGTTCCCTGTTGGGACAGGAGAGCCAGAGAAAACCATGGAAGACGGGGGGGGGGGGGCATTCCCTCCCACTGCTTATAAAAGCAGTCTAGAGGCTAATTAGGATTGCTTTTACATGAAAGCCGCTGGCTGAAAAGAATGATACCAAGATGATACCTAAATCTGCAGGCATCATTCTGGTATAACCACTCAAAGTCCAGCAACATACCCGTACGTTGCTGGTCCTTGTTGGGCATACATTGTAATGTTCTTCTTTTCATGCAGCCTGTGAGCTGAACGAAAAAAAGAGATTGATCCGTGGGTATGCCCACCATTAGAATACCACCCTTCATCCACCCACTTCTAATGATGGGCATACATGCACCATTTTTTTTTTAACTGTGGTTGTGAAATCACCTCCTACAGCACTGGAGTTGCTTATTTACGTATCGTGGGAGCAAACGCTGTTGCTGTCAAGATAAATAAACCAGTGCTGCAGCTGAATGGCGTACCTGCTAAGCAAATGATGGTTAACAATAAAACAAAATAACATTACAGTATAACAGTAAGACTTACCATACCTGCAAGCAAAATACAATAAAACATAGTAAAAATAAAACATTGCAATCTGTGCCTAAAAAAATATATGCTGAAGCATGGGCAATCCACCCCTAATGTTAGGAGCAAATCGCTCCTCCACTCCTGCCCCCATGCTTCGGCATATATGCTCTTTTTTTTAACTGTGGTGGTAAAGTCACCTCCGACAGCGCTGGAGCAACGGCTTTATGTACTGTGGGAGCAAATGCTGTTACTGTCAGAAACCATGAATCAAACTGAGACCGAAGTACAATTAATCACACTTGTTTAAAAATAATAAAAAGGTAAACACAGTAAGCGTAGTCAATACATAGCCAGAGTTCAGTAACTAGATCGGGTAGTCAGCCAATGCCAATGTCAGAGAGCCAGAGATCAACGTAGTAGTACAGCAAGCAGGATCAGGAGCCAGAAGGGACGTCAGCCAAGCAAGTCTTCAACAGGAACACAGGAGAAAGTCTCTTAGATGTGACCAAAGGCGAAGGCAGAGATAAAGTGAGCTGGGCGGCTTTAAGTAGCCAGGACTGACGAGCAAATCATCAACAGCTGAGTCACTATGGAAAGGAGCTGGCAATTAGCCGTCAGCTAAGCGGCCAGCTCAGAGAAGGAAGGGCTGAGCCCAGCCCTGACAGTGACCCCTCCTTAATGACCCCTCCCCCTCGGAGGACCACCGGGTTTGAGGGGAAAACATCTATGGAAATCATGGAGGAGGACAGGGGCATGTACTTCCGAGGATGAGACCCAAGAGCGTTCCTCCAGACCGTACCACTTCCAATGCACCAGGTACCGCATGCACCCATGAGGAGTTAACAATGGATTGTACTTCATATTCCTCATGGTTCTCAACGTATATAGGGTGAGGATGTGGCACCGAGGTGGTAAAGCGGTTGCAGACCAAAGGTTTCAATAAGGAGACATGAAACACATTAGAGATGCGCATACTAGGAGGAAGGTCCAATGCGTAAGCCACTGGGTTAATCCTGCGAAGGATAAGAAAAGGCCCAATAAACCGAGGTGTCGTGGAGTCTTACTCTGTGCACACACTGAACAGGCAGCTACGAAGGCGGTTACATCAGCACATAGACTAGGCCACCAGAACTGTTGGGGAAAGGCCCAAAAGAGTTGATTCTTCCCAGGGTGGTCAGCAGCCTTGGGAGAATGGTAAGTCTGGGGCACAGCAGTACGGAAACTCTCGGGAATAAAGCAGCAGTCACAAGGTTTCTCAGGAGGAGCATGGACCTGAGCAGCAAGAATTTTGTCACCCAAAGGAGAAGACTGCTGCGAACCGTAGCCATAATACTATCAGGAGAAATCACAGGAACCGGAACCGACTCCATCTTGGAAGTGGAGGAAAATTGTCATGACAAGGCATCAGCCCTTACATTCTTAGTACCGGGTAAGAATGAGACAATGTAATTAAAACTCGACAAGAAAGGAGCCCATCGCGCCCTTCTGGGCATCAGCTTTAGCCTCAGACAAGAATGTGAGATTCTTATGGTCAGTAAGAATGAGACCCGGCACAGTGGTACCTTCAAGGAGATGTCTCCATTCTTTCAGGGCTAAAATGATCGCCAACAGCTCTCTGTCACCAATCTCGTAATTGCACTCTGCCGGTGACAATTTCTTGGAAAAGTAGCCACACGGATGCATAGCGCACTCAGAGTTAGGACATTGAGACAGAAGGGCGCCAACTCCAGTCTCAGAAGCATCAACTTCTAGAATAAAAGACAACGTAGGATTAGGGTGTGTCAACACAGGAGCACAAAGACTTGAGACTCTCAAAGGCCTTAATGGACTTTGGAGACCAACTCTGTGGGTTGCCGTCTTTCCTTGTCATATCAGTCAGGGGCTTGATCAGAGACGAGGAGTTACAAATAAACTTCTAAAAGTAAAAGAAATAGGATGATAGGGGTGAGTGGCGCTACCTGTGTGCCAAATAGTGACCTACCAGATCACTCTTTAGTGGCTAAGTAGTTAAAAAACACAGTGATATTGTGATAATAATTACAACAAAACAGTTAACAGAAAAGTGGTAGTGTGATAATTATGATAGCTCGCCTACACCAGTAGGTAAATGCTAAAGCCTTCTGAGTGTGGGCACCAATCCTACACAGGAAAACCTATCACCAAAAATGTAAATTTTGTAACCTTTATAAATTGGTGGATCCCATAATACTTTGTACAAATGATAATGAACCCTCTCCTTATATCAATGCATATAAAATCTAAACATAAATTGCATGACAGTAGAGTGATCCTCTGCTTATAACAGTACATATAGTGTCCAAACCCTAACTTCAAAATGTATGTAGACCCAGAAAACAAAAACAAAAACCAAAAAACAAAAAAAATACAAAAAAATCGTACCAAAATTAAAAATCGCACCAAAATGCAATTTATCGCACCGTATACAAAAAATACATAGGTGCATTCATATAGTGTCCAAACCCTGAATTCAAGATGTATGTAAACGCAGAAGGCAAAAAACAAAAAAAAATGCAAGAAATCGCACCAAAAAAGAGAAAAAATGCAAAAAATCGCACCAAAATGAAAAAAATCACACCAAAATGCAATTTATCTCACCGTATATAAAAACACATAAGTGCATTCATCCCAATGAAAGTGACTGTTCGTGCTTAGAAAAATTGTAGCAGGTGACTTTAGTGCTCATAGAATCTTGACAGATGACTTGCGTGCTCCCCCTCAAGGGTTCCCACTCACCAGCTCCTACTACCCCTACAGGGGTAATACGCATGTAACTCCTTAAGGTAGGCAGGTAACCACTGGTGTCAGCCTCTGCAGTTCCTTGAGCAGCCTTGGGATATTCGAGTTGTAGTAAATGTAGTAAATTCCACCCACTCACTCAGTTTCCTGGAAGTCACGTGATGTGCGTAGTGACACTGCACGCGTTTCGTCATAGATGTCTTCAGCAGCGGTGTCCTCCCACTGCATATCATGTATTGCTGAAGACGTCTATGACGAAATGCGTACGGCGTCACTACGCACATCACGTGACTTCCAGGAAACTGTCGCCGCTAATCCCCAGCTGACCCTTGCCAGAGATTGGAAACCAATTACGGTTTCCGAATTAAGACCTTCCTGGGCCTATCCCTCCTCATGGGCATAACTAAAAAGAGTGAGTTGCGGTCATATTGGTCCACTGACCCAATTTACCATATGCCCGTGTTCTCTGCCTCCATGACCAGGACACGATACAAGCAGATCTTGCGGTTCATGCACTTCAACGATAATGAACTCTGTCCGGAATTTGAACGGCTCTACAAAATTTGGCCCCCTCGTAAACTACTTCAACCAACGCTTTGCAGCCTTGTTTATTCCCCATCAAGTTGTCTGCGTTGATGAGTCCCTGATTAAGTTTTCTGGCCACTTATTCAAACAGTATCTTCCCAGCAAGTGTTCCAGATATGGGGTCAAGATGTATAAGCTCTGTGACAGGGCCACAGGCTATAGATATAGTTTTATGGTTTACGAGGGAAGAGATAGTTACGTAGAGCTGGAGAACTGCCCAGACTACATAGGGAGCACTGGTAAGATTGTGTGGGACTTGGTGTCACCCTTATTCGGAAAGGGGTACCACTTGTATGTGGACAATTATTACACAAGCGTGCCACTTTTTAGTCACTTGTGGCACCGTGCGATCTAATCGCCAGGGCTTACCCCAGCGGCTTGTAGATTCCCGTCTTAGGCTGGGGGAGAGAGCCTGCTTGAGATGTAATAATTTGCTCGCTGTGAAGTGGAGGGATAATAATAATGTTTTCGTTCTGTCCTCCCTTCACGCAGACACGACGGTCCAAATTCCTACAGCGACTGGTGTTGTGGAGAAACCCCTCTGTGTCCACGAATATAACCTTAATATGGGAGGAGTGAACCTCAACAACCAGTTGTTGGCGCCATACCTAATTTCCCGTAATGCCAGATGCTGGTACAAAAAAGTGTCTGTATACTTATTTCAATTGGCTCTGCTGAATGCTTATGTGCTATACAAAGCTTCAGGACGAACTGGATCTTTCCTTAAATTCCAGGAAGAGATCATCACAGCCCTTCTGTTTCCAGACGGTGCTGTGGCCCAACTTCCCAATCCGAATGCAGTAAGCCCTACCCAAAGAAACCCCAAAAAGAAGATGTTGTGTCGGTAGAAAGAGCAGATATAGGCGTGACACCCGCTTTTATTGTCCCTCCTGTCCTGACCAACCTGGTCTTTACATTGGTGACTATTTCAAACGCTACCACACACTAGTTGAGTATTAGCGTAGGGTGCAGCACTACACAGTCCTAGCACACGTACACAGGGTCTCGAAAGATGTGATTGCCATCACATTTTGAGAGACCCTAATCTGTAACGTTCAGTTTACAGTTTTTTTACAATTTTTTAAAAAAAAGAGAAAAAAGTGGAAAAAAAAAACACACACACACAAAAACACAAAAAAAAATAAAAATAAAAAAGCTAAAAATAGTTGTGGTTTTATTTTTCTTCTCTCTTATGTTCGCTCTCTACTGTCTGCTCTACTGTTCGCTCACTATTGTTCTATATCTATCGTTCTCTCGCTGTTTTATTTTTACTATGTTTTATTGTATTTGCTTTGCAGGTATGGTATGTTATACTGTAATGTTTGTTTTATTGTTAACCATCATTTTCTTAGCAGGTACGTCATTCAGCTGCAGCACGGGTTTATTTATTCTGACAGCAACTGTCAGGGCTGGGCTCAGTCCTTCCTTCTCTGAGCTGGCCACTCAGCTGTCGGCTAATTGCCAGCTCCTTTCTCTCCACAGTGACTTAACTGTTGATGGCCAGCATATAAATTGCTTTGGTCTACAATAGATCTATAGAGATCTTCAGTGAAAAACAGCGAATAAAAATCAAGTGACGTAAAATCAACTGTTTCCACCTGAATTCCGGATTGGCCAGTGAATGGGGGAAGTACAGGTGCTGCAGAAGTGGTGGGCTCCCAATTAGTATTGGCGAATACAGCAGGAAGGGCACTATGGGCTCAACGGGCCTGTCTTTGTCTTCTTCTTGGTGGCAGCGGGACACTACTCGTGCTAGCCACTTTGCCAGCTTGAACTGCACTTACGGGACTCGCCACATCACCACGTGATACTGCAGTGCTGGATGTATGACCAGGATGTACTAGGCCGCTGGTGCTTGCCAGTTCACCAGAAGGATGAGCGGCACTAGTACTGGCTCTCTGCTCCATACGAGAGCCCTGTGGTTCTTGCACCTCAACGACAGCAGAAGAATGGGGTCTGGTATGCCTGACCTTGGCAGGGACCTCAACTGCGTCGTCAGAGCTATCTGTCAGGGTGCCGCTGCTGTCTACAGGTTCGTATTCTGAGCCTGAATCTGACAGATGAGTGACTTCCTCTTCACCATCTGTCATGCTCAGAAACGTGTAGGCCTCTTCACAAGTGTACCTTCGATTTGACATTTTGGTCTCTAAATTTACTGGTACACTAGTGAGACCCACAAGAAAAAAAAAACACCTGACTGTCAGTGACTGATTCAAACGCTACCAAAAAGATTGTTAGCGTTCGCAGGGATCAGGCCTGACTCTTATGCCGCGTACACACGGTCGGACTTTTCGTCTACAAAAGTCCGACGGACGCCGATGGACTAAAGCCGACTGACAATCCGATCGTGTGTGGGCTTTCCCGGACTTTCAGCGGACTTTTCCAGCCGCAAATCTGACGGACTTTAGATTTGAAACATGCTTCAAATCTTTACGTCGTAACTACGCCGGACCCAGAAATCCGCTCGTCTGTATGCTAGTTCGACGGACAAAAACCCACGCTAGGGCAGCTATTGGCTACTGGCTATCAATTTCCTTATTTTAGTCCGGTGTACGTCATCACGTACGAATCCATGGGACTTTTGTGTGATCGTATGTAGGCAAGTCCATTCGCTAGAAAGTCTGCCGCAAGTCCGCCAAAAGTCCGCTAAAAGTCCGGGCCGAAAAGTCCGACCGTGTGTACGCGGCATTAGAAACAATGCAGTTATGTGTGTTGTGTTTTTGTAAATGACAGTGATCGATTGATACTGCACTTGGGTGGGCTGGGCTGGGCTGGGCGGAGGGGCTAAACGCAGGTGCTAGCAGGTATCTGGGCTGATCCTGCTAACACTGCGTTTTTGGGAATGCTGGGGATGCAAATATAGTTCTGATCAGATCAGATATTGATCTGTTCAGACACTATACTACTAAGGGAGGTGTATGGTGCGTGCGTGGGTGTTAGAGCTAATCTGACACTGCCTGGGGCGACGCAGACCCTGACTGACTCTAAAACCTAACTGATCTCACCCATGGGGTGATCAGGGGGTTAAACCTTTATTGGGTAACATACGAGAGGTGCCCTGACGCTATAAAAAAAATCTAGCTAACCAGCGTCACCCGTGACACTTATACAGTGATCACTGGTGACAGGGGGTGATTAAGGGGTTAAACCTTTATTAGGAGGGGTCCCTAGACCTATCTGGGCCTAATACTAATTACCCTAACGCTGATTTTTGTCACTAATGACACCAGTACAGCGATTAAAAAAAATCTGAATGCTGCACTGGGTGACACAGTGACAGGGGGTGAAGGGGTTAACTGGGGGGCGGGGTGATTGGGGGGTGATCAGGGGGTGGCAAGTGTACCTACGTGAACTGGTGTTAGTGTAGTGTTTTTGCATTTACTGTGAGATGCTCTCTCTCCTCGGTCTGGAGCGGAAAAGACATGAGGAGAGATGACATCACTTCTCCTGATGTGTTTACACTTACACATGCAGGGGAAGGATCTTATTTACCAGGAGAGATCACCAGGTCCAGGCCAGATTTCATTGGCCTGGGGATTGATCGGTTCTGGAACGAATCCGATTATCACGGCTGCCGTAACATAATGGCGATTTGCCTGCCCGTGCCATTCTGCCACAGTACAACTGCGGCGGCTGGTCAGGAACATACCAGCCAGAGGTAGCAGTGCCTTAGATGAGCTCACACTGCAGAAAAAAAGCAAAGAGGCTCAATGTACAACAAGAAGTAAGCTTCTTTTTTCAGGAGGAATTCAAGACAAAAATGTGCACTGCTTATGGAAAATAAACATTTGTTATGAGGTAAGATATTTTCACTTCTTGCGTTCCAGTCCACATTAAAAGGTGCCCTCTTTTTGAAATTGAAAATTAGGTTTTAAAATATCTACAAGCAACATACTGTACTACTGTTTCAGGTCAATAAAGCCTACTGTGCCTAGATTGCAAGTTTCTGTAAACATCACAAGACTGCTATACACTGCTGATGAGAAAAGGTATTTAGCAGTTTATATTTACTAAAACTATTGCATGTCCATGTTCTGTGTACTGTGGGAGACAGATTTAGTAAATGCAGGGTCCTGGGTTAGTAACACTTTACCTTTAGTAGAAAAAGGCCTTACCTATATAAATAAAAAATAGCTGCTTTGAATTGACATTGTAAAGCCGCCATCTATGTCCTATGACTCACCAATGAATATTTAGTCAATTCACTTTGTATACATTGGTTGCTTCTAATAATATATTGGTATGTTGAATACTTATACATCTAGATCTAGCTGATATTGCCGTTCAAAATTACAGAAATGTTTTCTGATCAGTGGCCTGGAACAGAAAATGAACATAGTGAAGTGTCAACTTTTACAGCTAAGCAGTTTACCAAATAGTTTTTGTAAAAATCTATTTTAGTCCACATGAGATACGGTCATTTCACATCATATTTTTAGTTCTTAAGAAACCTGGGAGTACATATTTCTAGAGCTGCTTATTGTGTAAACAGAAACCTAGCATTGCCTTCTTATGGATCATTTTGTGAATAAATATACTGTAAAGAAAAACCACAGAATTTCATAAGAGGTAGAACTTCTCTAATTTTTGATTCATTGTGTACCAATAGTTATGTTGGCAACACAGGAATCTTTCCAACGGGGGCATGAAAAATGGGACATACACACCAATAATTAGATCATTTACTGTTGATACAACATTCTAATGTTTACAGTGCAAATGTACTCTGCAATGGTGTCCAGCATCAGGCCAGGTACATATGTTCAGAAGTACTTATGGTTGAGTTTCTGGGTTGTGGTGGCATACTGTCAAGGTCCAGTTTGTGGGAAACAGAATGGAGAGATTAGCTCACTGCTGAGCTCTCACTCTGAGCTACAGATCTTGAAGAGGGTTGTGTTTAGGCTGCCTTATGGGAGGAAGCTCCATGGTACAGAAAATGCCCTTGGTCTAATCTGACTAAAGAGACTCTATAGTATTAGTGAGATTTCTTGTTTATTCTGCATTGTTGTGCCTGTTTAGTGTTTAGACAGACAAATTATACCAAGGGGTCACCCCTGTCCCATACTGTGCTTAGGTCAGAAACCTCCATATCCAATATGTATACCACTTATGCAAAAGCATTAATTTAAGGAGTTCAGTAATTAATATTAATAACAGTGGACACTCACGCATTCTGTAAATAGGCATTATTGATTCTTTCTCTCTGTAACTTGACAGTCTGGGAACTCTGTACTCATAACTTTAGAGTTAGGCAGGTTCTCTGTATCTTGGCAGCTGTGCAGCAGCCTATGTAATAAGGAAGCTCCTTTTTGTACTCTCCGTTTAAAACCAATTTATTCCCATAAAAGATGAGTCAAACATACTCACAAGTAAGGCACTATAAGCCGTGCTAGCTGTACAGGCATAGATACAAATCAAACTTTATAGCCGCGGTGTGACATCAGCATGTGGGCTCCATCACCTATACGTCAAGGCGCAAGGCGTAGACTTCTTCAGTAGGGGTCGCTACTGAAGAAGTGTGCTGATGTGATACCGTGGCTATCCAGTTAGCCAGAAGTTTCGAACATCGCAAAAGTTCGGAGCCAAACAATAAACCCCATTGAAGTCTATGGGACCTAAACTGGAAAAATCAAAAGTGCCCATTTTGAAGGCTTATGTGCAAATTATTGAGCATACAAAGGATATGGGGGTCCAGATACTGCCCTGGGGACATGTATCAATGAAAAACGAGCAGTCGTTTACTGATGCTTAAAGTGAAACAACAAAAATGAAAAATTCCTATAAATATAGTGCCTGGGGGGGGGGGGGTCCAATTAGTCTGTACCATGTATAGAACCTGCTGCAGCAAAAAATTATATTTGTAAAGCCAAAAAAATTATATTTTCCCTGAAAGCTTTCTCTATTCTATAAACAACAGCTTGGGGAGCCAGTCCGTATGATGAAGCTACAATTTAGTGCACTCTGAACAAATATACAGATTTGTTGGATATATACTGGTGTCTGTTTCGCAGACTATGGATAGAAGTAACAGGTGTGGAAAAATTGGGCTTTGGGTGTTGGTGGTGCCTTCACACTGTAACCCTATAGAGGTACTCTTGATGAAAGCAAGAATTGGGCGTGCTGTCAAAAACCGAAATTATATGCACCTGTCAAACAGGTGCAGAAAAATAGTCCTTGGGTGGTAATTGTGCCCATGAAACATGTACCAAAAAAATTTCTTACAGATAAAATCAAGACCCACAAAGCTAGGAAGCGTAGGCAGTCTTGCAGAGATTCCAGATCCAGAAATCCCTTAATCAGCGACATCGGCATCAGGGGCATGATAGCTGCTGCTAATCCAAGAATGATTCATTTTGATGTCAGCCGGTCAACGGAGTCTGAGGACAGACACGCTCTTTTATCTGTCACAAAACCTCCGGCAACACTGAATGCCCGTTCAGAAAGCACGCTGGATGCAGGGCAGCCCAGCAGCTCAATTGCACACTGTGCAAGTTCTAGCCAGTGGTCTATTCTCATGACTCAATAACCCTGTGGATCATCACTTGGAATGCACTCTCCATATCTGTTTTCTCCCCTAGATAATCTTTCACCATAGATAGATGCAGACCCTGCCGATGGGATGTGGAAGCTGACAGCCCTGGGTGCAGAGAACTTAAAAAAAGTTTTTGAAATGCATCACTGAGGCGGCCCTATTCTACACCGCTCCTTTCTTCACCAACAGAAGCTTAAAAACTATTTTTTCAATGCGACTGTAACATACCAGAGTCTGGAAAGGCATTACATAAACTTCTTTTAATGGTGCCCTCAAGCTATTTCATCCTTTGCTCCCTCTGTGAGGATGGGATGAGTTTGCGAGACTTTCCCATTGTAACGGTGCCAACCAATAGTGATCCTTCTCCTTGATGCCACAAATTCTCAGGTCTTTTCACAGGCTTTGAAGAAAGAGGGAGCCCATGCACCACAAGTTTGCAGAGGCATGAGAAGCAGAGTCCTCGTGGTCACTGAGGATTACAGTGTCTGGAACTGCCTCCTCCCAGCCATGTACTACTTCCAAGGCTTCTGGGGACAGAAAACCATCTCTTAAGGTTTGATGTATGTCTTCCTCTGCTTCATTCCTCCAAAACTGCCAGAATCCTCCTCCGCCTCCTCTTGTATGTTCTGTAACATTGCAAGAATGGCGTCTGCATGAAGTGGGCCTTGAGAGGAAAGGAAGTTTTCCTCTTCCTCCCAGTGCTCTGCCTTCAGTGTCCTGTCCATAATGCCATGTAGAGTCTGCTCTAGCAGAAACACAACAGGGATTGTGTCACTGATGCATGCATTGTCATGGCTCACCATCCTTGTGACCTCCACAAATGGTGACAGAACAGTGCATGCATCTTTTATCAGCAGCCAAAGCTGAGCCTTTCGTTGTGCCATACTCACATAGGCACTCGTTGACAGTCCTCTACTGCATGTGCAGCCGCTAAAGCTTTGCCAAAGTTGAATTCCACCTGTAGACATTTCACAAATCAGACGGTTCACGGGCTGGTGGAATTCCCACTGAATTTCAGCCAAACGAGCACTGGCTGTGTATGACTGCCTGAAATGGCTACAGACTCTTCTGGCTTGCTTTAGCAGATCTTCCAACCTTGGGTAGCTGTTTAAGTAATGCTGCACCACCAAATTGAGGACATGTTCCAGGCATGGCACATGTGTCAACTTTCCCTGTTGAAGGGAGGAGAGGAGGTTAGTGTCATTACCGCATACTAACATTCCTGGCTCAAGCTGACATGGCATGAACCACCTCTGGGCCTGCTCCTGCAGCGCTGAAAGAATCTCTGCTCTGGTGTGGCTACTGTCCCCTAGACAGACCAGCTGAAGCACTGCATGGCATCTTGTAGCCTGACTCATTAAATAGCTCCTTGAATGCTTAGGGGGTACTGGTGGTTCATAGGACAATTCAACAGAAGGTGCATTGCCTTCAACGTGATGGTACAGAGCTACAATGGCCTTACGTGCAAAGAATCAGCGACTGTGAACCTGCCATTGTGGCACAGCACATACTGCAAATTCATGGAAGGGGGCAGAATCCACCAGACGGAAAGACAGGAGCTGTAAAGCCAGCAGCTTTGACAAGCTGGAATTTAGACGCTGGGCATGTGGGTGGCAGGTACTGTCAGTGGAGGCTGCTGAGAGGTCATGAGGTATAGTGGGAGTAGACCGAAAAGGTGAGGAGTGAGGAGGAGCAGAATTGTGTCCCTTTTGTGTGGCCTTCAGGTGCTCTTGCCAAAGGGCTGTGGTGGGAGGTTAAATTATTATATTATTATTATTATACAGCATTTATATAGCACCAACAGTTTGCGCAGCACTTAACAAAGTGGAGGCAGACATTACAGTTACATTACAATTTGGTACAAGAGGAATCAGAGGACCCTGCTTGTTAGAGCTTACAATCTAAGAGGGAGGGTCAATTGATACAAAAGGTAATAGCTGTGGGGGATGAGCTGATGGAGAAAGTAAAACAGTGTATTAGTTAGAAGCAGGACAGGCTTCTTTAAAGAGAAGGGTTTTCAGGGATCGTCTAAAGAGGGATAGATTAGGGGACAGTCAGACAGATTGGGGTAGGGAGTTCCAAGGGATGGGAGAAGCTCTGGAGAAATCCCGGAGGCGAGCATGGGAGGAGGTTACAAGGGAGATAGAGAGCAGGAGGTATTGGGAGGACTGAAGAGAGTGGCATCGTTGGTATTTTAAGAGTAGGATAGTGATGTAGCTGGGGGCGGAGTTGTGGATATCTTTGTAAATTATTGTCAGTACTTTGAATTTTATTCGTTGAGTGAGTGGAAGCTAGTGGAGGAATTAGCAGAAAGGGGTGGAGGACACTGGACGGTTGGTAAGGTGGATATGTCTTGCAGCAGCATTCATTATGGACTGAAGGGGGGATAGTGTATGTAAAGGTAATCCAATGAGGAGGGAGTTGCTGTAGTCGAGGCGAGAGATAACCAGAGAGTGAATTAGAAATTTGGTGGTGTCATTGGTTAAAAAGGGGTGTATTATACAGATGCTGCGGAGGCTAAGTCGACGTGATTTGGACAGGGATTGGATGTGGGTCTGAAAGGGCAGTTCAGAGTCCAGGGTTACTCCTAGCACCCTGGCATGTGGGGATGGACTGATAGTTGTGCCACTGATCTTGACACAGGGGCATGTGGGGGAGGAAATATTATGAGCTCGGTATTAGATAGATTCAGTTTGACGAAGTGGTGTGACATTTAGGCTGATATGTCTGCTAGTAAATCAGTGATGTGTGAGGAGACTGATGGGGATGAGCTGAGGGGTAGAGAGACAGATTTGGGTGTGATCAGCATATAAATGGTAGCGGAAGCCATGGGAGGCTATTAGCTGTCCCAGGGAGAACATGTAGATCGAGAATAGTATAGGGTCTGAGGACAAAACCTTGGGGGACTCAAACGGTAAGAGGCGTTGGAGAGGAGGAAGTGGAGTTGTAAGTGACGCTGAAGGTGCAGTGAGATAGGTAAGATTCAAACCAACAGAAAGCACAGCCATGGAGACAAAGCAAATTGAGTTTTTTGAGGAGGAGAGGTAATCAACTATATAAAAGGCAGAGGAGAGGTCCAAGAGTAATGCCCCGTACACACGGTCGGACACCGATCGGACATTCCGACAACAAAATCCTAGGATTTTTTCCGACGGATGTTGGCTCAAACTTGTCTTGCATACACACGGTCACACAAAGTTCTCGGAAAATCCGATCATTCTAAACGCAGTGACGTAAAACACGTACGTCGGGACTATAAACGGGTCAGTAGCCAATAGCTTTCATCTCTTTATTTATTCTGAGCATGCGTGGCACTTTGTGCGTCGGATTTGTGTACACACGATCGGAAATTCCGACAACGGATTTTGTTGTCAGAAAATTTTATAGCCTGCTCTCAAACTTTGTGTGTCGGAAAATCCGATGGAAAATGTGTGATGGAGCCTACACACGGTCGGAATTTCCGACAACAAGGTCCTATCACACATTTTCCGTCGGAAAATCTGACCGTGTGTACAGGGCATAAGAGTGCAGCATAATGGCCATTGGTTTTAGCTGTTAGTAAGTCATTTGTGAGTTTTAGGAGAGCAGTTTCTGTGGAGTGGGCGAAATCCAGACTGAAGGGGATCAAGAAGGTTATTCTCAATGAGGTGGTCGCCCAGTTGGTTGTAGACGTAGGAGTTTGGAGGCAAAAGGGAGTAAAGAGATGTGTCTGAGTTTGTTAAAATTGGTGGGGTACACTGAGGACTTTTTTGGTATTGGAGTGTCTAGTGCATGTTCTAGTGGGTTGGGGAGGATGCCAGTAGAGAGAGAGAGGTTAAAGATATGAGTTAAAGAGTGTAGGATAAAGTCAGAGGGTGACTGTAGTATTTGAGAAGGAACAGGGTTCAAGAAGCAAGTTTAGTGACTTCCTCCATAGTAGCTGGGTTAAAGGTAGTGAGGTAGTGGTGTATTTAGGTTTTGTGCTGCCCTAGGCCTGACTAAACTCGTGCACCCACTAATTTAAAAATGACCCACCCACTCCTGTCAAGATCACATCCCTCCCTGTTTAAGACCCACCCTATCATCTGTAAACCACACCCCTTCCTCTTTAGGCTCCACCTTCATGGGCCTATATAAGTACCTGAAATAAATAAATGAATAATAAATTAGTACAGTGACAGTGCACATTTTTACCACTTACCACTGTATTAGTGCCCCCTGATCCCCAAAAAAGTGTCACATTTATATGTGAGTAGCTAATTGTAATGTATTTTTAATCTAATAAAATGGATTTACACTATGGATGCCCATGCCTGGTCTTTACTCTTTCAACATGTACATGGAGTGGAGAAGTAAAAATGAGGCTGACACAATCTCTTATCTTTCACAGATATTTTTTTATTCCGGTGAGTGAGGACTAGAGATGGGCTTGGGCATGTTTGAAACCCCACCTGCCCGATCCTGACAGGGAGCCGACACTGCACACCGCTAATCACAAGCAGTGAGACATTTCCCGATCCGCAGCTGCACAGATCAGGAAATGTCTCACTGCCTGTGATTAGTGCTGCGGGACGGAATCAGGCAGCTGGGGTTTCAAACACGCCGAGCCCATCTCTAGTGAGGACACATAAGAGGGGAGCACAGAGTGTGACACATGAAGCACTGGAGTAATGCATACAGAGGCACTGAGCACTTTGATATCACAGCTTATTATTGTATATAAACTATGTATTGATTATAGCATGGAGCACTTTGGAGCATATGAATTTTCACTGAATATGGACTGTTTAATGAATTTGTAGCACTGACAACTTTATTGCAGTATCTGTACATTAATTTAATGCATATTGAGCACTTTATATTTGATTGAACCTATTGCTATAAAATTATTTTCCTAGTAGGTAGCGCCGCACCCCATGACCTTTTTCAAAGATAGAAAGCAGTTGTAAATGAAACGCAACTGCTCTTGCAGAAGAAAGAGACACAGTGCTTTCTATCCTCAAAGAGATAGCTTCTGTCCCCGCCTACCACCTACCCATGTGGCATTTAGTTGAGGCTTTTGTCCCTTCTACGTTGCCTGGAAAGCCAAGAGAAGTGGTCTGAAACACCTTGACTCTGTGCTACACAGGTCTGACAGGTGCTGTGCAGAGACAGAGGCTGACAAGACAACTACATCATTCAAACTCCTCCTTGTTTTCCTGCTACACAGTCTGACAAGCAGCAGGTTTACACCACCAGGAACATTACTGGAGCCATTTGTTTGCTGGGGACAGATCCATGGATTGGAGCCACAGGAAGTGCTCTTAAAATCCTCCTTAGCTCTGTGCTAGCTACACAGATCTGACTGACAGGAGCAAACAACCACATCATTCAAACTCCTCCTGGAACTAGTGCACTTACATGATTTAAGAAGAGGCACCAGTGCTTGCTGAGCGGGCAGGCTGACCTGGGAGTTCCCCTCATCCTCCTCTCTCCCATAGAGTCGACACTGAGCCCAGGCCGGATGTAAGGATGCAGTGGAGGAAGGTAGGTCGAGCAATAGGCTCCGCCCCTGCCAGTTGTACTAAGTGCGGGCGGTCTGCACAGTCACCGGACGCTTTTTGGGAGGAGCCAGACGCTGTCCCCCTGGCACAGACCGCCCCATAATGATACTGGCACTACAGTGTAGCGGCTACACAAAAGCCGCCGGACGCGGCTGTTTTGCAGCGGTAGCCGGAAGGAGGGGGGAGCATTTTTTCATGTGGGGGGCAGCCCCGCAAAGTGCCGCCCTAGGCCTGGACCTTGTCGGCCTAGACCAAGAGACAGCACTGGTTAAAGGAGAGTATTGATTGTGCAGGAGGACAAAGAGTGTAAAGGGAGATGTCTGTAGAGTGGAGATCTCGAGATGAATTGTATCAATCTTATTTTTGAAGTGATTAGCAACATCCTGGGCAGTGTGTAAGTTAGTGGGTGGAGGTAATGGAGGATGAAGTAGAGCGTTAAATGCCTTATCAAGCATGTGGTACCCAATTGGATGCTATTTTCGCCATTTTTGATGTGCTTGAGGCAAATTTTGCACATTGCAACAGTGCGATCGGCTGCACATGTGCTAAAAAAGGCCCAGACAGCTGAGCTGTCGGAAGGGGGCTGGGAGATAACAGCCCCGCAACCTGGTGAAATAGGGTGGCTGCTCTCTACTCTTTCATAATGGTTGTCTCGTTGGGGTTGTGCCTCACCCTCACTTTCTTCCTCTGCTCTATCCGGCACCAGTCACGTCAGTGACCTCATCATCTTCATCCCCTCCATTCTCACCATCACTGGAGCCAGCTTGGCAATATGCTGCGGCTGGGGGAACATGACTGCCAATTTGTTGTTTACCAGTGTTCTCCCCTCTCTGTAGGCTCATGTTCCTACCTTCCTCATCCTCAGAACCAAAATTCAATCAAGTAATGCTTGTGCATTGTCAAGATGCAAGTGGTTGATGCTGTGTTTAAATAAATTAGCTGACTCCTCCATGCATGATGTGCTGATGCTTTGGCAGTAGTAGCTGTAGACAAGAAGGCAGAATAAGCCCCTCTGGCAGCTGCGGTGGACTGCGCACTAATCTGTGCTTGGGTGACAGAGGATGAGGAGGATAAGGATGGTTTAGTAAGCCAGTCCACCTGCATGCTGCGGCTGAATAGCATGGGCAAAATCACTAAACAGAGCAAATGGTGCCCTGAGGATGGACCATATCCACCTTTGCCTGTGGACACAGATGCTGCTGATCCCTCAGATGCTGCTGCTGATCCCTCACAGTGCCATGGAATGTCTGCCTCTCCTTGTTGGCCTCCCAGACATGATGGGGGAGCTTATTACCCAAATATAATAGGGGGAAATGTGTACTTGGATGCACTTTAATCAATAGAAAGTGGTGTTTAGTGCACTTTAACTTGAATACTCACTACACAGACACACTCCACTAAAAATACACGAATGAACTTCAATTTACTGCAGTAAAACTGCACCAACGCACTTCAATACACTGCAGTAAAAGTTCACTAACGCACTTCATTATACTGTAGTAAAAGAGCACTAATGCACTTCAATATACTGCAGTAAAAAGCGCACTAACGCACTTCAATATGCTGCAGTAAAACTGAATTAACGCACTTCAATATACTTCAGTAAAAGTGCACTAACGCACTTCAATATACTGCAGTAAAAGTGCATTAATGCAATTCAATATATTGCAGTAAAAGTACATTAACGCACTTCAATATATTGCAGTAAAAGTGCACTAACGCACTTCAATATTCTGTAGTGAAATTGCCCTGACCCACTTCAATATACTGCAGTAAAAGTGCACTAGCGCACTTCAATATACTGCAATAAAACTGCACAAATGCACTTCACTATACCGCAGTAAAAATGCACTAACACACTTGAATATACTGCAGTAAAAGTGCCCTGACGCACTTCAATACACTGCAGTAAAAGTGCACTAACACACGTCATTATACTGCAGTAAAAGAGCAGTAATGCAATTCAATATACTGCAGTAAAAAGTACACCAACGCACTTCAATATACAGCAGTAAAACCGAATTAACGCACTTCAATATTCTGCAGTAAAATTGCCCTGAGCCACTTCAATACACTGCAGTAAAAGTGCACTAACGCACTTCAATATACTACAGCAAAAGTGCACTAAAGCACTTCAATATACTACAGTAAAAGTGCACTGACGCACTTCAATGTACTGCAGTAAAAGTGCACTAACGCACTTCAATATATTGCAGTAAAAGTGCATCAAAGCAATGACTGCCCTGACACAACACATTTACTGCAGTGAAACTGTCCTGAGACTCTACTGTACATTGACACACTTTAATATACTACAGAAAAATTGCCCTGACACTCTACACTTACACACTTTAATAAACTGCAGAAACCTACTCTGACACACTAAACTGACACTACAGTAAAAATGAATGTTCGCACTAAACTCATGCTGCGCTATCACTATATTCACACTACACTGATACTTTACACTCACAATAGAATCACAATATCACACTATAGCACACTAACTCGCTAGTAGCAATGAACAGAGCCCTGTTCCATCTACCTCCACTCCAATATCACACTGCAAATGGCTGCTCTGGGAAGGAACTTTTTATAGTGTGGGGTGGGTCTATGAGCATGAACCATGATTGGGCACAGTCATTACTTTCTCCAATCATTGCTCTGACAGTGCTATGTGCTCTGATTGGGCAAAGCCTTCATTGCTTAAGGCTGGGTTCACACTATTGTGAATTGGATGCGGTTTTCCCGCATCCAATTTGCTTGTCAGGAGATTCCAACTGGCTCTCTATGGGGCCGGCTCACATATCTCCGGAGCGGCTCCGGAGTGTATTGCACATGAGTCCTGTGTGTCTTCTGGTACATTTCAGGTCCAAGTTTACGCAAAATTCGAAACGCAATCGGGCCTGAATCAGAGAACAGGGATGCACCAGACCACTGCTGTGAGGCGCTCTGCACAGCCTCAGCCAATCAGGGTTTCCAATGCACTGTGTGGTGTGCAGTTTATTGTGGGGTGTTTGGCGAGCCAAACAAACTGTCGAATGCCCTGGCAATTTAGATGTTCACTGAATAGGCGAACAGCCAGTTGGCTCAAACTGTTTGCCCAACACTATTTGTGACATTCACAGATTGCATGTTGTTGAGTTAGCTTGTGCGTGTACCTCTTTCCTGTGTGTTTAAACTGACCCTAGTTGTCTACTTTGCTAGTACTTTGCTAGTCCTTAGCTCTGCTGTCTTTCCTGACTACATTTGTACATTTCTCTGATGGTGACATTTGGCTGTGGTGCACCACAGCAAAAGTCTTTGGCTACACTTCCCAGCTATATTTCTGCATTACTTTTTGGTAAAGACTTCACCTGGCTGGATATAGCCCTGCTGGCCACCACCAGCAGGGCTATCCAATGGACCACACTCTGGGAGGGAATGCCAAACAAGTTTCCAACACCACCATATGCAACAGTTGTCTTTGAGTATCCACTGTAGAAAAAAGTTTTTTAACAGCGCCTATGGCTATTGATGGGAAGGGAAAGAATATACTGTACATTGACCGTTGCCACCCAAATTAGTGGTATTATAGCAATAAACATTTATTAAAAAATGAGAGAGTTGCGACGCTGGTCTATAATCCCTTTTGTGACTAATGTGAGTAAAATATAATCCTATTATATCATAAACATGTGCAACAAAGCAAAATCATGCATAAACAGTTAAATCCAAAATGTGTCTCACTTAATATACACAGTGGCTGCCTGGCAGCAGTATATATAAACCATAAAAAAAAAATAAAGTGCAAATGCTGTACAAAGTATGCAATATACTGCAAACTACAGGAGAAAAATAGTGCAAAAATTACAAACAAATAAAACTGCTGGAAAATGAAAAAGTGCACGTGCTCAAATATATAAATAATTAAATGTCCAATCCAGAACCAAAGTCCCTATGTGCTCCAAAAATAGAAAAAAGAGTCCCACAAGAAAATCACCAACTCTTTTCCAACAGAAGATATTCAAAATGGCTCTAATGCCGTGTACACGGCCAGACTTTTCGACCAAACTTGTCCGACGGAACAAATCCGTCGGACGATTCGCCCATGTGTGGGCTTCATTGGACCTGCAGCGGACCTTTTCTGTTGAAAATGTGACAGACTTTAGATTTAGAACATGTTTCAAATCCGTTCGTCTGTATGCTAGTCCGACGGATGAAAACCGACGCTAGGGCAGCTTTTGGGTACTGGCTATGAACTTCCTTATTCTAGTCCGGTCGTACGTCATCATGGTCGAATCCGTCGGACTTTGGTGTGATTGTGTGTAGACAAGTCCAATTCAACGAAAGTCCGTCGAAAAGTCTGACGTGATTCAGTCCGTCGAAAGTCCGGTCGTGTGTACACAACATTAGTGTCACCCAGTGGGGAGTCTTTCACCAGCCACACTAAACTGACTCACCAGATGTAATGGCTGATCAAGTTATAGACCAGTTAATGCGCTCTGCAACACAACCAC
Organism: Lithobates clamitans; assembly: GCA_037952925.1. NCBI lineage: Eukaryota > Metazoa > Chordata > Amphibia > Anura > Ranidae > Lithobates > Lithobates clamitans. The sequence continues at coordinate 15,725,949 of JBBGZY010000239.1, read as the reverse complement.
AGGAACATATCTCCACCATTCAAGTGCTCGGTACAGATCCTCACCAGTAGATCCACTTAGGCATATCACGATCAAGCATGGAAGTATAAAGGAAGGAAAGCTTCCACAGCGTAAAACAGTTTAAAAATAGTAAACTTTTAATAAAAATATGTCTAATCCACTCACATGGTTTTAGTGTCTCCCCAACACTAGAGTATTATCACTTGTAATATGTACAAACTGCCCGTCGCCTCCGGCCCCAAACACCAAGCTGCGAGTACGAATCAGGCGTGCGCGATGACGTCAGCTTCCTTGCCCCGCCCTACGTGTTTCATCATATGATGTCTTTACGGAGCGGAAGGACGTCTGATGTTGCCGTACCATATTTATAATGGGCCACTGCCCCATGTACATCCGCATTTGTGTTTTAAATCTCCAAATCTCTTTAAAAGGCTAAAACTTTATTAAAGATACATTTAAGCAGGCTAATCTGTAAAATACATACATATCTATTCTCATTTATTAATGTATTGAGCACTATCAAAAACATACAATCTCTCTGATTTAAAGAAGAAGTGTGCGCATTAAATACCTACTCTAGACCACTTGTAAAAAACTTCTTCTATGCATTTGAAAATATGTAAATTACACGTTATAAACTGTACCACCTATATCCAACCTTTACATAAAAAGTCATAAAAAGAAAAACAAAGCATAAGAAAATAAAAAATAAAAAAACATAAAATAAAAATTTGTCAAAAAACAATTCAAATCAATGTCTATGTTTAATCCAAAACGATGTAGTGACCCTATTTCATATACCCATTGGGTTTCCTTCCTAGACACTTTTCTCACTCTATCCATCCTCTCCATGTCCCATCCTCTTATCTATTCTATAAAAGGTTAGTAAGCTGGGATCTTTATTGTGCATCAGCTTGAAGTGCTTTTTAAATATTTGAGTATCTACTGTCATTTATATGACTTCTCTGCTTGGTTTCAATTTAGGAACCTTACAAAATCATTGCTCTTTGGATCATCCTCTTCAGTAAGGTCTTCAGAGACTTATGCCGCGTACACACGAGCGGACTTTCCGGTATACTTGATCCGGCGATCTTTACGATGGACTTTGTAGTGTAGGTGTGCCGGACTTACAAACGGACGGACTTGGACACACATGATCACTCCAAAAGTCTGATGGTTTTGAACGCGGTGACGTACAGCACGTACGACGGGACTAGAAAAAGGAAGTTTAAGCCCCACTACGCCACCCTTTGGGCTCCTTCTGCTAATCTCGTGTTTATCTCGTGTTAGTAGAAGTTTGGTTAGAGACGATTTGCGATTTTCACACTTCAGCTTATTTCGATCGTTTTCTGCGGTTCGGTTTGTGCTTGTGAGGTTTGTATCTGCTTTTCAGTGCGTGTTAGTTAGTTCATAACCTGCCTAGCAGGCAGTTCTGGTCCGCTCGTTCCTGATCTTCAGGTCGCTCTTCATAGGCCTTGCTGTTCTTCAGAGCGTTTGTTCTAAGTTTGTTTGTTTGACCAGCCGACCGTTTTGAAGCCATGTTGCGTGGACGTACTCGTTCTCAAGTTCGTGCTGCGTGGGGACTTGGTGTTGGGGTTAATACTTTGACCCGAGTCTAGTCCATGAACAGGGCGAGGAGGAGTTCATGGATGGAATATTGGTTGCGCCAGCGTGACCAATTCTCGCACATGCCTTTGCTCCGTGAGATCCGTGAGAATAATCCTGAGGATTTCAGGAATTATCTCAGGATGACGGACCCTGTTTTTGAACGTCTGCTGGCTATGCTGACCCCTTATATCTGCAGGCAGGATACCTGCATGAGGCAAGCCATCACTGCGGAGCAGAGGCTAGTTGCCACTTTACGTTACTTGGCGACTGGGAGAAGTTTCAGGACTTGAAGTTCTCGACAGGCATCTCCCCCCAGGCTCTGGGGATTATAATCCCAGAGACCTGTTCTGCTATTATTCAGGTCCTGCAGAAGGACTATATGAAGGTAAGTTTTATCCTTTAACATTACATGATATGTATTTAATGTTTGCTAATGTATTGCCTAAATGTCCTTGTTACCTAATTACCATGCTTGGAATATGCTGGGAATGTCCCCTTTATCTGCATGTATGCCTGTTATTTTACATTAATCATTTTTTGGCCTACATGCATATTTACCTTCAATAACCTCCCCACCATGCAATCCTGGGTCCATTTATACCTCTAGCCTATAGTCCCTTGAACAATGTATATTGTCAGCTCCATTGTACTGTTTTACCCTTCCCAACCCCCTCAAATGTTGGCAACTGTCAGGTGTTTTTTTTGCCCAAATCAGAACCCCTCCCCCACCCCCTCAAATGTTTGCAACTGTCAGGTGTTTTTTTTATCCAAATTAGAACCCCTCCCCCACCCCCTCAAATGTTTGCAACTGTCAGGTGTGTTTTTTGCCCAAATTAGAACCCCTCCACCCACATACAAATTGATCAATGGTCCATCAGAGGGGGTGAGTAATCTTATAAGTGGGCCTTATGTTTTTGGATTTTTTTATAAAAATAACACATATTAATAATGTTCTACTGCTGTTGTTCAAGAATGTTTTTGTGTAATCTGATATCAAAGTTATGTTTAAAAGTACTTATATTTTTTTTTCTTGTTTGATTCCACAGTTTCCTTCAAACACACAGGAATGGCAGACTGTAGCTTCCCAGTTCGCTGACCGTTGGGACTTTCCCAACTGTGTCGGGGCGATCGATGGGAAGCATGTCCGCATTGTGCCACCACCCCATTCGGGGTCCTATTACTATAACTAGGGGTTTCATAGTGTAGTTTTGATGGCGGTGGTCTTGGCACAATTGGATTTTATGTTTGTGGACATGGGGAAGAACGGCCGGATGTCGGACGGAGGAGTCTTTGCACAGACCGAGCTGTGCCAGTGTCTCCAGATTGGTGGCCTGGGATTGCCACCTGATGACCAGAATGTGGATGGACTCCCCTCAGTCTTCATCGCTGATGAAGCGTTTGCTCTCAGCGAGCACTTGATGAGGCCGTTCCCCCAAAGGGTCCTCATTGCAGAATACAAGATCAATTATATCATCATGGCTTGCTGAATTCTGCTAAATTTTTTAAGACGTCATTCATCGACATATCTTACATCAGTTGGGCCTGAGGCCGGACTTATTGGTGAAGATCCACTCACAGGCCTGGATAGTGGCCGTATTGGCTTGGCCCCCCAAACCGCCCATCAAGTGCGTGACAGATATGTCAGTTATTTTAATGGTCAAGGGGCCATTGCAATGCAACAAGAGCTTTAATCTTTTATTACCAAAAAATAAAAAAATTTTTGGCAAAAATCTCTTGTTTTGATTCTTGTTTGCATTTAGTTTTGTCTGTCTCCTAGTGCACTTGTAGTGGCAACTGCATTTCCCTTTAGTTAATAAGGTCCTTTGTCACTGTAACCACACAAAAAAATAACAATCTGTTATTGATAAATAATGAGCCACACACATTCTAGTAGTAAAAACATTTTACTGTGTGCACATTGAAAGGTGCATTTTGTTTGAACGTGTTTATGTTTTTTTTTCTTTTATTTTTTTTTAGAAACAATATATATATATTTTTTTTTAGTTTAGGCATATTTGTAAAAAATATAAATTGTTGACAAAATTAGGCTTGACAACAGGGTTTTTAAAAACAGAAGAACAAAAAATAACACAAACTTACAAAGTCCAACATGTTAATAACGGTGCTGGTGATGTCACCCATGTAAAACAAAAAATTTGCAGATGCTCCCAATTTGGGAGTAAAAAAGGTTCAAGTCAACATGTGCTATCTCCCATCATGGGGGAGCAATGGACGTGTTTTGTGTGTGCAATCCCTTTGTTCCTCTCACAAACTAACATTATTCTGATGAAGGGGTTGCAAACACAAAACAAGTACATTGATATACCCTGATGGAAGATAGCACATGATGACACACCGTGTGCATCTGCTAAATTTTTACATTAGTATTTAAGAACTTCAAAAATTTAAAAAAATAAAACTTGACAATGAAATGAAGAACATGATTGATGTTTTTAGGCAAAAAGTTATTATATTCTGCCCAAAACATCAATCATGTTCTTCATTTCCTGTTGCATGGTGTCCAGCCAATTTCTCATGCTGTCAATTTGGCCATTCCACACCATTATCTGCCCAATCAGTCTTTGTGCACTGTCTGTGCTAAATGGCTGCGCCGCTTGGCCTTCCACAACCAGAACATCACCTAAAATGTGTGGATAAAAAAATTTCTAAAAATATGCACGTCTAAATAGATTAACTTAAGCTGGGGTGTCAGTCACTCACTTGGTGGGGTGGAAATATCACACACTTTCTCCACCTCTCCTTCCGCCAGCTCGTCGGGTGGGTGTGGTCTTGGGCTGGGGCTTGGGCTAATTGCTGCCTGAGGCTGGTGACTTGCGGGGGTCCTGGGATCCTTGGACTGTTGTCTGAGTCTTTTCTTCCCTATGAGAATTAAACAAAAGGTATAGTTAAAACACAGTGATGTTTCAGTCATGAAAAAGGAATATGAAACGTTGGTTAGAAGTTGGGGACAATTGTCATTTTGTTTCCTAAAAAATTTTGAAGACAGGATTAAAATTCACTCTGAAAAAAAATGCAAAACAATACACATTTTCATGCAAGTTTCACAGATGCAGACACCTCAATTATCCCCTATGTGTATTAGCCTCAAAAATTTTATCTGGTGTCACATAGTACACTAGTGCTCGTGAGTCCAGATGTGGAAACAGCTGCTGTGTCCTGTCCTTACATTACACTGAATCATTTTTGAAGAAGCATTATAGTTTCAAGCACATCTACACAACATGACCACATTTTTTGAATATGACAAAATATCAAGACCTAAATGTATGTCAAACCCTGTACCATCGTATTTGGCTAAAAACAAAAGTCATTTTCTTAGTATCATATGTATTTTCAAAAGGACCGTCTTTACGAACGTTGCTGTATAAACGAAAAGCATATGGATCAGCATGCAAGTTAAGTATCTCAATAGGAACACACAACAAGCACTTACTTTTTTTAAGCAGCTTCTTTATTCGCCAATATTGTTCAGGCTCCCTAGTTTTGAGGTCATACCACCGCTTCCTCAATTATTCTTTAGCCCATTTAATGCCAAATTTTTGGTCAGGAGCGGTGACAACTAAGGCCATTATTTTGTCCTTCTGCATATTGGGTCGGGTGTACGGTCCTTTTTTGCCAACATAATCCTCCCTTCTCAATATGGACACCATCTCTTCAAAGGCCACGTTGGTGGCCTTATATCTCCTCCTGGATCTGGATGGTTGTGGCTCCGGGCTTTCCTCCGCGCTACTTGCAGATAATCTGTCCGCCATCTTTCTCTGTATACTCCCACTGCGCAACGAAGAGTGAAGGGGCGGGGACAAATCGTACTAAGGAATGTCAGGGGCGGGCGACGCAGGCGTAGCATGACACATGCGCAGTGTATATAAGCTACTACGCTGGCCTACGTATGTCCGAGCGGAAATAGCAAGCATCAAAAACTAAGGTAAGATTCAATGTGGGTGTGTGTTTGGTGAATGTGTTTGGTGTGTGTGTGTGTGTGTGTGTGTGTATATGTGTACCCTAGATTCTGCAAAAAATAATACTGGGAGTTTGGACTGACATTACAGTTTTTATCTTGTGTCTTGTCTTTCAGCAAAAATGAATCCCTTTAAGGATGCTGAATTTTTGACACGCTTCATTGATCTGTATCAAGAAAAAAGAAACCTGTGGGAAGTCAAGCACCCATTATATTTTAATAGAGATGTAAGGAAGGCAACACTGGGCACACTTTTGGAATTTGTGAAGATTCGAGTCCCCCAGGCAGAAGTTTGTGGACAGTAAAATTGGTATCTTGCGCAATATGTACAGGCGGGAACACAATAAGATCCAGGAGTCGCGCAGATCCGGAGCAGCAGCAGACCAGGTTTATGTCCCCAAGTTGTGGTACTACCAAAAACTGCGATTTCTGGATGACCAGACAGAAGCAAGGCAATCACTTTCGACCCTTCCCTCCACCCTTCCCTCCACCTCCACCCTTCCCTCCACCCCAGCTGAGGAGTCCCAGGAAGAACTGGGCCTTTTCATCCTTGATGAAGTGGATGCTCCCAGCTTCAGCCAGGTATACTTTTTTGTGAATTTGGGATTGTGTAATTATTAATGATGTAAACATAAAAAATTTCGAAGTGCTTCACCAAAAATGACTGCATGACAATTATTAATATGTAGACATATCACTAGACAGTAGTGGCCAAAAATATACTTCAAATATTGGTGAGCAGCTACAATAATGGTGGGGTCAAAAAGATAGCCTTTACTATTTATTTAGAATTATATTTACAAGTCATGAGCTGAAAATTGTGTGTGATTGCGTAACCCAAAATTACAACTACCGGTATGTCCCTTTTTTTACCCAGGATGAGCTGAGCCAGGAGGAGGCCGTGCCCAGAGGTATAGAGGAGGAGGCCTTGCCCAGTTGGAGAGAGGAGGAGGGCGTGGCTGGGCCCAGTAGAAGCCTCACAAAATGTCAGGTGCCTCCCCTCCCCTCCGCATTACCACAAAAAGGCCCAGAAAGATGACCCGAACAGAGGAGGAATCACTAGCCCTCATTCGGGAAGCCAGCCAAATCCTGAGCACACCACCCAATGCTGAAGAGGCATATGGAACATATATGACCACCAGGTTGTTGGAACTGAAAAAGGGGCAACGCCTCTTCTGTGAGGGTCTTATTTTTCAAGCATATCAGAAGGGCTTGAGAGGGGAGCTTACTCAAACAACCTATATAACAGATGAAGCCACTCCTCCTGCTACTCCTCCTCCTCCTCCTCCTCCTCCTGCCCCAAGTACACCACCAGAGGCACAGCCTCCAAGGAAAGCTGCAGAGAAGCGTGGAGGGAACACTGCAGGGCAGCGTGCAGGGAAGGCTCCACGGAAGAGTTGAAGGTGATTGTCTGGCTTCTGTCTGGTCTGATTCCTGACTGTGCTCCCTAGTCGCAAGATACCAATTTTATTTTCCAAAAACTTGATGTGTGTCCTGGGGGACAAAAGGCTTCACACATTCCAAAAGTGTCTCCAGTGTTGCCTTCCTCATTTCTTTTTTTACCAAAATAAATGGATTCTTTCTTTACCTTACATTATTGACTATGTGTTTTGATTCAAAAAGGACATTTGGTTTGTGAGTAGGCAGGTACAGGTCCAAAAGACTATATGGGTTATTTACAAAAGGCTAAATCATTTGGCAATTCAAGTGCAAAGTACTAGTGCAAAGTGCACTTTATAAATTGCACTGCAAGTGCACTTGTTGGAAGTGCAGTCACTGTAAATCTGAGGGGAAGATCTGAAATGAGGGGAAGCTCTGCTGATTTTATCATACAATCATGTGCAAGAGAAATGTTTTTTTGTTTGGGGGGTTCCTTGCATTTTCCCCCCAGATACACAGCAAATGCACTTCCAAATGCTCTTTCAGTGCAATTCCAAGTACAATTTGCACTTGTAGTGAAAAATGATTTTGCCTTTTGAAAATAACCCCCCATGTCTAATTAACAAGGGAAACCAACCTTATTAAGGTTCATTAAAACAATAAAAATTATTAAGGTTATTGTGGTAACTTGAAACTCAAAAATAAATAAATAAATAAAAAAACTAACATTTTATAGGATTTAGCACACAGTGTAAAATAGATATTGTTTAAATCTAAAAAAAAAAAAAAAGATGAGTGCAAAAAATATTTATCTACTTTATTTCTGGAGATCTGGCTTTTAAAAAATATAATATTAGTCATAGCATGAGGATAAATCATGAATAAAGTAATTTGTGAGAACTCTGTGTGAATATAAGCAGCAAAACAACTTCATTCCTCTCGCATTATAAAGAAAAAAAGAATGCGCTGTATTAAAAGATCACAGAAGAGAAATGTGCTAGCTTCAATACGAACGCTAGTTTTACCAGACCGAGCGCTTCCGTCTTGTACTTGCTTCAGAGCATGCGTCAGTTTTGGTCCGTCGGACTAGCACACAGACGACCGGTTTGTACGCTAGAAAGCCGAGTCCGTCGGATAGATTTGAAACATGTTTCAAATCTAAGTCCGTCAAACTTTTGAGAAAAAAAAAGTCCGCTGGAGCCCACACACGATCGAATTGTCTGACGGACTCCGGTACGCCGGACCAAGTATGCTGTAAAGTCCGCTCGTGTGTACGCGGCATTATAAATGGGAGATTGACTTATGTCAAATGTGAAGAGTTTTTTCAAAAACTCAGGAAGATCAGTAACTTCCCATAAAATATTTTCTGCTTTGTGCAGCTAGTTTTTGGATGTTGTGTGGATTCTTTAGTCTTTAATGTGTGATTGCAGCAGCTACTAGATGTACAGTATTTATTCGTCTCCTGTCACATACCTCATTCTCCACTGCTATATGATACTAAAGCTTTGAGCTATGAATGTTTGTGCTAAAGATCTACTTGTGTTGAAGTCAGCCATTCCTTCCTTATACCCACCCTATGTATACCTACATTTTAGCAGCCTATTGAGAAACTTCCAATGTGAACCTGATCATAACTTTATGTTATTGTAGAGGGGAGGATTGTTAGAAATAATAAAAAACCAAACACTATCTTATTACACATATTAGTTTTAAATGTTTCCAATGAATGCATATGTATCGATCATTTTCCTGGAGTTCTTCTTTAACCTTGTATATTACTTAAAAAAACACAAAAAGTGCAGATGTCATCACTTCTCTCTATTCTTGATAATTTTTTCTGGAAAATACAAGATTACAATTTAGTCTCTGGGCATTGCTAAACAACATATTTCCCAATTTCTTAGTTGCTAGCAATCTTATTTGGCTTCCCTTTCTATATGCTAAAAATTATGTTTTTACCAGTGAATGTCTAAAAGTACGCCAACCCAGTAGTCATCATGACTGATACATTTGATGCTCTTGTTACCTTAAAATGAAATAGCTTGCTATGTTTGCCAGCCTGCCCATATTTCAGGCCACAGATCATTGCCAGTTTCCATATATTTACAGAATTTTAAACAGGTATATATAGTAGATTTAGAAAGCACAATATCAAATTAAGAACATGTACAGGAAGGTGCAGGTATTCAGCCTTTATTTCTTTTTACAGAGCTGCCCAGGATCTGATGTCCAAGTGGGTGTGCGCACATAGTTTTTCATTAAAATGTTGTAATACAGTGACGTGGCAAGCAGAATGAAGCATGGATTCATTTTGACCGCTGCATAATCACAATGTGCCAGAACCACAAAATCCTAGGGGCACATTAGGGAATTTTGTTGATCTTGCTTAGCGAATTCATTGAAGTTAAGTATTTTTAATCTCTCTCTCTCTCTCTCTCTATTTATATATAAAGATAGATTGTGAAGAACTTCAAGGATGCAGTCAGCTTGCCAACTTCCATTGTAAGGCTTTTGGCCAATTTAATTTGCCAACAATGACCTTTACACCAGGTTTCAGTGGTTGTTCAGCATCACATCACATACAACAAAAATATTCGGCATTCTGGCTATTTTGGTTTGTCCAGAGCTTTCCTCTGTTTACTCACAGAGCCAAAATGTATCTCCCTCAGGTGACTGCCTAGTCAGAATGCCTGTCTTTGAGGCCATCATGGCAGAACACAGACATACACATCTAATGTCCCTGCAGCATGGCTCTCCTGAGCAGGAAGGAGCACTGTCTGGCTACACCAAATCCCTTTTGAGTTGCAACAAACCTGACTGCCATGAGTCCTACATCTGAACAAGGACCCTTTCACTGCTGGACTGGGCAATAACTGCATCTTTGGACAGTGTACAGATCCGCCCCTCTGAATTGACCCAGAGGTCAGCACACATGATACCCTACAACCACGACCAAATTCTCTTACCCTTCTTGTAAGCAAACCATGAAAGTAACCCCTGACACCTTTCCTAAACTACCTCTAATATCTATTGTCATACAGGGTTTTTCCCTGCTTTTTAAACTGCCTTCCTGACTAATGTAATTCCACCCACTACAGGTCCTATATGGCTTCTCATCAGGACCATTTCTTCCGTTTTTTTTTTAGTTCAGAGATACCTCTGTTGACACAGCTGCCCAATGGCATTTAAAGTAAAGGGAAGCTTCCTAGTATATTATCAGGGTATTCTACCCTTGTCTGTAACTACTAGGGATGCGCCGAACACTCCCCGGTTTGGTACGCAGCAGAACATGCGAACAGGCAAAATATTTGTTCGAACACGCAAACAACGTTAAAGTCTATAAGATACGAATGTGAAAAAGTACTAATTTTAAAGGCTTATATGCAAGTTATTGCCAAAGGAAGTGTTTGGGGACCCAGGTCCTGCCCCAGGGGACATGTATCAATGCAAAAAAAAGTTTTAAAAACGGCTGTTTTTTCGGGAGTAGTGATTTTAATAATGCTTAAAGTGAACCAATAAAAATTAAATATTCCTTTAAACATCGTGCCTGGCAGGTGTCCTTAGTATGCCTGTAAAGTAGAGCATTTTTCCCGTGTTTAGAACAATACCACAGCAAAATTACATTTCTAAAGGAAAAAATGTCATATAAAACTACTCGCAGCTGTAATGTATTGTCGGGTCCCGGCAATATAGATGAAAATCATTGAGAAAAAAAATTGGCCCCGCCCCCCCAGTCCATTACCAGGCCCTTAGAGTCTGGTATGGACAATAATGGGAACCTGGCAACCCCCGCACCCAAATTTTTTTAAAAAAATGGCGTGGGGGGGCCCCCAGGCACTCTACACTCTGAACAGCAGTATATATACTATACGGCCTGCCCTGTATACTCTGCAGAAAGTTGGGCCTTAGGTGTTGGTGGTACCAGAACACTGTAAGCCCCCACAGTTACTCTTGGTGGGTGCAGGAATGGGCATTGCTATGAAATACTATGTCAAAAATTGTAATTACATGCCCCTGTTAAACAGGAGCATAAAAATTGGGCCTTGGGTGGTGGTGGGGGTGCCACAACACTGTGACGCCTCACAGATACTCTTGCTGGGTGCAGGAATGGGCCCTGCTGTGAAATATTAGATCAAAAATTGTAATTACCTGCCCCTGTTAAACAGGGGCAGAAACATTTTGGCATTGGGTGTTGGTGCCCTAAACCAAAAATATTGTTGGAAGAAAGCATCATCAAATTGAGGGGGAATAGGATAGTCAGAATAGGCAGTCTTAAAGGGATCCATAGCAAATTCAATCAATTACATCAGCATCAGGTGCTTGATAGCTGCTGATCCAAGACTGATTCATTTTTATGAATGTGAGCTGTAACCTGGGGGACAGGTAGCAGGTACAAATCTCCCTGGGATGAACAGTCTTTCAGGCACAGATACCAAATCCAGTGAGGTAGTGACAAACAGTGTGGTGTTTATTGGTGATATATACAAGTCTATATACAGGTGCTGTACAGTGTTTCAGAAAAACAAACAAAACAAAAAATTGAAAAATTGTTTAAAGGCATTGGTCAGCCGGCCACCTTCTCCACCGCTCTTCCTCTGACTGAATGAAGCCTCAGCAACATGTTGTCTAACAACAGGAAATTGTAACCTTCTAGGGTCTGAAAATGTGTTGCACAAACCTTTCTTCAAGGCCTCCTGAAGATGTTTCATCCTCTGCTCCCTCTGCGAAGGCAGGGTGAGTTCTACAAGCTTATCCTTGTAATGTGGATCAAGAAGTGTTGCCAGCCAGTAATGATCCCTCTCCTTGATACCAGGAATCCTAGGGTCCTTTCGCAGGCTTTGCAGAATCAGGGAGGCCATGCAGCGTAAGTTTGCAGAGGCATTCGATTCTGAGTCCTCTGGGTCACTAAGGATCAGGTGATCCATAACTACCTTCTCCCAGCTACGTACAACTCCTTGGGTTTCTGGGGACTGAAAACCATCTCTTGAAGACTGCTTCTGAGTGTTATCCTCTACATCCATGCTGACACAATCCTCCTCCTCCTCTTCTTCCTGTGTGTTTGGCGGGCCCGCAGGAATGCTATCTGGATAAAGGGGCCTTGAGAGGTAAGGAAGTCCTCCTCTTCCTCCCGCCGGTATGCCTCAAGTGTCCTGTCCATGATTCCATGAAGCGTGTGCTCCAACAGGTAGACTAGAGGGACAGTGTCACTGATGCATGCATTGTTGCTGCTCATTATCCTTGTGGCCTCCTCAAATGGTGACAGGATAGTGCATGCATCGATAAGAAGCCAAGCTCCCCTGACCCTGTCCTGGTGCCATACTCGCACAGGTACTCATTGATGACCTCCTGCTGTGTGTGCAGCCGCTGAAGCATTGCCAATGTTGAGTTCCTCCTGGTGGGCATGTCACAAATGAGGCGGTTGGTGGGCAGGTTGCATTCCCTTTGAATGTCAGCCAGTCGAGCACTGGCAATGTCTGACCAGCGGAAATTACCACAGACTTTTCTGGCCTGCCTCAGGAGATCCTCTAAGCCTGGGTACCTGCTCAAGAACTGCTGCACCACCAATTTCAGGACATGTGCCAAACATGGAACATGGGTCAAGTGTCCCTGTCGGAGGGCGGAGACAAGTTGGTGCCATTGTCGCATATAACCATTCCTGGCTGAAGCTGGCATTGCGTCAACCACCTCTGAGCCTGTCCCTGCAGAGCTGACAGAATCTCTGCCCCAGTGTGGCTCCTGTCCCCTAGGCAGACCAACTCAAGCACCACATGGCATCTTTTAGCCTGACTGCTTGCGTAGCCTATTGAACACTTATGGAGCACTACTGGTTCGGAGGAAAAATCTGCAGAAGAGGCCATAGAGGAAGAAGAAGAGGAGGGGGTGGAGGAGAGAGCTGTGGCAGAATCACCACTAGCTTTTTGGAGGTGTGGTGGCAGAACAAGCTCCAACAACACTGAACCCTGTCCTGCATCCTTCCCAGCTGCCAGCAGAGTTACCCAGTGCATTGTGAAGGTAACGTCCCTGCCCATGCCCGCTGGATGAGTCAGCGGTAATATGCACCTTACTGCTGACCACCCTATCCAACGTGGCCAAAACATTGCCTTCCACATGCCGGTAGAGAGCCGGAATGGCCTTCCATGAAAAGAAATGGCATTTTGGAACCTGCCCCTAAGGTACAGCACATTCCACAAATTTACGAAAGGGGGCAGAGTCTACCTGATGAAAAGGCAGCAGTTGCAGTGCTAGAAATTCGGCCAAGCTAGCATTTAGACGCCTAGCATGTGGATAGCTAGGACCGATTTTCTTTTTACGGTTCAGCAACTGGAGTAGGGAAATTTGCCTGCTAAAATCAGATGGTGGTGTACTACTAGCAGATTGGCTGCAAGTACTTGGGACACCTATTGCTATACCTTCATCCCTCTCAGTGCATGTTTTTGAGAGGACTGGACCTATAGTAGGGTTGGAGATCCCAGATGAGGAGCAAGGAGAAGTCTGCCTTTTTCTTTGATGTGGGTTTTTGAAGTGCTGTTGCCAATGGACTGCATGACAGGTCGTCATATGTCTGGTCAAGCATGTGGTGCCCAAGTGGCTGCTGTTCTGGCCATGCTTGATCCGCTTCAGACATAGTTGGCAAACAGCAACGGTGCGATCTGCTGCACACAAGTCGAAAAAGGCCCACACCAAGGAACTTTTAAAAGTCAGCGGAGAGTCAGCAGTGCTCTGCACCTGCAGAGCTCTGCGGTGTGATGCAATAGGGTGGCTGCCCTTAAGCTACCCCTAGAGAACATCCTGCCTTGTTGGAATTGTGCCTCCTTCTTCTCTCAGGCTCCCAAGTACAGTCAGTGACCTCATCACCCCCTCCCTCCTCATCACTGGAGCTAACTTGGGAGTATGCTGCAGCTGGGGGAACATGACTGCCAGTTTCTTGTCCTTCTTGGGCATCCCCTCTCTCTAGGCTCACGTTACTCCCTTCCTCAACCTGGCAATCAATATCGGAGCCTTCAAAACGCTGCACTTCCTCCAGCAGCATGTACCTGACACTGTGTTCGAATAATTCTGGGGACTCCTCCATGCATGATGGTGAGGCTACGGAAAGGGTGACTGTGGACAAGGAGTCGGTGGAATAGGCCGCTCTGGCAGCTGCATTGGAAGGCAAACTACTCTGAGCCTGGGTGACAGAGGATGAGGAGGATGAGGATGGCTTTGTTATCCACTCCACCAAATCTTCTGCATGTTCTGGCTCAATAATATGGCCAGCAGCAGAAAAAAAGGACAAGCGTGCTCCACGGCCACCTGCAGAGCATGCACCATGTCCACAACCAGCACCGTTGACTGTAGACACAGAGACTGCTTACCCTCTTTTAGTGGCCTGTGAGGGTCTGCCTCTCCTTGGTGGCCTTCCGGACATTATGTATATTTTGTTTTGCAACACCACGCTACACTGTATTAGATACTGTGTACACCACCAGAAGTGTAGTAGAAACTGTACACACTGTATTAGATACTGTGTACACCGCCTGCACTGTATTAGAAATTGTACAATGGCTGCAGAGTATTTTATACTGTGTACACCACCAGAAGTGTAGTAGACACTGTACACACTGTATTAGATACTGTGTACACTGTCTGAAGTGTACTAGAAACAGTACACCATGGAATGCACTGTAGATATAGGCTACACTGGATGCAGAGTTGCAGAGTATATATATATATATATATATATATATATATATATATATATATATACATATTAATACACCGCCTGAAGTGTATTAGCAACAGTACACCACGGAATGCACTGTAGATATAGGTTACACTGGATAGAAAATAGATAAAAACAGTCAAAGCTACACCACAACAGTGTGAAAAAGCTGAAGAAGAATATTCAACTGTAATTCCTTAATTCAGCTGCAAAACACCATCACCTCATTAGTGAATAGCCATGAGGTGTGTCTCTCTAGATCAAAAAGCAATATATATACAACGTGGATAAGAATCCAAAGTGCATCTTCAAAGAGAAACAGCCTGTGATAGAAAAAAAAACTTTATTGAAAAAACCTAATGTTTTTTCTTAACGTTGTCAAGATACAGGTAGCTACCACATTCATTCAAACTTCACACACTCATCCTAAACAACTAGATAGAAATAGACTTATATGGTAAAGTTTATATCTGTTATGTTGCAGGAGCGGCCACTCAAATAGATAGGGCGCAGTCCAGTATGTTATGAGACACAGTCCACCTTAAGTCTTCAGTGTAGGACAGAGAAGTCTGATCCAGTAATGGACATTTGATCCAGCTGAGGTTAGATTGTTCCTCAGAGCAAAGTCCCTGTACTGAGACAATATGGGATCCTTCTAATGTGTATCAAGTGCTGACTGTGGTAAATGCTTTGTATCAAATGGTCAAAATGTTGTCCACCTTTCTTCAGTACAGCTTTTAAACATCTTTATTGGTACTCCGCAGTACCAGCCCATCCGTCAGAGAAGGAGACACAGAAGTATAGAACAACAGAACATTTACACGTTTACATGTCCCTACCCACATGTCTGTCATGGAAGGGGAACCCTGAATCCACAATTAAGATCTTCCTGGGGATACTCATATTGCAGAGGATAAGGGAAAAACGTATTTGCTGAGGTTCTAGACCAGTGGTTCTCAACTCCTGTTCTCGGGACCCACTAACAGGCCGGGTTTGCAAGATAACTGAAATACATCACAGGTGATATAATTTGCTGCTCAGTGATTGCAGTATTCTAGTCTGCATCTTTCCAAGGTAATACTTAAAATCTGGCCTGTTAGTGGGTCCTGAGGAAAGGAGTTGAGAACCATTGTTCTAGACGATGTGTTCCTTAAAGGAACCTCATTAGAGATGGAGGTAGCCTTGTCTATAACCAACACAATACCCTGTTGCTCTCCCAGAATGATGCTATGAGCCTTATATACTACATCCTCTCTGACTCAGCAACAGCACGCTGCTCCTCAACCTCGCCAGGGACATTGTCAGCTTGGTAAACCAAATCTTTAATCATAGCAGACCTCATTAATACATATGAAACTTTTTGAGCCTGTGGGTCTTTATTTAGCACATGCATATTCTCTTCCATGTTTGAGAGAGAACTTTCGCCTACCAGAGCAACACTACAGTTGTCCTGAGAAACCTCAATCTCCAACAGTTCGAGTCCTTCAGAGGATTCTAGTGCACCTGACACCAATGCTAAGGAAAAAGGCACAGACCACAGTGGTCACCCCTATACCATATATGTTAGTATGCCACTTTTTTAGCTCAGGTGGACCCACAGAAAGTTTTTCATCATGTAACATAACATTTTCATATTCACTTTTTACCTTTGCTTTCCTACTGTGTGGAGCACCAAAAAGAGGGAGGTCTTTCTCCAAACACCTCCCACATCTCGGCAGACAATTTCACTGCCAGTCTCGGTCTATGTTTTAGCCTCTCAGACCTTCAATCTGTGTCTGCAAAGATCCAAGTTTGATATTTTTCAAGTGATGTCCTGGTCAAAATGCCTGTCTATGAGTCTGACATGGCAGAACACAGACACACACCTGTACACAACTGCTGCTCCCTGTAGCATGACTCCCCTGGAAAAAGTTCCCTGTCTGGCTAAACTGAAACCATTTGTGGTGCAATGCCCACCTGACTTCCATGAGTCCATAATAGCTTTAATGAACATTTTCAAGATTTCCATACATGAAGAAGTATATGAAAGCGCATATGAAACATTGCATTGTGGATGCTGTAATGGGATTTAGGATGTATAGATTTGAACATTGATTGCCTTGACAAAGATGGACTGCTTTTTGTTGAAACATTGGATATAATAAACACTTTTTGTTTATACATCACATTCTCCTGCTTTAAAGTGGAACTATAGGGACAAATACTCACCTAACTCCAATGGTCTAATGCCCACCAGCACTGTCATCTTATTTCCAAGATCTTCCGGGTGCCAATCTTCAGCTGTTCTGATTGGCCAGCGCAGGATGGCATCCCAGCTTGCACTTATTGCATATTTTTTCTGCAATAAAACGCCCGCCTGTTTGCATTTTTAATTTTTTTTGCTTTCATTTCCACTTTAAGACCCACTAATGCCTCAATAAATTCATGCATATTTTTTTCCACTTATGAAAGTAGGAGTTAAGGGTTACACTACATTTTTCAATATAGACCACACCAAGAATTGTGGAAAGTATTTCCTTTTTTGCATGGTAAGGAAAGGCTCTGACTTGCATTCCACTCTTTAATTAATTTAAATGGGGGTTATGATAACATGAGCTCTCCTGACTGAATGTGAGACAGAACAAAGAAACAGGATGGGAGGGCTTCAAGGCAGAAAAGGGGGTTTGCTTTAAATGTCACCACAATTGGTGCAAAACCTCTTGGCATGAAATTTGGATCTGCTGTGAACAATTTGGCCCAATCCAGTCAAATTTTGTCAAAACCCATCTGATATGTAAATAAAAGCTTTTAAATTTCATATTTTCAGGCATACGGCTTGTTTTTATTTTAAAGGAGAATTCCAGGCTAATCTTAACTAATCTTAAAACTTCTCTTTTCTCCCTTTTAACACCTATAATAATGAAAGATGTCTATACTTTTCTATTTTCGAGCTGCTCCAGGACAGTCACATGATCTCTCCCCAGAAAATGCAGAGAGAAAAAGAGAGGGAGGGGGGGAGTGGGGGGAGAGAGAGATAGTGCTGGACAACAGCTGATAATGCCTGTGTGGTGATTAGGGTTGTCACCTTTTCTTCAAGTCAAACCCGAACAGCAATTTCTTTTAAAGTACAAACTATACATATACTTTGTGATTAAATAACACTTCTAATCATATGACATTAATCACAAGATCCCCCTTTACATCTGAATCCACAGAGTCCCCCTTTACATCTGAATCCACAGAGTCCCCCTTTACATCTGAATCCACAGAGTCCCCCTTTACATCTGAATCTGCACAGTCCCCCTTTACATCTGAATTCACAGAGTCCCCCTTTACATCTGAATTCACAGAGTCCCCCTTTACATCTGAATCCACAGAGTCCCCCTTTACATCTGAATCTGCACAGTCCCCCTTTACATCTGAATTCACAGAGTCCCCCTTTACATCTGAATTCACAGAGTCCCCTTTACATCTGAATTCACAGAGTCCCCCTTTACATCTGAATCCACAGAGTCCCCCTTTACATCTGAATCCACAGAGTCCACCTTTACATCTGAATCCACAGAGTCCACCTTTACATCTGAATCTGCACAGTCCCCCTTTACATCTGAATCCACAGAGTCCTCCTTTACATCTGAATCTGCACAGTCCCCCTTTACATCTGAATCCACAGAGTCTCTCTTTACATCTGAATTCACAGAGTCCCCCTTTACATCTGAATTCACAGAGTCCCCCTATACATCTGAATCTGCAGAGTCCATCTTTACCTCTGAATCCACAAAGTCCCCCTTTATATCTGAATCCACAGAGTTCCCCTTTACATCTGAATCCGCAGAGTCCCCCTTTACATCTGAATTCACAGAGTCCCCCTTTACATCTGAATTCACAGAGTCCCCCTATACATCTGAATTCACAGAGTCCCCCTATACATCTGAATCTGCAGAGTCCACCTTTACATCTGAATCCACAAAGTCCCCCTTTATATCTGAATCCACAGAGTCCCCCTTTACATCTGAATCCGCAGAGTCCACCTTTACATCTGAATCCACAGAGTCCACCTTTACATCTGAATCCGCAGAGTCCACCTTTACATCTGAATCCACAGAGTCCACCTTTACATCTGAATCCACAGAGTCCCACTTTACATCTGAATCCGCAAAGTCCCCCTTTACCTCTGAATCCACAGAGCCCCACTTTCCATCTGAATCCACAGAGTTCCCCCTTTACATCTGAATCCACAGAGTTCCCCATTACATCTGAATCCACAGAGTTCCCCCTTTACATCTGAATCCACAGAGTTCCCCCTTTACATCTGAATCCACAGAGTTCCCCCTTTACATCTGAATCCACAGAGTTCTCCCTTTACATCTGAATCCACAGAGTTCCCCCTTTATATCAGAGTCCACAGAGTCCCATTTTTACATCTGAACTCACAGAGTTCCCCTTTTACATCTGAATACGCAGAGCCCCCCTTTTCATCCGAATCCACAGAGTCCCCCTTTACATCTGAATCCACTAGTCCACCTTTACATCTGAATCCACAGAGTCCCACTTTACATCTGAATCCGCAAAGTCCCCCTTTACCTCTGAATCCTCAGAGCCCCACTTTACATCTGAATCCACAGAGTCCACCTTTACATCTGAATCCACAGAGTTCCCCTTTACATCTGAATTCACAGAATCCACCTTTACATCTGAATGCACAGAGTTCCCCCTTTACATCTGAATCCACAGAGTTCCCCCTTTACATCTGAATCCAGAGTTCCCCCTTTACATCTGAATCCACAGAGTTCTCCCTTTACATCTGAATCCACAGAGTTCCCCCTTTACATCAGAGTCCACAGAGTCCCATTTTTACATCTGAACTCACAAAGTTCCCCCTTTACATCTGAATCCGCAGAGCCCTCCTTTTACATCTGAATCCACAGAGTCCCCCTTTTACATCTGAATCCACAGAGTCCCCCTTTTACATCTGAATCCACAGAGCCCCCCTTTTACATCTGAAGCCACAGAGTTCCCCTTTTACATCTGAATCCATAGAGTCCCCTTTTACATCTGAATCCACAGAGTTCCCCCTTTACATCAGAGTCCACAGAGTTCCCCTTTTACAGATTCTAATGCTCTGCAGATTCTAATGTAAGGGAGAACTCTGGGAACTCTGACATAGGGGATGCTCTGGGAACCCTGATTTAAGGGGGAACACTGAGAACTCTGATGTATGGAGAGGACTCTGGTGTAAGGGGGAACATTGCAGCCTCTGGTGTTAAGAGGAACTCTGATGTAAGGGTCCTCTGAGAACCCTGATTTACCTTAGTGTACTCACTCAGAGGCAGGAGAAAGAATGGGGAGGGGGGGAGAGACTTCAGTCACAGACAGGGATGCATGGTGAGCTCACTCACCCCTTGGCAGTCAGCACCTCTCATCTAGGTGTATCTGTGGCTGCTGCGCTTCAAATTTATGGCCCCCACTTTCCTTTTCTAAGGCACAGTGCCAGGGACTGGAGTGTGGGCAGACACAGAGGGGTAGGAGTGGGAGGAAGAGGTGCAGATCGATCCCTCTCTCCTCTCCCATCTGTATGTGTGTGTGTGTGGGGGAATTGTTAGTGCTAGCTTTGGGCAGTGTGAGAGAGAGTGTAACAGACACTTCTGGCTTAGCCAACTACAACCAGCAACTCTGCTGGGAGGTCATAGTCCAGTGTGAATAATGTGTCCGGGTTTCAGACAGTCTGAAACCCAGCGACACGGTTCCAAACCCGAACGGTCCGGACAGGTGGCAACCCTAGTGGTGATTTTAGCCACAGGCTTACTAAGGCCTATCTGTTATTAGCCCTTCCTTTTGTGCAACTTACCTCCTTTAGCTGTATACAGCAGATTTCTGTGTCTGTGATGTCACTCCTCCTCCTGGTTGAATTTCAAAATTCTCTGACTTCCTGTTTTCTTCCTTTTCCAGTCCTGATACTACATGTCCCATTATCCTTTAAACCTCTGTTGCTTCAGGACGGGCTATGGGAGTCACTTGTACCACTATAAATGTGTTAAATCTCTTCCTGTGTCATTCCTGTCTTGCAGCATGCCAAAGAAAAATGGCTTACTGCAAGACTAGATAGGAAGGACTATGGGAGGTTATCATGAAAGTGTTTCTTTCATACAGTATGTAAATTATTCACTTCACAGAGAGCAGGGTTCTGGGAGGGTGGAGTCTGAGGGGTGGTAGCATCTACGTTGTGGCCAAGCCTGACATGCAGAGGGAAGGCCTCTCGTACAGCCCCAGCCCGGAGACCACTGAAGTTGCGACAGAGGCAGCGAGAATGCGGTGAGATATGAGTGCCTGTGTAGTCTTCCACTGGAAGTAGTAATGCATAGCAGGTGCATCACTAGAGCTGGAACAGCAGATGTCAGCAGGCCTGGGCTGGTGGGCAGCAGGCAGCAGTAGACAGCATTTGATATCAGGTGCAGGAAGACTCATGGCCCACAGTAGAGGAAGCTCCAGCAAAAGCTAGGCAGGTGCATGCAAGGCAAGATGAGAAACTGGATGCTAGGTCAGACAACCCAGGTCGGCAACAGACGGTCAGGTAAAGGCATACATGGCAGGCAGGGAATAGTCAGGGTACAGGCAGAGGTTGACAACACGAGATCAGGCAGATGGACAGAAGGCAGGGCAAGATCCAGTGTCAAGCCAAGGTCAGGGCAGGTAGTGTTCAAGCGAAGTAAGGAGTAAGCTGGATCAAACACAGAAGTCAGCAGAATCAGATTCAGGAACACGGATACAGCTTCAGATCAGACAGCAATGGACTAGTGCAGCTTCTGCACTTATATAGGTCATTTGGCGACAGTGTCAATGGCAAATACAGGCGCGCATGCACATAGGCTTGCGCATCTTATATATTTTGTGCGCCTGTGCCCGGCAAAACGGGCATCCGCAGGCCACGCCTGCACATTTGCATTTGCCTCAGAACTTCAGCTGTGCTATGACCAGCATATCCCTGAAAAGTGGGATTCTCCCTGTTCACACTGGTCGGCATATTTAACATGGTAGGATTGAATTCTAATTGTGATTTATTCAATTCTGCCCAGCAGTGACATGGCTAGCTTTCAGAACAGGCTGTGTATGAATGGGTTTCCCTCTTAAATAATGCTGTGATATATGAGGTGGGACTTGGGAGGTTTGGACTCTTCCCGTAGGTGTGACTGGGTGGCATTGAATGCTAATTAGTATGTATTCAATCCCACCCACCATCAGAGCTGTGAAGGAAGTTACATCATTTGCAGAGTCTGAAAGACTACAGAGGGGTATGTTATAGACTCTAGCTGCTGCAGGAAGTGGTTGTGAAAGGGACAGAGTCTATCAGCAGGATATACAGAGTGTTACATGATACAAAGCCACAACTAAACCCATAATATCAGGGGATCTGCAGACAACAGAGCAACATGGTATAGAGGCTGTGGCATCTTCAGCTTTCATATTCATATTCGGGGGGGAGTGAGTACACCCCTAAGTAAAAATGTCCAAATTGGACCCAAAGTGTCAATATTTTGTGTGTCCACCATTATTTTCCAGCACTGCCTTTACCCTCTTGGGCATGGGCATGGAGTTCACCAGAGGTTCACAGGTTGCCACTGGAGTCCTCTTCCACTCTTCCATGACAACATCACGGAGCTGGTGGATGTTGGAGACCTTGCACTCCTCCAACTTCCATTTGAGGATGCCCCACAGATGCTTAATATGGTTTAGGTCTGGAGACATGCTTGGCCAGTCCATCACCTCTACCCTCAGCTTCTTTAGCAAGGCAGTGGTTGCTCTGCTTCAGTATGTCACAGTACATTTTGGCATTCATGGTTCCCTCAATGAACTGTAGCTCCCCAGTGCCGGCAGCACTCATGCCGCCCCAGACCATGACACTCCCACCACCATGCTTGACTGTAGGCAAGACACACTTGCTTTGCCTGTACTCCTCACTTGCTTGACACCATCTGAACCGAATAAGTTTATCTTAGTCTCATCAGACCACAGGACATGCTTCCAGTAATCCATGTCATTAGTCTGCTCGTCTTCAGCAAACTGTTTGCAGGCTTTCTTGTGCATCATCTTTAGAAGAGGCTTCCTTCTGGGACAACAGCCATGCTGACCAATTTGATGCAGTGTGCGGCGTATGGTCTGAGCACTAACAGTCTGACCCCTCCACCCCTTCAACCTCTGCAGCAATGCTTGCAGCACTCATATGTCTATTTCCCAAAGACAACCTCTGGATATGATGCTGAGCACGTGCACTCAACTTCTTTGGTTGACCAGGGCGAGGCCTGTTCTGAGTGGAACCTGTCTTGTTAAACCACTGTATGGTCTTGGCCACCGTGTTGCAGCTCAGTTTTAGAGTCTCAGGCACTCTTTTTATAGCCTAGGCCATCTTTATGTAGTGCAACAATTTTTTTTTTTCAGATCCTCAGAGAGTTCTTTGACATGAGGTGCCATGTTGAACTTCCAGTGACCAGTATAATGCCCCGTACACACGGTCGGATTTTCCGATGGACAATGTCCGATCGGAGCGTGTTGTCGGAAATTCCGACCGTGTGTGGGCGCCATCGGACATTTTCCATCGGATTTTCCGACACACAAAGTTGGAGAGCAGGATATAAAATTTTCCGACAACAAAATCCGATCGCGTCAATTCCGACCGTGTGTGGCCTGTTCCGACGCACAAAGTGCCAGGCATGCTCAGAAGAAATTCCGACACAGGACAGCTCGTTCTGGTAAACTTAGCATTCGCAATGGATACAGCACTTTCGTCACGCTGCAATGTTAAAAATGGTTTAATACAGCGCACTCTCTTCTTCTTTATAATGTGACAAGAATTAAGTAGTTTTGCTGCTCATATTCACACACACTTCTCACAAACTTTTATTTGTGTTTTTTTAGTGGGATTCCCTCAATATATTGTTATTAGTTGTCACATCTGACAGTTTTATATATTTTTTTTTTTTTTTTTTTTTTTTTATTTTAAGCCTTTTTTTTTCTTTAATGTTTGGATTTTTTCCAAGGCTGATCTTTGTTCAATGTTATTTTTATTTTTACTCCAGAATATTTTTGTGTGTGTTTTGTGTGTCAAGTTACCACAACACCATTGATATCTTTTATTATTTAATCTCCAGGAGATTGTTTGTTGTTGGTGTCCCTTGTTCATTTCACATTGTGTATTTGAAATGTACCTGAATCCTCACAAACCAACTGTCCTTTTTGAAGTAAAACACATAGGAGAGTATAATTCAAAACAAAAATCCTTTATTAAGGGATCAGAACCAAAGAGAAAGGCAACACTGGATCAACATGAGAAATTAGTGAAGCCTGGGACCCCCACGGCAGACATCAATTCTTAAACATCAAAATTGGTGGCCTGAGGAGTCCATATCTAAGGGAGGGCAGTCTGGTCCGGGATTCACAGAGACTCGGATAGCAGCAGATGACATCTGTGTCCCCAGGCTGTGGTACCACAAGAGGCTGCATCTTTTGGCCGACCAGACTGGATCCAGGGCAATCACTGTCTGGTCTTCCTTCCACGATTCCTTCCGGGCTGTGGCTGTGCAGTTGGAGATGTGGCAGGAGGAGGAGTAGGACCTGGAGGAGGAGGAGGACTGGGGGGACCTGGAGGAGGACTGGGGGGACCTGGAGGAGAGGGAGCAGGAGGAGGTGGAGGACCTGCAGGAGGAGGAGGAGGACCATCCCAAAGATGTGTGTGAGGTGTAATTTGGCCCCTCATACCTTTCTCCAGAGCCTCTGATATGAGGGCCTCACACATGGCTTTTTGGCCCTCCTCCATCCTCTGCATTTTATATGCTATGAATGCAGCAATGTTCTCCTGCATGGTGTGGGGTGCTCCCAGGACCTCTGTAGCCCTCCAAAAGAATGCTATAGCTGCCTCCTCTAGGGTACT
The DNA here is from genome assembly GCA_037952925.1 of Lithobates clamitans. Classification (NCBI taxonomy): domain Eukaryota; kingdom Metazoa; phylum Chordata; class Amphibia; order Anura; family Ranidae; genus Lithobates; species Lithobates clamitans. The sequence continues at coordinate 15,701,379 of JBBGZY010000239.1, read as the reverse complement.
CATCCTACTGCCACTTTCTGTTTTCAGGGGGGGTGGAGGGACCTTGATATCAGCCAGCCGGCTCGGCCCGGCCACCTCCTGGCTGAGACTTCCCTGTGTATGAAAAAGGGACATGGTTTTAGTTTTTGCATCATCAATCACAATCCTAAAATAGTACTCCCAACTAACATTTAGTTAACATCATTGATTGTACAAGCAGAAATATTTAGAGGAATGCTATACCTGGCTCAACCTGGGCTCCTCCACATATGGCCTGGAAGGCCCAGGTTGGGCATCAGAAGCCTCAGCCGGGGGGGGAAGGAAGCGTGGAAGGAAGACTTGAGAGGGATGGCCTGGGTTCATTCTGGCCTGCCAGAAAGTGCAGCCTGTCGTAGCACAACATCCTGGGGACATCTGCTGCTCCGGATCTCTGTGAATCCAGGACTTTCTTGCGCTCCCTCAGATATGTGCTCCTCAGGCCACCAATGAAAATCTTTAAATAAGTGATGTCTGCCATGGGGATCACCTGCTTCACAATTTCACACAATTGCTCCAGTGCTGCCTTCCTCTTTGCTTGGTTCTTGAAATGGGGGTGGGTAATCTCCCACAGACAGGGCAGCTCACTTAGCATATCTATGAATACTGACATGAAGTCAGTATCTTTCATTAAGATATCCATGTTCACTGCAAGACTCAACACAAGACAAAGCCTAATGTCAGACAAAACTCTCCTAATCAATATAGGCCTCAATCTAGAAGCAGTATTGGCACAAGTTTGTCTCTTACCTTCGTTCTTATGATCGGCGCGTCCAATGCTCCTTCCTCAGCTCACAGATCGTACGTAATACGCACGCGTGTTATGCTTTATACACACTGCGCATGCAAGTAACTCCGCCCGCCCCTGACGTTCTTTCTAGTCTATTCCCCGCCCCTTTTCGTTCGGCGCAGTGGGGGAAGAGCATGATGGCGGAGTTACAGCAGGTGCGTGCTAATTCTAGCAACAAGGAGGAGGAGGAGGAAAGCCGGATCCAGGCACATCCCGATCCAGAAGGAGACGTTTTAAGGCCACAAATATGTCGTTTGGGGAGATGTTGGAGATGGTCGATATCATGAGGAAGTCCGACTATGACGGAAAGTATGGGCCTTACTCCAACTCCAATATCCGAAAGGCCAAAATCATGGCGAAAGTAGTCAGGAGTCTTGAGAGGAATTTCGGGGTACGAAGATCTAAAGATCAGCTCAGGAAGCGGTGGTCGGACCTGAAGTTGAGAGAGCCAGAGCAGTACCGAAAGATCCGGAGAGTGCTGCAAAAAAGTAAGTAGTTGTGCTGTGTTCCTATTCTTTCTGTCTTTATTACGTTCGTTCTGCTCCATATGCTTGTAGTAATTGTAACGTTTAAAAAAGTCAACTTTAATGTTCATGGGCCCATTATTCGTTCGTATCAAACATTTTTCTTTCGGCCTCTAGAACACCATTGTTTAGGCCATATGCATTTTCACACATTTTTGGGGGCCTACTTGGATGCCAAATATTTGTTTGTGTAGATGGGTTTGTTACTAGAATGAAATGCCAACTAGATTGTGTGTAAGGAGAGGACACTGAGCAGCTGTTTTCACATCTGGACACTAGTGCACTAGTGTGGGACCCCAGAACACCATTTTTATTAGGGGGGGCACACAGGTGCTCCAGTGTATACTATAGGGGGGGCTACATCTGTGAAGCTTGTACCAAACAGGTAAAGTATTGCAGCTTGACAAAGGACACTAAAAAATATACATCTTGGAACTCGGCTAAAATAGACAATTGTACCCCACTTCCAAGCAATGTTTCCTATTTCTAGCTCTGCCATCAAATATCTGTGTGCTAATTATACCATTTTTGTTTTACATAGGGGAGAAAAGACTCGGAGGACACCCCTCATCCCAGGAGAACACAGACCCCCCACCTCTGGAAGAAGGGGAGATACCGCAAACCCAAGAAGCTGAGCAGGAGGAAGAAGAAGATGTGGTGGAGATTGACACCACAACAGGTGAGTGTCTGCGACCACAGGCTCAGGTAAAAGAGATGGATGTTGGCAGATTTTTGAGACCTTTTTTTTTGTTCTTTATCTCTTTTTAGGTGATCGTGATGTGAGGGAGAGAGAACGTTTTACATTTGAAAGTGCTCAGATACTAATCGGGGAGATCATGGGGTGTAATCTCCAATTGCAAAACATCCAGCAACAAATCAGTGATGTTATTAAAAAAAATAATAACATCATTGATGTTTTGGGGCGAATTTAAACCCCACAAAATCACCTGTTTTATCGTGGTCCAATCTTACCAAAATTTTTTATATGTTTAGAAAAGCCAAATTTGGAGGATGCACACAGTGTGCCAACATGTGCTATCTGCCATCACGGAAGCTCAATGGACGCGTTTTGGGGGTGCAACCCCTTCCTCAATTATAAAGTAGCATTGAGGAAGGGCTTGCTCCCCCAAAACACGTCCCTTGATCCCCCCTGATGGCAGATAGCACATGTTGACATTCGTAAATTGGTGTGCATCTTCCAAATTTGGCTTTTCCAGGGGTGATTTCCCCCCATCTGAACGCTATATCAAACCCAGTTCCTAAATACTGATGTCTGATATAGCCTTCAGGTTTTACCATATGTGAACTTTGTAAGTTCAAGTTTTTTGGCTTTCTTGTTGGTTTTACACAGGCCTGTTTTATCTGAAATGTATATTTCGATTTTTGATAATGCCACTGCAAACATTGTTATACAACAAACATGTTGGTTTGTTTTAAAAACCTTTCGTAAATGCACATGTGATTGTGCAGGTATAAAAAAGTGCCTTACTCAAGAATGTGTGGATTATTGTCTCAACACTACAACACTTTTGGGGTGATGTAATTGCTGTTTTATGGAAAAATGGGGGTTATTTCCTAAGGGCAAATACACTTTGCACTACAAGTGCAGGTTCAGTGCAGTTGCAAGTGCACTTGTAGTGAAATGTGTTTTTGCATTTAGGAAGTACCAGCCAACACTGTTTTTTATAAGGTTACCCAATCACGACATTTTCTGCACTCAACACATTTCTGTCAGGGTCAGCTAAAACAAACACAAGCAGTAAATGTCCACCAAGAATTCCTTTTGGTTGTTTTTTATTTGAAAAAGGTGTCACAGATTGTCTGGCATATTGATAGCCCCCCTACCCGCAAAGAACTCCAGGTAGCGTAACTGGACATCACGGGCATTCATGGAGGGCAAGCCAGGACGGCCACTTTCAAGCCCTGTCAGTGTTGATGGATTTGGGATTCCGGCCTCAGGCTCAACTGAGCCAGCATAGTTGGCTGAATGTTTTCGTAGAAAATTATGGAGAATACAGCAGGCAAGTATTATATGGTTCAGTTTATACTCCGCCATATGGATGGGTGTCAGAAATAATCGGAACCGGCTGGCCAGGATTCCAAATGTGTTCTCCACCACTCTTCGGGCTCTGGCCAGCCGGTAATTAAAAACCCTCTGTTCCGGGGTGAGGGTCCTCATCGGGAATGGCCACATCAGGTGGTCCCCCAGCGCAAATGCTTCATCAGCAACGAACACAAATGGGAGACCTTCAACATTGTCCTCTGGAGGTGGCAAGTCCAAGCTGCCATTCTAGAGACGCCTGTAGAACTCTGTCTGGGCGATCACTCCACCATCGGACATCCGGCCATTCTTCCCCACGTCCACATACAAGAACTCGTAGTTAGCCGACACCACCGCCAACATCACTATACTATTAAACTCCTTGTAATTATAATAGTACGACCCCGAGTTGGGTGGTGGGACGATGTGGACGTGTTTCCCATCAATTGCCCCTCCGCAGTTAGGAAAGTCCCACTGCTGGGCAAAGTGGGAGGCCACAGTCTGCCATTCCTGTGGCGTTGAAGGAAACTGTTGAGGAAAAAACAATAAACATTACTATTTTTTCAAAGATACATGGCAAGCAGATTATACACAAATTATGGGGCAACCTCCAGATAGCATTTACTAAGGGGAATTTAACAACAACAAAGTATAAGGTACACCTATCATATTCCCCCTCCCCCCCTCTCATGGGCCATTTCTAACATTATAGGGGGGGGAACTCTTGGAAAGGTAACCCTCTTCACTTCATTGAGAGATGAATGCCTAAATACAGGGTATTACTTGGAACAGCCCCTCCTTAGTTACACTATTGGCAGCCCACTGGACAGGTAAGAAGTGTCATAATACAAAGATATAAATACACACTGTACACATTTGAGCACATTTGAACATTCTGCTATTACCTATCAAGATAATAATAGGATACAAAAACTTTAAACAGTACCATTGGAAAGTATACAGGCAGGCCCTTGCACTACATGCTTTGGGGAATTCATCCATAAATCTGAGCACTAAAGAGATGGGTATAGTGTGTATGGGATTGGCAAAGTCAGCAGATAGATGATTGAGGATAGAGAATTGGGATCAGCTGACTTAGCAGTTGGGGGAGGGAGGGTTACAAAAAATTTGGGGACACCACAAAAAAAGCCTCTGGCACTCTGCCTGAATTTAAAGCTAAAATAACATTTCCAAACATTTTAGGGGGTGTTTGGGGTAAAGCACTACTATGGAGCTGATAAAATACATTGTTAAGTGACTACATGAGGTGAATATAGGGCAGGAGACACCATGCTGGAGAGGTTATTGAAGGGCAAATATGTATGAAGGACCTAAAATAATAATTACATAAAAATCCAGCATGCATGAGGACAAAGGGGACATTCGCAGCATATTACAATCATGGTAATTAGGGAATGAGGAAAGAAATACAATATATTAGCAAACATTCAATACAATAAAATGTGATATAAAAGGATAAAAATCTTACCTTCATATACTCCTTCTGCAGGACCTGGATGATGGTAGAACAGGTCTCTGGGATAATGATCCCCAGAGCCTGGGGGGAGATGCCTGTCGAGAACTTTAAGTCCTGCAGACTTCTCCCTGTGGCCAAATACCGCAAGGTAGCGACCAACCTCTGCTCCGGAGTGATGGCTTGCCTCATGCAGGTATCCTGCCTGCTGATATAGGGGGTCAGCGAAGCCAACAAACGGTGAAACACGGGGTCCGTCATCCGGAGAAAGTTCCTGAAATCATCAGGATTATTCTCACGGATCTCACGGAGCATAAGGCATATGACAGAACTGGTCACGCTGAAGCAACCAATTCTTGGTCCATGAACTCCTCCCCACCCTGTTCATGGACTGGACTTGTGTCAAGGTCAGGACCCCAACACCAAGCCCCCGCACAGCACGAACTCTACGAGGAGTACGCATACGAAACATGGCTAGAAAACGGTCGGCTGCTCAGAACGAAGTAACAGAACGCACTGAAGAACAGCAAGGCCTGTGAAGAGCGACCTGAAAACCAGTAACGAAATAACAAGAATACAGTGACTAAAGTCACGCGGAACTTGCTTGCACGCACTGAAGAGCAGATACAAACCCACAAGCACAAACTGAACGGCAGAAAACGATCTGAAAGCCACGAGTCTGAAAAAGCGCGAATCGTCTCTCACCAAACTTTTACTAACACGAGATTAGCAAAAGGAGCCCAAAGGGTGCCGCGCTTGGTTCTGAACCGGTCTTTTCTAGTCTCGTCGTACGTGGTGTACGTGACCGCGTGGTTGTCGATCGGAAATTCCGACAACTTTGTGCGACCGTGTGTAGGCAAAACAAGTTTGAGCCAACATCCGTCAGAAAAAATCCTAGGATTTTGTTGTCGGAATGTCCGAACAAAGTCCGACCGTGTGTACGGGGCATTAGAGGGTGAGAGCGATAACACCAAATTTAACACACATGCTCCCCATTCACATTTGAGACTTTGTAACACTAACGAGTCACATGACATCGGGGAGGGAAAATGGCTAATTGGGCCCAATTTGGACATTTTCACTTAGGGATGTACTCTTGTTGCCAGCGGTTTAGACAATAATGGCTGTGTGTTGAGTTATTTTGAAGGGACAGTACATTTACACTGTTATACAAGCTGTACACTCACTACTTTACATTGTAGAAAAGTGTCCTTTCTTTAGTGTTGTCACATAAAAAGATATGATTAAATATTTACAAAAATGTGAGGGGTGTACTCACTTTTGTGAGATACTGTGTGTATATATATATATATATATATATATATATATATATATACAGTATATATATATATATATATTTCAAAAATAGCATGAATAGAATGCACTCCAGAGGTCTTGTTAGAAGGAGAGATGTTAGCTGAACATTGCAGCTGCAGGCGGCCACTTAGATTCAGAGTGTAATTGTTCTTTCAAAGTTGGGCTAACATACATGCTCTTCAATGCCACCTATCAGTGCCACCCATTGCTCATCAATGCCACCTATCAGTGCCTCCGCATCAGTGCAGCCTATTAGTGGCCATCGATGCTGCCTATTAGTGCTCAATGCACATCAGTGCCGCCTATCACTGCTCATCAATGCAGCCTATCAGTGCCACCTATCAGTGCTCATCAATCCCACCTATCAGTGCCCATTAGTGACTCCTATCAGTGCAGCTCAACAGTGCTCATCAATGCTGCCTATCAGTGCCCACCAGGGCAGCCTATGAGTGCTGCCTATCAGTGTTCATCAATGCTGCCTATCAGTGCCCACCAGTGCAGCCTATGAGTGCTGCCTATCAGTGCTCATTGATGCTGCCTATCAGCACCACCATTCATTGCTCATCAATACCACCTATCAGTGCCTCTTCATCAGTGCAGCCTATCAGTGGCCATTAATGCTGCCTATCAGTGCTCAATGCCCATCAGTGCCACCTATCAGTGCCCATAAATGCTGCCTGTCAGTGCCCATTAATGCTGCCTGTCAGTGCCCATTAATGCTGCCTATCAATGCCCATTAGTGCCTCCTATCAGTGCTCAACAATGCTGCCTATATCAGTGCAAATTAGTGCCTCATATCAGTGCTCATTAATGCTGCCTATCAGTGCCCATTAATGCTGCCTATCAGTGCCCATTATTGCCTCCTATCAGTGCTCATTAATGCTGCCTATCAGTGCCCATTAGTGCCTCCTATTAGTGCCCATTAATGCTGCCTATCAGTGCCCATTAGTGCCTTCTATCAGTGCCCAATAGTGCCTCCGATCAGTGCTCATTAATGCTGCCTATAACAGTGCAAATTAGTGCCTCATATCAGTGCCCATTAATGCTGCCTATCAGTGCCCATTAATGCTGCCTATCAGTGCCCATTAATGCTGCCTATCAGTGCCCATTATTGTCTCCTATCATTGCTCATTAATGCTGCCTATCAATGCCCATTAGTGCCTCCTATCAGTGCCCATTAGTGCCTTCTATCAGTGCCCACTAGTGCCTCCATTTCCCGATAGAACACCTGGTAGTCCTCTCTCCCCTCCTTCCTCTCTCACACGGGATGGGAGAGGAGACACATCCGATGATCTCCTTCTCCCCACCCCCCCTCCCGCCACCACCACCGCCGCTGCTCTCCTTCTGTGTGTGTACCGCGGGAAGTCAAATATGAAGATAAGAAGCTCACACTTCCCATGATACACACAGGAGGAGAGCGACAGCGGTGGTGGGGGGAGAAGGAGCAGATCGGCTGTGTCTCCTCACCAATCGCGTGCGAGAGAGGAAGGAGGGGAGAGAGAACTACTAATGCTGGCTCTGACATCACTGGTTGCTAGATGCCAGGCAGCTCTAGCAACCAGTGGCCAGGAGTAGAATCAGGTGGAGGAGGAGCCAGAGCCAGCACTACGGTAGCTCAGTCCATCCCTGTCCCCTGCATTCCAGACTGTGGCCAGTTCCAGTGTCCATTTATTTTAATTGGGGGGGCACATGGGGGGCACAGTATAATGTTGGGGAGATGGCCCCCTCTGCCCCCCTAGTGACGCCACTGTATAGAGGTATCTATGCTTGGATTGATCATTCCATTCAGTTTTAGTGAAAAGAAAGTTGGAGTTTAGCTTTAAGGCAGTTCTCTTAGCTAAAGTTGAGGACTTGAAAACTTTTAACCCCTAAAGCATTTGGGTTGAAAAACTATACAGGCAATAAGTGGTAGGAGAAAAATATGGATGAATAACAATAATGCAACTGTTGACACATGTTTTGTTGTCCTTAGTAACTAGTCAGACATGTTCTTCTATTTCCTTCCAAAGGAAAGGTTAGATGGATTATCTAATAGTCAATATTTTCTAATAGTCATAATAATATCTGCTCACTTAGGTACCCACTTCTTTGCATTGTTGATTGATGTGTTTTTAATTGTAATCAGTGGAAATGCCAATGCATCAAGATGTGCATAAACATGCGTCGGTATACATTATGACGTGCATTGACATTAAATTCATCAAAATTGCAACATGCATTAAAAATGCATGTTATCGCACGTTGATATGTATTTTGGTGTATTTTGATATTTTATTGAAAAATACATCAGAAGGTAACATGCCTTTGTGTATTAAAAAGATAACCAACTAATTTTCAATTTTTTTGTAACGTAATCATGCTGGAGGTGTTTGATGAATGTCAGAACACAACTCAAATTATACCTTAGGCTTCAACCTGATGGAGATCAGTTTAGGTACCTGTCAAATCTAAATCTAACATGAGCTGGAAAAAACTAACCTAAGCCCGACATCCCAAATATGTAAAAAATGTTCTGCTTATGCCAAAAAATGTAAGAGACAGATATCTCACATTACCTAATTCACTATATAAATTTAGCTTCACCTAATTGTAATAATAATAGTGACATTGGATTTACTAATGCTGTAAAAAAGTTAGATGGTGCAATTCAAACAACCAAAGTCTTTAGAAGCAGATGAACAAAGGAAGATGTGCTGCCTGTTTACTGAGGTCTTCATTACTTTGTACATTTGTAATTTTGAATAATCACAGCCAATCATTTTTTTTGCATGGCACAAAATATTACTCTGCTTATAAAAAACAATGTTTCCAAAATATACCTTAGTATAGATCAGGCTATAATGTATTTCTACTTTTGCAGTCACATTTGAGAAAACCTCTCTATCGGTTTGTTATGTGTTCCCATTTATATAGCATACCTAGGAAAAATTAAATATTTCTTATATGTTTCTGAGAAATGGGAAGGGGAGTGTTAGATGTACTAGCAGTTTAAATACAGTAACAAATTGAATCTGAACTCCAGCTAATACTTTATATTCAGTTACAGCAAACTGTTTTTTCCTTTCCTAAAAGCTGATTATTTTAAGCACCCCTGCCTGTCATAAATGACCTGTCTCATCCCTGGAACTGCAAGAGAGCTTTTCTGTTGAAGAAAAAAAATTTGCTGGCTGGTTCACCATAGAAAATAGAAGAAAGAAAGCCTAAAAACGGAAACAAATACCACCATTGAATCTAAGAATTGGTAAGCTGCAGTATAAAACATGTTTGCTTTTGGGATTAATAATACTTTAAGTCAAATAACCTCAGACAAATGTACCTCTGATTTTTCTGTTTTTCTTAAAATCCTAAACTTTAGGTATTTTGCCAAAATTGTTTTTAAGTGATTGTAAAGCTTACATTCTTTTTTTTTTCATTTACCAGTTCCAGACCAGCTGCCGCAGTTATACTGCGGCAGGTTGGCTCAAATGGGGGAAGCATCGTAGCTGTACGTCGGGCGCTCAGCTGCCTAGGGGGCCTTGACGATCAGATTTACTTCAGAACCAATCAGTCTCCAGGCCCAGGCCAATGATTTCTGGCCTGGACCTGGTGATCAGTTCTGGTGAATTAACTCCTTCCCCTGCCTGTGTAAGTGTAAAGACAGGCCGGGGAAGTGATGTAATCTCCCCTCGTGGAACTCTTTTTCCGTTCCAGAGAGAGGAGAGTAGACATCTCACAGTAAGTTGCACAAACACTACACTAACACCAGTACACGTAGGTACACTTGTTACCCCCTGATCGCCCCCCAGTTAACCCCTTCACTCCCTGTCACAGTGTCACCCAATGCAGTTTTCATATTTTTCTTTGATCACTGTATTTGTGACACTAATCAGCGTTAGGGTACTTAGTAGTAGGTCCAGATAGGTCTGGGGAACCCCCCAATAAAGGTTTAACCCCTTGATCACCCCCCAGTTAACCCTTTCACTCCCTGTCACCAGTGATCACCGTATTATTGTTACGGGTAACGCTGGTTAGTTTGTTATTTTTTTATAGCGCCAGAGTACCCACTGTATCTTACCTAAATAAAGGTTTAACCCCCTGATCACCCGGTGGGTGATATCAGTTAGGTTTTAGTGTCAGTTAGGGTCTGAGTCACCCCAGGCAGCGTCAGATCAGTAGCGCTAACACCCACGCACGCAGCATATACCTCCCTTAGTAGTATAGTGTCTGAATGGATCGATATCTGTGATCTGATCAGAGCTATATTAGCATCCCCAATAGTTTAGGGTTCCCAAAAATGCGTTAGCGAGATCAGCCCAGATACCTGCTAGCACCTGCGTTTAGCCGCTCCGCCCAGCCCAGCCCACCCAAGTTTAGAATCAATCGATCACTGTCACTTACAAAACACTAAACACGTAACTGCAGCATTCGCAGAGTCAGGCCTGATCCCTGCGAACTCCAACAGTTTTTTTGGTAGCATTTAAAACAGTCACGGACAGTCAGGTGCTCTCCTTTCCTGTGAGTCACACTAGTGTACCAGTAAATTTAGAGGCCAAAATGTCCAATCGAAGGTACACTAATGAAGAGGCCTACACATTTCTGAGCCTGACAGATGAGGGTAAAGAGGAAGTCACCCATCTGTCCGATTCCGCCTCAGAATACAAACCAGTAGACAGCAGTGGCACCCTGACAGATACCTCTGACGATGGAGTAGTGGTTCCTGCCAAGGTCAGGTGTACCTGACCCCGTTCCTCTGCTGTTGTTGGGGTGCAAGAACCGCAGGGCTCTTGTATGGAGCAGAGAGCCAGTACTAGTGCCGCTCATCCTTCTGGTGAACTGGCAAGCACCAGTAGCCTGTAACACGTGGTGACGTGGCAAGTCCCATAAGTGCAGTTCAAGCTGGTGAGGTGGCTAGCACAAGTAGAGTCCTGCAGCCACCAAGAAGACAAAGACAGGCCCATCGAACCCATAGTGCCCTTCCTGCTGCATTTGCCAATCCGAATTGGGAGCCCACCACTTCTGCACCACCCGTACTTCCCCCATTCATTGGACAACCCGGAATTCAGGTGGAAACAGTTATTTTACGTCCATTGATTTTTATTCGCTGTTTTTCACAGAAGATCTTTATAGATCTGTTGTGGACCAAAGCAATTTGTATGCTGGTCAATTCATCTAGGCTAATCCCCAGTTGATCCTTGCCAGAGATTGGAAACCTATTACGGTTTCCGAATTTAAGACCTTCCTGGGCCTGTCCCTCCTTATGGGCATAGTTAAAAAGAGTGACTTGCGGTCATATTGGTCCACTGACCCAATTCACCATATGCCCCTGTTCTCTGCCTCCATGACCTGGACACGATACGAGCAGATCTTGTGGTTCATGTATTTCAATGACAATGAACTCTGTCATCCTCGGGGTGACCCTGGATACGATCGCCTCTACAAAATGAGGCCCCTCGTAAACCACTTCAACCAACAGTTTGCAGCCTTGTTTACTCCCGATCAAGTTGTCTGCTTTGATGAGTCTCTGATTTAGTTTTCTGGCCGCTTGCCTATCAAACTGTATCTTCCCAGCAAGCGTGTCAGGTATGGGGTCAAGATGTATAAGCTCTGTGACAGGGCAACAGGCTATACATATAGTTTTATGGTTTACAAGGGAAGAGATGGTTACGTAGAGCCAGACAACTGCCCAGACTACATAGGGAGCGCTGATAAGATTGTGTGGGACTTGGTGTCACCCTTATTCGGAAAGGGGTACCACTTGTATGTGGACAATTATTACACAAGCGTGCCATTTTTTAGTCACCTTTTTGATTGTGGAATTGGCGCATATGGCACAGTGCGATCTAATCGCTGGAGCTTCCCCCAACAGCTTGTAGAATCCTGACTTAGATGGGGGAGAGAGACTGCTTGAAATGTAATAATTTGTTAGCAGTGAAGTGGAGGGATAATCGGAATGTTTTTGTTCTGTCCTCCCTTCACACAAATACGACTGTCTAAATTCCTATGGCGACTGGTGTGTTATGAAACCCCTCTGTGTCCACGAATACAACCTTAACATGGGTGGGGTGGACCTCAATGACCAGTTGTTGGCGCTGTACCTATTTGCACGTAAGGTCAGATGCTGGTATAAAAAGTGTCTGTATATTTATTCCAATTGGCTCTGCTGAATGCAGCAGGTTTTCGGGGTCCTGTACGTGGTTAGACAAAAAGTCCCACACATGTGGTATCCCCATACTTAGGAGAAGCAGCAGAATGTATTTTGGGGTATTTTGGGGTATAATTCCACATATAACCATGCCATGTTTGAACAATATATAATTTAGCGACAACTTTGTGTAAAAAAAATAAATACATTTCCCGAAACTTGTGGCAAAATATATAATATTCCATGGACTCTACCTCTCAGCAATTAGCTTGAAGTGTCTTCTTTCCAAAATGAGGTCACTTGGGGGCAGTTTGTGCTATCTTGACATTTCATGGCCTCCAAAACTGTGATAGGTAGTGAGGAAGTGAAATCACCATTTTATGCCCTTAGAAAGCGTATATATGGGCACATATGCCCCAGTGCTGTTTCTTGGCCTAGGCCGACAAGGCCCAGGCCTAGGGCGGCACTTTGCGGGGGGGCGGCAAAAAGCCGCCACCCCCCCTGCATCAAAACAACCCCCCCAGACCCGTCTTTCCGAGTCCCGGCTCCCGTGGCCGCCTCCCGCACCAATACAGCAGCCAGCTTGCTATAGCCGGGCACTTGTGGGCAGTATGACGTGCTTGGCCGAGGGGGGGTGGGGGGGACGCAATCTGACTGGCAGAGGTGGAGCCTTATGCTCCGCCTACCCTCCTCCGTGCAGCTTTCTACACAGCATTGTCTCCCCGGTCCTGGGCGGGGTCTATCGAGGAGGAGGCGGCGGATAACGTTATCATCAACTCCCTAATTAGCCATGGGAGGGCCGGGATGGTGAATTCAGCAAAGCTAAAATACATCTTTGGAGGAGATCCAGAGACAGCTCATCCCACTGCAGGCAGTACGAGGCTCTCAGGATACCCCCTCTGATCGGGTAAATGGACATCCATCCTCCCCCATACATAGAATGCTCTCCAAGTAGTCAGGGTTCCCCCATACACTAACCCCCCCCACATATATATATATTTGAAGCTCTCATATACACTCCCCCCTCCATGCAGTCATACATTACCCCCCCATGCAGTCATACATTACCCCCCCTCCATGCAGTCATACATTACCTCCCCCCTCCATGCAGTCATACATTACCTCCCTCCCCCCTCCATGCAGTCATACATTACCCCCCCTCCATGCAGTCATACATTACCTCCCCCCTTCATGCAGTCATACATTACCTCCCCCCTCCATGCAGTCATACATTACCTCCCTCCCCCCTCCATGCAGTCATACATTACCTCCCTCCCCCCTCCATGCAGTCATACATTACCTCCCCCCTCCATGCAGTTATACATTACCTCCCCTCCCCCTCCATGCAGTCATACATTACCTCCCTCCCCCCTCCATGCAGTCTTTCATTGCATCCCCCCTCCATGAAGTCATACATTATCTCCCCATTACCTGTCAAAAACAGGTATCCGTTCCTCCCTCCCCCCTGAAAGGTGCCAAATGAGCCTAAAGAGAAAGGGGTGTGGTTTACAGATGATAGGGTGGGTCTTAAACAGGAAGGGGTGTGGCCTCGGCAGGAAGGGGTGGGCCGTATTTAAATTAGGGGGTGCATGAGTTTAGTCAGGCCTAGGGCAGCACAAGACCTAAATACACCATTGATATGCCCATGACATGTTTGAGCAACATATCATTTAGTGGCAACTTTGTGCAAAAAAAAAAAAAAAAAAGTTTGTCATTTTCCTGCAACTTGTGGCAAAATAACTCAACATGCCTCTCAGCAAATAGCTTGGGGTGTCCACGTTCCAAAATGGGGTCATTTGGGGGGGGGTTGTGCTATCTAGGCATTTTATGGCCTTCTAAACTGTAATAGGTAGTGAGGAGTGAAATCAAAAATTTACGCCCTTAGAAATCCTGAAGGCGGTGCTTGGTTTTCGGGGTCCTGTACACGGCTAGGCTCCCAAAAAGTCTCCCACGTGTGGTATCCCCGTACTCAGGAGAAGCAGCAGAATGTATTTTGGGGTGTAATTTCCATGACATGGCATGTGTGAGCAATATATCATTTAGTGACAACTTTGTGTACTTTATTTATTTTTTTTGTAATTTTTCAATCACTTGGGACAAAAAAAAATATTCAATGGGCTCAACATGCCTCTCAGCAATTTCCTTGGGGTGTCTACTTTCCAAAATGGGGTCATTTGGGGGGGGGGGGGGGTGTGCTGCCCTGTCATCTTAGCACCTCAAGAAATGGGGTAGGCAGTCATAAACTAAAAGCTGTGTAAATTCCAGAAAATGTACCCTAGTTTGTAGACGCTATAACTTTTGCGCAAACTAATAAATATACGCTTATTGACATTTTTTTTAACAAAGATATGTGGCTGAATACATTTTGGCCTAAATGTATGACTAAAATTGAGTTTATTGGATTTTTTTATAACAAAAAGTAGAAAATATAATTTTTTTTCAACATTTTCTGTCTTATTCCATTTATATCGCAAAAAATAAAAATCGCAGAGGCAATCAAATACCATCAAAAGAAAACTCTATTTATGGTAAAAAAAGGACGCAAATTTCGTTTTGGGTACAGCATTGCATGACCGGGCAATTACCAGTTAACCACTTCAGCCCCGGAAAAATTGGCTGCTCAATGACCAGGCCATTTTTTACGATACGGCACTGAGTCGCTTTACCGACAATTGCGTGGTTGTCCTTTTTTTCCCACAAATAGAGTGGTATTTGATCATCTCTGTGGTTTTTATTTTTTGCGCTATAAACAAAAAAGTGCGACAATTTTGAAAAAAACTATATTTTGTACTTTTTGATTGACAATTATACAGCGATCAGTGCTATAAAAATGCACTGATTACTGTATAAATGTCACTGACAGGGAAGGGGTTAACACTAGGGGGCGATCAAGGGGTTAACTGTGTTCTCTATGTGTGTGTGTTCTAACTGTGGAGGATGGGACTGACTATAGGAGATGAGAGATCAGCTCCTAGGAACTCACAATCTCTCTCTCCTCTCCTCACAGAACTGGGATGTGTGTGTTTACACACACACACATCCCTGTTCTGCCTCTCGTGCCTGCGATCACTCGTGGCCAGCGGTCATCGTGAGCATTGGCACCCTTGCTGTGCAGCGGGGGCGCGCGCCCCTGCTATCCCACTTATAGGCGCAGATGTATAGCTACAACAGTTTGCGGGATTGTGCTGACCTGCCGCAGTATGATAACGGCGGCTGGTCGGCAAGTGGTTTAAGCAGTGCAGTGCCAAATTGTAAAAAGTGCTCTGGTCATTGAGGGGACAATTCTTCCAGGGATGAAGTGGTTAAAATAATAAACATGTCACACTTACCTGCTCCGTGCAATGGTTTTGCACAGAGAGGCCCGATCTTTCTCTCCTAGGGTCTCCCACCAGTGCTCATGGTTCCTCCACCCCGCTGAGTGCTCTCATAGGAAGCCACTTCCTATAGGGGAACTTCTGCGTAGTCGATCCTGTGTCGGGCTATTTGCATATTTGCATCTATTCAGACGCAAAGCCCAGCTCTCTACCTACAGGTTTTGACTGACAACAGCAGAAGCCAATGGCCCTCATTGTTCTCAGCCAAGCCTGTGAGATAGGGAGATGGGAGAAGAACTGCTGCAGGTGTGCACAGTGCTGGATGAAGATAAGTTTTAGGTAAGTATTTGGGGGGAGGGTCATAGCTTTTTTGTTGTTGTTTAAACTTTAGCTTTTTATTATTGTACTGCGGCAGAATGGCACGGCTGGGCGAACAGACGTTATGTAACGTCACTTCGCCCTGTGGCCACTAGGGGGGCGCGCGCGAGCCGATGCGAGTGCCCGGCGATCGCGATCACCGACAGGCTCCCGCGATCGTTCGGGGCACACGGAGAACTGGGATCTGTGTGTGTAAACACACAGTTTCCGGTTTTCTGAGGGGAGAAGCGACTGATCGTCTGTTTATACAGAATATGAACAGTGATCTGTCATTTCCCCTACACAGTCCCCTCCCCTCTTCAGTTAGAACACACACTAGGGAACACAATTAACCCCTTGATCGCCCCCTAGTGTTAACACCTTCCCTGCCAGTGACATTTTTACAGTAATCAATGCATCGCTGTTAAAATGCCAGTGGTCCCAAAAATGTGTCAAACTTGTCTGATGTGTCCGCCATAATGTCACAGTCCCGATAAAAATTGCTGCCATTACTAGTAAAAAAAAAAAAAAATAATAATAAAAATGCCATAAAACTATCCCCTATTTTGTAGACGCTATAACTTTTGTGCAAACCAATCAATATACGCTTATTGTAATTTTTTTTACCAAAATATGTAGAAGAATACATATTGGCCTAAACTGAGGAAAAAAAATGTTTTTTTTATATGTTTTTGGGGGATATTTATTATAGCAAAAAGTATAAAATATAACGTTTTTTTCAAAATTGTCGCTCTTTTTTTGTTTATAGCGCAAAAAATTAAAACCGCAGAGGTGATCAAATACCACCAAAAGAAAGCTCTATACGTGGGAGAAAAAGGACGTTAATTTTGTTTGGGTGCAACGTCCCACGACCGCGCAATTGTCAGTTAAATTGACGCAGTGACGAATCGCAAAAATTGCTCTGGTCAGGAAGGGGGTAAAATCTTAAGGGGCTGAAGCGGTTCACGTGTACAAAAATAGGTATACAGAAGACTGACATATGTAGTGGTAGCTACCATGTTATAATTAGATCATATTAACCTAATACAGAGGTCTCAAACTGGCGGCCCTCCAGCTGTTGCAAAATGACAAGTCCCATGGTGCATTGCAAGGCTGACCATTACAAGCATGACTCCCACAGGCAGAGGCATGATGGGACTTGTAGTTGCGCAACAGCTGAAGGGCCGCCAGTTTTTTTTTTTTGTTTTTTTTTTGCCACATCAGTGTCCATTTTCGGGGTTTCAACTTTGCTGTTCAATACTTTCCCGACTCGTTACTCACATCATAGTGGCTTTTGTTACTCTTCTTTTTTTTTTGTTTTACAAATATCTTTTGATTAATCTTCATTCTTACAACATCACAGCATCTCTCATCAACAGTATCCGTTAGGTCGTATCTAGAGCCTCCCCTAACTTAAGTCCCCTTCCCTTCCCCACCCCACCTCCCCCAAACCACCCCACCTCCTCGAAGTCCTATATTTCTTTCATCCATGAACCTCCAAACTAGCTAAGTCAACACCCCCAATGGACACCACTCCTGTTGCATCTTACCCATCTCTGACTACTCCATGGGGACTACGTTAGCTGGGTCTATTAATTTCCCAAGACCTCTACAGCCCTTATTGAGCTTTTACATTTTTGCCACCCCTTCCATTTTTCCTCATACTCCTCCACTTCCACTTCCTCAGTGTATCTCAGATATTCTAAATTCTGGATTTCATTTGTTTTGTCATACCATTCTTGTAATGTTGGGCAGCTTTTCTCCTGCCAGTGTCTTACAATGAGACTTTTTGCTGCGTTCAACATTTGTGGTACGAGTGTTCCCAGATATGACTCGGTTGGCATTCTGAAAACATGAAATAGACATGCCCATGGATCGTCCGGGACCGCTATTTGGGTTATCCTGCCAGTTTGAGACCCCTGACCTAATAAGATGGCCATATAAATAGGGGTACGTCCAAATCACTATATCAATATAAAAAACATCAGATTGGTGCAGGCAGTCCACAACATTGTTTAAATGCTTATAAGCTAGACTGACATTAAAAAAGAACGAATAGAAAAAAGAAAAAAAGGAAGGAAGAAAAATACACACAATATCTAACCACTGAACAACACTACGTGTTTTAACAAAGGAAGGTCATGTCTACCATTGTCCTCAAAGATGCAAAATAAAATTACACACAGTGTACATTGTGAATTTTAAATACTTTCATACATGCTTAAAATGATTTTGTGACATAGCACAAAAATGTTCATAAGATGTACCCTATTTATAACTGTTAGTGAGGGTGCTGTATCCCTCCTCCGCTGGATCATTATCATTAGTTGGGCTGCAATTAGTATATGCATTGCTATAATGCGAAATTGGTTAGGGAAGCGTTCTAAAGAAATCCCTAGCAATGCTAATGCTGGGGAAGGTGGGGTTATAACACCCGTAAATGAGGAAACCAGTGTAAATATCGACTTCCAAAAACTGACTACTGACTTACAGTGCCACAAGATATGAAGTCGATTTCTGGATTGGCCACAATTCCAACATTCAGAAGATGAGTTGGAATACATTCTCGATACCCGGAAGAGCGTAGGTACCATTTATAGGCAATCTTGAAAGATAGCTACTGTTAAAAGTTTTTTTTATCTTAATGTAGAGAAGGCATTAAGGTAAAAAACATTTTACCATTGCAATCGTGGAGCTTAATTGTATCTACTAGAGTACTACAAACTGAAAAAGCTATTTAATTTATTATTAACATTCACAGCAAACTCACCCTCCATCCATATGTCCATGTTTTATTTTATTGAGAAATCACTTTGAAAAACACCCCTCTAGCATTTCTAGCCATGGCCATTTTGAGTAGAAACCAGGAAGAAACTTAAAAGATGTAAAAAAAAAAAAAAAAGGTTAAAAGAAGCAATATCCTTTCCTATCTACTTACTAATGTTAGCAGCATATGGATTAAGAATAATTAATGTTGATTGAGAGAGTTTAGTTCCACTTTCAAGAAACCTAAAACAAAACAGAGCTTCTGCTAGTATTAAGAGCAGGCATCTATAGGAGCATGCACACATTGGCTTGTGAAGTCCCCTTACATTTCTATTGGTCCATTACTATTATGGCCTACCTTACTAGCCAATAGAAAGAGCAGGGAGCAGATAGGTGCACGTAAAATGAGCTCAAAATTAGGGCTTGTTCACGCTAGCCAGCTCACTGAAATTGGCCATATTAGCATGCAAGCTGGTGTCTATTATTAAGTAGTAGTCGGGGGCCTTGTGTTGAGCCTGTGTATTGTTTGAAGAAACAAGTGGTGTAAAGGTGATTTTAAATATTTGGTATTGAGAGATTTAACCACATGTTGACAATCGTGTAATGAGCTTCACATTGATTTGTGTGCACAGGAGGGAAAGGGGGAAACCACAAGTGATCAAATCTAGTAGTATATAAAATGAATATCAGATGTAGAGAGCCATAATATAAACTTCCCTGTTAGTGCCAGCATTAAAGTAAACATGTTGCTTTGTGCAGCATGGATAAAGTACAATTTCACTTTAAACTGACATTATGGCTTCCTTGAGTCCCTTCAAATGTTACTTTACTGACATTTACCTTTCCAGCACTGCCTAGTCAGGAGCCTGGTAAAATGCCTGTAATGTGTAAGGGGAAGCATGTGACTCTTTCTCCTCCCATGATGCAGTTTTGGGTGCTTGCACAATCAATCACCAGTGCTGTTACTTTTGCCTGGGAGAGGGAAAGTGGTCTTTAGATTTATGTAAGTGCCGACCCAGTATGTCAGGTCCTAGGAGCATTGTAGCAGGATGGCTAATATGCCAAATGATCAGACACTGCAAAATAATATAAAACAGATTGGGAAAGCTGCACAAACATGGACTCCTCACAGCAATGTTTCTGTGGCTCAATCAAGGTGTCATGTGGCTGCATCGCATAGTCTCCACAGGACACTATAACAACAGAGTATAGCTAGGAATCGCTTCAGTAAAACAGTTTCGACCGCAAACAGCTACTTGTGATTATCCTCATAGTGGAGACCAAGGTAATTCTGGTAACACAGGTGAATACCTGGAGGGATCCCAGGATGAGGACACGAGACCACTTCACTGCATTTGTAGTACTCTGTAGCAATTGGGAAGGTGCACCTCACAGGAGCTGGGTCTTTTGAAAGTGCTTTGGCATTGGTTCTTAGGCATAATGGAAGGGAGAAATCAGCAAAAGTCAGCATGGGAGCCATCATCAGCTGCTGTTTCGAGAAGTCAAACTCCTCCTGTTGTTTTGATCCCTATTCCACTTTCAGGTGGCTCCCCTTCTGGCTTACCTTGTGTAAGATATTTTGGATTGGGGCAGAGTGATGGCCTTTTAAATTGGGGAAGAGTGCTTGATAAAATGCAGATAATATCTTGCCAGCCTCACAAAAGTTCTGATTTGTGGTCGTGGTTGTTGTGTGGCTTTTCTTAGGATTAGGGAGTACACCTTGTCTGGAGATGATGAGGAACTCGATCTCCTGCTTGACTAGATGGTACTTATTGGGTTTAAGATTCAGCCCATACTGCCACTGCCAAGCCAACACAATATCTAAGTGTGAAAAATTGTCTTTGAAGCATTTAAAAGCATTCATGCTCAACAAGACAGTAAACCATTGCTCTTCAGTTCCTAAATGGAGAGTCATTCCATTTTGCTGCCCCACTGCTTGACTCTTGGCAGTGATGGAATTTAGTTAAATGGCTTCCTCAGTTTAAATGGCTTCTCCATGGGTGGGCATCTCCTTCTTGTTCCTCAGAGGAGTACTCTTGTGCAGATTTTAATGAAGATAACTTCGGTCAATTTATGAATGGCCACCTCCTATGGTGCTGTCTGGTGAATCTATGATGGCCATGGGTGCATCTGAGCCTTTACATTTCTGCTTCATGACATGCTATGGCTACAATCTACAGTTTGTTCCCTCAGCCATTCATCTGCATTACACCAGCTGAGTCATCCTACTTGGCCCCTTTTCCTATGGCGTAACTCTGCTGCTATGTCTTGCAATTCCAATGCACATTGTACAATGAATTTTCCCACTTTCTGTGATGAAGTGGACCCTAAAGTTCCTCTAATGTTGCCACCTAGCTATACACTGCTTCTAAGAAGTTAACTATCTTGTCAAGGGAATCCTGGTCTACTACTGGTGCAAGATTAACCTTCTTGCTTTCCCCTCTAATATGTTAATAGCCAGTTCTGTCATGTGAGCAGGTTGGATCCCATATGATCAGGCCTCACAATCAACCAAGTTCCTACTTGGCCCTGAGTATTTGAGCAATTGTTACAGCAGGAATCCTGCCAGGAATAACAGGGTCATTATTTAGAGGGGCGTGAAGGTTTCCTGTTTACCTCTAGAGTAGTACTACTAAGCTCCATTGTCATGCCACTGCCGTTACCACTGTCTGACATGGCAGGTAATGTTTTTTGACTCAAAGTGCAAGAGAATTGGGTAATCAGCCAAGTGGTCAGAAAGAAAATAACTGTCACTTGTAGTTTACTAAACAAGTGCAATGTTAGAATCAATAATGCAAAATAGAGTTAGAAATGCAAAGTGCATGCGTAGACTGCAGAATAATACAGAACAAATTATGATAACTGCATAAACATGCACTCTTCACAGTAATGTTTCTATGGCTCATAGGGTAAAACATGGCTGCATAGCATAGTCTCTATAAGACTCTATAGCAACAGAAAGTCTAGCTGTGAATCACTACTTTGATAAAACAGTTCAGAACACAAACAGCTACTTTTATCCTCCTAGACAACATCCCTCACCGTGAAGATCAGGTTAGCTCTGATAACTCATGTGAACAGCTGGGGGGGGGATATCACAGAAAAAAGCACAGGGCAAAACACCAATGGATTTGCCATACTCAGCAATAGCAATTGGGGAGGGGCTGCCCACACTAGCAGATCTTCCAGAAAAGTTGTGTACTATTAGGCTTCTGTCCAACTGTCCATATGTTGGTTCTGACAGTGGAGGGGCTCTCATCTGGCTGCAGATCATTTGCCCTGATACTTCTGCCTCATCAGGTGTGATCTCTCTGAGCTGCTGCTGGAGGGTAAGACGGAAACGATCTTCTCTGGGTGTGTCCAGGAACCCAGGGAGTTAATGATGATTTAAAATAAAATAAAAGCAAGAGCACTAATCATGTACACATGTTACCAATGTCACCTTTTACCAGTTTTGAGCATTCCGAGGAATCAATAATAAAGGCTGATTTGTGGCAATGGGTTACTACAGTTTGCATGATAACCTTTTGCCTTTTAGTAAAGTATGTTTTGCAATGCTTTAACTGTGACTGATATTGTAAGGAGGAAGCTAGATTTCATTGAAATGATCTGAAATATTTCCATTATGGCTACAATGATTAATCAATTTTTCCATGCGTCTTTATTACAGCTTCATTCTTCAGCTCTTTACAAACATTGATGTAAATAGCATGAAGGATTATGGCCATGGAAAGAAGATTTCGTTTAAGATCCTTCCAACTATATTTTGCTTGGACTTGCACTTTTGTACATGAGATTATCCCGCAAGGCATTTCCAATACATTGTATTTTTAAGAGACATGAAATAGATGCATCTAGGGTTTATTCAGATTACAGCAATAGCACGTTACTGTATAGACAAGTGTCTCATGTTATAAAATAACAATGGTCCTATTTTTAACAGAAATAAATAATATGTCAAAATTTGTGTTGATTGCCTTATGTAGCTAATAAGCGCTTTTCACAGGATACGAACATGTGAAAGTATTCCTTTTTTTCTCCAGAGATTCTAACTAAATCTTTTGAGCTAGTTTATCTAGAACTTGCTTAATGAAAGCTCTTTCATCGGTCATTTAACAATGACTGACTGTGTCAAGTGTCTAGGCGGTATAAATGAATAGTATTGTGACCCTTGGCTTTCTAATTTACTTCTTGACAGGAAGAAATTAGTTTTGACTGCATGTGAAAATTAACCTATAAATACAAATTACCTGTGATAACAGACAAATTAACCTTAAACGCTGGCAGTTGTATGGCGAAGCTGAATGCCATAAATGCTTTTTTCCCTCTTTGAATGTGTATTGTATCACCTTGTCATTGCATAGCAGTGACACTGTTCTTTATATTAAAACTTGAATTGCTCTTCAAACCACATAAGTTTTCAAACCACGGTTTATGAAGTCTGGTCTAAACAATGTCTTCTGACTACAAATCTGTTTAGAACCTTAAATTCTTCATAATTATACAAATATACAGTATATATACAGTATAATTATATCATTAACTCGTAACATTATTGTGACATTTGAGGGCTGCTAAATGAGCTGATCTCCTAAATCAAATACATAAGACTACTTTATGTCTGTGCCCTTCTTCCTTGGGAGTTAAGGGGTGCTAGGCTGTGCCTGTGCCAACTCCCATTATTGCATCATTGTGGCTGACAAGAGTTTGTATCAGTAATCGCTGAGGTGGACTTAAAAACAGTAATGGACTAAGGATGAAGTTTGTGATCGGTGCTACCATTGCTTTTTTAAACATTTGAAATTGGGGGGTCCCAAGGAATTATTGTGGAAATTGTTCACTGAATTCTTTGTAACCATAATTAACTGCTTAGCCCTTGAATTTAGGTCAGCTTGGAACGGCCAATTTTGGGGTTATGTGCCAGCCCCCTCACTATATAAAGGGTGGGTTCCCAGCTGCCATTTTAAAGTGTTGGTTTAGTTAGAGCTAGTTGTTATATGACGCTATACTGTGTGTACAGATTTATCTTGTTTTAGGGGAAGTATATTTGTTTTATTTCCTGTTGCCATTGCCTTTATTTATTGCAGGGTGTGCAGTGCAAACTTGTTGCTGACAGGCAAAGCTGCCCTGTGGTAATAGAGTGTGCACCAGAGTACCACATATTTATCTACTTTAATGTCATTGCTGTCATTAAATTTACAGCATCCACTCTATTTAAAAAAAAAAGAAAACGTTGAACAGGCCTAAATTGAGCGGCTGAGGTTCTGTGCTTGGAGTCAGTAGGGGGAGAGCAGCTTCTGCAGGACAAAGCAGAGGTCAGGCCACATTAACTAGAGGCAGGGCATGTCTGCCTATCTCTGGCTGTGCCATATAGCCACATAACATGCAGGAGTGGCTGACACAACAATCTTCCTATTCCTCTTCCCAGGTGCAGAGCAGCCAGTTGTCTGCAACTGCTGCTAATGCATCCACTTTTCCCTCCTCCTTCTTTTCTGATAATACCACCATAGCCCTGCAAACTGGCAATGAGGAGTTAGTTGATCATACATTGCTGACTTGCTGCAGGAAGGATGATCTTGGTTATGTGCACACATTCCTTCTTTCAAAGTTTTAGGATGAGGAAGACAGCACCATGAGAGAGGGGACATCAGGCAGGGTGCAGGAAAAGGCAGTGATGTTGCAACATCTGGAGCTTACTGTGATGTGTGCTCCAGCAATGAGGAGAAAGTGGATGATGAGGTTGTTGACCATCTATGGATGCCACCGATTAGAGAGGAAGAAAATTCTGAGGGAGAGGTGGAAAAAAAGGAGGAATTTGTTTGAGGCGGGGGCAGTTTGAGAGGGCAGGAAGGAACTTCAATCCTCATCTGAAAGGTCTACCCCACAGGTAAAGCCAATGCTAGTCCCAGGATTGGTCCACAGAGCTCTGCAGTGTGGGCCTTATTTGATATATCTTCTGCTAACAGCACCATTGTGGTTCTGCCTTTTCCTGCAGTGTATCAGCCATGGTGAAAGCACCAGCCATTTGAATTCTACATGCATGAGAAAACAAATGACTTTGCACCAGAGAGTTTGGTGATGGCAGTACCTCAATGAGACAAGTCATCAAAAAATGGCCTGCACTCCTCCTTCCCTTGCCCCCCCCCCCCATTCCCTATAGCATTCTCCTGCTGCTCTGCTACAACATCTGTGGCCTCAATTGACACGGAGGAAAATGTCACAAAAGGTTTCAGAGGCTTAGGATATACCACATTAAGCAGGGAAGTGGGTCACTGGGCCACACTGAGGGGGTTCAAGCCAAAGCTTGAACCTCTGCAGAATTCTCCTATGCCCACCCCGCTGTGTCCAGCAGCATCCTTCCAAAGGCAGGTGTCTCTTCTGCAACTGCTGGATCGGAAGAAAAAAAGGACCCAAATCACCCCTTGTCTGCTTTTTGCAGCTTTATATTCTTCATGGCACTAGGTATGGCATTGGGTCAATCTTCTGCTGTCTGGGAAGGATGCAGGATGGGCCACACCACTGGAGCCTTCACAGCAATCATCTGTACACCCTCCTAGTTACTGGCCTCATCCTCCCACTCCCTGGAACCCGCATCCCCCCCATTCCTCCCCAAGAGCCCATAGAACATATGCAATGTCCAAGGCTAAATGCTGTCATGCTTTTTGCAAATCATATGCCTGGTGGACAAGAGCAACACTGAAACAGACTTGGTGAAAGTTCTCTTAAAGCCCATATTGAGAGGTAGCTGATCCCATCTTCAGCCAGGCAATGTATAGTATGACAATGGCACCACCTGATGCTTCCCTTCACCTCGGAAAAACCACACATGTACCTTGCCTAGCACATGTTGTCAACCTGGTGGTGCAACAATTTATTATCAGGTCTCTGGACTTCAAAAATGTCTATTTTCAGGCCTGAAGGTTTTGTGAACACATACTGTCAAGCCACTGTACAATATTTATGGTTATTGTCTCTCAAATAATACACTCTAACTTTAGTTTAGATCAGTGGTTCTCAACATGGGGGTCAGGACCCCCTCGGGGGGTCGAATGATGATTTGCCAGGGCTCACCCAATCCTGGGCTATTCCTGAAGCCTGTACTGCTCTCCCAGCCTTTTTGTGGCTGCCCAGAAGGGCTGTCCCTGGAGCCTGTGGCCCCCAAGCTGGGCTGATCATAGAGCCCGCTGCCGCCCACTCAGCCTCTTTGCAGCTGCCCATTCAGTTTACGGCATGGCTAGGGGGCAGAGACTAGAGGTCAGCTGACTGGTGAGGAATGTGAAGTGGGAGGAGACTCTATCCTGATTTCGGCATGGGGTGTCACTGTTACGAGACACTACAAAGTCGGAGACACAGTAAAGCCGGAGACACAGTGAGTAACACTACCTATGATTATAGTTGCTATTAAAAGTCCCCACTACAGTTCTCAGATCAACAGATGACCTTGATTAAGAGCACCTAAGTTGGCTGATCAGAACTCCCACCAGCTTTGCCACTCAAGCCATCCCCCCCCCCTCCTCCACCAAGGAGTAAGAGAAGAAATAAAAATAGAGAATACATGGAAGGGAGAGGAAAAGAGGGGGAGGAAGAAAGAAAAAGAGAGAAAGAATTAGAGAAAGAACAAGAAAAGTGGCTAGAGTGAGGATTGGGGGAAAAGAAAAAGAAATTAGGATAGAGAGGGATAAAAGGGAAAGAAAGGAGAAAAAAAGAGAGTGGTACATCCCAAAATGTACCATAAGGGGTTTTAATACTGTACGAGTGGAAGGGACTCAGGGATTGCTAAATGTCTGTGGGTTAGGGGCGCAAATTACTTATCTTGCCTTGGGTGCTGACAACCCACGCTACGAAAATAATTTTACAGTTAGGGATCTACACAACTCTAGAAGATAATATAAAGAGAAAACACTCCTAAAGCCACGTCCGTATAATTGAATTGTCAGGAAAAAAGAAAAAGGGGGAGGGTTTTTTTTAACAAAGAGCCCCTGGTCGGACTTTAAAGGCACAGCAAATCAAAAAGATCATATTCCAAATAACAATATAGTAAATTGTATTAAATATAAATGCATAAATAACAAAGACATTGACAAAAAATGTAAAAAGCATCTATGTGTCCTTACGCATTGGGGCTCACATTATGCATATCCTCACATAGATGCTTTTTAAATTTTTTGTCAATGTCTTTGTTATTTATGCATTTGTATTAATAAAATTTACTATATTGTTATTTTGAATACGATCTTTTTGATTTGCTGTGCCTTTAAAGTCTGACCAGGGGCTCTTTGTTTAAAAAACCCCCCTCCCCCTTTTTCTTTTTTTCCTGACACGGCACTAGAAGGTTGAGAACCACTGGTTTAAAACCTGCATTATCTCTTTAATGTACATTGCAACCTTTTCAAGCTGCTAGCATGGTATCCAGCTCATTGTACATTGTTTGTGGCTATTGTCTCTTAAATAATATTCTCTAATTTCAATTTCAAGATAAAACCTGCCTCATCTTTTCCTCTTATATGCTGCCTAAAGAAGCTGCTTACATCCTGACCAGCCACTGTACAATATTTGTGGCTATTGTCTCTCAAATAATACACTCTATTGCTTATTTTAAAATAAAACCTTTCTCGTCTCTCCCTTTTAGATTGTAGCTTAACCAAGCTGCTTGGATATCTTTCCTAGCATATGTTCTCAACCTGGTGGTGCAGCAATTTATTAACAGGTATCTGGACTTCCAAGATTTCTATTGTCAGGCCTGAAGGGTTTGTGGACACATACCGTTCAGCCACTGTGCAATATTTATGGTTATTGTCTCTCAAATAATACACACCTAAAGGGGTTGTAAAGGTTCAATTTTTTTTATAAAAATAACAAATATGTTATACTTACCTGCTCTGTGCAAGGGTTTTGCACAGAGCAGCCCCGATCCTCCTCTTCTGGGGTGCCCCACTGACGCTCCTGGCTCCTACCCTTAATCGGGTGCCCTGACGGAGACCCGCTTTCCATGGGGGCACCCATGTGGGCACGCTCCCGAGTCCTGCTGCTGCATCCATTTACAAAGACAACAGAAAGAAAAGGGGGGGGGGGCTCTGGGGGCAGCTGCAGCAAAGAAGGTTTTTCATCTTAATGCATATGCATTAAGGTGAAAAATCATGAGACTTTACAATCACTTTTAACTTAAATTTAAATACAAGATAAAACCTGCATTATTGTTTTAATTTCCATTGGGACCTTTTCAAGCTGCTTGCGTACTATACAGCCATTGTACATTGTTTGTGGCTATTGTCTCTTAAATAATATTCTCTAATTATAATTTCAAGATAAAACCTGCCTCATCTTTTCCTCCTATATTGCTGCCTAAAGAAGCTGCTTACATCCTGGCTAGCCACTGCACAATGTTTGCAGTTATAGTCGTCTCTCAAATAATACACTTAATTTCAACTGTTAAGGAGGAATTAAACTGCTATATAAAGTTCAACATTGGACAGGCCAAAACTGATTAAAAAAAAAATCAGCATTTTCTTCTTGTCAGATGACAGCGTGAAACAGACAATTATGATAACCCTTAGATATTGCATTATTTCTCTAAAAGTAAAATCTGAATATCATTGTTTTGTACTCTTTTTTATACAGAAACAAAACATATTTGGTTATCGATTTAGTTTTATCCAGATGTGGTGAAGTTCCCATTTAAAGGCATCTTCCAGGCATAATTTAAAGGACTGGGTTTTTTTTCCATTGCTTTGATAGAACCTTCTCCCCAATATTTTGCTTTGTAAAATGTCCCCTATAGCAGTACCCAAATCGCCATGCTTTTTATTGATGACAACTTGCTTTTTAGCCTTGAAAATGGGCAGAATTTACTATCAAGATTCACCCCCTATAGCATTGATGGCGAACCTTGGCACCCCAGATGTTTTGGAACTACATTTCCCATGATGCTCAACTACACTGCAGAGTGCATGAGCATAATGGGAAATGTAGTTCCAAAACATCTGGGCTGCCAAGGTTCGCCATCACTGCCCTATAGACCTTAATGGAATTTGCTGCTAGTTTTGGGTTTCACAATTTTCAAACAGGATTTAAAAAATGTCCCTTTAATCACATTTGGGCAGATTCAACCATTCCTTTTAACTTATTGTAAAGAATCTAAGACAGTGGACAGCTTGGTGATCTGATGTGTGTTCCTTATAACTGTTACGCAAGGTTATTTACATTTCAACCTGGCTTTGAAAGGGGGAGGGGGTCCGGCAGACATCAAGTTTTATGGAGAGAGGCTCACTGTCTATCTTTATTCACTATTGTCTCTTAATTTGGTGAAATTCTAAAACTACGTGAGAATCCTGGTACTTGAGAACATTTAGAGAAATTCTAAAACTATGTGAGAATCCCATCCCCCTGAAGACATTCATGGAAACGCTAAAAATGTGAGAGAATTCTAGCCCGTAAGAACATCCATGATCTAGCTAGATCATTGCTGTACTTTGCCTTTATGTAAAAGTATGTAGTAACAATTCTGTGGTGGTTCTCATAGTTACATGTATTGTGTTGCTGCGTAACATGTGTCTTATGCAGCGTACACATGAGCGGACTCTTCAACCGGACCGAGTCCGGCGGACAATCTGATCGTGTGTGGGCTTCATCGGACCTTCAGCGGACTTTTCCAGTCGGAAATCTGAAAGACTTTAGATTTGAAACATGCTTCAAATCTTTCCGACGGACTCGAGTCCGGTCGAAAAATCCGCTCGTCTGTATGCTAGTCCGACGGACGAAAACCCACGCTAGGGCAGCTATTGGCTACTGGCTATGAACTTCCTTATTTTAGTCCGGTCATACATCATCACGTACGAATCCATCGGACTTTGGTGTGATCGTGTGTAGGCAAGT
The DNA here is from genome assembly GCA_037952925.1 of Lithobates clamitans. Classification (NCBI taxonomy): domain Eukaryota; kingdom Metazoa; phylum Chordata; class Amphibia; order Anura; family Ranidae; genus Lithobates; species Lithobates clamitans. The sequence goes on along the minus strand of JBBGZY010000239.1, from coordinate 15,671,788 downwards.
CCGATCATTCAAAAGTCCGTCGGAAGCCCGTCAAAAGTCTGACGAAAGTCCGCCAGAATGGCCGTCGGACGTTTGTTGTCGAAAAGCCTGCTCGTGTGTACCCGGCCTTAGCTGTAATTCAATTTATCTGTTGTCTTGTACACTATGCATGGTTATGCTGCAACCTTTAATTTGAAAAAAGTTCAAAAACCTTGCTGGTAAAGGACATTTTACCAATCCAAAGATCCCAGCAAGCCCAAATGATGTAACCTGCATTACAGGATAAATGTTTGAATGTGAGAAACACCTGTAGAAATCTGCTGCCCTCTAGTGTCAGCTGATAATATCACACTGTAATGTATAATCATGTATGTCACTTCCTTATTCTGGGGTTGTTGGAAAAAGATCCTGAATGGTGGAAGAGGAAAGTGAGAGAGAAGGTCTCAGCCACATGTCCTGTCCATGCTACTAACACCAGATAAGAAGAGACAATTATTGCCAGATAACTAGGACTGCTTTCCAGGCTGGCTGGGTAGTGACTGTAGAGTCTCCTCATCACAGCAGATCTTGTCTTCAGGTCTCTGACACAAAGACAGATGCCGTATCATCCTCAGAGGTCTTTTCCGTGTTTCTTGCTTAGGCAAATGATGTCACACATCCCAGGAGTCTTTAGGAGGGGTTTTCTCATCTAAACATGCCTGAACTAAAGGCAGATGCCAGTAAATGCTACATGCTAATCAAGATGGCCACAACCAGAAGTGCTAGGGGTGTTTTTTAGGGTGAATTCTCAGCAAAATAAAGCATGGAGACATGGATGGATGGAGGAGTTACCTTTAAATATTATTTTTATTAAAATTAAATTAAACAGCGTTTTTAGTTTGTAGTGCTTAGGTGCAATGTAGTTCCACTTTAATTCCCCAGGAGGAATCCTATCTGTTCACAGAGGCTCTGTCCTGGGCTGAGACACTGCCAACTTTAATATCAATCCCACGTTTCCACTTAACGAAGGCTCTGGTTCTCCTATTTATCTATGTGTTTAGAGCAATATCCTGTTTAAAAGGGCCATATCTCATAACCCCCCCCCCCCCAAAAGAGGGCTACACACTTATTGCAGGGAACACAGTAGCCTATCTAGTCCTACAGTCTCTCATAAAAAGCCATATTGTAGAGCGTACCTCTGTGATCAATCGCACAACACATGAATGAAAATTACTCATACATTGATTAATGGAGGCCGGTTTATGTCTCTCTGCTTGAAACCCCCCCCCCCCTTTAAAGTGGTAGTAAAAGCTGTTTTTTAATTTATACCTACAGGTCAGCCTATAATAAGTCTTATCCGTAGGTACAGTAAATATTTCCTAAACGTGTACTGTTTAGAAGATATTTATTTAAGCAGCATCAGTGATGTCACTAGCGCATGTGCACTGCACACTCTAAAGACGGTGTGTGGTCCATAGAGAGAGAGTCGTGCCGCGGCAGTGACTCCCACATGCACGGACTGGAGTGGCGTATTTGCGGCTTGGCCAGTTCTATGGCAGCAGCCAATGAGCTTGAAAGGAAGACTGGATGAAGATGGAAGCCCTGTCAGCGGTCATAGTGCGCCGATGGAGGGTTCTGTTTTCAGGTAAGCCTTTTTATGATGTGCTAGTATGCGATTTGCAGGGAGAAGATTTTTTTTTATGCACTTTACTATCATTTTAATACATTTACGACCGCACTATAGCCGAAGGACGGCTACAGCGTGGGCCTAAATTACCGGGAGGGGGTCCATGTACGCCCTCCCGTGCATGAGCTGCTTGTGCGCCCCCTGCAGGGCATGTGCGGCGTGCTCTATGATCAGCGAGTCAGCGAGTCAATGAGTCAATGAGGCCGATCGCGACCCCTTACCACGTGATCAGCTGTCAGACAATGACAGCTGATTACGTTATGTAAACAGAAACAGTAATCGGCTTTTTTTTTTTTCTCACGCTGACAGCGTGAGGAGAAAAAAAAAAACCCGATCACAGGCTTCTGTCAGAGGGACATCAGTCCCAAAGAATGGAGAGCTGCCGCCGTCAGCTGTGCCCACCAGTTCCACCTGCCAGTGCCCACCAGTGCCACCCACCAGTGCAAATCAGTGCCCACCAGTGCCACCTACCAGGGCCACCTATCAATGCCCACTAGTGCCACCTATCAGTGCTGATCAGTGCTGCCAAACAGTGTCACATACCAGTGCTTATTAGTGCCACACATCAGTGGCCATCAGTGCCACCTATCAGTGGCCATCAGTGCCACCTATCAGTGTGACTTATTAGTGCACTTTAGTGCCACCTATCAGTGCCCATCAGTGCCACTTACTAGTGCCACCTTTCAGTGCCCACCAGTGCCGCCTTATCAGTGCAGCTTATCAGTGCCTATCAGTACCCATCAGTGCAGCCTCATCAGTGCACAACAATGAAGGAGAAAAATTACCTGTTTGCAAAATTTTATAACAAACTATGAAAACTGTTTTGTTTTTTTTTAAAGTTTGGTCTTTTTTTGTTTGTTTAGCAAAATATAAAAACCCCAGTAGTGATTAAATATCACCAAAAGAAAGCTCTATTTGTGTGTAAAAAAATGATAACATTTTCATATGGGCACAGTGTTACATGACCACGCAATTGTCATTCAAAATGCCACAGCGCTGAAAGCTGAATATTGGCCTGTGCAGGAAGGGGTTTCAAGTGCCCAGTAGGCAAGTGGTTAAGATCTATATGAATTATTGTCGTGGTAAAATTGCCAGTCTTTATTTAATTTCCATATTTAAATTTGGAGTAATCCGTGCACATGACTGAAATCATGCTGCCTGAACACAGGGGAACAACCTATAAAGGACCATTTATATCACTTCCAGGCACAATAGAGCTTGCAATATAACAACCTACCAGTCACAGAACACACATGCATTGTAGGGTCAGCTGTTTTTAGAACTCAATTGACTTACTGGTATTTTGTTGGATAGTGGACACTGAACAGAAACTATATCACCTTTACCAAACCCATGCAAAGAATGGACAGAGCATACATAGTAAGGTGACCAGATTTTTAAAATGAAATCCGGGGACATTTTTTAAATTTTTTTTTACTGGCAAATGGTAAAATATTTTATACGCATATTATCCTAAATGATATATGCAGTGTATGTGGTATGCGAGTATGGAATGATTGTAAAAATGATATAGATGTTATTTCTCACACTTCCTCCATGAGATAAAAAAAGATACTTCTTAGAATTTTTTGGGAGGGGAGGGATGGGGCAGCTAAATTCAAATCCAATACGGGCAGGGACGGCTCCAGACAATTTTTTTTGGGGGTGCTGTGGCGGTGCTTGAGGTAAAAGTGAGGGTGCAAGTGTGGTGCGCTACCTGTGGGCGTGGCCAAAAGTGGGTGTGGCCAGCAAGTTGCCGCGGTCAGAAAGTGGAGGTTTCTTCATGGCGTACAATGGTGATCAGTATATCCTGGCCTCTGTATACCAATAAAAAGCCAAAACATGCAGCACAACTCTACTCTTCCTTTATACAATTCTACAAATGGACTTATAAGTGCAATGGTGAAACCTATAAAATAATATCCAGTGCAAAACAACCAATGTATTGCAATGTAGTAGTGATGGTGTCACCCCCTCTGCAAAAATATTTTGAGAAATTGCAGAGCTTCAATGTGCAAATAATGTTGAAACCCCCTACATACAATAATAACAGAGATGCAAATCAAGCAGTGTATTAGAACATAGTAGTGATGGTGTCACCATCTCTGCAAAAAGTAAGAAATATTGCAGAGCTGCAATGTGCAAATCCTGGTGAAAAACCCTATATGTAATCATAGTAATAAAATGTAAAATATGTACATCAATTGTACATTTTATTATGTTAATATATAAGGGGTTTCACCACGATTTGCACATTGCAGCTCTGCAATTTCTCAAAATATTTTTGCAGAGGGGATAAGACCATTATTACTTTACTCATATTGCAATACATTGGGTTGATTTGCACTGGATCTTCATTTATAGGTGTTACCATTGCCCTTATAAGTCCATTTGTACAATTTTATAGATTACGTGTAGGGCAGTGCTGCATTTTTTGCTTTTTATTGATTCACATTAGATGAGGGAACCAGCTAACAAGATTCTCTTATTGTTTTTGAGGGTTTTTTTTGTTGCATGGCAGTGGTTTTACTTTGTTATGTCCTCTGTATACTGGTAGCCACTGGCCCTGCATATTGGTGGTCAGTGTGCCCCCTGTATGCTGGTGGTCAGTGTGCCCCCTGTATGCTTGTGGTCAGTGTGCCCCCTGTATGCTGGTGGTCAGTGTGCCCGCTGTATGCTGGTGGTCAGTGTGCCCCCTGTATGCTGGTGGTCAGTGTGCCCCCTGTATGCTGGTGGTCAGTGTGCCCCCTGTATGCTGGTGGTCAGTGTGCCCCCTGTATGCTGGTGGTCAGTGTGCCCCCTGTATGCTGGTGGTCAGTGTGCCCCCTGTATGCTGGTGGTCAGTGTGCCCCCTGTATGCTGGTGGTCAGTGTGCCCCCTGTATGCTGGTGGTCAGTGTGCCCCCTGTATGCTGGTGGTCAGTGTGCCCCCTGTATGCTGGTGGTCAGTGTGCCCCCTGTATGCTGGTGGTCAGTGTGCCCCCTGTATGCTGGTGGTCAGTGTGCCCCCTGTATGCTGGTGGTACGTGCTGGGTTCAGGAGGATGCTACTTGCAGGGATCAGGAGGATGCTACGTGCAGAGTTCTGGTGGATGCTATGTGCAGGCTTCAGGGGGATGCTACGTGCAGGGTGCAGGGCTCAGGAGGATGCTACATGCAGGGTGCAGGGCTCAGGAGGATGCTCCGTGCAGGGTGCAGGCTTCAGGGGGATGCTACGTGCAGGGTGCAGGGCTCAGGAGGATGCTACATACAGAGTGCAGTGGTCAGGAGGATTCTATGTACAGAGTGCAAGGTTCAGGCATGCATTACATACAGAGTGCACGGTTCAGGAGTGCGTTGTACGGAGTGCAAGGTACAGGAATTAGTTAAACTGAAAAGACACCAATTACCGTATTTATCAGCGTATACCACACACTTTTTGGGTGGGTGCGTGTTATACGCTGATCCCCGCCGATCTCCGCTATGCTGAAGGGAGAGGAGCGAGCGCCGCCGATATACACATAGCCGAGTGTACTCGGCTAGGCTCGGCTCCACTCACAGTCACGCCCAGTCCTGCCATTGGACCTGTGTTATGTCCATCATAGGGGCGGGACTGGGCGGGACTGCGAGAGGAGTGCTCGCTCCTCTCCTCTAGAAATCAGCGGAGATCGGCGCCAATTTTAAATAATCAGCCTGCCTGGCCAAGGCTGCAAAGACACAAGGCTGTAATGACACAAGGCTGTAATGACACAAGGCTGCAATCACACAAGGCTGCAATGACACAAGGCTGTAATGACACAAGGCTGCAATGACACAAGGCTGCAATGACACAAGGCTGTAATGACACAAGGCTGCAAAGACACAAGGCTGTAATGACACAAGGCTGCAAAGACACAAGGCTGCAAAGACACAAGGCTGCAAAGACACAAGGCTGCAATGACACAAGGCTGCAATGACACAAGGCTGCAATGACACAAGGCTGCAAAGACACAAGGCTGCAAAGACACAAGGCTGTAATGACACAAGGCTGCAATGACACAAGGCTGCAAAGACACAAGGTGAGAGGTGCCATAAGTGCAGCCATGATTTTGTGTAAAGACTTTTCTGGTACATCATTAGTTAACAGAAAGAAAAGAAGTTGTAGGTAGCTGAGTAGTCTTACTTACAGTGTCTGAGGGGGAGGGGATGCCAAGGTATGCAGCATGCAATCTGTGTGTGCTCTGGAGATTGTGAGGACTTTGCAGGGGGGAGAAAAGGCCTGTGCAGCAGCAGATAGTTGAGATGGAGTTTTAATAGAAGAGTGAGCAAACCTGCTATCTTCAGAGGTTGTGTCTCTGGTGACTGCACTGCTCCTCCTTCTCTCCTCAGGATTTGTTAGGCCCGGGTGCAGTGATTGGTGGGTACAGCTGGTCTCTCTATATGTGCTGCTCCGTAGGGGGAGGTCAGAGCTCTCCAGGGAAAGATGCTGGACAGAAATGTTGATTGTAGACATCCAAGACAAAACCCAAGATTTCCGATTTGCGCCCCAAGACTGCCTGAGTAGTGAGAATGAATGGAGCTGTCAAGTCCAACCTCTGATGTCGGGATGGGCGGGGCCAATATGCGGAGCTCCGCCCCCTCTGTCAGACAGCCCGTGCATAAACAAATAGCTGGCGGTTTATGCATTGGTGGGCGGGGAGGAAGGTGGCAGGGGGCGGGACCAATTGTAATTAGTGTATATGTACCCACAGTGGTGTATAATAAACCTGAATTATACACCGTGTGGGTACATATACACTAGTTACAATTGGTCCCGCCCCCTGCCACCTTCCTCCCCGCCCACCAATGCATAAACCGCCAGCTATTTGTTTATGCACGGGCTGTCTGACAGAGGGGGCGGAGCTCCGCATATCGGCCCCTCCCATCCCCGACATCAGAGCTTGGGTTTGACAGCTCCACTCACTCTCAGTGTCACTGCTGCCCTACGCTCCAGGCTTGCCCACCAATCCAAACCACACTGGATGATATTGACATTGCTGCATGTCCTGCTAGGGCTAGGTAATAAGTATAGGTACCCCCCTGAATCCGGGGACAGATCCGGGGACAGACGTGGTCCGGGGACAGTGTCCTCAATCCGGGGACTGTCCCCGGAAACCGGGGACGTCTGGTCACCCTAATACATAGTCCAGACAGGACACAGCCCTATGCACATTGAACCCATTATACCAGTGCTGTAAACTATGGAATTTCCATATTTCATATGCCATTTTACATGCTCATCTTCAGAGCTACTCATTTAAGCTCTGTGGACCTTGGAATGTTACATTAAAGTCTTATTATAGGCACAACTCCTTATGTAAGCCTTGTGTCATAAACTACTTTATTTGACATATACAGGTGCATTTTCATATTGCAAACCCTTATGTGTTTATAATCTTAATTCATTTTGCAATAAATGTAATTAATAAGCAGTAATACTGTATTGAGAAATGCAAGGGATTAATTTTATATTCTTTTATCTTGACAGATTATCTTGAAATATTACTAGGACAAAATTACACAGTCAATGTTCTCTTGAAAAACTGGAAAAATGCAGAACGGTCAAGAACTATCTGCATGAGATGCCTGAAGGTTCAAATACTGACACTGCAAAGCCCTTACTGTGTAATGTAACAAATGAGAAATTCCATAAAAACACCCATGTAAAATGTAGCGTCATCATACGTGTATGCATTTTATATTATATTTTATTTACCTATTAATTATGATTGGGATTAAAAGGAGTTTTAAAAAATGTAATTTGTTTTAGTCAGGTAAATACGAAAAAAATGCAAATTTGTATTTATTATTATCAGGCACCATATGGTAGTGCTAGGCTCTTTTTTTGTATTTATATCAGGTTAATCCTAGAGTGAATTTCCACTTTTACAGTCAAATTTAAGAAGACCCTGTTATATGTTTGTTACATGTTGCCATTCACATAGAAAAATGATTTGTTTCTTACCTTTTAGATGGTTTTGGGGGAAAGGTTTCATGGCAGACTGTAAGGCTTTTCTGAAGAGTCTTACAGTGTCTCTGCAGACAGTTCCCGTTGTGAGGGGTACTTCCTTTGGAAACCATCATCCTTGCATTTTTCCCCGGCAGTTGAGTTTGGACACAAGCTGCAATCTGTGAGTAACTTGCTGCTGACCTGATTACTGAGCTCTTAATCCTGACCTCTGAACTCAGTGCATTGCTTAATCCTGAACCCCACACCCTGTGTGCTACTTATTCCTGCACTCTGTGTGCTACTTACTCTTGCACTCTGTGTTTCACATAATCTTGACCCATAGCAGCAAAACTTCAGGTTTTATTTAACCATAACCTTTAAAGCCCCTCCCACTGTTACTGCAAATTGGGCACACCTACAATCTGCCGCAGCACACATAGAATCATTCCTCGTTTCATGGTGCCTGAATGCTGGCCATAAATGAATCGAAATTTGGCTGATAAATTTGGCTAAGGACCAGGTGATCTTCAATCCATGTGTGGACAATGCCGCTCAACAGAAGTCAATCTATTGATTGACTTCTGTTGAACAAACCTGTTGGAAAAAATCCATTGGCTGAAACGCGGATTTGTGTATTCTGACAGTGGAGTAGTCCCCCTGCGGTCGGAATACAATAGCACAGTCTTTGGTAATACAAACCCAATCTTTGGTAAGTTTGTGGACGTGCCAGTCAATTACTCTTGTGAGGTGGCATGCTGAGTGTTATTTATGGATATCCGGGAGGCTTAAGCCACCCTTCAGTTTGGGGATAGTCATTCTATCCCAGCTAAGTCTTGGGGACTTAGAGGCCCATATAAAGTTCCTGCATAGTCTTTTGTATGTATTGAAAAAGGACATGGGGAGTTTAATTGGAATTGTCTGCAATATATATAAGATACGGGGTAAAATGTTCATCTTTAGTATGGCGATTCGTCCAAACCAGGAGAATTGGCTCGAGGTCCATTTGAGAAGGTCTGTTTGTATAGTACTTAATATTGGTAGGTAATTTCTTTCAAAAAGTTCCCCTAGGTTAGATGGGATTTGGATCCCCAGGTACCTGAGAGCATGGGGTTCCCAGCTGAAAGGGAAATTCACCTGGCATTGAGACACTAATGTCGGTGGGAGATAGATGTTAAGGGCTTTAGACTTCGTAAAGTTAATTTGTAAATGAGATAATTTGTTAAAAAAGGCAAAGTCTTTTAGTAGATTGGGTATAGAGACTAGTGGGTCTGAGAGGAAGAGAAGGATATCGTCTGCATATACTGCGACTTTATATTGTTTATTATGGATATCAATGCCTTTAATATCAGGATTTGCGCTGAGTTTGCATAGGATGGGTTCTAGGGTGATAACAAACATGAGAGGTGACAATGGGCACCCTTGACGTGTACCATTCGAAACGGAGAAGGCGTCCGACAGGCGGCCATTGACCCTTATTCTAGCCGTGGGGTAAGAGTATAGTGCTAGTATCAGTTGTAGAAAATGTGGAGAAAACCCCATTGCCTGCAGTGTTGCCGACATGTAGTCCCAAGCCACTCTGTTGAACGCCTTCTCTGCATCGAGGGTTAAAAAGAAACCTTGTTGTTTGGATGATTTTGAGAGCCAATGATGAATATTAAGAGCTTTTATGGTATTATAAAATCTGTTAATCTTAACTCTGTCCCCACACAGCCAATCCAATCCAGTGGCCTGGCATTTTTCTACACTGAAAATATGACAGTCACTGCTAGGACTTACAGAAAACAATTGTTTTCTATGTGTCCTATTAACACACAACAGCAAGCACAGTACAAGCAGGGTTAAGAGTGTTAAACATTACTCCACAGCCCCCTCCAAAACATTACAAAGCAGAGAGAGCTTGTTAGGATTTTTAAAGACAAGTATGGATTCACAAAAAAACAAACATACATACTCACCTAGATATAACAGCTGTACTCTGTTGGCTGAATCTGGGATACAGGAGTGCAGAACTTAGTGTACTCCTGTGACCCTCAGAACAGAAGTATGGCCAAAAATACAGGTATGGCACTTAAACAGGTAACCAGCAATTCCTAAATATTTTTTTAAGTTATGCTATGCTAATTGTAACAAATATAAAGTAGGTGTTATCCTAATTTGGCTACAAAGGTTGAAATACACTATAAAGTCCAACTCTGAGCTCCATGCTCTCCCTCCCACAATACACCCTCCTCCCTTGAGACCCCTGCTAGGAGTATGTTAATGTTTTATGCTATGTCAATTATATCAAATATAAAGTAGGTGTTATCCCAGTTTGGCTACAAAGGTTGAAATACACTATAAAGTCCAACTCTGGGCTCTATTCTCTCCCTCCCCCAGTACCCCCTCCTCCCTTAAAAACCAACTGCCAGGAGTATGTTCTTTTTTTTTTTTTTACTTACCTTGTGTGGATACTTTCTGGCCATATGAAATGTTGATTCCTCTTCTTCTCATCTTGCAGTGGATGATCCTGGATTATCAGTGCTGACATGATAAGATAAGAGTGATTTTTTTCATTAATAAAGTAAAGGTTGCCGCGCTGTATGTGACGCTTGGAAGACTCATATACAGTGGGGATGGAAAGTATTCAGACCCCCTTAAATTTTTCACTCATTGTTATATTGCAGCCATTTTCTAAAATCATTTAAGTTCATTTTTTTCCTCATTAATGTACACACAGCACCCCATATTGACAGAAAAATGCAGAATTGTTAACATTTTTGCAGATTTATTAACCGCTTCAGCCCCGGAAGATTTTACCCCCTTCCTGACCAGAGCGTTTTTTGCGATTCGGCACTGCGTTCCTTTAACTGACAATTGCGCGGACATGTGACGTGGCTCCCAAACAAAATTGACGTCCTTTTTTTCCCACAAATATAGCTTTCTTTTGGTGGTATTTGATCGCGATTTTTATTTTTTGCGCTATAAACAAAATAAGAGCGACAATTTTGAAAAAAACGCATTATTTTTTACATTTTGCTATAATAAATATCCCCCAAAAATATATAAAAAAACATTTTTTTTCCTCAGTTTAGGCCGATCGTATTCTTCTACATATTTTTGGTAAAAAAAAATCGCGATAAGCATTTATTGATTGGTTTGCACAAAAGTTATAGCGTTTACTAAATAGGGGATAGCTTTATGCCATTTTTATTATTATTTTTTTTTATTACTAGTAATGGCGGCGATCAGCGATTTTTATTGTGACTGCGACGTTATGGCGGACATGTCGGACATTTTTGTCACATTTTTGGGACCATTGTCATTTATACAGCGATCAGTGCGATTAAAAATGCACTGATTACTGTGTAAATGACACTGGCAGTGAAGGGGTTGACCACTAGGGGGCGGGGAGGGGTTAAGTATGTCCTGGGGAGTGATTACTAACTGTAGGGGGATGGGCTGTGTGTGTGATGTCACTGATCTCTGCTCCGATGACAGGGAGCAGAGATCGAGTGACACTGTCACTAGGCAGAACGGGGAGATGCTGTTTACATCGGCATTTCCCCATTCGTCCTCTCCGTGAGGCGATCGCAGGTATCCCCGCGGCGATCGAGTCCGCGGGACCCACGACCCGACTCACGGAGCTCCCGGCCAGCGCGCATGCAATGGCACGGTGGGGAATTCAAATGGACGTACCTGCCCAGCCGTGCCATTCTGCCGAAGTACATCGGCGTGTGCCGGTCGGGAACTGGTTAAAAAAGAAAACTGAAATATCACATGGTCCTAAGTATTCAGACCCTTTGCTGTGACAGTCATATATTTAACTCAGGCACTGTCCATTTCTTCTGATCATCCTTGAGATGGTTCTACACCTTCATTTGAGTCCAGCTGTGTATATATATACAGTATCTCCCAAAAATGATAAAAAAAAAAAAATGGTGTGTTTGGTCACCTCTAGTGCTCAGTGGACAGTTACATGGTGCATGGCAAACACAGTCTTTTTTCTATCTGACAATTTATATCATTCAACCTGGAAAACTGCAGATATTGTGTGACAAAGAAGAAGCACCGTGGCAGATGACTCCAGATTGGTAAATGATCTTAGATCTGAGTGATCCTGGATGATGCAGAGAACGGTGCTGACATGCTGAAATAAGTCCTCTCATCTTCATAAATACACTGTGAGTGCTCAGGGGGTGGGAACATGATGCCCCACAAACACAGTCTTTCCTCTCTTATCTGGATTGAGTGACACCAGGCTTCATTCAACCTGGAAGGTTGAGGATATCTTGTAACGAAGAAGAGGTACTGCAGGGACAGCTCCAGATTGGAGGCAAGTAATACAGCTGACTTTTTGATAGATAAAAAGTCCATTTTATATACAGCTATATAGATCAGACCAAAATGAGGGACAAATGAGGAGGAATGAGAGACAGAGGGACATTGCTCCAAATCAGGGACAGTCCCTCGAAATCAGGGACAGTTGGGAGCTACGCAGAAAGTACCAGCTGACCCTCCCCCCCCAGATGTAATAAGCAACCCGTTTGGATTTAGTCGTTCTTTATCAGGAATATTCACGAGGTGTAGCACACAGTGGAATCTACTCTGCAATCAAATGGGCTGGGGTCTTCTTTGCCTAATCAGCTCATTTTCTATTATTCTCTGCTCTGTGATACAACTTATAAACTTGAAAAACAACAAAGTAAAATCACTCCAAGCCATTATAGTTTCCCTCTAAACTGCTCATATATGGGCTGATTTTACCTTGACTTATTAAACAGATAGTCAGCAGGTTGGACCTAGGTAGCTGTGTATTCTTGGTTAATTTATAGTTTAAGGATCAGTTCACACCGAGACCCCAAGTCGCGTGACATGTGAAACCCCATGTTAGTCAATGAGAGTTGTCTTAATTAGCACCACTGAAGTCACTCCGACTTCAGAAAAGGTTCCTGTACTACTTCAAGGCGACTTCTTTACTACGTCTATTCTATTCTTATACTTCTATCAAAGTAGTACTCAAGTCACCAGGAAGTCTCCTGGCAAAGTTGCACCGCAAGTCGCGCGACTTATAGGTCGCGGAAGTGTGAACTAAGCCTTATAATTGCACAAAATCATCTTGTCCTGCAGCAGACTTTATTTCAAGATAACATTTAAAAAATGTGTGACTTGCGACTGGTTACAAAACGCAACCTAAAAATAGGGAAAGAAAATGAAATAGTACATTGTGTTTTTTTTTTTTCCATCAGACATCATTTATCTGTTCTCAGACTTCAAAGTCATGGAGATCCTTAAGAAGGAAATATTCTAAAGGTCAGACTTCGATGGTATATTCATGATAAAAAAAAACACACTGTGTTTAAGTCAGCTGTCTTGAAACAATGCTAGGAGCCTGTATGGCTGAACTAAATGGAGGTATTGCCTAGAATAAATGCAGTATAATCCTTTGGGGTTAGGGACTTTCAAGAGAGAGTTCTTGCTTTATGATTCACTCTGTGTCAATAGTGTATGTAGGCAGATGATATTTATTACTTTTTAATGAATAGAATACTAAAGTGCCCATTTTACCCTTGGCGTCATATATATTTACCAAAAACATCACTGTGCTGATAGGACAGGAAATAACAGTTTGTCCATCAATGTGACTTCTGAAATGTGTTAAAATCTTGTGTTGGATAGCGAAGATGTAATAAAACAATAGCATTCATTTTCATTTTATAGGGTGAGGGCCAGGAAATTAGGGGAAATGTTTTTAGCATATATTTAATATACATGATTTCAATAAATTACAATTAATACTTGTAAATAGGGATGAGCCGAACACCCCCGGTTCAGTTCGCAGCAGAACATGCGAACATCGTTAAAGACTATGGAACACGAACGTGAAAAATCAAGAGTGCTCATTTTAAAAGCTTATATGCAAGTTATTGCCATAAAAGGTGTTTGGGGACCCGGGTCCTGCTCCAGGGGACATGTATCAATGCAAAAAAAGTTATAAAAACTGCAGTTTTTTCAGGAGCAGTGAATTTATTAATGCTTAAAGTGAAACAATAAAAATGAAATATTCCTTTAAATATCGTGCCTGGGATGGTCTCCTTAGTCTGCCTGTAATGTAGCGCATTTTTCCAGTACCACAGCAAAATTACATTTTTTAAAGGAAAAAATGTCACCTAAAACTGCTTGCGGCTGTAATGTATTGTCAGATCCCAGCAATATAGATAAAAATCATTGAAAAAACAGCGTGGGTCTGGTATGGTTATTAAGGGGAACCCCACACCAAAATTTGAAAGAAAAATGGTGTGGGGGTCCCCCCCAAAATCCATACCAGGCTCTTCAGGTCTGTTATGGATATTAAGGGGAACACCGCACAAAAATGTAAAAAAAAAAAAAATGGCGTGTGGGTGCCCCTAAAATCCATACCAAACCCTTTCTCTGAGCACGCAACCTGGCTGGCTGCAGGAAAGGGGGGGCGCGGGAGCCACAGGCCCCATGCCCTCAACATGGGAAGGGTGCTTTCTGGGAGGCACCGCCTTCTGGACCCGGCAGCGCCTATGCTGGACATCACACTGGTCCAATGCGAGGAACTCGGGACGTGTGACGTCATTATAGGTGCGGCCGGATCCATAAAGCGGGAGTGAATCTGCGTCTGCTCAGGGTGGGAGAAAAAGCGCACTCTTGAGGACCAGAAGGCGGGAGTGGCACTGCGGCCTTGACGGTGTGGAAAAGCCGCGCACTTGATCTGTGTAGGCGCCGGCGAGCGTGCCGGCTCGGGCTCTCATATCCTCTGGCTACCTGTCTGGTCACTGCCTGGTGGTCATGCTGCATGAGATGGGCGCACTAGCGCACTACAGGTTACTATGATGCATGCAGTTAAGTAAATGCACAATTAAGGTATTATTGCCTTTTCATGCAATCACTAATTGATCACATTGATTTTAAAACAAATGCCTATAATATTCTAAATTTAAATCCCAGACTGTTTATAACAAGAATTTTTTTAATTGAATTGTTTCCTTGCTTGCATCCTGCCATGTTTTCTCATCTGGTCATATGAGATTGGGAGCAGCAGCCAGCTGGCCATTAACCTATCTTAAGCCTTCTCATTCACCAGATTGGACATTTCCCATGTGCTTTTGTTGTTTTTTTTTTTGTTCTTTTTTTAAGCTGAGCTGGTGGATTGATACAGGTCTATGATCCAAGCCTTCTCCCTTTTAATTTCACTTCAATCACAGCATGCAGCGTCCCTGTCAGATACCATTCAATGTATCAGAGGATGGTAAGTTATGTTTTAATTAAGGCGAAGGACCAATGTGTGAATCACAATTGCTGTTATCAGTGGCCTTGGAGTTATTGTACTAGCTGGGAGTTCTCATACAGGCTTATTTTGCAAGAGATTCTGCATGCTGTGGTTGAAGTGGAAACAAAGAATTATGAGTGTTATATTAGTGTTTAATATAGTGTTATATAATAAAGTGTTATAAGAATTATAAGAATTAAAAACAAAGATTATAAGTGACACGCTGCATCCGGTGACAGGCGACGGTGGCAAGTGACACCCCATGATTCTGGTGGCAGGAAATCTGGCAAGTGACACGCCCAGGGATCCCACTGATTCTGCATTATGGTGAGTGGAACCACTTCATTATATATTAGAATGTAACAATAGAAACAATGCTCTTCAATAACCCTGACACCAAATCAACCATGGTGCCGTGATGATTGAAGCGCTAACACCAGCCATTGCCCACGAAAAATTGCTTACCACTGGTGTACCCCCCCCCCCGGCCTGCAAAAAGGTTGGTGACCGCTGCTATGGGCTCTAGCCCTAGATCTTTTGCAGACCTAGCAATGCCCCTGGTTGTACCATGCACTTTTATTAAAGGCATAGAAGCACATCCATCCCAGCATTATTTGTTTTCTGGTTGTGTTGGGAGAACGGCCTGCTTGCCTGTCCACCAATGATCAGACTTGTGCTGACACCCCCCCCCCCCTGCACAGCCATTCACTGAGAAGATAAGTGAACATGCTATTTCTCCACCCATAGCTCTCTAAGCCCCTTATGCAGCTGAGAACAGAGGTTATGTGATCACTTATAAAACAAAAGTATGTATAATGTTTTTTTTTTTTTATATAGATATACACAAATGTTTTGGCTTTCATTTCTAATTAAAATGAATGGGTTGTTTTACAAGGTAAGGGTTCACATATACTTTCATGCCTCTTATTACGTGCCTTTACATTTACAGTTAGCTCCACCAGGGTTGGGTAAACTATACCACTGCTAGGACTCAGGCCAATTACTGAGGTGGCACTTTGCAAGGAAATTTGCCCCAGAGCTTAGCGATTGAGGTCAAACTCTGTTGACTTCCGTCATCCATGCAAAAATGCTGTTTTTTCCATCACATTCACTAAGCTTTGAGGGAACTTCCCTTGTCTTTAGAAAATCAATCCCATAGAATCAACAACCATCTCTGTACACCATAGAACAGTACCCACAGTGGTCAGTCTCACACTTTGTCTGAGCTCTAGGTAACAAAATCCTCTTCCAGCTTTCCTCTTACAGCACAGTTGAGTAGCAGACAGTCTTCAGCCCAAGAGTTCTATACAAAGGCTCTCAGGTTCACAGCAGTCTGCATATGGTTCTGAGCTCACAGCACAGAAAGCAGCCCAGTACAGCTCTTTGCTCTTATAAGCACAAAGGAAAACTCTCACCAGGATCTGTGTAGCAGCAGTCTCTGAGCCCTCAGTCCTGTTCTCCAATTATAACACACTCTCCAGACACCAAGTGCTCTCCTTCCGTGTCCCACAGTTCTCTCCAAGGTGAGTCTCTTGCCCTTCCCCTGAGGTAGACAAGACGAAAAACAGCCAGCAGCCAATCAGAAGCCAGCCTGGCCCAGACAGCCAATCAGAAGTCCTCCTTCTCCAGGTCCTTTTCAGCTGTAGCAACAGCCAGTCAGTGTACAGCCCAACCTCTTCTCTCCCTGTAGCTCAGGAAAACAAATGTCCTTTATGCTGTTTATTTTGTCATCAATGCTGGGTCAGATTTAACCGCTTGACCTCTGGAAGGTTTTACCCCCTTCATAACCAGGCCATTTTTTGCTATTCGTCACTGCACTACCTTAACTGCCGATTGCGCGGTCATGCAACAAAATTTACATAATTCTTTTCACACAAATAGAGCTTTCTTTTGGTGGAATTTGATCACCACTAGGGTTTTTTTTTTTTTTTTTTTGCGATATAAACAAAAAAGGGCCGGAAATATTTTTACTTTCTGCTACAAAACATACCCAATAAAAAGAAATAAATACAATGTCTCCATAAATTTTGCCCAAAATGTATTCCGTTACTTAGTTGATTAAAGAATCCCAATTAGGTGTATATTGATTGTCTTGCATGAAAGTTATAGTGTTTACAAACTATGGTATATGTACTGGAATTTGTATTTATTTTTTAATTTTTTAATACTACTAATGGCATTGATCAGCGACTTATAATGGGACTGCGATAGTGCAGCGGGAAATCTGACACTAACTGACGCTGAGGGGAACCGACTAACTGCCACTGACTTCACCAGTGACGTAATACAGTGATCAGTGATAATATTATACATTGTATTGTACTAATGACACAGGCTGGGAAGAAGCTAACATCTACGGTGATCAAGGGGTTAAATGTGTGCCTAACTATGTGGATTGTGTGTAAAGTGTGCTGCTTTTACTTACAGATCTCCAAGTTTCTCACCCCTGCTTTGCAGGGATGAGATCGCTCTCTCTGTACAGAGCTCTGTGTTGACTGTCAACACAGAGCTCGGGGCTGTGACTGTACACAGCCAATCAGCAGGTCTCAGCCATGAATCGATGGCTGGGACTTTCTGACTGGCACCTGCTGTGTGCAATCACAGTGGGTGCCAGCCGGGGGGGGGGCGTGCACACTCCCTAAACTTGGAAGTAAGCAGAGACGTGCGGGTAGGTCGCTTTGCTTACACTGGCTACCCGTTCACAGTACATTGCGGGCAGGCCTGTGCTGGCCATCGGGACTACCGGGAGTTTTCCGGTGGGCCGATTGGCAGTGGGCCACTACACTTCTCTGACTGTCAGTGTCTCTCTCCATTGTCATTAACGCCGGGCGGCTCCGCTCCTGCACTCGGCGGGTGGCGCTGGCGTCACACAAACACAGGCATCATCATGCTAGCTGCCACTATTCACTCCCCCAGGCACTCCCCCTAACAATATAGCCTTGGGCGGCCTCTTTGTCTCGGCGCCGTGATGTCACTCACGGGACATAGGAGGAGGCGGAGCCAGGGCATAGCATTGCAAGCAAGCCTGCAAGACTGCAAACAAGAGGAGCCGAGGCCGAGCCAGCGCCGCTGTGGAGGAGGATTCGGAATTTCTTGCAGGCAGCCAGCAAGTACAGAGTACAGTGACAGACAGTCAGACCAAGTCTATAGTGTGATTTATCATTCAAGTAAGCACTAATAACTTTACTAATAATAATAGTAAGTAACTGAAATTGCAGCATGGCGGGGGGGAGGGGGGGAGGGGTAAATCTGTACTGTAAATGTACTGCCACTGGTCATGGTTAAAATATTCATCAGTTACCATGGCCAGTGGCATTAAATTAATAATTGACCAGTGGCATTAAATTAATAATTGACCAGTGGCATTAAATTAATATTATTGCCACAGTGGCATTAATATTAATTTAATGCCACTGGTCAATTATTAATTTAATGCCACTGACCACGGTAACTGATGAATAATTTAATGCCACTGGTCAATTATTAATTTAATGCCACTGGTCAATTATTAATTTAATGCCACTGGCCACGGTAACTGATGAATAATTTAATGCCACTGGTCAATTATTAATTTAATGCCACTGGTCAATTATTAATTTAATGCCACTGGTCAATTATTAATTTAATGCCACTGGCCACGGTAACTGATGAATAATTTAATGCCACTGGTCAATTATTAATTTAATATCACTGGTCAATTATTAATTTAATCCTACTGGTCAGTTATTAATTTAATGCTACTGGTCAATTATTAATTTAATGCCACTGGTCAATTATTAATTTAATGCTACTGGTCATATATTAATTTAATGCTACTGGTCATATATTAATTTAATGCCACTGGTCAATTATTAATTTAATGCCACTGGTCATGGTAACTGATGAATAATTTAATGCCACTGGTCACGGTAACTGATTAGTAATTTAATGTCACTGGTCACAGTAATTGATGAATAATTTATTGCCACTGGACACGATGGTGTGTTTGCAAAATTAAAGTGGGCCGGTCTGGATGAAGTCAAGGGCCAAATTTTTGTCCCAGTCCAGCCCTGATTGCGGGCGGGCAGTTGGGATGTGGTTAAAAGAGCCCAGCTTCATATGCTTCACATATTAACTTTGGATGTGAATATTTTGTCTGAATTTTTCCTATAGCACTGTATATGATATGAAATATTATTGTACTCGGTTTCCCCAAGAGCTCTACATTCAATAGAAATAGATTAGTTCCTTCGTATATCATTACTTGTATATGCTATTTGTTTTCCCAGGCTAATACAAGAGTTGTTTTATTATTTTCATAATCTGAGCAATAAAAGTGTTCAAGCTTTAATGCCATGAAATATATCATGCTTTTAAATGGTTAAAGATGTTATATTGACTTATGATAGCTGAAGTACGTTAATATAATTATGCATTGGCTTCCTGTCAACAAAATAAATAACAAGCACATCAGAAACGACCACGACTATGAATATTATATATTGTAAGAGTTGCATAAATAGTTGTATAAAAACAGTGAAAATTATTATCTTTTGATGACAAATGACACCCTTTGCCAAAAAAGAAAATGATGCATTTCACAGTAAACTGTAAGCTATGCTTGCTTTTATAAAGTCAGTTCAGATGGTTATATGAAATTCTAGTCACATGTATAATATGTATCCTACAAAGAGTGCTATTATATGATAATTGACATTAAAATATAACTAAAGGCAAAACATTTTTTTCATTTAGTTTTGGATAGAGTGGAGAGGGATTACAGTGCCTTGAAAAAGTCATTTTATAATGTTACAACCAAAAACATAAATTCATTATATTGGGTTTTTTTTTTTTGTGAAAGAATAACACAAAGTGGCACATAATTGTGAAGTGGAAGGAAAATGATAAATGGTTTTCCAAAGTTTTTTCAAATAAATATGTGAAAAGTGTGGCATGCATTTGTATTCAGCCCCCCTGAGTCAATGCTTTGTAGAACCACCTTTCACTGCAATTATAGTTGCAAGTCATTTGGGTATGTCGCTACCAGCTTTGTACATTTAGAGAGTGACATATTTGCCCATTCTTCTTCTTTGCAAAAGAGCATCTGTGAACAGCAATTTTCAAGTTTTGCCACAGATTCTCAGTTGGATTTAGGTCTGGACTTTGACTGGGCCATTCTAACACATGAATATGCTTTGATCTAAACCATTCCATTGTAGCTCTGGCTGTATGTTTAGGGTCATTGTCCTACTGGAAGGTGAACCTCCGCCCCAGTCTCAAGTCTTTTGCAGACTCTAACAGGTTTTCTTCTAATATTGCTCTGTATTTGGCTCCATCCACCTTCCTATCAACTCTGACCAGCTTCCCTGTCACTGCTGAAGAAAAGCATCCCCACAACATGATGCTGCCACCACCATGTCCGCCACACATAGCATTTTGCTTTTAGGCCAAAAAGTAAAATTTTGGTCTTATCTGACCAGGTCACCTTCTTCCATCTGTTTTCTGTGTTCCCCACATGACTTCTCGCAAACTGCAAACAGGACTTCCTATGGCTTTCTTTCATCAATGGCTTTCTTCTTGCCACTCTTCCATAAAGACCAGATTTGTGGAGTGCACGACTAATAATTGTTCTATGGACAGATTCTCCCTCCTGAGCTGTGGATCTCTGCAGCTCCTCCAGAGTTACCATGGGCCTCTTGGCTGCTTCTCTGATGAACGCTCTCCTTGCCTGGCCTGTCAGTTTAGGTGGATGGCCATGTCTTGGTAGGTTTGCAGTTGTGCCATACTCTTTCAGATGATGGATTGAACAGTGCTCCGTAAAATGTTCAAAGCTTGGGATACTTTTTATGACTTTACCTTGCTTTAAACTTCTCCACGACTTTATCCATGACCTATCTGGTATGTTTGTTGGCCTTCGTGATGCTGTTTGTTCATTAAGGTTCCCTAACAAACCTCTGAGGGCTTCACAGAACAGCTGTATTTGTACTAAGATAAATTACACACAGGAGGACTCTATGTACTAATTAGGTGACTAAAGGCAATTGGATCCACTGGATTTTAGTTAGGGGTATCAGAGTAAAGGGGGCGGAATACAAATGCATGTCACACTTTTCAGATATTTATTTGTAAAAAAATTTGAAAACCATTAATAATTTTCCTTCCACTTCACAATTATGTGCCACTTTGTGTTGGCCTATCACATATAACCCCAAATAAAATATATTTACATTTTTTGGATGTAACATGACAAAATGTGGAAAATTTCAAGGGGTGTGAATACTTTTTCAAGGCACTGTAGAACACCTGTCAGATGTTTGTTGCTGTTTGTGCCCCCTTAGGCTTGGTTCACACTATGTTGTTTCCCTGAAGACACATTTGCGCCGACACGACAGCCCTTTCATTTAAATGGGCTGTTGTACCTACAAAAAAAAATGATTCCTGTACCTTTTTAAAATGGCAACCGCAGGGAAACCGCATAAATGTATGCAGTTCTTAGCACAGGAAAACACTCTGTAGTTTCCAGTGAACGGAAGTTCCATTAAAAGTTAATGGCACCCTTGCACGTCTGCTAACTGTAATTTACACCCAATCAGATTCGAACCTAAACATAGGGAGATTTACCCTCTCTATTTGTCCTGTTTACCGTTATCACTGAGAGTGAAAGTGAAAGTGAAAGAAAATCACAAATTTTGGGCTTTCACTAGAACAGGAATAGGGGAAACCTTCCAATGGGGACACTAGTTCTGGTGACAACCAGGGACTTCCTAACTTTGGAGGGATTTTCTCTCACTTCCTGTTTGGGCTATAGAACAGGAAGTGAGGGGAAATTTCTCCAGTGGGACACAGATGGCAAAAGAAAAGAAAAAATCTGACAGTGGTCATAACACTCCCTTAGTCTATCCAAAATAATAACTATAAGTGAACTTAATTTTTCTTTTAAATTCCTGATAGGCTGGCCATTTATGACAGAAGAGACCCTAATGGTCTCTTCTGTCATAAATGTTTTTTTCTGCCTATCAGTCGTCATATACACTGAGCCACGCATGCGCAGCTCAGCGAGTATTTACAGCCCCAGATCTGTGCCGTGGCAATTCAAACGGCCAAAGGCACTGAACCCGGAAGGTGAAGATGGAAGCACTGGGGGCCCGCCAGGTTTATCACACTGTGGCGCTGTGAACAGAGGTGATTCCCTTCCTGGAAAAATAACCAGTAATCTAATCAGAGCAATTGTGAGCAGAGGAGCTTCTGCAACTAGCATTTTACATTAATCATAAGTATATAGATGCACACCAGTATGGAAATAGTACAAGCTTTATATAAGAAAAGATTATGAATAGTATATACATCCAATGGACATACAAGAATTATCAGCAAAAGGCCCAACAAGAGTCCTGGTGGAATTGTGCACATATGCCTGGGTATATATAGTTATTAATAGAGATACCTCTAGATGAATGTTGCAGCAAAGTTCAGTTGCAGGGGCCCCTAAGGATCGCGATGTAGAGTCTTTCTTTGTTTCAGGGACCTGAAGAAAAGATCAGCAGTCATGGGAAGATTTTCCAACTGTTGTCCAAACAGCCTGAAACACAGCTTCTCACAGGCAGAAACCGTGGTGTGACACTGGAACTCAGAGTCAGTCTACTCTGCACTTCAGTCCCTTCCTAGTAGTTTCTAATCTGACATGCGATCGGGCCTCTAACTACCAGAAGTGGATGTCTAATGTCCTGGTTCTAGCCTATGCTGTTTTTCGAGCCTTAAGCTAAAACTAGCTATGCAATCCCAGACCAGAAGGGACAGGGTTAACTAACATAACAGGAGCTACATATAAGTAAAATATCAGGAGCTGCATATACCTAAAATTACACTGTGCATGTAAGATGTGCATGTAAGATAACAATAATAGGAGAGAGGCTATTAAGAACAAGAAGTTATGGGCAGCTACAGTTAGAACACAGAACACTGGAACAATTAACCCAACAGTATCTGCTTCTGGTCTGGACAAACCACAGCATTGCAACATTGCAAGAACACAACTCCCGTATGTGGACTTGTGATGACAGCTCCTTTCTCTCTCTCTTTCTCTCCACTTCCTCCTTCTGAGGTTTGAAAGCCAGCAACCCAAGGACAGGAAGTGCCTACATAATACTCTATATTTACAGGCATTTACAAATTCAGACAGTAGGGGGCAACAGATCCCTACACACTTCAAAAACTGTGTACAAGAAATGCCTGTAAAAGCACATTTAAAGCGGAGTTCCACACAAAAATGGAACTTCCGCTTTTCTGAACCCCTCCCCCCTCCGGTGTCACATTTGGCACCTTTCAGGGGGGAGGGGGGTGCAGATACCTGTCTAAGACAGGTATTTACACCCACTGCCGGCATAGACTCCCATGGGAGTCTACGCCTCTTCCCGTCCCCACCGCGCTGTCTCCTGGGAACACACAGCTCCCAGGAGAGAGCGGGGACCACTTGGGACGCGCAGCGCGACTCGCGCATGCGCAGTAGGGAACCGGGAAGTGAAGCCGCAACGCTTCACTTCCTGATTCCCTCACCTAGGATGGCGGCGGCAGCAGCCAAGAACCGAGCGGGTCCTCGGCGTCCCCTGCCGACATCGCTGGACCCTGGGACAGGTAAGTGGCCATGTATTAAAAGTCAGCAGCTGCAGTATTTGTAGCTGCTGGCTTTTAATATTTTTTTTTTTTGGCGGTGTGGGTGAACCTCCGCTTTAAATAAGAACTTACTAGGCGTGAATGGAGGCTGAATGGTTAAAATAGTATACTAGTGTGAAAGTTTAGAAAGCTACTTGAGCTAGCCATATATAGTACTTTTAGATTTCTCTTGATCAGCCCACAAGATGACCATGAGAATTTCAACAGATTCCTCCATCCATGCTAAACAGTGTGGATGGAGAAATTTCTGATGCCTGCTTTTGTATTCAGGAAGTTGCAGCACCCACAGCTGTTTGGACACCTGAACAGTGACTGCATCTGATAGGATGCAGTCACTGTTTGGCCACAGTATTTTCCACCCAGCTCTGTCGATTTTTAAATGAACCTCTGTTGAGTTGGATGGTAATGACAAAGCCATCCGTAGCTCAAATTGTGGCCATTTTAGTCTTTGTGTTTTTTTGTTTTTTTTTTAAAGCAGAATATTCTTTAAGATCATACCATGACAAAACTGAACGATATGGGTACTTGTTACAGATTTTTTTGTAATGAATAAGTACATAATATAATGAAATTGATAAACAGTGATTTAGTCGCTTCTTCCGATCTTTTGGGAGAACGGTAGCTATGTCTTACAAATGAATATGGGGTACGGATTAACGAGCATTGCCATTCAGCAGTCACAGTTAGGCCATAAAGGTGGCGATGGGCAAACTTTAGGTCATAATGAAAAAAGCACATAATCATTATGTTAGGGGCGTGTTTATTATTTGTTTAAGTACAGGTACGGTTTAACTATTTATTCATTTTGAGTTCCTAGTGAAACAGAATCCTTAAAGTTGAACTCTGAGCTAATCAAATATTGTCTCAATACAATTGACGTGTATTTTTACTTGACTTTTGGCCTCCTTTGTGTATTTCCTCAATAAGTGCAGTAATCCAGCATGAACAAACTCCTTCATGTTGTTTTTGTACAGAAGTTTCTTCTAATAAAGAACAGTCACTGATGCTTTCTCTTCTTGTGCAAGGTGACTGGTCCACGATCTCCTGTAGTTTCCTGCAGGCAGCTTCTAATAGGAGAACTCTCTGAGCCCTTTCCACAGCTCTGCTCTCTGTAGAGGCTATGTGCAGCACAGTGATAATGTCACAGCTACTTTTTCAAGGCGTAAACTGGGTTTGCAAGTATATCTGGTGTACACAAGGTGCATGTCTATGCTTTGTGACAAATACTACTGAGAAATATACACTGTATTACCAAAAGTTTTGGGACGCCTGCCTTTACACGCACATGAACTTTAATGGCATCGCAGTCTCCGCTGTAATTCATCCTAAAGGTGTTCTATCGGGTTGAGGTCAGGACTCTGTGCAAGCCAGTCAAGTTCCTCCATCCCAAACTCACTCATCCATGTCTTTATGGTCTTTGCTATGTGCACTAGTGCGGAGTCATATTGGAACAGGAAGGAGCCATCCCCAAACTGTTCCCACAAAGTTGAGAGCATGAAATTGTCCAAAATGTCTTGGTATGCTGACTCCTTAAGAGTTCCCTTTACTGGAGTTAAGGGGCCAAGCCCAACCTCTGAAAAACAACCCCACACCATAATCCCTCCACCAAATGATTTGGACCAGTGCACAAAGCAAGGTCCATAAAAACATGGATGAGCGAGTTTGGGGTGGGGGAACTTGACTGGCCTGAGTCCTGACCTCAACCCGATAGAACACCTTTGGAATTAATTTCAGTGGAGACTGTGAGCCAGGCTTTCTAGTCCACATCAGTGCCTGACCTTACAAATACGCTTCTGGAAAAATGGTCAAACATTCTTATAGACACACTCCTAAATCTTGTGGACAGTCTTCCCAGAAGAGTTGAAGCTGTTTCTAGCTGGAAAGGGTGGGCCAACTCAATACTGAACCCTACGGATTAAGACTGGGATGCCGTTAAAGTGTGTGTAAAGGCAGGCGTCCCAATACTTTTGGTAATATAGTGTATTTAAATGTGTCTGGAATTCAGCTCTACGCATATGACAGCATTTTTTCCAGCTGGAATGCTTAATTGTGCCTTTTGTTTACTTCATCTCTAACAAGACTAACATTAAGTTACAATAGTACAGAATAACAATATAAAGTATACAATCTCCTTCATCTTAAACAGTTAAGAAAGTAAAGAAAGTATGTTTTTATCATTTTGGCTCCAGTGTCATTCAACACACTACTTTATGTGTAACTGGATTTACAATGTGTATGTTCCTGTAGTTGATCCAAAATTGGGTACTTGGCTTAGTAGACATTTTATTGTACTGTTGTTCAAGGACTGCAGGTCTTAGAATTCAATCCAAACCACATTATTTTAAGGTCTTTTGATTTAAAAAACAATTTGTAGTGACAGATCCCTTATTACATCATAATGTACTAGAGGCAGTTAGCAGGAGCTTTAAAAAATAAAATAAAAAAATTGTTTTCAGGCTCATATCAAAAGGGTATGTGTGTGCCAATGTAATTCAAATTGAGATTAGGGTATTTGCTCTGCCTGTTTTATTTTATCATTGATTTGGGCACAGTATCTGACGATTAAAGAAGTTCTCTATCCTGGATTTTTTTTTAAAGGAAGCCTATGTTGGGAAAAATGTTTATTAAGGACCATACTGCTTGATGACTAAGCTCAAGATGAATTTGGGTTGATGCACCTACTGCACACTTTGCTTAAAATAGGGATAAACTTGGTGAACTGCCAAAATTACCTTATTTTCAACAGCTGTTTGAGAATGAGTAATAGGGGATACCTTATACTTATTCCCCCAAGGGCAGAAGGCAGACATCTGGGGCCCCCATTATTATAAAGAGGGTATCCAGATTCTTAAAAGTCCTTTGGGGGACAGGGTATGAGGAAGAGGCCCTTCTCCCGCAGCATAAGGACAAAGGTGCCATGCAGGGGAGTGGCTTCCCCACCCCACTCCTTTTAAGGTACCCTCCCAATGTTGAAAGCCATATGGCCTGGTATCATTCAGAATAGGGGGATTGGCAAACACTCTTACTGCCCTCCCTTTCCTAGCCACCCAGACTGAATGCCTGAATAAGGGCTCGATTGATATTTACAGGGAACCCCAAGCCATTTTTTTCAGTTTTTCTTTAAAGGGATAGCACATGGCGGCAGGAAAACACCATTGGACAGCAGGTCGTCATAACTCACAATAGATTTACATGATTGGACAACATGATTGACAATTTATTTACATTGTGGAGCATTGTTTAGATTTTGTAAATTAAATTTTTATCAAGGACTTTTATTTACGTTTTACTTATTTTTTTTGAAAATTAGTAATGAGGTGAAAATTAGTAATGAGGTGTACTAATTTACTGTATACTATTTTCCTGTGGAGGACAAGATAAACAGGGGTCCCCTTATTCTAGAGAGATTTTTCATTTTCTTTAAAATAATATGTTACCCTACATTTCATATTCCTGATATGTGCCTATTGTACACTTGTATCGAAAAGTATCATGTTCTCTTTGCATTGCTTCCTTTGTGTGAAATCCCTGGTGATCCTGCCAGTTCCATAGTTTTCCTATTTCAAACTGACCATGCTAGACATGAGAACACATCCCTTCCAGCATGGTCCGCTTTCTCTGCTGGGAGCAGAACCTATCTGTTCTCCAGTGACAAGAGTTGTGCTGACACCCCCCTCCCCACACAGCCATTCACTATGAAGATCAGTGTACTGATGTTTCTACACCCCTAGCTCTTTATGCTCCTTATGCAGCTGAGAACAGAGATCTATTGTTACTTATAACAAAAGATATTTAGATATATTTTTTTATATCTAAACACAAATGTTTTGCCTTTCATTTTTTATTTTAAACTGATTATGTAAGGGTTTACATTTACAGTACTTTAAGTTCCCATACATTCTTTTTTGGAGACAGGATGTGGGGAAAGTCATGTGCCCCACAACATTGGGACAGGGTGCCTTGCAAAGGGGAGGCTTGATTACCTCCCATTACAAGTTACTCTCGCCCAATGTTGAAAGGCATATAGCTTAACATGGTATATGAAGGGGGACCACATGCTTACTTCCCTCCCCTCCTGGTCACCTACAGTACATGCCTGGACAAGCTTCTGGATTAAATTTTTACCCGATTTTGTTTCCCATTTTTTTACGTAATCTTTAAAGGACTGCATTTTACTGTTCCAATATTTCTTGTACAGTTTTAAGGCATTCCCTAAGCATTTTATCTTTTTTTTATCTGATACTGGCTTTGACTGGATCGAGATTAATGTGACAGGGAAATTAACTATCTTGGAATTTTTGGGGGACATTAGTGCCCTTAGTGACCAGACCTCCTCTTCCTCCAACCTTTCCAGAACTGTTTCAATGGATGTTATTCTGAGGACAATGGATAAAAAGTTGATGGCTAGCATGGGCTCCATGGTCCTCTCAAGTAGTAATGTTTTATACAAACCTCCACTGCTTCTAGGGAGATCCGAGCCATCAATCTGGCTACTCAAAATGCCATTAGTGCTCAAACCTTGCCGTGTCCCATCATATCCAATGTATACAAACAAGAGAAGTCTTCAAAGATATCTTGTAGTATCTATTAGTGTTTTAATCGGTCAAAAAGCATGGTATACAACCACTGCCACATGAACATCTTGATTTGTTTTGTACTGTTAGTGCTTACTCATATGGTCTAAACACACTATGACAAACGTTAAAACAAAGCATGGAAAAGGTCTGGAGATTTCAACTTACAATGTAGCTGTGTATATCACAACTACACCAAATGCAATTAATCATTCTGTATATAAATCCAGCCTATTCTTATCTTGTATGTAAGCAGTACCTGTTCGTGAGTACACACATAACATGTAGTGGTAAGTTGGAGAAGAGTAGTCACCATGCATGGTTCCCATGACAATTTAGCCCTCTCACAATAGTACCTACTTGTTGTTAAGGGCCGTAGATAAAAAAAAATTTCCTGGGGGGCAGGGCTGGACTGGGACAAAAATTTGGCCCTGGACTTCATCCAGACCGGCCCACTTTAATTTTGCAAACACTATTCATCAATTACCGTGACCAGTGACATTAAATTACTAATCAGTTATTACCGTGACCAGTGACATTAAATTACTAATCAGTTACCGTGACCAGTGGCATTAAATTATTCATCAGTTACCGTGACCAGTGGCATTAAATCAATAATTGACCAGTGGCATTAAATTAATATATGACCAGTAGCATTAAATTAATAATTGACCAGTGGCATTAAATTAACAATTGACCAGAAGCATTAATTAATAATTGACCAGTAGCATTAAATTAATAACTGACCAGTGGGATTAAATTAATAATTGACCAGTGGCATTAAATTAATAATTGACCAGTGGCATTAAATTATTCATCAGTTACCGTGGCCAGTGGCATTAAATTAATAATTGACCAGTGGCATTAAATTAATAATTGACCAGTGGCATTAAATTAATAATTGACCAGTGGCATTAAATTATTCATCAGTTACCGTGGCCAGTGGCATTAAATTAATAATTGACCAGTGGCATTAAATTAATAATTGACCAGTGGCATTAAATTATTCATCAGTTACCGTGGTCAGTGGCATTAAATTAATAATTGACCAGTGGCATTAAATTAATATTAATGCCACTGTGGCATTACTATTAATTTAATGCCACTGGTCAATTATTAATTTAATGTCACTGGTCAATTATTAATTTAATGCCACTGGCCATGGTAACTGATGAATAATTTAACCATGACCAGTGGCAGTACATTTACAGTACAGATTTACCCCTACCCACCTCCCCCCGCCATGCTGCATATTCAGTTACTTTAAAACATTTCATATAATGCTTAAAATGCTTATCTGTAGGTATAGTGATTATCTCCTAAACTTGTGGTGTTTAGGAGATATTCACATGGAAAGCAGCCGATGGTGTCACTGGTGCATGCGCTCTGAAGGGATGGCATACTGTTTGGTTGTACTTCTCCTGGGGAGGAGCGCAGTTCATTCTGCACTTTTGTGACCCATTTTTAGCCAAGAGCCAGCTATAGCCCGCTGTCAGCTGACATCGCTCAGCAGGTCCAGGCTGTGGAAAAACCCTAACTTTAAAGTCAGGATTCACCCAGATGCCTAGACCAGCAGTTCGCTCAGCCTCTCAGTGAGCCGCAGAGACCCTGAGCCAGCTGCTCCTGGTCCCTCCACAGCCTGTCATTGCAGTGAGCATGGAGGAGAGGGGGGCAGAGCCAGGCACTGACAGTCACCACTCTTTGCTCACTGAAGGCTGAGAACTGAGTAATCAGCGGTCTTTGATCGCTCTGTTGTTGGGCTTAGAAGCAGCTG
This sequence comes from Lithobates clamitans, assembly GCA_037952925.1. NCBI lineage: Eukaryota > Metazoa > Chordata > Amphibia > Anura > Ranidae > Lithobates > Lithobates clamitans. The sequence continues at coordinate 15,641,928 of JBBGZY010000239.1, read as the reverse complement.
GGGACAGATGCAACATTGGATCGATGCTCCATCCACTTAAGTATAATTTTAAAAGAAAACATCTCTTTTAAAGGGAAAAAATCCCCCTCTCCCCCCTAAGAACCCTCTCACCCCAAGCAAAATATCCCCCCCCCCCCAAAAAAATTAAACCCCCCTGTCTCTAAACCGACCCACCAAAGCAAAAATATCTCTCTTAGTCAATACCCTCTCCCCAGCAAAGATTTCTAATTATGAAGAAAATCTCCCTTCATCCAATCAAACTCCCTCCCAGAAGCAAATCCCTGCCATTACCCACCCCCTATAAACTTCTCTACAAGAAACTCCCCCCCTTCTCCAAAAGCAAACCCACCCCCCTTTCCTTAACCCCCCACCAAAAGAAACTCCCCCAGACTGGAATTCTTACTTCCTCCTTCCTAAAACAGAAAATTGATGCCTCCCCACTTACCAGACCTCAGATTCAGCATGACACAGAAGTAGGGGATGTAAGTAGGGGATGGAAGTAAAACTTCTGCATCCCCAGTCTCCCTTTGGCTGTGTCATATGATACCTCGAGGAGGAGTCTAGGAGTTCCCTCAACTGTGCACTGTCAATTGCCGGCATCTGAGACCCCACAGTAATTTCATGCTTTTCAGGGGGACCCCTTATTAAACTGAGGGGATAGGGCACAATAGAAGGGGGGCTGGCTGCAGCACTCCAAAACTCTGATTGCTTCTACTGTGCTGATGCTAAGGCTAAACAGCAGGGACACTGTCTGGGCATTTTGCCAGGATGCTCTGGGGGGGTTTGAATACCCCTGACCCCCCCTTATCTACGCCCCTGTTGTTGTTACATCCTAATGCACTATGCCACTGTAAGTTGCAGTTAGATATGAATAATATGTGCAGAATTGTATTAATCCCTGCACTTAACAAGCTCCTACAATATCAGTGCTATCTTTAGGGGTTAATTTAAACCTACTCACTGAGTAGCACTTATTCCTACCCTCTTTTACATCTTGTATAGCAAGCTTCCCACTCACTACTGTAAGTAACTATGGCTGACAATGTCTTTCTGACCTATGTGGTTCTTAGGAAGTTGCACAACAGAGATGACATTGAGGCTGTACTGAAGCATTATGTTGGCCTAGACAATCCTAAATAATGATGCTCATTATGTCATGTGACTATTGTAGCAAAAACTCCTTGTAGGATGTTCTATTTGAAGCAGTAACTGTAGGGATTTGCTGGCCTCTCCCTTTTAGCTGCTAATATCACAGTGTTGTGTGTAATTATGTATTAAAGTGATTATAAAGCTTAACATAAAAAAATATATATTATACTTACCTGCTCTGTGCAATTGTATTGCACAGAGCAGGCTCTAGCCTCCTCTTCTTGGCTCCCCTGTTGGCGCTTTAGGCTTCTCTTCTCTTCTCTGTGTTCCCCACAGATGCTAGATCACTTTAACACTTTCTGTCTCAGGAGGGACTTTGAAAACCCCACAAGGAGGAAGTGAAGAGAGAGAGACTGAGAACTGAGCCACATGGTCTTTTACACACAGAGGCTGCTACTGTAGCTGTATTTTAATCTAGATCAGAGGCAGACTATTATGTAAGTATTCCTATGTTCCAATAGTTTAATCACAGTTGCACAAAGCTTCTTGAGTATATTTCTGAATTCAAGTGCAAATCAAATCTGCCGTTGAGAAGCTCCATTCCAGGATGGTTGGACAACAGTTGGAGGATATCCCCATGACTGCTGATCTTGTCTTCAGGTCTGTGACAAAAAGACAGATGCCACATCATTATCAGGGGTCCCTGCAACTGGAATGCTGCAACATTCATCTGGATTTTGGATCTCCCAATAATAACTATATATACCTGGGTATATGTGCGCAATTCCACCAGGAATCCTATTGGGCCCTTTGCTGATAATACCTGTTAGTACATTAAATGTTTGTACTGTGAGTAATCTCTACTTATATAGAGCTTGTATTATTTCTATACTGGCGTGCATCTATATATTTATGGTTAATGTTATATGTGGGTTGCAGTAGTTCTTCTGCTCCCAAATTAGGCTCCTTTCACATGGAGTGGACTCAGTAATGTGCATGGGTCTACTCAGCAGGGGATCTCTACGCTGATCTCCTCTGAGCAGATGGATGACAGGTCCGCTCTCTTCTATGGGGATGTCAGATGGAAACGGACTGCCTGTCCATTAACATTTGACTATCATCTGATCCATCCTTACTTTGTTTATATTACTGATTAATCTCCCAGGAAAGGAATCCCCTATGTTCACAGAGGCCCGGTCCTGGGTGGAGGCATTGCCAACATTATTATCAAACTTACTCTGGTTTTATTCTTTTTAACTTATCAACAGGCTTGGTGCAATATCCTGTTTGAGGAGGGCCATTTCTCATAACATCTCTCAAAAGAGAGATACACATGTAGTCTGGTTTATATGCAAAGCTACTTTAAAAAAAAAAAAAAACACTATAGACACCCTTAAACAAGAGAAAGGAGAGATGGTGTCATGTTGTCTGAATTCTGATGAGAATTCTCTGCACAATACTCTGCACCCCCTTCTGCTTACAGTTCTCTCGTTGGCCACAAATGTCCAGAGATGTCAATAAAGAAAAGCAAACAAAAAAAAAAAATAACCAAGATTTGTGGCTTTTTTTTTTTTTTTTTTTGACGCTTGTTTTTCCCCTTCATACTCTGCTGCCCTAAGCACTGACAAACTGTGCCTTAGGTCCACTGGAAGTTGAGCCCCTGTGTCCAATCCCAGAGTTTTCATGTACCCATGAAGCAAAGGTGCAGACCCTGCAACTTGTCAAAGTCTTTGGCATGCTTAAATACGCTGCAGTTGGATGTACCAAGTGGTACTTGTTTTTAGTGCTTTATGTGTTCAGGGACATATTCCCAAAACAGAAGCATTCTGTGGCAAGATTGGACTCAAAAGAGGCTAAATGCACAATGTGCATGTGGCCTTACGGTAAACAAAGCCCTGTCTATAAACACTGTGGGAAAAAAACTTGCTTAATCTGGCTGGAATCATTAGATACAATTTTGAAATGAAGGTGGCATTTAGAATCAAGCACAATTGCAATGTTTGCTAACTAGCATTAGCATCTCACTGATTGATTTCACTTGTTGCCTGGGGTTGCTCTTTAAGGATCCACTGTCTATTCTGTTCACAACAGACTCAATAAGGTATTACCGGGTATTACCAGGACTGCATTAACAAAATACCACAAGTACATCAGACCAGCAGAATTTCCTCTTGGGGAAGTTATGACAGAGAGACTTGGAATGCAGTCTGCGTTCTCTAGTGCTGAAGTCCATCAGTGCTCCCGTAATATGCGACTTCCAGAACAAAGATATTCTTTCTGTATGAATCAGTAGACAATAATTATTGGACAAACATTGGCATTTGGCACTGATATTGCAGCATTGTTTGAATTTCAAAACAGCTGTCTGATTTCTCTGTTTCGGTATATAATATCTTTCAAAGATATCACAAACTTCACAGCCAGACAGACTACTGTTTTATGATATGTTGGAAAGTACATACTTAGCTCACTAATGACCGATAATAGAAGTTTAGCCTTGAAAAAGCGAAAATGACCGTAATGACCCATGATTTTTTTTTTTTGCAGCATTTGGAGCTAAATGCACTATTGCCAGCTTCAGCTACTCATTATTAAATGAAGCTGCTGATGACCATGGCACACCATCCATTTGTAACTGCCTGGATAAGTATGTTAGTCGCCAACAGCAGTAATTGTAGCTAGTTAGAGATAGCTGGAGAAATTAAGCAGAGAGATTTGTGCCACAAAGTTAACAGTGTGACATTGCCCTTATAGTGGAGATTCAGAAGTTGGCGGTGTTCTCTGACATAGGTGTCTAGATCACAACACTGGCTGTATAGAAATACAAATACTGTTGCAGGATAAACATTCACATACATATTTCAATGATATATTTAGCTACATGCTCAAAGTTCAGCTTTAAAATCAGTGTAGGTAATGAAGTCCTCCCAGTTGTTTAAAGGAGCTAGTTATATATGAAAATATATAATGCCAAACTATTAGAAATATGAATAACATTGTTTTCTCTGAAGAAGACATTATTTAATTACTGAAATTTAAAATACATCAAAACCCAAGATTTAAAATGTAATATACTGCAGCTTACCAGTACTTTCATTTAGTGAATAAACGTCTTCAGTTTTTCCCCTTTATTTTCACCAAGTGACAACACACTTTCGGTCCCAGTATGACAATAATAACTATCAGTGGCAGCCCGTCCATTAGGGGTGCACGGGTGCCCCCCCCCGTCAATACGTCTGACCTACATGCAGGGCCCAGGAGATATGGATTCCAATCAGGGATTTTTTTTTGAAGCACGTGATTAGAGCCAGAGGCTCTAATAGGCTTCAAAAAAGGGTGGGCTCAGGGCACAGAGCACTGCGCCCAAAGCCCACCCAGTTGTGTGACAATAGCGAATGAATATTTACTATTGTAACACTAATTCTCCTCCTGGCCAGTCAGGAAGCGGGTCATGAGACCAATTACATGATTGTCCGAAAGGAGATCAGATTGGCCGCCAGGAGGAGGGAGGAGATGCAGGGGAACTGAGAAAGCAGTCATCCGCAGCCCGCAGAGAAGCCATCGCCGCCCAGAGCGAGTTAGGGTAAGTTTGAGGCCCTGATTGACTGACCGACCGAGGGGGCGGGTTTGCCGTCCATGACCAGACCCATGACCAGACCAACCAGATCCCCTGAAGAAGTGTGCGTGACGTAATGCATAGGGCGCAAGCAGAGGTATACCGGAAGTGACGCTGTTAAGGATACGAGTTCGTTACTCGTGGATTTTCGCCTGTTTACAGCTTTTAAATGTGAGTTTTAGCTGTTTTTTCTTGTTTGAACATTAATAAACTATGAGAGTATTCTCTTCCATACATTCCTACTTGGAGGATACAGGAAAGGACCCCTTAGGAACACTGCACTACCATCACAGAGAGCAGAGTATCAAAAGAAGGGGCGAGAACAGGGTGGTGGGACTTTAAATGAAGCATATGATGACGATAAAGTACAAATGGTGAAGTAATTGGGAGGATTTTAATTGTCATGAGGTATAGTCAAATATATAACATGTAAAATATACAATACATAGCATTGATAGCATAATAATGTAAAACATAAAATGTTACAAGTTCATTGTCACATAGTATAATAGGCTATAACTTCAAAAATTTTTCACCAAGAAAGGTAAGGGTAAAAAGTGGTAATACATAGTAATCCTTGCACGGCCTATGACCACAAGATCCAAACCAGAAAGGGTAAAGAGGGTAAACATGGTATCATGGGTACTGATTGGTAATCAAAACGTGTGGCAGCTCAACGCGTTTCGTGACTAGGCGGTCACTCGTCAGGAGCAAGCACATGATGAATCTGGGGGTAAGAGGGTTGGTTCAATTTATTGGCTGCAAACATGTATATAAAATAGCGGGGTAGAACCCCCTATCAAAATGCCAATAGACTCACTGGGTTCGTATGGTGGCGGTGTGGTGCCGTGAAGCAAAGCCATCCGGAATAGCACTCCCACAGAGAGCAGAGTGTTGGGAAAACATACAGATGATCCCCAGAGGCGATCCAAACACATTACATCACTTCTGAGAGATATCACTATATGCTGTATACCAAGCATATCTCAGGTGAGAGCCTAGAGAGCACAGAGGTAACATGGGAAGAAATGGAAGAAGTCACCCATTATTATGGACATTTACAAGCAATGGTATAGAGATACATCACGAATATTCATTATATACTATAAAAAGGACGCATACTACTCATTGAATTTTATGTTTGTTTCACGGATATTGCTATTTTTTGAAACTTGTGTGTGGATTCATTTGTGTCTATCCTTGAGGTACATGGTATAATTGCTTGCACCATTGCACAGGAATTATTGTAATTTATTATTGCACATTTAAGTGGATATTAATTGACTGGTTGACAGCGCAACACTACTTACCTTTTTCTTTTTTACCAATTAGCCACAGATAAGCTATAGTGTGTGAGCAGCTGTCTCATATAATTTGCACTATTTATATACATTGGTAGCATGAGAGTAAAACAGTACACAAAGACTGAATATTATACATCCATGGTATAGAACCAAAAATGTTGGTCCTTTTTTGGTGTCTATAGGGCAGTGTACATTCATTTTCCCAACCTCTAAACCAGGGGTAGGCAACCTCGGTACTCCAGCTGTTTTGAAACTACAAATCCCATCATGCCTCTGACTCTAGTAGTCTAGGAGTCTAGTCTAGTCTAGTCTAGTACTCTAGGAGTCATGCCTGTGACTGTCAGGGTCTTGCAATGTCTCATGGGACTTGTAGTTTCACCACAGCTGGAGGGCCAAGGTTGCCTACCCCTGCTCTAGACAAAGAAAAAACAGCCTTGATTGACTGATAGACTGACTGACAGACTGAATGCACAGCTGGTGCAGCTCAGACCATTGCCTCATTTGTCAAGGAACATGGAATGCCTAATAGATGTTCCAGTCCCTGCAGAGCTACCCGACTCACCAATGTACATGAGGATGGACTTGGCCTCCCATGTATTATACTGACAAAAAAGTGGATGAAAAATTAGCAGCTCAACTAATGATAATGGTAGCATTAAAATATTGCACACCTTAATCAAAATCATTGGCAGCTTGATTCTGTATATCTAGACCTCTAATGCCCATTCTTCGCCCACTGCAGGACCCCAGGAGTACTCCCTGAGTATTTTGGGGTCTTTTAATACTGGTGGGCAGTCTTCAAAGATGTAGAAAGTGACACTAACAGGATGACATCACTGCCACTCTTGGCATCTTTGTATTTGAGTGCATGGTGCTGTGGTGTCACCCCCTCAGCCCATGGTGCCCTGAACTCACAAGATGTCCTCAGTTGATGGTCTGTCTTCATTCAACCTTTAAGACTGATGACATCTGGTGGTAGAAAAGAATTACTGCTGGGTGGGAAGGGGGGCTGGTGGAGTCAGAGAGATGAGTAAAGTAGCTAGAGCTGCTTTTGTGTTTTAAGACCAGCTGGAGTTTGCCCAGAGTTGTCCTTAACCCCTTCCCACTGCAAACGCATATATGTGGCCTCACAGAAATGGGTCTTTATTTGTAGGACTTTGTGAATGTGTCACTGTTTGTGCTGAGCATGCTCCCAGAACAGAGACCAAGTTCTCACCAAGAGTTCTGGGTCTGGTACTAAGAATCAGGATCCGGGAGTACCCCTTCCCAATCCCCTGATTGCTGTGATAGCCTCTGACTGGCTATCACATTGATCAGTCCCTGTACAGCCTGCCCCTGTGTTGTTCTCCTCTTGAATGTAGAAAAAAATACATTGTATCACATACAGGATACAATATATCATACATTGTATCTTTTTCTCCTTGATAAAAAACAAAAGTGTGAACAAAGAAAGTGTGTGTAAAAAATAAATACATAAACATAAAATAGTTAGATTAGGGATTGATCCAGGTCAGTGTCAGGGTTAAAGTAAGGGTCAAGGCTGGGGTTAAAGGTCAGGTTCAAAGGTCAGGGTCAGTGTATTCTAGGTAGGATAAAAAAATGTAATTTAGTATCAGTGTCAATGTGTTTTAGATAGAATAAAAAAATCAAAAATGTACACTACTGTTTCTGGGCCCTATTACAGGTACAAACAACAAAAACATACACATATGTGGTGTTGTTGCTATTATTAGGAGCAGGGAAATTTATTTTGGGGTTTTGTTTGGTCGTAGTAGGTTATGATAATAGCAAGAAAATACAACTAAATTTTAAAGAAGGATATATTTTGTAATATGTTAGGCCACTTTTCCTTTGATAATCAAAAAAATAAAATCAGGAGATATCTATTTCTATTTACCACCAAATAAAGGCCCTATTTGTCCTGAGAAAAAATAGGTACAACTTATGTGGATACACTAAAAAGTTTCATTCATATGTACAGTTTTACTAACATATATAAAAAATGTGTTCAGTGTTTGTTTTACCTGTTCAGATTTGTTTTCACGTTGTCATGAAAGGGTTAACTGCTTAATGTCCATTGATTAAAATGTGTTGCAAATGAGGATACTGACAACTAGTTGTTAAAGTGGAACTATTTTCACCTCCCCTTGTTCCCTCACTAGTGCCGACATCTTCACCCAGTTTTCTTTCAGATGTAGGACTTTTGGCCATCTTTATCTGATAGGCCTGCATACATACATACTTGCATACATACACAAGAAGGAAGTTCTTTTATTCTGGCACCAAGGTGTTATGGAAAAACAAAATATGGCAAGGGAGTATGACCCAGGGACAAGTCCATATAGGTTTTCCAAAGGTGTACTCTTGCAGGGTTCAGGAACACTTTAGTGCACCACCTCTTTAGAGACTGAAGGTTTCTCTCAGTGTAGTTCCCCTATAAATCTCTTAGCAGTGAAGAGCTTTTTATTGCCAGCATAGCCCTAAACTTCCAATACTAGGAAAGGATATATAACAAGATCTCTAAATAATGTAATTTGGGTAAGCTGAATGTTGTAACATGGAACACATTTTCCAATTAATACATGGATTATTCTGTTTTCTTACCTTATCTCCATTTATATTCGGATAATAAAAACACATACAGCATGCTGGAAGATGTTTTTGTGACTACATAACCCCAGTATTACCTATATATCACTAGTTACCTCCATATTATTGGACCTCTGAAAGCCTTGAACACATACAGTATGTTGGATTATAAAGCACAATTAGCAGTTTTTTTTGCTCACAGTCGGCTTGGATTAACAAAAAGAATAAGGTCAGTTTTGTGATGTAAATATTGACGCATTTTCTGTCTGCCAAATTAGCAATGTCAAAGGACAACTTCTAAGTGGTCTTGCACCAGCCGCACACAATCACATAGAAAGTGCTATGGGATCCTATTTATGTCCAATAGTATGTGCCAAATTTCTCACATTACTAAGTTACAAAGTGAACACCCTTACCATAGTGGCATGATATCTTTAAAAGGTGCTGGTTGTGAAGTGGCATATGTGGGCAAGAGTCTAAATTGAAGCAAGTATTTCAGCCAAGAACTGTAAAAGTATATTTGATTCAGTGTTACGTAAATATATATATATATATATATATATATATATATATATATATATATATATATATATATATATATATATAAATAATTACTTGTTTTTAGCTTGTCAAAAACTTCAATCTTACATTAAGCAATCATATGTAAAACTGGAGAATGAGTGATGACTGTGCATATTTTTATTTCATGCAACACATTAAGGAATTCTTAATTTGGCACAAAATGCTCCACAGCGATATGCATATTGAACTTGCTGCATGTGCCAGTCTTTATTTAAAGTGGCACTAAACTCCCACATTTTTTACATCAGTCCTTCTAAAATATCAATTATACCACAGCTCTGTTTTTTTAAGTGTCTTACAGTTTTTTTAGGGTTTGTTTTTATCCTCTCCTGATCCTCCACTGATGTGCCTTACCACTACTAGTGCAGAGCTAGCAGTTGAGCCGGTGCTACTGCTAGGTAAACTAGGCAGTTGCCTATGGTTCAGCCACAGCCCCTGGTTTCCCTACTCTCCGCTGTAGGGATGTATATAAGGGAGGGGCTAGGGGGGTCTGAATCCCCCCAGAGCACCCTGCCCAAATGCCCAGTTAGTCCCTGGAGCTGCACCGCTCAGTGTCAGCAATCAGATCTGTCGGAGAATATAGGCTGAGCGGCAGTGGCGGGGTGGTCCCCAGACTTCCTCCTCCGTTCTTGCTGTTTTCTTCCTTCTCTGAAAGTTGGGGCCTAGGGGCAGGGCAAGCACAGGATTGGTTGCTAGGACACTAGTTGTCCTGGCAACCAATCACATGCTTGCCCCACCCCCAGGCCCTGCCTTTCAGAGAAGGAGGAGGGCAAGGATGGAACTTCCTCAATCAGACCTACCCAGCCAGGGAGTGACACCACTGCAGGCAGGAAACTGGTACACCGGACAAGCTCTGCACAGATGTTCCAGGCTGACCAGCGGCACTGAGGAATTCAAGTGAGCTGAATATCCTGCTACTGGTACCTGTAAAAATGTCTTCCAGCCTCACCACCCACCACCTCACCCAATCCCCATACTGCCTCACCCACCCCTCATGCTGCCTCACCTGCCCTTATACCACCGCCTCCCCCCCGATACTGCCTTGCCCACCCCCAATACTGCCTCACCCACCCCTCATACTGCCACACCCACCCCCAATACTGCCTCCCCCACCCCTCATACTGCCTCACCCACCCCTCATACTGCCCACTATGCTGCCTCACTTACCCCCTATACTGCCTCACCCACCCCTCATACCACCTCACCCACCCCTTATACTGCCTCACCCACCCCACTATGCTGCCTCACTTACCCCCCATACTGCCTCACCCACCCCTCATACTGCCTCACTTACCCCTCATACTGTCACACCCATCCCCCCTACTGCCTCACCTACCTCCCTGCTCCCATACTGCCTCACCTACCCTTCACCCCCTCATCATGGAGGGGGGTACAAGTAGCGGCTTTTGCCCAGGGTGCAAAATAGTCTATCACCAGCCCTGGCTAGCAGTGCCCTTTATTTCTGGTTGCATACTTCGCTCATTGCATACCACAATGCCCATGGTTCGGGGGTGAGCAGTAAAGGGTGGCTGCTTTCATATACACAAGGGGGGCATGGAGAAAAAACACAGCCACCCTAAAACAGGAATTCTCAGAATACCACGATAAAGCTCGCAAAGTACGCTGTACTTATATTTGAACGTATTGCATTTGTTTTAATCCATAAAAAATGTCTATTGTCACTTTAACCCCCCCCCCCAGCATTAAAAACTGATAACTAAATCCACTCCTAATATCTCATTAATATCCTATTTGGCTGCCCACACAGCGTTTGATAAAAAGTAAAAATGATCAATTTATAAGGTGGCCCTTGCTGCTAAATTGTGTTTGGCAGGATCTGCCAAAGAATTCAACAAGGTTTCAAATTCCACAATAATCTATAGTTAATTGTGTACAGAGCTGTGATGGAAAAGAAAACCGCTCATTAATAGAACATTCTTGTTTCTAAGACAGTACTATTTACCATCCAGTTCCAGTTTTTCCAGTTGGTAGCAATATTAAGCTGACAGGTGAAATAAGAAATGTAATTACAGTGCAGCTCCCAGTCCTCATAGCAGCTCTCATCTATTTCTGCAGGTGAGGATCTCGCTCCCTCTAGTGGCAGGAATACACAATGTCACGTTGTATCGAGTAGACCGGAGTCAGGGATTTCTCCGTAGCCCTGCCCATGGTTTGGCGTCTCCCTTTCTGAAGTTAGAAGTTTCCTTTCCAACCTGCCCTTATCTTAGTCTGCACGTTGCTTCTCGGTGACTAATAGCACAATAACATTGTCTAAGGATAATATAAATTGAGGGCTGTTTACAAAGTCTATGGCTGTTCAATATAAAAAGGAGCACTCAGGCTGGCTACATCACAATCACTTTGGGACCTCTCTGAGCAATAACCAGCATTAATACCTTCTTCTGAAAGACTTTGGACAACTGATTGAGGACATTCATTTACAGATACTGGAACTACCAAGGACCATTTTCTTCATTTTTCTCCAGAATCAAAAGCACTGGGACTTTTATCACTAATACTATTTATTGAATTTTTTTGGAATTCTTATTTTTTTTTACTGATCTTCCAGGAGACTATTTAAGAAATACAATGGAAATAGAAATGTTCTTTTATCTGCTCTTGGTTCTTCTTCAAGGGACTTTTGGAACAGGTACAGTAGACTTTGCTGGATCTGTTACTATGTCCTCTGCTAACAATGTGTGACTATTGAATTAGATTGCTAGTTAGTTCTGGATTGTCTAAGCACCTGTTTATGTTCTTTGAGACAGTAGTCAAGACTTGGGGATCTAAGTAACATTTAGAACGCAATCTTTGGGTTCTTTCTCAGGTAAAAAAGAAATAGAAAGGGAAATACCTGCGAATGCATTCTTTAGATGAAATATGTGATCTACACATTATAGCCGCAGGCTGGAAGATGTACATTAAAAATCACTTTGAGAACATTGTCCGTTGATGGCATCATGGCATGGGACAAGTCGGGTAGTCTTGTCACTGCAGGACATAGTCCAGTTCATAGACCTTTGATCTTTAAAGGTCATATATAAATATATAGATATAACATGGTACAGATATAGGGTAATCTTGGCACTGTGGGACACAGTCCATCCTATAGATTTAGGTCATACAGAAATATACATATATAAAATCATGGCACAGGTAGGGTGATCATGCTAATACAGGACACAGTCATTTTGATAACTTTAATGGGTATACTATATATATATATATATATATATATATAATATATTCATGGTGCAGGTCGGGTGATCATCTTACTGCAGGGCGCAGTCCGGTCCATAGAGTTTTTGGATGGTCCACTTAATAGTAATAATAATTATCTATCTATCTATCGATCTAGATCGATAGATAGATCATTTTTTCTGTTGTATAACATAGTATAAATATTTTTACTATGTCTACCAGTAATATGAATAGAGAGCTGTGTTTGGAATCTCTGTGGGTGTTCAATATAAAAAAAAGAGCCCGTAAATTGGCTACACCACAGTTTAGGACCATATATTACATTAGATTTTTATATTATTTATGACCTATTATTATATATCAGATTTATTACAGTTTCCCCTCCTATTAGTTTTTTCTTGCTATGCATTATACAGAGTAGTAGCAAACTTTGATCAGAAGTGGAATATGACATGTGATTTAAAAAAAAAAGTTCTGTTCCAAGCTCCTGATCCCTTGTTAATTTTTGCGATGGGAATAAGCACAATTAGAACAGGTTGTGCTCTGCAGGCGATGTATCATGGCTGTAAAAGTGTGATTGTTCTGGATTGTTTAAATTGCTATGTGGATGCGTTTTATGGCCGGATTTGGCAGCCTGCAGTGATCAGGTGTAGGAAGGAGAAGCAGATCGGGATTAGGAGGAAGGATTCTCTCTGGGAGATGAAGCTGACAGGCTGAGCAGCTTTTTGTGGGTGTTCCAGCATGAGCTCTACATTTATTGAGCACACGGGATCAGGAAGGCTGAGCAGCAGGACTGGGTTGTGCAATGACAGGGACTCTTTATGTGCTATCCTAAATCTCCCTCACACATCTTGCTGCATCACATCATGACTTCATTTATATCATGAGATGCTCAGAAATATAAGCAGAACCTCATTAGCTGAATGCATAATGCCTGGATATAAGTTGAATTCAACATTATGTAGTTACATGTAATATTACACATGTGTGGAGCTGTATGAAATGTAGTCTTTACAGAAGTAAGGGTAAGCCAGGAATACAATCCAGAATGCTGCATGAATTATGATAAACCTTGTGTTCATGGCTGTGGCAGGGCATCTTCAGCAGTCACTTATGATGATAAAGCAGAGCCAGTGTGCTTGGCTCATGCCTGGTTGTATGAAGATGCTCAATGCTCTACAATACATGATAGTGAGCAGAGTCCTACTTTTGGTGTATTCTAGCAATAAACCCAAATCTTGATGTTTTAATACCTGATGGTAATATGCTGCTATAAGACCCTGATCTCAGTGTGTTTGTTACATAGTACATTGTTTCCAAAATACAAGGATTTAGTGTACTAATTGCCTAGTACTTGGTGCATTGCTGCCATAAGACATAGATCTCAGTGTGCCTATTACCTAGTACTCAGTGCCATGTTGCCTTAAAACGTAGATCTTTGTATGCATATTGCCTAGTACTTGGTGCCATGCTGCCATATGGATTTCATTGTGCTTCCTACTTTCAATCCTGCCTTGCAGACTCCACATGTAAATGGATGTTTAAAGATGTATCGTTACATCTGTGGAACAACATGTTTAGTCCTGCCTGCTCCTATTATTATGATAGGAATGCATTACATTGCATTGCACAACAGACAGCTGGAGTTACATGATGTCCTGACGTAGCAATACTAATTTCAGTCTTAAAAGAAACTCAATTAGGGAAAAAAAAAGAAATATGTGATACCCCCAATGTAGATAGCAGGGTTGCACATAAGCTTTTGAATGTCTTAATGTTATGAATTTCATTTTAATTTCTTATTACACTATTAACAAAAGATTGTGAAATAAGATCTGTATGCTTTCAGTATCATCATTTACCAACAAGTGTCTGGGGAATGCCCAGGAAAAAGCCAAAGTCTACTTACCACCAGCTTGCAGACAACCAAATTGACCTATCTAACAGTATGCGTTAAAAAAGGGGTTTAGTCCGCACGCATTTGCAAACGCATGCGTGAGCCACAGAGCCACGTCACGGCACCCTTGTATCTGTGGTCCTAACACTAAAGTATAAGTGTCCCCGCAGTGGAGGCACATGCATTTAATGGATAAATGAGAGCAGGTGGCTGGAGGGGAGCCCACCCCACCTTAAAGGTACAGGAGCACACCAAACACCCAGCAAGAGCACAATGGCCGCAAAGGTGCTGGTGCACTGCTGGACCAATACAAACACTCACGTGATAACACAAACTTGCCACCACTCTCATTTATAGCTGGCTATCGCAGTAAGCAGCTTTGGGAGGCTAAAACAGGTACCAACAAGTGTCTGGGGAATGCCCAGGAAAAAGCCAAAGTCTACTTACCACCAGCTTGCAGACAACCAAATTGACCTATCTAACAGTATGCGTTAAAAAAGGGGTTTAGTCCGCACGCATTTGCAAACGCATGCGTGAGCCACAGAGCCACGTCACGGCACCCTTGTATCTGTGGTCCTAACACTAAAGTATAAGTGTCCCCGCAGTGGAGGCACATGCATTTAATGGATAAATGAGAGCAGGTGGCTGGAGGGGAGCCCACCCCACCTTAAAGGTACAGGAGCACACCAAACACCCAGCAAGAGCACAATGGCCGCAAAGGTGCTGGTGCACTGCTGGACCAATACAAACACTCACGTGATAACACAAACTTGCCACCACTCTCATTTATAGCTGGCTATCGCAGTAAGCAGCTTTGGGAGGCTAAAACAGGTACCAACAAGTGTCTGGGGAATGCCCAGGAAAAAGCCAAAGTCTACTTACCACCAGCTTGCAGACAACCAAATTGACCTATCTAACAGTATGCGTTAAAAAAGGGGTTTAGTCCGCACGCATTTGCAAACGCATGCGTGAGCCACAGAGCCACGTCACGGCACCCTTGTATCTGTGGTCCTAACACTAAAGTATAAGTGTCCCCGCAGTGGAGGCACATGCATTTAATGGATAAATGAGAGCAGGTGGCTGGAGGGGAGCCCACCCCACCTTAAAGGTACAGGAGCACACCAAACACCCAGCAAGAGCACAATGGCCGCAAAGGTGCTGGTGCACTGCTGGACCAATACAAACACTCACGTGATAACACAAACTTGCCACCACTCTCATTTATAGCTGGCTATCGCAGTAAGCAGCTTTGGGAGGCTAAAACAGGTACCAACAAGTGTCTGGGGAATGCCCAGGAAAAAGCCAAAGTCTACTTACCACCAGCTTGCAGACAACCAAATTGACCTATCTAACAGTATGCGTTAAAAAAGGGGTTTAGTCCGCACGCATTTGCAAACGCATGCGTGAGCCACAGAGCCACGTCACGGCACCCTTGTATCTGTGGTCCTAACACTAAAGTATAAGTGTCCCCGCAGTGGAGGCACATGCATTTAATGGATAAATGAGAGCAGGTGGCTGGAGGGGAGCCCACCCCACCTTAAAGGTACAGGAGCACACCAAACACCCAGCAAGAGCACAATGGCCGCAAAGGTGCTGGTGCACTGCTGGACCAATACAAACACTCACGTGATAACACAAACTTGCCACCACTCTCATTTATAGCTGGCTATCGCAGTAAGCAGCTTTGGGAGGCTAAAACAGGTACCAACAAGTGTCTGGGGAATGCCCAGGAAAAAGCCAAAGTCTACTTACCACCAGCTTGCAGACAACCAAATTGACCTATCTAACAGTATGCGTTAAAAAAGGGGTTTAGTCCGCACGCATTTGCAAACGCATGCGTGAGCCACAGAGCCACGTCACGGCTAGTATCATCATTTAACCAGTGTCTCATACTTTTTGCAGGGTTAAGCAGCACTTTTTTGGAAGAGTCTTCCCCATCTGAAGCTCCACTCTCTCCTCACGTCTCTGGTGCCCCCTTGAGGTCGCGCAGATTTAAACGTTGTTCTTGTTCTTCCCTTATGGACAAAGAATGTGTATACTTCTGTCATCTAGACATCATTTGGATCAACACACCAGAGTAAGTATCAAACTATTAGATTGTTTAGTTAAACACATGCTTCAAGAGTTATTCTTATTCAAGCATTTTATATTACAAATCGCATACTTGCTACAACCTGTGATTGTAAATGTGTGGCTGTGTATATTGATATCTCACAGCATTTTATTTCAGGGCGTTTAAATATATATATATATATATATATATATATATATATATATATATATATATATATATATATATATATGTTGTATGAGGAACCCTGATTACATGAGATGCTAGTGAGATTGCACAATTCTTTTCCATTAAACCTGACTTTGGAGAAGAATTGACAGCAGCTAATGGCCATTTGGCACGCCCAGCCTTTCCAATTTGTCTGCTTTTTCTATATTGTATAAATGATTGTTTGGGATAGTCTCTGATTACTGGTTGCTACCTCTGTGACCATCCCAGTATTTCATCATTTTCAGGACAGTTTTCGTTCAAATATACATAGCAATAAAATTTTACTGAAGTAGTAAAACATTAAGGACTTAAGTGGATTTTAATGAATTGATCTGGGCCACAACATTTATGACTAAAGCTAAAAACCCTAAAATCCCAAGGAAAACAAACTCTGCATTAAAATATTAACTTAACCAGAAAGATTAAAAGGTTATTGGACAAATATAAAATAGATGTAAGCTAATGACTACAAAGCACATGCAGTAGCCTAGGTGACTTATGAAATACAACCTATATAGCCTATCAAACTTCATTTTATCAGTTCAGATAAAGAATGAAGGTATGACCTACTTGGCTGCTGTAGGCAACAGTTCTTTATTGTCATTGCTAATCAGATGAAGCCACCTCTGTGTTATAAGTGCTCTAAATTCTTAGCTCCTCAATTGGCTAACACAGTAATAGATTTGGTTTTGTATCTGTTGACACATAACTGGAGAGCTTTAAGCATGTATAATGCACTAATTACTCAGAACTCATATTATGATAAGCTGTAAATGTTTGACTTACTTTTTACCTCTTAGGCATTTACAGCAAAATACTCCTAAACTGTGATTTAACAACCATTAACAAGCTATTAATTGAAATACAGGTCGCAACCTGAACAACTTGATGGTATGCCACTGTGAAACCAAATCTTGCAATTTGTGAAATTGTATGTCATTAAAAATAAGCTGGAAATTAAGATCTTTTGTACAATGGTTACTACTGCAGTGCATTGTGTGGGAAGTTTTCATATTCTGACATTTTCTTGGTTGGACACCGAATACTGCTCACAGAACGCTTTATTTTCTAATCTGCGGTTGCATCATCTTTATGCTGAAATGTATACTGGTATTATTTTACAGCATTATTGACAAAGCCTGTTTCTATTTTTTTTTTTCTACAGGAAAACGGTGCCTTATGGTCTCGGTGGGCCTCGCTTGAAACGTTCAGTGCAAGACACAAAGACGGAGTCTACAGACAGGTGTATCTGTGCCAAGCGTGAGGACAAGAAATGCCTGGATTTCTGCCAAGCCTCAGCAGAGCTCAGGTGTGTGCAAATATTTTCAGTATGTGCGACTGACAAAGCTAACTCTGAGTACACCTGTAGCAGAGGCTGCCTTTATCTGGAAAGCATGTGTTGTGAAAAGGTGTTCCTTGCCTTACAATGCTTTGTTTTCTTACAGTGTCCAGCCTTCGCTGAAAAAAGAAATGCGCCAGAAACAGCAGGCCAAAGTTTGCAACGGCCTCGAGATGGGATCACTCTGTGTTGAAAAGCACCTTCCTAGTAAAACAGAAAGGTGAGAGAAAACTCGTTTTTTTAAACTGATTTCTACTCTACAAAATCACCGTCTTTTGCTGTGTCTTTATAATAAAAGTAGCTGATAGATAAAACAAATAGTTATAATTTGGTAGCTGATCATTTTCAAGTTTCAAAGTCTAATTTCACGTTAAAAAAAGCCAAAATAGCTCCTCCGGATAGCTTAGCTGCATATTTGTGCTCTGGGAATGCGTTTGTTGTTTGACGTTACTAGGTGTGGTGACGAGAAACACCTATTATGCGTGCTTGATACATCTGTCTAAACTTAAGTTCTCAGTCAACAGACTTCATTCACGTGTTAGTTTGACATTTTTTTCACAGGAAAATATTTAGAACCCACAGCTAATGGGGAACAAGGGAGCTCTGAGGATAAGGTCACATATACTGCATGTCTAAACCAGAAAACATTACAGGCTTTTATTAAGTAAATATAGTGTGTTATAAAAGTAAAAGGTTGTAGTGCAGGTCACAAGTTTAGTAATTTAGTAGGCCTTATTGGTGGAGTTCTTAATTTTTTGGGCGTGCTAGCCGAAAATCTCCTATTATTTTTCTTGAAGCAGCTCACTGCCGCACAAAATTAGCTGATTCTGGTAGACTGTCCTGTCTATATGAATAGGTGTGATGTGTCGACCAATCTTATTTTTGTGTCCCACCTATCCAATGTGCAGCTGTACTGTTTGTATGTCTTGTGCTCCCACCTAGTTGTAGCGATCATGGTGAATATTTGGGTGAACTTTTTCAGTAGAACTATAGGCAAAACTTTTTTTTTTTCATTTTGGATAGAGTATTGAAGGGTTATTATTATTATTCTACAGGATTTATATAACTCCAACAGTTTACGCAGTGCTTTACAATATAAAAAAGGATGGGCTATCCCCATGAGTAAGCTCCAGTGGGCGGCGTGAAATGTGTGGCCTGGCGGGGGTTTCAGGCTGAGACTGCCACTTGTCTGCACACAGCAGATCTTGTCCTGATGGCTCCTGGGTTCTTCTGCTCTTATCTGTCATTGTCTGTAGCGTGGGTGGGCTATTTCCCAGCCAGCACTCACAGCAGCAGGCACAGGACTACGCTACTTGGGAGCCTGAGCGGCTCACATACATACCATGGGTTTGCATGGGTTATAACCCCTGTCAGATTTTCTTCTGCCATCTGTGTCTCATTGCAGAGATTTGCCTTCACTTCCTATTTCATAGTCAAACAGGAAGTGAAAGGAAATCCCTGCAAATCAAGGGAATCCTCCAGGTCACCAGAACAAGTATCCCCATTGGAAGATTTTCCCTCTTTTATTTTTCTGGGAACAACCAAAATTTGAGATTTTCTTTTACTTTCACTTTGAATGATAATGGTAATCAGAACAAATAGAGAGGATGAATCTCCCCAATGGGGGCACAGACAGCAAAAAACTCTATCCAAAACTAAAACTAAAAATATAGTTTGTCTTTAGTTATACTTTAAATATAAGATTTCTTTCTAGGAAATAATTATTGATAACATGACATATATAATAAAAACAAGTAAAAATGGTTAATTACATCTTAACTTACAAACACATTTGCTTTTACAGAATGGATGACATTACAAGGTCCATTAAAAGATCATTCGCTATAGCCAGACTACTGAAGAAGCTCAATGAAGTGAAAGTAACGCGTCCTTGGACACAGAGGAAGAGGGGACTTTGGAAACATATAAAAACAACATCTTAGTTAAAGGCTAGCACCTATTTCTTTTAAAGTGTGTAAGATATTGCTGTCAGTGCGTTGCTGTGTGCCCTACACCTTCTCCTTGATGGCTCTTTGCACTTAAAAAAAGTATGAAGACTGAATCTGGAGATGTGGGACAATAGTAAAGCTTCAGAAATGGCACACGTGCTTTCTTCAAAGGAGACACACAAGAGGTCTAATGGAGAAGAGTGCCACGAAAACAATCAGAAGGAAAATACTGGAACCAGAATTTTGGATTATCTGCCAAGCATTTCTACTGACAGTAAAACACTGGAATGCAATATGCAAAAATGCATGCCTTATTCTACACATGAGATGCTGCATATGGATGTGTATTGTAAATGGACATCTATGCCATTTTTGAGGACTTATCACATACATACATGACTACCTCAGGTTTACTCCTCTAAAGGGCTTTCCTCCTGACTATCGTTTAGCTTGTTCTGTGAAAATGCCTTATTTTCCCCCTGGAACCCTTCACTTGAGCTACTCAAATCTTTGATACATAATAAATCCCAGATTTGTTTAGTGACTGGTTGGTGTGGCCTTAGAGAGCAGTTCAGTTTTTTTTCTTCATGTTAACTGCTCTCACAAGCTAAAACTTGGTCGTAAAAAGCAGTGGAGTTATCTGCTAACGCTTATCTAAATTTATTATGTGAATATTTTTTAAAATAAATATTTATATTATTTTTAAACCGACTATATTTACTGTGTTAAATATCCATTGAAATAGGCCATATTGGTCTATGCATGTTTGTATTTCTGTATGAAAAAAAGACCTTCGTTTCTATAATAATAATGTTAAAATAAATATTTTGTAACCCTTATACAGCATTTGTGATTTTTTTTCTGTTGACTTTTAATTGTTTTAACCTGTATTAATAGGTTTGTACTGTAGGTTGTGACTGCTGTTGTAAAGGTCAGATATTCCACAGAACTGGATATATGACTTAAAATACCACTAGGGCAATATTTCATGAACAAAGAATGCAGTAGAGTAATTTTCTGTCACGTCCTAAACCTGTAATATAGTCTAAAAAAGTCCTAAAGTAACTCAAGTACTTGCAGAGAACCTGCTAACTTGAGAATGTAGTCAGTTTAGCCTGAGCCCTTGAATATTACCCTTTTGTCACAACCTTCATTTTGACAAATGCTTTAAAGCCCAACTCCGATCAAAGCTTTGTTTAGTGTGGGGAAGGATAGAGCATTTTGTTTTTTATGTGGTTTATGTTCCAGTTGGGGGAGATTTCCCCTCACTTCCTGTCATGACAGGAAATAAGTTAACATCTCTCCAATATGGTAACAAACTGCAAGTACCCACCTAAATAGGTTTTTAGTCTTTGCACCAGTTCTATTGATGTTATTTTATACAGATGTACAGTTGTGCTCAAAAGTTTGCATACCCTGGCAGAAATTGTGCGATTTTGGCATTAATATTGAAAATATGACTGATCATGCCAAAAAACTGTCTTTTATAAAAGGGACAGTGATCATATGAAGCCATTTATTATCACATACTTGTTTGGCTCCTTTTTAAAATCATAATGTTAACAGAAACCGCCCAAATGGCCCTGATCAAAAGTTTATATACCCTGGAATGTTTGGCCTTGGTACAGACACATAAGGTGACACACACAGGTTAAAATTGCAATTAAAGGTTAATTTCCCACATGTGTGGTTTTCTAAATCACAATTAGTGTGTGTCTAAATAGTTGATGAGTTTGTTAGCTCTCACGTGGATGCACTGAGCAGACTAGATACTGAGCCATGGGGGAGCAAAAAAGAACTGTCAAAAGACCTGCGTAACAAGGTGTTGAAACTTTAAAAATGGAAAAGGACATAAAAAGATAAAAATATATCAACAGCATTAAATATACCAGTCAGTACTGCTCAATCACTTATTAAGTTGTGGAACATTCAGGGATCACTTGATACCAAGCTAAGATCAGGTAGACAAAGAAAGATCGCCACAACTGCTAGAGGAATTGTTCAGGATGCAAAGAAAAACCCAAAGGTAACCTTAGGAGAAATACAGGCTTCTCTGGAAAAAGACGATGTGGTTTTTTCAAGGAGCATAATATGATGATACTTGAACAAAAATGCTTGGTCGAGTTGGGAGACAAAAGCCTCTACTGCACCAATGTCACAAAAAAGCCCAGTGAGGCATTTCAAGGTATTGTGGGGCATATTGTAACCAAGCTTTTTTGTGGTACTGGCGCAGTAAAGGCTTCTATCTCCCAACTTGACAATGCAGCTCATATGATGACATTGTACTGTACTGGTGACAATATGTAAAAAAAAAAAAAAAAAAAAACATTATTCAATTTCTTCATTTTCATAAAAATTGTTCAAAAACTTCAAAAAATGCCCCATGCCTCTTACTAAATTTTTCAGCTTGTCTACTTTCCAAAAAGGGGTAATTTGGGAGGAATTCGTACTGTGATGGCATTTTAGGGCCTCAAGAAAAGAGAAATAAAATGAGTCTGTCAGTGCATCAGAACTGATCGATTTTCAGAAATATATACCATAATTTGTAGACTCTCTAACTTTTTACAAAAACCAATTAATATACACTTATTGGGCTTTTTTTATTTAAAGACATATAGCAGAATACATTTTGGCCTAAATTTATGATGAAATTTGACTTTATTGGATATGTTTTATGACAGAAAAAAATTATGAATGCATGACTGCGCAATTACCAGTTATAGTAGCACAGTGCTGACTAGCAAAAAATGCCCTGGTCATGAAGAGGGTAAATCCCTCTGGAGCTCAAGTGGTTAAAATATTAAGAAAAAAAATGTAAACAATGTTTTATTAAGAAAAAATATTAGCAATGCTATGTTTAATTTATATAGTGTATATATATATGCAGTATCTCAAAAAAGTGAGTACACCCCTCACATTTTTATAAATATATTATTATATCTTTTCATGTGACAACACTGAAGAAATTACACTTTGCTACAATGTAAAGTAGTGAGTGTACAGCTTGTATAACTGTGTAAATTTTCTGTCCCCTCAAAATACCTCAACACACAGCCATTAATGTCTAATCCGCTGGCAACAAAAGTGACTACACCCCTAAGTGAAAATGTACAAACGTGGCCCAAAATGTCAATATTTTGAGTGACCACCTTCATTTACCAGCACTGCCTTAACCCTCTTGGTCATTGAGCTCACCAGAGCTTCACAGATTGCCACTGGAGTCCTCTTCCACTCCTCCATGATGACATCACAGAGCTGGTGGATGTTAGATACCTTGCGCTCCTCCACCATTCATTTGAGGATGCCCCACAGATGCTTAATAGGGTTTAGGTCTGGAGACATGCTTGGCCAGTCCATCACCTTTACCCTCAGCTTCTTTAGCAAGGCAGTGGTCGTCTTGAAGGTGTGTTTGGGGTCGTTATCATGTTGGAATACTGCCCTGCGGCCCAGTCTCCAAAGGGAGGGGATCATGCTCTGCTTTAGTATGTCACAGTACATGTTGGCATTCATGGTCCCTTCAATGAACTGTAGCTCCCCGGTGCCGGCAGCACTCATGCAGTCCCAGACAATGACACTTCCACCACCATGCTTGACTGTAGGCAAGACACTCTTGTCTTTGTACTCCTCACCTGGTTGACACCACACACGCTTGACACCATCTGAACCAAATACATTATCTTGGTCTCATCAGATCACAGGACATGGTTCCAGTAATCCATATCTTTAGTCTGCTTGTCTTCAGCAAACTGCTTGCAGGCTTTCTTGTGCATCATCTGTACAAGAGGCTTCCTTCTGGGATGACAGCCATGCAGACCAATTTGATGCAGTGTGCGGCGTATAGTCTGAGCACTGACAGGCTGTCCCCCCCCCCCACCCCTTCAACCACTGCAGCAATGCTGGAAGCACTCATACGTCTATTTCCCAAAGACAACCTCTGGATATGATGCTGAGCACATGCACTCAACCTCTTTGGTCGACCATGACGAGGCCTGTTCTGAGTGGAATCTGTCCTGTTAAACCGCTGTATGGTCCTGGCCACCGTGGTGCAGCTCGGTTTAAGGGTCTTGGCAATCTTCTTATAGCCTAGGCCATCTTTATGTAGAGCAACAATTATTGTTTTTAGATCCTTAGAGAGTTCTTTGCCATGAGGTGCCATGTTGAACTTCCAGTGACCAGTATGAGAGAGTAAGAGCGATAACACCAAATTTAACACAACTGCTCCCAATTCACACCTGAGACCTTGTAACACTAATGAGTCACATGACACCAGGGAGTGAAAATGGCTAATTGGGCCCAATTTTCACATTTTCACTTAGGGGTGTACTCATTTTTGTTGCCATCAGTTTAGACATTAATGGCTGTGTGTTGAGGTATTTTAAGGGGACAGCAAATTTACACTGTTATACAAGCTGTACACTCACTACTTTACATTGTAGCAAAGTGTCAATTCCTCAGTGTTGTCACATAAAAAGATATAATAAAATATTTACAAAAATGTTAGGGGGATACTCACTTTTGTGAGATACTGTATATACTGTATACACTATATTATCAAAAGTATTATCCCAAAGGTGTTCTAATGGGTTAAGGCCAGGACTCTGTGCAGGCCAGTCCCAGTCTACCCCAAACTCGCTCATCCATGTCTGGACCTTGCTTTGTGCACTGGTGCGCAGTCATGATGGAACAGGAAGGGACCATCCCCAAACTGTTCCCACAAAGTCGGGAGCATGAAATTGTCCATAAAGTCTTGGTTAGGGTTTATGCCTTAAGAGTTCCTTTCACTGGAACTAAGGGACCAAGCCCAACACCATAATCCCCCCTCCACCAAGTGATTTGGACCAGTGCACAAAGCAAGGTCCATAAAGACATGGATGAGCGAGTTTGGGGTGGAGGAACTTGACTGGCCTGCACAACATCCTAACCTCAACCCGATAGAACACCTTTGGGATGAATTAGAGAAGAGACTGCGAGCTAGGCCTTCTCGCCCAATATCAGTGCCTGACCTCACAAATACTCTTCTGGGAGAATAATCAAACATTCCCATAGACAAACTCCTAAACCTTGTGCACAGCCTTCCCAGAAGAGTTGAAGCTGTTATAGCTGCAAAAGGTGGACCAACTCAGTATTGAACCCTACGGACTAAAGGCCCATACACACGCTTTGAGTTTCGGACATCAATTGTGTTACGATGACCAACCGTCCGCAAATCTTACCATTAGTACGGTGCTTTCGACAGCCAATTTCACTTTATCATCAGACAAAAGCTGGATGTGCAGACTATAAAATTTTTGTCCGATGTGAACTCAACGTCTGATTTTCGTTTCATCAGTATGGTTTTCATACAAAAAAAATCGTAAGAGCAAGACTACGCATGCTCAGAAATGAAAGAATACATACAAAATTATTCAACATGTTACGTAACTTCTGATGTTGTATTCTGTTAAACGAAAATTCTCGCATTATTAGTAACCTCTTCACTTTCGACATGAGAGTAGTATGCCACAAAAATCAGACATTCCGTTGTCCGAAAATCAAAGCGTGTGTTAGAGGCTTTAGACTGGGATGCCATTAAAGTTCATGTGCGTGTAAAGGCAGACGTCCCAATACTTTTGGATATATATATATATATATATATATATATATATATATATATATATATATATATATATACATAAATATATATAAAAATATAAATAAAACCTATGTAAGTATTTTTCTGACAAAGAAACTGTCAATCTTATTTAGCGCAAAGAAATAGTAATCTCCAAAGTACAGTATATCAGCAAGCAATCAGATTTAATCTTTCATCTGGCTGGAGCAATCAAAACAACCATTGACTGAATGACTGATTGTTTGCTGCGGGTTAGTGTTACATTTTACACATTGTATGCTGTATTATTAAACAGTCTGAATGTGAGCATGCATTAGGTACATATACCATACTTACTGAATAAACCTGCAACAATGAACAAAGCAGATAATATAATGTTTTCTTTTTCCTGGCTGTCTTTCAGATGCGGTGCCTTCAAAGCTCTTACAGTCATAGTCCCAGAACATTGATACAGCCACTTAGAACTCCTGATCTGCATATTTGTCCTAAGTCTGTGACTGAGTAGGCATTGAAACCACTGGATCCCCAAGGCAGCCCTGCAGATAGCATTTTCAGAAGGATAGGTCAGCAGTGGTAGTTGGCACATTTCTTTCAGTACAAGTTTCCTTTCAATTAGGCAAATGGTTTGCAGCTGCTGTTGAATAATCCACTTTGGTACATTACCAGGAAATATTACATTGAAATGTTTTGCTAATGTTGTCTCTAAATACAGAAAATATACTAGATTTCAAAGTGTTGGGGGAAATGAAAAATGTAGGTGTCAAGGTAGTTAAAGCATACCTACAGGAGGTCCCCGAGTTACGAACCTCCGACTTGCGAACGACTCCTACTTACGAATGGGATGCGGCATCGGCGGGCTTATTGGAAAACATTGGAAAACAGCGGGAAACATCTGAAAACGACGTCGGAAAACAGAGGAAACATTGGAAAACAGCGGAAAACATCGCAAAACGACGTCGGAAACCATCGGAAAACATCAGAAAGCGACGTCTCTACGCATACGCTTCCGACTTACGAGCAAATCCGACTTGAGAACAGACAGGCAGTCCCTAACCCGTTCGTAACTCGGGGACTGCCTGTATTCCTAAAAATGTAGAAGAGGACATTAGGCCCTTGTTTGAAGCAATAATAGAGGGAATAGTCATAAATTTAGACATGTGCACACTGAAATATTTTGTTTCGGAATTTCTTTTTCGTCCAAAAAATAAATTTATTTAGTTACTCCCGAAATTTGTTTTTATTTATTTCGTTTTCCATAAAAAATTGCATTTGTCCGAAAATCCAAATTATTTAAGGTTGAATCTGTCATTGAAGGCTTATGGTGTCTGTCAAATGTTCAAAGAAGATTTGACGGAGCAGCTAAACTGTACGACTCTGTATAGTTTAGCTGCTCCATCGAATCTTCTTAGAACTTTCAACAGACACCATAAGCCAAAGATTCGACGTTTGTATGTTTTTCGCTGCTTTGTCGAATCTTCGTCGTTCATGTTGAATGTATATTGTTCAAACAGAAAATGGACTGGTGATAGTGATCACTGATCAGACAGGTAACAAGATAGGGTATATAGAACCTATATAGAATCTCAACCTATAATATAGAATCTATAAGAATAAATCCCCCCCCACAACACGGACATCCTCTGAGGCTATCACAACACTAGCAACACTAGTATCACTATCAAGTTCACAACACTAACACAATAGCAGCAGATTATTATGAAAAAGTTAAGTTGAACTGTAGCTTGCCTCACTATTGTTCTGCTGCTGTGCTTATGCTTAATTTCTAAATAATTCAGGTTCTCTGACAAAGGGACCAGCTAAGATTGACTGTCTTCTGAAATTATTCAGTGTGTGTCTCTCTCTCTGCTAGCAAATCGTAAGTGAAAGTAAGTTGGCTGTACGTGTGTACTTAGTTCTAGCTATTTTACTGCTCCTCCTCTTTGGTTACAATCAGCCAATAACATTCATCATCATCATTATTTCTATTTTACTTCCCCCACCCAATTCCAACAGCGATCTTTTCCCCCCTATGTTGAATCTTTTCTCTCTATGTCGAATCTTTTCTCTCTATGTCGAATCGTTTCTCTTGATGTAGAATAATCTTGGACTAATAGAGCTAAGGTTAGGCACATTCGACCACAGGTTTGATGGACACAGATTGTTATTGTCAGCATCATGTCGAATTTCCTATCTATATCGAACTGTTGTAGCAACGAAAACAAAAATAAAGCATTTGCTTATGTC
This sequence comes from Lithobates clamitans, assembly GCA_037952925.1. Lineage (NCBI taxonomy): Eukaryota > Metazoa > Chordata > Amphibia > Anura > Ranidae > Lithobates > Lithobates clamitans. The sequence continues at coordinate 15,614,226 of JBBGZY010000239.1, read as the reverse complement.
GGATCTTTTGTTTTTCGGATTCTGCACTTTCATTATCGTTTGTTAAAATGTTACCGAAAATACCTGAAATTGATGAAAATGCATTCGGACGAAAACGAATGCACATGTCTAATAAATATGGGCTTTATAGCAGCACTAATTAAAGCCTTATTCAGGCTTATTTAATAAAGCACTGCAAGGAACGGAAAAGGAATTTGCAGTAGTATATACTGGCCAATCAAATTTCAGTTTACTGTAGTCAGGAAACTGATATATGAATTCTGATTGGTTATTAGGGGTTAAATGATACGTACATAGTAGCTGTATGATACAAACTCGGAGGCAATTGCACAGCACTTGGATCACTTAGGGGTAAAACAGGTAAACAATGACCTTTAAGATGTCATTTCACTGAATGGAAACTTCCTTAACATTTGCTATAAGTATTCCTCTGTGGAAAATCTACTCTCCAAGGGATATGCATATGCAGATGGAAAAAGCAATAGTGTGAGTATATGATAATGCCTAACAATTATCAAAGGTAGGGTAGGTAGCAAGACAACTCATGAGACCTGTTTGTGTGACTTGAAGCATTTTCCATGAAATACATATCGTGATAACTGGACCAATATTTGTAAACTAGAATAAGAACAATTTACTGTAGAAGAAAAATTGCAGCTTAAAAGCTCCATGCCCATTGAAGACACCCGCCCTATATGATTTTGCAGGTGCTGGCTCTGCTCAAATTAGAAAGAAAGGAAAAATCCTGGACGGCCGCACACCGCTGAAGGCATCTTTATTGAAAGATTAAAATCCAAAAACAGTCATATCTTTGGCATAGAAGACAGGGAAGAACAGCTAACGCGTTTCACATCACAAACAGATGCTTAGTCATTTACTGGTTGAACCAATTCACCGAGATACATGGTTATTTGAAATCACGCCACATAATCTTTTGTTCCTTCTGCATATCAACAAAAGGAGGATCTCCTTTGGATCCTTGTTACCCATGGACTGCAATTCTATACAGTAAGTTGTGGAGAAATCATGCTCAAAATCAGTGGTGTAACTATGACCATAGCAGCCCTTGCAGAGAGACTATGAGGCCTGGGTGCAGTGGGGTTGCTCTGGCTGGGAGGCTGCTAAGGAAAGTCTGTAGGAATTGTCCATAGTAACATCCCTCTTGTTTTATTTGTGCAACGAGCAGCATTTGTTAAGCTGTTCCAAAGACTGTTGGGTGTCACGGCAGTACAGCCCAGTCCTCCTTCTTATCTGAGAGTAGATTTATTGCCTTGAGAATTTTTTGTGCATCCTTAAAGGAACTTGACAAGTAAAAACAAGTAAAAAAAAATATATATATTTATTTGTTTCTATTTAACCCTTTATTAACCCCAGGTTTACCCTACTCAGCCTTGCTCTTTTTCCCTTTAACTAATTGCTCATTATCAAATTTAACTGAACTTGAGCAGTTCTGCATAGAAGAGTGGGCAAAAATTGCAAAGTCTAGATATGCAAAGTTAGTAGAGACATATCTCAACAGACTAAAGGTGGGTGATCCTTTTTCCAACTCAGTGATTCTGTTTTTTATTGTCTTCCGACATGTCTGTGTTATATCTTTCACTTTGATGTTAGAAGTTGCACTGACTAAATTCAGCCCTAATAAAAAAAAAAATATGTCTGTCTTCATTTCAGGTTGCAAAGCAACATCATGTGATTATTTTAAAGGGGGGGGGGGGGGATTCTTGGATTCTTTTCTATACCCACTGTATACGACAAAATTACTTATGACCAGTCCAGTGTTCACTTCTTTCCTTACATACACAATGCCATAAACAACCAAACTGTCAATATAGTTCTTTTCACCTGGGTTGATACTTTTATTAGGCATGGGCCACAGCTTGGTACAATTTAATCAAATATATACCGAACAAGTCAACTAAGGGTGGTATTGTGGACACCCAATATTATTGAACATGTGTCCCTTCCTAATCAGAAGATATCAATAAACATGGGTTGAAATACCCATAGACTAAATAGGCACTTACAATGAAAAAGTTAAAATTTAACACATTTTATTCACATACAGTCCAAGTTTCAAGATTCAGTTTGGGTCTTAAGAGTTATATGAGAATTATGTATTCCCGATGTGGTTTAAGATTAATGTTCCAAAAAAATTTAGCCCATCGTCAATACTCTGCGAACAAAGTTAAGCTTGCCAAGGAATTGCAACTGCTTAAGCGTAAACTTCTTAACCTTCAAGGCTTGGTCTACACCCTGGATTGAGTCAAATTCTAAAGCTGAGAAGCAGCGGCTCACATACTGGTGAATGACCAGGAGGAACACAAAGGAAGATCTCAAGATAATTGACAATGTAATTGCAGCCAGTCTGGACCCTGATGACTCACTCAATTAATTAATTGAACAACTCAAAATATGCACATGAAATCAAGCAGCCCATTGGAAGGGAAATATTAACAAAGTAAGCCCCATCACAGTGACACTGCAGGAGAAACAAACTGTCTGGATGTTCGGGTAAGAGGCGAAAGGTGTTCCGATGTTAGTTTTAGCCATAAAGAACAGTTACCACCACTGACTTAACAAAAAATAGGGCTGCATCAAAGGACATATAGAAAACAGATGAATAATCCTCCCTATGCTAGAATAACCATTTAGATATTTGTATATTGCGATCATATCTCTTCTTAAGTGTCTCTTCTCCAAGGAAAATACGTTTAATGTGTATAACTGTTTCTTGTAACTGAGATCCTCCAGCCCCGTATTAGTTTTGTTGCCCTTCTCTGGACTTTCTCCAGTTCCAGCATGTCATTCCTCTGGACGTTGGGATACTTTTATGCATATTTACTCTGCAATTTACATTTTATACCTTGATACGCAACATTTTCTATCTACTGTATGTATCATTTCAGTGGCTTGGCTATGATTCATGTTTATGTTTCCATGACTATTTTAATAAATTTTGACACTGCATTTACTCTGTCAATTGTTGGCTAAATGCATTCACCTGTTTTGTGTTGCTTATATTGGGATGGAGGTGGTTTGCGGGTGACACCAGACCTTTTCCTTTTTGTTTTTTCCTCTGGACTAGTGAGCAGAACTGAATGGCAGACTTAAGATGCGGATGAACCAAAGTTTTAGAATTATAGTTTTATCTCTTGAGTACATATATTTTTTATTGCGTGCTAATAGTCTGCTTACTATGCTTGCTGCAGCTTGGCATTGCATGCTATTGCTGAGTCTGTCATCTACTAGGACTCCCAGACTCCATTCCATCTTTTATTCCCCCAGTGGTTCTTCCTCTAATGTGTAACTTGCATTTATTACTTTAGCCCTCAAGTGCGTAAGTTTAAATTTTCCTACATTGAATCTCATTTGCCATGTAGTTGCCCACCTATATATTTTATCTAGGTCTTCCTGTAAAGTTGCTATATTCAGTTGTAAGGGTGTTACCTTACTTATCTTTGTATTGTCAGCAATCACAGATTGAAACTATTTTTACCAACCGCTATATGGTTTATGAAAAAGTTAAACAGAATTAGTCACAGGACAGGGCTCTAGGAAACCCCATCCACAATTCCAGACCATTCAGAAGATACACTATTTGTCACCACCATTTGGACTTGCTTCTGTAACCTGTTTTCTATCCAGGTACATATTGTACACTATCATCAACGACAATTTCATAAATTAAAGTGGAACTTTAGTCCTGAGTTTTAAAATGAGTGGACAGGCAGGAATTTTAATGCAGAAGAGACATGCTTTGTCTTTTCTGCGTTAAATTTACTTACCTGCCTGTCCGCTGCTGTACAGTGAGCTGCGCATGCATAGCTCACTGTACAAATTCGGCAATGCCGAATTTGACTGAACGACATCATGCCCGCCCAGCCAATGACAGCAGCTGGCAATCAAGACGCAAAAGACGGCTGTCCACTGAAGGGCTCAGCTCTGGGGGCGGGGTGGCCCACTGAAGGGCTCAGCTCAACTTGGCAGTCCGCTTACCACGTGCAAGTAAAGGCACCTTTTCCACAAATTTAAAACATACTGCAGGGAAGGGGAGTTGGAGGAGAAGAGATTCCATTCCTGCCCTCAGTGTCCTGGACTGTATCAGAAACTTTAGGTCAGTGCATGACAGCTACCTGCCACAGACAGACTGCCCTGCCACTGTCATCTGCTAAAAAGAATCTGCAGGGGTCCCTGATGTAAGAGAGGGTAGGGACCTTAAAATAAGGCGAACACTGATATAAAAGTTCCCCCTTATATTAGTGTCCTCACTTATCCACTTACATCAGTGTCCCCCCTTACCATAGTGTATGCTGTGTATTCTGATGTAAGGAGGACAGTTCTGGTGACCAGAGACCCCCCTTCATCAGAGTTTTCTGATTGTAATGTAAGGGAGAACGCCGCAGACTCTGATGTAAGGGGGCTCTGGTGATCAGAGACCACCTTACATCAGAGTTTCCCTTTACACCACCCTGTCTATATACTACCCTAGCCTGCCCATATACCTGCAAGACCACGGCTGGTGTGTGGAAGAGAGCCAGTGCCGCCACTATTTGTCTTCAGGCAGGATCCAGAGGAGTAGCAGCGGGCCTGCGGACCACGGTTGAAGAAATAGGTGGGGAGGCACCGCAAAAATCTCCACCCCCGCCACCATATACATGGGCAGAGAAAAGGGGGTAGAGTCAGGGGCAGAGCCAATTGGGGCTGCAAAATGACATTTCACCTATGGCAGGGATCTCCAATCTACGGCCCCCCAGCTGTTGCAGAACTACACGTCTCATGAGGCATTGTAAAACTCTGACATTCACAGAGATGACTAGACATGATGGGAATTGTAGTTCCTGATTCTGAACAACTGGAGGGTCATAGTTTGGAGACCCCTGGCCTAGGGTGTTAAAAATCCTTGTACTAGCCCCGAACACCTTTTTACAATTAATATATATTTTTTAAATGTTGGGATTCTTTTTACTCTCCTCTGCTACGTGTTTCTCGTGGTCTATTTTCGCTGCCCTGGTCACACCTCTTACATTTCTTATTGCATTCTTTGTAGTGCAGGAATGTTGACAATGTCCCTTCGGCCTTATATTTTTTAAAGGCCAGTTTTTTCCACTTCATCCGGGTTCACGTCGTATGACGTCAGGGACTTGAAGTGGCGATATCTGAATGATGCCTGCAGCTACTATCATTCTTCTCAGCTAGCGATTCTCTGCACATTCTCTGCACAGTAAAAACAATCATAGCGACTGTTTTGCCACTTGATCGTTTTTACAGGCAGCCCTCCCCCGCCGCCCTCCGGTGCTTCACCTGTCTTGCCTGTGCAATCGGTGACTGAGGACCAGACAGCCGACCAGATGGTCTCCGGTCATCTCTATGACTCTCGGAGGCCGGACACAACGTTATGACGTCACGTTATGACGTCACGTCCAACCCCGGCAGTTGTAAACACTGGAAAACCTGAGATTTTTTTTTTTTTATCTCAGGCTTTCCAGCCTAGAGGAGAGACGTGGGGTCCTATGGACCCCAGATTTCTCCATAAAGAGGACCTATCATGCCCATTAAAAGGGATGTTTACATTGTAATAGGAATAAAAGTGATCAAAAAGTAAAAAATTAAAGGGAAAGTGTAAAAAAAAGTTTTTAAATAAAATAAACAATAATAAAAAAAAAGGTTTTAAAGCGCCCCCATCCCCGCATGCTCACAGAAGCAAATGCATATGTAAGTCGCTCCTGCATATGTAAATGACCTTCAAACCACATATGGGAGGTATCGGCACAAACTTTAGAATGAGAGCAATATTTCTAGTACTAAACCTCCTCTCTAAACTGTAAAAAATGTTAAAGCGTAGCGTGGAGATTTTTAAGTACCAAAGTTTGGCGCCATTCCATGAGTTTGCGCAATTTTAAAACAAAAAGGACCAAGGAAAAAATCCAAGGAAAATTCCAAGCTCTACTTACTGACCAGCCTGCGACCAACCAGATTAACCTGTCTAACATTTAAAACAAATTTGCAAATGCATGCGTAAGCTACAGAGCACCGCCAAGGCACCCTGGCATCTGTAGTCCTATTTCTACCTTATAAGAGGCTCCACAGTGTAAGCACATGCATTCTGATGAGATAGATGGACTGGAGGGAGCCCACCCCTCCTTAAAGGTACAGGGGCACATTGAACACCCAGCATGTAGCACAATGGCTGCAAAGGTGTCAATGCGTTGCCTGACCTAAAATCAAGCGTACTAAAAAATTTGTCCACTGCCTTCACCTATAACTGGCCCTTACAGCAAGGAGCATTGGACGGCACGGCATAACAAAAAAGGACCAAGGAAAAAATCTGCAGGCTGGTTGGTAAGTAGGGCTTAGAATTTTCCTTGGATTTTTTCCTTGGTCCTTTATTGTTATGCGGTGCCTTCCAATGCTCCTTGCTTTAAGGGCCAGTTATAGGTGAGGGTAGTGGACAATTTTTTAGTGCGCAATTTTAAAGCATGACGTGTTAGGTTTCTATTTACTCCGCTTAGCATCATCTTTAAGTGTCAGAATTGGCTAGGGAGGCAAGTGGGTAATATGCCCTTTCATGCTCAAATTTGGCCACCCAAGTTTAACCTTAGTTCTTTTAAATTTTTTGCCCATTGGAATACATTGGCTAATGCCATTAATTAAAATGTTCTTAGTAAACTGCAAAAAAAAAAGGCCCCTGCATCGCATACTAACACATTATAGGACAGCCTTACCTTAAAATGAAGCCCTCCAGCAGGTGCGCTTCTGTTTGAATGGCCGCAACACAGAGCTCAGAATGGACTGCTCCGTCTATTCAGAACGCAGTGTGCATGCACCTGTGACAGCACCGACTGCTAATAAAGTCGCTATCTCCTAAACGGTGCATGTTTAGAAGATATTTACTGTACCTACAAGTAAGCCTTATTCTATACCTGTAGGTATAAATCAAAAAGCAGACTTTACTAAATCTTCAACTACCTCAAAACATAGCACTTACACCCCCTTCCTGCCCAGGCCATTTTTCAGCTTTCAGCGCTGTCACACTTTGAATGACAATTGCGTGGTCATGCTACACTGTAACCATGTGGAATTTTTATAATTTTCGTCACATAAATAGAGCTTTTTTTATGTGGAATTTAATCACTTCTGGGTTTTTTATCTTTTTCCTAAAAAAAAAAAAAAAAATAGAGACTGAAAATTTTCTAAAAAAAAAAAGTGTTTCTGTCAGTAAATTTTGTGAATAAGTAATTTTTCTACTTCACTGATGGGCGTTGATGAGACTGCACTTATGGGCACTAATGAGGTGGCACTTATGGGCACTGATTAGGTGGTACTGATGAGGAGGCACGAATATGCTGCACTTATGGGCACTGATAGGTGGAATTGATATGTGGCACTGATGAGCACTGATAGGCGGCATTGGTGGGCACTGATGGGTGGCACTTGTGGGCACTTGTGGGCACTGGTGGGTGGCACTGACGGGAACAGATAGGCTACACTGGTGGGCAAAGATAGGCGTCACGGATAGGCAGCACTGATGGGCAGCACTGATGGGCACTGATGAGCATTGATGGGTGGCATTGATGGGCAGCAGTGATGGGTATTGATGGGCAGCAGTGATAGCCAGCACTGACTGGCATCACTAATGGGTACTGATTGCTGACACTTGTGGGCACTGTTTGCTGGCACTGGTGGGCACTCACTGCTGGCACTGGTGGACACTCACTGCTGGTACTGGTGGGTACACTGCTGGCACTCACTTTTGGCTAGGGATGAGCTTCGTGTTCGAGTCGAACCCATGTTTGACTCGAACATCGTCTGTTCGCCGGATTGCGAACGATATGGGCTGTTCGCGCCAAATTCGTGTGGCGCGTCACGGCCCATAGATCACTGCAGCATCGCAGTGCATTGCTTGGCCAATCACAGCGCCGTCAGTAGAGAGAGCTGCAACTGGTCAAAGCTCAGGATGTGCAGGGCGCTGCTGTCTCCCGCGTTATTCCAAAAGTTCTTTGGTGTGGGCCTTTTTTTGAGACGAGTGCATCAGATCGCACCGCTGCTATTTGCAACATATGTCTCAAGCGTATCTCGCGTGGCCAAAACATCTCCCACTTGAGCACCACACGCCTGACCAGACATTTGTTGACCTGCTATGCAGTTCGTGGCAAGCGTATCTAAAAGACCCACACCGAAGAACAAAGAGGACCTTTCCTTGCTCCTCATCAGCTGAGATCTCCAACCCCACTATACCTTCAGTCCTCTCTGAGACCTGCACTGAGAGGAATGAAGGTGTAGAATTAGGTGTGTCACAGCCAAGTACTTGTGGGCAATCTGCTTTCGGTACACCGACGTCAGATTGTACCAGGCAAATTTCCCTGCCCCAGCTGCTGCACCACCGAAAGAAGTTCGCTCCCAGCCATCCACATGCCCAGCGGTTGAATGCTAGCTTGGCAAAATTTCTTCAACTTCAACTGCTGCCTTTTCAGTTGGTAGACTCTGCCCCTTCCGTGAGTTTTTGGAATGTGCGGTTCCTCAGTGGCAGGTACCCAAACGCCACTTTTTCTCACGGAAGGCGATTCCGGCTCTCTACCGGCATGTGGAAGGCAATGTCCATGCCTCGCTGGACAGGGCGGTCAGCGGTAAGGTGCATATTACCGTTGACTCATGGTCCAGCAGGCATGGACAGGGATGTTACCTAAGTTTCACCGTGCATTGGGTGACTCTGCTGGTAGCTGGGAAGGATGCAGGAGAAGGTGCAGTAGTGTTGGAGGTTGTTCTGCCACCACGCCTCCAAAATGCCACTACTAATGATTGTGACACACCTCTCTCCTCCACCCCCTCCTCTTCTTCTTCCTTCATGGCCTCTTCCTGTGCTTTGTCCTCGGAACCAGCGGTGCTCCGTAGCCATTGAAGGGTCTACGCAAGTATGCAGGCCAAAAGATGCCATGCGGTGCTTGAGCTTCTGTGCTTGGGGGACAGGAGCCACACTGGGGCAGAGGTTCTGTCAGCTCTGCAGGGGCAGGTTCAGAGGTGGTTGACGCCACGCCAACTTAAGGCAGGAATGGTGGTTTGCGACAATGGCACCAACTTCCTCTCTGCCCTCCGAGAGGGACAAATGACCCATGTGCCCTGTTTGGCTCACGTCCTTAACTTGGTGGTGCAGCGGTTCTTGGGCAGGTACCCAGGCTTACAGGATGTCCTGAGGCAGGCCAGGAAAGTCTGTGTGCATTTCCGCCGGTCGTATAATGCCAGTGCTTGGCTGGCAGACCTCCAAAAGGAGTTTAACCTGCCCAAGAACTGCCTAATCTGTGACATGCCCACCAGGTGGAACTCAACGTTGGCCATGCTGCAGCGGCTGCACATGCAGCAGAGGGCCATCAATGAGTACCTGTGCGACTATGGCACCAGGACAGCGTCAGGGGAGCTTGTTTTTTTTCCCCATGCCAGTGGGCCATGATCAGGGATGCATGCACTGTCCTGTCACCATTTGAGGAGGCCACGAGGATGGTGAGCAGTGACAGTGCATGCATCAGTGACACTGTCCCCCTTGTCCACCTGTTGGAGCACACGCTGCGTGGAATAATGGACAGGGCACTTGAGGCAGAACAGAGGCAGGAAGAGGAGGACTTCCTTAGCTCTCAAGGGCCCCTTTATCCAGACAGTGTTCCTGTGTGCCCGCCGATCACACAGGAAGAGGACGAGGAAGAGGACGAGGAGGAGGAGGATTGTGTCAGTATGGAGGTGGAGCCTGGCACTCAGCATCAGCAGCAGTCTTTAAGGGATCAGTCCCAAGAAACACATGGACTTGTACATGGCTGGGAGGAGGTGGCTGCAGACCATGTCGTCCTTAGTGACCCAGAGGACTCCGGACCGAATGCCTCAGCAAACCTACGCTGCATGGCCTCTCTGATCCTGCAAAGCCTGCGTAAGGATCCTCGTATTCGTGGTATCAAGGAGAAGGACCAATACTGGCTGGCAACCCTCCTTGATCCACGTAACAAGGGTAAGGTTGCGGACCTTATCTTGCCGTCGCAGAGGGAGCAGAGGATGAAACATCTTCGGGAGGCCTTGCAGAAAAGTCTGTGCAACGCGTTCCCAGAGACTGGGAGGTTACAAACTCCTGTTTCTGGACAACGTGTTGCTGAGGCTTCGGTCAGTCAAAGAAGGAGCGGGGGAGAAGGTGGCCGTCTGACCGACGCGTTCAGACAATTTTTTAGTCCGCAGCCCCAAGGTATGATCAGTTCCAGCGACCATCGCCAGCGTATGTTTTACATGGTGCAGAAATACCTAGGGGCAAGATCTAACTTGGACACCTTTCCCACTGAAAATCCTCTGGGTTACTGGGTCTTGAGGATGGATCACTGGCCAGAGCTTGCACAGTATGCAATTGAGCTACTGGCCTGTCCTCCATCCAGCGTTCTTCCGGAACGCACATTCAGTTCTGCTGGAGGCTTTGTAACCGATCACAGGGTGCGTTTGTCCACCGACTCGGTCGATCGACTGACCTTCATAAAAATGAATCAGTCTTGGATCACCACCAGCTACCAAGCACCTGATGCTGATGTAACCGAATATTTTTTTTTGAAATCTCAGATCCCTTTAAAGACTGCCTATGCTGATGCTGAGTGACTATCCTCATAGCTTGTAAGAACATTTTTGGTTCTGGGCGCCGCCACCAGTGCCTAAGGCCTGGTTTTTCAGTCCCTGTTCAACAGGGGCGTGTAATTACAATTTTTAATGCAATACTTTGCAGCAGGGCTCGTTCCTGCGTTCCAACTAAATGATCTGTGAGGGGTTGCAGTGTTGTGGCACCAGCACCAGTGCCTAAGGCCCAATTTTTCAGCCCCTGTTTAACAGTGGCGTGTAATTATAATTTTTGATGCAATACTTTGCAGCAGGGCTCGTTCCTGCTTTCCAACTAGAGTATCTGTGAGGGGTTGCAGTGTTGTGGCACCAGCGCCAGTGCCTAAGGCCCAATTTTTCAGCCCCTGTTCAACAGGGGCATGTAATTACAATTCTTGATTTAATATTTCACAGCAGGGCCCGTTTCTGCGCCCACCAAGAGCGAGTGAGAACTTAGAGTGTTGTGGCACCAGCACCACCACCAAAGGCCCAATTTTTCTGCCCCTGTTCAACAGGGGCATTTAATTACAATTCTTGATCTAATATTTCACAGCAGGGCCCGTTTCTGTGCCCACCAAGAGCGAGTGAGAACTTACAGTGCTGTGGCACCAGCACCACCACCAAAGGCCCAATTTTTCTGCCCCTGTTCAACAGGGGCATGTAATTACAATTCTTGATCTAATATTTCACAGCAGGGCCCTGTGAGGGCACAACAACACCTAAGGCCCAAATTACTGCTAAGTATATAGGGCAGGCCCCTACTTTCAAACATCCAACTTACAAACGACTCCTACTTGCAAACGTAAGGGGACAACAGTAAGTGAGATGAAATCTACCCCTAGGAAGGGAAATTCTCTCCTGTAAGAGTTAATATGGGAAAAACATTTCTCCTTTCCCCTGATGCTTTATCACCAATCCTTGTTTCACAAAAAAACCCAAATTTTCAAAAAACATTTGTCATTGGGACAAAAAGTAAGGTGAAATCTTCTGAAGAGGAGCAGAGACAGCAAAACAAATGTCACAGGGGTGATAACCCTTCCCTAGGTTTTCCAAAAAGCTTAAAATAGATTTTTTGGCTGGAGCTAAACACGTTAAAAATGTACCAGTTCAAAATTACAAACAGATTCTACTTAACAACAAACCTACAGTCCCTGTCTTGTTTGCACCGCCTGTATACTGCTGTTCAGAGTACAGAGCCTGTATACTGCTGTTTCCTTTTTTAATTTGGGTGCGGGGTTTCCCTTAATATCCATACAAGACCTAAAGGGCCTGGTAATGGACTGGGGGGTACCCATGCCGTTTGTCTCACTGATTTTCATCCATATTTCCAGGACCCGACATTACATTAAAGCTGCAAGCAGTTTTAAATGACTTTTTTTCCTTTAAAAATGACATTTTGTGCAGGGACTATTCTAAGCACGGGAAACACACGCCACTTTACAGGCATACTATAGACACCCCCCAGGTACGATATTTAAAGGAATATTTCACTTTTTTTTTTTTTTACTTTAAGCATCATTAAAATCACTGCTCCCGAAAAAATGTCAGTTTTTAAAAGTTTTTCTTGCATTGATACATGTCCCCTGGGGCAGGACCCGTGTCCCCAAACCCTTTTTAAGACAATACCATGCAAATTAGCCTTTAAAATGAGTACTTTTTTTTTTGAACGTTCGAGTCCCATAGACGTCAATGGGGTTCTAATGTTCTTGCAAATTTACGGTCCGTTCGCAGGTTCTAGTGCGAACCGAACCGGGGGGTGTTCGGCTCATCCCTACTTCTGGCATTGTCAGCACTTTATTGTAATCAGGGCACTGATTATCAGTGCCCTGATTACATGCCTAGATGTCCTCTGTGAGGAGATGCCGCTGATCGGCTCTCCTCTCCTCACACTCTGTCAGTGTGAGGCGAGGAGCGCTGATTACCGGCATCTCCGTGTTTACATGTGACCGTCTTTGATTGGACACAGCCGATCCCATGGTTAAAGAGCCATGGCTCTTTACAGAGATCGGGGTTGTGCCGTGTCCTAGCAACACGGCATAGTACAAAACAGATTACAGCACACACATTCAAGAATGACATTTCCTCCAAGGCTAGTTAAAAATACCTGAACATATTCAAAAAAATACGGGGGTTTGGTCACAGCATATATTCTTTTAGTGCTAAGCCCACTTACTGCAACATTATTTTTTTGAATATGTTCAGGTGTTTTTAACTAGCCTTGCAGGAAATGTCATTCTTGAATGTGTGTGCTGTAATCTGTTTTGTACTGTTTGTTGGTCTTATAGCAGCACCATCTTGAATTTAAACGCATTTTAGGGTGTGCCCCCCAAATATGTTTTTGTATCTAGCAACACGGTGCAGACGCGCTGCGCACCCCCAGGAGCGCGTGAGAGCGGCCGTTCTGGGCACCTTCATATAACGTTCACCCAGAACGAGAGCCGCATTTGACGGTGGGCGGCGGCAAGTGGTTAAAGTACTCCCACTTTTTCTCCATCTTTTTTGCTTCTAAAATATCTTCTCATTAAATATCATGAAGTATGGAGTACAGTTTAGTACATTTTTCCTTGAAATTTAATGTTCTTGTTCTTCCTTTGTTGTCTTCTTTTTTTGATTTACGGTGAACGTAATAAACCTGTGATCGTTGTTTCCCAAGCTATCCATTACTTACACATCTGCAATAAGCTTTGCATTGTTTGTAAGTTGTAGGTCGAGCAGAGTCTTGTTTCTAGTTGGGGCATACACTAACTGACACATGAAATTGTCCTGTAAGGCATTCAAGAAATGAGAAACTTTAGATCGGTTCCATGTGCCTATCTGGATAATTGAAGTCCTCTATGATAATAACATTGCCCTGGCTCGCTGACATTTCTAATTTCAAATTTTCTGAGAGGAGATTGGTCTCTTCTTCATCCTTCAGGTTTGGGGACTGGTATTAGTGAATCCATGGCTCCTTTAATTTGTGTCTTTCATATATGTCTGAAATTTATATTTAAAGTGGTTGCAAAGGTAGAAGTTTTTTTCCCTTAATGCAACCCCTCCTTACTCACCTGGGCCCGATCTCGATTGAGCGTTGTGCCAGAGAACAGTGTCTCTCTCTGCTCTCTCTCTCCTTGCTGTACGTGGAGACACCAGTGGGAGCCATTGGCTCCTGCTGCTGTCAATCACAGGATATGAGGAGAGAGTGGGGTAGGGAGCCACGCCATGCTGTGTGTGTCTATGTGTGTGTCACTTTAGGATACAATCAGTCATTTTAGCTCTCATCTTTTACACTGTTTTGTGTATAATATGAGTTCATTCAGTCAATGATCACTGTAAGTATGGGCAACATTATAACACAGTATATCTTAGAGGTTAAATTGGTTAGGCTGTGTAGCGCTGGTAGATTTTCATCTACCGCTTATAGGTAAATTTAGTGGGTTATCTGTTTTATACATAGTCAGATTTAGCCTCTGTTCCAATTTGGCTGTGTTGCATGTAGTTTCACACTGTGCCTGTGGGTGTCGTTGTCGCCATGGGTCGGTGTTGGAAAGGCAACGCGCGGAAGCGTATGGGTGCTCTTCTGTCCCGGAGGTAACTCGGTGGAGGTGGTCCTCCGAGTTGCATTCTGGGAGAGGGTATTTATGGGACAGACGCCATGTTTTAGGGTCTGTTTTGTTCCACCTGCTGGCCCTCCTGGCCGACAGGTATGTGTTAGGAGTACTACGACTGGGAGGACCACGTTGCTGCAGCGTGTGGGTGGGCCCAGAAGCCTGTCAGGGGCCTACCACAGCGGCAAGGGAATTGTCCTGTGCTGTCTGCCCTATGGGAAGAAGCTGGACAACTGAGAAGATCCCAGGGAAGGACCCGTCATGGAAGGATCATGCAGAGTGCTGGTCTGGAGAGGGGCCTGGCGACTCAGTTGGAGGACACATCCTAAAGTTAATCTACCGCATAGTACTGCCGGGTCGGCTTAAAGGTTCTAGTGCTGTGTTTGCTGTCCATCGTAAACCATTACATCCTGTGGTAGAGGATCGTACGGGTTTCTGTTCCATTCAAGTCTGTGGCAGAGACTTTTGTTTGTGCTGCGTGCCGGTTGTTGGTTAGTGAGAGAAACCTATCCGGGCGGGCAAAGTTTCAACTCTAAAAGGAGAGTATATTCATCTACAAGATTCCAATTCATAATATTACATTAAGAAAAGGTATTTGAACTTCCCTGCAACTCTTCTTCTACCTCTTTCCTGCTACTTCCTTCACTTACTCTTTATTAAAGCATTGGAAAATATACTCAAGTGTCTGGTGTCTACACTGTCTGGTATTAAACTCAACGGGACCCTAGACCCGGTTCTGTTGAAATTGAGGTAACAAAGGTGACGGTAACAGCCCGCTTTAAACCAGCAGCTCCACCGTGAGTTATTGCTACACTGAATTTTTTATTGATCCCTCCAGATTAAGAATTTTAATGGAGATGTCTGCTCTCTGTATGGACACATAATTACAGAAAGGATCCATGCACTATCCACAAACTAATACCTATGGCAAACTATCAGATTTGTTTTTTTTTTTGTTTTTTTACCTATTTATTTGAATATTGTAGAAAATATGATTTCATTATTTTAGGGGGAGACATCACAGGGGAGACCCCAAGGACAAGAAAAACACACACAAAAAAACTAAACAGCAAACAATCAGTAGTACTAAGAGGTTGAAAATGTAGATTGCGACAATGCCACCTGTTCCATGATATTTTCTAGCTTCAAGGAGGAAAAAGGAGTTGAGGAGGGCAAGCATTTAAGACAGATATGGAAAAGGTGTGATAGGGGAAACTAATATGGAGGATCAGTTCAAGAGACCAATGTAGTTCTTGGTGGCATTTGAGATGAAAATGTCTAGATCCAAAAGCACACGTGAGCCTCAAATGCATGGAGAATTTGCAAGAATTTGGTTGGGCAACCTGTATTTTTTCCTTGTCAAAAGAAGTTTATTGACTATACAATATTATAAAGATACATAAAGTAAGTTTACAAGGATCTATAAAGTAAGCTCATTGTCTTACAGTAGGGTTTATATAGGTAAATATCATGAAATTTCAAATATTAAACATTGGGTTCACGTAAACCTAAATTAAAGATATATATAATTTCCTTAGTTACTTCTGTAGGTATTTAAATGATTTATACCTACTATACATATTGTTTACAAGTAGAGTGTATATAGGTCAAATAAATTCTGATAATGAGCTTTAATCGTAAGGTGGAGAAAAGGAAAGAGAAAGAAGAAAAAGGGTTGAAAGGTAGAGGTATGGTCCACAAGGTTGTCCCACTCGTCAGTTTATTATTCTTTTTAGTTCTCTTTGAAGCCTTAGAATGGGTGTCTCTGTAAGTCATTTAATCTGTTACCATGGCAACAGGACAGAGTCATTGAAGTTTGACAGGAACTGTTGTTTTATCCAAGGATGCCAAAGTTTTTCAAATTTTGGAATTTGATTTTGATCGATGGCTACCATCTTAGCATGGGACATTGTATTATTCATTCTGTGAATTGTTTCTGCTAGTACCAATGTAGGAGATTTCCATGCCTTGGCCACTGTTTGTTTTGCAGCCATTATTAGTTGGATCATAAGTTTGAATTGAGAGAGTGTTAACCATTCCGGTTTTAGATTAAGTAAAGTTAAATATGGATCTGGTTGTATTATTTTTTAAAATATTTTAGATGCAATCACGAAGACTTCCTTCCAGAAGGTTTGGATTACTGGGCACGTCCACCATATGTGTAAATATGTGCCTATTTCTGGGCATCCTCGAAAACAAAGAGCTGAGGTATTAGGTGAATATTTTGCCACTCTAGCGGGTACAAGGTACCAGCGAGTTAGGACTTTATAATTTGTCTCCAGTGCTAAGATGTTGGGTGAAGATGACTTAGATGTGAGCCATAGGTTAGACCAGTCCGTGTCTTCTAAAGTTCGTCCCAGGTCCTCCTCCCACCTCTGAACGTAAGAGGGTCTATTAAGATTTGCTACTCCATATAATTGATTATAAAGTGATGAAATTGTACCTTTAGCAAATGGATCTTTTGTACAGATTGATTCAAAAATGGATAATTGGGATAATGGTATATCCCCCTTTAGGAATGGTGTATAGAAATTTTTGATTTGGAGATATCTAAATATCTCAGAGTTTGGTAGATCATATTTTTCTCTAAGCGATGGGAATGAAAGGAATGATTTAGATGCTATGAAGTCATTTAGTGTCTGAATGCCTGATGTTGCCCAAGCTTTAAAAGAATTTGGGTAGATCCATGCCAGATAAAAGGCCGGTTTTCTGATAAAAGAAAGGAGAGGATTGTGTGGAGATTGTAACTGATATTTGGTTTTTAGTTTATCCCAGAGAGATAAGAAGTGTTTAGTTATGGGATTATGAATTTTAAAGCGGTCTTTAGGATCAAGCCATAATAAATTTGATATTAATAGAGGGTCATTTTCTGAAGCCTCTATAAATACCCATAAGGGGATTTCCTGTTTTGCATGGTATTTGGACAGACTGGCCAAATGTGCTGCTCTGTAGTAGTTAGTAAAATTAGGGTATCCCAGACCTCCTTTATTTTTGGGAAGATGTAGTGTGTGTATAGGTATACGTGGTTTAGAAGAGCCCCATATAAACGAAGTTGCTCTTTTTTGTACTATTCTCAAAAAATAGGAAGGAATTGGAATAGGGAGGACTCTGAATAGATAAAGCAACTTGGGTAGAATAGTCATTTTGATTGCATTAATCTTCCCTATCCAGGATAAAGGAAGTTGCGACCATTGTTTTATTAGATTTGTGATCTGTCTTAATACAGGAGGATAATTGGTTGAGAATAAGTCAGAATGAGATGCTGTTAAATGAATTCCAAGATATGGGATTGATTTTTCTGCCCATGTGAATGGGAGTGCAGCCCTAGCCGGGATCAATTCCATGTTTGTGAGTGAAATATTAAGCACTAGGCATTTTTTAGGATTAATCATAAGGCCGCATAGGGCTGCAAATCCATCAAGAGCTGGTATTAAGTTAGGACCAGAGACCTGTGGTGATGATAGAAAAAGTAATATATCGTCTGCAAATATACATAATTTGTGTGTAATACCTCCTACTTCAATGCCAGTTATAGTTTGGTTTGTTCTGTATTGGGCCATGGGTTCGAGTATAAGGGCAAATAATAAGGGAGATAATGGGCAACCCTGTCGGGTACCTCTTTCGATATTAAAGGCTTCAGATTTGTATCCAGCATATTTTATATGGGCTTTGGGTTTATTATATAATGCTTTGATCCATGTTAAAAAGTGGGGTCCAAAACCCCATTTTTGTAATGAATATTGCATATATTGCCAGGATACTGTGTCAAATGCCCTCTTAATATCGAGAGATAGAAAACATAAAGGGATTTTCCGTTTTTTAGCAATATGTGCTAATAACACTGCCCTGCGTATATTATCGCCTGCCTGTCTATTTGGCATGAAGCCTACTTGATCTCTATGTATTAATTTTCCTATAATGCTATTGAGGCGTTTTGCTATTATTTTTGCTAATAATTTAATATCGAGGTTTAACAGGGCAACCTGTATTTTTATTAGTGTGATAGAAGGGTCTGGCGCTGTTCCTTTAATTGAATAATACCCTACCTGCGTATAGGATTCTAAAACAAGGCATATAAATATAAGGCATATAAATATAAATTCCTAGGTGTAAACAAAAACGTGCAGGTGTCAGATAGTGATATACTTAAAATATTGGTGAATATTGTACAATTATAAATAATACGCAAACTGTAAATATATAAAAAATATTGTTGATATCAAATCCCATGCATGGTGTTGCTGGTTAGTATTCCAATTGACGTTAAGTGTGGGGGGAGGGGGAGGGAGGGGGGGGGGGAGGGGGTGAAGGTGGGGAGGGGAAGGTGGGGAAAGGGGGAAAGGGAGAGGTGTGGGAGATCTACTCCTGGTTAAGGAACTTAAAAGTGTTTGAATCACTCCTAATAAAGTGCAAACGTGCTGGTGAAGTTCAAAGGAAGTCCTTATTGTGTAATACACTTGTTATCAAATTCATTTAAACTCTTATTGGTATAGTATCTTGGCATATATCTTGTGCAGTATCTTGGTGCATGTGATGTTGTGGTTATAATCCTTCAATAGTGTTAAAATCCTTGCTCTGAAAGTGCAGCCACTCACCGGATCACTTCACCCCTGCAGGGGTATCAGGCAGTTACAGTTTTGCGCCACTGTACGGCGATCACTGGCGGGCTCAGGATCGTGGTGTATCATATGTAAAGAGAGAAGGAGTGCCCATAGCGTAAAATCGTTTTTAAAAAAGAATTTATTAAACAAGTGGAGAGGTACTCACAATTTCACAGTGTAAATCATGCGAAGTAGTAAAAACGTCACAGTTAGCCTTCAGCGCTGGTAAAGTAGATAATGTTGGGAAGCACAGATTAGGCCACGCCCTACGCGTTTCGTCGTTAGGACGTCTAACGACGAAACGGACGCTCCCGTAGACGTCCTAACGACGAAACGTGTAGGGCGTGGCCTAATCTGTGCTTCCCAACATTATCTACTTTACCAGCGCTGAAGGCTAACTGCAACTGCTAAAGCAGGGCCCGTTTCTGTGCCCACCAAGGGTATCTGTGAGGACTTACAGTGTTGTGGCACCAGCACCACCACCACCACCAAAGGCCCAATTTTTCTTCCCCTGTTCAACGGGGGCATGTAATTACAATTCTTGATCTAATATTTCACAGCAGGGCCCTGTGAGGGCTTACAGTGTTGTGGCCACAACAACACCTAAGGCCCAAATTTCTGCTGAGTATATAGGGCAGGCCCCTACTTTCAAACATCCAACTTACAAATGACTCCTACTTGCAAACGGAGGGAGACAACAGGAAGTGAGATGAAATCGACCCCTAGGAAGGGAAATTCTCTCCTGTAAGAGTTAATATGGGAAAAACTTTTCTACTTTCCACTGATGCTTTATCACCAATCCTTGTTTCACAAAAAACCCCAAATTTTCAAAAAACATTTGTCATTGGGACAAAAAGTGAGGTGAAATCTTCTGAAGAGGAGCACAGACAGCAAAACAAATGTCACAGGGGTGATAACCCTTCCCTAGGTTTTCCAAAAAGCTTAAAATAAATTTTTTGGCTGGAGCTAAACACGTTAAAAATGTACCAGTTCAAAATTACAAACAGATTCTACTTAACAACAAACCTACAGTCCCTGTCTTGTTTGCACCGCTTGTATACTGCTGTTCAGAGTATATAGGGCCTGGTGGCCCCACACCTTTCCTTTTTTAATTTGGGTGCAGGGTTCCCCTCAATATCCATACAAGACCCAAAGGGCCTGGTAATGGACTTGGGGGAACCCATGCCGTTTGTCTCACTGATTTTCATCCATATTGCCAGGACCCGACATTACATTAAAGCCGCAAGCAGTTTTAAATGACTTTTTTTGTTTAAAAATGACATTTTGTGCAGGGACTGTTCTAAGCACGGGAAACACGTGCCACTTTACAGGCATACTATAGACACCCCCCAGGTACGATATTTAAAGGAATATTTCACTTTTTTTAACTTTAAGCATCATTAAAATCACTGGGTCTGAATTCTATTCAGAAGCGATGGTTAGCCCTTAAAGAATTTAGAAAATCGGTGAGGATATAATATTAGTACAGGACTCACTTTCGTGCTGGGGGCTCGATGAAATTTTCATCTAAACATTTCCCTACCTCATATATAGCTTAGGACCCGTCTGGTAAAGCTGGAGTAGCCATCCTTATCAAAAAAACATGCCCTATTAGGGTTATCCTGATCTGTGAATACATGATAACTATATTCACGTTGGTAAATGCGTATGCACCCAACTCTGGTCAGATTACTTTTTTGGAGGAAATGTTTGGTATGTTACAGAGATATTCCCAACCTTTTATGATTCTAGGGGGAGATTTTAATCTGATAATGTCCCATAGAAGAGATAGACATACACTTTTCGGAGACTTAACCCCTCAACGTGTGATTTCCCAGGCCTCATCCTTTAGAAAACTAATTAGATCCCATTGTATTTTGGACGCATGGAGAATAAAACACCCAACACAAAGACAATATACTTTTTACTCTATGGCCCATAAAATGTATTCTAGATTAGGTGATTTTTTCATAACAACACCATTACTCCCCCACATAATAGACTCTGATATATCACCTATCACGTGGTCAGACCACACCCTATTTCACTAAATCTTTTAATGCACAATCCTACTCCCAAAACTTGTCATTGGAGACTCAGTGAACATCTCCTTAACTCTACTCCTGTTAAACGCAGACTGACCAGAGATTTGAGTGAGTACTTCAAGATTAACTCACAAACTCACAAGTGACCTACTAACTGCAAAAACCAATGGACACTATTCTGTACTCCTACTTCTGGATCTTTCAGCTGCCTTTGACACGGTTGACCACCCCCTCCTCCTCAAAAAACTTTACTCCCTTGGTCTCCGTGACTGTGCTCTTCAGTGGCTCTCATCCTACCTATCCCAACGCACCTTCAGTGTCACTTACAATTCTACTTCCTCCACTCCTCTTCTCTTCTCTGTCGGGGTCCCCCAAGGTTCTGTTCTTGGACCTCTTTTTATTTCAATCTACACCTCTTCCCTGGGACAGCCTCTCACGGCTTTCAATATCATTTCTAAGCTGACGACACACAAATCTATCTCTCCACCCCTCAACTCACTCCATCAGTCTCCTCACGCATCACTAACTTACTAACCAACATATCTGTATGGATGTCACACCACTTCCTCAAACTCAACTTGGCCAAAACCGAGCTTATAATATTTCCTCCCCCACGTGCCTCTTCCCCTGACCTCTCTGTCAAGAGCAATGGCACAACCATCCACCCCTCCCCAAATGTCAGGGTGCTAGGTGTTATCCTGGATTCTGAACTCTCCTTTCGGCCCCACATCCAATCACTTTCCAAAGCTTGCCACCTCAACCTCCGCAACATCTCTAAACTACGTCCCTTTCTAACCAATGAAACCACAAAGCTCCTGATTCACTCCCTGGTTATCTCTCCCCTTGACTACTGCAACTCCCTCCTCATTGGCTTACCTTTAAATAGACTGCCCCCCCTTCAGTCCATCATGAATGCTGCTGCCAGACTCATCCACCTTACAAACCGCTCAGTGTCTGCTACCCCTCTCTGCCAATCCCTCCACTGGCTGCCACTCGCCCAACAAATTAAATTCAAAATACTAACAATAAGTTACAAAGCCATCCACAACTCTGCCCCCAGCTACATCACTGGCATAGTCTCAAAATACCAACCTAATCGCCCTCACCGTTCCTCCCAGGACCTCCTGCTCTCTAGCTCCCTCATCACCTCCTCCCATATGCGCCTCCAGGACTTCTCCCGAGCCTCGCCCATCCTCTGGAATTCCCTACCCCAATCTGTCAGACTGTCTCCAAATTTATCCACTTTTAGGCGATCCCTGAAAACTTTCCTCTTCAGAGAAGCCTATCCTGCCTCCATCTAACAACTGCACTATTTTCTCCATTAGCTCATCCGCCACAGCTATTACCCTTTGTATAACTTGACCCTCCCTCCTAGATTGTAAGCTCTAACGAGCAGGGCCCTCTGATTCCTCCTGTATTGAATTGTATTGTACTTGTACTGTCCTCCCTAATTTTGTAAAGCGCTGCGTAAACTGTTGGCGCTATATAAATCCTGTATAATAATAATAATAATAATTAACGTAGGTTCAGTGCAAAACATCTCGACCCTTTGGGAGGCTCACATACCTGCTTTCGTGGCTTCTGCATTGCCGAGGGCTCTCGACTGAAGAAAGATAGCGAGGGTCATCAAGTTTCTTTGTTAGCTGATTTGAGGCTTGCGGAGTGGAGGCTTGTGGACTCCCCAATGGTTGAGGCCCTTTGTAAGGTAGTTGCACTACGTAATCAATTGAAATCACTAGCATACAGCAAAACAGCAAAATCCCTTATGTGGGCAAAACAAACATTTTATGAAATCTCTAAGAAGCCACATAGTATGTTGGTTAATAAATTACGACCAGGCCCCTTTCATTCCTTTCCCGAATTATTATTCCAGAAAGATGGCTCACCTACACATTGTCCTCAAACCATGACGAAAACTTTTGGAAACTTTTATAGAGAGCTCTATAATTGTCTTACCCCTGAAAAGCATTTTCATTATACACAAAATAATTTTGACCAATTTGTAAAAGATTTATCACTTCCTAAGCTTACATCCTCAGATCTTGAGATGCTTAATGCTCCTATCTCCTCTGAAGAGTTAACTAGAATAATCAAGGATCTTCCTCTCCACAAATCCCCAGGCCCAGATGGCCTCACATATCTTTATTATAAAACTTTTTTGCCTGTCTTAATGCCACATGTTACATTTATTTAGCTCATTGTTAAAAGGTAACACACCCCACTCCCAGTTTACTCATTCGTATATACCGGTAATACCAAAACCGGGAAAGGACCCCTCTATACCCAATAACTATAGGCCTATAGCCTTACTAAATTCTGATTATAAGATTTTCACGAAGATTCTGTCATCACGGCTATCCCAAATCATACCCAAATTGGTTAATAGAGATCAGGTGGGTTTTGTGCCATCTAGACATGCAGGGGATAACACAAGGCGTACTATAGATTTGATTGATCTACTAAACAAATTCCCCCGTCCTGCTCTTATATTGAGTTTGGATGCGCAAAAAGCGCTTGATCGCTTAAGCTGGCCCTATATGTTTTCCACACTTTTACATTTTGGGTTTGGGGGACCTTTTTTTTTAAGGCTATACAGGCATTGTACAATCACACATCTGCACAGGTACAGATGGCATCATTTCTATCACCTTGTTTCCCCATGTCAAATGGCACTAGGCAGGGATGCCCCCTGTCTCCCCTTCTTTTTATTCTGTGCTTGGAGCCTCTGGCAGAGGCGATAAGGTGTCACCCGGATATTAAGGGGGTACTAATGAGACGGAGGAAATATAAATTATCCCTATTCGCGGATGATATTCTTCTCACATTAACTAATCCCATTATTACACTTCCTTCCTTACATGCTCTCCTTCAGAAATTTGGATCCATATCCGGCTACAAAATAAATACTGCTAAAACTGAAGCACTTCCCATGCACATACCTTCAGATATCTTAACACAACTTAAAGGTCTATACCCCTATAAATTGTGCTCTGAAACCTTAACATACTTGGGCATTAAGCTTACCTCCTCATACTCTAGCTTATACTCCACTAATTTCCCACCGCTGTTCCAGGATATACACCGATGTCTTCCCCAATGTGCTACATATCCTAATACTATGCTTGGTAGAATTAATGTTTTAAAGATGTCTATATTGCCAAGGTTGCTATACCTCTTTGAAACTTTACCGATAGCGATACCTATTAGTCAGCTTAAAGCCCTTCATA
Source organism: Lithobates clamitans (assembly GCA_037952925.1). Classification (NCBI taxonomy): domain Eukaryota; kingdom Metazoa; phylum Chordata; class Amphibia; order Anura; family Ranidae; genus Lithobates; species Lithobates clamitans. The sequence goes on along the minus strand of JBBGZY010000239.1, from coordinate 15,590,158 downwards.
GAGGTTTTTTAAAATTTATATGGAACAACGGATCACATCAGATAGCTAGTTCAGTGGTATTCTCTCTAAAAACGCAAGGGGGTTTGGGCGCACCTGATATCATAAAGTACTATTATGCATCTCACCTTCGGACGGTAGTTTCCTGGTTCTCTCAGGTGGCTCCAAACCGGTGGTGATATAGAGGCCTGCTGCCCTGGATGCATACCCCCCTTTTTTCAATACATAACCTAGTACATATAGTCACTTGCAAACTACATTCTTTTGCGACTTTACAAGAAAAATGTTATATTCCTCAAAATCTATTTTATTTTTACCTTCAAGTTAGACATTTCTTCCACTCTCTATCCCCGACTCTTACTCTGGATCGACCCACTCCCTTCGAACACCTGTGTGCTGAGGGTCCACATCAATTACATTTAATATCATCCATATATCATATTCTGCATGAATACGCAAAAGTGTTAGTTGACTCCCACCAATATATGCGCAAATGGAACACGATTTTAGGACGTATTGTTCCTATGCAAATATGGAATAAAATTTGGTTGTCAACCTTTAAATCTTCTAGATGTGTATCCCAGAGGGAGATGGCGGTAAAGGTCTTAATGTTTTGGTATAAAACTCCAGAACGCGTTCATCACATTAATCCCGCCCTCTCACCTCAGTGTTGGAGATGTGGAAAGGAGACAGGTTCACATTTTCATATTTTCTGGTCTTGCCCACTTATACAGACATTTTGGTTAGAGGTCATGCAAACTATTCAAAGTGTAACAGGTATCACATTACTCCTGGACCCTATTCCCTATTTACTTGGGCTCCCCTTTTCAGGTATCTCCAAACCAATTCGACGATTAACCTCATATGTACGTCTAGCTGCAAAAAGGGCCATACCGCTATGTTGGTTGTCCAATACCCCGCCCTCCCATATACAGTTTTTACAACTTGTAACGGAAGTTAGAAGGATGGAATATCTTACAGCTACAGTGCATGATACGGTCTCTCAATTTAATAAAATTTGGGAGGTCAGGGATCAATCCAAATATGGGGATCATGTCAACTGAATATTCTTTTTTTTGTGAATTGAATATGTTATTCCCAGTGGGCCCTTCCCTGCTCTTTACCTATTGTTCTTCAGTAGATTCCTTCGTTGTGAGACTATATGTAACTATACACACTCTGCAATGTATGCTATTGCCCTTGACAACCGGTTAATGTTAATTTATTCTCGTGTACTATGTAAACAGAGAAATTCTATAGATATATGTTTCTAAGCTGTGAACAGTTTTGTGCTTTTCTAATGCTACATATCTCATGTTCCGTAATGTACCAAGTGGATTTTTGTTGTTTATTGAATTACAAAAATAAATAAAAAAATACAATTACAAAAGAAAATTGTAATTACACGCCCCTGTTAAACAGGGGCTGAAAAATTGGGCCTTAGCCACTGGTGGCGGTGCCCCGAACCAAAAATATTCTTACAAGCTATCAGCATGATCATTGAGGAGGAAGAGGATAGTCACTCAGCATAACAGGATAGTCACTCAGCATCAGCATAGGCAGTCTTGAAGGGATCTGACATTTCAAAAAAAATTATTCGGTTACATCAGCATCAGGTGCTTGGTAGCTGGTGGTGATCCAAGACTGATTAATTTTTATGTAGGTCAGTCGATCGACTGGGTCGGTGGACAGGCGCATCCTGTGATTGGTTACAAAACCTCCAGCAGCACTGAATGTGCGTTCCGAAAGAACGCTGGATGCAGGACAGGCCAGTAGCTCAATTGCATACTGTGCAAGCTCTGGCCAGTGATCCATTCTCAAGACCCAGTAACCCAGAGGATTTTCGGTGGGAAAGGTGATCAAGTCAGATCTTGCGACTAGGTATTTATGTACAGACGCTGGTGATGGTTGCTGGAACTGATCATACCTTGGGGCTGCGGACTAAAAAACTGTCTGAACGCATTGATCAGACGGCCACCTTCTCCACCACTCCCTCTTTGACTGACCGAAGCCTCAGCAACACATTGTCCAGGAACAGGAGTTTGTAACCTCCCAGTTCTGGGAACGCATTGCACAGACCTTTCTGCAAGGCCTCCCGAAGATGTTTCATCCTCTGCTCCCACTGCGACAGCAAGATAAGGTCCGCAACCTTACCCTTGTAACGTGGATCAAGGAGGGTTGCCAGCCAGTATTGATCCCTCTCCTTGATACCACGAATACGAGGATCCTTCCGCATGACTTTGCAGGATCATGGAGGCCATGCAGCGTAGGTTTGCTGAGGCATTCGGTCCAAAGTCCTCTGGGTCACTAAGGATGACTTGATCCGCAGCCACCTCCTCCCAGCCACGTACAAATCCATGGGTTTCTTGGGACTGTAAATGATTCCTTAAAGACTGCTGCTGATGCTAAGTGCCAGGCTCCACCTCCATGCTGACACAATACTCGTCTTCCTCCTCCTCCTCCTCCTCCTTCTCCTCCTCATCCTCTTCCTGTGTGATCAGCGGGCACACAGGAACACTGTCTGGATAAAGAGGGGCCTTGAGAGCTAAGGAAGTCCTCCTCTTCCTGCTTCTATTCTGCCTCAAGTGCCCTGTCCATTATTCCAAGCAGCGTGTGCTCCAACAGGTGGACAAGGAGGACAGTGTCACTGATGCATGCACTGTCACTGCTCACCATCCTCATGGCCTCCTCAAATGGTGACAGGACAGTGCAAGCATCCTTGATCATGGCCCACTGGAGTGGGGAAAAAAAACAAGCTCCCCTGACCCTGTCTTGGTGCCATAGTCACACAGGTACTCATTGATGGCCCTTTGCTGAGCGTGCAGCTGCTGCAGCATGGCCAACGTTGAGTTCCACCTGGTGGGCATGTCACAGATTAGGCGGTTCTTGGGCAGGTTAAATTCCTTTTGGAGGTCAGCCAGCCGAGCACTGGCATTACATGACCTGCGGAAATGCACACAGACTTTCCTGGCCTGCCTCAGGACATCCTGTAAGCCCGGGTACCTGCCCAAGAAAGGCTGCACCACCAAGTTAAGGATGTGAGCCAAACAGGGCACATGGGTCAGTTGTCCCTGTCGGATGGCGGAGAGGAGGTTGGTGCCATTGTCGCAAACCACCATACCTGACTTAAGATGGCGTGGCGTCAACCACCTCTGAACCTGCCCCTGCAGAGCTGACAGAATATCTGCCCTAGTGTGGCTCCTGTCCCCCAAGCACACCAGTTCAAGCACCGCATGGCATCTTTTGGCCTGCGTGCTTGCGTAGCCCCTTGAACGCCTACAGAGCACCGCTGGTTCCGAAGACAAATCAGCACAGGAAGAGGCCATGGAGGAAGAAGAAGAGGAGGGGGTGGAGGAGAGAGGTGTGGCAGAATCACCACTAGTAGTATTTTGGAGGCGTGGTGGCGGAACAACCTCCGACACTACTGCACCCTGTCCTGCATCCTTCCCAGCTGCCAGAAGAGTCACCCATTGCGCAGTGAAAGATAAGTAACGTCCCTGTCCATGCCTGCTGGACCATGAGTCAGCGGTAATATGCACCTTACCGCTGACCGCCCTGTCCAGCGAAACCAAGACATTGCCTTCCACATGCCGGTAGAGAGCCGGAATCGCCTTCCATGAGAAAAATTGGCGCGGCATGGCTTGGAGCGAACTTCTTTCGGAGGTGCAGCAGCTGGGGCAGGGAAATTTGCCTGGTACAATCTGACGTCGGTGTACCGATAGCAGATTGCCCCCAAGTACTTGGCTGTGACACACCTAATTCTACACCTTCATTCCTCTCAGTGCAGGTCTCAGAGAGGACTGAAGGTATAGTGGGGTTGGAGATCCCATCTGATGAGGAGCAAGGAGAGGTCCTCTTTGTTCTTTGGTGTGGGTCTTTTAGGTACGCTTGCCAACGAACTGCATGGCAGGTCAACATATGTCTGGTCAAGCATGTGGTGCCCAAGCGGGAGATGTTTTGGCCACGCGAGATACGCTTGAGACATATGTTGCAAATAGCAGCGGTGCGATCTGATGCACTCGTCTCAAAAAAGGCCCACACCAAAGAACTTTTGGAATAACGCGCAGAGACAGCAGCGCCCTGCACATGCAGAGCTCTGAGGTGTGATGCAGTCGGTGTGCTGCCCTTAAGCTGGCCCCTGAAGGGCATCCTGCTTCATTGGTGATGTGCCTTCTCCTCCTCTCTCCTATCAGGCACCCACGTGGAGTCAGTGACCTCATTATCCCCTCCCTCCTCATCACTGGAGCAAAGCTGGCAGTATACTGCAGCTGGGGGAACGTGACTGCCAGATTACTGTACTTCTTGGGCACCCCCTCTCTCTGGGCTCACGTTACTGCCTTCCTCTAGCTGGGTACCATCATCATAGCCTTCAAAACGCTGGGCATCCTCCCGGAGCATGTACCTAACACTGTGGTCAAACAGTTTGAGGAACTCCTCAGGAGGACATGGTGGGGCTAGGGAAGGAGTGACTGATGCCATTGAGCTGAGGGAAGAGGCCGCGTTGGCAGCTGCTTTGCCAGACAAAGTACCCTGAGCCTGGGTGAGAGAGGTTGAGGAGGATGAGGACGGCTTGGTCATCCACTCTACCAATTCTTCCACATGTTGCGGCTCAACGCGGCCAGCTGCCGAAAAAAAGGACAAGCGTGTCCGACGGCCACATGCTGATGAGGATGCACCGTCTCCATGACCAGCACTGTTGCCTCTAGACACAGAGCCTGCTTGCCCTCTTTTATTGGCTTGTGACTGTCTGCCTCTCCTTGTTGACCTTCCAGACATACTAATGGGCTGCAGTGAGATGTAGCTGCACAAAGCTGGGATGTATATATATACTGATACTGCAGCTAGCAGAATCAACTGCCTGCCTGTAGTATTATTAGTATGTAAACACCAGCAATTGTCTTCAGGTAGCTTTAGGTGCACACTGTGCAGAGGACGCAGTACACTAACTGTAAATACTGTAACTGCCTGCTTGTGGTATTAGTAGGAGCAGAACAACAGCAATTGTCTTCAGGTAGCTTTAGGTGCACACTGTACAGAGGACACAGTACACTAACTGTAAATACTGTAGCTGCCTGTGGTATTAATATAGGATCAGAAGAACACCACCAATTTTATTCAGGTAGCTTTAGGTGCACATGGTGCAGAGGACACAGTACACTAACTGTAAATACTGTAGCTGCCTGCCTGTGGTATTAATATAGGATCAGAAAAACACCACTAATTTTATTCAGGTAGCTTTAGGTGCACACTGTGCAGAGGACACAGTACACTAACTGTAAATACTGTAACTGCCTGCCTGTGGTATTAATATGATCAGAATAACAGCAATTGTCTTCAGGTAGCTTTAGGTGCACACTGTGCAGAGGACACAGTACACTAACTGTAAATACTGTAGCTGCCTGCCTGTGGTATTAATATAGGATCAGAAGAACACCACCAATTTTATTCAGGTAGCTTTACTGTAGGTGCACACTGTGCAGAGGACACAGTACACTAACTGTAGATACTGTGACTGCCTGCCTGTGGTATTAATAGGAACAGAACAACAGCAATTGACTTCAGGTAGCTTTAGGTGCACACTGTGCAGAGGACACAGTACACTAACTGTAAATACTGTAGCTACCTGCCTGTGGTATTAATATAGGATCAGAAGAACACCACCAATTTTCTTCAGGTAGCTTTAGGTGCACACTGTGCAGAGGACACAGTACACTAACTGTAAATACTGTAGCTGCCTGCCTGTGGTATTAATAAGAGCAGAACAACAGCAATTGTCTCCAGGTAGCTTTAGGTGCACACTGTGCAGAGGATGCACTACACTAGCTGTAAATACTGTAGCTGCCTGCCTGTGGTATTAATAGGATCAGAAGAACACCACTAATTTTCTTCAGGTAGCTTTAGGTGCACACTGTGCAGAGGACACAGTACACTAACTGTAAATGCTGTAGCTGCCTGCCTGTGGTATTAATAGGAGCAGAACATCAACAATTTTATTCAGGTAGCTTTAGGTGCACACTGTGCAGAGGACACACTAAACTAACTTGTAAATACTGCAGCTGCCTGCGGTACTGTACTAATAGGATCAGAAGAACACTACTAATTTTCTTCAGGTAGCTTTAGGTGCACACTGTGCAGAGGACGCACTAAACTAACTTGTAAATACTGCAGCTGCCTGCGGTACTGTACTAATAGGATCAGAAGAACACCACTAATTTTCTTCAGGTAGCTTTAGGTGCACACTGTGCAGAGGACGCACTACACTAACTTGTAAATACTACAGCTGCTTGCAGGACTGTACTAATAGGATCATAAGAACACCACTAATTTTCTTCAGGAAGCTTTAGGTGCACACTGTGCAGAGGACGCACTACACTAACTTGTAAATACTGCAGCTGCCTGTGGTACTGTACTAATAGGATCAGAAGAACACCACTAATTTTCTTAAGGTAGCTTTAGGTGCACACTGTGCAGAGGACGCACTACACTAACTGTAAATACTGTAGCTATTAGGGCTAATAGGATCAGAAGAACACCAGCAATTTTCTTCAGGTAGCTGTAAATACTGTAAAAACACCTGCCTGCCTGTCAGTAGTAGGAAGAGAATAACAGGAATGGATCTAGCTAAACTGAATACAGGGTATATATATATATATATATATATATACATACATATATACGAGCAAGCGCCCCCCCGAGCCGTACCAGGCCGCATGCCCTCAACATTGTGGGGTGGGTGCTTTGGGGAAGGGGGCGCCCTGCGGCCCCCCCACCCCAAAGCACCTTGTCACCATGTTGATGAGGACAAGGGTCTCTTGCCAACAACACTGGCCGTTGGTTGTCGGGGTCTGTGGGCGAGGGGCTTATCGGAATCCGGGAGCCCCCTTTAATAAGGGGGCCCCTAGATCCCGGCCCCCCACCCTTTGTGACATCTTCTCCCAGTGTCCTCCGCTATCTTCTGCCGCTCTTTTGCTAGCGGTGGCCCGGACATCTGGATCGTCTTCTTCCCTCTTCTCTTCCAGAGATGTTGACACATCGCTCTCTCCAGCTGTAATGCTGTCTGTGCACTCTGCTATGATGTATATAGGCGGTGACCCCGCCCCCTATGACCTCACAGTCCCGTAATGCCCCGGGACTGTGATGTCATAGGGGGCGGGGTTACCGCCTATATAAGTCATAGCAGAGCGCACAGACAGCATTAGAGAGAGTGCTGTGTCAACATCTCTGGAAGAGAAGAGGGAAGAAGACGTCTGAAAAGACCGGGCTCCTCCGCTAGCAAAAGAGCGGCAAAGGAGCAGAAGATAGCGCAGGAGCCCGGCAGAAGGAAGAAGGCACTGGAGAAGAACCAGAGAGTGCGGAGACGACACCAGAGAGAGGGAGAAGAGGCCTAAGAGACCCCAGGAGTTGGCAGAAGACCCCCGAAGTCAGAAGAAGACCCCCGGGGCTGCCTAATAAATTACTTTTAAAACCTGTGTACTGTGTTTTTTTATTGACATTTTTTCCCTAGGTGAATAGGTAGGGGTACCATGTACCCCATACTCATTCACATTGGGTGGGGGGCCGGGATCTGGGGGCCCCCTTATTAAAGGGGGCTCCCGGATTCCGATAAGCCCCCCGCCCGCAGACCCCGACAACCAATGGCCAGGGTTGTCGGGAAGAGGCCCTTGTCCTCATCAACATGGGGACAAGGTGCTTTGGGGTGGGGGGGCCGCAGGGTGCCCCCTCCCCCAAAGCACCCACCCCCCATGTTGAGGGCCTGGTACGGCTCAGAAGGGGGGTGCTTGCTCATCCCCTCCCCCTTTCCTGACCAGCCGGGCTGCGTGCTCGGATAAGGGTCTGGTATGGATTTTGGGGGACCCCCACACCGTATTTTTGGCATAGGGGATTCCCCTTAAAATCCATACCAGACCTAAGGGCCTGGTATGCCCCCAGTGTTTTTCCTATTGCAGCCAGCGCGAGATGTACAGTACCCATGTCGCCGAGAACCTGCGCGGGTTTGCGCTGGAAACATTCTCACGGCCGCGAACTGTAGTTTATACAAAAGTCTGATGCTTTTGTGTACACACGATCGGACTTTGCTCCATCGGACTTTTGTTGCCGGAAAGTTTGTCCATTCGCACAGCCAACAAAAGTCCGATGGAAACAGAAAAAGTTTGTCTGATGGAGCGTACACACGGTTGGATGTTGCTTCAAAACAGCTAATTTGCATGTTTGTGGTCAAAAAGTCTGATTGTGTGTACGGGCCTTTAGACTTTAATGGTGTTCGCGTGTTCAAACAAACTTTTTGAATGTTCGCATGTTCTACTGCGAACCGAACCGGTGGGTGTTCAGCTCATCCCCATAGTTTATCAAGCACTCTTGCCCTGAAAATGTAGTGGAACACACTACTGCTTTTTGTAGTGATTTTACGCAGAGAATAAGACACAAAAGAATACATATTTTTAAGACTTCTTTTTGTTTGATTTTTATATTTATATTTATAAAACTGTGGTGGAAAATCAATAAACAGTTTTATAGTAGTATGGCCCTTTAAAATGGCCTAGGCCAGATTCAAAAATTGCTGCTGCCCATATTTGTAGCTTCCAAAGCAGCTGATTAATGCAGTTCTTAATAATGCCACTTTTACAAAGTGGTACTATTACTGCACCAAATTAAAAAAAAAATTACCTCAAGATCATAGATATCAAAACTGGAGATAAAAAAGACCAACTGTAAATTAACATACAGACAGTGCTTGTCTCTGCATGCATTTTAGACATGTGCACTGCCAAAAAATGTGTTTGTTTTCATTTAATTTGTCTTTGTTTTTTTCGGAAATTCAAAAATTTGGAAATGTGGAAATTTGAAAGATTTGAAAATTCATAAATTCGTAAATTTGATAATTCAGACATTCGGAAATTTCAGAATTCGGAAATTCGGAAATTCAAAACTTCGTAATTCATAAGTTCTAACATTCGTATTTCGGAAATTTGAAATTTGGAAAATTCGGAAGTTCGAAAATTTAAAAATCCAAAAATTCGAAAATCCGAAAATAAGAAAGGAAAATCCAAAAATTAGGAAGAACTTATTAGGAGGGCTGCCAATATGACTACAAACATACATGTGCAGAAGGGAGGGTACTAGTCACCCATACTTAGAAAGCAAAAATAGGATGGCTCCCTATTCAGGTTCTGAGAAATAGGCGTGATTTGCACCCTGGTAGCCATGGGCATGATTATACACTGTTTAATTATAAATCCAGTCATGATCTCATAATCTTAAAAATATTAATGTGTTTTTAGGGCGTGCTTTTAAATTGTTTTTTTTTCTTGTTGTACCTGACAAATCACATTAGGTCTGCATATATTAGCAATGACAAAAAATATAGAAAAAAGGTTTAAACTATGAAATCTATTAAGATTCTTATGTACAGGTTTGACTCCTTTCGAGAACAACTAACAGAATAGCCTTAACTTTTGGGCTTATATCATATGTTTATTCTTTAAACGTTATTGTTTAGAAACAACATATATATATATAGTAATGATATGATTGCATTCACATGAATCAGAAGCAAAAGTATGGACTTTACTTTTAAATTAGTTAATTGTAATTGATGTAAAGGCATTTAATGATGTGTTCTTAGAATTAGCTTGTGCCCTTTTCAAGATGGAAGGCATCATATAAAAACTGCTCTTCTAATCACCTACTGTAGGCATCAGATTCATTGTTCAGACAAGAAAATTCCATGAAAGCTCTCCCCTGAATGACTCTTTACCCTTAATGTCTAATGTAACTAGGCGTTTCATAATTCATTGTTAATTAAGAGGTATAGGATCTGAATACCCAATTATAGAATCAGATATTTGCCACTTAAACTGCCCAGAAAACCTGCTAACAAATGTTATGATCCTCTCATTTCCCATATTACTGATGTTCCTCCACCCAGTTCTTTTGGTGCTTACTCCTGGGAAACACGGTAATGCTAAAGATAATGCTAAGGTGTAACTATTATGTTACCCAGCTACTCTGAGGAAACAGTACAAACAAGTAGGATGTTTTAATCTGTCTGCCTATTTGCATCTGATTTAGCCATAATTATAGCAAGACAGCAGTTGCATAATTCCTGGGAAACATTAAATATATTAGTTTAATGTTTTAATTAATACTTTTCAGAAATTTTACTATATGAAGAAAAGGGATACTCTCCACTTTACGGATTGTTCACAGCAGGAGTTGTGTCAAAAGATATGTTATGTAATTTTTTGTTAAAGCTGGTTGAATGCCAGTTGTTTATTTTTAATGAAGAAAGTACCCTAGGTTATACTACAGGGTTTTTTTCAAGTGTCCTTGGCTTCTTTTCTACCTGCATTCATTAGAAAATGCTACCCAATAGCTGTTCTTGAGGTAGTAGTTCTTGTTGAGGAAACGGCTCATCAAAGCCAGCTATCTGTTTACTGGGTGACTAATCTCCTCACCTTCCCCCCTAGTTTTCTAGGGTGCTTCAGTATGCCATACAAACTCCTCCACATGCTGCTAGAGGCTGAACATCGGAAAAATAACAATGGTTCTTTAGAGGGGCTACACGGGTACTGAGATGGGCAGTTAAGGATTCTATTTTAATAATCTGAATGGCTGGTTGTGGGTCAAGGGATCAGAAATACAGCTTTTTTGTTAGCAACCAGTAGGAATGGGCCCTGCTGAATACAACAGGACCTGCCCATTTGTCCACAACTTGACTGTGAATGGCAAACACGATAAAGCATGACATTTTGCCAAGGACAGAATTATTTTACTTCTCTTGCCTTGGCACAACTTATGTGTCCTCGCTGATGGTTGATATGCACCAGTGCCATGACATTGTCTATCTGAATCCTGATTGGAAGACCCTCCAGTCAAGATGTCCAGTGTTTAAAAGACAACATAATTGATCCCAGAATGTTGATTGGGAGTATGGATTACTCCAGTATCCATGTCCCCTGCTCTGACAGGGGGTCTAGGACAGCTTCTCAGGCTGGTGTTCATTGTAATGATCTTCTTCTAGACTGGATGGAAGGATTGACCCAATTTCAGAGCTGGATTCCTGAACCACCAGGCCAGAGACAACCTGATCTTTGGTGTCAAAAAGAGATGGGTCGAATTCCCTCCTGTTCGGTTCGCATCAGAACTCCTGAACAGGGGAAAAGTTCTAACCCGAACCTTATTGAAGTCTATGGGAGCCAAACAGGAAAAATCAAAAGTGCCCTTTTTGAAGGGTTATATGAATTGGCCATAAAAGGGGTATTGAGGTCTGGGTACTGCCCTGGGGGACATGTATCAATGCAAACTTTTTTTTTTTTAAACAATCGTTTCTTTTCAGGTGCAGTGATTTTATTGATGGATAGAAATGAAAAATTCCTTTAAATATAATGACTGGGGGTGTGTGTGTGTCCCCTTAGTCTGCCTGTAAAGTGGTGCATCTGTATCCCACCACCTCTTCCCCCGTATGTGAATGAGTGTGGGGTACTACCCCTACCCATTCACCAAAAAAGCGTCAAAAAGTAAGGCAATGGAAGGCCTAATGGACTTTTTACAGTGCTTGAAATGAAAACATTCAGGGCCCTGGGATGCAAGATGGAGTGGAAGCCCCCTTTTAGTTTTGGAACGGTGAAAAAAGCTACACAAACATCTGTTAATGTAAGCAGTGACAACAGAATGTTGGAAGACATGAAGAAAGGAGGAGGTTGGGAGCAGAACTCTAGTTTGTAACTTTTTGAACCCACCTCCCATACCTAGGCATCTAAAATGTTGTCTTTCCAAAAGTCTGCAAAGGCTAACACGTGCCCTTTTAGTTTGGAAAGTGGGGGGGTTTCCTTTAATGCTGAAAAATGATTTGTCTGCAGGTTTGGGGGATTTAGGGGCCCAGGGTCTTCAGCGAAACTGGGCTTCCAGCTAAGGATAAGGTTTAGAAGTGACATCCTTGATGAGGGTGCCCAAGGCATCTCTGAAGAGACATTTACCCTCAAAGGACATTTGCAACAAATGCTTTTTATGTGTGTACCCCCAACATTTCAACCAAAAGAGCTCTCCAAATGTTCACAGGAGACTCATATAGAAAATAAGTCAGGAGACGCAATAACCCATATCAAAAAATGAATAACATGGTGCTTTGCAGAATGTCTACAGTCCTTTATCTATAGGGTCTTTAAATACTGAAGCATACTCTATAGGGATCATTAGAGCTTTATTAAGACATGACACTGTCAGATCAACTACAGGATTAGCTTACTTTTTTAAAACTAGATAATTATTTGGAACCCCCTAACATTATATTTCTTCTGAAAGGACAGGTCTGGGAGAATTTTTTTTTATAGTTGCAATTTTTTATGCCACACATTATTTGTGCAGAGGTTTTCCAAATGCAATTTTAAAAAAAAAATACACTTTGATAAATTTTAGTGCAAACAAACACGATGTAATACCCAATTTTTTCTGTAAAATGTAAAAAATAATGTTACACTGTAAAAATAGATACCTAGCTTGCCATACTTTAAAATTGCGTACACCCATGGAATGGCAATAAACAACAGTATTTAAAAATCACCATAGGCGATGCTTTAAAGGCTTTTACAGATTACAAGTTTAGAGTTACACAGAGGGTCTGGTGCTAGAAAATTTTTGCATATAACTACGATGTCCACAGCAATACCTCACATGCATAGTGCCATCACAATTTACATATGAATGCGGGACTGACATATATGTGTTGGCCTTTATGCGTGAATATGGGGGGACGGGCCTCTCTTCTGGCCTCAAAAGCATCTGATCAAATCAAGATCAGATACCTTTGAGCTTTTTGGTTTTAATAAACAAAGTAGCTCCCAATGCTAAGTCATGATGGAAATGGTAGAGGCTATTCCTAGCTGGTCACTGTTTTTTTGTTTGCCACTTTCCAAATCCTCCTATAGGTGACAGTATAATTCAAATGTCGGAGAATCCAGTGTCCCTCAATGAAGTAGAGAGAAAATCCTTTTATTGGCCACAGTTTGGAGTACCTTTCTCTAAACATAGAAAATGCAGATAAGTCAAAACAACATTCTGTAATTCTAATGGTCTAACTTTATTAAAATTAATGAATAAGAACGCCAAATCTATTTGGTACTTAATAAGCACAAAAAAGCTCCTGGATGTAGACACAACCTAAGCACTTTTAAATCGTTGCCATTTAAAAACACTACCTCTTTTCAGGTGTGCATTGACCATCCTGTATAGTGTAAAATATAAACTGTTGCTCAATGCTGCAGTATACAAGTGTTTCATATTAGCGGTATCTAAATTGTAGTGCTGATATACACAAGAAATAAACTTTACTTTTTTGTTTTCCTTACTTCTACCATCAGATTAGCTCATGTGGAATATTAAAGATAAATACCCATAAGAAAAAAGGATTTATTTGAAGTTCAGCTTGATTGCACTGACACCATGCACTTTTCAAAACAAAATGGACCTGGCATGCTGATTGTTGGTTCAGATTAAGGCTAATAAGTTTCTAAAATATAGCATTTTTTCTGTTAACATTTGACATGTCTACTTTCAGGATATAAGCTACTCAAAGATAAGAACAGTCTCCTGATTTTAATTCCATTTTGCTATTTTTTGCCAGCACAGAGATTATCTTATATTTGTAGGTGGCCCCAGAGACTGCTTGCAGGATTCTGTCAGGTGGTTCAAGCAATTGGGCAACCCATCTGATAAGTAGGGATGAGCCAGATGTTCGAGTCAAACGTAAGTTCGACTCAAATATTGGTTGTTCACCCGGTCGCGAATTTAGAACATTATGGGGCATTCACGGGAAATTCGAGCGTCCGCAGAATGCCCCATAATGCACTTCGAGATCGTCAATGCACTGCAAGATCTGCATGCTTTGGCCAATCACAGCGCGCTCTGCTGTGAGAGCCATGATTGGCCACAGGCAGGGTGCCTGTGGCCAATCATGGCTCAGGGGGCTAAGTCCACGCCCCACACTATGTAGAGCTGCTTACATAGCGGCTGTACATAGTGTAATGAATGAGAGCAGCAAAATTACATTTCTAAAGGAAAAAATTTAATTAAAAACTGCGGGTGTAATGTATTGCCGGATCCCAGCAATATACATAAAAATCATTGAAAAAAAAGTAATGAGTTCCCCACCAGTCCATTACCAGGCCCTTCAGGTCTGTCATGGGTCTTAAGGGGAACCCCGTGCCAAAATAAAAAAAAATGGCGTGGGGGTCCCCCCAAAATCCATACCAGCCCCTTATCCGAGCACGCAACTTGGCAGGCCGCAGGAAAGGGGGGACGAGAGAGCGCCCCCCTGGACCATACCAGGCCACATGCCCTCAACATAGGGAAGGTGCTTTGGGGTCCTTGCTGGTGGGTTTTTTTTTGGTCCGTCTGCGCAGTGATTGAAGGTGGATTTACATTGCGGGACACTTTTTTATTTTATATTTTTAATAAAAAATAACTGTCTCCTGTCATTTTTACTTTTTTGACACTTTTTTTGGTGAATTAGTAGGGGTACAATGTACCCAATACCCATTCACATAGGGGTGGCAGGATCTGGGCGCCACCTTGTTAAAGGGGACTTCCAGATTCCGATAAGCCTTCCGCCCGCAGACCCCCACAACCACCGGGTAAGGGAAGAGGCCTTTTGGGAAGTAGAAGAGGCATGTGTTTTGGGGGGACCCCAAAGCACCCTCCCCATGTCGAGGGCATGTGGCCTGGTATGGTTCAGGAGGGGGACACTCTCTTGTTCCCCCCCTTTTCCTATAGCCTGCCAGGTTGCGTGCTCAGATAAGGGTCTGGTATGGATTTTGGGGGGACCCCCACATCATTTTTTTATTTTGGTGCGGGGTTAACCTTAATATTCATACCAGACCCAAAGGGCCTGGTAATGGACTGGGGGGAACCCACGCCGTTTTTTTTCAATGATTTTTATCTGTATTGCCGTGGTCCGACAATACATTACAGCCGCAAGCAGCGTTAAATGACATTTTTTCCTTTTAGAAATGTCATTTTGCTGTGGTAGTGTTATTAACATGGGAAAGATGCACTACTTTACAGGCAGACTAAGGAGACCCCCCAGGCACTTCAAGCATTATTAAAATCACTGCTCCTGAAAAAACTGACATTTTTAAAAGTTTTTTTGCATTGATACATATCCCCTGGGGCAGGACCCAGGTCCCCATACACATTTTATGGCAATAACTTGCATATAAGCCTTTAAAATTAGCACTTTTGATTCTTCACATTCGTGTCCCATAGACTTTAACGGAGTTCGCGTGTTCGCACAAATTTTTTGCCTGTTCTGCTGCGAACTGAACCGGACGGTGTTTGGCTCATCACCCGTTCGCACGTTCAGCGAACACCCGAATTTTTGCGTGGCGCTTGGGGGAATGTTCCCCTGCTGAGTGCCCCACAATGCACAGTGAATTTAAAGCCCTGATTGGCTGAAGTAATGCACCTGACCGCTGGTCAGGTACAAGGCTTTGCCCAATCATGGCACAGTGAATAGCTGGTTGTTAAGAAGCAGGCTGGGAAGCCAACTGCTGCGTCATCCCTGCTGACAGCTGAATGAAAAAGAAACATTGTCGGCAATACAAAAATGTAAAAGGAAAACAGCGTGGGCCCCCCAATCCATACCAGGCCCTTTGGGTCTGGTATGGATTTTAAGGGGAACCCATGCCATAATTTAAAATACACGGTGTGGGGTCCCCCCAAAATCCATACTAGACTCTTAGGCCAGGAAAGGGAGGGGATGAGCAAATGCCCCTGAACCATACCACATGTCCTCAACATGGGGGGGTGCTTTGAGGCGGGGCAGATCCCACCCCGCCTATGTACATGAGTATGGGGTACATTGCACCCCTACTTATTTACCAAAATAAAGCGTCAAAAATAAATAAAAACACACACACAGTTTTTTGACAATTCCATTATTAAAAATAAAAAAAACAGTGTACCTTGATGTAGATTCATCGTCAATCACAACTCCTGCTGCTCTGCCCACGATGAAGGCTCCCTACCAACTGCCTGCTCCGGCGTTTGACACTTCTTAAATAGGTAAGGGACATGGCCACCTGGCAACATTGCCTGGTGGCACCAGCCCCATATGATGTCACCAACCCAGCATGCACCAAGTTTTTTTACCAATCAGACCAGGTTGATACTGCACTGCCAGGTGACTTTGGCGCATCTTCGGTGCGACTTTGATGTGACTTAGAAGCAACTTCAGGGAATGCCTGTGTAATCTTCCTGTAATGTTGGATCCCAATCACATCAATTAAGATGAGGATCTGACTTGAATGCGACTTCCATTCAATTCTATGGGCTGAAATCAGACAGAAGTCAGACCAAAGTAATGCAGAAACCTTTTCCAAAGTCGGACCGACACAAATCACAAGTAAAAACATTAATTTCTACATGTCATGCAACATGTGCTCTCAATGTCGGAGAGCATGTTGCACCAGTGTGAACTGGGCCTCAGATTGTAATCTTAGATATTTTTGATTGCTGATATATATCAATGAGCCAAATATCCCAGGCTTCTCCCAACTGTGTGGAAATTCACATTTATCTGAATCCCACTTAAGTCAAAGGGGTTGTAAATCCTTGTTTTTGTTTGTTTTTTTATAAAAAAAACACAAATATGCCTATAATTACCTGCTCTGTGCAATCGTTTTGTACAGAGCAGCCCTGATCCTCTTCTTCTTTGGTGCCCTGCCAGTGCCCCAGGCTCCTCCTCTTCATCGGGTGTTCCCATGGAAAGCTGCTTTCCATGGAGGCACCCGTGTAGGCTCGCTCCCAAGTCCCACTGCTGTGTCCATTGCATGCAAAAATAAATAAATAAATAAAAGCGTGGGGTTCCTTTTAAGAACACATACCAGGCCTTTATTCTTGAAGAAGATCTGGTGGGATTTTAAGGTGTACCCCACACAAAAAATTGTGGGGCCCCTCTCAAAATCTATATCAGACCCTTATCTGAGCATGCAACCTGGCCAGCCAGGAAAGAAGCGCCAGAGTGCTCCCCTCCCTCCTCCTCCTCTTGTCTGTGTCCAAAGGCGGCTCTCTCCGCCGGTCACCACCGCCGCCACTGTGTTTTCTGCTCAAGACCCTCCCCCCTCCATCCTCCTGTCAGAGAAGGAGAGCAGCTGGAGATGGCAGAGCGGCTGGTCTCTGTGTGTAGAGAGAGACCAGCCACACAGTGACTTCGCTGGGGGCGGCGGTCCCAGCCTTACACATGTTCTCCTCCTCCTCTCTGTGTCTCTCACTCCTGCCTGCTGCGAACTGTTCTCCACCCAGGCGGCGCGGCTGCACACTGTCCTCTCCAGCTGCCGCCAGGTGTTTTTATGTACCCTAATGGAGGGGGGTCTCTCCTGGGGGGTCTGTACTAATGGAGGGGGGTCTGTCCTGGGGGGGTCTGTACTAATGGAGGGGGGTCTGTACTAATGGAGGGGTCTGTACTAATGGAGGTGGGGTCTGTCCTGGGGGGTCTGTACTAATGGGGGGTTCTGTACTAATGGTGGGGGGTCTGTCCTGGGGGGTCTGTACTAATGGGTGGGTCTATGCTAATTGAGGGGGGTCTGTCCTGGGGGGTCTTTACTAATGGAGGGGGGTCTGTCCTGGGGGGGTCTGTACTAATGGGGGGTCTGTACTAATGGAGGGGGGTCTGTCCTGGGGGGTCTCTTTTTTCTGTTCGGACCAGAATCGGATCGCATGTGTGTTCCTGATCTAATTCAATAAGTAATTCAGTAAGGACTTTTTATGCTTTTTAAGCTTCCCAGTAGGGATGTGCGAACGGTTTGGCCCAAGCATAAGTTCGGGCCGAACTTTCATTGTTCGGACGTTCGGCGAACATCTGAACAAACGAGTCGTTCGACCGTTTGTTCGGCCCCCCAAACCAACCACAATGAATTGCGGCACTGAATAGTGCATTGCAAGCCCTGACTGGCTGAAGCAGTGAAAGTTTCAGCCAATCAGGGCACAGAGCTTTGTCAGAGTCATGATTGGACACTGTCATCATGCAGAAAATGGGAATGATTTCGCGCAAAGGAAGTGAATACTAACAACAAAAAGCAAAAAGCGAAAAACAAAATACTAAAAGAACTGCTGCCTCTACTAATTACTACCACTAGGTGGAGTACGTGATTGGAAAGAAAATAAAGTAGATATGGCGCTGTTCTATATCTGTGTTTTAAATTTAATTAAATGAATTACTTAGTGAATATACACGTGAAAGTGCAACTGACGTGTACACTACATAGCTTTACATGTGTCCTTTCTCCAAGAGAAGGAAAATTATAATAATTATCACAATATTCAAACAAATATAAATAAAGTACCAATAGGTTAAATAACCTCTGTGCAAATATACCAAGTACTAGACCGATAAATCCTCCACAAAAAATGTGTTTAGAAGATGAATATTTCCATTAGTACTTTAAAGTGCTTCTGTGCAAAAAAAAACTTTATGCATTAGACATTAAAAACATAATATGTGTGCAGTCCCAACTTTAAATATCCAAAAATAAAGTGCTTCTGTCCTGGTGAAAACAATAATTGTGTTGGTATTTTCACTTTGCAAAGGTGATCACAGCATGCATGCTTTATCCGTGCTCTTATTGTGGCTGCACTCACCGGAATTTCCCCCCCCCTCTTGGGGTATGGAGCATTCACAGTATCTGCCACTGTGCAGCACTCTGGAGGCTAGATAATCCCAGATGTATTAATAGTTTCCACTCTTGTCTGCGAGAAAGTACCCCATAGTTAGTGGGTCCTACACTATCCATAGACTAGGAGATCCTGCTTCTCTCCAGGATCTCCCAGTCTATGGATAGTGTAGGACCCACTAACTATGCGGTACTTTCTCGCAGACAAGAGTGGAAACTATTAATACATCTGGGATTATCCAGCCTTCAGAGTGCTGCACAGTGGCAGAAAGTACCGCATAGTTAGTGGGTCCTACACTATCCATAGACTGGGAGATCCTGGAGAGAAGCAGGATCTCCTAGTCTATGGATAGTGTAGGACCCACTAACTATGGGGTACTTTCTCGCAGACAAGAATGGAAACTATTAATACATCTGGGATTATCTAGCCTCCAGAGTGCTGCACAGTGGCAGATACTGTGAATGCTCCATACCCCAAGAGGGGGGGGAAATTCCGGTGAGTGCAGCCACAATAAGAGCACGGATAAAGCATGCATGCTGTGATCACCTTTGCAAAGTGAAAATACCAACACAATTATTGTTTTCACCAGGACAGAAGCACTTTATTTTTGGATATTTAAAGTTGGGACTGCACACATATTATGTTTTTAATGTCTAATGCATAAAGTTTTTTTGCACAGAAGCACTTTAAAGTACTAATGGAAATATTCATCTTCTAAACACATTTTTTGTGGAGGATTTATCGGTCTAGTACTTGGTATATTTGCACAGAGGTTATTTAACCTATTGATACTTTATTTATATTTGTTTGTATATTTTGATAATTATTATAATTTTCCTTCTCTTGGAGAAAGGACACATGTAAAGCTATGTAGTGTACACGTCAGTTGCACCTTCACGTGTATATTCACTGTCATCATGACTTTATCCAATCATGGCTCATTCCTGCCCCCACAGTATAAAAGTATTCTTTCAATGGCAGCCATTTTTAGTGTGATTTCGGCATGGAGAGAGATAGAACAGGGCTCTGTTCAGTACTATCAGTTAGTGTGCTATACTGTGCTATTTTGCATCAATTGTCAGTGTAGAATATTCGTTTAGTGTCAGTCTAGAGATAGTGTGAGTGTAGTGAGGAGGACCATCATTCAGCTTTGCATAGTGTGCAGCTAGAGTAGGGACAGAGTAGGGACAGCTCAGATAGTTTCAGTGTAGTGTAGTGAGACCGTGTCAGTAATCTTTACATTAGTGTATAGCTAGAGTAGGGATAGTTCAGATAGTGTCAGTCGTCATTGTTTTGTGTGCGTTACTGCCAGTTTAACGCCATATAGGTCTGTGTGCATTACTGCCAGTTTAATGCCATATTGTTTTGTGCGTTATTGCAAGATTAACAACATTTACTTCTGTGTGCGTTACTGGCAGTTTAACGCCATATAGTTCTGTGTGCGTTACAGCAAGTTTAATGTCATATAGTTCTGCATGTCACTGTACGTTTGGTGCATTGTATTGCAGTATATTATAGTGTATTCATGGAGCGTGTCTGTGTAGTGTGAGTACTCAAATTAAAGTGCACCAAACACCACTTTACATTGATTAAAGTGCATCTACGTACAGATTTCCACTTCTTCTTTACATTTGCTTATAAGCACCACCCCCTCCCTCCTAATAAAGTCTGGGAGGACAACAAGGAGAGGCAGATGTTCCCTTGACACTGTAAGGGGACCAGCAACAAATGTGTCCACAGGCAAAGGTGGACGTGGTCGTCAGTCCTTAGGCAGGGCATCATTTCCTCTGTTAAGTGAGTTTGCCCATGCTATCGAGGCACAGCATGCAGAGGAGGTGGTGGACTGAGTTACTAAACCTTCCTTATCCTCCTCATCCTTTGTCACGCAAGCAGAGACAAGTATGCAGTCCCCTGCAGTTGTCAGAGTGGATAAACCTGCCTCCTTGTCCACATCTATTCGTGCCATAGCCCCAACATCAGCTATGGAGGAGTCAGCTGAGTTATTTGACCACAGCGTCAGCCACTTGCTCCTTGATGATGCCCAGCCATTACTGGATTCAGATTTTGGTTCTGAGGTTGAGGATGATAGGAACAAGAGCCTAGAGAGTAGGAAGAACACTGGTAGACAAATTGTCATTCATGTTCCCCCAGCGGCAGCGTATTGCCAAGTTGTCTCCAGTGCTAATGATGATGATGAAGATGGAGGAGATGGAGATGATGATGATGAGGTCACTGATGCGACTTGGGTGCCATATAGAGCAGAGGAGGAAACTGAAGGTGAGGCGGCACAACCCCAAGGAGGCCAACATCAAGAAAGAGTAGGGAGCAGCCACCCTATTCCATTACATTCTGCAGCTGTTATCTCCCGGCCCACTCCCCAAAGCTCAGCTGTCTGGGCCTTTTTCAGCACATCTGCTGCAGATGGCACTGTTGCTATCTGCAAATTGTGTCTCAGGCACATCAAACTTGGCAAAAACAACAGCCATTTGTGTACCACTTGCCTAACAAGGCATTTACCGTCCAACCACTCAGCCCGTTGGCAAGATCACCTAAAAGCCACACAAAAGGGGCACAAATCTGTCCCTCCTCCTCCTCCTTACCCACTTCAGTCTGCCCATGCTATAGCGAGTCATTACCTCTCACCAGCCTCCACTGACAGGGATGATGGTATAGCACAGGGTGCCCCAGGTCCTAGCAGCACATCGGCCAGCAGCGCACCACCAGCTGTAGACTGTAGCCGGCAAATTTCTATGCCCCATTTGCGGCAGCAGAAAAAAAAATACAGTCCCTGCCACTCACAAGCCCAGCGTCTAAATGCAAGCTTGTCAAAGCTGTTGGATCTCAAACTTCTGCCTTTCAGCCTGGTGGATTCTACCCCCTTCCATGAGCTGTACCAGACTGGTAGGTTCCCAGTCGCTACTACTTTTCACGTAAGGCCATTCCATCTGTCTACCATCACATGGAAGGGAATGTTCTGGGATGGTTGGGCAAGGCAGTCAGCCACAAAAACCACCTTATTTCTGACACATGTTGAAATTGGGCTGCTGTAAAAACCTAACAAAGGATCAAATATGCCATATAACAATATTAAAATATTACTTTATTGTTTGTACAGCAAAAAACTAAAACTCTGGTAACAAAAATTATCTGATTGAAAAAAAAATGTGATAGGTAGTCAGGAAATTAAATGTGTAATTTATGCCCCTAGAATGCCTAAAGGTGCTCCTAAAGCCGCGTACACACGGTCGGACTTTTCAGCTACAAAAGTCCGACAGCCTGTCCGACAGACTTTCGACGGACTTTTGGCGGACTTTCGACGGACTTGCGGCGGACTTTCTAACGAACAGACTTGCCTACACACGATCACACAAAAGTCCGTCGAATTCTTACGTGATGACGTACACCGGACTAAAATAAGGAAGTTCATAGCCAGTAGCCAATAGCTGCCCTAGCGTGGGTTTTTGTCCGTCGGACTAGCATTCAGACGAGCGGATTTTTCGACCGGACTCGAGTCCGTCGGAAAGATTTGAAGCATGTTTCAAATCTAAAGTACGTCGGATTTGAGGCTAAAAAAGTCAGTTGAAAGTCCGGAGAAGCCCACACACGATCGGATTACCAGCCAGCTTTAGTCCGTCAGCGTCCGTTGGACTTTTGTAGATGAAAAGTCCGACCGTGTGTACGCGGCATTAGATTTTGGGCCTCTCTATGTGGCTAGGCTGTGAAAAAG
Organism: Lithobates clamitans; assembly: GCA_037952925.1. Classification (NCBI taxonomy): domain Eukaryota; kingdom Metazoa; phylum Chordata; class Amphibia; order Anura; family Ranidae; genus Lithobates; species Lithobates clamitans. The sequence continues at coordinate 15,567,771 of JBBGZY010000239.1, read as the reverse complement.
TCTCACACATGTGGTATACTCAACAGGACTAGCAGAATGCCATGTTCTTATGTCGTGTTTGAGAAACAACTTGTATATGTAATGATTTTGTGAAAAAAATGTAATTTATTCATTTTCCAAACAAATCCAAAAAATTACAACTTCAAAAAACCTACCATGCCTCTTACTAAATACCTTGGACTGTCTACTTTACAAAAGGGGGTCATTTTGGGCATATTTGGACTGCCCTGAAATTTTGGGGGGGCAAATGAGATAAGCAGCCAGGATTCAGGATTGATCAATTTTCAATGATACGTAGCATAACTTGTACACACTATACCTTTCACACAAACCAATTAACCACTTCCAGACCGACTCCTGTACATCGCGGGCATGAGAGCCAGAATGGGGATTTGTGTGTGTAAACACACAAATCCCTGTTCTGACAAGGGAGGAAAGACAGATTGTCTGTTCCTACTAAGCAAAAAAAAAGCAAAAAGTAAAAAATATTGTTTTTTTTTCAAAATCTTTTTTTGTTTATAGTGCAAAAAATAAAAACCGCAGAGGTGATCAAATACCACCAAAAGAAAGCGCTATTTGTGGGAAAAAAGGACGTTGATTTGGGTACATCGTCGTATGACCGCGCAATTGTCAGTTCAAGCTACGCAGTGCTGTATCGCAAAAAATGGACCGGTCAGGAAGGGGGTAAATCCTTACCTTCAGTGAGTGTGCCGTTACCGGAGACTGAAGTGGTTAATATACACTTATTGGTATTTGTTTTGCCAAAGACATATAATCTGACCTAAATTTATGGCTAAACCTGATTATATTGGATATTTTTTATAACAGAAAGTAGAAAGTATCGTTTTTTGTTTTTTTTTCAAAATTGTCACTTTTTTTTTTCAAAATTGAAAGCTCTAAAATAAACATTTAATTTGGGTACAGTGTAGCAAAAATGTAAGAGCACTGAAAGTGTCCAGTATTGAGCTAGTCAATTTGCATTTGTGAACAAATTTGCACAGAAAAAATCAATATCTTTGAAACAGATTTTATATTATTTAGTGGGACTAATGTTAAGCGTATGAATAAAATATTTTTGTCTCATTGCAGCTCCAGTCAGCCTTTTTCCAAGAACTAATTAATTTCCAAACCATTGATTTATATACTGATCACCCATAACTTTATGAGCACCCACCTAATATTGAGTAGGTTCCCTTTTGGCTGCTAAAACAGCCCCTTTTGCCACCAAAACAGCCCTGACCTTTAGAGGCAAGGACAACACTAGTCCTCTAAAGGCATGGCATGGTATTTGGCACTGCGTTGTCAATAGCTGATCTTTTAAAGTGATTGTAAGCCTCAGTCATGAAATCTGAGCAAAGCACATATATGTCATGTACCTGGTCCTGAAGCCAAAATGCTGAGAGGGCTCTCCTTGCGGCTAAATGCCCGGTGTCCCTGAAGGTGGTAACATGAAACACAAAGCCCAAAGTAGCAGGGATTGCCAGCTGTGCCACAGATGAGGGTTGGTGGTATGGAGATCACTCTGACACCAAAGGAGTTGAGCAGTTGGACCCAGGAGCGCTGATGATGGTGCAGACTGCACACAGCTGGAAGCAGATTTCAATGGTGCAGCAGGCAGGATCAACAGGTGAGCACTGAAGGCAGGTACAGCAGGCTGGGTACAACACATAGACACCAAGGTGGATCACAGCAGACAAGGCACAGCAGAAGGCGTAGTCGGGGACGGAAGCAGAGGTCAGTAAGCCAGTGGTCAGCAGATCGGGTAGCAGAGTCGTGGTTAGGCAAGCCGGGTCATACACAGGGCAGAAGACAAGTGAAGATCTGTAAGCAATCCGAGGTCAAAGCTGGGAGCAAGACAAGAGCTATCTAAGGGCAAGCTGGGTCAATAACAGGTGATCAGAAACAGAAGCAAACACAGGAACAGAAAGCTGAAGACCAGTCAGCAATGCCCATGTGCCACAGTCATCCTTTTAAAGGCCTGAGGGTGCCGGGATCTGCCGTGGATTGTGTGCGCCAGCGCACACACATCTTTGTCTTGGCAAAGGTGTGTTTGCAATACGGGTGTGACAATATTGGGGATGTGACAATATTGGGTATTGGCTAATGTGCCAGGTTTGCGGGTGACTATCCTGCGGCTAGTTCCCTGACAATATATCTATAGTGTTTACTTATCTCTCTCCAAAGCTCTAAGTGTCATTTCTCTCTGGTGCTTGGTTCTTCTGTTATCAGCATGAGTCACCTCTGAGCAGTTTTCCCGACACATGAGATACATTTGTGTCAGGGAGGGAGCTCAGAATGGAGCTTGCCTATTCACAACACAGTTCTTCTGCTGTGTGAAGGGGTGCATGTTTCTTTCCTCCAATCAGCTCTCACACACTGTATCTGCATCCTCTTTGCCCCCTCCTCTGTGCTCCTGACAAGTGAAGAAGGATTTTAACACTTTTCTGCCCTTTTAAAGGGGTGTAGGGAAGAGAAGACTGCAGATAAACAAGTAAACCTATGTAGGAGGATTTGTTTCATCTCTGTGTATCATCTGAGGCTGTACACTTCACTGGGTATATGTGAGGGTTTACAACCACTTTAAATCCTGTAAGTTGTGAGGTGGGGTCTCCATGGATCTGACTTGTTTTTCCTACAAAATCCAACAGAAGCTCTATTGGAGATATGGAGAATTTGGAGGCCAAGTTAACACTTCAAACTGGTTGTTGTGTTCCTCCATTCAATCTTGAACCATTTTTGCAGTGTGGAGGATGCATTATCCTGCGGAAAGAGGGCACTACCATTAGGGAAGACAGTTTCCATGAAGGAGTGTACTTAGTCAGCAACAATATTAAGTTAGGTGGCATGTGCCAAGTAACATCCACATGAATGGCAGGACCCAAGCTCTTCAAACAGAACATTGCCCAAAGCCTCACACTGCCTCTGCTGGCTTGCCTTTTTCCCATACTTTATCCGCCATCTCTTCCCCAGGTAAGTGATAGACACGCACCCAGCCACCCACATGATGTAAAAGAAAATGTGTTTCATCAGACCAGACCACCTTCTTCCATTTCTCTGTGGTCCAGTTTTGATGCTCACATGCCCATTGTAGTCGCTTTTGGCTGTGGACACAGAATGCGGAGTCAGCATGGGCTGCCTGATTGGTCTGCAACTATGCAACCCCATATAGAACAAACTGTGATGCCCATTTTTTTCTGCTTTCAACAAATCAACTTCAGGGAAAACATGTGTACTTGCTGCCTTATATATCCCACCAACTTTCAGATGTCATTGCAATAATCAATAGATAATCAATACTATTCACTTAACCTGTCAGTGGTCATAAAGTTATGGCTGATCGGTGTATAGCCAGGTGTTACTAGTTCATACACACAGGTGAAATGAATGGGGTCAGACATTATTGGTTGAAAATAACCTAGTTTATTTTAGTAACACAGTACAGTATTCACTTTTCTTAACAAGTGTTCAATAGTCACTACAACATATACTGACTGTTGAGAGTATAAAAAGTAGTTGATTTGCTAGGTGTAAATAATTACATGCATTGTAAATGACCCCAGGTTTAAAAAGTCTTCATTATTTAGCCTGAACTTGTTTCACTGCTTCAAAGGGTGTCGTCCAAATGCCACAGCACAAACTGACAACATGCAGGGTGAAATTCTAAGTGCAGACACACCTCGATGATGCCCTCTGGGATTTCTCAGATGACTCCAATGTATCCAGTGACATCATAAGAATGTCTTTTTTTTTTTTTTTTCACAGTATGTAACTACCAAACCCAAATTGTTGTTAGGACTCATGTTGTGTGTTGGGGAAGTGGTCATGAGAGGTAGACGAAATGAGGAATGTGTAACATGTAACCTAAATCACTGCTAAAAGTACATGAAATTGCTTAAATGGTATATCCTCAACTAAGGAATTTAAACATATTTGTTGTTTCCTGGTCACAGTAAAAAAGTTAAAGTGATTGTAAACCCTAGGACAAAAAAAAAAAACGTAAAAAAAAAAAAACCTGCAATACAAAGGCATAATCAGCTAGTATGCATAGCATACTAGCTCATTATGAATTACTTACCTGAGATCGAAGCCGCTGCAGCCATCCTCGTACACCGATCCGGCGGCCAACATCGCTCCTGGAGTTACTTCTGGGTATCGCTGGCTCCATCGCTGTGATTGGCCGGAGCCGCGATGATGTCAGTCCCACACATGCGCGCGGGAGCTTCAGTGCGTATGTGCCGATGACGTCGGCACATGCAAATACAGGGGATATCTCCTTAATTGTTCAGGTTTAGGAGATATCCAGGGTAGCTACAGGTAAGCCTTATTATAGGCTTACCTGTAGCTTACCTGTAGCAAAAAGTGTGTTGTAAGGATTTACAATCACTTTAAAGTTTAAAATTTTACCAGACAAAAATAAAAAAATGTATTTTACTGCTACAACTATTAGAAATAGTTCCACTGCTGCCACTAATGTAAATTAGTTTCATGCTGTCTAATATGAATGAAGAATGTAACAAGATCTCCCATAGTGTCCAAATATTTGTCTTTTCCAGTATACAGTACAAATAATTTCAGCCAAATAGTACTTCTGGTTTTTAATCATCTTCTTCCTGGCCTAATCTAGCTGCCTGTCTTCGGCCATCTTGATTGTCTGGCGCAGGATGACGTTGATCCTGTGTATGCACAGAAGTTCAGTCATCTTGGCACACAGGCACTGTGCCGGAATGTAATTTGAGCTGCGCATTGCTTGATTTTTTTTTTTTTGAGTGAGCCACCCAGAACAAGTTTTGCATAATGAATTCTGGCTTTTCTCTAACTTTCCTGTTCTGGGCAGGGTCTAAAAAATATTGCAGACAGGTGTCAGTCTAAATCTCTCTACACACGTTACAGACTGACCGTAATATCTCTTTTAGAACAAAATTAGTGGGATATGATTATCTAACTATCCAATAAATTTATATCCAGCAAGGCATGCCCTTGCACAGCATAGTTGTTGGGAGATCTAAAGGAGGTTGTACAGTCAGATTGTACATGTGGGGTGAGCCTAAAGTAATTGTAAACCCTCATCTTGTAAAACAACCAATTCAGTTTAAAATAGAAATGAAAGGCAAAACATTTGTGTATAGATACACATTACATTACTTTACATTACATAGACAAACATTATATACACCTTTTTCCCCATTTTTTTTCTAAGTGATTACATACCCTCTATCAGGCCCAGGCTGGGCTAAAAGGGAGGCCCGGCATTTTAGACTGAGCAGCCCATTTTTTTTTGAAAACTAAATTACAAATAATGACAACTACCGCTTTCTCTGTCTTTTAGTTATATTCAGCCCTCCCTGAACGCTGGCATCTCTATTGAGCACCGGCATCTCTCTCTCGCCCTTTCTCTCTCTCCAATCCTTTCTTTCTCTTTCCTCTCTCTATCCCTCTTTCTTTGTTATTCTATTACTTCTTCTCACCCCTTTTCTTTCTCTTTCCCTCTCTACCAATTATTCTCTCTTTTCACTTTCTTTTCTCTATCGCTCTCTTGTTCTATCTTTTTCTTTTTTTCTTTTTCACACTTTATCCCTCTTTTTTGCTCACTCTCTCTCACTCTTTCTTTCTCTCTCTGTTCTTCTTTCTTTCCCGTTTATCTCTCTCTATCCCTATTTCTTGTTTTTTCATCTCTCCTTCTATCTTTTCCTTTTTTCTCTCTCTATCTGCTTTCTTGTTCTTTCTATCTCTTCTTCTTTCTCTCCCTTTTCTTTGTTCCTCCCCTCTCCCACCCTCTCTCTCTGTTCCTCTCTCTTGCAAGTATTCTCTATTTTTATTCCTTCTCTTTCTCCCTCTTGTTTTTCTCTCTCTCTTTGTTTTCTCTCTCTTGCCTCCTTTCTTTTCCTCCCTTCTCTCTCTCTCTCTCTTTCCCTCTTTTTCTCCCTTTATTACTCTTTTTCTCTAGGAAGTGAATGGCTACATGCACATTTATCATCAAATTTTTTAACCACTTCAATCAGAGGCGTAGCTTGAAGCTTATGGGCCCTGATGCAAAAATTGACCTAGGCCCCCCCACCCCCCATAAGTACCTATCAGTGCAGCCTTTCAGTGCACATCAGTGCTGCCTATCAATGCCCATCAGTGATGCATATCAGTGCCACCCATCAGTGTCGCCCATCACTGCCGCCTAATAATGCCCATCGTTAGTGCCCATCAGTGCCATCTCATTGGTACCACCTAATCAGTGCCACCTTATCAGTGCCCATCAGTGCAGCTTATCAGTGCCCATCAGTGAAGGAGAAATCTTATTTTTTTGCAAAATTTTATAACAGAAACAAAGAAAAACGTTTTTTTGTTTTCAAAATGTTCTTTTTTTTTAAATTTGTTTGGCAAAAAATAAAAACCAAAGAGGTGACCAAATACCACCAAAAGAAAACTCTATTTGTGTGAACAAAATGTTAAAAATGTTGTTTGGTGTGTAGCATGACCGTGCAATTGTCATTTAAAAAGTGACAGCGCTGAAAGCTGAAAATTGGCTTGGGCAGGAAGGGAGGTAAGTGCCTGGTATTGAAGTCATGGGTGTAGCATAAGGGGTTGCAGGAGTCACAATCGCAACCCTGCCCCTAGCTCCAGGGGGCCCCTGCAGCCTCCCTGTCATATTATCATATCGTCAACAAAGTCCAGCTCCAGGAAGTGACCTTCCTCAACACCTGCCTACAGTGACAGAGAAACCTTCAGAAATTGCTAAACCAAATACCTTAACACCTCCTGAGGGGGCCCTGAGGGTCTGCAGGCTCCAGATGTTGTGTCAGATTGCTTTGCCCCCCTATATCTAAGTTGCATCCCCCCCAAAGACCCCTGACCACCCCCTCCACCCTGGATGCTATGCCTGGCCGCTGAGCTCCTTTGCGATTACGGCACTCTATACTGGTCCTCCTCAGCAGGGCTGAAATCACATTCCTTTACAACACAGCCAGTCAGCCACGATCTGCACAGGGTGTATATGCCTACTGCAACTACGCTGCGGTTCCGACCAGAGAATTTCACAGGTCTGAATGGCAACATAAAAACCAGATACACCCTGTGAAGGCTAACAGACTGTGTGTAAAGGAATGTAATTTCAGTCTTGTGTAGTGTGGGGGGGGGCTGAATAAAGTGCAGAGATGGGAAAGGAGCTCTGCCAAGTGACCTTCCAGGGGGTCTATGTCCTCTAATTCTTCAGCAGTGATTCCTGTCCTCTGATTCTCCAGCAGTGATTCGTGTCCTCTGATGTAAGGAGTAACTCTGGGAACTCAAAACTCTTAAGCCACTTTGAGTATCTTGGTGTGCGGTGGGTGTATCAGTACGCACAGTGGAAGTGGGGGGTGGGGGAACTAGGTCAATTTTGGCATCAGGGCCCACAAGCTTCAAGCTACGCCTCTGATTAGATCCCTCTATGACTCTGACAGGTGATGGTTGTTGTGTGGACAGTCCTGCAGATCTGATGACCCATATAACACACAGTGTGTTTCACAGGCTTGCTCAGTGCCGCCCACTCCACAGTGGCCGCTTGCTCTGTCCTGCTGATGGCCGGGAACAAGCTACTGTTTCAGTTGCCAGAAATGATGGCTTCCCCCACCTCCTGTTTACATCATCACCATTGCCCCTGTCCGAGGTGCTGCCTGTGTCACCGGCGAGAGCCGCTCTGGATGGTGAGAGGGGTGTGCTGCCCTTGTATCTCTGCAGCCCGTGCAATGTCACCCGGGCACCAGCCCTGATCACATGTGAAACTATCGGTTTGGTCACATGTGGACTAGCCCTGGTGTGCTCTATGGCCAGTCCTGGCCTGTTGTCAGCTGCATAAGAGCTAGGGGAGGAGAAATAGCAGCCCACTGATCCTCCCAAAGAAAGGCTGTTAACAGCCCGGCAACTGGTATTTTCAGCAAGAAAAGCAGGTATATTTCTGTTGGGAAAGGTTTACTTCAATGAAAAGCAATTGACACTGTTAATTAGCTAATCCAAATTGTTATAGACATGAAAGCCAGCAGTGTCAGCAGACGCTATGCAAATACCCTGCCATCATCCCTGATTAAAGAGTGTATGTTAGTATTTAAGAGTGGAATCATCTAATGATTTTTTTTTTTTTATGGAAAATAATGAAACATTCTTTAGAGTGATTCTCTGAGTCATAAGATCTCTATGCAATAGAATTGCACAAGTGTTACTTGAGTTTCTTTCGTAAAGAACAATTCAATACGTAACACTACAGTTAGGAGAAAGACAAATCAAACACTGCTGAAAATAGGCTACACTTCAGCGCGTGTTGTTGCTGTTGTTAAGAAACACATGGAACCTGTCACCTTTTGTTTACACCACCATGATAATCCATTTAATCACAAGCTAAATGGCAACCAGTGTCTCATAAATCTTAATGCATTTTTCATGTGGCTCACAGTGATCACTAATTGAAAATGCTTTGTGTCCTAAAGTATTTTCTGAGTAGACGGATGTATGTATTAGACTCTTGGTGGAGATCTTGTCTGCCTCCTACACAAGGCTCAGAGGACTTCCACCTCACCTGCAGCTTAAAGCATGTTCTCATACGTGAATGTTGAAAAAAAAAGCTGCATAGGCAGCTCTAGTCTCTAGGACCAATGACAACCAAATCAAAATGAAAGGATGGAAAATGTGATTTAGCTAATCAATGACGTATGTGTGGTTTAGAAAATTATATATGGAAATAGAAAAAAAATCCTGTCACTTTATAAAACTCTGGTTAGGCCCCATCTGGAGTAATCTGTCCAGTTCTGGTCACCAGTCCTAAGAAGGGATATGCTGGAGCTGGAGAGAGTCCAGAGAAGAGCAACAAAATTAATAAGGGGACTGAAGGACCTCAATCACGAGGAACGACTACAGGCACTAAATTTGTTCTCGCTGGAGAAGAGACGTTTGAGAGGAGATATGATAGCGATTTACAAATACCTCAATGGCAATTCCAACATAGGAAAAAAATTATTCAGTCTCGGAGTGTAAGAGGGCACACACAATGAGATTGGAGGATAAGCGGTTTAACCTTAAACTGTGCAGGGGTTTTTTCACTGTCAGGGCAATAATGATGTGGATCTCCCTCCCACAATTGGTGGTGGCAGTGGGCAGTATTTATATTTTTAAAAGCTGTATGCCGGCTCTTTAAGACACTGTAGCAGGCGCGCGTGGGCCGCCGGAGGCTCGCGCGTGTGCCCGCAGCATGTCCCCAGAGCCGATGCATGTGCCCGGCGGGCGCAATGACCGCCGGGCACCTGCGGTCGCTCATGACAGAGCGAGAACCGGGATCTGTGTGTGTAAACATACAGATCCTGGTTCTGTCAGGGGAGAGGAGACAGATTGTGTGTTCCTACCAAGTAGGACCAATGATCTGACTCCTCTTCTAGTCAGCCACATTCTCCCCACAGTTAGAACACACATAGGGAACACATTTAACCCCTTGATCGCCCCCTATTGTTAACCTCTTCCTAGCCAGTGACATTTATACAGTAATTAGAGGCTATTTATAGCACTGATCGCTGTATAAATGTCAATGGTCTCAAAAAAGTGTCCGATTTGTTTGCCACAATGTCTCAGTCAAGATAAAAATTGCAGATCACCACCATTACTAGTAAAAAAATAATAAATATAGAAATGCCATAAATCTATCCTCTATTTTGTAGACGCCATAACTTTTGCACAAACCAATCAAAATACGCTTAAAATATTGCTTATTGAGAGGGGTGTACTCACTTTTGTGAGATACTGTAATATTAACAAAAATAGTAAAGAAGAAGGAGAAGATGAAGAATAAATAAAAGACTAGTTCTCTATTTCTATCAACAATAATTAGTGTACGGCTCAAAATTGTAAAAAAAATAAAATAAATGAAAAATAAACACCTGGATGACCCAAGGTGTATACAATGGTGGATGAATGATCTCACAAAATTTGGAGAGAGTGGCAGATATGTTCGTATTTACATAAGGCACCTCATCCCAATGATTGTTAAAAAGGAGAAGCAGAGAGGATAGGGATTATTACAGTGCCAAAACTACTCAATCAAAAATTATTTAAAATGATCAATTTTATTACAATAAATCAAAAACAGATAATGCATACACAAATTCATATTCAAATTAAACATATAAGGAGGGAGCACATAGAGTTTGCAGAATGGTGTTGGCCTAATATGATTGCGGGTCAGGTCTTCCCTACATGTTTCGCCAAGACATTGGCTTCTTCTGGGGAATAGGATGTGATCGATGTACTAAATATAACTCTACAAAGAGAAAAAGTAGAAGACATAACATAAGTAAAAAGTTACAATGTAACAAACTAGAAACATGATGCTTGATATTGAAAATTGAGGAGACAAGGTACTAAAAATCTCACCCCCCCCACTAATTTGTGGGAATCAACACCCCAATACCCCAAGGAGTCCCCAAGGAGACCCACCACCACCGTAGTGTGGCTGCACTGGGCCAGAGGCAACCAGTAAAAACTGGAAAGAAAAGAAATATTGAGTAGAGACAAATCACCCTCCCAGAGCCAATATTTGTCCCAGTAAATAGGGCCAACATGGCCTCAATACGTACCAAAATTAGATATAGAAAGGTTTGAAGCAGGAGCGCTGAGAAACCCAGAAATATCCAATCAATCAAGGGAAAACTTTATTTTATTGCTTATGACTGATATAGGATAGCTGGATATAAAACAAGAGATAGCAAATAATGAATAAATAAAAATAATAAAGGGTATTTATTAAAAATAAATCAGGCTAAACTTAGAGGGAATATCAAATAAATGGTAACTGTGGCTTACCCATTATAGGTAATGTACGTTCCTGGGCTCCAAAAAAAACAGCTCAGATATGCAGGATGTAAAGCATATAATAGAGTGCCTAGGCAGGAAGCCAAGCACTCCAGAGATGTCCAGCCACAGAGATCCTGCAGCAAAGAGTGATAAGAGTGATAGAAGAGTGGTAGAACAAGAGAATGACAAGATTAAAATAGCCTGAATAGCTAAGTAGAGGAGATATATGGAGCGAAAAGCCCCCCAACCTTACTACTGACCTTGAAAGGAATGCTCAAAAATAACAGTGCCCCTATAGAGCCAGCGATGAGCCGCTGGCTCGGTCAGCCTTTATACCCCCCACGTGGTATAAAGCGGTATAGAGCGGATGAAAAGTGGCCACTGCGCTTGCACGATATCCGCATCCAGAAGCCTACCATGCCCAGAATGCCAAGCGTCAATCGCGTCATACGATCGAGGTCGCACGGCGCGAAAAGATGAGGGCGGGCACGGATACACTATCCAATAGGATGAAAATAAGGGGATAGGACACACACCAATGAGGGCCGATGTAAACAGGGGCAGATGATACGAAAGGGGGATAGGGGTGATGGATGGCCAATAGGCTGGCCCAGTGTCAATAGACAATAGGCCCTTGGGTGTCCATACAGCCACGGGTAGTGATCGAATCATCCCCCAGAAGGACGAACCCCATGCTTTCCATTGCCAGAAAAAAACATAGAGGAGGATGGGGAAAAAAGCGGGGAGATTGAAATAGGAGTCGAAAGAGGGGAGATAAAATAATGGGGCAGGGAAATGCCATGCAGAGCTCAAATGCAGGCACGGCCCATCCCATTCATACCATGTCGCCCCATCAATACACGCATGTATAGGAGATAGAGAAGCAATGATGCACAAAATAAAAAAATAAACAACAATACAACAAATTAAGACAGTACAGATTACTATTTATATTGTTATATGTATATATAGCAGTTAAGAAAATTAGAATAGGATAATAAAGCCTAATCAAACAATATATGACCTGGGAATTATATATGTGGATCCAAAGATGGTCAAGGGATCCTAAAGAGGGCAGTGAGTAGCCAAATCAAGAGTAAAAGGGGGAGGAGGGGGGAAAAAGATTTTAGTGGGCCAATAAGATCGAATATATGCCAGGGGCCCTAAAACAAGAACCAAATTACGTCAAGCGGGGGCACAGTAAGTTACTGGGTTTGAGATATAATAAGTATATATCAGTATGGCCCCTTTCACATTGGGGCGGGGGCGGCATCGGCGGTAAAGCGCTGCTATTGTAAGCGGTGCTTTACCGTCGGTAAAGCCGCCCCGCTAGCAGCCAAGAAAGGGTTAAAAACCACCGCAAACCCCCTTTGCAGAGGCGCTTTGCCGGCGGTATGGCCGCGCTGCCCCATTCATTTCAATGGGCAGGAGCAGTATACACTCCGCTTCTTCACCGCTCCGAAGATGCTGCTAGCAGGACTTTTTTCCCGTCCTGCTAGCGCACCGCTCCAGTGTTAAAGCTCTCGGGGCTTTCACACTGGAATCAAAGCAGTGGCACTTTCGGATCGGTTTGCGGGCGCTATTATTAGCGCAATAGCGCCTGCAAACTGCCTAAGTGTGAAAGGGCCCTATAAAAGAAGTTAATAATAATAATAATATAAATATATAAACGCTGCCATAGCTATAAAAAAGACTGATCCTGGTTCTGTCAGGGGAGAGGAGACAGATTGTGTGTTACTACCAAGTAGGACTAATGATCTGACTCCTCCTCTAGTCAGCCACATTCCCCCCACAGTTATAACACACATAGGGAACACATTTAACCCCTTGATCACCCCCTATTGTTAACCCCTTCATAGCCAGTGACATTTATACAGTAATTAGAGACTATTTATAGCAATGTCTCATAAGGCATAATATGGTCCCTGATCCCTGATGAAAAAAGGGTGTTTCGTCTTTCCAACTTAAAAGCATCCGCACTGACAGGTAGCCAAGTAAACAGCTCCCACAGTTTTACACGTGACTCTATGTTTAACTGTATACACAAAGCCATTGGGAAAAATGACATCTCTGAAGTTGGAAATAAAGGAGCAAATATCGCATCTCCCACATAGGAATGTACCTACAGGTATGGAATTATCGAAATTCCTGGGCATATGATGGCTGGTTACCAGGCGGTCCCTCACAGAGGGAGCCCGTTGATATGTGATCTCTGGGTAGGATTTAATGTATTTCTTAATAGTGCTGTCTACAGTGAGTAAGGGCCAATATTTGGTTAGAATGCCTCTCATCTGAGTATGTTGTTGGGAAAACTGGGTAATAATTCAAACCGATTGGTTAACAACTGGGGGTCTTTTCGAATGGATGAGATCCTTTTCTGTTCAATTTGACTACTTTATTAAATGTTTTTTTCAAAAGAGATCTACTATATCCTCTTTGATGTAATCTATGATACAGGTCATTGGCTGCATGGTGAAAGTCTTCATCTAGAGTAGTCGTAGAAACTGACTGTAGGGAATACTGTCCAGCAGTGACCGTGGATGTGCACTGCTGGCATGCAAAAACGTATTGCCTGCAGAAGGCTTACGATAGAGTGAAGAGTTCCCTCAGCATCAGCATGAGTTTGTAGGTCAAGGAAATTAATCTTTGATTGGCTGAACTCCATTGTGAACCTCAGGTTATAGTTATTGATACCCAGTAAGTCCATCAGCAGTGAGAGTTCATCCCGCGTACCGTTCTAAAAAATTAAAATGTCATCTATATACCTATGCCAGGCTAAGACATGCTGTAATAGGCCCGATAGATGATCATTAGCGAATAGTTCCCTCTCCCACCCCCTCAGGTACAGGTTGGCATAGGAAGGGGCACACTTGGTCCCCAGAGCCACCCCCTGTACCTGGAGGAAGTGGGAGGAACCAAACATAAATATATTGTGAGTTAGGATGAACACCAATAGCTGAAGGACGAACTGGCTATAAAGATCGGACATAGGTCTACGTTCTTTGAGTTGAGTATGGATAACCTCGATTCCCTTTTTATGTGGAATAGAGTTATACAGGCTCTCGACATCGAGAGCTACCAACCATTTGTTGGGAGGAATTTGTTTACTATAGGCCTTCTGGGGGGATGCTCCAATAATTTGTGCACTTTGGGTAAAGAATAAAATGTGGGTGTCCTAGGATCTTTGACATTAAGATAGCTCCTAGTATTTGAATAAATAATGCCCTGTTGGTAAGCCTTAAAAATTAAGCCATAGTATTCACGAGTGAAATTTTCAACTAGGGTCTTGGAAATAGGGCCGTACTATTGTCTGTTGTCAAGGATATCGAGACACATGCTTTCATATACCTCGACATCCATGACAACGACATTACCCCCTTTGTCAGCCAGCTTGATGACCAATCATGGATGGCATTGGAGGTCCTTGAGAGCCTTACAATGTTTGAAAGATAGGTTATCCAGGTCCAGATATTTTATCTCAGAAGTAATCTGTTCTACAAATGCCCAAATATTTGGGTTTGCTTTGAGTAATGCCCGAGATTTCGTTTTAAAGAAAGTGGGGGGACACACCGGGGACGGTGACACCAGGCAAAGTGAGCACCGGTGACTCCTCGTCGCTAGTGTGTCCCTCCTCCCAGAGCGACATCAGGTCCTCCATGGCCTGAAGTTCAATCTGGGAAAATTCCATGGGTGGATGGAAAGTCAGGCTGTTCCAGTTTAGAAGGTTTATCATAGATAACCTTGAACATAAGCCTTCTGGCAAACAAATGTATCTCTTTGATTAGTTGAAATCTATCGATATCAGTAGAAGGACAGAAAGTGAGACCCAGTTGAAGCACATAGACCTGTTCATCAGTAAAGGGTACAGAGGAAAGGTTTATTACTTCTAAACCCGAGGTTCCCTGATTGGGGGAGGTAACGTTGGACTCAATGCTTGTTCTGGGGTTTTCACTAAAAAAAATTGGTGCAATTTTTGGATCAATGGATTAAGCACTAATGAGGAAACATATTAGTTAAAATAGGTTCACTTACCCTAAGTGTAGTAGCAGAACAGAGGGAAGAAGGTGCAGGTAAAGTGGTGCTTAGTGCGGGATGTAATAGTGAGTTGGGCATAGAAGATGTGGTGGACATCAAGTGGTTGACACAAGTCCAGTCCTGTTCATGGACTGGACTTGTGTCAAGGTAAGGACCCCAACACCAAGCCCCCTCACAGCACAAACTCTACGAGGAGTACGTATACGCAACATGGTTAGAAAACAATCGGCTGCTCAGAACGAAGTAACAGAACGCACTGAAGAACAGCAAGGCCTGTGAAGAGCGACCTGAAAATCAGTAACGATCTAACACGAATACAACGACAAGTCAATTGTACTCGCTGCACGCACTGAAGACCAGATACAAACCCACAAGCACAAACTGAACAGCAGAAAACGATCTGAAAACCACGAGTCTGAAAAAGCGTGAATCGTCTCTCACCAAACTTTTACTAACACGAGATTAGCAAAAGGAGCCCAAAGGGTGCCGCGCTTGGTTCGGAACTGCCCTTTTCTAGTCTCGTCGTAAGTGGTGTACGTGACCGCGTTCTTGGTGATCGGAAATTCCGACAGCTTTGTGCGACCGTGTGTATGCAAAACAAGTTTGAGCCAACATCCGTCGGAAAAAATCCATGGATTTTGTTGTCGGAATGTCCGATCAATGTCCGATCGTGTGTACAGGGCAAAACAGGTAGTAGTGAGTAGGGCTGAGCTCGATGTTCGAGTCGAACATAAGTTCGACTCAAACATCGGGTGTTCACCCGTCTGCAGAGCAGCGAACAATATGGGGCGTTAGCAGGAAATTTGAGCGCCGCAGAATGCCCCATATTGCACTGCGAGATCGCAGTGCATTGCTGTATGATGATTGGCCAAAGCATGCAGGTCAGGTGACCTGCATGCTTTGGCTAATCACAGCACGCTCTGCTGAGAGAGCCATAATTGGCCAAAGACAGGGTGGCTTTGGCCAATCATGGTTTAGGGTGACTAAGTCCACGCCCCACACTATATAAGGCTGCTTACATAGCGGCCGCATGTAGTTATGTTGACGTGGACAGGGAGATAGCTTGAGTTAGATTAAGCAGGCAGGTTATTCAGTCAGTGCAGGCAGTGTGTTAATATATATATATATATATATATATATATATATATATATATATATATATATATATATATATATATATATATTTACAGTCTAGTATATATACACAGTATCTCACAATAGTGAGTACACCCCCTTACATTTTTGAAAATTTTTTAATTCTATCTTTTCATGTGACAACACTGAAGAAACGACACTTTGCTATAATGTAAAGTAGTGAGTGTACAGCTTGTATAACCGTGTAAATTTGCTGTCCCCTCAAAATAACTCAACACACAGCCATTAATGTCTAAACCAGTGGCAACAAAAGTGAGCACACCCCTAAGTGAAAATGTCCAAATTGGGCCCAAAGGGTCAATATTTTGTGTGGTCACCATTATTTTCCAGCATTGCTGTAACCCTCTTGGGCATAGAGTTTACCAGAGCTTCACAGGTTGCCACTGGAGTCCTCTTTCACTCCTCCATGATGACATCATAGAGTTGGTGGATGTTAGAGACCTTGCGCTCCTCCACCTTCCATTTAAGGATGCCCCACAGATGCTCAATATGGTTTATACACATATATATACACTCTGCCTTCGGTGTAGCCTATATATACAGTGCATTCGGTGGTGTACTGTTTCTAATACACTTCAGGCGGTGTATTAATATATATGATATGATGATTGTGTCAGCATGGATGTAGAGGATAACACTCAGCAGCAGTCTTCAAGGGATGGTTTTCAGTCCCCAGAAATCCAAGGAGTTGTACGTGGCTGGGAGGAGATAGTTATGGATATGATCCTTAATGACCCAGAGGACTCAGAATCGAATGCCTCAGCAAACTTAGGCTGCATGGCCTCCCTGATTCTGCAAAGTCTGCAAAAGGACCCAAGGATTTGTGGTATCAAGGAAAGGACTCATAACTGGCTGGCAACCCTTCTTGATCCACGTTGCAAGGGTAAAATTGCAGAACTCATCCTGCCTTCGCAGCGGGGAGCAGAGGATGAAACATCTTCAGGAGACCTTGAAGAAAGGTTTCTGTAACGCATTTCCAGACCCTGGGAGGTTACCATTTCCAATGCTGGACAACATGTTGCTGAGGCTTCGTTCAGTCAGAGGACGAGCGATGGAGAAGGTGGCCAGCTGACCAATGCCTTTAAACTATTTTTCAGTCCTATTCACCAAGGTCTGATCGGTTCAAGGAACCATCGCCAGCATCTGCATTATATGGTACAAGAATATCCAGGGGCAAGAGCAGACTTGGAGACCTTTCCAACAAAGCATCCACTGGGTTACGGGTCTTGAGGATGGACCAATGGCCAGAACTTGCAATCAATATGCAATCGAGCTACTGGCCTGTCCTGCATCCAGCATGCTATCTGAACACAAATTCAGTGCTGCTGGAGGTTTTGTAACGGATCAAAGAGTGTGCCTGTCAACAGACTCCATTGATAGGCTCACATTTATAAAAATGAATCAGTCCTGGATCAGCAGCTGTCAAGCACCTGATGCTGATGTAACTTATTGAATTTGCTATGGATCTGGGATCCCTTGAAGACTGCCTATGCTGCCTATCCTATTCCTCCTCAATCTTGATGATGCTAGCTTCCAACAATATTTTTGGTTTAGGTCACCAGCACCTCCACTCAAGGCCCAATTTTTCAGCCCCTGTTTAACAGGGGCATGTTATTACAATTTTTGATATAATATTTCACAGCAGGGCCCGTTCCTGCGCCCAATAAGAGTAACTGTGAGGGGTTACAGTGTTGTGGCACTACCACCACAACCCAAGGCCCAATTTTTCTGCCCCTATTTAACAGGGACATATAATTGAAAATTTTGATACAATATTTCACAGCAGGGACCGTTCCTGTGCCCAACAAGAGTAACTGAGGGCTTACAGTGTTTTGGCACCACCAAAACCAAAAGCCCAAATTTTCTTCCCCTTAATATTCATAACAGACCCAAGGGGCCTGGTAATGGACTGGGGAGGCCCACACAGTTTTTTCAATGATTTTTATCTATATTGCCGGGATCTGGCAATAAATTACAGCTGAGAGCAGTTTTAAATTACATTTTTTCCTTTAGAAGTGTTTTTTGCTGTGGTATTTTTATAAACATGGGAAAGATGTGCTACTTTACAGGCAGACTAAGCAGATTTCATTTTTATTGTTTCACTTTAAGCATTATTAAAATCATTGCTCCTGAAAAAACTGCAGTTTTTAAACCTGTTTTTGCATTGATACAAGTCCCCTGGGGCAGGACCCAGGTCACCAAACACTTTTTATGGCAATAACTTGCAAAAAAGCCTTTAAACTGAGCACTTTTGATTTTTCACATTCGCGTCCCATAGACTTTAACAGTGTTCGCGTGTTCACACAAATTTTTTGCATGTTCTGCTGTGAACCGAACTGGGGGGTGTTTGGCTCATCGCTAGTAGTGAGGAATCACCTCAATGAAATTCGACACAGCAAGGCCGATGTTTGGAGAATAAGCCCCATCCTATGTTGAAGGAGAGGTTCCAACTTCAGAAATCACGCTCCAAGATGTGCAGAAGGACCGCATCAGATGTTGAGGTGGTTCATAATGGTATATAAAAAGCAAAAAAATGCGCATTTGAACTCTGATTGACAGGTATTTATTATAAAGAAAGGGGGGTGTACACTTACAAAAATTGAAATAAAATCAAGCTAAAAGATCCTTCAGTGGTATAGATAAAGTGCAATGACACCTTGAGTGCCAACTGACACGTTTCGTCCTATTGGACTTCATCTGGGGTGTGAGGATCATGTACAGTCATTGCAATATATATAAACTAGTCTTCCAATGAAAGAAATGTGTCCAAATTTGCAAAAGGAGACACCTGGATGTGTAAGTCCAAGGTGTTCCAATATGGCATCGGCGTGCATTCCACGCCTCTCTATCAATCCCCATTATAATTTGACAAGGTGGAAAGATAGAACATCCCACAATTTCAAACTTCATTTCTATCAACTGAAAAGTTAGCAATGCTAACCTCGCCAATAAATTGATAAATTGGCTGATTTTTTACTTTTTTTTTCATTTATGCTAATTCTCTCTTCTAACTTTAGCATAAAAAAAGACAATCTGCAAAACTGAACCACAAGGTATAAGTCAGGCAATGAACTGGATTTTTCATAAGATTGTTAATATGTACAAATGTTAAAGGGGAATATATAGTGGTTGTATATATATTTGTCTTTATTATTGTCAGGACTAAATTTAGAGACAATCTTTGGTTAGAATGTTTTAAGCATTTTTTTTAAAGTATTTAAGTATTTAAATACATTTTAGTGAATATTTAGTAATTTCATGTCCAGCCAGCAGGAGGAGCTATTTGATTCTTTTCATGTGTTTATCGGTTGAATGTCTTACAGAAAAGCCTGTTTAAAGTTTTTCTTCAAGGATGAGTTTACTGTTACCTTAGATTCAAGGCAAATAATGAGTGTTCAAGATTCATGATCCCAGCAAATTATTTGCTCATTCATCGGGGAGAATTCTTTTTATTCCATATTGCACTGCATGGTCTTTGAACTAAGGTTGGTTGGTTTAGAAGGATCAATAAGGAGGCTTTTGGATATGCCAGCCCCCACGTTATAAATTGGCGGCACAGAGAAAACATAGGGGTCTGTTTGTAACAAATTCCTTGTGAGAATGCTTTAAGCATTTGCACAGTCATCATGAATAAACCTCATATGTTTATTTTTTATGATCATCAGCTCCTTCTAGTGGCCACACTGTGGTATTTTCCTGATTGGAGTATTTCAGGAAATACTGCATTATGGAAACTAGATAGATATAATGATCATAGAACATAAACATATTAGGCAAGTTACAGGGATTATTTGTGATGGCTGTGTACATATTTTTTTTTTATACATAGACCCCACAGTGTTAATATATTGGAAGCTGCTGTAGGGAAAGGACAGGGAAAGCTGACAAACTGCAAAGGGAAGTGGGAAAGTGAACTTTAAAATGATAATAAACCCTTATAAAAGATTGCTGAAGTTACTAGCCCGAGGTGAGACATAGTAATGAACCAAATCCTCCCTATTTATCTTTCAGAACCCTCCAGAGTGCACATATTAGATTGTATTTCTCAGCTGCCAGGTGGCAGGGGCAGGAATCTGACATCACACACTGCACATCACAGAGTAGAGAGCTGAGTGAAGGGAATAGACATCCCCCTACACAGTCTCATTTGGAAACAAGCACATCTGAGTATGTCAATCAGCTGTTGTGTGCTTGAGAGAAGGGGGAGAGGCAGGCCAGCGCGAGAATGGGAGGACATCCATATATTCCCTTGCGGCATTTTAAGCCCACACTGTAATCTTACACATATCAGAATCCTTATACAGTAAAAGGACTATTATGAACATTTTCAATTAGTTCTAATAGATAAATAAATTAATAAAATTAATAATATTAAATTTTAGACATAAATGTAATAACAACCATTAAAACAATATTGCTAAAATTCTCAAAATGATAGTTACCCAATATCCTTCAGATGTAATCAATAAAACAATTTAGGTTGGATTGAATTAGATTAAATACAATGTATCTACCTCATAATATATAAGAATTAAATAAAATTAAAATGACTTATTCTTAGTGTTATAAAAATATTTAGTTAGATTTCATTGTATTACCCCCAATTAAAACCTATGTGTGTGCACCAAAAAATACACACACGGAGGTGTAAAAAATCAAATCCAGGTTTACATATAATTTCCATGGCTACTTTCCCTAGAAAATGTATACCATTTGCATAGGCTCTTAGACACCTGGGTAAGATGGGTGGCTCTGAGGATTCAGGCTAATGAGGAGGAGGGGGTAGAGGCTACTGGGCTGTCACCTTCACCAAGTAGCATGGTAACTTACATTCGACTTGAACATCAAGCTCATCCCTACCTACTATCTTGTGTGGACTCTAGTTGGACGTTTCCCCACAGGACCAGTATCGTGAGCAATAAGACTTTGTTCCTTGGTTCCATTTTTTAGCAGATCTCCTTAGTACATTTAGGAGCTACTTCACCCTATTTGTTTCAGCACACTCTGTGAGTGATGGGAATTGTTGACTGTTTTTAGATTCTGTCTACCTTGCCACTGCTCTTAAATGGAGAAGGGTGTGGAAATCTTGTTGGATACCAAAGGCACCAAGAATTTCCTTTAGTACCTCACCTGTGAAGTGTGTCTTAATCATTCTCATTTAGTCTCTGGGACCCTGTACCTGCAAACTACGGTAAATTTTTTGTATTGTTGTCTTTACAGTGGCCTTAAGTTACTAGCCATGTCTCAGGTCACCCTGAAAACACATCTACACAGGCCAGCACATATTCCGCCCCGATTTTAGTAATTATACATGATCAATTTATAGTTTTTGAAATGGATATTTGGCTTTAAGAAGGCTTCTAGTGGGAGTATTGACTGGTCGCCCTGGGTTATACAGTGCACAGGCAAGACATGAATCTCTAAAAGTGGTTGCAAATATAGATAAACCTGGTGTTATTCAATGATACTTGGGTGGTCATAATAGTCTTGGTCTGGTGACACAGGCTGTGAGTAAGCTGTGCTAGCTTGGGGTGAACAGAGAAGGGAGGTACAGTTCGTGTCCCCATATGGCCGATTTCCATGTACTGTGTGAATGGATTACTTGGTCTTCTTAATCTGGGGGGCTTACTCTTGCATTCTCCTTAGTAATCCCAGCTTTACTTGGCCCGAGCTTTTGGAACCTGTAAGTTGTGCAAACCCCATAAGTGTCCTGTTATTCATAGCTGCTCATTTCACAGCTTTATATGCTCTATCAATCCTTCTGGCTAAGGGATTTTGCATCGTGGGTATGAGCTTGAACATTCATAATGGCCACCTCAGCTGGGATCTGGAAGGCTGAAAATTCCAAATTAGACCAAAATCATGAGCGATTGCAAAAGCATAATGCTGTCTGTGTAAATATTGACTCTCTATCCTTCTACTAATTCACAAGCTTTTTTAAGGGCAATACATGTGGCCTGAAGGAGAGACTAAATGGGCTAGCTTCTACTGTTAAATTTTAAGCCACAACTACATACCCAGCATGGGGCTTGCCTTCCTCAAAAATTAATGGTCTACAACATTTTTTTAAATATCTGGGTTCTCCAGAGGCTGGTCCAAGGCTGGACTCAAACCTCCTGACTTCTACATCATTAGTTTAACACAGCCACAAGGTTCACTCTCTGAACCCAAGATCTCTTCAATATCGGCAACAATGTTGCTGGGCTGAGTGTAGGACACCTCTTTGTCATCAAGTGTCTAGTTGTGAGCAATGCCCACCTGATTTAGAAAAACAGGTATTGGACAGGTGTTTGGTTTGTGCTCTGTGTAATTTTTTTTGTACTGCATAAGGGACAAAAAGTGTGAGCAGGTGTCCCAAACAATATCTTCTATTTTATCAAATAAATGGGCACAGGCTGACACTACTCAGACACAGCTACTTGAGCCAGGAATTATTGAGTTTAGATGGCATGATATACATATCAGAGGGTGCTGCTCCCCTCCAGGTTTCTGTGTTAGTACTCCTGTGGCATGTCTTTGTGTTTCATGACAAAGCAAGCAAAATGACTTATTGTAGTCTGGCAGTGCTATGGTTGAAATAGTATAAACTTCCTCAATCATTTGTTGCATTTTTTTGGTTTTCAGCTTCAAATTTAAATGGCTGTTGGGCAATGGGAGCATGCAAATAGGCTTATTGACTGGGAAACATTAGGAATCCACTCCCAACAATGACATACCAGTCATGGACTCAAATCATAAATCTAACAATCATAGAACATCATGGATAACAAACATATACATATGTGTACATATACAGTATATGCATACATATTTACACACATATACACATACTGTACATGTACACATGCATAGAAATTAGGATAAATAAACTTTAGATGGTAAGTGATGATGTGTAATAGGTTAATTTTTGGAATTATCATTATCATATGCTGCATGATTAGTACATACAATTATACCATTGTACATATAACTAAAATAATACACGAGATAAAATAATTAAAATAAAATAAAATTTGTCATAAATGCACAGATGTCTAAAAAAGAAAACTATGTCATAAATGGTACAACAAAATGCTAATATAACAACCATCGATGAAACAGTCTTCTATTTGTGCTTGTTTTTTTTTTTTTTTTTTACTGGTAACCTTCTGGGCTAGCGACTGGAGGGTAGTCTTGTGTGTTGTTAGCAGCCTAACCTGAGCCAGTGAGCTCATCAACTGTTTTTGCCCTCTCACTACTTTGTATGAACTCACATCAAAGTCCCAGCGATTTGTTGATGCTTTTTTTCCTCATTGGAAACCTGTTGTTTGTAGCTGATAGATGGAAAAACAGACTTTTGGATTTATCAACACAGATTTCATGGGTCTCACAGCAAAATAACAAATCATCAACATATTTCATCAATACATTATATACCTGAATGGGGTTTCATTAATCTACAACTTCTTTCGGCTTCCTTCAGCTTATTGCAACAATAGCATATATTCCTGAATTGGACTCCATTGATATAGATTCTAGGACTTCCTTTAGCTTAACACTGTACTCAGAGGGAGAGGGGACACAACCCTGTGCTAGCTGGGTCCACAAATACTGATTGGATTGAAAAATGTAGACAAACAGATACCAACAATCTGAAAGGCATTAGCCAAGTCAATCACAGTAAAACATTTGGCTGTTGAAGGTATTTGACCCAACAGTGTGGATTGGTGTTCTGCTTCTGCAATCTAAGCACTGAAAGTGTTATCTCTATAACTGATCCAGTTGTGGTGAGATAGCTTAACTTACAGTCTCAATCGAATCAATCAAATGCAGTCTTGCAATTGTAGAAAGCTTAAATCTAAAAACTTGTGCAGATCATAACTGTAGAACATCAGATAGGTCATAAAATCATAATGTGTCTAGCTTCAGCAGAATACAGTACATGTGATGAATGGAGGCTAAATAATGAAGAAGAAGGATGGGATCAACTATATAGAGCATCTACTAGCTACAGATTGAGGTGAGGACAAAATTATTAGAGGAAAACAAACAGTGTTGTTATGTGTAACATGATAATTGGGCACAATTAGCTACCTTTATCTTTACAGGCAAAGATGGGTTGTTGATTTTAAAATTTCATTTTTACCCCTGCTTCTAGTAACTGAGAAATTTGCTCCTACATTCTGTTTATCTGGGCTATACTAAGTAGGAATTATGGCAGCCGTGGTATTCCAGCACCTAGTCTAATATTAACTGGTTCTACGTCATACAACCCCACATCACAAATGAGGTTTCAGCTACACATTACCTTAAAACTAAAATAGTGTATTAAAATTTCTGTCCAGAAACTCACTTGAAATCAGAATAGTTAAAGACAAGTAGAGGACAAACCATTTCAAAATAAAAGTACTGTTAAATCACACATAACAGTAATAACTATTATATCATATACAGTCATATACTGTATATGCCCTAAATTTTTTATTTCCCTGAATTTTGTAAATCTGTGTAGAGGTACCCCCCTAATGGCTGCTAATAGACTCTGTACCCCACTGGTTGCAAATCCTCCATCACCTCTGACACCCTGGGTTCAGTCATCTTACCAACTATACTAATAATGAGAGACTCACCCAATATTAACAAAACAGTTCAAGATTGTTTACTGTATAAGTGAGAACACAGATATAAGTATATTTCAACACTGTACAATATGAAAAGGGTATACGTATATCTACACTTTGACTCTATTTATGAAAAAGGCAATATAGTGATTTAGAGCTTCTTCAACTGTAAGTGAACACAGATCAACACAGTATGATTCAATTCAATTAGATATTACCCAATCACAGAAACCTATGTGAACAGGTCAGCAGAAAGGTAGAGAACTGACACTGTATTTCCTATGTCAGGCTCCTCCCTTCTGTCTCCTCAGCCCACAGGTCATCAAGAATTTACAACATGAAAAAAAACAATACACAAACTATTATATTCAAATTGTCTGGCTCCCCTAAATTGAGTCCAAATAGGTTAGAGCAGATGAAGAAAGGATAAAAAAGTGGTGGAAGGGTTATTTCTTAAAATCCAGATGTCTTCAGCTAGCTTTGATGTAATGTGATTAAGGTAATCCTTGATGATAGGGTAAGCAAATTTGGCAGATCTTAGGATATCCTTATTTTAATCTAATCTCCTCGTATATGATCCTAGTGGTTTTGTATCCAGTAAATCTACAAGAAGCAATGATGTGAACAAGGCATAGATGTCTGCTTACAGTGTTCGTTGTAGTATAAGAACTGACTTCCGGTGGCACTACAAGTACCACCAAGCTGAGCTGAGTAAATGATGTCTGTAAGCAGTATCTTATAGCAACTAAATGGGCTATGCCCGCTCACCACACTGGACTCAGATACAGCTGGCGATGTAGGTGATGAAGAAAACTCTATCAGGAACTCTCCCTGTATCCTTGCTCTGGGAAATGGCGCCCGCCGTGCCACACTGCGGCATACTTGGATCTGAAGTGCAGGCATCTCTGGATAATCAGGAACACCCTCCGGTTTGCTGTAGGGAAGAAGCGATGCTGTCCACAGAGGTCCCTCTGGGTATAGCTGAATGGCGCCCCGCTGTGTAGGCTGCAAATTAACAGCAGCTCACTGTCACACAGACCTCCTGCTGGCAGAGTCAGGTGTCCCAAGAGGAAGATCTAGGCCGCGCCAGCTCCTTTTATCTACTACCCCAGCAGTCTGTTCTGTCCACTCAGCATTTTGGTAGTCGTAGTTCAGATCAGTCCTGCTGCCATTAAAACTTCAGCATTCTGAACTACACATCCCATGATGCTTTGCTCTGAGTTTTGTCACAAGAAAGAGGAAATGGCACATAGAGTCCAGCAAACACTAGAGGGAGCCAACCCCACATTAATAACACAGCAAAATGTCTCTGAATTGCAGGTATAATTGCCAGCTCCTGGCTACATTTGTATTCACATTTCAAACATTTTCAGTGGTATATGCTGCAGTAATGCTTTCTTTTTTTAAACTCATGATAGATTTTTCTTCTTGGAAATGATGGCTACTGCATAGTGTGAATGGTTATTTCCCAACCATTGCATGTCATTGTACACTTGACATTGTAATGAAAAGAATCTTACAGAGATCAAGAAATGCCTGTGGCCAGTAGCCCAGTGCCCAATTAGCACTTCTGCTAGCAATGAGAAACAGGTGACAAACAACTTTTCAAAATAAATTATATTAACACCATCTTGTATATTATCTTAGAACATGGCATAAAAATGTATTTACCTATGTGCTTTGTGAATTTTTGACTGTAAACAGAAGTTACATTTTATATAGAAACACTTTTTGCTAGATACTATTGAGTTGGCTTAAAAAATGGCTGTACATTTGAGTGGAATAACAAATGATCTGCAGTAATTTGCTTTTGTATGTGTTCTTAGTGTGCTCTGACCAGCTTCCTAAAGAATTGTCCACTTGCTGATCCTCGGAAAGTTTAAATGTGTCAAGCAAAAAATGTGGGGAAGAATTAGAACCCATGTTGAGCTTACATTGCTATCTAGGAAAATAAAAACTGCCCTCACTTCCTGATCTGCTAACAACAGTTTAACCAGAGGAATCAAGAAAAATCTGCCACAGGGACACTATTATTTCTGTCTGTGTTACTGTTGGAGAGCTTCCCTCGATTCCTGTCTGGTAACACATTATCAGCAGGACAGGAATGAGGGGCACATCTTTCTAACAGTGCCGTGGATAGCAAAAAAAACCCAACATGGGTTCTAACCCCTCCAAACTCTATCAAAAATGAAAAAAAAAATGTTCTGCACATACACTTTAAATTTCAATTATCTGCCACAAAATCAAAACCTGGCATTATGTTCCACCTTTTGTTGAAATCACAGATATATGAACTACACTTTTTATAACACATTCCCAAGCAGGGTGTTGCAAGAACTGACAGTAATAGGTTTTGTAAAAGCAAGTTTAGTCCTATGTTAATCCATGTTTAGTAAAAAAACAAATCAGTTTAATCAGCAAATAAATTCAGTGTTGCCATAATCACTAATAATGCTTAAAATAGCTATAGAACACAGTGTAATATCATACTAGGACCTTGTTGCCTTGTCTGTGATAATGAAAATTGTATATGCGACCAGTGTTTAAAAAGTGTTTCATAGTCTGTATTGCCCAATGCACTTTAAGGCCCCACCTGAGCATAGCGTTTTAGGTTTTTTGTGTGTCTTTCATGCGTTTTAATACATGTTGCACCTAAGGCAGCCCATTCACTTGATTGGGCTGCCCTGTGTGCGACAAATGCCACAAAGTAGCTCTATAACCTTTTCGGTTGTGGATCATCAGGTGTTTTTTCAGTGCACGTTTTGGTGCACTTGCGGTGTGTTTTCTCATGTGACAAAATACAAGTCTTCTACCTGCGCTTAGGGTGCCATTAACAATCAATGACACTGCAAGCACAACCTGCGATTGCAGCACATTTCCAAAACACGTGACAAAACACAGATTTTTGGCATGCATTTGAGTTCTGCCACACATTTAGGAAACACACTGGTGTGAATACAGCCTAGTAAGTAAAATCATCATGTTAAATAGGCATTCATCAAAAATGCAAAAACATCCTCTGCTTCATTTGGATCATGGATAATCTTTGCATTAAAGTTTATAATCGTTCAATAAGACTTAAAATTGTAGGCTGATAACAAGACATGCTGCAAAAAAAATTGTATAATCACTGAGGTGTCACCTGTAACCTTGAGGAAAGAGCTAGAGATGAATCACTCCAAGTGATGAGCTTATCTGGAAAGTAATAAAAGTCCTGCGAGCATCAATCAACCCAAAGCGTAATAGATATCACTAATCAGCTGCAAGCTTTACACACATCTCATAACTCGTGCACATAGACAAAAATAGTAAATAATACGCTGCGCTTTAGAATATTACACAATAAATGCATGCTGAAGATTAAAACAAACACATGTAGTGTTAATGTGATGTAAGTGACATATGTGACATAGATGTGATATGACAAAAGTAAAATAAAAAACAATAAATATGTCAATTAAAACATTAATATTAAAGTGCTCATGTGCATCCAGGTGCTTTGTAACACAGATACAAGTGTCCAGTGGTATATAGGGAACAACACTAGTCCCACTTAAATAGCAAAAAGTGCTATTGTGCAAAAAACAAGTCTTTTTATAAAGCAATGCTGTGACAGTCCTGTTGAAAAAAGTGCATATACGTGGTATCCAGTAGTAGCACTGCTGACATGCTTATAAATCCATGTGTCTAAAAATGATTGACAGGTGTTGCAAATCATGCATTGGTGCTCTTATTCCAGTGACCCCCTAGGTCAGTGTTTCTCAACTCCAGTCCTCAAGGCGCCCCAACAGGTCATGTTTTCAGGCTCTCCATTGTTTTGCACAGGTGATTTGATCAGTTTCACTGCCTTAGTAATTACCACAGCTGTTTCATCTGAGGGAAATCCCTAAAACATGACCTGTTGGGGCGCCTTGAGGACTGGAGTTGGGAAACACTGCCCTAGGTATTAAATGCATCACCTTGGAGTGTGTGAGTTAGCAATTAAGCTCAGTCAATACACGGTTGTGAACCACCCCTGGGTTCTATAATGGTAACAGGGCTGGGCTTCCCATGCAGTATCTCGGGAATAATGGGGAATAAAAAGCCTTGATAGTGTGATATTGCTTTAAACATTTTTTTAAATAAATAATAACAATCCCCCAACAGGGTATTCACATGTACCAGGTGCGTCACTGCACCACTCTGTATATGGCATTAAATATTACAGCGGCTGGCTTTGGAATGATGTATGCTTCCTCCTAGGCAGATAGACTGCCTGTCGTTCAGTCCTGGCCTCTCCCCTACACGTGCTGGATACAGGGTAATCATATCTTCATAAAGGGCTTCTGGGGCTGAAGCAGTTAAAGCTGCCTACTGAAAGTGCTTAACTACTGTACAATGAGTCAGTAACATATTTTTCCTGGCTTTTTTGTGAAATAATTACACTTTAAAGTGGAGTTTCACCCACTTTTACAACTCTTCAGCATCCCTCACTAAACTGTGCACTGTAAAAGAATTGGATATTTTTAATTTTTTTTCCTCAGCACTTACTGTATATCTGCTGTATTCATTTTTAACTTCCTCCTCCCTGGCCGCGGCCCATCGCATCATTTCCTGTTTGCAAAGCCTTCTGGGAAGGGGCGGCAACTTCCTCTGACACTGCCGTTGCTATGGAAACCTGACCTGAAACCTATTACACTGCTTGTGCTGCACTGAGCATGTGTGAGATCTGCAAGGATGAGATCCAGGAAGAAATACAGTCTGGCTTCAGATGCCCACACTTAAGATGGGCACGGCCTGCTGTAAGTTTATAAAATAACAAACTACTGCTATAAACTAACAAAACAGACCTTAGTTTACAGACTAACCTTACTAGAATACATTAAGCTTGTGTATTATAGGGGTATTTTTATTTAAAAAGTATAATTTCGGCCGGAACACCACTTTAATGTACATTTTTTAATTAAAGGCTGCCTAATGTCTCTCCTTTTGAAAATACAATCAAGAAAAACTGCTTAAAGCGGACCTTTACCCTCCAGAGGAAGATCCCGCCTCTCCACCCCTCCTCCCTTTCTCTGCAAGAATAGTGCTTTTTTACATTTTTCTTATTGAACGTCTGCCTGCTTCCCCATGCATGTTACTTGCCTTAGGCGAATGACACGCATGCTGACCACTGTGCCTTCCAGGATATGTATGTCACATATCCCAGGAGTAAGGGTGAGCTTCGTGTTCGAGTTGAACCCATAATCGACTTGAACATCGTCTGTTCGCCCGTTCGCCAAATTGCGAACGATATGGGCCGTTCGCTCCAAATTCGTGTCGCGCGTCACGGCCCATAATTCACTGCGGCAGTGATGATTGGCCAAGTATGCACTATGACCCGCATGCTTGGCCAATCACAGCGCCGTCTGTAGAGAGAGCTGTAATTGGCCAAAGCCAGGGTGGCTTTGGCCAATTATGGCTCAGGGGGTTTAGTACACGCCCCACACTATATAAGGCCGCCTGCACGGCGGCCCTGTGTAGTGTGTTCCGTCGTTGAGAGACAGAGAGACAGTGTCATTTGATTTAACTTAGATAGATTAGGCAGGACAGTCAGTCAGTTAGCTGCACAGTGTATTGTGTATATATATATATATATGCATCCCAGGTGTTGTATATATATATATATATATATATATATACACTGTATTCATTTTAGCTAGATCCGTTCCTGTTATTATCTTCCTACTGATAGGCAGGCTTGGGTTGTTACAGTATTTACAGCTACCTGAAGAAAATTGCTGGTGTTCTTCTAAACCTATTAGTACCACAGTCAGGCAGCTAGACTATTTATGGTTAGTGCAGTGCGTCCTCCTCACAGTGTTCAGCTAAAGCTACAAGTTAGTTTAGTGTGACCTCTGCACAGTGTTCAGCTAAAGCTACAAGTTAGTGTAGTGCGTCCTCCTCACAGTGTTCAGCTAAAGCTACAAGTTAGTGTAGTGCACAGTGTTCAGCTAAAGCTACAAGTTAGTGTAGTGCGTCCTCCTCACAGTGTTCAGCTAAAGCTACAAGTTAGTGTAGTGCGCCCTCCTCACAGTGTTCAGCTAAAGCTACAAGTTAGTGTAGTGCGACCTCTGCACAGTGTTCAGCTAAAGCTACAAGTTCGTTTAGTGCGTCCTCTGAACAGTGTTCAGCTAAAGCTACAAGTTAGTTTAGTGTGACCTCTGCACAGTGTTCAGCTAAAGCTACAAGTTAATGTAGTGCACAGTGTTCAGCAAAAGCTACAAGTTAGTGTAGTGCGTCCTCCTCACAGTGTTCAGCTAAAGCTACAAGTTAGTGTAGTGCGACCTCTGCACAGTGTTCAGCTAAAGCTACAAGTTAGTGTAGTGCATCCTCTGAACAGTGTTCAGCTAAAGCTATAAGTTAGTTTAGTGTGACCTCTGCACAGTGTTCAGCTAAAGCTACAAGTTAGTGTAGTGCGACCTCCGCACAGTTTTCAGCTAAAGCTACAAGTTAGTGTAGTGCGTCCTTTGAACAGTGTTCAGCTAAAGTTACAAGTTAGTGTAGTGCACAGTGTTCAGTTAAAGCTACAAGTTAGTGTAGTGCGTCCTCCTCACAGTGTTCAGCTAAAGCTACAAGTTAGTGTAGTGCGTCCTCCTCACGGTATTCAGCTAAAGCTACAAGTTAGTGTAGTGCATAGTGCTCAGCTAAAGTTACAAGTTAGTGTAGTGCGTCCTCCTCACAGTGTTCAGCTAAAGCTACAAGTTAGTGTAGTGTGTCCTCTGAACAGTGTTCAGCTAAAGCTATAAGTTAGTGTAGTGCGTCCCCTGAACAGTGTTCAGCTAAAGCTACAAGTTAGTGTAGTGCACAGTGTTCAGCTAAAGCTACAAGTTAGTGTAGTGCGTCCTCCTCACAGTGTTCAGCTAAAGCTACAAGTTAGTTTAGTGTGACCTCTGCACAGTGTTTAGCTAAAGCTACAAGTTAGTGTAGTGTGACCTCTGCACAGTGTTCAGCTAAAGCTATAAGTTAGTGTAGTGCGTCCCCTGAACAGTGTTCAGCTAAAGCTACAAGTTAGTGTAGTGCACAGTGTTCAGCTAAAGCTACAAGTTAGTGTAGTGCGTCCTCCTCACAGTGTTCAGCTAAAGCTACAAGTTAGTGTAGTGCACAGTGTTCAGCTAAAGCTACAAGTTAGTGTAGTGCGTCCTCCTCACAGTGTTCAGCTAAAGCTACAAGTTAGTGTACTGCGTCCTCCTCACAGTGTTCAGCTAAAGCTACCAGTTAGTGTAGTGCGACTTCTGCACAGTGTTTAGCTAAAGCTACAAGTTAGTGTAGTGCATCCTCTGAACAGTGTTCAGCTAAAGCAACCAGTTAGTGTAGTGCACAGTGTTTAGCTAAAGCTACAAGTTAGTGTAGTGCGTTCTCCTCACAGTGTTCAGCTAAAGCTACAAGTTAGTGTAGTGCGACCTCTGCACAGTATTCAGCTAAAGCTACAAGTTAGTGTAGTGCGTCCTCTGAACAGTGTTCAGCTAAAGCAACCAGTTAGTGTAGTGCACAGTGTTCAGCTAAAGCTACAAGTTAGTGTAGTGCGTCCTCCTCACAGTGTTCAGCTAAAGCTACAAGTTAGTGTAGTGCAACCTCTGCACAGTATTCAGCTAAAGCTACAAGTTAGTTTAGTGCGTCCTCTGCACCGTGTTCAGCTAAAGCTGCAAGTTAATGTAGTGCAGTGTTCAGCAAAAGCTACAAGTTAGTGTAATGCGTCCTCCTCACAGTGTTCAGCTAAAACTACAAGTTAGTGTAGTGCAACCTCTGCACAGTGTTCAGCTAAAGCTACAAGTTAGTGTAGTGCATCCTCTGAACAATGTTCAGCTAAAGCTATAAGTTAGTTTAGTGTGACCTCTGCACAGTGTTCAGCTAAAGCTACAGGTTAGTGTACTGCGACCTCTGCACAGTTTTCAGCTAAAGCTACAAGTTAGTGTAGTGCGTCCTTTGAACAGTGTTCAGCTAAAGCTACAAGTTAGTGTAGTGCACAGTGTTCAGCTAAAGCTACAAGTTAGTGTACTGCGTCCTCCTTACAGTGTTCAGCTAAAGCTACAAGTTATTGTAGTGCGTCCTCTGAACAGTGTTCAGCTAAAGCTACAAGTTAGTATAGTGCACAGTGTTCAGCTAAAGCTACAAATTAGTGTAGTGCATCCTCCTCACAGTGTTCAGCTAAAGCTACAAGTTAGTATAGTGCGTCCTCTGAAGAGTGTTCAGCTAAAGCTACAAGTTAGTGTAGTGCACAGTGTTCAGTTAAAGTTACAATTTAGTGTAGTGCGTCCTCCTCACAGTGTTCAGCTAAAGCTACAAGTTAGTGTAGTACGTTCTCTGAACAGTGTTCAGCTAAAGCTACAATTTAGTGTAGTGCACAGTGTTCAGCTAAAGCTACAAGTTAGTGTAGTGCGTCCTCCTCACAGTGTTCAGCTAAAGCTACAAGTTAGTGTATTGCACAGTGTTCAGCTAAAGCTACAAGACAGTGTAGTGCGTCCACTGAACAGTATTCAGCTAAAGCTACAAGTTAGTGTAGTGCGTCCACTGCACAATGTTCAGCTAAAGCTACCTGTAGAAGGTTGGTGGTGTTTTCCTGATCCTATCACTACCGCTGGCAGCTACATTATTTTAACGTTAGTGTAGTGCGTCCTCTTCACAGTGTTCAGCTAAAGCTACCTGTAGAAAGTTGGTGGTGTTTTCCTGATCATATGCAAAGATAATGAAAGTATACACTGCGCTAAATTCAAAAAATATACGGTGCAAAGCAGCTACATACAGGGTGACAACAACCAAAAAATCATGTAAAAGTAAAATGTAGCGCATAAATTGTGCAAAAAGTCTTCAATCAAGAAAACAGCTGTAAAAACAAATGTCCATAAATGGTGAACACAGCAATAATAAAACTTATAAGTCTCTCAATAAAAATGAGTGAAGTCCAGTGAGTGAATAAAAAACCAAATATGCGTGGATTGTCCCACTGGAAATGATGTGTAGATGTGAAACGGCAAATGCTCAAACACAGGTAAATCGTCAGATCATCCCAAAGCTGTATCCCACAACTACATGTGACTGGGTAAAGATGGTGTGTAAGAAACTCTTACCAGATACATTGGACTCCCTTGTCAGCGACAGGGAGTCACTCGAGCGGGTTGCCTCTCAGGGCCTGAAAGCGGACATCACAGCTCTGCGAACCTTCTGGGTCAAACTCTGTTGTGGATCTCCCGGGGCCGCCAGATGGATCCTCCCAAAGGATGGCCAAGATGCGAATCAGAGGACACAGTGCGTCACGTAATTAACTGAAGTGGATGCTGGTTTGATCTCTCAGTAGATATGTGGAGAAAAAATAAACAGTCTCCACATAGTGTGGATGAGCAAAGTGGGATTTTTATTGCTAAAAAAAACAGGTAACAATAAAATGTGAACACAGGGTATAAAAACAAAGATGGGCAACAAGAAGGATGCTGAAAGCGCCCGACGCGTTTCGATAAATGGATCGTCTACTGGGGCATCCCAGTAGACGCGTCCATTGATCGAAACGCGTCGGTCGCTTTCAGTATCCTTCTTGTTGCCCATCTTTGTTTTTATACCCTGTGATCACATTTTATTGTTACCTGGTTTTTTTAGCAATAAAAATCCCACTTTGCTCATCTACACTATGTGGAGTCTGTTTATTTTTTCTCCACATATCTACTGAGAGATCTAACCAGCATCCACTTCAGTTTTTTGCGTGACGCACTGTGTCCTCTGATTCGCACCTTGGCCATCCTTTGGGAGGATCCATCTGGCGGCCCCGGGAGATCCACAACAGAGTTTGACCCAGAAGGTTCGCAGAGCTGTGATGTCCGCTTTCAGGCCCTGAGAGGCAACCCGCTCAAGTGACTCCCTGTCGCTGACAAGGGAGTCCAATGTATCTGGTAAGAGTTTCTTACACACCATCTTTACCCAGTCACATGTAGTTGTGGGATGCAGCTTTGGGATGATCTGACGATTTACCTGTGTTTGAGCATTTGCCGTTTCACATCTACACATCATTTCCAGTGGGACAATCCACGCATATTTGGTTTTTTATTCACTCACTGGACTTCACTCATTTTTTAGAGAGACTTATAAGTTTTATTATTGCTGTGTTCACCATTTATGGACATTTGTTTTTACAGCTGTTTTCTTGATTGAAGACTTTTTGCACAATTTATGCGCTACATTTTACTTTTACACGATTTTCCTGATCATATCACTACCGCAGGCAGCTACATTATTTTAACGTTAGTGTAGTGCATCCTCTGCACAGTGTTCAGCTAAAGCTATCTGTAGAAGGTTGGTGGTGTTATCCTGATCCTATCACTACCGCAGGCAGCTACATTATTTACACCTAGTGTAGTGCGACCTCTGCACAGTGTTCAGCTAAAGCTACAAATTAGTGTAGTGCGTCCTCCTCACAGTGTTCAGCTAAAGCTACAAGTTAGTGTAGTGCGTCCTCCTCACAGTGTTCAGCTAAAGCTACAAGTTAGTGTAGTGCACAGTGTTCAGCTAAAGTTACAAGTTAGTGTAGTGCGTCCTCCTCACAGTGTTCAGCTAAAGCTACAAGTTAGTGTAGTGCGTCCTCCTCACAGTGTTCAGCTAAAGCTACAAGTTAGTGTAGTGCACAGAGTTCAGCTAAAGCTACAAGTTAGTGTAGTGCATCCTTCTCACAGTGTTCAGCTAAAGCTACAAGTTAGTATAGTGCGTCCTCTGAACAGTGTTCAGCTAAAGCTACAAGTTAGTGTAGTGCACAGTGTTCAGCTAAAGCTACAAGTCAGTGTAGTGCGTCCTCCTCACAGTGTTAAGCTAAAGCTACAAGTTAATGCAGTGCGTCCTCTGAACAGTGTTCAGCTAAAGCTACAAGTTAGTGTAGTGTGACCTCTGCACAGTGTTCAGCTAAAGCTACCTGTAGAAGGTTGGTGGTGTTTTCCTGATCCTAACACTACCGCAGGTAGCTACATTATTTACACGTTAGTGTAGTGCGTCCTCTGCACAGTGTTCAGCTAAAGCTATCTGTAGAAGGTTGGTGGTGTTTTCCTGATCCTATCACTACCGCAGGCAGCTACATTATTTTAATGTTAGTGTAGTGCGTCCTCTTCACAGTGTTCAGCTAAATCTACCTGTAGAAGGTTGGTGGTGTTTTCCTGATCCTATCACTACCGCAGGCAGCTACATTATTTTAACGTTGGTATAGTGCGTTCTCTGCACAGTGGTCAGCTAAAGCTACAAGTTAGTGTAGTGCGTCCTCTGCACAGTGTTCAGCTAAGGCTATCTGTAGAAAGTTGGTGGTGTTTTCCTGATCCTATCACTACCGCAGGCAGCTACATTATTTTAACGTTGGTATAGTGTGTCCTCTGCACAGTGGTCAGCTAAAGCTACAAGTTAGTGTAGTGCAACCTCTGCACAGTATTCATCTAAAGCTACCTGTAGAAGATTGGTCGTGTTCTCATACTACAGGTAGGCAGTTGATTTTGCTAACTACAGTATCAGTATATATATATATATATATATATATATATATATATATATATATATATCCCAGCTTAGTGCAGCTACATCTGACTGCAGGCCATCGGTATGTCTGGAAGGCCAACAAGGAGAGGGAGACAGCAGGCTCTGTGTCTAGAGGCAACAGTGCTGGTCGTGGAGACGGTGCATCCTCATCAGCACGTTGCCGTGGGACACACTTGGCCTTTTTTTCGGCAGCTGGCCGTGTTGAGCCACAATATGCGGAAGACTCGGTCGAGTGGATGGCCAAGCCGTCCTCATCCTCCTCATCCTCTCTCACCCATGCTCAGGGTACTTTGTCCTGCAAAGCAGCTGCAAGTGCGGCCTCTTCCCTCGGCTCAATGGCATCAGTGACTCCTTCCCTAGCCCCACTATGTCCTCCTGAGAAGTCCCTCGAACTGTTTGACCACAGTGTTGGGTACATGCTCCAGGAGGATGCCCAGCGTTTAGAAGGCTCTGATGATGATACTGAGCTAGATGAAGGCAGTAACATGAGCACGGACAGAGGGGGTGCCCAAGAAGGACAGCAATCTGGCAGTCATGCTCCCCCTGCTGCAGCATACTGCCAGGTTTGCTCCAGTGATGAGGAGGGAGAGGATGATGAGGTCACTGACTCAACGTGGGCGCCTGATAGGATAGAGGAGGAGTAGGAGGCACATCACCAATGAGGCAGATGCCCTGCAGGGGCCAGCCTAAGGGCAGCGCACTGACTGCATTAGACCGCAAAGCTCCGCATGTGCAGGGCATTGCTGTCTGCACATTATTCCAAAAGTTCTTTGGTGTGGGCCTTTTTTGAGACAAGTGCATCAGATCGCACCGCTGCTATTTGCAACATACAGTATGTCTCAAGCGTATCTTGCGTGGCCAAAACATATCCCGCTTGGGCACCACATGCTTTACCAGACATATGTTGACCTGCCATGCAGTTCGTTGGCAATCGTATCTAAAAGACCCACACCAAAGAACAAAGAGGATCTCTCCTTGCTCCTCATCAGCTGAGATCTCCAACCCCACTATACCTTCAGTCCTCTCTGAGACCTGCACTGAGAGGAATGAAGGTGTAGAATTAGGTGTGTCACAGCCAAGTACTTGTTGGCAATCTGCTTTCCGTACACCGACCTCAGATTGTACCGGGCAAATTTCCCTGCCCCAGCTGCTGCACCTCTGAAAGAAGTTCGCTCCCAGCCATCCACATGCCCATTGGTTGAATGCTAGCTTAGCAAAAGTGCTAGCACTTCAACTGCTACCTTTTCAGTTGGTAGACTCTGCCCCCTTCTGTGAGTTTGTGGAATGTGCGGTTCCTCAGTGGCAGGTACCCAAACGCCACTTTTTCTCACGGAAGGCGATTCCGGCTCTCTACCGGCATGTGGAAGGCAATGTCCATGCCTCACTGGACAGGGCGGCCAATGGTAAGGTGCGTATTACCGCTGACTCATAGTCCAGCAGGCATGGACAAGGACATTAAGTTTCATGGCGCATTGGGTGACTCTGCTGGCAGCTGGGAAGGATGCAGGACAAGGTGCAGTAGTGTTGGAGGTTGTTCCGCCACCACGCCTCCAAAGTGCCACTACTAATGATTCTGGCTTGGAGGGGCGTGACCGGATGTGGGAGTGAGAGGTGGTGTCAGCGATCTCTCCCTGGCCTGACGCCTCCGAGACCATCCGCACCAGCCGGTGTATCAAGCCCAGCTAGATGCGCTCTTCCCCGTGGTAGAGCCTATGGACCCCCCGGCTGCTCGGCTGCCTGGCCCCCTTCAACCACGCCTGTAGTGGTGTGTGCCCCTGGAACATCGACGCTGCGGCTCAGATAGCGGCGCCGGCGACCCCCCTCGGTGAGGAGGAGCGTGGGGACTGGCCGTGTTTGAGAAGGTTGCCAGGGCAACGGCTCCGACACGTGTGGCGGTGATAGACAACAAAAGGAGTGAGCACTGAGAGCGTCCCTGCACTGCCCAGGTAGCCCGGCAGCATCAAGGTATTAACCACCTTAGCTATCAGAGAGGTGGACTGTTCTTCCTCTCCCCCCGGGGGCTGTACTGCTGCCTGAGGTGTGGGGGTTCAGGCTCAGGCAGCATTAATTTGTGATTGAACGGAGGCTTATCCCTGTGGGGGAGAGAGACATCCTGCTTGTTGGAGGTGGGATGGGCAATCAAAGTAGATGCTGATTTATGGCAGAGTACACAACAACCTAATAAAGTTGAATTACCTGGTACATCAGGCTGGGTGTTAGCCCTAGTAGCAGCTGAACACCAGAAAGGCATTGCTGGGACAGTGTTAATACTTGACCTGAGAAAAGGAAGGGAAAGACCAGTTCGGCGAGCTGTTAAATCCCTGTAAGTGCTCCCCCCAAGACTACATAACAAAGCATGACTAGAAAAAAGGGAGAGGAGCTGCAGCAGCAGGAGAATACTAGCTCTCAAATGACTCGTACATCTAAAGAAAAGGGGAACCAGGCAGCAGCGGCAGCAGCGGCCAAACT
Source organism: Lithobates clamitans (assembly GCA_037952925.1). Taxonomy (NCBI): domain Eukaryota; kingdom Metazoa; phylum Chordata; class Amphibia; order Anura; family Ranidae; genus Lithobates; species Lithobates clamitans. The sequence goes on along the minus strand of JBBGZY010000239.1, from coordinate 15,529,198 downwards.
GGAAAAATTTGCGCACCCCTCTGCATCATCACCATCTAGAAGCATCCCTCAGCAGCAGGAGAAATCCCATGTGGGGAGTACTGGGGATAGGAAGAGTGTAGGAAAGGGGCCGACGGCAACAAACATAACAAAAACTGCGAGCAGCAAAAGCCCTGCGGGCGAGCCCTCAGGAATGGCAACCAGTAATGTCGCCGAACACAATACATCACTAACAGCGGAACCTACACTGAAAGACGTTCTATGCGCTGTTAATTCCTGTAAAGCCTCCCTAAGCGTCTTGTGCGACCAGCTGAAGGGGTTAAAGGAGGAGCTAATCACAGTAAGCCAAGAACTGCAAAGGACTGTTGTTAGAACAACTACATTAGAGGAGAGGTTGAGCCAGGTTGAGGACGATTTGACTCCATGGAAGCAAGAGCTTAAAGCAATGAAAACGCAGATCGACCTGCATAAAGCTAAAATGGAGGAAATAGAAAATAGGTCTCGAAGGAACAACGTGCGGGTGGTGGGCCTACCGGAGCGGAGTGAGGGTCCCCACCCTGAAGAGTTCATGGAGGAATGGTTTAAGAGAATATTTGGGACGGAAACCTTCTCTCACCTCTTCTCTATTGAAAGAGCCCATAGAGTGCCAACTAGAGCCCCGCCATCAAGGGGGTATCCCAGATCAATAATTATTAAATTCTTAAATTACAGAGACAAGGTAACACTGATGCGCAAGGCTAGAGAGAAGGGGGAAATCCTGTACAACGGGGTAAAAATATTATTTTTCCCCGACTACTCTCCAGACCTGCAGAAACAAAGAGCCGAATTTAGGGACATTAAGCGCGAGCTACGAGACTATAAAATTGAATATGCCCTGTTGTATCCAGCACGTTTACGCATCACTGCCCTAGGGGCCACTCATTTTTTTGATACAAAGACAGGGGCAACAAAATGGCTCGAAGACAACAAAGCGAACCTGCAGAGTTAGGGGTGGCATAAGGCCGGTTGAATTATTATGTTCCTTTTTTTTTTTTTTTGTTGGTGTAGTACATAGCGGATGGCACGGGGGAGGGGGGGCAGGGGGGGGTGTGTTGGTTGGAAGCACGGATGAAGGATGAGGTTACATTAGGTATATGCGCTTTAAGTATTGTTTTGCTGCTTTGGAGTTGGGTCGTGGGAGGGGGGGAGGGGGGGTGGAGTTTGGAAGTATGTCACAAAGTATTTGGTCAGTACGTGAGTGGGGAGTCGTTTTTTGAATGGTTGGGAGGGAGGAAAAAGGTCACAAGCACAGCCCCAAGGGCAAGCCTAGCTAGGCAGGAGGGGGGGTAAAAAAAAAGGTGTGGGGAAAAGGGGGATGGGTCAGATAGATGTTGGGGGGAGAGGGGGAAGGGGGGTAGGTCAAATAGAGGGTGGGGGGGAGGGAGGCTTGCAGTGAATTATAGGGTTAGTCACTGGGGAAAACGAAAGGTACACGTATTAAGGAGGAGGGAGTTCATAAAAATAAAGCACATGTGCACATACTGTTTATGGTTGCAGCTAAATGACACTAGGGGAGGGGGTGGAGCAGTCCCTGGACGTGGGGGACCTCGCCCCTTCACCCTTTTTGTTTACTTATTTTATTTCTTCTTTATCATCACAACCACAGAGAGGATGGCATGTTCTATAGATATAATTGCACAAATGAAATACCCCTTCTTTTCGGAGGGGGTTTTTTCTTTTTTTTCCTTTTTTTTTTTTTTTTTTCTCGTGTTTTTGTTCTTCTTTTTTCTTTTTCTTTTTTTTCTTAGATGCCTTTTAAAACTTTAAAAATAGGCTCGTGGAACATAAGGGGTATGGGTGTCCCTGCTAAGAGGGCAGCGGTGTTTTCAGTGATGGAGGACTATGGTGTTGAACTGGCTTGTCTGCAGGAAACCCATCTCACTAATGAAACTAAATTGCATGTTCAGAGTAACAAATTTCAAGAACAGTACCACTCAATTCATACCTCTTATTCAAGAGGGGTGAGTATCTTGGTTAAGAGAGGTATTTCATTTTCCTGCAGAGAAGCCAGGATAGACACGCTGGGAAGGTATGTCTTCCTGAGCTGCGTTGTGGAGAGTAAACCTCTGGTGATAGCTAATGTTTATATCCCTCCTCCGTTTAAAACAGAGGTCATGCTGGATTTGCTGGAGTTTGTTGATAGTATGGTGGATACTCCAATAATAGTAGTGGGGGACTTCAATGCAGTCCTAGATAATAACATGGATCGGTTCCCGCCCGCAATCCATGCGGAAAGGGTACCAGAGGGACGTCTAGGCCAACTTCTCAAAGAGATTGGATGGTGCGATTTGTGGAGATCTCACAATCCAAACACTCGGCAGTATTCCTGCTACTCAGGGTCACACTCTACTCTCTCGCGTATAGATATGGCAGTGGGCAACAGTGAAGCCCTGCGACTAATAGGAAATATAGAGTATAGACCGAGGGGAATATCGGACCACTCACCCCTGACCTTGACCTTAAACTTAAGTGCCAGATCTAGCCAGAAAAGGTGGACAATTAATCCACTATGGCTGGACCTGATTAGCAGCCCAGCAGAAGTAGCCTCCAAGTTAAAAGAGTTTGTAACATTCAACTCAGGTACAGCATCAGTAGGGGTAGTGTGGGATACCCTAAAAGCATACCTTAGGGGGCTACTACATCAGCAGGTTACTATAGTAAAGAAAACATCAAGGGACTGGGAGATGAGGGCCAGTAGGGAAGCCATGGAAGCGGAAGCACAATATGTGTTGGATCCAACCCCGGATAAACAGAAGACTTGGCTCAATAAACAACAAGAGCATAAAGAAGTAATCAATAGAAGAGTAGAGAACAAGAGACTTTTTCAGAAACAAAATTATTTTGGTGAGGGAGAGAGAGTAGGCCGGATGCTGGCTCTCTTAACTAGGTCTAACTTATTCTCACCGGCCATCTCTTCAATTAAAACATCGGCTGGAAAGATTTCATCTGATCCCGCCGAGGTCCTAGAAACTTTCGCTATATTCTATAGAGACCTGTACAGATCGCGTCGGGGTCTGAGTAAGCGCGAGATGGACGGGTTCTTAGAAGGGGTAGATTTGCCCGTACTCTCGGAGAGAGAAAGGAGTGAGATGGACTCTCCTCTGGCCCTGGAGGAGCTACAGAAGGCAGTCGCAGAGCTGTCAGGCCAGAAATCTCCGGGCCCGGACGGGCTGCCACTGGAGATTTATAGGAAATACGGGGAGGTCTTGCTCCCGGAGCTCCTAAAAGTACTAGAGCAGTCGACCAGGGATGGAAGGCTGCCCCTATCAATGTCAGAGGCCGATATAGTAGTGATCCCAAAGGAGGGGAAAGATCAATCAGAAGTCTCTTCATACAGACCGATATCACTGCTGTGCACAGATGTCAAGATCATTGCAAGGGTGTTGGCATCCAGACTAAACAAATGCATTGCGAAACTCGTGCACCCGGACCAATCGGGGTTTATCCCCGGTCGGTCCACTAGTATTAATATCAGAAGGGCCTATCTGAACCTTCAGGTACCAACAGATAATGAGGGATCCAGAGCTATATTGTCCTTGGATGCTGCCAAGGCCTTCGACAGCCTCGAGTGGGAATATCTCTGGAGGGTACTAGAGAAGTTTGGATTTGGCCCCGTATTTATTAGCTGGCTAAAAATCCTATACAACCACCCAAGGGCAAGGCTCAAGATAAACGGCGAATACTCGGATAGTTTCCCCCTCGAAAGAGGGACAAGACAGGGGTGCCCCTTATCTCCTTTGCTCTTTGTTTTGGCTATGGAGCCATTGGCGGAAGCAGTGAGATCGTCAACTGAAATACAGGGATTTCAAAGAAAAGGGAGGGAGGAGAGAATAGCGCTTTTCGCAGATGATGATATATTTTTCCTGGGGGACACGGCCTCCTCGCTGGAGAAAGTGATGCACTTAGTGGAGGACTTCGGAAAGTTCTCGGGATTAATTATTAATTGGGAGAAGTCATCGCTCCTGCCGGTTGATTTACTGGCTAACCTTGCCCCGATGTGTCTGCCTCATTTGAAGGTTACAGAGAAAATGAAATATCTTGGCGTTGTGCTCTCCAAGGACCCTGGCGCGTTCATTGAGGACAATCTGCTCCCTCTCTTATCAAAATTTAAGAGAAAATGCGACATTTGGAGAAAACTCCCTCTGTCTGTGGCGGGCCGAGCCAACCTGATAAAAATGGTTTGGATGCCGCAGTTGTTATATTTACTCCACAACTCACCAGTTTGGATCGGAGAAAAGTGGTTCCAAAAGATTCAATCCCTATTTAGGGAATTAATATGGAAAAAAGGACAGGCCAGGATTGGCCTACAAAAACTGCAGCGTCCCGACACGGAGGGGGGACTGGGGGTTCCCCATCCATTTATCTACTATCTGGCAGCCCAGCTACAACAATTGGGTGGATGCGACACTGAGACAGGGGGAAGCAATAATGTCAAAACTGTTTTACAGGGGAATCCACACAGCTCATTAGTGGAAGCTCTGGAGGCAGACTCACTGCAAGGGGAAATCCCGACATTTAAAATGATCACCAGGGTTTGGCAGGCAGCTAAGAAAATAATGGGGCATAGAGGAATTTCAGAATACGCGCCAATCTGGAACAACAAGCAATTGCACGAACTATTAACAGTCGACAAGAATAGGATGTGGGAAAGCTGTGGGGTAAGCCGGCTGATACAGCTATATGAGGGGGACACTCTGAAATCTTTTCAGGATCTGAGGCAGGAGTACGGGATACCAAACCAGGCATTCTATAGTTATTTACAGATTAGGCACGCCTTAAGTAAGCAATTCAGTAGACAACCCCCAACATGGTGTAGAACCCCACTACTACAAACAATAATTAAATCAGAGACCACCAAGGGATTAATCTCAGAGATATATACCCAACTAACAAAGAGAGGAAACACAAAGGTGAGTCTATCAGGGGTAAGGGGCAGATGGGCGACCGATGTGGGGGAGATAACAGACGAACAATGGGAGAGGATTCTCGAATTTGGATCAGAGGTGTCGGTTTCTCCCTCACAAAAAGCCTCCCACTTGATGTTGCTGCACAGATCCTATTATACACCAAAAAAGCTGTTTATGTTTGGCCGTAGAAAAAAACGACGAGTGCCCTAAATGTAGAGGAACAGGTGACCTAATTCATATGGTTTGGAGGTGTCCAAAATTAGTCAGGTATTGGACCGAGATTCTAAAGAAAATAAATGCCACGTTTAGAGTTAACCTAAAGCTTGACCCTAAGACCTGCGTGCTGGGCTATGTTAACAACGGGATGAGGGATAGGAGTACAGCTGTAGCAATAGCAAGATGCCTGTACCAGGCTAGAAAACAGATTGCACAAGCTTGGCAATCAAGGACACCCCCAACCCCGGAAACTTGGGCCGAAACGGTCAACTCCACAATATAGAGCGAAAGGACATTCTATATAAAACTAGGCAATCGTAGCACGTTCGTGAAACTTTGGAACCCGTGGATCCAAGCAATGCCATGCCCCTCATCAGTGATACCTTAGCGCTGAGGGCAATTGTCTTTCTATTAGGGCAGAGACGACGTACCATGCATAGTCTAGAGCTTTGAAACTAAGAGAAAATAATGAAAAGAACAATAGCTTGACACAAAGTGTGCCTTGGAACAACTGGGATGGGTTATTGGGGGGTGGGGGGCGGGGGGCTTACTAGATTGAAAAGCAACAATACACAACTACATATTAAAGTCACAAGAGATTGTATGGCCGGCTGGCCGGGATGTACACAAAGGGTGCTCTTTTCTTTTTTTTTTTTTTCTCTTTTGCTACATTTTGGTATAATAGTAATCATTTATATATGGAACGTATATAGCTAGAGAAAAGTCATAAAGGCCACAATGATGAGACTAAGCAAGAGACAAATATGACCATCAATCTGAAAGATGTCTCTGGATCAAGTAACTGAGTGGTAAGAAAAAAAAAAAAAAAATGATTCTGACACACCTCTCTCCTCCACCTCTCCTCTTCTTCTTCCTCCATGGCCTCTTCCTGTGCTTTGTCCTCAGAACCAGCGGTGCTCCGTAGGTGTTTAAGGGGCTACTCAAGTATGCAGGCCAAAAGATGCCATGCAGTGCTTGAGCTGGTGTGCTTGGGGGACAGGAACCACACTGGGGAAGAGGTTCTGTCAGCTCTGCAGGGGCAGGTTCAGAGGTGGTTGACGCCACACCAAATTAAGGCAGGAATGGTGGTTTGCGACAATGGCAACAACCTCTTCTCCGCCCTCCGACAGGGACAAATGACCCATGTGCCCTGTTTGGCTCACGTCCTTAACTTGGTGGTGCAGCAGTTCTTGGGCAGGTACCCGGGCTTACAGGATGACCTGAGGCAGGCCAGGAAAGTCTGCGTGCATTTCCGCCGGTCATATAATGCCAGTGCTCGGCTGGCAGACCTCCAAAAGGAACTTAACCTGCCCAAGAACCGCCTAATCTGTGACATGCCCACCAGGTGGAACTAAATGTTGGCCATGCTGCAGCGGCTACACACACAGCAGAGGGCCATCAATGAGTATCTGTGCGACTATGGCACCAGGACAGGGTCAGGGGAGCTTGTTTTTTTTCCCCACTCCAGTGGGCCATGATAAGGGATGCATGCACTGTCCTGTCACCATTTGAGGAGGCCACGAGGATGGTGAGCAGTGACAGTGCATGCATCAGTGACACTGTCCCCCTTGTCCACCTGTTGGAGCACTTGCTGCGTGGAATAATGGACAGGGCACTTGAGGCAGAACAGAGGCAGGAAGAGGAGGACTTCCTTAGCTCTTAAGGCCCCCTTTATCCAGACAGTGTTCCTGCGTGCCCGCCGATCACACAGGAAGAGGACGAGGAGGAGGATTGTATCAGTATGGAGGTGGAGCCTGGCACTCAGCATCAGCAGCAGTCTTTAAGGGATCATTTACAGTCCCAAGAAACACATGGACTTGTACGTGGCTGGGAGGAGGTGGCTGCGGATCATGTCGTCTTTAGTGACCCAGAGGACTCCGGAACGAATGCCTCAGCAAACCTACGCTGCATGGCCTCCCTGATCCTGCAAAGCCTGCAGAAGGATCCTCATATTCGTGGTATCAAGGAGAAGGAACAATACTACCTGGCAACTCTCCTTGATCCACGTTACAAGGGTAAGGTTGCGGACCTTATCTTGCCGTCGCAGAGGGAGCAGAGGATGAAACATCTTCGGGATGCCTTGCAGAAAGGTCTGTGCAACGCGTTCCCAGAGACTGGGAGCTTACAAACTCCTGTTTCTGGACAACGTGTTGCTGAGGCTTTGGTCAGTCAAAGAAGGAGTGGTGGAGAAGGTGGCCATCTGACCGATGCGTTCAGACAATTTTTTAGTCCGCAGCCCCAAGGTATGATCGGTTCCAGCGACCATCGCCAGCGTCTGTTTTATGTGATGCAGGAATACCTAGGGGCAAGATCTGACTTGGACACCTTTCCCACCGAAAATCCTCTGGGTTACTGGGTCTTGAGGATGGATAACTGGCCAGAGATTGCACAGTATGCAATTGAGCTACTGGCCTGTCCTGCATCCAGCGTTCTTTCGGAACGCACATTCAGTGCTGCTGGAGGCTTTGTAACCGATCACAGGGTGCGTCTATCCACCGACTCGGTCGATCGACTGACCTTCATAAAAATGAATCAGTCTTGGATCACCACCAGCTACCAAGCACCTGATGCTGATGTAACCGAATACATTTTTTTGAAATGTCAGATCCCTATGCTGATGCTGAGTGACTATCCTGTTATACTGAGTAGTTATCCTCTTCCTCCTCAATGATCATGATGATAGCTTGTAAAAACATTTTTGGTTCTGGGCGCTGCCAGTCCCGCCACCAGTGCCTAAGGCCCAATTTTTCAGCCCCTGTTTAACAGGGGCATGTAATTACAACTTTTGATGCAATTCTTTGCAGCAGGGCTAGTTCCTGCGCTCCAACTAGAGTATCTGTGAGGGGTTGCAGTGTTGTGGCACCAGCACCAGTGCCCAAGGCCCAATTTTTCAGCCCCTGTTTAACAGGAGCGTGTAATTACAATTTTTGATGCAATACTTTGCAGCAGGGCTAGTTCCTGCACTTCAACTAGAGTATCTGTGAGGGGTTGCAGTGTTGTGGCACCAGCACCAGTGCCTAAGGCCTAATTTTTCAGCCCCTGTTCAACAGGGACATGTAATTAGAATTTTTGATCTAATATATCACAGCAGGGCCCGTTTCTGCGCCCACCAAGAGTATCTGTGAGGACTTGCAGTATTGTGGCACCAGCACCACCACCACCAAAGGCCCAATTTTTCTACCCCTGTTCAACAGGGGCATGTAATTACAATTCTTGATCTAATATTTCACAGCATTGCCCTGTGAGGGCTTACAGTGTTGTGGCCACAACAACACCTAAGGCCTGAATTTCTGCTGAGCATATAGGGCAGGCCCCTACTTTCAAACATCCAACTTACAAACGACTCCTACTTGCAAATGGAAGGAGACAACAGGAAGTGAAATGAAATCTACCCCTAGGAAGGGAAATTCTCTCCTGTAAGAGTTAATATGGGAAAAACTTTTCTCCTTTCCACTAATGCTTTATCACCAATCCTTGTTTCACAGAAAAAACTCAAATTTTCAAAAAACTTTTGTCATTGGGACAAAAAGAGAGGTGAAATCTTCTGAAGAGGAGCACAGACAGCAAAACAAATGTCACAGTGGTGATAACCCTTCCCTATGTTTTCCAAAAAGCTTAAAATAGATTTTTTGGCTGGAGCTAAACACGTTAAAAATGTACCAGTTCAAAATTACAAACAGATTCTACTTAGCAACAACCTACAGTCCCTGTCTTGTTTGCACTGCCTGTATACTGCTGTTCAGAGTATATAGGGCCTGGGGGCCCCACACCTTTCCTTTTTTAATTTGGGTGCGGTGTTCCCCTTAATATCCATACAAGACCCAAAGGGCCTGGTAATGGACTGGGGGGTACCCATGCCGTTTGTCTCACTGATTTTCATCGATATTGCCAGGACCCGACATTATATTAAAGCCGCAAGCAGTTTTAAATGACTTTTTTTCCTTTAAAAATTACAATTTGTGCAGGGACTGTTCTAAGCACAGGAAACATGCGCCACTTTACAGGCATACTATAGACACCCCCCAGGTACGATATTTAAAGGAATATTTCACTTTTTTTAACTTTAAGCATCATTAAAATCACTGCTTCCGAAAAACGGATGTTTTTAAAAGGTTTTTTTGCATTGATACATGTCCCCTGGGGCAGGACCCGGGTCCCCAAACCCTTTTTAGGACAATACCATGCAAATTAGCCTTTAAAATGAGCACTTTTGATTTCGAACGTTCGAGTCCCATAGACGTCAATGGGGTTCTAACGTTCGTGCAAATTTTCGGTCCGTTCGCAGGTTCTGGTGCGAACCGAACGGGGGGGGTGTTCGGCTCATCCCTACTCTGGAAGCATAACCTTTCATTGAAGAACAGGAGGCGGGGGCGGGTCTATCGGCGCATCCTCGAGAGGCCCGCCCACTTAACCCGAAAGAGCCGTAATATTTTGCTGGCTTTTTTCTGTGAAATAATTGCACTCTAATTTTGATTTCTTGATTAAAATCATCCTGGTGCCCCCCTATTTTAAAATGCAGCATAGTCAAACTGCGTATTTACTGCGTAAGGAGTAAGTAAAGTATTTTGCCTGCTTTAAAATATTCATGCTCTAACGTTGATTTTATTATTAAAAGCTCCCTCGTTTCTTTCCTTTTTATGTTGTATAGTAAAAGTGCTTAAAGCGTAGCTCCACCCAAAAGGGGAAGTTCCACTTTATGGCCTCCTCTTCAGCTCCTGTTTGTGAAATAGAGCTTTCGGGCAGGAGGGGGGAGCGGGTATCTGATTTTGACAGCTACCTACTCCCACATCTGCTTCCGTCTGGTGTCATTCAAATTACAGCCTAGTGAAAGTACATAATTAAAATGTAATATGAATATTTTATCCCTTAAATGGAGATTATCATGGACAGGATTTATAACACTCCATAACACATCGAGTCTGCCCATTTTTATTTTTAATTTTTTTATTTATAATTTTTTAAAATTTTTTTGTTTGTTTTTGTTTTTTTTGCTTCTTCTTTTTTTATTTAACTTTTTTGTCTGAGTATAGATCTATGTTTGTTCCAAGCATGTTTGAAGCGATTTACTGTTGACTGTCTCACTACTATCATGTCTCCCCTTTCCCTTCTTTCCTCCAGACTGTACATTTTAAGTTCCTGAAGTCACTCTTGATATGTTTTATCCCCAAAGCCTTTCACCCCATTCTATTTTATCAATATCTTTCTGTAAGTGAGGTCTCCAGAACTGGAAACATTATTCTAAATGAGGTCTCACTTTAGATCTGTATAGGGGAATCAGAACCTCCTTCCTCCTGCTGGTAATCCCTCTAGTGATGCATCCTAGAATTTGATTTGGTTTTCCCACTGCCTGTTTGCTCATTTTACAATCATCTAAAATAAGTACCCCCAAATCCTTTTCCTCTGTAGTGCTGGCCAACACTAGACCCCCAATGTTATTCTCTCTCAGGGGATGCTTTTCCCCTAGGTGCATTATTTTACATTTAGAAACATTGAACTGCAGTTTCCACTGCTTTGACCAATCTACCAGCAATGCCAAATCATGTTCCATGACAAACCAGTAGAGAATATTGTTATCTGTTAGCCCTACGAGTGAGTAGTATTTTTACAACCGGGTGTGTAATTTAAAAACAAATGTTTGCAAAAGTTCAATAATAAAAGTTCAAGGGGGATCCATACATAGTAAATACTCCCATTGTTAAAAGGAAATTGTCATGGATAGTTGTATTGGGATGGTATTTCAAATGCCATCCCATGCCAACATCTGCTGTTCGTATATGTCTATATGTACTGTATACGTCCTTGGACATCCCGATGCAATGCAGCAACTCTGCACAAGGTAAAAGTGATCTGAATGACTGCTAGATCACTTTTACAGTCAACGGAAGGGAGACCCCCCCACCCGCCAGCACCTGCCACCTTTACCAGGTTTTCCCAAGCAATCATGCTGAGGGGAGTGAGGGGAGGAAGGTACACCCATAACCTCCTTGCCTTCCCTCTGTGATGTAAGAAACCGGAAGCGATGAGGATTTCCCCACTTCCCGTTTTGGTTTGATGCCTACAAGCTGTTGCCGGCTTGTAAAGCATCCGATCAAACCAATCTTGGACCCCAGATCTCTCCATTAAAAGGACCTATCATGGCCCATGCTATCACAAGGGATGGTGTTCATCCCTTATGATAGCAAACAAGTTTAATAAAAAAAATAAATAAAGGTACAGTGTAAAAAAAAAGTAAAATGAAAGAAATAAATTTTCAAAATGTTAAAGTGCCCCCATTCCCCCATGCTCATGAGCAAATGAGAACATGCACGTAGATCCAGCACTCATATCTAAATAATGATCGCACCATGCATGTGAGGTATCGTTTATGAATGTCTGAGTAAGAGCAATAAGTGTAACTCTAAACTGGTAAATTGTAAAGGCTTTTAAAGTGTTGTCTATGGAGATTTTTAGATATCATAGTTTGATGCCATTCCACAGGCATACACAGTTTTAAAGAGTGATATGTTAGGCATCTTTTTACTCAGTGTAATATCATCTTTTTTGTTTTACCACAAAATTGGGTATTATATTGTGTTAGGAATATACAGTATCTCATAAAAGTGAGTACACCCCTCACATTTTTGTAAATGTTTTATGATATCTTTTCATGTGACAACACTGAAGAAATGACATAAGTGGGAATTGCTGGGATACTCGTATAGGTAAAAGCTACTGGTGAATAGGTGAAATCACTCGTTCTCCCCCTCCGGGTCTGCACTCACCAGATGAGGGGCCACGGGTACCAAGAATATGTACTCCAAATCCTTCAAATGGTGTCTGGTATCTCCTCCTCCTCTTCACCGTATACACTCAATGGATATGTCCATATGGTAACAGGTGGACAAAAAAGGCATCTCATAGTGTAAATTTATTTGTATAAATGCATTTTTTGTAAAGCCAAACAGTTACTTACATGAATAGGTAAGAAAAATGCATGCAATAAACACTGTGTCTGGAATGCCTTGCATTCCATGTGCCGAGAAGCTGGAAACCAGAAGTGACACGATGGAGCTCCAAGCCCTGACCTACGCATTTCATCATAATGATGTCATCAGGAGCAGCAGTGTCCTTTTGACCCCTTACTGATCTATGCACCTACTAGCCCACTTATTTAGGATGTAAAGGAACCTGCAGTGGGTGGTTACAACAGCGGTTTGTTGAAAATATCTCAACTAATTCACTTAAAGCTGAACTCCAAGATATGCAAATATTGTCTAAATACAAAAACATATATATTTTTACTTAAATCGTGGGGGACCTTGTGCATTTCTTCCAAATCTGTTTAATAATCAGTGTGAATCTTTGTCTTTTGCAGAGGGTTCCCATATTAAAGATCAGAAATTGCTACTCTCATTTTTTGTGCTGTGTGCCTGATCTTGTATCCTCCCCTTTAGTTGTCTGCAGGAAGCCTGTAGTGAGTGTGTCTGCTGGGTCCCTCCCACAGCCCTGTTCTCTGTACACACTATATGCTATGTGCTATTGTCACTGATGTCACTGCTACCTTTACAAGATAATATCTGTCTTAAAAGGCATTAGTTGCAAGCAAATTGAATTTATACAATTTGTGTTTATTGAGAAAGATAATAAAATGTATGTTTGCCTAGTGTTCTGCTTCATTACCACTTTTTTTAAGCAGATCACAAGTTTGAATCTGCCAGTTTACTGGCAAAGAGAATCAGAGTGGATTCACTCATTACTTGTCATTTTTAAGACCATCCTTCTTTTTCCAGGATACAGCTGCTGAACCATAACGGGTTTTCCATCTGGTATCTTTTTTTCCATTAACATGGCACTGTGATCATAAACCATGTACCCTGCTGCCCTAGGTCAGTCTGCCATGGGTTAGATGAGTATTCCAGTAAGGAAATTAGATAGACAAGTGTAAATTCAAACACTAATGACTAAAGCAGGCCATACATGGTCGAATTTTGAACAAATTTTCTTTTCAAAATCAGAAAGTTTGTTTTTTTTGTGATCCGATGATGCCACCATTGATTTTCTAAATTTGGCCTCATTTCACCTCATGTTGCTACAGAAAAGAATTTTCGTGGCCAGGAATCTTCTTTTCTCTCCATAAATTTTCTCGCACGATTCTCCCATAATTGATTAGAAAATTGTTCGTTTTTCTAAAAATTTCCAACATGTCCAATTCCTCAAATTTGATTGCTGCACGAAAATCGGCCGTTGCTGCAGCCCACTAATGGGGCGAAATTCATACGAAAATTCTTAGATATAATTTTCGAAAGAAAATTCTTTCGAAATTCGAACCATGTATGGCCAGCATTAGACATGTCTGACATACAGGTATAGCATGGGTGCTCAACCTGTGTCTCTCCAGCTGTTGCAGAACTACAATTACCATGAGGCATTGCATGGCTGACAGTTACAAGCATGACTCCCAAAGGCTGAGGCATGATGGGACTTGTAGTTCTGCAACAGCTGGAGGGACAGAGGTTGAGCACGCATGAGGTATAGACGGTCTTGTTTCTTTAAGGTAAAGTGACATTGCTTCTATACCAAAGGATATCCTATTACAACAGCAGGGGTATTTTATGTGCCAATCTATTTTACAAAGTTACATTGAACCCAGGTTGGATCCATTTGCATCTAAAAAAACAAAAAACAAAGACATTTTCAACTTGCATTTGATCCAGAGGAAGACAAATAATTTTGGTGGTCCAATTTGCTCCAACAAGCAAAAAGTCCTTCCTGAACCCCAAAGGATATTGGATGACTGCTTAGATCCACTTTCTGCAACCTCGTGCAATTTTATTTATTATACAAATTCATGACTACGGTAGCTCAGAGGTATCCCTGCTACTGATACTTAGCCCCCCTCCTATACCTCCAACCCCTCCCCCCAGTCCCAGTAAACACATGACACTGGTTGGAGTTAAATGGCTGTCGGGCGTTTTATTAAACAACAAAATTAATAATTAACACTTTTATCAGTAATCTAAACCAAAGCTAGACGTCCCCAGCCACGAGAACACCAACTTGGGGACATTAACACTTGCCCCACAGACCTTGAGAGTCTACCAATACCTGGTCCCTCTTAGAGGACCACACCCAACCATAGGACACAATACCAACGATGGCTCCCCACTTGTATCCCTCCGACATTTTTTAACCCCATCCAAGGGGTCCCAACAGCCATCTCCCAGGGAGGGAGGGCGGGACGTTCCATTGCTGTCTTCCCAACGTCGACTGCTATGGTACCACCCCTTCCTTCAGTCTTTTCTCCTATGCTCCTCCCTGTCACCCAGTCTGCTTACCACTTACGTAAGTAAGAAACTCCCACCTATCTCTAAGGCACATTTAACCTCCACTGTCTGGTTCCCCTTCCACCCTGTCATGCCAGCCTTGTGCTTTATTCGTTCCTCCTATCCCTGGGCTTTCCTTCGTCCTTTATATTGTTTGCATTAGGGAATGTATTCAGCCCTTTTTTGAAGCAAAGATGAATGGATCTAATGAAGAATCAAAGAATGAATTTAATCAATTGACTAGAACTAGCTCACAGGGACAACTTTTTACAGTGGTAAAACCTCTTTTTCTCCAGTAGCCAATAGTTGTTTTGGACCTGCTGTGGTGGCTTTAAAGCAGAAGTCCAGCCTGAGCTTTTTAGGCTGGGCTTCTCCTCTGTTCACAGGAGTGCAATTAGTTTTGCACTCCTGTGACCCATTTTCAGCAGAGAGCGAACTGAACATCCGCTCTCCGCTGACGTCACTGCCATCATTCGAGGCAGCGCTCATCCCCACTTCCCAAGTCTGGATCCGCCAGCTGCCTTGATCGATGGCAGACTCAGAGGCTCAGCGAGCCGCTGAGACGGCCGCTCCCTGCCCCTCCACAGCTCATTGCTCCAATGAGCGTGGAGGAGCAGACCAGGAGAGATGCTGATTGAAAATGCAGCATCTCTCTACTTGAGGAGGTGTGAGAACCAAGCCATCGGCAGCGTTCGGGGGCTCGGTTCTCAGTGCGGAGATGGCAGGGGGACAGCTGCAGCTGGATGATGCTCCATACACCTAGGTAAGTATGAATCTCAAAAAAAAAGGAAAACCCATACTTCTCTTCTAAGGTGAACAAATTATTGATATATATTATTATACAGACATGCCTAGACCTGCCCAACCCCACCCCCATCCCTTCTCTCCTTTTCAGATCTTCACAGACTCGTTTTGGCCAGCAGTTGAGAGAGAGAGAGAGAGAGAGAGAGAGAGGAGAGAGGCTTTGGAAGTATGTTCTGTTTGTTAGAAACTGTATTATAGGTTACAATGCAACATGCTGCAGATTTTCTACAGTGTACAACCACATGATTGTTTCTGCATGGCACTGTGATGGGCACTGTGATGGCATGGTGTGGCACATGTCCAGCTGAGGGAGCTACATGTGAGTAAGTTAGCTATAAATTAGTTTAAGGCTCCGTTTCCACTCCGCGTGACTTGTCATGTGACTTTGGACACATAAAGTCGCATGACAAGTCACAGCCCATTGATTTCAATGGCAAACGTTCCCATCTATGCGTCTTTGAAAAGGTGCCTGCACTACTTTGATTTGAAAAAAAAAAGTGAAAATTCACTAATGATAACCCCCTATAACATGCACTACATCCAATCCAAAAAAGCCAGTGCTATACAAATAATAATATTAGTGACTAATCAGATCAATTAATAATACTATAAATACCAAAAACTTATATAACAAAGTGATAAAAAGCAGTAGTGTATCAAATCATAAATAATACTTTGCGTGTGTTCAAAATTGCACCAATCATATGTCAAAATATGTGCATCATAAGGCCAACAGTAAAATATCGCAAAAAAAATCCAAGAAATGATGATATTATAGAAAAAGAAAAATAGTAAAGCTCAAAAATGGCAAAAGTGTCCAAACAATCTGGTGACTCTTGTGTTTAGGCAGAACAGGTGACTCTTGTGTTTCCCCTTATGGGGAGCACAAGAGTCACCTGTTCTCACCTATTTTCTTTTTCTATAATATCATATATTATCATTTCTTGGACGATTTTTTTGCAATATTTTACTGTTGAACTTATGATGCACATATTTTGACATATGATTGGTGCAATTTTGAACACACGCCAAGTATTATTTATGATTTGATACACTACTGCTTTTTATCACTTTGTTTTTGGTATTTATAGTATTATTAATTGATCTGAATAGTCACTAATATTATTATTTGTATAGCACTAACTTTTTCAGATAGGATATAGTGCATGTTTTAGGGGGTTATCATTAGTGAATTCTCACTTTTTTTTTTTGTGTCTATGTGAGCACTGTTGGTGTCTAATTAGAGAGTTTTACCCCCTTAGCTAGGGAGCGCCAGTTACCCCATCTTTGATTTTGTACATTGAAAAGGTACCTGCAATGCCTTTATGCGACTTTTGATGCGGCTTTGATCCAGAGCGTAAGGTTGGATCAAAGCTGCACTTAAAGTCGTACTTTAAATCGCACAGCTTTGGAGTTGCACTAGTGGAAACATAGCCTAAGGCTAGAGTGCGACTTTTGGAGTGTGACTTTGCTGCAACTTTGATCCAATTTTACACTCTCTGGATAAAAGTCACATCAAAGCATTGCAGGTACCTTTTCAAAGTTGCTGATTTTCAAAGTCGCATAGATGGGAACGGGTGCCATTGAAATCAAAGGTCTGTGACTTGTCATGCGACTTTGTGTGTCCAAAGTTGCACGACCATTCATACTAGTGGAAACAGAGCCTTAGTCTACGTTTCCACTAATGTGACCCCAAAGTTGCACAATTTAGAGTGCGGCTTTGATGCGACTTTGAATGCAGCTTTGATCCAACTTTACACTCTGGATCAAAGCCGCATCAAAAGTTGTATAAAGGCATGGAAGGTACCTTTTCAAAGTTACTGATTTTCAAAGTTGCATAGATGGGAACGGGTGCCATTGAAATCAATGGGCTGTGACTTGTCATGCAAATTTGTGTCCAAAGTTACATGACAATTCATACTAGTGGAGCCTTAGTCTACGTTTCCACTATTGCAACCACAAAGTTGCACGATTTAGAGTGCGACTTTGAGTGCAGCTTTGATCCAACTCTGCACTCTCTGGATAAATGTTGCATCAAAGCATTGCAGATACCCTTTCAAAGTTGCTGATTTTCAAAGTCACATAGATGGCAATGGGTACCATTAAACTTAATAGGCTGTGACTTGTCATGCGACTTTTGACACATAGTCGCATGACAAGTCACGTTTTCACTATTGCAACTACAAAGTTGCACGATTTAAAGTACAACTTTGATGCGACTGAGTGTTGCTTTGATCCAACTTTACACTTTCTGGATCAAAGTTGCATCAAAAGTCACATAAAAGCATTGCAGGTACATTTTCAAAGTTGCTGATTTTCAAAGTTGCATAGATGGGAACGTGTGCCATTGAAATCAATGGGCTGTGATTTGTCATCTGACTTTATGTGTCCAAAGTCGCATGACAATTCCTACTAGTGGAACCTTAGTCCACGTTTTCAGTATTGCAACCACAAAGTTGCATGATTTAGAGTGCGACTTTGAATGCAGCTTTGATCCAACTTAACGCTCTCTGGATCAGTCACATCAAAGCATTGCAGGTACAAAAAAAAAAAGCATTGCAGATACCTTCTCAAAGTCCCTGATTTTCAAAGTCGCATAGATGGGAACGGTTACCATTAAAATCAATGAGCTGTGACTTGTCATGTGACTTTGGACACATAGTCACATGACAAGTCACGTTACCATGATTGCGACCACACGGTTTCAAGATTTAGTGTGCGACTTTGATGCAACTGAGTGCAGCTGTGATTCAACTTTACACTCTCTGGATCAAAGTCACATCAAAGCATTGCAGGTACCTTTTCAAAGTCGCTGATTTTCAAAGTCACATGGATGGGAATGGGTGCCACCCCTGTGTCAAGCTCCCTTCTCTTGTGCACCGCTATACTGTATATGTGCACTGCACCTCCCCCTCGGGTCCTATGTGGATGGGGCTTTTTATTACCTAATTTTCTCATGAATTAGGATGTACAATGAGAGAACACTGGGCAGGAACCTATGATCAGCTCCTCATATCTTGTATACGCCCACTGGATATACAGGAACAGTGTCCCTCCCTCACTATCTTTCAGCAACCACACCCACTGGCTGATTTTATTCTCAGAAGGAAGTAGAATTGAATGGCACTGGATTCTGCAAAATAAAGGTAGAAAAACTGGGATTTTTTCATTTTGAGACAAAAGGCTGAACTTAGCTCACATTAATGATTGCACGGTGAGAATATAAGTGTTAGGGTGGACTTCCACTTTAAGCTCTCTCCTAGCTTACTCCTGATCAGTGCCTTGCTGCTCTGTCATCAAGTACTGTACAGTACCTGCCCGCGAGAATGTTTTTACAGCGCGATCCCATCGCTGGTTCTCGGCGACAGGGTACTGTACATCTCGCGCTGGCTGCAATAGGAAAAACACATTTTCCTATTGCAGCGAGCGCGAGAGAGAATTCCCCTCCAAGAGCATACCAGGCCCTTAGGTCTGGTATGGATTTTAAGGGGAACCCCCTATGCCTAAAAAACGGCTTGGGTTCCCCCCCAAAATCCATACCAGATCTTATCTGAGCACAAAGCCCAGCCGATCAGGAAGGGAGGTGGGGACGAGCGAGCGCCCCTCCCTGAACCGTACCAGGCTGCATGCCCTCAACATGGGGGGTTGGTTGCTTTGGGGTAGGGGGGCGCCCTGCGGCCCCTCCCACCCCAAAGCACCTTGTCCCCATGTTGATGAGGACAAGAGCCTCTTCCCGACAACCCTTGCCGTTGGCTGTTGGGGTCTGTGGGCGGAGAACTTATCAAAATCCGGGAGCCCCCTTTAATAAGGGGGCCCCCAGATCCTGGCCCCCACCATATGTGAAAGAGTATGGGGTACATCGTACCCCTACCCATTCACCTGGGGGAAAAAAAGTGTCAATAAAAAAACACACTAGACAGGTTTTCAAAGTAATTTATTAGGCAGCTCCGGGGGTCTTCTTCTAACTCCGCTCTCTCCGGCCTCTTCTCCCGGTGTCCGGTTCTTCTCCTGCTTTCCGACCTCTTCTCCCGGTGTCCTGTTCTTTTCCCGCTCTCCGGCCTCTTCTCCCGGTGTCCGGTTCTTCTCCCACTCATCGGCCTCTTCTCCAGGTCTCCAGTTCTTCTCCCGCTCTCCAGGGCTCCTCCGCTATCTTCTGCTCTTTTGCCGCTCTTTTGCTAGCAGTGGCCAGTCTTCTCCGTCGTCTTGTTCCCTCTCTTGTCTTCTTCCGATTGACACAACGCTGTCTCCCGCTGTAATGCCCGTTATGATGTCACAGTCC
Organism: Lithobates clamitans; assembly: GCA_037952925.1. NCBI lineage: Eukaryota > Metazoa > Chordata > Amphibia > Anura > Ranidae > Lithobates > Lithobates clamitans. The sequence goes on along the minus strand of JBBGZY010000239.1, from coordinate 15,509,672 downwards.
CGGGGCATGATGGGACATGATGATGGGACTGTGACGTCAAAAGGGGTGGGGGTCACCGGGTGACATTACCTGGTGACCACGCCCCATACCTATATAAGTCGTTGTGCACCTCGCACATGGCATTACAGCGGGAGACAGCGTCGTGTCAACATCGGAAGAAGAGAAGAGAGGGAACAAGATGACATAGAAGACCGGGCCACCGATAGCAAAAGAGCAGAAGATAGTGGAGGAGCCCGGCAGAAGAGGCCAGAGAGCGGGAGAAGAACCGGACACTGGGAGAAGAGGTCAGAGAGCGGGGGAAGAACCAGACACCGGGATAAGAGGCCAGAGAGAGAGAAGTTAAAAGACCCCCGGAGCTGCCTGATAAATTACTTTAAAAACCTGTCTAGTGTGTTTTTTTATTGACACTTTTTTCCCCCAGGTGAATGGGTAGGGGTACGGTGTACCCCATGCTCATTAACATAGGGTGGGGGGCGGGGATCTGGGGGCCCCTTATTAAAGGGGGCTCCCAGATTTCGATAAGCCCTCCGATGAGACCCCGACAACCAACGGCCAGGGTTGTCGGGAAGAGGCCCTTGTCCTCATCAACATGGGGACAAGGTGCTTTGGGGTTGGGGGGCCGCAGGGCGCCCCCCTGCACCAAAGCGCCCACCCCCCATGTTGAGGGCATGTGACCTGAGACAGTTCAGGAGCGGGGGCGCTCGCTCGTCCCCACCCCCTTTCCTGACCGGCCGGGATGCATGCTCCGATAAGGGTCTGGTATGGATCTTGGGGGGACCCCCATGCCGTTTTTTCAGCGTAGGGGGTTCCCCTTAAAATCCATACCAGACCTAAGGGCCTGGTATGCTCTTGGAAGGGAACCCATTCCGTTTTTTTTTTTAAAGTTGGCATGGAATTCCCCCTCATGATTCATACCAAACACCTGTCAGCAATGCTTGTCGCTCATCGGGAAAAGAAAAAACACATTTTTCCTTTCCCGATGGGGCTCGCAGGTGTCAAATCTCACCGATAACGGTCACCTACCGTACATCTGCCTCCTGCAGACATTCAAGCTCTGGCTGCCCCATGCAACCTCTGAGTCCTCTAAGAGGAATGGAATGTCTGTTGGGTGGGGCCTGAGCCATAGTCAGGTCACAACTAAATAGCCCAGCACCCAGCTGTGCAATCAGCGTGCCTTTCTCTCCAAAATCTGGCGTAAACCAGCAATATTCAAGGTAGCCCAGTGTCCCACTGCCACAATATGTATGTATATATATATATATATATATATATATATGGATTTTTTCTGCCGGAACGCGGCGGAACAGCGTTCTTCCACTTCTGGCACCGGCCCCCTGCTTGCCGCTCACCAGTGTTAATTTTGGCAGCAAATTTCGATTTTGTTTTAGTCTTAGTCTTATGCCCCATACACACGGTCGGACTTTGTTCGGACATTCCAACAACAAAATCCTAGGATTTTTTCCGATGGATGTTGGCTCAGACTTGTCTTGCATACACACGGTCACTCAAAGTTGTCGGAAAATCCGATCATTCTGAACGTGGTGACGTAAAACACGTACGTCGGGACTATAAACGGGGCAGTAGCCAATAGCTTTCATCTCTTTATTTATTCTGAGCATGCGTGGCACTTTGTCCGTCGGATTTGTGTACACACGATCGGAATTTCCGATAACGGATTTTGTTGTTGGAAAATTTTATAGCCTGCTCTCAAACTTTGTGTGTCGGAAAATCCGATAGAAAATGTGTGATGGAGCCTACACACGGTCAGAATTTCCGACAACAAGGTCCTATCACACATTTTCCGTCGGAAAATCCGACCGTGTGTACGGGGCATTAGTCTTTTGACTAAAATGGCATTTTAGTTTTAGTCCCATTTTAGTCATCTGCAATTGTTTTAGTTTTGATTGTAGTTTTAGACTTATAGTAGTCTAGCACTTTCCTCCTTTTGACCGGGGAGTTAAGGCGGACATTGTGGGAAGCTATGTGGAGCTTGACGTCTGAGCTGTCAGCCATAGATTACAGGAGATGGAAAGCCACTTGCCCCATCCTCACTCACCCTTGGAAGTCTTCTGAGTATCTCGGGGGGATCTCCTGGCTGGGTAGAGCCCTGGCATCCATCTCCGGGGAGACGTGCCAGTGGTCTGTAAAAAATGGAAGCATTAGGCACAGTTTTGGAGAGGGGGAAGTAGGGGGGAAGGGGAGAGAGGGCGGAGTAGGTAGAGAAAGATCTCCTAGCAAAAGAAACCGGGATTCGGGGGGAGAAGCCCCCCAAAGCCCCTGAACAACTAATCATAAGAGTCTGCCCCATGCGGGTGAAGGAAACCTAGCCCTTAGATACCTACGGGTGTCTAAGGGGTAGGTGGAGGCACATGTGTTCCATCCCAGAGTTGGGCACCCTAGGAATATAATGTCATACAAGTCAAAAGTTAGAAACACAGCTATCTATGGCTTTGACCAGTGTGTAGCCCTAGCCTACCTGGCTTGTCTGGTCGATCCTGCCTCCCCTAACCTCCATGAGTGGGAGAGGGGGCTCTTAGGTCCAACAGGTAAACTTCATTTTCACGTGCGCCAGTCCTGGAAGGCTTTTTTCCCCCTCCCGCTGAGGCTCCGTTATGGAATAGGAAGCAGTTCTCTACAATTAAAAATAGTCACTGCTCATCTGTCGAAGATGGAGAATACCTTGGAGGTTGACCGATCCTACCCAGGGAGTTCCAGCAGCAATGGTTTATTCGAGGGTCGGAAGGCGAAACAAGAACTGGAAACAGCAAACAGCAAATCCAAGCTGACTTTAAATCCAAATGTGAGGAACATGTGGGGGCATGGGCTGGGTAGAGCCCCAATCAATGTGATCACAGAGCCCCATAACTGGACTCTTGGTCCGAGAGATGAAAATGAGTCTGGTGAGAGGGACTAAATTCAGGTGGGCCCATTGTCTTTAGCTTTCTTCGCTTTGCCTTTGGTCCACAGGGGAGATTGAGGGCTGGTAGGTGTCGGTCTTTTGACAGAACCTGTACCAGCATTGGAAGTGCCCATATCAGCTTCCTGGGTTATAAGCTTCTGGTGCAGGAGTAGTTTTTCCCCTTCCGATAGGGTGGAGAAGGCATAGTTTCTCCCTTTGTCAGTGAACTTGACCGCGAACAGGAAGGCCCATCTATATTTTGTCTCTTTGCAATAGTGCATGCAGTTGCGGCTTCAGTGCTCTTCTCCGCTGTATAGGGGATGGTGTTGTGGGATATTGGGTAGTAAGTTTTTGATCAAGTCTTGCATTGGGTATGGCCTCCGGTAGCGCCCTAATTCTGATGTTGTACCTCTTGGACCTGTTCTCCAGGTCATCGATTCAGGACATGGCTAAATCAAGTTGTTCCTGCACTGTGTGGATATGTTTGGAGTTTTGGTTCTTCACTGCGATAGTTTCTTCCATTTTGTGTTCGATCGTGTCTATCCTGGTGCCCAGATTGTGAAAGTAAGCCTTTAAATCTCCAGTGATTTTGGCTGCCGTTTGTGCTAGGCCTCTGTCCAGAAGGTCTGAGAACTTTTGGAATAGTTCCTCCATCTGATAGGCTGAGTCCCTGGTCTGGGTATCAGGGGGAGGTGTGTCGGTCTGCGCAGCTGTGTTAGTCACCAGGGGGGAGAAAGTGTAGTTCGCCATTGTGCGGCCTATAAGGGACTCCATGGAGGCAGGGGAGGGGGTGACAGCCTGCTGGTATCCCACCTGTAGGCCTGGGGTGAAGTGCAGGGTCGCTGGGGGTGGCTCTGACCTGTAGTCCGTGTGACCTGCTGTGCTGGAGACATGGGGCTTTGGTGGCCATTTTGGATATCTTGTCGGCGACCGCGGACTCAAATTGTGGCCTTGGGTCCCTCTTTACCACCGCTCTGTGCATATGGAGGTGTTCCTGGGTGTAAGGGGATGGTAATGTGGCAATGTGGTGTCTCCGGGATTGCCGTGCTTAGTGCTGTGGGTGCCGCTGTGTCGGTCTGGAGCAGAGCTCTCGGCTCAAGCGGCCATCTTCGGAGCTCCGCGCATGCGCACTGGTGTATTGCAATTTTTTTACCAAAGATATGTAGAAGAATACATATTGGCCAAAATTGAGGAAAAAAATATTTTTTTTGAAAAAAAAAAGTGGGATATTATTAATATAACAAAAAGTAAAAGATGTGTTTTTTTTTTCAAAATTGTCGTTCTTCTATTGTTTATAGCACAAAAAATAGAAACCGCATAGGTGATCAAAAACCACTAAAAGAAATATCTATTTGTGGGAAAAAAAGGACGTCAATTTTGTTTGGGTACAGCGTTGCACGAACGCGCAATTGTCAGTTAAAGTGATGCAGTGCCGTATCACAAAAAATGGCCTGGTCATTGAGCAGCCAAATCTTCCGGGGCTGTAGTGGTTAACCATACCAGGCCACATGCCCTCAACATTGAGAGGGTACCATGCAGGGGGAGCACAAAAACTACACCCATCACCCTACAAGTGCATGTGTATGTTTTTTACCTTGGGTTTTACATTGGCTTTATTGATTTGGGCATGTTTGAGATTACTAGGTAATATATTTTCAAGAGATATTCTTTGGAGAGATTCCAACAAAACGTGCTACAATTGCATTATGAGTTGCTATAATACATTTTCACAAATGCAAAATATTCCATGCAGAGTATAATAGCCCATTTTAAAACTAATCACCAGAGTTAAGATTTGTCAGGACTGTATAAACAGAGTAAAACAAATGTGTCAAGTTAACAATGATTTTCCAATTACAATCAAGAAAATGCATGCTTAAAGCCAACTGAAAGACGGCAACAATTTTGACGATAATATTGCGTGCAAATATGAAAAGAGATGCCAGAAAGTAATATTTACTTAAGCTAAATAAATAGATGAATTTAGCCATGCACTCTGCTAAAATGTTCACTTTTTTAGCTGTGTCATTTGTTACACTAACTTTTAAGCGTTTGCATTTATTAATTGAAAATGACTAGAGTCAAATCCCCTGATTTGGATGTTTTAGCAAAAGAAATCTGTTTTCACAATGTATGTTGGGATGTTGGGAAGGGTTGGGATATTGTCAGCAGAATTTTATCAAGTGACTGAGAGGTGAAGCTCAGTCATCAGTTCTTTTGTGTAGAAAAAATTAATTGAAGAGTTACTAAGTTATGTCAGGTATTGCCCTCTTCCTGGAAGTGACATTCTAACTTCTCCACTTACAGATTTATATCAACTTATAAATACTTCTCCTGAACTTTAGAACGTCATGGACACTCTTTTTTACCTCTTTGTGCAAGTTTGTTATTCTTCAGTGACAATTTGCTATGAAATATGGAAAACTGAAGATGATTATCTTAACGAACCACACCTACAGTAGGGTAGCATCTGGCAGGTAATTTTTGTATTGTGTCTAACGTAGGAGCTGGTATACTAAATGAACACATTTTTCGCTTAACCAGCAAAACTGTGTTGCCTTCATATGGTCATGGTGAATGGTTTAAAAAAATAATTTCCTCAACATACAACTGGATGCTAGAAACAATCAGAAAATTATAAACCCAGAGTGAAGAAAAGACTCCTATAGCAAATAGTTTACTTATTTGGATGTAAAATGCTTAAATGTAACACTTACAGTTATATTTGTTACAGTGTAAGCAACTAGCATGCTGTCAGGCAACAGTACTTTAAAATTACATGTAAAAAAAATCAAAATTGTAGTAAATCACCCACTTCCAGGCATATAACAGTTTGAAAAATAAGTAATTTGATACCTTTAACATAAAATCTGTTCTCCCAGAGTTCACCGAATTCATCAAAAAAATCGAGGCAATTTGCAATAAAGTCAATGGAAGGCAAATTTTGAAGAATTATTGTAGACTTTGGAACGGTACCTTAGCAAGCTGTTGCCTAAATATAATTTGAAAAGTTGGATATTGCTGTAGCAGACCTATGCTGATGTAAAAAATAAATAAATAAAAACAGTGGGGGTGCGAGTAACCAGCACTGTTTTTAGGGACATTATTAATGACCACATACTTTAATAGCAGTGGAATAAATGCTTTTATTCTTTTACAATTCAATTTTCTTACTGACAGTAGAAGTATTCTAATCGAAGTTCATTTGAAAGATATCAGTTACAAAAGAATAAGAAAACTGCTTTTTAACCTATTCACGGCTGTATTATAGTCGAATGATGGCTACAGCACGATCGCACTTTGCTGGGAGGACGTCCTGTGCTCACGCTGCGGCGTGCATTGTCCTTCGGACAAAGCTGATCACAGATCGTGGTAAAGATCCAATCAAGGCAGCTCTTTACCACATGATCAACTGTGTAAAATCACAGCTGATCACAATGTAAACAGGATTTGCTGGCTACTGGCAATCCTCTCCTCACGCTACCAGCGCATGAGGGGAGGAGAGCCGATAACCGGCAAATTCACATAGGGGACATCTACACTGACAATGAGGGCACTGATCATCAGTGTCCTGATAATCAGTGGAGCCAGTTCCTACCAGTGCTGCCAATCAGTGCCCACCAGTGCTGCCAATCAGTGCCCATCAGTGATGCTTATCAGTGCTGGTATCATTGCCGCCTATCAGTGCCGCCTATCAGAGCCGCCTATCAGTGTCCATTAGTGCCGCCTATCAGTGCCCATCAGTGCCACCTATTAGTGCCTATCAGTGCAGCCTCATCAGCGCACATCAGTGACGGAGAAAAAAAGTACTTTTTTACAAAATGTTATGACAGAAACTAAGGAAAACATTTTTTTTTTCAAAATTATCGGTCTTATTTCATTTGTTTAGCAAAAAGTAAAAACCCCAGTGGTGATTAAATACCACCAAAAGAAAACTCTATCTGTCTAAAAAAAATAATTTGTTTGGGTACAGTATTGCATGACCATGCAATCATAATTCAAAGTGTGACAACATTGAAAGCTGAAAATTGGTCTGGGCAGGAAGGGGGTGAAAGTGCCCAATGGGCAAGTGATTAATATCTGTCTAGACCTTATATACAGTATTGCAAAAAAGTGAATAAACCACTCACATTTAAGTAAATATTTTATTATATCTTTTCATGTGACAACACTGAAGAAATTACACTTTGCTACAATGTAATGTAGTGAGTGTACAGCTTGTATAACATTGTAAATTTTCTGTCCCCTCAAAATAACTCAACACACAGCCATTAATGTCTAAACCGATGGCAACAAAAGTGAGTACACCCCTAAGTAAAAATGTCCAAATTGGGCCCAAAGTGTCAAAATTTTGTGTGGCCACCATTATTTTCCAGCACTGCCCTAACCCTCTTGGGCATGGAGTTCACCAGAGCTTCACAGGTTGCCACTGGAGTCCTCTTCCACTCCTCCATGACGATATCATGGAGCTGGTAGATGTTAGAGACCTTGCTCTCCTCCACCTACCATTTGAGGATGCCCCACAGATGCTCAATAGGGTTTAGGTCTGGGGACATGCTCTCAACTTCTTTAGTAAGGCAGTGGTCCTCTTGGAGGTGTGTTTGGAGTCGTTATCATGTCGGAATACTGCCCTGCGGCCCAGTCTCTGAAGGGAGGGGATCATGCTCTTCTTCAGTATGTCACAGTACAGTACACAGTTTTTCATTTATGGTTCCCTCAATGAACTGTAGCTATCCAGTGCTGGCAGCACTCATGCAGCCCCAGACCATGACATTTCCACCACCATGCTTGACTGTAGACAAGACACACTTGTCTTTGTACTCCTCCTCACCTGGTTGCCGCCACACATGCTTGAAACCATCTGAACCAAATAAGTTTATCTTGGTCTCATCAGACCACAGGACATGGTTCCAGCATTCTATGTCTTTAGTCTGCTTGTCTTCAGCAAATTGTTTGCAGGCTTTCTTGTGCATCATCTTTAGAAGAGGCTTCTTTCTGGGATGACAGCCAATTTGATACAGTGTGCGGCGTATGGTCTGAGCATTGACAGGCTGACCCCCAACCCTTTCAACCTCTGCAGCAATGCTAGCAGCACTCATACATCTATTTCCCAAAGACAGCCTCTGGATATGACTCTGAGCACATGAACTCAACTTCTTTGGTCGACCTTGGTGAGGGAGTGTCATGGTCTGGGGCTGCATGATTGCTGCCAGCATTGAGGGAACCATGAATGCCAACATGTACTGTGACATACTGAAGCAGAACATGATCACCTCCCTTCAGAGACTGGGCTGCAGGGCAGTATTCCAACATTATAACGACCCTAAACACACCTCCAAGATGACCACTGCCTTGCTAAAGAAGTTTAGGGTAAAGGTGATGGACTGGCCAAGCATGACCTAAACCCTTTTGAGCATCTGTGGGGCATCCTCAAACGTAAGATGGAGGAGCGCAAGGTCTCTAACATCCACCAGCTCCATGATGTCGTCATGGAGGAGTGGAAGAGGACTCCAGTGGCGACCTGTGAAGCTCTGGTGAGCTCCATGCCCAAAAGGGTTAAGGCAGAGATGGAAAATAATGGTGGCCACACAAAATATTGACACTTTGGGCCCAATTTGGACATTTTCACTTAGAGGTGTACTCACTTTTGTTGAGAGGGGTTTAGACATTAATGGCTGTGTGTTGAGTTATTTTGAGGGGACAGCACATTTACACTGTTATACAAGTACACTCACTACTTTACATTGTAGCAAAGTGTAATTTCTTCAGTGTTGTCACATGAAAAGATAGAATAAAAATATTTACAAAAATGTGCACTCACTCACTTGTGAGATACTGTATATGCAACACAATTTTATGTAAGAAAGTGAGAAAATTGCATCTCTTCTCGCTCTGAAAAGAGGTGTAAATTTGGTCATATCTAATGTCTGATGAAGCAGGTGGCTGTTATACATAAACTGGGCTATCACTGTGCTATCAATGTAGTAAATAAATGTTTCTCCTGACCTCCTGAACCAGGCACCCCTAGGCTAAGTAAATCACTGAAGGCTAGAAAATGACCTGGGTATGGTGGGTTTCGTGGGCAGCTGGTCCTTTTTCCAGGGTGGTTAAAGGGACTTCGATAGAAGCCAACAGCTATCTACATACTATGTACTTGTTACCCCAGAGCAGGTTTGAACAGGCCTATTTGGCCCACACAAACCTTTTTCTACATGAATATGTGAGTTTAAAAGTATCATTCAATCTCAGTTTGGGGGTGTTAAACACAGAGTCTAATGGAAGTGTGACAGTCACTTTAAACAAGCTGCTGGCAGATATAAGCAGGCTTTTATCATGTTTCAAGTAGTGCTGAAGCTTAATGAATGCCTGCCAAAACCTGTTAGCAGTGTTTTAAATAGTGTGTTTAATGTCCCCAAACCTAAGCTGAATGTTGCTTTAAAGGATTCAGCAAAGCTGTCTGAGGCTTGTTTTATACAACTCAGCTATGTATCTTATACAAGGTCTGAGTGCAATTCACCTCATCCCTCTCAGAGTTTTAAGAAAAGTTTTTTCTTTTTATAACATGATTCCTAGTTTTTATAATATTTGACTAAAGTTTAATCAAAATCAAATTTCTATTTGAACATTTTAATATCCAAATAAAACTGTGGTGGCAAAAAGTGTCCAAAATACCACCTGCATTTCAGATACATGAATAACAAACCAATTCTTACATAAATTTTGATCATTTGTGTATAATTTCACTATTAAATCAACACATTCCATTGCATTTGAAAACAAGACAATGACCAAGGTTCCTATTAACGCTTATTAATCTGTATGATGGTGCCTCTGAATGCCTGTTAAAGCGGAAGTAAACCCATCCATAAAACAGTTTCATTTCCGGCACGTGCCGGAAATGCAACACTACCATTGGTTGTGCTCTTAACCAAACTGTCAAACCATCCAATGGCTGGTGTCATAACTGATCACATGTGCAGCATCATGGCAATTGTAGATTAAACAGAGGCAAAGATGGCAGCTTCCTTGACTGAAAACGATAGGGGGGTTTACTTACACTTGAAGTTTAATGAACTAATTGGTTGTAGACCTTTGTTTAACTGCCTGTGTCAGTGAAAAAGAAAATCTACAACCAGCTTTGTTAATGGGAAATGCATAAATGCAATACAAGAACTTAAGCCCCCATGGGATATGGTTTCACTCAATTAACTTCTTTGGTGTCTCATGTTCTGAAAGTGTTCCTTCCATTGTACAGCTTGGGTTGTTTCATCACTGTTTGTTTACACCTACAAAGGATGGCAGTGACAACATGGCCCTCACACATTTATTCCATTAAATCATTCCTGCTTCACCACCCATTTATTTTTCAAAAATATGTACTATTTTATGTAGCTAAAGCCCATACATTCCTCATTTTCAATATAGAACAATTTCTATCAATCCCAATCCACAAAGAGGTTGCAATATAATAGTCATACAGACGAATGACTCAAAAACGTCTTGCTTAAATTTGGTTTGTTTGGGGGTGTAGGGAGAAACACTACATTCCAGAAAATTTCTATAGAACCGGTAATCGAGAATCACAATTTCTAAAAAAGAATGATCCTTACAGGAGTTTCTAAATGTTTGCTGCAGTGGAAAGACAACCATATGTGTACAGAAAACATACACATGCATATGCATAGTAATTGTAATGGCATACAGACCAGGACAAATGTCGATGAAAAATGTACCAATGCTAAACAGACTGGGGGAGATTTACTAAAACTGGTGCACACAGAATCTGGTGCAGCTGTGCATAGTAACCAATTAGCTTCCAGGTTTTATTGTAAAAGCTTAATTCAACAAGCTGAAGCCAACTGACTTCAGCTTGTTGAATTAAGCTTTGATAAAAAAAAAAAACCTGGAAGCTGATTGGTTACTATGCGCAGCTGCACCAGTATCTGTGTGCACCCGTTTTACTAAACCTCTCCCTGTTTGCTTTGCAAGGGAAGTCACACTTTCCAGGGAATTTTCCCCAGAGCTTAGTAAAAATGGTGAAGCTCCACTGACTCCCATCATCCAATCAAGTGCAAGCAAAAAAGTTTTTTTTTCTTTATTTTCTTTGCATGTGATTGGGTATTCTTTGCAAAGTGAAACTGTACCACATTCATTAAGCTCTGGGTAAAACTCCTTTATGTAACTTCCGATTCAGAATGAACAGCCTATTTGCCTTTGATTAGGCAACCCCACAATGTCAATCCTGGCAGGTACCCAACTAATACCCAAGGTGGTATTACCCATAGTAAAAAACCTGTAGTTCAGGTACTGTAAATTTTTCTTCTTATTATTTAGCAACCTGTAAAGCTGAAATCTCCAAAAGCCTTGTTTAATTTACAGAATTACAGAAAAAATAATCTAATATACAAGGTCCTCATTTCTGGTCATGTCTAAATTATGTAGAATAAATATTATATTTACAAAACTATTGACTCTGTGGCTTATCCCTTACTATAATATTAACAGTTGTTTATAGATCTCCCATGATCATAATTTTTTTTTTTTTCTAGATCTGGCTTCCTTACCAAGTCTTACAGGAAGCCTACTTATTTAGGACAAAGCAAAGGGTTTACTTAAATTCCCTATCCCAGCAGAATATACTTATGTTTCTTTTGCTCCCCATCCACCCTAGTTAGCACCAAAAGCAGGAGAAAATTCTGGATGTAGAAGATTAACCAGTCAGTGCTGTCACATGGGCACTCTTCGGCCCTGTGTATTTCTAGAAAGTGTAGCTCAAAAGGAGCAAAAGGAAAATTAGTAAATGTGTCTGCGGAAATCTGCATTTGAGTGAATCTGTTTCTTTACCCTATATGGGCAAATCACAGATTCACCTTAAATAGAGTATTGCTACATGTCTCACATTCTCATAAACAGTCTTTGCAAATTGCACTTTGTATTATTCACCTGTATGACAGACAGTCTATTTGGAATACATTAATAAGTGATATATCTTTTTTTAAACTAGAAATGTTTTCTTTCCCCCAAATGTGCAACTTTAGTCAAAAATAGATTGCAACGAATCCTACATGGGTTCAGGCTTAAAGTAGGAATAAATGCTATGCAATTTTACCTTAACACATTATCGGCATCAAAGTAAACATACCTCAAAATGCATCAAAACCTTTCCATGCCTCCCTCTCCCCAAACTCTTACCAACAGTCCATGTTCACCACTTCAACTCCAGGGTAATCTTTGATCTTTCCTGAACTTCTGGTTTATAGAGGAGGCTACTGAGGGTAGAGATGTTTGGACTCCTTCAGCTGTCTGTCAAAATTCTCTGAGGAGGGAACAGTGGCATAGTTTACCGGGTGCTGAGTGTTTCAATGGGTACACACAGCTTGGCTCAAGTCCTGGCACACATGCAGCCTGCTAGGTAAAGGAGACACCTGCAAACAGGAAGGGGAGATTGGATGTTGTCAGCAGCAGTTTGAGACCAGCTAAGCCCAGATCAAAATGAACATTTTTTTAAGAGAAACAGTAAGCTTTCTAAGTGTGGAACTCCTGTGCTATTTTTTTTTTTTCCAAAACGGTTTACTATCCTTTAAAATCTCTACCAAAGCAGCAGGGCATCAACGCATGCTGTGATCTGTCCATAAACTGTCTATATCTGTAAGTAGTCTACTTTTCATTCATGTTAAAGCCCTCAGTCTCAAAAATGGCATGATGCATGATCCCTAAAAATTTAAAAAGCACAATTCTGAATTACTAGGTAGAAAAACTGGCATATTAAAAAGGAGCCTATTTCTGCTGGCCAGGATTTTCAATAACTTGACCCTCCAACCCTATGCACAGGTACCTCTAACATCCCAGTGAGGCTCGATTCACATCTATGCATGTTGCTTTTGAGCGTTTTTGGAGTTTTTTTTGTGATGCTTGCCACGTTTTTGAGCAGCGTTTTTGTAGCGTTTTTACAGCGTTTTTGCAGCGTTTTTGCGTTTTGCAGTTTTTTTTTTACAGTTTTTTTTTAAGACTGTATACAGTCTAAAAAAAAATGAAAAAAAAAAAACGCCAAAAACGCATCAAAAACTGTAAAAATGCTGCAAAAACGCTGCAAAAACGCTGCACTTGCGTTTTTGATGCTGGTCCATTGAATTCTATTACATGCATCTATTACATCTATTACATTCTATTACATGCAAAACACTGCATTTTGCATGAAGAAAGGTCCCTGACCCTTTCCAAAAATGCAGAGGTACAAAAAGGCATTGATGTGAACATGTTCCATAGGAACCCATGTTAAAAAATTCCCATTCATTCCTGCAAAATGCAAAATGCATCAAAAAACACGCTAGTGTGAATGGAGCCTAAAGAAGAACAGCACACATGTACACTTGCAGGAGAAGAAAGAGAGACCACAGGGCCAAACTGTCCTACTGTGTGTGGGATACAGGTGGTGTGCAATGGATGACATAGAAGGCAAGTAGTTTTAGCTGATATTTATATAACAATAAGATGCTTTTAAATTATAGAAAAGGCTGGTTTCAGTTCTGCTTTAATGCCAAACGTTGGACAATTTGTTTTTGTTATATAACTAAGAAGAGGTTTACAGGTTTTATTTCTGTCTGTGGACTAGGGATGAGCTTCGAGTTCGAGTCGAACTCATGTTCGACTCGAACATTGGCTGTTCGCAAGTTCGCCGAACAGCGAACAATTTGGGGTGTTTGAGGCAAATTCGAATGCCGGGGAACACCCTTTAAAAGTCTATGGGAGAAATCAAAAGTGCTAATTTTAAATGCTAATATGCAAGTTATTGTCATAAAAAGTGTTTGGGGACCTGGGTCCTGCCCCAGGGGACATGGATCAATGCAAAAAAAAAGTTTTAAAAACGGCCGTTTTTTCAGGAGCAGTGATTTTAATAATGCTTAAAGTCAAACAATAAAAGTGTAATATCCCTTTAAATTTCGTACCTGGGGGGTGTCTATAGTATGCCTGTAAAGGGGCGCATGTTTCCTGTGTTTAGAACAGTCTGACAGCAAAATGACATTTTGAAGGAAAAAACTCATTTAAAACTACCCGCGGCTATTGCATTGCCGACAATACACATAGAAGTTCATTGATAAAAACGGCTTGGGAATTCCCCAAAGGGGAACCCCGAACCAAAATTTAAAAAAAAAATGACGTGGGAGTCCTCCTAAATTCCATACCAGGCCCTTCAGGTCTGGTATGGATATTAAGGGGAACCCCGGCCACAATTAAAAAAAAAAAATGACGTGGGGTTCCCCCTAAATTCCATACCAGACCCTTCAGGTCTGGTATGAATTTTAAGGGGAACCCCGCGCCAAAAAACAAACAAAAAAAAAAACGGCGTGGGGTCCCCCCAAAAATCCATACCAGACCCTTATCCGAGCACGCAACCTGGCAGGCCGCAGGAAAAGAGGGGGGGACGAGAGTGCGGCCCCCCCTTCTGAACCGTACCAGGCCACATGCCCTCAACATTGGGAGGGTGCTTTGGGGTAGCCCCCCAAAACACCTTGTCCCCATGTTGATGAGGACAAGGGCCTCATCCCCACAACCCTGGCCGGTGGTTGTGGGGGTCTGCGGGCGGGGGGCTTATCGGAATCTGGAAGCCCCCTTTAAAAAGGGGTCCCCCAGATCCCGGCCCCCCCCTGTGTGAAATGGTAAGGGGGTACTTATGTTAAAAATGACAAGAGACAGTTTTTGACAATTCCTTTATTTAAATGCTTCTTCTTTCTTCTATCTTCCTTCATCTTCCTTCATCTTATGGTTCTTCTGGCTCTTCTGGTGCTTCCTCCGGCATTCTCGTCCAGCATCTCCTCCTCTTCTTCTCTTCTTCTCTTCTTCATTTTCTTCTCCGGGACGCTCCGCAACCCATGCTGGCATGGAGGGAGGCTCCCTCTGTGTGACGGCGCTCCTCGTCTGACAGTTCTTAAATAATGGGGGGCGGAGCCACCCAGTGACCCCACCCCCTCTGACGCACAGGACATGACGGGACTTCCCTGTGGCATTCCCCATGACATCACAGGGAAGTCCCGTCAAGTCACCGTGCGTCAGAGGGGGCGGGGTTACCTGGGTGGCCCCGCCCCCCGTTATTTAAGAACTGTCAGATGAGGAGTGCCGTCACACAGCGGGAGCCTCCCTCCATGCCAGCATGGGTTGCAGAGCGGCCCGGAGAAGAAAATGAAGAAGAGAAGAAGAGAAGAGCGGGAGCCTCCCCCCCATGCCATGGGTGCGGAGCGGCCCGAGGAGAAGAAGATAGAAGACGCCGCGGAGGAGATGCTGGACGAGAACGCCGGAGGAAGAACCAGAAGAGCCAGAAGAACCAGAAGAACCAGAAGATGAAGGAAGATAGAAGAAAGAAGAAGCATTTAAATAAAGGAATTGTCAAAAACTGTCTCTTGTCATTTTTAACATTTTTGACAGTTTTTTAGTGAAATGGTAGGGGTAAGTACCTCTTACCATTTCACACGGGGGGGGCGGGATCTGGGGGTCCCCTTGTTAAAGGGGGCTTCCAGATTCCGATAAGCCCCCCCGCCCGCAGACCCCCACAACCACCGGCCAGGGTTGTGGGGATGAGGCCCTTGTCCTCATCAACATGGGGACAAGGTGTTTTGGGGGGCTACCCCAAAGCACCCTCTCAATGTTGAGGGCATGTGGCCTGGTACGGTTCAGGAGGGGGGGCGCACTCTCGTCCCCCCCTCTTTTCCTGCGGCCTGCCAGGTTGCGTGCTCGGATAAGGGTCTGGTATGGATTTTTGGGGGGACCCCACGCCGTTTTTTTTTTTTTTTTGGCGCGGGGTTCCCCTTAAAATCCATACCAGACCTGAAGGGTCTGGTATGGAATTTAGGGGGAACCCCACGTCATTTTTTTTTTAAATTTTGGCCGGGGTTCCCCTTAATATCCATACCAGACCTGAAGGGCCTGGTATGGAATTTAGGAGGACTCCCACGTCATTTTTTTTTTTTTTTTTTGGTTCAGGGTTCCCCTTTGGGGAATTCCCATGCCGTTTTTATCAATGAACTTCTATGTGTATTGTCGACAAGGTAGTTTTGAATGAGTTTTTTCCTTCAAAATGTCATTTTGCTGTCAGACTGTTCTAAACACAGGAAACATGCACCCCTTTACAGGCATACTATAGACACCCCCCAGGTACGAAATTTGAAGGGATATTACACTTTTATTGTTTGACTTTAAGCATTATTAAAATCACTGCTCCTGAAAAAACGGCCGTTTTTAAAACTTTTTTTGCATTGATCCATGTCCCCTGGGGCAGGACCCAGGTCCCCAAACACTTTTTATGACAATACCTTGCATATTAGCCTTTAAAATTAGCACTTTTGATTATTCATGTTCGTGTCCCATAGACTTTAACGGTGTTCGTGTGTTCGAGCGAACTTTTTTCCTGTTCGCATGTTCTGGTGCGAACCGAACAGGGAGGTGTTCGGCTCATCCCTACTGTGGACCTGTTAGGGAGTTTTTCCCTTACTTTCTGATCTAGTGACACTATGCAAGCAATATGGTATGTATGTTCTGACAAGAAGTGAAGGGCAATCTGCCCAGTAGGGACACAGGGGCAACAAAAAAACAAAAAATAAAATAAAAACAGTGGC
This sequence comes from Lithobates clamitans, assembly GCA_037952925.1. NCBI lineage: Eukaryota > Metazoa > Chordata > Amphibia > Anura > Ranidae > Lithobates > Lithobates clamitans. The sequence continues at coordinate 15,493,166 of JBBGZY010000239.1, read as the reverse complement.
CCTAATGTTTCCATGAAGTCTCCAAAATGAGATAAAACGTTTTGGCTGGAGTTGGGCTTTAGGGTTTAAGCACCACCACTAATTTAGTTTGTCGTTTTCAAGATTCTTTATGTTATTTTAATATTTTTTTGCATTAGAAACTTAGACCTATTATTTGCAAAAAAACAGTCAGATGCAAATAAAAACAACCTTAATTTTAATCACTATAAAAATGTCCAAAGTATGCGGCTGCTGTCAGTGCTGTATAAATTGTATGTACCATCAACTACATACAGCAATACTGTGCTGTGTTCCATCTTGTCACTTTCTTAAAAAAAAATTGAGTGAGGCTGAACACTGTTTAGTCATTAATGGGAAGCCTTATATTTTTATGAATAAATATAAGGCTTCCTCTAATTGACTGAGGTAGAGATTGTAATGCAATCAGTTAGTTTTGTTCCAGCAGTAGATGGGATTTCCCATACCACTGTTGGACCCCATTACAGTATACTACACGTAGTTGATGATACATTCAATTTATACAGCACTGACAACAGCTACATTTCTTAGTAATAGAAATATTTCATCTGGGCCAGCTTGGCCCAAATAAACTCTTTAATGTAATACAAAACCTTGAATTAGACTTTAAAAGATAGGTAAAGGTTCAGTTTAAAAAAAACAAACATGTTTTACGTACCTCCTCTGTGCAGTTGGTTTTGCACAGAGTGGCCCGGATCCTCCTCTTCTGGGGCCCCCCAGCAGTGCTCCTGGGTCCTCCCCGCATCGAGTGCCCCATCGGAGATACGCTGTCCCTAGGGGCACTCGTGCAGGCGCGCTCCCGTGTCCTGCTGCTGCGTCCATTGACACAGACAGCAGGACTCGCCCCCCTGCTCCCACATCATTGGATTTGATTGACAGCAGCATGAGCCAATGGCTTTGTTGCTATCAACCTATCCAAACAGGACCCGAGACACTGGCTGGAGCTGGTGTGCTTGTCCCAGTCACTGGAAAGACCGGGTTCAGGTAAGCAAAAAGGGGGCTCTGGGGGGCTGCTGCATCACAGGAGATTTTTCACCTTATTGCACAGAATGCATTAAGGTGAAAAACCTCGAGGGTTTACAACTCCTTTAACTTTGCTTGGACAATTTTGAAGTCATAATTATTAATGTTGTTTTTAATTGTCTATGACTGTTTCTTGGACCTTTTTTGTACCAGGGTGGGTACATCTAATGGGGTCTCAGATTACTGCTATAATTGCCTCCTGGATTGCACAGCACTAGCCATGGTTGAAATGTTTAGTGAAGACTCTCATTTTGATTGCGTTACTGGTAAAGGACATTCCGATATTTTAATGAAAACAATGGAGGACTGGATTATGAAGCTCCGTTGTGATAGAAAGTGTTTTGTGACATTTTTATGCATCAGCTGTGTGTTACATAGATCAGACTCATGCATTTCAGTTTCTAAATCACGCTATGGAGATATAGTAATAATGGGCAGCTGTGTTTGCTTCTGTTTTCAACACACTGACCTTCTAATGATCTGCTTTAATATGTACACCTGTTGACAAGAAACATAGATCTGGCACTCACAGCAAACATTATGTCCTTTTTTTTTAAATCTAACCACAAATTCTTTTTGCTCTGCAAGCATTACACAAAGCAGTATGTGCTAATCCAAATGGAACATGACATACTGACAGAATTAAACCGTGTAAATCAATTAATAAATGTAAACGGCACAAACAAAAATCATATTATTTTTAAGAGGTTCCAAGTATACAATACAGATTCATGACTGAATTATTGCCAATTGTAAATGTTAGTTAAAGCCACTTGCATTATGTCTGTTTATAGTTACTTTTGTTTTAGATATGTAATTATATAGATTGGTTGTTTGTGATGTGACATTTTTGGCATTTGAGCTTTGGTGCCTTTTGCACAAAGTTTTGCAATTCTATTTCAGTGTTACTATTGGTATGATAGGGTAAGGTTTAGGAATTGGTTCAGGTACAGTGTATTTGGGTCCATTTGATTTAATTTGTAAGGTGTTAAAGAGATGTTTTTTAGGCTGGAAATAACCTACAGGTAGTATAAACTGATAATGTTGTTTAATAACTTAATTAAATAAACTGACTTACAGACCGTTGAAGTGATTGTAAGGTCTCGTTTTTTAAAAACAAAAATCAGTGGTGGCTGGTGCTCCATTTTTTTGGGGGGCAGCAAACAAACTTCCCTGCCCGCTCGCCCACCCGCACTTACCCCATCCACGGTGGCTTCCCTTCCCGGCCAATCCAGTCTTAGGACCCGCTTCCTGTCCTGATTGGCCGGGAGGAGAGGCAGGAAGACAATAGCAAATGTTGATTCGCTAATGTCACAAGTGGGTGGGCTGCCCTGAGCCCAACCTTTTTAAAGGCAATTAAAGCCTCATTCTCTAATCATGTGCCTGTAGAACCCTGTAGAAAACCATGCATCCGTTATGGACCGGCCGCAGCTGATAAAAATAACTAGCTAAATGATAAGCCAGTTTTGAAAAGGATACCTTTATTGTCAAAAAAGCATCACAGCATAGCATAAATGCAATGAGTAAATATGCAATCACAAGGTAAAAAACATGTATGGTGAAAACAGTAATACAGCATGGCAGGCCCAAAGGTAAATGGTAAGATCATCCATGTGGAAACAAAAAAAATCACAGAAATCTAGTACATACAGTATATTGAAATCAATGGATCATCTACATTGTAGGTGCATCCAGTAGGCCCGACACGTTTTGTGTATATAAAATTACACTCTTCAGGGGCAGGTGCACTTGGGTCTACAAAAAAACATGAATAAATAAATATTTACCATGTTTGAAACCATATGTAGGAGAAGTATATACATATAGGGAGAGAAGTGTAAACTCATCCCTATGGATACTTACAAGCCTGTAGCGTCTGAGTCTGTGCATCCAGACAGGGAGGGCTAGCCCAGTTTTGCCCACTACCAAATTGAAATTCACTGACATGACACCTAAAATTTACTGGCACAGCCAAGTTTTTACTGCCATTTCCAGAATTACAGTTTTTAGTGCAAATTTCAGTATTTATGCTACAAAAAAGTACAATATGCAATTAACAATGTGATTTAGGGTGGATATTAAGGCAAAACAAACTTATTTCTTATTTTATTTTTGATATAGTAGCTCAGGAACAGAACAGGAGGGTAAGAAATTAAGAAACTAGTCATAGACGTAAAATTTACTCTTATGCCCTGTACACATGGTCGGACATTTATCAGACATTCCGACAACAAAATCCATGGATTTTTTCCGACGGATGTTGGCTCAAACTTGTCTTGCATACACACGGTCACACAAAGTTTTTGGAAAATCCGATCGTTCTGAACGCGGTGACGTAAAACACGTACGTCGGGACTAGAAACGGGGCAGTAGCCAATAGCTTTCATCTCTTAATTTATTCTGAGCATGCGTGGCACTTTGTGCGTCGGATTTGTGTACACACGATCGAAATTTCCGACAAGTATAAGGCTGACCGCAGGTCAGCCTGTTTTTGTAGGTGAAGTCAGGCTGTATAAAGCCGGCCCGCCTCTGCCTCCATCCCTTGTGGTCGTAGGCTTTCGTACAGCGTCATTCCCGGGCGACTCTGACGTCACTTCCGGGGTTCGGAGCAGCTCGTGCGGTACCTCGCTTCTCAGCTCTGCATCGACAGCGCTGTCCGGTGCCTTTGGTTCGGTAGAGGGGCAGGTAAGGGGAGTCTCGGCTTCCCTATTTGGTCACCCCACTCGGGGTTAGTGTCACTGGTGGGGGATGCATGGGGAGGGTAGCGGGTGTTGAGGAGTATTAGGTGCTTCTGTCAGGGGTTATCAGACTGCATTTCATATTTCCATGTCAGCATGCATGTACAGTATCCGTACTGAGGGCTCAGGAGCAGGCTGGAGGGGGGGCGCTGGAGGATTCAGGGGTAGTTCTACAGGGACCCTCGACTGCTATTTATGGTATTCTGGGCATGTTGGGTCTATTATTTCTGGTATAAAGAAGGAAATTACTTTTTAGAATAAAAAAAAAAAATTAAAAACCCTCACGTTCCTGTTTCTCCTTCTATAGTGGTTTTCCACATTGCAGCAAGGTGCTCAGGATTCTGTTTGGGTTTCCCAGACTGTTCAGGTATGTATTGTAGGTTTAGTTAGTTTTTTCACACTTCTACTGGTTACTCATCACGTCTATGGGTTTCTACAGATTGAGATTTGTTTAATTGGCTGGTTCTGTGACAAGTCTCCTTTTCGGTGCTCACGCAGCATATCGTTCCTTAGGCAGGTCACGTTTTCTTATTCATGTTACGTTTCCTTAATGCAGTTTACGTTTCATTCATGCAATTTACGTTTCATTCATGCATTCTACGTTTTATTCATGCATTCTACGTTTTGTTCATGCAATCTACGTTTTGTTCATGCAAGCTACGTTTTGTTCATGCAATCTACGTTTGTCTCATGCAAGGTACGTTTCACACACAGGGTACGTTTTTCGTGCAACCTATGTTTCACGGACAATCATGCTTTTGACATTTTTCGGGTCATTCCTGCTTTGGTGCTACTCAGGTTTTCCTACTATGTGTTAGATTATCATGCGATTACGTTTTCATGCAAATTCACGTTTCTTGTGACGGGTGTTATCGCGTGGGTTTTCCCGTTTTCTCATGCTCACTTTCTCTCATACACTCGTTTTAATTTGCGCACTCATGATTGTTTTCATTCTTCACGCAGCTTGCGTTTCTCTGACAACTCAAGTTGCTCGCACAAGTCACGTGCTGCTTCCAGTTGCTGGGGTTCCTTTATTTTTATCTGGTTTTGACTTCTCTGTTTATGGTCCCACGGGTTTTTCTGTCACATCTTCATGATTAGTTTGGCATCTCCACTGCAGTCACCTGTCACGTGTTCAGGTTCACGCGGATTGAGTTGATCGTTTCTAATTGGCTTGTTCAGTGGCAAGTCTCCTCATCCGTATCACATACGTGCACCTCAATTTTCATCTTGCTTGTTACATGTTACCAATTTTATTACTAGCCTGACACGTTTTCAGGCCTGAATTTACGTTTTTAATTTGCCATGACCGGCATGCTCTGTCCTGTTTTAGGTTGTTTTGGGGGGCGGCGGACATTTTTTTTTTTCACAGGTAAGTCAGGGGGTCAGTTTGTTTTAGTTCTTTGTTTTCTCAAGTTTTATTTGTTGTTTGTAGGTCATGTCACAAGCAGCGTATATTCTGGATTTCGCTTCCATCTCGCCTTCTTCAGCAAGGGGGTCGGAGCACAGCAGCGTACCCTCCCTCAGACCCTGGACTGTTCCTAGACTGATAGCAGAACTCCAGCACAGGGGGATTTCATACCCGGTATCGGCCCGGAAAGCCCAGCTTTTTAGGTTGCTGTTCCCTCGTACAGCAGATACAAGTGCGGAGCAAGTTACCCTATTTACTGTGGCTGCTTCCTTGGCTAAAATCCACTCTACCCTTACTTCCCTGGTGACGTCCTGCCAAGAGTTGCGCAACAGGGTGGAGGTTTTGGAGAGTCAGCCGAGTTCAGCTACTGCAGCAGCTGCCTGCCCGGTGGCTTTAGCAGATTCTGGAACCCCCTTGGTACCCGGGCCGGTACCGGTAGGTCCAGGTAATATTTTGTGTGCTCCCCCTGTCACCCCAGCTCCTTTTATTCTGGCTAATATTAAGAAGGACATCCTAGAGGGGAAGGATGTCTACCTGGCATCCCTATTAATTGCTGCCAATGACGTTGCGGACAACAGGTCCTACACTTGTGGGGATGTTTCGGTGGTAGTGAAGACCAGGGATCACAGGCTTAATCGCAAGTTGTCCATCCCTGAGTTTGTCTTGGCCTTTAGTCTCTACAGAGATATAATCTGCTCTGTGACTCCACTTAGGAGGGAGGAGTTGGACCTGTACCTATATACAGTGGTCGAGTTAGGCCACAAGTATGGGGGGTCCAACTTTTATGATTATCACCGGTCTTTTTCCGCTAAAGCTGCGGCCCGTTTTGCTCAATTTCAGGTGGTGACGGTTTGGAGCAACATAGATACCGAGTTATTTTGCCGGCATTTCGCCGGGCTCAGGTCTCCGGTATGTGCGACTTGTCAGTCATCAACGCACACGGCATACTGGTGCCCCAATTCAGAGGTTCCTGCACTACCTAGTACGTCCAGGGGTTCAGGTATGATGCTCCCTTCCCCAGGCCATCCGGCTCCATTTTATAAGTTAGGCCGTCCGATTCATTTTCTGGGGAAATCCCAGATTTGCAATAACTACAACCTTGGGGTATGCAATTACAGTAAATGCCGGTTGCTGCATATCTGTACCGGGTGTTACAGGGCTCACCCTGAGTCAGCCTGTTCACTTAAGCAGAATAAAACATCATGACTAAGCCGTATCAACATACCTTTTTTGCAGGAGTGTTTAGCTGCCCACCCGTCACCTTCATGGAGCGTTTTTTTGGCTAAGGGTTTCACTGAGGGTTTCCACACAGGGTTTGTCTCCTTACCATCAGATAGTTTTGAGTGTGAGAACCTTAGGTCATCTTCTATAGATACTGAAGCAGTAGATTTGTTACTACAGTCAGAACTTGAAAAGGGGTTTGTCATCGGGCCATTCACTTCACCACCCTTTCGGGTATGGAGGGTCAACCCACTGGGGCTTGTTAGAGGGAAATTTTCTAATAAACCACGTTTAATCTATGACTTGTCTGCCCCTCATTGTTCACATGTTGCTAGCCTCAACTCTTTGATCCCTTCGGAAGAATTTTCTCTCATATATGCTTTGGTGGATAATGCGATTCAGTCTATCATTGAGGTGGGCTCAGGCGCTTGGTTGTCCAAAGCGGATGTTGCGAATGCTTTTAAGCTTCTGCCTATTCTACCGTCTCTTTGGCAGTGGCATGGTTTCAAATGGAAAGGTGTTTACTATTTCGCCACCAAGCTTACGTTTAGGTCTAAAAGTAGCCCTTGGTTGTTCAACTCTTTTGCTCAGGCTCTTAGCTGGATCCTCACGTACAGGGAGAATTGTCACAAGGTGATCCATTATTTAGACGATTTTCTCCTCATTGAAGGTGGTGATCAGGTCCCTTCCGACCTTCGGAAACTTACTTCACTTTTCTCTGCACTTAACATCCCACTTGCAGTCAAAAAGATGGAGGGCCCAGTTACCAGACTTACATTCCTGGATATCACGCTTGATACGCAATCCATGCAGGCCAGTCTTCCCACAGACAAGCTCGTGAGAATCAGAGATCGCATTCATGCGTTTACAGTCTCCCGAGTCTGTACCAGGGTTGAATTACAGTCGCTTCTCGGTATGTTAAATTTTGCTATGAGGATCATTCCCCAGGGGAGAGCTTTTATTTCTAGATTGTTACCATTATTGCCTTCGGCCCCCAACTCTGATGCTCAGGTGTTCCTGGATCCTTCCATGCTTTCTGACCTTCTGATGTGGGATGAGTTCTTGCAGCATTGGAATGGGGTCGCTATGTTTATCCCGGCTGAGTCTAATTCCTCTCCCCAAATTTTCACAGACTCAGCAGCCACCAAGGGCTATGCAGCCATTTTCGGTTCACATTGGACGGCAGGATCTTGGTCGGACGAGGTTTTGGCAATTCCTCGGTTCACTGAGAATTCGGCTTTGTTCGAAGTGTATCCCATAGTGGCAGCTTGTCATGAGAAGGTCTACCCGTTGGTGGCGCTATCGGTCTCTTGGATCGCAGTACCAGTGTCCATCAGCAGGTGTCTTCCAACACCTAGGACCTGCAGTAAGAGGTCTTTCCTGCTGGTGGCACTGTTGCATCCTCGGGCCGTAGTACCGGCGTCAACCAGCGGGTGCACTCTGGCAGTGTGGAGCAAACAGCTCACACTGCGCTCAGCTGTGACATGAGGTCAATTACCACAGCCTTACAAATACCCGGCAAGCCCTCATAGGCTTGCCTTGGTATCTCTTTCTCCCTCCGTTCTGACCTTGCTGCCTGTTTGACCTTGAGCCTGCTATCTGCCTTGTCCTGATCTGATCCAATCCCTATCCTGAGGCCTTCCTAGTCCTGTCCCTTCTGTTCCTGGCTCCCTTGGATCCCTGCCCTGAACCCCATCCATCCATCCTCTCCTTGTCCTGTTCAGTTTCCCGTCCTTACCCTTCTGATGACTTCCCTGTGTATGACCTTGGCTTAGCTTTGATTACGATTACGGTATCTCCATTTACCTATATATATTGTTGTTTGTAGTGGGTTGTTGTGTGGGTTTGCACTGTTTATATTCCTTTCACTTATCATTTGTTAATAAACACCATCATTTCATTTACATGTGTTTCTGGTCTCCTCTGTGCAGTCCACACAGTCTGGTCAATTAGATATCCTGACAGCATACCAAGGCCATCCCTGACCAGACGTGGCTGCACTGAGAAACCGTCCTGTTACGGTGGGCGCGCAAAATGGACTTTGATGAAATTGTCTATTATTCTCTGCTGGCGGCAGAGGATAATGAATATTGTTGTCAGACTCTTAAAGATTGGACCCGAGACCAACTGCTGGAAACGATACAAACCGCCCATTTACTTGTAGATCAAGGTCATGTGTTATTTGAGGATGTTCAGCCTTTGATCGAATTATGTACAAAGTCAGCCTTGTCATGCATTCCCGAAGGTAGTGACGATTTCTCCCCTCCTTTCAGTTGTGACCAGGTTGAATCCCTGGTATGGTTGTTAGAGGATGATCCGGCTTCCTTTGATGAACACTATTCCGCTTGTTCCCAGCAGGTGTTATCCGATTGCATTTATTCAGTACAATCTTTGGTTAGTCAGGCTGTATGTGAATCAGCGTTTGTTCAACCTTTGCTGCAGGTATGGTCAGACCTCCTGTCTTTAGCTAAGCCACACTATTCCAGCCCTGCCATTAATCATCTGCTTTCCAAAAGATCTATTTCCCCGTCACCTATGGCAACCTCAGCTACAACCCAGTTTAATCAGCTCCCTACCAAATACTACCACCCAGTCTCCAAGTGTCGCACCCATCCTGCCTTCAATTCACCTGTCTCTTCTCCTCCACCTGTAACAGTCCCACAAAACCCCTCTCTAGCTACAGTTCCTTGGTCTTCCTTCTGCCCAGCTACTTTCTTTTCTTACAGCCCTGCACCTACATACAAAACTGCACGGGCTAAACCAAAGAAGAAGCAAAAATTCTTCCCGACCCACACCATCTTGCCAGTAACCCAACCTGTTCCAGCTTTGCAGTCTGACGTTCCAGCTCGTCAGTCTGATGTTCCAGCCTTCCAGTCTGATGTTCCAGCCTTCCAGTCTGATGTTTCAGCCTTCCAGTCTGATGTTCTAGCCTTCCAGTCTGATGTTCCAGCCTTCCAGTCTGATGTTCCAGCTTTCCAGTCTGATGTTCCAGCTTTGCAGTCTGATGTTCCAGCTTTGCAGTCTGATGTTCCAGCTTTGCAGTCTGATGTGCCTGCCTCCCAGTCTGTCGTCCTGATGCCTGCCTTCCAGCTCGATGTCCCTGCCTTCCAGCCGGATGTCTTGCAGCTTGCCTTCCAGCCCGATGTCTTGATGCCTACCTACCAGTCTGATGTGCCAGCTTTCCAGATTGATGTGCCAGCTTCCCAGATTGATGTGCCAGCTTCCCAGATTGATGTGCCAGCTTCCCAGTTTGCTGTACCAGCTTCCCAGCCTGATGTCTTGCAGCTTGCCTTCCAGCCTGATGTCTTGATGCCTACCTACCAGTCTGATGTGCCAGCTTCCCAGTCTGATGTGCCAGCTTCCCAGATTGATGTGCCAGCTTCCCAGATTGATGTGCCAGCTTCCCAGTTTGCTGTACCAGCTTCCCAGCCTGATGTCTTGCAGCTTGTCTTCCAGCCTGATGTCTTGATGCCTACCTACCAGTCTGATGTGCCAGCTTCCCAGTCTGATGTGCCAGCTTCCCAGTCTGATGTGCCAGCTTCCCAGTCTGATGTGCCAGCTTCCCAGATTGATGTGCCAGCTTCCCAGATTGATGTGCCAGCTTCCCAGATTGATGTGCCAGCCTCCCAGATTGATGTACCAGCCTCCCAGATTGATGTGCCAGCTTCCCAGATTGATGTGCCAGCTTCCCAGATTGATGTGCCAGCTTCCCAGATTGATGTGCCAGCTTCCCAGTTTGCTGTACCAGCTTCCCAGCCTGATGCCTTGCAGCTTGTCTTCCAGCCTGATGTCTTGATGCCTACCTACCAGTCTGATGTGCCAGCTTCCCAGTCTGATGTGCCAGCTTCCCAGTCTGATTTGCCAGCTTCCCAGATTGATGTGCCAGCTTCCCAGATTGATGTGCCAGCTTCCCAGATTGATGTGCCAGCTTCCCAGCCTGATGCCTTGCAGCTTGTCTTCCAGCCTGATGTCTTGATGCCTACCTACCAGTCTGATGTGCCAGCTTCCCAGTCTGATGTGCCAGCTTCCCAGTCTGATGTGCCAGCTTCCCAGATTGATGTGCCAGCTTCCCAGATTGATGTGCCAGCTTCCCAGATTGATGTGCCAGCTTCCCAGATTGATGTGCCAGCTTCCCAGATTGATGTGCCAGCCTCCCAGATTGATGTACCAGCCTCCCAGATTGATGTGCCAGCTTCCCAGATTGATGTGCCAGCTTCCCAGATTGATGTGCCAGCTTCCCAGATTGATGTGCCAGCTTCCCAGTTTGCTGTACCAGCTTCCCAGCCTGATGCCTTGCAGCTTGTCTTCCAGCCTGATGTCTTGATGCCTACCTACCAGTCTGATGTGCCAGCTTCCCAGTCTGATGTGCCAGCTTCCCAGTCTGATTTGCCAGCTTCCCAGATTGATGTGCCAGCTTCCCAGATTGATGTGCCAGCTTCCCAGATTGATGTGCCAGCTTCCCAGCCTGATGCCTTGCAGCTTGTCTTCCAGCCTGATGTCTTGATGCCTACCTACCAGTCTGATGTGCCAGCTTCCCAGTCTGATGTGCCAGCTTCCCAGTCTGATGTGCCAGCTTCCCAGATTGATGTGCCAGCTTCCCAGATTGATGTGCCAGCTTCCCAGATTGATGTGCCAGCTTCCCAGATTGATGTGCCAGCTTCCCAGATTGATGTGCCAGCCTCCCAGATTGATGTACCAGCCTCCCAGATTGATGTGCCAGCTTCCCAGATTGATGTGCCAGCTTCCCAGATTGATGTGCCAGCTTCCCAGATTGATGTGCCAGCTTCCCAGTTTGCTGAACCAGCTTCCCAGCCTGATGCCTTGCAGCTTGTCTTCCAGCCTGATGTCTTGATGCCTACCTACCAGTCTGATGTGCCAGCTTCCCAGTCTGATGTGCCAGCTTCCCAGTCTGATTTGCCAGCTTCCCAGATTGATGTGCCAGCTTCCCAGATTGATGTGCCAGCTTCCCAGCCTGATGCCTTGCAGCTTGTCTTCCAGCCTGATGTCTTGATGCCTACCTACCAGTCTGATGTGCCAGCTTCCCAGTCTGATGTGCCAGCTTCCCAGTCTGATGTGCCAGCTTCCCAGATTGATGTGCCAGCTTCCCAGATTGATGTGCCAGCTTCCCAGATTGATGTGCCAGCTTCCCATATTGATGTGCCAGCTTCCCAGATTGATGTGCCAGCTTCCCAGTTTGCTGTACCAGCTTCCCAGCCTGATGTCTTGCAGCTTGCCTTCCAGCCTGATGTCTCGAAGATTGCTTCCCAGTCTGATGTGCCAGCTTCTCAGTCTGATGTGCCAGCTTCCAAGTCGGATGTTCCAGCTTTCCAGTCTGATGTTCCAGCCCTCCAGCCTGATGTTCGGGTGTCTGCCCTCCAGCTCAAGTGGTTCCTGTCGTCTGCTGCCCAGCTCAAGCGGTTCCTGTCGTCTGCTGCCCAGCTCAAGTGGTTCCTGTCATCTGCTGCCCAGCTCAAGTGGTTCCTGCCGTCTGCTGCCCAGCTCAAGTGGTTCCTGTCATCTGCTGCCCAGCTCAAGTGGTTCCTGTCGTCTGCTGCCCAGCTCAAGTGGTTCCTGTCATCTGCTGCCCAGCTCAAGTGTTTCCTGTCGTCTGCTGCCCAGCTCAAGTGGTTCCTGTCGTCTGCTGCCCAGCTCAAGTGGTTCCTGTCGTCTGCTGCCCAGCTCAAGTGGTTCCTGTCGTCTGCTGCCCAGCTCAAGTGGTTCCTGTCGTCTGCTGCCCAGCTCAAGTGGTTCCTGTCGTCTGCTGCCCAGCTCAAGTGGTTCCTGTCGTCTGCTGCCCAGCTCAAGTGTTTCCTGTCGTCTGCTGCCCAGCTCAAGTGTTTCCTGTCGTCTGCTGCCCAGCTCAAGTGTTTCCTGTCGTCTGCTGCCCAGCTCAAGTGGTTCCTGTCGTCTGCTGCCCAGCTCAAGTGGTTCCTGTCGTTTGCTGCCCAGCTCAAGTGGTTCCTGCCGTCTGCTGCCCAGCTCAAGTGGTTCCTGTCGTCTGCTGCCCAGCTCAAGTGGTTCCTGTCGTCTGCTGCCCAGCTCAAGTGTTTCCTGTCGTCTGCTGCCCAGCTCAAGTGTTTCCTGTCGTCTGCTGCCCAGCTCAAGTGTTTCCTGTCGTCTGCTGCCCAGCTCAAGTGTTTCCTGTCATCTGCTGCCCAGCTCAAGTGTTTCCTGTCGTCTGCTGCCCAGCTCAAGTGGTTCCTGTCGTCTGCTGCCCAGCTCAAGAGGTTCCTGTCGTCTGCTGCCCAGCTTAATGACTCTGACATGCCAGCAGTACCCACTGTCCAGGTTGATGTACCCGATGCCCGGCCTGATGTGCCCTCATCTGTTCAGTTGGCGGCCATGAACTTTGAACAGATGCACCTTGTTGGAGCGTCCGGAGGCCGCTCCTTTAGGGGGGGGGTACTGTCATGAGAAGGTCTACCCGTTGGTGGCGCTATCGGTCTCTTGGATCGCAGTACCAGTGTCCATCAGCAGGTGTCTTCCAACACCTAGGACCTGCAGTAAGAGGTCTTTCCTGCTGGTGGCACTGTTGCATCCTCGGGCCGTAGTACCGGCGTCAACCAGCGGGTGCACTCTGGCAGTGTGGAGCAAACAGCTCACACTGCGCTCAGCTGTGACATGAGGTCAATTACCACAGCCTTACAAATACCCGGCAAGCCCTCAAAGGCTTGCCTTGGTATCTCTCTCTCCCTTCGTTCTGACCTTGCTGCCTGTTTGACCTTGAGCCTGCTATCTGCCTTGTCCTGATCTGATCCAATCCCTATCCTGAGGCCTTCCTAGTCCTGTCCCTTCTGTTCCTGGCTCCCTTGGATCCCTGCCCTGAACCCCATCCATCCATCCTCTCCTTGTCCTGTTCAGTTTCCCGTCCTTACCCTTCTGCTGACTTCCCTGTGTATGACCTTGGCTTGGCTTTGATTACGATTACGGTATCTCCATTTACTTATATTTATTGTTGTTTGTAGTGGGTTGTTGTGTGGGTTTGCACTGTTTATATTCCTTTCACTTATCACTTGTTAATAAACACCATCATTTCATTTACATGTGTTTCTGGTCTCCTCTGTGCAGTCCACACAGTCTGGTCAATTAGATATCCTGATACAGCTGCTCAGGTGTGGGGGCATTTATGGGCAGGACAGACAGTGGTTTTTTTCGACTGATAATCAAGCAATCTCTGAGATCATCAATAGTGGCAGATCCAGATCCTTGCTGATCATGAGATTTGTGCGTAGGCTCATTTGGTTATCCCTTCATTTCAACTTTCACATCCATTGTAGATTTATCAATGGTATAGACAATGTAGCTGCCGATGCTTTGTCCCGGTTTAATTTCCCGTTATTTTTTCAGCAGGTCCCGGACGCAGACGCTTACGCCACGCCTTCTCCGCAGTTCCAACAATTGGTGATGGATTAGACTCTCATTGTGTTGAAGCGGCTAATTTAATCAACAGTTCTTTATCTCTGAATACCAGGAAGGCGTATTCCACAGCTTGGAGGGTCTTCCAGGCCTTCCAGGCCTTCCAGGCAAGATTTCCTAGCTTCGACAGTTATAATATCCAGTACCTACTTGCTTTTACCGCTTTTTGCCACTCTCAACTCAAACTGCCCCATAGTACTATTAGGACGTATTTGGCTGGCATTCAACACTTCATGTTTTTAGAAGACCCTAATAGGCCCTCTATTTTTTCCGTTCACCCGATCAGGTCCATCCTCAAAAGAATCCAGAAGTGTAGCCCCCCTGTCATGCTCAGCAGACTTCCCATAATAGGTCACATTTTCCGGGACATGTCCGATATTCTCTCTAGATCTCCTTTTGGGTGGTTACCGAGCTTGATGCTTAAGGCAGCGATTTATCTGGCCTTTTTCGGTTTTTTGAGGCCAGGGGAATTTGTGCATTCTGGTACAGGGTCTCGCCTACTTCTGGCCAATCAGTTGGTCAGGCACCCAGGATATTTTTGTTTACATTTACATGCGTGCAAGACACAGCAAACAGGAGGCGGTACGGACATTAGGTACTTTGAGACCGGGAAGTCATGGTGCCCGGTGTCAGTGTTAGACCAGCTAGTCAGGGCTACGGCTGATAAACCTAGAGATGCGCCGTTGTTGCCCTTCCCTTGTGCTCCCCTCTCTGTAGCTCAATTCACTCTACATTGTCGCATCCTTTTGGCTAATCTGGGTCTGGACCCTAAGGCGTACTTTGGTCATTCTTTTAGGATAGGAGCGGCTTCTGCAGCTTCACGCCAAGGGGTCCCTGCTCATATCATTAAGAAATTAGGCAGGTGGAGGTCAGCTTGTTTTTCTAGGTATATTCCAGATCCTTTTTTGGAGATGTCGCAGGCATTTGTCAATTTGGCTGATTAAATGTGATTCAGTGTATAATAAACTTTTTGTTAAGCTTTCATCCTACTGTATTATTTTTGCCCCCTTTTAGGCATACTGACCACATGACCCCGGCACTCCTCAGGTCAATGTTCTTTGTTGTCTCTTTGTTTTCCCTTCACTATCACAGGTTGACTCCGAGTACAAGTATAAGGCTGACCGCAGGTCAGCCTGTTTTTGTAGGCGGAGTCAGGCTGCATAAAGCCGGCCCGCCTCTGCCTCCGTCCCTTGTGGTCGTAGGCTCTCGTACCCCACCCACCCATTCCCTTCTTCTTTACTTTTCATTCATTTTTCATTTCATTTCATTTTCTTTTCATGCTTGGGTATGCCCCCTTTTAGGCATACTGACCACGTGACCCTGGCACACCTCAGGTCAATGTTCTTTGTTGTCTCTTTGTTTTCCCTTCACTATCACAGGTTGACTCCGAGTACAATGGATTTTGTTGTCAGAAAATTTTATAGCAAGCTCTCAAACTTTGTGTGTCGGAAATTCCTATGGAAAATGTGTGATGGAGCCTACGCACGGTCCTATCACACATTTTCCATCGGAAAATCCTATCCTGTGTACAGGGCATTAGAGTGACAGTCAGCAGTGTGGAGCAACTCAGATTACTGACATGACACATCCCCTCCCGAGTCACAGTGACTGTCTCTCTCCATGCCAGGTGGTCCCTTCAGTCCACTCCAGTCTAAACAGCACTGACAGTCCCGCTCACGGTTTGCCTTGCTCCTGTTCCGCAGACCCGCACACGAGGCTCCAGCCACTCTACTCGGCTCCATTGCACCATGACATCAGGCTCAGACACCGTTTCCTGTCATGGTACATATTTATTTATTCATGTTTTGTTGTAGACCCAAGTGCACCTGCTCCTGAAGAGAAATTTTATATACACAAAATGCGTCGGACCTATGGATGCAACTACTATGTAGATGATCTATTGATTTCAATATACTGTTTGTACTAGATTTCTGTGATCTTTTTTTGTTTCCACATGGAAGATCTTACAATTTACCATACTATGTGCCTGCCATGCTGTATTACTGGATTTTTATGTTTTGTTTTTTTTTAAGCACATGATTAGAGTCCAAGGCTCTAATTGGCTTTAAAGAGGTTAGGCTCAGGGCAGCCCACCCACTTATGACATTAGCGAATCAACATTTGCTATTGTCGTCCTGCTTCTCCTCCCGGCCAATCAGGACAGGAGGTGGGTCCTAAAACAGGATTGGCCGGGAGGAGAAGCCAGGGAAGCTGGGGAAGCCTCCCGTGACCTGGATGGGGTAAGACCTGGATAGGTTGTTTAACCGCTTCAGCCCCGGAAGATTTTACCTCCTTCCTGACCAGAGCGTTTTTTGCGATTCGGCACTGCGTTGCTTTAACTGACAATTGCGCAGTCGTGCGACGTGGCTCCCAAACAAAATTGATGTCCTTTTTTTCCCACACCAGAGCTTTCTTTTGGTGGTATTTTATCGCCTCTGCGATTTTTATTTTTTGAGCTATAAACAACATAAGAGCGACAATTTTGAAAAAAACACATTATTCTTTACATTTTGCTATAATAAATATCCCCCAAAAATATATTAAAAAAATGTTTTTTTCCTCAGTTTAGGCTGATCTTATTCTTCTACATATTTTTGGTAAAAAAATCGCAATAAGCGTTTATTGATTGGTTTGTGCAAAAGTTATAGCGTTTACTAAATAGGGGATAGTTTTATGGCATTTTTATTAATATTTTTTTTTACTAGTAATGGTGGCGATCAGCGATTTTTATTGTGACTGCGACATTATGGTGGACATGTCAGACATTTTTGACACATTTTTGGGACCATTGTCATTTATACAGCAATCAGTGCGATTAAAAATGCACTGATTACTGTGTAAATGACACTGGCAGTGAAGGGGTTAACCACTAGGGGGTGGGGAGGGGTTAAGTGTGTCCTAGGGGAGTAATTACTAACTGTAGGGGGATGGGCTAGCAGTGTCATTACTCTGATCACAGCTCCCGATGACAGGGAGCTGTGATCAGTGACACTTGTCACTAGGCAGAACAGAGAGATGCTGTTTACATCAGCATCTCCCCGTTCGTCCTCTCCATGAGGCGATCGCGGGTATCCCCATGGCGATCGAGTCCGCGGGAACCGCCCATTTGCCCAGCCATGCCATTCTGGCGACGTACATCGGCGTGCGCCGGTCGGGAACCGATTAAAAGATGGAAGACTATCTCAATTACTTTTTTGCCTTTATTTCTCTTTTTAAGTGTGCATGAAGTAGGTAGGTAGGTACTTCCTGTTTGAAGCTAAACTGACTTACTGAATAAAGCAAAATGTATTATGCAAGTGTGCTTACTCTGCGCTAACCAGTTAGCAATCATGTTTCATTGTTCTCTTTTAAAATTTCTTAATGCATAAACCCGACATAAAAATAACAACAACCAAAAAACATTAATTGCAGTGTTCAGTTCATGCTATTCTGTATTCTGATTGGGTTTCTCCAACATGGCAGTAAAAAACAATATTTGACTTATAAGAATTATAGATATTGTTTTTCATTCAACTCTAATTTTAACACCATGTTTTTGAGAGGGGTTTTCCAAAAAATGGAAACCCTTTTTGAAAAGCTCTGCATCATGACAAGACAATAGTACTAGTAGTATTCACCTTCCCAAAATCCTGGTTTTACTATGAATATGAGATGCAGTTAGAGACTTGCTGATAAAACCAGGTATTGTAAAACCACCAAAAGCTATGATGGTTTTCTATAAGAACAATTACACTTCAGTGATCTGACATTAGTCCACCAAACTCTAAAAAACTGGAAAGTGAATCTCACTGTTGTGTACAAAAATATTATTACAGGGGTTGAAAAGTTAATGAATGAATCTTAACCAATATAGGCTATTTCTGTATTTTCTCCTGGACATCCCCTTTTAGGCCATACTCTACTATACAAATCAACAGTGGTGATCAGTGTTATACTTTACATATAGCAAAATAGAAATACTTGGCTATTAGGGACACCACATCTATGTTAACTACTATATACCAAAAAAACACTTTGTTTAGACTTTACTGGTACCAGAGAGGGACAACCATACCAAATTTTACAAAGTTACATTTGTATTACAAATCATTAACTTCTTCCCGCCCACGCTATAGCCGAAATACGGCTACAGTGCGGGCCTTAATTGCTGGGAGGGCCGTCCATGGACGTCCTCCTAAGCATGCACTGTCAACGCGGCCTGCTCTGTGATGGCCGAGTCTATGACACTCAGCTGATCACAGGTCGGGGTAAGGGGCCAATCCCCTTCGATCAAAAACATTATGAAATAATATAATCATACATAAAATAAAATGAAACATAAAGAAAATTTACAAAGAAAAATTATTAAGGTTGCTGTATTATAACTTATTTAACAAGAGCCAAAAAAAGTAGGGACTGTAAATGAAAGAAATAATAAAAAAAAAATCTAGATAAAGTAAACCTAAGTAGGTGCATATGGTCTGCCCAAGAGAAAAGAAAACAGGCAATAGAGTAATTCTAATTTGAGTCTATAATTTTCAGTTATTGAATTTAGTTCTTTCTGAGTTTGAGGACTTGTAAATTTGTGGATTTTTTGGAGGAAGGTGGATTAATTAACTTTCAAATTGCCCAGAAAGTTTGTGAGGGTTGCTTTTAAGTACCAGTCTGTACCAGGTGTATCGAAATGGAATCATAAAGTGTATAGTTTTTAAGAGTGAAAGCGTTCGCTCTATAAATATTTTCCATGTTGAAAAGAAACGACTAGTTGGTCCAAAGGATTGGATTATCGTGTCTAGCCTTTCCACACATAAAAGAGCCTTTAGGCCGTTTTTGACTACCGTTATTGTTGACGGTGTAGGTGACATCCAAGTTTTTAGTATTGCTTTACCAGCAGCTAGGAGGAATAACAAGGCCTACTTGGGAATGTTAGGATTGCAAGATGAATCAAGTTTTTCTATATAATCAAATAGGCAAGTTGTCGTGTTTTTGGGAATATGTATTGATGTAATTCCGTTGATGTATCTCAGTATTTGGTCCCAAAACATTGAGATTTTAGGACATTCCCAAAAATGGTGTAGTAAAGTTAGAGATAAGGAACCGCACCAGGAACAAGTGGAGACAGACGGATATGTTTTAGAAAAAAGAAGAAAAAACAGAGGGGCTCCGATGGTGTAGTGCATTTATTTAGAGTAGTAATTTAGGTAAAAAGTGGTCTCTTACATTTAAAATGTTTAAAAACAAGCAAATACAGCAAAAGCGGCGTTCAGAGCGCCTCCTTACTAGACTTCCGGTTACGTCTGTGCTCCGCCACTCCCTACGCCTTACGTCACTGCTCGTGACTTCATCTGGGGACTAGTCCCTCTGTTTTTTCTTCTCCTTTCCCCCACCGGGCCGCTGTGCCCTGGAGATATAGCCTGCATTAGGTGGATAGTTATATCAGTGGTGGAGAGAAATGGAATTACACCTTACCCAGTGGAGAACAATAACCAGGAGGCTAGAGTCACGTAACCAACAGATATTATATTATGATGCTTATTTACCAACATTATTATATTATTATATATGAGAGTTCTGAGAGCCTGTGATTGCACAACTATACATGAAGTTTTACAAGAAGCTTGACCCATCCAGTCATTGCCACATTGAGATACCTTGAAAAGGCAAAACAAACCACCAGGTGTACAACCTATGAGCTTGCACTAGTTTTGCACTTTATCGGAACATTTGATTGATTAGCTCATTATTTTATTTATCTTTGGCTGCTTTATTTATTCACTTATTTATTTATTTATATAGCTTTTTTTGTTGCTTTTTTAGATCCAATACCTCACAGTGTTGTATTCACTATATATATATATATTTTTGTACACTAATTATTTCTATATGTGTGATTAGATTTGAACGCGCAAGATCACTTTTATTTTAACAAAGTATTTTGATATATTTGCTGATAGGAGATCACTCGGCCTAATGCCCCGTACACACGGTCGGATTTTCCGATGGAAAATGTCCGATCGGAGCGTGTTGTCGGAAATTCCGACCGTGTGTGGGCTCCATCGGACATTTTCCATCGGATTTTCCGACACACAAAGTTTGAGAGCAGGCTATAAAATTTTCCGACAACAAAATCCGATCGTGTCAATTCCGACCGTGTGTGGCCTGTTCTGACGCACAAAGTGCCACGCATGCTCAGAAGAAATTCCGACACGGAACAGCTCGGTCTGGTAAAATTAGTGTTCACAATGGATACAGCACTTTCGTCACGCTGCAATGTTAAAAATGGTTTAATACAGCACACTCTCTTCTTCTTTATAATGTGAGAAGAATGAAGTAGTTTTGCTGCTCATATTCACACACACTTCTCACAAACTTCTTTCTTTATTTTTTATTGGGATTACCTTAATATATTTTTATTTGTCACATCTGACATAAATATTTTTTTTTTAAAGCCATTTTTATTTTAGATTTTATGTTTGTATTTTTTCAAAGGCTGATCTTTGTTTAATTTTACTTGTAGTTTTACTCCAGAATATTTTTGTGTGTGTTTTGTGTGTCAAGTTACCACAACACCATTGATATCTTTTATTATTTAATCTCAAGGAGATTGTTTGGTGTTGGTGTCCCTTGTTAATTTCACATTGTATATTTGAAATGTACCTGAATCCTCACACACAAACTGTCCTTTTTGAAGTAAAACACACATAGGCAAGTATAATTCAAACCAAAATTCCTTTATTAAGGGCTCAGAACCAAACAAAGAGGGAGGCAACGCTGGATAAACAGGAGAAATTAGCGAAGCCTTTGACCCCCAGGGCAGACATCAATTCTTGAACATCAAAATTGGTGGCCTGAGGAGTCCATATGTAAGGGAGGGCAGTCTGGTCCAGAAGTCCCAGAGATCCGGAAAGCAGCAGATGACATGTATGTCCCCAGGCTGTGGTACCACAAGAGGCTGCATCTTTTGCCAGACCAGACTGGATCCAGGGTCCTCACTTTCTGGTCTTCCTTCCATGCTTCCTTCCACGCTGTGGCTCTGCTGTTGGAGATGTGGCAGGAGGAGGAGGCAGGAGGAGGAGAGGACCTGGAGGAGGAGGAGGACTAGTAGGACCTGGAGGAGAAGGAGGAGGAGGAGGAGGACCTGGAGGAGGAGGACCATGTGTGAGGTCACAAAGGTGGGTATCAGATGTTATTTGGGCCCTCAACCCCTTATTGAGAGCCTCCAACATTAAGGACTCACACATGAGTTGTTGGCCCTCCTCCATCCGCTGCTCCATGGTGTGTGGTGCTCCCAGGGCCTCTGTAGCCTTCCAAAAGAGGCCTATGGCAGCCTCCTCTAGGGGACTCCTCCTCCTGCCACTTTCTCTTTCCTGGTGTAGGGGAGGGACCTGCATATCAGCCAGCCTGCTCGGCCTGGCCACCTCCTGGCTGAGATTTCCCTGTGTATGAAAAAGGGACATGGTTTTAGTTTTTGCATCATCAGTCACAATCATAAATTCCTACTCCAAACTAACATCTAGTTAACATCATTGACTGGACAACCTGAAATATTTAGAGGAATGCTATACCTGACTCAATCTGGGCTCCTCCACATGTTGTTGCCTGGAAGGCCCAGGTTGGGCGTCAGAAGCCTCAGCCGGGGGGAAGGAAGCGTGAAAGGAAGACTGGAGAGTGATGACCTGGGTTCAGTCTGGCCTGCCAGAAAATGCAGCCTGTCATAGTACCACATCCTCGGGACATAGATGTCATCTGCTGCTCCGGATCTCTGCGAATCCAGGACTTTCTGGCGCTCCCTTACATATGTGCTCCTCAGGCCACCAATTAGGATCTTCAAATATGTGATGTCTGCCGTGGGTATCAGCGCTACCTTCCTCTTTGTTTGGTTGCTGTAATGTGGGTGGTTGATCTCCCACAGACAAGGCAGCTCCCTGAATATGTCAATAAATATTGCCATGAAGTCAGTATCTTTAAAGATATCCATTTTCACTGCAAGACACAACACAAGACAAACCCTAATGTCAGGCCAAACTCTCCTAATCTTGTTACAATATAGGCCTCAATCTAGAAGCAGTATAGGCACAAGTATGTCTCTTACCTTCGTTCTTACGATCGGCGCCTCCAATGCTCCTTCCTCCGCTCACAGATCATACGTAATACGCACGCGTGGTACGCTTTATACACACTGCGCATGTGTGTAACTCTGCCCGCCCCTGACGTTCTTTCTAGTCTCTTCCCCGCCCCTTTTCGTTCTGCACAGTGGGGGAAGAGCACATGGCGGATACACAGCAGGTGCATGCTAATTACAGGAACGAGGAGGAGGAGGAGGAAAGCCCGGATCCGGACACGTCCTGATCCAGAAGGTGATTTAAGGCCTCAAATATGTCCTTTGGGGAGATGTTGGAGATGGTGGACATCCTGAAGAAGGCCGACTATGATGGGAAGTATGGACCTTACCCCAACCCCAATGTCAGAAAGGCCAAGATCATGGCGAAAGTAGTCAAGAGTCTGCACCGGAATTTTGGGGTACGACGATCGAAAGATCAGCTCAGGAAACGGTGGTCGGACCTCAAATTACGAGAACATGAGCAGTACAGAAAGATCCAGGGAGTGCTGCAAAAAAGTAAGTAGTTCTGCTGTGTTCCTATTCTTTATGTTTATTACGTTCGTGCTGCTCCATGTGCTTTTCTTAAAAGTGTACATTTTAAAATGTCAACTTTCATGTTCATGGGCACATTATTCGTTCGTATCAAACATTTTTCTTTCGGACTATAAAACACCATTGTTTTGGCCATATGCATTTGGCCACATTTTTTTCGCCCTACTAGTATGAAACTAATTTGGTGGTGTAGATGGCTTTGTTACTAGAATGAAATGCAAACTAGATTCTGTGTAAGGAGAGGACACTCAGCAGCTGTTTTCACATCTGGACACTGGAGCACTAGTGTGGGACACAAGAACCCCATTTTTCTTAGGGGACCCACACAGGTGCTCCAGTGTATAATATAGGGGGGTCTCCATCTGTGAAGCTTGTACAAAACACGTAAAGTATTGCAGCTTGACAAAGGACACTGAAAATGCTACATCTTGGAACTCTGCTAAAATTGACAATTGTACCCCACTTTCAAGCAATGTTTCCTATTTATAGTTCTGCCATCAAATATCTGTGTGCTAAGTACAGCATTTTACATAGGGGATAAAAGACTCGGAGGACACCCCTCATCCGAGGAGACCAGAGCCCCCCCCTCTGGAAGAAGGGGAAATACCCCCAACCCAAGAAGGGCAGGAGGAAGAAGACGTGGTGGAAATTGTCACCACAGCAGGTGAGTGTCTGTGACCACAGGCTCAGGTAAGAGATGGATGCTGGCATATTTTTCATACCTGTTTTGTTTTGCTCTCTTTTTAGGTGATCGTGATGTTGTGGATCCAGATCCTTTCACATCAGAAAGTGCCCAGATCCTGATCGGGGAGATCATGGGGTGTAATTTACAATTGGAAAACCTCAAGAAAAACATCAATGATGTTATCCAAAAAAATAAGAACATCATTGATGTTTTGGGGCGAATTTAAAACCCCTCAAAATCACTTTCTTCTTTTGTGTTCTACAAATTTTAAAATGTTTTAGCGATTTTTCTAAAAGCTAAATTTGGAGGATGCACACAGTGTGCCAACATGTGCTATCTGCCATCACGGGAGATCAATGGACGTGTTTTGGGGGTGCAACGCCTTCCTCAATAATAAAGTAGCTGAGAGGAAGGGGTTTCTCCCCCAAAACACGTCCCTTGATCCCCCGTGATGGCAGCTAGCACATGTTGACATTCGTAAATTGGTGTGCATCCAAATGTGGCTTTTCCTGGGGTGACTTTACCCCATCTGAACGCAATATCAAACACAGTTTCTAAATACACATGTCTGATATTGCCTTCAAGTTCTACCAAATGTGAACTTTGTAAGTTCCAAGATTTGTGTCTTTCTTGTTAGTTTTACACATGCCTGTTTTATCTTAAATGGACATTTCTATTTATGATAATGCAACCCCAAAAATTGTTATACAACAAACATGTTGGTTTGTTTTAAAAACCTTTTCTAAATGCACATGTGATTGTGCAGGTATTAAAATGATTGTCAATGAAGAATGTGTGGATTATTGTGTCAACGCTAAAACACTTTGGTGGTGATGTAATTGGTGTTTTCTGTGAAAATGGGGGTTATTTTCTAAGGGCAAATCCTTTTCTACTACAAGTGCAGTTTCAGTGCAGTTGCAAGTGCACTTGTAGTGCAAAGTGTCTTTGCCTTTAGTAAATAACACCCAACAGTGCTTTGTATAAGGTTACGCAAACACGCCATTTTCAGGGCTCCCCACATTTCTGACAGGGTCAGGTAAAACAAACACAAGCAGGAAATGTCACCAAAGATTTGTTTTTTTAAAATTTTATTTGATAAAGGCTTCACAAATTGTCTGGCATATTGATGGCCCCCCTACACGCAAAGAACTCAAGGTATCTTAACCAGACATCCCGGGCACTCAGGGAGGGCAAGCCAGGACGGCCACTTTCCACCGCCGTCAGGGTTGGTTCATTGATCATTCTGGCCTCAGGCCCAACTGAGCCAGCATAGTTGGCAGAATGTTTGCGTAAAAAGTTATGGAGAACACAGCACGCCAGGATTAGATGATTAAGTTTATACTCCGCCATATGGATGGGTGTCAGAAATAGGCAGAACTGGCTGGCCATGATTCCAAATGTGTTCTCCACCACTCTTCTGGCTCTGGCCAGCCGGTAATTAAAAACCCTCTGTTCCGGGGTGAGGGTCCTCATCGAGAATGGCCGCATAAGATGGTCCCCCAGCGCAAAGGCTTCATCTGCAACGAAGACGAATGGGAGTCCTTCCACATTGTCTTCTGGAGGTGGCAAGTCCAAGCTGCCATTCTGGAGACGCCTGTAAAACTCTGTCTGGGCAATGACTCCACCATCGGACATCCGGCCATTCTTTCCCACGTCCACATACAGGAACTCATAAGTAGCCGACACTACCGCCAACATCACAATACTATTGAACCCCTTGTAGTTGTAATAGTACTACCCCGAGTTGGGTGGTGGGATGATGTGGACGTGTTTCCCATCAATTGCCCCTCCGCAGTTAGGAAAGTCCCACCGCTGGGCAAAGTGGGAGGCCACAGTCTGCCATTCCTGTGGCGTGGAAAGAAACTGTTGAGGAAAAAAAAACATTATTATTTTTGCACATAACCATGGAAAGCAGATTATAGACACAAAACATTCTTGGCCAACATCCAGATCACATTTATTAAGGGGAATTTTACAACACCAAAGTATAAGGTACACCTATCATATTTCCCCTCGCACCCCCTCTCATGGGCCATTTCTAACATTATAGGGGGGGGGGGATCTTGGACAGGTAACCCTCTTCACTTCATTGAGAGATGAATGCCTAAATACAGGGTATTACTTGGAACAGCCCCTCCTTAGTTACACTATTGGCAGCCCACTGGACAGGTAAGAAGTGTCATAATACAAAGATATAAATACACATTGTACACATTAGAGCACATTTTGACATTCTGCTATTACCTATCAAGATAATAATAGGATAGAAAAACTTTAAACAGTACCATTTGAAAGTATACAGGCAGGCCCTTGCACTACATGCTTTGGGGAATTCATCCATACATCTGACCACAAAAGAGGTGGGTATAGTGTGTATGGGTTTGGCAAAGTCAGCAGATAGATGATTGAGGATAGTTAGAGAATTGGAATCAGCTGACTTAGCAGTTGGGGGGAGGGAAGGTTAATAAAAATGATTTGGGGACACTAAAAAACAAAGCCTCTGGCCTTCTGCCTGAATTTAAAGCACAAATCACATTTCTAAACATTTTAGGGGGTTTTTGGGGTAAAGCACTACTATGGAGCTGACAAAATACATTGTTAAGTGACTACATGAGGTGAATATAGGGGCAGGAGACCATGCTGGGAAGGTTAGTGAAGGTCTTTCCCCTTCTTGGATATTAGTTTTATATATGCTTGATATCCAGTAGAAAGGTATGGCCCTCCTTCCCATATTGGTTTATAAACCCTCGTTAGTGTGTCTGTTATAGATTTTTGAGAGATTATAAACATTCAGCCATTTATCCATCAGGGCCAGGGGACTTTTATTTGTTAGGCTTTTTAAAGTGGTTGTTACTTCTTCGGTAGTTATGGGTGCATTTAAAATTTCTATTTGGTCGTTGGACAATTTCAGAAGTTGTAATTTCCCTAAAAAGGATGTAGTGAGAATCGTGTTGATTTCTGTAGTAGATGTGGTGAGGGTTTTTTAAGTACATAATGTGTGTTGGCTTGTATGGCCCCTTGCATAGTTTAGCCAATAATTTACCAGCTTTGTTCCCATACTTATGATAACATAAAGTGGTGAAGGATGATATAATGTGCTCTTGCTGTTCGGCCCATAGGTCGAATTGTCTTTTCAGTTTGTGACATTTTTGTCTATTTTTAGGGTTGTATTGTCGAGTTAAATTGGCTTGAGCTTGTCTTAACGTACTGCTTGTCTTAACGTATTGCTTGCCTGGCGATATTGTTCCATGTCTTTTAAATTGTGAGACATAGGCTATGATTTTCCCTCTCAGGAAAGCTTTTCCATCTTCCCAGTATAAATTTGGATTTATTATATGTCCTGAGTTGGTCAGTTCATATTCTGCAAAAATACTCATTGTTTGACAGATATGAAGGAAATCTCCAAATGTTGGCATTACCTTAATATTGTTTTCAACATTTTTTACAAATAAATATGTGAAAAGTGTGGCGTGTAATTGTATTCAGCCCCCCTGAGTCAATACTTTGTAGAACCACCTTTCGCTCCAATTACAGCTGAAAGTCTTTTTGGGGATGTCTCTACCAGCTTTGCACATCTAGAGAGTGACATTGTTGCCCATTCTTCTTTGCAAAATAGCTCAAGCTCTGTCAGATTGGATGGAGAGCATCTGTGAACAGCAATTTTCAAGTCTTGCCACAGATTCTCAATTGGATTTAGGTCTGGACTTTCACTGGGCCATTCTAACACATGAATATGCTTTGATCTAAACCATTACATTGTAGCTCTGGCTCTATGTTTAGGGTCATTGTCCTGCTGCAAGGTGAAACTCTGCCACAGTCTCACGTCTTTTGCAGGCTCTAACAGCTTTTCTTCTAAGATTGCCCTGTATTTGGCTCCATCCATCTTCCCATCAACTCTGACCAGCTTCCATGCCCCTGCTGAAGAAAAGCATCCCCACAACATGATACTGCCACCACCATGTTTCACGGTGAGGATGGTGTGTTCAGGGTGATGTGCAGTATTAAACAAAAGTAAATCTGTCTCTCTCACTTTAAATTATGTAACTTTACTGCTGCAAACACTGATTAGTGAATCCGTGACTAAAAAAATGTACAATGAGTGATAGAGTGATGCTGTTGCGATGTTAAGTAACAATGTATCAAAGGAACAAGTGAAATATGTGTATGAATATATGAATAACTGTCCAGTAGCATATAATCAAAAAAAGAAAAAATATTGGTAAAAATAAACAAGTGCAAAGTAACCACACTTGGGCCCAATGGGGATGTGCAGTAGTGAAATAAATATATAACACAATGTAGTCCAAATAAAGACACAGCAGTGTCAAATATGGTGACAGTGGGTGATCTTTCAATGAATAGGTGACTGGTGTCTAATCCTTGTAGTGATTCATGACATCTCAGTGCTCTCTAGCAGCTCACCTCACTGCTGTAAGGTAACAGTATTTAGATACAAAATCCTTGCTCTAGGGGTCCATATGTCTCCATCTCTTAGGGGGTCTTAGGATCAGGGAAACTTCCTCTCTGGGTACCCAGTACTCTTCTCGTTATCTCCTCAGTATTGGGATATAAAAATGAATCTCCAATGGAGTAGTAGTTTGTAAAATGGGGGGTTTATTAAAAAACAGCTAGATATTTACTCACATTATAAACAGTAGACACAAACAGTAATCCACGAGTGCTGAGCGTCCTCCTGTGTCACTTCTGATATGCCCGTTGCCCAATCCCGATGCGTATCCTCACACCATGTGACTTCATCAGGAGAAACATGATCCTCTGATGAAGTCACCTGGTGTGATATTTATTTCACTACTGCATATCCCCATTGGGCACGAGTGTGTTGACTTTGCACTTGTTTATTTTTAGCAATATTGTTTCTTTAGTTGATTATATGCTATTGGACGGTTATGCATATATTCATACACTTATTTCAGTTGTTTCTTTGATGCATTTTTACTAGATAGCACAACATCATCACTCTATCACTCGATGTGCAGTGTTAGTTTTCCGCCACACATAGAGTTTTGCTTTTAGGCCAAAAAGTTACATTTTGGTCTCATCTGACCAGAGCACTTTCTTTCACATGTTTGCTGTGTCCCTCACATGGCTTCTTGCAAATTGCAAATGGGACTTCTTATGGCTTTTTTCAGCAATGGCTTTCTTCTTGCCACTCTTCCAAAAAGGCCAGATTTGTGGAGTGCACGACTAATAGTTGTCCTGTGGGCAGTTTCTCCCACCTGAGCTGTGGATCTCTGCAGCTCCTCCAGAGTTACCATGGGCCTCTTGGCTGCTTCTCTGATTAATGCTCCCCTTGCCCGGCCTGTCAGTTTAGGTGGACGGCCATGCCTTGGTAGGTTTGCAGTTGTGCCATACTCTTTCCATTTTCGGATGATGGATTGAACAGTGCTCCATGAGATGTTCAAAGCTTGGGATATTTTTTTATAACTTAACCTTGCTTTAAACTTCTCCACAACCTTATCCATGACCTTTCTGGTGTGTTCCTTGGCCTTCATGATGCTGTCTGTTCACTAAGGATCTCTAAAAAACCTTTGTGGGCTTCACAGAACAGCTGCATTATACTGCAGTTAAATTACACACATGTGGACTCTATTTACTAATTAAGTGGCTTCTAAAGACAATTGGTTTCACTACATTTTAGGTAGGGGTATCAGCGTAAAGGGGGTTGAATACAAATGCACGTCACACTTTTCAGATATTTATTTTTTAAAAATGTTGAAAACCATTTATCCTTTTCCTTCCACTTTACAATTATGTGCCACTTTGTGTTGGTCTATCACATAAAATCTCAATAAAATACATTTAAGTTTTTGGTTGTATGACAAAATGTGGAAAATTTCAAGGGGTAAGAATACTTTTTCAAGGCACTGTATATGAGAAATTTAGCATGGAGATCAGGGTGTTTGGGATTATTTCCTTTTTGAAGATTTGTCTTCTACCAGGTTCATTATTGAATTAAAATCTCAGCCTACAATGTGCAAATTTTCAGGCACTTTCAATATCCATTCTGTTATTTCTTTTTCGAAAAGTGTTTTTCTGGTGAATTAATAGTGTAAATGTTGATTATGGCTATGTTTCTTGTGGCTATTGATATGTGGATGGTGAGTTTGCGACCTAATTGATTTAAGTTTGTAAGGTAATTTTTTATGTAAAAGAATGGCCACTCCAGCGTTCCAATCTATTGCTGAAGATCCTATGACCTCCCCTACCCACAATTTAAGTAAACGCTGAATGTCTTCATCTGCCAGAGTAACGCAATATCTGAATGAATTTGCTTTAAGTGGCATGGCATTTTCATTCTTGTGTTAGGTGATATGAGCCCTTTTTCATTCCATGATTTTAGTTTCATGAAAGGATTAGTTAGGTGTTGTATATATGTAGAAGGGTTTTGTAACTGCTTTTGGGCCTTTATTAACTGAATACATTTTTATTTCCCCCTTAAGATAGGTGGTTGATTTGGTGATTTTGTGTTCCGTTAGGCGAAACCAAACAAAAGTTATTTTATCATAACCAAAACAACAGAACAGTAAATAAAATTGTACCGTAAACCAGTAGGTACTTCACTTTTTTCCTGCAAGGAATAAGCCATTTTTCAGATCTTAACATCCATTTGAGCACTTGGCTGTGAAATGAAACATATAATCGAGAGCAGGCACACAATTGTATAACAAACAGCTTATAAAATATAGTGTATGACTATATAACTATAGTTTTGATGTAGAGAGTTTTTCACACTTCGATAACCATATAGATTCGGCAGGGTTATAGTATATAGAAAGTATTCTTTATATTTCTTTTTTTAAGGTAATGGTAAGAGCCAATACTCTGGTATCTTTGAAGGAGGACGGACAAGCCCGCCGTCAGACCAATCAGCAGGATCTACGACGTCCTGATTGACCCGCAGAACAGAAACGTTTAAAGGGGTTTTTTCTTGGGCTGCGTTGCTCCTTTGGAGACCGTTTTTTGGGGGAGTTAAAAGAGCATCCTCTGCTTCCCTGATTGTTAGAAGGGCTTGAAGGGATGGACTTCAAAAATTCTATAAAATCCTCAGCTTCAGATGGGGATTTGAAGGAAAGATTTTCTTCCGAGGGATTTTGAAGGTATAAAGTTGCTGGAATGTAAATTTTATACTCTTCTGGAATAGCAACGTACAGTTGGGAGGAAATGCTTTGCAATGTTGTGTGACTTCCACTGAATAGTCGACAAAGATTAGTAATTTGTGTCCATCTAAGGATAGCAATTTAGTGTTTCTATAGCTTTGAAGGATTGCTATCTTGTCAGTGTAGTTTAGGAAGCGCACAATGACTGGTCTTGGAGATGTGCATCCTTCCTGTTGTATCTCCACTCTATGGGCTTAATCAGCTATGCATGTGTTAGTAATTCCTAAAACTTCTGAAATTTGTTTGGAGCATATGTTCATGAGAGAATTAGGTATATATTAGGAAGTCCAATAATTTTTAAGTTATTTAGTCTGTATCAGTTTTCTAAGTCTTCTACGATCTATGTCATTTTTGGAGTTCGCTATGCTGGGAGATTAATTGTGAGGCTTCCTGTAATTCATCTTCTAGTTCAGAAATCTGCTCCTCGATCTGTGTTAATCATTGTGAATGCTCCTGTATTTCTTTGTGGAATTGCTCTAATCCATGTGCTGCTGCTTTATCAACTGCCTCTGTGATTTTTGATGTAATCAGTTCCACTACTGCTTGAGCAATCTTTGTATAATCAACGTTCTCACCTGAGTTGTGAGTGGGAGGGGCAGGGGGAGAGTGAGAGGGAGATTGTGCAGCTGTGTGCTCTGTGTCCCTGTGCAGCAGCGCAGTGACCATCTTCATGCCCGTGTCAGCTGTTGTGTCCTGGAGTCTCGATGGAAGGGAATGAGAGCGGGCACAGGATCAGGCTCTGAAACACTGCATGGGACTGGTAGTGTCACCGGGTAGCTGAGCGGGCATGTGCCGTATCGCTGTGGCTTGTAAGGACCATTGTACAGCCGGGCTCTGTGGGAGGTAAGCAGATCACCTCCAACCCATGCGGCGCCAGAACCAGAAGTCCGTCATTTTCTTTTTTTTTAAATAATGATAATTGAGTGTACAGTTTAATTTTGACATATGTAGGAATGCACTGTACATTCATGACAACACAGGTTTCAACATCTCAAATAACAACCCTTTAAACATGTGTTTTACACACATCAATACCATGCAACAGCTCAAAACTTTTAAATTGTTCTTCTAGTAAAACTAGTAAAGATATTAGTATTACATTCTTCTATTTACTTAGAGTACCTAAAGTTTAAAGCGTATCTAAACCAAATCACTACAATCTTATATTTACTTTAACTTGTTAATGCAATTTCAAAAGTCATCTTCAGTATTTTTAAATATGCAGCTTCCATTAAAATAGCACCTGGTGATCCTGTAATAAAGGTCTTTGTTCAGGCCCTTCCTGTCCTGCCCCCTGTCCTCTGTCCCTTTCTGCCAGTTGGGATTCTGTGTTGTCACCCTTTTAAACATTGCAAAATGTTATGCAGGTACACCAAATGCAGGCATGGTCCATGTTGTCACAATCAGGAAGCCCCCCCTGATAAATGCCATGCAGCCATCACTGGAGCGTATGCAGGTAGACAGGAAAAGGCCAATGAGTCTACAGGAGATCTGCAGCACTAAGCTGTAATAAAGGACTAATAAATATCATCAGTCACATCAACAAATTTCACTTAGTTAGAATTCACATCTACGTTAAGGAAAAGGGCTGCCAGGCAACTAACAAGTAAACCTACAGAACATTCAGGACAAAATTGAATAAATAACAATATTTAACAGCTGCTAAAACACATGAGAAGATGCAGGCCACCAATCACTTAGATAACAATGGGCTCCATTCACTAAAGCATATTACATGCATTATTTAGGTGTCAGGACAGAGTTTCCCTAAATATTGCATGCGATCCTGAAACTATGAATTCACTATGCCGTTTTGCAGTATTTACCACAAAATGTTGAAAACGTTTGGTAAATACTACATGAAAAGGCATTGAACTCAATTCACAGAAGGAAATAAAAAATTATTTGAATGCAGTTAGGTAGTGGTCTAGACATGCAGCATTCAAGGAATGTAAATGTAATACCCTCCTAGGTAGGAGCTAGAAGAGAGTAAAGTTTTTGGTGTTTCTGCTTACCAGGAAGATGGTCAGGTAAAACTAAAGCCTCGTACACACAATCGCACAGTCACACAAATGTTGGCCAACAATTACGAATGTAGTGATGTACAAGACGTACGACGAGCTGATAAAAAGGAAGTTCAATAGTCGTGCACCACCCTTTGGGCTCTTTCTGCTAGTCTTGTGTTTATCTCGTGTTAGTAGAAGTTTGGTGAGTGCAATTCTCTCTTTTCAGCCTCATGCTTTTCAGTTCGTTTCTGCTTTTCAGGCTGTGCTTGTCGATTCATATCTGTTCTTCAGTGTGTGCTTGTCAGTTCGTTTCTGTCTTTCAGTGCATTCTATTGATAGTTCGCTTCTGATTTTCAGTGCGTGCTTGTCCAGTCGTTTCTGATTTTCAGGTCGTGCTTGTCAGGTCCTTTCTGATTTTAAGTGCGTTCTGTCAGTTCGTTCTGAGCAGCCGTTCGTTAACTAGCCATGTTGCATTCTCATCGGAGAGATTGTGCTGTTGTTGGGCTTGGTGTTATTGCTTTGACTCAAGTCCAGTCCATGAACAGGGGGAGGAGGAGTTCTTGGACCAATAATTGGTTACTTAATCGTGACCAATTCTGTCATATGCCTTTGCTACGGGAGCTCCAGGACAATAATCCTGATGATTTCAGGAATTATCTCTGGATGACGGACCCCATTTTTCACCATCTATTGGCTTTGCTGACCCCTTATATTACGAAGCAGGACACCTGCATGCGGCAAACCATCTCTCCTGAGCAAAGGCTCGTCGCCACCTTGCTGTACTTGGTGATGGGGAGAAGTATCCAGGACCTAAAGTTCACGACTGGGATCCCCCCCCCAGGCTCTGGGAATCATTATTCCAGAGACCTGTTTTGCCATGATTAAAGTCCTGCAGAAGGACTAAATTAGGGTAAGTTTTATCCTTTAACATCACATACTATGTATTTAATGTTTGCTAATGTATTGTATTCATTTCATCATTACATAATTACCATGATTGTAATATGCTGTGAATGTCCTCTTTGTCCTCATGCATACTGTGAGCTTTTAATGCTCCTTTTTTGTCCTTCATGCATATTTGCCTTCACTAACCTCCCCAGCATGCTATCCTGGGCCCATACACACCTAGCCTAGTCATTTAACAATGTATTTTGTCAGCTCCATTGTAGTGCTTGCCCTAAACACCCCCTAAAATGTGTCCAAATGTTATTGCTGTCCTTAAATTCAGGCAGAGTGCAAGAGGCTTTTATTGGGGGGCCCAAACTCATTTGGAACCCTCCCCCCCCAACCGCTAAGTCAGCCGATAACAATACTCTATCTGCCTACTTTGCCAAGCCCATACACACTATACCTACCTCTTTTGTGTTTATATTTATGGATGAATTCACCAAAGCATGTAGTGCAAGTGCCTGCCTAAATACTTTCAAATGATACTATTTAAAGTTTAGTTCTCCTAATATCTTGATAGGTAATTGCAGAATGTAAAAATGTGCTTAAATTTGGACAGTGTGTATTCATATTTTGGGATTATGACACTTCTTACCTGTCCAGCGGGCTACCAATAGTGTAAAGTAAGGAGGGGCTGGCCAAAGTAACAAACATTATTTAGGCATTCAGCTCTCAATGAAGTGGAGAGGGTTACCTATTCAAAACATCTACCCACCCCCCACCATAAAATTTTTCCAATGGGCCACCAGAGGGGGCGAGGAATCTGATAAGTTGACCTTATACTTTATTCTTTAAATACTCATTTCAATAAATGTTATACTTATATTGGTCAAGAATCTTTGTGTCTAATCTGCTTGCAATGTTATGTGCAAAAGTAGTAATTTTTTTTTCTTGTTTGACTCAAGTTTCCTTCCAACCCACAGGAATGGCAGACTGTGGCTTCCCAGTTTCTCCACAGGTGGAACTTTCCCAATTGTGGTGATGCTATCAATGGAAAACACGTCAGGATCATCCCACCACCCAACTCGGGGTCGTACTACTTTAA
Organism: Lithobates clamitans; assembly: GCA_037952925.1. Classification (NCBI taxonomy): domain Eukaryota; kingdom Metazoa; phylum Chordata; class Amphibia; order Anura; family Ranidae; genus Lithobates; species Lithobates clamitans. Next base: position 15,458,845 of record JBBGZY010000239.1, on the reverse strand, counting down.
TTATAAGGGGTTCAGTAGTATAGTGATGTTGGCGGTGGTGACGGCCAGTTATGAATTCATCTACCTGGACATAGGGAAGAACGGCCGTTACTCGGATGGAGGAGTTATCGCCCAGACAGAGTTTTACCGGCGTCTCCAAAATGGCACCTGTTGGGGTTGCTACCTCCGGAGGATAATGTTGCGGGCCTCAATTTTGTGTTTGTGGCGGATGAGGCCTTTGCTCTGGGGGAACATCTGATGAGGCTGTTTCCCATGAGGAACATGAGCCCAGAGCAGAGGGTTTTTAATTACCAGCTGGCCCGTGCTGGTGGTTGAGAATGCCTTTGGCATAATGGCCAGCCAGTTCAGGCTTTTCCTTACATCAATCAACCTGGCCGAATACAAATTTAATCACATTGTGTTGAGCTGCTGCATTCTGCACAACTACCTTCACAAGAATGCAGCCAGCTATCTGGCCTCAGTTGCGACTGAGGCCGACTTTTCAGCAGAACCTACATCAATGACAGTGCTTAAAAGTGGCCGTCCTGGCTTGCCCCCCCAAAGCGCCCGCAGGCAAAACTATGTTGAAACTATGTCGATTACTAAGTGGGTAGGGGGGCAATTGATTTACAAGCAAATCTTACAGATGTTGAATTTTTTTTTTTTTTTAAACTAAAATCATATTTCATTTGAATTACTGTTTGTGTTTCTTATCTGTCTCCTAGGTTCTCAAATGGCCTTTCAATTTAGGCCATTTTCTTCAATAGTGCAAACATAACTTATTTGATACATGAGGTGACAATCTCTTCTTCAGCTAACTATTATGCTGTGCCGTGGTTCTGATACACACACACACACAATGTCATTGTTGTTAATGTATGTAATGCCAGTGCACTTGTAGTGTAAAGTGGATTTGCCTTTAGTAAATAACCCCCATTGTCACTGTAACTACACCAACTTAAAAAATAAACTGGTATTGAGCACTGAAATAAGAAGCCACACATTGTTGAGTATAAAACATTTTACTCCAAGCACATTCCCATCTTGGTGTATAACATGTATGTTTGACATAAATTTGCCTTTTTTGGGGCTAAACAGGCATGTTTAAAAAAATAACATACACATCCCCAACTCAGGAACTTACAAAGTTAGACTTTGATAAAGTGAAGGCCATATACGACATTAGTATGTAAAAACTGTGTTTATTTTTCCTTCATCAGATGAGGTGATCTCACCCCTTTAAAAAACTAATTTTGAAGATGCACACAAATTGGGACTCAACATTTGGATTTCCCTCATTATTCCATGCCTAAAATGTGTGTATTTTCCCTACAACTATTTTGCTAAAGCCACAAAACACACAGTGTGTCAACATGTGCTATCTCCCATCATGGGATATCAATGTACGCGTTTTGTGGATGCAACCCCTTCCTCCAAACCAAAGTAGGTGAGAGGAAGGGGTTGCACCCCTGAAACACATCCATTGATCCCCCATGATGGGAGCTAGCACATGTTGACACACTGGGGCTTATTTCAGAAAGGACAATCCACTTTGCCCTGCAAGTGCATTTGCATTGCACTTGTAGGGCAAAGTGGTTTTGCCTTTTTAAAATAAGCCCCAATGTGTCAACATGTGCTAGCTCCCATCATGGGGGATCAATGGACATGTTTCGGAGTAAAACCCCTTCCTCTCACCTACTTTAGTTTGGAGGAAGGGGTTGCACCCACAAAACGTGTACATTGATATCCCATGATGGGAGATAGCACATGTTGACACACTATGTGCATCTTCAAAATTTGGCTTTGCAATTCATTTAAAACTGTAAAAACATGGACAACATAACGAAAACTTTAAAACATTTTTTGGTTTAGATTTTGCCTAAAATATCGATGTTGCTCAGTCTTTTTTGAATATCATGGATGTTTTGTTTCATCTTTTCCAAATCACGATTGCACACCATGATCTCACTGATCAGTATTTGTGCACTTGCACTGCTGAAGTGAGTTTCTTCTTCCACAACATCCACATCACCTAAAAATAAAAAAACACACCATGTATTATAAATATGCAGGCATCCATCTAATACCTGAAGCTGTGGTCTCAGACACTGAGCTGTTGTCGTCACAATTTCTACCACTTCACCCAGCACTTCCTGAACCTCTGCATCCACATGTTCATGGTGTGTGGTGAGTTTCCATTCTTCATTCGGTGTGGGGTTACTGGTGTCCTCAGATGTCCCTATTCTTTTCTCTTTTATATGAATACAAAAAAGTTATACTTAGCAGACAGATATGTTAGGCTAGAAATAGTAATATGAAACATTACTTGGAAGTGTCGTCCAATTGTCTGTTTTGGCAGAGTTCCAAGCTGAAGACATGATTTTTTCACTTTCAAAAGCTGGAATACTACCTGTTTTGTGCAACTTTCACACATAGAGAGACCCCTAGTATCCACTGGAGCACCTGCGTGGGACACCATAACAAGGTTGTTATGGTCTCCAAACCTAGTGCTCCTGCGTCCAGATGTGTAAACAGCTGCTGAGTGTCCTCTCCTGACACTGAATAAAGTTGTCATTTCATTATAGTTTGAAACACATCTAGACAACAATGTAATAAACTTATTTTAATCAAAATAGGCATGAACTAATGTAAGTAACCTGCATCTGCCAAAAACGTTGTATTAGTGGTCGAACGAACAGTGTTTAATACGAACGATTCCTGTGTCCACGAACCTCAAACTTGGCATTTTAAACTGTTCAACAGCAAAGAAAAGCACATGGACCAGCACGAAAGCAATAATAGGAACACTCCACAAATACTTACTTTTTTGAAGCACTTTCCCGATCTTTCTATACTGATCTTGCTCCCTCAATTTCAGGTCTGACCAGCGTTTTTTCAATTGCGCCTTGGATCGTCGTACCCCAAAATTCCTGCGCAGACTTCTGACAACTTTAGCCATGATCTTATCCTTTCTCACATTAGGGTTTCTGTGTGGCCCATGATTCCCATCATAGTCTGTTCTCTTTAAGATGTCCACCATCTCCACCATCTCTTCAAAGGACATATTTGAGGCCTTATATCTCCTCCTGGATCTGGAACTGCCTTACTCAGGGCTTTCCTCATTGCTGCTCTCAGCACACACCTGCTGTGTCTCTGCCATGTGCTCTCCCACTGCCCCGAAAGAGAAGAGGTGGAGAATACACTAGAAAGAAGGACAGGGGTGGAGTTTCATGTATGCGCAGTGTATATAAAGCATACCAGGCGGGTGATGTAATGGACGTACATATGATCTGTGAGTGGAGGACGGAGGATCGTTATCGACGATCGATCAAACGAAGGTAAAATTGTAACTTGGGGCATCAGTGGTTAGTGGCCTATACTGCTTATAGATTGAGGCCTATATTGGGACAAGATTATCCCACGGCAGACATCACCTATTTGAAGGCCAAAATTGGTAGCCTGAGGAGCACATATAATAGGGAGCGCAAGAAAGTCCAGGATTCCCTGAGATCCAGAGCAGCAGCAGATGACGTATATGTCCCCAGGCTGTGATACTACAACAGTCTGCGTTTTTTGTCAGATCACACAGAACCCAGGCCATGGCTCCTAACACTTCCTTTAACATCAGCTGAGGCTCCTGAGGTCCAACCTAGGCCTTCCACCCAGGAAGAAGATGTGGAGGAGCCCAGCTTGACCCAGGTATAGCATTGTTGAAGATATTTCTTATCAAAAATTGAATGATGTTAACTAGATGTTATTGATCACCAATTTCTGATTTAACAAACTGGTTTACATATCGATAGACAGTAGTAGCTTTTAATGATTGGGACAAGAATGAAAAATGCTGGGGTCAGAATGATAGTCTTTTCTCTTTGTTAACATTCAATTTGCAACAGTCATGAGCTCAAAAATGTGCAATTTTCATACACAGGAAAGTCTCAGCCAGGAGGAGGCAGTGGCAAGCAGCCTGACCGAATCCCAGGTTCCTCCCCTCCGCCCTCCAACTAAAAGGGACAGGAAGGCAAGGAACCTGGAGGAGACCATGGCTGCTTTCCTAAAACATGCTATTGTGGCAATTAGCACGGTCCCTGATGGCCAGGAGGCATTTGGATGTGTCACAGTAAATACATTAAAACAGATGGAGGAGGCCCAGCACACTATATGCGAGGAGATAATTCTGCAGGCCCTAAACAAGGGGACAAGGGGGAACTCACCCGTCAAACACACCTCTGTGAGCTGGACCACGCTCCTCCACCACCTCCACCAACAACACAGCCACCCCACCCACCACAGCAACATGGAAGGAAGTCTGGAAGGAAGTGTGATGGCCTGGGTTTGGTGTGGTCTGGCAAAAAATGCAGGCTGTTGTAAGACCACAGCCTCGGGACATATATGTCATCTGCTGCTGCTCCCGGTCTCTTTGAGTCCTGGACCATATTGTGCTCCCTATTAAATGAACTTCTCAGGTTACCAATTTTGACAGTCAAATAATTGATGTCTGCCCTGGGGTACAAAGGCTTCACCAATTTCAACTGTTTCTCCATCGTTGCCTTCCTCTTTATTTTGATATGACCTTGTGCTCCCTATTCAATTTAAAAATTTTGTTTTGAAAAATACTTGACTATGTGTTTTACTTCAAAAAGGACAGTTTGTTTGTGAGTAGGCAGGTACATTTCAAAAATACAATGTCAAATTAACAAGGGACACCAACATAGTTGTTTGTATCTATGAGGTTATAAAATACAAGATAATAATGGTGTTGTGGTAACTTGACACACAAAACTAAAAAAAAAAGTTATTCTGGAGATCACTAGAAAAAAAATATGTTGGTCAGAACCATGTGAATATCAGCAGCAAAGCAGCTTCATTATTATACCATTATAAACAAGAAGAGAATGCGCTGCATTGAGAGATTTCATAATTTGCGTCACAAATGTGATATCTTCATTACGAACGCTAGTTTTACAAGCACGAGCGCTTCCGGCTCATCCTTGCTTCCGAGCATTTGTGTTTGTACTTTGGACTTTTGTACGACGGATTTGTGTACACACGATTGGAAAGTCTGACAAAAAACATTTGTTGGTGGAAAATTTGAGAACATGCTAGCCAACATTTGTTGGTGGAAAGTCCGATGGAGCATACACATGGTCGGACTTTCTGCCAACAAGCTCACATCCAACATTTCCTGTTGGAAAATCCGATTGTGTGTACGCGGCATTAGAGTGCTCTCTGCCTACCAGGGAGCAGAATCCTATTGGTTAGGGATGCTCATTGTGCTCAGGTGCAGCTCAGCTTGTTCTGACTGTCCCTCACTGGTCCAATAGAGAGGCATATTGGATAGTGGGAGGGGACCTGACAAGTGAGTGCACAGGCTTTGTTACAGCCCTCGCAATTGGCAGAGGAAAAGCACTGCATTGTTGGGATACTGTATATAAAGCCAGAGTACATGTGCTCCGGGTTAGTTGAGCGGGGGAACAGAGTCCAGGAGGGAGGGGTGCCTGCCTTTTCCTCCGCGGAAGAGGCTGTGCGGCCATGGGTGGTTAACCTAGGGGCCTAGAGAGAGAGACAAGCTGAACCCAGAGGTCTTGCAGAGCTGACTGGAAGGGAGACACCAGGAAGGATCTGATTCTGCATACTCTGAGTACAGATCTGTGTCTTTGGTGCCTGTCGAGTGAGGGCCGCTCCCTTCAGCTAGAAGAGTCAGTGGAAGGGTGTCAGTAAAGGTGATGCTAGAGAGTGTCCTGAAGATAATGTAGTGCATCAAGTCTGCTGCTAGTGAGAGCAAGAAGACTTAATTCCACCATACATGTGGCTGTATGGTTAAAGCAGTGTGACTGCTTCTGCTAATAATCCGGAGAGGTCAAGTCAGAGTTGTCCTTACTCTTTGTGAATAGTTCCAGTTGGAGTATCCCACTCATCCCCTCTCCCATCCAAGTTCCAAAATAAAATACAAAAACACAAATACCCTGGACTGGTCATTGAGTAACGAGCAAGTGGGAGAAGGGTGGAACAAAGTGGGAACCCTTAGCAACTAAGAGGGAACCCTCAGCACCAAAGTGGGAACCCCTAGCAGCCAAGTGGAAACCCTCAGCAACCAAGTGGGAATCCTCAGCAACCAAGTGAAAACTGTTAGCAACCAGCTGCAGGTAACCATATAGGGGCCTAAGAAGTCCACACTCAGCAAGTGACATACATAAAAATATACATAAATACATAAGAATATAATAGCCAATTTTGAGTAGTCTCTACCTTTTTGGATCAGTTCTCTCAACCTTAGTGCATAGAAACCTATTAGAAATATGGAAATCATTGGGGTTGATATTTTTTGGAAAAAGCGGAGGTAGATTACAACACCTGTCAGGTATTTAATGTTTACCATTGTCATTAAAAGTGAAAGTAAAATAAATTACCAAATTTTGGTTTGTCCCCATAACAGTAATAGAGGGGACTCTTCCAATGGGAACACAGATGGCAAAAATAAAAATAAAAAACTGACAGGGGTTATAACCCTCTCTTACTCTATCCAAAATGAAAAAAATGTTTTACTTTAAGGCAAATAGACTGTAAAATTTGCAAATTGCTCCAGAGCTTAGTACATGAGGTAAAGCTTCACTTTACAAAGAATACCCAATCACATGCAAGGAAAAAAAAACATTTTTGCTTGCACATGATTGGCTCTGGAGCAACTTCCCTTGCAAAATGCTCATTACATGTAGTAAACTATACTTATTCTCTCCTGTCATTTCACCTGATTTTTAGACTTTTTTGTGAATATACAAGCATATATAGATCATTTGATGCATAAAAATCCCAGTCACTCCAAACATAATACAATGCACATGCATATCACAATGGTCTCCCTTGTTAGAACATATTTCTGATGTAGTGGGGATACTTTACTTTTTCATAATTCTTTTTAGAGATATCTTCCCACTGACATCATTGTTTTTTTTTAGCTATCCCTAAAGAGGATTCTTCCCAATGACCGCAAGTGTAAGGAACATTCTTCCCACTGACCATCACACTAATGTATCATGAGTTGTAGATTATAATAATTTATGCAGGGATTTCCTGAGACTGGAAAATATTTCAAGGGTTCCTCTGTGTTGAAAAGGTTGAGAAACACTACTTGAAAGTGTAACTAAATGCAAAACTTTTTAATTTTGGAAAGAGTAAAGGAAGGCAATAACCCCTGTCAGTTTTTTTTTTGCCATCTGTGTCCCATTTGGAAGATTTACCTTTACTTCCTGTCCCATTGCCAAACCAGTAAATGAGAGGAAATCCCTCCAAATTAAGGGAATCCCTTGGGGTCCCCTAGGTCACCAGAACTAGTGTCCCCATTGGAAAATATCCCCTCTATTACTTTTCTAGGGAAAACTCAAAATTTGGGATTTCCTTTTCATTTCACTTTCAATGATAGTGGTAAACAGGATAAATAGATAGCGGTGAAAACCTAATAGGTGTTCTGATATCTCCACACCTAATGCAAAACTAAAACATACAATATATGTTTATAAATTTAAAATATTAAAAGAAAATAGTATAAAAAAATTACATATTCACAGACAACATATTTTTTATTAATGGAAGAAAGGTATTTATATATGTGTGTGATTTTTGATACTATTTTCATTCCATATTTGACATTTATAAACATATTTTGTGTTTACCTAATTTAACATTTTGTTACACCACGTGTGTCCTGTGAAAGCAGCTTCCCTCTGACTTATGCCCCGTACACACAATCGGATTTTCCAACAACAAAACCGTGGATTTTTTTCTGCAGGATGTTGGCTCAAACTTGTCTTGTATACACATGGTCACACAAATGTTGTGCGAAATTTGGAACATCAAGAGCGCGGTAACGTTCAACACATACGACGGGACTATAAAAAGGAAGTTCAATAGCCAGTGCGCCACCCTTTGGGCTCCTTCTGCTAATCTTGTGTTTATCTTGCGTTAGTAGAAGTTTGGTGAGAGACGATTTGCGCTTTTCAGCCTCGTGCTTTTCAGTTCGTTTCTGCTTGTCAGTTTGTGCTTGTGGGTTCGTATCTGTTCTTAAGTGCATGTTGTCAGTTTGTTCCTGTCTTTCAGTGCGTTCTATTTAATAATTTGCTTCTGTTTTTCAGTGTGTTCTTGTCCGCTCGTTTCTGATTTCCAGATCGTTCTTCTCAAGTTCTTTCTGATTTCCAGTGCGTTCTGTTAGTTTGTTCTGACCAGCCGACCGTTTTTAAGCCATGTTGCGGGTACGTACTCGTCGTACGTACTCGTGCTGTGCTTGGGCTTGGTGCTGGAGTTCTTGCTTTGACCCAAGTCCAGTCCATGAACAGGGCGAGGAGGAGTTTATGAACGAAGAATTGGTTGCTTCAGAGTGACCAATTCTCGCACATGCCTTTTTTGCAGGAAATCCAGGAGAATAATCCTGATGATTTCAGGAATTATATCCGGATGATGGACCCCGTTTTTCACTGTCTGTTGGCTTTGCTGTCCCCTTATATTACGAAGCAGGACACCTGCATGCAGCAAGCCATCACTCCCGAGCAGAGGCTCATCACCACCTTGCAGTACTTGGCGATGGGGAGAAGTCTCCAGGATATCAAGTTTATGACTTCAATCTCCCCCCAGGCTTTGGGAATCATTATTCCAGAGACCCGTTCTGCCATAATTCAAGTTCTGCAGAAGGACTATATTAAGGTAAGGTTTATCCTTTAACATCACATTCTATGTATTTAATGTTTGCTAATGTATTGTATTTATTTAATCATTCCCTAATTACCATGATTGTAATATGCTGTGAATAATATGCTGTGAATGTCCTCTTTGTCCTCATGGATGTTGTAAGCTTTTAATGCTCCTTTTTTGTCCTTCATGCATATTTGCCTTCACTAACCTCCCCAGCATGCTATCCTGGGCCCATACACACCTAGCCTAGTCATTTAACAATGTATTTTGTCAGCTCCATTGTAGTGCTGAACCTAAATACCCCCTAAAATGTGTCCAAATGTTGTTGTCCTTAAATTCAGGCAGAGTGCAAGAGGCTTTTTTTTGGGGGCCCAAACTCATTTGGAACCCTCCCTCCCCCCCAACTGCTAAGTCAGCCTATAACAATACTCTATCTGCTGACTTTGCCAAACCCATACACACTATACCTGCCTCTTTTGTGTTCATATTTATGGATGAATTCACCAAAGGATGTAGTGCAAGGGCCTGCCTGAATACTTTTAAATGGTACTGTTTAAAGTTTTGTTCTCCTATTATCTTGATAGGTATTTACAGAATGTAAAAATTTGCTTCAATTTGTACAGTGTGTATTCATATTTTTGTATTATGACACTTCTTACCTGTCCAGTGGGCTGTCAATAGTGTAAGTAAGGAGGAGCTGGCCAAAGTAACACATATTATTTATGCATTCAGCTCTCAATGAAATGGAGAGGGTTACCTGCCCAAAATACCCCCCCACCCTAAAATTTTTACAATGGGCCATCAGAGGGGGGGGGAGGAATCTGATAAATGGACCTTATCCTTTAACTTTAAATACTCATTTCAAGAAATGTTCTACTTATGTTGGCCAAGAATGTTTGTGTCTAATCTGCTTGCTTTGTTATGTACAAAAGTACAAATACTTTTTTTTCTTGTTTGACTCCACGGTTTCCTTCAAAGCCACAGGAATGGCAGACTGTGGCCTCCCAGTTTGCCCAGCAGTGGGACTTTCCCAACTATGGTGGGGCAATAGATGGAACGCACGTCCGCATTGTCCCACCCCCCAACCCAGGGTCATACTATTGAAATTATAAAGGGTATAATAGTATAGTGTTTGGCGGTGGTTTCGTCAACGTACGAGTTTCTGTATGTGGACGTGGGGAAAAATGGCCGGATGTCGGATGGTAGAGGCATCTCCCAGATGGAGTTTTACAGACGGCTTCAGAATGACAGCTTGGGCTTGCCACCTCCAGAAGACAATGTCGTGGGACTCCTGTTCGTCTTCGTTGTGGATGAAGCTTTTGCGCTGGGGACCATCTTCTGTGCCCATTCCCGATGAGGACCCTCACCCCAGACCAGAGGGTTTTTAATTACCGGGTGGCCAGAGCCAGAAGAGTGGTTGAAAATGCCTTTGGAATAATGGCCAGCTGGTTCTGCCTATTTCTAACAGCTATCAACATGACAGAATATAAAATCAATGACATTGTTCTTTCATGCTGCATATTACATAACTTTTTGCGAAAAAATGCATCAAACTATGTGGCCTCAGTTGGGGCTGAGGCCTGCTTATTACCGGATACAACAACTCTGATGGCTCTTGAACCTGGCTTGCCCCCCCAAAGCGCCCACAAAGTTCGCCAAAAGTAGCTAGAATATATATAATATATAAACATGTTTAAAATAAAATAAAAAATTATAAAATGAACTCATATATTGATTTACTGCTTGTGTTTCTTATCTGTCTGCTAGGTTCTCCAATGGCCTTTTATTTTTGGCCATTTTCTTCAATAGTGCAAACGTAACTTAATTGATACATGAGGTGACAATCTCTTCTTCAGCTAACTATTATGTTGTGGGTCTGCTACACACACACATTGTTTTTGCTGTTAATGTATGTAATGCATTAATGCTAAAAATAATCGTCTTTTTCAGCTCCATGAATTAATTGCTTTGAGTCCCTCAAATGGCCTGATTGGCTTACATATTAGAGCATTGTGGGGGTTATTTACTAAAGGCAAATCCACTTTGCACTACAAGTGCACAGAAACTGCACTGAAAGTGCACTTGAAGTGCAAAGTGGATTTGCCTTTAGTAAATACCCCCAATGTCACTGTAACTACACCAACTTACTCCAAACACTGGTATTGAGCATGGAAAGAAGAAGCCACACATTATTGAGTATAAAACATTTTACTCCTTGCACATTCACATGTGCATTATAAAAGGGTTTTTTTAACAAACCAACATCTTTGATGTATAACATTTATGTTTGACAGTGGATATAGCCTTTTTTTGGCTAAACAGGCATGTTTAAAACCATAACATACAGAACTCCTCAATCTTTGCAATCCATCTCCTCAATCTTTGCAATCCTCGTCAACCATTCTCTGATGGTTGGAATGTTAGATGATCGCCGATGGACAGGAATGCAGAGTCTAGCCGCATTAACCATGTGCATGGCCAATGATTTAAGATAGGATTGTTTAGGCAAGGTTGTATGATGGAGGAGATATTGAGCAGGGTTATAGTCTAGTGTGTAAGTGGTGACCTGAGTTATTATAGAGTGTACCTCCTTCCAGAATGGTTGGAGCGCAGTACGCTCCCATCATATGTGGATCATAGATCCTTTCTTCTCTGTTGCATCTCCAACAGGAGTTTGGGATTGAGGGTGAAAATGTGTGTAAACAAGATGGGGTTCTGTACCATTTTGTAATTATCTTGTAGCCATTTTCCTAAATTGCTACGTTCAATGATCCTTTGTGGGCATGTGTGTATGGTTTCCCAATCATCGTCAATGAGCCTTAGTTGTAAGTCCTTGTCCCATGATAGTCTTAAGGAATCTCTGTGTGTGGGATGTGTGTCAGCTTGGAGGAGAGAGTAAATCAGAGATATTAGATGTCTTTGTGGTGTCTTTTGGGAGTGAAGGATCTCAGATGGTGTAAGTTCTCTTGACCATATATCATTCTGGTCCTTGGGGGTAAAAAAGTGCCTCAATTGTCTGTAAGTCCAAAAGTGAAAATCTTCTGTGCGAGACATAGACTTCAAGTCTTCATAGGATCTCAATGTCCTTTGAGAAAGAAGTGGTGTGATAGGATGTCATCATGTGGCCATTCCTGTATTAAGAATGTAGTTGACTACAGGGGGGTCAGTGGGTCTGGTTGTGAGGATATATGACAAGAGGCAACTGCTTTCCTGAAAGCAAGCAATGAGGGGTAGATGAGCGGGTGTGTCCTGATGGATTGGGACCAGTGTTTAGGTGAAAGCCAAGGAAGGGTATGTATTGGATGGAGCTTTCTAATGTAATCCAAGTCTTCCCCAGTTTATGGGTTTTCCAGTCCACCACTCTAGTTAAGTGGCATGCCAGGTAGTATTTATGAAGGTCAGGTAGGGAAATTCCACCCCTAGTCGTGGGGCATGTCAAGCGAGAGTATTTAATGTATGGAGCGTTGTTTTTCCAGATAAATGTTGTACAGGCCTTTCTGTATGATGAAAAGAAAGAGGGGGGTATGTGGATTGGGATTGTCTGCATAAGGTATAGAAGGCGTGGGAGGACTATCATTTTTATTAGGGCCGAGCGTCCAAACCATGAGACATTGAGATTAGCCCAACTTTTCAAGTCTGACTGGATTTTTGACAGGGTCGCTAGGAAATTGTGGTTATAAAGGTCCACTATTCGACTGGTTATTTGGATGCCAAGATAAGTAATGGCTTCTTTTTTCCACTGGAAAGGAAAGGAGTCTTGGCAGTGGAGTACTTCGTGCAAGGGCAAGGAGAGGTTTAGGGCATGGGATTTGGGGTAATTAATTTTAAGATTTGATAAGATACCGAAGTGTTTGATATCACTTAAAAGATTGGGTAGGGATGTTCGAGGTGACTGCATCGATAACAGAATATCGTCTGCAAACGTGGCTTCTTTGAATTCTTTACGGTTAATGGAGATTCCTTGGATGTCTGTGTTGGCACGCAGTCTATTTAGAAAGGGTTCTAATGTTAGAACAAATATCAAGGGGAATAGCGAGCATCCCTGACGGGTGCCGTTGCTTATAAGAAAAGGCGTTTGACAGGAGGCCATTGGTTTTCACCCTTGCCGAGTGGGTGGTATACAAAGAATTGATGCGTGCAAGCATGCAAGGAGGAAGGCCAATGCCCTTTATTACTTCTTGCATGTAGTCCCAGGCCACCCTGTCAAACGTCTTCTCTGCATCAAATGATAGGAGGAATCCCTTGGTTTCTGTCCTGGTGAGCCAGTGTTGAATATTTAGGGAATGTATGGTGTTATCCCTGGCCTCCCTACCCGGTATAAAGCCTACTTGGTCAGGTGAGATGAGGCCAGGGATGAGGGGTGAAAATCTGTTTGCTACCATCTTTGCGTAGAGTTTGATATCCACATTTAGTAGCGATATGGGCCTGTAATTAGACACTTGGGAGGGGTCTTTTCCTTCTTTAAGAATGACCGCTATGTGAGCTTCTAACATGTTGCCTATGGGGGTAAGTGGGTTCGATAGGGAGTTAAACGCTGTCAACATCTTGGGAGAAAGTATATCGGAAAAGGTTTTGTAATAGATTAGTGGGAGACCGTCAGGGCCTGGGCTCTTGCCTATCTTCATTTGTTTTATTGCAGAGTGCAATTCCTCAACCGTTAGCGGTTGTTCTAAGGTCTCAGTTTGTTGTGGGGTGATTGGGTCGGGGCAATATTGGGTTAGGAAATCTTTTGTTTGGGACAGTCGGTCAGGTGTGTCAGAGGGCCCTGTGGTGTTAAGTGGTAGCTTGTATAGTTTAGAATAGAAATTTTCAAAATGGGTAGCTATATCTTCGTTTTTAGAAAGAAGGGTGCCTTGGCTATCTCGAATATGGTGAATTATGGATGAAGATTTAGCTGCCTGTATTGTGGGGGGCTAACAGTCGTTCATTCTTGTTGCCGTGTTCATAAAACACTTTGTGCTGGAGAATGTACCGACCCAGTTCGTCCATCAAGGAGGAACGGGCATGTAAAAGGTCCTGCAGTGTAGATTGTGAAGTTGATTGTTTGTGTGTCGCTTCAAGTCTGTTAATTGTATTGATAAGCAATGTAATCTGTTCCTGGTGCCTCTTTTTAGCGGTAGTGGCTAAGGAGATAAGTTTCCCCCTTATAACACATTTATGTTCCTCCCAAAGTGTGATGGTTGAGATGTCTGGGGTAGAGTTTTCCTGAAAATATAGACAAAGTCGGGAGTTTAGTTGTCCTTTTGTTTCCGGGTCTTTTGGGAGGGATGGGTTCAACCTCCAGGTTTTGGTTATTTTTTTAGAGTCGGGGAATGTAAGGGTCATCGTGATAGGATGGTGGTCAGACAGGAACATTGGCTCTATTGTGGCTTGTGAAAGAATTGATAGGTCTGTCTGAGGTAGGAATAAACAGTCAATTCTGGAATACTTCTGGTGTGGAAAAGAAAAAAAGGTATAGTCTTTGACTGTCGGGAATGTGGTGTGCCACGTGTCGTGTAGAGTCAGGTTCTGTAATTGGATTTTGATCTGCCGTAGCGCACGGTATGGGAGTGTGGAAGTACCCGTGCAGTAATCCAATAACCGGTTCAGTGGGACATTGAAATTTCCACCTAAGATTAGTATGCCTTCCTGAAAAATGGATAAGAGGTTGCATATTTTTTAAAAAAAGGTTACTTGGTGTTCGTTCGGGCAATAGATATTTGCCAGTGTGATTGGTTTGGATGCGCTGGGTCTCTTGTGTGTATTTTTTACCGGAGGTGGTCGTAGGTGTGCCTATCCACCTAAAGGGGGTAGTCCGGGTTGTCAGCTCTGATCAATGTCACCAGCTGTGTGGGGACAGTGAGCTAGGAGAGGATCAGGTGGTGTAGCACTAGCACTAGAGAGGAGGAGCAGGCTAGTCAGCTACAACAAAGGATATTGCGTGGAGTGTAGGGTTGTGTCTTTCCAGGGTTAGAGATGCATTGTGAAAAAAGAAATGTATTTTATACCGACTGTGCATATCATTAATCTGAGTATACTTAAACATATTTAGAAACATAATAACAGTGAGCGTAGACGACCTTAATGATACAATAGGATAAACATTCTAATGGATAACTATCACCATTATGTGTAGGCGTAAGTGATAACCTAAATCAGATGAGCATCATTGGAGACTGTGGTATTTTTGTGTCCCCTCTCCCCCACAGGTTCCATGTCTCGTTTCCCCGTTTTGTGGGACCTGTCCAATTAGTAGGTAGAACTAGAGGTGTTGGTTGGAGTCAGAGTGAATGTGTGAGTGCAGTACGGAGAGCGAACTGTCTTTGTGCTCTTATGGCAAGGGGTTCAGTTTGTGCCCTTAGATATTGCTAAAGTGTCTTGCGGTGAATGATATGTTCTACTACATGGTCACCATCAGTTCTGCGAAAGAGAGCGATGGTATAAATAGTTTTAATATGGAGTATAGGTTTTGGGGGAGACAAAGGTATTGCCTCTGAAAGAGGTAGATACCTATATAAATGACTCGTTGGGTTGTGGGGAGGGGACATTCGGTTAATTGACGTCACTCTCAGACCCCTTATGTGGGGGAAGAGAGAGTGGTGTGAATGGTCACTTACATTTGTCCTAGTGGAACTGCGGGTGGTTAACCTGCTACCCAGTCTCTGATCAGATGGTAGTTACATGTTTACCTTGTTGCAAGTGTTAATATCATAGGTAACAAAATTAAAACATGAATAACATTGTTGAAACAGTTCCGGGGCTAATAAAGGAAAGAGAGAAAGAAAAGGGGGGGGGGTGAGGGGTTAATGGCAGTGTGTTACCCTTATGATTTATCCCCAGTGAGTATGCATTTTCTGCTGGTGAGCAGTCTTAAGGGTGGTAACAGTACCTGTGTCAGAACAGATATGAAGCCAGTTTCAAGTTTGTGAATCCAAGAAAGGTTCTCTGTGATCATAATCCTTGTAGGGTGTCAAGAATCACTGAGGATCTGGAGCTTCCGCTAAAATAGAAAAAAGATTAAGAGAGCAGGGAGAAAGCCACAAAAAGAAAGAAAAAAGGAAAAAAAAAAGGACCCCCAGATCAGGCTAACAGTTCAGGTGTCTACTGGAATAACATCAGTAGGAAGTGTCACAATTTGCGCAATCGGACATGAGAATATGGGTGGGGTGTTTCATGCATCCTGATGTCCCCGACGTGGGGTAGCGGCAAAGCCTGCCTTGTGTGAGGGAAGGTACCTTCTTGATTGGCGATCTCCAGGTGATGTGGGGTCCAGTCTGTGGCATCTGGAACATGGTCGTTGGGCTTTAGGTGATGAATTGTGTGAGACCGGTTTCCACGGCTCAGTGGGGAAGTAGAGGGAATACCACTCTGGTATATCAACTGATGGGATGTCCGGTTGTTCACAGAATGTGGGCAGGTCTTCCGGGGTCCGGAGGAGTGCGGTGTGACCTCTAGAAGTTGCAGAAAGGCAGAATGGAAATTTCTATCTGTACGGTATGTTGCCTGTACGTAGTATGTCCAGTAGAGGGCATAAGGTGCGCCTATTCTGCAGGGTTATCTGCGAGAGGTCCTGGAAGAGTTTAATTTCTGCCCCATTGAATAAGATGCGGCCCCTTTCTCTTGCTTTCCTGAGTATTTCCTCTTTAAGGGGAAAATTAACTATGCAGCAAATAATGTCTCTGGGGGGTTCAGAGTCACGGGGAGGGGGTCTCAATGCGCGATGTATGAGCTCCATCTCGAAAGGGAAGTCGGCTGGGCGATCTATCAAGTTGTTGAAAATGGAACACACTGTTTGTGTCAGTGCTGCTGAATCCACCCCCTCGAGAACCCCTTTCAGTATAATATTATGTCTGCGACCCCTGTTGTCTAAGTCTTCCACTTGTCTGTGGAGCTCAAATATGTGTGGGAGTTGCAGATCATAAGATTTCTGAACTTGCCTGATGGCTGCAGCCTGCAGCTGAGAGGAGTCCTCCACTTCTGTGAGGCGGTGGTTCATTGTGTGGATATCCATTTTTAACTCTGCTATTGCCATCGTCAGGGTGTGTTTAATGTCCAGGGCGACGTTTTGCAGGTCTCTCTGGAGATCTAAAAAGCTTGGGCTGGGAGCCATGGGACCCCCCGTCGTCTGGTCCGTAGCGCTGCTAATTGAGTCTGGGGATGAGGCCTGTGAGGCCTGTGTTTCCACGTGTTGGCCTGCCGGGTGGGAGTGGAACGTCTTCGGTATATTGTTACTTAGTTGTGTCCCGGTCTCCTGTATGGTGCGGGGGGTTGAGGTGCTCCTAATAGATTTGCCCATGATTAGATTGCCTGTGATTCCTTTATTTGGAAGGCTTTTCCGTCCTCTTTGTGTGGGAGCTCTCGTCTCAGGTAGCCATCCCGGGTCCTGTCCAAGCCACGCCCCTTATGTACAATTTTAACTTGGGGCATCAGTGGTTAGTGGCCTATACTGCTTATAGATTTAGGCCTTTATTGGGACAAGATTAGGAGAATTTAGCCTGACATTAGGGTTTGTCTTGTGTTGTGTCTTGCAGAGAAAATGGGTGAATTTACTGACCCAGACTTCCTGCCAAACTTTATAGACATGTACAGGGAGCTGCCATGTCTCTGGCAAGTCAAACATTGAGAATACTCCAACAAGCTAAAGAGGAAGGCAGCAATGGAGAAACTGTTGGAATTGGTGAAGCCGGTGACTCCCACGGCAGACTTCACCTATTTGAAGGCCAAAATTGGTGGCCTGAGGAGCACATATAATAGGGAGTGCAAAAAGGTCCAGGATTCCATGAAATCAGGAGCAGCAGCAGCTGACGTTTATGTCCCCAGGCTGTGGTACTACGACAGACTGTGGTTTTTGTCAGACCAGACTGAAGTCAGGCAATCACTCTCAACCCTTCCTTCCACTCTTCCTTCCACGCTTCCTTGCACCCCAGCTGAGGCTTCCAACGTCCAGCCTGGGCCTTCCAGCCAGGAAGAAGTGGAGGAGCCCAGCTTGATCCAGGTATAGCATTGTTCAACATATTTCTTGTCAAAAATTGAATGATGTTAACTAGATGCTATTATTGATCACTAATTTCTGATTTAACAAAATGGTTCACATATCAATAGGCAATAGTAGCCAAAAATGATTGGGGCAAGAATGAAAAATGCTGGGGTCAGAAGCACCTGACCTGCATGCTTTGGCCAATCACAGTGTGCTCTGCTGTGAGAGCCATGATTGGCCAAAGACAGGGTGCCTTTGGCTAATCATGGCTCAGGGGGCTGAGTTCATGCCCCGCACTATGTAAGGCTGCTTACACAGCAGCCGTATGTAGTTTTATGAATGAGAGCAGCAAAATGACATTTGTAAAGGAAAAAATGTCATTTAAAACTGCTTGTGGCTGTAATGTATTGACCTGAAGGGTCTGGTATGGATTTTGGTGGGACCCCCATGCCATGTTTTTTAAATTTTGGGACAGGGTTCCCCTTAATATCCATACTAGACCTGGAGGGCCTGGTATGGATTTTGGGGGGACCCCCACGCATTTTTTTTATTTTGGTGCGGGGTTCCCCTTAATATTCATACCAGACCCAAAGGGCCTGGTAATGTACTGGGGGGAACCCATGCCATTTTTTTCAATGATTTTTATATATATTGCTGGAATCCGACAATTCATTACAGCCGCAAGCAGTTTTAAATGACATTTTTTCCTTTAGAAATGCAATTTTGCTGTGGTACTGTTCTAAACATGGGAAAGATGTGCTACTTTACAGGCATACTAAGGACACCCCATAAGGCATGATATTTAAAGGAACATTTCATTTTTATTGTTTCACTTTAAGCATTATTAAAATCACTGCTCCTGAAAAAACTTCGGTTTTTAAAACTTTTTTTGCATTGATACATTTGGGCCAGTACCTCCTGCTTCCCACATTGCTTTTTTATTTATTTTTGTGATCATATTTTTTATATGGTAATTTATTTCCAAATAAACCTGCCCTGGTTGACCTACCCCATGTGGAGCTCCTCTTTTCTTTGTTTCCCCATGCTGGAATTTTGATGACTGCATCTGGACCATCTCCATTGGTGGACATGTTTGGTGGCTGTTCAAGCTCTGGGAATCTCTGCTTTCCATCTATTCCATACTTTGTGCCAATTGGAGTCTGGGGTTTACAGGAGACCATCCAGTTTGGTGTCATCATTGGGGATCCAGTATCCCAAAGCCTTATAGACGCACTGCCGTATGGTAGGTGCGTCCAACAGATTCAGTAAGAGTATGCATTCCTTCATCTGAATGTTTATTTCTGCTCATCCTGGTCATCATTACTTCCCCTCTCTTGGTTGAAGATTGAGGAACCAGTCCCCTACTGTTGGACACTTTAGCTGTGGACATTTTCTTCCAGTTTCTTTTTTATTTTTATTTATTTTATATTGTATTTTATTTATTTTATATTATTATAGTTTTTGAGGTGCATTTACCTAAATTATTCACTGTTCTCCATTGCACTCATCTTACTTATATGGTTGAATGCCTATAGGCATTCATTACTTTTATTATTACTTTCACTATTAGCGCTGCACTCATTGTTTGCATTTGTATTGGACTTGGTTTGTTTGTGTGCTAGCAGCTTTTTTGCATATCTATTGGGTTTAGCGCAGTATTTTCACCCTTTTATGCACATTGATACATGTCCCCTGGGGCAGGACCCAGGTCCCCAAACACTTTTTATGGTAATAACATGCATATAAGCCTTTAAAATTAGCACTTTTGATTTTTCATGTTCGTGTCCCATAGACTTTAACAATGTTCGCATGTTCGAACAAATTGTTTGCCTGTTCGCAAGTTCTGGTGCGAACCGGCTCATTCCTAGTGCTGTGTAAGGTAGACAGAAACCAGCTCAAGAGGGACATGCACCCTGCGCCCCTGGCCCAGACCACCCCAAGTGAAACAGTATTAGAGACTTTTTAAAGAGAAATGTGAAACACTTCCTTGTATGTTGTGGACACAAGCTGCTTATGCACACTTGATATCACAATTGAGACAACAATATTTACAAATGCTTTAATCCCAATGAGAATTGAGTTTCATCCATAGCTTGCAAAGGGAAAAGGAAAAGATTATGTATATAACATTATGCAAAATAAATTACTGTTGACATTATGGACAGACAATGTTCTTTATCCTTCTATTGATGAATATTTGGCTGTATTTTGAAAATATCACATATAAAATAATCCTGTGTTTTACCTATGCAGGGCCACTGCTGGGAGAAAGTAAAAGCTAGGAAGTCAATCTATGTTTGAGCTTACACGAGGCTGTTGACTATCTTCCTGACCTGTATGTGACGGTGCTGGTGCCTGAGCAGCCAAATGCTAAAAAACACTATCACATGGAGTGTGTCTCGTGCCCATTTCTGTTAATTCTCAGTGGGGAACAGAACAATGGGATAATAAAGGAAACATCATGATAAAATGCTATCGCTGCCTTGCTTTGAAGTTAGCCTATTGATTACCCTGTAACTATTTCTTCAGGCTGAGGGCATACAAGACAAACCTTGTAAATATGATTAAGCACAAATGAGCGTCGAGCCTGTACTGGCAGTGTTTGTTATGTGGATGGAGACTCTGGAATAAGAGTCATACTACAGTGCTTCACATATTTCCCTTTCAATAATTTTGAAGGAACATGCTATTTTGTACTGAAATTGTTTACTGAAATATGTTATTATAGAGGCAGTTAGAATTACTTTCTGCAAGTAGTATATACAATTAAAAAATTTGTAAAATCATTTGTTTTTATTATTTGTTTCCAATTTGTTATAAAGTGTTCACCAAATCAGACATATTTTTCTCCATGGTTACATTAAACAATAAATAAACTTCCATGCATGCTTCAAAAGGAATGTGTAACATGCTGTGATAAGCAGGAAAATGAAAATTATTATACAACTTTCACAATGCTAATGCTGGTTTGAAAATATTTCCATGATTAAGATCTTTGTACTATAAAATCCAGGAAGTGTTTACTGAGCTTATAGTGCATGCCACAGACAACAACTGAAACAATACAAGATTAACAGAGTCATGAAAACTTTTATACAACCAATAGGTAACACACAATTCCAAAAGTGCTCTTTACAAACCTGGACTGGTTTGTTGTAATCTGTGGTAAAAAGCAGCTAGCACAAAGGACGTGTGACATGTTTAATTCTGTTCCATGACTTGTGAGATCTATAGCTTTAAAGAAAACCATAGTGGTTTGAGTTACATTTTAATGTTAGAATGTGTATAATCTCATATTTATGTTTTTTTTTATTTACTTTTTACAAATTAACATTTTTTACGACGTGCCTCCATGGCACTATTGGCCCAGAACATTATGATGATTTTTAAAAGAGAACCCAGTATAAGTTGTTTACCTAGAGACTTCCTCTTACTAAACCTTCTTTCTTGGGCTTTTGATTATTCAATTTGCCTTAAGTTACAAAATTGTTAGGATATTGCTCCAGTAGCTTGAACAGATGTCTTTATAAGAAGAAATATGCAAAGGCAGCTGTTGGAGAGACCTTTTAAATCATCAGAATTTAGAAAGAGCATAACATTTCTCAATGCCATTTCTGTGTGTTTATGTCTTCCTCCTAAAAGGAGTCAGAGGATGGAGCACTCCTGGAATTGACAAATACCAAAGAGTCTTACAAAGGTTGCAGCACCCGAAGAGAGAAAACAGAAGAGGCACAGGTTGTTGGAGAGGTACTTAGGAAAGCTCTTCTATTGCAGGTACCTCTCCAATGACCTGTGCGTCTTCTGCTCTGTTGTAAGACTCTTTGGTATTTGTCAGTTCCAGGAATGCTCTCCCTGACAGGCTGAGGTTCAACTTTCATGACTCAGCAGTGCTGTAGTTCTTATGCTCAGTTCTTGTGTTGTAGTTCTTGTGCTTAGTCTTCAGCCTTCAATGCAGACCCCATGGTTGCTTAAAGGCAGAGTGTGATTTCATGTTTTGCACAAATATTAAAGCTTTTTCATACAATTTTTGTGTATTAGATGCTCCCTCACATACAATTAGCTTGCATTTTAGGCATACTACTTTATCAAAAGTAATGTTTGTTTTCTCCATTTCTCTGTTTATTTAAAAATAAAATCTTTTATTTTCTTTTTTTCTTGTATTTCATGTCAGAAATTCCTTTTGATCTGATATCTTGTTTATGGACAGACTGATTACATTTGAAGACACATAATCGCATTGTAAAACTTGTGCTCCTAATAAACAATGTGCATTTTGTTGTTCTAGCTTTCTCTTCCTGGAAAGGTAAATAATAAAAAGCAAAGTATTAAGTACTTTCAAAGACTATGACATGTGTAGCACTAACTTACGGTGGAGCTGCTGGTTTAAGCGGGTCTGTTACCTTCACTCTGCTTCCCTCTGTTTCACCGGCACCGGGTCTAGGGTTTCATTGAGTTTACTCCTGGACAACACACGCACCAACACTGGAGTACGTTTTCAATGCTTTATTAAAACAAACAACTTAGGAAGTAGCAGGAAAGAGGTAGAAAGGAAACTTGCAGAAGAAACTCAAATATTCTCTGGTAGGGTTCTCTTGACAAAATGTCCTGGTAGAATTCAAATACTATTGGATATGCGCTCCACTCGTGGGACACACTCCTTGCTCGTCAGGATAGGCCTCTCTCACCGGTCTAGCAGCCAGCACGCAAGCACGCAAGTCTCTGCCATAGACTTGTTTGGGAACAAAATCCGTACAATCCTCTGCCACAGGATGTATAGGTTTTTCTGTAGTGAAAGTCATTCACAGTGCTTGAACCTTTAAGCTGAGCTGGCAACACTATGCTGTATGGTTACTTTTGGATACGTCCTCCAACCGAGTCACCAGGCCCCTCTATAGACCAGCACGCTGCGTGATCTCTCCAAGGCGGGTTCCCCCCTGGGATCTCCTCGGTTGTCCAGTTTCGTCACACAGGACCGACAGCTCAGGACCATTCCTCGGCCACAGTGGTAGGCTCCAGACAAGCCTCTGGACCCACCCCTGCGCCGCTGTATCGTGGGCCTCCCGAACGGAGGACCAGGAGGTAGCTCCTTAACGCATACCTGTCAGCCAAGAGGGCCAGCAGGTGGCTGTAAAACGAACCCCAAAATATGGTGTCTGTCCCTTAAATACCCTCGCCCAGAATGCAACTCGGAGGACCACCTCCACCGAGCGTGCCTCCGGGACAGAAGAGCAGCCATGCGCTTCAACACGTTGCCTTTCCAACCCTGACCAGTGGCAACAGCGACACCCACCGGTCAGCACGGAAACACACACAACGTCAGCCAAGCTGGAACAGAGGCAAACTTTAACCTTCCTAATGCACAATTTACTAAATTTACCTAACATGCGGTAGATTGCAAATCTACCAGCGCTACACATGTTTTAATTTATGTAGCACCCTCTACCAGAAGGTAGGTGCTAGTAAGGGTTGTTTTACTAGGTTTGTTCAGCACAGGCAAATTTAGGCAGGCCTATGCTGCAAGCTAGGCCTCTCTGTTTTGATTCTGTGGCTGGGAGTGGTTAGAGTAGCAGTGGGTGTGACCACCTGTGTTTCAGTCTGAGGCGCCTCCCCTGCTTCCAGGGAGAATGTTCTGAAAGAGGAGGCTGGGCCTAGAGCTGGAGTGGCAGGCAGCACATGTGGGAGCTCTGACCAATCCCTAACTGGCATTGGCAGGAGGTGGGCCTCCTATATATGCTGAGGTCACATGCTGCTTGGGGGGATTATTTGACTGGGTTACATGAGGAATGGAGTGCTAGACAGCTGCAGGATCACACTCCCATCTGGGGGGGTGGGATCGCAGGAGGAGGCCCAGGGAGAACTGTGAGGGAACATTGCCTTTACTTGGTCACTGGCAGTGTCTCTGTCACCACATGGTCGGTAGCAGGGAACTACTGGAGCAGAGGGGCAGGAGAAGCTGTCGAAACGCATGGTCCGGGAAAGTTCCTCATCAAGGACTCAGGGCTGGAAGGTTGGAAGGTCGGTGAGTGTAACCACAGTGGATGGCTGGAGGATGTGCCAGGGATTTTGTAAGAGAACTCTGTTTCTACACGGTCACTAGTAGAGTCTTCATCATGCACACGGTGGATGGTGAGGAGCCCTGGATCAGAGAAGAGACTGTTGGGATGTGTGTGTCAAATCAGTGTGGCCGGGGAACACATGATTTGCAAGTTGGACTATCTGGGAGCAGTAGTCCATTTCCTAGAAGATAGATTTTAACCTACTAGGCCTCCGGGGAGAGGTTCTGCAGGCCTCAGGCCTAGTAGCAGCGAGTCACCAGAGCCAGTAGAGGGGCTTATTCAGAGTGAGTTCTTCATACCCATTAGAAGAGGATGTGTTATACCCTAATGTATTTACAAGTTGTGCGGGATTAAACCAAGTGTGCAAGGAAAAGCAATTTTGGGCAGGTGGTGAAGATAACTAAGACCATTACTTTTACACGGTCAAAAGTGATGTTTCTGTCCCTCACACGGTGATGGATGGTGATGGATGCAGAACTCTTCGTAACAGCAGTCTGCATGGAGATGCAGGGAGCAATAGTCTACATAGGAGATTCAGAGGGAGTAACAGTCTGCAGGGAGCTGCAGGAGAAGATTTCTACTTAGTCAAGTGTGCACATTCATTCTTCAGGCTCTAAACAGATCAAAGTGTATTGAAACCTGTAAATATGATGACAAAGATTAATTCCATGGGCATCCCATATCCCAATCTCTATCCAAGTTGTACCCCCCAATAAAACAACAAAAACAAAGCTCACAAATGACGGTTCATTGTCTCTGGGAGGGATGCATGAAGTCTGGCAGTGGGGTGATTTGGCGGATTGTTTGTCAGTAGTGCTAACACCATGGCTACATTTATAATAACAAATGGAAGATAATAGCATTATATAATATTATCATGAAGCAAAAGCAATATTTGCTTTAAAATAGTTTTGATTTTTTTTCACATTTTTTTTCATGATTGTATTCACTTACTTATTTTTGCAATTACATTAAATATAGAGATTTGTATATTATGCACTAGGGATGAGCCGAACACCCCCCGGTTCGGTTCGCACCAGAACCCGCGAACGGACCGCAAGTTCGCACGAACGTTAGAACCCCATTGACGTCTATGGGACTCGAACGTTCGAAATCAAAAGTGCTCATTTTAAAGGCTAATTTGCATGGTATTGTCCTAAAAAGGGTTTGGGGACCCGGGTCCTACCCCAGGGGACATGTATCAATGCAAAAAAAACTTTTAAAAACGGCCGTTTTTTCGGGAGCAGTGATTTTAATGATGCTTAAAGTAAAAAAAAAAAAGTGAAATATTCCTTTAAATATCGTACCTGGGGGGTGTCTATAGTATGCCTGTAAAGTGACGCGTGTTTCCCATGTTTAGAACAGTCCCTGCACCAAATGTCATTTTTAAAGGAAAAAATCTCATTTAAAACTGCTTGCGGGTTTAATGTCATGTCGGGTCATGGCAATATGGATGAAAATCAGTGAGACAAACGGCATGGGTACCCCCCAGTCCATTACCAGGCCCTTTGGGTCTTGTATGGATATTAAGGGGAACCCCGCACCCAAATTAAAATAAGGAAAGGTCCCTATATACTCTGAACAGCAGTATACAGGCGGTGCAAACAAGACAGGGACTGTAGGTTTGTTGTTAAGTAGAATCTGTTTGTAATTTTGAACATTTTTAATGTGTTTAGCTCCAGCCAAAAAATCTTTTCTAAGCTTTTTGGAAAACATAGGGAAGGGTTATCACCCCTGTGACATTTGTTTTGCGTCTTTCCTCCTCTTCAGAAGATTTCACCTCACTTTTTTGTCCCAATGAAAAATGTTTTTTGAAAATTTGGGTTTTTTTGTGGAACAAGGATTGGAAAGCATCAGTGGAAAGGAAAAATTGTTTTCCCATATTAACTCTTACAGGAGAGAATTTCCCTTCCTTAGGGGTAGATTTCATCTCACTTCCTGTTGTCTCCTTCCGTTTGCAAGTAGGAGTCGTTTGTAAGTTAGATGTTTGAAAGTAGGGTCCTGCCCTATATACTCAGCAGAAATTTGGGCCTTAGGTGTTGCTGTGGCCAAAACACTGTAAGCCCTCACAGGGCCCTGCTGTGAAATATTAGATCAAGAATTGTAATTACATGCCCCTGTTGAACAGGAGCTGAAAAATTAGGCCTTAGGCACTGGTGCTGGTGCCACAACACTGCAACCCCTCACAGACACTCTAGTTGGAACGCAGGAACGAGCCCTGCTGCAAAGTATTGCATCAAAAATTGTAATTACACGCCCCTGTTAAACAGGGGCTGAAAAATTGTGCCTTAGGCACTGGTGGTGGCGCCCAGAACCAAAAATGTTCTTACAAGCTATCAGCGTGATGATTGAGGAGGAAGAGGATAATTACTCAGGGATAGTCACTCAGCATCAGCATAGGCAGTCTTTGAAGGGATCTGAGATTTCAAAAAAAATTATTCGGTTACATCTGCATCAGGTGCTTGGTAGCTGGTGGTGATCCAAGACTGATTCATTTTTATGAAGGTCAGCCGATCGACCGAGTCGGTGGACAGACGCACCCTGTGATCGGTTACCACGCCTCCAGCAGCACTGAATGTGCGTTCCGAAAGAACGCTGGATGCAGGACAGGCCAGTAGCTCAATTGCATACTGTGCAAGCTCTGGCCAGTGATCCATCCTCAAGACCCAGTAACCCAGAGGATTTTCGGTGGGAAAGGTGTCCAAGTCTGATCTTGCCCCTAGGTATTCCTGCACCATGTAAAACAGACGCTGGCGATGGTTGCTGGAACCGATCATACCTTGGGGCTGCGGACCAAAAAATTGTCTGAACGCATCGGTCAGACGGCCACCTTCTCCACCGCTCCTTCTTTGACTGACCGAAGCCTCAGCAACACGTTGTCCAGAAACAGGAGTTTGTAACCTCCCAGTCTCTGGGAACGCGTTGCACAGACCTTTCTGCAAGGCCTCCCGAAGATGTTTCATCCTCTGCTCCCTCTGCGATGGCAAGATAAGGTCCGCAACCTTACCCTTGTAACGTGGATCAAGGAGGGTTGCCAGCCAGTATTGGTCCTTCTCCTTGATACCACGAATACGAGGATCCTTACGCAGGCTTTGCAGGATCAGGGAGGCCATGCAGCGTAGGTTTGCTGAGGCATTCGGTCCGGAGTCCTCTGGGTCACTAAGGACAACAACGTCCGCAGCCACCTCCTCCCAGCCACGTACAAGTCCATGTGTTCCTTGGGACTGATCCCTTAAAGACTGCTGATGCTGAGTGCCAGGCTCCACCTCCATACTGACACAATCTTCCTCCTCCTCCTCCTCCTCCTCCTCGTCCTCTTCCTGTGTGATCGGCGGGCACGCAGGAACACTGTCTGGATAAAGGGGGCCTTGAGAGCTAAGGAAGTCCTCCTCTTCCTGCCTCTGTTCTGCCTCAAGTGCCCTGTCCATTATTCCACGCAGCGTGTGCTCCAACAGGTGGACAAGGGGGACAGTGTCACTGATGCATGCACTGTCAGTGCTCACCATCCTCGTGGCCTCCTCGAATGGTGACAGGACAGTGCATGCATCCCTGATCATGGCCCACTGGCGTGGGGAAAAAAAACCAAGGTCCCCTGACCCTGTCCTGGTGCCATAGTCGCACAGGTACTCATTGATGGCCCTCTGCTGCGTGTGCAGCCGCTGCAGCATGGCCAACGTCGAGTTCCACCTGGTGGGCATGTCACAGATTAGGCGGTTCTTGGGCAGGTTAAACTCCTTTTGGAGGTCCGTCAGCCGAGCACTGGCATTATATGACCGGCGGAAATGCACACAGACTTTCCTGGCCTGCCTCAGGACATCCTGTAAGCCCGGGTACCTGCCCAAGAACCGCTGCACCACCAAGTTAAGGACGTGAGCCAAACAGGGCACATGGGTCAGTTGTCCCTGTCGGAGGGCAGAGAGGAGGTTGGTGCCATTGTCGCAAACCACCATTCCTGCCTTAAGTTGGCGTGGCGTCAACCACCTCTGAACCTGCCCCTGCAGAGCTGACAGAACCTCTGCCCCAGTGTGGCTCCTGTCCCCCAAGCACACCAGCTCAAGCACCGCATGGCATGTTTTGGCCTGCGTACTTGCGTAGCCCCTTGAACGCCTACGGAGCACCGCTGGTTCCGAGGAAGAGGCCATGGAGGAAGAAGAAGAGGAGGGGGTGGAGGAGAGAGGTGTGTCACAATCAGCATTTTGGAGGCGTGGTGGCGGAACAACCTCCAACACTACTGCACCTTGTCCTGCATCCTTCCCAGCTGCCAGCAGAGTCACCCAATGCGCCGTGAAACTTAAGTAACGTCCCTGTCCATGCCTGCTGGACCATGAGTCAGCGGTAATATGCACCTTACCGCTGACCGCCCTGTCCAGCGAGGCATGGACATTGCCTTCCACATGCCGGTAGAGAGCCGGAATCGCCTTCCGTGAGAAAAAGTGGCGTTTGGGTACCTGCCACTGAGGAACCGCACATTCCACAAACTCACGGAAGGGGGCAGAGTCTACCAACTGAAAAGGCAGCAGTTGAAGTGCTAGCAATTTTGCCAAGCTAGCATTCAACCGCTGGGCATGTGGATGGCTGGGAGCAAACTTCTTTCGGCGGTGCAGCAGCTGGGGCAGGGAAATTTGCCTGGTACAATCTGACGTCGGTGTACCAAAAGCAGATTGCCCATAAGTACTTGGCTGTGACACACCTAATTCTACACCTTCATTCCTCTCACTGCAGGTCGCAGAGAGGACTGAAGGTCTAGTGGGGTTGGAAATCTCAGCTGATGTTCTTTGGTGTGGGTCTTTTAGATACGCTTGCCAACGAACTGCATGGCAGGTCAACATATGTCTGGTCAAGCATGTGGTACCCAAGCGGGAGATGTTTTGGCCACGCGAGATACGCTTGAGACATATATTGCAAATAGCAGCGGTGCGATCTGATGCACTCGTCTCAAAAAAGGCCCACACCAAAGAACTTTTTGAATAACGCGCAGAGACTGCAGCGCCCTGCACATGTGGAGCTTTGGGGTGTGATGCAGTCAATGTGCTGCCCTTAGGCTGGCCCCTGGAGGGCATCCTGCCTAGTTGGTGATGTGCCACCTCCTCCTCCTCCTCCTCCTCCTCCTCCTCCTCTCTCCTATCAGGCACCCACGTTGAGTCAGTGACCTCATCATCCCCTCCCTCCTCATCACTGGAGCAAACCTGGCAGTATGCTGCAGCAGGGGGAGCATGACTGCCAGATTGCTGTCCTTCTTGGGCACCCCCTCTGTCCGTGCTCATGTTACTGCCTTCATTGAGCTCAGTATCATCATCAGAGCCTTCCAAACGCTGGGCATCCTCCTGGAGCATGTACCCAACACTGTGGTCAAACAGTTCGAGGGAATCCTCATGAGGACATGGTGGAGCTAGGGAAGGAGTCACTGATGACATTGAGCTGAGGGAAGAGGCCGCTGCTTTGCCAGACAAAGCACCCTGGGCATGGGTGAGAGAGGATGAGGAGGATGAGGACGGCTTGGTCATCCACTCGACCAAGTCTTCCGCATGTTGCGGCTCAACACGGCCAGCTGCCGAAAAAAAGGCCAAGCGTGTCCCATGGCCACGTGCTGATGAGGATGCACCGTCTCCACGACCAGCACTAGACACAGAGCCTGCTTGCCCTCTCTTATTGGCTTGTGACTGTCTGCCTCTCCTTCTTGGCCTTCCAGACATACTAATGGCCTGTAGCTGCACTAAGCTGGGATAGAACACCTGTAATTTTCTTCAGGTAGCTTTATATACTGTAACCAGACAAGCCTGCCTGTCAGTAGGAAGATAACAGGAACGGATCTAGCTGAACACTGTGAGCAGGACGTACTGCACTAAATGTATATAGCAGGAACGGATCTAGCTGAACACTGTGAGCAGGACGCACTGCTCTGAATGTAAATACCAGGAACGGATCTAGCTGAACACTGTGAGCAGGACGCACTGCACTGAATGTAAATAGCAAGAACGGATCTAGCTGAACACTGTGAGCAGGACGCACTGCACTGAATGTAAATAGTCTAGCTGCCTGACCGTGGTACTAATAGGATCAAAAAGAACACCTGTAATTTTCTTAAGGTAGCTTTATATACTGTAACCAGACAAGCCTGCCTGTCAGTAGGAAGATAACAGGAACGGATCTAGCTGAACACTGTGAGCAGGACACACTGTACTAAATGTAAATAGTCTAGCTGCCTGACCGTGGTACTAATAGGATCAAAAAGAACACCTGTAATTTTCTTCAGGTAGCTTTATATACTGTAACCAGACAAGCCTGCCTGTCAGTAGGAAGATAACAGGAACGGATCTAGCTGAACACTGTGAGCAGGACGTACTGCACTAAATGTATATAGCAGGAACGGATCTAGCTGAACACTGTGAGCAGGACGCACTGCACTGAATGTAAACAGCAGGAACGGATGTAGCTGAACACTGTGAGCAGGACGCACTGCACTGAATGTAAATAGCAGGAACGGATCTAGCTGAACACTGTGAGCAGGACGCACTGCACTGAATGTAAATAGCAGGAACGGATGTAGCTGAACACTGTGAGCAGGACGCACTGCACTAAATGTAAATACCAGGAACGGATCTAGCTGAACACTGTGAGCAGGACGCACTGCACTGAATGTAAATAGCAGGAACGGATCTAGCTGAACACTGTGAGCAGGACGCACTGCACTAAATGTAAATACCAGGAACGGATCTAGCTGAACACTGTGAGCAGGACGCACTGCACTGAATGTAAATAGCAGGAACGGATCTAGCTGAACACTGTGAGCAGGACGCACTGCACTGAATGTAAATAGCAGGAACGGATCTAGCTGAACACTGTGAGCAGGACGCACTGCACTGAATGTAAATAGTCTAGCTGCCTGACCATGGTACTAATAGGATCAAAAAGAACACCTGTAATTTTCTTAAGGTAGCTTTATATACTGTAACCAGACAAGCCTGCCTGTCAGTAGGAAGATAACAGGAACGGATCTAGCTGAACACTGTGAGCAGGACACACTGTACTAAATGTAAATAGTCTAGCTGCCTGACCGTGGTACTAATAGGATCAAAAAGAACACCTGTAATTTTCTTCAGGTAGCTTTATATACTGTAACCAGACAAGCCTGCCTGTCAGTAGGAAGATAACAGGAACGGATCTAGCTGAACACTGTGAGCAGGACGTACTGCACTAAATGTATATAGCAGGAACGGATCTAGCTGAACACTGTGAGCAGGACGCACTGCACTGAATGTAAACAGCAGGAACGGATGTAGCTGAACACTGTGAGCAGGACGCACTGCACTGAATGTAAATAGCAGGAACGGATCTAGCTGAACACTGTGAGCAGGACGCACTGCACTGAATGTAAATAGCAGGAACGGATGTAGCTGAACACTGTGAGCAGGACGCACTGCACTAAATGTAAATAGCAGGAACGGATCTAGCTGAACACTGTGAGCAGGACGCACTGCACTGAATGTAAATAGCAGGAACGGATCTAGCTGAACACTGTGAGCAGGACGCACTGCACTAAATGTAAATACCAGGAACGGATCTAGCTGAACACTGTGAGCAGGACGCACTGCACTGAATGTAAATAGCAGGAACGGATCTAGCTGAACACTGTGAGCAGGACGCACTGCACTGAATGTAAATAGCAGGAACGGATCTAGCTGAACACTGTGAGCAGGACGCACTGCACTGAATGTAAATAGCAGGAACGGATCTAGCTGAACACTGTGAGCAGGACGCACTGCACTGAATGTAAATAGCAGGAACGGATCTAGCTGAACACTGTGAGCAGGACGCACTGCACTGAATGTAAATAGCAGGAACGGATCTAGCTGAACACTGTGAGCAGGACACACTGCACTAAATGTAAATAGTCTAGATAGAAGATAACAGGAACGGATCTAGCTAAACTGAATACAGTGTATATATATATATGCAACACCTGGGATGCATATATATACACAATACACTGTAAGTGCAGCTAACTGACTGACTGTTCTGCCTAATCTATCTAACTCAAATCAAATGACACTGTCTCTCTCTCTCTCTATCTCTCAGCACACCGGAACACACACTACACAGGGCCGCCGTGCAGGCGGCCTTATATAGTGTGGGGTGTGTACTAAATCCCCTGAGCCATAATTGGCCAAAGCCACCCTGGCTTTGGCCAATTACAGCTCTCTCTACTGACGGCGCTGTGATTGGCCAAGCATGCGGGTCATAGTGCATGCTTGGCCAATCATCAGCCAGCAATGCACTGCGATGCCGCAGTGAATTATGGGCCGTGACGCGCCACACGAATTTGGCGCGAACGGCCCATATCGTTCGCAATTCGACGGACGGTCGAACAGCCGATGTTCGAGTCGAACATGGGTTCGACTCGAACACGAAGCTCATCCCTATCCGCCATGTGCTCTTCCTCCACTGCGCCGAACGAAAAGGGGCGGGGACTAGACTAGAAAGAACGTCAGGGGCGGGCGGAGTTATACGCATGCGCAGTGTGTATAAATCGTAACGCGCGCGTCTTACGTACGATCTGTGAGCGGAGGAAGGAGCATCGGAGACGCCGATCGTGCTAACGAAGGTAGGATCTAAACTTGGGCCTATACTGCTTCGAAATTGAAGCCTATATTGTAACAAGATTAGGGGAGTTTGGCCTGACATTAGGGTTGTGTCATGCAGAGAAAATGGATGGGTTCAACGACCACAATTTCCTGCCCCTGTTCATAGACAAGTACAGGGAGCTGCCCTGTCTGTGGCAAGTGAGACACCCCCACTATAATCACAAACAGAAGAGGCAGGCAGCGCTGGAGAAACTGCTGGAGTTGGTGAAGCCGGTGGTCCCCACAGCAACCATCCCTTATTTAAAAGCTAAAATTGGTGGCCTGAGGAGCACTTATCTTAGGGAGCGCAAGAAGGTCACAGATTCCCAGAGATCCGGAGCTGCAGCAGATGACGTTTATGTCCCCAGGCTGTGGTACTATGAGAGACTGCGATTTCTGTCAGACCACACTGAAGTCAGGGAATCCCTCTCTACTCTTCCTTCCACGCTTCCTTCCATACCAGCTGAGGCTTCTGATGTCCAACCTGGGCCTTCCAGCCAGGAAGAAATGGAGGAGCCCAGCTGGAGTCAGGTATAGCATTCTTCTACTGATTTCTGGGCAATAAATAAATGATGTTTATTAGATGTTATTATTGATCACTAATTGCTGATTAAAAAAAGTGCTTTACATATCAATAGACAGTAGTGGGCACCCAAAATTGTGACAAGAATGAAAACTGCTGGGCTCAGAAGGATAGTCTGTTATATTTGTTAACATTCAATTTGCAGCAGTCATGAGGTGAAAATTGTGTGTGATTGATGAATAAAATACTAAAACTATGTCCCTTTTTCATACACAGGAAGACCTCAGCCAGGAGGAGGTTGTGGAATGTGTCAGCCAGGAGGAGGCGGGGATTAGTGTCAGCCAGGAGGAGTTGGGGCTAAGTGTCAGCCAAGAGAAGCCTGGGACAAGTCGCAGCCTGACTGAGTCTCAGGTTCCTCCCCTCCGCCTGCCATATAAACGAGCCAGGAAGGCCACTCCCAGTCCTGTGCAGGATTCAGCGTACAGGCTGATCCAGGAGGCTTCGGTGTCCCTCCGAGCCTTCCCCAGTCCTGAAGAGGCCTTTGCCTGCATGGCTGCCACAAAATTGCAGGGCATGCAGGAGGGTCAACGCAAGATCTCTGAGGACCTGATTTATAAAGTCCTACGTAAGGGGTTGAGTGGGGAACTGACACACAAGACGGATGTCATGGAGAGGGACGATCCTCCTCCTCCTGCTGCCACAACTCCACCACCACAGCCAAAGGCTGGAAGGAGGCGTGGAAAGAAGACCAAAGAGTGATGACCCTGGGTTCAGTCTGGTCTGACAGAAGCTGCAGTCTCTTGTATGACCACAGTCTGGGGACACAGATGTCATCTGCTGCTTTCCGGATCTCTGGGACTTCTGGACCAGACTGCCCTCCCTTAGATAAGGACTCCTCAGGCCACCAATTTTGCTTTTAAATAATTGATGTCTGCCCTGGGGGTCCAAGGCTTCGCCCACTTCTGCAGTTTCTCCAGCGTTGCCTCCCTCTTTGTTTATAGTTGTGAGCCCTTAATAAAATTTTTTGAGGTAAATTCTACTCTCCTGTGTGTGTTTTCATCCAAAAAGGACAGTTTGTTGGTGACGATTCAGGTACATTTCTAAAGTACAATGTGAAATTAACAAGGGACAACAACACCAAATAATCTCCTACAGATTAAATAGAACAACATATTAGTGGAGTTGTGGGAACTTGTCACCAAAAACACACACAAACATTTTCGGGAGTACAAATCAAAATCACCAAAAAAACAAAAAAAAACAAAAGAGAAACACAAAAAAAGAATCTACATTAAAGTCCAAAAATAACAAAAAATTTTGTTGTCAGATGTGAGAAATCTAAATATATTGAGGGAATCCCGATAAATAGTAACGAAATAAGTTTGTGAGAAGTGTGTGTGAATATGAGCAGCAAAACTACTTAATTCTTGTCACATTATAAAGAAGAAGAGAGTGCGCTGTATTAAACCATTTTGAACATTGCAGCGTGACGAAAGTGCTGTATCCATTCCGAACGCTACGTTTACCAGAACGAGCTGTCCCGTGTCGGAATTTCTTCTGAGCATGCGTGGCACTTTGTGCGTCGGAACAGGCCACACACAGTCGGAATTGACGCGATCGGATTTTGTTGTTGGAAAATTTTATCTCCTGCTGTCCAACTTTGTGTGTCGGAAAATCCGATGGAAAATGTCCAATGGAGCCCACACACGGTCGGAATTTCCGACAACACGCTCCGATCGGACAATGTCCATCGGAAAATCTGACCGTGTGTACGGGGCATAAGGGTGAATGGTTTGTAATCAGAACTGTCCAGCCAAAAGGTAATATCTAGATGCCTGTAGTCATTTTATGGCTAACCACTCCTTTTTTCACTACATGAAGACCGAGTTATTGAGTGCAAGCAAATGTACGGCTAGGAGTTCCATCGGTTAGTTAAATTCTTCTTTCCATGGAGACCTTGGTTCCTTAACACTTCATGAACCCAAACTCTTAAATTGTATTTCTTCTTATTTCTCTAGCCTTGGGCATCAGGAGCTACTTGAGCCTTCTCAAAGGTAGAATTTAGTTTCTTTCAGAGCTGGTCTACACAGCATTTGTGATTCACATTTTGATCAACAGAGATACCAAAGACCAAGTCCACATGAGCATATAAGAAGAGTACCAAGTTGCAAAATTGTCCATGCTATTGTGGGCACAATTGCTGATATGTATCTGCTGCATTACTGCTTCTTCTCTGCCATGAGAGTCACAAGCATGTTAATGACAGTGTGAATAAACTGCAGAGGCTGTGGGTCTCCTTGTGGATGATAGGGGGTTGTCAGAAAAGTCTTTATCCACGACATGTCCAGATACTTCCTAATGACTCTGCTTTCAAAGTCTGTCTTGATCTGAATGGATAATTTGAGGTAACTTTTAATGGATAAAAACACTTCTGTACCATAACTTTAGCCACAGTTGGGAGCACCTGAGAGCAGAAGCTCTAGCTGAAGGCTCAGTAAGACATTCAATACAAGAGAAAGTCTTCTGCTTGGCATTTCCTCAGATTGTTCTTATTAGGAGTAGGTAGACATTCATCTCTGCAAATTGCAGTAGAGCTTTTAGACACCTGCAGCAGTGACCCAACGGCCTCAGCTACTGTTAACCCTCTGGCATCATCTGTGCCCATTCTTCTTGTGGGGCATCATAATTACAAGATCTTCTAGACAAGGCATCAGCCTCTATACTCCCATTCAGTACTTTAGACTCAAGTGAAACCCAGACAGAGCAGCAAACCACTGATGCTCTGTGGCATTTAACTTGGTGGTTGTGAAGATGTAGGTGAATGGATTGTTGTCTGTTTTGACTTAGAAATCTGCTTTTTACACATAGTTTTTCAGTTTGTGTACCACTGCCCACTTTAGAGGCAAAACTTCAATTTGTGAGAGGGTTAATCTATCTCTGAGGGTCCGACTCACACATGAAATAATGCAAATAGTGAAAAAATTGCTTACGCGCTAGTATGGATAAATAAACGCACTAAGTGATATATACATCAATATATACGAATATAAATGCAGCAAAATCTATAGTGTACCACAAGTCACTAATCAGTAGAAATAAAAAAAAATAAAGTGATTTCGCGCAAATATTAATAATAATAGGTAAATAGTGTCAAATTCATACGTTTAAGTATTTCAGGAGAGTAATTAGTTGTTGCTGTAAATATTAAAGCAAGTGATGCATCCAGTGTCTATCTACAATAATAAAATAAAAAAAGTTTTTTTGCGGTAATAGTATCCTTATATAAAATCACAGTGTTCTTCATCAATCAATGACAGTGATGAGTAAATAAATATAACTTAGTGAAGAAATAATATATATAAGTGAAGTATAAATAACCTTATGTGACTGTGCTCAATGCAGGTTCACTTTAAATGGTACAAAATCTAGACAAAATTAAGGAACAATAATAGGAAGTCCAAAGGATAGTTTTGAATGGAGGATTATCAAGTTCTGTGTGTATTAGACCAGGTATAGGTAGTTGTTCTCAATATTCCTATTGTGGATCCTTTAGCTGTCAGGTCTCACAGGACTCTTACCTCAATTCTAGCTATGACATGCAGTACAATAGATAAATACCAAAAAGCATGGAGAGGTAGTCACAAAATTAGAACAATCAGCCAGAAAGAATCCAAATGGATATACACCATGCGTACGCTATCACCTGGGGGAATGAACGTAGAGTTTGATTTGAATTGTTTTTTAAGTAATTTTTAACACATATAATCACTCTATTTTATCACATCTCCATATATATCTCCCATCTACATGAGTAACTCCAAAATATAAGGGGTATATATGGACCCAGTTGATGTTACAAACATACAGATGACATTGCATATAATGAAATGACACCGTAGATATAGGATATATATATGGAATTAGATCATTTTAATTATGTACCAACACTCAAACAAATTTTAATTAATTTTAACCTAAAATAACTTATTATTAAGATATATGAAGATTTATACCCAGTTTATACCCAGTTATACACTATTATGGGGTTGTAGATAATACAATGTACTAATTATATGATATTGACCAATATTGATCGATCAGACTCAATCAGGAGTGTTGAGCACTATGTATATTTATTAGTATAATCTGTCTTACTAATCAGACGCTTAGTGACTTTATCAGTCACCAATCCCACCAGTAAGACTTATATACACTATTAAGAAGCCCACATCCAAATTTTAAATATTTTAATAATTTCCGAATTATGGATCTTAATTCACTTAACATAGCGATTATAACAACCTTTGTGGTCTTATACCCACATTGCAGACACCAAACCAACAAAAAATGGCCGATTAGAATCCTAACATAAAGAGAAATGGTGACTGCAATACACCTCTATAGTTAACTACAACAAAATGGCCGTGATGTTCACAGAATCACTGACTCCCAAAAAATGGCCGCTTAATTACTTCCAGTATCTAACAATAAAGGCTTGCTCCAATAGACAATCCGGTTCCCCAGATGAAGTTGTGTGAAACAACGTAACGCGTAGGGATTGGCCAGATAGAGCCGCAACCGGAAGTGACGTGAGAAGGCGAGGAACAACGCCTAATTTGTTCCCTGTGATTTTAAACTTTGCCTTGTGTTATGCCGCGTACACACGGTCGGACTTTTCAGCTACAAAAGTCCGACAGCCTGTCCAACAGACTTCCGGAGGACTTTCGGCAGACTTGCGGCGGACTTGTGGCAGACTTTCTAACGAACGGACTTGCCTACACACGACCACACAAAAGTCCGATGGATTCGTACGTGATGACGTACACCAGACTAAAATAAGGAAGTTCATAGCCAGTAGCCAATAGCTGCCCTAGCGTGGGTTTTTGTCCGTCGGACTAGCACACAGACGAGCGGATTTCGGGGTCCGTCGTAGTTACGACGTAAAGATTTGAAGCATGTTTCAAATCTAAAGTACGTCGGATTTGAGGCTAAAAAAGTACGTTGAAAGTCCGGAGAAGCCCACACACGATCGGATTACCAGCCAGCTTTAGTCCGTCAGCGTCCGTTGGACTTTTGTAGACGAAAAGTCCGACCGTGTGTACGCGGCTTTAGAGTATATGCTTTTTAATAAACACCTTTTTTTAAATTACTTAATATACTGCACTATCAGAGGTCCCTTCTTCTTTCTGTCCCCTCTCCATTGAGGTACCGCCCCACACTACATAAGTACAGATTGGAATCATCGGAAAGACAACAGAGTTGTATTACATCATCCAGAGGAGGCACGATCAGAATACAGAGAAACTAAAGGATCCCCCCAGTGGAGACGGCGGGTACTGCATGTCACAGCCAGCATCGAGGAAACAGAGCTGGAATATAACAATCAGAGGAGGTATGACCACGATGTAAGAAAACTATAGGATCCACCCAGCGGTGACGGCGGGTACTGCATGTCATAGCTAGAATTGAGGTAAGGGTCCTGTGAGACCTGACAGCTAAAGGGGCCACAATAGGAATATTGAGAACAACTACCTATACCTGGTCTAATACACACAGAACTTGAAAATCCTCCATTCAAAACTATCCTTTGGACTTCCTATTATTGTTCCTTAATTTTGTCTAGGTTTTATACCATTTAAAGTGAACCTGCATCACTTGTTTTAATATTTACAGCAACAACTAATTACTCTCCTGAAATACTTAAACGTATGAATTTGACACTATTTACCTATTATTATTAATATTTGTGCGAAATCACTTTATTTATTTTGATTCACACAGGAAATAAGCTTCAGATTCATGGTCCATAATAGATCTTCAGGTCCAGTCTCCCACAGCAGAGAAAGTAGGAGAGCCCTAAGGATCAATTTGCTTACACATAAAAAGACCCGTGGATATCTGAGACATAATTAATGAGGTCTGGCCATCAAGTGGGATGTAGAGGCTTTTCCTCCCAAAGCTGTACAAAACTTTTAGAGGAGAGGACTTATAAGGATTATAAGAAAGCAAATCAGACATAAGCTTGGAGAACCAAGTGTATATATAAATATATATATATTTGAAGAAATAACTGAAGAAATAACACTTCGTTACAATGTAAAATAGTGAGTGTACAGCTTGTATAACATTGTACATTTGCTGTCCCCTCAAAATAACTCAGCACACAGCTATTCATTTCTAAACCACTGGCAACAAAAGTGAGTGCACCCTTAAGTAAAAATGTCCAAATTGGGCCCAATCAGCCATTTTCCCTCCCCAGTGTCATGTGACTCATTAGTGTTACAAGGTCTCTGGTGTGAATGGGGAGCAGGTGTGTTAAATTTGGTGTTATCGCTCTCACTCTCTCATACTGGTCACTGGAAGTTCAACATGGCACCTTATGGCAAAGAACTGTCTGAGAATCTGAAAAAAAAATGTTGCTCTACATAAAGGCTTTAAGAAAATTACCAAGACCCTTAAACTGAGCTGCAGCATGTGGCAAAGACCATACAGCAGTTTAACTCTAGGTTCCACTCAGAACAGGCCTCGCCATGGTAAACCAAAGAAATTGAGTGCACATGCTCACATCATATCCAGAGGTTGTCTTTGGGAAATAGACGTATGAGTGCTGCCAGCATTGCTTTAGAGGTTGAAGGGGTGGGGGGTCAGCTTGTCAGTGCTCAGACCATACGGTGCACACTGCATCAAATTGGTCTGCATGGCTGTCGTCCCAGAAGGAAGCCTCTTCTAAAGATAATGCACAAGAAAGCCCGCAAACAGTTTGCTGAAGACAAGCACACCTAGGACATGACTTACTGGAACCATGTCCTGTGGTCTGATGAGACCAAGATAAACCTATTTGGTTTCATATGGTGTCAAGCGTGTGTGGTGGCAACCAGGTGAGGAATACAAAGACAAGTGTGTCTTGCCTACAGTCAAGCATGGTACTGGGAGTGTCATGGTCTGGGGCTGCATGAGTGCTGCCAGCACTGAGGAGTTACAGTTCATTGAGGGAACCATGAATGCCAACGAGTACTGTGACATACTGAAGCAGAGCATGATCCCCTCCCTTCAGAGACTGGGCCGCATGGCAATATTCTAACATGATAACGACCCCAAACACACCTCAAAGACGACCATTGCCTTGCTAAAGAAGCTGAGGGTAAAGGTGATGGACTGGCCAAGCATGTCTGCAGACCTAAACCCTATTGAGCATCTGTGTGGCATCCTTATGTGTTGTATTTTAAATGTATTTTATTGGGATTTTATGTAGCTCAACACAAAGTGGCACATAATTGTGAAGTGGAAGGAAAATGATAAATGGTTTTCATTTTTGTTTACAAATAAATATCTGAAAAGTGTGGCGTGCGTTTGTATTCCGCCCCCCTGAATCAATACTTTGTAGAACCACCTTTTGCTGCAATTATAGCTGCAAGTCTTTTGGGTACTGTATGTCTCTACCAGCTTTGCACATCTAGAAAGTGAAATTTATGCCCATTCTTTAGGTCTTGCCACAGATTCTCAATTGGATTTAGATCTGGACTTTGACTGGGCCATTCTAACACATGAATATGCTTTGATACAAACCATTCCATTGTAGCTCTGGCTATATGTTTAGGCAAACACAAGAAAAAAGACCTCTCCTGCGCTCAGGTGTCCATGAACTGGATATGTGGTGCAGCCACCTATAGAAGTAATGCCTAGCGTCTTGCAGCCCTCATTTGAACAATGGGTATTCAAGCTAAAAAACACAAAAAAGAAAGAGGGCGCACCAACCTAGTGCATTACCACTGATAAACTTTAATGCAGCATAAAAACAGTAAAAATTATA
Source organism: Lithobates clamitans (assembly GCA_037952925.1). NCBI lineage: Eukaryota > Metazoa > Chordata > Amphibia > Anura > Ranidae > Lithobates > Lithobates clamitans. The sequence goes on along the minus strand of JBBGZY010000239.1, from coordinate 15,418,218 downwards.
CTCACAAACGAGCTAGTATAAATAGCTTTCAAAAGGGCGCAAAAGCGCTGTTTCTGTGGATCGACACCCCAGGACCTGTTGCCGAGAGGATAAGACCAGCGCAAATGGCTGATGGCTTACGCGTTTCAGGGGAGCACCCCTTTCTTCAGAGCCTAAGCGGGCAATGGTTGGTCTCTCGAGTTGCTCTCTCTATAAATGTATGTATGTGCCTGTGTCTACCCCACCCAATTAGTGACGACGCCCCCTCCCACAGATATTGGGCACCACCCACCCATTCGGGTTAACCCTCCCTATCCCATCCCTCTGAGTGTGATTCCCCATTTGTAGCCAAAATATAGAGGGCAAACATCACTCTATGTTATCTGCTAAAAAGATAATGATAGTAATAATACTAGTACAAAAAAAAAAATTGATTAATTGAAAAAATAAATAGATATAAATATAACTATAGAAACACTGGACCAGTAGATCAGTTTCACTCTCACCATAGGCTATGTGCAACAGGGCAGGGGAAGGGGGATTGGGTGCGCCAAAACAAAGACACCTCACCTCCTGCATGCAGCTCTAGTTGTGTCCCCATGCCTCTGATCTACTGGGGTGGATGATGCCGGGCTCCTCCGGCTCCCAGGAGCCATAATAGTGCCGCATGCCATGTGTGGAACGCACGCCATTCAAAAGACCAGAAAGTGCGGGTGTACCTGCGTTCCACCCGCAACTTCCGGCCGATCGTGGCGTCATTTTCTGCTCCTCCACAGGCGTCAGAGGTCCCTGTGCGCCAGGAACATGGCCCGGAAGCGTGGGTGTGTTTGCGTTCCACCCACTGCTTCCGACTGTCAACCTGTGGTAAATAATGCGCGTGCATCTCAGTATGGCCGCGCGCTCTCCATCAATCGCTCCACTATTAACATTATCATTGGCAGAGACGCGATCTGGCTAAGCAGGACAAGCAGCATTCTGGCGGGGGCTACTAGCAGCGCTCAACCCACTTTTCTCTAAAGAAACATTGATGAAAAATGGAGGGGAAAAGGAATGTATAATTTAAAAACTTAATTAATTAAAAAATAAAAATATAATTGAAAATATTATAATGTGAATATCGATTCCCAAATAAGGAAGTGGAAAAAGGGATAATGGAAAAAGGATTCCAAACCTATAGGTTGATCATAATGTAAAATTATTAGATTAATAGAAGGAGTCCGCAGAAATATCCCTCCAAGGTACAGTAGATCATACCATATCCATAAAATTCATAGATTGAAATATAACATATAATATACTTAATGTTTAAAGAACAACACATGGGAGTCCATAACAATTAGTCGTTATGATATCAGCACGATACTAATCTAGAGGAGGAAGGATTATAAAATAATAAATAATACATAGTATAAAATACTAAAAATACATATGGGATCTCAAAGTGAATACTGAACCTCATCAGCCTATACCAACATTAGTCACCATTAGACACAGCAATAGAGTGTTCCTACTGAAAGGCTACACCCCACTCCATGTAGATATAAAATATATATAAATATAGTGACAAATATGTATATAAACCATATAATAGTAAACCATACTGTACCAAATGACAGTGGTACCCATCACCTCAGCATATACCCTGGAAGATACCTCTGCGGACCTGCATACCATAGACAAGAGAGAGAGAGAGAGGCACCATTGCCCGCTAGCATCTGGTGGGAATAGACACTAAACTCCAATGGCGGTAAATTACATTGGCGGTAAATTGCATAAAATTACAAAAAGTACATCATGTAGTCAAATAGGCCAATAGGCGACTATCTGAAACCAACCACAACCTAAACCTAATAATTACCTTCTAAACAAATACCTAGCGGCTAAAACCTATTACTACACCTGCCAAATGGTCTACCCAATTCCTAGTCCTTGACCTTAGTGCATCCCATAAACCCCAAGAATGAGTTAATTCTGATGTGACTTCTCTAGTGTGTCCTTCGCCTCCACCATGTTGGTAGGGGCTCATTCTTGGGGTTTATGGGATGCACTAAGGTCAAGGACTAGGAATTGGGTAGACCATTTGGCAGGTGTAGTAATAGGTTTTAGCCGCTAGGTATTTGTTTAGAAGGTAATTATTAGGTTTAGGTTGTGGTTGGTTTCAGATAGTCGCCTATTGGCCTATTTGACTACATGATGTACTTTTTGTAATTTTATGCAATTTACCGCCAATGTAATTTACCGCCATTGGAGTTTAGTGTCTATTCCCACCAGATGCTAGCGGGCAATGGTGCCTCTCTCTCTCTCTCTTGTCTATGGTATGCAGGTCCGCAGAGGTATCTTCCAGGGTATATGCTGAGGTGATGGGTACCACTGTCATTTGGTACAGTATGGTTTACTATTATATGGTTTATATACATATTTGTCACTATATTTATATATATTTTATATCTACATGGAGTGGGGTGTAGCCTTTCAGTAGGAACACTCTATTGCTGTGTCTAATGGTGACTAATGTTGGTATAGGCTGATGAGGTTCAGTATTCACTTTGAGATCCCATATGTATTTTTAGTATTTTATACTATGTATTATTTATTATTTTATAATCCTTCCTCCTCTAGATTAGTATCGTGCTGATATCATAACGACTAATTGTTATGGACTCCCATGTGTTGTTCTTTAAACATTAAGTATATTATATGTTATATTTCAATCTATGAATTTTATGGATATGGTATGATCTACTGTACCTTGGAGGGATATTTCTGCGGACTCCTTCTATTAATCTAATAATTTTACATTATGATCAACCTATAGGTTTGGAATCCTTTTTCCATTATCCCTTTTTCCACTTCCTTATTTGGGAATCGATATTCACATTATAATATTTTCAATTATATTTTTATTTTTTAATTAATTAAGTTTTTAAATTATACATTCCTTTTCCCCTCCATTTTTCATCAATGTTTCTTTAGAGAAAAGTGGGTTGAGCGCTGCTAGTAGCCCCCGCCAGAATGCTGCTTGTCCTGCTTAGCCAGATCGCGTCTCTGCCAATGATAATGTTAATAGTGGAGCGATTGATGGAGAGCGCGCGGCCATACTGAGATGCACGCGCATTATTTACCACAGGTTGACAGTCGGAAGCAGTGGGTGGAACGCAAACACACCCACGCTTCCGGGCCATGTTCCTGGCGCACAGGGACCTCTGACGCCTGTGGAGGAGCAGAAAATGACGCCACGATCGGCCGGAAGTTGCGGGTGGAACGCAGGTACACCCGCACTTTCTGGTCTTTTGAATGGCGTGCGTTCCACACATGGCATGCGGCACTATTATGGCTCCTGGGAGCCGGAGGAGCCCGGCATCATCCACCCCAGTAGATCAGAGGCATGGGGACACAACTAGAGCTGCATGCAGGAGGTGAGGTGTCTTTGTTTTGGCGCACCCAATCCCCCTTCCCCTGCCCTGTTGCACATAGCCTATGGTGAGAGTGAAACTGATCTACTGGTCCAGTGTTTCTATAGTTATATTTATATCTATTTATTTTTTCAATTAATCAATTTTTTTTTTTGTACTAGTATTATTACTATCATTATCTTTTTAGCAGATAACATAGAGTGATGTTTGCCCTCTATATTTTGGCTACAAATGGGGAATCACACTCAGAGGGATGGGATAGGGAGGGTTAACCCGAATGGGTGGGTGGTGCCCAATATCTGTGGGAGGGGGCGTCGTCACTAATTGGGTGGGGTAGACACAGGCACATACATACATTTATAGAGAGAGCAACTCGAGAGACCAACCATTGCCCGCTTAGGCTCTGAAGAAAGGGGTGCTCCCCTGAAACGCGTAAGCCATCAGCCATTTGCGCTGGTCTTATCCTCTCGGCAACAGGTCCTGGGGTGTCGATCCACAGAAACAGCGCTTTTGCGCCCTTTTGAAAGCTATTTATACTAGCTCGTTTGTGAGTATAATTTTTACTGTTTTTATGCTGCATTAAAGTTTATCAGTGGTAATGCACTAGGTTGGTGCGCCCTCTTTCTTTTTTGGGTTCTTTTTTGTGTTGTTTTTTGTATATGTTTAGGGTCATTGCCCTGCTGGAAGGTGAACCTCTGCCCCAGTTTCAAGTTTTTTACAGCCTCTAAGATTGCCCTGTATTTGGCTCCATCCATCTTCCCATCAACTCTGACCAGCTTCCCTGTCCCTGCTGAAGAAAAGCATTCCCACAACATGATGCTGCCACCACCATGTTTCATGGTGGGGATGGTGTGTTCAGGGTAATGTGCAGTGTTAGTTTTCCTCTGACCTGTCTGTTGTGTTCCTTGATCTTCATGATGCTGTTTGTTCACTACGGTTCTCTAACAAATCTCTGAGGGCTTCACAAAACTGCTGCATTTTTTTTTTGGCAGAATTTTTTTATTTATCTCAAAAAGGAGAGATATTTTGCATAGAAGTACACTTAATAGTCAACGATTCACAGTATGTAATTATACAGTACAGTGTTTCATAAGGCACATAATGTAGTCAGAACAGAATAATACCTTGAATGTTACATTTGCAGTGAGTAGTATCGGCAGTTACTAATGTTATAGGCTTCAACAAATTTCCCCTGGTGCTATAATTCAGCCTATTGTCCAGTGGAGGTTTGGCATAGTCTATATCACGAAGAAGGGAAGGAAAATAGAAAAGAGAGAGGGTGAGGGGAGGGAGGGGGATGTGTGAGAGGCGGGGTGCCAAAAAGGAGAGGGGGGTGGGAGAAAGTCAGGGAGCACCAAGAGGGGAATGCTTACGCTATGCTTCATTCAATCATTGCTGGTAGTCCAGTGAGCCAGAGTGGTCCTACCTGGTGCATGATCATTTAAATCTTAACCCAGCAACCCCATATTTTGTGAATTTTTTTTCGGGCAATTTCGACTTATATATGTGAGTTTTGGGTATATGTAATAATATTACACCCAATACATATAAACGCTTGTTCATATTCTACACCGCCTTTTATGCTATGAAGGCCATACTAACTAAGTGGAAACAACCTAAGCCTCCCACTGTCTCCCAATGGAAAGCAATGATTGATGCTGTGCTGCCACTATATAAACAGCTGTATTTTTACTGAGATTAAATTACACACAGGTGGACTCTATTTACTAATTAGGTGACTTCTGAAAGCAATTGGTTCCACTAGATTTTAGTTAGGGGTATCAGAGAAAAGGGGGGCTAAATAGAAATGCACGGCACTCTTTTCAGATATTTTTTTTTTTAAATGTAAAACCCATTTATCATTTTCCCTTTCACTTCACAATTATGTGCCACTTTGTGTTAGTCTACCACATAAAATCCCAATAAAATATTTATGTTTTTGGTTGTAACATGACAAAATGTGAAAAATGTCAAGGTCTATGAATACTTTTCCAAAATATTTATGTTTTTGGTTGTAACATGACAAGGCACTGTATCTATCTATCTATCTATCTATCTATCTATCTATCTATCTATCTATCTATCTATCTATCTATCTATCTATCTATCTATCTATCTATCTATCTATCTATCTATCTATCTATCTATCCTCTATCCTCCTCTCCATTGCCCCTTTCTGTGGGGGTCCCCCAAGACTCTGTTCTTGGACCCCTTCTCTTCTCTATCTACACCTCCTCCCTTGGTCACTTCATAACCGCCCGCGGCTTCCAATACCACTTATACGCCGATGAAACCCAAAGCTATCTGTCTACTCCTCACCTCACTTCTTCAGTCTCCTCTCGCATTACTAACTTACTAACTGACATATCGGAATGGATGTCGCACCACTTCCTTAAACTAAATCTCTGTAAAACTGAACTATTAATATTCCCCCCCGCCCATGCCCCCCTCCATGACTTTTCCATCAAAATCAACAATGCAACTATCAGTCCCTCCCCTCACGCCAGGGTACTGGGTGTAATCCTAGATTCTGACTTATCATTTCAGCCCCAGGTCCAGTCGTTGTCAAAAGTTTGTAGAATTCACCTCCGTAACATCTCTAAAATTCGCCCCTTTTTAACAAATGAAACCACCAAGCTCCTCATTCACTCCCTTGTTATCTCTTGCCTTGACTATTGCAACTCCCTTCTCATAGGCTATCCCCTCTTCAGTCTATCATGAATGCTGATGCTAGACTTATCCACCTTACCAACCGCTCAGTGTCTGCCAACCCTCTCCTACAATCCCTACACTGGCTCCCAATCAACCAGTGAATTAAATTTAAAATACTAACCACAACATACAAAGCCATTCACAACTCTGCCCCTAGCTACATCACCAAACCTTGTCTCCAAATATCACCCAAATTGTCCTCTCCGTTCTACTCAAGACCTCCTACTCTCAAGCTCTCTCATCTCCTCCTCCCATGCTCGTCTCCAGGATTTCTCCAGAGCCTCTCCCATCCTCTGGAACTCGCTACCTCCACCTGTCCATCTATCCCCTGCTCTTGCTACCTTCAGGCGATCCCTGAAAACTCATCTCTTCAGGAAAGCCTATCACGTCTCCAACTAATCTTCTACCACTTCCATCAGCTCATTCCCCACAGTTGCAACCTTTTGTACCACCTGCCCACCCTATTAGATTGTAAGCTCTTCTGAGCAGGGCCCTCCTAATCATCTTGTATTTTATTGTATTGTAACTGTATTGTCTCCTTTTTATATTGTAAAGTGCTGCTTAAACTGTTGGCGCTATATAAATCCTGTATAGTAATAATAATTTATTGTATTGTAACTGTATTGTCGCCTTTTTATATTGTAAAGTGCTGCTTAAACTGTTGGCACTATATAAATCCTGTATAATAATAATAAAGAACATTCACCAATAGAGAAAATAGCCTAACACTATAGATTGTTAAGAACATGTGACCCTGCTCTTTTTATTTATTTATGGGGTTTTTTTTGCATGGAGTCCCTCTTGGTGTAATACATCTATCATATAATTTAAAGGATAACGGTCCAGTGTGTATTTTTACGGGGGACCCAATACTGTTTTGTTTTTGTTTTTTGGGATAGGTTTTGGTTAACATCTATAACAAAATGTTATCTAGGCCTAGCCTAGAAAATGTCATATAAGCTTAGAAAATGGCTAGAACTGATTTTTACCATTCAGCTTCCTTTGACTTCAATGGGGTTTTGGGTTCAGCACCTAAACTTCTGAAATGTTCACTGAATTAAGCATATACTTTTAGGAGACATTAAACAATGGAGAAAACAATCACTGTCTTAGGTAGCAAATCATGAACAAAAAGATATGCATTGCTGTAAGTATTCTGCTGATCATAAAGGTTTGTCTAATGCCCTGTACACACGGTCGGACATTGATCCGACAACAAAATCCATGGATTTTTTCCGACGGATGTTGGTTCGAACTTGTCTTGCATACACACGGTCACACAAAGTTGTCAGAAAATCTGATCATTCTGAACTTGGTGACGTAAAACACGTACATCGAGACTATAAACAGGGCAGTAGCCAATAGCTTTCGTTTCTTAATTTATTCTGAGCATGCGTGGCACTTTGTGTGTCGGATTTGTGTACACACGATCGGAATTTCCACGGTCGGATTTTGTTGTTGGAAAATTTTATAGCAAGCTCTCAAACTTTGTGTGTCAGAAATTCCTATGGAAAATGTGTGATGAAGCCCACACATGGTCGGAATTTCCGACAACAAGGTCCTATCTCACATTTTCTATTGGAAAACCCTATCGTGTGTCCAGGGTATTAAAGTTGAACACTATTCAAAAGTTTTTTTTTCTGGTTTAGAATAGAATTGGGAAGAGGTAAAGCTCAACTCTTGGCAAATAAAAAACACACATTTATGTAGCTATGTGTTGTTTTAAACATTTAATCTGTGTATTATCAAAAGCAGCTAATATAGGTACCTGAATTTAGTTTGGTATCAGCCTATTGTAGTCCTCTACGCAGCAGAGCTCAGAAAATAAAATAAAACCACAAAATATTAATAGGAAGAGTGAACTGGTAATCAGCAAGACCTAACTAAATTACATAACTGCAGCAAATAAAATCAGAGTGAGAAGAAGCACAAGGAGCCAATCAGCTGTGTTTGAGTGCTCATGTGCTAAACCCCGCCCCCCCAAAAAAAAAAATATTGATAGAAAGTGTAAACTGGTCATCAGCAAGACCTAGGCCTAAATGGTTTAGCTGCAGCAAAGAAAATCCGATTTTCAGGCTGGTTGTACTGTGTGGCAGAGCTGTGCAAATCTTGTGGATCCAAATTCTTTGGCAAGGTAAAATGTTCTGTCCAAAAGAAGCAACAGGATTTAAAGATCTCCCCAAAAGTGAAGTGAAATTCCACTTTTGATTGCTGTCACCAGAATGGGTGAAATATTTCCTCTCTACTTTGCTCTAAAATATAAATCCCCTTACTTGATTTGTTCTTCTAAAAAAATAAATAAAATAAAGTTTACTGTTTTAGAAAGAAAAATTTGTTCTTCAATAAATCAACACCTGAAGCATATTTTGGAACAAGTAAATGTATACATGTAGCCTGATGAGCTCAGAAAGAAATTTGTTTCCAATCTGGAGGCTAATTGGGTTACCATTTACTATATTTTGCCTGCCATTTAGTCATCTGGGGTTTAATTTGAAAGGTTAAAGTTGATGGACACATTGTTTTATAGTCTAAGCCAGTCTGAAGTCATAGTTTTCTTATGACTCCTCAAAGGAATTTTTGCATAGTTATGCATGACTACAAAACTGCCATCTTAGTAGCTTTGGGTTGGCAAAATTATTCCACATAGTAATACTAATTCCCGTAAGCTTTGTCTTTTTAGTTAACGAAGAGCTTGAACGGAATGTGGACTATTTAAACAGTCTTACTGTATAATTGGCAATCAATGAGTGACAGATTGTTGTGTTACATATAAAGGGAGTGTGTAATTAGGAAGATGTTAATTCTTTCTTTGTTTTAAATAAAAGAAGATAAGCTTATTTAATTAGGAGAAAGGACAATCTGTTTGACAGACACCTGGGAGAAGCTTTGGAAATTATTATAATTATTGTTTAACATGAAAGTTTAGAGTAAGTGATGCTCTGTATTGGCAAACTTCAGTTTTTAAAGATGCAAGATTTTGGGACAATTTTATACATAGTGTATATGAAGCCCGAAGAAGAGATATAATTTATCCCAAAAGCTTACATCTTTAAAGCGATTGTAAACCTTTTTTTTTTCAAAATTAAAATAAAAAAGACTTACCTGCTCTGTGCAAGGGTTTTGCACAGAGCAGCCCCTCACTGCCTTTCCTCGGGTCCCCCTCCTCCTCTTCTGCGTGTACCCCCCATGGAAAGCTGATTGCTACGGGGGCACATGCTTGTAGGTGAGGAATACTTTGCCCTGCACGTGAGAGGTACTTATTGTGCAGAATGCATGCATCAATGCCCAGGACCAGTTGGAGACTGCCTTCATGTGAAATATCTAACATTAAAGCAGTTCCCCGACTTTGAAATATGCCTTAACTGTGTTCAGTAGTAAAACATACAGAGTTCCTCCATGAAGTCTCTTTTCCCCTGTCACCACACACTGTACCTTGGTATATGCTGCATTAGGAGACATTCTGAGCCTGTGCCCACTCCACCAGTCCAGCGTACCTCTGTTACCTCACTTCTAGTAACAGTATAGGATCCCTCCATGCACATAGCTCAGACTTCATACATGCATTTGTTAACTCCTTTACTTCTGTACCCATGTGATCAGGCCATGGATCTCTGTAATGTGGGTTCAGTTCTGGTTGCTACTGGAAACTGCTAGGGAGGGAGCCAGTACGTTAACCCACTTGCTACTGAGGACATATGACTTTACCAGGTACCACGCCTAATGGCAGGTTGCTATGTATTTTGAACTGTGCCTGTTACTCTTGGCAACTACACTCCTCTTCCTTGTCTTGCCAAGTTAACCTTTTGTAGCAGCTGAGCTTTATACTCCTTTGTGCTTTACAGACCCTGGTTCTTTTGATACGCCAGGACTAGGGATGGGCTTTATGTTCGGGTCGAACATGAGTTCAACTTGAACATTGGCTGTTCGCCCGTTCACCGAATAGCGAATAATTTGGGGTGTTCGAGGCAAATTCGAAAGCCGTGGAACACCCTTTAAAAGTCTATGGGAGAAATAAAAAGTGCTAATTTTAAAGGTTAATATGCAAGTTATTGTCATAAAAAGTGTTTGGGGACCTGGGTCCCGCCCCAGGGGACATGTATCATTGCAAAAAAAAAAGTTTTAAAAACGGCCGTTTTTTCGGGAGCAGTGATTTTAATAATGCTTAAAGTAAAACAATAAAAGTGTAATATTCCTTTAAATTTCATACCTGGGGGGAGTCTATAATATTCCTGTAAAGTGGCGCATGTTTCCCGTATTTAGAACAGTCTGACAGCAAAATGACATTTCTAAAGGAAAAAAAGTCATTTAAAACTACTTGCGGCTATAATGAATTGTCCCGGCAATACATATAAAAGTTCCTTGATAAAAATGCATGGCATTCCCCCACAGGGGAACCCCGAACCAAAATTAAGCTCCAGCAGCTGGAACTGGATAGGAAGAAAGCAGAAGAGAACATAAACCAAATGGCAAAGGAGTCTTTGGATTATAGGCAGCAGCTGGATGGGCAAAGACAGTGTAAGGACAGCCTGCTGGATGATGTGTCTAGAAAAAATAAGGTACTGTACTATGCGGAGCTTTGTATTTTGCACACACTCCGTTCACTGAGCATGTGTGAGGGCTTGCTGCCACAGCCTCCTGGAGTACTTGCCTATCTTCTATCCTTGTATTTGCCACCTGGGGCTACCTGAGAGGATACCTTAGCCTTTGCTGGTGGATTTGGAGTCCGATTAACCCCTTTTTGACCTCCTCCAGTGTGATCTTACCTTTGGTGTCAAGTTCGCTGTCCTTGGATCTTCCTTTATTAGCGCAGATTTTTTTTTTTTTTTTTCACATTTGAAAGTTTTATTGAGAGATAAGGAAAATTACAAAATGCATTTTTCGTGTATCACAGATGCAACTGAACATGTATTTCCAGTACAGCTTACATATGCAGAAGGTGATCTTAAAATTCTATTCTAAGTAAGTGCAACTGTGTGCTGTGTAGTTACGTTTAGTGTAGTTGGTCTCTAAAATCAAAAAGGAAAACTCAAGTTTAAACATGTTAAAGATTCATTAGACCTCTATGCAGTAAGTTGACGTTGTTTGTCCTTACAAACAACAGAGGATGTGTAAGAGCGTCATATATTATGCATTCTTATCATTTCATGAAGTATTTTTATAGTAGATGTACAGGTAAAGAGAGATCAAAGGGAAGAAAGAGGAGAGGAAGAGAGGAATCAAAGGAGTGGTACGGGAATCTTAGGTAAATCTCGGATTGTTTTGCATTAAAGATCAATGTATTTTTACATCCAGAATTACAGTAGTCATCTCGGGGTGTGTCGGTTCATTATTTCTTCATAAGTTTTAGAGTATTTGAAAATTATCCATGGCTGCCATGTCTTATTGAATTTTTCTACAGTACCTCTGTCCTGGGCCAGGGTGTCCTCCATCTCATATATCTCTCTTATTTTATGCAACCATTTCGATATAGATGGCACCCTGGTGGAATTCCAGTGCAGAGGGATTAGTGCTTTGGTCAGAGAATGCTTATATCTTCTGAGTGAGAAATTAGATATATGTAGTAAGCAGCATGCCACATTTAAATTCAATGTGGTTTCTGTGATTGATTTATTTAAGTTCTGGACTTCAGTCCAATAGCATGTAATCAATTTGCAGCTCCACCATATGTGTATCAAAGTACCTACTGCTTGTCTGCACCTCCAGCACATCTCAGATTTTTGGTTATCCCATTCATGAAGCCTATCAGGTGTTTGATACCAGTGCAGCAGCAGTTTGTAACTCGTTTCCTGTTGACTTGTTTTCATAGAGCATTTGTGTGCCAATATACATGCATACCTCCATTATTTTGCCGATATATCCTCATTTAGGTCATCCGACCACCTCCTCCTGTGTGTGTCCTCCTCCATGCCTTTCGGATATTGCAGCCAAGTGTAAGCGACTGAAGTGGCCCTATCAAGTGTAGACTTGCTATGGCAGATTGACTCCAGGTCCGTTAGGGGTCTATTTATATCTTCGGTACTCTTAAATTTGCCTAGGTAGCTTCGTATTTGGAAGTATGGGTTCTTTTCAGCTTTGATAGATACCCAGTCTCTAAATCTACCTCCCTGAAAGCAGTCTCCGGCAAGTAGAGGGTTTTTGTCCGTTGTGGATTGTAATGTTGTGTTTTGTTCGCCCGGCAGAAAGTCAGGGTTATCTTTTAGTGGTGTTAAAGGGCTGGGCAGTATGGTAACATCTTTTTTCTTGGCTACATTATGGAATATCTCTAGTGTGGTGCCTGTGATGGGGTGTCTTTTTAGATCGCTTGGGTGTTTATTCCTCGGGATCCATGGTGAGAATGTGAGTGATATTGGGCTTAGGCTTGCTTCCAATACCACCCAGTCTTTCGCATGTGCATGGCAGTGCCAATCAATCACCCTAGCTATGTGTGATGCATAGTAATAGTGCTTAAAATTCGGCAGTCCAATCCCTCCTAGTTCCTTAGGTCGTGTCAGTTTAGTCAGTTTTATCCTAGGTTTCTTTTGCTGCCAGAGGAACCCCAGGATGGCAGAATTCAGCATTTTAAAGAATTTCTGTGATATTTTAACTGGTAGGGTGTGCATAAGGTATAAGAGTCTAGGCAATAACACCATCTTGACTATTGCTGCCCTTCCAAACCATGAGAAGTAGCCTAAGTTCCAGCCATCGAGATTCCTCTCGCAGCTCCGGAGCAGCGGGGTAAAATTTCTCTCAAAGACAGACTGTATTTGGGGCGTTAACAATGTCCCCAAATATTTGAGAGCTGAGGCTTCCCAACGAAATGTGGAGTTGGTTTTAGTCTGTTCAAGGATCTTGTCTGGGAGAGAAATATTCAGCGCTTCCGATTTTGAATAATTGATCTTTAAATTTGATAAATATCCATAATGTGAGAATTCCTTCAGTAAGTTAGGGATGGATATTAATGGGTCTGTCAGGAAAAATAAAAGGTCATCAGCGTATGCTGCGACTTTAAACTCCCTGTCCTTCACTATAAATCCATGAACTGCATAATTTGTTTGAACCTTTCTGATAAAGGGTTCCAGCGATAAAATGAACAACAGAGGTGACAGCGGGCGCCCCTGTCTTGTCCCGTTTGTAATATATACTTTCCTTGATAACATGCCATTTATTTTCAGCTGTGCAGTCGGTCTTTGATATAGCGCAGAGATCCAGGACATCATATGTGTGCCCATGCCTACGTGCCTACATACAGCCATCATATAATCCCATGCTACTCCATCGAAGGCCTTCTCCGCGTCCATGGAGAGTAGAAGACCATCGATATTTCGCAATTTTGCTGCGTGAATCAGGAGTAGGGCTTTGGTGACATTGTCTTTAGCCTCTCTGCCCGGTACAAACCCTACCTGCTCTAGGCCTATCAATCCCCGAAGCAGGGGGCCCAATCTCATAGCAAGAACCTTTGCAAATAGTTTGACATCTACATTTAGTAGAGAGATTGGTCTGTAACTAGCACATTCTCCTGGGTCCTTGCCTTCCTTCGGTATTATCGCAATGTGTGCCGTGAGGAAGTCAGGAGTTACTTCTCTCTGTGAGGACAGGGAGTTCAAAGCGTTTCTAAGCGGGTTCGTTATGATGTATGTGAAGGTTTTGTAGTAAATTGGGGAAAAGCCATCTGGCCCTGGGCTCTTACCTGTTTTAAGTTTAGTAATGGCTTGTATAATTTCTTGGGACGTCAGGGGATCTTCTAGTAAGTGGGAATCAGACTCGTCAAGGGTGGGCAGTCCGCTCTGGGTTATGTAGTCCTGGATAATGTGCGCCCTATTCCCTGTCATATGTGATTGTTTGTGTTGTTGGGGCAGGTTGTGTAGTTTTGTGTAGAATTCATGGAAATGTTCCCCAATCGCCTCCAAGGTCACATCGAGTTTTCCATTCCCATTCCTGATACCAGCAATGTGGTTGTTAGTGTTTTGTGTCCGCAATGCTCTTGCGAGAAGCTTGCCTGCTTTGTTCCCTGACTCGTAATATATATTTTCTTTAAAAAATAGCATACGTTTGGTTCTGTGATCTAAGATCTGTTGTAATTCTTTCCTAGCTTCTAGGAGTTTTGTGGCGGAAACAATGGAGAGAGATTGTAATCTTTCTAATGTGTTAATCTGCATAATAAGCTTTTTTATACTAGCTTCTCTCTCTTTCTTTCGTCTGGAGCCCATTGCAATCAGTATCCCTCTGATGGTACATTTGTGGGCTTCCCACACCATCAAGGGGTCTGCTCCTGGCGTGGCATTGTTTTTAAAGAATTCTGTTAGGTTGGTGGTCAATTCTGTAAGGAGTGATGGATCTGTCAGCAACGAGGCGTTCAGTCTCCAGGTCGGCTGTTGTTGTGTAGGGTTCAGTAAATTCACAGACAGGGATACAGGGGCATGATCTGAGATTGTCTGAATGCCCACTTGTGAGCCTGTCACTCGAGAAAGATCTCTTTGTGAGATAAATAGATAATCTAGCCGTGCGTATCTTAAATGAGGAATGGAAACGTTTGTGAAGTCTTTCCTGTCCGGGTTCAGGAAACGCCATGTGTCTATCAGCTGTAGGGACTGTAGGAGGGATTTGATTTTTTTAAGAATTTTGTATGAAATACATGTCTTTCCGTTTGACGTGTCGGAGAGAGGGTTCAGTGGGACATTAAAGTCCCCTTCCAGTATTATACATCCGGACACAAACCCCGCAAGCTTCCTGATAATGCGTTGGCAAAATGGGACGTGTCCTCTGTTGGGGAAATAGACGTTAGCTAGGTTTATCGGGGTGCTTCCGTAGGTTCCCTTGAGAAAAATAAACCTACCCTCTGGGTCACATAGTTGTTCAGCTAGTTCAAAAGGGGCCTCCTTGCTAATCAAGATAGAGACTCCCTTTGATTTCGAGTCTGGGTTTGTGGCGTGAAATGCTCTTGTAAAATGTGAGTTGGTAAGATTGGGTGTATGATTCGTTTTAAAATGGGTCTCCTGAAGGTAGACAAAATGTGGCTTACCCTTCTTGAGTCCTCTTAAGACGGTGGAGCGACGTTCCGGCGTGTTGAGGCCTCTAATGTTGTGGGATATCACCGATGGGTGGTTTCCCAGAGATGAGTAGGCCATGGCAGGAGGTTAGGAGGAGGTGCTCCGATCCCCAGGCTGTGAAGAGAACACAACTTTGACATGGAAATTAGTGTTTGATTCAAGTACTGGGAATTACAATCTTACAGTATTGCTAACTAGCACCAAGTAGAAGTTTGTTAAAGAGAAGGGAAAGATATGGAATTAGAAAGAGAAGATAAAGAAAGAAATGAGTAACACAAAGATTTAGCGTTGGGAGGCTGTCACCCGGGACGGCTAGATGTTCCATTCCCCGGTGGAGCCAACCAACTTTGTTTAGTGTATTCTGCGCTCCCGTCAGGAGTAGCAAGATACTCTGTGGGGTTATTGGGAGGCGCCAACAACCAGGTGTCAGCCCACTGTTGAAAAATCTAAAAAAAAAACTAGGAAAAAATCGTGTGAACGGAGATATGGACTAAAAAAGAAAAATCGTCCAAATGACTGCACACGCGGCCATAACTGGTAAAATTTAACTTAAAGCACTAAAACAAAAATCACACCCGACCAAGGTGTGTGTGGTAGGCTGGTGTTAACTAGGGGATAGCTTCATCTATCACTAAATAGTGACCAGTGTGGATGATCTAGTAATACCTCTTTACTTATGGACAGTTTCGTTTTTAAATGCACCGTTGGATAAATAGTCCTCAAATGCTTATGTCACATATGAAATAAGTTCGGTTCTGGTGTTCATGTGATAGGGTCCTTGTGGTCTTAAGTGAATTTCTATCCTCCCCGGCAACTCTGAGTATGGTTAGTCTTTCAACCTGGATGGTCTCAGGTACCATCATGCATTTATCAGTTTAGCTATTAGGTAATTGGGATGGGGATAGGTTTTATTCAAGAAGAAAGCTGAAGAAAGTCAGCATACCACTCTGGTAAGTTGATTTGGTCTAAATCCAGGGCTTCGCAGAAGTACGGAAGATCTGCTGGCGTGTGCAATATGTACTGGTGGCCATTATGGGTGACCGTGAGTGCAAATGGAAAGCGCCATGTATATCTTAAGTAGGGATGAGCTTCGTGTTCGAGTCGAACCCATGTTCGACTCGAACATCGGCTGTTCGGTCGTTCGCCGAATTGCGAACGATATGGGCCGTTCACGCCAAATTCGTGTGGCGCGTCACGGCCCATAATTCACTGCGGCATCGCAGTGCATTGCTTGCTGATGATTGGCCAAGCATGCACTATGACCCGCATGCTTGGCCAATCACAGCGCCGCCTGAACAGAGAGCCGTAATTGGCCAAAGCCAAGGAGGCTTTGGCCAATTATGGCTCAGGGGATTTAGTACACGCCCCACACTATATAAGGCCGCCTGCACGGCGGCCCTGTGTAGTGTGTGTTCCGGCGTTGAAAGAGATAGACAGAGAGACAGTGTTTGATTTGAGTTAGATAGGTTAGGCAGAACAGTCAGTCAGTTAGCTGCACTTACAGTGTATTGTGTATATATATGCATCCCAGGTGTTGCATATATATATATACACTGTACTCAGTTTAGCTAGATCCGTTCCTGTTATCTTCTAGACTATTTACATTTAGTGCAGTGCGTCCTGCTCACAGTGTTCAGCTAGATCCGTTTCTGTTATCTTCTAGACTATTTACATTTAGTGCAGTGCGTCCTGCTCACAGTGTTCAGCTAGATCCGTTCCTGTTAAATTCTAGACTATTTACATTTAGTGCAGTGCGTCCTGCTCACAGTGTTCAGCTAGATCCGTTCCTGTTATCTTCTAGACTATTTACATTTAGTGCAGTGCGTCCTGCTCACAGTGTTCAGCTAGATCCGTTCCTTTTATCTTCTAGACTATTTACATTTAGTGCAGTGCGTCCTGCTCACAGTGTTCAGCTAGATCCGTTCCTGTTATCTTCCTACTGACAGGCAGGCTTGTCTTGTTACAGTATTAACAGCTACCTAAAGGAAATTACTGGTGTTCTTTTGATCCTATTAGTACCGCGGTCAGGCAGCTAGACTATTTACATTTAGTAAAGTGCGTCCTGCTCACAGTGTTCAGCTAGATCCGTTCCTGTTATCTTCTAGACTATTTACATTTAGTGCAGTGCGTCCTGCTCACAGTGTTCAGCTAGATCCGTTCCTGTTATCTTCTAGACTATTTACATTTAGTGCAGTGCGTCCTGCTCACAGTGTTCAGCTAGATCCGTTCCTGTTATCTTCCTACTGACAGGCAGGCTTGTCTTGTTACAGTATTAACAGCTACCTAAAGAAAATTACTGGTGTTCTTTTGATCCTATTAGTACCACGGTCAGGCAGCTAGACTATTTACATTTAGTGCAGTGCGTCCTGCTCACAGTGTTCAGCTAGATCCGTTCCTGTTATCTTCTAGACTATTTACATTTAGTGCAGTGCGTCCTGCTCACAGTGTTCAGCTAGATCCGTTCCTGTTAAATTCTAGACTATTTACATTTAGTGCAGTGCGTCCTGCTCACAGTGTTCAGCTAGATCCGTTCCTGTTATCTTCTAGACTATTTACATTTAGTGCAGTGCATCCTGCTCACAGTGTTCAGCTAGATCCGTTCCTGTTATCTTCTAGACTATTTACATTTAGTGCAGTGCGTCCTGCTCACAGTGTTCAGCTAGATCCGTTCCTGTTAAATTCTAGACTATTTACATTTAGTGCAGTGCGTCCTGCTCACAGTGTTCAGCTAGATCCGTTCCTGTTATCTTCTAGACTATTTACATTTAGTGCAGTGCGTCCTGCTCACAGTGTTCAGCTAGATCCGTTCCTGTTATCTTCCTACTGACAGGCAGGCTTGTCTTGTTACAGTATTAACAGCTACCTAAAGAAAATTACTGGTGTTCTTTTGATCCTATTAGTACCACGGTCAGGCAGCTAGACTATTTACATTTAGTAAAGTGCGTCCTGCTCACAGTGTTCAGCTAGATCCGTTCCTGTTATCTTCTAGACTATTTACATTTAGTGCAGTGCGTCCTGCTCACAGTGTTCAGCTAGATCCGTTCCTGTTATCTTCCTACTGACAGGCAGGCTTGTCTTGTTACAGTATTTACAGCTACCTAAAGAAAATTACTGGTGTTCTTTTGATCCTATTAGTACCACGGTCAGGCAGCTAGACTATTTACATTTAGTAAAGTGCGTCCTGCTCACAGTGTTCAGCTAGATCCGTTCCTGTTATCTTCCTACTGACAGGCAGGCTTGTCTTGTTACAGTATATAAAGCTACCTGAAGAAAATTACTGGTGTTCTTTTGATTCTATTAGTACCACGGTCAGGTAGCTAGACTATTTACAGTTAGTGCAGTGCGTCCTGCTCACAGGGTTCAGCTAAACCTACAAGTTAGTGGGGTGCGTCCACCTCACAGTGTTCAGCTAAAGCTACCTGTAGAAGGTTGGTGGTGTTCTCATACTACAGGCAGGTAGTTGATTTTGCTAGCTGCAGTATATATATATATATATATATATATATATATATATCCCAGCTTAGTGCAGCTACAGGCCATTAGTATGTCTGGAAGGCCAAGAAGGAGAGGCAGACAGTCACAAGCCAATAAGAGAGGGCAAGCAGGCTCTGTGTCTAGTGCTGGTCGTGGAGACGGTGCATCCTCATCAGCACGTGGCCATGGGACACGCTTGGCCTTTTTTTCGGCAGCTGGCCGCGTTGAGCCGCAACATGCGGAAGACTTGGTCGAGTGGATGACCAAGCCATCCTCATCCTCCTCATCCTCTCTCACCCATGCCCAGGGTGCTTTGTCTGGCAAAGCAGCGGCCTCTTCCCTCGGCTCAATGTCATCAGTGACTCCTTCCCTAGCTCCACCATGTCCTCCTGAGGAGTCCCTCGAACTGTTTGACCACAGTGTTGGGTACATGCTCCAGGAGGATGCCCAGCGTTTGGAAGGCTCTGATGATGATACTGAGCTCGATGAAGGCAGTAACATGAGCATGGACAGAGGGGGTGCCCAAGAAGGACAGCAATCTGGCAGTCATGCTCCCCCTGCTGCAGCATACTGCCGGGTTTGCTCCAGTGATGAGGAGGGAGGGGATGATGAGGTCACTGACTCAACGTGGGTGCCTGATAGGAGAGAGGAGGAGGCGGCACATCACCAACGAGGCAGGATGCCCTCCAGGGGCTAGCCTAAGGGCAGCACATTGACTGCATCACATGTGCAGGGCGCTGCAGTCTCTGCGCGTTATTCAAAAAGTTCTTTGGTGTTGGCCTTTTTTGAGACGAGTGCATCAGATCGCACCGCTGCTATTTGCAACATATGTCTCAAGTGTATCTCACGTGGCCAAAACATCTCCCGCTTGGGTACCACATGCTTGACCAGACATATGTTGACCTGCCATGCAGTTCGTTGACAAGCGCATCTAAAAGACCCACACCAAAGAACAAAGAGGTCCACTCCTTGCTCCTCATCAGCTGAGATTTCCAACCCCACTAGACCTTCAGTCCTCTCTGAGACCTGCACTGAGAGGAATGAAGGTGTAGAATTAGGTGTGTCACAGCCAAGTACTTGTGGGCAATCTGCTTTTGGTACACCGACGTCAGATTGTACCAGGCAAATTTCCCTGCCCCAGCTGCTGCACCGCCGAAAGAAGTTTGCTCCCAGCCATCCACATGCCCAGCGGTTGAATGCTAGCTTGGCAAAATTGCTGGCACTTCAACTGCTGCCTTTTCAGTTGGTAGACTCTGCCCCCTTCCGTGAGTTTGTGGAATGTGCGGTTCCTCAGTGGCAGGTACCCAAACGCCACTTTTTCTCACGGAAGGCGATTCCGGCTCTCTACCGGCATGTGGAAGGAAATGTCCATGCCTCGCTGGACAGGGCGGTCAGCGGTAAGGTGCATATTACCGCTGACTCATGGTCCAGCAGGCATGGACAGGGACGTTACCTAAGTTTCATGGCGCATTGGGTGACTCTGCTGGCAGCTGGGAAGGATGCAGGACAAGGTGCAGTAGTGTTGGAGGTTGTTCCGCCACCACGCCTCCAAAATGCTAATGATTGTGACACACCTCTCTCCTCCACCCCCTCCTCTTCTTCTTCCTCCATGGCCTCTTCCTCGGAACCGGCGGTGCTACGTAGTCGTTCAAGGGGCTACGCAAGTACGCAGGCCAAAAGATGCCATGCGGTGCTTGAGCTGGTGTGCTTGGGGGACAGGAGCCACACTGGGGCAGAGGTTCTGTCAGCTCTGCAGGGGCAGGTTCAGAGGTGGTTGACGCCACGCCAACTTAAGGCAGGAATGGTGGTTTGCGACAATGGCACCAACCTCCTCTCTGCCCTCCGACAGGGACAAATGACCCATGTGCCCTGTTTGGCTCACGTCCTTAACTTGGTGGTGCAGCGGTTCTTGGGCAGGTACCCGGGCTTACAGGATGTCCTGAGGCAGGCCAGCAAAGTCTGTGTGCATTTCCACCGGTCATATAATGCCAGTGCTCGGCTGACGGACCTCCAAAAGGAGTTTAACCTGCCCAAGAACCGCCTAATCTGTGACATGCCCACCAGGTGGAACTCAACGTTGGCCATGCTGCAGCGGCTGCACACGCAGCAGAGGGCCATCAATGAGTACCTGTGCGACTATGGCACCAGGACAGGGTCAGGGGAGCTTGTTTTTTTTCCCCACGCCAGTGGGCCATGATCAGGGATGCATGCACTGTCCTGTCACCATTTGAGGAGGCCACGAGGATGGTGAGCAGTGACAGTGCATGCATCAGTGACACTGTCCCCCTTGTCCACCTGTTGGAGCACACGCTGCGTGGAATAATGGACAGGGCACTTAAGGCAGAACAGAGGCAGGAAGAGGAGGACTTCCTTAGCTCTCAAGGCCCCCTTTATCCAGACAGTGTTCCTGCGTGCCCGCCGATCACATAGGAAGAGGACGAGGAGGAGGAGGAGGAGGAGGAGGAGGAAGATTGTGTCAGTATGGAGGTGGAGCCTGGCACTCAGCATCAGCAGCAGTCTTTAAGGGATCAGTCCCAAGAAACACATGGACTTGTACGTGGCTGGGAGGAGGTGGCTGCGGACCATGTCGTCCTTAGTGACCCAGAGGACTCCGGACCGAATGCCTCAGCAAACCTACGCTGCATGGCCTCCCTGATCCTGCAAAGCCTGCGTAAGGATCCTCGTATTCGTGGTATCAAGGAGAAGGACCAATACTGGCTGGCAACCCTCCTTGATCCACGTTACAAGGGTAAGGTTGCGGACCTTATCTTGCCATCGCAGAGGGAGCAGAGGATGAAACATCTTTGGGAGGCCTTGCAGAAATGTCTGTGCAACGCGTTCCCAGAGACTGGGAGGTTACAAACTCCTGTTTCTGGACAACGTGTTGCTGAGGCTTCGGTCAGTCAAAGAAGGAGCAGTGGAGAAGGTGGCCGTCTGACCGATGCGTTCAGACAATTTTTTGGTCCGCAGCCCCAAGGTATAATCGGTTCCAGCAACCATCGCCAGCGTCTGTTTTACATGGTGCAGGAATACCTAGGGGCAAGATCAGACTTGGACACCTTTCCCACCGAAAATCCTCTGGGTTACTGGGTCTTGAGGATGGATCACTGGCCAGAGCTTGCACAGTATGCAATTGAGCTACTGGCCTGTCCTGCATCCAGCGTTCTTTCGGAACGCACATTCAGTGCTGCTGGAGGCGTGGTAACCGATCACAGGGTGCGTCTGTCCACCGACTCGGTCGATCAACTGACCTTCATAAAAAGGAATCAGTCTTGGATCACCACCAGCTACCAAGCACCTGATGGTGATGTAACCGAATAATTTTTTTTGAAATCTCAGATCCCTTCAAAGACTGCCTATGCTGATGCTGAGTGACTATCCCTGAGAAATTATCCTCTTCCTCCTCAATCATCACGCTGATAGCTTGTAAGAACATTTTTGGTTCTGGGCGCCACCACCAGTGCCTAAGGCACAATTTTTCAGCCCCTGTTTAACAGGGGCATGTAATTACAATTTTTGATGCAATACTTTGCAGCAGGGCTCGTTTCTGCGTTACAACTAGAGTATCTGTGAGGGGTTGCAGTGTTGTGGCACCAGCACCAGTGCCTAAGGCCCAATTTTTCTGCCCCTGTCTAACAGGGGCGTGTAATTACAATTTTTGATGCAATACTTTGCAGCAGGACTCGTTCCTGCATTCCAACTAGAGTGTCTGTGAGGGGTTTCAGTGTTGTGGCACCAGCACTAGTGCCCAAGGCCCAATTTTTCTGCTCCTGTCTAACAGGGGCGTGTAATTACAATTTTTGATGCAATACTTTGCAGCAGGGCTCGTTCCTGTGTTCCAACTAGAGTGTCTGTAAGGGGTTGCAGTGTTGTGGCACCAGCACCAGTGCCTAAGGCCTAATTTTTCAGCTCCTGTTCAACAGGGGCATGTAATTACAATTCTTGATCTAATATTTCACAGCAGGGCCCTGCGAGGGCTTACAGTGTTGTGGCCACAGCAACACCTAAGGCCCAAATTTCTGCTGAGTATATAGGGCAGGACCCTACTTTCAAACATCTAACTTACAAACGACTCCTACTTGCAAACGGAAGGAGACAACAGGAAGTGAAATGAAATCTACCCCTAGGAAGGGAAATTCTCTCCTGTAAGAGTTAATATGGGAAAAAAAATTCTCCTTTCCACTGATGCTTTCCAATCCTTGTTCCACAAAAAAACCCAAATTTTCAAAAAACATTTTTCATTGGGACAAAAAGTGAGGTGAAATCTTCTGAAGAGGAGGAAAGACAGCAAAACAAATGTCACAGGGGTGATAACCCTTCCCTATGTTTTCCAAAAAGCTTAAAAAAGATTTTTTGGCTGGAGCTAAACACGTTAAAAATGTACCCGTTCAAAATTACAAAGAGATTCTACTTAACAACAAACCTACAGTCCCTGTCTTGTTTGCACCGCCTGTATACTGCTATTCAGAGTATATAGGGCCTTTCCTTATTTTAATTTGGGTGCGGGGTTCCCCTTAATATCCATACAACACCCAAAGGGCCTGGTAATGGACTGGGGGGTACCCATGCCGTTTGTCTCACTGATTTTCATCCATATTGCCATGACCCGACATTACATTAAACCCGCAAGCAGTTTTAAATGAGATTTTTTCCTTTAAAAACACGCGTCACTTTACAGGCATACTATAGACACCCCCCAGGTACGATATTTAAAGGAATATTTCACTTTTTTTTTTTTACTTTAAGCATCATTAAAATCACTGCTCCCGAAAAAACGGCCGTTTTTAAAAGTTTTTTTTGCATTGATACATGTCCCCTGGGGTAGGACCCGGGTTCCCAAACCCTTTTTAGGACAATACCGTGCAAATTAGCCTTTAAAATGAGCACTTTTGATTTCGAACGTTCGAGTCCCATAGACGTCAATGGGGTTCTAACGTTCGTGCGAACTTTCGGTCCGTTCGCAGGTTCTGGTGCGAACCGAACCGGGGGGTGTTCGGCTCATCCCTAATCTTAAGTCCTTTTCCCGCAATTTCTCCAGCAGGGGGCGCAAAGCGCGTCTGTTTTTCAGCGTGATCTGGTCCTGGAAAAGCATCAGCGTTGCTCCATTAAAAATAATGCTGTCATTTCTCCTGGCTTTGCGCATTATTTCTTCTTTTAGGCCAAAGCTTTGTAAGCAGCAAATTACATCTCTCGGAGGTGCTGTATCAGGCCCTTTAGGTCTGAGCGCTCTGTGTGCTCTTACAAAATCAATGTCTATGTCTTCTTGCCTTTCAAGGAGGCTGTTAAAAACTCTCCTTAATGCTGGGATGATTTGAGCAGCTTCCACTGATTCAGGGATCCCCCTTACTCTGATATTAGATCTCCGTCCTCTATTGTCGAGGTCCTCGATATGTCTGTTCATTTCAATGAAGTGCTGTGCTTGTGTGACTGTAGTTCTGTCTAGTTTATGGATGGCCCGGTCTCTGCATTTCCCCTCAGCCTCTGTCTCCGCCATCTTCTCATTAAGGACAATCATGCTAGTTTTTAAGTCCGTGACTGCTGCTGAGAAAATGGCTTTGATGTCAGCGGCGAACATTTTCATATCAGAGAACGTCAGGGGGTGATCCGGTCTGGACTTACCCCTATCTGTGCTCTCCGGAGCCGATTGGGAGTCCTCACTGCCTTCATCGTCTCGGTATGTCGGCGCCATCTTAGGCCTGGTTATACTGCGTTGAGATGCCGCCTCAGATAAAAAGATGTCCGCAATGTTTTGATTCGCCTGTGACACCGAATTGCGACGAGGACGAGCTTGGGGTGTCGGGTGTAGCTTTTTACCCAGCATCTGAGCGCTGTAGGTCATGTGACGTGTTTTTCACGGCCGCGTGTGCAGCGGAGCTCCTTCACTGCGCTGCCATCTTCGTTCGGCGCCAAGTCACGCCCAGCGCAGTTTTTTTTTTTGGGACTTTTTCTTTATTGATACTTTTATAATTTTCAGAGAGTCCATATCTGCTACAAACAGGTCAGACTAGGAAGGTGGTTGTAACTGGGACTGCGAGGAGGCACAGTCTTTGAGGAGACAGCAAAAGGTATCGGTTTCCCAAGTTTCATTAAATATGGATAATCTTTCGGTTGGTCCAGACACAGGTTTGGACCAAACTTTGTTGTTTGGATGTTTGTCCAAATGTTGCACCTTCTGTCCATTCGGCAGGAGCCAAACATCATAAATAATATAGGATTTTTCTCCCACTACTATATATGACAGCTTCATTCTTCTGTTGTGAATGGCTGTCAAGGAAGAGGCAGTGCTGACATAAGTGTCTAGTATAGATGAAGGGAATTCCCAGACACTTTGGAAACAGAAATAAGTGCACTGTCAATTGCAGGCAATTTAAAATGATTATAAAGGATTTTTTTTTTTTTTACATAGCAAACATCTCTACGTTCACCTGCTCTGTGCAATTCCATTGCACAGAGCAGCGCCAAACCTCTTAATTCGAGTCCCCTGCCAGTGCTCTAGGCCCCTCCTCTCTGTCCAGTGCTCACATTGCTCCCTCCTGAGCCCCGCTGCTGCATCCATTGACACAGACAGCGGGACCCCCCGTTCCCTTATCACTGGCTTTGATTTACAGCAGTGACCCAGCAAAACCATTGAGACATGGAAGCGAGGTGAGAGAAGAGCTGCAGATGTGCACAGAGCTGGATCAAATGAGGGCTCAGGGTGAGGAGCTAATACTGATGCATAAATATTTTTTACCTTAATGCAAGGAATGCATTAAGGTATAAAATGTTTAGGCTTTAGAACCACTTTAAATGTTATTGTATTTTCTTTGTAAGTATAGGTTGCATACATTTAGCAGAAGAGTCACAGGCAGGTTAAGGACATCCACCAGGTATATTATTTTAAGGAATTTAGTATTTTTAACATTTCATTCTAATAGGGCGTACACACGGTCGGACTTTGTTCGGACATTCCGACAACAAAATCCTAGGATTTTTTCCCACGGATGTTGGCTCAAACTTGTTTTGTCTACACACGGTCGCACAAAGTTGTCGGAAAATCCGATCGTTCTAAACGCGGCGGCGTAAAACACGTACGTCGGGACTATAAACGGGGCAGTGGCCAATAGCTTTCATCTCTTTATTTATTCTGAGCATGCATGGCACTTTGTCCGTCGGATTTGTGTACACACGATCGGAATTTCCGACAACGGATTTTGTTGTCGGAAAATTTTATCTCCTGCTCTCCAACTTTGTGTGTCGGAAAATCCGATGGAAAATGTCCGATGGAGCCCACACACGGTCGGAATTTCCGACAACACGCTCCAATCGGACATTTTCCATCAGAAAATCCGACCGTGTGTACGGGGCATTAGTATTATTAAAATCATTGCTCCACGCAAAATAGAATTTAAACATTTTTTTTTGCTTTGGTGCCCAGCCCCCCAGGCCCTTTGTTTGACAATCTCTTGCCTATTAGCATACAAAATAGCCAGTAGCCTGAACTGGTTTTTACCAGCTCTCTTTGACTTCGGTTGGGTTCAGATTTCTCACCCTTATGAATCTGCCTTAAACCAAACCCAGATAAGTTCAGCTCATCCCTTTCACTTAAGAACACTAAAGGCTAGGACCACAAAGTGGCAGTAAAAAATCAAGACACAAGATGCAAGCAGGGACTGATATGATGCAGGCAGGCACAGGGTGACAACAGGCACAAGAGAGACAGGGTACTTCAAAGGATGAATAGGAACAGAACTCTAAGTTCTGCCTCATTGAGCAGAGTTGAGTGTGCTAAGAAGGGCTAAGATACAGAGTCTTATGCCCTGTACACACGATCGGACATTCCGACAACAAAATCCATGGATTTTTTCAGACGGATGTTGGCTGAATCTTGTCTTGCATACACATGGTCACACAAATCTTGCGGAAATTCCGAACGTCAAGAACGCGGTGACGTACAACACATATAACAAGCTGAGAAAAATTAAGTTCAATAGCCAGTGAGGCTCTTCTGCTTGATTCCGAGCATGTGTGGAACTTTGTGCGTTGGAATTGTGTACATACGATCGGAATTTCCGACAATGGATTTTGTTGTCGTAAAATTTTTTTGTGTGACGGAAATTCCGATGGAAAATGTCCGAAGGAGCCTACACACGGTTGGAATTTCCGACAACAAGCTCCCATCGAACATTTTCCGTTGGAAAATCCGACCGTGTGTCCGTGGGCATAAGGAGCCACCCGGTTTTCACCAGAGTACTCCACAAGGGGTATTGGCTTTGCTGTAGGAGGGCTCCCAGGGTGAGGCCTTCTGACCCACCAAGACAAGAAACTACAGGGCTGGTTGTACAGAAGAGTCTACTGGAGCACTACAATGCTGAGATCACAAGAACACGGGAGAGTCTCTGGGAGCACTGGTGTGCTTGAATCACAGGAACAGGGTAAATACATTGGGAGCACTGGGGTGCTGGGAGCACAAGAATGTAGGAAAGTCACTGAAAGCACTGGAGTGCTGGGAGCACAAGAACACAGGAAAGTCACTTGGACCACAGGAAGCTCACATGGAGTACAAAGGAGTCCAAACAAGTTCCCAATGGCTGAACAAAGAAACTATCACTGTGTTTGGGAATGTGGAAAGCCAAGGGGCATACAGGAATCCCCAGGAAGCAAGCACCAGCCTCTGGAGACACAGGGGGCTCAACAGCAAGTACTGATGCATTGTTTGCGAGCAACACATGTGCTAGCACTTTAGACTGCTTTCACACTTGAGCTAAGTGTATTTGGCTGTTTTACAGACTTTTTCTATGTTTTTACAGGCAGTTTTAAGCAATTTTATGGGCATCTTAGCCTTGAGAGTCTTTTAAAATTATTTTGAGCCAAGGGAAAGCTGGTTTCTGGAAGGAAAAGTACATGTTTTCATGCATTTGCTGTATGTTTTTCCCATTGAAGTCTACTGGGGCCATAAATGCTTAAAGCTTATAACTCAAAAGGATGTAATTTTTCAAGCTACATGTTTCAAGCGACACTTCGCTCAATATTCAAGGGATTCTTGATGTTGAGCGTTTTAGAGCTTCAATCTACAAAATGCTCAGGTAGTAATGGGGCCATAAAGATTGACGCCATCTGAATAAAAAAATAATAATTTCTTCATCCACACAAAGTGGATGGGGGATACCCCCCACAGGGACATTGTATTCTGACAGCGGGACCCACCATTGTCAGAATACATTGATCAATGGCTGCAGCTGATTGGCTGCAGCCACTGAATGGCAAAAGTTTTCCAGCATGTCCCTTTGATGGAAGTTGATAAAATGATTGACTCTTGTCCAGCAGGGATGGCCATACACTGATCAAATCTTGGCTGGTCCCTACTAAAACATATACATTTTGATCAGTGAATTGCCAGATTAACCACTTATACAATACCGGACACTTTCACCCCCTTCTTGCCTAGGCCAATTTTCAGCTTTCAGCGCTGTCGCACTTTGAATGACAATTGCACAGTCATGCAATGCTGTACCCAAACTAAATTGTTATCATTTTTTTGAGGCAGGTAGAGCTTTTTTTGGTGGCATTTAATCACCACTAGGTTTTTTATTTTTTTTTTGCTAAACAAACAAAAAAAAGACCGATATTATTGAAAAAAAAATTTTCTTAGTTTCTGTTCTAAAATTTTGTAAATATGTTGTCCACTCAGAATGGGAAAGCCGTCATTCTGCTATAGAGTGGTATAAGTGGTTAAAAAACAGAAGAAGCAGACTGACTATCTCTTTTGCCGCGTACACACGGTCGGACTTTTCATCTACAAAAGTCCGACAGCCGTCCGACAGACTTTCGGCGGACTTGCGGCGGACTTGCCGCGGACTTGTTGCAGACTTTCTAACGAACGGACTTGCCTACACACGACCACACAAAAGTCCGACGGATTCGTACGTGATGACGTACACCGGACTAAAATAAGGAAGTTGATAGCAAGTAGCCAATAGCTGCCCTAGCGTGGCTTTTTGTCCGTCGGACTAGCACACAGACGAGCGGATTTCGGGGTCCGTCGTAGTTACGACGTAAAGATTTGAAGCATGTTTCAAATCTAAAGTACGTCGGATTTGAGGCTAAAAAAGTACGTTGAAAGTCCGGAGAAGCCCACACACGATCGGATTACCAGCCAGCTTTAGTCCGTCAGCGTCCGTTGGACTTTTGTAGCTGAAAAGTCCGACCGTGTGTACGCGGCTTTTCTTTCTATCAGCTTGCTCATTGCTAGTTCATAGGCAATGTAGCCCAACTGATTGGCTTCTTGTGCTGCTTCTCTCTTTCCCTCTCTGAGTTCTTCTACACAAGTACTGCGTTATCAAGTAAAGTGAAGGTACTTGATATCAAGTTATGGTACTTACACTGCTTCTGCTGCATTTGAGAAAGAAAATACATTTAGGGCCCATTCAGAACACTACACCGTAGTAACGCAATGTAACGCACATTAGTGCAATGTGGTGCCTTCACCCCCTTAGCATTTTTCATGTTTTGTTGCCTCGCAACCTGGAATTAACATGGATTGTTTGAGGATTTGCACCATTTAATTTACAGAGCATGCTCACAACTTTGAAGATGGTTTTTTTTTATTCTGAAGCAAACAACAAATAGGACAAAATAACAGAAAAAGTCAATGTGCATAACTATTCAACCCCCTAAAGTCAATACTTTGTAGAGCCACCTTTTGCGGCTATCACTTTGGATAAGTCTCTATGAGCTTATCACATCTTACCACTGGGATTTTTGCCCATTCCTCCTTGCAACTTTGAACAGCAATCTTTAAGTCTGACCACAGATTTTCTATTGGATTGAGGTCTGGGCTTTGACTAGGCCATTCCAACACATTTACATGTTTCCCCTTAAACCACTCAAGTGTTGCTTTAGCAGTGTGTTTGAGGTCATTGTCCTGCTGCAAGGTGAACCTCCGTCCTAGCCTCAAATCACACACAGAGTGGTACAGGTTTTGCACAAGAATATCCCTGTATTTGGCACCATCTATCTCTCCCTCAACTCTGACCAGTTTCCCAGTCCTGACTTCTGAAAAACATCCCCACAGCATGATGCTGCCACCACCATGTTTCACTGTGGGGATGGTGTTCTTTGGGTTATGGGATGTGTTGGGTTTGCGCCAGACATAGCGTTTTCTTTGATGGCCAAAAAGTTAAATTTTAGTCTCATCAGAACAGAGCACTTTCCTCCATACATTTTGGGAGTCTCCCACTTGCCTTTTCAAATGTGCCATTTTGTTTTTTGCTGAAAGTAATGGCTTTCTTCTGGCAACTCTGCCATAAAGCCCAACTCTATGGAACGTACGGCTTATTGTCATCCTATGTACAGATACTCCAGTCTCTGCTGTAGAACTCTGCAGCTCCTCCAGGGTTACCTTAGGTCTCTGTGCTGCCTCTCTGATTAATTCCCTCCTTGCCTGGTCCATGAGTTTTGGTGTGCGGCCGTCTCTTGGAAGGTTTTCTGTTGTGCCATGTTCTTTCCATTTGGTTATGATAGATTTGCTGGTGCTCCTAGGGATCATCAAAGATGTGGATATTTTTTTATAACCTAACCCTGATTTGTACTTCTCAACAACATTGTCCCTTACTTGTTTGGAAAGTTCTTGGTCTTCATGGCCATGTTTGGTTAGTGGTGCCTCTTGCTTGGGTGTTGCAGCCTCTGGGGCCATTCAAAAAGGTGTGTATATGTAATGACAGATCATGTGACACTTAGATTGCACACAGGTGGACATCATTTCACTAATTATGTGACTTCTGAAGGTAATTGGTTGCACCAGAGCTTTTTATGGGCTTCATAACAAAGGGGGTGAATACATACGCACATGCCAATTATCAGTTTTTTATTTCTGAGAAATAGTTTTATGTATATATTTTTCTAATTTTACTTCACCAACTTAGACTATTGTGTTTTGATCCATCACATATAATTCAGATTAAATAAACATTGAACTAAAGGCTGTATTGTGACAAAATAGGTAAAAAGCCAAGAGGGGTGAATACTTTTGCAAGGCACTGTATTATTTTAAATTACACCCCGATATACCTTGCTAATAGACTAGCACACATTGCTATGCTGCACACTGCCAACAATTCCAGGTCATTTTGGTCCATTAGGCCACTCATGCAAATTAATGGGCTGCTTTAATGTAATAATGCAAAGGCATAATGCAGCATAATATTGTGATTTGGGCCCCTTAATGAATCAGTGAATACAGAACAGCATTATATTGTGTCTTTTATATCTGCCTAAATTTCAAATTAATGTTATAATTTTTCTAAACAAATACATAAGCATGGACTTTATATTGGCTTTAAATAATAAAGTGACTGCAGATGCATGCAGATGTGGTTTCTTTGCCTCCTTTGTGCCTCCGTAAACCATGACTGGATAAAACCTAAATATAGATATTTACATAAAAAATTGGAAGCATTTACGCACGAAAATCTAAATACAAACATTCCCTATTACAGCTTGCGACACGTCCTGATGTTTTCTCTCACTATTTATATAATATAGGCGGAAACAAACAGAGTCTCTCTCTTGAAATGAGAAGCTTTAGTACACCTAATCCCCATCTTGCTATTTAGAATATGGCTTGACAGAATAGAAAGTTTCAGTCTTGCTTGATGTCATACGCACAGTCATCAGCAATGCATTCTCATAAAATCCCACTCCTCCCACGTCATTTATCTTTCCTTTCAACCCAGCACAGGTGTTATGCATAAATGAATACATGGAATTGCTTTCTGGAGATCTGTGAGGTACTGTCCCCACCTTTGACACACGTCTCAACGAGCTTGGTGTGCCTGAAAAAAGCTTTATTTAATATGGTCTCCGCCAACGAACCAGGGGCTGGTAAGTAAAGCACTGACTGAAGGGGATGTAGCATGGAGTAAGTATGTCAGTCGCGGTGATGGCAATGCAGGCTACTCCTTCCTATGACGTTGATCTGATCCGTAGTTTCCATACTCACTCAAGCATTGACGCCATTGTCATTCTCACCCAAGCATCATTTATAAATGATGTTATGATGCTGAGTTGTTTTTTTTTTAAGTTCTAAACTGAAAATCTGTAGGTGGAGATGTAGTAAAAGCAAACAGAACATTATGTGGATTATTAATGAGTTTCATGACAACATTTTCCAGTAGTAAATAGAGATGAAAATAACAATGATTTACGTCAAGATATCTTGTTGCCTACACAGTGGATGACATTAATTAAAAGACAACTTCGCTTTTAGTAAAGTTGTCCTATAAATCTTGCTACAACCCCTCTCAGTGGAAACCACATATCCAAATACATGCCATTCTTATGGCCTTTATGATCCAGCCATAGAAATTACTTAATGAGTTGTACACATGCACAATAGAAGCTGGATGCAGATGGGACATTATTAGGTACAGGCAGTGTGGTACCAGGCAGGGACTGAAGGGGAGTATTTAGGTTTGTGGCTTCCACTGGGAGAAATGAGGGGAAGATTAAAAGCAGCCCTCACAATTTCCATTTGCCTGCTCACACTAAGCGAGTGGAAATAAGCTGAGGGCAGGTGTGGAGCACTGGTGGACGGACCATTTGAGCCAGGTAGCTGATGGGTAGATCAGGTCCCTGCCCCCTGCTAAGGGGCTTTAATTATACCTCTCATGGCGTGCTTCTTCCCGCTGCCCCCCCCCCTTCCCTTCCATCCAGCCCAGGTGCTTGTATTTAACATCAAAATATAAATAATACGGCGCTGCGTGAAAGGTTGGAATTAGGATAGCAGCTAACACACCTATAGACCCAAGTAGTAAAAATATATACAAAAAGGTGTAGCGCTATAAACTCCAAAAATTAAATTAATTATATGATGTTTTAACACTGTATAAAGTGTATAACAAACAGTTGGGTATTAGTATCAAAAATTATGATGTACTATGTATGGTACAAATCCTATGTGCACATTGAAACAGAGTGAACAAAACAATGCAATATTAGTGTAAACTACATAATACACTGTAAACATATATAAATATTATAAATTCAAAAATAGTAATATGAATAAAATAAAGTCCAGAAAGTCCAAATGGGATTGCACCACTCAGAAGTCCACCGATGTTGTTGAGAAAATATAAAATGGCGTGGATCCCTCACAATTACCGCTATTTGAATTTTGTGCCTTGATGATCTTCCAATATGTGAGTCTATATTTGATCATTTTTGTAATAAACTAGTGTTTACGTTATCACGCTATGTGAGTCTTTTATCTATTTCTCACATGATATACGAATATCCGTGTGGCCTTTTTTTGAATATAATTTGTATGCCGTGTGAGTAACTGTGGAGGCTCAATTGCCATCTTTTTTTGGAAACAATTGAGGATATCGGAGAAGACTCATCATCTTGACCAGTTAGTCACTAAGCCTTTGTGACTTGGGTGACGTAAATCCTCTCAAGTCAACAACCTCTGGTAAGCCTCTTGATGCCTTCGGTGATGGCTTTTGAACCACCAACGGCTCTTCTGCTCACTTTTGTTGCGTCCATATTTCTACTTGCCTGTTTGATCCAGCCGATCCCTTAATCTTAACATTCAGGTGGACATTAGTCCTTTTTAAGTATTTTGCCTTTGGTAAGCCCCCTAAGGCCCTCGGTGGTGGCTTCTTCACTTTTATTTTATATTTTCTCAACAACATCGGTGGACTTTACTTTACATTAATTCTGAGTGGTGCAATCCCATTTGGATTTTATTTTATTCATATTACTATTTTTGAATTCATAATATTCATATATGTTTACAGTGTATTATGTAGTTTACACTAATATTGCATTGTTTTGTTCACTCTGTTTCAATGTGCACATAGGATTTGTACCATATATAGTACATCATAATTTTTGATACTAATACCCAACTGTTTGTTATACACTTTATACGGTGTTAAAACATCATATAATTAATTTAATTTTTGGAGTTTATAGCGCTACACTTTTTTGTATATGCTTGTATTTAACATCATCTGGGACAGACGAGAAGAGAGGAGGTGCTGGTGGGAAGGAGCGTGCTACAAGATTTCTAATTACAGTACAGCTGCTTCCCGCGCTACTCTGCATGTAAGAAAACTCCAGCTGCTTGTATCCTGCTGTGTGCCCCATGCCCCGCCGTGTGCCCAATGTCCCGCTGTGTGCCACAAGACCTGCTCTGTGCCCCATGTCCCGCTGTGCACCCTGATCCCAGCTGTGTGTCCCATGTCCCACTGTGTGCCCAGCTCTGTGCCCCATACTCTGCTGTGTGCCCAGCTCTGTGCCCCTTGCCCTGCTGTGTGCCCGGCTGTGTGCCCCTTGCCCTGCTGTGTGCCCAGCTGTGTGCCCCATGCCCTGCAGTGTGCCCAGCTGTGTGTGCCATGCCCTGATGTATGCCCCATGCCCCGATGTGTGCCCCATGCCTTGCTGTGTGCCCCATGATGTGCACTGTTTCCCATGATGTGCTGTGTACCCCATGTGCCCTGCTGTGTTTAGCCCTTGATGTATCCTGTGCCCTGCTGTGTACCTCATGATGTGCCCTACTGTGTTCCCTATGCCCTGCTGTGTGCCCCATGTCCTGCTGTGCCCCATGATGTGCCCTGCTGTGTGCCCCAGAGATGTGTCCTGTGCCCTGCTGTGTACCCCATGATGTGTCCTATGCCCTATTGTGTGCCCCATGATTTGCCCTATGCCCTACTGTGTGCACCATTAAGTGTGCCCTGCTGTGGGCCCTGTGATGTGACCCATGCTCTACTGTGTGCCCCATGATGTGCCCTATTGTGAGTCCTGTGATATGCCCTATTGTGTGCCCCATGATGTACCCTAGTGTGTGCCCAGTGCCCTACTGTATGCCCCATTCCCTACTATGTGCACCACTGTATGCCCCATGAAGTGCCCTACCGTGAGCCTTATGCCCTGCTGTGTGCCATGTAATGTGTCCTACTGTGTGCCTGTGCCCTACGGTGTGCCCCATGATGTGTCCCGTGCTCTGCTGTTCTCCATAATGTGCCCTCATGCCACCATGTAAAATACTCTGCTGTGCCCCATAATGTGGCCTGTTAACCCCCATAATGTTCCCTGCTGCCCCCCTATGTAATGTGTTCTACTGTGCCCTCCTTCAATGTGCTCTGGTGTGCACCATAATGTGTCCTGCTGCTCTCCATGTAGTGTGCTCTCCTGCCCGCCCACATATTGTGCCCTCCTGACCCACTGTGCTCTGATCTGCTGACTATTATACTTTGCCATGCCCCCCCCTCATGCTCTGTTCTGCTGCCCCCTGCGTACTGTGCCTGCTTGACCCCCTGTGCTCTGCCCTGCTGCCCCTGTGCACTGCTTATCTTAGGTTTGACCCAGAATTGAGAATCTGTGCAGAATGATGCAAGCACAAATTTTACTATAAACAACTCTCTGTTCATACCAATATTCAGTAAGCTGTAGAACTGAACATTATTTCAGGGGTTCCCCGAGATCTCAAACTGTTTGCCAAGAGTTCTTTGGTAAAATGGTTGAGACATCCTGCTTTACTGGGTCTCCAACTTTAGGTCCCCACTTCTCTAGACACTCAGCCTCCTCAGCCCTGCCCCACCCTTATCAGCCTGTCCTGAACCAACCAGTTTTGTCCACGTAGTGCAAGCTGTGGGTGACTCTTTGTGTGGGTGTGGCTTTAGTGTGGACAAGGACACAGGGGGTCCCAAGATCTACTGTTGCCCGGGGGCCCCATGAGTTGTCAGTCCACCTTTAGTGTGGAGCAGCATGAGAGGGGGGGGCTGGGTGCCCCAGGCAGGTGGGGTTAAATGGGAGCCTATTCTCCTGCCAACCTACGCCCCCTATAATTCTCTTAGCAGGGCCTGGCATACAGCAGGATTTGGCAAAGAACTACATGAGGTGGGGGTGGGGCATGGTGGTGGGTTGGGTGTGAGCTGTCAAAGTTTAATTTTACTACTAACAAGCTGGTCATTGGTTGCTCAGACTGCTTAGTAACCAATCACCAGCTTGTTAATAGGAAAAGTGAACTTTGTCAGCTCCCGGTCCCCTGTTCCTTGCTGTGCTCCACTGTAATGCCCCGTAAACACGGTCGGACATTGATCGGACATTCCGACGACAAAATCCTAGGATTTTTTCTGACAGATGTTGGCTCAAACTTGTCTTGCATACACACAGTCACACAAAGTTGTCGGAAAATCTGATCATTCTGAACGCGGTGACGTAAAACACGTACGTTGGGACTATAAATGGGGCAGTAGCCAATAGCTTTCATCTCTTTATTTATTCTGAGCATGCGTGGCACTTTGTGCGTCGGATTTGTGTACACACGATCGGAAATTCCGACAATGGATTTTGTTGTCGGAAAATTTTATAGCCTGCTCTCAAACTTTGTGTGTCGGAAAATCCGATGGAAAATGTGTGATGGAGCCCACACACGGTCGGAATTTCCGACAACAAGGTCCTATCACACATTTTCCATCGGAAAATCCGACCGTGTGTACGGGGAATATGTTTTTCTGCATCCTAAATCGGTGAAAGTGTCATTATTTATTATTTTTAACGCTATATTTATTATAGCATTAAAATATTTTTACTTAGCAAGACAGTAATGATGGGTACAGTGCCTATAGTAGCCAATCATATTTTATCCTTATTTTATTTATCACAGTCAGATCCATGAAATATGCTTTATGCTAATATTGTTAAAGTTGTTGTTAATATTTATTTTTGTAACTTAATGCTACATAAAACATTTAACAGTGTCATTTCATGAGATATTTTACGAGGGCATGTTTAGGGGCAGAATTAGGGGTCGGTAGGGTAGGGGTTGGGTGTGGCAACTGGTGGCGAGTAACTCTTAAGGCCTGGCTACTAGTAGCTAGTAATTTTAAGCCCTGATTTAACCACTTCAGCCCCGGAAGGATTTACCCGCTTCCTGACTAGGCCATTTTTTGCGATACGGCACTGCGTCGCTTTAACTGACAATTGCGCGGTCATGTGACGCTGTATCCAAACAAAATGTATGTCTTTTTTTTCCCACAAATATAGCTTTCTTTTAGTGGTATTTGATCACCTCTGCAGTTTTTCTTTTTTGCACTTCAAACAAAAAAAGCGACAATTTTGAAAAAATAATTTTTTTTTACTTTCTGCTATAAAACATTTAAAAAAAAAGTAAAAAAAAGAATTTATTCATCAGTTTAGGCTGATATGTATTCTGCAACATATTTTTGGTTAAAAAAAAATGCACTAAGTGTATACTGATTGGTTTGTGCGAAAGTTATCGCATCTACAAAATAGGGGATAGATTTATGGCATTTTTATTTATTTCTTTTTACTAGTAATGTCGGCGATCAGTGATTTTTAGCGGGACTGTGACATTGTGGTGGACAGATTGGACACCTAACTGAAATTTTTGACACTTTTTTGGGAACCAGTGACATTATTACAGTAATCAGTGCTAAAAATATGCACTGTTATTGTACTAATGACACTGGCAGGAAAGGAGTTAACATCAGGGCGATCAAGGGTTTAAATGTGTTCCCTGTTTGTGTTTTCAAACTGTATGGGGGACTGTGTGACTGGGGAAACACACAGATCCATCTTACTGCATAGCAGAAAGACAGGATCTGTGTAATCTCCCCTGTCAGAATGCAGACCCCTGTTCTGTCACATCAGGAAACAATTGCGGGTGGCCGGCGGACATCGAGTCCACGGAACCTGTTGATTGGCTCCCCCGCTGGCCAATGGGAGCACACGCTCCCACAAAAGCGAGCTTCCACGCCAACATACAGCTACGGCAATTTGCCGGAACGAGCCACCTTGCCACAGTATAATGACGGCGGCTGGTATGTAAACCCTAGCAGTAAACTTTCCTTTTGGTCTGTTAAATGTACCATTGAAAATGTTCTGTCTTATCTGTTCAATAAGTGCAAAAAATTACTTTTGATCTTGTTAAAAATTCAATGAGCTCATAACCTCCTGTGCAATGTTATCTATTAGCATTATTCCCGGCTGTCTTGGTGAACTACAGAACACCTTTCCCCCAGTGTTAGGTTCTTGTGAGCATGCCTGTATTCCATTGCCTGTTCAGTCTGAGGAAAGATTCAGGCTGTGATTGGCCAGGTGCCTGAGCAAATGGAAGGCTCTGATTGGCTGGGGGTTTGCTGGTTGATCAGATAGTGGTATATAGGCACACTGTGTGTCTGCACAGATTTCTGTATCTCCAAATAGCAGCCCAAGGATGTAAACTGACTATGTAAGCATAGATCAACTTCAATGCTTTGTGTAGTCAGTTTAGAATAAAGAAGAAGGTAACTGGTAAAATCAACTAGGTACTTCAGATAAAAGTAGTACACTAAAATGTTAGAGATTATGATTTGTTAAGTATATTTGTTATTTGTTAAATATTTGTTAAATATACATATAGTATGTGAACACATACACTTTAAAGAGACTTAAAGTTGTGAATAATGGGTCAACAGAAACAGGGCAGGGTCAGAGAACAGTAAAGGTCAAAGGCAAAGGATCCATCTTGGAGAAGAGATATTACAATCTATTATATGTTGTTCAGAACATGAGGACTGGGGACAAAGCTGGAAATACAAAGTCCTAGTAGAAAATCACCTCTAAAATGGTCAGATAAAGACGTTTTTGACTCAGGTGAAGGGGCCAGTGATGCAATAGCATTGGGGGGGCTGGATGCAGCTGGAAAGCCTGGACTGTGAGTGTTAGGACTTGGCAGGTTAGCTCACAGAGTTCAGAATAACTGGCACTGTGTAGGACTGGTAGGAAGGGGGAGGGGAGTTGCATGCTTGCTGCTCCTCCCTTTTCTGACCAACCAGACTGCATGAGATTCTGGTAGATATTTTTAGGGGGACCCCATGCCAGTGTCCCACTGGCCCAGTGGATGTGGTGGTCTGCAAGGGGAGCTTTTTTGGAATTGGGAAGACATGAGTTGTTCC
Organism: Lithobates clamitans; assembly: GCA_037952925.1. Lineage (NCBI taxonomy): Eukaryota > Metazoa > Chordata > Amphibia > Anura > Ranidae > Lithobates > Lithobates clamitans. The sequence goes on along the minus strand of JBBGZY010000239.1, from coordinate 15,379,671 downwards.
CCAGATAACTGGCCTACCACATGAATGGTGCCCCCTTTTCCTCGTTCACTAAAAAAATGTACATGTTAAATAAATACACAGTGTACATAAAGTCCTTTATTAAAAAAAACAACCCTAAGTTCTAATTCTATCTTCAATCATGTCATCCAGTGATGTATATCCATCATACCGTCACGATGACCAACATTACTTAGAACTGCTGACAAAAACTTGACAATCCTGCTCTCGACAGGCTCTCATCCCAATTGAGAGCCTCCAGGACAGCACCTGGGAAGCTGCTTAATGTAAACAAGCTGGCTTGTGATGCTTTCTGACATAATTCACAAAATTTGGTAACCTATAATTGGTCAATATCATCACATATTTGGTCAATGTCATCACTAGGGAAACCCGCTGGCTTGCTTACTGCATGAAACAAACCAACGGTCGATCACAGACGTCATTCCCCAGTGGCAGTAGTGCTATCACCACTAAAATAATGAAGGCTCAGCATGGGTGAACAGCCAGATCTGTCCATTTAGTTTGCCTTTTCAGAGAACCTTGAACAGTTGGATTTAGGGTTGTCACCCTGAACCGAAAGCTGATTTCTAATGGTAAAGAACCCGGTACAGTGTTAGGAGAGTGCCCTTCTTCTGGGCACAACTTTTGAAGCATATTTGCTAATCAGCATGGTAAGGGCCAAGATGTTCATTGCTCTCCATCCGCAGAAATAACCTTTTTGATTTCTGTGTGAAAAGAGACTTAAACACCCACATTCTTAACATTTGAAATCAAGGGGCCCTATTTAGTAAAAAGGTTTTCTTAATTCCAGTATTCCAAAACAACTAGTCATAGTTTGCTCTGGTAAAATCAGACCACAACTGATTTCAAGGAAACCTGTCATTAGAGAATCATGTAAACTGCCATTGTTGGCTGTCATGCTATAGGGAATATCTCAAAATGTTTAGGCAGTAACTTAAAAATTGCACCCTTTGTCTTGAATTCCTCCATAAATTAGCAGTGCATTTCCTGTTATGTGAGTGTGCCTATGCACTCCTGTGCCTACAGCCTTATGGCTGTATAACTGTAGTATGAAATCTGAGCCTTTGTGTTTCTAGTCTTAGGATATTTGGATAGATATTTAATGGTGTTTCTACTTTGCTTCTCATTGTTTTCCTTGATAAAGGCTCAGAGGTGAGGAAGCAAACCCTGTTCCTACCAAGATGGCCACCACCACAGTGTCAAATAAGGCATGACAAGTTAATAATGGGGAAAGATCAGCTGCCAGGTGACCTTACTGATGACTAGCCATTTGCCCTCTACCAGCCATAAATTGAGCACAGCGTTCAGAGATTTGTTTCTCCTTAGCAATGACAGCCCCCATATTGCTCCTAGCACATATTTACATTAATATGTTACCTAACTGCATGTATTAAAAATGGGAAAATTATATACTTTGAAAAATAAAATACATTTTGTTTTCCTTTACTGTAACCATTGCAAAGAGATTTTCTAATATATAATATTTGTGTGATATAGAACTGTAATTACATGTTTTTTACCCTAACAATTTGTGTCTCTATCAATGGTAATAAGTATCAACTGTTTCATGCTGCTTGAGTGTCTATCAACATTGAGTGGAATGTTTAAAATGTTGATTTACAGAATGTGCTGTTTATAGACATGAGGTACTTAGAAAGATCCTGCAGATTGATGGCTCTCTACATAAATCTTAAGGAGGTTCTGCAAATGTATCTTTGGTAGGCAGCCTATTCTTGCGGTATTTGAGAAGGTAGAAGTTATACCCTTTAATTGTTACATGCTCAAAGATTCCCATAAATAGAGTGACACTCTATGCTGTATTTTATACAAATTAGGTTAAAAGGCAGCAGCTTTTATGAACAGCTACATTATTAGACCCCTGATGTCTCCTCTGCCCTCCAAACCAGTTTTAATCAAACACACATTGTGCTTGATTGAGGGGTTAAGGAGGGCAGGGTGGAACTTCGCAGCACTGTAAAAGTGATTAGGCAGCTATAGAGCCTCCCAGATTACTTCAAGATTATGTTTGCAACTTTAGCTGGTATCTTGGTATAACCATTTGCTGACAGGACATTTTATAGGTACAGTGGTCAGAAAGGGCTTAAAGGTCAAATCAAGGCAAAAAGTCAAAGCATCCTGTGAAGACACTTCTCAATGTGTGGATAGCATGTCTCCCACTGGCTTATCATGTAAGAGTTGGCAGTAGGAACCACAGTGTGTGCCAGACGTGTTAATCGGCAGTGGCAACTGTAGCTCTTGCAAGCAAAGACTTCCCTTGCCACTCTAATCTGTTGCCAACTAAAGGAGAGCACATGGCAGAATGACAACACTGCAGCTAAGTGTGAAGCAGTAACTTAGCATTATCAGCCTGAAACAGGAAGTACTGTAATAAGTAGGATCTCCAGGTAAGGAACCTTGCACAAACCATTCACCATTTGTTTTCTTATAAATATATACACTGATGCCAAACATACAGAAAAAATAGATTTGGGGATTACACACACTTTAATCTGAGTTTTGCGTAGTTCCCTGTGGAGTAAAGGCCCGTACACACGATACGAAAATTAGAAGTAAAATTTCGTCCGACGTACGATCTTCCGATTTCCGTATCGTTAGTATGGTGCTTTCGACAGCCGATTCCGGTTTTTCTTCCGACAAAAGCTGGATGTGCAGACTATAAAATTTTGGTTGTACGTGAACTCAACGTCAGATTTTCGTTTAATTTTCGTTTAATTAGTACAGTTTTCGTACAGAAAAAAACGTAAGCGCAACGCAAAACAACACAAAATTATTCAACACATTATGTCACTTCTGAAGTTGTATTCTGTCATATGAGAATTTTCATATGGTGAGTAACCTCTTCACTTTCGACATGAGACTAGCATGCAACAAAAAACAGACGAACGGTCGTCCGAAAATCTGATCCTGTGTATGAGGCTTTAGGTTTTTTGAGATCCAAAGAAAATCAATAGGAAGGCAGTAGGAGTGTAGTTTTTGAATCCTGTAATGTGTTACCGTATTTATCGGCGTATAACACGCACAGGGGTATAACAAGCACATTCATTTTAAGAGGGAAGTTTCAGAAAAAAATCTTACATTTTAAATAAAGAACTTTGAAGCAAAATAAGGGTCAGTGCCCATCTGGAGCCTCACCAGTGCCATCAATGCAGCCTGATCAATGCCCATCTGCAGCCTCACCATTGCCATCAATGCAGCAGCTTCATCAATGTCTTCAATGCAGCAGCCTCACCATTGCCATCAGTGCTGCCTGATCGATGCCCATCTACAGCCTAGAGGGGACAGGAAGGGGGGTGGGATGAGCGCCGACAGATTACATACAGTGAGAATCAACTATGACAGACAGAACAGTGGTCCAATGGCGGCCCAGGAGATCGGACTTCCTATTACAGAGGCTGCCAAGTAAATAGGAGATTCTCGCTGTATGTATTCTGACGGCACTCGTCCCGCTCCCCTCCCTGTCCCCTCCAAGGCAGCTAAAATTGAAGTATTGGCGTATATCACGCACACGCTATTTGCACCCAATTTTCATGGTGAAAAAGGGAGTGTTATACGACAATAAATACAGTACTTCCTTCTACTCTGCTTTCTGCATCACCAATCACACTTGCACTTCCAAGACAGGTTTGAATGTGATTGGTGATGCAGGAAGCAGTGTGAGTAAGATGCTTCCTGTGAGGGAAAACATTCATAAGCAGGTGTGTTCCATGGTCACCACCAGATAAAAAACACGGGGTGCTTTGTGCAGTACAGCAATGTCTGGGTAAAAAGCTAAACCAGTTATCCGGTATGTCATTTTTCTCTGACTGTATCTCATGGTTAAATTATTGGTTTTGACTGAAATAAATATTAATTTATGCTTCATTGTTCATTAAGTTTATCACATATTCGCTTAGTAAAAGCCTACAGGTGTATATATCAATGAAATGCATTTTGTTTTCTGTATACCTTTTCTAAAACAGTTTATAAAATATGGAGGAAAGGTGTGTGTATTAACCTACTATGCACAAAGTAACATGCCATCTTTATTTTTGTAACCTGTTTTTACAAATGACATCTATAATTATTTTTCTATAGGTGATACAGTCACTTCCCTCTGCAACTTCCCTCAGAAATTAATTCAATGCTTTTCTAAATTGGAAACCTGATGTGGTCAAATCAAAAGAAGTACAGTGTGTAACTAAGGCTCTAAATTGTTGAAATTATTAACAGAACAAAGCAAATCACATAGTTAATCTGCTATACACAAAATAATAGGCTAGCATGTTTTACGAGTTTAATGGAGCCCCTGTATTCTTTGTAAGTGATATTTGAATTGGCATAGATGGATTATGTACTGAAGAGAGGCTAGTTATGTCCGAAATGGTGGTGTTTGTACAAAATACAGCATTCACTACATCTTTTTGACTTTGCAGTCTTCTCTAAAGAGACTGTTCAGGCTTCTAATACCAGCTGAGATATTTTCATTGAGTTTTGTGAGTAAATACATATGTGTCATCAACAGAAATTAGCATTTTTTTTAAACTGTTCTGATTTGTGGTTTGCTTGATCCGTCCCTGTGATTTTCTTTGTAATGTTTGCTATCTATGGATCTTTAGGGTTTTAACCACTGTAAGTGGGTACTGATCTTCCAGATTTGCAGGGCTTTGGTCTTAGAGGCTACCCTATACAGTGTTTTGTTACCAGACTGCATGTCCATCAGTATCTGGAACGAGCTACAGGAAGAAGAGTAACGAAGAATCGCTGTCAGATGCTGATGGTTATCAGGCTGTTTGGACCTTTAACATTTATTTAAAAAATTAAAAAAATATAAGGGGGGGTCTTACATTCTTTGACCTCAAACTGAAGCCAAAACTGTGGCTGCCTCTATTTATTGCTATGACACTGGTAATTTGGAGAATTCCACATGGTCATTCACTAATTACTTGACTTTGTAGATGGCTTTTATAGTAATATTGCAATTCAGGGCTGGAAATTCATTACGTTTTATTGTGACACTACTACAACCTCTATAAGATTGTCCAGTCTCCAGATTTATTAATACCATAGGGTTAGAAATCTGTAAGGATGTGTAAGGGTTTTGCTATATCCTGTGAAAATGTATTTTTTTAAATGGTGCATCAATATCTCTTTTATTGATATTACTCTTGTACAATCCTTAGGAACTAGATGTTTTTTTTTTCTAGTGCCCTTCAAAAATGCAAGTAAATTACCTTACTGGTTATCATAGGTAAAACTCCATGAAATTCATAAAGATTGTCATAATTACTAGGAATCTGTCTTTCTGGAGTGCGACAAAAGATGGAACTTTCAACAGATTCATGTCTATGTCGGTAAGGTGTATATCAATCTGTCACAACTCTGACAGAACTGTCACAAGCATCTCTCCTGTGAAGTGGCAGAGAAGCCATTGAGAGAGAGTGGGAAAGTAACATAAATATGTCAAATATCCATTCCAGTGGAATATAAAGACAAACTTTACTGCAGAATTTGCTCGAAGATGTGATACAATAATTACACGTGCAACACGATCAACAATTGTCTCCAACGTGGAAGAGATCCTATTTACCTCCACGTTCCTTAACACTGATATGGCGATTTTTTTTATGAATTTGTCACAAAAAAGCGACATATATAGACCTTGCCAGAAATGTTTTGCAAATGCCTTACTGAATTGTCCCCACTGTCTTCACGGCTATGCAAAGAAAAGTTTTCCTAAGTGCCTATCAATTTGTTTTTAATCTTCGCAGTGAAATCCCTGTGCAGCTCTTCAAAAGCATCTCACAAAGTTTACATGGAGGAAACATGGATATATTATTACACCCAAGAGACTTGTCAAATGATTCAAGTGACAGGATATAAGTTGCCAACATTAAAAACACATTACACAGAAAGTGAATGTGGTTTTGTTTTCCTGTTGTGTTGAATGTTGTTTCCTTCGTTGGTTTCTAGGCCACTGATTGCCAGCAATGAATCCCACAGGAACGTATAAATGATCTGTAAAAACTGCGTTCACATGATAACAAATATACAGACCATGATGTGGCATTTGTGTGCTTTAGAAAACTGAACACCTTGAGTACATACTTTTAGTGGTCTATATATGCAAATCATTTTTCTACCCTATTCCCCTTTTGTGATTTTCAGTCAGATTGTGTTTCATCTTTCATCCCAATAAATGGCTTTGCATCTTTCTTCACATTAGATACAACTGAACCCAAGCAAGATCTAAGTAAATTATGACAAAATTGCAAATACCAAATATATCTGCTAAATGGTACACAGTTGTCACAAAGGGTGAAAATTGCTACATAACTGTAAACTAAATTGCGCTGAGTATTTTTGGTAGATGCTGGAGAGTAAAACCACACAACATTTTATGATTTGTCTCTCAAATTCTATTTCTGTGCATGAATTCCTGGGCCTGCAAACTTGTTGTAGCACTAATATAAAGTACATACGAAAAATATAAAACAAATACAAAATCCAACAGGAAGACTGGGTCCCAAGTCAAATTTTTTTTGCTTGCTTAAAACAAGAAAATATATATTTACCAAAAAATTACATTTTTGGCTGTTTTTATCATGGTGGCTGAACTCTATTGTACACCACTTCTCACTAAATGTGAAAATGCTGTGCTAGGACATTGCTTGCAGCTTTTTTTCAACATGCCATCCATCAACATATTCATCTGACAATGAGTCAGCGGCTTGCAATAGTACAAATATATAATAAAAAAGTCAGATTACAATGTGACAAATGTGCAAATAAAACAAAAATGTCATTCTCAACTAAAATGGGTATAATGCAAAAGGCTCCTATTCAACATCTCCCTTAAATGAAATGTTAACTATGAGATGTGCCTTAAAAGAAGAGTAAACTTTTTTTGCCTACACAACTGAACACCATTACAGTAAGGATAAATTGCCAATGAAAGTTTCTTCTGAAATTGACATTTTTGGTAATGCCCATCTTCTGAGCCCCTTGCAGTGCTTGGTCTTTTCCCCTGATGACCTCAACATCACTACTTTGTACCTTATACAGTGTTTAGAATAGAAGAGGAGAAGCAGCACAAGTAGCCAATCTGCTATGCCTCAGTGTGTGTTCTTCTAAGAAGAAGCATGCTGATAGAAAGAGAGAGAGCAGAGAGATGAGCATAAATAAAAAAAAATATTCCTTTTTAGAAAAATTGTAACGTTACCCAACTGGAGCCACAATACTATATAAAAACTACAAAAAAAGATAAATATGTGCCTGTGCCACAAATTTTTCATACAGAAGCAAGCTAGAACAGTCTGTGTATCACCCACAGAACATAAACTACATCAAACGAACAGTAAATATGTGCAACACTATTAATAGCGCATGTGCAGCACTAATCAAGCCAAGCTTTAATAAATATTATTAACATTTTAAAAATTCAAGCAGAAAATGTGCACCAAAAATATTAACATATGTGTAAAAAGTAAGTGCAAATTCACAATATATATGTACTCTACAACTCCATTAATAAATAGAATTGTACAAATAACCAGTCCTTTAATCTCTCCAAGTAATGTGAACTGGATTCAATATTGATCTTTCACTTGTAGATCTGTGAACTCATCATCCAACACCACCTCATCCAATATTTGTGAGTCTGCTCAACTTGGAACTGACCTCAGGTGTATACAGTAATGCTCCGTACACACGATCGGAATTGCCACCAGCAAAACTCTGATGAGAGGTTTTGGTCGGAAAATGCAACCATGTGTATGCTCCATTGGACTTTTGCTGGCGGAATTCCAGCCAGCAAAAGATTGAGAGCAAGTTCTCTATTTTTCGGTCGGAAATGTATTTATTTATTTATTTTCTCGGCTCATTGTAGTGTTGTACGTCACCGCGTTCTTGGCGGTTGAAGGTTCAGAGAACTTTTGTGTGAACGTGTGTATGCAAGGCAAAGGTGAGCGGAATCCCATCAGAAAAGCCATCATACCTTTTTCTGACCAAAATTCCGATTGAGTGTACGCAGCATAAGACGTCAAAATGAGGCATTATATGATAGGAACAGAAAGCTGCTCCATGCCTCCGCTCTTAATAGAAGTTGGGATTGACCAAAAAAATCTCCAGGCCCATCCAGGGGTTATTCGGTTAAAATCCTTAAATGCCTCCCAAAATAAAATAATAAAGCCACATCTAATGCTCTCAGTTTAAGACATGTTAATAAAAATGACCAAGCAATCCAATCTACCCACATAAAGAGAATAGAGCACCGGCATAGAACATCAAATACATTCACTTCTTTGGAAATCTTTGAAGGCAACAAAGTAATAAAAACAATTTTATTAGTACAACTATACAATACACATAAGAATAAGGCTATTCTTATGTGTATTGTATATTTGTACTAATAAAATTGTTTTTATTACTTTGTTGCCTTCAAAGTCCCATCAATTTTTGAGGGGTTATTTCTTTTTCTCCGTTACAAGGGATGGTGGCAACCTATATGACCTAGTTGGATGGTACTCCCCTTTTTTTATCTTTGGAAATCTTGAACAGGCTCTGTCAATAACATGTAAGAGAATGATTATATAGGTAATACAGTAACAGTTACTCAAAATAAAATTGGTCATCAGACAAAAATCAAAACAGAAAAGCAGAGGCAAGCTTGCCAAGTATTTTGGATGTTTTATTATAACATGTACATTACAAAATTGCAAACAATTTTCTGTCAAAATGTCTGAGATTTATAGACATTTAAGTCCATTTTTTTATTAGACATGCTAATCTGTGTAAAACATGGTTTGTAAAACACTCTAACATTTTGAGAAGAAATGTTCCACTTAAGAATATAATAAAGGCACAAATGTCAATGTCAGGTATTTAGATGAGAAGTATGTGCTGAGTAAACACTGCTGCTGTTTATGGCATGTTCAGAATTCCTCTGGTTCAGTGGCAACTCCTGAGACAATGGATTAACATATCAGCAGAGCTGCAGCCATAATGTACTTTTATAGCTTCTAGGCGTTACCTTTACATTTTTTTGTTGGCTCTCAAACGTCATTGACTACCCAAACTGCAAAATGAATGGTCCAGTCTGTAGAGATGAATGCTATAGGAATAAAACATATTGAGTTATAGGCCTGCCTATCTTTCACTAAGGATGTGACCAAGATTTAAGCTTGTAGCAGGTTGCCCTATTATGTTGTTACATAATACCCCTGGTTAGTTGCTGGGTAAGAAATGCCACTGATCTTTGCTCAATATTATGATTTCCAGATGTTCTTCATACACGAATTGTTCTGGGATTGGCGTAATTTAGTACAGAACCTGAATGGCACAGTAACTCTTGGAGCAGGAAAAGGTGAATATGCAGAAGTGCAAGAGGGGCTTGTTTACACTAGTGGTGCCCTCTGAAAAGTGATGATCAGTGGAAGGCAATGAAGAAATATTCTGTCGTCCCATCACTGCCTGTTTTAAACCCTAAAACCCTGCACCACCATGCCGCAACTGCATGCATTGGACAGTGCAGTCTCAAGTAGTCTAATTATTATTATTATTATTATTATTATTATTATACTGGATTTATATAGCGCCAACAGTTTGCGCAGTGCTTTACAACATGGGGCAGACAATACACTTACAATACAAATCAATACAGAAGGGATCAGAGGGCCCTGCTCGTTAGAGCTTATAATCTAGAAGGGAGGGTCAAGTGGAAACAAAAGGTAATAACTGTGGGGGATGAGCTGATGGAAAAAATGAAAATACAGTTGTTAGGTGTGGGTAGGATAGGCTTCTCTAAAGAGAAGGGTTTTCAGGGATCTTCTGAAAGCTAATAAAGTAGGAGATAAGCGGACAGATTGGGGTAAGGAGTTCCATAGGATTGGAGAGGCTTTGGAAAAGGCCTGGAGGCAAGCATGGGAGGAGGAGGTAGGAGCAGGAGAGTACCGTGCCATCCTACTCTACGGGGCCGAGAGATTCTATTGATGCACACAATGTAGGGAGAAGCAACCCTAGTTCCAGCATGCAAGGGTGAATTCATAGGATGCAGCAAAAAAAGGAATCAGCCTGAAACCAGAAACCTGAAGCAGCAGTCAAACTGAAACATAGACAAGGACTACAAGGATAAAGAAGCTGCAAGCTCAGTAAGTGAATTAATCTGCTGCTGAAAGTGCTTAAAAAGCTGAAGGTTTAATGTCACTTTAAAGGCTTAATTAGGAGTTCAAGTTAATCTGTTCCTTAATCATATACTTGTATAGAACTTCAACTGCCCACCTCTCAATCTAGTGATTATTTTTACAAAATCTGATAATTATTTATTATATGCCTAGTTTAAATAGCCCGGGTTTCTGACAGGTTCACTAATCTATTACCCCAAACACAAAAATGTAATATATTGCAGCTTAAATGCTCGCTCACTGAACTGTATTGCCGCGTACACACGATCAGACATTCCGAGAAAAAACACCATGGATTTTTTCCGACGAATGTTGGCTCAAAGTTGTCTTGCATACACACGGTCACACAAATCTTGTCGGAAATTCCAATCATCAAGAACACGGTGATGTACAACACGTATGACGAGCAGAGAAAAATGAAGTTCAATAGCCAGTGTGGCTCTTCTTCTTGATTCCGAGCATGCGTGGAACTTTGTGCATCGGAATTGTGTACACACAATCGGAATTTACGACAACGGATTTTGTTGTCGAAAAATTTGAGATCCAGATCTCAAATTTTGTGTGACGGAAATTCCAATGGAAAATGTCCGATGGAGCCTACAAACGGTCGGAATTTCCGACAACAAGCTCCCATCGAACATTTTCCCTCGGAAAATCCGACAGTGTGTACGGGGCATTTCTATAAAGGAACAGTGTTGTTGCCCTCGGTCAAAAGGTGTGATAGGACTCCAGAACACTTGCCTTTAGCTCTATCTCCATAATATAGCTAGGGAAATGTTCTGTCGTGGATGAACTGGGCAGGGATGATACAGGTTTTCAAGATAAGACTGTAAAATGCACAGAACAACATTGGATCTCCAGCAGGAACATTTTTTTGCACGCATCGAACAAATAAAAAATGCTTACACAGGTCAAAACAGGTTTACCTATTCTTTAGGTGATTTAAATGTTAACTTCGTTGTAAAGCCTTAAGGTTTTTCACTTTAGTGTATTATATGCATTAAGGTGAAAAACCTTCTGTGCTGCAGATTCCCCCCCAGACCCCCCCCCTTTCTTACCTGAGCCGATCTAGCAATGTGCACAAGCGCATTGGCTCCTGCTGCTGTCACTCTCCTCATTGGACAGATTGATAGCAGCAGGAGCCATTGGCTCCCTCTGCTGTCAGTCAAAAGCTGTGACATAGGAGTGGGTGGCAGGGCCAAGCTCCGCTTTTTGTGTCATTGGACGCTGCAGCGGGACTCAGGAGAGAGCCCGTACTGGTGTCTCCATGGAAATTGGCTTTTCGTGGGGGCACCCAATGAAGAGGAAGGACCTAGAGTAGGGGACCCCAGAAGAAGAGGTTTGAGGATGCTCTGTGCAAAACCATTGCACAGAGCAGGCAAGGATAGGCATGTTTGTTACTTAAAAAAAAAACATAAAACTTTTGCAACCGCTTTGTTAGTGGTTTAGCTTAAAGGAGCATTTTTTTTAGGAAAAAAAATGATTTTTCACTTCTAAATACTACTCCCTGCGCTGAGAACAAACGTATTGTCTTTTTCACACACCATAAGCTGCAATGAAAATTCTTTCTGCAATTCTTTCTGTAAGGACTCAGATTTAGACAATCTCCAGTGCACACTTTATCGATATATAAAAAGAAGAAACATTATTAAAAAATATAAAAGTGCTGTAAAAAGAAACTGTTCATGAAGCCAAAAAATAATGTTGATGTTTTTTATTTAAAACTTAAAAAAAAAAAAATACCATGGGAAAAAAGATTCTAATCCTGCGCACTTCAACCTAATCGTCCATTGATTGGATGAGGTTCACTAGGTTCAGCTTCTCTCGCAAAAAGATTACCAACAAAGTTTGGGCTGCAATCTGTAATGGAAGATAAGGAGGAAAAAAGACTGGGGAAGCGCTCCCCTACTGTAAAACCTCCTTTATTAGGACACAATAAAAACTAATATTAAGATGAACTCACATGGTTCCACAGTCAAGTTAGAGCCAGAGTGATCCCATCCACTAATCCGAGTGGCTGCTCCTCGATGTGCTGTTGCCCCCAAGTTGCTATGAATACTGCAATGCGTTTACCTGAAGAAGGTGGCCACTCCTTCAGAAACACGTTGTAGTATCCATAGCAACTTGAAGTACATGGACTAGTGTCCTATGACCCTCTCAGCACATTGGTCAGGAGTTCACAGCCATCCCAGTTCTCCACGGCACCATCAGAGGCTTCAGTGTTTGAGTGCCTCCTCCTGACTCCCACAGCAGCCCTCAGGCTGCAGGCAACAGCACATTGTGGATCAGCCACTCAAATTAGTGGATGGGATCACTCTGGCTCTAACTTCACTGTAACAGGCGTGTTGTGTTTACTAAAACTATGTGTGTGCATCTTAATATTTGTCTTTTTCCCTTCCTAAAAAACAAAAATTTTATTTTTTTAAATAGTATTTTAGTATTAAGCGTGAAAGGTGGCTTCAGCAGATGAAGTCACAAAAAGGCCTGGACCTGCAAGCTATGATGCCCATTCTGCTGAGGTAGTTCACAGCTCAAAGTCAGCAGAAGTCTATCTGCACAAAAATGCCTCAAATGACAAGCAACACCAGTACACAAGAGATCCTGCTGAGGCCCCAATTTGGTAGATGGCTCAAGAAGTATATTTGTCCTTTCCCCCTTGCCTATTGCTCTAGTAAATTTATTTTCCAGTAATAACAATATCTGTATTTGTTGACAATTTTGGGGTACGGAAACACACCAATTTATCCGAGTTAACTGATTTAAAAGATCAGTTGAATGGCTTACCCATCTTCACAGGTGTAACAGGATTATAAATCTGTAAACATGACTTTGAGTTAGGGTATCAATCATTCACCTCACCCCTTTCAATCAGACCCTAGTTGTAGTACTTATGTAGTAAGTGAAAGCAGCAATGGCATTGTCAACTGGTGCCTTACCTTAAAATGTAAGGTAGATAAAAGACAGCTGTACTCTTCCTACTACCTTTTGCTACATGCACTCTCACCATCACCCTAAGCTAAACTACGCTAATCCTGCCCCATCTGATTAGGTAACTTAGTTTCAAAGTCATAGCCTCTTCAGCTATTTGGGTAAAATTCTCTTCAGCTCTGGTTGTTCCTGTTTCTATGTTCCTTTGGCTTGAATGTTGTCATATACAGAGAATCTCCAGTCTTGTTATATCAATGGCAGGTCTTGTTAGGTCAATGGCAGGTGCGGCCATTGCTGTAGACATTTTTATCTGACAGGCTGGAAACACCAAAGAAAGTATGGTTCTAGAATTAAAGGTAAAGAAAAGCCTAATTCCAACTATTCTTAAAACTGTTCCCACCCCCTGCTTAACATGTATAAAAAAAGATGTGTATACCTACTTATTTTTAATCCACTCCGGTCATGTGATGCAGCTCCGGCTCTCGTGTGTCTATGAGTGGCTGATGCACAGGAGAGGAGGGAACACCAGCAACAGCAAGGCATAGTTTCCAGCTGTTGTTGAGCACTGCCTAAGTTGGAGCTGCCAGGATCATGTGACCCGACTGGGGAAGATTAAAAATACATAAATATAGAAATCTTTTTTTTTACTGGTTAGGCAGGAGGATGGAGGAGAACATTTTTAAGAATAATTAGACTTAGGCTTCTCTTCCACTTTAGGGTAAGCAGGCAGCTTGAGAGGGGGAGGGCTAATGCAGTCCAGCTTGAAAAAGGGAAGAGGATTTATCAAAAATAATGAGACACCTGTCCTTTAAACAGTAAGATCCCTTTTATGCGGGGTAGATTCCATTGAGATCAGCAAGGGATCTATGATCAGGGGATCTGGGAGCTAATCCCCTGCTGATAGGGTAGATAACACATGCATGCCTGCTCAGTATATGCAGACCATACACGGACAGAGCTGCTGTCCGTTTACACCTGGCTACCTCCGATCTACTCCACTTAAACCGAAAAGAAAGGGGTCCTCTCTTGTTTTATTTAGTGAGCCTGATCGGACCCAGAGGTAGGCAGGTGTAAATGGAAGTCTGTTTACATCCACCTTTTCATAGGGATGAATGGACCTTCTGATCAGATCTGCCTGAAAAACTGATACGTGGACCTGATCGGAATGCTCATCTGAAATGAGCTAAAGAGGAGAGACATGAAAAATTACAACACCTGTAATGTGATGTGGAGTTAGACTTTTTTTTACAAAAGTAGTACTAAAGGGACATCTTTTTTATAAAAAGTAAAAGGAGAGGTTTTAAAATTCCCAATATCTGTAAGGTGAGGTGGAGATAGATTAGGGAAGCAATGAGAAAAAGCAAAGCACTAAAGTTCAAACTCAAAGTGTCTTTGATGGTGACAGTGGTCATGATACAGACCAGTGAAATGGCTATGACACAATGGCTCATCTGCTACTTCTATTGCTTTGCTGTATGATCAAATTACGGAGACTATGGCATGCTCCCAGGAATTCTCACTGTGTCTCTAGTTGCATGCTAGTGCCAACATGTAGGTCAGCAGTAGGGATGAGCTTCGTGTTCGAGTCGAACCCATGTTCGACTCGAACATCGGCTGTTCGACCGTCCGTCGAATTGCGAACGATATGGGCCGTTCGCGCCAAATTCGTGTGGCGCGTCACGGCCCATAATTCACTGCGGCATCGCAGTGCATTGCTGGCTGATGATTGGCCAAGCATGCACTATGACCCGCATGCTTGGCCAATCACAGCGCCGTCAGTAGAGAGAGCTGTAATTGGCCAAAGCCAGGGTGGCTTTGGCCAATTATGGCTCAGGGGATTTAGTACACACCCCACACTATATAAGGCCGCCTGCACGGCGGCCCTGTGTAGTGTGTGTTCCGGTGTGCTGAGCGATAGAGAGAGAGAGAGACAGTGTCATTTGATTTGAGTTAGATAGATTAGGCAGAACAGTCAGTCAGTTAGCTGCACTTACAGTGTATTGTGTATATATATGCATCCCAGGTGTTGCATATATATATATACACTGTATTCAGTTTAGCTAGATCCGTTCCTGTTATCTTCTATCTAGACTATTTACATTCAGTGCAGTGTGTCCTGCTCACAGTGTTCAGCTAGATCCGTTCCTGCTATTTACATTCAGTACAGTGCTTCCTGCTCACAGTGTTCAGCTAGATCCGTTCCTGCTATTTACATTCAGTGCAGTGCGTGCTGCTCACAGTGTTCAGCTAGATCCGTTCCTGCTATTTACATTCAGTGCAGTGCGTCCTGCTCACAGTGTTCAGCTAGATCCGTTCCTGCTATATACATTTAGTGCAGTACGTCCTGCTCACAGTGTTCAGCTAGATCCGTTCCTGTTATCTTCCTACTGACAGGCAGGCTTGTCTGGTTACAGTATATAAAGCTACCTGAAGAAAATTACAGGTGTTCTTTTTGATCCTATTAGTACCACGGTCAGGCAGCTAGACTATTTACATTTAGTACAGTGTGTCCTGCTCACAGTGTTCAGCTAGATCCGTTCCTGCTATTTACATTCAGTGCAGTGCGTGCTGCTCACAGTGTTTAGCTACATCCGTTCCTGCTATTTACATTCAGTGCAGTGCGTCCTGCTCACAGTGTTCAGCTAGATCCGTTCCTGCTATTTACATTCAGTGCAGTGCGTCCTGCTCACAGTGTTCAGCTAGATCCGTTCCTGCTATTTACATTCAGTGCAGTGCGTCCTGCTCACAGTGTTCAGCTAGATCCGTTCCTGCTATTTACATTCAGTGCAGTGCGTCCTGCTCACAGTGTTCAGCTAGATCCGTTCCTGCTATTTACATTCAGTGCAGTGCGTCCTGCTCACAGTGTTCAGCTAGATCCGTTCCTGCTATATACATTTAGTGCAGTACGTCCTGCTCACAGTGTTCAGCTAGATCCGTTCCTGTTATCTTCCTACTGACAGGCAGGCTTGTCTGGTTACAGTATATAAAGCTACCTGAAGAAAATTACAGGTGTTCTTTTTGATCCTATTAGTACCACGGTCAGGCAGCTAGACTATTTACATTTAGTACAGTGTGTCCTGCTCACAGTGTTCAGCTAGATCCGTTCCTGTTATTTACATTCAGTGCAGTGCGTCCTGCTCACAGTGTTCAGCTAGATCCGTTCCTGCTATTTACATTCAGTGCAGTGCGTCCTGCTCACAGTGTTCAGCTAGATCCGTTCCTGCTATTTACATTCAGTGCAGTGCGTCCTGCTCACAGTGTTCAGCTAGATCCGTTCCTGCTATATACATTTAGTGCAGTACGTCCTGCTCACAGTGTTCAGCTAGATCCGTTCCTGTTATCTTCCTACTGACAGGCAGGCTTGTCTGGTTACAGTATATAAAGCTACCTGAAGAAAATTACAGGTGTTCTTTTTGATCCTATTAGTACCACGGTCAGGCAGCTAGACTATTTACATTTAGTACAGTGTGTCCTGCTCACAGTGTTCAGCTAGATCCGTTCCTGCTATTTACATTCAGTGCAGTGTGTCCTGCTCACAGTGTTCAGCTAGATCCGTTCCTGCTATTTACATTCAGTACAGTGCTTCCTGCTCACAGTGTTCAGCTAGATCCGTTCCTGCTATTTACATTCAGTGCAGTGCGTGCTGCTCACAGTGTTCAGCTAGATCCGTTCCTGCTATTTACATTCAGTGCAGTGCGTCCTGCTCACAGTGTTCAGCTAGATCCGTTCCTGCTATATACATTTAGTGCAGTACGTCCTGCTCACAGTGTTCAGCTAGATCCGTTCCTGTTATCTTCCTACTGACAGGCAGGCTTGTCTGGTTACAGTATATAAAGCTACCTGAAGAAAATTACAGGTGTTCTTTTTGATCCTATTAGTACCACGGTCAGGCAGCTAGACTATTTACATTTAGTACAGTGTGTCCTGCTCACAGTGTTCAGCTAGATCCGTTCCTGCTATTTACATTCAGTGCAGTGCGTGCTGCTCACAGTGTTTAGCTACATCCGTTCCTGCTATTTACATTCAGTGCAGTGCGTCCTGCTCACAGTGTTCAGCTAGATCCGTTCCTGCTATTTACATTCAGTGCAGTGCGTCCTGCTCACAGTGTTCAGCTAGATCCGTTCCTGCTATTTACATTCAGTGCAGTGCGTCCTGCTCACAGTGTTCAGCTAGATCCGTTCCTGCTATTTACATTCAGTGCAGTGCGTCCTGCTCACAGTGTTCAGCTAGATCCGTTCCTGCTATTTACATTCAGTGCAGTGCGTCCTGCTCACAGTGTTCAGCTAGATCCGTTCCTGCTATATACATTTAGTGCAGTACGTCCTGCTCACAGTGTTCAGCTAGATCCGTTCCTGTTATCTTCCTACTGACAGGCAGGCTTGTCTGGTTACAGTATATAAAGCTACCTGAAGAAAATTACAGGTGTTCTTTTTGATCCTATTAGTACCACGGTCAGGCAGCTAGACTATTTACATTTAGTACAGTGTGTCCTGCTCACAGTGTTCAGCTAGATCCGTTCCTGTTATTTACATTCAGTGCAGTGCGTCCTGCTCACAGTGTTCAGCTAGATCCGTTCCTGCTATTTACATTCAGTGCAGTGCGTCCTGCTCACAGTGTTCAGCTAGATCCGTTCCTGCTATTTACATTCAGTGCAGTGCGTCCTGCTCACAGTGTTCAGCTAGATCCGTTCCTGCTATATACATTTAGTGCAGTACGTCCTGCTCACAGTGTTCAGCTAGATCCGTTCCTGTTATCTTCCTACTGACAGGCAGGCTTGTCTGGTTACAGTATATAAAGCTACCTGAAGAAAATTACAGGTGTTCTTTTTGATCCTATTAGTACCACGGTCAGGCAGCTAGACTATTTACATTTAGTACAGTGTGTCCTGCTCACAGTGTTCAGCTAGATCCGTTCCTGTTATTTACATTCAGTGCAGTGCGTCCTGCTCACAGTGTTCAGCTAGATCCGTTCCTGCTATTTACATTCAGTGCAGTGCGTCCTGCTCACAGTGTTCAGCTAGATCCGTTCCTGCTATTTACATTCAGTGCAGTGCGTCCTGCTCACAGTGTTCAGCTAGATCCGTTCCTGCTATATACATTTAGTGCAGTACGTCCTGCTCACAGTGTTCAGCTAGATCCGTTCCTGTTATCTTCCTACTGACAGGCAGGCTTGTCTGGTTACAGTATATAAAGCTACCTGAAGAAAATTACAGGTGTTCTTTTTGATCCTATTAGTACCACGGTCAGGCAGCTAGACTATTTACATTTAGTACAGTGTGTCCTGCTCACAGTGTTCAGCTAGATCCGTTCCTGTTATTTACATTCAGTGCAGTGCGTCCTGCTCACAGTGTTCAGCTAGATCCGTTCCTGCTATTTACATTCAGTGCAGTGCGTCCTGCTCACAGTGTTCAGCTAGATCCGTTCCTGCTATTTACATTCAGTGCAGTGCGTCCTGCTCACAGTGTTCAGCTAGATCCGTTCCTGCTATTTACATTCAGTGCAGTGCGTGCTGCTCACAGTGTTCAGCTAGATCCGTTCCTGCTATTTACATTCAGTGCAGTGCGTCCTGCTCACAGTGTTCAGCTAGATCCGTTCCTGCTATTTACATTCAGTGCAGTGCGTCCTGCTCACAGTGTTTAGCTAGATCCGTTCCTGCTATTTACATTCAGTGCAGTGCGTCCTGCTCACAGTGTTCAGCTAGATCCGTTCCTGCTATTTACATTCAGTGCAGTGCGTCCTGCTCACAGTGTTCAGCTAGATCCGTTCCTGCTATATACATTTAGTGCAGTACGTCCTGCTCACAGTGTTCAGCTAGATCCGTTCCTGTTATCTTCCTACTGACAGGCAGGCTTGTCTGGTTACAGTATATAAAGCTACCTGAAGAAAATTACAGGTGTTCTATCCCAGCTTAGTGCAGCTACAGGCCATTAGTATGTCTGGAAGGCCAAGAAGGAGAGGCAGACAGTCACAAGCCAATAAGAGAGGGCAAGCAGGCTCTGTGTCTAGTGCTGGTCGTGGAGACGGTGCATCCTCATCAGCACGTGGCCATGGGACACGCTTGGCCTTTTTTTCGGCAGCTGGCCGTGTTGAGCCGCAACATGCGGAAGACTTGGTCGAGTGGATGACCAAGCCGTCCTCATCCTCCTCATCCTCTCTCACCCATGCCCAGGGTGCTTTGTCTGGCAAAGCAGCGGCCTCTTCCCTCAGCTCAATGTCATCAGTGACTCCTTCCCTAGCCCCACCATGTCCTCCTGAGGATTCCCTCGAACTGTTTGACCACAGTGTTGGGTACATGCTCCAGGAGGATGCCCAGCGTTTGGAAGGCTCTGATGATGATACTGAGCTCAATGAAGGCAGTAACATGAGCACGGACAGAGGGGGTGCCCAAGAAGGACAGCAATCTGGCAGTCATGCTCCCCCTGCTGCAGCATACTGCCAGGTTTGCTCCAGTGATGAGGAGGGAGGGGATGATGAGGTCACTGACTCAACGTGGGTGCCTGATAGGAGAGAGGAGGAGGAGGAGGAGGAGGAGGAGGAGGAGGTGGCACATCACCAACTAGGCAGGATGCCCTCCAGGGGCCAGCCTAAGGGCAGCACATTGACTGCATCACACCCCAAAGCTCCACATGTGCAGGGCGCTGCAGTCTCTGCGCGTTATTCAAAAAGTTCTTTGGTGTGGGCCTTTTTTGAGACGAGTGCATCAGATCGCACCGCTGCTATTTGCAATATATGTCTCAAGCGTATCTCGCGTGGCCAAAACATCTCCCGCTTGGGTACCACATGCTTGACCAGACATATGTTGACCTGCCATGCAGTTCGTTGGCAAGCGTATCTAAAAGACCCACACCAAAGAACAAAGACGATCTCTCCTTGCTCCTCATCAGCTGAGATTTCCAACCCCACTAGACCTTCAGTCCTCTCTGCGACCTGCAGTGAGAGGAATGAAGGTGTAGAATTAGGTGTGTCACAGCCAAGTACTTATGGGCAATCTGCTTTTGGTACACCGACGTCAGATTGTACCAGGCAAATTTCCCTGCCCCAGCTGCTGCACCGCCGAAAGAAGTTTGCTCCCAGCCATCCACATGCCCAGCGGTTGAATGCTAGCTTGGCAAAATTGCTAGCACTTCAACTGCTGCCTTTTCAGTTGGTAGACTCTGCCCCCTTCCGTGAGTTTGTGGAATGTGCGGTTCCTCAGTGGCAGGTACCCAAACGCCACTTTTTCTCACGGAAGGCGATTCCGGCTCTCTACCGGCATGTGGAAGGCAATGTCCATGCCTCGCTGGACAGGGCGGTCAGCGGTAAGGTGCATATTACCGCTGACTCATGGTCCAGCAGGCATGGACAGGGACGTTACTTAAGTTTCACGGCGCATTGGGTGACTCTGCTGGCAGCTGGGAAGGATGCAGGACAAGGTGCAGTAGTGTTGGAGGTTGTTCCGCCACCACGCCTCCAAAATGCTGATTGTGACACACCTCTCTCCTCCACCCCCTCCTCTTCTTCTTCCTCCATGGCCTCTTCCTCGGAACCAGCGGTGCTCCGTAGGCGTTCAAGGGGCTACGCAAGTACGCAGGCCAAAAGATGCCATGCGGTGCTTGAGCTGGTGTGCTTGGGGGACAGGAGCCACACTGGGGCAGAGGTTCTGTCAGCTCTGCAGGGGCAGGTTCAGAGGTGGTTGACGCCACGCCAACTTAAGGCAGGAATGGTGGTTTGCGACAATGGCACCAACCTCCTCTCTGCCCTCCGACAGGGACAACTGACCCATGTGCCCTGTTTGGCTCACGTCCTTAACTTGGTGGTGCAGCGGTTCTTGGGCAGGTACCCGGGCTTACAGGATGTCCTGAGGCAGGCCAGGAAAGTCTGTGTGCATTTCCGCCGGTCATATAATGCCAGTGCTCGGCTGACGGACCTCCAAAAGGAGTTTAACCTGCCCAAGAACCGCCTAATCTGTGACATGCCCACCAGGTGGAACTCGACGTTGGCCATGCTGCAGCGGCTGCACACGCAGCAGAGGGCCATCAATGAGTACCTGTGCGACTATGGCACCAGGACAGGGTCAGGGGACCTTGGTTTTTTTTCCCCACGCCAGTGGGCCATGATCAGGGATGCATGCACTGTCCTGTCACCATTCGAGGAGGCCACGAGGATGGTGAGCACTGACAGTGCATGCATCAGTGACACTGTCCCCCTTGTCCACCTGTTGGAGCACACGCTGCGTGGGATAATGGACAGGGCACTTGAGGCAGAACAGAGGCAGGAAGAGGAGGACTTCCTTAGCTCTCAAGGCCCCCTTTATCCAGACAGTGTTCCTGCGTGCCCGCCGATCACACAGGAAGAGGACGAGGAGGAGGAGGAGGAGGAGGAGGAGGAAGATTGTGTCAGTATGGAGGTGGAGCCTGGCACTCAGCATCAGCAGTCTTTAAGGGATCAGTCCCAAGGAACACATGGACTTGTACGTGGCTGGGAGGAGGTGGCTGCGGACGTTGTTGTCCTTAGTGACCCAGAGGACTCCGGACCGAATGCCTCAGCAAACCTACGCTGCATGGCCTCCCTGATCCTGCAAAGCCTGCGTAAGGATCCTCGTATTCGTGGTATCAAGGAGAAGGACCAATACTGGCTGGCAACCCTCCTTGATCCACGTTACAAGGGTAAGGTTGCGGACCTTATCTTGCCATCGCAGAGGGAGCAGAGGATGAAACATCTTCGGGAGGCCTTGCAGAAAGGTCTGTGCAACGCGTTCCCAGAGACTGGGAGGTTACAAACTCCTGTTTCTGGACAACGTGTTGCTGAGGCTTCGGTCAGTCAAAGAAGGAGCGGTGGAGAAGGTGGCCGTCTGACCGATGCGTTCAGACAATTTTTTGGTCCGCAGCCCCAAGGTATGATCGGTTCCAGCAACCATCGCCAGCGTCTGTTTTACATGGTGCAGGAATACCTAGGGGCAAGATCAGACTTGGACACCTTTCCCACCGAAAATCCTCTGGGTTACTGGGTCTTGAGGATGGATCACTGGCCAGAGCTTGCACAGTATGCAATTGAGCTACTGGCCTGTCCTGCATCCAGCGTTCTTTCGGAACGCACATTCAGTGCTGCTGGAGGCGTGGTAACCGATCACAGGGTGCGTCTGTCCACCGACTCGGTCGATCGGCTGACCTTCATAAAAATGAATCAGTCTTGGATCACCACCAGCTACCAAGCACCTGATGCAGATGTAACCGAATAATTTTTTTTGAAATCTCAGATCCCTTCAAAGACTGCCTATGCTGATGCTGAGTGACTATCCCTGAGTAATTATCCTCTTCCTCCTCAATCATCACGCTGATAGCTTGTAAGAACATTTTTGGTTCTGGGCGCCACCACCAGTGCCTAAGGCACAATTTTTCAGCCCCTGTTTAACAGGGGCGTGTAATTACAATTTTTGATGTAATACTTTGCAGCAGGGCTCGTTCCTGCATTCCAACTAGAGTGTCTGTGAGGGGTTGCAGTGTTGTGGCACCAGCACCAGTGCCTAAGACCCAATTTTTCAGCCCCTGTCTAACAGGGGCGTGTAATTACAATTTTTGATGCAATACTTTGCAGCAGGGCTCGTTCCTGCATTCCAACTAGAGTGTCTGTGAGGGGTTGCAGTGTTGTGGCACCAGCACCAGTGCCTAAGACCCAATTTTTCAGCCCCTGTCTAACAGGGGCGTGTAATTACAATTTTTGATGCAATACTTTGCAGCAGGGCTTGTTCCTGCATTCCAACTAGAGTGTCTGTGAGGGGTTGCAGTGTTGTGGCACCAGCACCAGTGCCTAAGACCCAATTTTTCTGCCCCTGTCTAACAGGGGCGTGTAATTACAATTTTTGATGCAATACTTTGCAGCAGGGCTTGTTCCTGCGTTTCAACTAGAGTGTCTGTGAGGGGTTGCAGTGTTGTGGCACCAGCACCAGTGCCTAAGACCCAATTTTTCAGCCCCTGTCTAACAGGGGCGTGTAATTACAATTTTTGATGCAATACTTTGCAGCAGGGCTTGTTCCTGCGTTTCAACTAGAGTGTCTGTGAGGGGTTGCAGTGTTGTGGCACCAGCACCAGTGCCTAAGACCCAATTTTTCTGCCCCTGTCTAACAGGGGCGTGTAATTACAATTTTTGATGCAATACTTTGCAGCAGGGCTCGTTCCTGCGTTCCAACTAGAGTGTCTGTGAGGGGTTGCAGTGTTGTGGCACCAGCACCAGTGCCTAAGGCCTAATTTTTCAGCTCCTGTTCAACAGGGGCATGTAATTACAATTCTTGATCTAATATTTCACAGCAGGGCCCTGTGAGGGCTTACAGTGTTTTGGCCACAGCAACACCTAAGGCCCAAATTTCTGCTGAGTATATAGGGTAGGACCCTACTTTCAAACATCTAACTTACAAACGACTCCTACTTGCAAACGGAAGGAGACAACAGGAAGTGAGATGAAATCTACCCCTAAGGAAGGGAAATTCTCTCCTGTAAGAGTTAATATGGGAAAACAATTTTTCCTTTCCACTGATGCTTTCCAATCCTTGTTCCACAAAAAAACACAAATTTTCAAAAAACATTTTTCATTGGGACAAAAAAGTGAGGTGAAATCTTCTGAAGAGGAGGAAAGACGCAAAACAAATGTCACAGGGGTGATAACCCTTCCCTATGTTTTCCAAAAAGCTTAGAAAAGATTTTTTGGCTGGAGCTAAACACATTAAAAATGTTCAAAATTACAAACAGATTCTACTTAACAACAAACCTACAGTCCCTGTCTTGTTTGCACCGCCTGTATACTGCTGTTCAGAGTATATAGGGACCTTTCCTTATTTTAATTTGGGTGCGGGGTTCCCCTTAATATCCATACAAGACCCAAAGGGCCTGGTAATGGACTGGGGGGTACCCATGCCGTTTGTCTCACTGATTTTCATCCATATTGCCATGACCCGACATGACATTAAACCCGCAAGCAGTTTTAAATGAGATTTTTTCCTTTAAAAATGACATTTGGTGCAGGGACTGTTCTAAACATGGGAAACACGCGTCACTTTACAGGCATACTATAGACACCCCCCAGGTACGATATTTAAAGGAATATTTCACTTTTTTTTTTTTACTTTAAGCATCATTAAAATCACTGCTCCCGAAAAAACGGCCGTTTTTAAAAGTTTTTTTTGCATTGATACATGTCCCCTGGGGTAGGACCCGGGTCCCCAAACCCTTTTTAGGACAATACCATGCAAATTAGCCTTTAAAATGAGCACTTTTGATTTCGAACGTTCGAGTCCCATAGACGTCAATGGGGTTCTAACGTTCGTGCGAACTTGCGGTCCGTTCGCTGGTTCTGGTGCGAACCGAACCGGGGGGTGTTCGGCTCATCCCTAGTCAGCAGCATTGGCCAGGGACCACACTTGTCTTTCCCAGCTTGCGGAGTTAACTTAATTAGGTGGCAGTGATGACAAAGCACCACAACAATGTTGGCATGGAAATGTTGGACAAGGAACTTATTTGTATTTTTCTGTGCTTGGAAAATACTACTGTAATCTAATTGGCCATGGTGGAAAGCACTCTCAATGTCATTTCTCTTTGTACACATGAAGATCATTTTTTTAGTGCTAGAACAACAACAACAATAAATTATATCACAAACGGGAGATATGAGGTTTTGATGAAGCTTGTCAATAAGTCTCTAAATGTAGACTGTGATAGCATTTAATAGTGGAACATATAGTTTTTTGGAAATGAAAATTTAGGTCAGATATTACCTAAGACATTAGAAGCATTGACATAAGTTCCAAACTGATTGTTTCAATTAGCATCAGCTAACTATTCTGTTGGAACTCTTCAAATATCCGTTGCATGATCATCTAAGATCAATACTGCGTGACATGATGTTGTAAAACTTATTTCAATGTCTGTACATGCAAACACAATACGACCAATGTTAAGAGTTTAACACAAAAAAAAGATTCTTTGAAAGCTAGTCATAAGGGACACCAATCTTAAACTTGTCAATGGAAAGAATTTAAATAAGCACAAGACATCAGAAGTGTACAGCTATCAAATATTTGCAATACGGCAAAAATAACTTAATGGACTGTTTGGCTTGAGTCTAAACAGCACATTATTATTTTAAAATAAATTGTGGCGTTTTTGTTTTTGATCCGTTTCATGTATGTCCAGCTCGTAAGATGCTTTCACTTGAAGTGTGACACAAAATGAACTTTAGAAAGACAAATGAGCATTGCAGCTGCTGCTTATTTGTAACTGATGTGATCTTCTTGGACACGATAACAAATGGCCTGTGCATGAAATCTCACAAAAGCCTATGATAATGTGTTGTGATATGAATTACATGAATGTGTCAGTGACATTTCACCTACCACAGTGTAAGGCTTGTTGTTTTTGCGATGAGAACACCACAGTTGATAGCTGGTGATCACTTTCTATGTCAAATAATTCAGTGATGGATAGTAATTCATTACCAGTATGCTTCTCTACGGGCTTGCAAATAGCACACTCTTCCGGTTTTAAGACATTACTGAAATATATGTTTAAAGGTACCAGCGGGCCAACAATGAAAGATTGTAATCTGCAGGTCCTGTCTTGCTGTAAGCAAGCTTTTCTGTTATTTTTGTTTCAAATCTAAAGGGTCAGTTTTGTCATGGCGTGAAAAGTGAATGTAATTTATGTTGTGATGTAAGGGGAAACTATAAAGGGCTCAACGCAATTTAATCTCATTTGTTTTGTTTTTTTCTTTTTATTTACTGATCCTGTATATCATTTTTATCTTTGTTCATGAAAAAAAAAAAGAAATGTAACCACTTCCCACAGGGAGGGCGTACATGGATGCCCTCCTGTTTCAGTGGTTATACCGGGATGATGCCTGTACCTACAGGCATTATTCTGGTATTGTTCTTTTCAGGCGGTGATTCTGAACAAGGCAGAAGTGATCTGAGTGGCCAATTAGCCACTTGATCACTTCTGCAGGTGTTGGAAGGGGGGCACACCCCCCTCCCACCACCACCTCTCCCGGGCCCTCAGGTGCCATTGCAGAGGCCGGGAGTGATGCGGCCCACAGCGATGGCTGCTCTGTCAAGAGAGAGGGGAACTGACGTCATTCCCCTCTCTCTGTAACCCTGGAAACTGGGAGCGATGAACAGTGCGTCACTTCCGTTTTGCCCCTTTGATTACCTGGCCAGCAACGGCAAGGTAAGTAGCCAATCAGAACAATCTGTGTCTGATCGGCTACATGGGAGGCCAGAGGAGAGATTTGGGGTCTAATACACCCCAAATCTTTCCATAAAGAGGACCTGTCACGGCCCATACTATCACAGGGGATGTTGTTCATCCCTTGTAATAGAAATAAAGTTAGAACAAAAAAAAGTGTAAACAAAAATATTTTTGTAAAAAATAAATATATATATATATGAAAAAAGAAAAATATAAAGCGCCTCCTGTCCCACCGTGCTTACATGCAAATGCACACGTTACTCCCACGGGCATATGTAAACAGCGATCAAACCACATTGTCGCCGCAAACGTCAGAGCGAGAGCAATAATTCTAGCACCAGTCCTCCTGTGCAACTCTAAACTGGTAACCTGTAAAGACATTTAAAGAATTTTAAGCACTGTAGTTTGTCGCCATTCCACGGGCAGACGGATTCTAAATCGTGACATGTTAGGTATCTATTAACTCGGCGTAACATTATCTTTCACATTATGCAAAAAATTGGGCTAACTTTAGTGTTTTAGTGTTTAGTGTTTAAAAAAGCGCTGTGCAAATACCATGGCATAAAAAATTGCAACACACACCATTTTATTCCGTAGGGCCTCTGCTAATAAAATATAAAATGTTTGGGGGTTCTAAGTAGTTTTCTAGCAAAAAAAAAGTAGATTTTTACGTGTAGGAGCAAAGTGTCAGAAATGACCCAGATGGCAAGTGGTTAATAAAGATAAAATAGTTTTTGCAGAGCATTCTGGGTTTTCCAAAGAGCTAACACGAAAATCGTTTTTCTTTTGTCTTTAAAGGCCTTTTTACTTTTATGTTTTGCAGACACTCATGCTAAACTGTACCTGTTAATGCATGTTACTGCTCTATGCATGGTGCATTAAAGTGCCATCCATTATAAATGGCATCCCAATACATTGTACAGTAGTACAAAACTTACTGCAGTGCACCACAATGCACATAGCATGCACTGTAGTGTGCCACCTTAAAAAAGGGTCATGTATGTTTTTTCATCTGTTGTGGTTCGTTGGCAGGCAATTCATAATAAATAGACAACCTTAAAGCAGTATTAAACCCAAAAGCAAATATTTAGTATATTGCGACTTACCAATTCTTAGATTTGATGGCTCCATTTGTTTTCTTTTTTAGGCTTTCTTTCTTCTATTTTCATTTGGTGATTCTGCCAGTAAGTCTGTTGTTTTTCAAAAGAACAAGCTCTCCTGTAGATGTCACAGTTATATGGATGATACAACTGATACAACTGATTGACAGGGGTGCTTACAATGATCAGCTTTTACTTATTTATGTAAAACCTTTGTCCCAATACTGACAAACTGTGCTCTCGCTGCTTATAAAATATTAGCTGGAGTTTGGCTTCAATTTGTTAATGTATTTAAATCTGCTAGTTCATTTAACACTCCCCTCCCCCCCATTAAAAATGCTTGTGTCCAGGGGGGCCTCTGTTCTACTTTATCCAGAGTGGGGGCACTTTAATAAATGAGGTGTATTATTGTCCAAGTGAAAACAGAGCGGAAAAAAGTGTAAAAAAACAAAACAAAACTAATTCAGCCACCACATCTAATGACTGGTAAGCTGAAAAATGTTATATTTTTGGTTTGTGGTTCAATATTGCTTTAACACAATGCATAATGATGCATGCCATCACATATATTAAATTACGTGCATTAATGCTGTAGCACTTTCTAGTAGTGCGGTGTAGGAAATTCTAATCCTGACTCATGCTGTAAATCAGTGAGTCTTAATTGGGTCAGCATTATTAGCGTTCGGGGCTAGATGACTTATCCTGGAAGCTCTTTAGTGCTTCACCCTGTTTCCAGAATATTGGAGAATGTTCTGGAACTAGTGGGTGGGGGTAAGGAGGCATTGCCTTGAATATTTATGAGACCTCAGCCAATCCCCAGGTGTGGGCTGGCAGGGGACTGAGAAAATCCCATTAATAGAGATGGGTCATTCCAGCAGGAGAGTCGGGTGGAAGCTGGAGATGCCTTGCAGAACAGAGGCTGTCAGTAGCCCTTGAGGGACCCCTTGCTTGGGGGTGTTACCTTGAGCTGGAGACTCGGAATAGCTGGCCTGAAAGGATCCCACCACAGGAGGTAGTTGGAGGAGAACCTTCAAGAAAGGCTGTGGGAGAGAACATGCAAAGACAGTGAGTAAGCTCAGTCTAGTGCAGGGACAAAACATGAGGAAAGACTGTCAGCTGTAACAATGCTCTCTAAAGACAGTGGTGGGCTTAAGTCTTCACTATTTCTCTGGGGGGTCTACAAGGGAGTGTGCCAGTCAGGAGGACTGGGGAAGTGTGCCAGTCAGGGGGACTGGGGAAGCAAGCAGCCAGGTGGGCTGGTATCTTCTGCAGCAGTAGAACTGGGCTCAAGATCTACAGGAAGGCAGAAGTGCATGCCATTCACTACATAATGTGCTATTTTTATCCACAAAAGGCATGGAGTATCCCTAGCCTGTAATGGGCTGATGCTGAATAAACATAACTCCCAAAACTTCCTTCCCCATCCAAATTACCCACCCCCTAATAAAGCATAAAAAAAAATAAAAATACAAGGACTGTTTGCTGCATTTGAATGCACGAAGGAAGTGCTGTGTGCCTGGCCATGCAGCAGTGGAGAATCCTAACTTCTGCAGCACCTACGAGGGGTGTGCGACAATGCACTGCAATGTAAAGCTAAAATGCGAAAAGGCCCCAACCGAAAGTTTGTATGGAGTCCAGCAGGACAGGAGGCATTGGGTAAGCCGTTTTCCTGGCTCATTAAGCTTGTTTGTAATTTAATCCCAAACTATTCATTTTTGCTAAAAAATTTTTTTTTTTTAAGCAAAGTAGTTAAGATTAGTGTGGTATACGTATATTTGAAAGGAGTCTAGAGTTCCACCTGCTGACTGGAGTATAAGTTGCTCACACCATTGGCCTTATTCCATAAAGTATTTTATTATTTAACGTAGATGTAAACTTAATCACTAAAATCACATATAATCTTTAAAACCTTAATGTAATTTTTCGAAAGAAGTGTGATGCAAATCTACAGCTTTCATAAAATAATAACTGATTGTACAGGCTATTTTCTATAGCGTAACAGCTTACTGTATTTAATAAGTAGCAGTGATGAGAATGCACCACGATGTTGGCTGGTAAATGTTCAAAAAAGAACGAGATTTTATTTTTCTGTGCTTAATAAACACTACTGAAGTCTATTTGGCCACAGTGGATAGATAACACATATTTTAATTTTCTGGATTTTTGCAGTGAAACAATGGACAGTTTAGAAAATGGACAGTTTAGTGCAAGAACAAAAAGTAAAAATAGGATCTCAGACAAAAAAATGCAGGTTTGATGAAGCTTGTTAATAAACATTGCACGTCTCTGAAGACAGTGTAATAGCATTCACTATATGAAACATATAGTTTTCATTTTAGAAAGGAAAATTTCAGCCAAGCATCACCTAAGAGATTCAAAGCACTGACATAGATTCCAAACTGATTGTTTCCATTCGCATCAGTTAACTATTCTGTTGGAACAATGAAGGTTCTTGTACAGGCATTTTTTAATAGGGTGACAACATACTGTTGCTATTTCCTAATTGCTCCCCTGCATTGTCATGCTGTCACATGCACCATCACCATACATTGTGCAGGCATATTTTACTGTTGTCACCATCAGGAAGCCCATCTTAAAAAAAATGACATGCAGCTGCCTGTGGAATGAGTCCTTGTAGACAGGAAGTAGCTGAAAAAGATTGGAAAAGATCACTTAGATATCAAAACAAATAATAAAAAAATAGGCAAAACACTACTTTCTAAAATAAAAAAATATATCAATTGTTGATTATCAACATCAATTGTTTATAATACACAGCTTTAGCAAACTAAATATCATCCATGTAGGTTTTACATCTATTTTTACACTAGGTTCACACCTATGCATTTTGCCATTTGCAGAAACACACTATAATCCATTTACCATTGTTTCCTATGGTATACGTTCACACCTATGCATTTTTCTGCCGATGCAATTTTGGAAAGGGACAGGGACTTTTTCCTGCAGCAGATTGCATTTTGTGTGACTTCAATGGACCTGCACCAAAAAGAAAAGTGTTGCGTTTTTTTATGTGTTCTTACATACGTTTTGCATGTTATTGTTTTTTTTTTCTCCATAACAAACTGCAAATAGCTGGTTGGTAAGGAGAGAGCCGGGGAGCTGGCCGCCACATCCTTAAAAACTGATGGGTCATAAGCTGTCAGCTGAATGTAAAAAAAGAAATGCCGGCAATAAAAAAATCAGAAAAAAACGTGTCAAAAAAAGTGTCAAATTCTTTCTACTCTCTGGGGCCATTTGGAGCTATATGGGGCATTAGCGAGATGTACCGTCACTTACTGTAACAGTGACAGTGGTTTCATCAGACATGAAGTTAGGGTAAATCTCACACAGGACGCTTCTTTAGGGCTTTGTTGTCCATATCTGATTCAGATATCAGATTCAATCTGATATCTAATATATATATACAGAACAAAAACAAAATTAAAAATCATACAATTTCACACCGAACACATATGTAAATTCAATGTTCTGTCCCCTGTCAGGTAAGAAAGCCAAGAAGAAGAAAAAATAGGGGAAGGAGGGGACAAAAAAAAATGCAAAAATATATAAATATACATTTAAAACATGTATTGAATGTGTTTGAGCTAAGGGAAGATCATTAATGACATTATACACTGCAGGTGTCATGTACAGGCAAAAAGGTCCAGCATCAGATATAATATCTGTTTAAAAACAGAGAGAATACACAGTATATATAAATATATAAAGAAACAGAGTGAGTAAAAATCCACCAGGCAGATACCCAAATCCAAGGGATTAACTCAGTGTTTCTCAACTCCAGTCCTCAAGGCGCACCAACAGGTCATGTTTTCAGGATTTCCATTATTTTGCACAGGTGATTTGAGCAGTTTCATTGCCTTAGTAATTACCACAGCCCTTTCATCTGAGGGAAATCCTGAAAACATGACCTGTTGGTGCGCCTTGAGGACTGGAGTTGAGAAACACTGGATTAACTAACCAAAATGTAAGCATAAAAAGCATACCCTAACTTGTATAGGAAAAAGACCAGGCTGGGATACTCTGAGATGGGACTAAGGATGTTACCCAAGATCTATATAGACCATCAGTGTCTAAGATGTAGTGCCACTATAAAATGCAAAAAGCCAAATAAGTAAGAACTACATAGTTCATCCAAGAGAAGTCCCACTCTTTAATCCAATAAAGCATATAAACCTTACCCTAATTGGGAAGTAGTGATAATATACAGTTGGATAAACATACATGCCACACAGACTCGCATGCAATGTCTGGGTCTCCCGAGGACCCACATATCCAGCAACAAAACCACCACACAGACCAGCCCTTAAAAATACTAAAAAAGGGTGGTCATTGGGGAGCCAGGTGGGCCCTCTCTCAATTTTGCCAATCAGTATTAGATACCTGTATGAACCCTCAAAAACAGAGAGAGGGTGGAGCGCATAAATGGTGCCAAAATGTCAGAAACACCCACTGTCCACGTCCTCATGGTTGATTCTGATGCCATCATCACCCAAACACAGGCATAGTAGGTAGCGGGATAGACGTCAATAGTGCGCTGTAAGGCGGAAGAGACACCAATGAAAATCAAAACTTATGAATGGCGCCATGGATATCCGCTGACTGCCTCCAGGCTCCAGTGATACACTAGTTTGAATGTAGGTGAAGGCAGAAGTGAGGTGATCCCGCCAAAAGGCGTAACTGACATCACAACATTCACTTCCTCTACATCCGAACTAGTGTATCGCTGGCGCCTGGACTTGACTGAGAGGACGCAGTCAGCGGACGTCCGTGGCGCCATTTTTGTCCTCTCCTCCTGCTATTTTTTTTCTTCTTGTCTTTCTTTCCTGCCAGGGGACAGAGCATTGAATTCACATATGTGTATACATATGCTTATTGACATCTGTGAGAAAATTTATTTTTTATTTTAATTTTGTTTTTGTTCTGTATATATATTAGATACTTTGAATCAGATACCGACAACAAAGCCCTAAAGAAGCATCCTGCGCCGCGAAACATGTTGTCAGTTTCCGTATGACATATGTTACAGTAGCTGTGTTTTTATGGATGTGTGATTATTTTGGACCTTACTGTGTTGACATGCTATTTTGTATATAATAATAAAACCTTTTTTTATACTTGTAAAACAATGTATTTTTTGATATTTTATAATATCAATATTTCCCTATGGGAACAACCGTTTAAAAGCAACATACAGCTCTGGAAGCTGTTATGAAATCATGTTATATTCATTAGTTAAATAATCTATATTTGCTTTTACTTACAATGACTTTCTCCACTTCTTGGTTGAGTGAGGCCCTGGTGATATAACCCTGACCTCACAGGTGCATCCTGGGAAGTTCCTGGTACATGTTTCAGGAGGAAGACCTAGAAAATAAAGGGAGATGGATTAATCTGCCCTTGGTGAAAATGGACACCATGAGAAGAATGGGGAGAAAAAAAATAAGCTTCCAATTGTTTATAACCCTCTATTTCTAGAATGCCATTACTAAACACGTCTAAAGGATCCTTTGTTGCAATTATTATGATAACGGTAAAGTTCCTCTCTAAGTAAAAATTTTCTTAAGAAAGTTGTATATAAGGCATGATGCTAATTGCTACACATACTGAAAAGATTGCGGGTTTACATACACGTTAAACGAGCAGTTCACACATTTCTGCATTCTCTACCTCCATTATGTGAAGTAGAGTGTGAGACATGAGCAAAATGTAGGTACTCGAACTTCTAACAGCAAAAAAGTAAGAATTCCAGTTAATATATTTACCTCACTCGTTAACACGTGTGTTGATTATGAAGAATGGTGCAAAGCTCATTACTGCACCTACAGCATTTATAATGTGTTTGAAGTTTCGAAAATGCCCCAAGAATGCTTGTTAAATGTCCATGAATGTATTGTTTTTCTAGTGGGAAGTGCTTAAAAGGGAAGTGATGTAGAGAAGATTATCTGCTTTGAGGCATGGTTAGGTTGTGGGGTGATAGCTGGCATTTTAGTAAATTCTCTGCAAGATGGATTTGTATGCTTTGATCTCTTTGACACTTGGCTTAGTCTAACTCTCAATCTAGGGATAATACCCACTTTGTGACTTGTTGCCAGATCTGTTTTTGTTTGCATGCATCACAATAGCTTGAGATACTTTGGTCATGTAAGTTTGGGAGCTGTTCCATCTCTGATACTGATACTCAGTACTGATACATTAAAGGGATTGTAAAGTCTCTTTTTTTCTTTAAAAATACCAAACATGTCATGCTTACCTGCTCTGTGTAATGGTTTTGCCCAGAGCAGCCCAGATCCTCCGATTCTCGGTTCCCTCTTCAGTGCTCCTGGCCCCTCACTCCTGTTGATTGTCCCCACAGCAAGCAGCTTGCTATGGGGGCACCTGAGCCGAGCCACAGCTCCCTGTGTCCAATCAGGCATGGACCCACGGCCCGGCCCCACCCCCTTTCTCTCCTCATTGGGTGACTGACTTTGATTGACAGCAGTGGGAGCCAATGGCGCTGCGCTTCTGTCTCAGCCAGTGAGGAGGGGGGACTCGGGCAGCCAAGACACTCCTACAACATCACTGGATCTAGAGGGATCTCAAGTAAGTCTTAGAGGGGCTGAGGGAGGCTGCTGTACACAGAAGGCTTTTTATCTTAAAGTGTTACTAAACTTAAAAACATTTTTTTTGGCTCTTGCTTCTGTCAATCAGAGGAAGTGGGGTCAGGCCTAAGTCCCGCTGTGTAAGTCTATGGAGCGTGGCTCCGTAGACACACAGCTCGGGAGCGCAGGGATTACCTCTCCCCATAGACAGTGGCTGGCTATGGTAGTCACGCAGAAGAAGAAGAGGGGCCAAGATCGACCCCAGAAGAGGAGGATTGGGGCTGCTCTGAACAATACCGCTGCACAGAGCAGGTAAGTGCAACATGTTTGTTATGTTAATTTAAAAAATGATTTTAGTAACACTTTAATGCATAGAATGCATTAAGATAAAAAACCTTCTGCCTTTACAATCACTTTAATATCAGCCTTCATGACACTTGGTGGCACTGTCACTTCCATGTATCAATGCTTGCTAGCACCGTCCCTTCCATATACCGACACTTGTTGGAACTGACTCTTCATATGGGCACTGACACTTTAATGACACAAAAATCTTTGCCTATGGCAATGATGGTCACAGCCTCTTCTCCTGCCTGCCACTGTCAGTATTGCTGGTTGGCTTGATGCTCTTGCCTGCACACTGAAGCAAATGGTATTAGCACACAGTTGCTCTTTACAAAGAAGAAGTAGTAAGAGCTGCTCTGTCCTAGTTCTCTATTTTTTCCCAGTGTGTTCTGGGATACAGGAACCCCCACTGTCTCTCCCCAACACCCAGCTAACACTTGATAAATGCTTCACTATCATGCCAAAAATGCTATAGGTGAGGTTAAGGTGCCATTATGGCTCATTACCAAATAAATAATGGAAATTGAATAATGGTAGTTGCTGATAAGCTTTGATGCCTCATGAAAGCAACATGCTGCTTAATTTTTAACACAACACACAGCTACTGCTCCTATTTGTACTACACTTTGTAGTGCCCATTGTAATATTCATGGCAAGCAATCATGGGTGGTTATGAAGCTTTAAAAACGCTGCTTAAATTTCATTTAAACACAAGGTATTCCACGCAAGTGTGAAAGAGCCCTAACAATAAACAAATTAAATGGGTTCATTTATTGAATAATATAACATTAATAGTAAAGTGTAAAATACATGAGCCAAGAGTTCACCAGAGAATCATCTACCTGTAAAGCCGAATCTGTACATTTTGGGAATACCTATCTGAGCAGCATGGAATTCCCATAAATAGATCTAAATCAGTGAACTGATAACTATAAATCAAGATAAAAACATACATTTTGTCAGGTCTTGTAAGGACTGGGAAATATATTCAAGTTTGCATTTATTGGTTCTTTCAAATTTTAATTTTGAACATTACATGTCACAGTTATTTGGGTTTAAGTGAATCCAGCAGTTCATGCTCGGGCCTGCTCATGCACTCATTTTCCAAGGTAGTTGTTTTTCCAACATCAACAATCAGCTCATGCTCCAGTCTCTGTGTTAAGAAGACATATGTTCATGTGTTTTCTGCCTCAAGGACTATGTTCACCTAATGTTGACTGACTGCAATATTCGGGCTTAGTGTCAGTGAGTCAATCATGTATTAAAATGTAAGCATTTAAGAGAAGCATAGCGATGTCTGCGTTACATCTTGATGGTTTTAAGGCATCTAAAATATGCTAGGAATGTTATATTGAAAAAGGTAGCTTAATGCAAAAAGTCATGAATAAACATGCTTTTTTTTTAGGCAGAATATGTAGTGCCTATGAATTTTTATTGTTTAACTCAAGTGTTAGGCAGTGCACATACCGTCCTTTCTGAAAAGTAATACTGAACTTTGTAAATACCTATAATAAACACACTTTATGTATTTTTTAGCACTTTTTTTTTACACAAGCGTGTGATTTATTTTTATTTATTTTTTTTCTCCTAATATACTGTATGTATATATACACTGTAATATATTACCAGTCATTTCTCTCAGAAAATAAGTTAAGCACTTCCCATCCATTATATTTAAAAGGCTGCACAGGAGTTTCCTCGATGCGAGAGGGTGTATACCTACGGCCTCCTGCATCGACAGCTCATGCGCGGCTCCTAAAGCGCACAGCAGCACACTCTGTGAATGCTGATTCCCTTGAACAAAACAGATGTCAGGTTGGAGTACAGGACCAATGAAATTTTACACTTGTAAACAAAGGCTGTATGCCTGTAGCCTTTGAGCTGTTTCCCCTCACAGTGATCAGACGTGAGAGGAAACTAACTGCTTACTAAAGTAGTAAGGGACTGGGACTGTAATAAGCTCCTTCACACCAGTGCAACTTGTCATATGATTTGACAGTTCCAAATCGCATGACAAGTCGCACCCCATTGTTGGCAATGAAACCAATTATATTGCCGCAACTCAAGTTGCAACAATTATGAAGAAAGTTCCTGCACTACTTTTTGCTGATTTCATTGGTTTGGTAATTTGATCTGTCATATGCATTTGTATTTTTTAACTAAAAAATATGTACCCTTGTATAAAAGCCATCATCATGTACAATGGCTGGCTGCTCTGATATCAGTGTATGTCATTGTAGCCAGCTATTGCCTCTGATCACTGCCACAATAGTACAATAGTTCCCAATCACCACTGCACCAATCCCAGTGTTACCATAAGGCCTTGTTCACATGTGCGGTGCTCTTTGAAGATCAATATAACTTTAGATTACTTTTCAGAGAACATTTGACAGGCAGCAAGGAGGCATTGTATCCTAAATGCTTGCTCAACCCCTTGGACCCCACACAAGCTCCCTTATTCACTTGAATGGGTCACCATTGGTGGGTGCTAGACCCACCAAAGTGTAAGGGGGTATATTTCCTGCCAAGTTTGAAAAGCAAAGCATCGCAGCCTTGCCATGTGTACACCTCAGGCCTCTGCAACTAAAGGCTCAACCATGAGGTTTTACTGCTTCTAACCTCATGTCAATCACAGTGTCTCCAATTACCACCACATCAGTCACAGTGTCCAAAAATGTGATAGGTAGTCAGGAAATTAGATACAAAATGTATACCCCTAGAAAGCCTGAACTTGCTCCTTGGATTTTGGGCCTTTCCATGTAGGTAGACTGTGAAAAAGTCTCACATATGTGGTATCTCCGTAGTCGAGAAAAGTAGCAGAATGTGTTTTGAGGTATAATTCTAAGTCTATCTAAGCTGTTTGTTAAAAATATCTTTGTGTCAAAATGTTTTTATTTAATTTTCTTTCTTGCATTATCCACAAACTTCTACCAAAAATGATATCTTCAAAAGACTCTTTACAAACTGGAGTCATTATGTGGGTGTTTTCCTGCCCTGACTCTTGAGGGACTCAAGAAATATTATAGTTATTCAGGAAATTAAAAATCCTTTAAATATAGTGCCTGGGGGGTCCCCTTACTCTACCTGTAAAGTGGCACACCATGTATAGTACCTGCTGCAGCAATAATTAAATTTTTAGAACGCAAAAAAATGAAATTTTCCCTGCAAGCTTTCTTTATTTTGCAAACAACGGCTTGGGGAGCCAGTGTGTATGATGAGGCCACAATTTAGTGCACACAGAACAAGATTAGAGATTTTTGGGGTAAATTCTGGTGTCTCTTTCGCAGACTTTGGATAGAGGTAACAGGTGCAGAAAAATTGGGCTTTGGATGTTTGTGGTGAATTCATACCATAACCCTATAGAGGTACTCTTGATGAAATCAATAATTGTGAAATAAAAGTGCAGCGCTAAAAACACATCTCTGAATAAACTGAGATCATGTTCATGTGAATTTCAAAAAACAATTTTAGGAGTATGTGAAAAAACTTTAGACATATTCACAGTGATAATGAATCTGCGTATTGAAAAAAAATAAACGTGAAGTCCACAAAAAAAAAGAACCCAATGTATAGTGAGTCCACAGATATAAACCAAATGTTCATAACATCCTCTTGACATCAAGGATGGAAACAATTTGTGAGGAAAGTTGCAAGTAGAATAGCCACCACCAATTAGATGAAGGCTTACCAGAATGCTTGGATCCAAAAGAGCGTGTGCCCAATGAGTCATAAAGGCTTGTGGTGATGTACACCAAAGGTAAGGGAATCAATGTAGGCGACCTATGACAGTCAGTTGTTCCCCCGGATCGTCTGATGGCTCTCCTGACCCCCAGGATAGATATTCATGGAGCAGGGTGGATAGATTCTCCCCCGTACATTCATATGTATAATTAGGAAGGAGAACAAAATGCCATATAGTGCAATTCCATAAAAAAAATGTGAGTTATTTATTAAAAGTAGGAACTTGGTACATGTAATGGCAGCAGTGGAGCCCGTCCCAACATTATTAAATTAATAAGGTGTACATTTCAACTAATGAGGAATTTTGGTGTATATATTTTCTACGCAATTGCATCTTCCATTTTATTTTCATTTTGATATCATGGTGTGGCTCCTGTCCCCTACATAGACCAGGTGAAACACTGCATGACATCTTTTAGCCTGACATATGGAATCACCCTTTAAATGCTTAGGGGGTACTGGTGGTTCAAAGGACAAATTAGCAGAAGAGGGCATGGAGGAGGAGGGGGTGGAGCTGACAAATCTTGCATTATCACCCAAATCCATCGGACGGAAGGGCAGGAGTTGTAAAGCCATCAGCCTTGACAAGCTTGCATTTAGACAGTGGGCATGTGGGTGATAGTGACTATTTTTTTTCACTGCAGCAGATGGGCAGAGACATTTGTCAGCTATAGTCTACAACTGGTGGTGAGCTACTGGCAGACGTGCTGCAGGGACCTGTGATGCCCATCACTATACAGTGGAGGCTGCTGAGAGCTCATAAAGCACAGCGGGGGTAGACCAGAAAGTTTAGGATTGAGGAGAAGGAATGACGGGAGGTCAAATGCCTTGTCAAGCATGTGATACCCAAATGGCTGGTATTTTTGCCATGCTTGATCTGCTTGAGGCAAAGTTTGCACATTTAAAGTTCTACAAAAGGGAAAATGGCGCTGTTCAAAAAATTATTATATTGGAAAAAACTATGTGTAAATTCAATCCACTACTGTGAATATTGCCAACACTCCATATAAAGTGAATGGTGCTTCGATAAATAAATATATATCAATATAAATATATGTATAAAACACAAATATAAACTAAAGTATAAAATATATATAAGACATGTGCACACTGAAATATTTCGTTTCGGAATTTAGTTTTCATCCAAAAAATACATTTATTTAATTACTCCCTAATTACTCCCTAAAAATTGCATTCGTCCGAAAATTCAAATTAAGGTTGAATCTGTCATTGAAGGCTTATGGTGTCTGTCGAATGTTCAAAGAAGATTCGACAGAGCAGCTAAACTGTACGACACCGTATATTTTACCTGCTCCGTCGAATCTTCTTAGAACTTTCAACAGACACCATAAGCCAAAGTATATGTGTACTTAGTTCTAGCTATTTTACTGCTCCTCCTCTTTGGTTACAATCAGCCAATAACATTCCTCATCATCATTATTTTTATTTATCTTTTCTCCCCTACGTCGAATCTTTTCTCCCCTACGTCGAATCTTTTCTCCCCTACATCGAATCTTTTCTCCCCTACATCGAATCTTTTCTCCCCTACATCAAATCTTTTCTCTCTATGTCAAATCTTTTCTCTCTATGTCGAATCTTTTCTCTCTATGTAGAATAATCTTGGACTAATAGAGTTAAGGTTAGGCACATTCGACCACAGGTTGTTATTGTCATCATCATGTCGAATCTCCTATCTATATCGAACTGTTGTAGCAACAAAAACGAAAATAAAGCATTTGTTTATGTCGGATCTTTTGTTTTTCGGATTATGCACTTTAAACGATAACGAAAATACCTGAAATTCGGACAAAAATGCATTCGGACTAAAACAAATGCACATGTCTAATATATATAAAAGTGTAAAATATATATATATATCTATATATACATATATATATATATATATATATTATTATACGAGATTATATATATATATATATATAACAGTAATACTTCAGCACATCAAAAATAAAAAAGTGACAAGTGCTTAGTGCTGCATGACTCAATCCCTGAAAATGTATATATATGTATGTGAACTGTTGAAAAAACAACAAATCCAAAAAACATTTACCAGGTGCTGCTCCTGCACACAACCAAAATAAAGTGACAAGTGCTAATTACAGAATGATGAGTCCCAAATATATATATATATATATATATATATATATATATATATATATATATATATATATATATATATATATATATATATATATAATCTGTATGTGTGTCTGTGAACAGTGATCTGTGCACAAATAAAATATAGGTGACTCTCCAGTGCTCCCCGCTTCCATCCGCATCACCCTCTCGTGCCTGCACTCACCAGAGCGCCTCACCCCTGCAGGGGTAACAGGCGTAATAGCTGTATCCCAATGGTGGTGTCCCCCTTTAACGAGGTATCCCTCTGGTTTGCACAGCTGCAATCCACTTCACCAAAGCAGTTTAGGAATCCCCAGCGACAGGCATCCACATATATATGGAAAAGATAAGCCTCATGGTGTAAATCCGTAGAGCCAAAGTTTTATTATTTACCATACATATACAGTTTTGGTGTTATCGCTCTCACTCTCTCTTACTGGTAATTGGAAGTTCAACATGGCACCACATGGCAAAGAACTCTCTGAGGATCTGAAAAAAAGAATTGTTGCTCTACATAAAGATGGCCTAGGCTATAAGAAGATTGCCAAGACCCTGAAACTTAGCTGCAGCACGGTGGCCAAGACCATACAGCTGTTTAAAAGGACAGGTTCCACTTAGAACAGGCCTCGCCATGGTTGACCAAAGAGGTTGAGTGCACTGTCGCAGCGTCATATCCACAGGTTGTCTTTGGGAAAAAGACATATGAGTGCTGCCAGCATTGCTACAGAGGTTGAAGGGGTGGGGGGGTCAGCCTGTAAGTGCTCAGACCATACGCCGCACGCTGCATCAAATTGGTCTGCATGGCTGTCATCTCAGAAGGAAGAATCTTTTAAAGATGATGCACAAGAAAGCCCGCAAACAGTTTGCAGAAGGAAAGCAGACTAAGGACTTGGATTACTGGAACCATGGTCTGTGGTCTGAAGAGACCAAGATAAACTTATTTGGTTCAGATGGTGTCAAGTGTGTGTGGTGGCAACCAGGTGAGAAGTACAAAGACAAGTGTGTCTTGGCTACAGTCAGGCATGGTGGTGGGAGTGTCATGGTCTGGGGCTGCATGAGTGCTGCCGACACTGGGAAACTACAGTTCATTGAGGGAACCATGAATGCCAACATGTACTGTGACATAGTGAGGCAGAGCATGATCCCCTACCTAGACTGGGCCGCAGGGCAGTATTCCAACATAATAAGGACCCAAAACACACCTCCAAGATGACCACTGCCTTGCTAAAGAAGCTGAGGGTAAAGGTAATGGACTGGCCAAGCATGTCTCCAGACCTAAACCCTATTGAGCATCTGTGGGACATCCTCAAACAGAAGGTGAAGGAGCGCAAAGTCTCTAACATCCACCAGCTCCGTGATGTCGAAATGGAGGAGTA
Organism: Lithobates clamitans; assembly: GCA_037952925.1. Classification (NCBI taxonomy): domain Eukaryota; kingdom Metazoa; phylum Chordata; class Amphibia; order Anura; family Ranidae; genus Lithobates; species Lithobates clamitans. Next base: position 15,338,034 of record JBBGZY010000239.1, on the reverse strand, counting down.
AAAGAGGACTCTAGTGGCAACCTGTGAAACTTTGGTGAACGTCATGCCCAAGAGGGTTAAGGCAGTGCTGGAAAATAATGGTGGCCACACAAAATATCGACACTTTGGGCCCAATTTGGACATATTCACTTAGGGGTGTACTTACTTTTGTTACCAGCAGAGTTATTTACAGGGGACAGCAAATTTACACTGTTGTACAAGCTGTACACTACTTTGCTACAATGTAAAGTGTCATTTCTTCAGTGTTGTCACATGAAAAGATATAATAAAATATTTACAAAAATGTTAGTGTACTCACTTTTGTGAGATACTGTATATACAGTATATATCTATCTATATATATATATATATAGATATATATATATATATACACACAGTGCTGTGAAAAAGTATTTGCTCCCTTCCTGATTTTTTTTTTTTTTGCATATTTCTCACACTTAAATGATTCAGATCATCAAACAAATTTTAATATTACACCCGAGTAAATCCAAGATGCAGTTTTTAAATTATTATTCTATTTATTAAAGGAAAAAAAAGCTGTTCAAATCTGCCTGGCCCCATGTGAAAAAGTAATTGCCCCCTCCCATGCTGAATCATGAATGAACTATGATTAACCGCAATTTTTTGGAAAGCTGAGTTAAATTTCACTTGCCACACCCAGGCCTAATTACTGCCAGACCTGTTGAATCAGGAAATCACATAAATAGAAGCTGTCTGACAAAGTGAAGCACGCTAACAGATCACAAAAAGCCACACATCATGCCACAATCTAAAAAAAATTCAAGAACAGATTAGAAACAAAGTAATGTACATGTATCGGTCTAGGAAGTGTTTCAAAGCCATTTCTAAGGCTTTGGAACTCCAGTGAACCATGGGGAGTGCCATTATCCACAAATGGAGATAACACAAAGGCTCATCTCACATTCCAAAAAACATCTTGATGATCCCCAAGACTTTTAGGCAAATATTCTGTAGATTGATGAGACAAAAATTGAAAGTTTTGGAAGGTGTGTGTCCGGTTACATCTGGCGTAAAACGAATACAGCATTTCATAACAAGAACATCATACCAACAGTCAGACATGGTGGTGGTAGCATGATGGTCTGGGGCTGCTTTGAAGCTTCAGGACCTGGACGACTTACCATAATTGATGGAACCATGAATTCTAAGCTCTATCAGAAAATCCTAAAGGAGAATGTCTGGCCATCAATTCGTGACCTCAAGCTCAAGTGCACTTGGGTTATGCAGCAGGACAATGTTCTGAAACACAACAGCAAGTCCACCTCCAAATGGTTCAAACAAAGCAAAATGTAGGTTTTGGAGTGGCCTAGTCAAAGGCCAGACTTAAATCCGATTAAGATGCTGTATCATGACCTTACACAGGCCGTTCATGCTGGAAAACCCTCCAATGTGGCTAAATTAACCCATTCATGACTAAGCCTATTTTTGAAATTTGGTGTTTACAAGTTAAAATCTATATTTTTTGCTAGAAAATTACTTAGAGCCCCCAAACATTATATATATTTTTTTAGCAGAGAATCTATAGAATAAAATGGCGACTGTTGCAATATTTTTTATCACACAGTATTTGTGCAGTGGTGTTTTAAACGCAAATTTTTGGAAAAGGGACACTTTCATGAATTTTAAAAAATCCAAACAGTAAAGTTACCCCAATTTTTTTGTATAATGTGAAAGATGATGTTACGCCGAGTAAATAGATACCAAACATGTCACCCTTTATAATTGCACGCACTCGTGGAATGGCGACAAACTACGGTACCTATGAATTTCCATAGGCGACGCTTAAAATTTTTTTTACGGTTACCAGGTTAGAGTTACAGAGGAGGTCTAGGGCTAGAATTATTGCTCTCGCGCTGACGATCGCGGTGATACCTCACATGTGTGATTTGAACACCGTTTACATATGCGGGCGCGACTTCCGTATGCGTTTTCTTCGCTGCGCGAGCTCGCGGGGACAGGGGCACTTTAAAAAAATTTTTTTTTTTATTTATTTATTTATTTATTTTTTACTTTATAAATTGTGTTTTAAAATTTTTTATTTTTTTTTTACTTTTATTGCTGTCACAAGGAATGTAAACATCCCTTGTGACAGTAATAGGTGGTGACAGGTACTCTTTATGGAGAGATCGGGGGTCTAAAAGACCCCCCATCCCTCCTTTACACTTCAAAGTATTCAGATCGCTGAAAATGGCGATTCTGAATACTGTGTACTTTTTTCAATTCGGCGCCATTGGCAGCCGAGTAAACGGGAAGTGACGTCATGACGTCGCTTCCGCGTTTACAACAAGAAGGCTGGAACGAAGCCGCTCACAGCTTCGTTCAAGCCCGCCCCCAACCGCCGAAAGTACTCAATTGGATACCGGGCTTCCCGATCGCACGGGAGGCCCGGTAACAGCGGCGGGAGGCGGCGGGAGGGGGGGGATGTCCCCTCCCGCTCCTCCGGTATAACAACCGAGCGGCTTTTAGCCGCATCGGTTGTTATACACTGGTAGCCGACCGCCCGCTGTAAACAACGGTACCAGGATGATGCCTGCAGCTGCGGGCATCATCCCGGTATAACCCCGGAAAGCCGAGTACGCATATGTGCGTACGGTCGGCGGGAAGGGGTTAAAACAATTCTGCAGAGAAGAGTGGGCCAAAATTGCTCCACAGCAATGTGAAAGACTCATTGCCAGTTATTGCAAATGGTTGATTACACAGTTGCCGCCAAGGGTGGCACAAACAGTTATTAGGTTTAGGCGGCAATTACTTTTTCACGTAAAGCCAGGCAGGTTTGAATAGCTTTTTTGCCTTAATAAATTAAACCATCATTAAAAACTGCATTTTGTATTTACTCTGGCTATCTTTGTGTAATAATACAATTTGTTTGATGATCTGAGTCATTTAAGCGTGATAAATATGCAAGAAAAAAAAAAGTATTCAGACCCCCTTAAATTTTTCTCTTTGTTATATTGCAGCCATTTGCTAAAATCATTTAAGTTCATTTTTTTTCCTCATTAATGTACACACAGCACCCCACATCCAAGATATCCCTGTACTTGGCCACATTCATCTTTCCCTCGATTACAACCAGTCGTCCTGTCCCTGCAGCTGAAAAACACCCCCGCAGCATGATGCTGCCACCACCATGGTTCACTTTTGGGACTGTATTGGACAGGTAATGAGCAGTGCCTGGTGTTCTCCACACATACCACTTAGAATTAAGGCCAAAAAGTTCTATCTTGGTCTCATCAGACCAGAGAATCTTATTTCTCACCATCTTGGAGTCCTTCAGGTGTTTTTTTTACCAAACTCCATGCAGGCTCTCATGTGTCTTGCACTGAGGAGAGGCTTCCGTCGGGCCACTCTGCCATCAAGCCCCGACTGGTGGAGGGCTGCAGTGATGGTTGACTTTCTAAAACTTTCTCCCATCTCCTGATTGCATCTCTGGATCTCAGCCACAGTGATCTTTGGGTTCTCCTTTACCTCTCTCACCAAGGCTCTTCTCCCCTGATAGCTCAGTTTGGCCGGACGGCCAGCTCTAGGAAGGGTTCTGATCGTCTCAAACGTCTTCCATTTAAGGATTATGGAGGCCACTATGCTCTTAGGAACCTTAAGTGCAGCAGAAATTTTTTTGTAACCTTGGCCAGATCTGTACCTTGCCACAATTCTGTCTCTGAGCTCTTCAGGCAGTTCCTTTGACCTCATGATTCTCGTTTGCTCTGTCATGCAATGTGAGCTGTAAGGTTTTATATAGACAGGTGTTGGCTTTCATAATCAAGTCCAATCAGTATAATCAAACACAGCTGGACTCAAATGAAGGTGTAGAACCATCTCAAGGATGATCAGAAGAAATAAACAGGACTTGAGTTAAATATATGAGTGTCACAGCAAAGGGTCTGAATACTTAGGACCATGTGATATTTCATTCTTTCTTTTTTAATAAATCTGCAACAATTGTCAACAATTCTTTGTTTTTCTGTCAATATGGGATGCTGTGTGTACATTAATGAGGAAAAAAATGACGTTAAATGATTTTAGCAAATGGCTGCAATATAACAAAGAGTGAAAAATTTAAGGGGGTCTGAATACTTTCTGTCCCCACTGTAGGTCCCTAGAATGACTGAAGGCACTTCCTTGGATTTTGGACCCCTCTATATGTGAATACAGTATGTAGGCTGTGAAAAAGTCTCACACATCTGGTATTCCCGCATGTAGCAAATGTGTTTTGGGATGTAATTCTAAGTATGTGTGTTAGAAATATCTCATAATTAACAACTTTGTGTAAAAAAAAAAAAAAATTTTCTTTCCTGCATTTTACAAAAACTTGTGGAAATGACATTTTCAAAAGACTTAATATGCCTTTCAAAAAAATACCTTTGAGTGTTTGCTTTCCAAAATGGGGTAATTTTTTGGGTGTTTCCACTGTCCTGGTGCTCCAGGATCTCCAAAATTGTGATAGGAAGTCAGGAAATTGGATGTGTAATTTATGTTCCTTGAAAGCCTACAGGTACTCCTTGAATTTTGGGTCCCTGTATGCATCTAGGCTGGGTTATTCTAAGTATGCCTATGCTCTGTGTGAGAAATACAAATTGTGACAAAAAAGTACAACTTCAAAAAACTCACTATGCTTCTTACTAAATACCTTGGACTCTCTATTTTCTAAAAATGGGTCCTTTTGTGGGGTATTTGTATTGTCCTGTCATTTTAGGGCCTCAATAAATTAGATAGGTAGTAAGTACATCAGGACTGGTCAATTTTCAAATATACTCTATATATACCATATTTTGTAGACTCTATAATTTTCACACAGACTAAATAATATACACTGATTTGGGTTATTTTTGCAAAGAAATGTAGTAGACTACATTTTGGCCTACATGTATGAAAAAAATATTATTTATTTGCAAAATGTTATAACAGAAACTAAGAAAAATGTTTTTTTTTTCAACATTTTTGGTATTTTTTTATTTATATAGGGAAAAAAACAGTCTGGTTAAATACCACCAAGAGAAAGCTTTTGTGTCTATAAATATTTAAATTTGGGTACAGTGTTGCATGACTGAGTAATTGTCATTCAAAGTGTTACATGAAATCTGAAAATCGGCTTGGGCAAGAAGAGGGTGCAAGTATCTGGAATTGAAGTGGTTAAGAGATGTGGTTAACTGGCTTATTCAATAAGCCAGTATGTCAAACATACTGAGAAATAAATCTAAAGTTTACATTAACGATGAACCGAACACCCCCCGGTTCGCACCAGAACACGCGAACAGGCAAAAAATACGGACGAACATGCAAAGTCTATGGGACACGAACATGAAAAACCAAAAGTGCTCATTTTAAAGGCTTATATGCAAGTTATTGTCATAAAAAGTGTTTGGGGACCGGGGTCCTGCCCCAGGGGACATGTATCAATGCAAAAAAAAGTTTTAAAAACTGACGTTTTTTCGGTAGCAGTGATTTTAATAATGCTTAAAGTGAAAAAAATAAAAAAAGAAACATTCCTTTAAATATTGTGCCTGGGAGGTGTCTATAGTATGCCTGTAAAGTGGCACAGTTTTCCCTTGTTTAGAACCTTACCATACCAAAATGACATTTCTAAAGGAGAAAATGTCATTTAAAACTGATCACGGCCATAATGAATTGTCAGGTCTCGGCAATATAGATGAAACTCATTGAAAAAAAAATGGCATGGGGTCCCCCCAATCCATTGCAAGGCCCTTTGGGTCTGGTATGAATATTAAGGAGAACACCAAGCCAAAAAAAATTGCATGGGGGTCCCCCCAATCCATTACAAGGCCCTTCAGTTCTGGTACGGATATTAATGGGAACCCTGCGCCAAATAAAAAAAATGGCGTAGGGATCCCCCCAAAATCCATACCAGGCCCTTCAGGTCTGGTATAAATGTTAAGGTGAACCCTGCGCCAAAATTAAAAAAATGCCATAGGGGTCCCCCCAAAATCCATACCAGACCCTTATCCGAGCACACAACCTGACAGGCCGCAGGAAAAGAGAAGGGGATCAGAGAGCATCCCCCTCCTGAACCGTACCAAACCACATGCCCTCAACATAGGGAGGGTGCTTTGGAGTAGCCCCCAAAGCACCTTGTCCCTATGTTGATGGGGACAAGGGCCTCATCCCCACAACCCTTGCCCAGTGGTTGTGGGGGTCTGCGGCGGGCAAGGGGCTTATCAGAACCTGGAAGCCCCCTTTAACAAGGTGAATTGGTAACGGGTACATTGTACCCCTACCATTTTACAAACAAGTGTCAAAAAAAGGAAAAAAGACAGGAGACACTTTGGGACAAGTCCTTTATTAAAAAATAAAAATGTTCCATGTTGTAAATCCATCTCACGTGGCCCAACGAGCTGAAAAAAGAAAAAAAAGCTGCAACAGCTCCGCCTCCATGGGAGACTCCTGCTGAGTGACGCTTCTTCTCGGTGACAGCTGTTATATAGCTGAGGGTGGGGCCACTCGGTGACATAAACGGATGACTCTGCCTTTATCTGACATCACGTTGCATCGGGGGGCGGGGTCACCTGTTTATATCACCGGGTGGCCCCACCCTCAGCTATATAACAGCTGTCACCAAGAAGAAGCATCACTCAGCGGGAGCCTCCCATGGAGTCTGTTGTGGCTTTTTTTTTTCTTTTTTCGGCTTGTCAGGCGACGTGAGATGGATTTACTTTGTGGGACATTTTTTTCACATGGGGAGGCCAGGATCTGGGGGTTACCTTGTTAAAGGGGGCTTCCAGATTCCTCCCGCAGAACCCCACAAGCACCAGGCAAGGGTTGTGGGGATGAGGCCCTTGTGCCCATCAACATGGGGACAAGATGCTTTGGGGGCTACTCCAAAGCACCCTCCCCATGTTGAGGGCAAATGGCCTGGTACGGTTCAGGAGGGGGGGCACTCTCTCGTCCCCCCCTCTTTTCCTACCAGGTTGTGTGCTCAGATAATGGTCTGGATTTTGGGGGGCCCCTACGCCATTTTTAAAAAAAAATTGGCACAGGGTTCCCCTTAATATCCATACCGGACCTGAAAGACCTGGTATGGATTTTGGGGGGACCCCCACGCAATTTTTTTTTCAGTTTTGACTTTCGAATTTGCCGCGAACACCGCCTAATGTTTGTTGTTTGCCGACTGTCCGTACAACAAAAGTTCGGCACAAACTTATGCTCGGGCCAAACCGTTCGCCCATCCGTAGTTAACATACACTTTTATTCTGGCAACTATAAATGGGTATACACTTTAGAAGAATTATGAAACATTTGCCCCACTGGACATCTGCACAGCCTGTTTTACTGTGAACAAATATTGAAATCAGATTTTATGAGGTTTTAACTATTTTTTGTAGGGGTAGCAGGAAAATCTTTTCTATTGACTAATGTGCACCCCTTTTGATCGACCAAAAGGGTACTGATGAAAATATGGAACAAAATGTTTATTTTGTGTTGTACATTTTTTTTATTAGCGCCAAGACTTTGTTTCAGGTAAATATTGGCATGGGTTTCTGTATTGAAAATAAATGTACACAAACATGGCTACCCTTTACACTAAAAGAATAACTAAAGCAATGTTTTTTTTTATAGTTACATTTTTTTTTACTTTAATATGAGGGTAAATCCAACATTTTGAGTTGCTATCAGAACAGGAAAACATTTTGAGTTGCTATCAGAACAGGGAAAGAGAAGAAATAGTGATCAGTGTGTCACAGATGCAAAGTACAAGTTCCTGCATTTTCTACCGTCAATCCAAATGGAGTTATGGACCTGCTGTATGGAGCTGGAGTAGGTAAACAATCAACTACAAGTGTGATGTCAACACCCTGCTGCCAGCTGTGGGTCCCTCAGTTGCAGTGGCGAATAGGACATGTATTCTTCCCATGCACAGGTCCCTGTGAATGGATGATGTGGCGGTGTTGGTGGAGCCATGAATAGCCATAATAAATTTAAAACAAATAGATGTCTACATAGAGAAGTGATTCAAGTAAGTTGGAGGTGGTTTGAGGGTGGGAGGCTGAGGAAGGCAACCATGTTTCATGATACACCCTAAATATGGGTGTAACATAAACGTGATGGTAACACCTAATCTCCTTGACCTTCACTTAAACCTTTAAATTACCATTAACATTTATCTCTAACCCTACTGCTTAACTGTAATTTATAACCTTACTTTTTTCCTCTAAAACATGATTAACCTCTTAATTTTGACTATAACCGTAATCTAACCGCAATCACTAACACTAACTAAACACCTTCAAAAAATACTTATCTTTTTAGCATTAAAAGTATCAGCATCTATTACCAGGTTCAGGGCCAAAACAACATGGCTCCCGTTTCAAAATGAAGCTGCACAGATAAGCAGATTCCAAAATTAACTGATTCAAAATTCATATTGTGGCATTGACAATTATAATCTTTTGTTGTTTTTGTGGCCAGTTGAATTTTTCACCAGCTGTGCACAGATGTGTTAGTTGCTATTACTAAGGCAGGCCATACATTATACATTTAAACAGTGGGTTGAACAAAAACAAATATGCCAATTACCCCATTCAAACATTGTTCTGCCAGTGGGGGCCTTTCCCCACAGAATAGAATGATCAATGTTGTCGCCAAATACAGCGAGAGAGGGTCAACCCCCCCCCCCCCTCCGACAGGTTGGTTGTACAGAAATTGATTGAGAGATCTACTTCTGTAAAACTAGCCTCCCCATAGAAAAATTGAAATTCTGCCAGTTCCCGCTGAACAGGCCAGATTTTGATCCATCTGAGGCCGGCTTAAAAGTAATGAGAAATCCAAAATTGTGAGTTGTCACTAGAACAAGAACTTTCTAATGGGGACGCTTGTTCCAGTGACAGCTCTCTAAGAGGGGAATTCTGTGACTTTGATGAGATTTTAACCATTCTGTACACTACCCAAAAAGGATTTTGATCCAGCAAAGTGTATTTGTATACCTTTCCTAGGGTGAAAAAATCTTATTCAAATCAGATGTGACACTGTCACGCTTTACTGCGTGCTCCTAATTGGACTAAAAGGAGAATGGCAATGCACACTACTGCATTGTGTTCCACTGAAGTCACCACACTAATGTTCAGCTACTGCTGAAGGGCACACATGTTCACTAGAAATTCTTAAAAAGTGCATACAAGATGTGTACTGTGCATCGAAAGATGCATTAACAAAGTAAGAGGAAAAATATTTTTGGGCAAAAAATGTATTTAATGTGTTGAAAAAAGTATATTATTTTGTAAGAGTCTAGTTCCACTTTAACATAAAAAAAAAACAAATATTTATGCTGTTTTCTTTACTTTTTATGTAAACTACAAGCAAAAAGATGCTATGGAAAATGAAAATCAAGTACAATGGTAAAAGTGGTTTTAAGACCTGCATGATCTCATTTTTTCTAAAGAGACTTTCTGTAAGTACATTTAGATTATTGCAATTTAATCAAGCAAAGAAATGTGCTTAAACAACAGCTGAACAGTTTGACAAACCACAGTGATATGCACCAGTGGAATCTGATAGGGTAGGAAAGGTTTTTTGACTCAGGCAACTGGATACTATGCTTCTATTTTCATCTTTTACATATTTTCCAACTTGTATTCTACCACTTAAACTAAGAAAGAATTTTATCTTTAACACAAATGTGTTTCAGGTTGGATCTTGCAATTTTCCATAGCTTTTTTACTCTTCTTTAGTACAATCCTGTTATTATTATTTCCAAAATCATCATCGTGTCTATTTAAAGAATTTCATTAGAAAGGTTCTCACATTTAAAGATCAGCTTAAGCCAACAATTAAATTCCGCCAGTAAACTTGTAAAAGTTATTTATTTTAGGAAACATCCAAAGTCAGCAAAGATCCTAAATTTTCCTTTAATTTATGACTTTATAATATCACCTGCCAGTAAATTCTTACAATGCTCCTGGAAGAGATTAAAATCTTCTGCCACATAATTCTGTGTTGACCATCCAGCTAATTCTAGGCTGTGATCCCTTGGTTAAAAAAAAAAAATGTTATATGGAGAAAACAAACTTGTTGTTTCCTTGGAATCTAACTAAGTTCTGGTCTAGGTCCTGGAGCTTGGAGACTTTATAGAGCTTTAGATGGGAATAAGCTTCCATTCCTGCATGCACGTATTACCTTGCAGCCAAATCTCATTATGAGTTTGCCATGCACAGGTTTTGTGTATGCACAGACATAAAGGCTGTGTCTATTTTGGCCTGCATTAACCAGGCCATCACCAGAAAAATATTGTGGTCTGATTGAAAACAGAACAGAAGGTCTGAATGAACCAAAAATAGCCAGAATGATTTATTGATAAATGATAGGAGCTTTTGTTTTTGAATAAAAATTTTACTATTAGTAAAGCCACCTTTAATGCACTGGTTAGGCCTTTGCCCCGGGTAGCTGATTCAAAAGAACCAATAGTTTGAAGGGATGGAGAACCCAGCCTCCTCACAAATGGCTGGGCTCATAGCTACCATGTGGATTACAATGGTGGACTACATATGCTTTGGTACTCTGTATCTTAACACCACCTACAGCTTTAGGGCATCCCTTGGACAATATTTTAGCTTTATTTTAAAATGTTTGGTTTTTTTTCAATGATCAACATTGTCCTCAAAGCCACAAAATGCCCCTACACCACTGTATTTTTTAACTTGTCATTAGTACATTTCCCCAATGGCATATTTTATCTTCCCATGCTTTTGTTGACAATAGTTGGCTTGTTAGCCCAACTGATGGCCCAATATAAATAATAATATTCCCTCTCCCCAATATGCTTCAATGGGGCTTACCTGTTCATGCATCTTATATATATGTACATACTGGAAAATACTTAACTTACAATTGTTATATGAGTGGCATACAGGGTCTATTGTAGATAACTGAAGCAATTTTTTTTTTCATTAACTTATTATTTTTATCAAATAACTATTTTAAATTACATTAACTATTCTTTTTTATCAAAAAGCACACTACATGATAGCACTAAAGTACTATGCTAAAGTACTAAATTGCCTGTGTGTAATGTGTGGCATACATTATTACAAATAGCTTTACACACTTACAGCTGGTTTTACTATAGTGTGCCAATTATAGTAATAAGTATTACTACCAAGCAACACTTCAGAATTCACTATATCCCGGTTTTACTCCAGCAGAGTAAATCTTACCTAGTTTCACCTAAAGTGGTATTAAACCCAAAACCAAAAATGTAATATATTGCAGCTTACCATTCATCCTTTTTAGTTTTTTTTTCCTCTGTTTTCACTTCACAATCTGGCCAATAACATGCCTGCTGTATTAGAGTGCCTCCACTCTGGATGAATGAGCATGGGGGGCACCATTGGACAGCAGCATTGTCAGTCTGGGCGAGGAGGATAGTATTAGATGTACTAGCAGATTTAGATACACCAACAAATTGAAGCCAAACTACGGCTCACACTTCAGTTACATAAGCAGTTACAGCAGCAGTTTATTTTTACTTTAGGATAAAGGTTTTACATGAATAAATAAAAACTGATCATTGTAAGCACCCGTGTCAGTGGTAATGATTTGTCTCAACAGTATAAATTGTTGAATAACTGGCTATACCACACCAGGTGAAATAAAGGAAAGAAAGCCTAATGGAGAAAACAGATGGAACTATCATTTATATTGATTTTATACATCCACGCTTAGGATCAAATAAGTGTAAAATCAGTGAAATACCTCTACCAATGAGTGACTGGCTGCAGCTCTAATAAGGTTCTAATCCTTTTAATCTGAGTGTAATAATTTAGGCGCTGCCTAGTCTACTAACTAGGTAGCCCATCATATACACATGTGACATAAAAATATTAATATTGAAAAGTAAATAGTGAAAAAAATTAAACATAAAAAACATGTAAACATCAAATACATTTTTTTTAAAAATAAAATAAAACTAGTCCATAGCCACATCTTTCTTCATTCATTCATAGTGTGACAAAATGTCAAGCAGTCTCTGAATACTGCTGTTCTCTATCCCTTTACATATGGTGCAAATATTGTGCTCCCCTCCAGTACTCCCATTCACTCACCAGCAGGTATAAACTCTTAGGTTTAACTAAAGCCCCATACACACTATTAGATTTTCTGCAGATTTTTGTCTTCAGATTTACCAAAACCATAAAATATGAGGTCAAACCTTAAGTGTTTCAATTTGTATGCAATCAGGCAGGCCCTTGCACTACATGGTTTTGGTAAATCTGAAGACAAAAATCTGCAGAAAATCTAATAGTGTGTATGGGGCCTTAGAGTCATATGTGCTTAAGTGGTTATCCTGGTTATGCTGGGGCTTGTAGTACTCCTCCGAGGCTGTATCCTATATCCAGCAGCAGTATACCTTATCGATATTATTTTGTCTCATAATGCATGTATGGAAGAGATGATAGAGGAAATCCACACAGCATTACTCTATTTATTTGTAAAAAAATATATATAATTAAAATCAATGCTCTCACATGTACATTAAGTAATGCATCGGCGTGCGTCTCACTAATGCAGCTATCAAATCTACGAATTGGTAAGCTGCTATACAATAAATGTTTGTCTTTGAGTTTAATACCACTTTAAGCTAGAAGATCTTCAGAATCTTCTAGGTTTCCACAGAAATTCTAGATTGATTTTTTTTTAAATAAGCATAAGGGATGGTACTTGCATTCAATCCAAAATGCCCCTTGTGCTGTTGGCTGGTCTTTTAGTTCAACTTCTTTAGGCCTAACTTCTCTCTCACAGCTGTCACAATAATCACATTTCGGCAGTTAGATAGAACTGACACCAGGAGCAATGAAATATTTATTTCCTATGATCATCAGCACCGTCTAATTGCCAGAAAGTGTTAGCTGATTCACACACTCAAGTTTGAGAGAAAATAGCCAAAACGCATTTTATTTTGGCCCCATTAGCACAGAACAAATGTGCATGCATTTTCACAAGAAAAAAAGCTCTGCAAATTTTTTTTTTACAAATATACCCCTAAGTGAAGGGAAATCTCCCTAAGGAGGACACAGGCAGCAACAAAAACGTTATGATAGTTATGGTTATCTACCCTATCAAAAACTATCTGGCCAAAGTTGAGCTTTAACAACATAGTCAAATATCAAGTATTGTGAAGGAGGCTTTTAAAAGTGTTTACATCAAACCAAGAGATAAAAAAAGCACAGAAACATAAATTATTCAAATATACAGTGGTTCTAGGTTGTGAGTAAAGTATCCATGTGCCACCAGCCATACTATTAGTAATAGTCCTGACTTGTTCTATGAGGGAAATTACTAGGGGTCTATTCAGAGTTATGTGTGTGTATAGAGGCGCAATTATGTAGCATTACGCAGGTGCAATGTAATGAATCAATGTGTGTTTCTTTTTGCATTGGCATGCCTTTTGATATGTATTTACGCATGTTTTTAATGTATTTTTTAAAGTGGTACTTTACCTTTTTTTTAAGCCTTCCCTACCTGTAGTGAGTTATGCTAACTTTTGATACACACCCACCTAGTGCCGGGACAAGGTAATCTAGTGCCTAGGGCGAAGATGCCAAATGGCGCCCGCCCAACCCCCCTGCCTCAAGGTGGAATAGCAGGTGGGGTGTGATAAATTGCGATGCGTGCAGTTTAATAGTGGTACACATTCTATCCAGTAATTAAATATGGGGCTCACAATGGTGTAGAAAAAAAATGCCGCAGCATCAGTGTGTGGGAAAAATAATGATGTGACACCATGTAAAGAACATATGATCCTTGCGTACTTTGGGGAGGTGGGACAGCTCAGCCTCAGACCTCCCTTCTCCCCCTCAGACCTCCTTACCCTCCTCCCTCTCTTACAATGGATTCATATTTGTGCGTTGGAGGAACACACGCTAAATCACATGCATTTCTGCAATGCACAAAAACACACAGCCCTTTTGCAGTCAAGCAAAAGCCCCATTAATTCTGACTGTCATCCCCATGCACCTTACCAGTGCATGCACTTTTGCGCATGTTCATCTGCATCAAAACGCAGGATAATATATTATTATGCATTTTGCTGTGGCATGATTTTTTAAATCCGCCTGCACTTTGGTCAAGTCAGCCTGGCTGGAGCTGTAGGCTCCTTGCTTATCTCTGTCACCTCCATAGTTGTCTTAATTGTTTGTGTCAGTAGTTTGGAGTGGGGTTCTGTCAGTGTGGGGTCTCAGTTGCAGGAAGGGGGGGTCTGGCCCAGTGTTAGGAGTTAGGGGAGGGGGTGTCAGTCTGTATGTGGAAGATGTCTGTCAGTCTGGGATGTAAGTAGTTGGTGGTGGAAGTTGTCAGTCTGTGGGAGTGGGGGTCTATCAGCCTGGGTTGTCAGTGGTTGGGGGTAGATGCGTTTCCTCACTTTTCAGTGTACTTTTTGTATTTCAATAAAAGTGTGTTATTTGTTTTTCTCCGCATTAGTGGTCATTTCTATTAATATATGGAAGGTGGGTCTTCTTGTAAGGACCCATTCACTCTACATGTTTGAACTATAAGTTAACAGAATTCTTCTTTTGGAGAGTCATCTGTACACACGGGCCGAAAGTCGTCAGGTTCCTGCTGATCTGACCATTTTCGGATGATTTTTAGCCTATGTGTACCCAGTTTTGGGAAAGGTAGTTACATGTGAGAGGGAAGAACCACTATCACTTTGGAATGCAAACACCTCTGTGACTTCCAGGTGGTAACAGATGGTGCCGGGTGTAAAGCAGTTAGATTCAGCTTCAGTCGAGATCCCTTCGCTGGCAGTGATGTCAGAAACGTAAGGGGGCATGGTTACACCCCCTATGGCATAGGGGTGTTTGGGGGCAATCGAACCTCCCCTTTCTCAAGCCAGAAGTTTCTTATGTCACTGCCAGCCGAGCGATCCTTCTTCCACAATACAATAGAAATGACCACTAATGCAGTGTTTATAAAAAATACTTTTATTGTCTTTTAAAGGAAACCTGTTAGTGCAGTATCTTTTATCTATTTATTTATTGCCAATCAGAAGAGGGGAGATATTTGTGTGTGCATGTACATTGTAATTCACACACATAGTTTAGCTCGGGGGTCAGCAACCTGTAGATTGCGACAAGGTGACTGGTAGATCATCAGGTTGGGCTTGCTGACCCACCATTCCACTATTCCAGAGCATCAGAATGCAATGCAGAGGGACTACTTTTAAAGTTGGAGGTGTAGTAGAGAGCAAGAGCTGCATAAGCCGATGCCTCCTCTGTAGTGCTGCCTCCTGTCCCATGCGGAGTGATACCAACCGCACTCCACCTCTTATCTTGGCTAGTGGTCTCCAGAGTGGTACCAGCAGCAGGAAATAAGAGATCTTCAGGTCAGTGTGAAGCAATATACTGGGTGTAAAAGTATAGGGCTGCGTTTACACTGATATGCTGTGGTTTACCCACACTGCAGGTGCAGTGCAGTGTACCTGCAGCTTTCCTGCGGCTTTGCTGCGCTTAGCCATAGACTTCTATTATATCCTGCGGGTTTGGTGCACTCTCTGAATGCAGGAGTTTGGTACGCTTCCAGAAAGTGCACCACACCTGCAGTATATAAAAGAAGTCTATGGCAAGGTGCAGCTAGCCCAGGAAAGTTGCAGATACACTGTGCTGCACCGCAGGTGTAGGTAAACAGCTTATAGTGCAGAGGCCAGGGCTAAATTGTGGGGCATGATTGTTATCACGCAGCTTCCAGGGACATTCTTACCCAGGGACAGTCTCCTGAAATTGGCAACTGTCTTCTAGGAACTGAAGATGTCACACTAATTGCCCTGATTACCATAATATATGCACACATTTTTTCAAAAATAATCTCTACTCTCTAATTTATAGTAGTCAGCATATACAACTTAGTGTGCTAAATTTATCAATGTCTTTGTTAATATACTTTGAAATCAATTTAGATACATGGATAAAATACAATTTAAGCCCTCACTAACTGATATTTCAAAATATGTTTAATATAATATCAATATATATCTAAAACATAATTTCACCAATATAAGTATTTTACTCTAACCACTATGCTGTCACTTAATGATTCTTAATATGTGCTTTATATGTTTGATATTAGGTCAATTGTTTGTGAAACAACTGTATTAGTCCAGACAAGTAATTGCTATAATCGATCCATTATGACCAGTTTCCTGAAATTGGGAAGTGCCCCCAGGGAAACTAAATATGACACCCTAATGATCCTGTCTGATCACCCTAATATATACACAGCTTTTTTTTCTTTTAAATCTCTACTCTCTAATTTATAGTAGCCAGCATATACTACAAGTTTGTGTGCTGAATATATCAGTGTGTCTTTGTTCATATACCTTGAATATACCTTGAAATCAATTTGGATATATTGATAAAATACAATTTAAGCCCTCACTATCTCATATTTTAAAATATATAATATTTAATATAAAATCAATATATATATATATATATATATATATATATATATATATATATATATATATATATATATATATTCCTTTCATGACTAAGCCTATTTTTTGAAATTTGGGGTGGGGTGCAGAGCTGTGCTGGCCATTGTGTTCTGTTATCTATGGAAGCTGTGCCCCCCCTCACACAAAATACACACGTTTTCAGCATGGCTCTTTATGTTGGAGAAGATGACAGAGAAGAAGGATAAGACAGCACACTGAGGAACTATTAATACAGTAGAGGAACCAGAGAACCCAGCACTGCCTGCTTCCCTATACTGTGTGCTATAACTAAGATAGATTTACATATCCATATATAGAGCAGAAGACATGTATGTTTGCAGAATGATGGTCTGTGGGTGTTACTACATTATTGCTCATTGGTCCTAAAATCCTCCTAATAGAGACTACTCTATTTATAAACTCATAATTCTGACTTTAAAACTCAGAATTCTGTAAATTTTTATTTTTTAACCACTTCAGCCCCGGAAGGATTTACCCCCTTCCTGACCAGAGCACTTTTTGCAATTTGGCACTGCGTTGCTTTAACGGCTAATTGCGCAGTCATGCAATGCTGTACCCAAACAAAATGTGCGTCCTTTTCTTCCCACAAATAGAGCTTTCTTTTGATGGTATTTGATTACCTCTGCCGTTTTTATTTTTTGTGCTATAAACGGAAAAAGACCGAAAATTTTGAAAAAAAATGATATTTTCTACTTTTTGTTATAAAAATTCAATAAACTCAATTTTAGTCATACATTTAGGCCAAAATGTATTCGGCCACATGTCTTTGGTAAAAAAAATGTCAATAAGCGTATATTTATTGGTTTGCGCAAAAGTTATAGCGTCTACAAACTAGGGTATATTTTCTGGAATTTACACAGCTTTTAGTTTATGACTGCCTATCTCATTTCTTGAGGTGCTAAAATGGCAGGGCAGTACAACCCCCCCCCCCAAATGACCCCATTTTGGAAAATAAACACCCCAAGGAAATTGCTGAGATGCATGTTGAGCCCATCGAATATTCATTTTTTTTGTCCCAAGTGATTGAATAATGACAAAAAAAAAAAAATTACAAAAAGTTGTCACTAAATGATATATTGCTCAAACATGCCATGGGCATATGTAGAATTACACCCCAAAATACATTCTGCTGCTTCTCCTGAGTACGGGGATACCACATGTGTGGGACTTTTTGGGAGCCTATCCGCGTACGAGGCCCCGAAACCAAGCACACCCTTCAGGTTTTCTAAGGGCGTAAATTTTTGATTTCACTCTTCACTATCTATCACAGTTTTGAAGGCCATAAAATGCCAAGATGGCACAAACCCCCCAAAATGACCCCATTTTGGAAAAAAGACGCCCCAAGCTATTTGCTGAGAGGCATGTTGAGTCCATGGAATATTTTATATTTTGCCACAAGTTGCAGAAAAATGACAAACATTTTTTTTTTTGCACAAAATTGTCACTAAATGATATATTGCTCACACAGGCCATGGGCATATTTGGAATTGCACCCCAAAATACATTCTGCTGATTCTCCTGAGTACGGGGATACCACATGTGTGGGACTTTTTGGGAGCCTAGCCGCGTACGGGGCCCCGAAAACCAAGCACCGCCTTCAGGATTTTTAAGGGCGTAAAGGTTGATTTCACTCCTCACTACCTATCACAGTTTTGAAGGCCATAAAATGCCCAGATGGCACAAACCCCCCCAAATGACCCCATTTTGGAAAGTAGACACCCCAAGCTATTTGCTGAGAGGCATGTTGAGTCCATGGAATATTTTATATTTTGACACAAGTTGCGGGAAAGTGACCAATTTTTTTTTTTTTGCACAGGGTTGTCACTAAATGATATATTGCTCAAACATGCCATGGGCATATGTGGAATTACACCCCAAAATACATTCTGCTGCTTCTCCTGAGTATGGGGATACCACATGTGTGGGACTTTTTGGGAGCCTAGCCGCGTACAGGGCCCCGAAAACCAAGCACCGCCTTCAGGATTTCTAAGGGCATAAATTTTTGATTTCATTCTTCACTACCTATCACAGTTTTGAAGGCCATAAAATGCCCAGATGGCACAACCCCCCCCCCCAAATGACCCCATTTTAGAAAGTAGACACCCCAAGCTATTTGCTGAGAGGCATGTTGAGTCCATAGAATAGTTTATATTTTGACACAAGTTGCGGGAAAATTACAAACTTTTTTTTTTTGCACAAAGTTGTCACTAAATGATATATTGCTCAAACATGCCATGGGCATATGTGGAATTACACCCCAAAATACATTCTGCTGCTTCTCCTGAGTACGGGGATACCACATGTGTGGGACTTTTTGGGAGCCTAGCCGTGTACGGGGCCCTGAAACCAAGCACACCCTTCAGGATTTCTAAGGGCGTAAATTTTTGATTTCACTCCTCAATACCTATCATAGTTTTGAAGGCCATAAAATGCCAAGATGGCACAAACTCCCCCCCAAATGACCCTATTTTGGAAACTAGATGCCCCAAGCTATTTGCTGAGAGGCATGTTGAGTTCATGGAATATTTTATATTTTGCCACAAGTTGCCGGAAAATGACAAACTATTTTTTTTTTGCACAAAGTTGTCACTAAATGATATATTGCTCACACAAGCCATGGGCATATGTGGAATTGCACCCCAAAATACATTCTGCTGATTCTCCTGAGTACGGGGATACCACTTGTGTGGGACTTTTTGGGAGCCTAGCCGCGTACGGGGCCCCGAAAACCAAGCACCGCCTTCAGGATTTCTAAGGTTGTAAAGTTTTGATTTCACTCCTCACTACCTATCACAGTTTTGAAGGCCATAAACTGCCCAGATGGCACAAAACCCCCCAAATGACCCCATTTTGGAAAGTGGACACCCCAAGCTATTTGCTGAGAGGCATGGTGAGTATTATGCAGCTCTCATTTGCTTTTGAAAATGAAGAAAGACAAGAAAAACTCACTTTACTCACTATACCTCTCAGCAAATAACTTGGGGTGTCTACTTTCCAAAATAGGGTCATTTGGGGGGGTTGTGCCACCTTGGCATTCCATGGCCTCTGAAACTGTGATAGGCAGTGAAGAGTGAAATCAAAAATTTATGCCCTTAGAAGTCCTGAAGGCGGTGCTTGGTTTTCGGGGTCCCGTAGGCGGCTAGGCTCCCAAAAAGTCTCAAACATGTGGTATCCCCGTACTCAGGAGAAGCAACAGAATGTATTTTGGGGTGTAATTTCACATATTCCCATGGCATGTTTGAGCAATATATCATTTTGTGACAACTTTGTGCAAAAAAAAAAATGTGTCTTTTTCCCGCAACTTGTGTCACAATATAAAATATTACATGGACTCGACATGCCTCTCAGCAAATAGCTTGTGGTGTCTACTTTCCAAAATGGGGTCATTTGGGGGGGTTTGAACTGTCCTGGCATTTTATGCACAACATTTAGAAGCTTATGTCACACATCACCCACTCTTCTAACCACTTGAAGACAAAGCACTTTTTGTTTACATGAAAAAATTATTTTTTTTTGCAAGAAAATTACTTTGAACCCCCAAACATTATATATTTTTTTAAAGCAAATGCTCTACAGATTAAAATGGTGGGTGTTTCATTTTTTTTCACACAGTATTTGCGCAGCGATTTTTCAAATGCATTCTTTTGGGAAAAAACACACTTTTTTTAAATTTTAATGCACTAAAACACACTATATTGCCCAAATGTTTGATGAAATAAAAAAGATGATCTTAGGCTGAGTACAAGGATACCAAACATGACATGCTTTAAAATTGCGCACAAACGTGCAGTGGCAACAAACTAAATACATTTTTAAAAGCCTTTAAAAGCCTTTACAGGTTACCACTTTAGATTTGCAGAGGAGGTCTACTGCTAAAATTACTGCCCTCATTCTGACCTTCGCAGTGATACCTCACATGCATGGCGCAATTGCTGTTTACATTTGACGCCAGACCGACGCTTGCGTTCGCCTTTGCGTGAGAGCAGGGGGGGACAGGGGTGCTTTTTTTTTTTTTTTTAATTATTTTTTTGCTTTTTTATCTTATTTTTAAACTGTTCCTTTCATTATTTTAATTTTTTTTATCATTTTTATTGTTATCTCAGGGAATGTAAATATCCCCTATGATAACAATAGGTAGTGACAGGTACTCTTTTTTGAAAAAAATGGGGTCTATTAGAACCTAGATCTCTCCTCTGCCCTCAAAGCATCTGACCACACCAAGATCGGTGTGATAAAATGCTTTCCCAATTTCCCAATGGCGCTGTTTACATCCGGAAAAATCTAAGTCATGAAATGCTCGTAGCTTCCGGTTTCTTAGGTCATAGAGATGATTGGAGCCATTCGGGTCTCTGATCAGCTCTATGGTCAGCTGGCCGAATCACCGGCTGCATTCTCGGGTTCCCTGTTGGGACAGGAGAGCCAGAGAAAAACATGGAAGATGGTGGGGGGGCATTCCCTCCCACTGCTAGTAAAAGCAGTCTAGAGGCTAATTAGCCACTAGGATTGCTTTTACATGAAAGCCGACCGCTGGCTGAAAAGAATGATACCAAGATGATACCTAAACCTGCAGGCATCATTCTGGTATAACCACTCAAAGTCCAGCAACATACCAGTACGTTGCTGGTCCTTGTTGGGCATATATTGTAAACTTTTTTTCATGCAGCCTGTGGGCTGAACGAAAAAAAGTTATTGATCGGTGGGTATGCCCACCATTAGAATACCTCCCTTCATCCACCCACTTCTAATGATGGGCATACATGCACCGTTTATATATGCCGAAGCATGGGGGCATTACCTGCTAAGCAAATGATTGTTAACAATAAAACAAAGTAACATTACAGTATAACAGTAATGCCCCGTACACACGGTCGGACTTTGTTCAGACATTCCGACAACAAAATCCTAGGATTTTTTCCGTCGGATGTTGGCTCAAACTTGTCTTGCATACACACGGTCACACAAAGTTGTCGGAAAATCCGATCGTTCTAAACGCGGTGACGTAAAACACGTACGTCGGGACTATAAACGGGGCAGTGGCCAATAGATTTCATCTCTTTATTTATTGTGAGCATGCGTGGCACTTTGTCCGTTAGATTTGTGTACACACGATCGGAATTTCCGACAACGGATTTTGTTGTCGGAAAATTTTATCTCCTGCTGTCCAACTTTGTGTGTCGGAAAATCCGATGGAAAATGTCCGATGGAGCCCACACATGGTCGGAATTTCTGACAACACGCTCCGATCGGACATTTTCCATCGGAAAATCCGACCGTGTGTATGGGGCATAAGACTTACCATACCTGCAAAGCAAATACAAAAAAAAATAGTAAAAAATAAAACATTTAAAAGTAACCTGTGCCTAAAATATATATATGCCGAAGCATGGCGGCATCCTCCCGCAAAAGGCAGGAGCAAATTGCTCCTCCACCCACTGCTGCCCCCACGCTTCGGCATATATTCTGAAGTATGTAACTGTGGTGGTGAAATCACCTCCAACAGCGCTGAAGTCACTTCTTTATGTATCGTGGGAGCAAACGCTGTTGCTGTCAAGATAAATAAATCCGCTCTGCAGCTGAATGGCGTACCTGAAAACAAAAAAATGGTTACCAAACATGATAAAACCATAACAACAATAAAACATTGCAGAATAGAATACAGTAAAAAAGAGCAGAACAATAGAGAGAGAATAGAGAGAGAGAATAATAAAATGACAACTATTTTTGGTTTTTATTATTTTATATATTTTTTTTTTTGTTTTGTTTTTTACTTTTTTTTTTTACACTTTTTTTTGTAACTTTAACTTTTGTAACTGGTACCAGGTTTGGGTCTCTCAAAATGCGATGGCATCTTGGGAGACCCTGTGAAAGTGTGTCCTAGTCTGTGCAGTGCTGTACCCTACGCTAATACTCAACTAGTGTATGGTAGCGTTCAAACATTCACCAATGCAAAGACCAGGATTGTCAGGACAGGAGGGACAATAATACCGGCTGTCACGCCTTAATCCCCGCTTGCTGCAGACACAACATCTTTTTTGGGGGGCTCGTTGGGTAGAGGTACTCGGGAGGACATAAAGAAAATGCCTCTCATGCAGCCGGCTTACTGCATTTGGTTGGGAAAGGTGAGGTGGAGCACCGTCTGGAAACAGAAGGGCTCTGACGATCTCTTCCTGGAATTTAAGGAAGGATCCAGTCCATCCTGAAGCTCTGTATAGCACATAAGCGTTCAGCAAAGCCAATTGAAATAAATAAACAGACACTTTTTTGTACCAGCATCTGGCCTTACGGGCAACTAGGTACGGCACAAACAACTGGTCGTTGAGGTCCATCACTCCCATATTTTGGTTATATTCGTGGACAACACCAGTCGCCGTAGCAATTTGGACCATCGTGTCTGCATGAAGGGAGGTAAGAATGAAAACATTCTTATTATCCCTCCACTTCATAGCGAGCAAATTATTACACTGCAAGCAGGCTCTCTCCCCCAGCCTAAGACGGGAATCTACAAGCCGCTGGGGAAGGCCCCGGCGATTAGGTCGCACAGTGCCACATGCTCCAATCTGATGATCAAAAAGGTGACTAAAAAGTGGCACGCTCGTGTAATAATTGTCTACGTACAAGTGGTACCCCTTTCCGAATAACGATGACATCAAGTCCCACACAATCTTGCCAGCACTTCCTATGTAGTCAGGGCAGTTTGTCGGCTCTACGTGACTATCTTTGCCCTCGTAAACCATAAAACTACATGTATAGCCTGTGGCCCTGTCACAGAGCTTATACATCTTGACCCCGTATCTGGCACGCTTGCTGGGAAGGTACTGTTTGAATGACAAGCGGCCAGACAACTTAATCAGCACAGACAACTTGATGGGGAGTAAACAAGTCTGCAATAAGTTTTTTGAAGTGGTTTACGAGGGGCCGAATTTTGTAGAGCCGATCGTATTCAGGGTCTCCACGAGGACGACAGAGTTCATTGTTGTTGAAGTGCATGAACCGCAAAATCTGCTTGTATCGTGCTGTCACGTACCTTACAGCAGAGTCTGAATGCTGAGGGGGGCCTCTCGCACGGTTCCGGTCCTGACACCCCTGGTAGTGAGGACAGGGAGTGCCGGGGCACGGAAGGGTGCAGGTGCCTGCGGCTGGAGCACTGGAACCAGGAGATTCAGGATCCTCCAGGGAAGATGGAAGATTGGTCACCAGAACTGTTAGTAGAAGCCAGGCAAGTAGGTGTGGATTCAGGAACAACTGCAACGTCAGGACAGGCAAAGGTTGGCAACTGGCTGGCAGCGAGGTATCCAAAACAGAAGGCAAGTTCGTGGTCAAGGTCAGGCAGAGGTCGGCAACGGGCAGGCAGCGAGGTACAAAGTCAGGAGGCAGAGTCCTAGTAGATAGTCCAAGCCGGGGCGGTATAATCAGCATGGTAGGTAGCAGACAAGGGAGATCCGAGAGAGTAGTCAGGAAGCCGGGTAGTCAGGAGCAAGGTAATAGGTCACACAGGTATCAAGAAATCAGGAACTAGCTGAAGACGATCCAGCACTAGTGTCAGGCAAGGACTTTGTTTATATATGGCGCTGAACGCCGGGATTGGTGGACGTGAACGTGCGTGCGTGAGAACGTACACCCGCTCATATGGCTGTGCGGGTGCGTGCACACGTTTGTACGGATGCGCGGGTGTGCACGTTTGATCCGGAACTCGCTCGTATCTGTCGGGGACACCGCGCATGGCCGTTAGACGTTGCTGCATGGAGACGGAAGCTAGTGCTGTGAGTTCTCTGACATTGCCCCCTCCTTAAGGGCAGCCTCCGGATGCCTCTTGAAACCAAACCCTCTGAATGGGAGCGGAGAAAAGCCCGTATGAGTCTTTGAGCATGGAGATTTTTTTCGGGTTCCCAGGAATTCTCTTCTGGGCTAAAGCCTCTCCATTTGATTAAATACTGATTTTGCCCTTGCGGTTTCCTATGGTCCAAAATGGCTTCAACTTCAAACTCTTCTTCCCCATCCACGATTATAGCTTCAGGGGGTCCTACCTCCCGTTCCGGAAAGGAATTCGGTACATCGACCTTGAGTAGTGAAACATGGAAAACAGGGTGGATCCTGAATGAATTGGGGAGTTCGAGTTCGTAGGTGACTGAATTTATCTTCTTCTTGACTGGAAAGGGCCCTAAGTATCTAGGTCCCAGTTTCTTAGAAGGGCATGCCAATTTCAGGTTTTTAGTAGCCAGCCACACACGATCATCAACCATTAAATCCAACTCTCCCCTTCTTTTCTTGTCGAAGAATCTTTTATTATCTCCCTGTGCCTTAGAGATAGTTTCTTTAAGCAACTGATTGTTTGCGGCAAAGAAATTGAGTCTGTCCTGGACAGCAGGTACAGGAGAGTCTGGTACGAGTACTGGCAAAAAGGAAGGGTGAAACCCGTAATTGGAGAAGAATGGTGACTGGTTTGTGGTAGAGTGCGTAGCACTGTTAAATGCAAATTCCGCCAAAGGTAGCAATGAGGCCCAATCTTCCTGAGAAAAAGAAGAGAAGCAGCGTAGCTACTGTTCCAACGTTTGGTTGGTGCGTTCAGTCTGCCCGTTGGTCTGGGGGTGATATGCCAAAGAAAAGCTCAGTTTGATGCCTAGTGCCTCACACAATGACTTCCAAAATTTAGATGTGAATTGTACTCCACGATCTGAAACAATGTCACTGGGAATTCCGTGGAGTCTAACAATTTCCTTAATAAAAATTCTGGCAGTCTCGGTTGCCGACGGAGTCCCTTTCATGGGGATAAAATGTGCCATCCTGGAAAAACGGTCAACTACCACAAAGACAGATGAAAATCCCTCAGAAGGAGGAAGCTCGACAATGAAGTCCATTGCAATTTTATCTTTCAGGGATGGGCAGTGGTCTCAATAGTCCCCATGCTTTGTTCTTGCTACTTTTATTCCTAAGGCAGGTCAAGCAAGAGTTTACATAATTCCTACATTCCTTTGCAAGGTTGGGCCACCAAAAATGCCTTTGAATTAGGTCCATGGTCTTGTGACCCCCAAAGTGGCCCGCTAAGGGATAATCATGACAGACCTGTAGAATGGTGGTACGTAGATCTTGAGGGACAAAAACCTTATTTCCTTGCCAGAAGAGCCCGTCTTTTTCCTGGAGGTTAGTTCCTGGGGGTATCGATGTCCCTGAAGATGGCTGACGGATTTGTGATATAACAGGGGTTAGTAAGAAATTTCCAGCTTGCAGGATCATATCTGGCGGTGAAGAAACCTCAGCCTCCCTGAACATGCGGGATAGCGCATCGGGTTTGATGTTTTTAGATCCTGGCTGGTAGGTAAGGTGAAAATTGAAACAGGAAAAGAAGAGAGCCCATCTTGCCTGTCTGGGTCTGAGACACTTGGCAGTCCTGAGATACTCGAGATTTTTATGATCTGTGAAGATCAAGATGGGATGTGCTGCTCCCTCCAGGAGATTCCCTCTGCCATTCTTCCAAGGCTGCCTTTATCGCCAAGAGCTCTCGGTCCCCAACGTCATAATTTCTCTCGGAGGCACCTAATTTCTTGGAAAAGAAAGCCACAGGGTGCATTAAAGACTTTGGCCCTTGGCACTGGGACAGGATGGCCCCCACCACGCTCTCTAATGCATCCACTTCCAGGGTATAAGGTAAGGCAGGATCAGGGTGTTTCAACACCGGGGCAGAGGTAAATAGCTCTTTTAATTTGTCAAATGCAGCTTGGGCCGCTGTGGTCCATTGAAAACGGCTTTGCTTCCTTGTAAGATGTGTGATGGGTGCTATAATACTGGAGAAATTTTTAATAAATTTTCTGTAAAAGTTAGAGAATCCAATAAAACGTTGCACTCCTTTCTTATCGGTTGGGGGTGGCCAGGACATGATGGCTGAGACCTTCTGAGGATCCATTGCCAAACCCCCAGTTGATATTACCAAGCCGAGAAAGTGAATGGTCTGGCGTTCAATCTCACATTTCTCGGCTTTGGCAAAGAGTCAGTTTTGTCTCAATCTCTGAAGAACTTGTTTCACATGGTCACGATGTGTTTCTAAGGAGTTTGAGAATATCAGGATATCATCCAAGTAGACAATTACAAATGAGTCCAGAAAAACGCTAAAAATGTTGTTCACGAAATGTTGGAAGGTCGCTGGTGCATTACAGAGTCCAAATGGCATAACTAGATACTTGAAGTGTCCGAAGCGTGTCCGGAAAGCTGTCTTCCACTCATCCCCCTCATGGATTCGAATCAAATTATAGGCACCTCGCAAATCCAACTTTGTGAATATCCGGGCCGAGCGAAGTCTCTGAAACAGTTCTGGGATCAAGGGAAGAGGATAGCGATTCTTAATTGTTATTTTATTTAAGTCTCTGTAGTCCACATATGGGCGGAGGGAATGATCTTTCTTCTCGACAAAGAATATTCCAGCACCAGCTGGAGAAGAGAAATGTCGAATGAAACCTTTTTTGAGGTTTTCGTCAATGTACTCCTTAAGGACCAAGAGTTCGGGTTCCGACAGGGGAAAGATTCTTCCAAACGGGATTTCTGCCCCCGGTAACAGTTCAATTGGGCAATCATAAACCCGGTGGGGAGGAAGAGTATCTGCTTTCTGTTTGTCAAACACATCCAGGAAACTATGGTACACAGATGGAACCAGTTCTTGGGATTCTGACGTAGATTTTAAACAGCCGATGACTGGGGTTACATGGTGGAGGACCTTAAGGCAGTTCTGGAGACAATAGCTGGATTGAAACCCTACTTTGCCCGTAACCCAATTGATTTGAGGATTATGGGCTTGTAGCCACGGCATTCTCAGAATAATTGGAAACAATGGGGATGAGATGACGTCCAGGCACAATAGTTCCTGATGGTTGGGTAATATGCTGGCGGGCAGTGGTTGGGTTTCATGAGTAATAGGCCCGGATTTAATACTTGACCCATCTGCTAGCCATATGGAAAGTTGTTGTTGCTTGGGTGTTAACGGAATGTCATGTTGCAGGGCAAAGGCACGATCTATGAAGCAGCTGCAGGCGCCAGAGTCAATTATGGCCCAGACCCGGAGTGTTCCTTCTGGAAGCTGCAAGGAAACAGGGACAGCAATGTGAGCAGATCTTGTTACAGTTCTAGGTTTATGAGGCAGAGAGATAAACTTACGAGTCTTATTTGGGCACATATTTGCGTAGTGGCCAGCTTCCCCACAATAGAGGCAGAGGTTGTTCTGGCGTTTTTCTTCGGGTGGCAGTGGTGAGCGGAGTAGTCCTATCTGCATTGGTTCCGGAGCTTCGGAGGTGGCAGCAGGTACATGGGAGGAGGACATAGGAGGGTTGCTAGGAACTTTGGGCAACATCCACATGGGTCCCATCTGACTGGTTCTTTCAGATCTCCGTTCTCTTAGACGACGGTCTATCTGGATGGACAATTGGATCAGGTCCTCCAGAGAGTCTGGAAATCCAACTCGGGCCAACCCATCTTTCAGTGCCTCAGAGAGTCCCATGCGGAACTGATAGCGTCGTTCCACTGAGTATCGGAACTCCATCGCCTAAAGTCTGTTACGTAATCTTCTGCTGGCCTACGTCCTTGCTGAAGAGTATGAAGACTGGCCTCTGCAGTGGTAGCACGTTGAGGGTCGTCATACAATTTGGCCATTTCATTCAGGAAAGAGTCCATAGTGACTAATAGCGGACTGGCTTGCTCCAGTAAGAGGGGAGCCCAGGTTTAGGGTTCCCCCTGGAGTAGTGAGACGATGAACCCCACCTTGGTGTTCTCCAAAGAGAAGGTACGGGGCTGTAGCAGGAAGTATAGCTGGCAGGCATTCTTAAAGGCACGGAACTTGCTACGATCTCCCGAAAATCTCTCTGGAGTGGGGACTCGAGGCTCTGGGAGTGGCACCATTATTGCAGGTGCTGCTGCTGAGGCCGCTGGCCCGGGAGACCAAGATGCTGTAGCCGCCTGGTGAGTTGAGGGATTTGGAGACAATGACTCCACTCTTTGCTCAAGTTGCCGGTAGCCATCTTGTAGGCCCTGGACTGCCTGGGTAAGGGCCAAAATCTGTTGGCACAGAGCGTCTAGAGGTGAGGTCCCCCTTTCAGACTCCATCTTGGCTGGATCGTACTGTAACGTACCTTACAGCAGAGTCTGAATGCTGAGGGGGGCCTCTCGCACTGTTCTGGTCCTGACACCCCTTGTAGTGAAGACAGGGAGTGCCGGGGCACGGAAGGGTGCAGGTACCTGCGGCTGGAGCACTGGAACCAGGAGATTCAGGATCCTCCGGGGAAAGATGGAAGATTGGTCACCAGAACTGTTAGTAGAAGCCGGGCAAGTAGGAGTGGATTCAGGAACAACTGCAATGTCAGGACAGGCAAAGGTCGGCAACTGGCTGGCAGCGAGGTATCCAAAACAGAAGGCAAGTTCGTGGTCAAGGTCAGGCAGAGGTTGGCAACGGGCAGGCAGCGAGGTACAAAGTCAGGAAGCAGAGTCGTAGTAGATAGTCCAAGCCGGGGTCGGTATAATCAGCAGGGTAGGTAGCAGACAAGGGAGATCCGAGAGAGTAGTCAGGAAGCCGGGTAGTCAGGAGCAAGGTAACAGGTCACACAGGTATCAAGAAATCAGGAACTAGCTGAAGACGATCCAGCACTAGTGTCAGGCAAGAACTTTGTTTATATATGGCGCTGAACGCCGGGATTGGTGGACGTGAACATGCGTGCGTGAGAACGTACACCCGCTCGTATGGCTGTGCGGGTGCGTGCACATGTTCGTACGACGGATGCGCGGGTGTGCACGTTCGATCCGGAACTTGCTCGTATCTGTCGGGGACACCACGCATGGCCGTTAGACGCTGCTGCATGGAGACGGAAGCTAGTGCTGTGAGTTCTCTGACACGTGCCCTGGCCATGGAGGCAGAGAACACGGGCATATGGTAAATTGGGTCAGTGGACCAATATGACTGCATCTCACTCTTTTTATTTATGCCCATGTTGAGGGAAAGGCCCAGAAAGATCTTAAATTCGGAAACAGTAATTGGTTTCCAATCTCTGGCAAGGGAGGACTGGGGAATAGTGGCGATGTGTTGACCTGTGTACAAATTGCTTTGGTCCACAATAGATCTATAGAGATCTTCGGTGAAAAACAGCGAATAAAAATCCAGTGACGTAAAATCAACTGTTTCCACCTGAATGCCGGGTTGGCCAATGAATGGGGGAAGTACGGGTGCTGCAGAAGTGGTGGGTACCCAATTCGGATTGGCGAATGCCGCTGGTGCTTGCCAGTTCACCAGAAGGAATAACGGTGCTAGAACTTCTCTGCTCCATACGAGGGACCTGCGATTCTTGCACTTCAAGGACAGAAGAAGAAGATTGGGGTCTGGTACGCCTGACCTTGTCAGGGACCTCAACTCCGTCGTCAGAGCTATCTGTCATGGAGCCGCTGTCGTCTACAGGATCATATTCTGAGTCTGAATCTGACAGATGAGTGATTTCCTCTTCACTATCTGTCATGCTCAGAAATGTGTAGGCCTCTTCTCTAGTGTACCTTCGATTTGCCATTTTGGGCTCTAAATTGAGGGGTACACTAGTGAGACTCACAGGCAAAAAAGCTCCTGACTGTCAGCGACTGTATCAAAACGCTACCAAAAAACTGTTAGCGATCGCAGGGATCAGGCCTGACTCTGCGAACGCTGCAGTTATGTGTGCTTAGTGTTTTGTAACTGTCAGTGATCGATCGATACTGCACTTGGGTGGGCTGGGCAGGGCTGGGCCGAGGGGCAAAACGCAGGTGCCAGCAGGTATCTGGGCTGATCCCGCTAACACTGCATTTTTGGGAACCAAAAACTGCTGGGGACGTTAGTATAGATCTGATCGGAGCAGATATCGATCCATTCAGATACTACACTAAGGGAGGTGTATGCTGCGTGCGTGGGTGTTAGCAGTACTGGCGCTAACCTGACGCTGCCTGGGGCGACGCAGACCTTATCTGACCCTAAAAACCCTTATAAGGTAATAAACGGCGGGTGCCCTGAAACTATAATAAACTATAAAAAACAAACTAACAAACCAGCGTCACCCGTAACAGTTATATGGTGATCACTGGTGAAAGGGTTAACTAGGGCAATCAGGGGGTTAAAACCTTTACTAGGTACTATATGGGGGTCCCTGTCGCTTTAAAACGCTGACGGTGAACCTATATACTTACCTCCCTAACTAGCGTCACCTGTGTCACTAATACAGCGATCAGAAAAATGATTGCTTAGTGACACTGGCGACGGGTGGTGATCAAGGAGTTAAAACGTTATTAGGGGGGGTTAGGGGGGTACCTTAGACCTAAATGGCGGTACCCTAGACCTAAAGGGGGCTAACCCTAACTGCCCTAACACTTATAACTGTCACAAACTGACACCAATGCAAACAAAAAAAACTGCTATTGGTGTCACTGTGACAGGGGGTACAGGGGGGTGATCGGGGGGTGATGGGGGGTGAAAAGCATGCCTAGTGTGTTCTACTGAAAGTGTAGTGTTGGTGCAACTCACATTGATGTCATCTCTCCTCAGCGCCGGAACGAAAAGACCGACACGAGGAGAGATGACATCACTTCCTCTGCCGCTGTTTACAAGATTTTCATTCGTGGGGAGTGATCGCGAGAGGGTGACACGAATGAGTGGCCTCCCCCTCAGCCTGTATCGCTTCCCCAATGAAGCCGACCGCCTCGGGCACCGGGGGGGGCGCGATGCGCCCCCAGCCCGCGGGAGGCAGATCACGTACCAGGTACGTGATTTTGCCTGCCCGTGCCATTCTGCCGCAGTATATCTCCATTAGGCGGTCGGCAACTGGTTAAACTTACAATTCTGACTTCAAATCTAAGAATTCTGACTATTAATCTCAGAATTCTGAATTTAAAACTCAGAATTCTGACTTTGAATCTCAGAATTCTGACTTTGAATCTCAGAATTCTGAATTTGAAACACTGAATTCTGTAAAAAAAAAATTTTAACCACTTCCCGCCCGACCACTGTCATATAACGGCGGGACAAAGCAGCTCTTGTTCTGGGCCACCGTCATATGACGTGATTTAGTTCTCGGGCCACTAGGAGGCACGTGCGCGCCCGCCACGTCGTTGGGGACCCGATGCACATGCCCAGCGGCCGCGTTGTCCTCCAGGCACCTGCAATTGCCCAGTAACTGAGCAGGACCGTGGATCTGTGTGTGTAAACACACAGATCCACGTCCTGTCAGAGGAGAGGAGACCGATGGTGCGTCCCTTGTACATAGGGACACCGATCGGTTTCCTTCCCTTGTGAGTTCCCTCCCCCCACAGTTAGAATCAGTTTCAGGAAGCACATTTAACCCCTTGATCACTCCCTGGTGTTAACCCCGTCCCTGCCAGTCACATTTAACATTTAACACATTTACACACAGTAATCAATGCTTTTTTATAGCACTGATCGCTGTATAAATGTGAATGGTCCCAAAAAATGTGTCATAAGTGTCCGATACGTCCGCCGCAATATTGCAGTCATGATAAAAATCGCAAATCGCCGCCATTACTAGTAAAAAAAAATAAATAAATAATAAAAATGCTATAAATCTATCCCCTATTTTGTAGACGCTATAACTTTTGCGCAAACCAATCAATATATGCTTTTTGCGATTTTTTTTACCAAAAATATGTAGAAGAATACGTATCGGCCTAAACTGAGGAAAAAATTAGTTTAAAAAGAAAATTGGATATTTATTATAGCAAAAAGTAAAAAATATTGTGTTTTTTTCAAACTTGTCACTATTCTTTTGTTTATAGTGCAAGAAGTAAAAACCACGGAGGTGATCAAATACCACCAAAAGAAAGCTCTATTTGTAGGGAAAAAAAGATAAAAATTTAATTTGGGTACAGCATTGCATGACCGCACAATTGTCATTCAAAATGCAACAGCACTGAAAGCTGAAAAATGGCTTGGGCAGGAAGGGGGTGTTCGTGCCTGGTAGGCAAGTGGTTAAACTTACAGTTCTGACTTTCAATCTCAGAATTCTGACTTTAATCTCAGAATTCTGACTTTAAAACTCAAAATTCTGACTTTGAAACTCAGAATTATGATTTTTTTTTTCTGATAGAAATTATTCTTTTATTTTTCCTCTTAATTTCTTTATTACATTTTTTTATGTTGTACAATAAAAAAAACAGATAAAGCCGAGAATCACTTCTCGACATTACATCACATAATACATTATAACCCCCCTACACCCACCCCTCCCCACACCTCTCTGAGCTAACCTTCCAGTTTTCTAGCGCCTGACCTATCCTTATCAGTTTTCCTTCTCCTATACTCCCATCCTTTCAGCAAATCTTATTGTCTGCTTATACTTTATCCAATCTCTCCACTTCACATCGAATTCTTCCGAGCCCTCCTCGCCACTAAACCTTAGATACTCTAAGTTATAGATTTAATTTACCTTGTTCCACCAGCTCCTCGTTGTAGGACATTTTATTTCTTGCCATTGTCTAGGGATTAAACTTTTGGCAGCGTTTAGTAGCTGAGGGACCAATGATCTCATATAGAGTTTAATTGACCCTCTACCACCATGGAACAAGCACCCCCACAGATTCTCTGAAATTTCTATACTAGTTATCTCCTTAATTATTTGCCGTACCTCCCGCCAATATATTTTAATTTTTGGGCAGGTCCACCAAATATGGGTCATGGTTCCTATTTCCTTACACCCCCGCCAACAAAATTGTGAAACCTCCCTTTGGAATTTATGTGCCTAATCTGAGGTTATATACCATCGTGCCAAGCATTTATAATTATTTTCTATCATGTTGCTGTCTACTGATGTCGTATGTGCCATCCTCAATATTTTCCCTACCTCTAAATCATTCACCCGTGTTCCCAATTCTTCTTCCCATTTACCAATAAATGGCGGCATTTCCAGCCCCCTCATCTCCATCAATATTTTATATATCCTTGAGATCCACCTCTTCTTTCCTATAGCCATACATAATCGCTCCAGTCGGAGTAGGTTCTCTATAGATCTGATTGGCTGAGGTAATGTCTCTATAAAATGTTTCAGCCGCCACTCATCTAACGCCACAAGATCTTTTTTATTTTTTAACTCCTGATATGTGTATATTTTACCAATCGTCATTACATCTTTTAGTTGTGCATTTTCTTCCTTAATCCAGTTTCCAGTGTCCCTATCCCCGGTGCAAAATAATAGGTATCTTTTAGTGGTATCAGTAGTGAATTATATCCCCATTTTTCTCTTTATGTATCATATCCCAAGTCCCCAGTGCTTTCTGTGTTATATTGTCCATGTTCTTATTTAATTCTCTGAATTGTGCCAGTATCCAAATTATTTTCCCAAGTGTAACCTTACTAATAGTGTTTTCCAGTTTAACCCATCTTTTTTTCTTTGTTATTTTTTGCCCATTCTATCACTCTTGAAAGTAGGATGGCATTATGATACTTTTTGAGATCTGGTACCCCTAGTCCCCCCTGTCCCTTCTCCCTAGTCAGCACTGTCAGGCTGTTACGTGGCTTCTTTTTCTGCCAGATGAATCTTAGTAGTAGGATTTGTAATGTTTTAACCACTTCCCAACCGGTGCACGCCGATGTACTATGGCAGAATGGCACGGCTGGGCAAATGGGTGTACCCGTACGTCCCTTTGAATTTGCCGCCGTGCCATTGTGCGCGCCGGCTGGGAGGTCCATGAGTCGGGTCGTGGGTCCCGCGGACTCGATCGCCGCGGGGATACCCGCGATCGCCTCATGGAGAGGACGAACGGGGAGATGCTAATGTAAACAAGCATCTCCCCGTTCTGCCTAGTGACAGTGTCACTGATCTCTGCTCCCTATGATCAGGAGCAGAGATCAGTGACGTGTCACACGTAGTCACGCCCCCCCACAGTTAGTAACACGCCCTAGGACATACTTAACCCCTCCCTAGCCCCCTAGTGGTTACCTGCCAGTGTCATTTACACAGCAATCAGTGCATTTGTATAGCACTGATTGCTGTATAAATGACAATGGTCCCAAAAATATGTCAAAAATGTCCGATGTGTCCGCATAATGTCGCAGTCACAATAAAAATCGCTGATCGCTGCCATTACTAGTAAAAAAAAAATTAATAATAAAAATGGCATAAAACTATCCCCTATTTTTTAAATGCTATAACTTTTGCGCAAACCAATCAATAAACGCTTATTGCAATTTTTTTTACCAAAAATATGTAGAAGAATACATATCAGCCTAAACTGAGGAAAAAAAATGTTTTTTTAAATATTTTTTGGGGATATTTATTATAGCAAAAAGTAAAAAATGCATTTTTTTCAAAATTGTCTCTATTTTATTGTTTGCAAAAAATAAAAACCGCAGAGGCGATCAAATACCACCAAAGGAAAGCTCTATTTGTGGGAAAAAAAGGACGTCAGTTTTGTTTGGGAGCACGACCGCGCAATTGTCAGTTAAAGCGGCGCAGTGCCGAATCGCAAAAAGTGCTCTAAAAGCGCTTAGGATAGATAATGGCGGCAGTGGAGTCCTACCGACGCGTTTCGACTCAAGCTCTTGTAACCACCTTTTAAATGTAAGTGTTTTTCTTTTAATAAATTTTAATTTTGTACGGGATTACGCTATGTGGCCATTTCTTTCCATTTCCCATTGGTTATTATCCTCTGACGTGTAACCACTTGTATGGAGACAGACTTTCCATGATGATCTAGGACTATCCAGGTTCCCATCACGGAGGATTTTCAAGATCCCATCCTTGTTGTTGGCTGACAACCCAAGCACATTTGACTCATAGAACATATGTTCTTTTGAGTCCAAATTATCTGGTAAGCCTGCATCTATCTCGGTGGCGGCTTTATCACATTGGTGTTCCTAGTTCTTATTCACTATATTGGCTATTCATGTGGGGATGGAGACTACTTAATCTCTAATATAGACTGCAATCATTTATTGCACACTGTGGTCTTCTGAGATATTTATGGACTTTAATAATTCACTTGGCACTCATTTTATTTTAATTTTAGTCACATATATGTTCTACATTACTTATGTCATTCTGCAATCTATGTATAGATCTATTGTGGTTTATTTAGACCTAAATTTTGATTAATCTGACTGATTTGTCCGTGCTTCTAGCAGGGCTCTGTCAATTTAGCGCTACACTTATGCACTTGTTATATAAAACAGAATATCGTCAGCATTAGCCGCAAGTTTATGCTCCTCTTCCCCTATCTTAATCCCCCTGATGTCTGAATTCTGTCTTATCCCCGCCAACAGCGGTTCTAATGACAGTACAAACAGCGGGGGGGGACAGGGGACACCCCTGTCTCGTGCTGTTATGAATCTCAAAAGGTCCAGAGACTGTCCCATTTACCTTCACCCTTGCTGTAGGCTAGTTATATAGTGCATTAATCCAGTAGGTCATTTTAGGGCCTAATCCCATTGCCTCTAGTGTGTTCCGCATAAAACCCCAGTCTACCCTGTCAAATGCTTTTTCAGCTTCCATTGACAGTAGCAGTCTTGGGGTTCTACTTTATTTTATTTTATGTACTACCAGGAGCATTCTTATTCCATTATCCCTACCTTATCTTCCTGGTATAAAACCCACCTGGTCTACATGTACCCTGTCGTTAATTACTGTTTTCATTCTACCTGCCAGAACTTTTGCGAATAGCTTAGTGTCCTCATTTAGTAGCGAAATAGCTCTATAACTGGAGCACAATGAGGTATCTTTTCCTTCTTTTGGCATGATGGTGATTGCGGCTTCCAGGGCCTCCCTTCTCATCTCTCATTTAGTCCCAATGCCATTCATATAGGAGCATAGTTTGGGGATTAGAATATCTTTAAATTTCTTATAATAAAGTGTTGTCATTCCATCTGGACCCAAACTTTTCCCTCCTGGTGAGTCTTTTAAATTTTTTATAACCTCTTCTTCTGATATAGGGTCCTCTAATGCCCCGTACACACGGTCGGATTTTCCGACGGAAAATATGTGATAGGACCTTGTTGTCGGAAATTCCGACCGTGTGTGGGCTCCATCACACATTTTCCATCGGATTTTCCGACACACAAAGTTTGAGAGCAGGATATAAAATTTTCCGACAACAAAATCCGTTGTCGGAAATTCCGATCGTCTGTACACAAATCCGACAGACAAAGTGCCACGCATGCTCAGAATAAATAAAGAGATGAAAGCTATTGGCCACTGCCCCGTTTATAGTCCCGACGTACGTGTTTTACATCACCGCCTTTAGAACGATCGGATTTTCCGACAACTTTGTGTGACCGTGTGTATGCAAGACAAGTTTGAGCCAACATCCGTCGGGAAAAATCCTAGGATTTTGTTGTCGGAATGTCCGAACAAAGTCCGACCGTGTGTACGGGGCATTAGGCACTGAGTTTCTCCTCCAAGATTTTATTTATGCCTAACTCTTCTAGAAATACTTTAGTTTTTTCCTTCTTCTCTTTTACCTTTTCGGGTGTATCCTTTTGGTTGATCGCATATAATTTACCATAGTATTCCTGAAAATTCCTTGCCATTTCTGCTATTGTATATACTGTTTCCCCAGTACTAGTTTGTATTTTCTCTATATAATTTGCCGTTTTCTTCTTTTTTAATATTTTAGCCAAGTATTTCCCTGTCTTGTTTCCCCATTGGTACCTCTCTTTTTTATACTATTAAAGGCCATTCGGGTTTCCTGTTCTAATAAGTCTTTCAGTTCCTCCCTTTTTATGATGAGTTCCGGTATTATTTTTTGTTCGCCCGTTTTTTTATGTTGCTGCTCTAACTCAGAAATTTCTTTGGATATTACTACTATTTTCTCTTTTTCTTTTCTGGCCCCATCATAATCAAGATACCTCTAATATAGGCCTTATGGGCTTCCCAAACTGTAGCATCTGATATATCGTCAGTGTCATTTATTTTAAAATACTGCTCTAGTTCTTCCTTTATCGTCTCTTCTACCGCCTTATCCTGTAACAAATCTTCATTTAATCGCCATATGTTATTCCTTTTTTGAACCCCCTCAATAATTATTTTCATTGTCACTGGAGCGTGATCTGAAAAGGTCATAATTTCGATGTTTGTAATAGTTACTGACTCCAACAGCCTGTGTTCGATCAGGATGAAATCGATTCTTGAGTATGTCCCGTTTACAGAGGAGTGGAATGTATAATCTCATAAATTTTGCATGTTGTATTCTCCATACATCCACTAATTGGTGTTGGTACAATTTCTTACTTCGCTTCTTCTTCTGTACATTTACAGTCCACTGCACACGGGACGTGCTGTCGATCCCCGGTTCCATACAGGAATTAAAATCCCCCCCATAATGGCTCCCCCTCTCTTAAACCCCATAAACCTCTCTATAACGCCCATTAGATATTTTATTGAGTTTTTGTTTGGGCAATATATATTTGCCAGGGACTACTCCACTTCATTTAATTACCCTCTCAGGAATACTCCCCCGGCAAATCCTATTGCCACACCCTTCACCCGATTTATTGAGGAATCCCTGTAATACCATACTGGATAGTCTTTTGAGATTATTTTACAGTTCGAATCATGAGAGAAATGTGTCTCCTGTAACAGGACTACGTCTGCTTTGTGGTGTTTTAAATCCCTTAATATATGATATCTTTTTACAGGAGAATTTAACCCACAAACATTATACGACACTATATTTAATGTTGTCATCCTGGCTCGTTGCGCTCTCCACCCCCTCTCCTAAGATCCTGGGCTGGCCCTCCCGTTAGATTATAGCAATAATAAACAATTACCATGTGTATTAACCTTCCCAGTATCTCAATAAACCGAGGAGTGTCGGCTCTGTTACTACTGCACTTATACTGTATCAAAGAGGTGTCCCCTCCCACCCTTTACCTCTTCCACTGTTGTTGCTCCTCTGTATTTGATGTTTTATCCTGCGCTTCCCACCAGCCTGGGATCTCTATCAGAGGAATGTCCAGTCTATTACAAAATTTAGGCATATCTTCTGGGAATCTAGTAGCAGTTCGCCCTTCCTTTCGCCCTATCAGGCAGGCCGGAAAACCCCAGGAGTATTGGATCGAATGTGATTTCATTTGTTCCAATAAAGGTTTTAGTGTTCGTCTCCTTGTCAGAGTCTCTGAGGCCAGATCTGGGAATATCTATAATGTGGTCTCTTCATATTTAACAGGCTGATTGGATTTTAAAGACACCCAGATCTGCTCTTTGTCTATATAGTTATGGAATCTCATGATCACGTCTCTCGGGATTTCTCCAGCCATCTCTACCGGTTTTCTGATCCTATATACTCTTTCAAGCTTTATTTTTTCTGTCTGTGAGAGTCCCAGCAGAGGGCCAAATATTTTATCCATCTTTTCCTGTAGGTCTTCTCCCTGTAATTTGGGTAAGGCTCTAATTCTTATGCCCCATACACACGATCAGAAATTCCTTACGAAAAAACTTGGATGGTTTTTCGGACGGAATTCCGCTCAAGCTTGCCTTGCATGCACACGGTCACACAAAAGTTCTCTGAACTTTTGACCATCAAGAACGCGGTGATGTACAACACTACGTCGAGCTGAGAAAATGAAGTTCTATGCTTCCGAGCATGCATAGAATTGTTTCCGAGCATGCGTGATTTTTTTTCGCGTCCGAATTGCATACAGACGAACGCATTTTCGGATAGTAACTTTTTCCGACCAAAAAATAGAGAACCTGATCCCAATCTTTTGCTGGCTGGAATTCTGCCAGCAAAAGTCAGATGGAGCATAAACATGGTCAGAATTTCTGACCAAAAGCTCACATCTGACTTTTGCTGGCAGAATTTCTGATCGTTTGTATGGGGCATAAGATTTTTTCTCCTATTGCGATTTTCCTGGTCCTCCATTTTGTATTTCATATGCCTTTGTTCTCTCAGCACCCCATCCATCTGTTCTTTAAGGTCCTTTATTTCAGCCACTTGAGAGTCCAGTTTTTCTTCGGTTTCCTCTACTCTTATTAATAACTGGTTCAGATCTCCATGTAATGATGCCATTTCCCCCTTTATGGACTGCTCCAGCCTAGCAAACATCTCCGCCATTTCACCCTTAGTTGGTAATTGCTTTTTTGTTTTGGCTCTACTTCACTTTCTGCCTCCAACTCTTCATTTACATTGATAGAAATGTTTGTTCCTCCTGGTTGCCTGCCCTGCCCATTTTTCAGAGAGCCCTCTGTTAGTTTACTCTTGGCTCCTGGCTGTTTTCCTGGGCTATCTTTACCTCCTTCTTGTGTCATATATTTCTTAATGGTACCCGGGCTGGCGGTCACTTTAGGTGGGTTAGCCCCTGCTCCCCTCACTGGTTTTCCCCTCATATTGTTCAGTTGCTTATGAAATAATCTGGCAGTTTTGTATTGATAGTGCCGATTATTATCGCTCACTTTATTATTAGGTTTATACTTTCCCCAGGTTCTATTTTTAGAACCTGTAATTTGTTGATTATTTATTTACATCCTTCTCTCCTCCTGATCTGCTATTAGGTGGTAGGCCAGTGGCTCAATATATGCTGTCTAGTTGGTGGGTCCCTTAGCCAGGATGCAACTTATGTGATTCTACGGGTATACCTGCTTATCGCTTATTGTGAAATATCCAGTACTGAAGCGAGTTTTCCAAAGGTTTCTTTCGGGCTGGTATTGTCCTGCTACTGTTTCCCAGCCCAGACCTGGAAAAAGTCCAACCTTCCCTTTTAACTACTCCTTTAGTGGCTCAGGTTTATGCCTGTATCTCCACCTTGGTAGCAAAAAAAAAAAAAAACACGACACCAAAAAAAAGGCAATAA
Organism: Lithobates clamitans; assembly: GCA_037952925.1. Classification (NCBI taxonomy): domain Eukaryota; kingdom Metazoa; phylum Chordata; class Amphibia; order Anura; family Ranidae; genus Lithobates; species Lithobates clamitans. The sequence continues at coordinate 15,297,781 of JBBGZY010000239.1, read as the reverse complement.
AAAGGAGGACAAGACAACCAGGGCGGTCGCTGTCCACTATTCCCATATAGTCCTACTATTTACTGTTCTCCCATTATTGCTGGAGGGGTATAGGAGGGGTATAAGAATCGCCTTTGTTGTTTTTATGTTCCTGTCCTAGCAATAAATTAGGGAATCACAGTGCTTTTATCAACAGTCATGTATTACTCACTGCGTATCCCTGTTAGGCTGTATTGCCCCACGGGTATTGCTCCACATGACCTGTGGAGAATTATGACTTTTAATCTTAGAATTCTGAATTTCAAACTCAGAATTTTGTAAAAAAAAAAAAACGATGATGGCCCCAGGGCTCTAACATAATACATGGATTATTAAATCATTAAGCTATAAATTAACTTATTACATTTATGTAATCTTTTTAAATTTCGTTTTCAGTAGATTAATTTAATCAGCATTTATAAGAGGAAACAGTTATGTTTAACTTGGTATTCAAGGAAAAGGCCACTCATATGATAAATGTAAAGCGTTTTCTTGTGGTTGGTCATTGTAGTCAGAGGCCACATTTTCTGTTTATTCAGTGTCACTGTACATTGATAAGCTAACAGAGATATGCTTTTTATGACTCTTCTCTTTGCAAAAACGTGCATTCCACGCAAAAGGAATGTGATAGCTCAATATAGACATCTAAATAAATAAGGAAATCCTCTATGCAAGTGCGCATCATGATAGACTCCTGTATAGGGGACTTCTTATAGAGACAAGAGTCAGCCCCATGGAATGTATTGTTTCAATGGACCTGGAAAAACAATAAAGGTTTATGAAGTCCTTCCTGGAAAAAAATCATTATTAAATGGACAGTTTGCAATTTAGCCACAACAGGAAAGTTAATCCTACCAATAGAATTCAAGATGCCTTTTCTTGATTAAATTCCACATTTTCTTCAAATATGGCCTATATAAATACACAAGTGAAGTGACAGCATGATAGGTTTATATTTCAAAATCCTATGTGTGTTTCAATGAATGGTTTCCTTAAACATTCTTTATTTTAAAAACAAAACTCCTGATAAATGAAGAGCCTTCAAGAACATAAAAATAAAATGTTTTCATAAAAAAAAAAAAAAAATCTGCTTTTGGCATATGATACATATATGCATATACACAACAGTTTTATCCCCCAGTCACAAAACAAAAGAAACAAATCTAGGCAAGGCACCATCACCAAAGGAAATCATCACCAAAGGCAATACACATAGAAAAAATATCTACCCACAGTGTATCCTATCTACAGATGTCTGTGAGGGCTCTTATTTATCCAGGTCATGGTAGTAGATAGTCAAGTTCAACTAGACTTTTTTGTCATTTCTGTCTATCCATTTTGAGCTAAAGAAGTTACTTGGATAAGTGGTAAAATATCTCCGGCATTAATAAAGCACCAGTCCAATTGAATGGGCCTAACTACTACCAACTTTTTACATGTTTTGCATTACTAAACATTTTCAAACATTATCATTCAGTTAAATTATAGTAGTAATAGCACATACCTTAAATTCTGTTTATGTATTTTTACTTTATTGTTATATATATTATATATAGTGTCATACTGTTATATATATATTCAATTTCTATTGATTTTAATTATTATTGTAATGTCTTTTTTTGGTAACTGTATATATAGACAATATGTTATGCGTACAACACTACTTTTCGACTTTTAGCTGTCCCTATCTTCTGTAATATAGGAAAAATCCCTCATATTTAGAGAAAAGCAGTTTAACAGTCACCACATCCCTAGTATATAGGCAGAACAGAAACCCCCTGAAAAATGGGACTTTAAAGAGTAACTGTAAACATGAGAGTTTAAAAAAATATACAGCTTTATTACATGTTAATGAACAGCAATTATAGCAAGGAATAAAAAGGTCATGTCAATATACAAATCCATAAAAAGTTGGTGAATGTAGATATATGTTGAAACTTTCTTAACTTGACCCAACGTTTCTGGCTGAATGCCCTTCTTCAGGGTTTTTATTCAAGCATATAGAGTCATATATCTAAAAAGACATGTATTATAAATATTAGTGTATAGTTATTAAATTCATGTTAGGTTATATTTGAAAAGCTATCACAACAGTGAGAAAGCATACAAACAAAACATCTTACATGAACAGGGTCCAACTTGAGATTTCACATGACCACAAGGAAAAAATGTATAGCTGGGCAGCTGAGCAGATGTTCTGAAAGTTTCTCCAAGCCCTACTCCCCAGTGTCACCAGCGAGGATCCCACTAAATCGCACACTCAGAGGTGGACCTTATAGTCTAAATTAATGAATTTATAAAAAGTGTGTAATTAGAAAAATGTCTGCATAAGTATGTATAAAAGCATATCTCCATGTAAGATGTTTTGTTTCTATGCTCCCTCACTGTTGTGATAGCTTTTCAAATATAACCTGTATTATAAATACAGTATTATAAATATATCATGTATTTACTAACTATACACTAATATTTATAATACATGTCTTCTTAGATATATGACTCTATGTGCTTGAATAAAATCCCTGAAGAAGGGCATTTAGCCAGAAACGTTGAGTTAAGTTAAGAGAGTTTCAACGCATATCTACATTCACCAACTTTTTATGGATTTGTATATTGACATAACCTTTTTAATCCTTGCTATAATTGTTGTTCATTAACATGTAATAAAGTTGTATATTTTTTATACTCTCATGCTTACAGTCACTCTTTAAAGTCCCATTTTTCAGGGGGTTTCTGTTCTGCCTATCTTCTGTAATAAGTGTTTCTAAGAAGGTTCAAGGTCCATCTCTCTTTAATTTACCTTATTAACTTAATTAATCATAATAATGTCATATATTGCTTTATCATCTCCTGTGGTATGGTACAAAGAAAAGATTAAAATAAGGATGAATAAAAAAATGGTTATAAATAATATAAAATGTTTCAAGGACAAGTAGTAACATATATTCAGCAGTAACAAAATGGGAGAGGGTCTTGCCAATGTTAACTTAAGGTCTACTTAGACCTGTATAATCATGCTTCTTGACCAAATGTGGGTTAGGGGCTTTGAGAATGTAATTATTTTTAATGGTTATAATGAAATTCCTGCCTAACACCAACTATTGTTAAAAATGTCCCTTCCCCACTCCTGCTAGCTATCCTGCCTTCACAATGTAAAAAAGATCTGTATTACTTACCTTTTTTAGTCCGCTCTGGTCCGGTTACGTGATTCTGCAGCTCCAGTTCCCCTGTGTCAGGGAGCTCTTGACAAATTTCCCTTTCTAACTTATTTAATAAACTTGTGTAAAGTTAAATTTATACTTTACAGTTTTCCTTTTTGTTATGAATTGCTCATATCTCTTGTTTCAGTTATTTTTGAGTTTAAGTATATACCTGTTTTTGTTTCTTTTCATTTTAAAAACAAATGAAAAGCCTATTTTCTATAACTCGAAGCCTATACAGTTCCAAATGATGTTGCTGTAGAAATCCATGTAATTTGCAAAGATTGTCAGTTACATGCACAGACTGTGACATTAGGAGGCAAGTCATACTGTACTACAGAAAGGAAGGGTGGGTAGGGGATGTATGGTTACATGGTTGATAGACCACAGAGAAAAAAAGCTAGACTACCAAACCTAAAGTGCACTGCATACTAGTCAATTAGAAACTGATGGCCCGCCTACAAAACACGATGTCTAAATTTTCTAAGTATCTGGTATCCCTGGATTTCAGCATTCTTCCCAAGAGAATTCAATCACAGACTACTGGATTTATGAAAATGCACTTTTAACGGTCACACAACTGATAACTGGTGCACTCACCCAGCCGACTTCAGCCCCATCACCCTACCCCTTATGAGCCCTACCCCTTTTCTGTCTTTCTCTCTCCCGTTTCTACTGCCTCTTTTACCTCCTCTAACATCTTAAGATCTTTCCTCTTCACCTACTTCATCTTCCAAATGACAAAAGTCACATGTTTATTAAAAAGTCCATATTTTGGTACCACATTAATGTCAGCTTTATAACTTAAGATTTACTGATTGCCAGTGGTTACAGCTGCCTTTTGTATACTCTACCCTGCTGTGTCTATGCCTACTCTGACTATTTTGTCTTTTTTTGTTATTTTGTTTTATTCCGTATTACCACATTGGAGTTTTACATTTATGTCTGTATTGTTGTTTTACAAAATACATTGTACACTCTGAATGTCTTTTTTTAGATTAATTTCAGAAGTGACATCATGGCACACACATCCTTGCAAAAGAAGCCTGAAAACTATTTTTGTGAGATAAGATTTAATCACCCTCTTAATCAGGGGAGTAGAAAATGTAAAGGCTTATGAGTAAATGTGATAATGCTTTTGTAGTAATACTAGTCTTTAGCAATGAGAAGCTACATGGAATATAATACGTACAGTCCAAGTGTAAAAGAATGTGGGTATCAGAAACGGAAGTTCAGACATACATGCAGGGAATCAGGTTGTTATTTTTAGGAAAATACATGTACAATGAGCTATGTACAGGTACCACAAGATAACTACGTGACAAAGAGTTGCATACATTCCCGCATGGTAGAACGTGTAAAATATAAGTTGTTCAGTGTTGATTATTTGTTCCTTTTTTAATGCCAGCAGAAAAAAGATATGGTTATATCATTATTAAGACATTATACAAATAGATGAAGTAATGACACTGATTAATCTTTGCTAGTATCATTAATGGTTAAATAATTTATATCTAGATGTATCTTTACTGAAGATGGGCCTCCTTATTTTATTGTGCTTTCTGCGCCCCTTCATATTTTACCATTTTACCATTTGCCATAGTTCCTAATTTTTACATCTGTAATCTTCTACAAGAATGAATGAAGCCAACAAAAAAATTAAGAGTGTAAAGAGTCATCTCTGCTTCTGTGTATTTACTCCTGTTTTCTTGTGTGGATATATTTGTTTGCACAATCATTTCCAAATACCTAATAAACTATTGTTTTTCACAGCTATTCTTTACAATGTGGATATTTTTCCTTTTAAAGCAATTTGAACATGAATATTGGGTGTAAACACTGATAAATATACACCCTAGTTTCCCATTATAAGCCAGGAATACTGGGGTTTATTTACTAAAGATGGAGAGTGCAAAATCAGGCTCTCTTCTGCATAGAAACCAAACAGCTTCTAACTTCAGCTTGTTCAATTAAGCTTTGGAAATACAACCTGGAAGCTGATTGGTTTCCATGCAGAAGGGAGCCTGATTTTGCACACTCAGTCTTTAGTAAATAAACCTCATACTGTATAATGTGTTAGACAGAATATAAAATCAAATATTTTACATACAGTGGGGACGGAAAGTACTCAGACCCCCTTACATTTTTCACTCTTTGTTATATTGCAGCCATTTGCTAAAATCATCTAAGTTCATTTTTTTTCCTCATTAATGTACACACAGCACCCCATATTGACAGAAAAACACAGAATTGTTGACATTTTTGCAGATTTATTAAAAAAGAAAAACTGAAATATCACATGGTGCTAAGTATTCAGACCCTTTGCTGTGACACTCATATTTAACTCAGGTGCTGTCCATTTCCTCTGATGATCCTTGAGATGCTTCTACACCATTTAAGTCCAGCTGTGTTTGATTATACTGATTGGACTTGATTAGGAAAGCCACACACCTGTCTATATAAGACCTTACAGCTCACAGTGCATGTCAGAGCAAATGAGAATCATAAGGTCAAAGGAACTGCCTGAAGAGCTCAGAGACAGAATTGTGGCAAGGCACAGATCTGGCCAAGGTTACAAAAAAATTTCTGCTGCACTTAAGGTTCCTAAGAGCACAATGGCCTCCATAATCCTTAAATGGAAGACGTTTGGGACGACCAGAACCCTTCCTAGAGCTGGCAGTCCAGCCAAACTGAGCTTTTGGGGGAAAAGAGCCTTGGTGAGAGAGGTAAAGTAGAACTCAAAGATCACTGTGGCTGAGCTCCAGAGATACAGTTGGGAGATGGGAGAAAGTTGTAGAAAGTCAACCATCACTGCAGCCCTCCACCAGTTGGGGCTTGATGGCAGAGTGGCCCGACTGAAGCCTCTCTTCAGTGCAAGACACATGAAAGCCTGCATGGAGTTTGCTAAAAAACACCTGAAGGACTCCAAGATGGTGAGAAATTAGATTCTCTGGTCTGATGAGACCAAGATAGAACTTTTTGGCCTTAATTCTAAGCGATATGGGTGGAGAAAACCAGGCACTGCTCATCACCTGTCCGATACAGCCTCAACAGAGAAGCATGGTGGTGGCAGCATCGTGCTGTGGGGGTGTTTTTCAGCTGCAGTGACAGGACGACTGGTTGCAATTGAGGGAAAGATGAATGTGGCCAAGTACAGGGATATCCTGGACAAAAACCTCCTCCAGAGTGCTCAGGACGTCAGACTGGGTTGAAGATTTACCTTCCAACAAGAGAATGACCCTAAGCACACAGCTAAAATAATGAAGGAGTGGCTTCACAACAACTCCGTGACTGTTCTTGAATGGCCCAGCCAGACCCCTGACTTAAACCCAACTGAGCATCTCTGGAGAGACCTAAAAATGGCTGTCCATCAACGTTTATCATCCAACTTGACAGAACTGGAGAGGATCTGCAAGGAGGAATGGCAGAGGATCCCCAAATTCAGGTGTGAAAAACTTGTTGCATCTTTCCCAATAAGACTCATGGCTGTATTAGATCAAAAGGGTGCTTCTACTAAATACTGAGCAAAGGGTCTGAATACTTAGGACCATCTGATATTTCAGTTTTTCTTTTTTAATAAATCTGCAGAAATGACAAAAATTCTGTGTTTTTCTGTCAATACGGGGTGCTGTGTGTACATTAATGAGGAAAAAAATGAACTTAAATGATTTTAGCAAATGGCTGCAATATAACAAAGAGTGAGAAATTTAAGGGGGTCTGAAAACTTTCCGTCCCCACTCTATTTAGACTATACCCTCATATACTGTTAGTGTTCCCTGTTTGGAAGCTTTACTCCTTACCCATAGCTCCAAACTGTCTCTCATTTGGAGGGACTGTACCTTTTGGCCCCCAATTCCTCTGTCCCTCTTTCCTTCCAATGTGTCCCTCTTTTATGGTTTGATCTATGGATCTCTATAAAAAAATGCAGCATTCCACTACTAAAAGTGTTATACAACACTAAATCTTTCACCCAGCCTCTATAATATTGAATGTATTTCTTTTAAAAAACAGTATAAAGGAAAAGTATTGGAGAAATTGCATTTGTAGGTTTAACCAATCATTTTTGATTCATTATTTCTTCATAGGCTGCATAAAGGGGGTGTCCTATTCCTATTTTGCATTCTGCTAAAAAAGTTGTCCCTCATCTCAGAAAGTTGGGAGGTATGCTTGTCTGTGACACAGGAAGGGTAAAGAAAGTACATGCAATAATGAGCTGTGGGGGCAATTTTGGGAAAGACTTCGAACAATGCTTGTCTATGGTGTCTCTTCAATTCTGGGGTCAGCCATTTTGGGTAAGCTGATATGTATACTAGATGGATTTGGACTTATAGGGAGGGAGGAAGAGTGACTCATGGGAAGACAGAAAAGAGAGACTCATGTGGAGAGGGAAACAGGGAGAGGAGTGGCTTGGGAGACAGGTCATTGACTGCTGGAGCCAGGTTGAAATTCCCCTTCCCTTCTTGCAGGAAGGTAAAAGAGGAGGGTTTGGGTCGAGTACCACTGGGCCTGGTTGTGACGGTGCTGATTCCCAGAAGAGGAGGGGAACTATTTGCTTCAGTCTGCCTAAAGCTGCCCATAGCTGAGTGGTCACTGCATTGCACTCCCAAGAAGAGATACTCCGCAGGGTGCACAGCATGAGTGACTGTTTGTGAATACTCTGACACGTCACCCTGAGGGACTGAACTGGGACTGAACCAAAACAACATATTGTGAGTCCTAAAAACAGGTGTAATACCCCTATTATTATGATTGAAGCGCGTTATTTCTATTCTTACATTGTAATATAAAAGGAGATAGTTCAACTCACCATAATGTAGAATCAGTGGGAGCCCTGGTTGTGTCACTTTCCACGTCACCTGCCACCAAATGCGGATTGTCACTTGCCACGTCACCTGCTACACGTTGTGGATTGTCACTTGCCACATCACCTGCCACACGTTGTAAATTGTCACTTGCCATGTCACCTGTCACCAGATGAGGATTGTCACTTGCCACGTCACCTGCCACACGCTGCGAACTGTCACGTCACCTGCTACATGTTGCGGATTGTCACTTGCCACATCACCTGCCACATGCTGCGAATTGTCACTTGCCACGTCACCTGCCACCAAATGCGGATTGTCACTTGCCACATCACCTGTCACCAGATGCGAATTGTCACTTGCCACGTCACCTGCCACACATTGTGAATTGTCACTTTCCACGTCACCTGCCACACGTTGTGGATTGTCACTTGCCACGTCACCTGCCACACGTTGTGGATTGTCACTTTCCACGTCACCTGCTACATGTTGTGGATTGTCACTTGCCACATCACCTGCCACATGTTGCAAATTGTCACTTGCCACGTCACCTGTCACCAGATGAGGATTGTCACTTGCCACGTCACCTGCCACACGCACTCATGGCCGAGCCCCCCCCGCACTGTCACCTGCGGAGCCGCCTGCACTGTCTGTCACCCGCATGCCCCGTTGCCCCCCCTGGATCCGCCCCTGATGTATACAAAGAACCTAAATGTGTGATAGAGAGTGCCAACAGCCAAGTGGGTGACCCTCTGGGAACAGAAGAACCAGAATTTAACCAGCTGCTCCTAAGGGGCTAGCACTATATACATATTTATATGAAACAGGGGTCTAGCATATGTAGCACCCTGCTCCTGTTGACCAGGCGCTCGTAAGTAAATTTAGTTTTTGGCTGAGCTGTAACCAGCTCAGATTGAATGTATATAGTTTACTGGATCTGTTCTGGAATTGACTTAGTTGTGCAGTTCCCACTGTTGCCAGTAGGTGTCACTGGTACCACAGGAAAGTGTGTGAATAACAACTTAGTGAAACTATAATGAATATTCTTTTTCCAGAACCAGCCCAGTAGCAGATTCCTGCCGCTGTGCTTTCTGGGAGAGAGTATTTATGGGACAGATGCCATGTGCTTAGTCAGTCCTGACCTTGTAGCCCTCCAGACCTGGAGGCTATGTCACTGCAGCTGTGCAAGTATGTCCAGAAGCCTGTCTGAGGCCTACTACCGCAGAGGTGGTCCTTAGGCTGTCTTGCCTGCTAGGAAGAAGCTGAGCCAAGCTGAGGAAACCCAGGGGAGGACCCTTGCTGGAGAGAGCCAGGATGAAGGTTGGTCTCTCAAAAGGGCCTGGTAACTTACTTGGAGGACGCACCTATCTCTAACCTATCCTTACAGTACCGCCGGGTCGGCTTGAAGGTTCTGGTACTGTGAAGATGCTGCTCTGCAATTCAATCAAGGTAACTAACTGTCTGGCTGCTAAGTTTGTAAGAGACTTATCCAGGCATATACTGGCTGCTAAGTCTGTGAGAGAGGCTTGTCCAGACATCTTGCAGGTTGCTAGATTTGTGGCAGAGATCTACCCAGCCATACAAGATTTATAGAGAGAAAGCTGTGTTTTGTTCTCTATTCTGAAAAGTCTGTAAGTGATCTGCTACAAGAGAAAGAAAAAGGTATATGCAACTCCCCTTCAACCTCTTTACTACTACTTCTTTCAAGTTGTTTTTCATTAAAGCATTGAAGAAAAAGAACTAAGTGACTGGTGCATACATTGATGGGCGCAGGGCCAAATATAGACTCTAAGTCTCTGATATGGTGAACTATGGATAAGGGGTGACGGTAACGAACCAATTTAAATCAGCAGCTCAATTCGGGGGTCAGTGCTACACATATATCACTTGTAGTACAGGGGATGGCCATGGAGCAACAGGAAAACCTTCTTTAAGTTAGGGATCATGCTATGGCAGGGCAAGAATTATTTTCTGAATGCCTTTCTACAAACACCTCATGCAATAGGTTTATTGAAAAGTCTCACAAACTTTTGGGCCACACTTCTGTCTTGATGCCTTACGCTATTTGTTGTCAAGGATCTGCAGGTACTGTCTGTGAGAACCCAAAATGTGGGACTTTTTCACTTTCTGCCTCCACCTCTAAGAGCCCTTGCACACTGGGGCGGAGGGCGGCCGCTAGCGGGGCGGTTTTACCCCTCTGCTAGCGGCCGAGAAGGGGTTAAATACCACCGCAAAGCGCCTCTGCAGAGGCGCATTGCCGGCGGTATAGCCGCGCCGTCCCATTGATTTCAATGGGCAGGAGCGCTAAAGGAGCGATATACACACCGCTCCTTCACCGCTCCGAAGATGCTGCTGGCAGGACTTTTTTTACCGTCCTGCCAGCGCATCGCTCCAGTGTGCAAGCCCTCGGGGCTTTCACACTGGAATACAAGCAGTGGCACTTTCGGGGCGGTTTGCAGGCGCTATTATTAGCGCATTAGCGCCTGCAAACTGCCCCAGTGTGCAAGGGCTCTAAGGGCTACCTGCACACAGCTCTGGGCAGCTGCAGGTGCAAAAACAAAGGCAGAATACACACAGAACAGGAACGAATCCCTAAAAAAAGTATTTGCCTTTAGTTATACTTTAGTCATTCTTGCAATCTCACATTTACCTCTTCCCATGATACATCAAATATGACAACATATGAGAAAAAACTTGCAAATTATTTTGTTTGCGTATTCTTCACTAGGAATAATGTACAATATAGTTAACAATGGAGTGATCACTTGAATGGCTATTAGTTATATTCTGGTGGCAACAGTCAGATTTTGCTTTCTGATATAGGCATTAAACACAAAGATAAGAATCTGCAGAAAATAGTTCCTGGAAGAGATTACTGAATTCCTTCCACTGGAGGAAAATTTGCAATTGACCTAGCTAGGCACCAAAACGTTTGGCCAAAATGTTTGCTTTTTTGATTTGTGTTTATTTAAAATGTGCCCATGTTTCAAAGAACTTGTATACCATTACAATTTTTAGAAGCTGTTAAACAGGATTACATGCATTACTTTCACCTCCATGACCAATTCTCTAGAATCAATCATATTTTTGTATCCTAAACCCTAATTTCAGCCTGACCTATGATATATTACTATTCCCTTAATCGGACCATGAAGCAGTTTTAACATCTTTCACTTCTCTTATCAGTAAATCTCAAGGTTGGTCCCTTAAAGATTCCTTGTTAGGTGATCAAGTACAGTCCTCCTTAACTGAATATTTAACTTGGAATGCTGTTTCATTTGACGCTATGGCTTCCTTGTGCAATGTTTTTCGTGGATAATTGATTCACTTTGCACTCCAAAGAAAAAAAAGAGGCTAAATGCATTAACCACTAGACATTCGCGCTATGGCCGAATGACGGCCACAGCGCGGACCTGCATTCCCGGGAGGCCGTCATATGATGGCCTCCCCTGTGCACGCTCCCTGCGCGCGCCCTGCAGGGCACGCGCCGGGCACACTGTGATCACCGAGTCTATGAGACTCGGCTGATCACTGATCCGTGTAAGGGGCCAGTCCCGGCCCCTTACCATGTGATCAGCTGTCAGCCAATGACAGCTGATCACATGATGTAAACAAAACATCGGTAATCGTTTTTTTTTTACTTGTGCTGACAGCGCGAGTAGAAAAAAAAGCCGATCACAGGCTCACATGTCAGGGACATCGGTCCCGAAGTGGAAGAGGCACATCTGCCTCATCAGTGCCCACTAAAAGTGCCACCTAACAGTGCCCACAGTGCCACCTAACAGTGCCCACAAGTGCCACCTATCAATGCAAACAAATGCCACCTATCAATGCCCACCTGTAGTGCCAATCAGTGCCACCTGCCAGTACTGCCCATCACTGCCACCCATCAGTGCCCATCACTGCCACCCATCAGTGCCCATCACTGCTGCCTATCGGTGCCCATCACTGCCGCCTCATCAGCGTACATCAATGAAGGAGAAAAATTACCTGTTTAAATTTTTTATAACAAAATATAAAAAAATAAAAAAATTTTCATTTTTTAATTCAGTTTTTTAAATTTTTTTAACAAAAAGTAAAAACCGCAGAGGTGATCAAATACCACCAAAAGAAAGCTCTATTTGTGGTGAAAAAATGATAAAAATTTCATTTGGGTACAGTGTTGTATGACTGCGCAATTGTCATTCAAAGTGCGTCAGCGCTGAAAGCTGAAAATTGGTCTGGATAGGAGAGGGGTTTAAGTGCCCTGTAAGCAAGTGGTTAAAGGATTAAGAGCTGCCTATGGTTCCCTTTTAAACTAAACTCTTACCTACAATTAAAGCACAAACTTTACGTGGCTCAGACTTAGCTTAATGTATGCTTCACAGACCTGCCTGCAAAAAATCTGTTGGTCTAAAAATAAATCCTTCATCCATGGGAATAAATAAGGCTCTCTATTAGTAAACAATCTTTATAGACTGGATCTCATTATTATGCCACTCCATCTTAACATTGTGTACTTGGACCTCACCAGAAATACTTACATAATTTCATAAACAGATGTGATGTCTTATGCCACGTACACACGGTCGGACTTTTCAGCTACAAAAGTCCGACAGCCTGTCCAACAGACTTCCGGAAGACTTTCGGCAGACTTGCGGCGGACTTGTGGCAGACTTTCTAACGAACGGACTTGCCTACACACGACCACACAAAAGTCCGACGGATTCGTACGTGATGACGTACACCAGACTAAAATAAGGAAGTTGATAGCCAGTAGCCAATAGCTGCCCTAGCGTGGGTTTTTGTCCGTTGGACTAGCACACAGACGAGCGGATTTCGGGGTCCGTCGTAGTTACGACGTAAAGATTTGAAGCATGTTTCAAATCTAAAGTACGTCGGATTTGAGGCTAAAAAAGTATGTTGAAAGTCCGGAGAAGCCCACACACGATCGGATTACCAGCCAGCTTTAGTCCGTCAGCGTCCGTTGGACTTTTGTAGACGAAAAGTCCGACCGTGTGTACGCGGCATTAGTTCTGCTTCATCCCATCCCCCCCCCCCCCCCCGATGCAATTCAGGTTGTGTAATTTTTTTCTGGCCTTTCCCTCCTGAACACTCTGAATGAGTTACGCACCAAGCTAGAACCTCGTATATCATCGACAAAGAGTCAGCCTGGAGACATCAAAAATTTACCCTATTGCCAATTATTCTCTTTTAGAGATCCTGCTGTTCCACTGCAAACATATAGATAACCCAAATCTTAAGCAATCTCTAAAAATATGGGATGTGGTTAAATACTCAGGCAAACTAACATCTCCACGTCACCCATAAGCCGCTATAGTACATAATCCAAACATTTCCCCAGGATGTGATAAAATTAGAAGATTCCAATGCTGGATCAGGTGTGGCAGGGTATACAACTATGACTTTCTCCCTAGATAAGATCTTAACCTTTGACACCCCACAAAGAAACCATAAATTACTACCTTCTGTTATCTAAAAATTATAAGTTTTGTCCCCCCTTTAACCCAGAACACCTCACCCCCTCAAAGGTTCACTACTTTTAAACCTTACTACTTACATAACCCCAAGGTCAGAGGCAAATGAAAACACCTTTAATCTTTGTAGAATACTGTGAGAAATGCCTAAATAGCCCTATTAGAACCATTGGAATAAATTCAAATCCGGGACACCATGGCTCACTGACCGCTGTTGAGGCCAACTATAAGCTACTGATGCACTGGTACACTGGTTTTTACAGAGGCTGGACAATTTTATTTGTCTACCTCCCCCTAATGCCACATTTGGCACCTTTTGGGGGGAGGGGCATGGCGAACTGGGCTGGAAGTGTGCCCCCTCCCTCCTTCCCCCGCAGCCGGCTCATTTACAATGCGCACTACACAGTAGGAAACTGGCTGTGAAGTCAAGATGACAATGCCAGCACCTGATAGCTGATTGAAAAATTGGCTCGGGTGAGGATACTGCTGAATTCCTGGACAGGTAAGTGCCCTTATTTTAAAAGTCATCAGCCCTGCCTCTCTAGAATTCTGAAGAAGGTGTAGAATGTTTTACATTTGTATCACAAATGTACTCCATACATTTTTTTACAGCTCTGTTAGAGTGAAAAAATGAAACAAAGCTGAGGGAATAGTTAATTACCTGGGTGTTTTAGACTACACCACCTTTCAAGAGAAAGTACAAAACAGGGTTTATAAGACCGGAACTTAGCAAGTGGCATGTGATTCTAAAATTCTTTTTACAAGTGTAAACTTTTTCTAGACGTTATCATGACTTCTTTATCCTGTGTCAGTCAGGTCTTTATCAAAAGCTCTAATGAGGCGAGATGCCATATGGCTGGTTTGTGGTAACTGCATTTCTTGTTTAGTTTGCATTAATAAATGTTGCTTTATAAAACTTGAAATACAGCCACAATTTTCTTGCTCTCTAGATAGTTTGTAACTGTTAGCTGTTGTATATGATCTTTTTTGCACTTTCTTTCCACTTGGCATTCAAACCCTCTTTTCCACTGCCAATGATAAACAGAGATTGTTGACAGCTAAACTCCCTTTTTATTTTCTTTGTTTTTCTCTCTGACATTTTTTGACAGATCTTCTAATTGCTTCTTGAATGCATCTTGATAGCAATCCCTGTGTAATATTTAGACATGAGTGAGTAATGGAACATCCGTTGATTCAATTAATTAGTGCATTAGTACTTTTACTACTGCAGAGTGGCAGCACGCTCCTTTGTAGAAGAATTGTGGGCTCTTGCCTATCTTTGGATGACCTCACTTGATGGATTCAATGGGGGTCTCACTTTTAAAGCCTAATGCCGCGTACACACGAGCGGACTTTCTATCCTACTTGGTCCGGCACACTTTCCGACGGACTTTGTCCGCCAGGTGCGCCGGACTTTAAAACGGACGGACTTGCCCACACACGCCGGGACTTTCCGGCGGGCTAAGTCCGCCCGTCTTTCCGACGGACTTTCGCCGGAGTTCCGGCGGACTTTCAGAATGAACGGACTTGCCCACACACGGACAAGTCCGTTCATTTTGAACGTGACTCAGGTGCGACGGGACTAGAAAAGGATGTCAATCTTGCCGCTTTTATCGGTCTGGTATGGATTATAAAGGGGAACCCCTACGCCGAAAAAAACGGCGTGGGGCCCCCCCTAAAATCCATACCAGACCCCGATCCGAGCACGCAGCCTGGCCGGTCAGGAAAGGGGGTGGGGACGAGCGAGCGCCCCCCCCCCCTCCTGAACCGTACCAGGCCGCATGCCCTCAACATGGGGGGTGGGTGCTTTGGGGGAGGGGGGCGCCCTGCGCCCCCCCCCCCCAAAGCACCTTGTCCCCATGTTGATGAGGACAAGGGCCTCTTCCCGACAACCCTGGCCGTTGGTTGTCGGGGTCTGCGGGCGGGGGCTTATCGGAATCTGGGAGCCCCCTTTAATAAGGGGGCCCCCAGATCCCGGCCCCCCACCCTATGTAAATGAGTATGGGGTACATGGTACCCCTACCCATTTACCTAGGAAAAAAGTGTAAGTAATAAAACACACTACACAGGTTTTTAAAATATTTTATTAAACAGCTCCGGGGGGGATCTTCCTCCGGCTTCGGGGGTCTTCTTCCGGCTTCGGGGGTCCCTCCGCTTCATCTTCTCCCGGCGTCCGGTTGGTTCTTCTCCGCTCTCCGGCCTCTTCTCCCGGTGTCGCAGGTCTTCGGCCGGCCCCTCCGCTG
This sequence comes from Lithobates clamitans, assembly GCA_037952925.1. Classification (NCBI taxonomy): domain Eukaryota; kingdom Metazoa; phylum Chordata; class Amphibia; order Anura; family Ranidae; genus Lithobates; species Lithobates clamitans. Next base: position 15,282,041 of record JBBGZY010000239.1, on the reverse strand, counting down.
TCTTCATGTAGCTCTATTGCAAGCGGAGGTCCGGACTTCTTGGCTTCTTGGCTTCTTGGCTTCTCTTCTCTTCTCTTCCCCCAGATGTTGACACGACGCTCTCTCCGGCTGGACTGGTCTCTGAGGGCTGCGTTGTGACTTATATAGGCGGAGACCCCGCCCCCATATGATGTCACAGTCCCTGGGCGCCCCCCTCCCCCAAAGCACCCACCCCCCATGTTGAGGGCATGCGGCCTGGTACGGTTCAGGAGGGGGGGGGCGCTCGCTCGTCCCCACCCCCTTTCCTGACCGGCCAGGCTGCGTGCTCGGATCGGGGTCTGGTATGGATTTTTCGGCGTAGGGGTTCCCCTTTATAATCCATACCAGACCTAAGGGCCTGGTATGCCCCGCGCTCGCCGCAATAGGAAGATTTGTTTTTCCTATTGCAGCGAGCGCGAGATGCAATACCCTGCCCTCGTGTCGTATTCGGTCTGTCGGACCAGCCTACACACGAGCGGGCTTTCCGTCGGACCAGCACACACACGGGCGGACTTTCCGCCCGAAACTGAGTCCGACGGAAAGATTTGAAACTTTCTTTAAATCTAGGTCCGGCGGGCTTTTGGGAAGAAGTCCGCCGGAAAAGTCCGCCGCCGCCCACACACGGGCGGATTGTCCGGCACACTCTGGTCCGCCGGACCAAGTATGCCGGAAAGTCCGACCGTGTGTACGCGGCATAAGTGTAATCTGCTTATATTTTACCTTTACTGGTCCCCCCCCCCCTCCATAAGTTGCTAATGACATTTTTAAGTAAAATATTTCAGCTTCCTAAAATTTTATAGCACTTTGCCTCAGTACATCTTGATGGGTAGATGTCAGTCTAGAAGAATGGGTGTTATTAGGCAGACTGCATTTGCTTGCAGGCTGCCCACGTGTGATGCCTCCATGAATAGAATAATTGAAATCCAATGAATGACAAGAATGGGCCAGAGACAGCATAGCTTATAAGAAACTTATTATTATGGAAACCAGCAGAACATCACTTACGGATCCTTAGAGCGACTGTCGATTGGATTCAACATATTTATGTTGTCTTGAGCAGCGCAACACTTTTTCAATATTTCTTATTCTGGTGTGTGAAAACATTTTGTGTTGGTTACAGCTCTCCGTTCTGGTTTTATTTATTAAAACGGAGGTCCGCCCACTGCTGCAAAAATTAAAAGCCAGCAGCTGCACATACTGCAGCTGCTGACTTTTCAATAATCGGACACTTACCTGTCCTGAAGTCCAGCGATGTCGGCACCGCAGCTGATGTTTCCATCAGTGGTCGGGTGCATGCCGCCTCCATTGCGAGTAAGGGAACCCAGCAGTGAAGCCTTACGGCTTCACGCCTGGAACCCTACTGCACATGCACGAGGCTCCGTTCCTCTCTTCTACTGGTCCAGTGGCCGGGGAAGGAGGAGGGAGGAGGAGGGAGCCCGGGCAGTGACGGCAATACCCGCGGCTGAGACTCCCAGGAGTGGGAACAGGATACCTGTGAAAGACAGGTATCCTGCTCCCCCTCCCCCTTGAAAGGTGCCAATTGTGGCACCAGAGGGGGGGGAGTACAACGAGCGGAAGTTCCACTTTTGGGTGGAACTCCACTTTAAGTTAGTTTTTTGGTGGTGCACAAAGTACTTTTTATGTATTATTCTTCAGGCTGTAAAGCACCCTCTTGAATGTGAAGGGTAACTAGATAAAAAGAATCCACATGGCAGGTACTAAGATGAGCTTTTTGCATGCTTTCAGGAGGCTAGGCCAGAGATCCTGGTCGGAGCAGGACCCCCACCCCCCCCCCAAAAAAAAAAAAAGAGTTCTTTGATGTTGCAGGTAGCCTCGCTGATGCCTCAGCCCTCAGGACTGTTCTAGGCCCCAGCCTATTTATGCCCCTCTTAGCCCCTGCTGATCACTCACTCTCCTGACCAGGGATTGGCTGAAAAGGCATGAATATGCAGGCCAGGGTCAAAGATCTCTCACCCACTATATCCCAGAGTTCTGTGGAATGCAGAGGAAAGTAACTAAGCTGGCACCAGCATAACCTAGAACAGACACTAATGGCCTGTGCACACGATCCGAATATCAAACGACAGATCGTACGACTTTTTTCGCTTAATAGTTGCAACTAGAAATTGAATAGGTTGCTAAAGTTACAAAAATTCTCGTACGACAGAAAAAAAAAAATCAGAAGTGACATCATGTGTTGTAATGTATTTGTATTGTATTTTCGGACGACAACTGTATTGACTAAACAAAAATCGTACGATCTGGTAACATACGAGGAAAATTTTTGTCCGGTTGAATAATATCGGATTAATTGTTGTTATAGACTCTCGAAAGCTCTGTTCTAACGATCCGATTATCGTACGATCGCATCAAAATCTGTATTTTTCGGCCGATTTTCAGATCATGTGTACGGGCCATAAGAAGTGATTACTGTTCTCCTTGATTACAGGGAGGCCAAAAACTAAATTTACCTAACACTAGTAGCCTACTGAGGGGCACTACATGTAGTATATCAAAATTCACCCATCCCGTGCCACCCTACATTGCAATGGTGAAATGCTTGTTTTATCTAGGTGGTGAAGGCTTTATTTATTACCACTCCAGCCATCTTTGACGCTTCCCTTCTCTGTCGAAGCTTTAGTTTATGGGCAAAGCCTCTGTGCTACCATGTACAATACGAAGACATTAACCCTGTATTGTACATTGAGGAGGCTGTAGTGCGACTGCGTCTGGTCTCAGCTTACAGGAGCAGGGTAACTGATCTCAGCAAGGAAGGTACCCCACTGGAGTGGGAAAAAGGTAAATATTTCTCCTTTTCCTCTACCCCTAGACATAAACATTTAACTCTTGCAATGCAGGGTATTTTTTTTTTTTTCAGATTTCTGGAGTTGGTCTTTAAATGAGCAAACCAGTCCACATGAAGTACAGATTAGTCTGAACTGGCTTCTGGAAGTTATAACTCAAAACTCCAACTTCTTTGTTGGGGTAAAAAGTTAGTTTCTGTTTTTGAAGCATGTCAAGCAATAAAAATTATCTTATTTAAAAACTCAAACTGATTTGCTTATCTTTAGTTATATTGTCTTGAGAAAGGAAGCTGTTACTTCAGCTTACAAACAAAGTTGGCACCACAGGGGGATTCCTGAATTTTACATTTATATTGTTTTTTCTTGTTCTTTTGTAGGAGACCTAGGATATGGAACTTGGCAATGGTTGATGACTCTTCTGAGGAATTCAGTTATGGCAGAGATGCTGACCTCTTGCCCAGCGTAAGGTGATAAGTGTCATTGAATGTTGTTTTGATATTTTAAATTTTGCAAACTGTCTCAAGCCCCTCATTTCTTCAAAATGTTCTCTCGGGCACAGGGAAGCACATGAGTTATAACAGGTGATACACAAAGCCCACCATATGTTTTTTTATTGCCGGAAAGTGTACTCCCAATTTTTTTGCAGAAATAGTTGCAACTATGCTTTTCTTCTGCTCACAAAGAAACATAGGGAAGAAATTCAATAATTTAAACTAGTCTGGACAACTATAGTTGGCAGACATTAAAATATTTCTGCCCGTATTATTTCAGTTAAGGATGCCCAAATTTCAAGCTGTTAAAGTGATGCAGTCAGTAAAAAATGTTTACAGTTTGTCATCTTTGTTAGCAAAAATAACAGTTACAATGATATACCAATCTTTGCTCAGTCTCCATATAACAGAATTTGTAATCAGATTTCTTACTGTAAAAAAAAAAAAGATTGAAGAACATTGGAAATTTATCATTGTATAAACCTTACAATGCATATTTACTTAAAAAAAGCAACGCATTTCCGGGCCTTGGAGAGGACAAGGAACAGGACAATAGAAAAATGGCTGAGCAGAAACAATAGTGTAGATTTCCAAGACAAAAGCATTCTTGCGATGGCAAAATATGGGGCAATTTCAACTGCTTGCCAGCAGCTTTAAAGTACAAAAATGAATCAAAAGATCTAGACAATCTGTCGCTTTCTAGCCCCTAAAGAAACTTGTATGTAGTAGGAGGTACTTTTATGTAGCCTTGATCTTCTTTAAACATTTTGGCAAAGAAAACTGGATGAAAATAGTTAAAATTGTTGAATATAGCAGGCATTGATCCTGAACTTTGCTCATACATAAATAAAGTTATAGAACACTATGTGGTTGATTTACTAAAACTGGCAGAGTACATAATCTGATGCAGCTGTGCATGCTAGCCAATCAGCTTCTAACTTCAGTTTGTTCAATTAAAGCATTGCAAATGAACATTTCTTTACTTACCTGCTCTGTGCAATGGAATTCTCCTTTTCTCGGGTGCTCCTGGCCCCTCCTCTCTGTCCAGTGCCCCTACAAGAAGCCATTTTCCATGGGGGCACTTGTGGTGGCTTGCTCCCGAGCCCGTTGCTGCATCCATTGACACAGACAGTGGGACTCAGCTCACCCCCGCTCCCTTATCACTGGAGTTGATTGACAGGAGCAGGAGCCAATGGCTCCCGCTGCTATCAACCTGCCCAACGAGAAGGGAGACAGCAGCAATAGACACTGCTCTTGTGCATGTCACTGGATTAGATAAGGCTCAGGTAAGATTTTCAGGTTTGGGGGATCCTGGAGCAGAGAAGGTTTTTTTACCTTAATACATAGAATGCATCAACCACTTCTAGACCGCCCGCTGTCATTTTACGTTGCTACTTTGAAGAGGGTTAACGTTGTTATGGCAGCGGCTAGCTCTCCTCTGTAAGTCTAAACATGCAACCTGTAGAATTTTTTAAACGTCGCCTATGGAGATTTTTAAGGGTAAAAGTTTGTCGCCATACCACAAGCGGGTGCAATTTTGAAGCGTGACATGTTGGGTATCAATTTACTCGGAGTAACGTTATCTTTCACAATATAAACAAAATTGGGCTAACTTTACTGTTGTCTTATTTTTTAACTCAAAAAAGTGTATTTTTTTTCAAAAAAAGTGCGCTTGTAAGACCGCTGTGCAAATATGGTGTGACAGAAAGTATTGCAACGACCACCATTTTATTCTCTAGGGTGTTAGAAAAAAAATATATATAATGTTTGGGGGTTCTAAGTAATTTTCTAGCAAAAAAATATGTTTTTAACTTGTAAACACCAAATCTCAGAAAGAGGCTTGGTCCTTAAGTGGTTAAGGTGAAAAGCCTTAAGGCTTTAGAACCATTTTTAAGTGTAACTCTACTTTTGATGAGAAAAAAGATATTCCCCTCTTGGGGATCTGTGTACACTGCAAGGATTTTAGCAAACATTGTTGCATATTCTTACCTTTTGTTATTCTGAAGAAATCACTGTTTGTTCCTATAGTTCAATAGCTCATATACAGCCAACATTAACCAATGGTGGGTGTCAGCCCCGATTCGTGTACAACATGGTTCACAAAGGAAAGGGGAAATGGTGAGGAGCACCAGGGCTTTGTGACACGCAAATATTTTTTAAATAGACATACACAGTAATGAAAATATAAAACAAACATTTATTGAAAAAACTAAAATGTCACCTCTATCAGTGCAGAGGGCATCGCTGAATATTAAAAATACAAATAGCAATAAACATGTACAAGGTAATACAATACAGTGAATCCAAATAGATATCTATTATGCGTTATGCCAAGCCTCCCCAACGAGTTTCAACCAGTGTGGTCTCCTTCAGGGTTTGCCCTTGGATAGCACAATGAAGGATTCTCTAAAGTAAACACATACAATTAGTATGCTACATAGCCAAATGCACATGTACAACCATCTGGAGGAAACAGCATATACCATAACAAGAATGCATGTAGACTTACATAGCTGATAAAATGTACACACTGCAAATGGATTGGTGATGCTGGAGATCATCAAGAGTGGAGGTGGAGCAAAGGAAGATCGCAAGATGGAAAAGAAGCGCAAGATGAAAGAAAAACACTAGCAGCCCATGTTTCACAGACACAAGGGATAACAGCCAAAAAGTAAAAGCAGTATACCTACAAACAGATGTATAAATAATATAAAATATAAAATGTATGTAAGGAATGTATATATAAATATAAAAAAAAGTCATGTTTGCATGCAACACAAAATGGTCATACCTTCATGGAAATATGGGATGGTAATAACGTGACTCAGCAAACGGTAGTAGAGGATCACAAAAAATTATTTTCAAGATGTAAAAAACATCTGTGGGCCAAAGTCCAATGTCAAAAAGACAAATCTACATATATATATATATATATATATATATATATATATATATATATATATATATATATATATATATAATTACATAGTTGCATAATTAGTCAGGTTGAAAAAAGACACAGGTCCATCCATTCACTTTTGGATTGGAGTAACAGATTGTTTTATGGGGACTTTACACACATACATATGTTTGTGTTTATTATGTGATTTGATTTATTTAAATTACCTCATGTGGACTTTCTATGCATGTTATTTCATTTAATAAATTCACCTTCTCTTTGTCCCCAGTCACCCACTCTAGATTATTTTTTAAAGGGCCTACGTGTTCAGACCTGACCTTATTACTATTAATATATTTGAAGAATTTTTTGGGGTTTGTCCTACTATCTTTTGCAATCTTTCATTCGTTTTCAGTTTTTGTGTCCTTAATTTCCTTTTTACATATACTGTTATATTCTTTGTAATATTTAAACGACACTAGTGTTCCTTCATTTTTATATTTTTTAAAAGCTCTTTTCTTATAGTTTATAATGTATATAATTATGTTGGAAAAGGGGATGGGAGTGAGAAGTTGAATCAGTTTGTCTGCATGTTGAAAAGTAAAACTTACCCGTGTGGTAAAAAGTAAATTAGTCAGTAAATCCAGGAGACTGTCCCCACTTGCAGCAACACACCAACAGCCAGCATCAACTCTGAGGGAGACAAAGGCCGTGGGTGTAAAAAGGTTGTGGGGACTAGTCGCATGATAATATTTGACCAATGCAAATACAGCCATTGACACCAAGGGGTTAGAATCCACAGCTGTGTGGAGTCATGACTGATAGGAGAGATAAGTTCTCTTTAATCCTCCGCCGTCTAAGTCCCAGGATTGTTCCACAGGATATGATGTCTAAGCTCAGACCAGAAGTAACATTGTAGCCAGAACCGGAAGTACCCATTCCACCATTTTGTAAACTGGAGGATAAAGGGACACGCTAAACCAGGGAAAATTCCCTGTGGGGTGCACTAGAGGATGTAAAAATCTCTCTGTGTCATCCCAGACTGTGCCCCCCGGCTAGGAGTGCCCCGTGTTCCAGGTGTCAGAGAAGCAAGGGCTGATGGAAAAAAAAGGAAAAACAAAAAGAAAAACAAAAGGTAAAAGAAAATATAAATTTTTTCCCTTTATCCGCCAGTTTCCAAAATAGAATGGGTACTTCCGTTTCCGGCTACGATGTTACTTCCGGTCTGAGCTTATACATAATATCCTGCGGAACGATCCTTAGACTTAGATGGCGAGGGATTAAGGAGAGGTTGTCTCTCCTATAAGTCATGACTCCACACAGCTGTGGATTTTAACCCCTTGGTGCCAATGGCTGTATTTGCATTGGCCAAATGTTGTCATGTGACTAGTCCCCACTGCCTTTATACACCCACCACCTCTTTCTCCCTCAGAGTTGATGCTGGCTGTTGGTGTGTTGCTCCATGCAGGGACTGTCTCCTGGATTCACTGACTCATTTAACTATTACCACACGGGTAAGTTTTGTTTTTCAACATGCAGACAAACTGGTTCAACGTCTCACTCCCATCCCCTTTTCCAACATAATTATATACATAATATATAATATACATTTTGTTTTTTAAAGATTTGTCTTTTTGACATTGGATTTTGGCCCACAGATGTCTTTTACATCTTCAAAATAATTTTTTGCGATCCTCTACTACTGTTTGCTGAGTCATGTTATTACCATCCCACGTTTCCATGAAGGTATGACCATTTTTTGTCACATGCTGGCATGACTTTTACTTACATTTATATATACATTCCTTACATACTTTTTATAGATCTGTTGGTAGGTATACTGCTTTTACTTTTTGGCTGTTATCCCTTGTGCCTGGGAAACATGGGCTGCTAGTATTTTTCTTCCATCTTTCGCTTCTCTTCCATCTTGAGATCTTCCTATGCTCCACCTCCACTCTGGATGATCTCTGGCATCACCAATCAACTTGCAGTGTGTACATTTTATCAGCTATGTAAGTCTACATGCATTCTTGTTATGGTGTATGCTGTTTCCTCTAGATGGTTGTACATGTACATTTGGCTATGTAGCATACTTATTCTTTAAAGAATCCTCCATTGTGCTATCCAAGGGCAAACCCTGAAGAAGACCACACTAGTTAAAACGTGTCGGGGTCGCTTGGTAAAATAATAGAGTATCTATTTGGATTCACTGGCCAGTGCAAATACAGCCATTGGTATTACCTTGTACACATTTATTGCTATTTGTATTTTTAATGTTCAGTAATGTCCTCTACTCTGATAGAGGTGACATTTTAGCTTTTTCAATAAATGTTTGTTTTATATTTTCATTACTGTGTATGATTAATTAAAAAAAATTTGGGTGTCACAAAGCCCCAGTGCTCCTCACCATTTCCCCTTTTCCTTTGTGGATCATGTTGTACACTGTTTGTTCTCCTGTGCACCTGTGCTGTGAGTCTAATGGAAGTGGTTTCATAACTATCAATCAGCTGCTGCAGCTGTAGAGCAGCTGTAGAGCTCTAACGAGGAAAATTGCAGGGTCTGCAACAGGGTCTGCATCCCTTCAGATGTTATTTTCTACTGGGAGTATGTCAGCAAAAATGACATTATTGTTGTAGGGGATGCCAAAAATCTGACTTGTATCTTAGTGTAGACTAGGTATGGTCTTGATGTTCGAATCGAATGTAAGTTTGCAGTGCATTGATGGCTGCTGATTGGCCAAAGCATGCACCTGATAAGGTGCATGCTTTGGCCAATCACAGCGCAATCTGCTGTGAGAGTCATGTTTGGCCAAAAGCAGGGTCCTTTGGCCAATCATGGCTGAGAAGGCTAAGTCCATGCCCCACACTATATATATCTGCTTACACGTTGGCCGTATGTAGTTTGATCATGTGGAGATCGAGAGAACTTGAGCAGGAAGTTTAGTATATATATATATATATATATATATATATATATATATATATATATATATATATATACAGTGCAGTCAGAGTAGAATATATATACAGGGCAGGCAGTGTATTAAAATATATATATATATATATACACAGTGCAGGGTATATAGTGCAGTGCAGAGTATATAATACAGTGTATTGAAATGGTTAAGGGGAATAAAGAAAAAAACAACATGGGGTCCCCCCCAAAATCCATACCAGGCCTTTTGGGTCTGGTATAGGTTTTAAGGGGAACTCCACGCCAAAATGTAACAAAAAACAGTTGGGGCCCATCAAAATCCATACCAGGTGCTTTGGGTCTGGCATAGATTTTAAGGGAACTCCACGCCAAAATTTAAAAAAAAATTGGCGTGGCCCCCGAAAACCCATACCAGACCGTTATCCGAGCAAGCAGCCTGGCAGGCCAGGAAAGGGGGAGCAAACGAGCGCCCCCCCTCATGAATCATACCAGGCTGCTTGCCCTCAACATGGGGAGGGTGCTTTGGAGGGACCCCAAAGCACCCTCCCCATGTTGAGGGCAAGCAGCCTGGTATGATCCTCTTCCCGACAACCCTGGCCATTGGTTGTCCGGGTCTGCGGGCGGAACACTTTTTTTGGTGAATGGGTAGGGGTACAATGTACCCGATACCCATTCACATAGAGGGTGGTATCTGGGGGTCCCCTTGTTAAAGAGGGCTTCCAGATTCCAATAAGCCCCCCACCCGCAGACCCCAACAACCAATGGCCAGGGTTGTCGGGAAGAGGCTCTTGTCCCCATCAACATGGGGACAAGGTGCTTTGGGGGGCACCTCAAAACACCCTTTCTATGTTGAGGGCATGTGGCCTGGTAAGGTTCAGGAGGGGGGCGCTCGCTTGTCCCCCCCTATCCTGACCTCCAGGATGCATGCTCGGATAAGAGTCTGGTATGGATTTTGGGGGGACCTCCACGCCAATTTTGTATGGACTCGGGGGGGGGGCACAACGTTTTTTTCCTTGATTTTTTTATCTATATTACTGGGAGCCAGCAATACATTACAGCTGCGAGCATGTCTAAATGACATTTTTTCCTTTAGAAATATAATTTTGCTGCAGCATTGTTCTACACATCACACAGATGCACCATTTTACAGGCTGACTAAGGGGACCCCCAGGCATGTTATTTAAAGGAATATTTCATTTTTATTGTTTCACTTTAAGCATTATTAAAATCACTGCTCCTGAAAAAACGTTTGTTTTAAAAAGGTTTTTTTTGCATTGATACATGTCCCATAGGGCAGTACACAAATCCCCATACACTTTTTATGGCAATAACTTGCATATAAACCTTTATAATGAGCACTTTTGATTTTTCATGTTCGTGTCCCATAGACTTTAATAGGATTTGCATGTTCGCTCAAACTTTTGGCCTATTCGCATGTTCTGGTGTGAACCAAACCGGGGGGTGTTTGGCCCAACCCTGGTGTAGACTTCTGTGAAAATCAGTGAGCCAATCACACAACCCGAAAAAAAATTTTTTTGGGAGGGGCATTCTGAACACATTCTGTGTACAGAACAGGTAGCCATATTACACTGCATTAACATAAAATTACTGTGGCTGCAAATTGAAAAGGAAAGGTAATTTTTAATAACATTCAATTACAATATGACTTGTGTCACAATTGTATATGCTATAATATTTATTTTTTATATGCTATCCCATGAAAGTGGAGATACCCTTTAAGGTTTGACAATAAAACTTGGAAGCTGATTGGTTTCTATGCAGAGTTGCACCAGGTTTTGAACACTCCAGTTTTAGTAAATACCCCCCCTATACCCACAGGTGATTTTTTTTTTTTTTTAAATCAGCCTGGGAAATCGTTGATTAGAATTTATATCGCACTCTATTGTACTATATATGCACAGTATCTCAAAAAAGTGAGTACACCCCACACATATTTGTAAATATTTTATTATATCTTTTCATGTGACACTAAACACTGAAGAAATTACACTTTGCTACATTGTAAATTAGTGAGTATACAGCTTGTATAACAGTGTTAATTTGCTGTCCCCTCAAAATAACTCAACACACAGCCATTAATGTATAACCGCTGGCAGCAAAAGTGAGTACACCTCTAAGTGAAAATATCCAAGTTGGGCCCAAAGTGGCAATATTTTGTGTGGCCACCATTATTTTCCATCACTGCCTTAACCCTCTTGGGCATGGAGTTCACCAGAGCTTCACAGGTTGCAACTGGTGTCCTCTTCCACTCCTCCATGACAACATCACGAAGCTGGTGGATGTTAGAGACCTTGTGCTCCTCCACCTTCCGTTTGAGGATGCCCCACAGATGCTCAATAGGGTTTAGGTCTGGTTACATGCTTTGCCAGTCCATCACCTTTACCCTCAGCTTCTTTAGCAAGGCAGTGGTAGTCTTGGAGGCGTGTCATTATCATGTTTGAATACTGCCCTGCGGCCCAGTCCCCAAAGGGAGGGGATCATGCTCTGCTTCAGTATGTCACAGTACATGTTGGCATCCATGGTTCCCTCAAAGAACTGCAGTTCCCCATTGCCGGCAGCACTCATGCAACCCCAGACCATGACACTCCCACCACCATGCTTGACTGTAGGCAAGACACTTGTCTTTGTACTCCTCACCTGGTTGCCGCCACACATGCTTGACACCATCTGAACCAAATAAGTTTATCTTGGTCTCATTAGACCACAGGACATGGTTCCAGTAATCCACATCCTTAGTCTGCTTGTCTTTAGCAAACTGTTTGCGGGATTTCTTGTGCATCATCTTTAGAAAAGGCTTCCTTTTGGGACGACAGCCATGCAGACCAATTTGATGCAGTGTGCGACGCATGGTCTGAGCACTGACAGACTGTCCCCCCTCCCCTTCAACCTCTGCAGCAATGCTGGCAGCACTCATACTTCATTTTCCCGAAGACAACCTCTGGATATGATGCTGAGCACATGCACTCAACTTCTTTTGTTGACCATGGTGAGGCCTATTCTGAGTGGAACCTGTCCTGGTTAACAGCTGTATGATCTTGGCCACCGTGCTGCAGCTCAGTTTCAGGGTCTTGACAATCTTCTTATAGCCTAGGCCATTTCTATGTAGAGCAACAATTCTTTTTTTCAGATCTTCAGAGAGTTCTTTGCCATGAGCTACCATGTTGAACTTCCAGTGACCAGTATGAGAGAGTGAGAGCGATAATACGAAATTTAACACACCTGCTCCCCATTCACACCTGAGACCTTGTAACACTAAGGAGTCAAATGACACTGGGGAGGGAAAATGGCTAATTGGGCCCAATTTGGGCATTTTCACTTAGCGGTGTACTCACTTTTGTTGTCAGCGGATTAGACATTAATGGCTGTGTGTTGAGTTATTTTGAAGGGACAGCAAATTTACACTGTTAAACAAGCTGTACACTCACTACTTTACATTGTAGCAAAGTGTCATTTCTTCAGTGTTTTCACATGAAAAGATATAATAAAATATTTATAAAAATGTGAGGGGTGTACTCACTTTTGTAAGCTGCAATTTATATTCCTGGAATCAATGAGAGCCTAGAGCTAAAGTTTCTGGATCCTGGGATGACATAGTCAGTCACTCTAAAGGCATCAGCTGATTTAGTGGAACTTCTTTAAGGAATCCCACATGTCTAAGACCAAAGCAATCCTAAAATATTGAAGCAACAGGCAAACAACATGGCCCAGCATTAGAGAACCAAGAGACCTAATAACTACAGTGTTTAAAGAGAAACAAAATTGGGGAAAAACAAGCTTTGTAAATAGCCTTACATCAAGGGCTGATTTTACAGCAAAACTTGATTGCTACAGTTTCTTTATATAGTTACAAAAGCACAATTATCTGAAGAATTTATGTCAACAGCACTCTTTAATGCTGTAATAAGCTCTTTCCCTTGTATGGGAGGAATGGAGGACTTGGAGGCTGTCCCTCTGTCCACTAGAATTTGTATATGTATGTATGTGTATATATATATATATATATATACATATATATATACACATAATATATATATATATATATATATATATATATATATATATATATATATATATATATATATATTATATATACATATATACATATATATATATATATATATATATATATATATATATATGTATGTATATGTATATATATATATATACACAGTATCTCACAAAAGTGAGTGCACCCCTCACATTTTTGTAAATATTTTACTATATCTTTTTATGTGAAAGCACTAAATAAATGACACTTTGCTACGATGTAAAGTAGTGAGTGTACAGCTTGTATAACAGTGTCAATTTGCTGTCCCCTCAAAATAACTCAACACACAGCCATTAATGTCTAAACTGCTAGCAACAAAAGTGAGTATAAAGTTATGGAAATTGTTGCGCTAAACCACTAAATAAATAAATGAAATGAATATTAAAGCAGCTCACACTAAAACAGTCCAAATAGATGATTTACAAAAAAGTGTAGCGCTAAGGCCGCGTACACACGGCGGACTTTTCGACCGGACTTGTCCGACAGACTTTGCATCGGACTTTCGACTGACTTTTGACGGACTTCCGACTGACTTTTTAACGAACGGACTTGCCTACACACGATCACACCAAAGTCCGACGGATTCGTACGTGATGACGTACACCGGACTAAAATAAGGAAGTTGATAGCCAGTAGCCAATAGCTGCCCTAGTGTTGGTTTTTGTCCGTCGGACTAGCATACAGACGAGTGGATTTCTGGGTCCGGCAGAGTTACGACGTAAAGATTTGAAGCATGTTCCAAATCTAAAGTCCGTCAGATTTGCGACTGGAAAAGTCCGCTGAAGGTCCGCTAAAGCCCACACATGATCGGATTGTCCGCTGGATTTGGTCCGTCTGCGTCCGTCGGACAAGTCCGGTCGAAAAGTCCGATCGTGTGTACGCTGCATAAGTGTACCAAGGAAGAGGATCACCACAGGTTATAGTGAACCAGAGAGAAAAATGTGTGAAAATATTATGGTGGTGTGCCAAGACCTATTAAGGATACAGAACACAATAAGGTATATGATACCTAAAATATAATAACGTTCCAACACTCTAAACAAATTTTTTTTTTCTAGAAGTAGACTTTATAGAACAGTCTCCAATCACGTGAGTGTGATGAAATCTTCTATAGTAAGTGATAAAACAAGTGTGAACGAAAAAAGATTTTCAACTGCGTGGCATATACATAACAAGGACATTCATCTGGTAGAGAGTTGTGGTTAGATACTTCTTACCGGACAAGGTGAACCCACCTGCCATACAACAGTGGGTCAATCGTGCTTAAACTGGCCAAACGCCAGAAACTCATTTGGGCTTGCTACACATGCTTCCCACATTGCTTTTATTCTATTTTTGTGATCAGACTTTTTTATGCAACCATCTGTTATGTGATGTGCTGTTTTTTATAAGATTTAAAATCTTTTAAATTTTATGACCTGCGCCATATGGAGCCTCTTTTTCTCCTTTTTCCTTTTTTTCCCATATGATTCTAATGTGGCAACGTTCCATTTTGTCACTGGTCCTCCATTTGGACCCACCTTTGAGGTCTAGTCCTTATCTACCTTGGAGATACCAACTGAACCCTGGAGATTGGGTCTTTACACCGTGATTTGCATTTGACGATCAAATCAACATCTTCTTCTGGCGTGATCCTTTCACAGGCTTCGACCATCTTCGATCTGGTGCCACTGATGAGTTTCTGGCGTTTGGCCAGTTTTAGCACGATTGACCCACTGTCGTATGGCAGGTGGGTCCACCTTGTCCGGTAAGAAGTATCTAACACTCTCTACCAGATGAATGTCCTTGTTATGTATATGCCACGCAGTTGAAAATCTTTTTTCATTCACACTTGTTGATAATATATATCACAACATTTTGAGCCAAATTTGTCTTTCAAAAAAGCAGAATAAATATTTACAAGTACTATGTATTTATTAATTTCAAAGAGATTCATACAAACGTTTCCCGACCTGCAGAAAAACACCAGGTTTCTAACGATATGCTAAAAATGCACACAGAGCAAAAACAAAAATAGAATTAACACTAACAGTCATCAAAACTGAGGACAACGTACCATGGATGGGGGGTTGGATAAACAGCTGTGAAGCTATAGTCAGCACAAACATAAAACATGGGCTGAGTGATATGATTGCATGCCATGAAGATAGCTAATACTGTAGGTAATAGAAAAGGTAACCAGCTGGGGGCTGGTATGTGTTTGTATGCATAAAAAGTGCTTATATTGCAAAAAAAAGAATCTTAAGAGTGCATCATGAGACAATGAAAAGATACAATACATGTTCAAGGACAAACAGTCACATTGTGTTTCTATATACAAAGAGGAAACATAAAAAACAATAATAACCAGCATGAAAAGAAAGCATCAATGATAATTCTCCTAATTCTAGATTTCATTTGGTGAAGATGCTGAACTTTCTTAGCTTATTAAATACACAATTGACAGGTGCTGCTACTTGTTTACACATGGCAGCTTTTCTAGAAAAAGAAGGGTATGGTGCTTATGGCCATGAAGATCAGACCAGTGGGGCACCAATACAGAAAGGAAAAATAACAATAGTTGCATGTAGCTGTCTGTTTTTCTCCTCCTCTGCGGAGTAGCAGGCTGGTCAAATTTTCTACTTTTTTTACTTTGGGGGAAGCTACACACAAAAAGTTTTAAAAAACTAAAAAAGGGGGGGGGGCGTGGCCAACTGCCGAGCAAGATGGACGTGTAATCACACAGCTCCTGCACTGACCGGACTATATCACAGCATCCCCGCTTTTCTGGTAGCCTTTAGAGAACACACAGACTACCAGCACACTGGAATTCACTCCCACAGGGTCCGGAATGAACCGCAAAAGAGAAGAATACCGTCGGCCTAGAAAACTGACAGACTTTTTTACAATGCCGAAAATCCAAGATGGCGCCCTGAGCATGGACACACAGCGGCCTATACAGACCTCCCTGACGCTGATGGATTAGAAATAACCCATCACATCCACTCCCCAGATGCCTCACCATCTTCTCCTGCTTAATCAGCTGGAAACAGCCCAGCGAAATCGCGGATGCGGCTGGATGCAGAATCGGCAGTGAATGAGGTGAGCCCTGTATCTGATGCCCTGCCTGCTCATCCATCCCCCATAGCTGCCTTCCCCACCACAAATCAGCCTGTGTTAGATACTACAATGAAGGAGATGCTCATCTCCCTTCAGAGCTCCCTTCACAATGACATTTCCACTATGTTTAACAGATTCTCCTCCCAAATGCAGTATATGGGGCAAAAAATGCACCTTGTGGAAAGACAAGTAGGAGAAATGACAGAATCAGTCAACGATCTTGTCGATGCACATGCCCATACGCTAGAAGAACACCTTTGGATGGGGGTCAAAATGGCGGACCTCGAGGACAGGTCACGTAACAATGTAAAGATCAGAGGGATCCCTGAAAACATCCTACCGCAAGATCTTAACTCATATGCCAGAAAACTAATTTCCACGCTCCTACCTGATCTCACACCTATGGAAACCATAATAGACCGAATTCATCGCCTCCCCAAACCCCCACACCTCCCGGCTGAAGTCCCACACGACACTCTGATGAGAATACACTTTTTTCATGCTAAAGATCAACTTCTGTTCAAACCAAGACATCTCGGGCAGCTCCCTGCCCCGTACGCTAATCTCCAATTGTACGTGGATCTCTCGCAGCATACTCTCAACTGAGACGACAACTAAACACTATAACCAAACCACTCAATAATCACAAGATCCCTTACCAGTGGGGTTTTCCTACCAAACTCATAGTCACCAAAAACGGGATCAAATATAACATTTCCACAGTGGAAGAAGGCCTCAAACTGCTCCACTCATGGGGAATCATTCCTGATCCAGTTACACCATGACAACACAATCGCAGGGAAAAATGCTCCTCCCTCCTATGGAACCCACCATGCTGGTAAGCACTAACCTCTACCTGATTAATGGGTACACCCATAACCCAATCTACTGCATCTCCGGTCGGATGCCTTGCTTGTTGCAATTTGCTCCACAAACTTTCACCTCAAAAATACACAGCAGTCCTAGTTCACCTTACTGCTGTCAGTTCTTGTTTTTTGTTTACCCTTTATTGCTAAAGCTTAATTTTAACCTCATCTTATAGTTTTCTTACCCCAAGTCTCTCCCGTCCCGAGAGCACACAAAAGCGAAGGACTCGAGAACTTCTTCAGCAAATCAGCCTACTTGGAAGAACGTACCAACCAACTGTGAGTAAGAACTTGCACCACACATTATACGACACTTGCCAAGATGCCCAAATTCCTCTCACTTAACGCTAAAGGGCTAAATCATCTGGTAAAAAGGGCTTCTATGTGGCGCACAGCCCAAAAATCTGCCTGTGATATCCTATGTGTGCAAGAAACACACTTCCAAAAATCTGCAGAACCACACTGCACCAACAAATCTTTTACCCGCATCTTCCAGGCTTTAGGCCCCTCTAAGAAAAATGGGATTATGATTGCGATCAAAAGCACTATCAACTTTACACTCCACAACAGTATGATTGACCCCGATGGAAGATATCTAGCTCTAGATTGCACTCTGGACAACGCTAGATACACTATTGTCACAGTTTATGTGCCTAATACCAAACAAATTAAATTCCTTTCTAAATTGCAACACAAAATCATCAAATTCCACCAAGGGAACCTCATTATATGTGGAGATTTCAACATCGTCCCCGATACCTCCCTAGATGCCTCCTCCCGCAAATCCAGACATCCTTCACCGATGGCAAATTTTCTACGACACAATGACTTGTATGATGTATGGAGATGGCACCATACCACCGAGAGGGACTACTCCTTCTTTTCCCACCAACACAATTCATATACCAGAATCGATTACTTCCTTGTAGACAAGTGGACTTTACCCAAAGTCTCTGAATCATCCATAGACATAATAACCTGGTCCGACCATGCACCAGTATCGATCAACATGGATTCTTTGCCAACCTCCCCACGAACGAGGATATGGAGAGCCAAAGCCGCAATCTTACAAACACCCGAACATTCTGCCACTATCCGTAAACACTTAGAAGAATTTTTTGCACTAAACCAGGGAACGACCTCAAATAATATTATACTATGGAATGCTCATAAAGTGGTCATGAGAGGGATTCTTATCCAAATAGGTGCTAGAGAGAAGAGAAGGAGAACACAGAGTCTGAATACCCTGACCTCCCAAATCAAAACCACAGAAGATCAAAACCAAAAAAACCCCGATCCTAAACTTAAAGAAAAACTTGTACTTCTCAGACAAGAATTACGAAACTTACTACTAGAATGGTATGACAAAACCCAAAAACGGTTTAAACCAATCACTACTCCACAGGGAATTAGGCAGGTAAAGCTATGGCACTCAGGATTAAAGGTCACCATGCTAAAACAAAGATATCATACCTTTATCCTCCACAAAACAAAAACTGATAGACCCCCAAGCCATAGCAGAGGCGTTTAGTCAATACTATAACGCACTTTATAATCTAAAAGATGACTCCAATATCAACCAACCAACCTTAAAAGATTTAGATGACTTTTTAACAGAAATTAATCTTCCAAAAGTATCCCCCGAACAACTAACAATGCTGAATACCCCATTCTCTTCAGAAGAAGTATTAAAGGTCATCACATCCCTTCCTTCTAACAAATCCCCTAGACCAGACGGTCTCACTGGGGAGTACTATAAACAATTCGATCACATTCTAGTTCCATTCTTGGCTCAAATGTGCAATGACGCTGCCTCCTCCTCTTCTCTCCCACAAGAAATGTTAAATGCATTAATTATTACGCTACCGAAGCCAGGCAAGGACCCCACCTCACCACAAAATTTCAGGCCCATATCGCTTCTCAATCTTGACACTAAAATTTATGCTAAGCTCATAGCAACAAGGCTAGTAGACATTATGCCATCCGTAATCCACCCAGACCAATCCGGGTTCACGAAAGGTAGGCAAACGTTTGATGCAACCCCCAGAATCATTAATATAATTCATAATGCAGAGTCTGAGCGAACGCCTTCTCTGCTCCTATCTTTGGATGTAGAGAAGGCGTTCGACAGGGTCAATTGGGCATACCTCCGAGCTGCTCTTCTTAAATTCGGCTTACAAGGCCACATTTTTTCCGCAATAACGGCTTTATACTCGACACCCTCAGCTCAGGTGTACACATCTGAGATGCTGTCTAAACCATTTCCGATTTCTAATGGCACTCGCCAAGGCTGCCTCCTATCGCCCCTTATCTTCAACCTAATAATGGAGCCATTGGGTGAACACATCAGAACAAACAAGACCATTACAGTATTCAAAATAGGTTTAGTAGAACACAAGATCAATTTATTTGCCGACGATGTAATTACGATATTTGATAACCAACCCTATATCCTCCCTGGCTTCGATACAATCTGTTTTGCAAAGGTTTAGTTCCATCCCCTATTATAAGGTAAACGAAAATAAGTCATACATCCTAGACCTAGGTTTGGATGCTATATCCAGCAATCTTTTACGCAACATTTACACGTACCCATGGGCAGAGTCAGGCATATCATATCTAGGAATCACGCTTACCAAATCTACCAGACATCTTTTTAGTAACAACTACAATGAAGCGAAACAAATGCTTATTAAAGAGACCTCCACACTTTCTAAATTTGAATTTTCCTGGTCTGGTAGACTGGCAGCCTTTAAAATGCTCATACTTCCTAAATTGCTCTACCTATTCCACACATTGCCTATTCCGCTTACTAGCTCATATCTCAAATCTATCCAGTCCATTATACACCACTACATTTGGCAAGGTAAAAGATCCAGGTGTAGCCACCAGAAAACTGTGAAACACAAACTGGCAGGAGGCATGGGTTACGTAGACATTAAAGATTACTATTTAGCCACCATTCTATCTCAAATGAAGGACTGGACAAACACACATCCAACCACATTATGGGAGAACATTGAGAACACCATGACACCAGGTAATAACCTTAAATGTTGGTTATATAGCACCACAACCTATCAACCAAATCTTCAGTTATACTCACTGACCATCCAAGCTTCGGTTAAAGCCTGGAGAATGTTACACTCCATCAAATGGTCCCAATTACCTACTAAACGCATCCAAATTCCTATTCAAACCCTCCAATTACTATCCCCTGACCTGACCATACCAAAATGGATGACAGACCAAACACCTTACACCTCTGACCTTCGATCTAAGATACTACATAAAACCCTAACACAAATACAAGCAACATTTAAAACACCCACCACAGATTTCTTCAATTACTATAGGATCCAAAAATGTCTCACAGCACACCCACAATTAGAAGGTGAAATGCCATTAAAAATATGGAACTTCTACTTCTCACCTAACACACCTATCAAAGGCACCTCACTAACCTACTCTACATTGCAAGAAAAAACAGTATTCCACAAATCTAAACCTTACGTAGACTGGGAAACAGACTTACAGACTCACTTTTCTAAACAACAATGGCAAACAACCATGGGAGCTAACTCACAAAATACATATGAGATGGTACTTAACACCACAGAGAATGTCCAAATTCCACCCACATTCATCACCCACCTGCTGGAGGGGATGTAATCAAATATGCACCATATCCCATATTCTATGGTCCTGCCCAGCCTTAACGAACCTATGGAACGAGGTGGGAAGTACTATACAGGACATATGCCGCTTTCCCTTCACACTTTCTCCACCGTTAGCATTTCTGAATATGAACACTGAATTTCTGCCGCCATCTTTCAGACTTGTAATCACTCATATACTCTTAGCCACCAGACAACTCATAACTAGATGCTGGAAAACTAACATATCCCCAACGTTGACAGAAGTCATAACACTAGTGCACTCTCACTACGCATATGAATCGATTCTAGTGAAAGGTAAACCTTCGTACGCTAAAATACACAAGCTATGGCACCCATGGTCACAGTGGTACGCTCAAAAACGTACAATAATTTTCTGATATCCCCAACGCACACTCGATTCACTTTTACTTTATTTATCGAGTACACTGCATTGCTCTCTACCTCCTTCCCCTTTCACTAACTCCCCTCTTTACCTCCCCTTCACCTCCTTATTTTCTTTTAACCTATCTTACTTTATTACATTTTCCAATACATAGTTACATACAGTTCATCATAGATACACGTACTTTACCAGGTACGCTCAAGATACTACAAATACTTTAGACACATACCAGTTCATCATAACCCGCATTTGCAAGTTGTATATTCTATATAGCAGTATCTTTATCATTTTCTAGTAAGAGTTGTTCAGCCTATTCAAGTGTTATGTACTATATTTCTCAAAACCGCTTTAACTTAATAGAAGTGGTGCGGCCCTTGACCCCCCACGACACAGTATGAACCCATTTGGGGTGTCTGGGGGTATTGGACCGCACATATAGCACATCTTTAATACATATCATGAAGTTTGTGTACCTTTGACCTTGATAGACCACTAGACCCTAACATGTAATTTTCATATGTTTGTATCCTGATTCCAAAGTGATATATGTTGATGACTGTTCACTCTTCTACTTAAAAACTCAACAAACATTATTGAAACAAAAACTAAAAAAAAACAAACAAAAGTTTCATTTTAAATACAGTAAATATTTCCAGCGGATGTGCTGCCTATGCCCAGCACAGTAAACATGCCTGGATTTCTAAGGACCTTAACAAACAATTACCCTATTTGATACAAGAATGATAATTCTTAAAGTGCTTATAAGGCCTCATGCACACAGGACGTTTAAAAAACAGCAGCGCTGCTGCCAGGAAAAAGCAGCGTTAAAAACCCTCTGTTAGCCGCGTTTTTGAATGGTGTTTATGGGTGTTTGTCTTTTTTCCATTAAAAACACTCCCTAAAATGTAAAAACGCCTAAAACCACTAAACGCAGCTGAACCCGGCCAAACGCTTGTTACAGCATTTAGCAGCGGTTTTTTTTGTGGCATATTTCATTTTTACAGCTTAACAGCCTCTGCTCCTGGATGCACAGGCTGTTGTTTTTTCCTACTGCCCCTTAATGCTTATGCCTCCAAATGTCTCTGAAAGTTTATATGTGCATGGACACATAGTCTAAAGAGGAGGGGTGTTTAGAGGCAGTTAAAAAAAATGTCAGATGCCCTTAACAGCAGCTGGAAAAATGTCCTGTGTGCATAAGCCCTTAAGGAAAACAAAAAAAGAAACAAACATCAATTGTAAGTGACGGCTCACACAGGGGCGACCTGTCAGGCGACTTAGCTGCCTAACAAGTCGCACTCCATGCATTGCAATGGAACCGTTGTAATAGGAGTGACTCAATTCACTCAGAACTAGAAAAAGTTTCCTGTACTACTTTTGGGCGACTTGGGGCGCTGAAGTTGCGCTGTACGGGGTGGATTCAGACTCCGACGAGAGTCGGGCGACTGAAGCCGCACCAGTGTGAACCGGCACTAAAGGGACATTTAAAAAAAAAAAAAAATAACAAAGATATCTCCTGATTACCAATAATACAGACCTGATCTCAGATGTGGAAATCCGGGGAATTTAGGAAACAATGATCACAGGTCAATTGGCTTCAGTATAAATCACACAAATAGAACACTTCCCTAAACTACGAACCTTGTTAGAAGGCATGAATTAAAAATGAATAAAATCTTAGGAACAAAGAACACGGAGGAGAGATTGGTTTGCTTTAAGAGCATATTAAATAAGGGCATTAGCCAATGCATCCCATTGGGTAATACATTTTAAAGAGCGAACAAAAGTCCTGGATGGCTTTACTCCAATGTAAATAAGCATATAAAAGAAAAGGCCTTCAAAAAATACAAGGTTGAGGGATCATCATTAGCATTCAGACTCTATAAAGAATGCAACAAGAAACGTAAGGGTGCAATTAGGGCGGCTAAGATAGAACACAAAAGACACATAGTGGAGGAGAGCAAAAAAAAACACCAAGAAAACCAAGAACCAAAAAAAATGTAAACAGTAAAAAAGGGAGGACAGACCATATTGGCCCCATAAAGAACGAGGAAGGACAACTGGTTACAAAGGATGGGGAGATGGCAAAGGTATTGAATTTATTCTTCTCCTCAGTCTTCAAGAGGGAATCGGGGGGCTTCAGTAACCAAAACTGCATTCCTGATTACCAACAATACAGACCTGATCACGGATGTGGAAATACAGGGCAATTTAGGAAACAGTGATCACAGGTCAATTGGCTTCAGTATTAATCACACAAATAGAAAACACAAGGGTAATACAAGACACTGAATTTCAAAAGAGCCAACTTTCCTAAACTACAAACCTTGTTAGAAGGCATGAATTGGGATAAAATCTTAGGAACAAAGAACACGGAGGTGAGATTGGTTTGCTTTAAGAGCATATTAAATAAGAACATTAGCCAATGCATCCCATTGGATAATAAATTTAAAAGAGCAAAAAGAACAAAGAACAAAAGTCCTGGATGGCTTAACTCCAATGTAAAAATGCATATAAAAGCAAAGGAGAAGGCCTTCAAAAAATAAGGCCTTCAAAAAATACAAGGTTGAGGGATCATCATCAGCATTCAGACTTTATAAAGAATGCAATATAAAATGTAAGGGTGCAATAAGGGCAGCTAAAATAGAACACGAAAGACACATAATGGAGGAGAGCAAAAAAAATCCCAAGAAATTCTTTAAGTATGTAAACAGTAAAAAAGGGAGGACAGACCATATTGGCCCCATAAAGAATGAACAAGGACATCTGGTTACAAAGGATGGGGAGATGGTGAAGGTATTTAATTTATTCTTCTCCTCAGTCTTCACGAGGGAATTGGGGGGCTTCAGTAACCAAAACTGGAGTGTTTATCATTATGACACATCACAGGAAGCACCTCCATGGTTAACAGAGGACAGAATTGAAATTAGACTTGGGAAACCTAACACTAATAAATCACCGGGACCAGATGGCTTGCATCCGAGCGTACTTAGAGAACTCAGTCAAGTAATTGCCAGACCATTGTTCCTAAATTTTACTGACAGACTACTGACTGGAATGGTACCAGGTGATTAGAGAAAAGCCAATGTAGCACCAATATTTAAAAAGGGCCCAAAATACATCCCTGGGAACTACAGACCAGTTAGCCTAACATCAATACTATGCAAGCTCTTGTAGGGGATGATTAGGGACTATATAAAAGATTTTAGTAATGAGAACAGTATCATTAGCAGTAATCAGCATTAATTCATGAAGAATCGTTCTTGCCAAACCAATCTATTAACTTTCTATGAGGAGATGAGTTGCCATCTAGATAAAGGAAGGCCCGTAGACGTAGTGTATCTGGATTTTGCAAAAGCATTTGACACAGTTCCCCATAAACATTCACTGTACAAAATAAGGTCCGTTGGCATGGACCATAGGGTGAGTACATGAATTGTAAACTGGCTACAAGGGCAAGTTCAGAGGGTGGTGATAAATGGTGATAAATGGGGAGCACTCGGAATGGTCAGAGGTGGGTAGTGGGGTCCCCCAGGGTTCTGTGCTGGGACCAATCCTATTTATTTTGTTCATAAACGACCTGGAGGATGGGGTAAACAGTTCAATCTCTGTATTTGCGAACGATATTAAGCTAAGCAGGGCAATAACATCTCCAAAGGATGTGGAAACCTTGCAAAAAGATCTGAACAAATTAATGGGGTGGGCAACTAAATGGTAAATGAGGTTTAATGTAGAAAAATGTAAAATAATGCATTTGGGTGGAAAAAATATGAATGCAATCTATACACTGGGGGGAGAATATCTGGGGGAATCTAGGATGAAAAAGGACCTGGGGGTCCTAGTAGATGATAGGCTCAGCAATAGCATGCAATGCCAAGTTGCTGATAACAAAGCAAACAGAATATTGCCATGCATTAAAAAGGGGATCAACTCCAGAGATAAAACAATAATTCTCCCGCTCTACAAGACTCTAGTCCAGCCGCACCTAGAGTATGCTGTCCAGTTCTGGGCACCAGTCCTCAGGAAGGATGTACTGGAAATGGAGCGAGTACAAAGAAGGGCAACAAAGCTAATAAAGGGTCTGGAGGATATTAGTTATGAGGAAAGGTTGCGAGCACTGAACTTATTCTCTCTGGAGAAGAGACGCTTGAGAGGGGATATGATTTCAATTTATAAATACCGTATTGGTGACCCCACAATAGGGATAAAACTTTTTCGTGGAAGGGATTTTAACAAGACACGTGGCCACTCATTAAAATGAGAAGAAAAGAGGTTTAACCTTAAACTACGTAGAGGGTTCTTTACTGTAAGAGCGACAAGGATGTGGAATTCCCTTCCACAGGCGGTGGTCTCAGTGGGGGGCATCGATAGTTTAAAAAAAGATTAGATAACCACCTAAACAACCGCAACATATAGGGATATACAATGTAATACTGACATATATTCACATAGGTTGGACTTGATGGACTTGTGTCTTTCTCTTTCGTACATCACGGGACACAGAGCACCAGTAATAACTGTACGGGTTATATGCCACGATGATGGACACTGGCATAATTACAGACAGGAAGTCTTGGTGTTGGTCACATTTAAGTTGTGTGCTAAAGAAGCTCCCTGGAAAGGCCTGCAGGGTCAAGGGTCAAGGAGCTGCACAATCGGATCCATTCAAAGGCCACAATCAAAGGCTAAAGTGAATGGTAACCAAGCCTCGGTGCGGAAGAATGAGGTTTTGCCCGTAATGCTTCTCTTTAAGAGAGCTGGGCACTGCGATCCAGCACCTTGGTCACATTCTCATACCACAGGTTTTGTTCTGGCAGGGTGCTATACGGGTCCAAGGCAGTGGACCCTACATTAAAAGGGGACCCCATCCTTGAAGGTCTGGCATGACTCCAACCCGCCGTGATGGGTGAAGATTGGGTCACTGTGAGTATTCCAGTTTGTACCCTGCAGTGGAAATGGTAAGTTAAGAAGATCCTGGGACATTCCTATGGACTTCTTTAAGTAGATGTTGTCTTGCCTGTATTTATAATTTCAACCACTAGAGGGTGTTTTTAACATATGTAGTGTTAGACATAAACTCATGCTAGTCCCTATGGATAGCTGTCTCAAGCAGTACCTGTGGAGGGTCTGTTTCCTAGGCTGCTGTCAGCAACTACTCGTAGGGGGAAGAAGGGGGGAGAATCCAGGCATCAGTGTACTCACCCCCTTCCCCCCAGGATTGCCGTTGTGTGCTGCAACGCGCGCATGTGCAAAGCGCTCCTCCTTTATAGTTTCTGGATTAAGAGGTCGTCACAAGGGGTGAGGCTTGGCGCCGCTGGCGTGCATGTGGATCAGCGTGCATGCTTTCTCACGGTGCAGGTGTGGACCGGCGGCTTGTATAAGCCAGTGCCGGGTATAGAGTGCTGTTTGAAGGAGAGACACAGACACAGTCCAAGGGCATGTAAGCGCTGGGTGATTGGCTACAGGCAATTCAGACACATCTACTTAGCATCTTCCTGACATTCATAGCGGCATATTAACCATTGCTAAGACTGAGCTAAGCAATAGATACATGGTAATAGTACCTCTGCTGTGTGCTTAGGACTATGTATTCCCAAAAGAGAGGGACAAAAACAGGGAGAAGGAGCGCAAAAGTGCAGCGGTCAGGGTCTGAGCACCCTAGTCATGCCTCCACCGTATGATCCTCTCCTGAAAGTCCTGAAGCGGCTAACCAGGCTGAGCCATTGGAGCCTTCAGGCATTGTAGCTGCCTCCAACATTCCAGCCTCTGCCTATGTCACTAAAGATGATTTGGCTACAGCTCTGGCTGGTTTGGAAGGAAAGATAGCTAGTTTGCATATATCCTCCTCCCAGGCTGGGAGGAAATGCAAAAGATCCCCTTCTTCTGTCCTGAACTGGGCATCTGTGGATCAGGAGTGGGTAGAGGATTTGGATGTGCCCCTGGGGGGCCCACTAGAGGGGCAGGAGGATGGTTCCTCATTGGAGGACTCTATCCCAGAGGATTCGGCTTCAGCTTCACAGTCACAAAGGTTGTTAGTTCAATTGCTCACTGAAACAGTGCGTTTTTGTTATAAATTACCCTTAGCAGAAACAGCTGAAGCACCTTTCTCCTCTTTGGGTTCAATGAAACCTCCTCAGGGTTTACATACTTTTCCTATGCATCCGCTGCTGGAACAGCTTATTTATGCTGACTGGGATCATCCAGATAGGCATTTTATTTCTCCTTAAAGATTCTCTCAGATTTATCCAATGGAGGAGAAATATTACTAAAAAAATGGAGTTTGCCAGCAATAGATGCGGCTGTTTCTTCTCTGAATAAGAGTTTTACTTGTCCAGTAGACAATGTTCAGGTGTTTATAGATCCAGCAGATAAGAGACTGGAGACATTGCTTAAAGCCCCATTTTCCATGGCTAGTGTAGTTGCACAGCCTGCTGTAGCGGCAATCAGCACCTGTCAATCTCTTAATGACAAAGTAAAACAAGTCATCAAAGGGGAAGAGGTCCCGGATTTGGCAGAATTGCCCAGGGCTTTTTGTGTGCGGTTGAGGCTATTGAAGATTCTATTCATCAGGCGTCTCGCCTTGCCCTTCTGTTAATTCACATGCGCAGGATTTTGTGTCTTAAGCATTGGTCAGCAGAGTTGCCTTGTAAGAAGCTGCTGACTGGTTTTCCCTTTCATGGGGAACGATTATTCAGGGATGACTTGGATAAATATATCCAAAAGATATCTGGTGGAAAAAGTACCCTTCTTCCAGTAAAAAGGAAGAGTAAGCATTTTTCTTTCATACGTTCTGCATCTCCATCGCCAGGGGTAACAGCCTCCAAACAGTTACGACGGCCTCCACCGTCAACTCCAAGAGGAAGGCCTCAGAACCAAACGCAGGGCCAGAAGAAGCCCTGGGGACAGAAGTCTACAAAGCTGAGCCCCAAGGACTCCTTATGAAGAGGTGCCCCCGCTCGATTGAGTGGGGGGAAGGCTCCGGCAGTTCTCAGGAGTCTGGTGGGAGGAAATCCAGGACAAATGGGTCATCTCCACAGTGTCTCTGGGGTACAAACTAGAGTTTCGTGAGTTTCCACCATCTCGCTTTCTAAGATCGAGTGTTCCCAAGGACCCAATAAAAAGAAAGTCCTTATTTCAGGCACTAGACTGGCTGCTATCTCAGGGGTTGATCATAGAGACTCCCTTAGGAGAACAGGGGTTGGGGTTTTATTCAAACCTCTTTACAGTGCCAAAACCAAATGGAATTGTCAGACCCATTTTAGATCTCAAGGGTCTGAACCAATTCCTAAACATTTGTTCGTTTCGCATGGAAACAATTCACTCAATGTTATCCAACCTTCGGGGAGAACTTCTAGCATCAATAGACATCAAGGATGCATACCTCCATGTTTCAATATTTTCCACTCATCAAACATTCCTGCGATTGCAGTCGAACAGCAGCATTTCCAGTTTCTCGGGTGTTTACAAAGGTCCTGGCTTCGCTCTTGGCAAGATTGAGAGCCCAGGGTATAACAGTGGTGCTGCTGATAGATCAGTCCGTGGCAGGGCTAGATCAGCATATGATAAGCATGGTCGGATATCTGGAACATTTAGGTTGGGTTCTCAGCCTAGAAAAATCGTCCTTACGACCAGTAAAAAGATTGGAGTACTTGGGTTTAGTCTTGGATACTACCCACAAGAAAGTGTTTTTACCCCAGGCATAGGTTTGCGCCATTAGAGATCTGGTACTCTCGGTCAGGACAAAGGAGAGGCCTTCCGTCCGCCTTTGCATGAGGTTGTTAGGGAAGATGGTAGCCTCGTTCGAGGCGGGTCCCTATGACGAGTTTCATTCAAGGTTTCTGCAAAACAGTATCCTGGCTGCCTGGAGCAGGAAAAGCCAGGATTTGGATTGTCCAATGGGTTTGACTCCAAGTGTTCGTCAAAGTCTCAATTGGTGGTTGTCAGCCAAAAATTTACAGAAAGGAAAGACTTTCAGACCCGTCACTTTGAAGATAGTGACGACCGATGCCAGCCACTTGGGCTGGGGAGCAGTCTTGGAAAAAGACACTGTCCAGGGGAAAAGAGTGGATTCCGAAAGGTTCCTTCCCAACAAAATTCTAGAAATTTGCTTGGGAACACGCTTGGCCCTGAAGGCCTGGACAGACAGGCTACGAAACTGTCCTATCCGGGTTCAGTCCAACAATGCCAGTAGCCTATATCAATCATCAAGGCGGCACCAGGAGCCGTGTTGCCCAGAGAAAGGAAAACCTTATTCTTTCTTGGGCAGAAGAGCATGTGCCCTGCCTCTCTGCAGTGTTTATCCCAGGAGTGGAAAATTGGCAGGCAGACTTCTTAAGTAGCAAACAGTTACTCCCAGGAGAATGGCCGTGATGTCACTGGTTGCTAGACGCTAGGCGGCTCTAGCAACCAGTGATCAATAAGAGTCTCAGTCAGCCATGGAGGTGGGGACAGAGATGGAGCCAGCACAACAGCGGCTCTAATTCTGGTATATCTGCTCCTCTGATCGGCGGCCCAGTCCCACTGCTAGTGTCCCTTCTGCAGGGCGGGTGTGCGCGGCGACATCCCCTGTAGAATGTGAGTGTGATGGAGCATACACACGGTCGGAATTTCTGACAACAAGCTCACATCGAACATTTTGCGTCAAAAAATCTGATCGTGTGTATGGCCCATTAGTCTACTGGCAGCCACATTCTAAAACTAATCTAACCCTGTAAAGCAAAAATCGCTATACATACCTTTTCTGAAGCTGATTCAGTACGGTTTCCAATGGCGTATGCTGTGTGCAGGAGACAGCTAAAGACAGCTGGGAAATGCCTGGGAAGTGACATCACCCATAGAGTGACTATGGGGCTTCTGTTGGCTGCCTCTCCTGCACTCGCCTACACACAGTAACTGCTGCTGACAGCTCAGCGTGGAACCGGACCAGCTGCAGAAAAGGTACTGTTTGTATTACGATTTTTGTTTTACAGGGCTAGATAGATCGGTTTTAGAATGTAGCTGCGAATAGACTAATGCCTCGTACACATGATCGGACTTTCAGCCAACAAGCTCACATCCAACATTTCCCGTCGGGAAATCTGACCGTGTGTACGCGACATTAGAGTTCGTTTTTGGCTGAGCTTCTTTTTCAATATAGGATGAAAGCATAAGCATAATTTAAAAGTTTAATTATTTCAAACTGATTTGGTCTGATTGAAAGCAAAGAACTATTTACATGATTAAGATGCATATTTGAAAGACAATTTTCAGCTTCTGCATGCATGTGCGTGCTTAATATTTAAGTTTGACATAATAAAGCATGATTAGGGATTATCATAAGGACTACATTTTGTAAAGTAAACAAGAAATGCTTTTAGGATCTGAATAATTTAGTGCAAATTCTGTTTTAATATTAGACCGTAATATATGATTCATTTTTTTTTAAATAGCATATCTTAACTTTTATCTAAGTCTGCTTTTTAGCTAGTTGTATCTTGTCTTTAATTCTGAGGCACAAATTAGGACAGCTGACGTCCCAATGTCTGCAGCAGGTTTGGCAAGGTTGGTATCAGCAACATCAATGCCACATGATACTTTAATACTCTCAAAATCACTTAATGTCAATGTGTTGTGAATGATACAGAAACGAGGTGCACTTGCTCAAGTATTTGAGGCCAACTATAATGGATAAATGCCAAACTACAGAATCTTTCTTCAAAGCTTAATGTATTTTACTTTCCCACCATACAAAACATCTATATAAAAATGTGGTAGTTTATACAATCACACAGATGTCAGCATTGCTCAGCGTAATCATGATTCGTACTCATATAACTGCAATAATTGTTATCTAATAAGTTGACAGATTGAATTCCTGTGAAATTCAGTTGATGTTTATTTTTGTTTAATGCAGTGAATTGTGACTGCCACTAATACTTGTGGAAAAATTCAGGGGAACCGAAGCCCCTTTACACTAGTGTTGCCTTCAGAAAAGTGATTTGCATTTGACAGGCAGGGAGGAGGCACTATATTGTTTCCTCAGAGCTTGTTTTAGTCCCTAAAAGCCTGCGCTGTCACACTGCAACTGTATGCATTGTATGGTTGTGGCACAACCCTATTCACTTTAACGGGTCACATTTGGCGGTCTTAGTGGATCCTTTTTGCCATACCACAATGCAAGACATCGGTAAAGCTGTAGTGTGTGTATACCCCCATATAGCTGCCCTTGCAGTTTGGGAAGAGAGTTGGGGGGTGGTAAAAACATGAATCAACTACCTTTTTGTACCCCAACCGCAAGTGTAAACTAGGCCTTACAATATAGAAATAAGCAGCTATTTTCTCATGAAGGCCTAGGCAAAATAATTCATCTGTGGATTTCAGACCAGGTAGTAGCAATCACACACACTTGACACTCTTTACCAGTTGCAGACTTTGAACAAACTAGACACGGCCAAAAAAATGTAATCATTGTATGCAGGGCATGTCTAGTACGTCTAGTCCTTCTGCCCTGCTGTCGGAATCTCCCCTGTCCCAGTACATGGCAATTCAGCTCTGATTAATCACAGCTGCATTGCAGAGTACTCAGAGAAGGTCCTGGCAGCAGGAGCTTAAAAAAAAAGTAGTCAAGATGGGCGGAGCCTAGCAGAGCAGACATGCATTGTTAGAGCTCCACACCGCTGAGGAGAGAAGAGAAGGACAAAGCGGAGCCTGCAGGCTCAAAAGGTATCCATTTGAACCTTTTTGCCCCAGGGAACAAACTCTGAAAGTTTGGGCAGGAAATATGGTACTGGAAGGAAACCGTGGCAGAAATAAAAATCACCTCACAAAGAGCTCACAGGCACTCACTGCAACTAAAGCAGCTCCAGTCACCTCACAATATACAGCATCAGGGCGCTCTCACAGGCAGAAAATGTCACAACAAGACTCTCCATTTGAGTCAGATACAGAACAAATCCTCTCACAAACTTCTCCACAAGCCTCCTCAGCATCCCCAGTAATATTATTACAATTTGAAAAGATGCTTCATAAGGCTTTAAAACAAACCTCAGACCAAATAACAAAAAGCCTAACCAAAGAAATAAGAGACCTGGGAAACTGCACCGCAGCCTTAGAAATAAAAATAGATGAAATTGAAATTACAACCCAAGAAAATATAACAGAATTGGAACAATTAAAAGAAGAGAATTTAATACTTCAAACTAAGCTTGAAGATTACGAAAATAGAGCCAGACGTTCAAACTTGCGCATAAGGGGAATACCTGAAACTGTGACAGACCTGCAATCTACTATTACTGCTCTATTACAAGAACTAAAGCCAGATATCCCTATTGAACGTTTAGAACTGGACAGAGTACACAGAGCCCTCACAGCCAAAAAGAAAGATGGACCCCCACATGATATAATGACAAAATTTCATTATTACAGAACGAAAGAACAAATACTAATTGCTGCAAGAGAAAAAAAGGAACTTAATTTTCAAGGACACAATTATCAAATTTTTGCTGACCTATCCCAACTTACTATTACTAAAAGACGATCCATGAAACCCCAACTAATGGAACTGCAACGCCACAATATTATGTATCCCCTTTTCAGTCAGATTTAACTACCAAGGTACAATTTACAGAAGCAGATCAGCAGATGAACTACAACAGACCCTTTTAAAATTAAATCTGACAGAACCCACAAGCAGCAACTCTCCCACATGCAGAAGAATGGCATCATTTTCACCTTCAGGCAGCACCCAGAAAATTTCAGAACAAAATGGGAATCATCATTCTCACAAAAGAGGCCGTTATGCCACATCATCCATGGACCAAGAAGATTCAATGGACTGACATCCTAATTCCTGATATCTCTTCATTTATTATACTAAGAGATGGTTCTCTATAAAAAAAACCTGTATTTATAACTGAATGTAACTGCATTCTGATAGTCACACACTGTGTGGGATCATGTTACATTCCAGTTATATTTCTTATTACTTCTGATTCATATAGCCTTAGAATATATAAGTGAAATAAGTGAAGCAATACAACCTCAATTTTATGAGTTAACATATCTAAACAGTTACATATGAATAAAACATGTAATTGTTTACTCTAAAAGGGTTAAAATCCCAAAATAATTCAAACTATCTTCATCAATACCAAAGTTATTAACAGTACCTTTCTAACTGAATTATTTAGCCTAGGGCAAGACTAACCATATACAACCACCCTGGAATAAATCATTTCAACAAAAACTATATTCTGCACTCCAATTAATGAAACATCATTTTGATGACTTTTGACTTAGCACTTCTCTCCTGTAAGCGGAAGATCCGTGTACCCCCATAAGCCCTCCTCATTCTCCCTACCATATTATGTGGGAGTGTGACGAAGGCACTTATTCCCCTGAGAGAGATATTTATTCTCTTTCACGGGTAAATTGTGATTACTTGCAAAAAATAATTTATACAATGTATCATCTAATCTCATATGTTTTTTGTTTACTCTCTACTCCAGAATAAATGTCCCTCAAAAAAGGACCAAAGCCTTCCGTACTTTCCATAACAAGAAGGCTCACATAGTATGCCTCCAAGAAACACACTTCACCAAAGATTCTACTCCAAAATATATTTCTCCTTTTTATCAACAAATTTACATGGCTTCTGCCTGTACCAAGCAAAGGGGAACTCTAATTGCATTTTACCGATCCACACCATTCACCTTATCATCAGAAATTAAAGACCCAGAAGGTAGATACCTGATACTCATGGGTTATATAATGGATACAGCAATCACAGTGATTTCCTACTACGCTCCTAACAAACAACCTACACCATTCCTCTCACATATATTACAAGTGATTAATACACACAAAATAGGAACAGTGATAATGTGTGGGGATTCGAACCAGGTCCTCCTCCCATTTCTAGATAAATCACCTTTTACACCATCCAAAATAACCTCTAGATTACCTTTTTCTCAACTTCTTTCCAAATACAATCTGGTAGATTCGTGGAGAGAAAGTAACCCAATGAAAAAGAAATTCACTTATTTCTCGCACCCTCATCAAACCTTCACCAGAATAGATCATATTTTTCTAACAATAGGAATGATACCAGAAATTATTGCATCAGATATAATTCCGATTCCGTGGTCTGACCATAATATATAGTATACACTACTATAGCCTCAGCCATACCAAAAGCGCATGACCCAACGTGGTACTTACCGGACATAATGCTCAAACACCCACTACATCAGAGGGCCATTGAACAAGCTTTAAAGGAATACATATCAATTAATAATACAACAGACATCTCCCCAATAACACTGTGGGAAGCTCATAAGCCTGTCTTGCGTGGTACAATACAAAGACAAATGGCACTATTTAAACGGGAACGCAAAAATCTAGCAAATAAATTAGAACTCAATTTTAATGCAGCCTACATATCATTCCAAGATAATCCATCTCAGAGTACAAAATCTCATCTGGAAAAATCTAGATTGGAATACGATCTATTTCTCACTGAGTCAGTTGATAAATCCCTCAAACGCTCCAAACACAATTTCTACATGAATACAAACAAACCAGGTACATATTTGGCTCGGGCATTAAATTCAACTAACAAATCTTTCAAACCAATACGTTTGAAATTATCAAAAAATGTTTATACTTGTAATCCAGTTAAAATAGTCCATAAATTTCACTCACATCTCGCAACTTTATACAAGACAAACAATGAATTTAATCCTACAGAGGCTGAATCCTTCTTCTCAAAAATAACCTTACCTGAGTTATCTCAGAATCAAAAAAGCAGTTTGGATGAGCCTATAACTATAGATGAAGTTGCTAACGCCATAAAAGACCTAAAACTTAACAAAAGACCAGGCCCAGATGGCTACTCGGCCTTATACTATAAAACATTCTCAGAAATACTCTCTCCCATTCTCACTGAAACTTTTAACAAACTTCTAGATGGACATTCTTTTCGGCAATAAACACTAATGGCAATTGTTTGTATGATCCCAAAACCCCTTTCTGATGTTACTTCCTGTGTGAATTATCGGCCTATCTCTCTGTTAAACCTTGATATTAAATTATTAGCAAAATAATAGCAAAACGCCTCAATAGCATTATAGGGAAATTAATACATAGAGATCAAGTAGGCTTCATGCCAAATAGACAGGCAGGCGATAATATATGCAGGGCAGTGTTATTGGCACATATTGCTAAAAAACGGAAAATCCCTTTATGTTTTCTATCTCTCGATATTAAGAGGGCATTTGACACAGTATCCTGGCAATATATGCAATATTCATTACAAAAATGGGGTTTTGGACCCCACTTTTTAACATGGATCAAAGCATTATATAATAAACCCAAAGCCTATATAAAATATGCTGGATACAAATCTGATGCCTTTAATATCGAAAGAGGTACCCGACAGGGTTGCCCATTATCTCCCTTATTATTTGCCCTTATACTCGAACCCATGGCCCAATACATCAGAACAAACCAAACTATAACTGGCATTGAAGTAGGAGGTATTACACACAAATTATGTATATTTGCAGACGATATATTACTTTTTCTATCATCACCACAGGTCTCTGGTCCTAACTTAATACCAGCTCTTGATGGATTTGCAGCCCTATCCGGCCTTATGATTAATCCTAAGAAATGCCTAGTGCTTAATATTTCACTCACAAACATGGAATTGATCCCGGCTAGGGCTGCACTCCCATTCACATGGGCAGAAAAATCAATCCCATATCTTGGAATTCATTTAACAGCATCTCATTCTGACTTATTCTCAACCAATTATCCTCCTGTATTAAGACAGATCACAAATCTAATAAAACAATGGTCGCAACTTCCTTTATCCTGGATAGGGAAGATTAATGCAATCAAAATGACTATTCTACCCAAATTGCTTTATCTATTCAGAGTCCTCCCTATTCCAATTCCTTCCTATTTTTTGAGAATAATACAAAAAATAGCAACTTCGTTTATATGGGGCTCTTCTAAACCACGTATACCTATACACACACTACATCTTCCTAAAAATAAAGGAGGCCTGGGATACCCTAATTTTACTAACTACTATAGAGCAGCACATTTTGCCAGTCTGTTCAAATACCATGCAAAACAGGAAATCCCATTATGGGTATTTATAGAGGCTTCAGAAAATGACCCTCTATTAATATCAAACTTATTATGGCTTGATCCTAAAGACCGCTTTAAAATTCATAATCCCATAACTAAACACTTCTTATCTCTCTGGGATAAACTAAAAACTAAATATCAGTTACAATCTCCACACAATCCTCTCCTTTCTTTTATCAGAAATCCGGCCTTTTATCCGGCATGGATCTACCCAAATTCTTTTAAAGCTTGGACAACATCAGTCATTCAGACACTAAATGACTTCATAGCATCTAAATCATTCCTTTCTTTTTTTTTTTTTTTTTTTTTTTGATTTTAAAGCTTTATTAAAGAGCAGTGCAATACAAAGATGAACATAAGTTACATATGTATATTGGAAGAATCCCTTGTAAATATGGGATAATAATTATGCATGAATAACGCAAGCAAACATAGGTTCAAAACCGAATACATTAGTCTTTGGTACGTTAGGCAAACCTAATGTTGATGTTCACTGTATGGGCGGAGAGTCCCAACACCCCTAACGGGAACTCACTGTGTTAGGATTCCGTCCACCACAGATAGAGCATTGCGGCCTACCTGGAAAACCTACTGTCCCCACCCCCGGAGACCTACAATCACCCGAGAGGTGGGGACAAAAGACCCTTAATGAGGCCCTAAGACCTTTCCATCAGAAACCCTTCAACAAGCAGAAATCCGTTTTGGGTTAAGAGCTAGAGCTCGTTAAAGACTACCTGATGGTGACAATAGAGATTCTGCTAGCATGTAAACGGAAAGTAAAACACAACTGTTACACTGCTAACTTGGAATCATTTCGTTGTACGTACCAAAAAGATATGGAGAGACAGAGGAGAGAGAGAGAGGGAGAAGAGAAGAAGAAGAGAAAGAAGAAGATGCAAGAGATCGCCGTCATGTGATAAACGATTGTATCCAGTCCTAGGACTCTTTTTTTTTTTTTTTTTTTTTTCTTATTATGAAAATAAAAGATTCAACTCGGCTGAAACAATGGAATACCTGTGATAAGGGAAATGCCTAGGTGTCTAGCCCAGGGCTCCCAAGTCGCCTCAAATGACTTAGAGGTGTCCGTCATAGAGCTGATAATTTTTTCAAGTGACAT
Organism: Lithobates clamitans; assembly: GCA_037952925.1. NCBI lineage: Eukaryota > Metazoa > Chordata > Amphibia > Anura > Ranidae > Lithobates > Lithobates clamitans. The sequence continues at coordinate 15,244,550 of JBBGZY010000239.1, read as the reverse complement.
GATCCAAGATATCTTTCTTTTGGCAGCCTGGAAAGATACTGTGGATTGCTTCCAGGCTTTAGCTAACGTAGTCTTAGCTCCTAGTAGCATAAAGGAAATTAGTTTTCGAGAGTGTTTAGTTGTTTTAGGGGGTGGAGCATTGAGCAAGGCCACTTGGGCTGATTTAGTGATGGGAAGATCCGTTACTTTTCGGATTAATGTGAATATTTTGTTCCAGAAACCTCGTATTTTCGGACACTCCCACCAGATATGGATCATAGAGCCCTGGGCTTGACACCCTCTAAAGCATAATGGGGAGGCAGAAGGAAACATAGTTGCAAGTCTGGAGGGAACTAAGTACCATCGCATAAGCACTTTTATATTAGTTTCTGTCAATGCTATATTTAGAATACCTTTAAAGGCTGTGGATCCTCTCTGATGCCATTCCTCCAGGCTCCAGGTCTCCTGCAGATCCGTTTCCCACGAGTTCATGTATGGGAATTTTGCGGTGGGTTCCGCAAGGGAGGCATAAAGGAGAGATATTCCCCCCTTTGCGTCGAGTGCTTGACCGCACCAACGCTCATAAGAAGTAAATTCCAGAGGGAGTTCTTGTCCCTTCGTTAGGGAGGCAAGAAAATGGGATATCTGAGTGAATCTAAACCTCTCTGAGCCTGGGAGTTTGAGTTTAGTTAGGCATTGCTTTAGCGTTAGTGGGCCAGATGGGGAGAGAAAGTGGCCTATGCGGTACATCCCCTTGTCTAACCACCATTTGAATGACTTGATGTCCAGACCCGGGACAAAGCGGGGGTTATGAAAGATGTGCTCCAGAGGGCGTGCTGGTGAGGTTATAGCTGGGGAGCATTTCAATGAGTCCCATAATTTGAAGGATTGAGACAGTGTTGGAGCTAAAATGGTAGGCCTTAATTTCATGGGACACCAGAGCAGGTAGTCCAGGGTATATGTTGGAGTAGCTTGTCTCTCTATTTCTATCCAATCGGGTTTCTCGACTTTGAAATATACCAAAGATAGTTGGGCCAGCCTTGCCGCTTGGAAGTATCTGAACAGGTCTGGAAGACCCAGGCCCCCTTTGGTTTTGGGGCTAAGAAGCACATTCCGGGCTATTCTATATCCTTTTTTACCCCAAACGAATTTTATTATCTTCCCTTGTAGGGGTTTAAGATGATGTTTTCTAATATCTATCGGGAGAGACCTAAATAAGTAAAGGAGCTTGGGCAAAAGTGTCATTTTAATAGAATTGATTCTGCCCAGCCACGAAATATTAAAATTAGACCGTGTATGGATGTCAGATTCTAATGTGCGGAACATGGGGGGGAAGTTAGCCTGGAAGAGTTGCTCAAACTTAGGGGTAAGATTTATTCCTAGATAGCGGATTGAGGATTCGCTCCATTTAAATTTGAAAGCAGGCTTGAGCCTATTCACTTCTGCGTCCGAGAGCGAAATATTTAATACCTGCGACTTATCCATATTGACTTTTAAGCCCGACAAGGATCCAAATGTCTTCAAGAGATTACAGATATTGGGGAGAGAGATAGTAGGGGAAGTGACAAATAAAAGGATGTCGTCCGCAAATAGGGCGCATTTGTGGTAGTGTGCTCCGCATTTAACCCCTTTGATGTTTTGGTCAGTCCTGATTGCAATTGCCAGGATCTCTATGGCTAAGGCAAAAATCACTGGAGAGAGGGGACATCCCTGTCTGGTTCCCCTGGATATTTGAATGGGATCTGAGTAGAAGCCGTTCATTTTCACCTTGGCGCTCGGAGTGGAGTACAGTGCTTTCAGGGTATTTATAAAGTTGTTCCCAAATCCCCATCTCCCCAGGACTGCAAATAGGAAGGACCAAGATAAGGAATCGAAGGCTTTTTGGAGGTCCAAAGACAGCAATAAACCTTCCTGCTTTGGGCCTCCATCCCATCCTGATTGCAACAGAGATACTATATCTACCGCCCTTCTGACCTGGTCCGGGCCTTGTCTTCCCGGCATGAAGCCTACTTGATCTTTATGAATATATTGATTGATGAAGGAGTTGATTCTATTAGCCAGGATTTTAGTGAGTATTTTCAGGTCGTTGTTAATCAACGAGATCGGTCTGTAGTTCTCAACTAGAGATGGATCCTTGTCGGGCTTGGGGATAACCGAAATGAAAGCTAAATTTAATTGTGACTCAAGGGGTGACCCTTCTCTTTTGGAATTGAAGAATTTTGTGATAAAGGGTGCCAAAGATTTCTTGAATGTTTTATAGTATTGATTGGAGAATCCATCGGGGCCAGGAGCAGAATTCCCTTTTAAGTTTTTAATGACCTCTAATGTCTCTTCCATGGTGAAGGGGGCGTCCATGATATCCTTATGATCTTTACTTAGGGTTGGAATGTTAATGCTATCTAGGAAAGTTTTTAAGGAGGAGTCGGACATTGTGTCATTTTGCTGATATAATTTAGAGTAGAAGGAATGAAAGGCTTGCAGGATTTTTGGGGGGTTAAGGGTTGAGGTGCCATCCTGAAGTCTAATATTGGGTATGGTGAAGTTAGTGATTTTGGGAGATAGCTTTCTTGCTAGAAGGGTACTCATCTTATCTCGCTGAATATAGAATTTTGCACTAGTCCATTTCAAGTGTGTCTCTGCCCTCACTGTGTGTGCCAGATTTAATGCTGTTCTAGCTGCGTCTAGTTGGGCTATGGTGACCGAGGTAGGGTCTCGTTTATGTTGCTTGCATAGAGCCTTGAATTCCCTCTCTAGTTTCTCTATCTCTGTCTTCTGCTCTTTCTTTTTTCTGGAAGATATTTGAATGATTTTTCCCCTTATGGTCGCTTTATGAGCGGCCCATAGAGTCTCGGCTGATATTCCCTCCACATTGTTCCGCAGAAAATAATCTTTTATGTCCTTCTCAAGCTCTATGACTGAGATATGGTCCTTAAGAATGTTGTCGTTGATTCTCCAATGGGTATTGGGCGGTTTGTGAGAACCGCCCCTTAATGTTACGATCACCATGGCGTGATCTGACAGGGCGGTGTCCTTTATAGAGGCCTTAATCGCATAGGGTATATGTACTACTGACATGAGTATGTGGTCAATCCTGGAGTATGTTTTGTGTGGGTTCGAAAAGTGTGTGTAATCCCTCTTAGTGGGATTGAGTTCTCTCCAAATATCGGCTAGGCCTTGTTGATATATTATTTTCGCAATCTTGGAGCTTGTTTTTGTGGGGCGAATCGCTTGAGCTTTTAAGGGTTTGGATTTGTCTAGTCCTAGGTCAAAGGCCACGTTGGAGTCACCTCCGAAAATTACCGTTCCTTCCAATAAAGGAGTTAGAATTTGTAGCATTGCTTGGAAGAATTTTGATTGGCCCTTATTGGGGGAGTAATACGAGATGAAGGAATAGAGGCTTTCATCTATTTTACCCTTGACCAACAGGAACCTGCCTTCAGGGTCTCTGTGCACTAAATCGGGCTTAAATTTACACTGTTTTGCAAATAATACCGCAACACCTCTGGTCTTATCCTCTGCATTCGCTAGAAAGAATGTGGGGTATTGAGCATGTAGAAATGTTGGGTTATAATTGGTCGGGAAAGGGGTTTCCTGTATCATGACTACCGCCAATTTTTGTGCGTGGTAAGATTGAAATAATTTACGCCTCTTTACCGCTGAATTTAGTCCCTGGGCATTATGGGAAGCTAATTTGAAGGAAGGATGTACCAAATTGCCACTAGACATGTCGTCTAATTGGGGGAAGTGTATGTGGTGCGATATCTCTTACCTCCTCTGGGGCGCGGTGGAGCATAGACATACGGATCGCGAGGTAGGACCCGGAGCCTGGAGGATAGTGGGCTGATCAAGAATCCTGTGGACTGGCACAAACAAAAGAAAGGGTTAGAAAAAAGGACAGAAGAAAAAAAGAAAGAGAAAGAGATTAAATGCAATTGTTCTCTTGAGAATAGTCCCAAGAGGAACCGGTGGCATCGAGGGGGTGTAAAGATCCCCTCCATGTCGCCCAACAACAAATAAAGATAGCCCTCCGAAGAGGTTATCAGTCCATCTCCCGACCATGGATGTTCCATTGTCGTTAGACGGGTGGAGGCGCATGACTGCTACCCCAGTCAGAGCCAACCCTATTGGTAATCCTAAAGAATGTAGTTAACATAACCTGGTGAGGACAACCATTTCAACATTAATGCATTTCAATTCAAGTGTAACAAAGCCAGCCGGCTTATTAAAAAATAAAACAAATATAGAGTCCTGCTGAAGGCCAAAGACGCCTTGGGGGGATGTGTAAAGGGTAAGGGGGGGGGGGAGGAGGGGGAAGGGGGGAAGGGATGAGTTCTATCGGGGAGGTAGTTGTAGGGGCTGAAAAGGACCCTAGTAGGAGCTGTCCATTTCTATTAGGCTCGTGAGTCATCGTGTCTGACCCCTGGACCACCAGAACCCCATCCGGTGGAAAGGCGGACCCGCAGGTGGAAAGTCCCAACATCTTGTTCTTCAGTGTGCGTTGCAATGTTGATTGTAGGAAATCTAGGCGCCCTCTATGGGAAGGGGTGGGATCCAAGTGTTAGCGAATCGCTTGAGAAGGGACAGATGCCCCATTGAGAGTGGTCGCATGGCACAGCGGATCTTTTCCTAGGTGTGGGGAGACTGATCGGTCAGTTGTATCGAGACCTGAAAAAGTCCATCTGGACGTGGGAGTCCAGTGTCCCTGATGAGTTCAGAGATCGTGCATCCTGATCCTAATTAGTTCAAGATGGTCTGTTAGGGTGGATGAGGATTTGGAAAGTTTCCTGGGTAAAGTGTCCAGGTACTGTCCGGGTGCGACCAGATTATTCAGGAGGGCATCGGTTCTCTTGTTCGTCTACTCTTTGTGGTTTTCCACAAAGGGGAGACTGGGCTGGTTGGTGCCTGTCTCTTAACAGATCCGGGTTGCATGTTTGATGTGTCCATCTCTAATTCTTGGGAAATAAGCTTCAGCGAAAGGAGAATCCGCTCTCCTTCGGGTAGATTGGTGAAGGAGTGTGTCTTGCCTTTGTAGGTGAATTTTAAAGCAAATGGGAAAGCCCACCAGTATTTTATCTCTTTTTGTGTCAGGATTAGAAGTAGAGGTTTAAGGGCTCTACGTTTTTGGATCGTCGTAGGCGATATGTCGGCAAATATTTGAACATCGTGTCCTTGGAATGATATGTGTGGTTGCTGGCGAGAGAGCTTCATGATGCTCTCTTTCACTCCGTAGTGATGCGGCTTCACCACGATGTCCCTGGGCGACCCATCCTTCCTGGGGGGACCCAGAGATCTGTGGGCTCTGTCTAATTCCAGGTAGTGTTTAGATATATCAGGGATAAGGGACTTAATTAATTCTTGTACTGCTGTGGGTACATCCGTGCACGATTCTGGGATGCCTCTGACCCTGAAGTTCTCCCTTCTCGATCTGTTTTCCAAATCGTCGATCCTACTTAAGGCTGCATCCAACTGGTCCTGTACGATCTGTAAGTGATCAGAATTTTGATTGGTTCTGGATACAGTATAGTCCAGTTTTTGTTCAATCGCTTCAATTCTGGTGCCCAGATTCTGAAAGTCAGATCGAATGTCATTTGTTATTTTGTGAGCTGTATTAGCTAGGCCCCTTTCCAGTAAGTCAGATAGTTTGAGGAAAAGTTCCCCCGCATTCTGGGGCATGTCTGTGCCTGTGCTTCCCATGTATTCAATGTTGTGCTGAGGAAGAGGCGAGTGTCCCAGAGGAGATAGCAAGGGGGCTGCCAGGGGGCTCTCAATGAGGAAAGCCGAGTTGTGGCCTGAGGGGGATGTGGTGGGATGAGCATAGGAGACTGTAGTGGTAGGATATGAGAGAATAGCAGGAGCGATCACTTGCCTGGGTTCTTGTGTCCCCCCTGACGCTGCCTGTGTCTGAGGCGCTGTTTGTTTCTGAGGCGCGGCCGCCATCTTGGATTCGGCCTGATGCTTCTCAGCCTCAAAACGGGGTCCCAGGTCCTTCTTGACTGCTGTGGATGGCATGGGTGGGGAACCGCTGTGTTCCCCTAGCCGAAATTGCTGTGTGCGGGCTGTCTGCAGCTTCCAAAACGGCGCTAGGGCGGCTGGTTGGCTGGGGTAGTGAGGAGCTCCCGGCTTACGCGGCCATCTTGGAGTCCTCGCGCATGCGCACACTAAATCATTCCTTTCATTCCCATCGCTTAGAGAAAAATATGATCTACCAAACTCTGAGATATTTCGATATCTCCAAATCAAAAATTTCTATACACCATTCCTAAAGGGGGATACACCATTATCCCAATTATCCATTTTTGAATCAATCTGTACAAAAGATCCATTTGCTAAAGGTACAATTTCATCACTTTATAATCAATTATATGGAGTAGCAAATCTTAATAGACCCTCTTACGTTCAGAGGTGGGAGGAGGACCTGGGACGAACTTTAGAAGACACGGACTGGTCTAACATATGGCTCACATCTAAGTCATCTTCACCCAACATCTTAGCACTGGGGACAAATTATAAAGTCCTAACTCGCTGGTACCTTAAACCCACTAGAGTGGCAAAATATTCACCTAATACCTCAGCTCTTTGTTTTCGAGGATGCCCAGAAATAGGCACACATTTACACATATGGTGGACGTGCCCAGTAATCCAAACTTTCTGGAAGGAAGTCTTCGTGATTGCATCTAAAATATTTAAAAAAATAATACAACCAGATCCATATATAACTTTACTTAATCTAAAATCGGAATGGTTAACACTCTCTCAATTCAAACTTATGATCCAACTAATAACGGCTGCAAAACAAACAGTGGCCAAGGCATGGAAATCTCCTACATTGGTACTAGCAGAAACAATTCACAGAATGAATAATACAATGTCCCATGCTAAGATGGTAGCCATCGATCAAAATCAAATTCCAAAATTTGAAAAACTTTGGCATCCTTGGATAAAACAACAGTTCCTGTCAAATTTCAATGACTCTGTCCTGTTGCCATGGTAACGGATTAAATGACTTACAGAGACACCCATTCTAAGGCTTCAAAGAGAACTAAAAAGAATAATAAACTGACGAGCGGGACAACCTTGTGGACCATACCTCTACCTTTCTACCCTTTTTCTTCTTTCTCTTTCCTTTTCTCCACCTTACGATTAAAGCTCATTATCAGAATTTATTTGACCTATATACACTCTACCTGTAAACAATATGTATAGTAGGTATAAATCATTTAAATACCTACAAAAGTGACTAAGGAAATGATATATATCTTTAATTTAGGTTTATGTGAACCCAATGTTTAATATTTGAAATTTCATGATATTTACCTATATAAACCCTACTGTAAAACAATGAGCTTACTTTATAGATCCTTGTAAACTTACTTTATGTATCTTTATAATATTGTATACTCAATAAACTTCTTTTGACAAGAAAAAAAAGCAGTCTGGCAATGGTTATCAACAACATTGCTCAGCCGTAAATACAGAAAGTTACAATGAAACATTTTTTTTTTCTTTTTTTTCATCTATAGATAAAAGGGATGAACTTCGATTTGCAGATGAAGTCAGTTAAAGTGTTACTAAACCCAGGACCCTGCATTCACTATATTTGGTCTCCCACAGTACACAGAACATGGAAATGCAATAGTTTTAGTAAATATAAACTGATAAATACCTTTATTTTCATCAGCTGCAAATAGCAATTAGATCAATCTTGTGACTTCTATCAGTGTGTGCAGATGGATTGTAAGAGGAGTTTTCATTTCTCCCACAATTGTCCTATTAGGCTTCAAGACCCATGACCAAGAAAAAAAAACTCTCCAATGCCGCGTACACACGATCAGACTTTACGGCATACTTGGTCCGGCGTATCGGATTTTGTTGGGCAATTCGATCGTGTGTGGGCTCCATCGGACTTAGTTTTATCAAAAGTTTGATGGACTTAGATTTCGACTCGAGTCCGGTCGAAAAGTCCGCTTGTCTGTATGCTAGTCTGACGGACAAAAACCAAGGCTAGGGCAGATATTGGCTACTGGCTATGAACTTTCTTGTTTTAGTCCGGTCGTACGCCATCACATACGAATCTGTTGAACTTTGGTTGATCGTGTGTAGGCAAGTCCGTTCATTCGGAAAGTCCGTCGGAAAGTCCGTCGAAAAGTCCACCAGGCAAAGTATGCCGTAAAGTCCGGTCATGTGTAGGCGGCATAACAATACACACCAACTTGAACACGCCATAGACTCTGGAAACCTTGCAAAAAGATCTGAACAAATTAATGGGGTGGGCAATTACATGGCAAATGAGGTTCAATGTAGAAAAAATGTAAAATAATGCATTTGGGTGGCAAAAATATGAATGCAATCTATACACTAGGGGAGAACCTAGGGGGAATCTAGGATGGAAAAGGACCCTGGGGTCCTAGTAGATGATAGGCTCAGCAATGGCATGCAATGCCAAGCTGCTGCTAACAAACAAACAGAATATTGGCATGCATTAAAAAGGGGATTAATTCCAGAGATAAAATGATAATTCTCCTGCTCTACAAGACTCTGGTCCGGCCGCACCTAGAGTATGCTATCCAGTTCTGGGCACCAGTCCTCAGTAAGGATGTACTGGAAATGGAGCGAGTACAAAGAAGGGCAACAAAGCTAATAAAGGGTCTGGGTGATACTAGTTATGAGGAAAGGTTGCTAGGACTGAACTTATACTCTCTGGAGAAGAGACGCTTGAGAGAGGATATGATTTCAATATACAAATACTGTACTGGTGACCCCACAATAGGGATAAAACTTTTTTGAAGAAGGGAGTTTAACAAGACTCGTGGCCGCGCATTAAAATTAGAAGAAAAGAGGTTAAACCTTAAACTACGTAGAGGGTTCTTTACTGTAAGAGTGGCAAGGATGTGGAATTCCCTTCCACAGGCAGTGGTCTCAGCGGGGAGCATTGATAGTTTCAAGAAACTATTAGATAAGCACCTGAACGACCGCAACATACAGGAATATACAATGTAATATTGACATATAATCACACACATAGGTTGGACTTGATGGACTTGTGTCTTTTTTCAACCTCACCTTCTATGTAACTATGTAACTCTGTAAATATCAGGGTGTTTTTTGGAGTCTGTGGAAGAAGGAGATGATCAGAGAAGACAGGATCAAACAGCCTTTTTACACAATGCACAGGATTAACCCCTTAGGTTCCACACTAAGGGGTATAACAAGCATGCTTTACTGAATATACAGCATAGGCGTGCGCATGGGGTGTGCCGGGTGTGCCTGGGCACACCCTAATCACCCGTGTTGTCTCCCAAGATCTGCCCCGAAAAGAGAGTGTGTAGCCCCCGTTGCCTGTGAAACAGTTTCACAGGCAGCAGATCGTGAGGTTTACCAGAGCCGCTGAGTGTGTGAACTATCATATAATGTCACTACTTGCAGAGAGAGAGAGACCAGCTGTCAAAATTCAGCGGTGATGTTGGGGGTGGGCGAGACCAAACGGCTATCAAATACCAGCCAATGGGATGGGGTCTGGGCAGGCCGCTACGTTTATGTGGCTTTGCCCCCTTTATTAAGCTGCACAATCATTGGCTGGTGTTGATAGCTGCTTGGTGCCGCCCATCCCCAAAATCGCGGCTGAGTTGGGACAGCTCCTCTCTCTCTCCCTGCAAGTAGTTACATTAGCTGTCAGTTTCACACATCGAGCGGCTCTGGCAAGTCTGTCTGCTGTATGTGAAACTCCTCCTCTCCCCTGGCAGTGCAAATAAATGCTGCCAATCAGTGCCAACCAATGCAGCCCATCAGTGCCAACCAATGCCAACAATACTGCCTGCCAGTGCCAACCAGTGCCAACCAATGCTGCCAATCAGTGCCAACCAATGCTGCCAATCAGTGCCAACCAGTGCCAACCAATGCTGCCCATCAGTGCCAATCAATGCTGCCTATCAGTGCCAGTCAGTGCTGCCTATCAGTGCCAACCAAAGCTGCCTATCAATGCCAACAAATGCCAATCAATGCTGCCTATCAGTGCCAACCAATGCTGCCTATCAGTGCCAACCAGTGCCAACCAATGCCGCCTATCAGTGCCAACCAATACTGCCTATCAGTGCCAACCAATGCTGCCTATCAGTGTCAACCAATGCTGCTAATCAGTGCCAACCAATGCTGCCTATTAGTGCAAATCAATGCTGCCAATCAGTGCCAACCAATGCTGCCTTTCAGTGCCAACCAATGCTGCCAATCAGTGCCAATCAGTGCCAACCAATGCTGCCTATCAGTGCCAACCAATGCTGCCTATCAGTGCCAACCAATACTGCCTATCAGTGCCTACCAATGCTGCCAATCAGTGCCAACCAGTGCTGCCTATCAGTGCAAATCAATGCTGCCTATCAGTGCTAGCCAGTGCCAACTAATGCTGCCTAACAGTGCCAACCAATGCTACCAACCAGTGCCAATCAATGCTGTCTATCAGTGCCAACCAATGCTGCCTATCAATGCCAACCAATGCTGCCTATCAGTGCCAACCAATACTGCCTATCAGTGCTTACCAATGCTGCCAATCAGTGCCAACCAGTGCTGCCTATTAGTGCAAATCAATGCTGCCAATCAGTGCCAACCAATGCTGCCTTTCAGTGCCAACCAATGCCGCCAATCAGTGCCAATCAGTGCCAACCAATGCTGCCTATCAGTGCCAACCAATGCTGCCTATCAGTGCCAACCAATACTGCCTATTAGTGCCTACCAATGCTGCCAATCAGTGCCAACCAGTGCTGCCTATCAGTGCAAATCAATGCTGCCTATCAGTGCTAGCCAGTGCCAACTAATGCTGCCTAACAGTGCCAACCAATGCTACCAACCAGTGCCAATCAATGCTGTCTATCAGTGCCAACCAATGCTGCCTATCAATGCCAACCAATGCTGCCTATCAGTGCCAACCAATACTGCCTATCAGTGCTTACCAATGCTGCCAATCAGTGACAACCAGTGCTGCCTATCAGTGCAAATCAATGCTGCCTATCAGTGCTAGCCAGTGCCAACTAATGCTGCCTAACAGTGCCAACCAATGCTACCAACCAGTGCCAATCAATGCTGTCTATCAGTACCAACCAATGCTGCCTATCAGTGCCAACCAATGCTTCCATGCCATTCGGTGCCAATCAATTCTGCCTATCATTGCCAACCAGTGCCAAGTGCCAACCAATGCTGCCTTTCAGTGCCAACCAATGTTGCCATTCCAATCAGTGCCAATCAATGCTGCCTATCAATGCCAATCAATGCTGCCAATCAGTGCCAATCAGTGCTGCCTGACAGTGCCAATCAATGCTGCCAATCAGTGCCAACCAATGCTGCCAATCAGTGGCAATCAATGCTGCCAATCAGTGCCAACCAATGCTGCCTATCAGAGCCAACCAATGCTGCCAACCAGTGCCAACCAATGCTGCCTATCAATGCCAACCAATGCTACCTATCAGTGCCAACCATTGCCAACCAATACTGCCTATCAGTGCCAACCAATGCTGCCAATCAGTACCAACCAATGCTGCCAATCAGTGCCAACCAGTACCAACCAGTGCTGCCTATCAGTGCAAATCAATGCTGCCTATCAGTGCCAACAAATGTTACCCATCAGTGCCAACCAATGTTGCCAATTAGTGCTAGCCAGTGCCAACTGATGCTGCCTATCAGAGCCAACTAATGCTGCCTATCGGTGCCAACCAATGCTGCCAACCAGTGCCAATCAATGCTGCCTATCAATGCCAACCAATGCCAAGTGCCAACCAATGCTGCCTATCAGTGCCAACCAATGTTGCCATGCCATTCAGTGCCAATCGATTCTGCCTATCCTTGCCAACCAGTGCACAGTGCCAACCAATGCTGCCTTTCAGTGCCAACCAATGTTGCCATTCCAATCAGTGCCAATCAATGCTGCCTATCAGTGCCAATCAATGCTGCCAATCAGTGCCAATCAGTGCTGCCTGACAGTGCCAATCAATGCTGCCAATCAGTGCCAATCAATGCTGCCAATCAGTGTCAATCAATGCTGCCAATCAGTGCAAATTAATGCTGCCTATCGGTGCCAACCAATGTTGCCATTCCAATCAGTGCCAATCAATGCTGCCAATCAGTGCTGTCATTCAGTGCCAACCAATGCTGAAAATCAGTGCCAATCAATGCTGCCAATTAGTGCTACCTATAAGTGCAAATCAATGCTGCCTATCAGTGCCAATCAATGCTGCCAATCAGTGCCCATCAGTGCTGTAAATCAGTGCCCATAAGTGCTGCCAATCAGAGCTAATCGGTGCTGTCTCTGTGCCAAACAGTGCCCATAAGTGCTGCTAATCAAAACCCATCAGTGCCGCCTATCAGTGCTGACAATCAGTGCCCATCAGTGCCGCCTATCAGTGCTACCAATTAGTGTCCATCAAAGATGCCAATCAGTGCAGCCTATTATTGCCCATCAATGCTGCCAATCAGTCCCACCTATCAGTGCCAATCAGTGCCCAACAGTGCAGCCTATCAGTGCTACAAATCAGTGCCCATCATTGCTGTCAATCAGTGCTGCCAATCAGTGGCAATCATTGCTACCTAACAGTGCCACCAATCAGTCCCCATCAGTGCTGCCAATCAGTGTCAATCAGTGCTAACAAACTGCACTGCCTATCAGTGGACATCAGTGCTACCTATCAGTGTCAACCAGTACTGCCTATCAGTGCCCATCAGTGCTGCCAATCAGTCCCACCTATCAGTGCCAATAAGTGCCCAACAGTGCAGCCTATCAGTGCTACAAATCAGTGCCCATAATTGCTGTCAATCAGTGCTGTCAATCAGTGGCAGTCATTGCTGCCTAACAGTGCCACCAATCAGTGCCTATCAGTGCCCATCAGTGCTACCAATCAGTGTCAATCAGTGCTAACAAACTGTACTGCCTATGAGTGGACATCAGTACTACCTATCAGTGTCAACCAGTGCTGCCAATCAGTGCCCATCAGTGCTGCCAATCATTGCCACCTATCAGTGTCAATTGGGGCAGCTATTAGTACCCATCATTGCTGCCAATCAGTGCCACCTATCAGTGTCAATCAATGCCCATCAGTGCCAATCAGTGCTGCTAATCAGTGCCCATCAGTGCACTGAGTGCAGGGATTGGGAGATGTGAACTCTGCAGCCAGGCACATTGTCCAGGGGGGGGGGGGGGGAGCCTGGTGGGGCACAAGTGAAATCTGTTGATGTTTACTAATGCCAAATGCTGATCTTTTGTATAATAGGTAATCAGCACACTACTATTTACAATAAACTACAGGAGGTAAAATAAAGTAAACAAGTGTCAGTAAAAGGCCTGCCACTAAACACTGTTATGTGTTCCCACACCACAAAAAAAAGTGCAGCGCTAAATTACTAATCAATAACTTGACAATAATGGTGGAATCCTCTAATGTATGGAAATCTCAATAAACGCCAATATTAGCACAATACCGGTCTCTGTGATATGTAATGTCACATATAATACACATCAAACTGAAAACAAGACATAACAAATGAAACTTAGCAGGGATGGTGGAAACTCCTCTACAGATAATTGAAATACAAACTAACTTCAAATGCAACAACTTTTTAGTTGGGAGGTTTACTTCATTATAGCACTTTGGAATTAATTTTTTTAGATTGTTACACATGTTTTAGTTACTATTATAATGTGAATTATTGCACTTGAAGTTAATTTTTTACCACCCCTGCTAAGTCCATGTCTTTATGGACCTTACTTTGTGCACTGGTGCACAGTCATGTTGGAACAGAAAGGGGTCATCGCCAAACTGTTCCCACAAAGTTGGGAGCATGAAATTGTCCAAAATGTATTGGTATGCTATGCCTTCACTGGAACTAATGGGCCAAGCCCAACCCCTGAAAAACAACCCCACACCATAATTCCCCCTCCACCAAATGATTTGGACCAGTGCACAAAGCAAGGTCCATAAAGACATGGATGAGTGAGTTTGGAGTGGAGGAACTTAACTGGCCTGCACAGAGTCCTGACCCCAACCCAATAGAACACCTTTGGGATAAATTTGAGTGGAGACTGCGAGTCAGGCCTTCTCGTCCAACATCAAAGGCGTTTCGGGATGAATGGGAAAACATTCCCATAGACACACTCCTAAACCTTGTGGACAGCTTTCCCAGAAGAGTTGAAGCTGTTATAGCGGCGAAGGGTGGACCAACTCAATATCAGACTAATGCCGCGTACACACGAGCGGACTTTACGGCAGACTTTGCCCGGCGGACGGGATTTCGTCGGACAATTCGATCGTGTGTGGACTCCAGCGGACTTTGTTTTCTCAAAAGTTGAACGGACTTAGATTTGAAACATGTTTTAAATCTATCCGTCGAACTCGAGTCCGGTCGAAAAGTCCGCTCGTCTGTATGCTAGTTCGACGGACAAAAAGCCACGCTAGGGCAGCTATTGGCTACTGGCTATGAACTTCCTTGTTTTAGTCCAGTCGTACGTCATCACCTACGAATTTGACAGACTTTGGTTGATTGTGTGTAGGCAAGTCCATTCATTCAGAAAGTCCGTCGTAAAGTCCGTCGAAAAGTCCACCGGGCAAAGTCTGCCATAAAGTCCGCTCATGTGTACGCGGCATAAGACCTGGATACCATTAAAGTTCATGTGCATGTAAAAGGCAGGCATCACAATACTTTTGACAATATAACGTGTGTGTGTGTGTGTATGTATGTATGTATGTATATATATATATATATATATATATATATATATATATACACACACGTATGTGTGTTTGAGCTTTGGTGCACACCCTAATGCAATAGGTTGCGCACGCCTATGATATACAGACTAATGGGGTGGCATCCTTATTGTTAACATAGTGTTCCATATTTCAATAAGTGCCCGTCCACAGACCACGTTACCCGCCACAACATATTTGTGGGGAAGAGACCTTTGTTCTCTCAATGTTGGAATAAGCTGCTTTGTCAATGCAGGTGTTTGGAAGCTGGTAGTGGGTTATAGGGGGATGAGGATGACGGGGTAGGCAGTTAGCAAGGTGGCAGTGGGGTGCCAGGTGTGATGCGGATGAGGATGACAGGGGGTAGGGTGTTAGCAACTTGGCATTTGGGTGCCAGGTGTGATGAAGATGAGGATGAAAGGGGGTAGCTTGTTAGAAAGCTGGCAGTGGGGTGCCAGGTGTGATGAACATGAGGATAAGGATGACAAGGGGTAGAGCTTTAAGCAAGGTTCCAAGTATGAGGAGGATGAGGATGACCAGGGGTGGGGTGATATCAAGATTGTAGTGGGGTACCAGGCCTGATGAGGATGACCGGGGGAAGGTTGTTAGCAAGGATGTAGTGGGGTGCCAGGTGTGATGAACATGAGGATGACAGAGGGTAGTGTGTTAGGAAGGTGGCAGTGGGGTGCCAGGTGTGATGAAGATGAGGATGACAGGGGGTAGAGTGTTAGCAAGGTTGCAGTGGGGTACCAGGTGTGATGAAGATGAGGATGACAGGGGTAGTGTGTTAGGAAGGTTGCAGTGGGGTGCCAGGTGGGAGGAGGATGAGGATGACAAGCAAGATTGCAGTGGGGTGACAGGTGTGATGAGGATGATAGGGGGTAGGTTGTTAGCAAGATTGCAGTGGGGTGACAGGTGTGATGAGGATGATAGGGGGTAGGTTGTTAGCAAGGTTGCAGTGGGGTGCCTGGTGTGATGAACAGGATAAGGATGACAGAGGGTAGGCTGTTAGCATGGTTTCAGTGGGGTGCCTGGTGGGAGGAGATTGAGGATGACAGGGGGTAGTGTGTTAGAAAGGTTGCAGTAGGGTGCCAGGTGGGAGGAGGATGAGGATGAGAGGGGGTAGTGTGTTAGGCAGGTTGCAGTGTGGTGCCAGGTGGGGAGGAGGATGAGGATGATAGGGGGTAGTGTGTTAGCAAGGTGGCAGTGGGCTGCCAGGTGTGATGAAGATGAGGATGACAGGGGATATGGTGTTAGCAAGGTTGCAGTGGGGTACCAGGTGTGATGAAGATGAGGATGACAGGGGATATGGTGTTAGCAAGGTTGCAGTGGGGTACCAGGTGTGATGAAGATGAGGATGACAGGGGGTAGTGTGTTAGGAAGGTTGCAGTGGGGTGCCAGGTGGGAGGAGGATGAGGATGACAGGGGTTATGGTGTTAGCAAGATTGCAGTGGGGTGACAGGTGTGATGAGGATGATAGGGGGTAGGTTGTTAGCAAGGTTGCAGTGGGGTGCCTGGTGTAATGAACAGGATGAGGATGACAGAGGGTAGGCTGTTAGCAAGGTTTCAGTGGGGTGCCTGGTGGGAGGAGGATGAGGATGACAGGGGGTAGTGTGTTAGAAAGGTTGCAGTGGGGTGCCAGGTGGGAGGAGGATGAGGATGACAGGGGGTAGTGTGTTAGGCAGGTTGCAGTGTGGTGCCAGGTGGGGACCAGGATGAGGATGATAGGGGGTAGTGTGTTAGCAAGGTGGCAGTGGGGTACCAGGTGTGATGAAGATGAGGATGACAGGGGGTAGTGTGTTAGGCAGGTTGCAGTGTGGTGCCAGGTGGGGAGGAGGATGAGGATGACAAGGGGTAGTGTATTAGCAAGGTGGCAATGGGGTGCCAAGTGGGAGGTGGATGAGGATGACAGGGAGTGGGTAGTATGTTAGCAAGGTGGCAGTGGTGTGTCAGGTGGAATGAGGATGACAGGTGAGAAAGAGCAAAGGTACAGAAAGAGAAAGAAAGATCACAAATATGAAAAAAGAAAACAACACGTTTTTGGCACGATCTGTATTATTTATGAATTTAGACATTGGAAAATAAATGTATATTTAAAAGTTTAAAAATATCTATTCCCTCAATATGCACGTCTGCAGGCTGTAACTGATGCTGTTGAGAGGTAAAAAAAAACAGTGCAGTAGCATGTATAGTGGTGTTATCTCATTTATGGGAATACCTGCCTCTTGAAATCCACTACAGCCTGTGTCCTCATGCTGTTATGGGAGGCGGATCATCCATCAATCAAGATGTGACATCCCACCCACTGTGTTCTTTTTAAGTTACTGTGTATGCAGGAGGAGGGAGTGACTGGACTGTCATTTAGGATCTGTATACACATCCAAATGTGTGATATCAATATCATATGACCTGAAAAGCTCAACTGAAACAGGAAATGTTCTCTCCAGCAATAGAGACCAAACTGAACATGTGCAGCAGGACGACTCTGACTGTGTCTTATCTGGATTTGTCCAGGGTGACCTTGCAGGAGGGGGAGGATCTGTACAGACAGGATCAAACAGCCTTTTTACACAATGCAGAGGATTAATCACTTAAAGGTGATTTCCACTCAAAAGTGGAACTTCCGCTTATCTGTCCCCCCCCCCCTTGGCACTTTTCAGGGGGGGGGGACAGGTACTTGTTTTTAACAGGCACTGTTCTCCACCGCAGCCCGGTCTCCTGGTAGTTCTGTCCCCTCCTCCTTCCTCCGCCGCCGACCAATTGGAAAGTGCATCGCAGTAAGAGACCGACTGTGAAGATGAAAAGCTTCACTGCTGGGTTCCCTTACCAGAAATGGCGGCGGCTGCACCTTGAAGATCGGCTGTGGTGCTGACATCGGGGGCTCCCTGGACAGGTAATTGTCCATATATTATAAGTCATCAGCTGCCGTATTTGTAGCTGCTGACTTTTAATTTTCCGTGGACCTCCTCTTAGAAAAATAGAAAAAAAATAGAAAAAACCTACCTTTACTTCATTTGTAAATAACTCTGCAATGCTTTGCCCAAAATCATAATTTTAGTGTTGTTTTAAACATGACAAACTGCAGAATAAAGTTTGTTTAGTTTTATTACGTTTAATTGTCTAAGGATTGTGAAAAAAAAATTGTTGCAGAACAATATTCACAAAAAGAAAGCCTTGTTTGTCCTTAAAAAAAACAATATACTGTATGTATTACATTGTTATCTTAAGTAATTGCAAACTGATTGCCAAATAAACAGGCTCATAGCAGAAATTTGAAAATTGCTCAGGTCCAAGAGGGGTGAACAGGTGCCAAAGTGAGTAATTAGGGTTGATTTAAGCTGATTTACAAGGATTTTCATAATTTAACTAATCTCCAGAGACAAATCTCTGTATTAAAGTGGTTCTAAAGTTAAACATTTTTTTTTTATCTTAAAGAGGTTGCAACCCTAAAAAAGAAAAAAAAAAGAAAGAGAGAGATTCTGTTCCCTTATAGCAGGTTAAACAGTAAAGGGCTTGTGCTGTCTAATCTGTGCCTTTCTTTGCTGTAAATAACCTGGTTGATCCTGTCTGTTCCTGTGTCCCCCTGAGTGTGCTCGCCATGGTAATCATGGCTGCTGATCAATGATACCATGGTCAAGTTAGTGCCTCCATCATCCCGCTGCTCTCCTCTCTCCCCCTGCCACCCTGCCTGTCAGCTCCTGTGTGTGTGAGCCATCTCCTCTGCTCCTCCCTCCTGCAACTATTAGTAGCTGGCAGTAAAGTTAAAGAAAGATTACTGTTAGTCGCTCTGTTCTATCAAGCCATACTACACAGTGTACATGTTTGTATAAAATGATGCCTCTAAATACCTTACTTCAGTTCGTTTCTGGCTGATCATGTGACCATAGGCTACTCTCTTCCCTTGATCTAAGGGCTACAGTAGGGGGGGGGCTGAGCGGGGACAGCATAGCGATCCCATGGCCTCCCCATCTGACATCAGAGGGGGATCTCAGCCCCTCCTGCTGTAGCCCTTAGATCAGAAAAGGAGAACAGGCGGAGGTCTTGTGACATTTTCCAAAAACAGTACTAGCTCTCAAGGGTTTGAGTGCTGCAGCAACAACCAGCTGGGAACTGGTTCAGAAGTCACAAGGAAAATGTTTGCCAGCACACCATGGATTAACAAGGAAGCGTCCAAGCGAATTGACATGCATGACGAAGGGGTCCTACATGACTCTGAAACGTTACACTACTCTTGTGATGTGATCATGCATTAAACCAGGGATCCTCAAACTATGGCCCTCCAGCTGTTGCAGAACTACACATCCCATGAGGCATTGTAAAACTCTGACATTCACAGACATGACTAAGCATGATGGGAATTGTAGTTCCTGAACACCTGGAGGGCCGCAGTTTGAAGACCCCTGCATTAAATAATTGACTTGGATGCTTTTTTGTTGATCCATGGTGTGCTGGCAAAAATTTTCCTTGTATTTTCCAAAAACATGCACCAAATTATGTAGAAAGGGGTACATTTGGAGGTGGAACTGATTCCATATGAGGATGGAAATGGTTTATGAAGACTGCATCATGTCAAGCCCTCCAAAGTGTAGATCCAAAAAGTCTCTCTCTGTCACAGAGACGCTTAATGCGCTCTGCTTGGGGGGAGGGGGGAGCTTTGGACTACCAAACCTGTAGTCCATTGGTGGAAGCTTAGTGGAACTCTGAAATATCTGGGGATCGTGAGTTCTTTACACTCTTTTATAGATCGTCTGTGCTCTCCAAATCTTTTCCACAGGGTACAGATAGTGCGACCTATGTACAACAGGCCCCAGAAGCAGGATAAGCAGTAAATGACTAATTCTGATGAGCAATTTTTAAAATTCTTCCAAGTGATATGTTTTGTCATTTGTGGTAAATTGTTTTAGTCCATGTTTTACAAACTTGCATGTCAAGCACTTCAATTTTCTGCATTGGTACATTTCTTTGAGCTCGGGTGAATTTCATTTTACTGGGACTATGTGACTTTTGATATTTCTGGATTTCCTGTATGTGATTTTTGGTATATTGCTTAGGGAGGACTTGAGATGAAGATCTTCTAGGAGTATTCCCCAGTGTTTATGAAAGATATATTCTATCTTTTTATGCTGTGTGTGAAATTGGGTAATAAATCTCATCATTTGGGATGCTTCTTGATCATGGTGGTTGGAAGTGGGGTACTTCACTAAGAAATTGCATATAGGCCTACTCAACTAAAGAAAAAGGATATCCTTTCTCTTGGAACTTTTGTTTTAGGAGGTCCCCCTGTAAGGTACACTAAAGTCCTTTAGACGAGTAGAGTTGTGCTTTAGCCGTGGTCATTCTGTTGGTGTTTTTACTGTCCTGGTGCTCCAGAGCCTTCAGAAATGTGATAAGTAGTCAGGAATTTAGGTGTGTAATATATGCCCCTAAAAAGCCTGAAGGTAAAATTTGTGCAAAAAATAATACATTTTTAATTTCTTTCTACATTTTAAAAAAATTTGTAGCAAAAAATATGTATTCAAAAGACTCATTATACCTCTTAAAATGAAATATGTGAGTGTGTCTGCT
Source organism: Lithobates clamitans (assembly GCA_037952925.1). Taxonomy (NCBI): domain Eukaryota; kingdom Metazoa; phylum Chordata; class Amphibia; order Anura; family Ranidae; genus Lithobates; species Lithobates clamitans. The sequence continues at coordinate 15,224,286 of JBBGZY010000239.1, read as the reverse complement.
TGGTGTTCTAGGGCCTCTAAACTGTGATAAGTAGTCAGGAAATGCCTGAAGGTTTTCTTTGGATTGTGGGCCTCTCTATGAAGTTAGGCTGTGAAAAAGTACCACGTGTGTTATCCCCATAGTCAAGAGGCATAGCAGAATGTTTTTAGGGGTGTAATTGTAAGTTTTCCTATGCTGTGTGTGAGAAACAACTTGTTAAAATTACAACTTTGTGAAAACAACACATTTTATAGAATTTTTTCATTTTCCAAAACTTCAAAAAACTCACCATGCCTCTTACTAAATACCATCTACTTTCCAAAAAGTGGTAATTTGGGGGGTATTTGCACTATCCTGGCATTTTAGGGTCTCAGGAAATGAGTTAGGAAGTCAGAACATAAAGAATGATCAATTTTCTAATATAAATATACCATAGTTTGTAAGCTCTATTATATTTTTCTTTTATATAGCAAAACATAAAAAAACAGTGGTAAATAAATACCACCAAAAAAAGCTGTATCTGTCTCAAAAAATGATATAAAATGCAATTGGTTAGAAATTTGCATGACTTAAACAATCTCTATTTAAAAAAAAATTGATCCCCTTGGCTTGCCTATTTGCAGATCCCAGACACAAGGAGCTGACTTCTAGATTTGTGAGCGATGGATCCCTGGCCGGACCCACTTCCTTCCTTCCTTTTCCTAGTTCTACTTCCCCACCTTCTTTTTCTTCTGTTTTCTTTCTTTTCTTCTCCTCTAGTCATTTTTTATGTTCTCCTCCTCCTTTTCTCCTCCCCCCCTTTTTTATGGCAATTTCGGTACAAGTTGAGCGGTTATGTGACCCCGATAAATGATTAAGAGGATGGTTGACAATGGAGTGGAGGTTGATATTTCGTAAAACTTGTTATTTGAAATATTACTCTACAGATCACCTAGCAGATGCTAAGTATTGATTGTGCCTTAGGCCTTATGGGCCTCGTGCATTTAATAGTTGGATCTGTTAAAGTGGTAGTAAACTCACAATCACAAAATTTGATGACAGGAAGGGTTTTTTATAACAGAAGAGACCCTAGAGGGCTCTTCTGTGATAAATGTCAGCCATGCCTGTCAGCGGGTAAATGTGATCTGAGCCGTGCATGCGCAACTCATACCACATTTATGGTTCGATCTGTGTGCTGCTGCGATGTGACGTCGGCCTGGCCAATCAAGTGACTGAAGACAGGAAACCCGGAAGAAAGACGAGAGAAACATGGAAGCGCCTGGGACATGTGAGAGCCGCGACAGCACAGCGCTGGACGGCTCTATGTGCCAGTAAGTCTGTCATAATGTACTAGTACTTTTATCCCCTTTTTGTTACTTGAAAAGAAAAATGTAATAAAAACGATTGAAACAGAAATTTGCATGTCCGACTAATTATCATTCAAAATGTGATAGCGTTGATATCTAAAAAAAACGGCCTGAGCAGGAAGGGGAGAAAAGAGTCCGGTCTTGATGTAGTTAAAGGCCACTTTCTTTCCTCTTCATCTATTAGTTACACAGTCAACTAGAGGTTAACAGCTTACGTTCCTTAGTTTTATGTCCCATTCCAAAAGAACATTAAAGTACTGTATATCCAAAGCCAAGACATTTGCAGCTTTTTACTTCCTGTCCTCTAGATACATCAGGAGTGAGAGAAACACTTTTTAAAGTGAAGTAAATCTCATCTTAGAGAGTTTTCACTGGAATAAGTGACCCCACTGCAAGATTTCCCTACAATTTCACTTCTGGGGATAACTCAAATTTTTAGCTTTTCTGTTCTAGAACAAATAGAGAGGGTAAGATGAATCTCCCTAGTGGAAACGCAAACAGAAGTGACAGTGTAACAAGGGTTTCATCCCCATCCCTACTCTATCCCAAACCAAACAGAAATATTTGCATTTCATTTATTCGTTGCTTCCCTGCTTGCTACTAGCTATGAGAATGCACTTAGAATTTCTGCTTAACACTATCTAGCCTCTAAATTGTTCCCTCCCCCCTCCTTAAGGTGACCAGATTTTTAAAATGAAATCCGGGGACATTTTTTAATTTTTTTTTTATTGGCAAATGGTAAAATATTTTATAAGCATATTTTCCTAAATGATATATGCAGTGTACGTGTTATGTGAGTATGGAATGATTGTAAAAATGATATATATGGTATTTCTCACACTTCCTCCAAGAGATACAAAAAAGATACTTCTTAGAATTTTTTGGGAGGGGAGGGATGGAGCAGCTAAATTCAAATCCAATCCAGGCAGGGGCGACTCCAGACAATTTTTTTGGGGGTGCTTGAGGTAAAAGTGAGGGTGCTAGTGTGGTGCGCTACCTGTGGGCATGACTAAAAGTGGGTGTGGCCAGCAAGGTGCCGTGGTCAGAAAGTGGAGGTTTCTTCATGGTGTACAATGGTGATCAGTATATCCTGGCCTCTGTATACCAATAAAAAGCCAAAAAATGCAGCACAGCTCTACTCTTTCTTTATACAATTCTACAAATGGACTTATAAGTGCAATGGTAAAACCTATAAAATAATATCCAGTGCAAAACAACCAATGTATTGCAATATAGTAGTGATGGTGTCACCCCCTCTGCAAAAATATTTTGAGAAATTGCAGAGCTTCAATGTGCAAATAATGTTGAAACCCCCTACATACAATAATAACAGAAATGCAAATCAAGCCGTGTATTAGAACATAGTAGTGATGGTGTCACCATCTCTGCAAAAGGTAAGAAATATTTCAGAGCTGCAATGTGCAAATCATGGTGAAAACCCCTATATAATCATAGTAATAAAATGTAAAATATGTACATCAATTGTACATTTTATTATGTTAATATAAAGGGGGTTCCACCACGATTTGTACATTGCAGCTCTGCAATTTCTCAAAATATTTTTGCAGAGGGGGTGAGACCATCATTACTATATTCATATTGCAATACATTGGTTGATTTGCATTGGATCTTCATTTATAGGTGTTACCATTGCCCTTCTAAGTCCATTTGTACAATTTTATAGATGACTTGTAGGTCAGCGCTGCATTTTTTGTTTTTTATTGATTCGCGTTAGATGAGGGAACCAGCTAACAAGATTCTCTTATTGTTTTTGAGATTTTTTTTGTTGCATGGCAGTGGTTTTACTTTGTTATGTCCTCTGTATACTGGTAACCACTGGCCCTGCATATTGGTGGTCAGTGTGCCCCCTGTATGCTGGTGGTACGTGCTGGGTGCAGGAGGATGCTACGTGCAGGGTTCTGGAGGATGCTATGTGCAGGCTTCAGGGGGATGCTATGTGCAGGGTGCAGGGCTCAGGAGGATGCTACGTGCAGGGTGCGGGGCTCAGGAGGATGCTACGCGCAGGGTGCAGGGCTCAGGAGGATGCTACATGCAGGGTGCAGGGCTCAGGAGGATGCTACGTGCAGGCTTAAGGAGGATGCTACGTGTAGGCTTCAGGGGGATGCTACGTGCAGGGTGCAGGGCTCAGGAGGATGCTACGTGCAGGGTGCAGGGCTCAGGAGGATGCTACATACAGAGTGCAGTGCTCAGGAGGATGCTACGTGCAGAGTGCAAGGTTCAGGCATGCATAACATACAGAGTGCACGGTTCAGGAGTGCATTGTACAGAGTGTAAGGTTCAGGAGTGCGTTGTACAGAGTGCAAGGTTCAGGAATTAGTTAAACTGCAAAGACACCAATTACCTTATTTATCAGCGTATAACACGCACTTTTTGTGTGGGTGGGTGCGTGTTATACGCCGATCCCTGCTCCGCTGAGGGGAGAGGAGCGAGCGCTGCCGATATACACATAGCCGAGTATACTCGGCTAGGCTCAGCTCCGCTCACAGTCATGCCCAGTTCTGCCATTGGACCTGTGTTATGTTCATCATAGGTGCGGGACTGGGCAGGACTGCGAGAGAGCATTCGCTCCTCTCCTCTCGCAATCAGCGGAGATCTGCGCTAATTTTAAATAATCAGCCTGCCTGGGCAAGGCTGCAATGACACAAGGCTGCAAGGACACTGGGCAAGGCTGCAATGACACAAGGCTGCAAGGACACTGGGCAAGGCTGCAATGACACAAGGTGAGAGGTGCCATAAGTCCAGCCATGATTTTGTGTAAAGACTTTTCTGGTACATCATTAGTTAACAGAAAGAAGTTGTAGGTAGCTGAGTAGTCTTACTTACAGTGTCTGAGGGGGAGGGGATGCCAAGGTATGCAGCATGCAATCTGTGTGTGCTCCGGAGATTGTGAGGACTTTGCAGGGGGGAGAAAAGGCAGGTGCAGCAGTAGCTAGTTGAGATGGAGTTTTGATAGAAGCATGAACAAACCTGCTATCTTCAGAGGTTGTGTCTCTGCTTGGTGACTGTACTGCTCCTCCTTCCCTCTTCAGGATTTGTTATGCCCGGGTGCAGTGATTGGTGGGTACAGCTGGTCTCTCTATATGTGCTGCTCTGTAGGGGGAGGTCAGAGCTCTCCAGGGAAAGATGCTGGACAGAGATGTTGATCATAGACATCCAAGACACCCCCCCAGGGTTTCCAATTTGCGCCCCAAGACTGCCTGAGTAGTAAAAATGAATGGAGCTGTCAAGTCCAACCTCTGATGTCGGGGTGGGCGGGGCCAATATGCGGAGCTACGCCCCCTTTGTCAGACAGCCCGTGCATAGACAAATAGCCGGTGTTTATGGATTGGTAGGCGGGGAGGAAGGTGGCAGGTGGTGGAACCAATTGTAACTAGTGTATGTGTACCCACAGCTTGTATAATAAACCTGAATTATACACCGCTATGGGTACATATACAATAGCTACAATTGGTCATGCCCCCTGCCACTTTCCTCCCCGCCCACCAATGCATAAACCGCCGGCTATTTGTTTATGCACGGGCTGTCTGACAGAGGGGGCAGAGCTCCGCATATCGGCCCCGCCCATCCCCGACATCAGAGCTTGGGTTTGACAGCTCCACTCACTCTCAGTGTCACTGCAGCCCTACACTCCCGGCTTGCCCATCAATCCAAACCAAACTGGATGGATATTGACATTGCTGCATGTCCTGCTAGGGCTAGGCTGTCAGCAATAAGTATAGGCACCCCCCTGAATCCGGGGACAGATCCGGGGACAGACGTGGTCTGGGGACAGTGTCCTCAATCCGGGGACTGTCCCCGGAAACCGGGGACGTCTGGTCACCCTACCCCTCCTGCTCCCTATATTGGCTAACCTGTGTAAAAAAAAGTGTATAGTTGCCTATTTTCAGCCCACTCCAGGCCAGTTACGTGATCCAACACCCCTGTGTCATTGGTGGCTGCAGGAAAGAGGAGAGAGCAGCTTGAAAACAGCTGGGAAATCTGCGAGTGGTGACATCACCCATAAGCTCCCAAGGCCCATCCATTGTCAGCGCTCTTTCCTCTCCTTTGAAGCCACTAATGACTGACACAGGGGTGCCGAATCACGTTACTGGCCTGGAGTGGCTGGACAATGGCTGGCCCACGGGAGCTTATGGGTGATGCCACCACTCCCAGCTTTCCCAGCCATTGTCAAGCTGCTTTCTCCTATACTCTGCAGCTGCCATTGGCTGACACAGGGAATCACGTGACTGGGCTGAAAATAGGCAAGTATACACTTTTTTACCTACACAGGTTAGTCAGGATAGGTAGCAGGATGGGAAAGGAAACATTTTTAAGGTTATTTAGTATTAGGTAGGAATTTCAATGTAAAACTACACACTTCTACTTGAGACCTAGAACCAGCATGCTACCTGGTCAATAATTATTACATTGTGATTTTATATGGTAATCTCATGTGGTTTGTTAGTAAGCAAACCTTGTAGGCTGCAGCTGTCAGTGTATATCTTGCTCTATGCACACACAAAGAAATACATTTCCTAAATAAGACCGCAAAATATTTAAAAAAAATCCTTAAAATACAGTATCTCACAAAAGTGAGTACACCCCTCACATTTTTGTAAATATTTTATTATATCTCTTCATGTGAATGAATGAATGAATGAATGAAAAATTTATAAAGCGCTGCAAATGCGAACTGAATCGCCTCAAGGCGCTAATGCGTTTAGTGTTGTCAGCTTCTAGAAGAAGATCTTGAGTTTTTTCCTGAAAGCCAGGTGGTTTTCTTCCATGCGGATGTGGGGCGGAAGTGCGTTCCATACCCGAGGTCCTTGGACTGCGAATCTTTGTTCTCCCTTTGCTTTGTAGCGGTATTTGGGAATGAGAAGGAGGTTTTGGTTAGTTGATCTAAGATTGCGATTTGGTGTGTAGTGTTTTATTTTCTCTTGAAGATATTGAGGCGCGTTTCCTTGTATGCATTTGTGGGTGAGGCAGAGGGTCTTGAATGTGATCCGATTCTTTACGGTTAGCCAATGTAGGCTCCTCAGGGATGGTGAGATTGACTCCCAAGGTTTTTTTCCTGTTAACAGTCTTGCCGCCGCATTTTGGGGTATTGAGGTAATCCTATGTAGAGCGAGTTAGCGTAATCGAGTCGGGAATTGATGATTGTTCCAACTACTGCTGCTTTGTCCTCATCTGGGATGAAAGGGATAAGTCTACGTAACAGGCGGAGGAGATGGTGGGATCCGCTAACTACCGATCCTATTTGTGCATCCATTGTCATTTCTGAGTCAAAGATAACTCAGAGACTCTGGTCTCGTGCCCCTGGAAGACGCAATTCTTTTGCGAAACGCAGCGTAGGGCTGAGCGGCATCATCGCGCCACCTCCCACTGTCGCTGTAACAGGACGAGCTATCTGTGGTCATCCGGCCGGTGCCACAGTTCGTTTTTCCAATTGATGATGTTGATTGTCTTACCTACATGTGAGTGTTTATGTCTTTTTCTACAATAAATTACCATCTGATTTTACACTATGGGAGCCCTCCCTTTCTTTTCTCCTATGATGACACCACTATGCTGAGGGTTGAGCCCCCTTCTTGTGGATCCATCCATTTCCACTCCAGCACCTGACGCCCTTTTCCAGTTTCCACTCCCATCTCTGCTCCATCTCCGTTCCTGGGAAGTCCGGACTACTAGGATCTCAAAAGCCCTTTCAGACCCTCTGTAACGGGGGGTCATGGGGTTCTGGTAAGCGGCCAGGCTCTTACTTTTGGTGGTGGTTCTACACATTTGAGGTTCCATGCGGTTGAAAGACCTGTGATTGCCAACTCACCTTGTCTTGGGTTCCTTTTATGGACTACTTTTGACTCTTCCACATGGTTTTTTCAGTATATTTCGTTTGGACTTTATTTTTTCAATTGTTTGCACTGATTGCGATATATTATTGCACTGATGATTTATGTTTTTACTGATAATTTTTGTGATTTATTTGCACTGATTGTGATATATCACCACACAGATGGTTTATATATTCACTGATACTGGTTGTATTTAGTGCTTTTTGTGTGGCGAATTTGGCCACACATACATCAATCTATATAGCGCGAGCCATCCAATTTTTTTCTTTTGTTCATTTATGTGTTTGTGTCACATTTAGACATCGCTGCTTTTTTATTATAATTTTAGACACTTTGAAGCGCAATTATTTTTTTCACTTCATTGATTGGGCGACTATTTTGAAAAGTTCCCGCGGTCGGTTTAAAGCAGTTGAGATGGTGTTTGAAAAATGTTCTTTTTTGGCTTCATGTGACAACACTAAAGAAATGACACTTTGTTACAATGTAAAGTAGTGAGTGTACAGCTTGCATTACAGTGTAAATTTGCTGTCCCCTCAAAATAACTCAGCACACAGCCATTAATGTCTAAATCACTGGCAACAAAAGTAAGTACACCTCTAGAGTGAAAATGTCCACATTGGGCCCAAAGTGTCAATATTTTGTGTGGCCACCATTATTTTCCAGCACTGCCTTAACCCTCTTGGGCATGGAGTTCACCAGAGCTTCACAGGTTGCCACTAGAGTCCTCTTCTACTCCTCCATGGTGACTTCCTGGAGCTGGTGGATGTTAGAGACCTTGCGCTCCTCCACCTTACATTTAAGGATGCCTCACAGATGCTCAATAGGGTTTAGGTCTAGAGACATGCTTGGCCAGTCCATCACCTTTACCCTCAGCTTCTTCAGCAAGGCAGTGGTCATCTAGGATGTGTGTTTGGGGTCGTTATCATGTTGGAATACTGCCCTGCGGCTCAGTCTCTGAAGAAAGGGGGTCATGCTCTGCTTCAGTATGTCACAGTACATGTTGGCATTCATGGTTTCCTCAATGAACTATAGCTCCCTAGTGCCGGCAGCACTCACGCAGCCCCAGACCATGACACTCCCACCCCAATGCTTGACTGTAGGCAAGACACACTTGTCTTTGTAGCAATAATCCGGAATGCAACTGCAGCACAAGCTTTTTCCCCGCACCAGGTTGTATCCAAACCAGGTATAAACTGAATGTTGTTCTCCAGAGTTGAAAAGCCCCAGGTGCTGGCTAATGCTAGTCCAGGTTGTGAGGGAAGGAAAAAAGTACGGACAGCCGCACACCAGGAGAATATAATCCAACAAAATTTCTTTATTGTAAAATCAGGAACAAATCATGTACAAAGCACCATGGATAGAATGTACAGATATCAGCTAACGTGTATCACGCTCTGCGGAGTGCTTACTCATAGCTGAAAAAAAGAATTGTTGCTCTACATGAAGATGGCCTGGCTATAAGAAGATTGTCAAGACCCTGAAAGTGAGCTGCAGCATGGTGGCTAAGACCATACAGCGGTTTAACAGGACAGGTTCCACTCAGAACAGGCCTCGCCATGGTCGACCAAAGCCAGACCCCACCCTTCCTTTTTGACCTATTCTCTGTCCCTTGTATTCCACTTGCTTCCACCCAAAGTGTCAGGAGTATACAGCTAATCATCACAGGACAGAGTATACAGCCCCAGAATCACAGAACAGGAGTATACAGCCCAGCATCACAGGACAGAATATACAGCTCCGCATCACAGGACAGAGTATATAGCTCAGCCTCACAGATCAGGATATACAGCTCAGCCTCACAAATCAGGGTATACAGCTCAGCCTCACAGATCAGGGTATATAGCTCAGCCTCACAGATCAGGGTATACAGCTCAGCCTCATAAATCAGGGTATATAGCTGAGCCTCACAGATCAGGGTATATAGCTCAGGCTCACAGATCAGGGTATATAGATCAGGCTCACAGATTAGGGTATATAGCTCAGCCTCACAGATCAGGATATATAACTCAACATCACAGATCAGGGTATATAGTTCAGCCTCACAGATCAGGATATATAGCCCAGTCTTAGAGATCAGGGTATATAGCTCAGCCTCACAGATCAGGATATATAACTCAACATCACAGATCAGGGTATATAGCTCAGCATTACAAATCAGGGTATATAGCTCAAAATCACAGATCATGGTATATAGCTCAGAATTACAGACCAGGGTATATAGCTCAGAATTACAGATCAGGGTATATAGCTCAGTATTACAGATCAGGGTATATAGCTCATCCTCACAGATCAGGGTATATAGCCCAGCATTACAGATAAGGGTATATAGCTCAACATCACAGATCGGGGTATATAGCTCAGCCTCACAAATCAGGGTACATAGCTCAACATCACAGATCAGGGTATACAGGTCAGCATTACAGATTAGGGTATATAGCTCAGCATTACAGATCAGGGTATATAGCTCAACATCACAGATCAGGGTATATAGCTCAGCATTACAGATCAAGGTATATAACTCAACATCACAGATCAGGGTATATAGCTCAGCCTCACAGATCAGGATATATAGCCCAGCCTTAGAGATCAGGGTATATAGCTCAGCCTCGCAGATCAGGATATATAACTCAACATCACAGATCAGGGTATATAGCTCAGCCTCACAGATCAGGATATATAGCCCAGCCTTAGAGATCAGGGTATATAGCTCAGCCTCACAGATCAGGGTATATAGCTCAGCCTCACAGATCAGGGTATACAGCTCAGCCTCATAAATCAGGGTATATAGCTGAGCCTCACAGATCAGGGTATATAGCTCAGGCTCACAGATCAGGGTATATAGATCAGGCTCACAGATTAGGGTATATAGCTCAGCCTCACAGATCAGGATATATAACTCAACATCACAGATCAGGGTATATAGTTCAGCCTCACAGATCAGGATATATAGCCCAGTCTTAGAGATCAGGGTATATAGCTCAGCCTCACAGATCAGGATATATAACTCAACATCACAGATCAGGGTATATAGCTCAGCATTACAAATCAGGGTATATAGCTCAGCATTACAAATCAGGGTATATAGCTCAAAATCACAGATCATGGTATATAGCTCAGAATTACAGACCAGGGTATATAGCTCAGAATTACAGATCAGGGTATATAGCTCAGTATTACAGATCAGGGTATATAGCTCATCCTCACAGATCAGGGTATATAGCCCAGCATTACAGATAAGGGTATATAGCTCAACATCACAGATCGGGGTATATAGCTCAGCCTCACAAATCAGGGTACATAGCTCAACATCACAGATCAGGGTATACAGGTCAGCATTACAGATTAGGGTATATAGCTCAGCATTACAGATCAGGGTATATAGCTCAACATCACAGATCAGGGTATATAGCTCAGCATTACAGATCAAGGTATATAACTCAACATCACAGATCAGGGTATATAGCTCAGCCTCACAGATCAGGATATATAGCCCAGCCTTAGAGATCAGGGTATATAGCTCAGCCTCGCAGATCAGGATATATAACTCAACATCACAGATCAGGGTATATAGCTCAGCCTCACAGATCAGGATATATAGCCCAGCCTTAGAGATCAGGGTATATAGCTCAGCCTCACAGATCAGGATATATAACTCAACATCACAGATCAGGGTATATAGCTCCGCATTACAAATCAGGGTATATAGCTCAAAATCACAGATCATGGTATATAGCTCAGAATTACAGACCAGGGTATATAGCTCAGAATTACAGATCAGGGTATATAGCTCAGTATTACAGATCAGGGTATATAGCTCATCCTCACAGATCAGGGTATATAGCCCAGCATTACAGATAAGGGTATATAGCTCAACATCACAGATCGGGGTATATAGCTCAGCCTCACAAATCAGGGTACATAGCTCAACATCACAGATCAGGGTATACAGGTCAGCATTACAGATTAGGGTATATAGCTCAGCATTACAGATCAGGGTATATAGCTCAACATCACAGATCAGGGTATATAGCTCAGCATTACAGATCAAGGTATATAACTCAACATCACAGATCAGGGTATATAGCTCAGCCTCACAGATCAGAATATATAGCCCAGCCTTAGAGATCAGGGTATATAGCTCAGCCTCACAGATCAGGATATATAACTCAACATCACAGATCAGGGTATATAGCTCAGCATTACAGATCAGGGTATATAGCTCAAAATCACAGATCATGGTATATAGCTCAGAATTACAGACCAGGGTATATAGCTCAGAATTACAGATCAGGGTATATAGCTCAGTATTACAGATCAGGGTATATAGCTCAACATCACAGATCAGGGTATACAGGTCAGCATTACAGTTCAGGGTATATAGCTCAGCATTACAGATCAGGGTATATAGCTCAACATCACAGATCAGGGTATATAGCTCAGCATTACAGATCAAGGTATATAGCTCAGCATTACAGATCAGGGTATATAGCTCAGCATTACAGATCAGGGTATATATGAGGATGATTATCATCATCCTCATCATTGTATAGTACACCTGTCATCGTTATTCTGAAGGAAGTGTGTGCGGGCGCATCGCTTGCTCCCCGAACACTCCCTAAACACGGGCAAATCAGCTTCCCAGTTGCAATCAGCTGATTGCAAGCTGGGAAAGCTTCCCATAGACTGCTGTGTGTCTAGCGCCTGGACACTCTTAAAGTGAAAAGCTTGAGGGGGGGAGGCAGCCCCCTTGCACCCTCTGTATTAATGGGCCGCCACTGCTGTAAACTCAAATGTACCAAAATGGCAGAGTGAATAGAGTGAAAGCACCATCCCTTGGTTCCACCCTCTATCCACCTCCCAGCACTACTTCTTTTATAGAATACAGAATCAAGTATCTTTTTGTGGTGTTAAGTAAATTGTGTGAAATGTGTTGACAAGAAAAGCAGTGAAATACAGTATTGTGCAAAAAGTTTAGGCAGGTGTGAAGGAATGCTGTAAAATAAGAATGCTTTAAAAAATATATATTTTAAAAGTAGAACTATAAGCCAAACTTTTTCTTCTTCATTTTGGACAGAGCAAGAAAGGGTTATAACTCCTTACTTCTTAGGGTACAGAAAAATGGAAGCAGGTGCTCTGGACTGATGCGTGAAATAGGTCAATTTGAAATATTTGGCTGTAGCTGGAGGCAGTTTGCATGCCAAAGGGCTGGAGAGCAGTACAATAATGTGTGTCTGCAGAAAACAGTGAAGCTGGTTGAGGTTCCGTACAAGTTTGGGGCTGCATTTCTGCAAATAGAGTTGGAGATTTGGTCAGGATGAATCATGTCCCCAATGCTGAGAAATACAGGCAGATAATTATCCATCTTGCCATACCATCAGGGAAGCGCATGATTGGCCCCAAATATATTCTGCAGCAAGACAACGATCCCAAAAATACACCAATGTCATTAAAGGGGTTGTAAACCCTAGTTTTTTTTTGTTTTTTTTAAATAACAAACATGTCATACTTACCTCCACTCTGTCAGTTCGTTTTGCACAGAGTGGCCCAGATCCTCCTCTTCTGGGGTCCCACGGCAGCACTGGTGGCTCCTCCCCGCATCGAGTGTCCACATTGGAGAAGCGCTCTGCTTGGTGGACAACCGTGTGGGCGTACTCCCGAGTCCTGCATCTGTGTCCATTCACACAAAATGCAGGACTTGGCCCCGCCCCCTGGCGCCGCGCTATTCGGTTTGATTGACAGCAGCGAGAGTCAATGGCTGCGCTGTTATCAATCTATCCAATCGTGACACGAGACATCAGCTACAGATGGTGTTCTCGTTCCCGGACAGAGGATGACAGCCATAGGCATGCGCACGGGGTGTGCCGGGTGTGCCTGGGCACACCCTAATCACCCCGTGCCGTCTCCAGAGATTTGCCCCAAAATGCTGCATCCAAAAGAGTGTGTGGCCCGCGCTGCCTGTGAAACAGTTTCACAGGCAGCAGATCGTGAGAATTGCCAGAGCTGATCAGGGTATGAAACTGTCAGATAATGACACTGCATGCAGGAAGTGAGACCAGCTGTCTTAATGTCAGAGTGATGTCGGGGGTGGGCGGGACTGAACGGCCATCAAACACAAGCCAATGGGATGGGGTCTGGGCGGGCCGCTACATTTATGTGGCCCCGCCCCCTCTCTAAAGCAGCTCAAACATTGGCTGGCGTTTATAGCACTTGGTCCCGCCCACCCCCGACATCGCGGCTCAGTTGTAAGTCATCACAACTCAGCCGTGATGTCGGGGGTGGGCGGGACCAAGCGCCAACACCAGCCAATGATTGGGCTGCTTCAGAGAGAGGGCGGAGCCAGAGAAATGTAGCGGCCCGCCCAGACCCATCCTATTGGCTGCTGTTTGGTAACTGTTCAGTCCCGCCCACCACCAACATCACCGCTGACATTTAACAGCTGGTATCTCTCCATGCATGCAGTGTCATCATCTGACAGTTTCATACACTGAACAGCTCTGGCAATTCTCACCATCTCCTGAATGTGAAACTCCCCCTCTCCCCTATCAGTGCCAATCAGTGCCAACCAATGCTGCCAGTGCCAACCAATGCTGCCAATCAGTGCCAATCAGTACTGCCTATTCGTGCCAGTGCTGCTTATCAGTGCCAACCAATTCTGCTTATCAGTGCCAACCAATGCTGCCTATCAGTGCCAGTGCTGCTTATCCGCGCCAACCAATGCTCCTATCAGTGCCAGTGCTGATCCTCAGTGCCAACCAATGCTGCCTATCAGTGCCAACCAGTACTGCCTATCCATGCCAGTGCTGCTTATCAGTGCCAACTAATTCTGCCTATCAGTGCAAACCAGTGCTGCCTATCAGTGCAAACCAGTGCTGCCTATCAGTGCCAACCAATGCTGCCAATCAGTGCCAACCAATGCTGCCAATCAGTGCCAACCAATGCTGCCAACCAGTACTGCCTATCCATGCCAGTGCTGCTTATCAGTGCCAACCAATTCTGCCTTTCAGTGCCAACCAGTGCAAACCAGTGCTGCCTGTCAGTGCAAATCAGTGCTGATTATTAGTGCCGACCAATGCTGCCTATTAGTGCCAGTGTTGCTTATCAGTGCCAACCAATGCTGCCTATCAGTGCCAGTGCTGCTTATCAGTGCCAACCAATGCTGCCTATCCGTGCCAACCAGTGCTGCCTATCCGTGCCAGAGCTGCTTATCAGTGCCAACCAATTCTGCCTATCAGTGCCAACCAATGCTGCCTATCAGTGCCAGTGCTGCTTATCCGCGCCAACCAATGCTGCCTATCAGTGCCAGTGCTGATCCTCAGTGCCAACCAATGCTGCCTATCAGTGCCAACCAGTACTGCCTATCCATGCCAGTGCTGCTTATCAGTGCCAACTAATTCTGCCTATCAGTGCAAACCAGTGCTGCCTATCAGTGCAAACCAGTGCTGCCTATCAGTGCCAACCAATGCTGCCAATCAGTGCCAACCAATGCTGCCAATCAGTGCCAACCAATGCTGCCAATCAGTGCCAACCAATGCTGCCAACCAGTACTGCCTATCCATGCCAGTGCTGCTTATCAGTGCCAACCAATTCTGCCTTTCAGTGCCAACCAGTGCAAACCAGTGCTGCCTGTCAGTGCAAATCAGTGCTGATTATTAGTGCCGACCAATGCTGCCTATTAGTGCCAGTGTTGCTTATCAGTGCCAACCAATGCTGCCTATCAGTGCCAGTGCTGCTTATCAGTGCCAACCAATGCTGCCTATCCGTGCCAACCAGTGCTGCCTATCCGTGCCAGAGCTGCTTATCAGTGCCAACCAATTCTGCCTATCAGTGCCAACCAGTGCCAACCAGTGCTGCTTATAAGTGCCAACCAATGCTGCCTATTAGTGCCAACCAATGCTGCCTATCAGTGGCAACCAGTCCCAGTCAGTGCACCCTATCAGTGCCAACCAATGCTGTAAATCAGTGCCAATCAATGCTGTCAATCAGTGCCAACCAATGCTGCCTATCAGTGCAGCGAATCAGAGCCTATCAGTGCCCATAATTGCTACCAATCAGTGCCCATCAGTGCCAATCAGTGCTGACAATAAGCGCCCATCAGTGCCACCCATCAGTGCTGCCTATCATTGCCACCTATCAGTGCACATCAGTGCTACCAATTAGTGCCCATCAATGCTGCCAATCAGTGCCCATCAGTGCTGCCTTAGCAGGGATGGTGGAAACCCCTCTACAGACAATTGCAATACAAATTACCTTAAAGTGCAACAACTTTTTAGTTGGGAGGTTCACACCATTATAGGACTTTGGAATTTTTATTTTTTAGAGCGTTACATTTAATTGTATATGTTTTAGTTATGGTTATAATGTGAATGATTGCACTTGAAGTTAATTTCCCACCACCCCTGCTAAGTCCATGTCTTTATGAACCTTGTTTGTGCACTGGTGTGCAGTCATGTTGAAACAGGAAGGGGAGATCCCCAAACTGTTCTCACAAAGTTGGGAGCATGAAATTGTCCAAAATGTCTTGGTATGCTGATGACAGAAGAGTTCCCTTTACTGGCACTAAGGTGCCAAGCCCAACCCCTGAATAACAACCCCACACCAAAATTCCCCCTCCACCAAATGATTTGGACCAGTGCACAAAGCAAGATCCGTAAAGACATGGATGAGCGAGTTTGGGGTAGAGGAACTTGACTGGCCTGCACAGAGTCCTGACCTCAAAAAATGCCCTTCTGTAAGAATGGTCAAACATTCCCATAGACACCCTCCTAAACCTTGTGGACGGCCTTCCCAGAAGAGTTGAAGCTGTTATAGCTGCAAAAGGTGGGCCAACTCAATATTGAAACCCTACGGACTAAGACTGGGATGTCATTAAAGGTCATGTGTGTGTAAAGGCAGGCGTCCCAATACTTTTGACATATATATATATATATATATATATATATATATATATATATATACACACACACATATACACACACACACGTATGTGTGCTTGAGCTTTCGGTGCACACCCTAATGTAATAGGCTCCGCACGCCTATGATGACAGCGTCTAGGTAAGTAAAATGGGGGGGGGGGGGGGGGCGGACTGCTGCACTAAATAAGGTTTTTCACCTTAATGCATAGAATGCATTAAATGAAAAAAGAGCAAAAAAGGAAACTAATGCTCATCCAAACTAGTCCTAATTAAATAGGTTTCAGAGATGTGTGTAATTATACAAACACATCACTAAAAATTGCAACCTACATCATAGTCTGGAAACACCGTCACCTGGAAATAATATAGCATAAAACTCCAGGATATTAATCCTCTGAATATATAGGCACATACACATAAAACGGGAACGATTCCCAAAGATGTTCTTCAAAGAGGACACACCGGTTTAGGGACTAATAATCTTTATTGAATGTCCACCATATATTAATTATATAGAAAAATGTATGTATAAATACCCTCCTCCAACACAAATAATGTCCACTATACCCAGCCATACACAGCTTACATCCATCCCATGCATACGAATCAACTCAAAAAAGTATGTTTAGTAATTAAAGGCTTGTTTAACCAGAAAAGGATATAAATGTGCTATACTGGTTCAGTAAAATAAAAAGTTTGGCATGCATATACACAACTTATTTATATTGAGAGTTCGTTAGCTCCATTTAGGAAAAAAGTGCTTGTGCTTAGTATGGTTTTGCTAATTTCCACTTAGGCTACTGAATTAGCCAAAAAATTAGGTGAAAAAAGGAGGCACAAGAGAGAAAAAGTTCATTCATGGAAGACTTTGCAAAGAAACAGTTGTTGTGCACTTATCATATACATATATTTTTAGGGTCACAGGTTGGTAAATATAAGGGTGACAACAGTCAAGGAAACAAAACATCGGTTTTGCTCTGAATAAACTTACCCTTTAAAATTTTTTGAGGGGCTGATACAGCTCACCGTTTTGACGTTGTGCACTGATGCTGATACTCGGAGGAAGCTTGGTTAAAAGCGAAACATGTAAGCAAGAAGCAAGACAGCATCACATCTTTTGTGGTGTGAGCACCGGTTTGTCCACCTATACAGCGAACCACATCCAACCATCCTGAGTCCTCTCCAGCATACATCCCCAGTCTCCAGCATCAGACTAGTAAACTTGGATGGATCAGTTTTGAACTGCTAGTATGGCGCGTGGATACACCTGAGATACCGCTACAAGGTAATCCACCTGGACATCGGCGTGCACACAGGGTGTGCCAGGTGTGCCTGGGCACACCCTAATCACCCCATGTGATGCATATTCACCCTGTTTAGACCCCTGATATTTGACCAAAGCCCCCTGACAGGGCTCCTAAAAAATTTGTAAAAGAAAACATTCAAAGAAATAAAATTGTAAAAAATAATAAAATAATAAAAATAAAAACTACTGACACTGTCCACTGCCCTACTGACAACGTCCATTGCTCTACTGACACTGTCAGTATACAGTATATACACATGCACACACGCATATGGGTTTTAGCTTTGGAGTGCACACCCTAATGCAATAGGCTGCGCACACCTATGCACCTGGAGAAATACCTGGAGGAATACACAGTTCATCTTGTGAAGCAAAGATCGTTGTCTGAAGCCATTCTGATGATCTCATTTTCATATTTTACCACCGAAGTGGTTGGGCCACACGTGGATTTAAAATAAAAGGAATAAAGGACACAGAGCAAGACGTCAAAATGGTGAGCTGTATCAGCCCCCCAAAAAATTTTAAAGGGGATGTTTATTCAGAGCAAAACCAATGTTTTGTTTCCTTGACTGTTGTCACCCTTCTATTTACCAATCTGTGACCCTAAAAATATACGTATATGATAAGTGCACAACAACTGTTTCTTTGCAAAGTCTTCCATGAATGAACTTTTTCTCTCCTGTGCCTCCTTTTTTCACCTCATTTTTTGGCTAATTCAGTAGCCTAAATGGAAATGAGCAAAACCATACTAAGCACAAGCACTTTTTTCCTAAATGGAGCTAACAAACTCTCAATATAAAATATTAAAAAAGCCTTTAATTACTAAACATACTTATTTGAATTAATTTGTATGCATGGGATGGATGTCAGCTGTGTATGGCTGGGTGTGGTGGACACTGGTGTCTCATTAAGACTCTCTTTGTCTTAATTTTAATTATTTGTGTTGGAGGAGGGTATTTATACATACATTTTTCTAGAAAATTAATATATGGTGGATATTAAATAAAGATTATTAGTCCCTAAACCGGTGTATCCTCTTTGAAGAATATCTTTGGGAATCTTTCCCGTTTTCTGTGTATAGAATGCATTAAGGTGAAAAACCATGAGGGCTTACAACCCCTTTAAGAACTATCTTCAGAGTAAAGAAGAACTAATGCTCCATACACACGGTCGCACTTTTCAGCTACAAAAGTCCGACAGCCCGTCCGAAAGACTTTCGACGGACTTTCTAACGACCGGACTTGCCTACACAGGATCAAACCAAAGTCCGACGGATTCATACGTAATTACGTACACCGGACTAAAATAAGGAAGTTGATAGCCAGTAGCCAATAGCTGCCCTAACGTGGGTTTTTGTCCGTCGGACTAGCATACAGACAAGCGGATTTCTGGGCCCGGCGGAGTTACTACGTAAAGATTTGAAGCATGTTCCAAATCTAAAGTCCATCAGATTTGCGACTGGAAAAGTCAGCTGAAGGTCCGGTGAAGCCCACACAGGATCGGATTGTCCGCCGGATTTTGTCCGTCGGACAAGTCCGGTCGAAAAGTCCGACCGTGTGTACGCGGCATTAGAGTCTTGGAAGTGATGGTTTGGCCCCACAGAGCCCTGATCATCGAGTCTGTCTGGGATTACATGAAGAGACAGAAGAATTTTGGGCAGCTTACATCCACAGAAGATCTGTGATTAATTCTCCAAGATGTTTGAAACAAGCCAAAGAGTGATCACACCAAATATTCGTTTGATTTGCATTTCTCTTCTGTTCATTTACTTTTTACTTTGTTAATTGATACAAATAAACTATTTACACTTTTACTTCCGAAAGCATTCTCAATTTACAAAATTTCTTCATACCTGCCTAAAGTTGTTTGCCCAGTATTGTTGATAATCAGTTGAATAACCCTCCCCCCGCAAGAATAGATCCCCCCAGCAAAAATTATTCCCCTCCCAGAAACAATAGACCCCCCAAGCAACAATGGATCCAGCTATCAGCAATAGAGACACACCAGGAACAATAGATCCCTCAGCAACCATAGACTGCAGCAGCAACAATAGTTCTCCCAGCAGCCAGCATGATTAGGACCCCAGCAGCAACAGTAGACCCCTCACTCAACAGTAAATCCCTCCCTGCAAAAATTGACCCCCAGCAACTTGAGACCCCCTACAACAATAGATCCCCTACCAGCAACAATAGACCCCCAAAACAAAGGATTCCATAGCAGTCAGCATCAATAGACCCTCCAGCACACCCCAGCACTCTATACCATTACATACATTTAGTGCTGGAGGTGCCAAAACTGCATTCTCCCATGTTCCAGCTAAAAAAAAGCCCTGTCTACACTACACGAGCCAAAGCAGAAAAAACAAGGCACTCTATATGAATTACTTGAGCTTGTTCTAAGACAAATACCAGGTAGCCCTTCACTTGCTACTGTGCAAAACATACCTGCTCAAGAATGGGTCATCACATTTTATTTATCAGGGCAGAATCTGAAACTCATCCCTTGTTTCCTAGTGCAGTTATCCCAATGCCTAACATTTTTGGCCAACACTGCAGCCTCTTGTTGCATATAGAGATGAGGTTATGCATCCACCGAACTCATCTCTAACCTGAACTATGTTCTCCCACTATTTTGTACAATAATGTGCTATGGATCGGGTCGTTCTCCACCCCATAGCTCATAGAAGCTGTGAGCAGGGAATGACCCAGCATGAAGCTCGTTGGAGTACAAAAAAGTGAGAGATTGAGGTTCAGGATAGAGATCAGTTCGGAGGATGCCTGAGCTCATCTCTATATGGAACAAGGCTTTTTTCTATTCTGTGATACTTTCTCATACACCAATGAGTTTGGGTGCATCTACTATGGACATAGAAAGGGGAAGTTCTTGAAACAGAGAGTACACTGCTACAATGGAATTGCTTATTTGCCATTTATATGCTTCATTTTATTTATCCCTGGGGAGTGTTCATTTTCATGAAATATCTGATTTATGTGTGAGATTACTTTATAAGCAATACCTGCAAGTAAGTTTAGATAAATATGGCAGATTATGGAACTGCCTGAGTCACATTTGTTAGCTTAGTGTAAGATTCCATGTAAGATTCCACAGAAAAGAAACAAGATGGATAAGATTAGGTTAAAACAGTTCAGGGGTGGATCACCTGGCAGTCTGCACTGTTTTCTTCTATAAAGGACAACCCAAACCGCATATAATCCCAGTTCACACATGAGTCACATTATTTAACTATTTTAATTAACTCTAGCTAGTAAATATTATTTAATTACACATCAACTATTTTGCTAACAACTGTTATTAAAGAAAATGCCGTAAATAGAGATCTAGTTTACACTGTAAAAGCCAGTGCGTGGATCATGAGTAATCGAACTCAGTTGAGTAACCAATTTCACATGAACAGACTTTATTCCCCATCTATTAGAAATGAGTAAAGCAATACACACGTCACAATTAATGCAGAGGATCTGGAGTTTCTGATACTTTCCAGGAGAGGTTCTAGGGACTGTAGCAGTGTGCAGAGGGTAAAGCTGAACTCTAGGCAGATAAAGAAGATAGAATAATGCAGCTCTGTAACCATTAACACATCATTGAATATACCGTTTTTTTTTAAAAGAATGTAGAGTAAATACCGGAAATTAAACTGATGTCAGCTAGTAATTAGTTCTGAGTTCTGTATAAACCCAGTTTTGGACTAAATTTTGCTTGTTCAGGGGTTAAGATTCAATCCAAACTTTCGGGACATTCGTCATAAATTTCAGAGTACCTATCACAGCCCATCAGACTACCTGTCACCAGCCATCAGAGTACCTGTCACCAGCATCTGAGTACCTGTCTCCGCCCATCAGAGTACCTGTCACAGCCCATCAGATTACCTGTCACGAGCATCTGAGTAACTGTCACCACCCATCAGAGTACCTGTCACCAGTATCTAAATACCTGTCTCCGCTCGTCAGAGTACCTGTCACAGCCCTTCAGATTACCTGTCACGAGCATCTGAGTAACTGTCACCACCCATCAGAGTACCTGTCACCAGTATCTAAATACCTGTCTCCGCTCGTCAGAGTACCTGTCACAGCCCATCAGATTACCTGTCACGAGCATCTAAGTAACTGTCACCACCCATCAGAGTACCTGTCACCAGCATCTGAGTATCTGTCTCCGCACGTCAGAGTACCTGTCACAGCCCATCAGAGTACCTGTCACATGCATTTGAGTACCTGTCACTGCCGATCAGAGTACCTGTCACTGCCCATCAGAGTACCTGTCACAGCACATCAGAGTACCTGTCACCAGCATCTGAGTTCCTGTCACCACCCATCAGAGTACCTGTAACAGCCCATCAGAGTACCTGTCACCAGCATCTGAGTAGCTGTCACAGCCCATCAGAGTATCAGTCACCAGAATCTGAGTACCTGTCATCACCCATCAGAGTACCTGTCACCAGCATCTAAATACCTGTCTCTGCTCGCCAGAGTACCTGTCACCGCCCATCAGAATACCTGTCACAGCCCATCAGAGTACCTGTCACGAGCATCTGAGTAACTGTCACCATCCATCAGAGTACCTGTCACCAGCATCTGAGTACCTGTCTCCACACGTCAGAGTACCTGTCACTGCCCATCAGAGTACCTGCCATCGCCCATCAGAGTACCTTTCACAGCCCATCAGAGTACCTGTCACCAGCATCTGAGTACCTGTCACTGCCGATCAGAGTACCTGTCACTGCCGATCAGAGTACCTGTCACTGCCCATCAGAGTACCTGTCACCAGCATCTAAGTAGCTAAAGATTATTCACAATGGGGTATGGCGCTCCCTATAGGATTATATGGGATGAGCAGCTACAGCGAGGGGGGAGGGGCGGGGGTGTTATCCCCTTGTGTCCTGATGCGTGATAGTGTAAACTATAATAAATATCTAAATGAAGTTTACAAAAAACACCATGACCCCTAGTGGTGGTTTACGGTGACCACCAATAAATTGTGCCAAATTAATAACTTACTTACTAATGTTATTAATTTGGCACAATTTATTGGTGGGCACCGTAAACTACCACTAGGGGTTATGGTGTTTTTTGTAAACTTCATTAAAATATTTTCTTATAGTTTACACTATCACGCATCAGGACACAAGGGAATAACACCCCCTTCCCCCCCTCCCCCCTCGCTGTAGCTGCTCATCCCATATAATCCTATAGGGAGCACCATACCCCATTGTGAATAATCTTTAACTTTTTTGGAGGATCCTCAGGGAAGCTCCTTTCAGGGGGGCTGCATACCTCAATCCTTTGTCCTAAGCGCAGCCATTATATATATTTTGCATCTGAGTAGCTGTCACAGCCCATCAGAGTACCTGTCACAGTCCATCAGAGCACCTGTCACCAGCCCATCAGAATACCTGTCACCGCCCATCAGAATACCTGTCACAGCCCATCAGAGTACCTGTCACGAGCATCTGAGTAACTGTCACCATCCATCAGAGTACCTGTCACCAGCATCTGAGTACCTGTCTCCACACGTCAGAGTACCTGTCACTGCCCATCAGAGTACCTGCCATCGCCCATCAGAGTACCTTTCACAGCCCATCAGAGTACCTGTCACCAGCATCTGAGTACCTGTCACTGCCGATCAGAGTACCTGTCACTGCCGATCAGAGTACCTGTCACTGCCCATCAGAGTACCTGTCACCAGCATCTAAGTAGCTAAAGATTATTCACAATGGGGTATGGCGCTCCCTATAGGATTATATGGGATGAGCAGCTACAGCGAGGGGGGAGGGGCGGGGGTGTTATCCCCTTGTGTCCTGATGCGTGATAGTGTAAACTATAATAAATATCTAAATGAAGTTTACAAAAAACACCATGACCCCTAGTGGTGGTTTACGGTGACCACCAATAAATTGTGCCAAATTAATAACTTACTTACTAATGTTATTAATTTGGCACAATTTATTGGTGGGCACCGTAAACTACCACTAGGGGTTATGGTGTTTTTTGTAAACTTCATTAAAATATTTTCTTATAGTTTACACTATCACGCATCAGGACACAAGGGAATAACACCCCCTTCCCCCCCTCCCCCCTCGCTGTAGCTGCTCATCCCATATAATCCTATAGGGAGCACCATACCCCATTGTGAATAATCTTTAACTTTTTTGGAGGATCCTCAGGGAAGCTCCTTTCAGGGGGGCTGCATACCTCAATCCTTTGTCCTAAGCGCAGCCATTATATATATTTTGCATCTGAGTAGCTGTCACAGCCCATCAGAGTACCTGTCACAGTCCATCAGAGCACCTGTCACCAGCATCTGAGTACCTGTCACCGCCCATCAGAGTACTTGTCACTGTCCATTAGAGTACCTGTCCCCGCCCATCAGAGTACCTGTCACCAGCATCTGAGTACCTGTCACAGCCCATCAGAGTATGAGTCACCAGAATCTGAGTACCCGTCACCACCCATCAGAGTACCTGTCACCAGCATCTGAGTAACTGTCTCCTCTCGTCAGAGTAGCTGTCACCGCCCATCAGAGTACCTGTCACAGCCCATCAGAGTACCTGTCACGAGCATCTGAGTAACTGTCACCACCCATCAGAGTACCTGTCACCAGCATCTGAGCACCTGTCTCCGCACGTCAGAGGACCTGTCATCTCCCATCAGAGTACCTGTCACCGCCGATCAGATTAACTCTCACAGCCCATCAGAGTACCTGTCACCAGCATCAGAGTACTTGTCCCCACCCATCAGAGTACCTGTCACCAGCAACTGAGTACCTGTCTCTGCTCGTCAGAGTACCTGTCACCGCCCATCAGAGTACCTGTCACTGCCCATCAGAGTACCTATCACAGCCCTTTAGAGTAGAGAAAATAAATCACCGCTCAGGAGAACTTGCTTTCAGGTGTGTGTTAGTGAATCCTTCAGAGGAGAGGAGTCCCAGGTGCTGGCTAAATGCAAATTGAAGCAGGGTTTGAAACAGGAAAATCTGGATGCCGCACACCGGATAAAGTTGAAAACATCTTCTTTATTGTAAAACTTGGATCATAAAAAACAGGACAATCAGGCGGGTGGTACAGACACAGCTGATGCGTTTCGCGCTCTAGTTCGAGCGCTTACTCATAGCTGAGTAAGCGCTCGAACTAGAGCGCGAAACGCGTCAGCTGTGTCTGTACCACCCGCCTGATTGTCCTGTTTTTTATGATCCAAGTTTTACAATAAAGAAGATGTTTTCAACTTTATCCGGTGTGCGGCATCCAGATTTTCCTGTTTCAAACCCAGCCCTTTAGAGTACCTGTCACCAGCATCTGAGTACCTGTCACCGCCCATCAGAGTACTTGTCACCGCCCATTAGAGTACCTGTCACAGCCCATCAGAGTACCTGTCACCAGCATCTGAATACCTGTCACCGCCCATCAGAGTACTTGTCACTGCCCATTAGAGTACCTGTCCCTGCCCATCAGAGTACCTGTCACAGCCCATCAGAGTATCAGTCACCAGAATCTGAGTACCTGTCACCACCCATCAGAGTACCTGTCACCAGCATCTGAGTACCTGTCTCTGCTCGTCAGAGTACCTGTCACCGCCCATCAGAGTACCTGTCACAGCACATCAGAGTACCTGTCACGAGCATCTGAGTAACTGTCACCATCCATCAGAGTACCTTTCACCAGCATCTGAGTACCTGTCTCCGCACGTCAGAATATCTGTCACCGCCCATCAGAGTACCTCTCACAGCCCATCGGAGTACCTGTCACCAGCATCTGAGTACCTGACACAGCCCATCAGAGCATCAGTCACCAGAATCTGAGTACCTGTCACCACCCATCAGAGTACCTGTCACCAGCATCTGAGTACCTGTCTCTGCTCGTCAGAGTACCTGTCACCGCCCATCAGAGTACCTGTCACAGCCCATCAGAGTACCTGTCATGAGCATCTGAGTAACTGTCACCATCCATCAGAGTACCTGTCACTGCCCATCAGAGTACCTATCACAGCACTTTAGAGTACCTGTCATCAGCATCTGAGTACCTGTCACTGCCCATCAGAGTACTTGTCACCGCCCATCAGAGTACCTCTCACCGCCCATCAGAGTACCTGTCACAGCCCATCAGAGTACCTGTCACCAGCATCTGAGTACCTGTCCCCGCCCATCAGAGTACTTGTCACTGCCCATCAGAGTACCTGTCACTGCCCATCAGAGTACCTGTCACAGCCCATCAGAGTACCTGTCACCAGCATCTGAATAACTGTCACCGCCCATCAGATTACTTGACACTGCTCATTAGAGTACCTGTCCCCGCCCATCAGAGTACCTGTCACAGCCCATCAGAGTATCAGTCACCAGAATCTGAGTACCTGTCACCACCCATCAGAGTACCTGTCACCAGCATCAGAGTACCTGTCTCTGCTCGTCAGAGTACCTGTCTCTGCTCGTCAGAGTACCTGTCACCACCCATCAGATAGTTATGTGCATTACTGCAAGTTTAACGCTATATAGTTCTGTGCATTACTGGAAGTTTGTGCCATATAGTTCTGTGCATTACTGCAAATTTAACGCTGTATATTTCATTGCGTCACTGCAAGTTTAACGCCATATGGTTCTGATGGTGTCAAGCGTGTGTGGTAGCAACCAGGTTTGCTGCTGGCAATGGGGAGCTACAGTTCATTGAGGGAACCATAAATGCCAACATGTACTGTGACATACTAAAGCAGAGCTGATCCTCTCCCTTCGGAGACTGGGCTGCAGGGAAGTATTCCAACATGATAAGGACCCCAAACACACCTCCAAGAAGCTGAGGGTAAAGGTGATGGACTGGCCGAGCATGTCTCCAGACCTAAACCCTATTGAGCATCTGTGGGGCATCCTCAAATGGAAGGTGGAGGAGTGCAAGGTCTCTAACATCCATCAGCTCCGTGATGTCGTCATGGAGGAGTGGAAGAGGACTCCAGCGACAACCTGTGAAGCTCTGGTGAGCTCCATGCCCAAGAGGGTTAAGGCAGTGCTGGAAAATAATGGTGGCCACACAAAATATTGACACTTTGGGCCCAATTTGGACATTTTCACTTAGGGGTGTACTCACTTTTGTTGCCAGCGGTTTAGACATTAATGGCTGTGTGTTAAGTTATTTTGAGGGGACAGCAAATTGACACTGTTATACAAGCTGTACACTCACTACTTTACATTGTAGCAAAGTGTAATTTCTTCAGTCTTGTCACATGAAAAAATATAATAAAATATTTACAAAAATGTGAGGGGTATACTCACTTTTGTGAGATACTGTATACCCTCTTTTATTCACAAACTACATTATACATATTTATTGTATCATATTATAGTCAGAACTGAAAAATGCCAACTTGAAAAACATACAGGTAGCGAAACCTACAAGCTCAAGATTTTAAGTGGAAAGGTTGGATTGCACCATTCTTATGTAGGCAATCGGGTGGAGTGGGACTACAGATCTTTCATTTTTTCTTATAGAAAGCTTGGTGTGTTACAGTGTCTGTACTCAATTAGGTGGAGTGTTGTTTTAGCTACCAATCAGATTCAATGGTGCCTCTGATGTGTTAATGTGATAGGTGATATATCATGTAAAGAAAAAGGGAGTTACAGATTTGTGAAGCACACTCACTCCTCGCGTGAATAGCTCACTAAAATTTGGCTGCAATCTAGGTTAAGGTACTTTGGGTGGATTTTCTAGATTTATCACTGCTACCATGCTTAAAATCTACTAGTATATGAAAACAAGATAATAATGATATTTGTTTGTATGTGAAGAACTGTTTTGTTTCTTTAGGACAACACCATGCTGTTTACTTTATCAAACTTGAATGAACGTAACATCAAACTTGATACTGAAAGTCAACTCTGCTTGCTGAAGGTGGGCAAGCAGGAAAATACTGTATGCCCCTGCAATAAAAGGTAGTGGTTGTTTGGGATGACACTGGGGCTGAGAGTATCAACTAGTGGCAATATTCAGCACAGCTGACACTCCAGTTAGTGAGTGACAGGAGGTTGGTAAGCACAACAGTAGCTGCCTGCAGATCTTCCCACTAAGGGAAAGGAGACACCACAGAAACTTAACTATGTTGTGTGAAGGTGCTGGGTGAGCAGGGAACAGTATAAAGGTGGTGGACACGTGGTGGGAAGTGACTTTAAGCTGACAAAGGTGGTGGGCAGTGAGTTTAGGCTGACAAAGCTAGCTGTGATGCAGAAAATAGAGATTTTTAAGACCAACCCTTCTCCCTTATTAAGCTAGTTAATTCTAGATCTAGTTCTGTATGCTTCTACTGAGAATCATGGGGTCCGAGGTAAATTAAAGCCCCTGGAGACATCCATTAGTGATGAAACAAGTAGGGTGAAGTCACGGCATGTGACGTCATCGTGCACCGACACCGTTTGCAGCCATCTTGATGGCTGGATGTTTACTTTCATCTGTATATGCCATTGTTTCATCCTTGTCGTGTAAGTGCAATATTATATTGGACTACCTTTTGTCTGGATCATACTTCGCTAAGAGAAGGCATTTTCCTTTCTCCCACTCTGTTACATGCTGATGTGGTGAGGAATTTGCTGACTTTTTTATCGCTGGATCCTGGAGTGGTGCATACATTGGAGACCCCCAGATTATCCTTACCTGGAATTGAATAACTGCGCTATTTGGCCACTTATCATGATGGCCAAGTTCTCTGGTAATAGGCCACACCTTTTGGTGTGTTGGTGATGATGGAGGATTCCTTCCCTTTACGTTTCCATCTCACAGTGACACCTTTATGGATTCAAGCTTATAAACGGATTTTTGTTTCCTGATGTTATACAGACACTTTGTCCACACCTTATAGGTGGTAGTGTGCACTTGCTTTTATTTCTTTTTAAGTTTTGAAGACACAGAATGTTGTGTATTACTTGCATATTATGCTAGCTACTGTAGGTTGCTAATACTGTTAGAATCCAAGCGCTGATATTTGTGTGTATATTTTTAACATAAGAAGCCTCCAATTTAGCATCATATGTAGGGGTTTAAAAACGAATGAGAAAATTAAAATGTATATCAAAATTGACTGGGTGCTCAGCTGAAAATGTTGAGGGTAAACTATGGGTATGGGTGGACTATGGCAGCTTCGAAGCAGCTGCAGCTAATGAAAAAACCTAGGAACTCTAATGCCGCGTACACATGAGCAGACTTTACGGCAGACTTTGCCCGGCGGACGGGATTTCGTCGAACAATTCGATCGTGTGTGGGCTCCAGCAGACTTTGTTTGCTCAAAAGTTGGACGGACTTAGATTTGAAACATGTTTTAAATCTATCCGTCGAACTTGAGTCCGGTCGAAAAGTCAGCTCATCTGTATGCTAGTTCGACGGACAAAAAGCCACGCTAGGGCAGCTATTGGCTACTGGCTATGAACTTCCTTATTTTAGTCCGGTCGTACGTCATCACTTACGAATTCGACAGACTTTGGTGGATTGTGTGTAGGCAAGTCTGTTCATTCAGAAAGTCCGTCGTAAAGTACGTCGAAAAGTCCGCCGGGCAAAGTCTGCCGTAAAGTCCGACCGTGTGCATTAGGGGTTCACAGTTAAAATGTTGGGGATGACTCTAAAGAAAGTGTAATATAGTGTGTCATTTCTTTTACAGGTTGTTTGTAAAAATTCTTTTTATGTTTATTTTTTTAAACAAACATTGTTTTATCAGATTCAGTGTGGTATGCGGAAAAGTTGCCTTTACTTCCTTGAACGGTTTTCGGCTACATAGAGACATTGTAAATGCATTTCACAACTATTACTTTTATCTTACGGTGCTGGTAAGTATTTAACTCCCAGTTCCAGAATTTTGTTTACTTAAACATCATAAGCTAACTCAAAGTTCAGCTTGAAATTCAGTAGAACTGTAAATAAACAATCTAAAGCTGAAATACATAAATAAGTAAATAAAGAAATTTTTCCAAAAAGTACTGCTGTATGAAGCTACTTTCACACTGGGGCGAGGGGGGCAAAGACGAGAACACGCCCCTGGATGATGTGACTCTATCACAAAACGCTGGGGCAGAGCGACGTGTTCTCGTCACCTCCCATTGCTGCTGTTGTTTCCAGTAGGATGGGCTGTCTGTGAGCTTCCAGCCAGTGCTCCAGACTACACTACATGCCTACTATTGTCTACTAACATGTGAGTTTAACCTTTTACTTATCCAATAAAGTCAATGATTTTACACTATATGGAGCCTTTTTTCCTTCTATGACCATATCTGCAATGCTGTGGGCTGATGTCTGAGTACCTGTCAGTGTGAACATCTTTAGCCTGACCCTGCAGTCTTTGATGTCCCATCTCGGTATAAGGTCTCTGATCCATTGGTCGTGGTTCGAAGCAGTATTAACAAACAGTTTTCTCTGATCCTCTGTAACGGGGGATCATGAGTTTCTGGTAAGCGGCCAGTCTGATTTCACGGTGGTGGAGCAAGCACGCTTTTTTCTTCTCACAGCAAGAATTTATGTTTTTTGGAACTTTTTTAAGATACGTCTATATCACTTGGGTGATTTATTTATTTGTTTATACATGGACTTTTTATTATCACTTTGAACATTTTATTTTTTGATTGATTATTAATTTGACATGTGTTTTGTATATTATGTATACAATAAAGGAGAACTCTTCACTTAGTTCTAAATATTTGGTTTGGTGATGATGTGCATGATCACCAATCTGTTTTAGCGCGATTCAACCCCCCTTTTTTCTCATTTAATTTCACTGTGTTTGTGTTACATAGATGAATCGCGGCTTTAATTGTTATTGTTTTTGTATTTCACCATAGCGCAGTTATTCCCCTCATTTTTCTTATTATTCACACTTAATTTTTGCTCAACTTTTGCCCCTGTTGTTAAAAAGTACAGCTTACAGGTAGGGCGAAGTAGTGCCTTGTGATATTCACTGCAGCAGTTTGTGGGTGTATATAACCTTAAAGTGATTGTAAAGTCTTTTTCACTAAAAATAACAAACATGTTACACTTACCTGCTCTGTGCAACGGTTTTGCACAGGGCAGCCCAGATCCTCCTCTTCTCGTGTCCCTTTTCGGCTCTCCTGACCTCTCCCTCCTGTTGAGTGCCCCCACAGTAAACTGCTTGCTATGGGGGCACCTGAGCCGAGTCACAGCTCCCTGTGTCCATTCAGACAAGGAGCCCCGGTTCCCCCCCTTCCTCCTCTATCTCATGATTGGCTAACTGACTTTGAATGACAGCAGCGGGAGCCAATGGCGACACTGCTGTGTCTTAGCCAATCAGAAGGAGAGTCCCGGACAGCCGAGGATGGAGAGAGCTAGACATCGCTGGAGAGAAATGGGGCTCAGGTAAGTATTAGGGGGTGCTTTAGTGGCTGCTGCACACAGAAGGTTTTTTATCTTAATGCATAGAATGCAATAAGATAAAAAAAACCTTCTGACTTTACAACCACTTTAAGGGCCCATTTACACTGTTATGTTTTACCACACACATTGTATAGCGGTAAGGCTGGGTTCACACTGATGCGAATTGGATGCGGATTTCCCCGCATCCCACTCACATGAAAGGAGCCTGGGACCGACTTTCAACGGAGCCGGTTCACACATCTCCGGGGCGGCTGCAGAGCAAATTGCACAGAGGTCCTGTGCGTCTTTGGCTCCATTTCAGGTCCAAATTCAGCGAAAATTTGGCCCTGATTCATCCCTGAAACTGAGAACAGGGATGCACCAGACCCCTGCTGTGAGCCGCGTCCGCACACAGTGTGAACCCAGCCTAAAACAAATGTGTCTATGTCCAACTTCTTCATAATAAAAATCCTGTCCTGTTCCTATTTGAATGTTACAGTTTAGTGCGTTATGAAAAAGAGTGACATGTTCATTTTTTGTGTTTTAAAGAGTTGAGAGGCCAATAGTGCACCAAAACACCTATAACATGCAGTTTGAAGCATTGACGAGGGGTATTAACAAACCTTGGTCAATGGATGTTAAATCTATCCACTCCAAGTTCTAAATTAAAAACGCACTGGAAATGAGTAAAAAGCATTACACAAAAGAAACACCTGATGACACATGCTCCTGCCTAACAATATAAATTAGCACACGCACAGATCTAAATAAGCCCTAACTAGATGACATTTAATTGCCAGAGCACTTTGTAACATTAACTACTGTTATGGCTTTTTTCCTTGAAATACTGTTTTCACTTTTCTTACTTTTTTGCACCTCAGTGCTGCTGAAAACTATTGTTTTTGCTTGCTCATTTTTTGTTTTAAAGAATAAAGAACAAAGGTTACTCAAGTAACAACAATAAACAACAATAACACAATAAAGCATTAAGAAGCAACTCAGTGTGTATATGACTGGGATGACACGAGTAAGCAGTGGCAGGCTACAGATAGAGGTACATTTGCAATTGACTCCTGTGGGAGAGGGCTAATTTTAGGGAGTGCTTAGATTAGATGAGCTGCCAGGTCTGGTGGTATACAGTGAGTTAGTGGTGCCTAGTCTCTGCACAACAGGTCAGGTAGACTAATTGGGGATGATAGCCACTCAGGGGAAAGTGATAAGTTTAGGAACGATGCAAAGGAAAGAGAAGAGGGGAGTAGAAAGAGAGAGAAAGTAAAAGGAGGAGGGGTGTTAGATATGAGGAGAGTCATCTGGGGCAAAGGGAGAGAGTAGGGGGGGAGATGGGTGCAGATCCATTACCTATGAGCAATCAATGTTGGAGAAAAAGTGACTTGGGGAGAAGTAGAGAGTTGTCAAAGTTGAAAACTATTATTTTTTCATTTTAGTTCAATATGCAATATGCAAGGGTCCCTAGCACTTAACGGGACCCCATGGGCTAGTACAAAGGACCATGCTTCACCTGTTTGTAATGCCCCATACACACGGTCAGAATTTCCGACAGAAAAAAGTCTGATGGGAGCTTTTCATCGTATATTCCGACCGTGTGTATGCCCCATCGGACTTTTTACATCGAAAATTCAGACGGACTTAGATAGAGAACATGTTCTATATTTTTCCGACAGAACAAATTCCTATCGGGAAAATCGCTTGTCTGTATGCTGTTCCGACGTACCAAAAATTACGTATGCTCTGAAGCAAGTATGAGACGGAAGCGCTCAGTGTGAAAAAATATTTTTTA
The DNA here is from genome assembly GCA_037952925.1 of Lithobates clamitans. Classification (NCBI taxonomy): domain Eukaryota; kingdom Metazoa; phylum Chordata; class Amphibia; order Anura; family Ranidae; genus Lithobates; species Lithobates clamitans. The sequence goes on along the minus strand of JBBGZY010000239.1, from coordinate 15,191,754 downwards.
GTGATCTCCATATATAATTTTTTTTTTTGTGTCAAGTTACTGTATTTATCGGCGTATAACACGCACCGGCGCATAACACGCACCCCAATTTAGGAGGGAATTTTAAGGAAAAAAAACTTTTAGGAGGGAAGTTGAAGGGAAAAAAACTTACATTTAAATGCCCATCATTGCAGCCTTCTCAGTGCAGCCTTGTCAGTGCAGCCTTGTCAGTGCAGCCTTCCCCAGTGCAGCCTTCCCCAGTGCAGCCTTGTCAGTGCAGCCTTGTCAGTGCAGCCTTCACCAGTGCAGCCTTGTCAGTGCAGCCTTCCCCAGTGCAGCCTTGTCAGTGCAGCCTTCCCCAGTGCAGCATTGTCAGTGCAGCCTTCCCCAGTGCAGCATTGTCAGTGCAACCTTCCCCAGTGCAGCCTTCCCCAGTGCAGCATTGTCAGTGCAGCCTTCCCCAGTGCAGCATTGTCAGTGCAGCCTTCCCCAGTGCAGCATTGTCAGTGCAGCCTTCCCCAGTGCAGCCTTGTTAGTGCAGCCTTCCCCAGTGCAGCCTTCCCCAGTGCAGCCTTCCCCAGTGCAGCCTTCCCCAGTGATCCCCTGCCATCCTGGGCTTCAAAATCGCCGACCGCGATTTGAAAATGGCGCCGCCGGTGCCGAAATACACAGAGCTGGTCCTCGGCTCTTCTCGGCGGTTCTCGTTCACTTTCGGCTCCACTCGTAGTCCCGCCCGGGATGGGCGTGACTGTGAGTGGAGCTATCCGAACCTAGCCAAGTACACTCGGCTAGGTTCAGGCGGCGTCAAGTGAAGCCGAGAAGAGCCGAGGACCGACTCTGTGTATTTCGGCGCCAGCGGCGCCATTTTCAAATCGCGGTCAGCAATTTTTTAGATCTGTCAGCGGGGGATCGTAGGGGATCGGCGTATAACACGCAACCGCTATTTTCCCCTGATTTTAAGGGGAAAAAGTGCGTGTTATATGCCGATAAATTCGGTACCACAATAACATTATTATTTTGTATTTTGTATTTTTTTGTATTTTTTAACCTCAAGGAGGTTGGTGTCCCTTGTTAATTTGACATTGTCTTTTTGAAATGTACCTGCCTACTCACAAACTGTCCTTTTTGTAGAAAAACACATAGGCAAGTATTTTCAGAAAATAAAATATCCATTTATTCTGGGTAACAAAATAAAGAGGAAGGCAATGCTGGAGAAACGTTTGGAATTTGCGAAGCCTTTTGGCCCCCAGGGCAGACATCAAGTCTGTGGAAAATAAAATTGTTAGCTTGAGGAGTCCATATAATTTTGAGCCCAATCTGGTCCAGGACTCCCAGAGATCAGGACCAGCAGCAGATGACATGTCCCCAGGCTGTGGTACTACACCAGCTGCGTCTTCTGTCAGACCAGACTGAACCCAGGCCATCACTTTCTTCTCTTCACTGCAGCCTTCCCTACATGCTTCCCTGCAGCCTTCCTTGGAGTCTCTGGCTCTGGAGGTGGACTTGTGGCAGGAGGAAGAGGAGGAGGACGGGCGAGCTCACATACGTGGCTGTTCTCAGTCAGCTGGCCCCTCAACCCCTTCTGCAGGACCTGAATAATGGCAGAACAGGTCTCTGGAATAATGATCCCAAGAGCCTGGGGGGAGATGCCTGTAGAAAACTTGAGGTCCTGCAGACATCTTCCAGTCGCCAAGTACCGCAACGTGACGACTAGCCTCTGCTCCGGAGTGATGGCTTGCCGCAAGCAGGTGTCCTGCCTGCTAATATAAGGGGTGAGCAAAGCCAACCGATGGTGAAAAACGGCATCCGTCATCCTGAGAAAGTTCCTGAAATCATCAGGATTATTCTCCTGGATCTCACGCAGCAAAGGCATATGAGAGAATTGGTCACGCTGGAGTAACCAATTCTTGGTCCATAAACTCCTCCTCGCCCTGTTCATGGACTGAGCTTGGGTCAAAGCTAGAACCCCAACACCAAGCCCCCACACAGCACGAACTCCACGACGAGTACGTACCCGCAACATGGCTTCAAAGCGGTCGGCTGGTCAGAACGAACTAACAGAACGCACTGAAGAACAGCAAGGCCTGTGAAGAGCGAGCTGAAAATCAGAAACGAGTGGACAAGAACGCACTGGAAAACAGATACAAACTGACTGCACGCACTGAAGAACAGATACAAACCCACAAGCACAAACTGAAGAGCAGTAACAATCAGAAAAGCACGAATCTGAAAAGCGCGAATCATCTCTCACCAAACTTCTACTAACACGAGATAAACACAAGATTAACACAAGATTAGCAGAAGGAGCCCAAAGGGTGGTGCACTGGCTATTGAACTTCCGTTTTCTAGCCCCGTCATACGTGTTGTACGTTACTGCATTCTTTGCGGTCGGAATTTGGTGTGACCGTGTGTATGCAAGACAGCTTGAGCGGAATTCCGTCAGAATTCTGTCGGAAAAACATTCAGAGATTATTCTGATGGTAAAATCGGTCGTGTGTACAGGGCATAATAGTTCTCTATTGTAGGTTTGCTATTGGATAGTGCAGCTGGGATTCTCCGGTAGCAACAAACCATCATTGGTTTAAAATGATAGGCCTTCGGCCTGTGCTTTCTGAGCCCATTTAATGCATTTGTTACCCCAGCATGTCATATTCCTAATATATGCCTGCTGTACCGTGAACTTGTATGAAAAAGTCTCCTGTTCTCATTTTATTGCTTTGTTTGTGTGAAATCCCTGGTGTCCCTCTGCTTTCCTAATAAAAACTGACCACGCTAAGCAGGAGAGCACAGCGTGGTTAGTTTTCTAGCTGTGCTGGGAACTCAGCCTGCTTTCCTCCAATGATCAAATTTGTTCTGACACACCCCACCTGCACAGCCATTCACCGTGAAGCTCAGGGACCCCCACGCCATTTTTAAAAAAAATGTCGGCACTGGGTTCCCCTTAATATCCATACCAGACCTGAATGGCCTTGTATGGAATTTGGGGGGACCCCTGCGCATTTTTTTTAAATTTTGGTTCAGGGTTTCCCTTAATATTCATACCAGACCCTAAGGGTCTGGTAATGGACTGTGGGGGAATCCCATGCCGTTTTTTTCAATGACTTTTATGTGTATTGCCGGGACCGACAATTCATTATAGCCGCGAGTACTTTTAAATGACTTTTTTTCCTTTAGAAATGTCATTTTGCTCTCAGACTGTTCTAAACACGGGAAACATGCGCCACTTTACAGGCATACTATAGACACCCCCAGGCACAAAATTTAAAGGAATATTTCACTTTTATTGTTTCACTTTAAGAATTATTAAAATTTTAAAGGAATCATTTTATTTCACAGAAATACACATTGTAATGCAGAATTATGTAATGAGAATGATAAGTATAAAAGCATAAAAAGGTATATAGCATGAAAACATTATTCATAATTCCAACATCTAGATATTGGCTGTCAAGGGGCTACCAAATCTCTGTAAGCGTACTGATCCCAACACACACGTTCCTGTTGAAATAGCTGTGCAAATGAGTGGGTGCTATAGTGACCAACGGCTGGAACCGTTTAAAGTCAAAACAAAACGTGTAATCAGCACACCATGGATCTCCAAAAATGGGTCCAAAGTTTTATTAGAGATCACATCGTTACAGCAGAAAGCAATATTTTGGAGCCACGTAGGACCCCTTCATGATGAAGGGGCCCTGCTTGGCTCTGAAGCGTTGCTTTCTGCTGTACCGATGTGATCGCTAATAAAACTTTGGACCCATTTTTGGAGATCCCTGGTGTGCTGGTGACATTTTTTGTTTTGACCAAGTCTCTGTGGCGCCCCTACCAAATAGGTTTGTGGATACTGGACCCCAGGCAGGGGAGTCACAATAAATGATGGAGTACATCCCTTAGAAATGCATATGACATTTTGGAACCACACATGGTTCTAAGGCAGGCATATGTAAATGTAGTTTTTTGCTCCTTCTGCAATCGAGGTAGCAGTGACTTGGTTGGGTCTGTGTAGGGTTTCATGAGCTGGGAGTTTGATTGCTTCCCCCTGCCCTCTATAAGAAGTTTCTAAAGATTAGGGAGGGAGAATTCAAATAAAATTCAAATAACCAGCCTGAATATTGATCAGGGCCTAGCCGATTTCTGGGGAGGTGTGCCCTGATGGTGGCTGGGAAGCTGAAAAATAGTCTGGAGCTTTGGATAAATGGTCTTTCCCAGCATGGAGAGTTCAAAGCCTTAAAGGACTATTGCTCATGGGACAGCCTATTGACTGTGTTGATGTTCTGTGAGGTCTCAGCAGTGGCAGAGCTAGAACCTGAAAGTGATCTGAGACTGACTGCAGGACTACACCAAAGGGATCTAGTAAAGACTGTCTCCCTCGCTGAATCATGTCTGTAGGAATCTGGAAGGTGGCAGCTGTCCTGGGGACTTGTGAGTAATAACCCTAAAATTGATTCCTGGTAACTGTGTGCTTTTGGGATATAAGTGCCAGCGGTTGCTTGGACTGAGACTGTTCTTAACTACTTAAGCCCCGGACCATTTTGCTGGCCAAAGGCCAGAGCACTTTTTGCGATTCGACACTGCGTCGCTTTAACTGACAATTGCGCGGTCATGCGATGTGGCTCCAAAACAAAATTGACGTCCTTTTTTTCCCACAAATAGAGCTTTCTTTTGGTGGTATTTGATCACCTCTGCGGTTTTTATTTTTTGCGCTATAAACAAAAATAGAGCGACAATTTTGAAAAAAACGCATTATTTTTTACTTTTTGCTATAATAAATATCCCCAAAAATATATAAAAAAACATTTTTTTTCCTCAGTTTAGGCCGATACGTATTCTTCTAGATATTTTTGGTAAAAAAAAATCGCAATAAGCGTTTATTGATTGGTTTGCGCAAAAGTTATAGCATCTACAAAATAGGGGATAGTTTTATGGCATTTTAATAAATTTTTTTTTTCTACTAGTAATGGCGGCGATCTGCGATTTTTATCGTGACTGCGACATTATGGCAGACACATCGGACAATTTTGACACATTTTTTGGGACCACTGTCATTTTTACAGCGATCAGTGCTATAAAATTGCACTGATTACTGTAAAAATGACAATGGCAGTGAAGGGGTTAACCACTAGGGGGCTAGGGAGGGGTTAAGTGTGTCCTAGGGATGTGTTCTAACTGTTTGGGGGGGGCTGTGTGTGACTCATTACTGATCATAGCTCCCAATCACAGGGAGCTATGATCAGTGGAAAAAAGGGAGAAAAGAAACTGCGCTTAGGTGAAGTGTATAAAATAATAATAAGTAAATGAGCTGCAATTCCTCTATGCAACATAAACACAGTGAAAATAGAATTGGCACATCAAAGACCTCAATGCCGTAGTGAAGGTATTCAAACTGACAGGTAATGGGACACCAACCCGCAGCAGAGTAGATATAATCATGAAAAATAGAAAGGCTCCAATAGTGTAAAACTGTTAACTTTTATTAAAATATGTAAACAAAAAAGGATGCACTCACATGCTGATAGTATATAGTAAGCGCCTGAAAATGTCTGGAGCGCCGGCCGGAAGCTCACAGACAACCCGTCCTACTGGTAACCGCAGCAGCGGGAGCATGAGAGGTGATGCAAACGCGTTGCTCCGCCCTACGCGGTGTTTCGTACTAGAGTTACGTCATCCAGGGGCACGGGCGGCTCCCTTTGTAGCACAACGACCTAGCCAAGCCTCACTCTGAGTTCCATTGCATCGGCGGACACGCGCAATATGCCTAAGTCCTAGACAATGGATGGCTCCAAATGCGCAGGTGCACCCTCAGTAAGTAAGGGTCCAATCCATCAAACTGGAAGGACGGAGCCTTCCTTCTTAAAAACAGACTATAGGGTCAAAAATTAGGGAAACATAAAATAAATCCCAATAGCATGACAAAATAGCGCCACAGGCGGGCACTAAATAAGTTTGTACATGTCTGTGTCATTATATAAAAGACACAAAAAAAGCGGCAACTGTTAAGCACCAGTGGCCAGCAAATACACCTAAAAAATGAATAAAAAAGTGTTTGTATATGAAAATGAATAAAAACATCCAAATTTATATACCCGCTCGGAGTGGCAGGGATAAAGATGGATGTACTGAGGTCCGGAAAGAAAACAAACCCAGACAGAGCCATAAATCTTGCGATCACGGCAACCGATGTGGTCCGTATCAAATCCGAAAGTGCTAAATGAAGGCCCAAGGGGACATGCTCATAAACAGTAATGGCCACTAAGTGGCCATATTGATTATTGCAAGCAACTCAATAATCAGATCCAAAACAAATGGTAATGAATAAAGGTTGCTAACTAAAAAAAAAATATAAAGATAAAGGCGAACTAACATAAATGTAAAATGGAGGCAAGGGATCAAAAATCTCCATGGGCATCAGAACATAGGCGTCCAGAGACGATTGATCCATAACCATAATCTATGTGGGCATATCTGGGCCCAATGTCCACATACAAAAAGTGAAAAAAAATAAATATTGAGATTAAAAAACAGTTTGATTGAAAAACACTAAAAAGGACAGGTTACTGGTTGCGGTTACCAGTAGGACGGGTTGTCTGTGAGCTTCCGGCCAGCGCTCCAGACATTTTCAGGCGCTTACTATATACTATCAGCATGTGAGTGCATCCTTTTTGTTTACATATTTTAATAAAAGTTAACGGTTTTACACTATTGGAGCCATTCTATTTTTCATGATTATATCTACTCTGCTGCGGATTGGTGTCCCATTACCTGTCAGTTTAATATACCTTCACTACGGCATTGAGGTCTTTGATGTGTCATCACATTCCAAGGCTCCTGGTTCAATGGTTGTGATCCGGATTATCATCCCTCTAAACAGCTTTCTCTGATCCTCTGTAGTGGGGGATCATGAGTTCCCGGTAAGTGGCCATTGTTTACCTACGGTGGTGGATCAAGCACTCGTGACTACATACAGCAGGAATCATAATTCCCATGGACTTTTATTTATCACATGGGTGATTTATATTCACTTTATGCACATGGACTTTTGTCTATTATTGTTATTATTTCACATCAAGCAATGTACATTTGATGGACTGTCACTTTGTCATCACCTTTATATATTTTTTGCTTAATTTGCTTATTCACATATTTTAGGAATACTGTGGATTGGTGATCATATGTATGGTCACGAGTCCTTTCTAGCTATGATCAGTAACACTGTCACTAGGCAGAAGGGGAGATGCATGTTTACATTAGCATCTCCCTTATCTTCCTCTCCGTGAGACTATCGCGGGTATCCCTGTGAACATCGAGTCCGCGGGACCCGAGATCCTACTCACGCAGCTCGCGGCGGGAGCGCACACATGTTGCCGGCGGTGCGCACACGATGGCACAGCGGCAAATTCAAAGGGACGTACAGGTACGCCCATTTGCCCAGCTGTGCCATTCTACCGACGTAAAAAGTACATGCGGCGGTCGGCAAACAGTTAAAGGGTCTCAGATACTGGCCATTCCCTGCCATCAGCAGTGTCCTGGACTGTGAGTTGTGAGAAGAGTGCCTTCCTGTGTTGCTGAGAATACACTTGGTACCTATAGCTGTGCAGTGGTGCAGGGTAAACAGATGCCAAAGAGACTTGCCTTATGGTCCCCAGCTGTGAGGCTTAGACTGTCTAATATTCACAGTGGCTTAAGGTGATGATTGTCCTCTCATAACCAATTGCTAACATTTTTGGAGTATCCCATGCCCCCAAACCCTCTCCTGTTACAAGTTTTTCAGCAATATATCACAAAAAGACAACCCCTAGACTGTTTTTTGGAGCCAGAGTAAATATAATTGTGCTTGGGAAGCTGGGAGCTTCTGTGCTGTTTGGGGGAGAAGCAGGAAAAACCAGTGGGGCCTGTGGGGGTAGCACTACAAGTTTATAATTGGAATGATGGTGTCAGAGCTCCAACGAGGTATGACCAACTGTGAGAATGAAGACCATAAGTAGAAAAAGAGGAGAGTCAAGAAAGGGAAGGAAATGATAGAGAAAAAAAAAATGGGGGGGGGGGTATTAAGATTATCTTACATAAATAGCTGTAAATAAATGTCTTTAACATACCACTTACAAAGTGACACAGACAAAATGCAAGCATGCTTTGGCAAGAGCAAAAGTTATGTCTACAGTCTACATCAATCATATACAGATATTTGTCTATAAACAAGCACAATCAAATTTAGAACAGTACTGCTGATAAGATATTATTCACAGCAGCATATCACTTTGCTCTGTCTCCCAAGATGTTTAAATATATATTAAGGCTGGGTTCACACTGCTGCGGTGCGGGAACGCAGCGAATTTACTGCGGGTTCCCGCATCGCACCAACTCGCACGGCAGTTTACACTGCCATATGCGAACTGCTGGGGAGTGTCATACAATGTTAATGACACCCCCAGTTCAGCCCGCATATCGCAATGCGAACTGACAATTCAGACATTTTCGGATCGCATAGGTGTGAACACCCATGCGATCCGATTTTGGTCCGAACAAAAAAAAGGGTCCTGTGCGAGTTTGGACCGAATGCGGTGCGATATCAGCCATACTATCTGTATGGCTGATATCGCACAGCACAGACATCGCATGTGATGTGAACAGCAGTGCGCTGCGAATCACATGCGATGTCTGCCACCGCAGCAGTGTGAACCCAGCCTTAATGTGGGGAAAAAAATATGTAGCCTGCCATTACAAACTATGGAAGAGTTGGTTAGGCAAGAAAGCCTATACATAGAAAATCTTTCTGCACCAGTAATTTGTTCTCCAGCACCAATCATATAAAAACACAATCCACAAAAGCACAAATCAAATATCCTCCATTCCCTAGCCAGTTTTTTTTGCAGCCACGATCCCAATCCATGCAGACACATATGCTATCCGACCAGTAGCCAATAAATCGAATGATGGTATGAGAACTGCTGGGGTAAATTTGATAGCAGGGGGTGAAGGTGATTCCCACACTACCCCTACCTACCTGTCACATTGCCCTTCACTGTAAGTCAAGTTCTCCATCCCTGTAGTCATATTGGCCTTCACTAGCAGTCATATTCTCCACCCCTCACACCCTACCAACAGAAAAATTTCCACCATGGTTTACAGAGGCAGGCAATTAACGTGTTCAGAAGATCAGCATTGGCAATACCCGATTATCCCTCAGTTCAGGTTTTCTTTAAAGAGGTAGTAAACCGCTGTGTTTTTCTTTTTTCTTTGGAACCTGCAAGGTAAAGTTATAATGTGCCAGTATGCATTGCATACTAGCACATTATGTGAAACTTACCTTAGAACAAAGCCTTCCTGCGGCAACCTGTCAAGCTGACAGGGCTTCCATCTGCACCCGGTCTTCCTTCTGGTTTCGTGGACTCCAGCTGTGTGAGTAACCGGACCTGCGATGACATCACTCCTGCACATGCGTGTGGGAGCCGCCTTATTATAGGCTTACCTATAGGTACAAATTATCCATGTGAGTTTACTCCCACTTTAAAACTGATGCACAGCTTGCAGAATCACATTCTTTTCAGCTGAAACTAAATATAAGGTTTAAATTGTAAAGTGTGACAGATGGGCAATTAAACAAAGCACCAAGTGACTTCTTTTTTATATTTGACCTGTAAAGTCAGGCAATTGAAATTTTAAAACATCTTGATTTTCACATTGAATTAGACCAGATAAGGCATATGCTCAATTGTCTACAAGTAGATACTATCAGGTCTTGAGTACAATGCAGTGTTTCCTGTCAGCATATTAGGAAGAAGGCTGCATGGTGCCATGGGGGGGAGAACAATGTATTTATCTTGGCGGATTACAATATGACATGTCCTTTAGGTATTTATTATTCTTTTGTTTAAAGACATAAATCCTAATAAAGCCATTAAATATGATTATTGTATTCACTATAATACTTAGCAAAATGATACATAAATGTTTATTATAAGATCACCCAGTACCTTTCTGAACAAGATCATGGAAAGTACTGAATTGTTTTGAAACCATTGTTGAATAAAGTATACAGTGTGGGCACAACTGTAATTATCTTTGATCCTATGAACTCCTTAGCACTCTTTTACCTGTGATACAGGTTCTTCTGTAGCAATGGTGACCCAGAAATTAATATCTTTAGGGAAAGGGGTGCCCCCTTTTTTTAATTTGCTAAATAAAACAAAAAAAGTTTAAATCCAGCAACATTAAAGTGTATCTAAATCCAAAAACAAAAATCTAATATACTGCAGCTTGCTAGTGTTTAGATGTGGTAGCTGCATTTTTTTTTTGTGGTTATGTTAATAACCCACTTCCACTTAAAGCGGACTTTCACCTAAAATTGGAACTTCCGCTTTAAGTACTGGTGACCCTCTGAAATGCCACATTTGGCATGTCATTATTTTGGGGGGGTTGACAGGCACCCAGCTCCCACTTCCTCCCCTGGCACCGCGGTGCCAGAAGGAAGTTCACCTCTCCCCCCTCGGTCCCTGCAATCTTTTGGGACATGTCACAGGTCCCAGGAGATTGCCCGGCCATTCACCACGCGCAGCGTGGCTCGCCCAGCTCGCCCGGCTGTGAAGCCACAACTGGGCGCCCACAGTTACATTGCTGGCGCCTTAGAGGGATGTGGTTCTCTAGTCCTCAGAAATAACTGGGAACAGTGTACCCCATATATGACACCACGGGCAGAGAACACAGGAATTCTGGCAAGATCAACAAATATATTTTTTTTGTTTAAAAAAGTTTTTTATTGGAAGATTAATTGATATACATGTAGTGGTAAGCAAATAATATATATAGCAAATATATAACCAAATAATAGTATACAAACTTCACAGGTAAGCACAAATGTAGTTTCAATACAGAAATATCATCTTCAACACCGAACTCTGGGAATATTGTATACAAAGTGATGTGCAATATAAAGTGGGATCAGAATGGAACATCCCAACGCTCCCATTTCCTGTCAAAGAGGTGGGTATGTCATACATGGTGTGATGAATATGTTTAGAGAGTTTACTTGTCTCTATCTTGGCCAAAACCTATGTCCAGGATACCGAGGAGGAACGCCAGTTTAGCGCAGTCAGGGACGTGAGATTAGTTTCCAATTCCCAGCTGGTCATTGGATTAGTTTTTTTGTCTAAAGATGCTTTGTTAAGAATCTTGTATGTGTGTGAGATTACTCCTCTATCTCTGGAAGTGTGTTCACAAATTAGTTCAAATTGAGTGTTCTGAGGGTGGGACGATAGCGTACCTCTATTGAAATAAAAGTGTCGTATTTGGAGATATCGCTAATGCTCAGATGGAGGTATATCGTGTTCGGTTTGGAGTTGGGTGAACTATTTAAAGTGCGTGCCAGCTTTGAAAGCTGCAAAGGTAGTTAGGCCTTTGGAACTCCATTTGGCCATACTGTCCCTATGTCGGAAAGCTGGGGGAAAGTCGGGGTCGCCTTTAAAGGTGTAAAGAGGTGCAAGTGGGGAAGCTAATTTGAATTTGCCGTGGTAGAGGAATCATAGATACAGGGATTGGCCTATGATATTGTTAAGGAGTGTTACATTACACGCTCTAATGGATCTAGACCACAGCAATCCAGGAAGGTAATATAGGAACACTGAGTGCATTTCAAAATGTAGCCATGGGATATCAGCAATTGGGGTATGCCATTGGGCGATCTGGATGAGTCTGGCCGCTAAATAATAATGCCATAAATCTGGGAGGCCCAAACCTCCGAGAGGTTGGGGTCTGTATAGCAAAGATTTCTTAAATCTTGGGTGTTTGACGTGCCATACAAATGTATTTATATCTCTTTGAATGGAGTCTATATAGGCCTTAGAGACGTAGATTGGAAGGGTCCTAAAGAAAAATAGTATTTTGGGCAAAATCGCCATTTTGATGGTTGTAATTCAACCCAAAAAGGAGATTCAGTATGGGAACCAGCTCTTAAAAAGGAATCTAAAATGTGCAACTATTGGACTATAACTAGGCGGAAATGGTCTTGGAAAGTAGTACGTGTTAGCTGGACTCCCAAATAGCGGAATGACTGAGTGCACCATGAGAAATCAAAGTGTTGTGGCAGGGAATTAGCTAAATCATTGGGAATGTTGATGGGCATAGCAGTGCATTTGGACAGATTCACCCCTAGACTCGAGAATAATTGGATTGAGTTAAGAAGAGACATTAAGTTTGGTAGTGCGCTTCGGGGGTTTGTCAGGAACAGGAGGACATCATCCACATAAATGCTAACTTTCAATTCTTCAGGTCCTTTACAATAGCCCTTAATGTCAACACTATTTGCGATGGCTCTAGACAAAGGTTCTATTGCCAGGGCAAATAGAAGAGGGGACAGAGGGCAGCCCTGTCTCGTGCCTCTATGAAGTGAAAAGAATTGGGAGTTATTGCCCGGCAACCTAATACGTGTTTGGGGATCTTGATATAGAGCGTGAAAACCTTCCATGAAAGCTCCTGTAATACCAAATCTAGGCAGTAGCTGATCCAGGTATGACCAGCTCACACTATCAAACACCTTGTGTATGTCAAGGATAAGGAGTAATACCTGTGTAGAGTTTATGTTGGCGTCTTGGATAATGTTCATAACTAACCTAATTTTATCGATAATTTGCCTACCCGGTATGAAGCCAGTTTGGTTTGGGGAAATAAGCGTAGTTATCACTGAGGTCAGTCTGTCTGCTAGCAACCTGCCAAATATTTTTAAGTTGTTGATGACTGAGATGGGTCAAAAGTTTCGGGGGGCGGCATGATCTTTGTGTGGTTTCGGAATAAGGGACATATTGGCCAAAAGCATCTCTGATGGGAAGTGGTGACCCTCCAAAATGTGATTATAGAGAGAGACTAGTTTAGGGTCAGTGTAGAGGAGAATTTTTTATAGTAAGTGTATAGCCATCTGGACCAGGGCCTGTGGATGATTTAAGGGACTTAGTGCACGGGGCATTCAAGGTTTCAAGTTGCTGAGCAGACAGAGTGGGCAGCGACAAATCGGCAAACCAGGTTTGAGAGGCCGGGTCAGCAGCCACTGCTGGTTTGTAAAATAGCTTCTGGTAGTAGTTGATAAAGATACCAAGAATGTCGCCCCCGACAACCAAGTGTGAGGAGAGATATCGATCTAGAGTATCAAAAAAGCGTCAGAAAAATGATGCTTGGGCCTCATTCGGAGCATAAACAGAGGCTACAGTGGTAGCACGGCCTTGCATCGTGCCTTGGAGGAGTATAAATCGGCTTTCGGGGTCTTTATGTACATGGCTAACGTCAAACGACAGGGTGTTGCGTATGAATATGGCTACTAACAAATATTTTTTTTAACCTAACAACAGATATCGCAAAATGTTTTCAATGTAATATTTCACATAACAAAGGGGACCAAATAATGAATTTTTTGGGATTTAGACTCCCCCATAAAATAAAAAAAAAAGGTTTTAGAAATAAAAAATGCAAATCTCACCTTGTCTCACGACTTGTTACCTGCCAAAACTTTTCTCCTCCACAGTCCTCTTCCAGGTTGAATGACGCTTCTTTTATCCACTTTGTGACTTTATAGGTCCAAATGTAAAATGTCACTTGCTGTAAGAACGTTAAATACTTTAAAGCAGAGGACTATAAATGTGCATCTATGTGTGTTTCGAGCACTCAGACCTGCTCAGAAAAATTTATTAAGATAAAAAACCTTCTGACTTTACAACCCCTTTAAGTACCAATGATTCCACATATAACTCATAACCCACAGAGCATTGCAGTAACTGCATTTGTACTAACTCCAATGGACTAAGTCCAGGTGTGCCAAGCCATGGTGCCCACAATTTCACAAATTTATTATGACATTCCTTGTGCTGGTATATATATCATTCCAATCGGAGGGTATAGCCTACTGAACAGATCCACTCCTTTAGAGAAGGAGGCGCTAAGGATTTCCAATGGGTCAGATGTAATTTATGGGCCTGAAAAAGGGCTCTGGAGATTACCACATGGGCAAATTCTCTGGGTTCCCCTTCTCCTAGGATATCTAACAGGCAGCATTTGAGTTCTAGAGATATTTTGTTTAACAGCATATTTTAACTGTTAAACAAACAAAAATGCATTTGCAGGTTTACATGCATGCACTTTTAAAAAATGTAGCAGAAAATGCATTAAAAAAAGAATGTTTAGTCATACTTTAAGTAAAAAAAATGTTTTAAACGGTTCCCGACTGCCGCACGGGTAGGCAAATGGGCGTACCTGTACATCCCGCCCTCCCCGTGTGCGGGGGGCACAATTGCGCCCCCCCCCCCCTGCCCGCGGCGGTCGGGTTCGTTAGGGGAGCGATCAGTCTCCAGGGCCAGACCAATGATTTATGGCCTGGACCTGGTGATCGCTCCTAAGGAATTAAAACCTTCCCCGGCCTGTGTAAGTGTAAACACAGACAGGAGGAAGTGATGTCATCTCTCCTCGTTGGGTCTTTTCGATTCCAGTGAGAGAGAGAGGACATCTTACCGTGAGTTGCACCAACAATACACTGACATCAGCACACATAGGTACACTGTCCAGCGCCTGATCACCCCCGATCGCCCCCCCCCAGTTAACCTTTTCACTCCCTGTCACCAGTGTCACTAATCGATCGCTGTATTTGTGTCACTGGTGACGCTAGTTAGCCAGTTAGTTTCACCATCAGGTTTTTATAGCGTCAGGTATCCCCATATATACTACCTAATAAAGGTTTTAACCCCCTGGTTAACCCTTTCACCACCTGTCACCAGTGTCACTAATCGATCGCTGTATTTGTGTCACTGGTGACGCTAGTTAGCCAGTTAGTTTCACCGCCAGGTTTTAGCCTCAGGTACCCCCATATATTACCTAATTAAGGTTTTAACCCCCTGATTGCCCCCTAGTTAACCCTGTCACCCCCTGTCACCAGTGATCACCGTATTAGTGTTACGGGTGACGTTGGTTAGTTGGTTTGTTTTTTATAGCATCAGGGCACCCGCTGTATTTTACCCAATAAAGGTTTAACCCTCTGATTGCCCGGCGGGTGATATCAGTTAGCTTTTAGAGTCAGTCAGGGTCTGCATCGCCCCAGGCAGCATCAGATTAGTGCCAGTAGTGCTAACACCCACGCATGCACCATACACCTCCCTTAGTAGTATAGTGTCTGAACGGATCAGTAAGTGATTTGATCAGATCTATACTAGTGTCCCCAGCAGTTTAGGGTTCCCAAAAACGCAGTAGGATCAGCCCAGATACCTGCTAGCACCTGCGTTTAGCCCCTCTGCCCAGCCCAGCCCACCCAAGTGCAGTATCAATCGATCACTGTCACTTACAAAACACAACACACGTAACTGCAGCATTCGCAGAGTCAGGCCTGATCCCTGCAAACGCTAACAGTTTTTCGGGTTTTGAATCAGTCGCTGACATTCAGGATCTTTTTTTACCTGTGAGTCTCACTAGTGTACCAGTAAACACTAGTGAAGAGGCCTACACGTTTTTGAGTATTACAGATAGTAAAGAGGAAGTCACTCATCTGTCAGATTCAGGCTCAGAATACGATCCTGTAGACAGCAGCGGCAACCTGACAGATAGCTCTGACGACGGAGTTGTGGTCCCTGCCAAGGTCAGGCATACCAGACCCCGTTCTTCTGCTGTCGTTGAGGTGCAAGAACTGCAGAGCTCTCGTATGGAGCAGAGAGCCAATACTAGTGCCGCTCATCCTTCTGGTGAACAGGCAAGCACCAGCGGCCTAGTACATCCTGGTCGTAGTCAAACCAGCACTGCAGTAACACGTGGTGACGTGGTGAGTCCCATAAGTGCAGTTCAAGCTGGTGTGGTGGCTAGCACAGCTAGTGTCCCGCAGCCACCAAGAAGAAGACAAAAACAGGCCCATCGAGCCCATAGTGCCCTTCCTGCTGCATTTGCCAATCCTAATTGGGAACCCACTACTTTTGCAGCACCCGTACTTCCCCCATTCACTGGCCAACCCAGAATTCAGGTGGAAACAATTGATTTTACGTCACTTGATTTTTATTCGCTGTTTTTCACGGAATATCTCTATAGATCTATTGTGGACCAAGGCCTATCCCACCTCATGGGCATAACCAAAAAGAGTGAGTTGTGGTCATATTGGTCCACTGACCCAATTTACAATATGCCCGTGTTCTCTGCCTCCATGATCAGGGTACGATACAAGCAGATCTTGCGGTTCCTGCACTTCAACAACAATGAACCCTGTCATCCTCGGGGTGACCCTGGATACGATTGGCTCTACAAAATTCGGCCCCTTGTAAACCACTTCAACCAGCGGTTTACAGCCTTGTTTACTCCCGATTAAGTTGTCTGCATTGATGAGTCCCTGATTAAGTTTTCTGGCCACTTGTCTTTCAAACAGTATCTTCCCAGCAAGTGTGCAAGATATGGGGTCAAGATGTATAAGCTCTGTGACAGGGCAACAGGCGATACATATAGCTTTATGGTTTACGAGGGAAGAGATAGTCACGTAGAGCTGGAGAACTGCCCAGATTACATAGGGAGCGCTGGTAAGATTGTGTGGGACTTGGTGTCACCCTTATTCAGAAAGGGGTACCACTTGTATGTGGACAATTATTACACGAGCGTGCCACTTTTTATTCACTTGTCTGATCACCAAATTGGTGCATGTGGCACCATGCGATCTAATCGCCGGGGCTTTCCCCAGCAGCTTGTAGATTCCCGTCTTAGGCTGGGGGAGAGAGTCTACTTGAAGTGTAATAACTTGCTTGCTGTGAAGTGGAGGGATAATCTGAATGTTTTCGTTCTGTCCTGTGTTCACGCAGACACGACGGTCCAAATTCCTACGGCGACTGATGTTGTGGAGAAACCCCTCTGTGTCCATGAATATAACCTTAATATTAATAGGGGTGGACCTCAAACACCAGTTGTTGGCGCCGTACCTAATTGCCAGTAAGGCCAGACGCTGGTACAAAAAAAGTGTCTGTATACTTACTTCAATTAGCTCTGCTGAATGCTTTTGTGCTATACAAAGCTTCAGGACGAACTGGATCCATCCTTACATTCCAGGAAGGGATCATCACAGCCCTTCTGTTTCCAGAAGGTGCTGTGGCCCAACTTCCCAATCCAAATGCAGTAAGCCGGCTGCATGGGAGGCATTTATGTCCTCCCTGGTACCCTTACCCAACGAGCCCCCCCCCAAAGAAAATGTTGTGTCTGTAGAAAGCACGGATATAGGCGTGACACCCGCTATTATTGTCCCTCCTGTCCTGACCATTCCGGTCTTTGCATTGGTGAATGTTTTGAACGCTACCACACACTAGTTGAGTTTTAGCGTAGGGTACAGCACTGCACAGACTAGGACACACATTCACAGGGTCTCCAAAGATGCCATCACATTTTGGGAGACCCGAACCTGGAACCAAACCGTTACAACCATGACAGTTACAAAAAAAAGTGTAAAATAAATAAATAAGTTAAAAAACAAACAAAAAAATATTAAATAAAATATTATTAAATATTGTTCTCTCTCTCTCTATTCTCTCTCTATTGTTCTGCTCTTTTTTACTGTATTCTACAATGCAATGTTTTATTGTTACTATGTTTTATCATGTTTGCTTTTCAGGTATGTAATTATTTTATACTTTACTGGTTACTGTGTTTTATTGTTAACCATTTTTTTGTTTTCAGGTACGCCATTCAGCTGCAGCGCGGATTTATTTATCTTGACAGCAACAGCGTTTGCTCCCACGATATGTAAAGCCATGACTCCAACGCTGTCAGAGGTGATTTCACCACCACAGTAAAAAAAAAAAGAGCATATATGCCAAAGCATGGGGGCAGGGGTGGAGGAGCGATTTGCTCCTAACATTAGGGGCGGATTGCCCCCATGCTTCTGCATATATTTTTTAGGCACAGATTGAGTTAAAAATGTTTTATTTTTACTTTGTTTTATTGTATTTGCTTTGCAGGTATGGTAAGTCTAATGCTGTATACACACAGCCGGGCTTCCCGACAGGAAAAGTCCGATGGGAGCTTTTGGTTGGACATTCCGACCGTGTGTATGCCCCATGGGATGTTTTCTCAGACTCAGATATAGAACATGTTCTAAATCTTTCTGTCGGAAATGCCGACAGAGTTTAGCCCATTGGCAAGTCCGGCCGTGTGTACGTGGCATTACTGTTATACTGTAATGTTACTTTGTTTTATTGTTTTTTTTTTTTTTTTACTTTAAATAATCTTTATTCAATTTTCATACAAATATATAAAATATGTTTGTTTCTTCTTTACAGCAATCATTGAATACTCCTTATACAAAAACCTTTTATATATATAATAATCACAAAAGGAGAAAGAAAAGAAAAAAAAAACAAACAAACAATTTCTTCAAATTTCCCCCTTTTTTCCCCCCTCTCCCACCCCACTCTAAACCCCATCTTACCCTCCCCCCCTATTTCTACCTCACCATTCCTATTTACTTAATATCATACACCTTTATCTTAGCTCTTCCTACATACACTTTACATGGGATAACCCACTTCTTCTAACCAGGGCATCCAGATTTTTTTAAATTCATTTAAATTTCCTCTCCTTGCATATACTACCTTTTCCTTCCATATTGTTTCCGTTACTGTTTTAAACCAATCATTTTTGGAGGGGGGTTTCTCTGCCTGCCACCACTGTGCTATTAATTTCTTTGCCTGAAATAGACACCATAGTACTGCTTTATTTTTAATGTTTCCCAGCCTTTCCCCCACTCCCAGAATACACAATTTCGGGTCCATTTTTAATGATAGCTTAAAGATCTTATTTATGGTATCTAATATTTCCGTCCAATATCGGAAAAGTTTCAGACATTTCCAGATCATGTGGATCAAGTCCCCGGTGTTTTGGCACCTAGGGCATTTAGCATCCCCCCTCCGCCCCCATTCAAACAACTTTTTAGGTGTATAGTATGTTCTATGTAGAAGCATTAGGTATGACATCCTCTGGGCGGGCGAAACTGAAACTTGGTTCCCCCCGCCAAAATCTTTTTCCATTGATCATCCGCAATTCTACCCACATCTTTTTCCCACTTACTTCTACACTTAAGATCTTCTGGACCTATAATACTATTTCTGCATATCTGTGGGTAGAATTCCGCTATGGATCCCTTAGGACCACCGGTCCTACCTAATCCTTCATATATGGGGGAAGTACTCCACACTGGGCCTTGTTCCCCAAACTGCGCTTTTAGAGCGTGTTTGATTTGCAAATAGCTATAGTGTGAACTATCTGGTATATCATAAACCTCTTTTAATTCCATAAATGTTTTTAGGGGACTACCATTGTATATTTGATCCAGGCTGACTATCCCCTTCCTTTCCCATTTCTTTATTTTCCCTATTGATCTTACCTCTTGTAGGTTCTTATTGTCCCAGAGCGGGGCGCCTTTAACCATACCCCCCATTCCCATCAGATCTTTTATAGATTTCCACACTCTTATTATTAGCTTCACCGTAGGGGGTCTAAAGGCAAAAGAGTTCGCCTCCAAGACCTCCACTAGTGACTTATGTGGTGCTTCTGCAATCTCCAAACTCCCGTTTTTATCCCCTTCGAGATCGATGTCTAATACCAAGTGTTGTAATTGGGCTGCTAAAAAATAGCTACGCGGATGCGGTACTGCCAGACCCCCATCCTGAGTTGGTAGTTGTAAATTCTGGAGGCTTATTCTAGGTTGTCCCCCTTTCCATATAAGAACTCTTAGTAGTGTATCGATTTTTTTGAACCATTTCCTTTGTATCCAAGTTGGTGAATTATGCATCAGGTATAATAACTGGGGCAACCACAGCATTTTAATTAAATTGCATCTACCCACTACTGATAAAGGAAGTCCCTTCCATATATCACTCTTGTTCTTAAATTTGGATAACAAAGGGACCAATTTGTTATTTATGTAGTCATTTGGGTCCTTTGTTATATATATACCCAGGTATTTCGTTTTCTCTACAATTTTAACTTGGATACTTTCCACACAGGAGCTATTTCTAATGGGATCTAACGGTAACAATGCCGATTTTCCCCAGTTTATTGTCAGGCCCGATAGTTTCCCAAACCTCGAGAAGATGTCCATCACCTGTTTAAGCGATCTCTCAGTATCCCCCCAAAAAATGAGGACATCATCCGCGTATAAAGCAATTTGTTCTTCTCTGTCCCTTCTCCTAAACCCTTCCATGATCTTATCCTGCCTTACTGCAAGGGCTACTGGTTCCATTGCCAGGGCAAAGATCAGAGGAGACAGGGGGCACCCCTGCCTAGAACCTCTTTCAAGCCGGAATCCGTCCAAAAGGATATTATTCACTCTGACCCTTGCCCTGGGGTTGTTATAGAGAATTTTAATCCAGCTAATGTAGGAGGGCCCGAATCCGAACTCCCTCATTACTCGCCATATGTACACCCATTCAAGACTGTCAAAGGCCTTGACCACATCTAACATCAACACAGCCCTAGGGTCAGTATTTTCAGTTGGAATCTGTAAGTTCAGAAACAGCCTTCTAATATTCCTACTAGTTGACCTTTGGGGTATAAAACCCGTCTGGTCAGAATGGATCAGTTTATGAATTATTTTCTTTAATCTAGTGGCCAAGACCTTTGACAGAATTTTCACATCAGAGCACAATAGGGAAATGGGTCTGTAGGACCCAGGATCTAAAGAGTCTTTCCCTTCCTTGTGCAGCACTATTATTGTGGCTTCTGTCATTGATATGGGCAACTCCCCCTCCTTCTTTACCCACTCAAACACTTTAAGAAGCTCCGGAAGTAACGCCATCCCATAATTTTTATAGGTTTCAACAGGGAGACCATCAGGACCGGGGGATTTCTGGTTTTTCATTTCCGTTACTGCTAATTTAATTTCCTCTAGAGTTATTGGGGCTTCTAATGCCTGTCTAGCCAACTCTGTAAGGGAGGGCATCTCGATATCCCTGAAAAAATTTTCCATCTCCTCTCCCTCCACGGCCCCCCTGGATGTATACAGTTCTTTATAATAATTTTTAAATGTATCTACGATCTCATCTACCTGAGACGAGATTTTACCACTCTTCATCCTAATAGCGGGTATCATGGAGGGTGCGGATCCAGATCTAACTAAATGGGCCAACATTTTTCCCACCCTTTCCCCTTCCCCGTATACTATTTGATTTTGAAATAATCTTTTGTGTTCTGATTTCCTAGTCATTGCGTCCTTATATATTTGTTGTTTATTTTCCCATTTATTTTGTTTATCTGGGGTTGGGTCCTGCACATACTCTCTTTCTGCTGCCATTACCTCTTTCCTGACCTTGTCCTCCCAATCCCGTGAAGATTTTTTAATTTTAGAAACTTGTTGTATAAATATACCTCGCAAATAAGCCTTCAAAGCATCCCACATCATTCCTCTTGTTGTGGTATCCGTATTAAACCCTACAAACTCATTTATCTTAGTTATCATCCCGTTCTTATCTTCTATTATTCCCAACCATATTGGGTTCATTTTCCATAACCTATCCACCTTTTTATTTTTTATACTTATCGAGATTATCAACAGCGAATGATCTGATATACCCCTAGGTTGGTAAATTATATCTTTAATTATTTGGGAACCTTGCTCATTACCCAATGCAAGATCTATTCTTGAAAGTGAAGAATAGGAACCCGAATAACATGAGAATTGTAATGCCGCAGGGTTCCGAATTCTCCACAAATCCAAAAGACCAGCTTCCCGAAGGAAATGGTTCATGCGATTTCCCTGTGGCGTCTGTCCCTGGTTGCCTGGGGGAAATCTATCTATCTTTTTATTTATTACCACATTAAAATCCCCAACTGCTATAATTGGTATATTGTTCCTATCTACTATAAACTCTAGTAAATCATACAGGACATCTAATTTAAACGGTGGGGGGATATATATGTTCGCCAGCACATATTCCTGATTCTCTATCATGCAGTGCAAAAAAATATAACGACCCTCTCCATCTATTTTGCAATGTCTGCAGGTAAAGGCCACCCCTCTCCCAATTAACACTGACACCCCTCTGGAGTAGGAGGTATGCACAGAGTGGAATTGGTGCTGAAATCTCTTGTGTCTCACCTGTAATTTAGTGACTTGAGTCAGGTGTGTTTCCTGCAGACATGCAATTCCTACTTTAAAAAAATCCAACATGTCAAATACAGCTGCCTTTTTGGCAGAGGTGCCCAACCCTCGGACATTCCATGATCCAATGTTTACTGCCATTGATTTTTTATATGGTGTCTATCAAAAGAAGACCAAGAGGTGACAACAAAGCTCAATCCTGATATTTCTATAGAGGAATATCTAATTATCCATAGGAAGTCTATTAATACCAATCCCCAAGAAGCCAAAAAAAAAAAAAAGGAAAAAAAAAAGAAAAGAAAAGAAAATTTATCTTCCCCGTGAATGCAAAAAACCATTTCCGTCTTATTAAACTTTAATGTTCTATCTATATTTATCGATACCCTGTGTATTACCCTATATTTCATTGTGCCATTTATATTTTGCTTTTTTACAGTGCCCAATGTACCATCCAATATTCCACTGCATGATATACCTCCTTGTGTTTCGTGTGCCGAATCTTCTCCTACTAAATCTATTCCTCTTCCTATGTCCCATACCCCACCCCTCCCACCTTCCCCCCTCCTCCCCAAAAAAAAAGCACCCTCCTCCCCCCTCCCCTCCCCCCTCCCCATACCATTCTAGGTTACCCCTAGAGGCTTTTTTAATAACCGTCTCACACTCCTCAATAATCACACTCCCACCACCCCTCCCTCCCTCTCCCCCCACCCCAATCCAGCTCCCCCTCCCTCCTAAACCTAAATCCATTACTACCATATCTCCATCCCACTCTTCCCTTAAATAACCCAAATTAAATAATTAATTGTGTTTTGTTCCCCCTTTCATTGGCAACTTGAATCCAGACTCCCTATGGTTTCATTGGTAACTGGTCTCTTTTATCTTCTAACCATGCTAACGCACCCGCGGGCGTGTCAAAAATCTGACTTCCCCCGAGTGCGTTTATCCGGAGCCTGGCAGGATAAAGGAGAGCATATGTGATATTAAATTTTTGAAGATTGCGTTTAACCCCTGTAAACTCAGCTCTACGTTTCTGCAGGTCAGGAGAGAAATCCGGGTATATTGATATCCTAGCCCCATTAAAGACGACATTCCCCATCTCTCTAGCCTTCCTAAGGAGTTTTACTTTGTCTTTAAAATTTAGAAATTTCACTAATAGCGGTCTCGGGGAGCTTCCCTGAGGGGGGGTGCCTAAAGGGAACTCTATGCGCTCTTTCAATTGAGAACTGCTGTGAGAACGCGTCCCTTCCAAAAGTTTCAATCATCCATTTCTCTAAGAATCCTGTGGGATCTGCGCCTTCGCTCTTTTCGGGGAGACCCACCACCCTCACATTGTCCCTCCGAAGTCTATTTTCTATTTCATCAAATTTTTCCGTGAGTTTGTCTATTTTCGCTTTCCATATCTTGGATTCTTGCTTCATGGGGTCCAAATCATCTTCTATCTGACTTATTCTCTTCTCCATTTCGGTTACTTTTTCCGCCGTTTCTTTGAGTTCATGCCTTACCAGGATTAATTCCCCTTTAATATCTTCCATTTGGTTACTTAACTCACTCAAAGATTGTTTATATGTGGTAATTGCTAAGAAGATATCTTTCAGGGAGGGCTCTTCTTCTGCTGGCGGTATTGGATTGATCGAAATTTCTGTTTCCTTCCCAGCTGCTCCTGACCCTTTGTTTGAGGGGTTTTTAGACCCTGTATGAATATTTAGGTGCCCCTGACTCTTTCTGTCCGAAGTTGATTTACCTTGGTTTTGCGGCCCCCCTTTACTTGGTGTATGATCTGTAACATGGATCATTTTCTCTAACTTGGCGGTTGCTGCAACAGCTGCTGCAGTTGCACCCGCCACCGTGAGCTGAGCCCCTTTTTCCTTTTCTCTAGCCGCCCGGAGGGATTGAGTTCCCGTGTTTTCTTGATTAGCTTGCTCATCCCCTTTTCTTCTTGTTGACATCATTCCTATACTACTGTAGAGATAGTAATGGAGAGCAGCGATTCAGGTTTCCCGGGGGCCAGCCAACCAGTGTTAAATGACCTCCAGGGTTAACCTCCTGTCCTTTCTATTTTGCTAATGCACGGTTCCCAACAGTCGGACAAGGGGGTAAAGGGAAAATAACACAGTCCTTTATTACTGGTGCATGGGAGAAAAAGAGACGATCACTTTTAGCCCACTTCAGACTTCTTTTCCCTTGCTTCCTGAGTGCACTTTCAATGTTAGGGTTAGGAACTTTCACCAGCGAGCCTGATGTTTATCCCACCCCCCAAACACTAACAGGTTTTACAATCCACCAAGAGTTCTGTTCCTCTGGAATATTTACAATCCTCCTTCACTTTATCCCCAATAGTCAGTTAGAGAAAAAGAGTTCGTTACCTCAACCCGCCGGCTTTGACAAATCACGCTGGTTCCTCCCCAGCAGCGCTGCAGGGTCTATCGCGTGTACTCACTCTTCTTCCCGGATCCCGGATCGTGTTATCGATCTCTGCTTTCTGGGACAGCGAATACCGCTCCGGCACCAGCTCCTGGTGCACACGCTAAAAAGCTCCGCAGCGGACACTTGCCGACAGTTGGTTCCCGTGGCTGGGCTCCGTCCCCTCCTCCCAAATCTCGCGAGATTTTCACTCAGCTTCCGCTCGTATTGTGCCTGTACTATCAGGCTGTGGAGAGAGAGAGGTTAGAGGGAACATTCGCTTATTCCTGGAGATGCCGGGTGGGAGATCGCAAAGGCAAACAGGTCACAGCTTACAGCTTCTTAACTCCAGCATGAAGGGTATATAGAATGATTATCCCCGGGGCAGCGCGTACATGATAACGGGAAGAGTGAGATGTTCACACGCACTCACACCACGCCGACTAGCACCGCCATCCGCTTCCGGTCACGCCTCCGCCCTCACCACTTTGTTTTATTGTTAACCATCATTTGCTTAGCAGGTACGCCATTCAGCTGCAGCATGATTTATTCATCTTGACTGCAACAGCGTTTTCTCCATCAGTGACTCCAGCACTGTAGGAGGTGATTTCACCACCATAGTTAAAAAAAAATGGTGCATGTATGCCCATCATTAGAAGTGGGTGGATGAAGGGCTGTATTCTAATGGTGGGCATACCCACCGATCAATCTTTTTTTTTGTTCAGCCCACAGGCTGCATGAAAAAAAGAACATTATAATGTATGCCCAACAAGGACCAGCAACGTATTGGTATGTTGCTGGACTTTGAGTGGTTATACCAGAATGATGCCTGCGGGTTTAGGTATCATCTTGGTATCATTCTTTTCAGCCAGCGGTCGGCAACAGGGAACCCAAGAATGCAGCCAGTAGTTCCACCAGCTGACCATAGAGCTGATCAGAGAACAGAATGGCTCCAATGATCTCTATGGTCTAAGAAACCGGAAGCTACGAGCATTTCATGACTTAGGTTGCGCTGGATATAAACAGCGCCATTGGGAAATTGGCAAAGAATTTTCTCACACCGATCTTGGTCAGATGCTTTGAGGGCAGAGAAGAGATATAGAGTCTAATAGACCCCATTTTTTTCAAAAAAGAGTACCTGTCACTACCTATTGCTATCATAGGGGATATTTACATTCCCTGAGATAACAATAAAAATGATAAAAAATAAAAAAAAATGAAAGGAACAGTTTAAAAATATAATAAAAAATCAAAATAAATTATTAAAAAAAAAAAAAAAGCTCCCCTGTCCCCCCGTGCTCACGCGCAAAGGCAAACGCAAGTGTCGTTCTGGTGTCATATGTAAACAGCAATTGCACCATGCATGTGAGGTATCACCACAAAGGTTAGATCAGGGGCAGTAATTTTTGCAGTAGACCTCCTCTGTAAATCTAAAATGGTAACCTGTAAAGGCTTTTCAAGGCTTTTAAAAATGTATGTAGTTTGTCGCCGCTGCACTTTTGTGCACAATTTTAAAGCATGTCATGTTTGGTATCCATGTACTCGGCATAAGATCATCTTTTTTATTTCATCAAACATTTGGGCAATATAGGGGGTCATTTACTATAACTTCAGGAAGTACTGGGCACTATGGCAAATAATAGAGCCCATTTTAGCCAAATGGAAACAAAACGGCGAATTTGCGCATGAAAATCAGCGATATAAGCGGAGAGCAAACGTTTGTAAATTCTAAATTGCCGCTAATTAGCGCTTCCGCGTATATACAAATGCCAATTCTTATCAAGTTGTTATATAGCACTGTACTGTAGCCATGATCCATGTATGTGAAAGAAACATTTTTTATCAGAGATGTGCTCTAGTTCCCGTGCATCTATTGATTTATATTGCAATTAGTATTCCTAGGTTTTTTTTTTCCCTCTTTTGCTAAGAAATGCAGTTCTGAATGATTATTACATAGTAATGTCTGCTATTCTGTAAAGTTACATGTATTAATCATTTAGGTTACCTATTTGTTGTATGTTGTTTTTTTCATGTTTTTGATTTATTATTTATTAATTTAGTTGACTATAAAGCAGTAATTATTTATGTTCATTCTTTAATAATACTACACTATTATGCAGGTCTTGTACTTAGCACAATGGCTTAGTGGTCTGCTTGGATATCTCCACACCACTCATGGTATGAGTTCAAACAACAGCCAACCTACCATCCACCAGCTGTGTTTATTTTTTCAGTGCACAAGTGAATTAAAATAAACAAACAAAGAAATGTAAACTGCCCTTTAGCTAGTGTGTGGTGTTTGGAATGTCGCATCATAATATAATTGAATACTTACATACCATTGCATGCATTTAAAGAGTTAATACATTAAAAACTTTCACATTAAACTGCATTGGCTACTTGGCAATCACCTATTTTCAGTAAATATATATACACGTATATTTGTGTTGCTTTGGCTAATTGGCTAACTGGCATTCTCCTTTTCCCACCAATGCAATCTTTTAGGATTTTTCTGTGGGATTTGAACCCATGAGTCTATCAATACCTGAATGTTTGAAGGTAGAGGTGCTAAATGCTAGCCTATTGGGCTGAGCACAATTATACATACAAAATACTTTTACTAGTGTTTGATGTGTTATATACTATACAATAAAGTTTATCAAATGTAAACTGCTTGTTAGCTAGTGTGTGGCGTTTGGAGATTCACACCATAATATTAGTGAATACTTACATTCCATTGCAAGCATTTGAAGAGTTAATACAATAATATCAACCACATTAAAGTGTATTGGCTACTTGGCATTCACTGTATGCTGGCTAACAGTAATTCTCCTTTTCTCCACCAATAGTAATCTTTTAGGATTCTCCTGTGGGATTTGAACCCATGAGTCTTTCAATACCTGAATGTTTGAAGGTAGAGGTGCTAACTGCTAGCCTATTGGGCAGAGCACAATTATATATACAAAATACTTTTACTAGTGTTTGATGGTTTATATACCATACAATAAAGTTTATCAAATGTAAACTGCTTGTTAGCTAGTGTATGGTGTTTTGGAGATTCACACCATAATATTAGTGAAGACTTATTTATTTTTATTTAAAGCGGGGGTTCACCCACACCGCCAAAAAAAAAAAAATATTAAAATCCAGCAGGTACAAATACTGCAGCTGCTGACTTTTAATACATGGCCACTTACCTGTCCCACGGTCCAGCGATGTCGGCAGGGGACGCCGAGAACCCGCTCGGTTCTCGGCAGCTGCCGCCACCATCCTAGGTGAGGGAATCAGGAAGTGAAGCGTTGCGGCTTCACTTCCCGGTTCCCTACTGCGCATGCGCGAGTCACGCTGCGCGTCCCTAGTGGTCGCCGCTCTCTCCTGGGAGCTGTGTGTTCCCAGCAGACAGCGCGGTCGGACGGGAAGAGAAGTGGGTGCAAATACCTGTCTTAGACAGGTATCTGCACCCCCCTCCCCCCTGAAAGGTGCCAAATGTGACACCGGAGGGGGGGAGGGTTCCAAAAAGCGGAAGTTCCATTTTTGTGTGGAACTCCGCTTTAAGGTACTTCTATAGTGCCGTCAATTTACGCAGTGCTTTACATAAACATTATACACTAATATGGGCCCCTACCCTCAAGGAGCTTACAATCTAAGGTCCCTAACTCACATTCATATACTAGGGCAAATTTAGACAGAAGCCAATTAACCTACCAGCATGTCTTTGGAGTGTGGAAGGAAACCGGAGTACCCGGAGGAAACCCACGCAGGCACAGGGAGAACATGCAAACTCCAGGCAGGTAGTCTTGTGGTGTGGTTGGGAATATGAACCAGCGACCATTTTAGCCAAATAAAATTTCAACAGGCGAATGTGCGAATGAAAAACTAGCGCTATTAGTGAGAAACACATGTTAGTAAATTCTAAGCTGGCGCTAATTAGCGCTTCCGTGTATATGCAAATGCCAATTCCTACCAAATTGTTATATAGTACTGCACTGTAATCATGATCCATATATGTGAAAGAAACATTTTTATGTGAGATGTGCTCTACCTCGTGTGCATCTATTGATGTATGCTGCAATTAGTATTCCTAGTTTTTTCCTTCTTTTGCTAACTAATGCAGTTATGAATGATTATTACATAGTAATGTCTGCTATTCTGTAAAGTTACATGTATTAAACATTTAGGTTATCTATTTGTTGTATGTTGTTTTTTATTTTTTAATTTAGGTGACTATAAAGCGGTAATTATTTATATTCATTCTTTAATCATACTACACTATTATGCAGGTCTCATACTTAGCACAATGGCTTAGTAGTCTGCTCAGATGTCTCCACAGCACTCATGGTACAAGTTCAAATACCAGCCAACCTACCATCCCCCAGCTGTGTTTATTTTTTCAGTGCACAAGCGAATTAAAATGAACAAACAAAAAAATGTAATCTGCCCATTAGTTAGTGTGTGGTGTTTGGAATTTCACACCATAATAGTATTGAATACTTACATATCATTGCATGCATTTGAAGAGTTAATATAATAGAATCAGCCAAATTTAAAGTGCATTGGCTAATTGGCATCCACCTATTTTCAGCATATGCTGCTTTGGCTAATTGGCTAATAGTCATTTGCTTTTTTTTCACCAATTCAATCTTTTAGTATTTAGTGGGATTTGAACCCATGAGTTCTTCAAGGTAGAAGTGCTGACCGCTAGCCTATTGGGTGTAGCACAGCCATACATAGAAAATACATAGAAAATACATTCACTAATGTTTGATGTTTCTTCTCCCCGAGCTGTCTCTCCTGCTGCCACCATCTTCTCCCGCTGATGTGTTCTTCAGTGCAGCCGGTTACCCACTAATAAAAAAAAAGCCGCTCTTCTTGTGGCGGTCTTCTGTGGCCATCCGATAATGTCACCCGGAGAGTCCGCTCCATGGCTATGTAAGAGACACTACACAGCGGGTGACAACACAGCGGAGGAAGACCACCATGGAAGAAGAGCAGCTTTTTTTTATTAGCGGGTAACCAGCGGTGCGGAAGAACACAGCAGATGGCGGCGGCAGGAGAGATGGCTCTGGGAGAATACAACTCGGGGAGAAGATGGAGGAGGGAGAGACAGTGTCTGGAGAAGATGGCTCAGGGAAGAAGACAGCTCGGAGCTATTCTACAATAAAGGACTTGTCAAAAACCGGATATTAATTTTTTTACATTTCACTGCTTTTTTTGGTGAATGGGTAGGGGCAAAATGTACCCCATAGGGGGCAGGATCTGGGAGCCCCCTTGTTAAAGGGGGCTTCCAGATTCTGATAAACCCCCTGCCTGCAGACCGACAACCACCGACCAGTGTTGTCGGGAAGAGGCCCTTGTCCCCATCAACATGGGGAAAAGGTGCTTTGGGGCATGTGGCCTGGTAAGGTTCAGAAGGGGAGGGTGCTCACTCGTCCCCCCCCTATCCTGACCTCCAGGCTGCATGCACAGGTAAGGGTCTGGCATGGATTTTGGGGGCCCCACATCAAATTTATTTTACATTTTGGTGTGGGGTTCCCCTTAAAGTCCATACCGAAGGGCCTGGTATGTACTGGGGGGACCCTACGACATTTTTTTTCTTGAATTTTGGAATTCCATACCATATTATTGAATAAGTAAATACCATTGCATGCATTTGAAGAGTGAAAATATGGAATAAAGCAAGCTGATGTGCTTTGCCTAATTATGCTTCTGAGTACAATGCACACTTCTGGGAGGTGATGCTGTCAGTGGGATTTGAATTCATGGCTTGAACTTTTGGGGGCAGCAGGGTATACCGCTATGCTACAGAGCTGAGCACTTACCTACAGAGAAAATACATTTACTAATGTTTGATTCAATACAATAATGTTTTGCATTTCAGACATTAATATTATAGTAACAACCATGCTCGTGCCGATGTGGCATTGGCTAATAGGCATTTGCCTCTTTTCAACATATGCTGCTGAGTACAATGCAAGCTTTCAGTAGGTGATACCATCTGTGTGATTTTCAGCCATTTGAGCACAATTATATTGAGAACATATGTTTACTAGTGTTTGATGGTGGGACTACTTTATATTCTAGGTATAAAATAGTACTCAGCACAGTGACTTAGGCACCTTTCACACTTGTGCGACCTGAAAGTTGCGAGATTTTAAAGCGACTTTAAGCAATGCCTATGTAATCTTGAGGTCTATGGACACAGGAGTCACAGGGAAAGACACGCAACTTTCCCATGATTTTGCATCAGCAATTTTGCCGCAATTCCAGGGAATGCCTGTGTAAACTTGAGGTCTATGGACCTCAACTCGCATCAAAGTCAGACCAAAGTAGTACAATGACTACGTTGAAGTCAGTGTTACTTGAAGTTGCACAGATATGAATGGTACACATTAAAAATCATGGGGTATGACTTGTCATACGACTCTGATATCCAGAGTCGTATGACAAGTGTGACTCAGCCCGACTTTGTCAGCGATTTCAGAGACATCAGTGCACTTTCCTGCACAGATGTCTAGTGAAATCACATAGGTCCCAACTGTTCTCCTTTAAGAAGGTGTCCTATGCCTACCTACTTTTGCTAATAGGTGTCCCTTATACCCATCTCAAAAAGTTGGGAGGTAAGAAATCACCCCCTGAAGTAGCCCAAAGTAGTGCAGGAACTACTTTTGGGAATCGTTGTGGCGTCGCACCAATTCGGACAGGTCCCTTGCCATCAATAGGCGCCGATTTGGCCTACAATTTGACATGTCAATTCAGACCTATGTGAACATGGGTGAAGTTGCATAGATATTAGAGCTGCACGGTTCTGGCCAAAATGAGAATCCCAATTTTTTGCTTAGAATAAAAAGATCACGATTCTCGCGACGTAAAATCTTTCACATTATCCCACAAAAAATTGGGCTAACATTTCTTTTTTTTTTTTTTTAATTCATTAAAGTACTTTTTTCCAAAAAAAAAATTGCATTTGAAAGGCGCACATACAGTGTGACATAAAATATTGTAACAACCACCATTTTATTCTCTAGGGTCTCTACTAAAAAAATATATATATATAATGTTAGGGGGTTTTAAGTAATTTTCTAGCAAAAAAAAAATGATTTTAACCTGAAACCAACAAATGTCAGAAAAATGTTTAGTGTTTAAGTAGTTAACCACTTGAGCCCCGGACCATTATGCTGCCTAAGGACCAGAGGTCTTTTTCCAATTTGGCACTGCGTCGCTTTAACTGCTAATTGCGCGGTCATGCAATGCTGTACCCAAACGAAATTTGCGTCCTTTTCTTCCCACAAATAGAGCTTTCTATTGATGGTATTTGATCACCTCTGCGGTTTTTATTTTTTGCGCTATAAACGGAAAAAGACCGAAAATTTTGAAAAAAAATGATATTTTCTACTTTTTGTTATAAAAAAAATCCAATAAACTAAATTTTAGTCATACATTTAGGCCAAAATGTATTCGGCCACATGTCTTTGGTAAAAAAAATGTCAATAAGCGTATATTTATTGGTTTGCGCAAAAGTTATAGCGTCTACAAACTAGGGTACATTTTCTGGAATTTACACAGCTTTTAGTTTATGACTGCCTATGTCATTTCTTGAGGTGCTAAAATGGCAGGGCAGTACAAAACCCCCCCAAATGACCCCATTTTGTTAAGTAGACACCCCAAGGAAATTGGTGAGAGGCATGTTGAACCCATTGAATATTTTTTTTTTTTGTCCCAAGTGATTGAAAAATGACAAAAAAAAAAAATATTTACAAAAAGTTGTCACTAAATGATATATTGCTCACACAGGCCATGGGCCTATGTGGAATTGCACCCCAAAATACATTTAGCTGCTTCTCCTGAGTATGGGGATACCACATGTGTGGGACTTTTTGGGAGCCTAGCCACGTACGGGGCCCCGAAAACCAATCACCGCCTTCAGGATTTCTAAGGGTGTAAATTTTTGCTTTCACTCTTCACTGCCTATCTCAGTTTCGGAGGCCATGGAATGCCCAGGTGGCACAAAACCCCCCCAAATGACCCCATTTTGGAAAGTAGACACCCCAAGCTATTTGCTGAAAGGCATGGTGAGTATTTTGCAGCTCTCATTTGTTTTTGAAAATGAAGAAAGACAAGAAAAAACATTTTTTTTTTTCTTTTTTCAATTTTTAAAACTTTGTGACAAAAAGTGAGGTCTGCAAAATACTTACTATACCTCTCAGCAAATAGCTTGGGGTGTCTACTTTCCAAAATGGGGTCATTTGGGGGGGTTTTGTGCCACCTGGGCATTCCATGGCCTCCGAAACTGTGATAGGCAGTGAAGAGTGAAATCAAAAATTCACGCCCTTAGAAAGCCTGAAGGCGGTGCTTGGTTTTCGGGGTCCCGTACGCGGCTAGGCTCCCAAAAAGTCTCACACATGTGGTATCCCCGTGCTCAGGAGAAGCAGCAGAATGTATTTTGGGGTGTAATTTCACATATTCCCATGGCATGTTTGAGCAATATATCATTTAGTGACAACTTTGTGCAAAAAAAAAAAAAAAAAAAAAAAATTTGTCTCTTTCCCGCAACTTGTGTCGCAATATAAAATATTCCATGGACTCGACATGCCTCTCAGCAAATAGCTTGGGGTGTCTACTTTCCAAAATGGGGTCATTTGGGGGGGTTTTGAACTGTCCTGGCATTTTATGCACAACATTTAGAAGCTTATGTCACACATCACCCACTCTTCTAACCACTTGAAGACAAAGCCCTTTCTGACACTTATTGTTTACATGAAAAAGTTTTTTTTTTTGCAAAAAAATTACTTTGAACCCCCAAACATTATATATTTTTTTAAAGCAAATGCCCTACAGATTAAAATGGTGGGTGTTTCATTTTTTTTTTTCACACAGTAATTGCGCAGCGATTTTTCAAACGCATTTTTTGGGGAAAAAACACACTTTTTTAAATTTTAATGCACTAAAACACGCTATATTGCCCAAATGTTTGATGAAATAAAAAAGATGATCTTAGGCCGAGTACATGGATACCAAACATGACATGCTTTAAAATTGCGCACAAACGTGCGGTGGCAACAAAATAAATACATGTTTAAAAGCCTTCAAAAGCCTTTACAGGTTACCACTTTAGATTTACAGAGGAGGTCTACTGGAAAAATTACTGCACTCGATCTGGCCTTCGCGGTGATACCTCACATGCATGGTGCAATTGCTGTTTACGTTTGACGACAGACCGCCGCTTGTGTTCGCCTTAGCGCGAGAGCAGGGGGCGACAGGGGTGTTTTTTTTTTGTTTTGTTTTTTTCTTTATTATTTTTTTGCTTTTTTAATCTTACTTTTAAACTGTTCCTTTCATATTTTTTTTTTTAATCATTTTTATTGGTATCTCGGGGAATGTAAATATCCCCTATGATAGCAATAGGTAGTGACAGGTACTCTTTTTTGAAAAAATTGTGGTCTATTAGACCCTAGATCTCTCCTCTGCCCTCAAAGCATCTGACCACACCAAGATCGGTGTGATAAAATGCTTCCCCAATTTCCCAATGGCGCTATTTACATCCGGCGAAATCTAAGTCATGAAATACTCGTAGCTTCCGGTTTCTTAGGCCATAGAGATGTTTGGAGCCACTCTGGTCTCTGATCAGCTCTATGGTCAGCTGGCTGAATCACCGGCTGCATTCTCAGGTTCCCTGTTGAGACAGGAGAGCCAGAGAAAAACACGGAAGACGGTGGGGGGGGGGCATTCCCTCCCACGGCTTGTAAAAGCAGTCTAGAGGCTAATTAGCCGCTAGGATTGCTTTTACATGAAAGCCGACCGCTGGCTGAAAAGAATGATACCAAGATGATACCTAAACCTGCAGGCATCATTCTGGTATAACCACTCAAAGTCGTGAATGGCGTACCTGAAGACAAAAAAATGGTTAACAATGGTTAACAATAAAGCACAGTAAACAGTAAAGTGTAAATAATTACACACCTGAAAAACAAACATGATAAAACATAATAACAATAACAATAAAACATTGCAGAATGGAATACAGTAAAAAAGAGCAGAACAATAGAGAGAGAGAATAGAGAGAGAGAGAACAATAAAACAACAACTATTTTTTTTTATTTCATTTTTTTTTTTACACTTTTTTTGTAACTAACTTTTATAACTGTAACCGGTTCCAGGTTCGGGTCTCTCAAAATGCGATGGCATCTTGGGAGACCCTGTGAAATGGCGCCTAGTCTGTGGAATGCTGTACCCTACGCTAATACTCAACTAGTGCATGGTAGCGTTCAAAACATTCACCAATGCAAAGACCAGGATTGTCAGGACAGGAGGGACAATAATGGCGGGTGTCACGCCTATATCCGCGCTTGCTGCAGACACGACATCTTTTTTGGGGGGGTTCGTTGGGTAGGGGTACTCAGGAGGACATAAAAATGCCTCTCATGCAGCCGACTGCATTTGGTTGGGGATGTGAATGGGGGAAGTACGGGCGCTGCAGAAGCGGTGGGTTCCCAATTAGGATTGGCGAATGCAGCAGGAAGGGCATTATGGGCACGACGGGCCTGTGTTTGTCTTTTTGGTGGCAGCGGGACACTACTTGTGCTTGCCATCTCGCCAGCTTGAACTGCACTTATGGGACTCGCCACGTCACCACGTGTTACTGCAGTGCTGGTTTGACTACGACCGGGGTGTACTAGGCCGCTGGCGCTTGCCAGTTCACCAAAACGCTACCAAAAAACTGTTAGCGATCGCAGGGATCAGGCCTGACTCTGCGAACGCTGCAGTTATGCGTTTTAGTCTTTTGTAAGTGACAGTGATCGATCGATACTGCACTTGGGTGGGCTGGGCCGGGCGGAGGGGCAAAACGCAGGTGCTAGCAGGTATCTGGGCTGATCCCGCTAACACTGCGTTTTTGGGAACCCTAAACTGCTGGTGACGCTAGTATAGATCTGATCGGATCAGATATTGATGCGATCAGATACTATACCACTAAGGGAGGTGTACGGTGCGTGCGTGGGTGTTAGCGGTACTGGCGCCAACCTGACACTGCCTGGGGCTGGCGCTTGCCAGTTCACCAAAACGCTACAAAAAAAACTGTTAGCGATCGCAGGGATCAGGCCTGACTCTGCGAACGCTGCAGTTATGCGTTTAGTGTTTTGTAAGTGTCAGTGATCGATCGATACTGCACTTGGGTGGGCTGGGCTGGGCCGGGCGGAGGGGCAAAACGCAGGTGCTAGCGGGTATCTGGGCTGATCACGCTAACACTGCGTTTTTGGGAACCCTAAACTGCTGGGGACGCTAGTATAGATCTGATCGGATCAGATATTGATCCGATCAGATACTATACCACTAAGGGAGGCGTATGCTGCGTGCGTGGGTGTTAGCGGTACTGGCGCTAATCTGACGCTGCCTGGGGCGACGCATATCACCGCCGGGCGATCGGGGGGCTAAACCTTTATTCGGTAATAAACGGCGGGTGCCCTGACACTATAAAAAATAAACGAACTAACCAGCGTCAACCGTAACGGTTATACGGTGATCAGTGGTGAAAGGGTTAACTAGGGGGCAATCAAGGGGTTAAAACATTTATTAGGTAGTATATGGGGGTCCCTGACGCTATAAAACGCTGACGGCGAACCTAAATATTTCCCTCACTAACTAGCGTCACCAGCGACACTAATACAGCAATCAGAAAAATGATCGCTTAGCGACACTGGTGACGGGGGGTGATCAAGGGGTTAAAACTTTATTAGGGGGGGTTAGGGGGGTACCCTAGACCTACAGGGGGGTAACAGTAACTGTGCTAACACAGTAACTGTCACAAACTGACACAGCAGTAATCAGAAAAAAAAAAAAACTGCTTGTGTCAGTTTGTGACAGGGGGGGGGGTGATTGGGGGGCGATCGGGGGGGGGATCGGGGTGTTTTGTATGCCTGGCATGTTCTACTGTGTGTGTGTGTGTTGGTGCACTCACTCACATGTCGTCTCTCCTCGGGCCGGAACGGAAACTACCGACCCGAGGGGAGATGACATCACTTCCTTTGCTGCTGTTTAGCATACAGCAGCAAAGGAGTGTTCCCATTGGCCGGCGGCGATCGCGAGGGGGGGGCCACGAACGGATGGCCTCCCCCTCGTCTCTGATCGCCGGGGGACAGAACGGGACCGCCTCGGGCGGCGGGGGGGGGTCCGATCGGACCCCCCACCCGCGGGAGGCAAATCACGTACATGTACGTGATTTTGCCTGCCCGTGCCGCCTTGCCGACGTACATCGGCGTGAGGCGGTCCTTAAGTGGTTAAACTTTCCTCACTTACACAGAATTCTATTTAATTGACAAATTGTTACAAGGTTTCTAGTTAAGTTCACTGATAAAGAATGTTCTAATTCTTGGCAGACTTCCTGGTTTTTCGGCTGTGGCTTCAGAAGAGCAGAGAGAGTTCTTTGCATAGCAAGAATCGTGAAACTCTTTTTTCAAGATCGTAAATTGACGATTAATTGTGCAGCTCTAATAAATATGCATGGAAATCAAGGGGGAAAACTTTTCATGTGACTCTGAGGTCCAAAGCTCCATGAAAAGTCACCCAAGTGTGAAAGTAACCTAATGCGATTAATTGATAACACCTTTGAATAAGGCGACCTTAAAATTGCACAGCTTTGTCATGACTTGAAGCAATGTCTGTGTAATCTTGTGGTGTATGGACCTCAAATTGCATCAAAGTCAAACTAAGGTAGTGCAGGGACAAATTTGCCACACTTTCAGGATGCACAAGTGACAATAGGGCCAAATGCAAAGGTGTTATCCTTGAATCTCATTCACACTGCTGCGACCTGAAAGTCACACTATTTTGCTGCCACTTTGCCGCTGCAACTTGGCCCCAACTTCTGGGAATGCCTGTGTAATACTGTACCCGATATACCTTAAGTCACACCAAAGTAGTACAGGGACTACTTTGAAGTTGGTGCGACTTAAAGTAGCACAGATATGAATGGTTGTCATTGAGAATCATGGGGTACAACTTGTCATGCAACTCAAAAGGTCCAAATTTGCTGGAAAATTCGCCCAGCTGTGAAACAAGTCATATATATATATATTTTAATAGAAAGGAGCTCTCATTTATACTTGCATAGTCCTTACTGATTTACATCAGCAGAACAAATGCAGGAAGTAATGTGTGCACATGGGACGGAAGCAAATGCGTGGTGATGCCAAACAAATCGATGAACCCCACCCACACCAAATCTAACTATGACATCCACCCCGCATTGATTAAGTACAAGTACATATCCTACACTTACCCGGCCAATAAGCAGCGCCTCCTCTCTGCTAAAGAGACCTCGCCATGTCCACCTAGATTGAGATCCTGACCAGCACAGGAACTTCCAGGTGCATACAATGAATAATTTCCAGGTCAGAAGGTGAAACCATGCTTTTGATTGCAGCTGCGAATATTTGATCTCAACCATGATTAGTATTTTTTTATTTTCAGATATGCAAATCTGTATTTCTACATATATTTGAAGGTAAACGTAAGGGAGTTTGCCAAGAAATGGTGTCCCTGGGTTAGCAGCAGGTGAATTACAAAGGCAAAAGGCCCAGTTTGAGCCCTGGTTCACACTGACAGAGGGAGGAAATCGTTCAGCTGAACTCCCACAATTTCATTCCTGCATGTCAGTCCCGACTGTGGGGGCAACATCAGAGACATCAGTGCTGGTTTCTGCACCAATATCAATACAAATCCCACCTATTATAACAGTGCAATTGCCACAGATTTTACATGTCAAATCACACCAATGTGAACCAGAGCTGACACATTCAAACACTGCCTATCCACCAGCTGAATTCATTACCTGCAATTCTCCACAGCTGTTAATGATAAAGGTGGAATCTTTATATATAGCTTGCAGTTGTGCAGAAGCCTAGGTTTACATTGGAGCGATTGGTCATGCAATTTGAGAGATCAAATCGCATGACTATTGGCAATGGCACTGTTCCAATTGATGCAACATTTTTTTTGTGGCACCGCATCAATTTGCTAAAGTAGTTCCTGCACTACTTTTGCCGATTTCAGGTGCGACTTCAATAGACATTTGTGTATGAAGCCACCTGAAATCACGCTGACTTTGCTACTTTGAAATCATGCTACTTCAAGTGAAGTAGCGCAATTTCAAAATAGCATGTGAACCAGGGCAAAGAGATTAGTTTTTTGGTGCACAAATACATATTGAAATAAAATATAAAAGAGATATTGCACTTTCCCAAAACCACCACCCACAAAAACTAAAGAAAGAAAAGTAGAAGGAAAAAACACACACACACACACACACACACACAAACAAAGCTCAATGTACTTTTATTTTACCAGCAGAAAAAAAATAAATTTACATTTACTAGCTTCAAAAAAATTTGGACAGGATATATGGTACTACATTTAGCAACGGAATTTTAAGGGCCCTGCTCATAGGAGCTTACAATCTAAAATTAGACAAAACCTTAGAGTGGACACAGCTTTAATTTCAGTGTATAACGGGCAACACATCACATTATCTGAAAGATTATAGAAACATACTTAACAGTCATTCTTACAAAGCATTCCAACATAATATTGCAAAAGACTTATTCAAAACACCCACCACCAGCCCACAATCCACACATACATACATTGGTGACCATGTTCTGCTGGAAGCTGCATTTCAGTGTACACGATTAAACGAGATCAAAAATAGTAGGTCAGCAGATGCTTCCAAATTATGTTTGCATGATCAGACAGGAACAATACACACACAACATTGACAGCATGGCCACATAAACCCACTTTTGATTGAAAAAATGCACAAGAATTTCATCAAATCTCCCAATATCATTCCTTCTCCCTCACAACAAATAAACCTGACCTTCTCAGTCCAAACGAATCCCCCTACTGCAGGCCTTTATATAAGAGAGGTTGTATTGTTAGCACACTGACATGCCCAATAGAAGTACACGCCCACCAGTATCTTTCAATCTGTCTCTTCATGTATGTCTAAAGTGATTGCACCTGATGAGCAGGAACACATAATAGGATTTGCATCTGTGTTAGCCCTTGGCTATGTGCATCAAATCTCCAACTACAGGACAAAGATCAAAGTCCATTTGCATCCACATAAACAAAGCAACAGTTTTCTAAGCATATGTACCTGTGCAGTGTAAACCCTAAAATTTGAAATGTCCAAGTCCCTGGGCATGATTAGTGCTAATAAACATTAACATCAGTCCCTGGCTGCAATGAGCTTCCAATATAAAGTCCAAAATTAATGTTCTTACATTAGAACCTATTTCGACAGGAGACAAATAAGATGCCAGCATGTCTTTGGATTGTGGTGAGAAACCCACACAGGGAGAACATATAAACTTCAGCACAAGTATTAGCATGTTGGGGAATTGAACCAACATCCCAGGTGCTGCTAGACAGAACTGATACCCACTAAGCCACCAGGCAGCCCCACACATGTTCTCTGCATCTCTGTGGTGTGAACCAGCCCTAAGTCCATAGCCATGCTCAGTGTCACAAGCAATATACAGTATATTGGCCTAAGTATTGGGATGCCTGCCTTTAAACACACATGAACTGTAATGGCATCCCAGTATTAGTATTGGGTTCAAAAACTCATTTGGCCCACCCTTTGCAGCTATAACAGCTTCAACTCTTCTTGTCCACAAGGTTTAGGAGTGTGTCTATGGGAATGTTTGACCATTCTTCCAAGTGCATTTGTGAGGTCAGGCACTGATGTTGGATGAGAAGGCCTGACCTACAGTCTCCTCTCTAATTTATCCCCAAGGTGTTCTGTTGTGTTGAGGTCAGGACTCTGTGCAGGCCAGTCAAGTTCCTCCACCCCAAAATCACTCATCCATGTCTTTATGGACCTTGCTTTGTGCACTGGTCCAAATGATTTGGTGGAGGGGGATTATGGTGCGGAGTTGTTTTTCAAGGGTTGGGCTTGGCCTCTTAGTTTCAGAGAAGGTAACTCTTAAGGCGTCAGCATACCAAGACATTTTGGACAATTTCATGCTCCCAACTTTGTGGGGACAGTTTGGGGAAAGCCCCTTCCTGTTCCAACATGACTGCACACCAGTACACAAAGCAACGTCCATAAGGACATGGATGAGCAAGTTTGGGGTGGAGAAACTTGACTGGCCTGCACAGAGTCCTGGCCTCAACCCGATAGAACACCCTTTGGCTGAATTAGAGTAGAGACTGCAAGCCAGGCCTTCTCATCCAACATCAGTGCCTGGCCTCACAAATGCACTTCTGGAAGAATGATCAAACATTCCCATAGGCAGACTAAACCTTGTGGACAGCCTTCCCAGAAGCTGTTCTAGCTGCAAAGGGTGGGCCAAATCAAATTTTAACCCTACGGACAAAGACTGGGCTGCCATTAAAGTTCATGTGTGTGTAAAGGCAGGTGTCCCAATACTTTTGGCTATATAGTGTATCTGGAAAAGACTTACAATGGTGGTGGAACCCTCCTACACATAACTACTACATTTAGACATAATTATAGGACCTGGGAAATGAGGCAACTTCTCCACATGCAGTAACATGCTTGGGATTTGAACCCAGACCCTCAGAGATACTAAGCAGAAGTTCTAACCTCTAAGCCCCAGAGCTGCCACGTGTGAGAGCCTCCTACACATAACTACACCATAAATACACATAAAAACACATAAATACTGCATTTCTATGGACATACAAGTGATGGAATTACATTACTCAAGAGTTATTCTTCTTGATTTATTCTGTGATATTTGGTCTTTTTTTGTGGGTGAGAGTAGAATATTACCCTCAAATTTTTGGGAATTACATTTTGCTTTCTGATGTTGGTACACATATCACATTTTTTGGGCTCAAATTATGAATATTTGGAAATAATACAAAGCAAAAAAAATTGTGATTCATTTTAAATTTTCATCAGCAATGGTATTGTTTGTGGATTGTAAAGACATATGTGTGAGTTTGGGGTAAAGATTGTTGTGAGATGAAGAATAACAAGTGAAAGTGACAGAGAAAAATATATTTAACCAAAACATCAAAACATTCCACATTGTAGCAGTCTTAAAATCAAAATATTTTAAGTAGAAGCAACAATGTTGCAAAGGAAAATTTATTTCACAGAAAGATACATTTCATCTCAACATTAAAAGGTTTTTTTTGTGAAAGTTAGAATTGTTCCATTAGAATCAATGACTGAAACTTCATTTGGACTAAATTAGAGCAGATTTTAACTCCCAAAAAATGCTCTCTAATTAGCTCTCATTTTGGTATTTACTATACCTCCAGGTAAAAAAGACACTTGAGTTAAAATGAGAGTTATTTTCAGGTCTGAGCATGCTCAGTTGTGTTGGCACCTAGATGTCCAAAACGGGGAATTTTTCACTTTTCAGACTTTTAAAGATATTTCAGTGTTGAAATCACTTTTTCACACAGTTTAAAAGCAGATAATCTTTAAATAATATACCGCATATTTCAGTACCATTTAGGCAATTATATCATGCTCTAAACATTATTTTTATGTGCAATTCTCTAGGTTTTAGCAGAGTAAGGGTTTGGGCTCTATTTAGTTTCAGGGAGCTATAGTAAATTCGATTTTGGGAGTATTTTCTCACCAACGCTATAGTGAATACCGTTTTGGCGCGAATTAGTGCTATTAGCGCTAATTCGCGATAAATTGCCGCGAATTAGCGCTGATTCGCGGCAATTTGCGCGAATTAGCGCCATAGCGCTATAGTAAATGACCCCCATAGTGTGTTTTAGTGCATTCAAATTTAAAAAAGTGTGTTTTTTGCAAATAAATTGTGTTTGAAAAATCGCTGCACAAATACTGTATGAAAAAAAATGCAACATCCACTATTTTAATCTGTAGGGCCTTTGCTTTAAAAAAATATATAATGTTTGGGGGTTCAAAGTAATTTTCTTGCAAAAAAATAATATTTTTTCATTTAAACAAAAAGTGTCAGAAAGGGCTTTGTCTTCAAGTTGTTAGAAGAGTGGGTGATGTGTGACATAAGCTTCTAAATGTTGTGCATAAAATGCCAGGACAGTTCAACCCCCCCCCCCCCAAATGACCCCTTTCTGGAAAGTAGACACCCCAAGCTATTTGCTGAGAGGCATGTTGAGTTCATGTTCAAGTTTCGGGAAAATGAATCTTTTTTTTTTTTTTTTGCACAAAGTTGTCACGAAATGATATATTGTTCAAACATGGCATGGTTATATGTGGAATTATACCCCAAAATACATTC
Organism: Lithobates clamitans; assembly: GCA_037952925.1. Classification (NCBI taxonomy): domain Eukaryota; kingdom Metazoa; phylum Chordata; class Amphibia; order Anura; family Ranidae; genus Lithobates; species Lithobates clamitans. Next base: position 15,149,052 of record JBBGZY010000239.1, on the reverse strand, counting down.
TGCTGCTTCTTCTGAGTATGGGAATACCACATGTGTGGAACTTTTTGGCAGTCTAATCAGCAAATAGCTAGTGTTGTCTACTTTCCAAAATGGGGTCATTTGGTGGGGGGGGGGGGGGGGTGCTATCTTGGCATTTTATGGCCTTCAAAACTATGATATTTAGTGAGGAGTGAAATGAAAAATTTACACCTTTAGAAATAATGAATGCAGTGCTTGGTTTTCAGGGTCCTGTACGCAGCTAGGCTCCAAAAAAGTCTCACACATGAGGTATCTCCATACTCAGGAGAAGCAGCAGAATGTATTTTGGGGTGTAATTCCACATATAACCATGGCGTGTGCGAGCAATATATAATTTAGTGACAACTTTGTGTATTTTTTTTTTGTTGTCATTTTTCAATCACTTGTGACAAAAAAATAAAATATTCAATGGGCTCAACATGCCTCTCAGCAATTTCCTTGGGTTGTCTACTTTCCAAAATGGGGTCATTTGGGGGGGGGGGGGTTGTACTGCCCTGCCATTTTAACACCTCAAGAAATGAGATAGGTAATCATAAACTAAAAGCTGCGTAAATTCCAGAAAATGTACCCTAGTTTGTAGACGCTATAACGTTTGCGCAAACCAATAAATATACGCTCATTGACATTTTTTTTTACCAAAGACATGTGGCTGAATACATTTTGGCCTAAATGTATGGCTAACATTGAGTTTATTAATTTTTTTTTATAAACAAAAGTAGAAAATATAATTTTTTTCAAAATTTTATATCGCAAAAAAATAAAAAATTGCAGAGGCAATCAAATACCATCAAAAGAAAGCTCTATTTGTGGGGGAAAAAAGGACGCAAATTTTGTTTGGGTACAGCATTGCATGACTGCGCAATTACCAGTTAAAGCAGCACAGTGCCAAATTGTAAAAAGTGCTCTGGTCATTGAGCAGCCAAATCCTCCAGGGGTGAAGTGGTTAAAAAAGCACATAATGTGATTTTTTTTTCCATGTGATCTTGAGATTTATACTCTTATGATGTCAATGCCAGCTTTATCTTCTTATACTTGAAAACCTAAAAATACAGTACTTTAAAAAAAGGATTCTGATGTTAGACAAGATACAGAGAATTACATTTCTGTGTCACATTAGTTCACAATTAAAGGTCAGGAGGAATAGTAGGAATAGCAAAAGTAGTGCTAGGAAGAAAGTGTGGGATATCACAGATTTTTATTATAAGTATCAGTAGGCGGATTCATTCTAGCTAAGTGTCTGGTAATGGGTGGTTTGTAATACAACTGGTGTTTCTAGCACAATACCACCAAAAGAGAAGGTTGCCGTACCCCAATACCCTGAGAAAAGTACTTATTTAAGTAAAGACTTGCATAAAGGCTAAAATCATAACAGGGTTATGGTTATCCCAGTTTGTGAAGTATGGGCTGTCAATGACTTCAGGCTGCAACTAAAGCTGTTCAGAACTTTAAAGATGTTCCTTGAATTGGGGAGAGCCAAAAGGATACGGACAAAGAGTGGATCCCAGAACCTGCACATCTGTTTATGTGAGCCATTTAACAGAGTGGTGTTGAACATTCAGTGGCGATTGTTTATACCTAGAGTAAGAATCCCCACATACCATTTAAAAAATAATTATATAAAAACTGCCTATTACTGTCACAAGTGATCAAGAAAATTGGCTGAACGGCTTGTTTGAAACTGTTACTTAAATTGCTAAGCTGTGGATAAGATACTCTGTCCCAATACTATTGTTTTTTCAACCCATTCCACAAGCTCCCAATCATGTTTTAATTATTTACCCATCAGTAGTATTTTTTGTTCTCTCTGTTTTACATTTAAAAAATAATTATATAAAAACTGCCTATTACTGTCACAAGTGATCAGAAATGTTTTTTTATTTAAGGGATGGTGTAAAAAAAATAAGGAAAAAAAAAATTGAAAGTGCCCCATTGCTCTGTGCTCATGCGCAGAAGGGAAAGCAAACGTAAGACGCACCTGCAATTGTAAACAGTGTTCAAACTACAACCACAAACCCTGTGAGGTATCGCTGTGATCGTTAGAGTGGGAGCAATAATTCTAGCACAAGACTTCCTCTGTAACTCTAAACTGAAAACTTTGGTATGTAAACTTTTGATCAGGGTCATTTGGGTAGTTTCTGTTATGATTATGCTTTAAAAAGAGTAAACACAATTGATTGATAATACATGGCTTCAGCCAAACACTAACCATGAGTGAAAGAAAAGTTTTTGTGTTATCATTCATATTCTCTGAAAAATGGCCAAGAAATCACAAATGCTGCCAGGGTATGTAAATTTATGAGCACAACTGTATAATGTTTGAAGGTTCTAAGTAATTTTCTAGCAAGAAATACGGGTTTTAACTTGTAAGTAACAAATGTCAGAAAAAGGCTTAAGAAAGAAGGGGTTAATATGCTCACTAATCATTAGTAATAATGTTGTCATCAGTTTAGTCAGCATCTTGGATGATGTCTTTCTATTTGTATTTCTTTTAATAAATTTCATATTTGCTTAATCACCAAAACCAAATCAGTTTCACTGGCTTTGTTATACAGTATTTTACTATTCCTAAAACTACATGACACATATAGATACTTTGCAATCACTTGACATTCATTAATTTCATAGAAAAAAAATATGCAGCATTTTTATTGAGAGTGTATTTAATTTTTTTATCTTTTGCTTTACAGGCTGCAGGGTTGGAAACAGGGTGAACATATAAATGCAAACTATGGAATATGAATATTCTAAGGAGACCATATATGGAAGTTTTTACTCAAGTTGAAGAATTGCTTGAATGACCGCTGATGATGATAAATCCTGAGCTCTCAAGGTTTCCAACTTTGGATCTGATGCTGCTGTCTGAAATATGCTAACAAGGGAAATGTCCAAAGCTTTATTTTTTTTGGTAATGTGTAGAACAAAGATTGGCATTGTGCCTTCTTTCCCCAGGTATGTATTTCCCTATATTCATATCCTAAAGGAGTTTCCTATTTTACTTTTTAATAAAGAAAGAAACCATATTGGGGAAACAGACATGCTGCAACTAGCTTGATTCTTTAAGTAGATAAATTTCCTCCCCAAAAAATTACATAATATATATATATGTATATATATATATATATATATATATATATATATATATATATATATATATATATGTAGCAATAACTCTCGGCGGAGCTGCTGGTTTACAGCGGGCTTGTTACCTTCACTCTCCTTCCCTCTGTTTCACCGGCACCAGGTCTAGGGTTCCGTTGAGTTTGTCTCCGGACGATACAAGCACCAACACTTGAGTACGTTTTCAATGCTTTATTGAACAATTAACGAAGGAAGTAGCAGGAAAGAGGCAGAAGGGAAACTGCAGGGAAAGCTCAAATACCTTTCTGTAGGATTCTTGACAAATGTCCTTTAGAGTTGAATATTACAGTAGAATGCGCTCCCCTCGTGGGACACACTCTTTGCTCGCCTGGATAGGCCTCTCTCACTTGCCTAGCAGCCAGTACGTAGCACGAATAAAAGTCTCTGCCACAGACTTGCTTGGAATGAACCCGTACGATCCTCTGCCACAGGATGTATTGGTTTTGTGGTGAATGTCAGTCACAGTGCTTGAACCTTTAAGCCAAACCCAGCAACACTATGCTGGAAAGTTACTTTAGGATACGTCCTCCAACCGAGTCACCAGGCTCCTCTCCAGACCAGCACTCTGCGTGATCCTTCCATGACAGGTCCCCCCCTGGGATCTTCTCGGTTGTCCAGCTTCTTTACTCTGGATAGACAGCTCAGGACCATTCCTCGGCTGCTATGGTAGGCCCCAGACAAGCTTCTGGGCCCACCCATGCGCTGCAGCGACGCGGGCCTCCGGAACGGAGGACCACGAGGTAGCACTCTAACGCATACCTGTCGCCCAGGAGGGCCAGCAGGTGGCTGTAAAACGACCCTAAAACATGGCGTCTGTCCCATAAATACCCTCTCCCAGAATCCCACTTGGAGGACCACCTCCACCGAGTTGTCTCCGGGACAGAAGAGCACTCATACGCTTCGACACGTTGCCCTTCCAACACTAGCCAATAGTAACAACGACACCCACCGGCCCAGTATGGAAACACATGCAACATCAGCCAAGCTGGAACAGAGGCAAATCTAACTTCCCTTAACAAGCAATTTACTAAACTTACCTATCAGATGGTAGATCGCAAATCTACCAGCGCTACATATATATATATTATATAATGTAATACATAATCATAAGGGCATCTGCACTTACAGCTTTCTCTTAGCCCCTGCAAAGTCACAAAAATGAACAAAGAAGATAATCGTGTAGTGCTCAAACACTGATGAGAAAGTGCTATAAGTGCAGAAAAGAAAATTCATCCATATACATGTAAAGCTGTAAACATGTGCATTTATAAATGATAATATTCAATAAAGTGACAAGTAAGGTATACAAATTAAATTATTTTCAATTGAAAGTGCCAATTATTCTGTGAAAAGCATAAAAAATTCAAATAATGTTAATTCAAAATGCCAAATCTTTGAAATGTGGCATAAAATTGGTAAATGATATAGATAAAGGAATCCAAATTCCAAATACTGGCGGTGACAAAAGTGCTCTACACATGCTTATTACCCCTGTGACGACCCATATTAAGACAAAATGTACATCAGGTTGCAGGACATAGCAGTGATATCAGCACGCTCGCCGGGGCGCAGGGCGATCATTTCTGAATGCTTGATGTATTCATTTTACTTGTGAGTAGAATACTGATCTTTTAATAAATTTCTTATGCTGGGAAATTGCGCAATGAGCGATTGTGTTCTTTTTTTATATACATGCCTGGTTAATGAATGGTGACAACTTACTGGGCGCATTATCGGGTGATCTTTTTGGTGACATATCTAACATACGGGTCCTGTGAAGGGAGTGTTAGTTGCATACCCACAGTGGGGGGTATTGCCCATTAATGCATGGCTAGACCTCGTTTTGGGTCTTCTCATCTGGTAAGCATCCATTCATTATTATAAATAGTGGAGAACAGACAAGGGATAGCTTGGAGCACTTTTGGACTGTAATAAGCAGGTGTGGAGCTCCTTTTTCACCACCAGTATTTGGAATTGGGATACCTCTGTCTATATCATTTACCAATTTTATGCAGCATTTGAAGATTTGCCATTTTGAATGATCATTATTTGAAATTTTGTATGCTTTGCACAGAATAATTGTCACTTTCAATTGAATATGATTTAATTTGTATACCTTACTTGGCACCTTATTGAATATTATTATTTATGAATGCACATGTTTACAGCTGCAGATGTATATATGGATGAATTTTCTTTTTTTGCACATATAGCACTTTATTCTTATCAGTGTATGAGCACTACATGACTTTGATTATTTAATACATGTCTGTTTGAGTATATTCACAGAGCAACACACATTTTTCTGAAAGTCGCAAATGACTGTCATTTCTGTCAGTAAAGTCTTCCTAATGCAGCTTTGATGGTATGGCGCAGCGCACATGAAAAAATATTGACATTGCTTGTTATTAATATGCTGCAAATGTTTAAAATGTTACATGCATTGGGACGGCATTTGTGAATGCTGTTTGATTGAGCATGTGTGTGTTAGGCCTTGTTCACATGGGGTGTACCACCACATATGCCCATGCAAGGCTGTGTTTACCCACATGGAGGTGCACAGGTGTCGCGTGCATCACCATGCAAGCAGTCCTATTGATGTCAATTGGGACACAGCAGCTGGACAGACACAGCCACTGCTTCCAATTTGACATCAATGTGGGTGTGGGTGTGGATGCATGTCACCAAACTCACACTTTCTGTGTTCAAATATCATCTAAATACGAGACATGTGCATTCGTTATCGTCCGAATGCATTTTCGTAGAATTTCGGGGATTTCCGTGTTCAATAACGAACGCGCAGAATCCGAAATTTGAAAGAATCTGAAATAAAAAAAATGCTTTATTTTCGTATCCATTATATTTTCGTATTGTTGCGACAAGAGTTTGATATAGATAGATAGAAGATTCAGCATGACGGTGAAAATAGCGTTCTGTGTCTATTGAACCTGTGGTCGAATGTGCCTAACCTAACTCTATTAGTCCAAGATATTTCGACATAGAGAGAAAAGATTCGACATTATAGAGACAATAGTAAATGAGCTGTTAGTGGTCGCTACTGGAATGGATGGAGGAAGTAAAATTATGATGATGATGAATGTTATTGGCTGATCAAAAATATGCATAATGCCGTTCGACATGAAGATTCTACGAAGCAGCTACACACATACAATCGCCACAAGCGGACATTTACGTTCAAATGCTCCGCCGATAGGCTATAGAAGAATTCTAATGTTGTTTGACTAGTAATAATAATTAATGTAGGTAAATAATGTATAACACCGTGAATTGTTCGCTAAACAAGTTATTATAAAAAGAGTTATTGGTGATAAAAATAAAATAAAATATAAATATAAGTGATTACTAATATTCAAGGTTGCTGCTCTCAAAGTGCATGTGCCTTTAAAAATGTGAACAAGATAAGAGCGCTACCATATACTAATACATCACCAAATAAATCATAAAAACTCATATCAAATATAAAATAACAATATATGAAGTCCATAAATTCCAGTGAACAAAAAAAAATAAATATATAAAGTTCATGTGAATCCAGGTAGGTTTTTCCAGTGCAACTTCAACTTAATCGGATGTGCAGTATAAAGTGCCAAGTGCCAAGACAAACATCAATGCAAAATTTGTGCTCCCCTCTGTGTGCCCTCTCACTCACCAGAGATCTAGGACTCCCATAACAGAAGTCAGATGCACTTTGAGAGGGTGGCTGGGCTTAGTAGTCCCACTGGCTGTATCATTGCGGCTTGGGTTGTCCTTACTGAGCTATCAGAAATCCCGGAATCCTGTTGAGAAGTGTGCAAATGTTATAAGGACTGCTGGGCTCTGCAGGGATGGGTACAAATGGCAAAATAAGCTATATAGTGTAATTCTGTATACTTATTGTATAAAATCCTAAATGCTAGGTAATCCACTCATATTAAAACAATAAAAACAATGTAAAACCGAAACCGGAAGTGGCTGGCCAGAAATGATGTCACCACCTGTGGTCACCTGACCGGATTCGCCCATAGGTCGTTTTCAAAGGATACACATAGGCGGTGTAGTATGTCAATATATAAGGTGGGAGGAGTTATATATTGACGCACTACACCACCCATGGGTATAATTTGAAAAAGACCCGTTGCGGTTTTACATTGTTTTTAATGTTTTAATATGAGTGGATTACCTAGAATTTTGGATTTTATACAATAAATATACAGAATCACGCTATATAGCTTCTTTTGCCATTTGTACCCATCCCTGGAGGTTAATTGAGGACAACACCTTTTGTAGCTGGAATAATAATTATAATTATTACTAGTCAAACAACATTAGAATTCTACTATAGCTTGTGGGCCAAGCATTCGACCGGAAATGCACGATCGCTTCATCGAATCTTCTTAGAACATCCGACAGACACCACAAGCCTTCAATTGACAGATTCAACCTTATTTAATGTGGATTTTCGTATGAATGCATTTTTTAACGAAACAAAATAAATAAAAACGTATTTCGTGAGTAACTAAATACATTTATTTTTCGTATGAAACCGAAATTCCGAAACAAAATATTTCAGTGTGCACATGTCTACACAGGAGTAATGTGTGAATTTAACTGAATATTGGCGTGCTTTATGTATTTCTTCTAGGTCTGTGCAGTAATCCAGTGTTAAAGTTTCCCTGTGTGTAAGAGTTTCCTATAATAAAGACCCTACCACTGCTGTTCTCTACCTTTGTGTAGGGTGACCATCTTGTGCCTGTTTTTTCTCCGCCCCTTCTGTAGTTCTCTGCAGCCAGCCTGTAGTGGGTGGTGCCTGCTATGCCCCTTCCACAGCTCTGCTCCCTGTGCTGGCTATGTATATCACAATTAAAATGTCACTGCTATTTTTTCAAGGTATTTGGGTTTGCAAAGGCAATTGGTGCACACAAAGTTAATTTATAACCTGTGTGGTACATAGAGGGGATTTTGGGACTTTGAATGTGAGGTATTGTGATGGGACTCAACAAGTAAAACAAGGTAATAAGCAATGTATTTATTGTCTAAAACACATAACAATGACATGCAGCAGTGGATACATAGAGTATAGTAAACACATGAACAGCATATTACAAACCATCAGCATATAATTGTCACAAGGTAGTTGAAAGAATACTCCTCCATAAAAAATCCTGAGAACAAAAGGTAGTGGCCTATGAGTATAAAACATATGCATCGTTGTAAGCCTGATGCGTTTCATGGCAATGAAGCCACTCTTCAGGGGCGAATGCGTAATAATAAAAAATCTGTAGAGAGATATAAACATCACATAAACTTTCTAATCATGCAACCCACTAAGGGGAAGCAGGGACATGTTAGTAACTTACATGTCAGGAGCCTGTGGAGGTATCTGTAGCGGAGCAAATGAGCCAGCATAATTGTCTGTACCGGGAGCTGAGGTGGAGTCTATAGCAAAGCAGGGAAAATGGATGTGGTTCCCAAAGACAATGCATGTCCAACTTGGGGTGCAGCAGGGGCTCCAATCTAGGAATAAATGGTAATATATAATATAATAATGTATAACCCAAGTTGGGTAGATATAGAAGAGAACCCTGAGCCAAGTGAATGTGATGAAGGGAGTGAGAAAAAAAGGGGGGGGGGGGCATGTGTGTATAAATAAATACACACATACTAGAAGTGTGGCTGAATAGGTGCTGGTGGTGAATAGAATAAAGAAAGATAAACACAGTGTATAGAGTGAGCTGATAATACAATAACCCGTGACACATGCAGGAGGAGGATCGTACCCGGCGTAGCGAAAACAAGACTCAACCAGTGTCACGCTGGCGTGCCATAAAGGGGAAGAGCGACGGCCCACCGCTCGTATAAACCCAGACACAGTCCCCCATTGTTCAGCCAAGGGGGCCAATCATGCCCCAGCAAGAACTGCCACAAGGACGTCAGACGCATTGGGCGGGTGCATGACACCGATGCGCAAAGGAAAGACTCGCCGACCTCCCCATGCCAAACAATGGTCAGAGGGAAAGTGGGAGGGATGCTTGTGAGAATCGCAGCTCCCGGAAAAAACAAGCAAAAGCCAGCTCTACATGCCCCAGTCTCAGACACAGGACATACTGCTGCAAAATATCATCGCTGATGAAAAGTGATGTGGATGTTGTAATATCCTTTGTGGCTACTGAGAAATATATTTTACAACCTGTCCTGAACAATTTAACTTGACAGATAATAACCCACATTTAAAACGTCCGTTTTGCCGCGTTTACATGCTGTGTTTAGCGTCATTTTGCCGCGTCTGCGTTTAGAAGCATTTGGGAAAAAAAACATTTTTTAGGTTTTTTTCAAAATAGCCAAAATTGAAAAATGCCTGTAAACCAAATGCGGCTAAACGCGAGTTACCGCGTTTAGCCACGTTTGGCGTTTGAAATGCCTCTAAACACAGCTTCTGAACGCATTTTTTTGGGTTCCAAAAAAAGCCTCCAAACGCAACTGCTTAGAAACGACTATAAACAAACCTGTTTACATGTACTGATAACATAGAGGAGAGTTCAGGAGCAGTTGGAAAAAATGCCCAACTGTTCCTAAACGTCCGTTTACCAGCAGCAGTGTACATGAGGCGTAAGTTGTTACCCTGTTACATAAGGTTCTGATGGTGACACACCTTATGCAAGTATAGTCCACTGTTGTCACCATTAGAAGACCTATCTGGAGAAATGCTATGCAGCATATGCATATTGACAGATAATGGCTGCAATGAGAAAAATATATATGGCTGCAAAAAAATATATATATTTTAGGTAAAAAATTGTATATGGTTCTTATACACAGTGCTTAAGCAAAATAAATATTATTCACTTAGGGTTTACACCTAGTTAGCTTAACCACTAACACTAAGAGCCCTTTCACACTGGAGGCATCTTTCAGGCACTTTAGCACTAAAAATAGCGACTGTAAAGTGCCTGAAAAATGCCTCATCAGCAGTTCTAGTGTGAAAGCCTGAGTGCTTTCCCACTGGGGCGCTGCACTGGCAGGACAATAAAAAAAGACCTGCAAGCTGCGTCTTTGGGGCAGTGGAGGAGCAACATAAGCGCCGATCTTCCTCCGCTCCTGCCCATTAAAATAAATGAGCACCGTGGGGCTACACGGGCGCTATTAACCCTTTCCTCGGCCGCTAGCGGGTGTTAAGAGCTCCCCACTAGCAGCCGCAAAGCGCCACTAATACTAGCTGTGCTTTACCACTGTAATAGCGGCGCTTTTCGGCCATTAGCGGGGCTCTTTTAACCCTTAGCGGCCAAATAAAGGGTTAAAAGCACCTGCAAAGTGCCACTACCAAAGCAATTTGCAGGCGCTTCGGCAGCGCTGGCCATTGATTTTAATGGGCAGGAGCGGTGGAGGAGCAGTGTGTACAACGTTCCTCCACCGCCCGAAAGATACTGCTTGCAGGACTTTTTTTAACATCCTACCAGCGCAGCGTCCCAGTGTGAAAGCGCTCAGGCTTTGACACTGGGGCTGCAGGGGAAGCACTTTTCAAGCACTTTACAGGTGCTATTTTTAGCCCAAAAGCGCCTAAAAAAATGCCACAGCGTGAAAGAGTTGTGTTAAATGGTAAAAAATCTTAGCTTGTTATTTGGAGCACGGAGGCTCCTCCTGCTGCCTTCATAGCAAATCAAGAGAAAATGGATGGTATATGTTGACAATCCTGCAGAGCCATTTAATATTTGTGATTAATTGACTCAGAAAAAAAAGTATCAAATGTGAGGCTGTAATGATGCATTTGCAGGAATGGATGTGGATTAAACTGGTCCGACAACAAATTGAAACTGTAATGTCTTTGGTTGGTTCACAATGTATTATGGCATGAAGTTTCGCACACAATTCCTCCTGAAACACATGGCAAATATCCAAGCTTTAAATGTTGCCCTGAAATTAGGTGGGGCTTTGCATGTCAGAGTGTCAGGATTAGGACAGTATGTGACTGGAAAACACTGTGCACATCAATTAACACCTCTCTGCTGATACAGAAGTCAATGAGCAGTGTACCAGATAGTGAACTGACCCTGGAAACTGTGATGCTGAAGTATAATATTTCAGGAGGGTGTTTTCTGTACAAATCAAGATATTGGCAGCTATGCTGTATGTTCTGCTGTTCCTTTTCATGTCCAAACATAGACATGTATCTCTAAAATTTTCGTTTATTGGAAATTTTTACTCTGCAATCTTAATTCATAAATGCCAATTCCTAAGTGAAATAAAATAAACACATAGAAAGAAAAAGCATGGATTTTTTTAATATTAAAATTGTATATATAATTGTATTATAATTGTCAAAAAGTTGTAGTATATACACTACTCCAGGATGTTGTAGTTATATTTGCAAAAATTAAAAAGTCATTGGAATTCGTTGGTGTTTTATTTGATTGTGTTGTCAGGTCGCATATGTTATGTATTTCCTTTTTTCACTTTAATATTGGTTCTTCCCCTTCCTCTCACATGGCAGCACTGATGCATGGCAATTGGTTGGACAGGCATCATCCATAGCGGCACATGGGGGCAGGGAGGGAGCTGTGGACTTATCTTGCATTGACTTAAGCTGGCTATAGATGAATTGAAATCCAGATGGTGCAGCAGGGGCCAGACAAATTTCAATCCATCTATGGTCATTCCCAGTTGTGAGATGCCGATTTAATGATCGACTTCTCATGATCGGATTTGTTGAGAAGTTTTTGCTCAATCAATGCTGCAGCCAATCAGCCGCAGCGCCTAGACATGTGCACACTGAAATATTTTGTTTTGGAATTTCGTTTTCGTCCGAAAAATAAATTTATTTAGTTACTCCCGAAATTCATTTTTATTTATTTTGTTTCGTTACAAAATGCATTAGTCCGAAAATCCGAAATAATTAAGGTCAAATCTGTCATTGAAGGCTTATGGTGTCTGTCAAATGTTCTAAGAAGAGCAGCTAAACTTTATGACGCCGCAATCGTACATTTCCAGTCGAATGTTCCGCCTACAAGCTATAGTAGAATTCTAATGTTGTATGACACTAGTAATAATTATATTTATTCATTATTATTACTAGTCACCCAACATTAGAATTCTTCTATAGCCTATGGGAGGAGCATTTGACCATAAATGTCCGCTCGTGGTGACTGCTTCTTTGAATCTTCATGTCAAATCTTTTCTCTCTATGTCGAATAATCTTGGACTAATAGAGTTAGGTTAGGCACATTCAACCTTTTTTGCTATTGTCTCTATAATGTCGACTCTTTTCTCTCTATGTTGAATGTTTTCTCTCTATGTAGAATAATCTTGGACTAGTAGAGCTAAGGTTAGGCACATTCGACCACAGGTTCGATTAGATCGCTATTGTCAGCATCATGTCGAATCCCCTATCTATATCGAACTGTTGTCACAACGAAAATGAAAATAAAGCATTTGTTCATGTCGGATCTTTCGGTTTTCGTATTTTGCACGTTCGTTATCGTTTGTTAAAACGATAGCGAAAATACCCGAAATTCTGACGAAAATGCATTCGGACGAAAACGAATGCACATGTCTACTAATTAGTTTATTCTGATTGCAGGGGAGTCTCTGTTATCAGAGTAAAATAAAAAAAGCTGGGCGGATTCCTCTATTCACCTTACTTTTTTCTTTTCGGAAAAAAATCTGACCCATGTATGCCCAGCTTTACACAGGTTTTCTCCACTTCAGGTAGTGAACTAAGTGACAATGAACCAAAGGTAAGTTAAGTGTTAAATGCCATGGAGGCTGGCATTAAAAGAACCTGCTGCTATGACTCTGCAAGAGCAAAGCACAAGATCACTTTAATAACTGTTGAGATAAGATATAGGCCATATAAGGAATCCAGACTCTTAAAGCGGGGGTCCACCTATCTATCGTTTTTTTTTTTTTTAAGTTCATTCACAAACTTTTCTTCTCATAATTATCTACTCACATGTTCTGTGTAATAAGTCCGCCTGTGTCCGATTTCGTTGTAAAGAATAACTTATAAAATTCACTGAAGGCGGTTTCCATCTTCATTGTGGGCATTTGAAGCCCACAAGCATGTATTTCCTGGATGCGGTGAATGCTGTGCTCCCAGCATTCACCGAGATGTTGTGATGACACTGTTGCACAATGCATGCTGGGAAGCCTGGGACTAGCTCCCAGGGGACTGTGGGAGGTCTGGGAGAGGCTAGAAACACGCCTACTCCCATGGGAGGAAAACCAGGAAGTGCAAAGAAGATTAGAAAAAAAAAGGTAATTACGGCGATTTAAATTTTTTTACACAGCAAGTCAGCATCTAGGCAAGGAAGAGAATGCATAGAGATAATGTTCAAAATTTGGGTGGAACCCCGCTTTAAGACTTGCATTCTGAGCTGTAGCAGTAAAGCAACCATTGGGGTTGATTTACTAAAACTGGAGAGTGCAAAATGTGGTGCAGCTGTGCATGGTAGCCAATCAGCTTCTAACTTCAACTTGTTCAATTAGACTTTGACAAAAAAAATCAGAAGCTTATTGGTTTCTATGCAGAGCTGCACCAGATTTTGCACTCTCAAGTTTTATTAAAACAACATTATTGTGTATCACTGAAAAGCAGGAAGCAGGGGATGCATATTTTAGGCAATTAAAGCTGCTTTCATGTACATATACAATGACAGATAAAGCATGTAAACAAGATTTTTTAAACATTAGTGCTCATTGACAATATTATTTAATATCAAGCCGATTTCTCTGTGTACCTAAAAAAGCATTACAAAAAACTATACAATGCCTTTGTACTAGTACATGTTTGTATTATTACTAGAGTTGGGCGAACAGTTCAAGCTGAGCAAAAGTTCGACCCGAACATCGCCTGTACGGCCGTTCAGCAAACACCCAAATTTCTGGGTGCTTGGTGGGATGTTCACCCACTGAGCGCCCCACAATGCACTGCGCGCTGCACAGTGCATTCTAAGCCCTGATTGGGCAAAGCCTTGTTAAAGGGGGCATCCAGATTCCGATAAGTCCTCTGTCTGCAGACCCCCACAACCACAGCCCAGGGTTGTTAGGAAGAGGCCCTTGTCCCCATCAACATAGGGACAAGGTGCTTTGGGGTGGGGGGGCAGAACTCCCCCGGCTTAAAGCATCGCCCCATGTTAAGGGTATGTGGCCTGGTATGGTTCAAGAGGGTTGAAGGGGGGGGGGCGCTCGCTCGCCCCCCCTTTCCTGACCTGCCAGGCTGCATGCTCAGATAAGGGTCTGGAATGGATTTTGGAGGGACCCCACACTGTTTTTTTATTAAATTTTGGCCTGGGGCTTCTTTTAAAATCCATAAAAGATTTTAAGGGGAGCCCTACGCCATTCTTTTAAACATTTTTGTATTGCCAGTAATGATATTTTATTGCCGGCAAGTTAAATGTCTTTTTTTCCTTTATAAATGTCAGTTTTGCTGCAGCAGGTTCACTTTACAGGCAGGGGACCCCACCGCAGCACTATATTTAAAGGTGTTTTTAATTTTTATTGTTAAGCGTCAAAAAAATCACTGCTCCTGTAAAAACAATATTTTTAAAAAAACATTTTTGCATTGATACATGTCCCCCCAGGGCAGTACCTGGACCCCCATATAACTTGCATATAAACCTTCAAAATGTGGACTTTAATAGGGCTGTGATGTTCAAGAGTTCTGTCGTGAGCCAAAGCGGGAGGTGTTCGGCCCAACACTAATTATTACATTAGTATATGTTAACAAATGAGAGCTTGCCAGTCTTCTATTGTGAACTGTGGATGCACGTTGCATCTCTGTATGTTGTTTACACTGCAGTTATCAGTCACCATAAAAGGAATGCCAATCATGTTACAGGTGAGACTGGATAAGTCCCCCAATAGTCCATCAGGACAGATCCATGTAAACTTCAGATAACAGGAGTCAGTCTTATATACAGTATCTAGTTGCGCTTACCAGAGAAAATGGACCTCTGCACAGCAGGGGTCAAACTCACATATATCCCCACGGGGATGATGGTATTCCTAGTGATGTCACTGGAGGGGATCACTGCAGTGGGAAATCCAGATATCCAAAGGAGTGAAACGAGATAGACCGCTCCGAGATGTCAATAGCAAATAAAGATAAAAAGGATACCATCTAAGAGTAATCCATCAAATTTATTGAAAATCCAATATTGATATCATAAAAACAAAGCGCTAACGAGTGCAGATGGTATAGATAAGGTCGGACTACAATTTTATATTTATTAAATATATCTACCCTATTTGGGAGATGTATTACATTATATATATATATATTATTATTATTATTTTTGAGGCCGATCAATACTTCTTTTGGCGGTTTCCCCGTGCTATTAAAATGGAGACCCTTACTTGACTTCCATTTCCGCCACCTACTATTGAGATAAGGCCAGATTTTTATTGTATATAGGACAGGCTGTCGATAGGGTGCGGTTGCTAGGGAAGCCTTTTAACTTCCGTCTGAGCCGTAGCCCATTCGGACACCGTCCGTCTTCTATAAATGCTGCTGGGTGACTAGTATGTAGCGCCGTACGGGGGGAGGAGCCTTGCTACGGACGTCACCCACTGTCATACTGTGTGTGTCGGTACTACACCGCATTGTAGTCCGACCTTATCTATACCATCTGCGCTCGTTAGCGCTTTGTTTTTATGATATCATTATTGGATTTTTAATAAATTTGATGGATTACTCTCAGATGGTATCCTTTTTATCTTTATTTGCTATTGACATCTCGGAGCGGTCTATCTCTACATCTCCAACCCAGCGGTCTCACATCTTTGGCATCTCCCTGTTGGAAGGTCGTTTCACTCCTTTGGATATCTGGATTTCCCACTGCAGTGATCCCCTCCAGTGACACCACTAGGAATACCATCATCCCCGTGGGGATATATGTGAGTTTGACCCCTGCTGTGCAGAGGTCCATTTTCTCTGGTAAGCGCAATTGGATGCTGTATATAAGACTGGTTCCTGTTATCTGAAGTTTACATGGATCTGTCCTGATGGACTATTGGGGGACTTATCCAGTTCATTTTGATTGTTTCGTTTATTGATACTTTGCGCTGCACTTACCCTTTAATGATTGTGTTACTCCTCAGGCATATGTGATTACCTGTAGTGTTCAGCTTGCATTTTTGCTATTGTTCATATGTGTTTGCGCTGATTGTTACCCCTTTATTACAGGTGAGACTAATGTTTGTTTTTTTTTAACAATGGTGTTATTAACCACCATGCACACACATCATAATGAACAGTAGTGAATAGTAATAGCATAGTAACCGATGAAATTACAGAATTTTATTTTGCATATCATGTATAAACAAAGTTTGATCCAAAATGTAAATTACTGATAATCTGGGCAGAAAAACCTGTCCTACATGAAATGGGTCAGGTCAGACATGAATGCATCAAATCTAGGTGTGTTTAACTGATGAATGGTTCAGCCTACATTTCATACCCTCAGGTGCAAAGTGTTAAATGTGAGTGCGTTGGATAGCCACTTCCTACATTTTATTTAATGATGAATGAAGGGATCGCCTTACAAGGTTTTACCTATCATTTTACTTTATCCAGTTCTAGTAAATAAATATTATGCCATTGCGTATATATTACATTTATGAGGACTATATGCCACAAACAAACTTCCCAGCAGTCGTGTATTGTGTAAGACTGTCCAGCATTTTAACTTTAGTATCCTGGTCTTATGTGTGATAAACTTACCTGGGACAGAGGCTTTTGGAGGGGACTGCAGGCTAGCCTTTTGCCTACTGACTATGGACCCTGGCATTTAAGGGAACATGACTCTTTGTGAGGTGTATGCCTGGGGGACCCTTGGAGATGTTACTTTGGATTCAAGTCCATGTCTCTCCAAGATATACCGACTCTGGGACTCCAGGCCTGGGGTCCCTGTATAGGGCCTAGCCTCATTACAATAGTGACTGCTTCACATTGCAAGACTCAAAGCAGATGGTGATGTCATCAACTCAAGCCACCTGTCTGGGGTCGTCTGCTATAATATGTTTATTGTAAGTAGGTCTAGTGTGCCTCCTAAGGGTCTTTCACCCATTGGTAATTGTGCTAATTAACTCACCTATTGTCTGCTAGCAAACTACGGTGGGGATGTGTTTAGACTTGTTATAAAAGAAAAGTTGATTGTTGTGCTCTGGGGTGGCAATCAAAACACCCTAAGTAAACAAGTGCCACCACATCCTAGTATTGAAGAATTGAAGGATAAGAAAAAATGGACTTTAAAGGCACGTATAGAAAAATATATCACATTTTTATAGTTCACATACATTAGCTACATACTGTATACAGTGCACATTCAATAAAACACATTTAAATATTTGGTACAGATAAAAGGACCCATTGATCAACTCAAGAAATAGAAGCCACTCGTATTCCTGTGGAGCTATACTTGATGTACGTCAGAAAAAGCCCACACTAAGATATGCCATTTGCTGTAGGGGTGTTCAGAGTCCTTGAAGAATTCAAAAATGTTCAACATGTTTCGCGACTAGGATTGTTGCTTCTTCAGGAGCTTCTGTATCTTTAATTAGAGAAATGGATTGCAATTAGAATAAGATATAAACATTTTAATATATAGGTATTGTAGTGTATATACATATGCATAACCATTTATGTACATTATGTAAACTCACCACACTTGGTGTTGAAGAAAGTCTTAGTGCTCACCCCTACTGATGGGACACTGCTACTGACCAATAAGCCTCTCCTGATAGAAGGGAGAGAGGAGGACCACGGAACCCGGCACCAAGCACAACAGAACAGCAACTCAGAATATAAATTGAGATGTGGGGGTGCATCAGGTAGCTAGAATTGTAACGTATACAAGTTTAACTGGGCTGGCTTATATAATGCTTAACATATATGACAATTGCTATAGTAAGCAATTTCGTACTCACATAAATGTTGCAACATGGTTTCCAAAAATGCCTGTAGGTACTATATAGGCCTTTTATAGGGACTGTACTGTCTAAAAAGAGACATAGGGTATGTTTTTAGTATTGTAGATCATATTCCCAAACATTAGAAACTTTCATATTAAGAACTATTAAAGCTCATTAAATTTAATTGGGCTTGTATTTTTAAGCTTTAAATATATCTATAAAAATATGTTTAGTATGCAATTGCCTGCTGGTACATTCAAAACTATTATAGGACGTACACACGGTCGGACTTTGTTCGGACATTCCGACAACAAAATCCTAGGATTTTTTCCGACGGATGTTGGCTCAAACTTGTCTTGCATACACACGGTCACACAAAGTTGTCGGAAAATCCGATCGTTCTGAACGCGGTGACGTAAAACACGTACGTCGGGACTATAAACGGGGCAGTGGCCAATAGCTTTCATCTCTTTATTTATTCTGAGCATGCGTGGCACTTTGTCCGTCGGATTTGTGTACACACGATCGGAATTTCCGACAACGGATTTTGTTGTCGGAAAATTTTATCTCCTGCTCTCCAACTTTGTGTGTCGGAAAATCCGATGGAAAATGTCCGATGGAGCCCACACATGGTCGGAATTTCCGACAACACGATCCGATCGGACATTTTCCATCGGAAAATCCGACCGTGTGTACGGGGCATTAGAGTTGAATATGAATAATTTAATTTAGGGATAAGATGATTGAATTGAGAATATATATACAAAGATAGCCAAGTAAACAAACAGCGTACTACCTGTCTAAGGCCGCTGAATAATATGCCTAAGTAGGCCAGCTTGAGTAACCATAGGCTCAGAAGGTAATGTTGATAGTGTTTGTCCTATAGACACAAACATAAAAGATAAAGCCACTGAGTCCAGGGAAAGGAGGCATTCAGGTAACTAAATGGTCCTATTGAGTAGTCAAAAATATTCTAGGACCTTACATACCTGAGGAAAAGTATGTCTGTTCTTAGTCCCGCCTCTGGAGCAATGGTAAACAGGTAAGCGAGGAAATCCTGGGCACCTCTGTCCCACAGAACACATGGGGATTGGAGAACCCTCCTCGCTGGTATTTGCACCCCATCTGAGTGATGGCAGACAGCGTCTGACGTAACTTCGGACCGGCCGCCGTACACCGTGCATGCGCTAATGGGCGTGTGCGCACTAGACAGTAAGTACCATCCAGGGCCCGCCCCATGGAGCAAATTGCAAACGTAACAGGAGACATCAGTGTGGCGTCTACATGGTTGCCATGGGTAAACAAAGTCCCCAGCTCCTCCCCTCTCAAGGCCGAGAATAGGGCAAGCGGTACATGATACCCGCGGCTTGGGCGGCCGCATATCTCACTATACCTGGTGCTGTCTGGCTGGAATGTGTCCCAGTGGTCATGCAGTTAACTGTAGCAGTGTCCCTACATTTAGCAAGGGAAAGAAAAAAAACAATACAGTAAGCAATGTAACATGCATGTTATTCATGCTGTAAAGATAACACTGCTGAGAATACCTCAGCAGGAGTAAAAATGTATATTTAAACATGCAGGTATACCGAATACCTGCTCAATAACTTGGTTCTACAGATACATATAAAATTCAGATTAATACCTGTTAATTTAATTCACTACTGAAGTAGCATTGCTAGAAGAGAGGTTGGTAAGATTGAAAAATACCAGAAGGAGTAGTTGATACCACAACCCAGTTCACTGTCAGGGGGATGATTCTCCATCAAATTGTAAGCGCATAAACATATCATCAGATATTTGTAAAATAATTTTGTATACATACATTATACCCATATGGCTAATAGTGTAAACCATTAAGGCGACTGTGATGGACAGACGGGAATCAAGAGTTGCACCCCACCGGTCCCTCAAAGGGCCGGTAGGATAGCACCTCATTGATACTCAGTGGTCTGGTCGCCTACAATCTTTCAAAACAGTGGGTCTCTTTTTGAAGGATACGCTTATCCCTGTTGCCGCCCCATGGGTCTTGAGGTATTACCTCCAACACCATAAAATGAATCATGGTGGTATCAAATTTGTGATACAGACCCAGGTGGCGGCTCACCGGTGTAAACATTTTAGCGAACTGGGAATAATAGATATGATCATAAATGCACTTTTTCAACTGGCAGAACGTCTTTCTGACGTAAAAAGCCCAACATTTGCACACCCCTAGGTAGATAACTCCTGGTGTATTGCAGGTAGCATGGAAACGTGGACTAAACCTTTCTCCATTAGGCAGACAGAACCTGGTACCTGCCTGTATCCAGGGACAATATGTACATTGTCCACATGGATATATCCCCCTTAAAGGCGTGTCTACATTGCAGTTAGGTCTATAATAACTGGCTGTAAGTTTGTCACCTATAGAGGGACCTTTCTGAAAAACAATTTCTGGGGTGGTCCTCACTGAGCAAATGCCAGTGCTTTGCCATACACATACGGAGTTGTTGGTGCTGGGCTGAGTATTTTGTGATGAATTTCGTGGTTTGTTGATCCAAGTTAGATTTGGCTTTTGAATAAAGTAAGGATGTCCTGTCCCTGTTTGTTTAGGGCTTTATTGTATGCTTTCCTAAGTAGACTTTTACTGTAACCGCATTCTCTCAAACATGTACTTAACTCTACTGCTTGAATTTTAAACTGTGCTTCATGCGTACAGTTCCGTCTCAGGTGGATGTACTGAGCATAAGGTATACTGTGGACCAATGATGTAGGATGTCCACTTTCTGCATTCAGTAAGGTGTTACCAGTAGTTTAATTTGGTAGCTAGTATACTTGTAATAATGTGTATTGTACTTTGTGAGCTTGATTCCGGCAAGTCTGACCTGGATTGAGACCTCTGAGTCACCCAGGTGACTAGTTGTTAAATTAACTTAATGTTTATAGTTAATTATGTTCCTGTATACCGTTGCGTTTGCATATGATAATGTGATCAGCCTCATCTGAGTGCGTAGTGTATAAAATGCCTGTATTCTTGTTCAATAAAGAGTTCCAGTTTTGCAGCTAAACTAGTCCTGCCTAGTTCTTGGTTGCAATATGTGGCTATAATATCTGATATCTATGTTCAGACTGAAAGGAAGTGGTATACTGACAAAAGCACTCAAGCGGAGCGTGGGACGGTTCCGTCACATTTGGTCCCATGTATAGGGGCTTTGTCCCAAATCACGCAGCTTTGTTGTGTAGTAAAATAAAAACCCTTTTATCTATCACATTTCTGCCCACCCACTCATCATCTTCCTGTATTCACTCCTAACCCTGTTACATCATGCCTATAGCTCATTTGTATGCAAACAGTTACGTTATTTTGCATATGAGTGAGTATGGTGGGATTTCACTTCAGGGGGATGTGGAAAGAGGGCAGCGGTACTGTACCTCTTTAGGAAGAAGGATGGGTCCTGACCTAGGTCTGAAGCAGAGGAAGCAGTAAAGGAGCTGGTGAGATGCATTCACTATACACCGTATATGCTACTTTGTATGTTATACTCCTGACTCCTGCACTGTATATACACAAAGTTCCATTATGTTAAATAGTTTTATTACACTAGATTTTTGCCACCTGCAAAAACCTTCAACCCATCAGCAACCACCACAGGTATTACAGTACTCAGCCCAGTATCAAATTATGTTTTCTAAGGCGCTTTCACATGGGAGTTCCATTTGTCTGTTTTTCATCCATCCATTGATGGATGAAAAATAGACAGCAATTAATTTCTATGGGCACATGGATGTAAGCGTATGATCACCCATTTTCACCTGTTTACATCCCCATCCATTCAGTTCTGTTTTGTTTGTTTTTTCAATGGAACAAGGCTCTGTCCATGCCTGTTGAAATGGACCTGAACAGATGTAAATGGAAGATTTCTGTTTTTGCATCCGTTTTTGCATTGGTTGTTAGGAGTCGGCAGGGTCCCTGGGTGACCTTGTCTCCTTATGACATCATTGACCAAATATGGACATCTCCATGTATGGTCAATAATGTCAGCGAGTGACCCTGCCCCTTAGTGAATTTTCTTTACCTTGTGGATCGGTGGCATCGTTCAATGTGATTGACGATGGATGTACATCCCGGGACATTTTTTTTTTGTAAGTAAAGGACTTTATGCATGTGCTTGTTTGTTCTACATTATTTCATTTGGCTGTCACAGTGGTGGGAGCCCAACCCATTGGCGGTGCTGGTAATGCTATATACAATCTATAGAGTACTCACAATGGGCGCATCTGTTAGTGAAGGTTATAGTTTGTTTGGACCACATAGGTCTATGCAGTCTCCATGACAGGGAAATCCACCGATCTGGCTCCAATCGATCCCTCCTTACCGCATTCCATAACTCCAAAGCTGAATCTCGTGACAATCAGAAAAAACTGAAAACAGTCCTGGTTCTTTATTATAAACTTTCAGGCAGGTTCAGCATACAGAAATAGACTTTGCAAAACCCCTCGTGTGCAGGCAACCACACCAGCACATAAAAACCTATAAAACAGCTCAGGTGTGTTGGTGTATGTTCCACCTAGAGCTCTGCATAGTGCACTGTGCATCCTATCTTGACGTGTTTCATCATCAGATATGACATCATGAGCCACTTCTGCTGATGTCATATCTGATGAGGAAATGCGTCAAGCTAGGGCGCACAGTGACCTATGCAGAGCCCTAGCTGGAACATACACCAACACACCTGAGCGGTTTTATAGGTTTTATGTGCTGGTGCGGTTGCCTGCACATGAGGGATTTTGCAAAGTCTATTTCTGTATGCTGAACCTGCCTGAAAGTTTTTAATAAAGAACCAAGACATTTTTACGCTATGTGGAGCCCATTTTCTTTTTTTTCTGATTGCCACGAGACTTAGCTTTGGAGTTACGGAATACGGTAAGGAGGGAACGATTGGAGCCGGTCTGTGGATTTCCCGGTCATGGAGACCACTTAAGCCTATTTGACTCCTCTAGTTATATGACTCTGAGAGTCAACTACATTCGGTGAGTGGGGACTTTCACTTAACTTCCATGTGGTGTTTGTTTGGGAACACATTGAACAATAAATCACTCATTGTGGGATTTACACGGTGGGAGCCTACACTGGAAAAGAAGCAATTTTTCTTCATATTTATTGTTGAAGGATTTTTGAACACTTTTTTTGAGTTTTTGTGTTTTTTGTGGTTTCACTATTTTTATTTAGGAATTTTTGCTGCACAATTTTAGCAAATAATAAGGTAATAAATGTTTACCCTTTTTGGTAACTACTCTCCCCCTCCTCCCCACGTCCCTATATTTTGAGGCTCTCCTGATACTTTAGTCTAGGGAGACATACTAAAGAGGAATACTTACCTTATTTCCTGCACCCCCCTCCACTCCTTTGCAATATATGCATCACAATGCACCCAAGGAAGGGCCTGTTCACACAAGAATGTGTGAAACCCACATTCTGTGCACCTTTCTAGCACAGCGTTTAAAACACACTAGGTGTGCGATCTGATGCAGGTGTCAATGTTATCCTAACAACACTCCAAATGCAGATCGCAAATGCAGTGAGTTTGCTTGAACCAGATTGAATGATACCGCAATACTATGCAATCCAGTTACAGTTAAAAGTATTGCATGCACTACTTTTGGTGAAATCCCAGCCTGTTCAAATGAATGGGCTAAAAATTGCATCACACAGGAATTTTTTATTTATTACAGGTACTTATATAACACTGTCAATTTATGCAGCGCTTTACATATATGTATATTGTACATTTATATCAGTCCCTGCCCTCAAGGTCCCTAACGCACATTCATATACTAGGGCCAATTTAGACAGGAGCCAATCAACTTACCAGCATGGCTTTGGAGTGTGGGAGGAAACCAATGCAGGCACAGGGAAAACATGCAAATTCCTGGCAAATAGAATCATGGCTGGGATTCAAACCGGTGACCATAGTTCTGGTAGGCAGAGATGCTAACCACTTAGCCTCTGTGCTGTCCATTGCAATAAAGCAAGCAAAGCTAGCCTGAAGGGCCATACACATGGTCCAAATATCGGGTGGCATTGGCCAGTTTCTATTGACATTCGACCCAAGTGTATGGCAACTGATCCGACAGAAGCCAGCCATTCAGCCGGCTTTTGACAAAGGGGCATGACGATCAGCAACCGATCAGCACTCTCAGCCAATGGCTGAGATCGCTGACCGGTGCATTCTGGTGGGGGGGCAGTCAGAACACAATAGCTCAGTGGGGGGGATCACTGTACTAACATCAGATTTGTTAGTGCAGTACAGCTTCTCCTGAGTTTTTCAGTTCTTTTTTTTTTGTTCAGCCAACAGGGTGAAAAAAAACCCCAGTGTGTACCAAGCTTTAGAATAGCAAAGATGCAAAAGACTGCATGAAGAAAGATTTGCTGAAGAAGAAGGCAATTTAAAAAAAACTTGACAATGTGGACTGTGATGAGATGAAGATAATGATAAAGATAAGTTGCTTGATAATGATGGTGTTTTGATGGTTGTAGAGGAAAGCCTAGTAAAGTATTGTATGCTTTATATGCAATATGTTAACTTTCATTTTCTCAACTGAATTAAAAAAATAATTGTTGTTCCTAGTTTTCTACCAGGCTCAACATGCAGTGATGAAATACACAGTTCAAGGGGAAAATGTGAGATAACTTATGTTGGTGAAAGGATAGAACATGGACAACCTTCATCAATTGCTAAGGATAGTTGTGAAATTTGTGTAAGACAATATATGAGTTATTACCTCTCTAGACAAGTTTTATGCATAAAATACAGTGCCTTCAAAAAGCATTCATACCCCTTGAAATTTTCCACATTTTGTCATGTTACAACCAAAAATGTAAATGTATTTTATTGGGATTTTATGTGATAGAGCAACACAAAGTGGCACATAATTGTGAAGTGGAAGGAAAATAATAAATGGTTTTCAAATGTTTTTGCAAATAAATATGTGAAAAGTGTGGCATGCATTTGTATTCAGCACCCTGAGTTAATATTTTGTAGAACCACCTTTCAATGCAATTACAGCTCCAAGTCTTTTGAGGATGTCTCTACCCGCTTTGCATATCTAGAGAGTGACATTTATGCCATTCTTCTTTGTAAAAAAGCTCAAGCTCTGTCAGATTGGATGGAGAGCATCTGTGAACAGCAATTTTCAAGTCTTTCCACAGATTCTCAATTGTATTTAGGTCTGGACTTTGACTGGGCCATTCTAACACATGAATATGCTTTGATGTAAACCATTCCATTGTAGCTCTGGCTGTATGTTTAGGGTCATTGTCCTGCTGGAAGGTGAACCTCTGCCCCAGTCTCAAGTCTTTTGCAGACCCTAATGCCCTGTACACACGATCGGACATTCCGACAACAAAATCCATGGATTTTTTCCGACGGATGTTGGCTCAAACTTATTCTGCATACACACGGTCACACAAATCTTGTCAGAAATTCCGAACATCAAGAACGCGGTGACATACAACACGTACGACGAGCCGAGAAAAATTAAGTTCAATAGCCAGTGCCGCTCTTCTGCTTGATTCCGAGCATGCGTGGAACTTTGTGCGTCGGACACACGATCGGAATTTACAACGGATTTTGTTTGATGGAAATTCCGATGGAAAACGTCCGATGGAGCCTACACGTGGTCGGAATTTCCGACAACATGCTCCCATCGAACATTTTTCGTCCGTGTGTACGGGGCATAACAGGTTTTCTTCTAAGATTGCCCTGTATTTGGCTCATTCCATCTTCCCATCAACTCTGACCAGCTTCCCTGTCCCTGCTGAAGAAAAGCATCCCCACATGATGCTGCCACCACCATGTTTCACGGTGGGGATGGTGTGTTTAGTGTGATGTGCAGTGCTAGTTTTCCGCCACACATAGCGTTTCGCTTTTAGGTCAGAAAGTTCAATTTTAGTCTCATCTGACCAGAGCACCTTCTTCCACATGTTTGCTGTGTCCCCCACATGGCTTCTCGCAACTACAAACGGGACTTCTTATGGCTTTCTTTCAACAATGGCTTTCATCTTGCCACTCTTCCATAAAGGCCAGATTTGTGGAGTGCACGACTAATAGTTGTCCTGTGGACAGATTCTCCCACCTGAGCTGTGGATCTCTGCAGCTCCTCCAGAGTTACCATGGGCCTCTTGGCTGCTTCTCTGCTTAATGCTCTCCTTGACAGGCCTGTCAGTTTAGATGGACAGCCATGTCTTGGTAGGTTTGTAGTTGTGTCATACTCTTCCAATTTTCGGATGATTTATTGAATAGTGCTCTATGAGATGTTCAAAGCTTGGGATTTTTTTTATAACCTAACCCTGCCTTAAACTTCTCCACACCTTTATCCCTGACCTGTCTGGTGTGTTACTTGGACTGTTTGTTTTGTGAAGATGTTTGTTCACTAAGGTTTTCTAACAAACCTCTGGGGCTTCACAGAGCAGCTGTATTTATACTGAGATTAAATTACACACAGGTGGATTCTATTTACTAATAAAGTGACTTCTGAAGGCAATTGGTTCTACTAGATTTTAGTTAGGGGTATCAGAGTAAAGGGGGCTGAATAGAAATGCATGCCACACTTTTCTGATATTTATTTGTAAAGAAGTTTGAAAACCATTTATCATTTTCCCTCACAATTATGTGCCACTTTGTGTTGGTCTATCACATAAAATCAGAATAAAATACAGTTACGTTTTTGGTTGTAACATGACAAAATGTGGAAAATGTGTATGAATACTTTTTCAAGGCACTGTATATGAATTACGAGTACCAAGATTATGAATACTGGTACAAAAACATTGTTGAATGCCTCAATGGGCCTGACTAACTAAAGTGTAAAGTGAACAGAACAAAAAACATTCAGTCATTACAGGGGAGTTTGAAAATAGAGTTTTTCTTGCTCGTGTCGTGACTGAATGTTTTACGCAAACACAGGTTTACTTCATCATAATTTACATGTTATAAATAAGGCCCAAATGCTTCTTGAAAATTGTAAAACAAACATGCTCCAAAGTTTTTATTTTACCCATATGTTCCCAGACAAGACATTCTTTTGGACACTGCCTTAAGGTTAGACAGCAAATGCTAATGCTATATGATTGTTCATAGATTACATACATCCATTATTAAATGTTCATGCAACTACTGTATAACCAACGATCAATGTACTGATAAGCAGTATATATTTGAAAAAAAGTTTAAGCAATATATACCAGACATTATGTAATACATCACTTTTTACATCTTTCTGAGTAGGTACATGTAGCTAATGAGCCTTATCAAACATGTATAGTCTGTGTGTAATACAATACAGTAAGTGACGGTTCACACTACAGCAACTTGGGATCTGACTTGTCAGACCTCAAGTTGCCCCAAGTCGTTGGACATAAGAAATTCCATTGAAGTGAATTAGAGCCATCTTAATGTACACTACTGAAGTTGCTCCGACTTCATAAAAGGTTCCTGTACTACTTCAAGGAGACTTCTAGGCAACTTGTACCCGTAGATTTCAATGGAAGTTGCCTCCAAGTCGGATCTCCATCTATATTGAAGCAACTTTACAGGAAGTAGAAAATAATTTACCCAGGTATTTCCCACGTTTACCTAGGCACCCTCCTCCCTCCCACAGAGCTGATTATTTTGTGATTGTCCACAGCCAAAGTCGCCTGTCCTGGAGGCAAGTTTAAGTTGCGTTGTAATTTGCGCAAAGTCGTGCTGAAGTCACACTGAATTCACCTCCAAATTGCCTTGCAAAGTCGCACTGTAGGTCGGGTTGCCCCTGTGTGAACTGAGCCTAAATAAAAAGTACACTTCATCACAGTGGTCGTAAGCTCACATGTATCAAAATGTCATGTGAACTGTCTGTGTTGCCACACATGTAACAATTAAACCCAAACCTTGTTTTGATATCTAAAAAGATACAATTTGCTTAGCTGTACTGAAGCAAATCAGGAAGTTCTTAATTGTAACTGTTTGATAAAGAAACAATTAATTGTGAAAAATATAAGAATATAAAACATTCAATCATTTTTTTTTGTTTTTAATTTATCTTTGTAATGACATTACCATCTGTTTTTTTTGTAATTGTGAGATGACTCACATAAACAAAATGTTATGGCTATTTGCCTATTTTTAGTTAAACTCTGAATCCAGTATAGTAAGGCACAAACTTTTTGGGCATTGTACATTTTTGTTGAATAACACACTTGCAAAGTGTTTGTGATTCAATGCCCAAAAAGGGCAAAAAGGGTCCTTTAAATACAAATCATCCAAAGGCACTGAATAGTTAACAAGTGTAACTCGAAAAAAAAATCTTCACTAAAATACTTTCCACCTGATTGATACCTCTACTAAAATGTGTCATTCATTTGAATCAAGTTAGCTTTATGCCATCTAGGTAGGTCAAAGACAACTCTACAAGAGTCCTTGATGTGATCCATCAGGCCCATGCCCACAAGATTCCCATGTACCTGATTTCTACTAAAGCTGAAAAAGCAAAGAGTGGAGTGACATGTTTTGAAGGCCACTCTCAGCCATATTGGAGTGTGAGATCATATGTGTAAATGGCTGGAAGCCATGTATTCAACTCCTACTGCTATGGTTAAAGCCAATGAATCAATCTCCTCTTATTTCCCCTTGACCAGTAGAACAAGACAGGGCTGTCCACTATTGCAACTCATCTAGACTTTAGAACCCCTCTGAAACACATACAGTAAAATGTGAATATCACAGGTATTCCAGTCCAGGCAATGCAACAGAAGTAAGCTGCTTTTGCTGACAGCCTCTTATTTGTGCAATCTTACCTGACACAATCATGTAGGGGATTTAAATTGCTATTCTAAACTTTTCAATTTAAAATTAATTTCCACAAATTAAAAGCTCTTAAAGTGGTGTTCCAGCCGAACTTATACTTTTTAAATAAAAATACCCCTATAATATACAAGCTTAATGTATTCTAGTAAAGTTAGTCTGTAAACTAAGGTCTGTTTTGTTAGTTTATAGCAGTAATTTGTTATTTTATAAACTTACAGCAGGCCGTGGCCATCTTAAGTGTGGGCATCTGAAGCCAGACTGTATTTCTTCCTGGATCTCATCCTTGCAGATCTCGCACACGCTCAGTGCAGCACAAGCAGTGTAATATGTTTCAGCTCAGGTTTCCATAGCAACGGCAGTGTCAGAGGAAGTTTCCGCCCCTTCCCAGAAGGCATTGCAAGCAGGAAATGATGCGATGAGCCACGGCCAGGGAGGAGGAAGTGAAAAATGAATACAGCAGATATACAGTAGGTGCTGAGAAAAAAAAATTAAAAATATCCAATTCATTTACAGTGCACAGATTAGTGAGGGATGCTGAAGAGTTGTAAAAGTGGGTGGAACTCCACTTTAATATCTCCCTCCCATCTACTCAAATGGCCAAACTTACTTCCAATGTCCCTTTCCCTTGGGCTAATACCCATATTACTTATTGAATGACTAAAATCCCTCTGACCATTAACAAAATCACTGAAATCCCTCCTCTATTTTGGATTATCAAAAAAGACATCTGGTGCTGACATGAAAATGCATACACCTGTACCTAGTTAGGTGGAAATGCCATCCTTAATATGAACATTAGGTCCAGAGTGTTTTATCTCTTTCAAACTTTTCCAATCTGGATACTAATGCCATTCCTGAAAGTGATGAGCAGGGAATTTTTGCAGTTTATCTGGGCCCAAGCTCATCCACAAATTTTGTATAACTACCTTACAATACCTAAAATACATGGAATAATGGCCTTTCCAGGCCCTCTGAAATACTGCCAAGCAACTAATCTTGCTAGGGTGTTTGCTGGTCTAGGGACTTTGATCAGAAACAGTGGCTCACCTTGTAAACCTCCCCTAGGTAAAGATGAAACATACTAAAACTCTTAGGGACCACCACACCATCAACCAAGCACTACATGCTAGGTTATAGGGACTCAGATACCAGACAAGGAGCACATTGTCATGTTAATGATCCCCATTGTAGTATGTTGCCTGGTCCAACAGACAGACAATTACTTCAATTCTTCCGAGGCATGCACCTCAAGAATGCACCAGAGATTCAGTACATGCTAGACCCCCCCCTCCCAATTGGGCAAATACAGACTTCAGAAAATCTTCTATTTTCTCCCTACCACTCCTAATCTTGGTTCAACAGTTGACTCCATTTGATCATTTATGGTTGGGCCAACTCACCACATAGGTTCATTAGCATATAGGCTGCTTATACAACCATCTGACTCCTTTATGCCCCCCTTCTAGCTCAAATGGGAAAAAAGCCTAGGGGTTTTGTTCTCTACTTTACAAGGAGACAACATATTATATTTAACTCATTATTCTTCTGTAGCCAGAGTATATCAAGAATCAGGCAATATTTTTACTGGGTGGAACAAATTGCACATACATAAAATACTGTATATTCCCAGACCTATTGTGTGTGTTGGTGGTGTGGATGTGCAGAAGATACACTTCTATATATTTTCTGGTTGTCTAGTAAAATTAGAGGCTTTTCAGACATAAGTAAAGGTGATTATTGCACAATTGAAAAATCTTAACCTAGGCAATTATCTGGTAGCCTATTTAATGCAAACAAATGAATAATTAAAAACCTCTAAGTCCCCAATTAGGGAATAATGGTGGAGGGGTTTCGGGCACTAAGAAACTCCGAGCACATATAAAAACTTGGTTTCAACTCAATAATCCTCCAAATATCTAATATGGACCTTTCCCATATGAGGAAGAAGGAAGAAATTAATGAATAAATAATTTAATATCTACTGCCAGCTGATTTTCATTAACAATAAATATAATTTATAATATTTATTTGCTTTTTTAATCCACAAACAATGAAAAGATACAATTAAACCTTGGCCAAACATACACCCGTCATGTTAGTATATGTTTACAAATAGTCTGTATAAATCAATGGGTGAGAATTTCAGCCCCTAAGGATCAATGGAATTGAGCATATATTTGCAGCAAGTAATTCATATAAGGACCAGCATGTAGTTAGCTTCTCTAAATGGTATCAACTTGATCCCCTACTCATGGGAAAACTCCATCTGCCATGTTTCATGCAGTAGGGGCTTATTCAAGTTTTACATGTCACTTCCAAGTATACCCCCTCTGACATCTTCAGCTCATGATGCCATAAGTTGTTCATGGTCAAATCAGTCAGTCATTGTGAGCACCTATGCATATGCTTGAGTTGATGTATTACTGTACCATCACTGTAGATATTTAGGGGAATCTCACCATTACACAATCTGCTTTGTGGAATCAATATCTGATACCCATATAGCAGGGGTGTCAAACTAAATTTCATCGCGGGTTGCAGCAGCATTATGGTTGCCCTCAAAGGGCCAGTTGTATCTGTAAGACTAGATGTCCAGAGCACCCTACTCCCCCTTCCATCAGATGTCAAGAGCCCCCCACTATCAGAAGGTAAAAGTCCCCCACTCTCCCTTACATCACAGTGTACCCCCTTTACCTTGTGCTGCTGCCTGGAAGAAGCTGGGGATGGAGCAGGGAAGCAGAAAGTGCAGGGTCTGGAGGAGGACCAGAGGAGGGCTGGAGTTTGCTGAATGCTGAGACCAGGGGAGGCAGAGACGAGGGGTGCTGCAGCTGCACAGAGAGGCACAGAATCTGAGTTCTGTCATCTTCTGTGCTGCTGACTGCTGAGCCAAGGTGGGGACAGAAATGAGGGGGTTGCCGCAGCTGCAGGAGAGGTGGGAGGGCCACATGAAATGGCCTGGAGGGCCGCCTTGTGTTTGACACATGTGCCATATAGGATCACAGTCCAACAATCAGTATGAACTCATCTGAGTGTCCCACTTTTCTACTGGTAATCCTGCCATACCCCTTTAAACTGGGTATGAAGAGTCTGTGGAATTATAACACCTCATTTCCATTTGGGAACTAGAAATGTGATTCGGGTTAAACATGAATTCCCCTTTAATGTTTGGAATTGGATCAAAATGTAAATGTTCCAACTGAATTTGTAATTAGTGATTGACTAAGTTATTAAAGGAGTTGAGAGTGTTGGCACAAAGAAAATAGTGAAAATTTGTTCTAAAGGAGAAGTACAGCCAAAGCTCATTTGGCTGCTCTTCTCCTGCGGATTACAGGAGTGCAGATCCTTCTGCACTTATGTGGCCTTTTTTTGGCAGACAGTGGTCAGAGAGCCGCTGAGAGCCTGAGCTGGCCGTCCCAGTCCCCTCCACAGCACAGCGCTCCAGTGAGCACGAGGGGAGGTGCAGAGCAGAGAGACGGTGACTGACAGTCACCAGATCTCTGCTTATGTTGCTGTGAGAACCGAGTGATCTGTGTTCTTTGTTCGCTCGGTTCTCAGTGTTAAAGTCAGTGAGGGACAGATGAAGCATCGAACCGATGCTGCATCCACCTAGGTAAGTATGATTAAAAAAAAAGTAAATCCCATATGTCTCTTTTAATTATCCTAACAGGTGATAGCAAATTCCTATTTATTGAAGTGAATCTTTACCTCTTGTTATGTTGGTGCTTCGATGCTTGGTATAAGCTGAATCTCAATGTAGTAAAGTCCATGTTCTTTGGCTATACTTCTGCACTATTCTGGTGCCTCATTCTTCTCCAGGACCCATGCACATGGACAAGCCCTGCTGATGTTGCATTACCCACAAACTTCAATTTTAAGCGCTTGATCCACTTTCTAAATGTGAGTGTTTCCAACTTTCTTTTAATAAATTTTACGTTTATACGGATTCACACTATGTGGAGTATTTTCTTTTTTGGTCATGCTATTTTGGACACTTGGTCTGACAAGTTGGCTGCTTCTGAAGACTGCTTCTTGGTGACATCTCTTGACCAATTGGATTTCCTTACAACTTGATCTGTAACTCAGACGTGGCGGTCCCATATTTTGGTGGTTGCACCATAAGCCTTGTTGACTCACTGAGCATATGCCCATTTGAGTCCTCTCACTCCGGTAAGCCTCCTCCTGGTGGTTCCATTGCCTGTGTCCTCACCTCAACATTGATGTCACGTAGAATCCCAATTCTATTTATTTAAAAACTGCTATGTTTATGTTTTAAAACAACTTTTGTATGATGGCACATGAACTTTAGTTTGGGTGTGAATTTCACATCTCGTTTTCATTATTATTAGTTTTTGTGGTCATTGCACAGTGTACATTAGTTTGTATACATATGTATTTCCATGTTTTGAGCGCTGCACATAATTTCACTCTGCACTATTCCGGTGCCTCATTCTTCTCCAGGGCCCATGCACACACCAAAACATCCTAAAAAAATGTACATGTAACTTTTTTGGAATGTAGTGTGTTATTGTCCATTCCTATTGCAACGCAACAGCTTTAATGGGCCCCTAGACAACAGCAAGTTTATTTTGGCTTTCTGCAACCCTTTGCAACACAGGAGTTTGGAACATAAAACCTAACAGAAGCAAACAATTTTGGTTGAGTAAAGTGTAGGGGCAATTAAAAAAACTTGAATTCTTGGTTATGCCCCATTCCGTTCACAGCAGCCCCCAAAGGCTTTCCAATTGGATAGTGGTCTGGCAGTGACAGACACAGATAGGTGACAATTTCCCCAGTTTCTGTCAATTTGTAGTACAGGGATAAGCAGGCAGATGACATGGGTAGTTAAAACAGAATAAAGTGGTGTCTGTTTATTGGCTTTACAGTACAGCTGATTATACCATGAAGCATGATTCATGGTATAAATTATCAAAATTACAAGTCTTTTGTCAGGTAAAATAGTTAATTTATATGTATTGAACTGTATAAAGTATTTATCTTTTGGCTGAAGTTCCACATTAACTTAATCATTCTACTTAAAGGTAAATACTAATCCCATGGACCATATGATCTTCTGTTATATAGAAACTCAACAATTTAGCCTGGAGTTTATTTATTTAAAACTAATAAACCTTTTGTGCATTTAACACATAACAGTGACATCATGTAATATCTAAAATGAATGCTACGCTCTATTTAAAACTGTTTATTATTCCTGCCAAGCATGATCTAAGGATAGGCATACATGCTCTGTCTGGTCCCTGGATAAAGCTCCATGATGTTAAACTTGATGGAACATGCTTTTTTTTATTTCAAAAGTGGTAAAAAAGAAAGCAGACATAAGTCCAATGATTATGCTTCATCAATGCTCCTAAAACGCACTTTCTACAGAGATGGCAACAATAAATCAAATAAATTTATTATTAAAACTCTGGTCCAGTCAAAACTGTTTATTTTGTTTTGGGTTGAGAAGGAAGGGGTTAGAGCCTCTGTAAGGCTTCTAGTGCCACCTGTGTCTGCACTGATGAATGCCAGGACAGAAAGTGGTGGAAAGTTTCATTAACCACTTGCCTACTAGGCACTTTTACCCCCTTCCTGCCCACACTAGTTTGGGTGCCACACTGCACCCATATGACATTTTTATTATTTAAATAGAGCTTTCTTTGGGTGGTATTTAATCACCACTGGGTTTTTAATTTTTTGCTAAATAAACAAAAAAAGACCGAAAAGTTTGAAAGAAAACCCAAAAGATTTTTATAGTTTGTTATAAAATTTTGCAAACAGTTAATTTTTCTCCTTCACTGATGTGCGCTCATGAAACTGCACTAATAGGCACTGATAGGCTGCACTGATGGGTGGCACGGATGGGCACTGATGATGGGGCACTGGTGGGCACTGATGAGGAGGCACTGAAAAGCAGCACTTAAGGGCACTGAGAGGTAGCACTGATGGGCACTGATAGGTGGCACTGATAGGCACTGGTAGGCAGAACTGATGAGCAATGATAGGCAGCACTGATAGGTGACACTGATGAGGAGGCACTTATGGGCACTCATTAGAAGCACTGATGGGCACTGATAGGTAACACTGATGGGCACTGATTGTCAGCACTGGTGGGCACTGATTGGCGTCACTGGTAGGCACTAATTGTCAGCACTGGTGGGCACTGATGGGACTGCACTGATAATTAGGACACTGATAATCCGTGCCCTGATTTTCAGTGCCGGTGTCACTTTAACATAAGCCAGTTATCAGCTTTCTTCTCTCCTTATGTTGTCAGTGTGAGGGGAAAAAAAGCTGATAACCAGCTTGTGTTTACATCTTGTGATGAGCTGTCATTAGCTGACAGCTGATCACATGGTAAAGGGCCGCTATGATTGGTCTTTTACCTTGATCCATGATCAGCCAAATCCGAAGGACCTGGCGATCACAGAGCGCGCTGCAAGGTGCGTGTGAACAGCGGGATCACGGGAGGACGTCCATGTACGCTCTCCGGCAAAGGAAGCCCGCGCTGTAGCTGTCTTTCGGTTATAGAGCAGGCAGAAAGTGGTTAATGGGGTCACAGGCAAAAAAATTATAATAATAGAATGGGGAATAATAATAGAATGGGTCAATAAGTTAATTCCTGTATATAGTTTGTATTAAAGCAGAACAATAGGCAACTTTTTTTTTTTTCATTTTGGATAGAGCAAGTAAGGGTTAACTTATAACCCCTGTCAGATTGTGTGATATATTTATTTAGAAGGCATATAAACAGCTAAAATCATTTACAAACAATTACCACAGTTTTTGTAAGTAAATAAAGGAACATAAGTGACTGGCAGTAATGTTTAATGACTCTATATTATCCAAATCCAAAAGTACAGAAAGTTTGGAGTTTAAGGGATACTCTCCGAAAGTACAAAATCAAAAGACAGGACCAGCCTATAGTCTGTCCTGTCTACACTGTCTACAAACACACAGCACACCATACACACAAATGTTTAGTCCTTAAACCCCTAGTGTTGTTCTTTCAGTGGTAATGGGAGCAGAACATGGTAGTACTATTACCTGCCATTCCTTATTGGAAGCAAGATATCTGCTAGAATGGCAACTGATAAACTGTGGACTGTTTACCTGCCAAGTCAATCTCGGTTTCCTTTTATTTTTTCATTAGTGAGCTGATTCACTGATTGCCTGCTATTTCTTTCTGCACTGGGTCATTTTAGGTACAGTGTTGAAAAGGAAAAAAGGTTAGTTTAACAAAAAATATATTAATCTCAAACAAATTACTTAGAGTTTCAGTCACCAGTCATCTTCAATAATCTGAAATGTCACACTTTAGTTGTTAAAATATTGCAAATATATTTCATAGGGTCTACTTTTTCCATTTTTTTTTCTATTTTTTTGTATTCACGTCTCAACAGAGTGAAAGTTTC
Source organism: Lithobates clamitans (assembly GCA_037952925.1). Classification (NCBI taxonomy): domain Eukaryota; kingdom Metazoa; phylum Chordata; class Amphibia; order Anura; family Ranidae; genus Lithobates; species Lithobates clamitans. Next base: position 15,112,754 of record JBBGZY010000239.1, on the reverse strand, counting down.
AGGCCATGTAATCTCATTCCTGTGCTCAGTTTCTGATATCAAACACGCAAAACTGTTTTATTAAAAAAAAGGTACTATCAGAATTGCATAAATTCATTTTGAATTGTTAAGTCAAAGTGTTATCAAATTGTTCATTCAAAGTGTTATCCTCCTCCAGCAGACCAGACTGATTATACGTTTTTAGTTCTGAGCTCCAGCCAGACACAGTTCAGCCTCTGTGAGCAGGGCTGCTGTTAGAAATCATGGGGGCCCTAGAGCCTACCTGACAGGGCCCTGTTTTTTTTTTTTTTACTTTTTTTAACAGCCTAGTTGGGGGGGGGCAGCTTTGGTGAAATATCAGGGGTATTAACATACCCCTGATGTCTCACATTTGAAACAGAGAAAGGGACTGAGGACAGAGATACCCCAGTCCCTTTCTCTGCAGCCTCAGCTACACTGGACAGTGAATGAATGGGAAGCACTCTGAGGCTCCATGTTCATTCATAAACTGAAGCATAGTAAACACAATTTACTATGCTTCGGTGATGAGTGGACACAGTGAGTAATCGGTACCAATCGCTCACTGTGTTCATTCAAGAAAGCAAGGGACGGGTAAACAGGACATATTTACCGCACATCCAGGTTCCCTTGCATCCAATTCTCATGACAGGAGAGTGTGCCAGCTCTCTATGGAACCAGTTCACACATCTCCGGGGCAGCTGCGGAGCGGATTGCACAGAGGTCCTATGCGTCTTTGGCTCAGTTTCAGGTCCGAATTCAGGCAAAAATTCAGGCCTGATTCGTCCTTGAAACAGAGAACAGGGACGCACCAGATCCCTGCCATAAGCCACATCAGATTTAGGTGTGAACCCAGCCTAAAAGGCGCTATTATAAAAATTTAGGAATAGAGATACAGATCCTCAGTAAAGCACATTCATGATAGCTTTGTGTTCAACATGGCACAGCATTTGGAATATAAACTTCATAGTGCTGGTATAAAAAAAAATGATGCTGCTACATGTTCTTTCTGTTATCATTCAGTACTCCTATATCCTTGAGTTTTAGCCCACAATCCAGACATACTTATGAGATTAATTGATTTCGGATGAGAAGGATGCTGGTGTGTGAGACAGAAGCTAATGTAGTGGATATAATCTTATCTAAAGTACCGCAAAATATGTTGACAATATATAAATAAATAAATAGAGGATAGCAATCTCAATGAGTTTTCTATTTATTCTAGACTAAAGTGCATCTCCCCTATGACCTTACCGAAACACATGATTAGGAATTACATCCTACACAATGAAACTGGAATACCTGTAAACCTGTAATTTGTGTGGGAGTGAAACACCTCCAGATGTTAGTGGTAAGGGAATGTGAAAGAAAAACAAAAAGGAAACCGATTACCCTTCAAAATCAGAGGTTCTTGTCAGTCATTAAAGCAAGTATTTAAACATATCCTTAGGAGATTAGACTTATTATAATGCTAGTATGTAGATGTAAACCAAAGTGCACCTATGGGTTCTTTTTAAATATCCAGAAAATGAATGACCTCCTTATAATTACAGGTCTGGTGACTGTTTTACACGCAATCAAATGAAATCTAGGTTGATTTAACAGGAATTAGAGTACGCTGATAAATTTTAAAATGAGAAATCATTTTATAGATCTCTATATGTCTAATGCCCTGTACACACGGTCGGACTTTTCGGTGGAATATGTGCGATCGGAGCTTGTTGTCGGAAATTCCGACCGTGTGTGCGCTTCATCTGATTTTTTCCATCGGAATGTCCGTCACACAAAGTTTGAGAGCAGGCTATAAAATTTTCCGACAACAAAATCCGTTCCAAGCATGCTCAGAATAAATTAAGAGACGAAAGCTATTGGCTACTGCCCCGTTTCTAGTCCCGACGTACGTGTTTTATGTCACCGCATTCAGAACGATTGGCTGTTCCGACAACTTTGTGCGACCGTGTGTATGCAAAACAAGTTTGAGCCAACATCCGTTGGAAAAAAATCCATGGATTTTGTTATCGGAATGTCAGATCAATGTCCGATCGTGTGTACAGGGCATAAGAATGGAATATTTTTTAGGTGATTTTGCAAAAGCACATTTTTGTACCACGTTTTTTTTTTTTTTTTTTTTAAGAACTAACAATTTTTTATTATGATTAGTTTTTCAACAAAGACATTCAGATTGGCAAAAGACAAAAAGTGCCAGCTTACAAATTAAAAAATAAAGAAGAAAGGATAAGGTAATTAACTTAGCAAATAATTTTGAAGGTTCTTAACTACTTGCCGTAAGTGTCAGCTAAGTGCCCGATTTGTCTGCCGCAATATCACAGTCCCGCTATAAGTCCCTGATTGCCGCCATTACTATTAAAAAAATATAATAAATAAAAATTCCATAAATATATCACATAGTTTGTAGACACTATAGCTTTTGTGCAAACCAATCAATATATGCTTATTGGGAATTTTTTTTTATTTTATTTATGAAAAAATTTGATGTTTTGCATTTTTTTATTATCAGTGGTTTTTTTTTGTTTATAGTGCAAAAATAAAAAAACCTAGAGGTGATCAAATATCACCAAATAAAGCTCTATATGTGGGGAAAAAAAAGAACATACGTTTTATTTGGGTACAGCATCTGAGACTGCGCAATTGTCATTTAAAATACCACAGTGGCGTATCGCAAAAAATGGCCTGGTCAGCAGGAAGGGTAAATCTTCTGAAGGTGAAGTGGTTAAAGTGTGAGGATGGATAAGGGATAGGCAGCGTCTTTAAAAGGTAGAGGAATTTAGGTAAGATCGCCATCTTGATGGCCACCATACGACCAGAAACAGGTAGCTTATGGGATTTATGGGATTTCAACTTAGGCCGTAATATGGCGTAAGGTAAACACCAAGATACTTTAGAGTAGATGTTCTCCAGCAATTGTTAAATGATTGAAAAGGTAGGTTAATGTCTGATGAGGTCTGTTGAGGTTAAGGGCCTCAGTCTGTTATTAATGTTATAGCTGGTCAGAGAACTACAGTCAGGTCCATAAATATTGGGACATTGACACAATTCTAATCTTTTCGGCTCTATACACCACCACAGTGGATTTGAAATGAAACAAACAAGATGTGCTTTAACTGCAGACTTTTGGCTTTAATTTGAGGGTATTTACATCCAAATCAGGTGAACAGTGTAGGAATTACAACAGTTTGTATATGTGCCTCCCACTTTTTAAGGGACCAAAATTAATGGGACAATTGGCTGCTCAGCTGTTCCATGGCCAGATGCGTGTTATTCCCTCATTATCCCATTTACAAGGAGCAGATAAAAGGTCCAGAGTTCATGTCAAGTGTGCTATTTGCATTTGGAATTTGTTGCTGTCAACTCTCAATATGGGATCCAAAGAGCTGTCACTATCAGTGAAGCAAGCCATCATTAGGCTGAAAAAACAAAACAAACCCATCAGAGAGATAGCAAAAACATTAGGGGTGGCCAAATCAACTGTTTGAAACATCCTTAACCACTTTAGCTCCGGAAGAATTTACCCCCTTCCTGACCAGAGCACTTTTTGCTATTCGACACTGCGCCGCTTTAACTGACAATTGCGCGGTCGTGGCTCCCAAACAAAACTGACGTCCTTTTTTTCCAACAAATAGAGCTTTCTTTTGGTGGTATTCGATCACCCCTGCGCTTTTTATTGGAAAAAAAAGCGCATTTTTTTAACTTTTTGCTATAATAAATATCCCTCAAAAATATATAAAAAAAATTTTTTTTTTCTCAGTTTAGGCCGATACGTATTCTTCTACATATTTTTGGTAAAACAAATCGCAATAAGCGATTATTGATCGGTTTGTGCAAAAGTTATAGCGTTTACAAAATAGGGGATAGTTTTATGGCATTTTTATTAATAATTTTTTCTTAAATGGCGCAATCAGCGATTTTTATTGTGACTGCGACATTATGGCGGACACATCGGACATTTTTGACACATTTTTGGGACCATTGTCATTTATACAGCAATCAGTGCTATACAAATGCACTGATTCCTGTGTAAATGACACTGGCAGTGAAGGGGTTAACCACTAGGTGGCAGTGTAGGGGTTAAATGTGTCCTAGGGGCGTGTTTCTAAGTGTAGGGGGGATGGGCTGTGTGTGACACGTAATTGATCTCTGCTCCGATGACAGGGAGCAGGGAACAGTGACACTGTCACTAGGCAGAACGGTGAGATGCTTGTTTACATCAGCATCTCCCCGTTCTGTTTCCCTGTGAGGCGATCGTGGGTATCCCGCGACCCGACTCACGGCGCTTGCTGTGGGCGCGCGCGCCCACTGGCTGCCTCTGAAAGGGGAACGTACAGGTACGTGATTCTGCCTGTACATGCCCTTCTGCCGCAGTATATCTGCATGAGGCGGTCGGCAAGCGGTTAAAATGAAAGAACGCACCGCTGAGCTCAGCAACACCAAAAGACCCGGAAGACCACGGAAATCAACTGTGGTGGATGAATTCTTTCCCTGGAGAAGAAAACACCCTTCACAACAGTTGGCCAGATCAAGAATACTCTCCAGGAGGTAGGTGTATGTGTGTCAAAGTCAACAATCAAGAGAAGACTTCACCAGAGTGAAAACAGAGGGTTCACCACAAGATGTAAACCATTGGTGAGCCTCAAAAACAGGAAGGCCAGATTAGAGTTTGCCAAACAACATCTAAAAAAGCCTTCACAGTTCTGGAACAACATGGACAGATGAGACCAAGATCAACTTGTACCAGAGTGATGGGAAGACAAGAGTATGGAGAATGAAATGAACTGCTCATGATCCAAATCATACCATCTCATCAGTGAAGCATGGTGGTGGTAGTGTCATGGCGTGGGCATGTATGGCTGCCAATGGAACTGTTTCTCTTGTATTTATTGATGATGTGACTATCAATATTATCTGCTCATATTCAGCAAAATGCTTCAGAACTCATTGGACGACGCTTCACAGTGCAGATGGACAATGACCCAAAGCATACTGCGAAAGCAACCGAAGAGTTTTTTGAGAGAATGTTATGCAATGGCCAAGTCAATCACCTGACCTGAATCCGACTGAGCATGCATTTCACTTGCTGAAGACAAAACTGAAGGGAAAATGCCCCAAGAACAAGCAGGAACGGAAGACAGTTGCAGTTCCAGGGATGAAACCCAGCGTTTGGTGATGTCTATGCGTTCCAGACTTCAGGCTGTAATTGACTGCAAAGGATTTGTAACCAAGTATTAGAAAGTAAAAGTTTGATGGATGATTGTTAATGTTAATCTGTCCCATTACTTTTGGCCCCTTAAAAAGTGGGAGGCACATATACAAACTGTTGTAATTCCTACACTGTTCACCTGATTTGGATGTAAATACCCTCAAATTAAAGCTGAAAGTCTGTAGTTAAAGCACGTTTTGTCCGTTTCATTTCAAATCCATTGTGGTGGTGTATAGAGCCAAAAAGATAGGAATTGTGTCGATGTCCCAATATTTATGGACCTGACTGTATAACGGTCCAACTCCCTGTGGAGATTTGGAAGTGAAACATGTGTATGTGTAAGTGTGAGCAAGACATTTTGGGGGTTTTTTTTGTGCACAATGGCTTTAAATAACCTTCCCCAAGTTAAAGTATAACTAAACTTTTCTCCTCCCTAACGATTCTGGTCCTTCGCCAGCGCTGACATCTCCTTTCCAGGTTCCAGACTTCAGGCATCTCCATTGGCTGGCACGGGGTGACATAACTCTTGCTCATGTTACCCCGCATATAGGGACCATGCTGGAGATGTAAGCTGATCTTCACATGAGCAGCTCAATTTACATTCACAGAAGACTGTAAGCAGGCAGGTAGGTGTATTTTATTACAGCAGAAACATTGCATGTCTCTTCTGCGATGATAGCCTGTCTGCTTGCAGTCTTTTGTTATATGCTTTCAGTTCAGTGAAAGTATGTATTACCCAAGAGACAAGTGTAAGGTGTAAATGAAAGTTATATAAAAAATAGGAACTGTCTTTAGGGTCAGGTGACACCATAGAAACACACTCCGGTTAGGTTCCAGATGCTTTTCTGCATGCAAGTTTTTGACGTGTTTTGATGTGTTCCAGTGCATTTTTGATGCGATTTTGATGCAGTCCAGTGCATCCCCCCCCCTCTTTTTGCTAAGCCTTAAATAAGGACATGTGTGTTCCAGTGAGTTTTTGGTATGTTTAGGTATGTTCCAGTGTGTTTTTGATGCGTTTTACAGCATTCCAGTACAGTCCAGTGCAGGAAAAATGCAGCATGTTCTACTTTTTTTTCTGGAACTGGAACGCACTGGAACTGCAAGCACTGGTGTGAACTATGCTATTAAACACCATATAACCTACTTTCCATGCGTTTTTCATGCACAAAAAAATGCACTGGACTGTATGTGGTGTGAACGGGCCCTTAGAGGGATTCTATAGGAATCTCCATATCAAATGTAGTTTTAATATACCTCTACCATACAGGGCTTCAAACACGTAGAGTATAATCTCTAATTGCTTACAGATAGACAGTTGCCAAAGAAACTGAAATAGATAATCATTACTTTTCTCTGTTCCAGGGTTACTAACCCATTTCTCTCCTTAAATACATAAGCTATACAGATTCCATGGGCAATTGGATTCAGTCATTGCCATACCTTAATCACACCTGTATAATTCATAAGTGTCAACAGTTAAAAGGAGGGTTTGGCAAGCCTGCTCAGCTCTGATTTGCTCTGTGCATTTAGGATAACCCCTATTTACCATTATGATCAATAAAGAGCATACACATGGCTCAAGTCAGCAATAAAACAAGTTTCAGAGGTTACAAATTTACATTCTTGAACCTGCTAATATGTGTTGCAACACAGACGTGTGCCATCACATGAGTACAGCCAGTGGCGGCTGGTGGGTTCTTCTTGGGGAGGCGGCAAACAAAGAATACCCCCTCCCCCATGGCGTGGCACGGCACTGAAACACCTCCCAGGGCGGTCCGGCACTTACCCGCGGGGCTGTGGTGTCCTCTCCTCCTCGCCTGGAGAGTGGGCAGTGGCCAAGGCGACTCCGGTGTCCGCTCCTCCATCGGCTTCCTCCGCCGCTGTGTGTCTCCTCTTCTGCCAAAGCGCTAAGCATCCAATAGGATCTTTGGCCATTCTGGAAGCAAGTCTCACAGACCTGCCTCCCGATTGGGGGGAGGAACTTTAGTGTGAAAATAGCGAAAATGTATTCACTATGGGTACAAAACTGTGTGTGGCCTCGGAGCGCAATGCAACCCTTTTTTGAAGCCTGTTAGAGCCTTTGGCTCTAATCAGGTGCTTCAAAAAACACCCACCCTGCATTGAAATCCATCGTCCAGCGTCACTGATATGTAGATCAGGGGGGCGGACGCAAGGATAGGGGCAGTGGCGCCCGTGCGCCCCTAATGGACAGGCCCACCACTGAGTACAGCTATCAATCTGCTGTCTGTATCAAAGCTGTTTGTAGTCAGGTTCCAGTGTATTTATATATATCCTATGTGAGATTATGTCTGAAAAAGTATGTTGTAAATTAAAAAACAAAAACCAAAAGAAAACTTTTCTAAACTATAATCCTAAACTAAACTTCAAGTATCTATAACAATGCAGCTAATCCAGGTGTTAAATGTATTTTAACATAGCTGGTATAAGTACCTGCACACATCTTTATTTCTGATTTATGTAAATTTCACACAGCACTGAGAAAGGGAGGGCCATCTCTGGCATAAATATTGGCTCCAAAGCATCGCACAATACTGCCTAGGCAAAAAGAACACATAGTATGCTGTTCATCAAAAAATAAATATATACTCATATATCACATATATGAATCCCTTTAAACAATCTGTGAGAAATATTCAGTGCTAAGTATACACATATACAGTGAAAAAAATATTACGGTATTTATGAGAAAGACATCCAATAATTATATAAGTCAACTTAAAAAAATGATTCCAATGGTGAAAAATAAAAAACTTGGTATCCATTCATACAGGGACAGCTATATGTTAGAAAACCTTCACCAGCCACCTTTAGGTGCAGTGCCCCCTCACCTTACTCTATGACCTATTACAGGTCATACTGTGCCTTTTGAAATCCTGTGTTATTAGCTTGGTGTGCCTCCAGATAGATGACCTCCTGTTATGCTCTGCCCTTTGGTTAAGCAAGCTTGGCTAGGGACCGAGTACTCATAATATACAAAAAATATGCTCATAGCGTATTATGCTTTCTATACAGTTTCTTTTTAATGAATTAAAAACACTTACAAGAATATTTCTTGTCATTAGCATGTACAATACAATATAGCCATAGCAGATCACCTCCTCACCACAGCCTCCAGGTCTCGGAGACACCAGAGGTGACGTCACTGGCTCTGCGTGACGCGTTGTATCACTTGTCACGTGACTTCCTCGTAATACTGCCTAAAACTGAACATGCTTTTAGGGGAGTATAGCATAAATATGAACTCACGAATGTGCTGCTGCTCCTTCACTGTCTAGTCAGCAAGCTGGTATTGTCAAGATGACACCAACATACTCCTTAAAGCAAATTTGTAATATGCCCAAGCAGGAAAAAGAAACATTTGCTTTAAATCCTGGTCCCACAGCATACTCACATTTCCCTTCTTTTTTTCCATCACTCCATCCATTAAAGGGGAGCTCTGAAAATATTTATTTGGGTATACAGAAACATGTGACTCTTTAGGGGAGATTTACTAAAACTGGAGAGTGCAAAATCTGGTGCGGCTCTGCATGGAAACCAATCAGCTTCCAGGTTTTTGTCAAAGCTTCATTGAACAAGCTGAAGTTAGAAGCTGATTGACTACCATGCACAGCTGCACCAGATTTTGTGTTCTCCAATTTGAGTAAATAAACCCCATTGCATTGGTCCAGCATTTTTTTAAATTTTGAACTGTCTAAAAAAAAAAAGTTTTAAAAATGTGTACAATTTTAACCTCATATTGGTAGGATATTTTATTGACATTCAACAAGTAACAGGGATGAGATAAGTGATGTGATTATATTATTATTATTATTATTATTAACAAAAGCAACAATAATATGCATGTCATCCTTTTATATTGAAAACATAAGCTGAAAGTGTGTCTGAAAACTGTGATCATTATTATGAGTATAGCTCTCCCTAGTGGTAAGATTATTTTATTTTACTCATCAGTTATGCACAGTTGAAAATTGTATGCTTGTTGTATTTGCCAGGTTGAAAGGTGGATCCTAAAAATGCTGAAATACATGTCATCCACATTCTGAAGTAAACAAAGCCTTACAAAAGTCGCAAAGTCTTACAAAAGTCAGAAAACTACGGTAGAGAAGCAGATAATCCACTAAGAAGGAATACAGAACATTTTCTCCATAAGACAGTAAACAACACTAAGAAGTATCAATAGACACATACATGTATTGCTCTACAAAATAGGTTTACCGTGGATGTATATTAAATTGGCTATTACCTTGATAAGACATATGGAGTCCAATGGTGTACTTTTACTAATTGAATATATTTAATGTCAGTGTGTTTTCTACATTAACTGTAAGCAAAGACTTTAAAGCTTATATAATCTTAGAATTTATGTTATAAATACATTATTTTAAAAATGACACACATGTATGCAGCTTTTTAGGATGGATTGTGATCCACATTTCTCTTCTGTTACTTCTAAGAATTACTATGTTTTACTTGATTTGACCGTTCTTGATACAGCTACTGTGAGTTCATGGCATTCCGAGAATAACAGTAGGTCCCAATGTTAGTTTAAATTTAAATGTAGTTTATGTCTGACATCATAGGTCTCTATATAATAGGTTTGATTTACTAAAGGCAAATAGACTGTTGCACCTTGCAAGGGGATTTTCACAAGCGTTTATTGAATGTGATGAAATTTCAATTTTCCAAGAAGAGCCAATCACTTGCAAGAAAAACAATGTTTGCTTGTATATAATTGGATGATGGTTGTCTACAGAGCTTAATCTCATTCAATAAACTCTGAGGAAATGTTCTATTTCAAAGTGCAACTTCCCTTGCAAAGTGAATAGTCGATTTGACATTAGTAAGTCAATTCTAATGAGTTCCCAGGTCCCTACATAATGGGAATGAGAAAATGCAATGGCTGATGATAATTTAAGTGATTCACCAGACCACACATGTAGATTGCCACCATCCCTTGGTATTACATAGAATAAACCTCAAAAGGTGGGATTTTATGGACAATGAACAATATATACAGTCAGGTCCATAAATATTGGGACATCGACACAAATCTAATCTTTTTTGGCTCTATACACCACCACAATGGATTTGAAATGAAACGAACAAGATGTGCTTTAACTGCAGACTTTCAGCTTTAATTTGAGGGTATTTACATCCAAATCAGGTGAACGGTGTAGGAATTACAACAGTTTGTATATGTGCCTCCCATTTTTTAAGGGACCAAAAGTAATGGGACAGATTAACAATCATCCATCAAACTTTCACTTTTTAATACTTGGTTGCAAATCCTTTGCAGTCAATTACAGCCTGAAGTCTGGAATGCATAGACATTACCAGACGCTGGGTTTCATCCCTAGTGATGCTCTTCCAGGCCTCTACTGCAACTGTTTTCAGTTCCTGCTTGTTCTTGGAGCATTTTCCCTTCAGTTTTGTCTTCAGCACGTGAAATGCATGCACAATCAGATTCAGGTCAGGTGATTGACTTGGCCATTGCATAACATTCCACTTCTTTCCCTTAAAAAACCCTTCAGTTGCTTTTGCAGTATGCTTCAGTTCCAGTTCCATTGGTAGCCATACATACCCACGCCATGACACTACCACCACCATGCTTCACTGATGAGGTGGTATGCTTTGGATCATGAGCAGCTCCTTTCCTTCTCCATACTCTTCTCTTCCCATCACTCTGGTGCAAGTTGATCTTGGTCTCATCTGTCCATAGGATGTTGTTACAGAACTGTGAAGGCTTTTTTAGATGTTGTTTGGAAAACTCTAATCTGGCCTTTTTGAGGCTCACCAATGGTTTACATCTTGTGGTGAACCCTCTGTATTCACTCTGGTGAAGTCTTCTCTTGATTGTTGACTTTGACACACATACACCTACCTCCTGGAGAGTGTTCTTAATCTGGACAACTGTTGTAAAGGGTGTTTTCTTCACCAGGGAAAGAATTCTTCGGTCATCCACCACATTTGTTTTCTGTGGCCTTCCGGGTCTTTTGGTGTTGATGAGCTCACCGGTGCATTCTTTCTTTTTAAGGATGTTCCAAACAGTTGATTTGGCTACACCTAATGTTTTTGCTATCTCTCTGATGGTTTTTTTTTTTTTTTTTCAGCCTAATGATGGCTTGCTTCACTGATAGTGACAGCTCTTTGGATCTCTTATTGAGAGTTGACAGCAACAGATTCCAAATGCATATAGCACACTTGAGATGAACTCTGGACCTTTTATCTGCTCCTTGTAAATGGGATAATGAGGGAATAACACACACCTGGCCATGGAACAGCTGAGCAGTCAATTGTCCCATTACTTTTGGTCCCGTAAAAAGTGGGAGGCACATATACAAACTGTTGTAATTCCTATACCGTTCACCTGATTTGGATGTAAATACCCTCAAATTAAAGCTGAAAGTCTGTAGTTAAAGCAAATCTTGTCCGTTTCATTTCAAATCCATTGTGGTGGTGTATAGAGCCAAAAAGATTAGATTTGTGTCGATGTCCCAATATTTATGGACCTGACTGTATATATTGTTCATTGCCCATAAAATCCCACCTTTTGAGGTTTATTCTATGTAATACCAAGGGATGGTGGCAATCTACATGTGTGGTTTGGTGAATCACTTAAATTATCATCAGCCATTGCATTTTCTCATTCCCATTATGTAGGGACCTGGGAACTCATTAGAATTGACTCAAAATCCATTGTGGTGGTGTATAGAGCCAAAAAAATTAGAATTGTGTCAATGTCCCAATATTTATGGACCTGACTGTACATATAGAACACTTCACATATAGAAAATGTAATTTATTTTAGAAAAAATTGTATTAAAAGATCTCATGTTAATGGTACAAAGCATCGTAAGAATAGCACTATCAACATTGTACATTGTATAAATGAAATGTGCAAACATTGCACATTTGGCTGCTTGGACCATAAATTGGCAATCCCAATCTACTTGCTGTTCCCTTCAGTCGTGATTTCTAACAAGGAATGCTGCAGAGAGGGGTATCCAACGTGTTTCAAAATTACTGTTATGAATCTTCTTCAGGGAATAATAGCACTTCTGAAAAAACATCTTATATTAGTAAAACATTAATACAAATTGATACTTATAAATGTGCATCTAATTGTTATTAAAAATGACAAAAAAATGTCATTAACATACACTTACAAAAAATGTGTATATTTAGCAGAGGGATTCCTCCAAAAAGCATGGATGTCCTGTCATGGCCATTAAAGGCCTACCCCAAGTGAATACCAGGTGTCCACGTCCAGAAAGTGCCAGATATAGATTACCTTGGAGCAGAGGCGTCACCAGGGGGTGGCTATTGGGGCTACAGCACCGAGCCTGGGGCTAATAGCCCCGAGTCTCTTGTCCCGGTCCTAGAATGCAGGGGACAGGGGCGGACTGAGCTGTGGTAGCGATGGCTCCGGCTCAAGCTCTGCCCCCGCCTCTACTCTTGGTCACTGGTTGCTATAGCCGCCTAGCGGCTAGCAACCAGTGACGTCACTGCCCACTGTGCCCACACTGCCCGGCATTCAAAGCGGAGGAGGATTGCACTTCCTCCTCCTCCGCGCTAGTGCTCATGCCATTTCTGGACTGGAGCGGCCCAGTCCTATCCCAGCGCGCTGTGACAGGAAGAGGAAGAAGGCGGAAATTACAATTTGGCCGCCGTGCGACATCGATCGGCGCTCGGGCGGGCGGCTCTCCTCCTCTCCTCTGGCTGCCTCACACACCAGCACCACGGCTGAGCTGCTGCTGCAGGACCTGGACACAGGTAGGTCAGTCACTGTGTGTATGGCAGGTACCAGGTCAGTGTGTGTGGGTCAGGTAGGTCAGTGTAGGTCAGTGTGTGTGGGTCAGGTAGGTCAGTGTGGGTCAGGTAGGTCAGTGTATGTCAGTGTATGTCAGGTAGGTCAGTGTGGGTGGGTCAGTGTATGTAGGTCAGTGTGGGTCAGTGTGTGTGGGTCAGGTAGGTCAGTGTGGGTCAGGTAGGTCAGTGTATGTAGGTCAGTGTGGGTCAGGTAGGTCAGGTGGGTCAGGTAGGTCAGTGTATGTCAGGTAGGTCAGTGTGGGTAGGACAGGTAGGTCAGTGTAGGTCAGTGTGGGTCAGATAGGTCAGTGTGTGTGGGTCAGTGTATGTAGGTCAGTGTGGGTCAGGTAGGTCAGTGTGGTTCAGTGTATGTAGGTCAGTGTGGGTCAGTGTATGTAGGTCAGTGTGGGTCAGGTAGGTCAGTGTATGTAGGTCAGTGTACGTCAGGTATTTCAATGTGTGTGGGTCAGGTAGGTCAGTGTGTGTGGGTCAGGTAGGTCAGTGTGTGTGGGTCAGGTAGGTCAGTGTATATAGGTCAGTGTATGTCAGGTAGGTCAGTGTATGTAGGTCAGTGTGGGTCAGGTAGGTCAGTGTGGGTCAGGTAGGTCAGTGTGCGTGGGTCAGTGTATGTAGGTCAGTGTGGGTCAGGTAGGTCAGTGTATGTAGGTCAGTGTATGTCAGGTAGGTCATTGTATGTAGGTCAGTGTGGGTCAGTGTATGTAGGTCAGGTAGGTCAGTGTGGGTTGGTCAGTGTGGGTCAGGTAGGTCAGTGTATGTCAGTGTAGGTCAGTGTGGGTCAGTTAGGTCAGTGTATGTAGGTCAGTGTGGGTCAGGTAGGTCAGTGTATGTAGGTCAGTGTAAGTCAGGTAGGTCAGTGTATGTAGGTCAGTGTATGTCAGGTAGGTCAGTGTATATCAGGTAGGTCAGTGTATGTCAGGTAAGTCAGTGTATGTAGGTCAGTGTATGTCAGGTAGGTCAGTGTATGTAGGTCAGTGTATGTCAGGTAGGTAGGTCAGTGTGTGTATGTCAGGTAGGTCAGTGTGTGTGTGTCAGGTAGGTCAGTGTATGTAGGTCAGTGTGGATCAGGTAGGTCAGTGTATGTCAGGTAGGTCAGTGTATGTCAGGTAGGTCAGTGTATGTAGGTCAGTGTATGTCAGGTAGGTCAGTGTATGTCAGGTAGGTAGGTCAGTGTGTGTGGGTCAGGTAGGTCAGTGTATGTAGGTCAGTGTGGGTCAGGTAGGTCAGTGTATGTCAGGTAGGTCAGTGTATGTCAGGTAGGTCAGTGTATGTAGGTCAGTGTATGTCAGGTAGGTCAGTGTATGTCAGGTAGGTAGGTCAGTGTGTGTGGGTCAGGTAGGTCAGTGTATGTAGGTCAGTGTGGGTCAGGTAGGTCAGTGTGGGTCAGGTAGGTCAGTGTGGGTGGGTCAGTGTATGTAGGTCAGTGTGGGTCAGGTAGGTCAGTGTATGTAGGTCAGTGTATGTCAGGTAGGTCAGTGTATGTAGGTCAGGTAGGTCAGTGTGGGTGGGTCAGTGTGGGTCAGGTAGGTCAGTGTATGTCAGTGTAGGTCAGTGTGGGTCAGGTAGGTCATTGTATGTAGGTCAGTGTGGGTCAGTGTATATAGGTCAGGTAGGTCAGTATGGGCGGGTCAGTGTGGGTCAGGTAGGTCAGTGTATGTCAATGTAGGTCAGTGAGGGTCAGGTAGGTCAGTGTATGTAAGTCAGTGTATGTCAGGTAGGTCAGTGTATGTAGGTCAGTGTATGTCAGGTAGGTCAGTGTATGTAGGTCAGTGTATGTCAGGTAGGTCAGTGTATGTAGGTCAGTGTATGTCAGGTAGGTCAGTGTATGTAGGTCAGTGTATGTCAGGTAGGTCAGTGTATGTAGTTCAGTGTATGTCAGGTAGGTCAGTGTATGCAGGTCAGTGTATGTCAGGTAGGTCAGTGTATGTAGGTCAGTGTATGTCAGGTAGGTAGGTCAGTATGTGTATGTCAGGTAGGTCAGTGTGTGTGTCAGGTAGGTCAGTGTATGTCAGGTAGGTCAGTGTATGTAGGTCAGTGTATGTCAGGTAGGTAGGTCAGTGTGTGTATGTCAGGTAGGTCAGTGTGTGTGTTAGGTAGGTCAGTGAATGTCAGGTAGGTCAGTGTATGTAGGTCAGTGTGGGTCAGGTAGGTCAGTGTGGGTCAGGTAGGTCAGTGTATGTAGGTCAGTGTATGTCAGGTAGGTCAGTGTGTGTCAGATAGGTAGGTCAGTTTAGTGGTCAGCATTGATGGGCACTGGTAAGCCAGGCAGCAACCAGCAAGTCAGCCTACCCCCGCCAAAAAAAACCAGCGTCACTAGAGGCCCCCCCCGTGCCGGCCTTGGACTTCGGGCTGAAGCCCCTGGTCTTTTTGTCATCTTGGAGGCATAGAGATATGGGCGCTGTGAGCTGGGAGAAAGCAAAAAAAAGATGATAAATCCCCAGGAAGAAAATAAGTCTCAATTCCAGGGGATAAGGGTCAGGCTGGAGTGTTGTTCCCCATAAGGCTGGCCCCATACCTAATAAAAAGTTGCTTACTTTAGGTGTCTTTTAGATCAAACCAGCAAGATCCAGAGGTCCCATATTGAGATATTAAAGTAGCCAAAAGGGATTCCCAAGGTTGGCGGTCCGGGAGCAGGAGACAACGTGGCTCCACAATTAACACAATATGGATTTTGAAATGCGTTGGGTACCCCTCTCTGCAGCATTCCTTGTTAGAAATCACGACTTAAGGGAAAAGCAAACAAATTGGGATTGCCACTTTATGGTCCAAACAGCCAAATGTGCAATGTTTGCAAACTTCATTTATACAATGTGCAATGTTGATAGTGCTATTCTTACGATGTTTTGTACCATTAACATGAGATCTTTTAATACAATTTTTTCTACAATAAATTACATTTTCTACACGCGCAATGGCTGATGATATACCATAGAGGTTAAGAGTTACTTATTCTGGCTTGGGAATAGTCCCCTAACAAATGTTTTAATTATATTTGTAATTTTTCAAACATATCCTGCTTTCCTATTTAACATGTATAAATGTTTGTCTGAACTCTAAAACAAAAAAATTAATATATTGCTGCTTAATAATCTTTAGGTGTGGTGGCTGCATTCATTTTTTCAGGCTTTTATTTTTCTTTTAATTTCACCTGGCAACCCTGCAAAAAAACATATTTCCCTTTCCAGGGTAGCTACGCTCATTTATTCCACTGTATCTATGACTGTCACCACCATACTTGGGAGTTAAGGGAATTACTAGTTTACATAGAGGTCTGTGAAAAATTCTTTATCATCCAAGTACATTGTGGCTGAGGATGCCAACTTCTGCATCTTTATTACTTGCCATTACTTTAATGAAGTAGAGTATTGCCTAACAAAAATGAAGTTTTGCTTTGTACCTTTTAATTACTGAACACGTATCTCTTTATGTAATCCTCTAGCTCAATGAGTTAACCTGAAAGGTGTGGTGGTACAAGATATCATGCCCAATGAAACTGTGATAGCAAATATTTATTTTTTACAAACAGGTATTCTGCACATTAAGGGGTGGTTGAAGGGAGTGTACACTATTTGAAATTAACTGTTGCTATAAATATATTACAATGGAAAAACCATTGACGTTTGTTTTTGATCTGAAAAAATGGCAACTCATTAATGTGATATCTAAACTGCTCAGCTCTTATTGTTTATGTCAACAAATTCATAATCAGGAATAAAGGTTGTCCTTAAGCTACATTGTATTTTTAAACATGTACTAAGATAAATACAGGTGCTGCCATTGCTGACTTTGAAAATCCCACTTGCTTTCCTGTTATTCTCATCTGTAGGCTTTGGTGCTTTCTGAGCTACTGACTCAGATACATTTTACAAAGCATGAGACCACTGAATTGAGACTTCTTACTTCATGCTTGCTCTGGGTCAGTGACTTATTCAGGTGCACACATATGCAAATACACAGAACAAGGATCTTTGCCAGCAGGTTACCTGGGCATGCTTGTTTACACACGAATGCATGTGGCACGTTATATGAACTTCTGCACATGCAGGCACAGAGGCATGCATACCTGCTTTCAAACATGCCGGTGCCAGTCAGCCAATTCACTGAATTAGTGCTGCACAAATCTTCTGTGTTCCCTGTGTCCTGAATCTGTATTTATTCCTGATTTCCCATTGCTGACCTGGTTTGTCGTTTCATTCTTCTCTGCTCGGATCTCCTGTTGTATCCTGGTTTGATTCTGACCTTGAATTAGCTGTCTGCTCATTGCTGACCTTGGCTTACTTCCTGACAACAATCCTTTTGAATGCTGGTTGCTGACTTTGTTCTTCCTGGCCATGATCGTGCTGTGTATCCATAGCTGACCTCAGCCTGCCTCCTGGCCATGCCCCTGCCTTCCATCCTGCCTGATACCACAGGTAGAAAGAAAGAATATTGCTTGATTCTCCCATCAACACTGTCAATGTTGATGGGGGAATCCCTCCTGCAGAACTATTGTGTTTTGCTGGTAGGGAGCCTTCTGTGCCAGCAGAACACAATGATCACTGCTAGTGGCTGTGCATCCTCACCAAATAGCCTGAAACAGCTGTGTACAGTTTAGAATAAATTAATGTACAATAATAGGCCAACTTTACACTATAAACCAGCGGTTCTGGATATGCATCTGGCCAGAGGAGTGAAAAGGGTGTGTCTAGAAGGTACACTGAGCTGCACATGCAGTAAGAGATTAATATCAGACTGTTGAAAATGTAAACCTTAAATACTGATAACAGGTAATGGTTATATTCATTATTTTTGCCAGAAGTTCTAACCCTAGCTTATGATCAAGTTGAATATTGGGCCATTTTGGGTGAAAAAGCTTACGTTTTCCATCTATTTGAGAAGGCAAAGTCTATGCAAAAAAATGCAAAAAAAACAAAACAAAAAAATGATGGAACAGCCAGACAGAGAATAATAGTACTGTATGCCAGCTTTCGGCTAACACTAAAAGACGTTGTAAGTTCATAATCATTAACTATCACTTCATAATGACATCCTTCCTGATGATGGGAAATGCAGGCAGTTCCTTCTACAGACCTGACAACAAAAACAATATGGTCTTAATGCCAACAAAAGTGTTCTAGGGAACATTCTATTTATTTTCTAAAGGAAAGCACAAACTTAAAAAATAACCAACAATTGTCAAAGTGTATCTGTATCCAAACACTAATGCCGCGTACACACGAGCGGACTTTACGGCATACTTGGTTCGGCGGACCGGAGTCCGTCGGACAATTCGATCGTGTGTGACTTTTTTCCCCCCAAAAGTTCGACGGACCTAGAAATGAAACATGTTTCAAATCTTTTCGACGGACTCAAGTCCGGTCGAAAAGTCCGCTCGTCTGTATGCTAGTCCGACGGACAAAAATCGACGCTAGGGCAGCTATTGGCTATGAACTTCCTTGTTTTAGTCCAGTCGTACGTTATCACGTACGAATCTGTTGGACTTTGGTTGATTGTGTGTAGGCAAGTCCGTTCATTCGGAAAGTCTGTCGTAAAGTCCGTGGAAAAGTCCGCCGAACCAAGTATGCCGTAAAGTCCGGTCGTGTGTACGCGGCATAAAACTAAATATGTTGTTACACATTATCTTATAATGTCTAGCTTTTTTTTTTTTTTTTTTTTAAATATCCTACTTCTAATCCTAAATCCTATGTGCAAGCTATATCCACTCACCATTTTTGTTCTTGGGTGACAATGTTTTCCCAGTTCAGCTGCAGGATTGTCACCCTTTCTTGCTTCCTATCCAGCTTCTGATTTATGCTACAAGTAGCTGTGCCAATGCACAAAGTTCTAGTCCATTGTGGTGTAGTAAAACTGTAAAGTTCAACTTCTGGAGTTCATACAAAGACTCTACAATTTTTTCACAGCACTGAGAAAGGAACCATTAATAAAGGGGCAAGCTGTATTTTTGTAAAAAAACAAAAAACAAACAATAATAACAGTGCTTACTTCCAGTGCTCTGCAAAACTAAGAATTCTTTAGTAGGAGTTTATCTCTGCTTTAATATTCAAAGAACACAGATGATTTGAGGAACAAAAATGTTTATTTATTCATGGCACATTCTTTGGTTACATTTTTTTTTTTACATAACTTCCATGTCACCAGAAGAAATATAGTATAATACGTTCACTATAATTTTGTCTCCCCACAGATTTAACTGGCAAAAACATGCCTGCTGATGAGTAATAATAATACCTGGTGTACTGTATTCACCAATGCCTTAATAGAAGATATGCACATCTGTAAATGAACTGAAAAAAAACCCCAAAAACAAGCACAGATTTGATCAATTTGGCAGCTGACACGTGCCTGAGTTGTGTCTTAAACTCTTGTTATCGCTTCTATCCTCTCTTCCAAACTTTGCTATCTGCCTTGAGTATTCATTAGCATGTTGTTGTGTTCAACAAGACCTAACTAAAAGCAAGCTGTTATAAGTTAACATCATAACTGGAGGAATGTATCCGCCGATCCCCGCTGAGCAGGCGGATTGGTGGTCCTTGTCCAGTTTATGCAGAGCTGACAAAGACACAGCACACTCTCCTCTACACTACAATGCCACCCGATCCACTATGCCAGACGGATGTGAAAACGGATCCCCCATCTGTCTGTTTTTAGTGGACAGGATCAGATTGGAGGTTGGCAAGTGTCAACAAACACACATCTGGACTGAAGGGACCAATCGGGTCTGTCTGAAAAACTGACAGATAAACCTGATCGGTTTGCCAATGTGAAAGAGATGAACAGTACAAAAAGTAAAATAGCAAGGGAGAACTAAACCAAACTATTTAGTTATTAGAACCCAGTCTAATGAACATATTCCTTCACTAGCTTGAGTAATCACCTATGTAAAAAAACACAGGCCCTGAGGATCACAAAATAAGTGGCAAAAGAGTAACATGCTGCTGCTGGATAGCATGTTAGGCACCAGGGGCATAGTGTATGAAGAAAAATGGCATCAAGCTTTTGTATGAGATTTACCAGCAAGTGATTTTTTATGCGATGATTGTCCAGGTGAAGAATTATGCACCTTACTTGAGGGAAATGAAAATCATCAAGGATTGGTCAGAAGGAGGGGAACTCCAGGGTTGTAGAGGTCACATGTGCAACCAGGTCCTAGAGTTCCGCCACCGTGGAGGGCCACAACACGGGCGCTGCAGATAATGTTCCACCAGTACAACCATCCTGGCTCCTGGGACAAATTCAACTGAATGGAATTCTGTCCCAGGACAGAGCCATGCAAATTCCGGGGGGGTCATGGGGGCACTGCTCTTAGACAGTGCTCCCGAGTAGTTAGGATTCCTGTGCTGATGCAGTGCCTGCCTGTGCTCTGTCTGTCTCCCTTCTTCTGGCTACTCCCCCACCTCTCCCCCCACACAGTAGGAGGAATATGGCTAGAGCAGTAGAGGTGAGCTACTTCACCTCCCAGCTCCACCTCCAAACTCCATCTCCCACACTTGACTTCCTGGCTTGCAGTGGATCCCAGTCCTGCTGGTAAAGCAATTAGATCACCAGTCAACACCCCCCCTTACAGACCCCCCATTAGATCAGAGTCACCTAGTATCAGCATCCCCCTCTCTCCTTAGAACCCTCAATTACATCAGAGTCACCTTATATCAGCCTCCCCTCTTATTGACCTCCTATTGTATCAGAGTCACCTCATGTCAACACCCCCTTTAGCACCCCCCCTCTTAGAGACTCAATCATTAAATCAGAGACCCCTTTTATCAGTACCCTGATATGCTGATATAAGGGGTCTCTGATCTAAAAAAAAATGAAAAACTCAATATAGGGAAAAACACCTAAAAAATAAATGTAATAATAAATGATGGTGGAAGCCCCTAAGGGTAATTCAAGTATTAATTCCATCGTTCGTGGAAATACGAACATTATGGGGCGCTCGCACCAAATTCAAGTGGCGCGTCACGCCCCATTATGCACTGCAACATCGCAGTGCATTGCCATCTGATGATTGGCCAAGCATTGCTTTGGCCAATCACAGCGCCGTCAGCAAAGAGGGGTTAAGTCCAAGCCCCACACTAGGCCGCCTGCACGTCGGCTCTGTGTAGTGTGTTGCTGGCGTTTACCAAGAGAGAGTGTCATTCATTTGTATTGAGCAGGCAGGCGATACAGTTAGCTGCAGTGTATTTAGTATATATATATATATATATATATATATATATATATACATTCAGGCTTGTATATATAAATATATATACTGTATCCAGTTTAGCTAGATCTCACTGCAGGCCGTTCCTGATGTACTGTTTCTAATATACTTTTGGCAGGCAGGTGATTCAGTGAGCTGCAGTGCATAAAATATATATATATACAGTCTCCTACATATATATATCCACTGCATTCCAGTCTAGCTAAGCCTATATCTGACTGCAGGCCATTCCTGGTGTACGTTTTCAAATATACTTTCCGGCAGGCAGGTGATTCAGTGATCTGCAGTGCATAATATATATATATACAGTCTCCTACATATATATCCACTGCATTCTAGTCTAGCCAAGCCTATATCTGACTGCAGGCCATTCCTGGTGTACGTTTTCAAATACACTTTCAGGCAGGTAGGCAGGCAGGCGATTCAGTGATATGCAGTGCATTAAATATATATACAGTCTCCTACATATATATATCCACTGCATTCCAGTCTAGCCAAGCCTATATCTGACTGCAGGCCATTCCTGGTGTACGTTTTCAAATATACTTTCAGGCAGGCTGGTGATTCAGTGATCTGCAGTGCATAAAATAAATATACAGTCTCCTACATACATATCCACTGCATTCTAGTCTAGCCAAGCCTATATCTGACTGCAGGCCATTCCTGGTGTACGTTTTCAAACACACTTTCAGGCAGGTGATTCAGTGATCTGCAGTGCATAAAATATATATACAGTCTCCTACATATATATATATATCCACTGCATTCTAGTCTAGCCAAGCCTATATCTGACTGCAGGCCATTCCTGGTGTACGTTTTCAAATACACTTTCAGGCAGGCAGGCAGGCAGGCAGGCAGGCAGGTGATTCAGTGATCTGCAGTGCATTAAATATATATACAGTCTCCTACATATATATCCACTGCATTCTACTCTAGCCAAGCCTATATCTGACTGCAAATACACTTTCAGGCAGGCAGACAGGTGATTCAGTGATCTGCAGTGCATTAAATATATATACAGTTTCTTACATATATATCCACTGCATTCCAGTCTAGCCAAGCCTATATCTAACTGCAGGCCATTCCTGGTGCACGCTTTCAAATATACTTTCAGGCAGGCAGGCAGGTGATTCAGTCATCTGCAGTGCATTAAATCTATATACAGTCTCCTATTAATATATCCAATGCATTCTAGTCTAGCCAAGCCTATATCTGACTGCAGGCCATTCCTGGTTTACATTTTCAAATATACTTTCAGGCAGGCAGGCTGGTGATTCAGTGATCTGCAGTGCATTAAATATATATACAGTCTCCTACATATATATATATATATCCACTGCATTCCAGTCTAGCCAAGCCTATATCTGACTGCAGGCCATTCCTGGTGTACGTTTTCAAATATACTTTCAGGCAGGCTGGTGATTCAGTGATCTGCAGTGCATAAAATAAATATACAGTCTCCTACATACATATCCACTGCATTCTAGTCTAGCCAAGCCTATATCTGACTGCAGGCCATTCCTGGTGTACGTTTTCAAACAAACTTTCAGGCAGGCAGGCAGGCAGGCAGGCGATTCAGTGATCTGCAGTGCATAAAATATATATACAGTCTCCTACATATATATATATATATCCACTGCGTTCTAGTCTAGCCAAGCCTATATCTGACTGCAGGCCATTCCTGGTGTACGTTTTCAAATACACTTTCAGGCAGGCGATTCAGTGATCTGCAGTGCATTAAATATATATACAGTCTCTTACATATATATCCACTGCATTCTACTCTAGCCAAGCCTATATCTGACTGCAAATACACTTTCAGGCAGGCAGGTGATTCAGTGATCTGCAGTGCATTAAATATATATACAGTTTCCTACATATATATCCACTGCATTCCAGTCTAGCCAAGCCTATATCTGACTGCAGGCCATTCCTGGTGTAAATTTTCAAATATACTTTCAGGCAGGCAGGCAGGCAGGTGATTCAGTGATCTGCAGTGCATTAAATATATATACAGTCTCCTACATATATATATCCACTGCATTCTAGTCTAGCCAAGCCTATATCTGACTGCAGGCCATTCCTGGTGTACTTTTTCTAGTAAACTTCAGGTGGTGTTTTGCTAATAAAATTTTACAGCATGTCTAGAAGGCCACCAAGGAGAGGCAGATGCTCACAGGCCACTAAAAGAGGGCAAGCAGGCTCTGTGTCTAGAGCCAACAGTGCTGGTCGTGGACACGGTGCATCCTCAGCACGTCCATTTTTTTCGGCAGCTGGCCGTGCTGATCCACAACATGCAGAAGAGTTGGTAGAGTGGATAACTAAGCTTTCCTCATCCTCTGTCACCCAGGCTCAGAGTAGGTTGCCTGCCAATGCAGCTGCCAAAGCAGCCTATTCCATCGGCTCAATGTCAACAGTCACTCCTTTCCTAGCCCCACCATCATGCACGGAGGAGTCCACCAAACTGTTCAACCACAGTGTTGGGTACATGCTGCAGGAGGATCCGCAACGTTTTGAAGGCTCCGATGATGGTACCCAGGTTGAGGAAGGCAGTAACGTGAGCCCAGAGACAGGGGGTGCCCAAGAAGGACAAGAAACTGGCAGTCATGTTCCCCCAGCTGCAGCATACTGCCAGGTTTGCTCCAGTGATGAGGAGGGAGGGGATGATGAGGTCACTGAGTCTACGTGAGCGCCTGATAGAAGAGAGGAGGAGGAGGAGGCACATCTGCAATGAGGCAGGATGCCCTCCAGGGGCCAGCTTAAGGGCAGCCACCCGACTGCATCACACCGCAGAGCTCCTCATGTGCAGGGCGCTGCTGACTCCCCTCGTATTTTGAAAAGTTCTTTGGTGTGGGCCTTTTTTGATACGTGTGCAGCAGATCGCACCATTGCTGTTTGCAACATATGTCTGAAGTGTATCAAGTGTGGCCAAAACAGCAACCGCTTGGGCACCACATGCTTGACCAGACATATGTCGACCTCCCATTCAGTCCATTGGCAACAGTACTTAAAAGACACACACCAAAGAACAAGGCGGACCTCTCCTTGCTCCTCATCAGCTGGGATCTCCAACCCCACTATACCTTCAGTCCTCTCAGAAACCTGCACTGAGAGGAATGAAGGTCTAGAATTAGGTGTGCCAAGTACTTGCGGGCAATCTGCTATTACTACACCAACATCCGATTGTAGCAGGCAAATTTCCCTACCCGAGTTGCTAAACCATCGAAAGAAATTTGGTCCCAGCCATCCACATGCTCAGCGGCTGAATGCTATCTTGCCTAAATTGCTAGCACTCCAACTACTGCCCTTTCAGCTGGTAGACTCTGATCACTTTCGTGAATTTGTGGAATGTGCGGTACCTCAGTGGCAGGTTTCCAAATGCCATTTTGTTTTCATGGAAGGCCATTCCGTCTCTCTACCAGAATGTGAAAGGCAATGTCTTGGCCTCGTTGGAAAGGGCGGTCAGCGGTAAGGTGCATATTACTGCTAACTCATGGTCCAGCAGGCATGGACAGGAATGTTACCTTTCTTTCACGGCGCACTGGGTAACTCTGCTGGCAGCTGGGAAGGATGCAGGACAGGGTGCAGTATTGTTGGAGCTTGTTCCGCCACCACGCCTCCAAAAATGCTAGTAGTGGTGATTCTGCCACACCTCTCTCCTCCACCCCCTCCTCTTCTTCTTCCTCTATGGCCTCTTCCTCTGCAGATTTTGTCCTCAGAACCAGCGGTGCTCCATAGGCATTCAAGGGGCTACGCAAGCACTCAGGCAAAAAGATGCCATGCGGTGCTTGAGTTGGTCTGCTTAGGGGACAGGAGCCACACTGGGGCAGAGATTCTGTCAGCTCTGCAGGGGCAGACTCAGAGGTGGTTGATGCCACGCCAGCTTCAGCCAGGAATGGTGGTTTGCGACAATGGCACCAAGCTCCTCTCCGCCCTCCGACAGGGACACTTGACCCATGTTCCCTGCTTGGCTCATGTCCTTAATTTGGTGGTGCAGGTACCCAGGCTTACAGGATCTCCTGAGGCGGGCCAGGAAAGTCTGTGGGCATTTCCGCCGGTCATATAATGCCAGTGCTCGGCTGGCTGACCTTCAAAAGCATCCTTAGTGACTCAGAGGACCCTGTATCGAATGCCTCAGCAAACCTTCGCTGCATGGCCTCCCTGATCCTGCAAAGCCTGCAAAAGCACCCTCTAATTCGTGGTATCAAGGAGGGGGATCATTACTGGCTGGCAACCCTTCTTGATCCATGTTACAAGGGTAAGGTTGGGGAATTTATCCAGCCTCCACAGAGGGAGCAGAGGATGAAACAGGTCTGATCAGTTCCAGCAATTATCACCAGCGTCTGATTTACATGGCGCAGGAATAGCTAGGGGCAAGATCAGACTTGGGGACCTTTCCAACCGAAAATCTTAAAGTTACTGGGTCTTGAGGATGGATCACTGGCCAGAACTTGCACAGTATGCAATTGAGCTACTGGCCTGTCCTGCATCCAGCGTTCTTTCTGAACGCACATTCAGTGCTGCTGAAGGCTTTGTAACCGATCACAGAGTGCGACTGTTCACAGACACAGACTGATCGGCTCACCTTCATAAAAAGGAATCAGTCTTGGATCACCAGCTACCAAACACCTGATGCTGATGTAACCGATTCATTTTTCTATGAATGTGAGATCCCGTGAAGACTGCCTATGCTGAGTGACTATCCTGTTATGCTGAGTGACAATTCTATTCCTCCTCAATGTTCATGTTGATAGCTTCTAAGAACATTTTTGTTTCAAAGCACCACCACCAGTGCCTAAGGCCCAATTTTTGCACCCCTGTTTAACAGGGGCGTATAATTATAATTTTTGCTGTAATATTTCGCAGCAGGGCTTGTTCTTGGGCTCAACTAGAGTATCTGTGAACGGTTGCAGTGTTGTGACACCACCACCAGTGCCTAAGGCCCAATTTTTCTTCCCCTGTTTAACAGGGGCATGTAAGTACAATTTTTGCTGTAATATTTCGTAGCAGGGCTCGTTCTTGTGCTCAACTAGAGTATCTGTGAGGGGTTGCAGTGTTGTGGCACCACCACCAGTGTCTAAGGCCCAATTTTTTCTGCCCCTGTTTAAGAGGGGTGTGTAATTACAATTTTTGCTGTAATATTTTACAGCAGGGCTTGTTCCTGCACTCAACTAGAGTATATGTGAGGGGTTACAGTGTTGTGGCACCATCACCACTGCCTAAGGCCCAATTTTTCTGCCCCATTTAACAGGGGCATGTAATTACAATATTTGCTCTAATATTTCACAGCAGGGCCTGTTCCTGCGCTTAACAAGAGTATCTGTGAGGCTTTACAGTGTTGTGCCACCACCACCGCCGCCTAAGGCCCAATTTTTCTGCCCCTGTTTAACAGGGGCATGTAATTACAATATTTGCTCTAATATTTCACAGCAGGGCTCTTTCCTGTGCTCAAAAACAGAATCTGTGAAGGGTTACAGTGTTGTGGCACCACTGCCTAAGACTCAATTTTTCTGCCCCTGTTCAACAGGGGCATGTAATTACAATTTTTGATCTAATATTTCACAGCAGGTCCATTCCTGCCCCACCAAGAGTAACTGTGAGGGCTTACAGGTTTGTGACACCACCATCACACCACCACCAAAGGCCCAATTTTTCTGCCCCTGTTCAACAGGGACATGTAATTACAATTCTTGATATAATATTCCAGCACCCACCAAGAGTAACTGTGAGGCTTACAGTGTTCTGGTATCACCAACACCTAAGGCCCAATTTTCTGCGGAGTATATAGGGGCCATATATTATATACAGGCCGTCCCCTACTTTCAAACATCCGACTTACAAATGACTCCTACTTACAAACGGAGGGAGACAACAGGAAGTGAGAGGAAATCTACCCCTAGGAAGCAAATTTCTCCTGTAAGTGTTAATATGAGAAAAAGGTGTCTCCACTGATGCTTTATCACCAATCCTAGTTTCCCTAATACCTCAAAATTTTCAAAATCCAATTGTCATTGGGTCAGAAAGTGAGGTGAAATCTTCTGAACAGGGGTACAGAAAGCAAAACAAATGTTAGAGGGGTGATAACCCTTCCCTATGTTATCCAAAAAGCTTAAAAATAGATTTTTTGGCTGGAGCTACACTTACAAAATGTACCTGTTCCAAATTAAAAAAGTGCAAGTGCAAATAAAAAAAGTATCACGGACAGTACTCAATTTTCTCTGTCACAATTGCACTAATACGGCTACAATCAAATCAAGTGTTCCAAATTACAAACAGATTCAACTTAAAAACACACCTACAGTCCCTGTCTTGTTTGGAGTATACTGCTGTTCAGAGTATATAGGGCCTGGGGGCCTCACGCCTTTTCTTTTTTTAATTTGGGTGCGGTGTTCCCCTTAATATCCATACAAGACCCAAAGAGCCTGGTAATGGGCTGGGGGGGGGTACCCATGCAATTTTCCTCAATAATTTTCATCCATATTGCTGGGACCCGACATTACATTACAGCGGCAAGCAGTTTTAAGTGACTTTTATTCATTTAGAAATGTAATTTTGTACAGGGACTGTTCTAAATACAGGAAACACACGCCACTATAGTCACCCCCCAGGTACAATATTTAAAGGAATATTTCACTTTTATTTTTTCACTTTAGGCATTATTAAAATCACTGCTCCCGAAAAAAGGCCATTTTTAAAACTTTTTTTTTGCATTGATACATGTCCCCTGGGGCAGGACCCGGGTCCCCAAACACTTTTTAGGACAATAACTTGCATATTAGCCTTTAAAATTCACACTTTTGATTTTTCACGTTCGGGTCCCATAGACTTTAACGGTGTTCGAATGTTCGCGCAAACTTTCCGTCCGTATGCATGTTCTGCCGCAAACCGAACCGGGGGGGTGTTCGGCTCATCCCTAGTATGAAGGCACAGGCAGGTGTCTGCGATCAGCATGGAGTCTGTACCCATCATTTGCATGTCGAAAAAGCCTTCTGGACTTGTGCCCAAGTGGAACGAAGACCATGGAGATGCTCCTCTAACGCAGGAATACTCTGCGCAACAAATGAGTCAGGCAACATAGAAACCATAATTCGCCATGAACAGGGACAATCGGGAAGCAGAATTCAAAGCACTGTTGTAAACAAACTCTGCCCACAGTAATAGGTATGACCAGTTATGATGGTCAGAAATATAGCAATGTAGGAATTGCTCCAAGGACTGATTGGCTCATTCTGCTGCCCCATTAGACTGCGGGTGAATTCCCAACTGTGCACAAAAGGCTCGCCAGAACCAGGACACAAACTGACTACCCCTGTCCGAGAACCGGGACACAAACTGACTACCCCTGTATGAGACAATCACCTTGGGTAGCCCATGTAAGCGAAAGATCTCCCGAGCAAAAATGGAAGCCAGTTCCTTAGAAGTGGGCAACTTTTTAAATGGAATACAATGACACATCTTTGAGAACTGGTCAACCACCATAAGGATAACTGTGTTGCCCTGGGAGTTGGGTAACTCCACAATGATATCCATAGACAGGTGGGTCCAGGGCCTCTCTCTATTGGGTATGAGTCGTAAGTGGCCCACTGGAAGGTGTCGTGGAGTCTTACTCTGAGCACACACAGAACGTGCAGCTACAAAATCAGTTACATCAGCACGTAGACTAGGCCACCAGAATCGTTGGGAAATGGCCCAAATGAGTTGATTCTTCCCAGGGTGGCCAGCTGCCTTGGGAGAATGGTAAGTCTGGAGCACGGCTGTACTGAGACTCTCTGGGACAAAGCAGCGGTCACAAGGTTTCTCAGGAGGAGCATGGACCTGAGCAGCAAGAATTTTTTCACCCAAAGGGGAAGTGAGACTGGTGCAAACCATAGCCAGAATACGATCACGAGGAATCACAGGAACCGGAACCGACTCTAACTTGGAGGGGAGGAAAATTGTCGTGACAAGGCGTCAGCCCTTACATTCTTAGTACCGGGTAAGAAAGAGACAATGTAATTGAATCTTGACAAGAAAAGAGCCCATCGCGCCCTTCTGGGAGAGAGGCATTTAGCTTCAGACAAGAATGTGAGATTCTTATGGTCAGTAAGAATAAGAACCGGCTAAAATGATTGCCAACAGCTCTCTGTCACCAATCTCATAATTGCATTCTGCAGGTGATAATTTCTTGGAAAAGTAGCCACAAGGATGCATAGTGCTCTCAGAGGTAGGACATTGAGACAGAAGGGCACCAACTACAGTCTCAGAAGCATCAACCTAAAGGATAAACAGTAAAGTAGGATCTGGATGTGCCAACACAGGAGCAGAAACAAAGGCAGCCTTGAGACTCCAAAAGGCCTTAATGGACTCCGGAGACCAACTCTGTGGGTTACCGTCCTTTCTGGTCATATCAGTCAGTCTCTTATTTTCTGAAGCACACAACAGACATCTGTGTGGTGGCTCTCCAGGGAATTGGAAAATATGAGGATATCATCGAGATAAACCACCACACATACCTGCAACAAATCTCAGAGGACATTGATTAATAAATTCCTGGAAAACTGCCGAGGCATTACAAAGGCCAAAAGGCATTACAAGGTACTCATAATGGCCTGTTCTGCTATTAAACGCAGTTTTTTCACTCGCCGCTCTCCTTAATCCTCACGAGATTGTATGCCCCTCTCAAATCAAGCTTCGTGAAAACCGTTGCTCCCTTGAGGCGGTCAAATAACTCCATAATCAACAGAATCAGATAGGCATTCTTAATCGTGAAATGATTGAGACCCCTATAATCAATACAAGGTCTCAGTTCACCACTCTTCTTCTTCACAAAGAAGAAACCAGCACCAGCAGGAGACGAGGAATTGCGGATGAAACCTCGAGAAAGTGTGTCTGCAACATACTCCTCCATGGCCTAATCCTCCAAGACCGACAAAGGGTAAACCCGGCCACGAGGAGGTATGGCACCAGGTTGAAGGTCAATTGCGCAATCATACGGCCGGTGTGGAGGCAAACTACCGGCTTGACCCTCGCCAAAGACATCGCTAAAATTGCGGTACTCCTCTGGCAGGGAGGAGAGTGAAGAGGTGCACAGGACCTTGGCTACCTTCTGGAAGCATGCCTCACTGCATTGTGGTGACCAGGAGAGAACCTTAGCATGGAACCAATCAAAAGGGGGCTGTGCTTCTGTAACCAAGGATAACCAATAACCATAGGAAACTTAGGTGAGGAAATAACTTGGAATTGGATTATCTCATGGCCAAGAACCCCTACGACAATGGACAATGGAACCGTCTCATGAGTCACATGGGCAGGCTGTAGTGGTCTTCCGTCAAGAGCCTCAATGGCAAGTGGAGTGTCACGCAGCTGCAGCGGAATCGAATGCTTCGATACAAAGGCAGCATCAATGAACAGACCTGCAGCCCCAGAGTCGATTAGAGCCTGTATCTCCATGGACGACTCAGCCCAAGAAAGAGTGACCAAAACCAGGGGCTTATCCTTCTGGATAATTGGGGATGAAACAACGCCACCTAAGGTCTGTCCGTGACAGGATCACAAGGTTCGGGCGTTCCCTGGATGGGTAGGACAAGACTTCAAAAAGTGACCTGCCTGGCCACAATAAAGGCACAATCTCTCCCTCCTCCTAAAGGTTCTCTCATCCGCAGAGAGACGCGTGAAACCCAAGTGCATGGGTTCACTTTCACTGCCCGACTCGGTACCAGGAGGGGAGGCATGGGAGTTGAGGGAGGCATGGGAGGGACTGCAAAGCTCGGAGACAAACTACAGAAGGCTTCCGCAAGTGCTCCTTAAAAGAGAGTCTTTCCCTGACTCTGGAGTCAATGAGGATGGCAAACGTGATTAACTTCTCCTGCTCAGTGGGTATATCTCGGCCTGCTATTTCATCCTTGATGGTATCCGAGAGACCATGAGAAAAAGCAGCCACGAGGGCCTCATTGTTCCACGCAACCTCTGCTGCCAGAGTACAGAATTCAATGGCGTAGTCGGCAACAGTTCTCGCACTGTTCGATGGACATGAGGCACTTGGCAGCAGAAGCGGAGCATGCGGGAAAGTCAAATACCCTTTTAAACAAAGCCACAAACTCAGGGTAACTCAAGACAACAGGTTTTTGCGTCTCCCATAAAGGGTTTGCCCAGGCCAAGGCTCTCTCAGAAAGCAAAGATATCATATAACCTACTTTGCTTCTGTTCGTAGGAAACACCTGGGGCAGCATCTCAAAGTATATCTCAACCTGGTTTAGAAACCCTCTGCATTAGACTGGATCATCCCCAAATTTCTGGGGAAGCGGAACCAGACATACCTCTTATAGAGGTAAAACTCGAAGTGGGTGCCTGCACATAGACTGGAGCAGCAGCAGGGTCGGCTGGCAACATAGGTTGTATTGGGGTGGCCACAGTGGGAGATTCCAGGTGAGCCGTGCGACTCAGGAGCATTTGTAACGCCAAGGCGAACTGATCCATGCGGTGATCCAGTTCATCCAATCTGGAAAAAATATTACCAACAAGTGGATTGACTGCATCTTCTGAATTAATAGCCTTTGCCTACTGTCAGAAACTATGAAATCAGACCGAGACAGAAGTACAGTTAAATCACACTTGTATAATAATAAAAGTAAAAAGAACAAACGTAGTCAAAACCTCCTATCAACAACTGTGCGGATGTTCCCTAGACTTGTAATTGTGCATTTTATGGTGATAATCTATAATCATTGGTGGAGCCGAAACTTCCATGAAAACATCTTTTTAAATACATGTCTGTGTATTGTGCATTTTGGACAATTCATTTCCCCATACTCTGCGCAATGTAATTGGATGACGTTTAACCCCTTCCTGACCGGCGCACGCTGATGTACGTCGGCAGAATGGCACGGCTGGGCAAATGGACTTACAGGTATGTCCATTTGAACGTGCGCCGGCAGGGAGCTCCGTGAGTCGGGTCGCAGGTCCCACGGACTCGATCGCCGCGGGAATACTCGCGATCGCCTCACGGAGAGGACGAACGGGGAGATGCCAAGTGACAAGTGTCACTGATCTCTGCTCCCTGTCATCGGGAGCAGAGATCAGTGATGTGTCACAGCTAGCCCATCCCCCCTACAGTTAGAACACATCCCTAGTACTGACTTAACCCCTCCCCACCCCCTAGTGGTTAACCCCTTCACTGCCAGTGTCATTTACACAGGAATCAGTGCATTTTTAATCGCACTGATCGTTGTATAAATGACAATGGTCCCAAAAATGTGTCAAACATGTCCGATGTGTCCGCCATAATTGTCACAGTCACAATAAAAATCGCTGATCGCCGCCATTACTAGTAAAAAAACATTATTAATAAAAATGCCATAAAACTATCCCCTATATTGTAAACGCTATAACTTTTGCGCAAACCAATCAATAAACGCTTATTGCAATTTTTTTTACCAAAAATATGTAGAAGAATATGATCGGCCTAAACTGAGGGAAAAAATGTTTTTATATATTTTTTGGGGATATTTATTATAGCAAAATGTAAAAAATAAGGTGTTTTTTCAAAATTGTCACTATTTTTTTGTTTATAGCGCAAAAAATAAAAATCGCAGAGGTGATCAAATACCACCAAAAGAAAGCTCTATTTGTGGGGAAAAAAGGACGTCAATTTTGTTTGAGAGCCATGTCGCACGGTGGCGCAATTGTCAGTTAAAACGACGCAGTGCCGAATCGCAAAAAGTGCTCTGGTCAGGAAGGGGGTAAAATCTTCCAGGGCTGAAGCGGTTAAATATACTCATTTGTCTGAGCAATGAATTTCCCCATACACGGGGGCTGATCTACGAACCGTTTCTGCCATGAGTTGAGGTGCACGCTGAGGCGCAACGTACGTTTTGGTATTCATGAAACGTTTGCGCCGGTAAGGCTCGATTCACATCTATGCGTGTTGCTTTTGAGCATTTCTGCAGTGCTTTTTGCAGTGCTTGCTGCGTTTTTGAACATGTGTTTTTGCTGCGTTTTACTTTTTTTTTTTTTTACAGTTTTTTTTTTACAGTTTTTTTTTATACTGTATACAGTGTAAAAAAAAAAGAAAGAAAAAAAACGCAAAACGCGGCAAACACGCGGTAAAACCGCTGTAAAAACACTGTACTTGGGTTTTGGATATGGGTCCATTGAATTCTATTACATGCAAACTGCTGCTTTTTGCATGAAAAAAAGTTCCCGACAGTTTCCAAAAACGCAGAGGCACAAAAATGCATTGATGTGAACATGTTCCATAGGAACCCATGTTAAAAAATTCCCATGCATTTCTGCAAAATGCAAAATGCATCAAAAAACGCATTAGTGTGAATAGAGCCTAACACAGCGCTATTCCCCATTTACTACAGTAATCGCGGCGCATGGGAGGAGGTGATCAGTGCGCCACTATGGACATGGCACAGGACATCTTCAACTCAAAATTAAAAGAAGCTGGATTTGCCAATATTATGGGGGTGATGTGGGGTGATGTGAAGAAGTATAGTACAGTAATAACTGCCCAAGTAACAAATATGCCCAAAATAGAATGAGAAAGTAACTTTTTCTGAACAAGTTTGCTGTGCCTGCAAGTACATTTAGAACTGCGTGAGGTCAATTTAAGCACTGCGCATGCACAAGCGGCATTTGCGCTCGTTCAAATGCGTTGGTTCACTGCGCAGCCAAAATCTTAGTAAATGTCAAGTAACGTAAATGCATTTGCGTGGGTTTTTTTTTTTTTTTACGCTGGTTCACTTTTATGTGTTTTTTTGTTGGATATTTGCACACAGGTTATGTTAGCGTGTTACGTTGCCAACATGTGACATGTACCTTGTTAAAATTATGTAAAAAGACTCTCACTACTCTAGCTCATCCTAAAAGGGCATTTAACCTTCCCCCTCTAATACATATGATTTCCTTGGGTTAGCTTTTGCTTTTAGCCCCGTTCACACCTATGCTTACATCGCATCCAATTCGCAGGACATTTTAAAATACATTCATTTGAATGTATCTGGTGCACATATGTGCGTTGCATTCGCACTGCACATTGCACAAAAAACGTGTGCGTTTTTTGGGCATTGCAGTGCGAATTACAAGCCCATTACCTCCTATGGGAACGCATCTGATTCGCAGATGCATTGCGTTCTGAACAGGGATTTTCTCCTTCTCCTCACTACACCTCCCCCCCCCTGCCCCTCTCCCTGCTCACTGATCCGCAGCTACAATGCAGAGAAGCTTTTGAACAACTGATTTTTATCTGATTTTTATCTTCCCTGTGAAACCTGAGCTTCAATTCGCACCGCACATGTGTGAACCCAGGCTTAAAGGCGAACTCCGCACTCCATTCTCCAATCTCCAAAGGCTGTGAGCTGCCTTCACCAATCCAAACCACATCCTTTTTCAGAGCAAACAACGGGGCCAGCTAGGAAAGGGGCGAGAAGAGCGATCGCCCAACCCCCTCCTGAACCAGACAAGGCCACATGCACTCAACATAGGTGGCTGCCTTTGGGGCATGTGGGGCTCAGCCCAATACCAACCACAAAGCACCTTGTACCCACTAGTTTAAAGGGGCTTTCCACATTCTGTAAAGCCCCCCTGTCTGCAGCTCCCCACAACCACAGCCTAGGGTTGTGTGGAAGAGGCCCTTGTCCCCCTGAATATGGGGACAAGGTGGTTGACTTTTGGGGTGCCCGAGCCCCTTCTGCCCCTAAGCACCCACCACTCTTTCATGGGCTGGCTTGCTGTGTGTTTGGCTAGCGGTTTGTTAGTGCGTGGGAGGGGCACAATATTTTTAGATTTTGGGGTGGTATTTTTCACGTGGGGGTTCTTATTTTAAGCCTTTACAACCCCAAATGGCCTTGTATGTATTGGGGGGGGGGGCAGGCTATTTTTAGTTTTGTGTTAAAATCTTGCAGCTGCAATGTAGATTTGGATGTTTTCTCTAAAGCCGTACATCTTTGAAGCAGCATTTTGGATACATGCTACATGATTCAACACTTTACAGGCAGAGTAAGTACCCCCAAGTTACTAGCTTTAGGGCTAGTTCACTCCATAGAAACACAGTCCAGATGCATGTGCCTTTTTGATGCGATCCAGTGCATTTATGATACGTTTTTGGTGCGTTTTTGATGCAGTCCAGTACTTTTTTCAACCTTCTTTTTTCTTAACCTTAATTAAGGACATGCTGGATGATGTGTTTAATTTTGGACAGGGGGTGGCTTATTTGGTGCTAGCTGCATTTGGGTTGGTCTGGGCATGCTCAGGGACTTAAGTTTTTTTTTTTGTGTGTGAACAGCACTTGGATGTTTCTGGGCATGCTCAGAGAGTGTGTTTTTTGGGTTAGTAATTTAAGGACATCCTTAACAGGTGTACACACTTTGAAGTTCTCTCTACATTGGTGAACTTGCATTTTGTGTGTTGCATGGACTGTCCATGTGTTTGCAATTGCCTCATTAGCACACAAACCTATGTTATATAAAGCTTGCAGATAGCATTCTTTACCTTGCCCTGAAAAGAGGCAAGATTGTGTGTGTGGGTGGGGCCAGGAGGGGGGACATTGGGGTGTCCTTATCGAGTTTGTAACAACATGTATTTTGTTTATGTCTTTGCAAAACAGATGTGTGTTCGAGCAAGTTTTTCTTTTTACTTTGGTTTATTGTATTTTTTGGGTGGGTGATATTTTCCCTTGAAATATATTTGATGTCAATGTGTGTCGTTTGTAGGTTGTTCACTTTGATTTAATTGTCTGTGCTGCATTATTTTGCAAAAAACGTTCTCAAGATGTTCACTAATGTTTAAATCCTAAATAGCTATCCATTTGTGGGCGCACTCCTTTTAACTCATGTTAACCATATTCTAGTGTCTCAAATTAACATACATGTGTTTTTTCCTTTCCTTGCTC
Organism: Lithobates clamitans; assembly: GCA_037952925.1. Taxonomy (NCBI): domain Eukaryota; kingdom Metazoa; phylum Chordata; class Amphibia; order Anura; family Ranidae; genus Lithobates; species Lithobates clamitans. The sequence goes on along the minus strand of JBBGZY010000239.1, from coordinate 15,076,622 downwards.
TTTTCCAAGTCCTGTTTTGTTGACCAATAAAATTTGTATCCAGTTTTTTTGTTTTGTCTTTTTTGTTACTTTTCATGCAACATATTTCCCAGCTGCAGCTTAACTAGGCTGATTGGCATGGCAAATCCCAAAAATGTGTGCTTTGTCTAAGTTACTTTCCTGGTGCCTTCATGGTAGCACATGCATGGATTGTGTGTATGCTGCCATGGATAGGCACCAGGAAAGAAATTACAGAGAGGTAAGTATTCAATTTTCCATTTTAGTGCAGTGGTTCTCAGCCTCAGTTCTCAAGTACCCCTGACAGGGCATGTTTAGGGAATTTTATCTTGGCTAAACTAGCTGTCCAAAATACCAAGCCATTGACTGATATAAAGCACCTGGGCAAGATGAAGGAAAACCTGCAAACATGGCCTGTTGGGGGTACTTGAGGACAAGGTTGAGAAGCACGGATTTAGAGCACTGAGCTAAAATCGAGCTCCAGACAATCCTATTCTAATTTTAGGCATTTGATGGAAACCAAGTGAGTGTTAGAACCCCTGCTTGTCTTTTAGGTTGGGCTTTGTGTCCCTTTTCTTAAAATTGTCTTCACTTTCTGTCACATAGCCAAACAGGAAGTGAGGGTAAAACCCTACCAGTGCCTTTCCTTGGGGACACACAGGTCAATCTAACTAGTGTCCCCATTAGGCAAATTGCACTTTAGCACTTTGTTGTGGCCTGAATTTAGATATTGGTTTCCTTACACATTATGCTAAAGATTTACAACCCCTCTGTGACTAGTATCCCCCCCTGCATTCTATAGCTCTCCCTCTGTCTTATCTCACTAACTCTGCTGCTATCTTTATGTAGCGCTGGTAGATTTTCAATCTACCACTGATAGGTAAATTTTGTGGGTTGATTGTTAGGTGAAGTTAGATTTGCCTCTGTTCCAGCTTGGCTGGGTTGCGTGTAGTTCCACACTGTGCCGGTGGGTGTCATTGTCACCATGGCCTGGTGTTGGAAAGGCAACGTGTTGAAGCGTATGAGTGCAACTCTGTCCCGGGAGAGGGTATTTATGGGACAGATGCCATGTTTAGGGGCTGCTGGCCCTCCTGGCCGACAGGTATGCGTTAGGAGTACCACCTCATGGTCCTCCGATTGGGAGACCCACGCGGCTGCAGCGTGTGGGTGGGCCCAGAAGTCTGTCTGGGGCCTACCACAGCAGCAGAGGAATGGTCCTGAGCTGTCTATCCTGAGAGAAGAAGCTGGACAGCCGAGGAGATCCCAGGGAAGGACCCATCATAGAAGGATCATGCAGAGTGCTGGTCTGGAGAGGGGCCTGGTGACTCGGTTGGAGGACGTATCCTGAAGTAATCTTACTGCATAGTACTGCCGGATTGGCTTAAAGGTTCAAGTACTGTGTCTGACATTCATCACAAACCAATACATCCTGTGGCAGAGGATCGTACGGGTTTTACTCCAAACAAGTCTGTGGCAGAGACTTTTGTTTGTGCTACGTACTGGCTGCTTGGCAAGTGAGAGAGGCCTATCCAGGCGGGCACAGATTGAATCCCACAGGGGGAGTGTATTCAACTACAAGTGTTCAATTCCAAGGAATGTTGTAAAGAATACTAAGGAAAGGTATTTGAGCTTCCCTGCAGCTTTCCTTCTGCCTCTTTCCTGCTACTTCCTTTATTACTGGTTCATTAAAGCATTGGAAAATATACTCAAGTGTTTGGTGTCTACATCATCCAGAGGTAAACTCAACGGGACCCTAGACCCGGTGCCGGTGAAACAGAGGTATCGAGAGTGAAGGTAACAGCCTGCTTTAAACCAGCAGCTCCACCGAGAGTTAGTGCTACATGTGGGGGCTCGTCCGGGATTTGTTGGCCATCAGTTCTCGCAACCTGGAGAAGTGTTTTACCGGGAGTTTATGGTGAAAGTTGGACTTTGTCAATTTCTCAGGAGAGGAAGAGGTTAAAAGTTGCAGGACTTTGTTTCTGACTGCATAGGCGGCGGGCGCCAGTGAAAGCCCGGGAGCTATATGATCAGAAGAACAAGTGGAAGGAGCCTAGCCTACTTGATACCGCATGGGATGCGTGTGTGTGTGTTGGCGCCAGAGAAGAAGAGAGGCCTCGTGATCGTGCTGAGAAGATCAGAGTGTGGCCATGTCTTTTTTGGTGATGCAACCGACTGTGGGGCCTAAGATGTTCCCTACCAGCACCGCTGCGGGTGCTATGCTGACCGGAACCTTGCTTACAGATACCGGCATTCGTCTGAAACCGCAGGGGAGGTTTGTTCTTTATACAGTTGGAGATGTTGAAGGACTGGGCATGCTTTGCCACAAGTGTGAAGGACTGGTCATACATCTCCGTCAATTTGTTTGCTGCTCGCAATGTGGAGAATATTTGTTTGTGGTGGAGCAACCTACCATGTCGCCCCGTGCTTATCGTATGGACTGGGATACAGGTATCGCCCCAGTAGAAGCTGCTACTACTGCTGAAAAGGAACGGCAGGCCGTGATTTCGCCTGTTGTCACCGAAAGTGTTCCTGAGAGAGATAATGCGGTAACCAACTCATCATGGGACATTACTTTGATTTCTGCGTCCACTACGCCTATCCCTGTTGTGCCTGTCCAGAGGAAGGTGGGATACGTAAAGGCTTCCCGCGGCTGTGGTCGAGGCCTACCCCAGAGACTACCCGAACCGGAGAAGTCCACGTCAGGAACGGGTGAGAGCTCACAGGGGAATATATCTGGGACTTTGTGTAAATATTTGCCGGCAGAAGAGTTGAGAGATTCGGAGATAGATTCCATGTCGGATCTCTCCGGTGATGATGATTTATTTGAGACAATGTCAGAAGAACTGTTATGGGCCCAGGGTGAAGACGTTGCTTCAGCCTTGACCTTCTCGGAATGGACAGCCCTGGATTCTGGGAGAACATCACCTTGTGTGGAGCCACACAGTACTGTTGGGGATACGTTGCCTAAAGTTACTACTTTGTTGCCGACACCCGTCGGGTCTATGGTGAGCAAGTCATTGAACTCTTGTGTGCCCCCTAGTTTGGGGAAAAATAGATCGTTGCCCAAACTTGCACGTTTACAGAGAATGCTTAATAAACGTGTGGCCAGGGAATATGGTTTGGAGTTCCCATATGTTACCCAGGACATTATGCAAGAGATTGAAGCTAACCGGGAGCTTTGGTACAGTGAAGCTGTTTGGGACTGTTTGTCTGTGGCTAAGCCTTTCCGGAAAACTGGATGTTCTGTCGCTATGGATGAACGCTTCAGTGGGTGTTTCCTGCACTGGAACTATGGTCGGCACATCTATGCTGACAAAGTGGTCATTTGCAGACCGGGAAAAGTCGACATTGTGTACTTTATTACTACAGTGGATAAACAAGGAAAATCACTGACATTGCCAGATGCTCGGTTCTACTGGTGATTATGGATAAAGAACTATGGGGTATGTAGATAGACAGTGTCAGCATTTAGAGATCTTCGTGATCAAGATGTGATGTTCATCTCAGTGTTTCTAAATCCAAGGACTTCTTTTTGCTAGCCGGATTTCCTTATTAAAAGGATGTGATTTTTCTAAAAAAAAAAATAGGGATGGACTTCTAAAGTTTCTTTAGTTTGTTTCTTTAAAAGGAAAAAATATACGGGAAGAAAGTGTCATTCTCCTGCTGGAATGAGATTTTGCTCCTAAACTGTTATTGAGGAAATTGTACATATTTAGTGTGTGTCTAACTTTGTTTTTTTTCAGGAGCAATTGGATCCTCCATCAAGCTGTTAGGATTTTCAGCTAGATAGATAGTGGGGTTGTGACAGTCATAATGTGATTTTGTTTGCGGATGTGAACATACTGTTATATAAATGTTAAAACTGTATATCTCTGTACTGTCTTTCCTTCTTCTTTGCCCTTATCCAAGTTTTAAGCTCAAATACCTGCTCTCAGGCTTGGGAGTTATTATTATTTTTTCTGACAGACATTGAGGACAACGTCTATTGTAGTGGGGGGAGTATGTAGCGCTGGTAGATTTTCAATCTACCGCTGATAGGTAAATTTTGTGGGTTGATTGTTAGGTGAACTTAGATTAGCCTCTGTTCCAGCTTGGCTGGGTTGCGTGTAGTTCCACACTGTGCCGGTGGGTGTCGTCACCATGGGCTGGTGTTGGAAAGGCAACGTGTTGAAGCGTATGAGTGCTCCTCTGTCCCGGAGACAACTCGGTGGAGGTGGTCCTCTGGGTTGTAATCTGGGAGAGGGTATTTATAGGACAGACGCCATGTTTAGGGGTTCGTTTTCAGCCACCTGCTGGCCCTCCTGGCTGACAGGTATGCGTTAGGAGTACCACCTCGTGGTCCTCCGATCGGGAGGCCCACGCGGCTGCAGCATGTGGATGGGCCCAGAAGCCTGTCTGAGGCCTACCACAGCAGCAGAGGAATGGTCCTGAGATGTCTATCCTGAGAGAAGAAGCTGGACAGCCGAGGAGATCCCAGGGAAGGACCCGTCATGGAAGGATCATGCAGAGTGCTGGTCTGGAGAGGGGCCTGGTGACTCGGTTGGAGGACGTATCCTGAAGTAATCTTACTGCATAGTACTGCCGGGTTGGCTTAAAGGTTCAAGTACTGTGTCTGACATTCATCGCAAACCAATACATCCTGTGGCAGAGGATCATATGGGTTTTACTCCAAACAAGTCTGTGGCAGAGACTTTTGTTCGTGCTACGTACTGGCTGCTAGGAAAGTGAGAGAGGCCTATACAGGCGGGCAAAGATTGAATCCTACAAGGGGAGTGTATTCAACTACATGTGTTCAATTCCAAAGAATGTTCTAAAGAATACTAAGGAAAGGTATTTGAGCTTCCCTGCAGCTTTCCTTCTGCCTCTTTCCTGCTACTTCCTTTATTACTGGTTCATTAAAGCATTGGAAAATATACTCAAGTGTTTGGTCCAGAGGTAAACTCAACGGGACCCTAGACCCGGTGCCGGTGAAACAGAGGTATCGAGAGTGAAGGTAACAGCCTGCTTTAAACCAGCAGCTCCACCGAGAGTTAGTGCTACATTTATTACCATTGATTTGTATGTGTTTGGTTTTCTTTTTTTTCTTCTTCTTTAACATTCTGCTTAAGCCCGGGTTCACACTATAACGGGCTGTGGATCGCACAGGAGCGCTGTGTGTCCCTGTTCCCCGTTTCAGGGAAGAATCAGGGCCGATTCTATGCCTGAATTCGGCCCTGAAACGGAGCCAAAGACGCACAGCGTTTTTGTGCAGTGCGCTCCGCAGCTGCCCCGGTTATATGTGAACCGGCTCCATAGGGAGCCAGTCACATTCTCCTGCTATGCGAATTAGATGCGGGGAAACGCACATCTAATTCGCATAAGTGTGAACACGGGCTAAAAATTTGTGAATTAGTAAAGCTTGGACCTTGAAGAAGGGGACATACCCCGAAAGCTTGTCCTGAAAAATTGTATGTTAGTGCAAATAAAAAAAGTATCACGGACAGTGCTTAATTTTCTCTGTCACAATTGCACTAATATGGCTACAATCAAATTAAGTATTGTGCACACCCCAAATTCTTAGGTATTTTGGGGTTTATTAAAGGCAAATCCACTCTGCAATACAAGTGTAGTTGCTGAAAATCTGAGGGGAAGCACTGGTGATTTTAACATCCAATCATGTAGAAGCAAAGATGCCCCCTCAGATCTCCACCAACTGCACTTGTAGTGCAAAGTGGATTTACCTTTAGTAAATCAACCCCAAAGACTTTCCCTGTTTTTTGTTATCTTGGGTTTACATTGAGGGGGAATTTACATGCCACAGATTATACATGAAGACCCCTTTCACACTGAGGTGTTTTGCAGGCGCTAAAAATAGTGCTTGCAAAGCGCTCTGAAACAGCCGCTGCTGTGTCTCCAGTGTGAAAGCCCTTGGGGCTTTCCTATTGGAGTGAATGGAGCCGCTCTTTCAGGGCGCTTTACAGGAGCTATTTTTAGCGCCTGCAAAATGCCTCAGTGTGAAAAAATTATTGCAATGATATCCATTGTACTCTGCTAAAAATATATATAATGTTTGAGGGTTCTAATTAATTTTCAAGCCAAAAAATACAGATTTGAACTTGTAAATAGAAATAGGCTTGGTCCTTAAGGTCCGGTTCACACTTGTGCGATGCCAGACAGTGCATGTAAGTATGGCTGATATCGCACTGCATTTGGTGCATACACGCACGGGACCTTTTTTTCTGTTCGGACCAGAATCGGATCGCATGGGTGTTAACACCCATGCGATCCGATTCATGTCCGAACTGTCAGTTCACACTGCCATATGCGAATCGCTGGGGAGAGTCAATACATTGTTAACAACACCCCCAGTTCAGCTTGCATATCGCATATCGCGCTGGAAACTGACAGTTCGGACATGAATCGGATCGCATAGGTGTGAACACCTATGCGATCCGATTCTGGTCCAAACAGAAAAAAGGGTCCTGTGCGTGTTTGCACCGAATGCGGTGCGATATCAGCCATACTATCTGTATGGCTGATATCGAACCGCACAGACATTGCATGTAATGTGAACGGCAGTGCGCTGCAAATTACATGCGATGTCTGGCATCGCACAAGTGTGAACCGAGCCTTAAGGACCAAGCCTATTTCTATTTACAAGTTAAAATCTGTATTGTATTGCTTGAAAATGAATTAGAACCCTCAAACAATATATATATTTTTAGCAGAGTACAATGGATATCATGTAATGTGAACGGCAGTGTGCTGCGAATTACATGCGATGTCTGGCATCGCACAAGTGTGAACCGGGCCTTAATGTATGCTGTGTAAGTGTCTTTTTTTATATAGATTTATTATAATATATATAGACACACACGTGATCACACAGATAATATGCTGGAAATACTCCCCTCTTTGTGAGCAATATATTTTTTAATCTTGTTCAAAAAAAGGGGTTACAACATTACTACCTTTGGTTTCTTTAAGAACTAAAGTTCTGAGGGCCAATTCACACCAGATGCAGTTCTGAGCGCTTTTTTTCTGCACCGGAACTGACTAGAAACTGACTGCATGGTGTGAACCAGAGCCATTGAAATACATGGAAAACACTGCATGCATTTTTAGTGCTAGTTCACTCCAGACGCAGTTCCGTGCGCTTTTTTCTGCACTAAAAATGCATGCACAGTGTTTTCCATGTATTCCAATGGGTCTAGTTCACACCATGCAGTCAGTTTCTGGTGCAGAAACTGACAGGAACTGACTGTATTGGTGCAAAAAAAACGGAACTGCATGGAACTGCATCTGGTGTGAACTGGCCCTGAGGCTGAATCACACCTATGCAGTTTTAGTGCTTTTTGTATTTTGCAGATTTGCAGTACAGTCCATTTAACATTGTTTCCTATGGAACATGTTCTGTAGTGCAAATCTGCAAAATGCAAAAAGCACTTAAAATGCCATAGGTGTGAATCCAGCCTCAGGGCAGAAAAAAAACGCACGGAACTGCATCTGGTTTTGTGCTGACACATTCTGAATAGGAGTTACTAATCAGCTACACCACCAGACACACGCTGCTTTCTCTTTTTGGGTATTAACCCTTTACACATTGCACAGTGTATGGGGAAAGAATTGCTCAGATAGATGAGAAGATTTATATGTCATCCAATCACATTGCACAGTGTATGGGGAAATGAATTGTCCAGAATGCACAATACACAGACATGTGTTAAGAAGATGTTTTCATAGAAGTTTCAGGTCCACCAATGATTATAGATTATCACCATAAAATGCACACAATTACATTTTGACAATTATGACATTTCACATCCAAGTCCAGGGAATATCCGCACAGTTGTTGATAGGAGGAAGATCTCTAGAATGATTATTGAGTTGTTTCAAAAAGAAATTAATGAATGGAATAAAACTGGAAGCAATATTCTCCATTTGATAAGGAAAAGCTCATTAACATGATCAGCATTACAATGAGCAAGTGCAGCGATTCCGCGCATCTGGCGCAAGACACCAGCTGATTTCTATTCCTTTAAGTATGTGCCATGTCGCAATAACTATTCCTGCTCACGTAAATGCGCCAACATGTTCGTAAATCAGCCCCTTTGAGTCCCTTCCAGTTGAATAGTATTAAAACCCCTTATGGTACATTTTAGGATGTACCACTCTTTCTCTTTGTTCTCCTTTCTTTCCCTTGTATCTCTCTCTATCCTAATTTCTTGTTTTTTTCTCCCCACCCCTTCCTCATATTCTTTCTCTCCCCTTTTCTTTGTTCCTTCCCCTCTTCTCCTCTCCTTTCCATGTATTCTCTATTTTTATTCCTTGTCTTACTCTTTGGTGGGGGGAATGGGATGAGTGGCAGTGCTGGTGAGGAGTTGGGATGAGTGGCATTGCTGGGGAGAGTTCTGATCAGCCAAATTAGGTGCTCTTGATCAAGGTCTTCTGCTGATCTGAGAACTGTAGTGGCGACTTTTAATGGCAACTATAATCACAGGTAGTGTTACTCACTGTGTCTCTGGATTCACTGTGTTTCCGACTTGTGGTGTCTCGTAGCAGTGACACCAATGCCGAAATCAGGAGATAGGGTCTCCTCCAGCCCCTCCCACTTCAGATTCCTCACCAGTCAGCTGACCTCTAGTCTCTGCCCCCCCCCAGCCATGCCATGAACTGAATGGGCAGCTGCGAAGAGGCTGAGTGGGCAGGCACAGGCTCCAGGCACAGCCCTGCTGGGCGACCGCAAAAAGGCTGGGAGGGCTTCAGGAACAGCCCAGGATTCGGTGACCCCTGGCAAATCACCATTCGACCCCCGAGGGGGTCCCGACCCCAGGTTGAGAATCACTGCTCTACAGCAGCCGCAATTTTTCTGACTGGTTGCCTCTCTGCTTTGACGTGTACCGTGCACAAGAAGAGGAGGGCTCAGCCCTTCCTTCTCAGAGCAGGCGGCTCAGCTGTCAGTTAACTGCCAGCTCCAATCTTTTCCACAGTGAATCACCTGATGATGATATCCTGTTCGTCAGCCCTGCTGGTTACTTAAGCTGTTCAGTTCAGTCCCTCTCTGCCTTCACCTTGGTCAACACATCCAGAGCATCTCTCCTGTGTACCTGTTGAAGACTTGCTTGGCTGACATCCCATCTGGTTCCTGATCCTGCTTGCTGTTCCATTACGCTGATTCCCCTGTTTCCTGGCCTGTCCTGAAGTACGCTGTTCTTTGGTTCCCTGGCATCATGGTTTGTCTGACAATCCGTCCCGGTTACCGAACTCTGGCTATGATTTGACTACGTTGTTCTGTTTACCTTTTATTATTATTAATTATTAAACAAGTGTCATTTTAACTGCACTTCTGTCTCAGTCTGATTTATGGTTTCTGACAGAGGAAGAGCCTGGGAGGAGGTATGTCCCCTTGTATTGAGCCACACTTATTTGAGATTTATTTCAGGGTTTCAGGGATGGAAATTTGCTCTAGGGGGCCATATGACCTGCAAAGGTGGGGGGTGGGGGAAGTTAACAAAAATTTGTGCTGGGTGGAAATTTATGCTGGGAGGAGTGATGGGGGTTGGTAAGAGGTTTTGTGCTGGGGGACAATTTGGGAGGGGAGAGAAATTGTGCTGGAGGGGTGGAGAGGATTTATGGTGGGAGGGGGTTATTTGTGCTAGAAGGTAAGATTTGGAGGGAGGATTTGTGCTCGAAAATGGTAATTCTTGGGAGGGAAGCTGAAATTCGTGCTGGAAGGAGAAGAAGATAAGGGGGCAATATAAGTCACAGATTTTCTATATATATATACACAGTATCTCACAAAATTTAGTGCAACCCTCATATTTTGTGGTTTTTTTTATTAGATCTTTTCATGTGACAACAATGACGAGATGACACTTTGCTATATTGTAAAGAAGTGAGTGTACAGTCTTGTATAACAGTGTAAATATGCTGTCCCCTCAAAATAACTCAACACACAACCATTAATGTCTAAACTGCTGGCAACAAAAGTGAGTACACACCTAAGTAAAAATGTCCAAATTGGGCCCAATTAGACTTTATGTGAATTGTTGCTTCACATAAAGATGGCCTAGGCTATAAGAAGATTGCTAAGACCCTGAAACTGTGGTTTAGACATTAATAGCTGTGTGTTGAGTTATTTTGAGGGGACAGCACATTTACACTGTTGTGCAAGCTGTACACTCATTACATTACATTGTAGCAAAGTGTAATTTCTTCAGTGTTGTCACATGACAAGATATTATAAAATATTTACAAAAATGTGGGGGGGTGTACTCACTTTTGTGAGATACTGTGTGTGTATATATATATATATATATAGTGCTTTTTTTACTTGGTAATAAAAACAGGAGCTATTAATTAATATTCACCACTAAATGAAGGCTCAGTTTATCCTGAAAAAAACATGGTATAATTTACTAAGTAGTTGCTATGATGTGTACAGATTTACTAACACATGCCAAAGTTGCAAAACTGGGTTCAGGCATGGGTGTTAAGATCTGACTTACTTTCAGGCATTAGATGTTCAAGTGACCATTATCACTAAGGTCCATATTTACTACACCTTAGCTGCAGCTTCAAAAAGACATTTGAAGCTGGTCAAATGTTTTATAAATGCTTCCTGTAGCACTATGTACAAAGTCCATACTGTGCTGTCAGCACGGTGACAAAGCTGCTGTCATAAAGAGCTCTCGGTCTCTAGTCATGATTGGGAGCTGTCAAGATGGGTTGTTGATCATGTGACCACTGTGACAGCCAATCACGTGATTGGTAAGTCCATCTGCCCCCCCCCCCCCCGGCTTAAAGATCCACTTTTAATGGATGTTAGGGCTGGGTGGGAAGGTGTTAAGCTAGTGAGACTGCAATTTTAAGAACAGGGTGGCACAGATAAACATGTATTTTAATATATGTATCTAGTCAATTAAGATAGTGCCTACTGTATGAAAGAATGTTTGAAGTTTTCACACACAGACAAGAAGCTGCATGAGTTGTAATAAAAATCAGCTGAGCACAGCCTTGTGTTTATAGGTGTACAGTATTAGTAGTGCTTGTTGAAAATACAAGTCTTACATCTGATACCTGTTTTAATTTGGACACTTTCATGTTTACAGGTTAAGAAAATAAGATATTTTAAGAGAGCATGCTATTAATAGTTAATAATTATTTGTGATTGTTGCTTGTCTTGATATGTTTTATTCCTATGTCAATTAATTACAGGTTACAGTTACCTGGTAATTATTATATGGCAAGTCACGACAGTTCTACTTGGCCCCACCTAAGGTTTGGGTATGATAAACAGAACACAGACTGAGAGATTGAGAGATGGACTGTTAAAATTGGCACAGGTGATCTTTCAAAACAATCTTGGCATGAACACAGCTCTGGTATTTGCAGACACTGTCACTACTAATTTATGTGATGTTATTAAAAAAACATTAAGTAGTAATACGCAGAGTTTTTGTAAGTGTTGTATGTGTACCACCAGTGGTATTTATCCTCACTGAAGGTGGAACACTGCTAGGCTCACGCTCTCTGAGAAGAATTGTCTTGTGGAAGAATTGGCTCATTCTACAGCCACAGATACCCCAGGGAGTGAGAGGGAAGGTTGTATTCTGTTTTCAACCATTGTATTGGGTGGTAGTGGATCTTCTTTTATTATTATTATACAGGATTTATATAGCGCCAACAGTTTACGCAGCGATTTACAATATAAAAGGGAGACAATACAGTTATAATGCAATAAGATACAAAAGGATTAAGAGGGCCCTGCTCAGAAGAGCTTACAATCTAATAGAGTGGGGCAGGTGGTACAAAAGGTTGTAACTGTGGGGAATGAGCTGATGGAAGTGGTAAAAGGTTAGTTAGAGACGTTATAGGCTTTCCTGAAGAGATGAGTTTTCAGGGATTGCCTGAAGGTAGCAAGAGTAGGGGATAGCTGTACAGGTGGAGGTAGTGAGTTCCAGAGGATGGGAGAGGCTCTGGAGAAATCCTGGAGACGAGCATGAGAGGAGGAGACGAGAGAGCTTGAGAGTAGGAAGTCTTGAGAAGAGCGGAGAGGACGATTTGGGTGATATTTGGAGACAAGATTTTTGATGTAGCTCGGAGCAGAGTTGTGAATGGCTTTGTATGTTGTGGTAAGTATTTTGAATTGAATTCGCTGGGTGATTGGGAGCCAGTGTAGGGATTGGAGGAGAGGGTTGGCAGACACTGAGCGGTTGGTAAGGTGGATAAGTCTGGCAGCAGCATTCATGATAGACTGAAGAGGGGATAGCCTATGGAGAGGCAGGCCAATGAGAAGGGAGTTGCAATAGTCAAGGCGAGAGATAACAAGGGAGTGAATGAGGAGCTTGGTGGTTTCATTTGTTAAAAAGGGGCGAATTTTAGAGATGTTACCGAGGTGAATTCTACAAACTTTTGACAACGATTGAATTTGAGGCTGAAATGACAAGTCAGAGTCTAGGATTACACCTAGTACCCTGACGTGAGGGGAAGGACTGATGGTTGCATTGTTGATTTTGATGGAAAAGTCGTGGAGGGGGGCACGGGCGGGGGGAATATTAATAGCTCAGTTTTAGAGAGATTTAGTTTAAGGAAGTGGTGCGACATCCATGCTAAAATGTCAGTTAGTAAGTTAGTAATGCGAGAGGAGACTGAAGGAGTGAGGTGAGGAGTAGACAGATAGATTTGGGTGTCATCGACGTATAAGTGGTACTGGAAGCCGTGGGCGGTTATCAAGTGACCAAGGGAGGAGGTGTAGATAGAGAAGAGAAGGGGTCCAAGAACAGAGCCTTGGGAGACCCCCACAGAAAGGGGCAATAGAGAGGAGGAGACGGAGTTGTAGGTGACACTGAAGGAGGGCTGTGATAAATAGGCAGAGAACCAGGATAGAGCAGAATCTCGGAGGCCAAGGGAATGTAGTTTATTGAGAAGGAGCGGGTGGTCAACAGTATCAAAGGCTGCAAAGAGGTCAAGTAGTAGGAGTATGGAGTACTGGCTGTGGGTTTTAGCAGTTAGTAAATCGTTAGTGAGTTTTAGCAAGGCAGTTTCTGTGGAGTGCTGTGAGCAAAAGCCAGACTGTAAAGGGTCAAGGAGGTTATTTTCACTGAGGTAGGAGTTAAGACGGTTGTAAACTGAGCGTTCTAGAAGTTTAGAGATGAATGGGAGCAATGAGATGGGTCTTAAGTTGTTCCAGGTCGTAGGGTCTAGTGAGGGCTTTTTAAGTATGGGAGTGATCTGCGCATGTTTTAGAGGGGAGGGGAATGTGCCACTAGAGAGGGAGAGATTGAAGATGTGAGTGAGGGAGCATAGGATAGAAGAAGAAGGTGACCGTAGTAGTTGTGAGGGAACAGGATCCAGGCGACAATTGGTTAAGTGGGCATTTGAGAAAAGTTGTGTAACCTCTTCAGTAGTAGCCAATTCTTATTTAACACTGTGGCCCCTCACATCCCGGATATTGATTGGCGCCTGGTGCGAACCCCAGGAACATCATCGACTGCTTTCATCATTATGATAGTAAAGAGGCCCTTACCATAGCTACCCACAACAAAACCAGGCTGGATTTCAAGGGGGCCAAAATACAGATCTTTAGTGAACTGTCACCCATTACCCTCGCCAAACGTCGGAGCTTTCGACCTATACCCAGCCACCTGCAAAATCATAGAATTATGTACCGCTGGGGCTTCCCAACCTGCCTTTCTGCCTCCCGGGAGGGAGTACAACACTCCATGTGTGATCTCCAGGAGAGTGAAGCCTTCCTCCACAACCTGGGCATACCATCCCTTCCTGAAGAGGATCTCCTGCCTTTGCCTTAAACACCGAAAGTGCCAGTTGCTCCAAGCAAGATCTGGACCCCAGTTCGACAATGACATTCCAAGTCCATCTCCACCCCTCAGAGGCGTCCTCCTTCCAGACTTCCTACCTGACGGACCTCTCCACATCCACAGATATTATTTTTTCATTTTTTCTGGGTCTCTGGCCGTGCGCTCTTCTCCTTTAGCTAGAGTCCATGAGTTGGGAACACTTTTCCCCGTATCCATGGCATGACTCTTTTGATTCCACTGAATCCTTATTTTTCTTTCTGTGACTTAATATTGTTTGTTCTAATGTTTACTTCCCTACGTTCTTATACTGGAAGATGGCAGGAACCCCTCACCCCTGTTACTGTGTGGAGGTCTTTATGTGACCTCCTTTAGTTCAGTGCTGAAGCCCTCGCTTCCTGACGGGTTTTTACCCCTCGGGTTTTTTTTCTCTTTTTTTTTTTTTAGGTCCTTTTTTGACCTGTGGTCAGTCCACCATATGGACTATTTGAAAGTTTTTTGTATTACTTATGTCTATACATTTCTAATGACATCTTTTTCTGCTATTCCTCTACCTCATACACCATGGTCTCTTTCATTTCTACTTTTGTTGTACAGCATCTTAAGTCATTTGCTTTTTTGAATTATTTACGATAATATGGCGTTAAGATTTCTTACCACCGTCTCCTCTATGAATTAAATCTTCGTATTTAGACCCTTGTGGGAGATTTGTTTTCCTGGATAGTGAGATTTTCTCACTAATTCCCTTACATTGGTCAATGTCTATGCTCCTAATACTGGTCAAATTCAATTTCTCACATGTTTGAGCGACTGGACCATTTCTTCATAACCTTCCCTTTGCTATCAGCTACTGTAGACGCAGAAATCAACCCCATGACATGGTCAGATCACTCATCTACTTTTAGACATTGCCCTTCATACTGCCTCTCCTAGAACATGTCATTGGCACCTTAAGGAAACATTTCTCCCTGTCCCAGAAATCAGGAATAAACTGTCCAAGGACATGACTGAGTTTTTTCAGCTTAGCGAGGATACGGTGTCAGAGGCTTTCACCTTGTGGGAAACACACAAAGCAAACTTTCGCGGCCAATGTATCTCAACTGGAGCATGTCTGAAGAGAGAGACTGCTCTTCAACGGTTCTCAATTTTGTTCAAATTACCTAAGGCTGAGGAGTAGAGGAGTAGGTTCTCTCTTCCCCCATGGTGGCCGGCCCCCGCGCTGTTACTTTTCTCCACAATCAACTCAGGTCTTTGGACATGAAAAATATTGCTAAATCCCTTTTGTGGTCCAAGCAGAAATTCTATGAATATTCCAACAAACCTCACAGGATGCTTGTGTACAGACTAAAACCCCGGCCTTTTCACTCCTTCACAGATTTTCTTATGCAAGTTAATGGATACTGCCCCCAGGCCATGTCCAAAGTTTTTGGGGAATTTTATCATAGATTATATAACTGTTTAAATTCTGAACTGAATTACCGGTTTTCTCACCCCAAATTTGACTCCCTCTGACTCAATACACTTGCCTAAATTGTCCCCCTCCCACCTTTCTTCCCTAAATACTGAAATCACCCCGAAGAACTAGCAGAGGTTATTAAAAATCTCCCTACTCACAAGTCCCCAGACCCAGATGGGCTGCCCTACTCCTACTATAAAACCTTCCTCCCAATTTTAAGCCAGCACATGTTATCACTTTTTACTTTGTTACTGCACGGAACTGTCCTGCACCCTCAGTTCCATCATGCCCATATCACGGTGATCCCGAAACCAGGGAAGGATTCTTCTAACCCTGATAATTATCGACCTATCTCACTACTCAACACCGATTACAAAATTTTCACTAAAATCCTAGCCAATAGACTTTCCCAAATCCTCCCTAGACTTATTTATAAAGACCATGTCGGATTCGTACCAACAAGACACGCAGGTGACAACACACAACGCCACATCGACCTCATAGACTTGCTTAACAGAACTACCCGCTTGGCCCTCGTTCTAAGCCTAGAAGCCCAGAAAGCTTTTGACAGGCTTATCTGGCCGTTCATGTTTGCTGCCCTTTCTAGATATGGCTTTTCTGGTCCGTTTATAGCAGCACTCAAAGCCCTGTTGAAAAATAGGGTGAAACTCTGCGCCAGTAAAAAAAGAAAAATGGTATTATACACTTAAAAAATAGTATTGAACTGCTGCTCCCCTTAAAGAATGAAATGCTCTTAATGACATGTGAAATTAGGTGTAGGGGGTGCTATAGTAAAAAGTGACTTATTGTTGTTAACTAATCAGTGATACCATTACCAACGGTTGACATAAGAAATCTATAATTGCTCTATGTGCAAAAACAAAACTGTTTGACTAAACAGATTAGTGAAATAAATAAATCAATAAAAAGTCCCAATATAGTTGCAAGAGTTGATCAAAAAGTTCACACAAAGTCCACCAACAAAATTCTTCCAAATGTGATGATGTCTTCCAATAGAAACTGAGTGATCCTTCACCAAACTTAGGAAATCAACACCCAAAAGTGAATGGATATGTAATCTGCTTACCAGACCAATTTGACTTCTTTACTTAAAAAGATAGTCAAACAACGCTTGTGCAGGATCAAGATATACCAGTCATTTATCTTGATCATTATATATATATATATATATATATATATATATATATATATATATATATAATTTTTTTTTTTAATTTATTTATTTATATGCCTGATAATTGAATACCACTACGCACTAGCTTATATTGTTCGGAGTTGTTTATTATTTATGTATATATAGTATTAATAACCTGAATTGTATGGTAATGCTGTACTATTGAGGAGACAAATAGATTTATTAATGCATTTTTGTACAGGTTGGTGAATGCATTTTTAGGTGATAGCTGCTTCCTTCATTACTTGATTGTTTACACATCACATTATTTATTTTGCTTTGAGTATTTATTTTGTGGAATAATTTGGGGATTTTTGTTGATAAGCATGGGTGTTTTTCACTTATGTTTATTTTCACTTTCACTTTTGTTTCTTCATGAGTAAGAGCAGATGATTCATATAGCCCCTTTCACACGATCCGCTAAAAGCAGACGGATGGCCCTACGTCCAGGTCCGTCGCTGGCAGATCGGATCAAGTGAGATCTGATGAAAACAAACATGCTGTCCGTTTTCATCCGATCCCTCCAAAGGCAGCAGCGGCACCTGACAAGCCGCTCCCCGCTCAGTGAGCAGAGAGGGACCTGTCATCCGCCGGCTCAGCAGAGATCAACGGAGAGATCTCCCGCTGAGCCGGCTGACAGAGGCGGACTCCGTGGAAGCGGAGTCCGCCTCGTGTGAAAGGGGCCTTAGAATCCATCTTCCCTTAGTTCAGGCAAGCAGGGAGGATAGTCCACTTAGCCGAGAAAGCCCCTTTACCCCTACTCCAGATGAAAGAAATAAAATGGTCATAAAATCCTGGGATGTATGACATATCTTTGGCCTAGACCAGAAACCAGGAAGCAAATGCAGAAATGTAAAAAAAAATAGGTTAAAAAAAGAAAATATAATATACATTCCTATCTATTTACTAATGTTAGCAGCATGGTAATTAAAATTAGTTAATGTTGATTGACTGAGTTTAGTTTTGTTTTAATCCCGAAGAAAACAGTATCCTAGCTGGATGCTGGCATTGTACGTAGATGGTACAGGTAGTCCTTTTTTTATAATACAGGTGGCACTCAGACACTGTAGAGGTTTTATTGGTGATATAAAACTTAGGAAACACTAGTAATATGCATATTTGTAGGCAACGAAAATGTTAACTTATGTTAAATGTATTGTTTTGGCTATTTTATTTTATATCTTAAATTCTATACTTTATTTCGTTTGTTTTCATCTGGAAATCCTGAACCCACACTGACCTTTGCAAGTGAAGACTGGTGCTCAAAAGTTGGCTTTAACTATTGTTTTTAAGATGATGGAACAATGTGATCTAAGACAGAGCTGTAAGATAATATAGTTGCTAAGATATGATATCTAGTTGTCTTTATTTACTAGTAAGCAGAATTATTTGTTAAGATTCTCCCCCGTTTGCATCCTGGATCAAATGTCTCATTTTCTGTTTATATGATGCCATGTTATTTGGCTTTCAGCTGTGTTTTGTAGACTATGGAAACATAAAAGTTCACCTATGGTTCTTGCCATGCTCAGAAATGACACTGATTCAGTGTTTAATCATGTTTATCCTAAAGTAAATGACCCCTTAAAGTGTAACTTTATCCATACCAAATTGATAAACATAATGTTCTTTAGCGAGGAACATACATTCCAAATTAATAATTATGCTACCAAAATGTGTGTGTGCTGTAAATCGCCTCCAGCACTGTTGCTGTTTCTTCTTGCTGGAGACTGCCATTTTACTGAAGCACAGGGCTCCGAACAGCAGTAACCTTTAGGCCAGTGATGGGGATCCTTGGCACCCCAGATGTTTTGGAACTACATTTCCCATGATGCTCATGCACTCTGCAGTATAGTTGAGCATCATGGGAAATGTAGTTCCAAAACATCTGGGGTGCCAGGGTTCACCATCACTGCTTTAGGCTGTCAGCAGATCAGTCTTTTCTTTTTTTTTTTAGTATAATTCTTTATTCAAAAGATTTTTTTAATTATAACCAAGTATGTACGTAATAACGGAAAAGGGAATAAACCCAGTGGCGGAATTATAAGGGTTGCAACAGTCGCAGGTGCGACTGGGCCCTGTAGTTCTCCGGCACTTCAGGGGGCCCACCGGCCGCCCGCCTGCCGCGTGAGGGACCCACCTGACTGTCCGGGGTGTGTGTCAGTCTCACTGTCGGGTTCATGCCGTGGGGAGGGGGTTTGACAGTGAGAGAGAAGTGCTGAGCTTGTGGGCTCTGCCCCCACCTATCCAGAAACAGAGAGACTGTAAGGTAGGCGGGGCGGACACTGAAAAAACTCAGCAGACCAATCCAGTGAAGGCGGGGGAGGAGCTCTTCCCTCTGCGACTGCGCAGTGTGTGCAGTATCTACCTGAGGACCTGAGGCAAGCAAGGGATTCCCGGAGGAGGCACGCCGTGACGTGAAGGATAATCTCTGAGGAGGGGGAATCGATCGATTGATTGGCGGTAAGTCACCATTTTACACTGCAATTGATCGATCCCAACCTCCACCACCTCTGCGGCTCTGCCTCTTACTGACCCCCCCCCCCACCACTGATCTCATCCCTATCTCCCCACCCCCCATCACCTCTACAGCAGAAGTGATGGGGGGTGGGGGTATAGGGATGAGATCAGTGGTGGTGGTGGGGGGATGGGATCAGTAAGAGGTCCCCCTCCAGTACCACCCCTTTCCAGTACCACCACCACCCCCCTCCAGTACCACCCCCCTCCAGTACCACCACCACCCCCCTCCAGTACCACCCCCCTCCAGTACCGCCCCCACCCCCCTCCAGTACCCCCCCTCCAGTACCACTACCACCCCCTTCCAGTACCACCCCCCTCCAGTACCACCACCACCCCCCTCCAGTACCACCACCCCCCTCCAGTACCACCACCCCCCCTCCAGTACCACAACCACCTCCCTCCAGTACCACCCCCACCCCCTCCAGTACCACCCCCCTACCACCCCCCTCCAGTACCACCACCACCCCCCTCCAGTACCACCCCCTCCAGTACCACCCCCCCTCCAATACCACCACCCCCCCTCCAATACCACCACCACCCCCCCTCCAGTACCACCACCCCCCTCCAGTACCACCCCCCTCCAGTACCACCACCACCCCCCTCCAGTACCACCATCACCCAATCCAGTACCACCCTTCTACCACCCCCCTCCAGTACCACCACCCCCCTCCAGTACCACCCCCCCTCCAATACCACCACCACCCCCTCCAGTACCACCCCCCTCCAGTGCCACCACCACCCCCTCCAGTACCACCACCACCCCCCTCCAGTACCACCAACACCCCCCTCCAGTACCACCCCCCTCCAGTACCAGTACCACTCCCCCTCCAGTACCACCACCACCCCCCTCCAGTACCACCCCCCTCCAGTACCAGCGTAAAAAAATATAATATCAAAATCATGCTTTTCGGGGGGGGCCCTTCCAGTACCACCCCCTCCAGTACCACCCCCCCTCCAATACCACCCCCCTCCAATACCACCACCACCCCCTCCAGTACCACCACCACCCCCCTCCAGTACCCCCACCACCCCCCTCCAGTACCACCACCACCCCCCTCCAGTACCCCCACCACCCCCCTCCAGTACCACCACCCCCCCTCCAGTACCACCCCCCTCCAGTACCACCACCACCCCCCTCCAGTACCACCCCCTCCAGTACCACCCCCTTCCAGTACCAGTGTAAAAAAATATAATATCAAAATCATGCTTTTCGGGTGGGGCCCTTCCAGTACCACCCCCCCTCCAATACCACCACCCCCCCTCCAATACCACCACCACCCCTTCCAGTACCGCCACCACCCCCCTCCAGTACCACCCCCCTCCAGTACCACCACCCCCCTCCAGTACCACCCCCCTCCAGTACCACCATCACCCCCTCCAGTACCACCCTTCTACCACCCCCCTCCAGTACCACCACCACCCCCCTCCAGTACCACCCTCCCTCCAATACCACCACCATCCCTTCCAGTACCACCCCCCTCCAGTACCACCCCCCTCCAGTACAACCCCCCCTCCAGTACCACCCCCCCATACCACCACCACCCCCCTCCAGTACCACCCCCCTCCAGTACCACCACCACCCCCCTCCAGTACCACTCCCCTCCAGTATCACCAACACCCCCCTCCAGCACCACCCCCCCTCCAGTACCACTCCCCCTCCAGTACCAGTACTACCCCCCTCCAGTACCACCACCACCCCCCCCCAGTACCACCCCCCTCCAGTACCAGTGTAAAAAAATATTATATCAAAATCATGCTTTTCGGGGGGGCCTTCCAGTACCACCCCCTCCAGTACCACCCCCCCTCCAATACCACCACCCCCCCTCCAATACCACCACCACCCCCTCCAGTACCACCACCAACCCCCTCCAGTACCACCCCCCTCCAGTACCACCCCCCCTCCAGTACCACCACCCCCCCTCCAGTACCACCCCCCTCCAGCACCACCACCCCCCTCCAGTACCACCCCCCTCCAGTACCACCATCACCCCCTCCAGTACCACCCTTCTACCACCCCCCTCCAGTACCACCACCACCCCCCCTCCAGTTCCACCCCCCCTCCAATACCACCACCACCCCCTCCAGTACCACCCCCCTCCAGTACCACCCCCCCTCCAGTACCACCACCCCCCCTCCAGTACCACCACCACCCCCCTCCAGTACCACCCCCCTCCAGTACCACCACCACCCCCCTCCAGTACCACCCCCCTCCAGTACCACCACCACCCCCCTCCAGTACCACCCCCCTCCAGTACCACCAACACCCCCCTCCAGTACCACCCCCCCTCCAGTACCAGTACCACTCCCCCTCCAGTACCAGTACTACCCCCCTCCAGTACCAGTGTAAAAAAATATAATATCAAAATCATGCTTTTCGGGGGGGGGGGCCCTTCATGATTTCTTGCACCGGTGCCCTGAGGTTTCTAGTTACGCCACTGAATACACCTTTTTTAGAATTTTAAAAAAGTCAAGACCAACATCGCTAGGCAGATATAACAAATAAACCAGCAATGACACATATTAAATTCATAAACTAAAAATAGAAGGTTGATATGGATTATGAATTAATACACCACCCTAATGAGAATTCATTATCAAATCAAATAGTAACCTCCAAAGTATATCTGATATGCGAAAATTACATCAATTGTAAAACTATAATACATATACCTTGACTTATCTACTTTAGGATAGAAGAAACCTTTCTCCTGACCCCAACAATGGGGGTCCAGAGACAAAATCTACCAAAAAAAAAGAGAAAAAAAAAAAACCCAACCAACTAGCTCAAGCTCAAAACCTTCACAGCTTCCAACACCCTACCCCGCCCCCCTCCCAAAGTTTCCCCATCAAACCCGGCCTGACATTAGAGATCCTCGACCTCTTCATCTTCCTAACCTAGATGGAGATGCAATCAACATACTGGGATGTACACGAAAAGATAGTCCATGGCCGCCAAGTGTCCCTACACTCCTCCTCTCTACCGTAGAGAGACGCTGTCATAGATTCCATTGTCCTAATTTCATCTATCCTAGAGAACCAATGTTTCAAAGAAGGTATAATTGTAGACTTCCACAAGTCTGAAATACATGCTCGGGCAGCATTCAGCATTTGCCCTATCAACGTCTTTTTATAGTGATGAAGGGGCAGCTCATTTAAATACAGGAGATATCCCAAGGGTCCAAACCAAGATCAACTAATGTCAATTGTTTTTGTTTAATCATGTTCCCTACTTCCTTCCAAGATGATGTGGTTAGCCACCTCAGTACAGGGCACTTATTCCCCTTCCTGCCCAAGCCAATTTTCAGCTTTCAGTGCTGTCGCTGTTTAAATGACAATTGCGTGGTCATGCTAAACTGTACGCAAACAAAATTTTTATAATTTTATTCCCACAAATAGAGCTTTCTTTTGGTGGTATTTGATCACCTCTGCGTTTTTTATTTTTTGCTAAACAAATAAAAAAAGACCTAAAATTTTAAAAAAAAAAGGTTTTCTTTTGTTTCTGTTATAAAATTTTGTAAATAAGTAAGTTTTCTCCTTCACTTATGGGCACTGATAAGGCGGCACTGACGGGCACTGATAAGGTGGCATCAATGAGGTGGCACTGATGGGCACTGACGATGGGTACTGATAGGCGGCACTAATGGGCACTGGTAGGCGGCACTGATGGGCGGAACTGAAATGCAGCACTGATGGGCATTGTTAGGTGGCAGTGATGGGCACTCATGGGTGGCACTGATGGGCACTGATAGGCGACACCGATGGGCACTGAAAGGCTGCACTGGTGGATACTTATGGGTGGCACTGCCGATCACTGATGGGCACTAATAGGCGGCACTGCTGGACACTGATACGTGGCACTGATGGGCACTGATATGCAGCACTGATAGATGGCATTGATAGGCATCACTGATGGCACTGGCACTGGCAGGCATTGGTGATGGGCACTGATTGGCAGCTGCCTGGGCACTGATTGGCATTTCCCTGGTGGTCTAGGTTGGCATACCTGGTGGTCCAGTGTGGTGCCAATCCCTGGTGGTCCTGGCGGCATCCTGGTGGTCCTGGGTAGGCATCCGACGGGGGGGCTGTAGGACCAGTTTATAATGCCTGAATCCAAGACTGCATTCATTTCCTCAGGCCAATATGTCTTATGCCCTGTACACACGGTCAGACATTGATCGGACATTCTGACAACAAAATCCATGCATTTTTTCTGACGGATGTTGGCTCAAACTTGTCTTGCATACACACGGTAACACAAAGTTGTTGGAAAATCCCATCGTTCTAAACGCGGTGACGTAAAACACGTACGTCGGGACTATAAACGGGGCAGTAGCCAATAGCTTTCGTCTCTTAATTTATTCTGAGCATGCATGGCACTTTGTGCGTCGGATTTGTGTACACACGATCGGAAATTCCGACTACGGATTTTGTTGTCGGAAAATTTTATAGCAAGCTCTCAAACTTTGTGTGTCGGAAATTTAGATGGAAAATGTGTGATGGAGCCTACACACGGTCTGAATTTCCGACAACAATGTCCTATCACGCATTTTCCGTTGGAAAATCCGACCGTGTGTACAGGGCATAAGAGTGAATTGTAGAAATTGCCAATCCACCCAGTCAAATGTCTTTTCAGCATCTGTTGATAAAAGCAGAAAGGGTCGGCTCACCAAGTGTGCAATGTAAATCAAATCTATCACCCTTATAGTATTATCCCTGGCCTCTCTCTGAGGAATAAAGCCTGCCTGGTCTGCGTGGATAAGGTGAGGAAAATGTGGCAATAACCTATTCGCTAGGATTTTTGAGAATAATTTTAGATCAACATTTAAAAGTGCTATAGGCCGATAAATCCCACATTTAGTATGATCTTTATCCTGTTTCGGGATCACAATAATGTGGGCCCTCAAGGCATCCTCTGTTAGCTTACCATTAACTGAAATGGAATTAGAAGCGCATAGGAAATAAGGAAAGAGAACGTCCTGAAAAGTTTTATAATAAATAAGGTTTAGCCCATCTGGGCCGGGGGCATCCCCTGATTTAGAGGATTCTATCGCCGAAGCCAGTTCTTTATTTGTTACAGAGGCTTCCATCCCTGCAATCACCTCTAATGGAAGTGGGGGCATACCCATGATGTCAAAAAGGAAGATATTAAGTCTTCCCGAGTGGAGCATTGCTGGGTTTGAGTGTTTTGAAGATTGTAAAGCCTCCAATAAAATGTTTGAAATTCCTGAGCTATAGCCGCTGGGTCTGACAGCTTAGTGGCAGACTCGGCTGTAATTTGAGTAATATGTGGTTTCGTTTGTGACCCTTTCAGTACCCTAGCTAAAAGAACACCTAGTTTATTTCCATACTCATAGATAGACTGTTTATATTGGCTCAATTTCTCCCTCACTTCTGAATTTGCGATTTTATTATACTGCTGGCATAGGGAGAGCAATTCTTTCTGTGTCTGCTTAGCGCATGTTTTTTTATGGGTAGACTCAAGTTTACTAATCCTCAAAAGTAACATTGCGGTTTCCAACCGCTTCAATTCTTATATCCTGTCTCCATGTTTAAGAAAAATTCTTCTTATAAAGCATTTATGCGCCTCCCACAATACTGTCGGAGACGTATTTGGTTGGTCGTTCTGATTAAGATATTCTTCTAAACCCTGAGGAATGGTAGTAGGATCCTTTAACAATGTATCGTTAAGCCTCCTCCAAGACAGGGTCCTTGTAATCACTATGTATAGATCTATATCCAAATGAGCCGGTCCATGATTGGAAAACAAAATTGGATCAATCCTAGTGGCTCAAACTCTGTCCAGATCTTTTTGTGGAAGGAAAAAGTAATCGATTCTTGAGTATGATGAATGAACTTGAGAAAAAAAGGCATAATCCCTGACATTGGGGTGTTGTAAATGCCATACATCTACCAGTTGAAGAAGATTTAATTCTAAAGAAAAAAATAACTGCGCTATTGGTGAACAAATAAACTAAACTGCAAATGTTATAAACATTAAACAGAATTAAAAAACAGAAAGTCGCGCTAAAATGATTAAAGACGTGAGACAATATGATATGTGCTCACAGTGACAAGAATTAGTGTGCCGCAATAAGTGGAATCTGAAAATTAAACAAAATCGACATGCAATAGCACAAATTAGAAAGTTAAAAAATATCAAATAATTGTGAAATAAATCAAATGAAAACAAAATATTGAGTCAAAACAAAATAACATATGAATATATTGAGTGGCTAAAGTCCAAAAACTGTTGATAACCCAATGTAAATAAACAAAAAGTCCATAGATGGACCCAGTTGTAATATCTCCAAAGGTGATGTGAGAATAAACACCCTAAGAGAAAGTGATCAAAGTAGAAGTGCCTCCACCATAGCAAACACTGCCGCTTACCAGATGGCAATGGTCCCTTAATCACAGGGGACCAAAACCAGCAGATGACTGATACCGCAGCCTGGGATCTATAGTGGGTGAGCCAGACTCTTTAATCCCAGTGGTGATGGTCTCTACATACGATCGGACCCAGCAGCAGAATCCACATGAAAATGATAAAGGCTCGCAATAGTGTAAAAACCCTTAATGTTTATTATAATGAATAAAAGACAAATGCGCACTTACATATTAGAAGACAATGGATAGCATGAATAAAAATCGAGCCGGCCTATCTCGAATATACCCGTAGCTTATGGGACTAAAGCATAAAGCGTTGACGTCAGCGCGTTGCTCCTCCTCCCTACGCGTTTCATCACTAGGGGACGTCGTCACGGGGCACGGGCGGCATCCTGACGTACTGCTTAAATACCAAACATCTAACCAAGCCTCGGTCTGGGTCCCGGGGAGAGAACCACTAGGCGCCATCTTGGTCAGGGGTAAGCCTATGGACATACACGTCTAAAAGCCAATAGAGTAAGAGCAAAACAAAAGCGGACAAAAACCGCCTAGCCAGTTTGAAGGGACGTAAAAAAAGAAAAAACTATCACTAAATACCAACTAATGTGGAAAATAAAGATTGAATTTCTCCCACACTGTGGATTAGACGCATCCAATAGAGCATGGAAATAATTAAACAGCTAGATTGAACAGATATAGCAACCGGCAAATATCTCACAGCACACACAGCACTGCGCAGCAAAGCCGTTCACAAATCTATCCAAACTAGCAACGCTGTCTGAGTGACAATAATAGTAAGAGCAATCAAGGTCCTATTAACAAAAAATGAACAAGAGGTCCAGTGAAAAAGTAAATTCATAAAAATATTGAGCGTAAAAAGTGGGCGGGGAAACAGTCTGAGCAGCGGGACCTCTAGATAAACAGTACCAATAAATGAATGAATGGATTAGTGGGTGAGATAAGTGTAATCACCTTCCCCCCAACAAAGAGGCGCCCCGCAGTTCCCCATACCCCATCTGTTCAGCATCTCAAAAAAAACAATAAAACCAAGAAAGGCAATAAATCCAAATATTCATAAAGTGTTAGGGAATACCATAATAACGTGAAAAAAAGCGATTGTCAATTAAATTCACAGGAAAAAATATACATGAAATATATTCCAAAAGGTAAAAAAACAAAGTATACATTTAATTCTGCCTTTAGTCGCTTTAAATAAGAGAATGGTAGATGAGATACACCCCTTGAAACACCTAAGAGTGGATCATATGCAAAATTTAAATCCCCTCCTAAAATCAATACACCATCACTATGCTCCAAAATCAGGGGAACCAATGACCTTAAAAAAAGCAGCTGATTCGAATTAGCAAAGTATACATTAAACAAGGTTACCCGAGTAGCTCCAATTACACCCTTAACAATCAAAAATCTATCTTGCTCATCGCTGATGTATATATCTAGCAACCATGGAACGGACCTTGCTAGAAGAATACTGACTCCCTTAGCTTTAGAGATTGGCGATGAACTGAGATATACCACAGGGTAGGCTCTGTTACTCAATTTTGGTATTTTCCTGGCGTGGAAGTGTGTTTCCTGGAGGAAAACAATCTGACTCCGCATTTTTGTCAAGTCTCTCAGTAATCTGGACCTTATTTCTGGGACATTAAGGCCCTTTACATTAAGGGAGGTTAACCTTACCGGAGTGGTCGGTTGTACCCCAAGAGGAAATGGTGCCATGGTTCCCCCTTAAAGAAACTTAGCCCAAAGGGACTGGGAGAAGCCTATTTGGGGTGTATCTATGGCCTGCTGTGCTGCCGATACCACTACGAATAATTGGTACTATAGTGCTTCCTTCTCTGAGGGCATTAATGCTAAGTAGTTACCTCTAAGCATGTTAATAGAAACTGGGGGCCTAACAGATTTCCAAATCCATCCATAAAATGCCCAAGAAAGCACGCCCCACAGAGATATACACTATAGAACAGTACATGCATAAAGACATAAGAAACACACAACCGAGAAATAGAGAGCCTGGGGGATGCTCAAGTAAGGTCCAACCAGTTAGGAACTTGTATTGGTTGTATTGGTATTGTATTGGTTCACACCCCAAAAATAAAAATAAGCTGGTCCTGAGTGTGAAGTGGAAAGGACTGGTTGTCTTTTTTGACCCTCAGATGGAATGGGTGCCCCCGAGAATATGTAGCCCCAGAGGCTTTGTGTACTCCTTGATATATCCGAGAGGACCATTATCTGTACTCCTGCGTGTTCAATCTGGCCCAGCTGCCATGCTTGACGTATAATCTCATCCTTTATGTTGAAGAAATGGATACGGCAAAGAACATCTCGTGGACCCGACCCCTGGTGACTCCTATACGGAGTGACTATGTACTCTATCTATTATGAGTTCAGCTAATGGGGGTTTTCCCAAGATTTTATTACAGATAGACTGTATCGTGGGTCTCAATTCTGCGTCTTCAACATTTTCGGGAATACCTCTGAAGATATTATTCCTTCAGCTATGGTTTTCCAAATCATCTACCTGTAGAAGAATTGAAGTAAACTTTTGCTGTGCTGCAGAGTTCGATAATACCAATTCATCCATACGCATGTTCACATTGTCTACTGCGGATTCTAGGTTAGTGACCCTAGTCTCCACAATATCCAGCTGTTCCCACACCTCTGAAATCTCTTTCAGATCAGTCCTAACAAATTCAGTACAGTGCCTAAAAATAGAGAACAACTGAGCATGTGCAGAGTAGGGATGAGCTTCGTGTTCGAGTCGAACCCATGTTCGACTCGAACATCGGCTGTTCGACCGTCCGTCGAATTGCGAACGATATGGGCCGTTCGCGCCAAATTCGTGTGGCGCGTCACGGCCCATAATTCACTGCGGCATCGCAGTGCATTGCTGGCTGATGATTGGCCAAGCATGCACTATGACCCGCATGCTTGGCCAATCACAGCGCCGCCTGAACAGAGAGCCGTAATTGGCCAAAGCCAAGGAGGCTTTGGCCAATTATGGCTCAGGGGATTTAGTACACGCCCCACACTATATAAGGCCGCCTGCACGGCGGCCCTGTGTAGTGTGTGTTCCGGCGTTGAAAGAGATAGACAGAGAGACAGTGTTTGATTTGAGTTAGATAGATTAGGCAGAACAGTCAGTCAGTTAGCTGCACTTACAGTGTATTGTGTATATATATGCATCCCAGGTGTTGCATATATATATATACACTGTATTCAGTTTAGCTAGATCCGTTCCTGTTATCTTCTATCTAGACTATTTACATTCAGTGCAGTGTGTCCTGCTCACAGTGTTCAGCTAGATCCGTTCCTGCTATTTACATTCAGTACAGTGCTTCCTGCTCACAGTGTTCAGCTAGATCCGTTCCTGCTATTTACATTCAGTGCAGTGCGTGCTGCTCACAGTGTTCAGCTAGATCCGTTCCTGCTATTTACATTCAGTGCAGTGCGTGCTGCTCACAGTGTTCAGCTAGATCCGTTCCTGCTATTTACATTCAGTGCAGTGCGTCCTGCTCACAGTGTTCAGCTAGATCCGTTCCTGCTATTTACATTCAGTGCAGTGCGTCCTGCTCACAGTGTTCAGCTAGATCCGTTCCTGCTATTTACATTCAGTGCAGTGCGTGCTGCTCACAGTGTTCAGCTAGATCCGTTCCTGCTATTTACATTCAGTGCAGTGCGTCCTGCTCACAGTGTTCAGCTAGATCCGTTCCTGTTATCTTCCTACTGACAGGCAGGCTTGTCTGGTTACAGTATATAAAGCTACCTGAAGAAAATTACAGGTGTTCTTTTTGATCCTATTAGTACCACGGTCAGGCAGCTAGACTATTTACATTTAGTACAGTGTGTCCTGCTCACAGTGTTCAGCTAGATCCGTTCCTGTTATTTACATTCAGTGCAGTGTGTCCTGCTCACAGTGTTCAGCTAGATCCGTTCCTGCTATTTACATTCAGTACAGTGCGTGCTGCTCACAGTGTTCAGCTAGATCCGTTCCTGCTATATACATTTAGTGCAGTACGTCCTGCTCACAGTGTTCAGCTAGATCCGTTCCTGTTATCTTCCTACTGACAGGCAGGCTTGTCTGGTTACAGTATATAAAGCTACCTGAAGAAAATTACAGGTGTTCTTTTTGATCCTATTAGTACCACGGTCAGGCAGCTAGACTATTTACATTTAGTACAGTGTGTCCTGCTCACAGTGTTCAGCTAGATCCGTTCCTGTTATTTACATTCAGTGCAGTGCGTCCTGCTCACAGTGTTCAGCTAGATCCGTTCCTGCTATTTACATTCAGTGCAGTGCGTCCTGCTCACAGTGTTCAGCTAGATCCGTTCCTGCTATTTACATTCAGTGCAGTGCGTGCTGCTCACAGTGTTCAGCTAGATCCGTTCCTGCTATTTACATTCAGTGCAGTGCGTCCTGCTCACAGTGTTCAGCTAGATCCGTTCCTGTTATCTTCCTACTGACAGGCAGGCTTGTCTGGTTACAGTATATAAAGCTACCTGAAGAAAATTACAGGTGTTCTTTTTGATCCTATTAGTACCACGGTCAGGCAGCTAGACTATTTACATTTAGTACAGTGTGTCCTGCTCACAGTGTTCAGCTAGATCCGTTCCTGCTATTTACATTCAGTGCAGTGCGTCCTGCTCACAGTGTTCAGCTAGATCCGTTCCTGTTATCTTCCTACTGACAGGCAGGCTTGTCTGGTTACAGTATATAAAGCTACCTGAAGAAAATTACAGGTGTTCTTTTTGATCCTATTAGTACCACGGTCAGGCAGCTAGACTATTTACATTTAGTACAGTGTGTCCTGCTCACAGTGTTCAGCTAGATCCGTTCCTGTTATTTACATTCAGTGCAGTGCGTCCTGCTCACAGTGTTCAGCTAGATCCGTTCCTGCTATTTACATTCAGTGCAGTGCGTCCTGCTCACAGTGTTCAGCTAGATCCGTTCCTGCTATTTACATTCAGTGCAGTGCGTGCTGCTCACAGTGTTCAGCTAGATCCGTTCCTGCTATTTACATTCAGTGCAGTGCGTCCTGCTCACAGTGTTCAGCTAGATCCGTTCCTGTTATCTTTCTACTGACAGGCAGGCTTGTCTGGTTACAGTATATAAAGCTACCTAAAGAAAATTACAGGTGTTCTTTTTGATCCTATTAGTACCACGGTCAGGCAGCTAGACTATTTACATTTAGTACAGTGTGTCCTGCTCACAGTGTTCAGCTAGATCCGTTCCTGTTATTTACATTCAGTGCAGTGTGTCCTGCTCACAGTGTTCAGCTAGATCCGTTCCTGCTATTTACATTCAGTACAGTGCGTCCTGCTCACAGTGTTCAGCTAGATCCGTTCCTGCTATTTACATTCAGTGCAGTGCGTGCTGCTCACAGTGTTCAGCTAGATCCGTTCCTGCTATATACATTTAGTGCAGTACGTCCTGCTCACAGTGTTCAGCTAGATCCGTTCCTGTTATCTTCCTACTGACAGGCAGGCTTGTCTGGTTACAGTATATAAAG
Organism: Lithobates clamitans; assembly: GCA_037952925.1. Classification (NCBI taxonomy): domain Eukaryota; kingdom Metazoa; phylum Chordata; class Amphibia; order Anura; family Ranidae; genus Lithobates; species Lithobates clamitans. The sequence continues at coordinate 15,045,750 of JBBGZY010000239.1, read as the reverse complement.
CTACCTGAAGAAAATTACAGGTGTTCTATCCCAGCTTAGTGCAGCTACAGGCCATTAGTATGTCTGGAAGGCCAAGAAGGAGAGGCAGACAGTCACAAGCCAATAAGAGAGGGCAAGCAGGCTCTGTGTCTAGTGCTGGTCGTGGAGACGGTGCATCCTCATCAGCACGTGGCCATGGGACACGCTTGGCCTTTTTTTCGGCAGCTGGCCGTGTTGAGCCGCAACATGCGGAAGACTTGGTCGAGTGGATGACCAAGCCGTCCTCATCCTCCTCATCCTCTCTCACCCATGCCCAGGGTGCTTTGTCTGGCAAAGCAGCGGCCTCTTCCCTCAGCTCAATGTCATCAGTGACTCCTTCCCTAGCCCCACCATGTCCTCCTGAGGATTCCCTCGAACTGTTTGACCACAGTGTTGGGTACATGCTCCAGGAGGATGCCCAGCGTTTGGAAGGCTCTGATGATGATACTGAGCTCAATGAAGGCAGTAACATGAGCACGGACAGAGGGGGTGCCCAAGAAGGACAGCAATCTGGCAGTCATGCTCCCCCTGCTGCAGCATACTGCCAGGTTTGCTCCAGTGATGAGGAGGGAGGGGATGATGAGGTCACTGACTCAACGTGGGTGCCTGATAGGAGAGAGGAGGAGGAGGAGGAGGAGGAGGAGGAGGAGGAGGAGGAGGTGGCACATCACCAACTAGGCAGGATGCCCTCCAGGGGCCAGCCTAAGGGCAGCACATTGACTGCATCACACCCCAAAGCTCCACATGTGCAGGGCGCTGCAGTCTCTGCGCGTTATTCAAAAAGTTCTTTGGTGTGGGCCTTTTTTGAGACGAGTGCATCAGATCGCACCGCTGCTATTTGCAATATATGTCTCAAGCGTATCTCGCGTGGCCAAAACATCTCCCGCTTGGGTACCACATGCTTAACCAGACATATGTTGACCTGCCATGCAGTTCGTTGGCAAGCGTATCTAAAAGACCCACACCAAAGAACAAAGACGATCTCTCCTTGCTCCTCATCAGCTGAGATTTCCAACCCCACTAGACCTTCAGTCCTCTCTGCGACCTGCAGTGAGAGGAATGAAGGTGTAGAATTAGGTGTGTCACAGCCAAGTACTTATGGGCAATCTGCTTTTGGTACACCGACGTCAGATTGTACCAGGCAAATTTCCCTGCCCCAGCTGCTGCACCGCCGAAAGAAGTTTGCTCCCAGCCATCCACATGCCCAGCGGTTGAATGCTAGCTTGGCAAAATTGCTAGCACTTCAACTGCTGCCTTTTCAGTTGGTAGACTCTGCCCCCTTCCGTGAGTTTGTGGAATGTGCGGTTCCTCAGTGGCAGGTACCCAAACGCCACTTTTTCTCACGGAAGGCGATTCCGGCTCTCTACCGGCATGTGGAAGGCAATGTCCATGCCTCGCTGGACAGGGCGGTCAGCGGTAAGGTGCATATTACCGCTGACTCATGGTCCAGCAGGCATGGACAGGGACGTTACTTAAGTTTCACGGCGCATTGGGTGACTCTGCTGGCAGCTGGGAAGGATGCAGGACAAGGTGCAGTAGTGTTGGAGGTTGTTCCGCCACCACGCCTCCAAAATGCTGATTGTGACACACCTCTCTCCTCCACCCCCTCCTCTTCTTCTTCCTCCATGGCCTCTTCCTCGGAACCAGCGGTGCTCCGTAGGCGTTCAAGGGGCTACGCAAGTACGCAGGCCAAAAGATGCCATGCGGTGCTTGAGCTGGTGTGCTTGGGGGACAGGAGCCACACTGGGGCAGAGGTTCTGTCAGCTCTGCAGGGGCAGGTTCAGAGGTGGTTGACGCCACGCCAACTTAAGGCAGGAATGGTGGTTTGCGACAATGGCACCAACCTCCTCTCTGCCCTCCGACAGGGACAACTGACCCATGTGCCCTGTTTGGCTCACGTCCTTAACTTGGTGGTGCAGCGGTTCTTGGGCAGGTACCCGGGCTTACAGGATGTCCTGAGGCAGGCCAGGAAAGTCTGTGTGCATTTCCGCCGGTCATATAATGCCAGTGCTCGGCTGACGGACCTCCAAAAGGAGTTTAACCTGCCCAAGAACCGCCTAATCTGTGACATGCCCACCAGGTGGAACTCGACGTTGGCCATGCTGCAGCGGCTGCACACGCAGCAGAGGGCCATCAATGAGTACCTGTGCGACTATGGCACCAGGACAGGGTCAGGGGACCTTGGTTTTTTTTCCCCACGCCAGTGGGCCATGATCAGGGATGCATGCACTGTCCTGTCACCATTCGAGGAGGCCACGAGGATGGTGAGCACTGACAGTGCATGCATCAGTGACACTGTCCCCCTTGTCCACCTGTTGGAGCACACGCTGCGTGGGATAATGGACAGGGCACTTGAGGCAGAACAGAGGCAGGAAGAGGAGGACTTCCTTAGCTCTCAAGGCCCCCTTTATCCAGACAGTGTTCCTGCGTGCCCGCCGATCACACAGGAAGAGGACGAGGAGGAGGAGGAGGAGGAGGAGGAAGATTGTGTCAGTATGGAGGTGGAGCCTGGCACTCAGCATCAGCAGTCTTTAAGGGATCAGTCCCAAGGAACACATGGACTTGTACGTGGCTGGGAGGAGGTGGCTGCGGACGTTGTTGTCCTTAGTGACCCAGAGGACTCCGGACCGAATGCCTCAGCAAACCTACGCTGCATGGCCTCCCTGATCCTGCAAAGCCTGCGTAAGGATCCTCGTATTCGTGGTATCAAGGAGAAGGACCAATACTGGCTGGCAACCCTCCTTGATCCACGTTACAAGGGTAAGGTTGCGGACCTTATCTTGCCATCGCAGAGGGAGCAGAGGATGAAACATCTTCGGGAGGCCTTGCAGAAAGGTCTGTGCAACGCGTTCCCAGAGACTGGGAGGTTACAAACTCCTGTTTCTGGACAACGTGTTGCTGAGGCTTCGGTCAGTCAAAGAAGGAGCGGTGGAGAAGGTGGCCGTCTGACCGATGCGTTCAGACAATTTTTTGGTCCGCAGCCCCAAGGTATGATCGGTTCCAGCAACCATCGCCAGCGTCTGTTTTACATGGTGCAGGAATACCTAGGGGCAAGATCAGACTTGGACACCTTTCCCACCGAAAATCCTCTGGGTTACTGGGTCTTGAGGATGGATCACTGGCCAGAGCTTGCACAGTATGCAATAGAGCTACTGGCCTGTCCTGCATCCAGCGTTCTTTCGGAACGCACATTCAGTGCTGCTGGAGGCGTGGTAACCGATCACAGGGTGCGTCTGTCCACCGACTCGGTCGATCGGCTGACCTTCATAAAAATGAATCAGTCTTGGATCACCACCAGCTACCAAGCACCTGATGCAGATGTAACCGAATAATTTTTTTTGAAATCTCAGATCCCTTCAAAGACTGCCTATGCTGATGCTGAGTGACTATCCCTGAGTAATTATCCTCTTCCTCCTCAATCATCACGCTGATAGCTTGTAAGAACATTTTTGGTTCTGGGCGCCACCACCAGTGCCTAAGGCACAATTTTTCAGCCCCTGTTTAACAGGGGCGTGTAATTACAATTTTTGATGTAATACTTTGCAGCAGGGCTCGTTCCTGCATTCCAACTAGAGTGTCTGTGAGGGGTTGCAGTGTTGTGGCACCAGCACCAGTGCCTAAGACCCAATTTTTCTGCCCCTGTCTAACAGGGGCGTGTAATTACAATTTTTGATGCAATACTTTGCAGCAGGGCTTGTTCCTGCATTCCAACTAGAGTGTCTGTGAGGGGTTGCAGTGTTGTGGCACCAGCACCAGTGCCTAAGACCCAATTTTTCTGCCCCTGTCTAACAGGGGCGTGTAATTACAATTTTTGATGCAATACTTTGCAGCAGGGCTTGTTCCTGCGTTTCAACTAGAGTGTCTGTGAGGGGTTGCAGTGTTGTGGCACCAGCACCAGTGCCTAAGACCCAATTTTTCAGCCCCTGTCTAACAGGGGCGTGTAATTACAATTTTTGATGCAATACTTTGCAGCAGGGCTTGTTCCTGCGTTTCAACTAGAGTGTCTGTGAGGGGTTGCAGTGTTGTGGCACCAGCACCAGTGCCTAAGGCCTAATTTTTCAGCTCCTGTTCAACAGGGGCATGTAATTACAATTCTTGATCTAATATTTCACAGCAGGGCCCTGTGAGGGCTTACAGTGTTTTGGCCACAGCAACACCTAAGGCCCAAATTTCTGCTGAGTATATAGGGCAGGACCCTACTTTCAAACATCTAACTTACAAACGACTCCTACTTGCAAACGGAAGGAGACAACAGGAAGTGAGATGAAATCTACCCCTAAGGAAGGGAAATTCTCTCCTGTAAGAGTTAATATGGGAAAACAATTTTTCCTTTCCACTGATGCTTTCCAATCCTTGTTCCACAAAAAAACCCAAATTTTCAAAAAACATTTTTCATTGGGACAAAAAAGTGAGGTGAAATCTTCTGAAGAGGAGGAAAGACGCAAAACAAATGTCACAGGGGTGATAACCCTTCCCTATGTTTTCCAAAAAGCTTAGAAAAGATTTTTTGGCTGGAGCTAAACACATTAAAAATGTTCAAAATTACAAACAGATTCTACTTAACAACAAACCTACAGTCCCTGTCTTGTTTGCACCGCCTGTATACTGCTGTTCAGAGTATATAGGGACCTTTCCTTATTTTAATTTGGGTGCGGGGTTCCCCTTAATATCCATACAAGACCCAAAGGGCCTGGTAATGGACTGGGGGGTACCCATGCCGTTTGTCTCACTGATTTTCATCCATATTGCCATGACCCGACATGACATTAAACCCGCAAGCAGTTTTAAATGAGATTTTTTCCTTTAAAAATGACATTTGGTGCAGGGACTGTTCTAAACATGGGAAACACGCGTCACTTTACAGGCATACTATAGACACCCCCCAGGTACGATATTTAAAGGAATATTTCACTTTTTTTTTTTTACTTTAAGCATCATTAAAATCACTGCTCCCGAAAAAACGGCCGTTTTTAAAAGTTTTTTTTGCATTGATACATGTCCCCTGGGGTAGGACCCGGGTCCCCAAACCCTTTTTAGGACAATACCATGCAAATTAGCCTTTAAAATGAGCACTTTTGATTTCGAACGTTCGAGTCCCATAGACGTCAATGGGGTTCTAACGTTCATGCGAACTTGCGGTCCGTTCGCGGGTTCTGGTGCGAACCGAACCGGGGGGTGTTCGGCTCATCCCTAGTGCAGAGCAGGGTGAGACAGTGTATAACTGGATTTTAAACAATATTGTCACTTATTTTTAATGTTTTACATCTATAAAAGGAGCTGCTGAGTTTAATGAATCATCCTAGGCTAGCTCTTCTAGCCTTCCAAAGTACTTAATGACGCCAGTGGTGACCAAATGACCAACATCCACACTGTCCAGGGGGGGCACAAATCCACCTGCTAAAATAGAAGTAATTCCATTCTCTTTCATTGGCCAAAAGTGTGCATAGAACATCAATTCTTTAATGTGTGCCGTTAATCTAAAACTAGCAATGACTAACATAGTCCAATTTCCTATTCCCATTCTGAAGCTGATGAGGCCTCCACAGGAAGCAGGCAAGAGCAGCAAAAACATATTCGACCTCCTATGCAGATAAAGCATGGGAGGTAAAGACTGGGTCCATGGACTCGCATCGTCTCCAGTCAAAGTCTTGGAGGCAAAAACTCTTCTAGAAGGACTACCTGAATATTTTTTTTTAAATTCAATGCTTTTTATTCATGTTCATACAAAATACATCACATCATATAATATACATATATCATCATGACAAAAGAAAAACAGAGAAGAAAGAAGGAAGAAAAATCACCTTCCTTCTTATCCAATGTGTGTGTCACTTCTATAAGAGGTATTTTCTCAATTTTTCTCCCATTTTACTCCCTCAGGTCCTAGTCTATAGTCAAGTATCCAGCCCACTCTCACTCGTAATTACCCTACTTACATATTACTGCCATTATATATAAACTACATCTTCCCTTTCCTCTCTAAATCTTCAATACTTAGGGTAGTTCATCTTCATAAGCCAGGGGTTCCACATTTTCTCAAATTCTTTGATGTTCCCTCCCCTTACATAGACTATCCTTTCTTTCCTTATTGTTTCACACACCGTTTTGGACCAGTTCTCTATTGTGGGGGGTTTCTCTGCTTGCCATCTCCTCGCTATTTCCTTTCTTGCCTGGTAGAGGCATCTCCGTACTGCATTTCTTTCCGCCCTTCTGTTACCTAGATCTTCTCCCACCCCCAATATACACATTTTCGGGTTTGCGCTAAGATCTAGGTTAAAGGCCTTATTTATGGACTCCACTACTTCCATCCAGTAGCGAACTAACTTGGGGCATTTCCATAGCATGTGCATCAGATCTCCTGTATAATGACACCTAGGACATTTGTCATCAACCCTTCTCCCATACTTAAACAATTTTTCTGGAGTATAATATGCCCTATGTAAAAGCAATAAATGCGAGAATTTCTGAGCGGGAGAGACCGAGACCTGGTGACTCCCCTCCAATATCTCTTTCCATTGCACATCCGATATTGACCCCAGGTCCGACTCCCACTCTCTTCTACATTTAAGTTTAACTGGTTCCTCCCTGCTATACCGGCATATATGTTTGTAAAATTCTGCGATTAATCCCTTTGAATCCTCCACACTCTCTAATTTTTGGAAGATGGGAGATTGACTCCATTTCGGGCCTTGCTCCCCAAATTGGGCCTGCAGAGCATGCCTGATCTGTATGTAGTTAAAGTATGAGTGACTCGGGATACCAAATTCCTCCCTTAAGGCGGCAAAGGTCTTTAACATATTGCCATCATATAGTTGTTCCAATTTAACTATCCCCTTTGATTCCCAGGTCATAATTTTACCTATTTGTGACAGTTCTTGATAGTTCTTATTATCCCAAAGAGGACTACACCTCCCTTCTCCCTCCATGTCCTTCATTCCTTTAATAAGATTCCATACTTTTAACATTAATTTGACTGTGGGGGTTCTAAATACAAACGAGTTTGCCTCCAAGACCTCCAAAACCCGCCTATGGGGCGCTCCCTCAATCATTATTGCAGTGTTGTTATTACCCATAGGACCGTGACCCGTTCTCAGATGTTGCAACTGAGCTGCCAAAAAGTAGCTACGAGGGTGTGGAATCGCCATACCTCCCTCCGTCACTGCCAGCTGTAATGTTTGTAAACTAATCCTGGAGTGCCCTCCCTTCCATATCAACCCCCTAAACAACATGTCCATTTTTTTAAACCATTTGCCATTAATCCATACTGGAGAGTTATACAAAATGTACAATAGCTGGGGCAGCCATAGCATTTTGATTAGGTTACATCTTCCAGCTACCGACAATGGGAGTCTCTTCCATATATCAATCTTTTTCCTAAATTTCACCAATAAGGGGGCTAAGTTATTATGTAAGAAATCCTCCACATCTTTAGTTATATGGATACCAAGATATTTTGTTTTCTCCACTATTTTTAGCGGGGTTTCTTCCAGAATGGGGCCTTGCTTAATTGGGTCTATTGGTAACAAGATCGACTTCTCCCAGTTTATGGAGAGACCCGAGATCTCCCCAAAATCTGAGAATATACCCATCACCTGTCTGAGCGATCCCTCCGTATCCCCCAGAAAGATAAGTACATCGTCCGCGTATAACGCGATCCTCTCTTCCCTCATCCTTCTCCTGAAACCTTCCATATTTCTATTTTGTCTTACCGCAGCGGCCACTGGTTCCATTGCCAAAGCAAAGATCAGAGGTGACAAGGGACACCCTTGTCTTGTACCTCTTTCCAGACAAAACTTACTCGAGAGTACATTATTAGTTCTGATCTTTGCTTGGGGTCCATTGTATAGAATTTTTACCCATTTACTGAAAGTGGGACCAAAGCCATATGCCCTCAATATATACCAAATAAAGCCCCATTCAAGACTATCAAATGCCTTTATAACATCCAACGCTACTATAGCTCTGGAACCCAAGTTTTCAGTTGGAATTTGTAAATTTTAAAAAAACCGCCTAATATTTTCGCTTGTTGATCTCTGTGGGATAAACCCAGTTTGATCCGGATGAACTAATTTATGGATTATTTTTTGTAACCTAGAGGCGAGAATCTTAGCCAAGATTTTTGCATCTGAACACAGCAATGAGATGGGTCTATATGATGCGGGTTCCAGGGGGTCTTTCCCTTCTTTAGGTATCATTATTATTGTGGCCTCCGTCATTGATTCAGTTAGTTTCCCCTCCTGGTATGCCCACTCAAACACCCTGAGAAGCACTGGTAATAATATCTCCCCATAGTTCTTATAAATCTCCGCAGGGAGACCATCAGGACCGGGAGATTTTTTATTGGCCAGTTCCTTCACGGCCATTTTAATATCTTCTAATGTTATCGGAGCTTCCAGTGCCTCAGCGTCCAGCCTCGACAAGGAGGGCAATTCTATTTTCCTGAAAAATTCGTCCAGTGCCAGCCCCCCCGCTGTCCCCCGGGACTTATATAATTCCTCATAATATATTTTAAAAGTTTCATTTATTTTATCTGGTTGGGAGGTAATCTCACCAATCTTAGTTCTAATAGCGGGAATCATCGGGGGGGGAGAGTCTGATTTAACAATGTGGGCCAATATTTTTCCTACTTTCTCTCCTTCTCCAAATATTATTTGTTTTTGAAATAACCTTTTATTTTCAGAGTTCCTAGTCAATACCTCTTTATATACTGACTGTGTATTTTCCCATTTTTGTTGGTTTTCTGGGGAAGGGTTTCTCACGAGTTCCCTCTCTGCTACTTGTAGCTCCTCCCTAATCCTCTCTTCCCCCAACCTTGAAGCTTTTTTTATTCTTGAAACCTGCTGGATCAATAGACCCCTCAGAAACGCCTTCAGGGCGTCCCACATCACCCCTCTTGCTGTAGACTCCTCATTTAGACTAATGAACTCCCGTAACCTAGTTATAATCACAGTTGGGTCCTCAATTAACTCAAGCCAAATTGGATTTAATTTCCAGGGGCTACGTTGTTTATTTTCCCCAGTTGCCATCCTGGCTGTCACCAATGAATGGTCTGAAATACCCCTAGGTTGGTAAATTATATCACTGACAATATGTGCGGCCATAACATTACCTAGGACAAGGTCTATTCTTGAAAAGGAGGAGTGTGCACCTGAGTAGCATGAGTATTGTTGCACCCCCGGGTTACCCATCCTCCAAAGGTCACACAACCCGGCCTCCTCAAGAAACTGGCCCATACGGCTCCCATACGATCCCTGCCATTCCTTACCTGGGGGAAATCTGTCTATTTCTTTATTTATTGCAACATTAAAATCCCCAACAGCAATAACAGGTATGTTTGGTTTATCCACAATAAAATCCAGCAAGCTATATAAAACTTCTAGCCTAAAAGGTGGGGGATTATAAATATTCGCCAGTACACATTCCTGACTCCCTACAGTACAGTGCAAAAAAACATACCTACCCCCAGCATCTATATTACTTTGCCTGCAGAAGAACGCAGTCTCTTTCCCAATTAACACCGACACCCCCCTAGAATAAGAGGTGTGTACCGCGTGGTACTGATGTCGATATTTTTTACTTTTAAGTTGAGCTATAGAATCCTTTGTCAAGTGCGTCTCCTGCAGACAAACAATATCTACTCTAACAGAATCTAGCATGTCAAATACCAATGCTCTCTTAGAGGGAGTGCCCATCCCCCTAACATTCCATGACCCTATCCTTGATCCCATTGATTAATCAAAGATCCAGGTACTATACTGGGAGGGAAAGAGGAAAAAAGAAAAACCACCCAAGCCCAGTCTAGGGTACCCCCTTATATTTTTAAGGAAGGAGATCTTCCCTGTTCCTACTAATTTGTTGGCTTCCTGTTGTTTTGGTATTCCCGGCCTCTTCACCCTCAGTTCTCGCTTTACCACATCTACCCAGGCGTCGAAATATTTACCATCTACAAAAAATGATATCTCTGTGCTAACCCAAATAACAAATGCAATTCTATACAAATCATACATATCCCAGTGTGTTAGACATTAAATCCACTGTCTCATTACATCTTTTAAATTTTATCCCCGTGTTTATCTGTATCCTTTGTGAGTTTGTGTAATTAAATGTATCATTGCAACTTTTTTTCGTGAGTGTGTGACTTAATACCCTGTATTGCATTCTAATATTCCCAAAGCTCATCCCCTTAACCCACCACCCCCACCCTCCCCGACCCCCCCCCGACCTCCAATCCCCCCCATACCATTCTAGGTACCCCCTAGGGGCATTTTTAATGGCCAGCCCATATCCACCTACCCTTCCATACCACACCCTCCCCCCCAACCACTCCACCCCCCTCCACCCCCCACCCTCCCCACCCTCCCCACCCCCCCAACATTCAAAGCAAAAACAAAAAACAAAGCCTAATATACCAACATCCCCTCTCAAGGTTACACCCATTACCCTTCTTTCATTACCACCCTGCTCCTTATGTGAAATAAATATGACAGAATAATAAAAAACCTTGTGCCCTGTCTCTATATAGTAAATTCAACACCTTTCCTCCATTATTTCCTAGGCAATTGATCCTTCTTTTCCTCCAACCATGCCAGTGCACTGTCCGGGGACTCAAAAATCTGATTTCCCCCCAGTGCGTTTATCCGTAGTTTAGCAGGGTAGAGGAGAGCATACGAGACATTGAATTTCTGGAGGCTACGTTTAACCCCCAGGAACCCAGCTCTGCGTTTTTGTAGATCTGGGGAGAAATCTGGGAATATTGATATCCTTACATCCTTATACAAGACCTTTCCCATCTCTCGGGCTTTACGCAAGAGGGTTACTTTGTCCCTATAATTTAAGAACTTTACTAAAATTGGTCTCGGGGGGCTACCGGGGGGGGGGGGTCTGAAGGGGATTCTGTGCGCTCTCTCTATTGAAAATTGTTGAGTAAATGTCTCCCTCCCAAACACCCCCACCAACCATTTTTCCAGGAATACTACCGGATCTGGACCTTCACTCCCCTCGGGGACCCCCACCACCCTCACATTGTCCCTGCGAAGTCTATTTTCCATCTCATCAAACTTCCCCGCCAGGGTCTCAATTTTTCCTCTCCAGATCTTCACTTCTTGCTTCAGTGGTAACAGCTCATCTTCAATCACACTAATTCTGTTTTCCGCTTCCACCACCCTTTCTGCTGTTTTCTTAAGATCATTTCGTACTAGGGTCAGGTCCTCTTTAATATCCTTCATTTGATCTCCTAGAACCCCTAAGGACTGCTTGCATGCGTTTATTGCCAATAAGATATCTTTTAAAGAGGGTTCCTCTTCTGTCATACCCATTGGAGTAGCTGAGGCCTCCATTTCTTTACCAGTGGTGCCTGGCCCTTTTACAGAGGAGGTTTTTGTTCCTGTGTGGAGACCCGACTGTCCTTGACTTTTCCTGTCCATTGCTGACTTATTCAGGGTTTGCTGTCCCCCTTTATTCGGGGTATGCTCCGCAGCCAGGACCATTTTTTCTAACTTAGCGGACGCTGCCACCGCCGCTGCAGTTGCCCCTGCCACTGTAGGGTAGAGACCTTTTTCCTTCTCCTTTTCTTTTGCTGACCGCAGGGACTGGGTTCCCATAGTGTCATGATTGGGATGCTCTTCTCCCTTCCTTCTTCCTGACATGATAGTTTTATTCTTTATGAAATTGAGCCTTATACTGCATACACAGTCCTTATCAGGGAGAAAGGAAAGGGTTATTAGCCCAGTGCCACCCCCGCCACCTCCTGGTGTGACTGCTGATATCTAAGTGATACACTCCACTTCACCCCCGGGGCTATACTTGTGTTACCAAGCAGGTTACACCTTTAATTGATCTGCGCCCATGGGGTTCCAAACAGCCCTCTGAATATACAATCCTACCGGGGGGTTCTCAGTATGATGGACAGCAGACTATGCAGTAAAATCAGAGACAGGGTATAACGAACAGCAAGCAAAGTCAAGTATAATTCATACGATACCGCGCTGCAGCAGGAGTATCTCCTCTATTAAAGTAGGCAGTCCCAGAAGTTCACTTCTACAGCCACCGCGGTTATTTGAAACAGGTCTCCACAGCACTGATTAGCAGCCACCACTTTTCTCCTCCTATCATCACCACCGCCAGTTTCCAATCTTCGCACCGGCACTTCACCTTTCCCCAGTACAGTCTGCACCGGGCGGTGTTCCTGCCACTGAGGGCTTCTCCAACACAGCGTCCTCCTCACCACACACTTCCGCCGGCTGCCGAGCCCCGCTCGTCTGTCTCCCTCCACTACCTCCTCCACTACGCTCCGACACCGCTCCAAGCTCCAGGGAAGCAGTACACGGCAGTACACGGCAGTATGGCTAAGCGGCACGGCAGGGGGAGAACAGGATAGGCACCAGCATTCTATCACGGGGAGACCGGGCTGTTCACAAGGTTTTCAGGCACCTGGAGCAGGGTGGACACAAGCGCTCACTCCACCACACACATCTCCGTCCGCTTCCGGCCACGCCCCCCCAAGACTTGCAATATATTCTCTGCTTGACTACCTGAATATTTAACTCATTCCCCTAACTCACCTTACTGGCAAAAGCTTCCCTAATGATTGGCCAGGGTGAAATATTCAAAGCCCATGCCTTTATATCTTCTTTCTCTATCTGCTGGAGAATATTCCTGAATGAACAGACAGAATCAAACAATACTCTAGGCTTAAACCTGGTACACACTAGGAGTTTTTCGGCTGACAAAAAAACTGTCAGCTCCAGCTGCTGTACTAACTATGTGAAGTTAGTACAGCGACTTCCCCCACTCAGCTGTTGTGTTCTCACAGGGGGACGCCCCCCCACCAGAACACTCCAATCAACGCTCTCCGCCAATGGTGGAGAGCGCCGATCGGGAGTTGGTCGGCTGCTACAGAAGCCAACTTCTGTCGGACAGGGTGCCGTACACACGGGCCGAATGTTGCCCTTTTATTTTTTTTACCGCCCAATGTCTCCTGTGTGTACGGAGCTTTAGGGAAAGCCTAATGAATGCAGAAAACAAAAAGAATTAGAGCTTAGCCTGGCTTCAGCCTAGCTGCCCACTACATTTAGACTAGTGGCACTCCAACCCGATACACAAAAATTACGATCAGAAAGCTCTTATTGTCCTCAATATGAAAACAACCGCATTCCAACTTTAGTACATTAATTATTTTTTCTGCTTTTGGTTTTTTGCCCTATCTATGACTTTGGGAGTATTTGTTGACTAAAGGAATGACACAAATTCTGTATTCGATGGAATGTTACAAGTTGCACATCTGTGAGCTATTATTTCATTGTTTTTAATATAACAGGAAGGACTTATGTGGAATCTGACATCATAACCTCTTTAGACCAAGTTTACAGTTGTGAAAAGTGTACACAGCTGTGTAATTGGTACATATTTTCTATACCAATATACATAAACCAAAAATCATTTGTATTCATAAAGTGTTGGTACTAGCAAACATGAGCAACTCCACTGGCATTATCTCTATGCTTGACTGTTGGCTGTATGAAAACAATTCAAATTAATCCCTAATTAAGCAAAGACATCATATTGCCTGCTGAATCATCCAAACTGAAATCAATTAATGTGGTGGGTTGGCTGGATTTTATCTTTGTTTATGAGTCTCATTGGGTTTTGATTATTAAAGCAATTTTATTAGAATGTTTTTATTTTGTAAGCCTGCTGCTCAATTATTTATGTATTTATTACAGGTATTTAAATAGCGCTGTCAATTTACGCAGCGCTTTACATTTATATTGTACATTCACATCAGTCCCTGCCCTCAAGGAGCTTACAATTTGAAATTCACATACTAGAGCCAGTTTAGACAGGAGCCAAATAACCTACCAGCATGTCTGTGGAGTGTGGGAGGAAACCGTAGTACTTGTAGGAAACCCATGCAGGCACAGGTACAATATAGTTAGATGATTTCAGGTGGCATGCGTTAAGTTTGTATAGACTTTTGGCCAATTCGCACCTAGGCAGTCTTTTGCAGGGAGTTAATGCGCATGTTTTAGCATATGCTGCAGCAACTGGCTAGGGTAGAGTAAAAAGAGGGCAAGTACTACTTTTCCAACGCAACACTCCACAAAGCACAGTAATGTGTTTCAGTCCATTGAGATGTGCTGCAACACATATATGAATGGGATGTGTTGCTTTAGTGCATTGGTGTGCATTCAAAAGCATATAAGAGATCATTGTCAGATTTTACATACATGTTAAAGAATATGTCAACCCAGAATTTCATAGTCCTGATATGTGCCTGCTGTACCATGTACTTGCCTCTGCTTTCCTATTAAAGACTGACCACACTAGGCAGGAGAACACAACTTGGTCAATTTTCCAACTGTACTGGGAACTCAGCCTGCTCTCTTTCAATGATCAGACTGGTGCTGACACGCCCCACTGCTCAGCCTCTCACTGGGAAGAGCAGCGTGCTGCTGTTTCTCCGTTTCTCCTTTCCTAGCTCTCTAAGATCCTTATACAGCTGAGAACAGGAGTTATATGATCGCTTATAAAAAAAGATGTTTGTAATGTTTTTTATATGTTTATACAAATGATTTGTCTTTCATTTTTATTTTAAAGTGAATGGGATGTTTTACAAGATGAGGGTTTACATATACTTTAACCTCTTCCCACCCGCCATATTACAAAATGACGTGCGCAAAGTGGTTACATTATCCTGACCGGACGTCATCTGATGCTTGTCCCTCGGACACAGCGCATCCCTGATCAGGGTAAACAGCCAATGAAATGTCACAAATCACAGCCGGTCACATGTCACAACAACAAGGATGAGCGCCCAATGCACGCCCCCGGGGGGCGAGCAGCGCCCCGTTTGGAGATGGCGTGTGTCCCTTGGACATAGCCCATCCCCGATCAGGGTAAACAGCCAATAAAAATTGTCTGTTTACCACATGATTGGCTGTGTCCAATCACAGCCGGTCACAAGTATAAACAATACAGCGGTTTCCAGGGATCTCTCCTTCTCTCTCAACACACACCGATCGTGTGAAGAGAGATCTGAGATCTGTGAGTTACAATTTACTGTTTTTCTGCCTGCACAACACGCCCCCCCAATAAAGAAAACCTGTCACACAGACCATCTGGATCTGTCACAGCCCATCTGGATCTGTCATAGCCCATCTGTCACAGCCCATCTGTCACACAGGCTGCCACCAGTACTGCCATTGGTACCACCATCGGTACCGCCATCAGTACTATCTAGATCTGTCACACCCCATCTGAATCTGCCACAGCCCATTTGGATCTGGCACAGCCCATCTGTCACAGCCCATCTGTCACACAGGCCGCCACCAGTACCATCATCGGTACCGCCATCAGTACCACCACCGGTACCGCCATCAGTACCCTCTGATCTGTTACAGCCCATCTGGATTTGTCACAGCCCATCTCTCACACAGGCCCGCCATTGGTAACGCCATCAGGACTGCCACTGGTATCGCCATCACTACCACCACACAGGCCCGTCATCGGTTCCGCCATCAGTACCACCACCGGTACCGCCATCAGTACCCTCTGATCTGTTACAGCCTATCTGGATTTGTCACAGCCCATCTCTCACATAGGCCCGCCATTGGTAACGCCATCAGGACTGTCACTGGTATTGCCATCACTACCACCACACAGGCCCGTCACCGGTACCGCCATCAGTACTATCTAGATCTGTCACACCCCATCTGAATCTGCCACAGCCCATTTGGATCTGGCACAGCCCATCTGTCACAGCCCATCTGTCACACAGGCCACCACCTTTACCATCATCGGTACCGCCATCAGTACCACCACCGGTACCGCCATCAGTACCCTCTGATCTGTTACAGCCCATCTGGATTTGTCACAGCCCATCTCTCACACAGGCCCGCCATTGGTAACGCCATCAGGACTGCCATTGGTATCGCCATCACTACCACCACACAGGCCCGTCATCAGTTCCGCCATCAGTACCTCCATCTGTACCACCTTCAGTACCATCTGATCTGTCAAATGCCCAGTTGGATTTGTCACAGCCCATCTGTCACAGCCCATCTGTCACACAGGCCTGTCATCGGTACCACCATCTGTACCGCCATCACTACCGCCACACAGGCCCATAATCAGTACTGCCATGAGTATCGCCACACACTCCTGCCATAAGTACCGTCACACAGGCCCACCATCAGTAGCCTGTCAGTACCGTCACACAGGCCTATCAGTACTGTGACACAGGCCCGCCATCAGTGACCTTTCTATACCACCACCAGTACCATCACACAGGCCCATCAAAAGTATCGCCATCAAGAAGACTTGCCTACCACCAGCAGCACCAGACCCCAGGAAGAGGAGCCCAGAACCAGTACTGAAATTACACATCCAGCCCAAAGAATCCGGGCCTAGTCCTACCTTCCCGATGCCCTGGCAAACCCCTTATGGTTGCCTGCCAGCTCAGGATCCAATATAATCCCCCCTATCACCGCAGAAGTAGGTGTGCAGCCCAACACTACCAATTTTTCACAATTGGATTATTTTTATTTGTCTTTCCTCGAAGATTTGTTGCAGTACATGGTGGACCAAACCAATCTCTGTGCAGATCAATTTAATGTTGCCAACCCCGATTCATCTTATGCCCGCATGTTCCATTGGCAACGTCTCACACTAGACAAATTCAAATTGTTTTTGGGCCTTACGTTCAATATGGGGCTTACAAAGAAGAACAAACTCCAAGCCTACTGGTCCACCAACCCCATCCACCACATGTCCATCTATTCTGCTGTCATGTCAAGGACACACTACAACATGATCATGCGTCTCGTACACTTTAATGACAATTCGCAGTGCCCACCCCAAGATCATCCCAACCACGACAAATTGTACAAGATACGCCCCCTAATAAATTATTTTACCAAACGATTTTCTGAAGTGTTTATCCCTGACCAAAATATATGTGTGGACGAATCCCTTCTCCACTTTTCTAGCTGGCTGCAGTTCAAAGAATATTTATATGTAATAAATTGTGTGATTGAGCCACTGGATACGTATACACCTTCCGAATTTATGAAGGCAAAGACTTCCAGCTCCAGCCCCGTAATTGCCCAACATATATAGGAACCAATGGTAAAATTGTCTGGGACCTTGCATGCCCCTTGTTAAAAAAAGGATACCACTTATATGTAGACAATTACTACAGCAGCTTACCCCTTTTCCATCACCTGTATCGTGAAAAAACCCTGGCCTGCGGTACCTTCAGGAAAAACAGGAAGGGCTTCCCACAGTGTTTACTATCCAAAAGGCTACAAAACGGGGAATGAGGAAGTGTTGGCCATGAAGTGGAGGGACAAGAAATATGTCCACATGATGACTACCATCCACAATGACAGCTTAGGGAGATTCAGAGAAGATGCGGCCCCGTTGTAAAGCCTGAATGTGTCCACGACTACAATCTTTTCATAGGGGGGGTGGATTTAAATTATCAGATGCTACAACCTTATTTGTCAACCCGAAAGTCCCGTTACTGGTATAAAAAAGTTGAATTTCATCTTTTTCATATGGCCATGTTCAATTTGTTTATCTGCTATCAAAAATCACTCAAAACCCAACCTATCACCTACCTCAAATATATTGAAGACATTGTCACCGCCCTGATTTACCAGCAAGGACCCACCCCAGGAAGCATTCGCTCTGATAGTGTGAGTTGACTTCCTGAGCATCATTTTTCCCTATAACATTCCCCCCGCAGAATCCAGAAGAAGACGCCAAAAGAGATGTAGTATATGCAGCACAGGAGGAGTTAGAAGAGATACCAGCTATTATTGTCCCCAATGTCCCTCCCAACCTGGCCTGTGTAACGGAGATTGCTTCAAAAATTATCGCACATCCATCAGATATTAGTTCCCCTTATTATTACCAGACTGCCATTTCCCCGTTTCAAATACCTGTGTGGATCATTTGTCTGCTACCATGTTTCTTCCTTCCATGTTGATTAACTGAGTGGTGGAAAATGTATCGCTAACTGTTATACACAAATATCGTGATAAATGTACCAAAAAGAATAAATGATCAAAAAACTCAAAAGTCCATATAAAGTGATTGTCTATCGACAAAAACAGTGATAAACAATAGAATAAACCTATAACATAAAATAGTGAAAAAAGTGAATGTCCAACTGTGTGAGCAAAATAATCAAACACCGGATGGTAGAAATCCAAGAGCAGTGGTAATGGGGATACAACTCCATCCGTGGAGACAGCATCAAAGGGGAATCATCAACAACTGAATGACATGTAGATGCTCTTACCAGAATGGGTGGACTCAAATGTCAACGACATAGAGTCATCAAGACAGTATGCCACCCAGGGCAGGTATAGGGATATCCGGATGGTTCGGACCTCTAGGATGGAATCTATGTCACTGTCATTTGTTTTGTTGATAGACAATCACTGTACATGGACTTTTGAGTTTTTTTGATCATTTATTCTTTTTGGCACATTTATCACGATATTTGTGTATAACAGTTGGCGCTACATTTTCCACCACCCTGTTAT
The DNA here is from genome assembly GCA_037952925.1 of Lithobates clamitans. Taxonomy (NCBI): domain Eukaryota; kingdom Metazoa; phylum Chordata; class Amphibia; order Anura; family Ranidae; genus Lithobates; species Lithobates clamitans. The sequence continues at coordinate 15,027,181 of JBBGZY010000239.1, read as the reverse complement.
TCCATGTTCGTCACATTTTATGTAGCTGCTCATTTTTCACCTTTTTTGGGGTTAGCGCAGTATTTCCCTTTATATTTCCACAATGTTAATTAACTGACCCTGGCCTGTTTACCGATGATGTCTTTGCCTACCATTTTAACCACGTTTCTGACTTCCATGTGCACCAACCTCGGCCTGTTCATCGACCATGTTTTTGTCTGCCACTTGGACTGATCTTTTGCCCTTCTACTTTAGTACACAGGGGTCTCACATATGTGAGGGGCTTCAGAATAGCTTTCTTAATAGGGAAAATCAGTTTTTGGTTTTCTGTGTTCCCAGAGCAAGGTCTGCAGTTTTATTTCAAGCATTGTTATCAGTTCTGCCAAGTTCTGCAAGGGTCAGCACATATGTTTCAGTACTTGCAGGGGTCTTTAACCACTTGACCACTGGGCACTTAAACCCCCTTAAAAACCAGACCAATTTTCGGCTTTCAGTGCTCTTACAATTTGAATGACAATTACTCAGTCATGCAACACTGTACCCATAAGAAATTTTCGCCCTTTTTTCACACAAATAGAGCTTTCTTTTAGTGATATTTTATCACCTCTGGGTTTTTTATTTTTTGTGCAATAAATGAAAAAAGACCGAACATTTTGTAAAAAAATGCATTTTTCTTCATTTCTATTAAAAATTTTTGCAAATAAGTAATTTTTCATCATAAATTTGGCCAAAATGTTTACTGCTACACATCTTTGGTAAAAATAACCCAAATTAGTGGATATTATTTAGTCTGTGTGAAAGTTATAGGGTCTACAAGCTATGGTGCCAAGCACTGAAAATGTATCAATTTGATCACACCTGATGTACTGACATCTCATTTCTCCCTAACAAGCCAGAAAAGTACAAATACCCCCCAAATGACCCCTGTTTGGAAAGTAGACATTCCAAGGTGGTTAGTAAGAGGCATAGTTAGTTTTTTGAAGTTGTCATTTTTCCCACAATTCTTTGCAAAATGAAGATTTTTGTTATTTTTATTTTTTTTCACACCAAATTGTCATCATAACAGGTTATTTCTCTCACATGGCATGTACATTCCACAAATGAAACCACAAAATATATTCTGCTGCGCCTCCTCTCCACATGTGTGAGACTTTTACACAGCCTGGTCACATACAGAGGCCCAACATTGAAGTAGTTCCTTCAGGCGTTCTAGGAGCATAAACTACACATCTCATTTCTCAACCACCTATTACACTTTTGAAGGCCCTGGAGCACCAGGACAATGGAAACGCCCACAAAGTGACCCCATTTTGGAATGCAAACACCCCAACGTATAATCTGAGGCATAATGAGTCTTTTGAACGGTTCATTTTTTTGAGAAACATGCATGTATTCGAGAAATGTACTGTCTATTTTTGTTTTTTCATTTTGCCCAGACATACACTTTTAGGTTGAGGAATTGTGGAAATAATCCAAACGCAACACACTGAAACACAAACTGATTAGCACCATATTAAAATATAATGTCCCTATGTAATGATAAATTGACCATTTACACACCATGATGATCACCTTCTGGTTAGTCCTAAACTAACTAAAACAGATACAAGATTAAATTGTACAGTTTGTACTTTATTTAAATACTTAACATTTTCCTTCAGGGCGCCTTACTTTTAAATTATGCAGATTGTCTGATTATGATTTTAGGTGTGACTTTTACTTGATTGATGATTTGGCAATGAGTGAAATCAATGGTTACAAAATGCAGAGTATAAGTGGCGGAACTTTCAGGGTCACTGCAGTCGCACTTGCGACTGGGCCCTGCCGTTCTGCTGCTGTGGTGGGGCCCCAAGACCCGGCATCGCCCCCTGCACCTCTGGCTTTCAGTTTGGGATGCAGTAGGGAGAGTGGGAGGTGGTGATTGGCAGCTCTATGGTGCCCGCAGGATCTCCCTGGGGCTAGTAGTTCTGACCTGGGCAGGTATCAGTTTCACTCTTCAGTGTACAAGTGAGTCGCTCTGCTTATACACTCTTGCTGATAGCTGCCCGGGTCAGAGGCCCCTCCCCTCTCCACTGTATACACTCGGGAGGAGAACTACAAGCCCCAGGGAGATCGCGTGGTCCACAGGCACCATAGAGCTGCCAATCGCCCCCTCCTACCTCCCCCTGTGCTGGGGGTTAGAGGTGCACAGACAGCAGAGACCAGCCAGGTACACAGGGAACCTCTGGAAGGGGGGGCGGCTGTCTGGGGACCCTAATGTAAGGGGGGCTCTCTGGGGACCCTGATGTGAGGGGGGCCCTCTGGAGTCCCTGATGTAAGGGGGGGCTCTCTGGTCACCTGGATGTAAGGGGGGCTCTCTGACAAACCTGATGTAAGGAGGGGGCTCTCTGGGGACCTTGATATAAGGAAGGGGCTCTCTGGGGACCCTGATGTAATTGGGGGGCTCTGAAAACCCTGATGTAAGGGGAAGGCTCTTTGGGGACCCTGATGTAAGGGGGGAGGCTCTCTGTGGACCTCTGGAAGGGGGGGCGGCTGTCTGGGGACCCTAATGTAAGGGGAGCCCTCTGGGGACCCTGACGTAAGGGGGGGCTTTCTGGGGACCCTGATATATGGGGAGGCTCACTGGTGACCATGATGTAAGGGCGGGCTCTCTGGGGACCCTGATGTAAGAGGGGGCTTTCTGGGGACCCTGATATATGGGGGGCTCTCTGGTTACCCTGATGTAAGGAGGGGCTCTCTGGAGACCCTGATGTAAGGAGGGGGCTTTCTGGAGATCCTGATGTAAGGGGGGCTCTTTAGAGACCCTGATGTAAGGAGATGGCTCTCTGGAGACCCTGATGTAAGGGGGGCTCTCTGGAGACCCTGATGTAAGGGGGGCTCTCTGGAGACCCTGATGTAAGAGGGACTCTCTGGGGACTCTGATGTAAGGAGGGGGCTCTCTGGGGATCCTTATGTAAGGGGAGGCTCTCTAGGGACCCTGATGTAAGAAGGGGCTCTCTGGGGACTCTGATGTAAGGGGGGCTCTCTGGAGACCCTGATGTAAGAGGGCTCTCTCGGGACCCTGATGTAAGGGGGGCTCTTTGGGGACTCTGATGTAAGGAGGGTCTCTCTGGGGACCCTGATGTAAGGAGGGGCTCTCTGGGGATCCTTATGTAAGGGGAGGCTGTCTGGGGACCCTGATGTAGGAGGAGGCTCTCTGGGGACTCTGATGTAAGAGGGGCTCTCTGGAGACCCTGATGTAAGGGGGGGGGCTCTCTGGTGACCCTGATGTAAGGAGGGGCTCTCTGGGGATCCTTATGTAAGGGGGGCTCTCTGGGGACCCTGATATAAGGAGAGGGCTTTCCCGTTGGACCATGATGTATGGGGAGGCTCTCTGGGGACCCTGATGTAAGGGGAGGCTCTCTGGAGACCCTGATGTAAGGGGGCTCTCTGGGGACCCTGATGTAAGGGGGGCTCTTGTGGGACCCTGATGTAAGGAAGCACTCTCTGGGGATCCTAATGTAAGGGGGCTCTCTGGGGACTCTAATGTAAGGGGAGCTCTCGTGGGACCCTGATGTAAGGAAGCACTCTGGGGATCCTTATGTAAGGGGGTTCCATGGGGACCCTGATGTAAGGAGGGGTTCTCTGGGGACCCTAATGTAAGGGGAGCCCTCTGGGGACCCTGAAGTAAGGTGGGGCTTTCTGGGGACCCTGATATATGGGGGGCTCACTGGTGACCATGATGTAAGGGGGGCTCTCTGGGGACCCTGATGTAAGAGGGGGCTTTCTGGGGACCCTGATATATGGGGGGCTCTCTGGTTAACCTGATGTAAGGAGGGGGCTTTCTGGAGATCCTGATGTAAGGGGGGCTCACTAGAGATCCTGATGTAAGGAGGGGGCTCTCTGGAGACCCTGATGTAAGGGGGGCTCTCTGGAGACCCTGATGTAAGAGGGGGCTCTCTGGGGACTCTGATGTAAGGGGGGCTCTCTGGAGACCCTGATGTAGGAGGGACTCTCTGGGGACTCTGATGTAAGGAGGGGGCTCTCTGGGGATCCTTATGTAAGGGGAGGCTCTCTGGGGACCCTGATGTAAGAAGGGGCTCTCTGGGGACTCTGATGTAAGGGGGGCTCTCTGGGGACCCTGATGTAAGGAGGGGCTCTCTGGGGACCCTGATGTAAGGAGGGGCTCTCTGGAGATCCTTATGTAAGGGGAGGCTCTCTGGGGACCCTGATGTAGGAGGAGGCTCTCTGGGGACTCTGATGTAAGAGGGGCTCTCTGGAGACCCTGATGTAAGGGGGGCTCTCTGGCGGTCCTGATGTAAGGAGTGGCTCTCTGGGGATCATTATGTAAGGGGGGGCTCTCTGGGGACCCTCATATTAGGAGAGGGCTTTCCCGTTGGACCCTGATGTATGGGGAATCTCTCTGGGGACCCTGATGTAAGGGGAGGCTCTCTGGAGACCCTGATGTAAGGGGGCTCACTGGGGACCCTGATGTAAGGGGGGCTCTCGTGGGACCCTGATGTAAGGAGGCACTCTCTGGCGATCCTGATGTAAGGAGGCTCTCTGGGGACCCTGATGTAAGGGGGGCTCTCGTGGGACCCTGAAGTAAGGAGGCACTCTGGGGATCCTTATGTAAGGGGGGTTCTATGGGGACCCTAATGTAAGGAGGGGTTCTCTGGGGACTAGGGTTGCCACATCATCCCTTTAATCCAGGACACGTATTAATTACACAGCTTCTGTGGCTGATTAAGGTGGTAATTAAACTCACTTGGTGCCTTATCTGCATTAAATCAGCCTCAGAACCTGTGGAATTCATATGTGTCCTGGATTAAAGGGATGATGTGACAACCCTACTGGGGACCCTGATGTAAGGAGTGGCTCTCTGGGGATCATTATGTAAGGGGGGGCTCTCTGGGTACCCTGATATAAGCAGAGGGCTTTCCCGTTGGATCCTGATGTATGGGGAATCTCTCTGGGGACCCTGATGTAAGGGGAGGCTCTCTGGAGACCCTGATGTAAGGGGGCTCACTGGGGACCCTGATGTAAGGGGGGCTCTCGTGGGACCCTGATATAAGGAGGCACTCTCTGGGGATCCTGATGTAAGGGGGCTCTCTGGGGACCCTGATGTAAGGGGGGCTCTCGTGGGACCCTGATGTAAGGAGGCACTCTGGGGATCCTTATGTAATTGGGGTTCTATGGGGACCCTGATGTAAGGAGGGGTTCTCTGGGGACCATGATGTAAGGAGGGGCTCTCTGGGGATCCTTATGTAAGGGGAGGCTCTCTGGGGACCCTGATGTAAGAGGGTGCTCTCTTGGGACTCTGATGTAAGAGGGGCTCTCTGGAGACCCTGATGTAAGGGGGGCTCTCTGGTGACCCTGATGTAAGGAGGGGCTCTCTGGGGATCCTTATGTAAGGAAGGCTCTCTGGGGACCCTGATGTAAGGAGAGGGCTTTCCCGTTGGACCCTGATATATGGGGAGGCTCTCTGGGGACCTTGATGTAAGGGCGGCTCTCTGGGGACCCTGATGTAAGGGGGGCTCTCTGGGGACCCTGATGTAATGAGGGGGCTCTCTGGGGAACCTGATATAAAAAAGGGGCTCTCTGGGGCCCCCCCATGTAATTGGGGGGCTCTGGGGACCCTGGTGTAAGGTGGAGGTTCTTTGGGGACCCTGATGTAAGGGGGAGGCTCTCTGTGGACCTTGATGTAAGGAGGGGCTCTCTGGGGACCCTAATGTAAGGGGGGCACTCTGGGGACCCTGATATAATGAGGGCTCTCTAGGGACCCTAATGTAAGGGGGGCTCTCCGGGGACCCTGATGTAAGGGGTGGGCTAAAGCGTATGACTTTCTTTACTTGCTACACTGCTATGGGCTCTAGCCCGAGATCTTTTGTAGACCTAGCCCTTCATGGTTTCTTGCAACGGGGCCCTGAAGATTCTAGTTACGCCTCTGCAGAATATAAATAAATGTATCCATGGACATAAATAAATGTGTTCACCAGCTTGTTTATAAAGTGTTACTGTCAGTGTTAAAGTATTATAAGAAATAATGTATTTTGGTAATAGATTACCATTTAGTTAGACGATCTATGCTTTAGCAAAAGTTAGCTTTCATGAAAACCATATATCAAAACAGTTACTAGATCGATAAATATAGGCAGTTGAAGTTTATATGCAAATATCAACTTTTCCTGTAAAAAGGTATGTGGGTCCTGCCTGCTCCTTTCTCCTGTGCCTCCTTATTGGTTGGTTAATGTGTTTTGGGTGGCCTTACTGACAAATATGGAGACTTGAAAGGTTTAAGGCTGTACGGTCAAGCTTGACTTTTTTAGCAAACGTCAATATTTGAATTTCATTTTTGCTGCCTGTGTCTTGATTCTAATAATTTTTTACATGTTTTTTACTGAAGGAAAGCCCTATTGATTATTTTTTTCTAAGTTGAATTTTTCAGGTATGTGATAGACATATGTTTAGGTGATAGATAAAGGCATAGGTGATAGGTAAACTGTATCTATAGCCAAAAATTTTTGTTTGTTTGTTTTGGATAGAGTGGTGAAGGATAAAGCCTCATACACACATTTGGATTTCTCAAGGGAAAATGTGTGATGACAGGCTGTTGGCAGAAAATCAGACCATGTGTATGCTCCATTGGACAATTGTTGGCCAACTTTCCGTGGACAAATGTTGCGTGGCAGATTTATAAATTTTCCGTGCCTGTTGTCAGATTTTCCGAGCGTGTGTACACAAGTCCATCGGACACATGTCCAAAGTACAAACACGCATGCTCAGAAGCAAGGACGAGCCAGAAGCGGTTGGTCTTTTAAACAAGAGTTCGTAATGGAGAATTAACATTCGTGACGTGGCAAATTCTTCTTTAATGGGATAATAATGGAGCTGCTTTGCTGGTGACACTGATGGAATTATTGCAAACGAATTTTCAAAGACTTTTTTTTTCTAGTGATATCAAGAATAATATTATTATGCTTTTTTTTTTATTTATTTGGGCAAGTTACCACAACACCATTATCCCGTAGTTTTTAAGATCAAAGATACAACTATGTTGGTGTCCCTTGTTAATTTTTCATTGTATTTTTTGAAATGTAACTGCCTATTCCCAAAACGTCATTTGAAGTAAAACATATGGCCAAGTATTATTATCCACAATTTTTTTTATTGTGCATTAAAAAAAGAAAACAAATAAAATTAGACATGCTATCTGCCAATAGAACTTAACCAAAAAGTGCATTCTATGCATCCAAAAATATAGAAAATATACAAAATCAAATTATTATTCAACCAAAAAATAATGTCAGAGCAAAAACTCCAAGGCCAATAATAAATAACACGTTATCTCCTCCGATTCCGCAACATGGCTAAATGACAAACAGCCGTTCAGAGAACGAACTAAAAAGTGTGAACTGAAAATTGCAAAATGAAAAGTGCGAAATGAAAAGTGTGAAATGAAAAGTGTGAAATGAAAAGTGCGAAATGAAAAGTGCGAATCAACACTCACCAAACTTCTACTAACATGAAATTATCAGAAGGAGCCCAAAGGGTGGTGCGAAAGAGCTGAAAAACAACGTAGTACATCACTACGTTCGTAATTGTTGGCCAACAATTGTGTGGCCATGTGTATGCAAGACAAGTTTGGGCCAACGGCCTTCAGACAAAATTCCACGGTTTTGTTGGCCAACAATCCGATCATGTGTATGAGGCTTAAGACCTCTTGTCAGGTTTTACTACAATTTGAGCATCCCTTGAAGAGATTCCTTCATTTTTTTTTTTTTTTTTTAATATTCTTTTTATTTGAAGAAAAAAAAAAAAGTTTTCCATTACAACAAACATATAAACAGGGAACAAGGGATGGTATCATAATTAAAAACATATAAATACCTATCCCTATATTATCATTCTTATATGCGACAGTACAACCCGTCCTTATGCTGAAGGCTTCAAGAATAATTTTCTTCCTTTTTCCCCCTATTCACTCTCCCACCCCTCATCCACTCCCCATCATACACTTTGCCATACATTTTATTATTCATTCAACCATCCCCCCCTCCCCAAATCATCCACCACCCACCCCTCCTATTACTCCAACTCTTCCAAATCCAGCCAAGCTTTCCATATTTTTTCGAATTTCTTAAAATTACCCCTCTTTTTGTATATATATTTCTCTCTGCAAATTACCTCTCTAACTGCATTCACCCATTCTGAAACCGTCGGTGCTTCCTTTCTCTGCCAATACTGTGCGATAAGCTTTTTGCCCTGAAACAGGCATCTAATCCTTGCTGTCTGTATATCCCTTGAGGCCACCTTGTCCCCCGTTAATCCCAGCAGGCACTCCCTCGCCTCCACTCTCAATGACGTCCCAAACACCAAATTTATCTTTTCCACAACCCCTTTCCAATATATATATAGTTTGGGGCATCGCCAAAACATGTCGATCAGGTCTCCATACCCTCCCCCACACCTTTGGCACTTTGGGTCGGGCCTCTTACCCCACTTAAATAATTTCAATGGTGTGTAATATGCTCTATAGGAAAGATAAAAATGGGACATCACCTGTGAGGGAGAAAGAGTAACCCTGGGCCCCAGCGACAGAACCTGCTTCCATTGATCATCGGACAGTACCCCCACATCTCCCTCCCATTTGATCCTATTTTTGTTTTCCACCATGCCCCCCTGGGCTGAAGCCTTCAGGGATCCGTACATTTCAGAAATCAACCCCTTCGTAGTATGTACATCAGTGAGCTTTCTCAAAGAGGTCATCTCGCACCACGCTGGCGCCTCCTTCCCAAATTGTGCCTCTAGGGCATGCCTGAGTTGCAAATACCTGTAAAAAGATCTATTAGAGATTGCATACTCCTCTACCAACTCTTTAAAAGATTTTAACCTCCCCTCTCTATATACCTGAGCCAGGTAATGGATACCCTGGCGGTCCCACTCCACAAAGTGTCCCATTTTTTTAAGCTCATTGAGGTTGTTATTATCCCAAAGTGGGGAATATTCCGCAAAGCCCGTATATCCCAGAGTTCTTTTGGCTTGTACCCACGCCTTAACCATCAGTTGGGTAGTGGGGCATTTAGTACTAAATGAGTCTGCCTCTAGTGCCTCTGTGATCGTGTCATGGCCGATGTCGTTCCACAAGACGCTACCATCCACTCCTTCCTCCCATGGCCTATTACTGCCTCCCATTTGCTGCAATTGGGAGGCCAGAAAGTATCCATACGGATCCGGTACTGCCAGACCGCCCTTCTCCTCTGGGTGTCGCAATGTCCGCAAACTGATCCTGGCCGACCCACCTTTCCAAATAAGTTCTCTAAACACACTGTCTATTTTTTTAAACCAGTGCTTAGGAATCCACACAGGGGCATTCTGCAAAACATATAAAAGTTGGGGTAGCCAGACCATCTTGATCAGGTGGCAGCGTCCGACGACCGAGAGGGGCAAGCGACCCCACACCCGACACTTCTGTTTCATTTTTTTCATAAGTGGGACTAAGTTACCGGATATATACTGTCCTGGATCATTGGTTATGTTAATACCCAGATATTTCATTTGGCTGACTATTTTAACCTGGGATACCTGACAAGGGAGGGGTTCGTTCAACGGATCTATGGGTAGGATTACTGATTTCTCCCAGTTAATCAGCAACCCGGAAAAAACGCCGAATTCCTCAACTATCCCTATGGCTGTTTTTAATGAATTCTGCGTATCTGCCAAGAACAGCAGGATGTCATCTGCATACATAGCTACCTTGTCCGTCCCCTTCCTTCTTTTAAATCCCTGCACCCCTTGCGCCGCTCTCAGAGCTAAGGCCAAAGGCTCAACTGCCAGGGCAAAGAGCAGGGGGGACAGAGGGCACCCCTGCCTCGTGCCCCTGCTCAGCTGGAACCCCTCCGAGCACTGGCCATTGATCTTAACCCTGGCCCACGGGCCACTGTATAACAGCCTTAACCATTGGACAAACCCAGGGCCAAACTGGTATTCCACTAAGACCCTCCACAGGTAGTGCCACTCCAGGGAATCGAAGGCTCTGGCCGCGTCCAATGAAAGAGCCGCTCTCCCCCCACTGTTTTCCACCGGTATTTGCATATTCAGGTACACTCGTCTTATGTTCGTACTCGTAGATCTATTCGGGATAAACCCAGTCTGATCCGTATGTATTATTTTGGAAATTATCTTATTCAGCCTTGCGGCCATTACTTTTGCCAGGACCTTCACGTCCGAACATAAGAGCGAGATAGGCCTATATGAGGTCATATCTATTGGGTCCTTCCCTTCTTTCAACAGGGTTATTATTATAGCTTCTGACATGGACGGTGGCAGGACCCCGACCTCCCTGGCTCCGTTGAACACCTCCAAAAGTAGGGGCAATAATACCTCCCCATATTTTTTGAATACTTCTATGGGCAGGCCGTCGGGGCCCGGTGACTTCTGGCCTGCCATGTCTCTCACTGCCCTCTGCAATTCTGCAAGGGTCAGTGGAGCATCCAGAATTTCCCTATCTTCACTTGTTATTGGAGTTATCCTTAGCCCCTCAAAAAAAAAACTGCATTTCGGCCTCCACATTTACTCTATTAGAGCTGTACAACTTCTCAAAGTATGTCCTAAATTCACACAGTATATCGGGAGTGGTTTTTTTCAATACTCCATCCCCCCCTTTGATTGCTGCTATTGTACCTAGGGGGCTATTAGCCTTGATTATTAGAGACAGAGCCTTCCCAACTCGCTCCCCCTCACCAAAAAAGCTCCGCCTCTGAAATAATCTCCTCTTTTCCAGCCCTTCCCGGAGCACCCTACTGTACTTGTTCTGTCTCTCCACCCAGAGCTTGTAGCTGGATTGGGATGGTATGTCTATGTACTGCGCTTCTGCTACTTCTACACTCTCTTTATCTTTTTGCTCTTCTGCTTGCGATTGCTTTTTATTAAATGCGATTTTCTGGATTAGTATTCCCCGGAGATATGCCTTCAGGGAGTGCCAAACAACCCCCACTGAGGTCGAGCCCAGGTTTATTCTAACAAACTCCGATAGGCTCTCCTTCATTCTCTCCTCTTCTCCTATTAAATCAAGCCAAAAGGGATTGACCTTCCAGCTCCCCCTGAAATGGTGCTCTCCTACCTTCACAACAGTAATAACAGGCGTGTGATCCGAAACGGCCCTTGGCTCATACGTTATTTCCTCCACTATGTTTAATGCTTCCTCGTTTCCCAGAACCAGGTCGATTCTGGATAAGGTGGCATGGGTCCTGGAGTGGCATGAATATTGCTTCACCCCAGGATGCCTCCTCCTCCAGATATCTACCAGTCCTATTTCATCGCAATATTGCAAAAGGGGGCTCATGGGTGCCACTCTAGATCCAATTTTGGGGGGGGACCTATCTATACTGTTGTCCATTGTCATGTTAAAATCACCCACCACAATGACCGGGGTCCCGGGGGAATTCATAATAAAACTGGCTAAGTCATCTAGTATTGCCATGCTGAATGGGGGAGGGATATAAACGTTGGCCAGAATAAATCTTTTATTTTCTATCAAGCAGGAAAGAAAGATATACCGCCCGTATTCGTCCACCTTACTCTGACTGCAGGAGAAGGGCAAACCAGTACTTATCAATACACTCACCCCTCTAGAATAGGAGGAGTGGGTGGAGTGATACTGTGTCTGAAATTGCGTGTTGTCTAAGATTTTAATTGAGTCCTTTACCAAATGGGTCTCCTGCAGACAAAGTATTTTGACTTTCCTCCTCTTGGCTATTGAAAAAATTATCTGTTTTTTAAAATTATCCCCAATCCCCTTACATTCCATGCGCATATATTAACCCTTCCACCACCTCCTGGGGTTTTATTACACCTCTTTTCAGTTATCATCGATTCCTTCATTACTTGTCTAGTAAATAGATTGTCCTCAAGAAAGAAAATAAAGGGATATCTCTTTAACAGCAACACAGACAGAAGTGAAAAGTTTAAGTCAAGTAGGGAAATGCTGGAACCTATGTCATCATTTGATTGTTGTCTGTTTCCCTGCTGCAGATCTTCCATCAGTTTCTGTCTGATTAAGGCCCTTTTTACACGGGCATACCGATCGGGTCAACCTGTCAGTTTTTCAGACAGACCCAATCAGACCTTCCACATGTGTCCATTTACAACCCCCAACATCTGATCAGATCCGCCTAAAACAGACAGATAGGGACCTGCTCCCATTCGTCTAGCGGATTGGATCAGATGGCAGTCAGGTGTAAACGAACAGGCAATCCGTTTATGTCTGACCGCCCATAGAGGAGAGCGGGCTGCGTCCTCTCTGCATAAACGGATCAGCGGACAGATTCCCTGCTGTGCAGGTTGACTCCTGGCGGAGTCCACCCCGTGTGGAAGGGACCTAAGGGTTGTCCACACGACAGAAAGATAGCAGTAAAACATGACCTTGTTCTATCCCTTCCCAATTCTATCTAAACATTTAAAAAAAGTTATGAGTATAGATAAAATTGAAATATATTGGGATTTCCTGTGTCGAACATTTATCTTGCTGGTGTTTTCCCTTACAATAGATGATGTGTAGATGGCAAGGCAGACACTAATTGTAGAGCCTGGCACATAGTTTATTTAGACCAGTCAAATGGGAATGGTAACAACAAAGGGGGATGCACATGACTTGTGTATCCCAACTGCTGCGGAAATCTGCATACAGGTATAGCAGTGAGGAACCTGTTCAGGTTGGCAGGAGGATCTCCCGGTAAGGTCAAAGGTCATATTACTTTGCAAGCTTTCTTCACATGATAGCTGAAATGCATTTTGTACTGCCTGTCCTATGACTTTCTGGAGAAATGTCAAATTAGAATAAAAAGTTCACCTTCTTTAACTGCTTCAGCCCCGGAAGAATTTACCCCCTTCCTGACCAGAGCACTTTTTGCGATTCGGCACTGCGTCGCTTAAACTGACAATTGTGCGGTCGTGTGACGTTGTACCCAAACAAAATTGACGTCTTTTTTCCCACAAATAGAGATTTCTTTTGGTGGTATTTGATCGCCTCTGCGGTCACTCATGTCAGAACAGAACACGGAAGTGTGTGTTTACACACACTCGTCCCTGTTCTGTGTCTCCTGGTCATGATTGCTCGTGGCCGACGGTCATCGCGACCGTCGGCCACAAGCATCGGCACCCCCACTGTGCAGCGCGCGTGCGCCTGCTAGCCGGACCCTGCGAGATCACGTACAATAACGTGATTTCGCGCAGCGGAGTCAACCTGCCGCAGTAAAATTGCGGCGGCTGATCTGGAAGCGGTTAATCACTTCATTACTGGGCACTTTCACCCCCTTTCTGACTAGGCCAATTTTCAGCTTTGAATGACAATTGTCATGCAACACTGTACCCATATGAAATGTTTAACATTTTCTTTCACACAAATAGAGCATTTAATCACTAATGGGTTTTCCTATTTTTTTGCTAAAAAAATGAAAAAAAGACCAAAAATAGTTTATTGTTTCTGTTATAAAATGTTGCAAAAAAATACATTTTTCTTCTTCATTGAGATGATGCTGCACTAATGGGCACTGCTAGGTGCACTAATGGGCACTGCTAGGTGGCACTCATGGGCACTTACAGGCAGCACTGATGGGCACTGATGATCAGTGCTCTGATTATCTGTGTAAATGTCCCCTTCACACTTGCCAGTTACCGTCTCTTTCCTTGCGCTTTGGCAGGGTGTGAGGACAGTACTGCCGATAACCAGCAAGTCTTCATTGATATCAGCTGTGAATGAACACAGCTTAACATATGGTAAAGGGTCACCGTGATTGGCCCTGTACCACAATTGCAGAGCGTGTCAGGTGCGAGCGCCAGGGGACACGTAGGGGGCATGGTTCCAGGTGGATGAACATGGATGCCCTCCCGGGACAACAGAGCTGCGATGATGAATGAAGTGGGTGAACAGAGTCACTTTAATTTACTAAATGTAACTTATACTCAGTTTATATAATCCATTTTAGCAAGAATCAGCAGACTTTTTTTTAGAGTGCTTCCTGGTGTGACTGCAGGCTGTGGTGACATTTATTCTGTTTATTCAAACTCCTTGGGGCTACAAATGGTGGTACTTAAGACCTGTGAAATTTTAGGGTGCAGGGCTGTAGTTAGAGATATTCAGAAAATAATTATGGTGGTAGGCATTTGAAATGCAGAACAACTAGCTTCATAGGACAACTCCCAGTCTGAAAATTACAGTCACTCAGAAGGTAGGCTCTGTCCTGTGAATGAGTTAAAGGAGTGTACCTTTAAACTAAACTAGTTTGCCTAAAATGATGTAGATTTTAGATTGTTGTAGATTGTATGTGACACTCATTCATAATCATTCCATTGTTCTATGCACAGTAGTTAAAGCTTAGTACCAACCTTGAACTTCAGCTGTAATTCTGATTTCTGAAAGGCTGGAAGCTGAATCACGGCAAACAAGAGCTTTTTGTGTCTGATAAAACTGTGTGGCTTTAGGATTTTTGATAAAGGATAAATGCACAAAGGTTCTAAAAATAGCTTCTATGATAAGAGTTAGTTCTTCGGAATATGAATTTAGCTGCAGTTATCTTTTTTAAATATTTGGATAGAGTTTGAGACACATTAATCACTTGATGTGCACACTAATGCCTTGACAGCAAGATATACAACAAGCTGGGTGTGCCTTTTAGAAGTAAATCCTGCTTGCCTTACAGCGTATCATTTTAGTAATCTTTTAAAGGAAAATATTCATTGTAGCAGTGGAGGCTCAATTTTGTATTTTGTATAATTCATAGGCTCAACAAAAAGTCAGTCGTTGTGATTTGACAATGTGTTTACAATGGAAACCTAGATACCTGTTTTTGAAATATGTGATATTCAGAAGAAGGCAATTGAGGAATTATATTACTATATGTATATAGATATACAGTAGATTTATGAAAGGGAAGATTGATTTTGGAATAAATGGCAATTACTTTGTTTTATAAAAGGGATACCAGAATATTTTCTGGTAACTTTTGCCCAGTGTTCTGGAAGACTTTTCATGTATCCATTGCTGTTGCATTGGATTTTATTATGCATGTATAAATGACTTGGTGGTGACATCTAATGGCAATTCAGTGTAACTACAACTTGATATTTTAATGTTTGTAAATGGCAAAATCCAGATTCCCTGCATGTTTAGACTTAGATAGACCTCTCCCTTCTTCTTCATGTTCAGTCAATAAGTTACTAGACTTTATAGTGGGCACAGGGCTTACAAGATTTTTGTTTCTTTACACTCTAAACTGGCAAACATCCTATGTACTTCATTTTAACAAGTAAAATTATGATGGATTAAACTGATGTGTCTTATTAGAGAGTTGAGCTGTCTGTGGCGGGTGCTTTTTCAGCAGGTGACCATACTGGCCAGATAGACCGAGGTACACCCTGAACTACATTTATTTTAACTTTCCTTACATGCAATTACAGTAGTAGAGATAGAAATGGTATTTACTGTTTTTCAAGTCTTACCATATAAAAAAAAATAATGATGGTATGCAGTACTTTTTTTAACCTTATCTACTATGTATCTGATGACTCCAAAATATATGAAGCAAATAGAGAAGTCATATATGGCAAAACTGTGCCATGCTCATTTCTCCAAAATGTGCCAGTCAGTAACAAACAAACTTAAATCTCATATCTGTTCTAGAAATTCATAGGAGGTAACACATTACAGTTGGACCCTGCACAGAACCCAAAGGCCAAACAAACTGTTCTAAGGGCTTTTCACTTTTATTTTGTTTATTTTAGGCCCCATGCACATTTACCATCTAGCAAGATCCTGCAACATTCTGGTAGATCATAGCTTTCATAATGGCACACAATGCCAAGCAGCGGTTTCCAAAGAGAAGTATAGACTCCAGAGAGAGAGAGATATCATTTTGCCCCAGCATAAATCATTAGTAAGATCTCATCTGGAATATGCAGTTCACTTTTCGGTACCAGTTCTCAAAAAGGATATTGGGAGACTGGAGAAAGTGCAGAGAAGAGCAAACTGATAAGAGGCATGGAGGAGCTCAGCTATAATGAAAGATTAGAGGAACTGAATGTATTCCACATAGTGAACTTAATGTGAACTTAATGTTGAGTTCACTTTAAGGTTATCACAGAGGACAAGGGGACACTCTTTACATCTGGAGGAAAAGAGATTTAATCTTCAAAAAAAAAAGAAAATGTGAAATAGACTCCCTCAATATCTGGTTCTGTCCAGCTCAGTAGATTGCTTTAAAAAAGGACTGGATTATTTCTGGATACTATACTACTATAACTGGATATTAATATTTAGATAGAGTTGATCCACAGAATATTGCCTCTTGGGGGATCAGGAAGGAATTTTTTCCCCTGCTGGAACAAATTGGTTCATTCTAGTTTTTTTGCCTTCCTCTGGACCAACTGTGAATATAGGATCGTGTCTATAGTAAAGTATATATTTTTTTCCCCTTTTATTGGTTGAACTAGATAGACTTGTGTCTTTTTTCAACCAGACTAACTATGTAACTCTGTAGGGTACGTAAAATCATGCCTATACACTGTACACATGTAGCATTTCTGTTATCATTTACACGCATGCACATGCAAATATAAACTTTTTCAGAATAATACAGACCAGTGTGCATGAGCCCATAGGATAAAATACTGCTGTGCTTAGATCTGTATAAAACATGGATCTTAATGCAGAGTACTGTATGCCAATGTGCATGAACCCTTACTTCTGCTTATTATCTTTTTATTATCTTTTTTGTGAATATTTTCTTGGACCATTTTTCCTTTCATTAAAACGATTAGAAAAAAAATTTTAAGCTGAAACTGTCACATACCTTGGAGATGAGCCTGACATGCAGAGGGAAACCTCTCGTACAGCCCGCCTAAGGAACCACTGGAGTTGTGACAGTGGCAGGGAGAGCACGGTGAGGTAAGAGTGCCTGTAAGGTTCTCTTTGCTGGAAGCAGTAGCAGCTGATGAGTAGCAGGACCAGGCTGGAGCGCTGAGAAGCAGATGATAGCAGGACAGTCGATGCAGGTGTTCTGTGGATGCAGGATAGCAGACGCAGGTATGCTGCGGATGCAGGACAGCAGATGCAGGTGTGCTGCGGATGCAGGACAGCAGATGCAGGTGTGCTGTTGATGCAGGACAGCAGATGCCGGTGTGCTGCAGATGCAGGTGTGCTGCGGATGCAGGGCAGCGAATGCAAGTCAGCGGATGCAGGTGTGCTGCGGATGCAGGACAGCAGGCTGGAGAAGAGTCAGACAAGCCGGGTCAAACACAGAAGATCAGTCAGCATAAACAGCAGGCAGAGAGTGGTCAGAGTTCAGGCCGGGTTTGGTAATGAAGGATCAGGCAAACAGGCAGGAATAGCAAGGTCAAGCAAGCCAAAGGTCAGGACTGGAGATAGCAGCATTGTCAGGAAGCTGGTTCAATACTGGATCAGATACAGGCACAGGATCAAAACACAGGGTACATCTACAAATCAGACAGCAGCTGCACTGGTGCAGCTGCTGTCTTTATATAGGCCATTTGGTGCCAGCATTAATGGCTAATGTGAACACGTGCGCATATTCATTCTCCTGTTAGCGCTAATGTTCCCGCACATGTGCATAGGCGTTAGCCTATGCCCGGCAAGACGGGCACCTGCAAATGGATGTCTACGCATGCCATGTCCCTGACAGAAACAATGAATGCTCTAACCACAATTGTTTCGATTGTTGTCCTGTACGTTGGAAAATGTCTGCACAGGGTGACGACCTTCACTACACTAAATGGGAAACCAAGTTAAATTATTTTATTTTTAGAATGTACTTTAAACTACACTGATGTTTATGTGCCAAATTATTGATGATAATGTGATTGTTCTAAAAACTGGCTAATTAAATGCAATCTAAAAAGTTCAGTGCCAGATGATCAAAAGTGATATACGGAGGTGAAGCAAGGGGTCAATGCTTGTTGGGCAGATACTGTACTAAAGGAGTAAAGATGAAGCACAGTCGGAAAGCATTCCAGAAGTTAGGTCTAGTGAGATAGTCAAGCCAAAAGTTGAAACCATATTGCAAGACAGGATCATAGCTAAGGCAGGGCATGTAAGATCATTTCAGGAATCAGCTCAGGCAAAGTTAGCGATGGACAACCAGAGAAGAAGCACACCATCAGAGGCTGGACACTACTATGAGTAACTAGCAACAGCTCTCTGTTCCTGTTTGATAAATCAATGGGCACTTTTATTGCAAATGTCTATACATACAAATACATGTTTCTTATACTGTATTAGACCAGTAACATTCACACATGCATGCAACAGGAACTAGATGGCTGGTGGGTGAATGGGGCAAGAGGGTAAAGTTTCTCCAACATCTCTCTTTATTTGATCAAACCAAGCTTTTATGTTTACAAGTAATGCCGCATACACACGAGGACTTTACGGCAGACTTGGTCCGGCGTACCAGATTTCGTCGGACAATTCGATCGTGTGTGGGCTCTGTTTTATCAAAAGTTGGATGGACTTAGATTTGAAACATGTTTCAAATCTATCAGACGGACTCTGCTTTCTAGCGGACAAACCGGTCGCGTCCGACGGACCAAAACTCACGCATGCTCTGAAGTAAGTACAAGACGGAAGCGCTTGGTCTGGTAAAACTAGCCTTCGTATTGAAGCTAGCACATTGCTCTTCTGTGATCTTTTAATACAGCACTTTTTTTTCTTTATAATGCGAGAGGAATGAAGTTGTTTTGCTGCTTTATATTCACACAGAGTTCTCACAAACTACTTTCTTCATGATTTATCCTCATGCCATGACTAATAAGATATATTTAAAAAGCCAGATCTCCATAAATAAAGTATTAAATTAGATTTTGGACTCATCTTTCTTTTTTTAGATTGAAACACTATCTATTTTACAATGTGTGCTGAATTATACCATTTTTTTTTTTTTTTTAGTTTTGGAGTTTCAAGTTACCACAATAACCTTAATATTTTGTGTTGTTTTAATGAACCTTAATGAGGTTGGTGTCCCTTGTCCCTTGGTGTCCCTTGTTAATTAGACATAGGGGGGTTTATTTTCCAAAGGCAAATTCATTTTTCACAACAAGTGCAAATTGTACTTGGAATTGCACAGAAAGAGCATTTTGAAGTGCATTCGCTGTGGATCCGAGGGGCACATGCAAGGAACCACAAAAAAAAACCTCTCTTGCACATGATTGTATGATAAAATCAGCAGAGCTTCCCCTCATTTCAGCTTTTCCCCTCAGATTTACAGCGACTGCACTTCCAACAAGTGCACTTGCAGTGCAATTTCTAAAGTGCACTTTTCACTAGTACTTTGCACTTGATTTTCAAAATGATTTAGCCTTTTTGAAAAAACACACATAATCTTTTTGACCTGTACCTGCCTACTCCCAAACCAAAAATCCATTTATTTTTGGAAAAAATGAGGAAGGCAACGCTGGAGACACTTTTGGAATCTGTGAAGCCTTTTGTCTCCCAGGACACACATCAAGTTTAAGGACAAGAAAATTGGTATCTTGCGACTAGGGAGCACAGGGAGCACAGTCAGACCAGACAGAAGCCAGGCAATCACTTTCGACTCTTCCGTGGAGCCTTCCCTGCAAGCTTCTCTGCAGCCTTCCCTCCACGCTTCTCTGCAGCCTTCCTCGGAGGCTGTGCCTCTGGTGGTGTACTTGGGGCAGGAGGAGAAGGAGGAGGAGGAGGAGGAGAAGCTTCATCTGTTAGATATGTTTTAGCAGTAAGCTCCCCTCTCTAGCCCTTCTGATAGGCCTGAAAAATCAGACCCTCACAGAGGAGGCGTTGCCCCTTTTCGAGTTCCAACAATCTGCTGGCCATATATGTCCCATACGCCTCTTCTGCATTGGGTGGTGTGCTGATGATTTTGCTGGCTTCACGAATGAGGGCTAGTGATTCCTCCTCAGTTTGGGTCATTTTTCTGGGCCTTTTGGTGATAATGCGGAGAGGAGGAACCTGACACTCCGTGCGGCTTCTACTGGGCCCAGCCACAATCTCCTCCTCTCTCCCACTGGGCCAGGCCTCCTCCTCTCTTCCACTGGGCAAGGCCTCCTCCTGGCTGAGCTCATCCTGGGTAAAAAAAAGGGACATAATTGTACTTTTGGGTTACGCAATCACACACAATTTTCAGCTCATGACTTGCAAATATAATTCGAAACAAATAGCAAAGGCTATCTATTTGACCCCATCATTATTCCAGCTGCTCACCAATATCTGCAGTATATTTGTGGCCACTACTGTCTAGTGATATGTCTACATATGTCTACATATTAATATTTGTGATGAAGTCATTTTTATGAAACACTTAAAAATTTGAGACGTTTACATCATTAATATTTACACAATCACAAATTCAACAAAAAAGGATACCTGGCTGAAGCTGGGTGCATCCACTTCATCAAGGATGAAAGGGCCCAGTTCTTCCTGGGACTCCTCAGCTGGGGTGGAGGTGGAGGGAAGGCTGGAGAGAAGGGTGGGGAGAAGGGTGGGGGGAAGAGTCGAAAGTGATTGCCTTGCTTCTGTCTGGTCATCTGGAAATCACAGTTTTTGGTAGTACCACAGCTTGGGTACATAAACCTGGTAGGCTGCTGCTCCTGATCTGAGCGGTTCCTGGATCTTATTGTGTTCCCGCTTGTACATGTTGCGCAAGATTTCAATTTTCTTGTCCACAAACTTGAGGTCTGCCTGGGGGACTTGAGTCTTCACAAATTCCAAAAGTATGCCCAGTGTTGCCTTCCTTACATCTCTATTGAAATATAATGGGTGTTTGACCTCCCACAGGTTTTTGTTTTCCTGATACAAATCAATGAATCTTGACAAAAAATCAGCCTCCTTAAAGGTATTCATTTTTGCTGAAAGACAAGACACAACATAAAAACTGTAATGTCAGTCAGAACTCCCAGGATTATATTCGGCAGAATCTAGGGGACACATATACACACACACACACACACACACCCCACGTTTAATCTTACCTTCGTTTCTGATGCTCGCTACTTCTGCACGGACATACGTAGGCCATTCTAATAGCTTTATAAAAACTGCGCATGTGTCATGCTCCACCTGCGTAGCCCGCCCCTGACGCTCTTTAGTATGGTTTGTCCCCGCCCCTTCACTCTTCGTTGCGCAGCGGGAGTATATAGAGAAAGATGGCGGAGAGATTAACTGGAAGTAGCGCTGAGGAAAGCCCGGAGCCACAACCAGCCACATCCAGGAGGAGATATAAGGCCACCAACATGGCTTTTGAAGAGATGGTGGAGATGGTGTCCATATTGAGAAGGGAGGACTACGATGGGAAAAAAAGGACCGTACACACGCCCGAATATGCGGAAGGACAAAATAATGGCCTCAGTTGTCACCGCTCTAGAAGCAAAATTTGGCACTAAACGCTCGAAAGAACAATTGAGGAAGCGGTCGTCTGACATCAAAAGTAGGGAGCCGGAACAATATTGGCGAATAAAGAAGCTGCTTAAAAAAAGTAAGTACTTGTGTGTTCCTATTGAGATATTTAACTTGCATGCTGATCCATATTTTTTTGGTTTATACAGCATCGTTCGTAAAGACCGTTCTTCGTAAAATACATATGATACTATGAAAATGACGTATTTTTTTCGCCAAAAACGATGGTACAGGGTTGGACATACATTTAGGTCTTGAGAATTTGTCTTATTCCAAAAATGTGGTGATGTGGTGTAGATGTGTTTGAAAATATAATGTTTCTTCAAAAATGATTTAGTGTAATGTAAGGACAGGACACAGCAGCTGTTTCCACATCTGGACTCACGAGCACTAGTGTACTATGTGACCATAAATACATTTTTGAGGGGTAATACACATAGGAGATCATTGAGGTGTCTGCATCTGTGAAACTTGCATGAAAATGTGTATTGTTTTTAATTGTTGTTCAGAGGGAATTTTCATCCTGTCTTCTAAATTTTTGTGGCCAAAAAATGACAATTGTCCCCAACTCATAACCAACGTTTCATATTAATTTAAAAAAAAAGAAATATCACTGTGTTTTAACTATACCTTTTGTTTAATTATCATAGGGGAGAGAAGACTCAGACAACAGTCCAAGGATCCCAGGACCCCCCCAAGTCACCAGCCTGAAGCTGACATTACCCCAAGTCCCAGCCCAAGACCACGCCCACCCGACGAGCTGGAGGAAGGAGAGGTGGAGGAAGTGTGCGACATTTCAACCCCACCAAGTGAGTGACTGACACCCCAGCTTAAGGAAATCTATTTAGGCGTGCATATTTTAACCCATTTTTTTTCAACACATTTTAGGTGAGGTTCTGGTTGTGGAAGGCCAAGCGGCAGAGCCATTTAGCACAGACAGTGCACAAAGTCTTATTGGCCAGATAATGTTGTGGAATGGCCAAATTGATCGAATGCGTGACCAAATTGACAGCATGAGGAATCGGCTGGACACCATGCAACAGGAAATGAAGAACATGATTGATGTTTTGGGCAGAATATAATAACGTTTTGCCTAAAAACATCAATCATGTTCTTCATTTCATTGTCAAGTTTGTGTATTCTTAAATTTTTGAAGTTTAAAAAAAAAACAAAAACAATTTGCAGATGCACACGGTGTGTCATCATGTGCTATCTTCCATCAGGGGATATCAATGAACTTGTTTTGTGTTTGCAACCCCTTCATCATAAAAATGTTTGTTTGTGAGAGGAACAAAGGGATTGCACACACAAAACACGTACATTGCTCCCCCATGATGGGAGATAGCACATGTTGACTTGAACCTTTTTTAATACCCAATTTTGTGCATCTGCAAATTGTCGACTTTACAAGGGTGACATCACCAGCACCGTTATTAACATGTTGAACTTTGTAAGTTCTTTTTTTTTTTTTGTATGTTTTTAAAAACACTGTTGTTAATTGTAATTTTGTAAACAAAGTCTATTTTTGTTTAAATATGCCTAAAATAACAAAAAAATAAAAAAAATAAAAAAAAAACACCTTTCCTAAAAATGCACCTTTCAATGTGCACACAGTAAAATGTTTTTACTACTACAATGTGTGTGGCTGATTATTTATCAATAAGGTGTTTTGCTAATTTTTGTGTGGTTACAGTGACAAAAGGGCCTTATTAACTAAAGGGAAATGCACTTGCCACTACAAGTGCACTAGGAGACAGACAAAACTAAATGCAAACAAGAATAAAAACAAGATATTTTAGTAAAAATTATTTTTCATTATTTTTGAAAGAAATTATAGCTCTTGTTGAATAGCAATGGCCCCCCGACCATTAAAATAATTCACATATTGTTTAATATATTTTTATTGATGACAGGAAGTCCAATCCAAACAAATGCACATCACATGCTTGAACAAACAATACTGTACATACAGGAATTGGAATTGTTTAAGTTCCACAACACACTGGATCAACATACAGTAATAACTGTTCAAAGCATAGATGATCAGGATACATAAAGTACATCATTTGAAGTAGGACCTAGTCCTGACACATTTTTTATTTATTGAAACACTTATACATTAAAAGAAAAAGAGGTGAAAATAGTGTGGGAGGAAAAGAGAAAAGAAAGAAAAAGAAAAAGCACAGTGACAAAGTAAGAGGAGATAGAGAGGGGGAATGGGAGGAGGGGTGGGTGGGAAAAATAGGGTGTCTGCCTCAGCCAGAGTTTTGCAATTTAAGATATAAGCACGTTATGTGTTCAAAGCCATAAGTTCCGCGTACGCCGCGGTATACTTGAAGGCGAACCAACGGGACCATATTTTTTTCCCTAAGTCTGATTTGTTTCTGAGGGAGAAGGTTAAATCTTCCATATAATACGTGTGGTCTACTTCACCTATCCATTGGCATAGGGAAGGTATCTTAGGAGTTTTCCAGAACCTAGGTATGAGGGCCTTAGCAGCATTTAATAAATGTGGTGTGATGGATTTTTTACAGTATATGATCCCGCTGGCTCGTCTGTACAATGCAATAATACTTGCCATGGATCATAAGGAATCTCTGAACCCTGGATTTCTTTTATCCAGTGGAGGATAGTGAGCCAACAGGGTCTGATAAGTGGGCAGAACCACCAAATATGGGCATGCGTCGCTCTCTCCCCACAGCCTCTCCAACAGAGAGGCGAATTCTGAGGGAAGAGCTTATGGAGTACAGCGGGCTTGTAGTGCCACCTGGTCAAGAGTTTATAATTAACTTCAGCTGCTTTTGAGGACATAGAAGTCGAATGAGAGAATTGAAGAATGGATGACCTTTGGGTTTCCGTTAGGATCTTATGGAGGTCTTTCTCGCAATTGAGGAGGAAGCTAGGGTATCCTGCAGTAGCTAGTGATCTTAGTGATTTATAAAAATAAGAAAGAGGTTTTCCACTGGATGGACATCTACAATTGCTGCTTCTATCATTGTTAAGTTGGTCGTATTGCGCAATGGTTTTGGGAGGGTTTTGATAAAGTCTGACAGTTGTAAATATCTCCATTGATCCATGAGCGATGGGTTCGGAGCGGCTGTGAGCTTGGAAAGAGGTACAATGACAGAGTCCTTAATGACTTGGTGTAGTAAAACTGAGTTCCCAAGGTTCCAGGAGTGGAGTTTGGGGTCAATGTTCCCGAGAGGAAAATACATATGACCGGTTATTGGCATGAGAGGAGAGTTGTATTGCCAGGCATGTTTTTTGCAAAGTAGGTCCCAAGTCCTTAGGGTGTAGTATGTGAGAGGAGACGCATCCTTAGATAAGTGCCTGACTTTCTTCGGTATCCAGATTAAGGGATAAAGGTCAGAACCCCCCAGTGACACCTCCAGTGAAACCCAGAGCTTCGAGTCTTTGTGATATTTCCAATCCGAGATTCTGGATAAAATGACTGCCAAAAAATATTGTTTAATGTCCGGAAGAGCCAGACCTCCCTCTGCTTTTGACCTAGTAAGAAGTGATCTGGCCAACCTGGGGCGACGTCTGTTCCAGACATATCTACAAATCATAGTTGTTATACGTGTAAAATACCCCGCTGGGATTTGAAAAGGTATCATTTGGAATAAAAATAGCAACCTGGGCAGTATGTTCATTTTTACCACGCCTATCCTCCCCAGCCATGAATGTGCCAATTGTGACCATCTTTGGAGATCAGATTTGACTGAGTTTAGTAAGGGCATGACATTGGCTTGGAATAAAGAAGACAGTGAGGGCGTAAGGAATATGCCTAAGTATTTCATGGCTTTTTTTTGCCAACTGAACTGGAAAGATTCCTGCAGGTGGCCTGCGGTCTCTTTGGGAACTGAAATATTCAAAATTTCAGATTTTGACATATTAATTTTGAAATTTGAGATTTGATTAAAGGTCGAGAAGGCTTGCATTAAATTAGGTAGAGTAATTCTGGGATGCTGAGAATAAAACAAAATGTCGTCCGCATATGCGGCATATTTATGTTCAAAAGAGCCCACTGTGATGACATGTATGTTTAGGTTATGTCTTATTGTCGATAAGAAGGGTTCTAGAGAGAGGGCGAATAAAATTGGCGAAAGGGGGCAACCCTGGCGGGTACCGTTATGCAGTACGAATGAGTCACTTAAAGTACCGTTTATTCTGAGCTGGGCTGTGGGATAATTATAAAGTGCTGCTATTTGGCTAAGGAAAGAGGGGCCTATCCCCAGGTGGGCCAGGGTCGCCATTAGGAACTCCCAGTCTACCCGGTCAAATGCCTTTTTAGCGTCGGTTGACAATAACAGGGTGGGCTAGGAGGTCCCGCGTACATGCGCAATAAGGGAAAGGGTACGTAGAGAGTTGTCACGCGCCTCCCTTCCGGGAATGAAGCCCGTTTGTTTGTTCGAAACCCATTTTGGAACTAAGGGGAGAAGTCTATTGGCTATTAGCTTTGCATATAATTTAGCGTCTAAATTCAAGAGGGAGATGGGACGATAACTACCGCAACAACTAGGGTCCTTCCCTGCTTTGGGGATAATAGTAATATGTGCGTGTAGTGTTTCTGATCTGATGGGATCCCCAGATGGGATTGAGTTAGCATAGTTAGCTAGCCGCGGAAGCAAAATATCGGCGAAAGAACGGTAATATAAGACCGTAAGCCCATCCGGTCCCGGTGCCTTACCCGTGGCCATGGCCTTAAGTGCCCTATGTAACTCTTCCGTGGTAAATGCGCCATCTAGGGTTGCTAACATGTCATCTGCTAAGCTTGGCAAATTGGCCTGAGCAAGGTAATCTTGTATGGCCTGTGTGCGGGTTATCTGGTCGGGTATATTATGATGAACATGATATAAGTGCTGATAAAACGATCAAAACTCTGCCGCTATTGCAGGAGTATGGTGTACTAACTCGTCTGTTTTGGACTTAACTTTAGCGATAAAGGTTGCAGCTTTTTTTTGTTGCAGAGAGCGAGCCAGCAGTCTACCGGGTTTGTTGCCCCATTCGTATGTATGTTGAGCTATGATGCGGAATTGTTGTTTTTGTTCGATGTGAAAAAGATTCTTCAAATCTTCCCTCTTTTTGGTCAGAGCCTCAAGCACCGACTTTGCGAGACCTGCTTTATGCTGTCGCTCAAGAGTGCCTATATCCCGGAGAAGCTCTGCTTGCTGTGTCGCTCTCTCTTTTTTTTTCCTAGCCCCTAGTTCAATAAATTTCTGAACAGGCATTGTCCCGGAAATAATGTGCCAGCTCATTGCTAATAGCGGTGGTGTCAGTGTCTTCCGTGAGTAAGTGAGCATTCAGTTTCCAGTTTACATTTTTAATTGGGATGGATGGGATTTTTATTTTAAGAATAATTGGTGCATGGTCCGATAGTGTTGAGGTTTCTATCTTTGAGTCTGTGATAAGGGGGAGATGATGGTGATCAATAAAAAAATAATCAATGCGCGAATAGGAGTGATGTAAGTGTGAGAAATGGGTATAATCTCTCGTTTTAGGATTAAGGATTCTCCAGACGTCCATTAGCTGAGCATCGTGAAGACGTTTATGTATGAGTGTTAGGCGCCTGTGCATGATACAAGATGTGCCTAGGGACGTGTCTATAGGGGGTTCCAAGGGGGTGTTAAAGTCCCCTGATAGTAGCACACAGCCCTGAGCGAAATCCGTCAATTTATTAAGGGTGGCAGCCAAGAAACTAGTTTGGTCACGATTGGGAGCGTATAACGTAGCAATGGTACATGACATACTGCCCAGCTTGCCTCTAATAAACAGAAAACTCCCCGAAAGGTCACTTACCATAGACTCAAACGTGAACGAGGTACCCCTGCGGAAGCCAATGGCCACGCCTTTTGACTTGTGTATATCAGAAAGACTGTAGTAACATGTGGGGTACATTGGAGAGAAAAGTTTTACAGATGTTGTGTGTGTCAAGTGGGTCTCCTGCAGGCAGACTATGTCGGCCCGCAGGCAATCCAACTCTCTAAATAAGTTGTGTTGTTTACCTGGAGCGTGTAATCCCTGGATGTTAAGTGAGAGTAAGTTGAGCTTAGCCATTGACACTGTCAGGGGGAACCCGCTCCATACAGTCAACGAACCCATCGGAACCGAGGCAGACAACCGAGAAGGAGGTTAGGGAAGAGATGGGATGGGGCTGAGAAAAACAGAGAAAAGAGGTGGAAGGAAAAAGAGAGAGATAAAAAAGACAAAAAAGGAGGTAAATTATCAAACTGTATCATCACAATCACCACCCAATCTATCTGCAGGTGGTAACCAACACGCAGAACACTGCAGTGCGTGATAGGGGTAAATTGCGAGCCCCGTACTCTCGGACCTCCAACCCCCTTGGGTGCGGGCTCACAAGCGCACGGGACCCCCCGACACCCCTGGGGGGGTGGGTCCATCGCCCAGTACAACAAACAGAGAGTGCTCAATACGGCGCACGTGTCCGTCTCGGAGCCACGGAGCTGGCACAAACATAACATAATATATACAAAACCCAAGGAGAATTTTCTAGATACATCTAAATCAAACTTAAATGTAAATAAACCCAATACACCCAATAGGGTAACTCTCTCGGTTGCCCATAGCTATATTTCTTTAAGAGTGGAATCTAGAAGACTCCGTAACGTCAAAAATGAGAAAAAATTAGAAAAGAAAAGAAGAAAGAAAAAAAAAATGTCTTTCTCTCTTCTTTTTTTAGAAAAAATTAACGGAGCACTAACACTAAAAACAAATGAGAAAAGAACCGTTATAACATAACCGATATCTTGATACTTGCGGCTACCACAGAGGACACAGAGGACACGATGTTGCAGGTCAGGGCCATACTACATCAGAGTAGAAGTCACTCCACTTGGGGAGGGGATGATCCGGAAGAGCCCTATCTACACTTGTGATCCACTTTCTGCCACCGTGGTTCTGAAGAGGTAGTGGGGGGAGGGATGAAATCTTGCCATCCTGGAAGCTCTGGTGTAGGTATGTTGAGATCTGAACAAAACTTTTCCAGGTCCTCTGAGAAGTGAAGTGTCACAGTCTTGCTCTCCTTGTGTGCAATGAGTGATGCAGGGAACCCCCAGCGATAGTTGATCAATGCTGCGCGGAGCTTTTCAGTTAGGGGACGCAGAGCCCTGCGCCGATCCAACGTTTTCCTGGCTAAGTCTGGGAAGAATAAGAGAGAGGCTCCATCAAAGTCCAGTGGTGATTTTTCACGGGCCTTCTTCATTATTATCTCTTTTTCCTCAAAGTAATGCAGCCTGCATATGACGTCACGTGGGACCTCTGATGACATATTACGGGGGTGCAGGGCCCTGTGAGCCCGATCTATCTTCAAAGGAAAGTCCGCCGCCTGACCGAGCAGGCCGTTAAATATACCCCTCAGGGAAGGGAGGAGGTCTTCATCTCCCGTGGCCTCCGGCAACCCTCTTATCCTGATGTTGTTCCGCCTGTTGCGGTTCTCTTGGTCCTCGATCTTGTAGAGGGCCATTCTGTGTGCGATAGAGAGGGTGCGGGTAGTGTTCTGCAAGGCCCTAATGGCGGCCGCGTGACGATCCAGCCGCAGCTCGGACTCCTCCACCCGCTCTAACACGTGCGCGAGATCCGACCGCACCGCAGAAAGTTCCTTTTTAATTGAACGCTCCAGCCCCGAGAACAAGGAAGCCAGCTCAGTTTTGGTGGGGAGATCACTCACGAGCGCCGCAACCTCAAGGTACTTGGAGGCGCCTTCTTCCCCCTTGGAACAGGCCGAAGTAGCTGGGGAGTGTCTACTGGTCTCAGGCCTATGGCGGGAGATGGGGCACGAGCCGCGAGGAGAGCAGCCTAGTTCATCCATGTCGAGGGTGTCCTCCGGATCTACGGCCAGGTAGCGTTTTATAGATCCCGAGGGGGTTCCTTTTTTAGGCAGGGACTTGCCTGATCTCTTCTGCATAGTGTGCAGGATTGGAGCGGGTGAAAACCTTGGGTTAAGCCGGTAGATAATAGTGCCAGCGCCGGAGCTCAAGGGAGACACAACTTCACTGCTCCATACCGAAACTACGCCCCCTACCTAAACCACGCCCCCATAATTCACATATTGGTCACGCACTTGACGTGCGGTTTGGGGGGCCAAGCCAATACGGCCAATTTCCAGGCCTGTGAGTGTTTGGTCAACTACAAGTCCAGCCTCAGGCCCAACAGAGGTCATATATGTAGCTGAATGTCTTCTCAAATAAATATGGAGAATGCAGCAAGCCATTATCACATGATTTATTTTATAGTCCGCCAGATTTATGGCTGAGAGGAACAAACGGAACCGGCTGGCCAGAATCCCAAAGGCATTCTCCACAACTCTTCTTGCTCTGGTCAGCCAGTAATTAAATACCCTTCTCTCAGGGGTGAGTATCCTTTGGGGGAACGGCCTCATCAAGTGCTCGCCGAGAGCAAACGCTTCATCAGCGATAAAAACTGAGGGAAGTCCATCCACATTCTGGTCATCAGGTGGCAATCCCAGGCCACCAGTCTGGAGACGCTGGCACAGCTCGGTCTGTGCAAAGACTCCTCCGTCAGACATCCGGCCGTTCTTCCCCACGTCCACGAACATAAATTCCAATTGTGCCAAGACCACCGCCATCAAAACTACACTATGGAACCCCTTATAGTTGTAGAAATAAGACCCCGAATGGGGTGGTGGCACAATGTGGACATGCTTCCCATCGATCGCCCCGACACAGTTGGGAAAGTCCTAACAGTCAGCGAACTGGGAGGCCACAGTCTGCCATTCCTGTGCACTGGAAGGAAACTGTGGAGTGAAACAATAAAAAAAAATAAGATAAATACTTTTAAACATAACTTGGATATTAGATTACACAAAAACATTCTTGAACAACAGCAGTCGAACATTATTAATATGTGTTTTTTTGCTTTTAATTCTAAAAAACATAAGGCCCAATTATAAGATTACTCACCCCCTCTGATGGCCCATTGATCAATTTGAATGTGGGGGGAGGGGTTCTAATTTGGATAAAAAACACACCTGACAGTTGCAAACATTTGAGGGGTGGGGTAGGGGTTCTAATTTGGGTAAAAAAACACACCTGACAGTTGCAAATATTTGAGGGGGTGGGGGAGGGGTTCTAATTTGGGTAAAAAACACACCTGACAGTTGCAAACATTTGAGGGGGTGGGGGAGGGTCAAACAGTACAATGGAGCTGACAATATACATTGTTCAAGGGACTAGAGGCTAGAGATATAAATGGACCCAGGATTGCATGGTGGGGAGATTATTGAAGGTAAATATGCATGTAGGGCAAAAAATGATTAATGTAAAAAAACAGGCATGCATGAAGATAAAGGGGACATTCACAGCATATTCCAAGCATGGTAATTAGGTAACAAGGACATTTAGACAATACATTAGCAAACATTTAATACATATCATGTAATGTTAAAGGATAAAACTTACCTTCATATAGTCCTTCTGCAGTGCCTGAATGATGGCAGAACAGGTCTCTGGGATTATGATCCCCAGAGCCTGGGGGGAGATGCCTGTCGAGAACTTCAAGTCCTGAAGACTTCTCTCAGTCGCCAAGTAACGTAAAGTGGAAACTAGCCTCTGCTCCACAGTGATGGCTTGCCTCATGCAGGTATCCTGATCGAAATAAGCTGAAGTGTGAAAAGCGCGAATCGTCTCTAACCAAACTTCTACTAACACAAGATAAACACGAGATTAGCAGAAGGAGCCCAAAGGGTGCCGTAGTGGGGCTTGTACTTCCTTTTTCTAGTCCCGTCGTACGTGCTGTACGTCACCACTTTCAAAACCAGCGGACTTTTGGAGTGATCGTGTGTGTCCAAGTCCGGCCGTTTTTAAGTCCGGCGCACCTAGCGAACAAAGTCCGTTGAAAAGTCCGCCGGGCAAAGTCTGCCGTAAAGTCCACTCGTGTGTACGCGGCATAAGTCTTGGACAAGGATTAACACCACATTTCCTTCATGTTGCACTAAAAAATACACATTATCAAACAAGGTGTGGCTGAACTTGTTCAGCTGAGATCCATCAGTAAATCTGATTAAAATAACATACAAGAACAATTTCAAATACCAAGTATAGGCAATAATTAAGATATGAATTATTTCCAGAAAACACAGCAAAGTTGCTAAAATCAGAAATTTTGCCCAGTTTACCAT
Source organism: Lithobates clamitans (assembly GCA_037952925.1). Classification (NCBI taxonomy): domain Eukaryota; kingdom Metazoa; phylum Chordata; class Amphibia; order Anura; family Ranidae; genus Lithobates; species Lithobates clamitans. Next base: position 14,995,625 of record JBBGZY010000239.1, on the reverse strand, counting down.
AATCCAAGATGATGTGCATATTACTAGCCTTCAACCTTTCAAAATTGAAAATTTTGTAACTGCATATAGTTTCCAATCTAAGTGATGTTTCTGTTATTACTAAAGCAGTTCTATATTTTGATGCAGATTTGTAGTCAGACAGTCTTGCCCTGATATATGATACAGTATACATACAGTTGTGCTCATGTTTACATACTCTGGCAGAATTTCTTGGCCATTTTTCATAGAATATGAATGATAACACAAAAACACTCATGGTTAGTGTTTGGCTGAAGCCATTTATTATCAATCAACTGTGTTTACTCTTTTTAAATCATAATGGCAACAGAAACTACCCAAATGACCCTGATCAAAAGTTTATATAACCTGGTGATTTTGGCCTTATAACATGCACACAAGTTGACACAAAGGGGTTTGAATTGCTATTAAAGGTAACCATTCTCATCTGTAATCTGTTTGCTGGTAATTAGTGTGTGTGTATAAAAGGTAAATGAGTTTCTGGACTCCTGACAGACCCTTGCATCTTATATCCAGTGCTGCACTGATGTTTCTGGATTCTGAGTCATGGGGAAAGCAAAAGAATTGTCAAAGGATCTGCGGGAAAAGATAGTTGAACTGTAAAAAACAGGAACGGGATATAAAAAAAACATCCAAGGATTTAAGAATGCCAGTCAGCAGTGTTCAAACTCCAATCAAGAAGTGGAAAATGAGGAGTTCTGTTGAAACCAAACCACGGTCAGGTAGACCGACTAAAATTTCAGCCACAACTGCCAGGAAAATTGTTCGGGATACAAAGAAAAACCCACAAATAACTTCAGATGAAATACAGGACTCTCTGAAAACATGTGGTGTGGCTGTTTCAAGAGGAGGCACTTGAAGAAAGATGGGCTGCATGGTTAAGTCACCAGAAGAAAGCCTTTACTACACAAATGCCAAAAAGTATCCCGCTTACAATACGCCAAACAGCACAGAGACAAGCGATAAGCCTTCTGGCACAAAGTCATTTGAAGTGATGAGACCAAAATTGAGCTTTTTGGCCACAACCATTAATGCTACTTTTTTAAAGAAGTCAACAAGGTCTATGATGAAAGGTACAGAGGTGGATCGCTGATGTTTTGGGGATGTGTGAGCTACAAAGGCACAGGAAATTTGGTCAAAATTGATGGCAAGATGAATGCAGTATGTTATCAAAAAATACTGGAGAAACATTTGCATTCATCAGCCAGGAAGCTGCGCATGGGACGTACTTGGACATTCCAACATGATAATGATCCAAAACACAATGCCAAGTCGACCTGTCATTGGCTAGAGCAGAATAAAGTGAAGGTTCTGGAGTGGCCATCTCAGTCTCCTGACCTCAATATCATTGAGCCACTCTGGGGAGATCTCAAACGTGCAGTTCATGTAATGGAAAATGTCAGATCGGAGCGTGTTGTCGGACATTCCGACCGTGTGTGGGCTCAATCGGACATTTTCCATCGGATTTTCCGACACACAAAGTTTGAGAGCAGGCTATAAAATTTTCCGACAACAAAATCCGATCGCGTCAATTCCGATCGTGTGTGGCCAGTTCCGACGCACTAAGTGCCACACATGCTCAGAAGAAATTCCGAGACGGAACAGCTCGGTCTGGTAAAATTAGCGTTCGGAATGGATACAGCACTTTCGTCACGCTGCAATGTAACAAATGGTTTAATACAGCGCACTCTCTTCTTCTTTATAATGTGAGAAGAATGAAGTAGTTTTGCTGCTTATATTCACACAGACTTCTCACAAACTTCTTTCTTTATTATTTATCGGGATTCCCTCAATATATTTTGATTTGTCACATCTGACCAATTTTTTTTTTGTTTGTTTTTAATTGTAAATTTTTTTTTTCAAGGCTGTTTTTGTTTAAAAATTTTGTATGCTTTTTAATAAAGAATATTTTTGTGTGGGTTTTGTGTGTCAAGTTACCACAACACCATTGATATCTTGTATTATTTAATCTCAAGGAGGTTGTTTGGTGTTGGTGTCTCTTGTTAATTTCACATTGTATTTTTGAAATGTACCTGCCTCCTCACAAACAAACTGTTTTTTTAAAGAAAAACACACATAGGCGAGTATAATTGAACCAAAAATGCCTTTATTAAGGGCTCACAACCAAACAAAGAGGAAGGCAACACTGGAGAAACAGTAGAAATTGGTGAAGCCTTTGGCCCCCAGGGCACACATCAATTTTTTTAATGCAAAATTGGTGGCCTGAGGAGTCCTTATCTAAGGGAGTGCAGTCTGGTCCAGAAGAGATCATGAAAGCAGCAGATGACATCTGTGTCCCCAGGCTGTGGTCATGCAAGAGCCTGCATCTTTTGTTAGACCAGACTGAACCCAGGTCATCACTCTCTGGTCTTCCTTCCACGCTTCCTTCCACGCTGTGGCTCTGGTGGTGGAGTTGTGGCAACAGGAGGAGGAGGAGGATGGTCCAACTCAATCACGTCGGTCTTGGGTGTGATTTCGCCACTCACCCCCTTAGTTAGGACTTTATAAATAAGTTTCTCACACATGAGGCGTTGACCCTCCTATATGCAATTCAGTTTGGTGGCAGTCATGCAGGCAAAGGCCTCTTCAGTAGTGGGTAAGGCTCTGAGGGACGCAGAAGCCTCCTGAATGAGCCTGAGCGCTGAATCCTGCATGTGAGTCGCCTTCCTCACTCTTATGTATGGAAGGCGGAGGGGAGGAACCTGCGATTCTGTCAGGCTGCGACTGGTCCCAGGCTTCTCCTGGCTGCAACTTAGCTCCGCCTCCTCCTGGCTGCAACTTAGCTCCACCTCCTCCTGGCTGCCACATTCCACAGCCTCCTCCTGGCTGAGGTCTTCCTGTGTATGAAAAAGGGACATAGTTTTAGTTTTTTATTCATCAATCACACACAATTGTCACCTCATGACTGTTGCAAATTGAATGTTAACAAATATAACTGATGATCATTCTGAGCCCCACATTTTTCATTCTCGTCCCAAATATTTTTGCCCACTACTGTCTATTGATATGTAAAACACTTTCTTAAATCAGCAATTAGTGATCAATAATGATATCTAGTAAAGATCATTTATTTATTGACCAGAAATCTTTAGAACAATGCTATACCTGACTCCATCTGGGCTTCTCCACTTCTTCCTGGATGGAAGTCCCATGTTGGACATTGGAAGCCTCAGCTGGGGTGGAAGGAAGAGTGGAAGGAAGAGTGGAGAGGGATTCCCTGACTTCAGTGTGGTCTGACAGAAATCACAGTCTCTTATAGTACCACAGCCTGGGGACATAAACGTCATCTGCTGCAGCTCCCGATCTCTGGGAATCCGTGACTTTCTTGCGCTCCCTAGGTTAAGTGCTCCTCAGGCCACCAATTTTGGCTTTTAAATATGGGACGGTTGCCGTGGGGACCACCAGCGTCACCAACTCCAGCAGTTTCTCCAGCGCTGCCTGCCTCTTTTGTTTATTATTATAATGCGGGTGTTTGACCTGCCACAGACATGGCAGCTCCCTGTACTTGTCTATGAATAGGGGGAGGAAGTTGTGGTCATTGAAGCCATCCATTTTATCTGCAAGACACAACACAAGATAAACCCCAATGTCAGGCAAAACTCTCCTAATCTTGTTACAATATAGGCCTCAATCTAGAAGCAGTATAGGCCCAAGTTTAGATCTCACCTTTGTTATCACGATCGGCGCCTCCTATACTCCTTCCTCCGCTCACAGATCGTACGTATTATGCACGCATGTTACGCTTTATACACACTGCGCATGCGTGTAACTCCGCCCGCCCCTGACGTTCTTTCTAGTCTATTCCCCACCCCTTTTCATTCGGCGCAGTGGGGGAAGAGCACATGGTGGAGACACAGCAGGTGCGTGCTAATTATAGCAACGAGGAGGAGGGGGAGGAAAGCCCGGAGCCGGAAACGTCTGGATCCAGAAGCAGACGATTTAAGGCATCAAATATGTCCTTTGGGGAGATGTTGGAGATCGTCGACATCCTGAAGAGGGCCGACTATGATGGAAAGTATTGACCTTACCCCAACCCCAATGTCCGAAAGGCCAAGATGGCCTTGGCGAAAGTGGTCAAAAGTCTGCACCGGAATTTCGGGGTACGACGATCGAAAGATCAGCTAAGGAAGCGGTGGTCGGACCTGAAATTAAGAGGGCATGAGCAGTACAGAAGGATCAGGAGAGTGCTGCAAAAAAGTAAGTAGTTGTCCTGTGTTCCTATTCGTTTTGTGTTTATTACGTTCGTGCTGATCCATGTGCTTTTCTGAACTGTTGTACAGTTTAAAATGGCAACTTTCTTGTTCATGGGCACATTATTCGTTCGTATCAAACATTTTTATTTCGGCCTATAAAACACCATTGTTTTGGCCATATGCATTTGACCACATTTTTTAGGGCCTACTTGTCTGAAAATAATTTGGTTGTGTAGATGGGTTTGTTACTAGAATGAAATGAAAACTAGATTCTGTGTAAGGAGAGGACACTCAGCAGCTGTTTACACATCTGGACGCTGGAGCACTAGTGTGGGACACAAGAACACCCTTTTTTTAGGGGGTCCACACAGCTGCTCCAGTGTATACTATAGGGGGGGTCTCCATCTGTGAAGCTTGTACAAAACAGGTAAAGTATTGAAGTTTGACAAAGGACCCAAAATATGTCTTCATCTTGGAACTCTGCCAAAATCGACAATTGTACCGCACTTCCAAGCAATGTTTTATATTTATAGTTCTGCCATCAAATATCTGTGTGCTAAGTATACCATTTTTTTTCACATAGGGGTGAAAAGACTCGGAGGACACCCTTCATCCGAGGAGACCAGAGACCCCCCACCTCTGGATGAAGGGAAAATCCCACAAAGACAAGCAGAGCAGGAGGAGGAAGACGTGGTGGAAATTGGCACCACAACAGGTGAGTGTCTGCGACCACAGGCTCAGGTAAGAGATGGATGCCGGCATATTTATAATACATGTTTTTTTTGTTTCTATCTTTTTAGGTGATCATGATGTTGTGGATCCAGATCCTTTCACCTCTGAAAGTGCCCAGATTCTGAAATCATGGGGTGTAATGTTGCATTGGAAAACATCACTAAAAACATCAATGATGTTATTCAAAAAAATAAGAACATCATTTTTTTTTTTTTTTTTTTACTTTATATAAAATATATTTTATTATTAAAAAAAAAAAAAATCAGATTGCTTTGATGACATACAGAGTCAGACTACACAGCTTTCTAAAACCTAGGGTTCACATGTTAACAATTGTGCATATAAAAATAAATAAAGCAAACATTTTCTTGTCAATTATTTAAATAGAAAAAAATTAAGTGATAGTGAGGTAAATTATGTGCAATTTTCCTTGTGCACTTAAGTGCAAACCACCATTTTTTTAGGTTTGTTGGGGGGGGGGGGTGTATTTGTTCAATGGGGAAGGGTGAGGAGATCAAACAAAATTCACAAAAAACCACCAAACATGAAACAGACACGTGAGAAAGTCATAGTACATTTATACTACCTGTGCGAGTGAAAAAAACAACAAACAAATTGTAAAATCATTGTGCATGCAATCAAACTTCAGTGAAAATATGTGATAATGATGGTATGACTCCATAGAGATTTATATATTCAGCTACATGTCCTTGGATCTGCAAACCCAATCAACAGGCAAAACACTGGTTTGCTTTTAAAGACAAGGTCTCCCAGTACCCTATAGTTATGTTTTCTCCCTGCCATGAGTAACTGAAATACCTGATAGTTACAGCTGGACATCACTGATCCTTTACAATAGGGCCAGTGCAATCACTTAGGAGCAGTGACAAATGTGCAAGCTCTGACTAGGGACTGGGTTTTGAAATGACCCTGTTGCTTTGTCCCCCCCCATGGACAAAACACAGTTCATCCTAAAAAGTCCAGGTAAACTAAGAGGAACCATGAAAATGTAATTCTGCAATCAACACTTGACAGGTCAGTGCAAAGTTGCAGGTTCTCTGAAATCTAAATATTCAAGGACATGCACAGTAGAGGCAACCAGAACTGGTTAGATCATGTTCCCACAATAAATATTGTCCATAGTAATGGGAGGGCAGCCTCAAAACAAGTAGGTACACACCAATCAGAAAGGTATCGACATGATCAGGAGCAATCTCCTGTGCTTAATCAGTGAGCTTTTGTGAAGGTATACCTGTCAGATAAGTGAGGAGAAAGATAGAGGATCAGGAGCAGACTGGGGTTGATTTACCAGATCTGGAGAGTGCAATATCTGGTTCAGCTCTGCATAGAAATCAATCATCCTGCAGTTTTTTTTTTTTTTGTCAAAGCTTAAAAACAGGCAGACAGAAGACAGGCTACCATGCAGAGCTGCACCAATTTTTTTTTAGTAAAACAAACCCCAGTGTGCCTAGTGGAGTAGGTGGTGTTAATAGTAGGTCTGACAGTAGCTGTGACTTGGAACTTTGTAGATATAAATTCTGGCTATAGGCTACAGCTAGAGGTCCCCTATACATTTAGATCAATGGAACATATTGTAGATGTACATAGCTGAGTCCTAAAAAAATGCAACACACTTTTTTCTTCTACGAATCCATGGTGTAGATGACACTGGTTTCTCTCCATCTTCGAATAGTGTGGATACATCCATGAGCATCAAATCATCATAGCTGCAGAATTCTTCATGCGATGTGCTCCAGTTATTGTCAGGCACACCTCAACTCATTTCCCGGTTTGATTCATGGAGATCATAACTGTCCCAGAAGATACTAGGTGTAGCATCTATTCCATCTACATAGCTCAGTAAATCATACAAGGAGATTTCTGCATCACAATCATCCAGAGTTCGTATTGTTTCATTTCCAAGCACACAACTCTTTTTCTTGTTTGATTCATGGAGATCATAACTGTCCCAGACAATACTAGGTGTAATATCATTTTCTTGTACACAATTCAGTAAATCATACACAATTTCTGTATCACAATGGTCTTGTATGACAACATGTGAAATTAAATCTGCAGGAACCAAGAAATAGAAGATCTGTTGTGTAACCTGTGGCTCAGTATTAATCGCTGGTTCATTCTCTGCAGCTGTGCATGACAAGGCATCTAAATTTGCCAAGGTGTCCGAGCTTTCTGTTGATAAAGCTGTGCCAGTGATTTCAGGACATTGTGAGTGTGCACCTGGTAGTGTAGAATAGTAATCAAAGCTTTCCCAATAATAGCTTTGATTTGGTGTAACAAAAGACGGAGAGTTCATACAACCAATGAGCTCAACTGCAGTGTTCAACAAAACACACTTTAAGAGCTTGTTTGAGGACAAACGCTGGCCAAGTTTGTTTATCATTTTCCTTAAACGGTCCATGATTTCCTTCAATATTCCAACTCTGTATCTCAATAAGAACATCATTGATGTTTTGGGGAGAGTTTAAAACCCCTCCAAATCCCTTTATTTTATGGTGTGCTACAATTTTAAAATTTTTTGTCGAATTGTAGAAAAGCCAAATTTTGAAGAGGCACACAGTGTGTCAACATGTGCTATCTGCCACCACGGGAGATCAATGGACGCGTTTTGGGGGTGCAACCCCTTCCTCAATAATAAAGTAGCTGAGAGGAAGGGGTTGCTCCCCCAAAACACGTCCCTTGATCCCTGGTGATGGCAGCTAGCACATGTTGACATTCGTAAATTGGTGTGTATCTTCAAAATTTGGCTTTTCCTGGGGTGACTTCACCCCTTCTGAACGCAATATCAAACACAGTTTATAAATACTCATGTCTGATATTGCCTTCAAGTTCTACCAAATGTGAACTTTGTAAGTTCAAGATTTGTGTCTTTCTTGTTGGTTTGAAACATGCCTGTTTTATCTTAAATGGACATTTCTACTTTTTCTAATGCCACCCCAAAAATTGTTATACAACAAACATGTTGGTTTGTTTTAAAAACCTTGTCAAAATGCACATTGTGCAGGTATTAAAAAGATTGTTAATCAAGAATGTGTGGATATTTGTCTCAACGCTACAACACTTTTGTGGTGCCCTAATTGCTGCTTTCTGTGACAATGAGTGTTATTTCATAAGGGCTAATCCACTTTGCACTACAAGTACAGTTTCAAGTGCACTTGTAGTGCAAAGTGTCTTTGCCTTTAGTAAATAACACCCAACAGTGCTTTGTATAAGGTTACACAACCACGCCATTTTCAGGACTCACCACATTTCTGTCAGGGTCAGCTAAAACAAACGTGACTAATATATGTACAAAAGTAATTCTGCGCTGCTCACATATAAAAGGAAAGCAGCTAACACAACCATCAAAGTAAAAGTATAGAAAACAGAAAAAATGTGTAGCGCTGGAACCTATTCTACCCTAGGTGAGTAGGTATGCATTAAAAAAGAAGAGTCACCAATACAGAAAACCATTCAAGATTGAAACAACCCCATTGTACATATTGGGGGTCTATGCAATGACAATATTGTAATCTTATATATGTCAGTATTTCAGTCTTAAAGATGAATAGCAATGTTACAGTCCTGTATATGACAGTGAAAACAATGTGGTGATCCAATATCCCAAAACTCGCAGACAAGTTGGCTACCACCAGAGGAAATGAAGGCTTACCAGATGTGGTGGACCAAGTAGGGCATACGCCAAACAAGGTCGGATAAGGCGTTTCGTCCTAAAAAGGCGTCATCTGGGGGGAGGTGACGCCTTTTTAGGACGAAACGCATCGGGCAGGACCCCATTGTCGCCACTTTTTCTCAGCGCTGCTTTTTTCTTGTGGACTTATACGTGAGTGTATTTCCTTTTATATAATTTTAATAAACCTTTTATACGGATTCACACTATGTGGCCCTTTTTTCTTTTTCTATCCACGTATACCTCATGAATGATCGCTGTGGGGGAACCACACACGGAATACCTCACCCCCCTCCTTTGGGGATTCATATAATCACCCACACCCGTGGAGTTCCATACATCTCCCAGAACCAGAATACCAGCAGGAGGAGTCAGGCGGCCTAGGACACCATAGACATCCGCAGCTATCTACCACCTAAGCCTTATCCGACCTTGTTTGGCGTATGCCCTACTTGGTCCACCACATCTGGTAAGCCTTCATTTCCTCTGGTGGTAGCCAACTTGTCTGCGAGTTTTGGGATATTGGATCACCACATTGTTTTCACTGTCATATACAGGACTGTAACATTGCTATTCATCTTTAAGACTGAAATACTGACATATATAAGATTACAATATTGTCATTGCATAGACCCCCAATATGTACAATGGGGTTGTTTCAATCTTGAATGGTTTTCTGTATTGGTGACTCTTCTTTTTTAATGCATACCTACTCACCTAGGGTAGAATAGGTTCCAGCGCTACACATTTTTTCTGTTTTCTCAGCTAAAACAAACACAAGTAGTAAATGTCACCAAAGATTTGCTTAATTTTTTTTTTATTTGATAAAGGTTTCACACATTGTCTGGCATATTGATAGCCCCCCTACCTGCAAAGAATTCAAGGTATCTTAGCCAGACATCACGGCACTCAGGGAGGGCAAGCCAGGACGGCCATATTCAAGCGCCGTCAGGGCTGTTCATTTTGAATTCAAGCTTCAGGCCCAACTGAGCCAGCATAGTTGGCAGAATGTTGCCGTAAAAAGTTGTGTAGAACACAGCACGCCAGGATAATGTGATTCAGTTTGTACTCCGCCATATGTATGGGTGTAAGAAATAGGCAGAACCGGCTGGCCATGATTCCAAACGTGTTCTCCACCACTCTTCTGGCTCTGGCCAGCCGGTAATTAAAAACCCTCTGGTCCAGGGTGAGGGTCCTCATCGGGAATGGCAGCATAAGATGGTCCCCCAGCGCAAATGCTTCATCCGCAACGAAGACGAATGGGAGTCCTTCCACATTGTCTTCTGGAGGTGGCAAGTCCAAGCTGCCATTCTGGAGACGCCTGTAGAACTCCGTCTGGGCAATGACTCCACCATCGGACATCCGGCCATTCTTCCCCACGTCCACATACAGGAACTCATAAGTAGCTGACACCACCGCCAACATCACAATACTATTGAACCCCTTATAAATATAATAGTACGACCCCGAGTTGGGTGGTGAGATGATGTGGACGTGTTTCCCATCAATTGCCCCTCCGCAGTTAGGAAAGTCCCACCGCTGGGCAAAGTGGGAGGCCATAGTCTGCCATTCCTGTGGCGTGGAAGGAAACTGTTGAGGAAAACAAAAAAAATTTGTCTTTTTGCACATTAAAACATGGAAAGCAGATTAGACACAAACATTCTTGGCCAACATCAAGATAACATTTATTAATGGGAATTTTTAAACACCAAAGTATAAGGTACACCTATTATATTCCCCCTCCCCTGGGCCATTCCTAACATTATAGGAGGGGGAGCTCTTGGACAGGTAACCCTTTCCACTTCACTGAGAGATGAATAATGTGTATTACTTTGAACAGCCCCTCCTTAGTTACACTATTGGCAGCCCACTGGACAGGTAAGAAGTGTCATAATACAAAGATATAGATACACACTGTACACATTTGAGCACATTTGGACATTCTGCTATTACCTATCAAGATAATAATAGTATACAAAAACTTTAAACAGTACCATTTGAAAGTATACAGGCAGGCCCTTGCACTACATGCTTTGGGGAATTCATCCATACATCTGACCACAAAAGAGATGGGTATAGTGTGTATGGGTTTGGCAAAGTCAGCAGACAGATGTTTGAGGATAGATAGAGAATTGTTATCAGCTGACTTAGCAGTTGGGGGGAGGGAGGGTTCCAAATGATTTGGGGACCCCTAAAAAAAGCCTCTGGCACTCTGCCTGAATTTAAATTACAAATTACATTTAAAAACATTTTAGGGGTGTTTGGGGTAAACTACTACTACTACTACAACTACTATGGAGCTGATAAAATACATTGTTAAGTGACTACATTAGGTGAATATAGGGGCAGGAGAGCATTCTGGGGAGGTAAGTGAAGGCAAATAAGTATGAAGGACAAAAAAAATAATTACAGAAAAATCCAGCATGAATGAGGACAAAGGGGACATACACAGCATATTCCAATCATGGTAATTAGGGAATGGGGAAAGAAATACAATATATTAGCAAACATTAAATACAATAAAATGTGATGTTAAAGGATAAAAATCTTACCTTAATATACTCCTTCCGCAGGTCCTGGATGATGGCAGAACAGGTCCCCAGAGCCTGGGGGGAGATGCCTGTCGAGAACTTCAAGTCCTGCAGACTTCTCCCCGTCGCCAAGTACCGCAGGGTGGCGACTAGCCTCTGCTCCGGAGTGATGGCTTGCCTCATGCAGGTATCCTGCCTGCTGATATAGGGGGTCAGCAAAGCCAACAAACGGTGAAATACGGGGTCCGTCATCCGGAGAATGTTCCTGAAATCATCAGGATTATTCTCACGGATCTCACGGAGTAAAGGCATGTGACAGAACTGGTCATGCTGAAGCAACCAATTCTTGGTCCATGAACTCCTCCCCACCCTGTTCATGGACTGGACTTGTGTCAAGGTCAGGACCCCAACACCAAGCCCCCGCACAGCACGAACTCTACGAGGAGTACGTATACGCAACATGGCTAGAAAACAGTCAGCTGCTCAGAACGAAGTAACAGAACGCACTGAAGAACAGCAAGGCCTGTGAAGAGCGACCTGAAAATCAGTAACGAACAAACAAGAACACAATGACTAATAAAAGTCACGCGGAGCTTGCTTGCACGCACTGAAGAGCAGATACAAACCCACAAGCACAAACTGAACAGCAGAAAATGATCTGAAAACCACGAGTCTGAAAAAGCGCGAATCGTCTCTCACCAAACTTTTACTAACACGAGATTAGCAAAAGGAGCCCAAAGGATGCCGCGCTTGGTTCTGAACTGGCCTTTTCTAGTCTCGACGTACGTGGTTTACGTCACCACGTTCTTGGCGATCAGAAATTCTGACAACTTTGTGCGACCGTGTGTACGCAAAACAAGTTTGAGCCAACATCCGTAGGAAAAAATCCTAGGATTTTGTTGTCGGAATGTCCGATCAATGTCCAACCGTGTGTACGGGGCATAAGACAACCCAAGGATTAACAGGAACTGGAGGTTTTTTGCCAAGAGGAATGGACAGCTTTACCATCTGAGAAGATAAAGAGCCTCATCCACAAATACCACAAAAAACTTCAAGCTGTAATTGATGTTAAAGGGGACAATACACGGTATTAAGAACTGGGGTAAGTAAACTTTTGATCAGGGTCATTTAGGTAGTTTCTGTTGCCACTATGATTTAAAAAGAGTAAACACAGTTGACAGTTGACTGATAATAAATGGCTTCAGCCAAACACTAACCATAATTAAAAGAAAAGTTTTTGTGTTATCATTGATCTGAAAAATGGCCAAGAAATCATACATTCTGCCAGGGTATGTAAACTTATGAGCACAACTGTGTATATATATATATATATATATATATATATATATATATATATATATATATATATATATATATATATATATACTATTTGAATGTGAGAAAGCTGCAAGAGTTCACAAACTGAAATGTTTTCTTTTCCTAATTTTGTAAAAATTGTACGTGCGTCCCATGAAGCTCCTTGGATTATACAGTACTGGAAAAGTAAAGCTTTTTTAATGAACATATAATTCCATTTTTATTTACTAGTAAGCGTCGTTGAGTCCACACATCAAGCCACACATCAAAAACTGCTGCTGGAATGATAGCTTTCTGTTCAAGTCTTTTATCGGCTCCAGATGTGGCTAGGTTTTGGAGAGTGGCTGATGTACCATATGCAGTTCACCACTTAAGTATTTGCAGACAATAATGTGGAAAAAGCCATAAAGACTTTGAAGGAGCATGTAATGCCAGATGTGTATTTAACTAGTGATTTTCTGATCATATCACTGTTTATGTTGTTATTTTTTTTTACAGTAAAAAATGGGAAAAATATTATGCTTAAAGAGCAAAAATTGTGGGTAAAAAGTTATTTTTCAGTCCAATATTTAATCGGACATTGATTCACACAAACTGAGCTTGTTTGTAAAGTTACTTTTCAGTTAGAGTTGAAATGAAAAGATAATTATACTTCGAAAGCTCTTTTGAAATATGAGGGGATACCAAGAATGTTAGTAAATATGACCTGTTACCTCTGCTTTTCTTTCCTGTCACCACATGCCAAAGCCAGCTTGAAAATACTCTTGTGCCCCGTACACACGGTCGGATTTTCCGACGGAAAATGTGTGATAGGACCTTGTTGTCGGAAATTCCGACCGTGTGTAGGCTCCATCACACATTTTCCATCGGATTTTCCGACACACAAAGTTTGAGAGCAGGATATAAAATTTTCCGACAACAAAATCCGTTGTCGGAAATTCCGATCGTGTGTACACAAATCCGACGGACAAAGTGCCACGCATGCTCAGAATAAATAAAGAGATGAAAGCTATTGGCCACTGCCCCGTTTATAGTCCCGACGTACGTGTTTTACGTCACCACGTTCAGTCCGATCGGATTTTCTGACAACTTTGTGTGACCGTGTGTATGCAAGACAAGTTTGAGCCAACATCCTTTGGAAAAAATCCTAGGATTTTGTTGTCGGAATGTCCGAACAAAGTCCGACCGTGTGTACGGGGCATTACAGTTTGCAGTAAGCACTTAAACTGCATTCGTTTTGATATCTAAAGTAATAGTAATTAGGGATACCTCTGCCCAAGTCTGGCCTGGAGGCAGCTCCTTCTGGATAACAAGTAACCTGTGGCACTTCTATTTACATATTGTTGCTGTCATATGTTCAGTTTTTCCCCCAGACAGGCCTCTGCAAAATCCTTAGCACCCCTTTCTGACATTGTAACCAGCTTTCCTGACTTTAGCAGTCAATTAGAAGAGGTGGAGTGCAAAGGCACATCACTATATAAAAACCCAGGATACACATACAAGCTGCCATTTCATGTGTTGTGGACAAAGGTGAAAGAGTGGGAGAAGGTAGAGTGTGGCACTTGTTAGAGAGGCAGTTAGTAAGAGTTGTGCCCTGTACACACGGTTGGACATTGATCGGACATTCCGACAACAAAATCTATAGATTTTTTCCGACGGGTATTGGCTCAAACTTGTCTTGCATACACACGGTCACACAAAGTTGTCGGAAAATCCGATCGTTCTAAACACGGTGACGTAAAACACGTACGTCGGGACTATAAATGGGGCAGTAGCCAATAGCTTCCGTCCCTTAATTTAGTCTGAGCATGCGTGGCACTTTGTGCGTCGGATTTGTGTATACACGATCGGAATTTCCGACAACGGATTTTGTTGTCGGAAAATTTTATAGCACGCTCTCAAACTTTGTGTGTCGGAAATTCCGATGGAAAATGTGTGATGAAGCCCACACACGGTCGGAATTTCCGACAACAAGGTCCTATCACTCATTTTCCATTGGAAAATCCGACCGTGTGTACAGGGCATAACAGTATTCACAGTGGAGGATACTATTTGCTGCCGTATTGCCTTCTAAAAAGTGACCCTTCCCTACTTTAATCAAAATTAAACCAGGGCATAAATACATTTTAATGTTCTAATGGTTTGGCTAAAGAACAGACCATTTAAAAAAAATATGTTTTATATTGTGTACAGGACGTGCCAAACAGCTTGTTGTACTACAAAAGTGCAAAAATTGTGCAACCATGTCTAAAACCTTACCTACTTTTTAGTTATAATTTTAATGGACATTTAGTTTAATGAATACTGATGAGTGGACCGATTTGGGTTAGATTTTTGGATCGTTTGCCAACCCCAGTCTGAAATAAGTAAACCTCAAAATGAGTGCCCAAACATTACTGAAGTCTGTGGGAGCTGAATCTTTTATTTTTTGTGGCCTTTCCAAGTTAATTATTAAGTTATTGTTTTAAAAAGGCATGGGTACTGCCATAGAAGCATGTACTAATGCAACAATTGAAAAAAAAAAAAACATTTGGAAGAGAGCATATTTTTCAAAGGTTTCAAATAGACAGCATTAAAAATACACAACTCCTTTACATAACATGCTTGGGGTGTGCCTTAAACCTGCATGTGAAGTGGTGGTGTTTTTTTCCTTGTTTTTGTTTTTCTTATGCCGCATACACACAAGTGGAATTTTCAGTATCAAAGGTCTGACGGTGTTTCCGACAGACTTTCGACGTAGTTACAACGGACTTTCGAACGACCAGACTTGCCCACACACGAACAGACTAAAGTCCGGTCGAAAGTCTGTTGGTTTGAACGTGATGACGTACAAAGGGACCAGAATAAGAAAGTTCATAGCCAGTAGCCAATAGCTGCCCTTGCGTCCTTTTTTGTCCATCAGACTAGCATACAGACAAACGGATTTTTCGACCGGACTCGAGTCCATCGGAAGGATTTGAAACATGTTCTAAATCTAAAGTCCGTCTGATTTTCGACAGAAAAAATCTGCTGAAGGTCCGATGAAGCCCACACACGGTCGGATTGTCCGACGGATTTGTTCATTGGAATGCTCGGGACTAAAGAGAATGAGGACTGGCGGAGGACGGGGCTTAGCTGCACAGCACAGAGAAGAACAGATCCGAGCTGTGAAGGAAATCTTGCTAGGGACCCTGCGGAGGTACGAACTGCTCGTCACATACCTGCAGGCCGTACTGGTTTGGGAAAGACCTCGGCACAGCGCCCTGCTCCACCTCAATCTCAACGCTACGCTCTGGTTCTTTGCTTTGACATCACCCAGAGTTGTATTTTTGGCAGCATTTGGTCTGATGATCATTATCTGTGTGGATCAATGGAAGAACAGAATCTGGCCTGAATTGGGAGCTGCAAGATCCAATGAGCTGGACAACGACAGTTACCTGGGTTTTCCATTTGAATGTGTGGATACCGCGAGTCAGCCTTGGAGATTTACCCCCCGCCATCCGAACACCGGGATCGTTAGCAAGCTTAAAGGCCTTGGCTGGGCTATAGCCACTTGCCTTCTTAAGCTTGCCGTCTGGTAAGCTGAATTAACAGCTATAGTGGATGGGCACATTAATTTATAGGCACACTGTGGTGGTGTTTTATGCTCCTATTGGACATTTTTTCCTTGATGTCATTTATTTTGGACTTTAGTTTGGACTTTAATTTCTAGCGCAGCTTTCTTTATCTTTTCCATTTTTGGTGTGATCGCACTGTATGCTGCTGCTTTTTGTTATTGTTTTTGTTAGCGCGGTATCTTTACCATTATACACAGTATTGTTTGTTTACTGGGATTAGCGCAGATATCCTGCTATACATAACTCTAAACAGGTAACCTGTAAAAAAAATTAAAGCGTCACCTATGAAGATTTTTAAATACCGTAGATTATTCACCATTCCATGAGTGTGCACAATATTAAAGCGTGACATGTTAGGTATCTATTTACTAGGTGTAACATCATCTTTCACATTTAATAAAAAAATTGGGCTAACTTTAGTGCTTTTTTTGTTTTTTAATTTATTAACCGCTTCAGCCCTGGAACATTTTACCCCCTTCCTGACCAGAGCACTTTTTGTGTTTTTTGTGCAGTCAAACAAAATTGACATCCTTTTTTTTCCCACAAATAGAGTGTTCTTTATTTTTTGCTATAAACAAAAAAGGAGTGACAATTTTGAAAAAAAAAGAAGTATCTTTTACTTTTTGCGATAATATATATCCCCCCAAAATACCGTAATTATCGGCGTATAACACGCACTTTTTTCCTCGCCGATTGTGAGCCTTTTGGCGGTTTTCGGCCGCTCTCGGCCACTCTCGGTGGCTCTCGGAGGCTTTTGGCCGCTTTTGGCCATTCTTGGCGGATTTCGGTGGCTCTCGCAGTCCTGCATGAGCCACCAAAAGCCACAGAGAATGGCCGAAAGCCCTCGAGAGCGGCCGAGACACGTTGAGAATGGCCGGGAGCGGACGACAGCCAGCGAGCGTAGCCGAGAGCCGCCGAGAGCGGCAGCGCCATTTTTAAACGGCAGTAGTCTGCAAATGACACAGGGGCAAGGATGCAGATGGACAATGACAAGGCTGCAATCATGGACAAGGCTACAGATGGACACTGACAAGGCTGCAATGATGGACAAGGCTACAGATGGACACTGACACTGACAAGGCTGCAATGATGGACAAAGCTACAGATGGACACTGACACTGACAAGGCTGCAATAATGGACAAGGCTACAGATGAACACTGACACTGACAAGGCTGCAATGATGGACAAGGCTACAGATGGACACTGACAAGGCTACACTGACAAGGCTACAGATGGACACTGACAAGGCTGCATCGATGGGCATTTAAATGTAAGTTTTTTTCCTTAAACTTCCCTCCTAAAAGTTTTTTTCTTTAAAATTTCCTCCTAAACATGGGGTGCGTGATATACACCAGCGCGTGTTATACGCCGATAAATATGGTATATAAAAAAACTAATTTTTTCCTCAGTTTAGGCCGATAAGTATTCTTCTACATATTTTTGGCAAAAAAAAATGCAATAAGCGTATCTTGATTGGTTTGCGCAAAAGTTATAGCATCTACAAAATAGGAGATAGTTTTATGGCATTTTTATTATTAATTTTCTTTTAATTAGTAATGGCGGTAATCTGAGATTTTTATCGTGACTGCAACATTATGGCAGACACATTGGATACTTTTGACATTATTTTGGGACCATTGTCATTTATACAGCGATCAGTGCTATAACAATGCACTGATTACTGTATAAATGACACTGACAGGAAAGGGGTTAACCACTAGGCGGCAATCAAGGGGTTAGGTGTGTCCTAGGGAGTGATTCTAACTGTGGGGGGGATGGGCTTCAACTCACATGACATCAATCACTGCTCCCGATGACGGGGAGCAGTGATCTCTGTCATGTCACAAGCCAGAATGGGGAAATGCCTTGTTTACATAGGCACTTCCCCATTCTGCGGCTCCGTGACACGATCGCCGGAAGACCGGTGGACATCCCACGGGCACGTTCATGCTGTATGCAGCGGGCACGTGCCCCTGCTAGCCCCGCCAATTAAAGGGGACATACAGGTATGCTCATTTGCCCACCGCTGTCTTTGTGCCGGCGTACATCCGCAAGTGGTTAAAGTGGTTGCGTTTGAAAGACCTCTGCGCAAATACAGTGTGACATAAAATATTGCAATGATCACCATTCTATCTGCTAAAAAAGTATATAATGTTTGGGGGTTATAAGTAATTTTATAGCAAGAAATAATAATGTAAACAAAAAGTTCTAGAAAAGTCTTGGTCAGCAAGTGGTAAAAACAAATTGTATTGAA
Source organism: Lithobates clamitans (assembly GCA_037952925.1). Taxonomy (NCBI): domain Eukaryota; kingdom Metazoa; phylum Chordata; class Amphibia; order Anura; family Ranidae; genus Lithobates; species Lithobates clamitans. Next base: position 14,977,292 of record JBBGZY010000239.1, on the reverse strand, counting down.
GCTCGACTGAAAAAAATTTTTACAAAATAAAATCTGTTAAAATTAAAATGGGCCAAAATTCCTTTAAATTTCCCTTTAAGGAGACTTAGCAAAGACGTTGTAAAAACTGAGCAGGTAGTTATAAGTTAGCATAAGCTCCTGAAAGCTCCTAACTCCAACTTAAACTTTTTTAATGTGTTGACTAGCATGAGGAGTGACACAAACTCCTAAAAAGCTTGAGCTGAGCTTTAAGTGTACTTATCCTTTAAAATATGTTTCCAGCTGAAATGAGATCTGTTGTTGAACATACCAGAGACCTGATTTGTAGTCTGTTTATAAAACAGTGCTGCTTTTGTGTGAAGTATTTGTGGCACAATTTTGGCTCAGTAAATCAATTTTTCCAAATATGGTGGATAAACAATAGAAGGGCAATGTATGGAGGAAGCTTGAAAGTAAAGAGGTTAATCTGACCCTCAGCAAAATTAAATTTATTAAAGTCATTTGTGAACAATTAAGCTTGAAACTCTTATTCAGCAGCTACTGGAAATTTTACACAATAACTATTATTATTTCAGCAAATATTTAGAGCATTGTTAAGGTTCCTAAGGGAGTGGGGAACACTAAATGAGAAATAAGAGTTGTGCCATTTTCTCTTCCTGCAACAACAGGAAACAAAATAGAAATTTACTTCTGGACTCCTATAGATAAGGCTTTCATATCCAGTAGGTATTATTTAATAGTTTATGCTAGTCTGTTAATGATAACTTTGGAAACAAAAACCAAATCATCAGGATACCTTATGATAAATTACTGGAAGTACATTTTATAAATGATCCCTATACTGCACCAATAAGCAATCCTAACTGTTAGGTAATTGCTTCCAACTTAAAAGACCATTAAAAAAAATCATTCCACTGAACCTTGTTAAGACGGGGTAAGTGTGGAATTGTTAATATTCATCTTCATAATTTCAACATACCAAAATTCCATAAGATAAAGGTAATTTTACTGCAATTATTCTTCATAGGTTTACCTGCACCACCACCAGCGTCATCCCATATTTAAAAGTGTGGTATTATTGTTCATACTCACCTTCATTATTTCAACACATCACAATTTCTTAGGATAGCTTAAAATTTAATGCAATTATTCTTTATAGGTTTACTTGCACCCCCACCAGCATCATCCCCTGTCTAAAATCACCTATTTCCCTGCCAATACTAGTGCATCAAATGTTGCTTTATTTCTCTCTTCTTCTTTCACTGTACTGTTAGCTTCTGATTTATTCACAGAAGCATTTATTCAAAGAGAACCAAACACCTTTGTAATTCCAGAGGACTCCACTCTTGGCCTTTTTCCAGTTCAGCGTTTTCCCCATACCAACACCACACCAATACCACATCACTTTGACTTTCCAACGGAAATTGCATAGTCACTTTGCCACTTATCACAAAACAATAAATGTTGATTAAACCTAGTACACAGCAAAATCGCAGTATGCAGCAATGTACAATAGCAGTATCTAATGCTGATCAGTATGCAAATAGAGAGCATAAATGGAACAAGTGTGTAGCACAAAGATTTTTTATGAGCACATACTGTTCTAAAGTCCTAGCTAATGTGGCCTACAAATAAACATTTTTAAATACTGTGATGATTTCCTAAGGGAAAAGGTCATACTGGGGCAAAACCAAAAGCTTGATTTGTTATTTTGGCTTCCCTTGAAGTTGTTCTGAATAGTAATAACTTCCTTTAAATCCTGTATTAGTTATTCAGCTACATTCTTGTAACACCCTCCTGCTAGGCTGCTAGGTTGTCTTTTGTTAAAGAGGAGCTCCAGGCTACCCCAAAAAAATTAAAAGTAAGCAGCTAAAAATACTGTATCTGCTGACTTTACATATAAGGACACTTACCCATCCATGAATCCAGCAATGTCCTCACTCAAGCCAATTCTTCAATTGGCTTTGGGTGCAGTGTTGGTATCTTAAGTATAAGAAACAGGCAGGAAAGCCTTGTGGTCTGTGTGTGCCTTGCGAAAGGTTCCATAGTCTTCTGGGACCTCTCACCCACCCATGCGGCTGCATACCCTGCCCCCTGCTTCTCCACCTCTCTCCGCTAACTTTCATCTTAAACTACCCCCAACTCTCCTTACCTATCCCCTTCATCCCCTTCTTCCCCCCATCACTGATTACTGCCCCTCCACCCGATCCGACCCCCCAGACCCGATTCTCCACAGCTACCATTATTAGCCGGCATCCCTCCTCTGCTGCTCCCACCAGCTTCAGGTGCTGCATGGGCCTTGGGGGGATCCAGATGTGTCCCCCCACCAGTCAGATCACCCCCCCCCATACTGCCCCCACACCCTTAATCCATGGCCGCTCCAAGCGGCATCTCTCCCTCCCTCCCGCAGCCTGCACTGATCTCCGCGATCTGCCAGGCTGTGGAGAGCAGCAGGGGGAGAGGGGGGGAGCGGTGCGGGTGGGGGTGAAGTTGGGGCTTGGGGGGGCTTGGTATACATGTATTTACCAAGCCCTGTAGTACAGTGGATTTAGGCAGCAATGGCTCCTATATCCACTGACAGCTAATACATAGTATACCACAGTGTTACTATGTATCAGACTGTCATTTTATGAATGAATAGACTCTCTATACAGATCCCTCATTCATCAAAGTAAAGTGCTGCAGAGAAAAATTACTATTTTCAGTCCCTTTCTCTGTCTCAAAAAAAGAGATATGGGGGGTCTGTTTAGACCTCTAAAATTTCACCAAAGACTCCCCTCCCAATAACTGTAAAAAAATTTAAAAAGTTAAAAACAAACAAAAAAAAAACACAAATATAGTAAGACCCCTCATGTCCACCCGCACTCATCCCTCCACGGCGACGGTACCCCCTCACCCCTTCACGGCTTTCTCGGTTTTTCCTCCCGGCCAACCTGATCCATCCTGATTGGCCAGGAGGAGAAGCTGAAAGGCAACAGTGAATATAACTTTGCTATTGTCACAAGTGGGTGGGTTCGGGGTGCAATTATCTGCACCCCGAGCCAAACCTTTTTCCAGCCAATTAGAGCCCAGGCTCTAATCATGTGGCTTTAAAAAAAAACTCATACAAACGTATGAGTCAGGCACCCTGAAGGGGGACGGCGCCCATTGCGCCCCTAATGGACAAGCCGTTCCTGGTAAGACCCCTTTCACATGGAGCGGACTCTGTCAAGCAGATCCACCTGCTCAGTGGGGGATCTGTCTGCTGATCCCCACTGAGCAGGCAGATGGCAGGTCCGTGTCCGCTCCGCTAATGCAGAGCGGACATGGACACAGCCTGCTGTTCTCTATGGGGCGGTTGGATGGATATGAACCGCCTGTCCATTTCCATCTGATACGATCTGCTAGATGATGGGGAATTGAATTCCCATCCATCTGTTTTTAGCGGACCGGACTGAATCGGATGCAGGCCGGTGTAAACTGACATGTCCATTTACATCAGCCTCCCTATTGAGAACAATTGGTGATCTGATTGGGCCCGCCTAAAAAACGGACAGTCAGACCCGATTGGTCTGTTTGTGTGAAAGGGGCCTAAGGCCTTGTTCACATAGGGAATACACAGCGTACCTTTACGGGGACAGACAGGTGTTCCGTGCATCTCTGTGCAGGCAGTCCCATTGATGTCATTTGGGATGTAGCAGACTCTGCTGAACAATTCTATAACTCTGATTAGCGGATTACAACCTGCTGATCAGAGTTATTAACCTGAAATTTGACTGACCCCCCCCTCCATGCTGCAGCTTCCCTGCCCCCTGCTTCTATACCTCCCGCCACTAACTTTCACCTTAAACTGCCCCCCACACTCTCCTTCCCTATCCTTCATCCCCCTTCTCCCCCCCAGCAGTGATAACTCCCCCTCCACCCGATCGGACCCCCCAAAGGCATCCAATCCCGGCTGGCTTCAGGTGCTGCATGGGGCTTGGGGGTTCCAGATGTGTGCCCCTGCCTGTAATATCACCCCCAGTACCGCCTCCCCGATCAATGCCTGCTCCAACGGCATCCCTCCTTCCCCTCCCGCAGCCTGCAGATGCTGGCCGCATTGATCTCTGGCAATCTGACAGGCTGGGGATCGCGGGGGGAGGGGGGGTAAGTCTGGTGCTTGGGGGAGTTTAGTAAACATGTGTTTACTAAGCTCCCCCCTGTATTACAGTGGATATAGGTAGCAATCGCTCCTATATCCACTGACAGCTGATCTATAGTAACCGCGAGTGTTACTATGTATCAGACTGTCATTTTATGAATGCATGAGAAATCTCTATACAGATTCCTCATTCATTCAAGTAAAGTGCTGCAGAGAAAAGGGACTAGCTTCAGTCCATTTCTCTTTCTCAAAAAAAGAGATATGGGGTCTGTTTAGAGCTCTGATATCTCACCAAAGACCAACCCCCCCACAAAAAAAAATTAAATGACTGTAAAAAAATGTAAAAAGTAAAAAAAAAACAAAAAAAACACAAACATAGTAAGACCCCCCAGGTCCACAGCACTCACCCCTTCATGGTGACAGTCCCCCCCCACACACTTACCCCTCCAGGGCTTCTTCAGCTTCTCCTCCCAGCCATCCCTATCCATCCTGATTGGTCAGGAGGAGAAGCCAGGAGATGATAGTGAATATTAATTCGCTATTGTCACAAGTGGGTGGGTTCGGGGTGCAATGCTCTGCGCCCCGAGCCCAACCTTTTTCAAGTCAATTAGAGCCTCAGGCTCTAATCATGTGGCTTTAAAAAAAAACTTATACAAATGTATGAGTCCGGCACCCCTGCATGAGGGTGGTGCCCCAGCACCTCCAATGGACCAGCTCCTGGTAAGACCCCTTTCACATGGAGCGTACTCTGTCAAGCAAATCTGCCTGCTCAGCTGGAGAAATATCTGCAGATCCCTGCTGAGCAGGCGGATGACAGGTCCGTGTCCACTCCGCTGATGCAAAGAGGACACGGACACAGCCTGTGCTGTTCTCTATGGGGCGGTCGGATGGAAACAGACCGCCTGTCCATTTGATCCGATCTGATTAGCTAGATGGAATGGAATCCCCATCCGCCTGTTTTTAGCAGACTGAACTGGATCAGATGCAGGCGGGTGTAAACAGACACATGTCCATTTATGTCAGCCTCTCTATAGAGAACAATGGGTGGTCCGATTGGGCCTGCCTGAAAAACGGACCAACAGACCCAATTGGTCTGCTTGTGTGAAAGGGGCCTAAGGCGATGTTCACTCAGGGCATACACAGCGTACCTTTACGGGGGCGCACAGGTGTTACATGCATCTCTGTGCAGGCAGTTCCATTGATGTCATTTGGGGTGTAGCAACTGCATAAACAGAGCCGTTGCTCCCAATTTTACATCCATGTAGGTCCGTAGGTCAGATTGGGAACAGCAGCTATGCCTGTGCAGCCATTCCATCCCAATTGACATAAATGGGTCTGCCTGTTTGGGGATGGAACACCTGTGCATCCCTATGTGGGTAAACATTTAGTAGCAATTTAGCAGGAATTTTGTAAGTTATGTTGTGTTTATGTGCACTATTAATGATTTTAATGAATTTTTTGCGAAAATATTGTTTTGATAAACATTTGCACAAATATCACACTGTCTTAAAAATCAGTGCACCTTCTTTTTATTCTACTGGCTTTCAGAAAATGTATGGTTTGGGGGGTCTTTTACAAATTATGAAAGCTGTAAGTGAAAAAGGAAAATCTCCAGATTTTCTAAAAAACTTTTGTGTACGTCCAATTTTCACTATTTCTCAAAAAGGCGCCATTTAAAATTTACAAACATTTGTTATTTATTAACTCAATACAGGTTAGGTTTTTATATTTAGTAGGAATTTAGCAGGGATTTTGTAAATTGTGCTGTGTTTGTATCTGCTAATAATGATTTTAGTGTATTTTTAGCGAAAATATTGCTTTGGTAAACATTTGCGCAAAAATCGCGGGGCCTTAAAAATCAGTAGCACCTTCTTTTTTTTCTACTGGTCCTATGCTTTCAGAAAATATATATTATTTGGTGGGGTCTTTCCCAAATTCTGAATACTGTAAGGGAAAAATGAAAACCTTGCGTATGTTCGATTTTAACCATTTTGCAAAAAGGCGCAATGTAAAAATTACAAATATTTGTTATGTATTACCTCCATACAGGGTAAGCTTTTATATTTAGTTGTAATTTAGCAGGAATTTTGTAAAATTAGCTGTGTCTTTGTCTGCTAATAATGGTTTTAGTATATTTTTTGTGAATACCGGTATATTGGTTTGATAAACATTTGCTCAAATACTGCAAGGCTAAAAAAAAATCAGTAGTACCTTCTTTTTATTCCAGAGGTCATATGCTTTCAGAAATATATGGTTTTTGGGGGTATTTTACAAACTCTGAAAGCTGTAAGTGAAAAATGAAAACCTTTAGATTTTTAGAGAAATTTACATTTTTGGGTCTGTTCAATTTTCACCATTTCGCAAAAAGGTGTGATTTAAAAGTTACAAATATTTGTTATTTATTAACTCCATACAGGTTAAGCTTTTATATTTAGTAGTGATTTAGCAGAATTTTGTAAAATTAGCTGTGTTTTTATCTGCTAATAATGGTTTTAGTGTATTGTTTGCGAATAAATTGTTTTAATAAACATTTGCGCAAATACTGCAGGGTCTAAAAAATCAGTAGCACCTTCTTTTTATTATAGAGGTCATATGCTTTCAGAAAATATATGGTTTTTGGGGTCTTTCACAAATTCTGAAATTTGTAAGAGAAAAAGTAAAACCTTCAGATTTTTTGAGAAATTTGGATATTTACATTTTTGGGTCTGATCAATTTTCACCATTCCGCAAAAAGGTGCGATTTAAAAGTTACAAATATTTGTTATTTATTAACTCAATACAGGTTAAGCCTTTATATTTAGTAGGAATTTTGTAAAATTTGCTGTGTATTTATCTGCTAATCATGATTTAAAAGCTATAAGTGAAGAATAAAAAAGCAAAAGAAAAATTGCAAAAATGGTCTGGCCACCTGAGTGTACAAAATGGAGCACAGGGCCTGGCAGTGAAAGGGTAAGGGCCCCACAACCAAGACAGCAAAAATCCTTAGCTCGGAAGATGCTGATGCATTCGCACAGCAAATCTTCATAAATATAAACCCAGGTGTCAGGGTCAGGAAAGCAAATACATGTAAATAAAAGGGCACATATCCATATTTTATAAGTAATCCTGCACATATATAATTATTTCCTGTGAATAGGTAAATATGCATATTAAGGCAAAAGTAGCAATTTTACTTTATAGCCACATGTAAGCTTCAACTCAAAACAACACTGGACACAGAACATTTTACTTAGGGCTCCAGCGGGCAATCAGGTTTACAAGGAGAGCACAGAGAAGGCAGTTATTAGTGGCAACTTAGGCAGGCTATCAAGAGAACATTCATAAGCCCAGTTGTAACTGTCTTTAAGTTGAATATCCACTCAACCAAAGATGTCTTAAACCTTGAATAGGACAGTAGTGTATTCTTTTCCCATAATCAGTTAATGAACTAATTATATTTATTACTCCCCTTATTCCTTTAATCCAAACGTCAAGAACACGGTGATGTACAACATGTACAACGAGCTGAGAAAAATTAAGTTCAATAGCCAGTGCGGCTCATCTGCTTGATTCCGAGCATGCGTGGAATTTTGTGCATCGGAATTGTGTACACACGATCGGAATTTCTGACAACGGATTTTGTTGTCAGAAAATTTGAGAACCAGCTCTCACATTTTTGTTGTCGGAAATTCCGACAAAAAATGTCCAATGGAGCCTACACACGACAACAAGCTCACATCCAACATTTCCCGTTGGAAAATCCGACCGTGTGTACGCAGCATTACAGTAAAGAACCCTCTACGCAGTTTAAGGTTAAACCTGTTTTCTTCTATTTAGTGAGTAGCCACGTGTCTTATTAAACTCCCTTCCGTGAAAAAGTTTTATCCCTATTGTGGGATCACCAGTATGGTATTTGTAAGTTGAAATCATATCCCCTCTCAAGAGTCTCTTCTCCAGAGAGAATAAGTTCAGTGCTCGCAACCTTTCTTATCCTCCAGACCCTTTATTAGCTTTGTTGCCCTTCTTTGTACTCGCTCCATTTCCAGTACATCCTTCCTGAGGACTAGTGCCCAGAACTGAACAACATACATCAGGTGAGGCCGGACCAAAGTCTTGTAGAGTGGGAGAATTACCGCTTTATTCCTGGAGTTAATCCCCTTTTTAATGCATGCCAATATTTTGTTTGCTTTGTTAGCAGCAGCTTAGCATTGCATGCTATTGCTGAGTCTATCATCTACTAGGACCCCCAGATACTTCTCCATCCTAGATTCCCCCAGAGGTTCACCCCCTAGTGAGTAGATTGCATTCATATTTTTGCCACCCAAATGCATTATTTTACATTTTTCTACATTAAACTTCATTTGCCATGTAGTTGCCCACCCCATTAATTTGTTCAGATCTTCTTGAAAGCTTTCCACATCCTGCGGAGAAGTTATTGTCCTGCTTAGCTTAAATTCGTCTGCAAATACAGAGATTGAGCTGTTTACCCCATCCTCCAGGTCATTTATTTACAAACAGCACAGAACCCTGGGGGACCCCACTTCCCACCCCTGACCATGTTGAGTATTGCCCATTTATCACCACTCTCTGAACTCACACTTGTAGCCAGTTTTCAATCCATGTACTCACCCTATGGTCCATGCCAACGGACGTTACTTTGTACAGTAAACATTTATGGGCAACTGTGTCAAATGCTTTTGCAAAATCCAGATACACCACGTCTACGGGCCTTCCTTTATCTAGAAGGCAGCTCACCTCCTCATAGAAGGTTAATAGATTGGTTTGGCAAGAATGATTCTTCATGAATCCATACTGATTACTGCTAATGATACCGTTTTTATTACTAAAATTTTGTATATACTGTAGTCCCTCATCATGCCCTCCAAGATCTTGCATACTATTGATGTTAGGCTAACTGGTCTGTAATTCCCAGGGATGTATTTTGGCCCTTTTTAAAATATTGGTGCTACATCGGCTTTTCTCCAATCAGCTGGTTCCATTCCAGTCAGTAGACTGACAGTAAAAATTAGGAACAATGGTCTAGCAATTACCGGTACTTGACTGAATTCCCTAAGTACCCTTGGGTGCAAGCCATATGGTCCTGGTGAGTTATTAATGTTAAGTTTCCCAAGTCTATTTCTAATTCTGTCCTCTGTTAACCATGAGGGTGCTTCATGTGATGTGTCATGAGGACAAACACTGCGGTTTTGGTTATTGGAGCCCTCCGATTCCCACTTGAAGACTGAGGAGAAGAATAAATTCAATACTTTCGCCATCTCCCCATCCTTTGTAACCAGATGTCCTTCCTCTCTCTATATGGGGTCAATATGGTCTGTCCTCCCTTTTTTACTGTTTATATGCTCAAAGAATTTTTGGGGTTTTTTTTGCTCTCCTCCGCTATATGTCTTTTGTGTTCTATCTTAGCCACCCTAATAGCACCCTTATATATCTTGTTGCATTCTTTGTAAATTCTGAATGCTGATGATGATCCCTCAGCCTTGTATTTTTTGAAGGCCTTCTCCTTTGCTTTTTTATGCATTTGTACATTAGAGTTAAGACATCCAGGATTTTTAAATTTATTTTCCAATGGGATGCACTGGCTAATGCCCTTTTTTAATATGCTCTTAAAGCAAACCCATCTCTCCTCCGTGTTCTTTGTTTCTAATGTTTTATTCTAGTTTATATCTTCTAGCAAGGTTCGTAGTTAAAGTAGTATCAACAGCATCAGTTGGTAAGCAAAGGCAGCCACTAAAAATGTTATTTTTTAGTATTTCTGAAAGAGCACCCCATCTAGAATCCCTAGAGCAGTAGTTCTCAAACTCAATCTTCAAGTACCCCCAACAGGCCATGTTTTGGGAATTATCTTAGATAAAGTAGCTGTCCAAAATACCAAGCCATTGACTCAGATTTAAAGCACCTGTGCAAGATAAAGGAAAACCTGCAAACGTGGCCTATTGGGGGTACTTGAAGACTCAGGTTGAGAACCACTGCCCTAGAGCACAAAAAAGATCCCATATTTCCATTCACTGACACCAACAATGGGACATTTTTTCCTCCCACTTGCCACCAAAACTTGCCTTTTTTCCTTTCACTCACTGCTGATACTGAAGTGTTTCTTCCTCCTACTGGCCACCAATCATCAAGGCATATTTTTTCTCTCACTAATTGCCAACACTGGAACAGGTTTACTTTAACTTTGTGTAAAGTATCCATAGTTTGTTTTAATAGCGATTATAGTGATGATTTACACGCAATACAATTATGTGTTCCTCTGTTAGGGCAAATTAACACTATCATGCTTTAGTATTGTGCTGTAATGCACTTAATGCATGTCAGTAGGTTGAAGTGCCATTCATTTACATTCATTACATGCCAATGCACAAAGGAAGTAGACCAGCACTGCAACCTGCTACAATGCACTACCATGCATCATCTTGGATTGTGTTTCTGAAAAAGGTCCAGCTATAGCTTGCGATGTGGTGTGTTGTCAACCCAATCAAAATGAATGGGCTATGTCAGGATCTAGATCTGAACCTGTAACCTCTTGCAGTGTCTGGCTGTGTCTCCTCTGGTTGTGCCACCTGAGATTCTGCATCATAGCTACCTGCTTGGACAGCCTTACTTTGTATCTTGTTTAGGGTGAACCTTGAACTCCTTGCTCCCCCATAAACTTCCTGATTTAAGCCATGTCTTTTCAATACCTAGTTGCAAATCATTGTGCTTTTCTCTAGTCAATATCTAGCTACTTCCACTCCAGCTGCCATCTGTATCTTCAATACTAATCATTACCAACTTTTGGCTTGTTCCTTGACTTTCCTTCCACTTGATTGCAACCTGCAACCATTTGTTACCGACCTTTGGCTTATTCTTTGACTATGCTTCCGCTTGATCCCAAACTGAACCACTTGTTACCGATGTTTGACTTGCTTACTGACTACTCTTCTGCTTGATCCCTACCTTATACATCTGCTGCTGTACCCTGGCTTGCTTTCCTTCTGGTTAGGCAATCTTGAAGACCTCAACCTGACCCTAGCATGCAGTGAAACCAATCTCCTTCATCAGGAAGTCTGGTGAAGACTGGTTAGTGCTTAGATCCCGTGACCTGGGTCAGCCTGCATCATTCGTCAGGGTGACTTGAGAATGTACTTGTCCTGCTGGTCAGTGTGAATCTTTATACTGCTATAACTACTGGTCGCCAAAACATAACCCTGACCATGACAGACTACACAACACATGGTAGTGTGCATCAAAACAGCCCACAAGTTAGAAACATGGCCCTAGGGGGCCTCAAATTGCAATTCTGCATAGGGCACCCTGTGTTCTTAATCTGGCGCTGGACCATTTAGACTGTTGTTGGGACTTACATGGTGCAATCAGACAGTCCAACTTCCATAATAAGTAAATTACATGTGAATCTAAGCACTAAAATCTAATATGTTTTATCATGTTAATCTTTTTTTTTTAACGCATTGCACCACATCGTTTATTGTGGTGCACAGCAGTATGGGTCTGTCAGCACCTAGGGTATATGTGTATTGGTGTGGAACCAAAAACTGTGGTACAAATAAAATTATTTTTTTAATAAATGTATAAGATTTTTTTTTTTCAATTGTGTTGCATCTTATTTCAATAGTTATGTAGTTCTTTATACAGACAAATGTCCGAAGAGAGGTTACAAGTAATAAATGATGGTTATCAGTATGACATTTATTCCTTCCTGGAGTTTATGATTCACTACCATTGTGCGTAGAGATTGGGAAGAGCCACCTTAATTCTTGTCATCGCCGCTTGCAGAGATTGCAGTAATTTTGGCTTGAAATAATGATTTTCTGCTTCCAAGTATTTGTACTTTCAAAAGATGACAACTTTGCTTTTTTTTTTTTTTTTTATAACACCTTTGCCTTAAATATCCTCAGCACCATGGGAATCTTGATTGTTATATCTTTCTGTGGAAGTACAATCAAAAGGAATTTGTGAAAGCTTTTGTAAAAAAAGTTTTATTGGTCCTTAAAAGACTGGGATATTGATATATAGAATATCACTCGATCAATAACAGAATAGACATAGTAATCAGGGACCAGGGTTCAGGTTAACCCACAATTCTCCTGCTCATGTTATCCCTACAAAAAGTGTTGTACTTTTAAGTAGGTGGAAAAACAGCTTGTCTGTTGTGTTTTTCAAGTAAAATATATACAGTATTATCAAGAAAAACTTTCAATGGAGCTCCCCATAAGTATAAAAAACAGACTTTAATATGTTTCAAAATTATTAGCAGGTCAACTACAGCCACCGTACAAAAATATTTTTATTTAAATTACATATTTAAAAAAAAATAAGAACAATTTTAGCTAAACAATTAAAATCATTGCATGCTGCAAATCCTATCCAGTAAACACTACAGCTCTGTTTAAATGGTAAAGTTTCGTTTAACTTTGGCTTTAAATTGAGTTCTCTGTAATCCACTATAAACAGGATCCAGTAAGCACTCACTTCCAAAAACTTTGTTCTGTACCTTCCTCTCTTGCTGCTTTGTAATATCACTAATCACATTCAAATTTTCAGAGCAGTTTGAATAGTACCATTGGTGGCTATGAAACATTTCCTTGTACAGACACTTTTTTAAACCATGCTTTCTGAGAAACTTTGTGTAATGTGCAAAGGTTACGTTGTAAAATCCTCATTTCCATCACAAGCAGGGGTTCCCTGAATACCAGACAACTATCAGAAGGGACTGGGGTGGACTGGTAAACTACAACAATGCTTGCTTGAATAACTGAAGCACTGAGCAGGAAAACCGTGCTCCCCTATGCATCTCATTTTTTGGGTCCCTTTAAAGAGACACCTTTCCATTTAGGGAAATGTGATAGTGTATGCTGATTACTCACCCTCCAGGAAGATTAACTCAATCATCCCCATTCACTCTCCACCTCCCCAGAGAGTGGTAGCATGGCCACTATGGGCACAGAGTATACTATTTTCCTGAACAGGAATGCTCTTCCTAGAAAAAGCAGATAACACAGTATGGGCTTTACAGTCCACATTGTATTATTTGCTCTCTTCAGCTTGAGTAGTAATGATAAACTGTGTAAATATAGGGGGCATTATGTGTGGCCCTATCAGAAGATCACACAAGAGCTTAAAACCCATTCATACTGAACCATTGTGGTAACATGCTATGAAAAGTGTATTTGCTATTATTAGTACTGTGGAAGTACACGGCCCTGCAATCAGGTAAATGGCAGCAGAAAACACACAGGATTTGCACTAAGCTAGAGTAAGAAGCTCAAGGGTACTGTTTCTGAATAGAGAAGACTGGCTTGTCAGTGTTCTCCAAGATTTATAATCCCAGGCCAGGATCTAGAGCTTGGAGACTTTGAAGAGATTTAAGTGGGAATAGGTTTCCAATCCTATATCCAGGTCTTACTGGAGACCTGAAGGTTGTATGAGTGTGCAGGTGTGCACATTTGTTATAGACAAGGATCTGGTCATACCTCCAGGCCCCTCTCAGGAGAGAGCTGTGTGCCCCAGCCAGGAGACAGGTGTGCCCCTATTAAGAGAGGTGAGACTGTACTATATATTGGAGAGATTCCTTACCTGCAGGACTGAGAAAGATAGGACAGCTGAGTAAGAAAGTTTATTAGATGAGTCTCATAGGAGTGAGAAAGAGCCTGGGGTGTCGGGGGAACCCCTACTGAGTGGTGAGAAGTGGACCTGTGCAGCAGGGTGCTGCAATCTACAAAGCAGAACGTACCAGGAGAGTTCAGCAAGCCAGGTCGGAAGGAGCAATAGTAGTGTGCTGCTGAGGAGAGAGCTAGGTGGCTTAGCTTATCTCGTTATGCTTTGCTGATGAAAATTCCCCTGCATGGGCAAGTATGCATTGACTTTTTTTTTTCCAATAAAAGTGCAATGTCATGCCCCTAACCACAGTTCTCGCATGAACTCATTCATAAGCATCTACCAATGAGCTAAGCAACCCCCTTATCACAGTATATCACAGTATGTTGTTATTTGAGGCACCCTAGAATTTTAATTCTGTTTGTGTAAAACATTAAAAAAAGGAAATTAAAGTATTAGGCTGATGGTTACAATTACATAGGTTGGCAATAATTAAAAAATCTGAATGACATTTTGCTCACTTGTGCAAGTGTTTGATGCTTATGCAAAGACATTGGGGGTTATTTAAGAAAGGCAAATCCACTTTGCACTACAAGTGCACTGCAAGTGCACTTGGAAGTGCAGTCGCTGTAAATCTGAGGGGTAGATTTGAAAAGAGGAGAAGCTCTGCTGATTTTATCAACCAATCATGTGAAAGCTAAAATGCTGTTTTTTATTCTCCTTGCATGGCCCCCTCGGATCTACAGCGACTGCACTTCCAAGTGCACTTGCAGTGCACTTGTAGTGCAAAGTTGATTTGCCTTTCGTAAATAACCCCCATTGTAACCTAGATCATCAAATGTATTTGTTGGGGCCTGGAGAATATTGGGAAAAGTGGATTTTATTAACTGATATGATAATAAAAATAATAATAAGGGGTCATTGACTTATTTGCAGTACAATAACACACGTGCTGTAGCACACAATGGGGTTGAAAAATGCTAAATCTGGTGCAGCTCTGCATAAAAACCAATCAGCTTCCAGTTTTTTTTCTTTTTTTTTGTCAAAACTGAACACGTTTAAGTTAGAAGCTGATTGGCTACCATGCACAGCTGCATCAGATTTTGTTCTCTCCGGTTTTAGTAAATCAACCCTTTTGTGTTGTGCATTAACATTTTGTGTTGAGCTGAATGAAACCTATTTAAAATGATGAGGGCATGCACTCTAGCAATGCTTGAAAAAAACACATGAGGGGGGGGCAGGAGGCGGAGCCTAGCAGAGCAGACATGCATTGTTAGAGCTCCACACCGCTGAGGAGAGAAGAGAAGGACAAAGCAGATCCTGCAGGCTCAAAAGGTATCCATTTGAACCTTTTTGTCCCAGGGAACAAACTGTGAAAGTTTGGGCAGGAAATATGGTACTGGGAGGAAACCGTGGCAGAAATAAAAATCACCTCACAAAGAGCTCACAGGCACTCACTGCAGCTGAAGCAGCTCCAGTCACCTCACAAGATACAGCATCAGGGCGCTCTCACAGACAGAAAATGTCACAGCAAGACTCTCCATTTGAGTCAAATACAGAACAAATCCTCTCACAAACTTCTCCACAAGCCTCCTCAGTATCCCCAGAAATATTATTACAATTTGAAAAGATGCTTCATAAGGCTTTAAAACAAACCTCAGACCAAATAACAAAAAGCCTAACCAAAGAAATAAGAGAGCTGGGAAACCGCACCGCAGCCTTAAAAATAAAAATGGATGAAATTGAAATTACAACCCAAGAAAATATAACAGAATTGGAACAATTAAAAAAAGAGAATTTAATACTTCAAACTAAGCTCGAAGATTACGAAAATAGAGCCAGACGTTCAAACTTGCGCATAAGGGGAATACCTGAAACTGTGACAGACCTGCAATCTACTATTACTGCTCTATTACAAGAACTAAAGCCAGATATCCCTATTGAACGTTTAGAACTGGACAGAGTACACAGAGCCCTCACAGCCAAAAAGAAAGATGGACCCCCACGTGATATAATCACAAAATTTCATTATTACAGAACGAAAGAACAAATACTAATTGCTGCAAGAGAAAAAAAGGAACTTAATTTTCAAGGACACAATTATCAAATTTTTGCTGACCTATCCCAACTTACTATTACTAAAAGACGATCCATGAAACCCCAACTAATGGAACTGCAACGCCACCACATTTTGTATCAATGGGGCTTCCCCTTTTCAGTCAGATTTAACTACCAAGGTACAATTTACAGAAGCAGATCAGCAGATGAACTACAACAAACCCTTTTAAAATTAAATCTGACAGAACCCACAAGCAGCAACTCTCCCACACGCAGAAGAATGACATCATCTTCACCTTCAGACAGCACCCAGAAAATTTCAGAACAAAATGGGAATCATCATTCTCACAAAAGAGGCCGTTATGCCACATCATCCATGGACCAAGAAGATTCAATGGACTGACATCCTAATTCCTGATATCTCTTCATTTATTATACTAAGAGATGGTTCTCTTTAAAAAACCTATATTTATAACTGAATGTAACTGCATTCTGATAGTCACACACTGTGTGGGATCATGTTACATTCCAGTTATATTTCTTATTACTTCTGATTCATATAGCCTTAGAATATATAAGTGAAATAAGGAAATTCTTGCTCAGTTATATATTATCAGGTAATAACAATAGATTTATTACTTTTTAGGACAAATATGTTCAATAATCCAGAAGTAATGGAAGCTTTTTCTTTCTTTTCTTAAAACAAATATATTATTACCTAACTAGTCCCTAGAATTATGTTTTTGTTTATTCTAATCTGAAGCAATACAACCTCGATTTTATGAGTTAACATATCTAAACAGTTGCATATGAATAAAATATGTAATTGTTTACTCTAAAAGGGTTAAAATCCCAAAATAATTCAAACTATCTTCATCAATACCAAAGTTATTAACAGTACCTTTCTAACTGAATTATTTAGCCTAGGGCAAGACTAACCATATACAACCACCCTGGAATAAATAATTTCAACAAAAACTATATTCTGCACTCCAATTAATGAAACATCATTTTGATGTCTTTTGACATAGCACTTCTCTCCTGTAAGCGGAAGATCCGTGTACCCCCATTAGCCCTCCTCATTCTCCCAATCATATTATGTGGGAGTGTGATGAAGGCACTTATTCCCCTGAGAGAGATATTTACTCTCTTTCACGGGTAAATTGTGATTACTTGCAAAAAATAATTTATACAATGTATCATTTAATCTCATATGTTTTTTGTTTACTCTTTACTCCAGAATTCACTGGTTTCTTTTCTATCTATTCATCTCTTCAGTCCACACAGGTTGATCTGCGCAGTCAGCTCTGCAGAACAAAAAGTAAGTCAAAACTATTTGATCTATTGCCATGGCACCACTGAATATACTTTCCCTGAATGTTCAGGGAATAAATGTCCCTCAAAAAAGGACCAAAGCCTTCCGTACTTTCCATAACAAGAAGGCTCACAGAGTATGCCTCCAAGAAACACACTTCACCAAAGATTCTACTCCAAAATATATTTCTCCTTTTTATCAACAAATTTACACGGCTTCTGCCTGTACCAAGCAAAGGGGAACTCTAATTGCATTTCACCGATCCACACCATTCACCTTATCATCAGAAATTAAAGACCCAGAAGGTAGATACCTGATACTCATGGGTTATATAATGGATACAGCAATCACGGTGATTTCCTACTACGCTCCTAACAAACAACCTACACCATTCCTCTCACATATATTACAAAGTTATTAACAGTACCTTTCTAACTGAAAGGTACACAAAATAGGAACAGTGATAATGTGTGGGGATTCGAACCAGGTCCTTCTCCCATTTCTAGATAAATCACCTTTTACACCATCCAAAATAACCTCTAGATTACCTTTTTCTCAACTTCTTTCCAAATACAATCTGGTAGATTCATGGAGAGAAAGTAACCCAATGAAAAAGAAATTCACTTATTTCTCGCACCCTCATCAAACCTTCACCAGAATAGATCATATTTTTCTAACAATAGGAATGATACCAGAAATTATTGCATCAGATATAATTCCGATTCTGTGGTCTGACCATAATGCAGTATACACTACTATAGCCTCAGCCATACCAAAAGCGCATGACCCAACGTGGTACTTACCGGACATAATGCTCAAACACCCATTACATCAGGTGGCCATTGAACAAGCTTTAAAGGAATACATATCAATTAATAATACAACAGACATCTCCCCAATAACTCTGTGGGAAGCTCATAAGCCTGTCTTGCGTGGTACAATACAAAGACAAATGGCACTATTTAAACGGGAACGCAAAAATCTAGCAAAAAAACTAGAACTCAATTTTAATGCAGCCTACATATCATTTCAAGATAATCCATCTCAGAGTACAAGATCTCATCTGGAAAAATCTAGATTGGAATACGATCTATTTCTCACTGAGTCAGTTGATAAATCCCTCAAACGCTCCAAACACAATTTCTACATGAATACAAACAAACCAGGTACATATTTGGCTCGGGCATTAAATTCAACTAACAAATCTTTCAAACCAATACGTTTGAAATTATCAAAAAATGTTTACACTTGTAATCCAGTTAAAATAGTCCATAAATTTCACTCACATCTCGCAACTTTATACAAGACAAACAATGAATTTAATCCTACAGAAGCTGAATCCTTCTTCTCAAAAATAAACTTACCTGAGTTATCTCAGAATCAAAAAAGCAGTTTGGATGAGCCTATAACTATAGATGAAGTTGCTAACGCCATAAAAGACCTAAAACTTAACAAAAGACCAGGCCCAGACGGCTACTCGGCTTTATACTATAAAACATTCTCAGAAATACTCTCTCCCATTCTCACTGAAACTTTTAACAAACTTCTAGATGGACATTCTTTTCGGCAAGAAACACTAATGGCAATTGTTTGTATGATCCCAAAACCTCTTTCTGATGATACTTCCTGTGTGAATTATCGGCCTATCTCTCTGTTAAACCTCGATATTAAATTATTAGCAAAAATAATAGCAAAACGCCTCAATAGCATTATAGGAAAATTAATACATGGAGATCAAGTAGGCTTCATGCCAAATAGACAGGCAGGCGATAATATACGCAGGGCAGTGTTATTGGCACATATTGCTAAAAAACGGAAAATCCCTTTATGTTTTCTATCTCTCGATATTAAGAGGGCATTTGACACAGTATCCTGGCAATATATGCAATATTCATTACAAAAATGGGGTTTTGGACCCCACTTTTTAACATGGATCAAAGCATTATATAATAAACCCAAAGCCTATATAAAATATGCTGGATACAAATCTGAAGCCTTTAATATCGAAAGAGGTACCCGACAGGGTTGCCCATTATCTCCCTTATTATTTGCCCTTATACTCGAACCCATGGCCCAATACATCAGAACAAACCAAAGTATAACTGGCATTGGAGTAGGAGGTATTACATACAAATTATGTATATTTGCAGACGATATATTACTTTTTCTATCATCACCACAGGTCTCTGGTCCTAACTTAATACCAGCTCTTGATGGATTTGCAGCCCTATCCGGCCTTATGATTAATCCTAAGAAATGCCTAGTGCTTAATATTTCACTCACAAACATGGAATTGATCCCGGCTAAGGCTGCACTCCCATTCACATGGGCAGAAAAATCAATCCCATATCTTGGAATTCATTTAACAGCATCTCATTCTGACTTATTCTCAACCAATTATCCTCCTGTATTAAGACAGATCACAAATCTAATAAAACAATGGTCGCAACTTCCTTTATCCTGGATAGGGAAAATGAATGCAATCAAAATGACTATTCTACCCAAATTGCTTTATCTATTCAGAGTCCTCCCTATTCCAATTCCTTCCTATTTTTTGAGAATAGTACAAAAAAGAGCAACTTCGTTTATATGGGGTTCTTCTAAACCACGTATACCTATACACACACTACATCTTCCCAAAAATAAAGGAGGCCTGGGATACCCTAATTTTACTAACTACTACAGAGCAGCACATTTGGCCAGTCTGTCCAAATACCATGCAAAACAGGAAATCCCACTATGGGTATTTATAGAGGCTTCAGAAAATGACCCTCTATTAATATCAAATTTATTATGGCTTGATCCTAAAGACCGCTTTAAAATTCATAATCCCATAACTAAACACTTCTTATCTCTCTGGGATAAACTAAAAACCAAATATCAGTTACAATCTCCACACAATCCTCTCCTTTCTTTTATCAGAAATCCGGCCTTTTATCCGGCATGGATCTACCCAAATTCTTTTAAAGCTTGGACAACATCAGGCATTCAGACACTAAATGACTTCATAGCATCTAAATCATTCCTTTCATTCCCATCGCTTAGAGAAAAATATGATCTACCAAACTCTGAGATATTTAGATATCTCCAAATCAAAAATTTCTATACACCATTCCTAAAGGGGGATACACCATTATCCCAATTATCCATTTTTGAATCAATCTGTACAAAAGATCCATTTGCTAAAGGTACAATTTCATCACTTTATAATCAATTATATGGAGCAGCAAATCTTAATAGACCCTCTTACGTTCAGAGGTGGGAGGAGGACCTGGGACGAACTTTAGAAGACACGGACTGGTCTAACATATGGCTCACATCTAAGTCATCTTCACCCAACATCTTAGCACTGGAGACAAATTATAAAGTCCTAACTCGCTGGTACCTTGTACCCGCTAGAGTGGCAAAATATTCACCTAATACCTCAGCTCTTTGTTTTCAAGGATACCCAGAAATAGGCACATATTTACACATATGCTGGCCGTGCCCAGTAATCCAAACCTTCTGGAAGGAAGTTTTCGTGATTGCATCTAAAATATTTAAAAAGATAATACAACCAGATCCATATTTAACTTTACTTAATCTAAAACCGGAATGGTTAACACTCTCTCAATTCAAACTTATGATCCAACTAATAACGGCTGCAAAACAAACAGTGGCCAAGGCATGGAAATCTCCTACATTGGTACTAGCAGAAACAATTCACAGAATGAATAATACAATGTCCCATGCTAAGATGGTAGCCATCGATCAAAATCAAATTCCAAAATTTGAAAAACTTTGGCACCCTTGGATAAAACAACAGTTCCTGTCAAATTTCAATGACTCTGTCCTGTTGCCATGGTAACAGATTAAATGACTTACAGAGACACCCATTCTAAGGCTTCAAAGAGAACTAAAAAGAATAATAAACTGACGAGCGGGACAACCTTGTGGACCATACCTCTACCTTTCAACCCTTTTTCTTCTTTCTCTTTCCTTTTCTCCACCTTACGATTAAAGCTCATTATCAGAATTTATTTGACCTATATACACTCTACTTGTAAACAATATGTATAGTAGGTATAAATCATTTAAATACCTACAAAAGTAACTAAGGAAATGATATATATCTTTAATTTAGGTTTACGTGAACCCAATGTTTAATATTTGAAATTTCATGATATTTACCTATATGAACCCTACTGTAAAACAATGAGCTTACTTTATAGATCCTTGTAAACTTACTTTATGTATCTTTATAACATTGTATACTCAATAAACTTCTTTTGACAAGGAAAAAAACACATGAACCTATTTTTTCTAATACAGCCCACTAAAATGCAGGTGTGTTTGGTCAAAATCAATGACACCACAAACACGTTAACTGAAATTTTTTAGCATTTTCGTTCCTTATGGGGTTGCTGGATCTGATCAGAGAAGACCTGATTCAGCCTTCCCAGTGCAGCTCTGCCTAGAAGAGCTTCTAAATGATTCATACTCTGAATGGTCTAGGGTTATTAGTGGTATCCCACAAAGTTCAGTGTTGGAACTATTACTTTTTAATATATTTGTAAAGGATATATGGTCTGGGATTAAAAGTACCATATCAGTGTTTGTGGATGACACCAAGGTATGCAGAGGAATAATGTCCTTACAGAATCAACCACTTTATTAATGGCATGCAATGCCAAGCTGCAGTTTCCAAAGTGAGCAAAATCCTTTCTTGTATTAAGAGAGGTATGGACCCTAGAAAGAGAGAGGTATCATTTTGCCCCTGTACAAATCATTAGTAAGACCTCATCTGTAGGGGCGAGCCCGATGTTCGAGACGAACGTAAGTTGGACCCGAACATTGGGTGTTCGCCTGTTCGCCGAACAGTGAGCAATATGCATTGTTCTCAGCAAATTCGAAAGCTGCCGGAACACTGTTAAAATCTAGGAGACACTTACATGAAAAATCAAAAGTGCTAATTTTATAGGCTTATATGCAAGTTATTGTCATACAAAGTGTTTGGGGACCTGGATCCTGCCCCGGGGACATGTATCAATGTAAAAACTTTTTTTAAAAACTGAAATTTTTTCGGCAGCAGTGATTTTTTTTAATGCTTAAAGTGAAACAGTAAAAATGAAATATTCCTTTAAATATTGTGCCTGGGGGGTGTCTATAGTATGCCTGTAAAGTGGCGCATTTTTCCCATGTTTAGAACAGTATCACAGCAAAATTACGTTTCTAAAGGAAAAATTGTCATTTAAAACTGATCGTGGCTGTAATGAATTGTCGGGTCTCGGCAATATAGATACAGATAATTGAAAAAAGAGCATGGGATCCCCCCCCCGTCCATTACCAGCCCCTTTGGGTCTGTTATGAATATTAAGGGGAACCCTGAACCAAAATTTTAAAAAAAAATTGCATGGGGGTCCCCCTAAAATCCATACCAGGCCCTTTGGGTCTGATGTGGAAATTAAGGTGAACACTGCGCCAAATTTTAAAAAAACGGCATAGGGGTCCCCCCAAAATCCATACCAGACCCTTCTGGCTGAATGCAGGAAAAGAGGGGGGGGAGATAGAGGGTCCCCCCCAAAATCCATACCAGACCTTTATCCAAGCCCGCAACCTGGTAGACCGCAGGAAAAAAGGGGGGAACGAGAGAGCACCCCCCCTTCCTGAACCGTACCTAGCCACATGCCCTCAACATGGGGAGGGTGCTTTGAGGTAGCTCCCCAAAGCACCTTGTCCCCATGTTGATGGGGACAAGAGCCTCATCCCCACAACCCTTGCCCAGTGGTTGTGGGGGTCTGCGGGCTGGGGACTTATCAGAATCTGGAAGCCCCCTTTAACAAGGGGACCCCAGATCCTGGCCTCCCCCCATGTGAAAAGGTAACGGGATACAAGTACCCCTACCATTTCACAAAAAAAGTGTCAAAATGTTAAAAAAGACAAGACACAGCTTGGGACAAGTCCTTGATTAAAAAATAAAAAAATAAAAATGTCCCACAATGTCCATTCATCTTCTTCTATCACGCCGCCCGACGGACCGAAAAAGAAAAAAAGAAGCCGCAGCCAATTGCCTCTATGGGAGGTTCCCGCTGTGTGACGCTTCTTCGCTGTGACAGTTCTTATATAACTGAGGGCGGGGCCACCCGGTGATGTAACTGTGTGACCCCGCCCCTCTGATGCCACAGGGACTTCCCCATGGCGTCAGAGGGGGGCGGGTCACCCATTTACGTAAAATTCACCTCACCTATTTAAGGTAAATTGAGTGAGATTTCTGATGTAAGCAAAGTTGCAGTGTTTTCTGGATAGCATTAATAGTTCGCTTTGCGCCAGAAATTGCTCTTTAAGACTAGTTATGAGCACAGGATAACCAGGGTTTTTACCACACACCAAAGTGTGGACATCTACAGTACAAATTGTTCTTTTAACGCATTACCCAGAAAAGAAATAAAAGAAAAAAGATTTTGCAAACTGGATAACAGAGACACATTTTGGATACGCAAGATAATTACATCAAAAATTAATGGTCTCAAGGAGACAAACTAATGGCATTACTTATATTATCAGTGCACATATTCTGACTCTACTAGACAAATAAAAGAAAAAACACAAAACTATAGCTATTTCATGGTGATAAAAATGGTTAACATACAGTGTATATATTTCAACATCTGCGGTAATGATCTCAGAAGCCTTAGCTAACATTGCCCCATACTAACTAAATTAACAAAGAAAACTACAGAATAGACTCACAGATGTTTAACAAGGAGTATACTTATTGTAGTAGTAGTTATTTCACTATCCATCAAATTACTTCACAAGTCTCGTTTGTTGGGAATTTTTAAAAATGTAATTATGCTTTAGAAAATGATAAACCATCTGTTTTTACAAATAGATACTTTTTGGATACCGAAAAAGGCTGTGGAATTAACATATCTAGATCAATTATATATGCTTCATTCCTGTACTGTCCTTATCAGTTCTTTTATTCCAGCCACTATCTATACCTTACAGAAAAACACTGACATCATAATCTTGCCAGCATTTTATTTGAGCTCCCTTCATGGTGCACATAAAATATCTGGGGCGTTACTGTAATTCTCCTGGTTGCCAAGTATCCCCTGGTATTTGGGGATGACACGGTAAGTAAAGAGGACATCCCTGAGAGCATACTTAAGTGGTGTACCAAAACATAAAACAGGGTTCATGTCTACAATCTATTTACAGTTCCTTGAAAAAGTATTCACACCCCTTGAAATGTTCCACATTTTGTCATGCTACAGCCTAAAACGTAAATGTATTTTATTGGGATTTTATGTTATAGACCCACACAAAGTGGCACATAATTGTGAAGTGGATGGAAAATGATAAATGGTTTTCGATTTTTTTTACAAATAAATATCTGAAAACTGTAGCGTGCATTTGTATTCAGCCCCCAAAACCAATACTTTGAAGAACCACCTTTCGCTGCAATTACAGCAGCAAGTCTTTTTTGGGATGTCTCTATCAGCTTTGCAAATCTAGAGAGTGAAATTTTTACCCATTCTTCTCTGCAAAATTTCTCAAGCTCTGTCAGATTGGATGGAGAGCAACTGTGAACAGCAATTTCCAAGTCTTGCCACAGATTCTTAATTGGATTTAGGCCTGGACTTTGACTGGGCCATTCTAACACATGAATATGCTTTGATCTAAACCATTCCATTGTAATATATGAATATGATCTATACTGTAATTAATGTTTACTCTCCAAATCAGGATCAGCTGCAATTCCTTTCCTCGGTGACCTCTCGCCTGAAACGATTTAGCACAACCAACATGATCCTGGGAGGAAACCTCAATGCCGCATTGATACCTCGCCTCAATACCTCTGGTAAGTATTCAATCTCTCCGGCCTCTCTGACCAAAATGCAAACACTCCTATCAGACTTATCCCTAGTGGACGTCTGGAGAATACTACATCCCACCACTAAAGACTACACGTACTATTCCCCTGTACGCTCTTCCTACAATAGACTGGACTACATCTTCATCTCCCAATCCTTATTAGATTGCTCTCCCATCACCTCTATAAGCCTCACTCTTTGGTCTGACCATGCTCCCATACACATGAGTTTAGGGAGCATCCCCTCACATAAGAAGAGAGCCTCTTGGAGGTTAAAAGACAACCTACTATCTGACCCAGTCTGCACCCATGACATCATACAGACCATCAAACACTTTGTATCAGACCATGCTCACGATGACACCAACCAAAATGGAAAGCACTTAAATGTGTCCTTAGTGGTAAATTCATCCAGCATGGCTCCTGGCTGAAACGTGTGCATACAGCAGATATTACACGCCTCCTTGCCACTATAACTACCCTGGAAGAGTCACATAAAGGATCCCCCGATTACACAGTACAACTAGACCTTACTAACGCCAGGAGAGATCTCCTGCAAATTTTTACAGAGCGCTCTATGGTGGCGAGACATAAAGGACGATTCACCAACTACTCTCAAGACAAAAAATGTGGCAGACACTTAGCAAACACACTCCATCCCTGACAGGCCCAGAAACCTATTCCCTTTATTAATTTCTCAACCAAAGGTAAAATACTGAATAACTCGGCCATAACCGAAGAATTCCACCCTCCACTACTCCACCCTGTATAATCTCACTCCCCAGGTACCACCGCCCATGCCCCATCTGGGTAACTCGAAGCAAGACCTGTCCTCATATATCCAGGAAACTGCATTTCCTTCCATCCCTGCTTTTGACACGGTGGACTTAGACTCTGCCCTGTCCGAAACTAACTTTCAAATCGCCACAAAAAATCTTAAAAGTGGTAAGAGCCCTGGCCCGAACTGGTTCTCCTCACGCTTTTATAAAATGTTTGCACTCTTGCTACCTTTGCTAACAAAAGCATTTAATGCTATAGATGAGACTCTTGCCCCCTCTCCCACTCTATTCCAAGCCCAAATAGTGGTTATTCTGAAACCAGGTAAGGACCCATCTCTATGCTCCAATTACAGACCAATATGCCTTTTAAATATAGATTTAAAACGATATGCCAAGATCCTAGTAAACCGCCTCTCACCCTTATTGCCCGATATAATACATAGAGACCAAGTGGGGTTTGTCCCTGGATGAGAAGCCAGGGACAACACTACCAAAACCATCCACCTCATAGCATACGCCCAACGCAACCACATACCCACCTGCCTTCTCTCCTGTGATGCAGAGAAGGCCTTTGACAGGGTCAGCTGGCCCTTTCTTCGAGCCACCCTCTCCCAGATAGGACTAGGCCATGATTTTGATGAACGGTACCCAATCAGGAAAACTTACGATAGCAAATGGCACCAGGAAAGGCTGCCCTCTCTCCCCACTCCTGTTTGCCCTGGTAATTGAACATCTAGCCCAAGCAATCAGAGCAAACCCTGGCATACACGGTATACAAACCCCTTCTTCCCAATGTAAACTTTCCCTATATGCGGATGACCTGCTCCTTTACGTAACTCAACCCCATATCAGCATAGCATACATACTCGCTGAGATCAGTCGGTTTGGTAGTTTCAGTAACTACAAACTAAACATCTCCAAAACAGAGGCACTAAACCTTTCCTTGACGCAACCTACACTCTCCTATCTTAAAGCCAACTTCTCATTTCAATGGCAGACAAATTCTATATCATACCTAGGAACGGCTATCCCAAAACACGCAACAGAGATATATGCCCTGAATTTTAGCCCACTAGT
Organism: Lithobates clamitans; assembly: GCA_037952925.1. Taxonomy (NCBI): domain Eukaryota; kingdom Metazoa; phylum Chordata; class Amphibia; order Anura; family Ranidae; genus Lithobates; species Lithobates clamitans. The sequence continues at coordinate 14,950,512 of JBBGZY010000239.1, read as the reverse complement.
CACGAAACCCAGACGCCTTATTAAAGGCCGAGTGGACCTACCAATGTCTTGGTTCGGTTGCATGAACACACTGAAAATGGACATACTCCCTAAATGACTGTATTTATTTCAGGCCCTCCCGATTGCTTTCCCATCTGCATTCTTCCATACCCTCCGCTCTATGGCAATTCGATTTGTATGGAGGGGGAACCACCCAAGGCTGAAACACAAACTTTTATGCACCCCTACCTCTAAAGGCGGGACAGGCCTACCAGATTTTGAGCTTTATCATACATCAGCAGTGGTCTCCCGCATCCTGGAGTGGTTTCCCCGCCCTCTGATCAAAGCCTCCACCCTGGTGGAACAAGACCTGTCCTCGGCCAACCTTCAAGCACTTCTATGGGGTTATGATCGAACTCACAAATATCTTTCTAGGTTGTCCCCCCTGACCAGAGATGCCTTAGCCATCTGGTACTGAAGAAAAGAGAGCTACTTACTATCCTCTGAACCAAACCCCCTCACCCCCCTATTCGACAACCCGGCCCTCCCAGAGGGCAGATCAACCCACACTATTAATAACTATAACAGAGCCTCCTGGCCCACAGCACAGCAATTAGTTAACAGCACCCTTGGCACCTTCGTGACAGACCAAAATAATTCAACCTCCAATGTAACGTGGCTAACTCGTTTACACTTGACATCCTACTGCAAAAAACTTCACGACCCCAAACAGATCCACAGGCCCATGACTGGATTTGAACAGCTTTGTACACTTTCAGAAACTCCCCGCCACACCTTATCACTGATCTATAAACTGATTCTAGATCATACTCATGATACCCTACCTAAATACACTAAAGTTTGGTTGGAGGAACTCGAGAGAGACATAACAGAAGCAGAGTGGGGTAAAGCCTTTTTCTTTACCAACAAATCAGCCATCTCGAGCTATACTCAGGAAAAAAATTATAAACTGGTATCGAGGTGGTATCGTGTGCCAACCAACCTCAGGATCATGTTCCCATCAACCACCGGCATTTGTTGGAGATGTAATTCAGCGCAAGGTACATACAGCCACATCTGTCTCTCCCCTTTTATCGCCCTCCTATCCATATTACCTGGCACTGTCAAATCACAAAAAAATAATCTCCTAAAAATTTTTCTCAGTGCAGTGTAATTAATCCCTAGACACTGGAATACTATTCCCTCCCCCCATCCCTTTATAGAATGAGTAGGTGAGATAAACAATACTATGCTTATGGAGTAGATGCAAGCCAAAGCCCTAGACAAACACGCAAAGTTTTCCTTCGTCTGGAGTATCTGGAGGCATTACTCTACTTCAGATAAAATAAAGCACAGGCTCTCAATGGCGAGTGCTCCCTGAGAGACTAAAGGGCCCCACAACCATGGCCCTATACCTTGGAATGTAAAACCCCTATTGGGACGAGGCTCGCATCCCTACAGCCCCCCTTCTCCCCATCTGCTTTTTCCCCCTTTTACTATCACTTCTACTCTTCTCTAAACTGTCTATTTCGGCTATGTATAGCCATACCACATAACCCCAAGTATTCTGATCTCCATATATGAATATCGCAACCACCCAGGAGACTTGAAAATACGTCACCACTAGGGTGCTGTTAATTCCCCATGTTTAGCATAAATACATTGATTTCCCCAGACCCCGGACGCAGCAGGATCCCATAGGGGTGCCCGGACCAACGGAAATTGCATTTATACGATTGTCAGCACTACGTCTGAAAGTTTACCTTAAAGATGCAATCTCCAGTTTACTATATGTATGCAATAGAATGCACTATATCTTTTCTATGTATCACTCAAATCTATTTGACCAGAAAGCCTGATGTCAGGCACCTGGTCCTGTTCTTGCCTTTTTTCTGTTTAAAAATATGTTAAAAACAATAAAAACTTATTGAACCTAAACCATTCTATTGTAGCTCTGGCTGTATGTTTAGGGTCGTTGTCTTGCTGGAAGGTGGACCTCCACCCCAGTCTCAAGTCTTTTGCAGACTCTAACAGGTTTTCTTCTAAGATTGCCCTGTATTTGGCTCCATCCATCTTCCCATCAACTCTGGCTAGCTTCCCTGTACTTGCTGAACAAAAGCATCCACACAACATGATGCTGCCACCACCATGTGTCATGAAAGACGTGCTGTTAGCACAGTTGTCGGCGGAAGATCGGTGCACAGAACTCCCGTTGATAGAGTCAGTGGGCATGTGCGGGTGCACGCTAGTGCGAACGGGTTTACGCGGGTGCGCGATGGTGCGAGCGGCACGTAAGATCGGTGCACGGGCGTGCTCGTTAGCGCGCAGACGTGCAGTGTGACAGCGCTTGGCGCCAATAGGCTTAGGAGCCTGTCAGCATGCTTTCTTGCTGTCCAGTCTACAGCATTTCCTGTGACCCTAAGCTACCATTATACCTGACTACCTGATTCCTGTCTACCCGGCCTGCTCCTGACTAATCCTGTTTGCTGGCAGTCCCCGACCCCGGCTTGTTTGACTACCCTCCTGCCTCTTCCTACAGTTTGTTCGCTGCCTGCCTGTTGCCGACCTGGTCTGTACCCCGTCTACTCTTCTGCCTCCGTCTGGTACCTGCTCTGCCCGCCAGTGTTGACCCGGCCTGTCTGAACCTGCTAGTATTCCAGCCAAACTAAAGAACACCTCCCTGCTGCCTGCTGTTCCTGAGTTCCTGCCAGCTACGGTACTTCTTCTCACAGTCAGCTGTTCCAGTGTTCCTGCCAAAGTTCCGGTGCATCTCCTTATGGTCTGCTGTTCCAGTGCTCCAGTTGAACTACACAACACCTCCCTGCTGCCTGCTGTTCCTGAGATCCTGCCAGCTCCGGTACTCCTCCTCACAGTCATCTGTTCCAGTGTTTCTGCTAGCTCTCCTTCAGCCACATCAGAGGTCCGGATCCACCCTTACACCTGCCACCTGCCAGGCACTTGTGGCCCCCTGTGCTCTTGAGTCCCTGTTTCCTCTATCAGGGGTTCTAGAGCCAGTGGCACACGAGAGGCCACTACCTGCATTCTGGGCTCCGCCACCAGGTACATGACAGTACCGGACAGCTATGTCCGAACCCACGCAGGGAGCCTCTCCCATGGACGAGCTCTGCCGCCATCTTGCTGGACTTACCCAGGCAGTAAAGAGCCTACAAGAGGGCTATACCCAACTGGAAGGCCGAATCCAAGCTCTAGCAGCATCCACACCCCCTGCTCCTGGGACTTCTGCTGCACCTTCAGGGGTGATGATGTCGCCTGAACCCAGGGTCCCCACACCTGAAAGATTCTCGGGCAACCAGGGTAAATTCAGGACTTTCCGTAACTCATGCGAACTCTTTTTTGCTCTTCAGTCAAGGACTTTCTCCCTGAAAGCCACCAAAGTGGGGTTCGTGATTTCGCTTTTGTCTGGTGAGTGACTCTAGAGAAGAAGGATGCCTCACTTGATACCTTGAACACCTTCTTTCAGGCCATGTCGTTACTATATGAGGACCCATAACTAACTGCTACTGCAGAGACAGCTTTGCACGCCCTACAGCAAGGCCGCAGACCTGTGGAGGACTACGTGTCGGAATTCAGACGTTAGAGTTCCGATATGAATTGGAATAATGCTGCTCTACGGTACCAGTTCAGTATGGGCCTTTCGGATTTCTTAAAAGACGAACTGGCTCGAGTGGGCATTCCAGAGACTCTAGAGGGCCTCATAGACCCTTTATTCAAAAAGACAGATGCCTGAGTGAACGGCGTACGAAGTGATCCTCTGGTCCTTCTCGTCCTGTCTGGATGTTGCCCCATGTGCCTAGTTACTCCCACTCTGTCTCCCCAGCTTCAACCACCGCTGCCTCAGATACCCCGGAACCGATGCAGTTGGGCCTCTTACGCCCTTCACTTACTCCTGAAGAGCGTCAACACCGTCGGGCTGGTAACCTGTGCCTGTACTGCGGAGAACCTGGACATTTTGTACGAACATGCCCAGCAAAGCTTTGTAAGTGCTTTTCTATTTCCACTGCTCTTACCCCTGCTGTACTGAATAACGTTTCTCATCTGGCTGTTCCGATTCTCCTACAGCTCCCAGGAGGGAATATACCAACCAGCGCTATAATTGATTCCGGGGCTTGCAGCAGCTTCATAGACTTGTCCTTCGCCTCCAGACATCACATTCCCCTTCGGCCCAGAGTGAAAGGACTTTCAGTATATTTGGCCGATGGCTCTACCCTCAGATTAGGACCAGTAACGAGGAGACTGTACCTTTGCATACCACCATTGCCAGAACTCATCAAGAGCTACTTTGTCTAGATGCCATCGAGTCTCCTCTATTTCCCATCATACTAGGCATGCCATGGCTAAAGGCCCATAATCCGCAAATTGATTGGACCTCGGGGAAGATTGAGTTCCTATCCTCTTACTGCCATCAACACTGTCTACCAGAAGTCACTGATGCCCCTTCTTCCCTACTATGCATGGAAACTGACGCCGAGATCTGTCAAATTGTACCTGAAGCCTACCATAGCTTTCTGGACGTTTTCAGTCAAAAGGGTGCTGGGACTCTTGCTCCCCACCGGCCATACGATTGCCCAATTGAACTCCTTCCAGGGGCAGAGATTCCTTTTGGGAGAATTTTCCCTTTGTCAGAACTAGAACTAGGAACATTAAAGACTTATATTGATGACAATCTAGAAAAAGGGTTCATCCAACCCTCCACGTCCCCGGCAGGAGCAGGAATCTTCTTCCTGAAGAAGAAAGACCATTCTCTACGCCCTGGTGTGGATTATCGGGCACTTAATAAGATCACGATTAAAAACCGATATCCTTTGCCCTTAGTGTCAGAAATTTTTTAAAGACTAGGGTCTGCAGTAGTGTTCTCCAAGCTAGATCTTCGTGGTGCCTACAATCTTGTCCGCATTCGTAGACAAATGGAAGACTGACTTCCGTACTCGGTTTGGGCATTTTGAATATTTAGTCATGCCTTTCGGACTTTGTAATGCTCCTGCTACATTTTGTGAATGACATCTTCAGAGACTATCTTGATCTGTTTGTTATTATTTATTTAGATGACATCCTGATTTTTTCTTCCTCCTTAGCTGAACATCGTGAACATGTCAGAAATGTTTTGACTCGACTTCGGCTGCACGGCCCCTACGCCAAACCTGAGAAATGTGTCTTTGAACAAGAGAGTATCCAGTTCCTTGGTCTAATTATCTCTGTGGAGGGCATTAAAATGGACCCTCAGAAGGTCTCCGCCATTCTGGACTGGCCCGATCCTACCGACAAGAAGGGAATCCAACGTTTTGTAGGTTTTGCGAATTTCTACAGAAAGTTCATCAAAGGAATCTCCACCATCATTTCTACTATTACAAGGTTAACCAAGCAGGGCCTTAAATTTCATTGGTCTACTGAAGCTCAGGCAGCCTTCACAACGCTGAAAGATCTGTTTGTCTCAGCCATAGTCTTAAAGCACCCTGATTCCACGTTACCATACATTTTGGAGGTGGACGCCTCGGAAATAGCAGTTGGTGCAGTGCTTTCCCAGAGACAGGGGCCTAGGGCTCTTCTGCACCCAGTCGCTTTTTTTTCTCACAAACTATCTGAAGCAGAGAGGAACTATGATGTGGGCGATCGAGAATTGTTGGCGATTAAAGCCTCGCTTGAGGAATAGCGATATCTCCTACAGGGAGCAGCTCATCCGATTCTTGTTTATACAGATCACAAGAATCTGGAATATTTAAAGACTGCCAAGAGGTTAAGACCACGACAGGCCAGGTGGGCACTTTTCTTTACCAGATTTTCGCCCCGGGTCAAAGAACACCAAGCCCAACGCGCTGTCACGAATGTACAACGGACCTGAAGCATCTTCATCTCCAGACACCATCTTGTCCTCAGGAAACTTTCTTTTGCTCCAAGGGGATCTACTTTCACAAATCAAGCAAGTCTCCAGGGATGCTTCTGCTCCACCTGACACAGCTCTACAGGCCAGAGATGATCTTCTATGGTTTAAGTCCTTCTACTGGGGCATAAATTTTTTTATGCCCCAGTAGAAGGACGATGGTCCGAAACATGTTGGGTTGCTAAAGCCTAGAGATGCTCTGATATCACGCGATTTTTATTATATTTTTTGTGATCACGTTTTACTTATGGAATTGTTCTGGTGAGCACCTTTTTAATAAAAGCTTCTTTTTAACAGATTCATGCCCTATGTGGAGAATTTTTTTCTTCCCTCCTTCCACGTTTTGGACCTCGCTGATCCCCAGCTACCTTTCTCTACACGTCTAATCTATCTGAGAGAGACATCCCGATTGGCTGTGGACCTACACACTACTGAACCGTGAAGGTCGCCCCGGATGGGACTCCCTGCCACGACTCTTCCAGACAGATATCCTTGGGATCGTTGGATCCCTCAAGCTTGTATGATACTCCACTGTACGGTGACTGTGTCCATTCTTTCTGGTAAGGTCATTCATTTTTACCATTTTCAGGTGTTTGAGTTGGATTCTCAGAAGACCTGTATGCCAAGTGTCCCCTCATACATATACAGTTTGCTTCAGCTTCTATTCCATACGCAGGTGTGACACCACACATGCTCACACCCCCCAGTTTCTGTGAACTTATATATGATTCACCGCACATTTATGGACCTTTTCCCTATGTGTTCAATTTTTTTTCTAAACGTCCACTAACCATATCCATTGCCCACTTGGCATTAGTTATGTACCTAGCACTCTGTCACTTATACATATCCTAGATGTATATGCACATTTCCTAGCGCTGCATGTGTTTTGTATTTATTTATCTCCACATTGTCTACCACATTGTTACATGCTGGCAGCTATCACTTGTACTACTTTTTGTAATAGCGCAATTATTGGTTTGTTCTATTTACGTTGAATTTAAGACTGGCATGCCCTTCCAAGAAATCGGGCCCCAAGTTCGTGGGTCCCTTCCCAGTTCGAAGGAAGATTAATAATTTGGCCTATGAACTGAAGTTACCAAAGTCATTCCGGATCCACCCGGTCTTTCATGTGGCCCTACTCAAACCCACAGTTCCTGATCCTTTTGTCAACCGGAAGGTCGGTCCCCCTGAACCTGTGATCATTGACGGAGAAGCTGAATATGAGGTTGAGTCCATTCTGCATTGCAGGAAAAGACGTAACCAAGTCCAGTTTCTGGTAAAGTGGAAGGGGTACGGGCCCGAGGAGAACTCCTGGGAGCCGGAGTCCAACATCCATGCAAAAAGATTGATTCTTGCCTTTAAGAGGTCCCATCCAAGTAAGATGGTACAGTTGGGCATCCAGAGGCTGCCCCTTGGGAGGGGGCAATGTCATGAAAGATGTCCTGTTAGCACAGTTATCGGCGGAAGATCGGTGCACAGAACGCCTGTTGATAGAGCCAGTGGGCGTGTGCGGGTGCGTGCTAGCTCGAACAGGTGCATGCGGGTGCGAGCTAGTGCGAACAGGTGTACGCGGGTGCGCGATGGTGCGAGTGGGCACGTATGATCGGTGCACGGGCGCGCGCGTGTGCGCACAGGTGTGTGCAGACGTGCAGTTTGACAGCACTTGGCGCCAATAGGCTTATTTAAAGGAGCCTGTCAGCATGCTTTCTTGCTGTCCTGTCTACAGCGTTTCCTGCGACCCTAAGCTACCAGTATACCTGTCTACCTGATTCCTGTCTACCCGGCCTGCTCCTGACTAATCCTGTTTGCTGCCAGTCCCCGACCCCGGCTTGTTTGACTACCCTCCTGCCTCTTCCTATGGTTTGTTCTCGGCCTGCCTGTTGCTGACCCGGTCTGTACCCCGACTACTCTTCTGCCTCCGTCTGGTACCTTCTCTGCCCGCCAGTGTTGACCCAGCCTTCTGACCCTGCTAGTATTCCAGCCGAACTACAGAACACCTCCCTGCTGCCTGCTGTTCCTGAGTTCCTGCCAGCTATAATACTTCTCCTCACAGTCAGCTGTTCCAGTGTTCCTGCCAAAGTTCCGGTGCATCTCCTTACAGTCTGCTGTTCCAGTGCTCCAGTAGAACTACAGAACACCTCCCTGCTGCCTGCTGTTACTGAGTTCCTGCCAGCTACAGTACTTCTTCTCACAGTCAGCTGTTCCAGTGTTCCTGCCAAAGTTCCGTTGCATCTCCTTACGGTCTGCTGTTCCAGTGCTCCAGTTGAACTACAGATAACCTGCCTGCTGTTCCTGAGATCCTGCCAGCTCAGGTACTCCTCCTCACAGTCATCTGTTCTAGTGTTCCTGCTAGCTCTCCTTCAGCCACATCAGAGGTCCAGATCCACCTTTACACCTGCCACCTGCCAGGCACTTGTGGCCCCCTGTGCTCTTGAGTCCCTGTTTCCTCTATCAGGGGTTCTTGAGCCAGAGGCACATGAGAGGCCACTCCCTGCACTCTGGGCTCCGCCACCAGGTACGTGACATCATGTTTCACAGTGGGGATGGTGTGTTCAGGGTGATGTGCAGTGTTAGGCCAAAAAGTTGAGTTTTGGTCTCATCTAACCAGAGCACCTTCTTCAACATGTTTGTTGTGTCCCACACATGGCTTCTCGCAAACTGTAAATGAGACTTCTTTTGGCTTTCTTTCAACAATGGCTTTCTTCTTGCCACTCTTCCATAAAGGCCAGATTTGTGGAGTGCACGACTAATAGTTGTCCTGTGGACAGATTCTCTCACCTGAGCTGTGGATCTCTGCAGCTCCTCCAGAGTTACCATGGGCCTCTTGGCTGCTTCTCTTATTTAATGCTCTCCTTGCCCCGCCTGTCAGTTTAGGTGGACAGCCATGTATTGGTAGGTTTATAGTTGTGCCATAGTCTTTCCATTTTCAGATGATGGATTGAACAGCACCCTGTGAGATGTTTAGAGCTTGGGATATTTTTTTTAAAACCTAACCCTGCTTTAAACTTAACCACAACTTTATCCCTGATCTGTCTGGTGTGTTCCTTGACCTTCATGATGCTGTTTGTTTACTAAGGTTCTCTAACAAACCTCTGAGGGCTTCATAGAACAGCTGCATTTATACTGGGATTAAATTACACACAGGTGGACTCTATTAATTAGGTGACTTCGGAAGGCAATTGGTTCCACTAGATTTTAGTTAGGGTTATCAGAGTAAAGGGGGCTGAATACAAATGCACGCCACACTTTTCACATGTTTATTTATAAAAAATTTTGAAAACCATTTATCACTTTTCTTCCACTTCACAATTATTTACCACTTTGTGTTGGTCTATCATATAACATTCCTATAAAATACATTTATGTTTTTGGTTGTAACATGACAAATTGTGGAAAATTTTACATTTTTCATGTTTTTAAAGACCCTGCGAGTACAAAAAAATACATTTTAATCTAAGAAATACACAAAGGTCTTAAAACTCGGTGTAGGCTGACAACACACAGTATTTATGTGTACTGCACTTTGTTAGCCCTGTCCACTATCTATTGCTAAACTGCACAACCACTCAGACTCTCAGATCTCTATAACATAAAGGCTAATCATTCAGTAGTCTCTATCAAATAAGACAAGAATTTTGCAGAGGACACAGCTCTGAATTTATGCACTTAGCAGTGGTAGGTGACCACAGGTGTTTTAGAAGGCTAGCATCTCTGTTTACATGGTCTTGCTCCTTGGTGTACAGTGGGAAAGAAAATAATTTGGTTGCCAAACACTTTTTTGTCTTTTTTTACCTTTCATTGCTGAACTCCTCAATATTTGGGAGGGTTTAGGAGTGCGGGACATAGCACAAAATGAAGCACAGATATACTGATTTTCTCCAGCGACAGGGAGACCAAATAAACCCCACCAGGCTCAACACATAGCACAAAATGAAGCATGGTTATACTGAATTTCCCCTGCAAAATGGAGAACAAATCAACCCCACCAGATTTGCAGAGCCCAGAAAAGGTAAATAACGGATAAAACTGGTTTCAGCCAGGAAACAACACATACTAAATTGAATTAGAGGCACAACAGCATAGGGCAGGGTCCCTACACGCTTATCAAACAGACATATCACAACATTTTCTATGAAATACTAAACAAGCCAAAAGAAAGCAAATAAGAGACGTTCAGGGTTTGCATACACTGAGGGAATTTAGTTCACAAATTGTTCCAGCAACCAGTGCTCTAACATCAATAAGAAGGCATTATTCCTCCAATTGATACCAATGGTGAGACACTATTTCTCTCACTGACACAAATGATGAAGCACTATTCCTCCCACTGATCATTGATGCCATTTTTTTCCCTCCCACTGACCACTGATGCTGGGGCATACTTTATTACCACTGACCACCAACCCTGGATATTTTTTCACCCAATTACCAAAAACCCTTGGCCATTTTTTGTTCCCACTGACCCTGGTGGCACTTTTTATTCCTGTTGACAGGGCGTATTATTATGTCTGCTGGCTACTGACAACAGGGTGTTTTGTATTCTCACTGGCCACTGACAGTGGGGCATTTTTTACTCACATTGGCGACTGTATGGCTCCCAACAGATAAAATAACAGTTGACTATTTTTTTGTATAAAATGTTTAAGGACCCCTGCTCTAACTGCGGCACATAGTTATCAAAAACTGTTTGTGGGCCTGTGTGTATTTACTTACCATTCGGCATTTTGTTTGTGAATAAGTAGGGTGTATTATGTATCCCTTACTCATTTCCATGGGTGGGGGGGTGGTATCTAGAGGCACCCTTATTTTTTAAGGGGGCTTCTAGATTCCAACTGCCCCCTGCTCACAAACACCCACAATCACCGGGTCAGGATTGTAGGGAAAAGACTCTTGTCCCCAAAATCTGGACAAGGTGCTTTGTCAGGGGGTTGACCTCATACTGCAGCTGGAGGTTTGCTTGGCCAATCCCCATTTCGTTCAGTCATTCTCACAGGAATAAACAGACAGTGAAGGGCGCATCAGTAGTGCAATATCAAAAAAAAAAAAAATATTGTGTTGACTCAATAATGTAATAAGGTACAACAGTGAATGCTACAATAAAATTAAATCATGTAAATGCCAATAAAGTGAATATAGTGCAAAAAAAGTTCATAATTTGTCTCGTATTGTTATGAAACAAAAACCGCAATCTTCTTAAATACTCCAATCACCACATGACAATAAAGTGCAAATGCTATACAATTCATGCTTCACCCGAAGTGGTATGTCAACGTGCTCACCAGACAGTAGTGGCCACAGAGTGACCCTCAGGCATGGAAAAGATCAAGTGGAATATCACATCAAGGGTTTCTTTCCAGATGTCCTGGCATAGAGGATTTCAGTGCAGAGGGACTCCAGTAACAGAACAGCAGGAGTATATATATGTGTGACTTCTTATACCAGAGCCCCGGTACTTCAATTCACCAACCAAATCTGTAAAAAGTGGCTCCCCATGAAAGCCACAAAAGGTTCAAATAGTGTAAAAACATCTTTAATCCAAATAAAACTTTACAACCAGATAGGGATGCAAGGTACAGGACGAGAAACAGGCAGGCTGCAGCTATGCATGAAAAGCAGAGACCGATGCGGTACCTTACAAATCTGTAGGTGCTCCATGTGCGTCTCGGCGTGCGCTCCAGCTGATACCAGGAACAGAGGACTCGTTGCTGCGTGTCGAGCCTCCCTTTCAATATATTTCATGCTGTGCGCGCGTCATCAGGAAAATCCTGCTTTTCCTCCTTTGCTTTTCCTCCATAGCCGTGTAGCATTTGCACTTTATTGTCATGTGGTGATTGGAGTATTTAAGAAGATTGCGGTTTTTGTTTCATAACAATGAGACAAATTATGAACTTTTTTTGCACTATATTCACTTTATTGGCATTTACATGATTTAATTTTATTGTAGCATGCACTGTTGCACCTTATTACATTATTGAGTCAACACGATATTTATTTATTTTTTTGATATTGCACTACTGATGGGCCCTTCACTGTCTATTTATTGTTTATTAGTATTATACTAATTTTAGGAGCAGAATTTGATTGTGAGAGTGCACGTTTTATTATTTGGCGCAGTGCCCATTATTTTTCACTTGATTCTCACAAGAATCTCCACGCATTGTAAAGGTCTCCTTCATATTATTTCCCCTTCTGGGTCAATATTTTCAGCCTATAGTGTTAGGCTATTTTCTCTATTGGTGAATGTTCCTTAACTCTTATGGTCAAATGCTCATATGGCAATTTTCTTTTAGAATCAAATAATAAGGGTATGGTATGTAGCACTTACCCCCCAGAGGGGGTGCTGAGAATAAACCCAGGTCTCCCACAGTAGCACAGAGGCTGCCTGTCAGTCACACAAGCACAGTCACACACACAAACTCAAACAAGCTGTTTAAATTCTGCACTTTGAAACGCTGTAGAGAAGAGATGGCTGCAGATAAACAGGTATAACTTATCTGAGGATTTGTTTAATCTTTTGTATCACCTGGGGCTAGTCACTTCACTGGACATACATAAGGTTTACAACAACTTTTCACCCTGCATCAGTGTGCCACAACCATGTGCATTGTGGGGATAATTTTTGCTGTGCGTGGTTGCAAACCATTGTGGCTGCAACATACAGTATGTACACCCCCTCTGCAGCATTTGCAGCTTTACGTGGAGCGATTGGGGGACAGTACAAACAAAGTTCAATCACATGTTTTCACAGCTCCACCCCCTTCGTCAACCACAAGTGTCAAATAGGCCTAAAAATTTCTTCTTTCTTGTTAATCGATTGCTAAAATAGAATTTAGCATCAGGCCCTTTTGGTTTTTAGATATTAACACCCTGTAGGTGTTACACGCGGGAATCATTACAGATCTTTGCAGGTTTAGCTGTTAAGTGTACTTCTGACCCAGACACATATCACAGCACTGTATTTCTGTTACCATGGTTAGTTAGATATTTTCAAAAGCTTCATTTTGGGTGTCTATTGTGAGATATTAGTACCTTTGTACGCAGATTACTGTATTGGAAATCTTTATAACAAACACGCTTTGAGGCAATAACATCTGTAAGAACCCTGGCTATATTAAACTAGGTTTTCTGATGAGTCACTGTGTAAGCACACACTGAGCCACCTCTGCTTTGTGTTTTAGGGGATTTATTGAATAGTGATTACACAGCAATAGCACTTGTTCATTCCAGCAATAACTAAGTTCTAGTTGATATTAATCTGGAATTATTTTCCTATGTAAGTCATGTTCAGATTTGATATGTACTTCGCATAACAACTACAGACAAATTACATGGCTTCAGCAATCGTGGGTGGCATCTGGCATAGGATTATATTAAAAAAATTCAGACAGGTATGTGTACATAACTTATATATTATGTATACAGTATATGCAAAGCATACTAAGCATAGGTGAGATAGGTGAATAGCTTTTTTGTATAAATGTCTGAATTACAGAACCTCTTCTATAATACAGCTGTTTTCTTTTTTTTTTCTTTTTTTTCTGTTTCTGTTTTGTTTTTTTTGTTTTTTTTTTTACATAAAGAACACTTCCGACATGTCTATTGGTTATTTTTTAGGACAGTTTTCACATACACACTGGGCTGATTAAAAAAAAAAAAAACTAGAACAAATAAAACAAGAGACCAGTTGTTGCTTAAATTAACCAAGAAAGGTCCCTATTTAATCTTTTCAATACCCTGATTGGTGGGTTTTGGGCAACTATAGTTTGCTATAGGTTTTCTAAACTGTAGCTATCAAGTAAAGATTTTTTTTTTCAAGTGGTTGCTTGTAAGTAGTTTGTGAACATTAATTTTTTTTAACTTTTACTACTGCACTATGGGCTCTGTTTTGTTATCTTACATGAGTACTGGAGGATGGAGGATCGTAAAGAATATTAATGACAGCACTTACTTTATAAGATTCCTGTAAGATGCATGGCGTGACCATAGATGTATCATGTGGCCGGGAATTTACACTTCACATTTTGGGCACTTGGGCATGTGACATTATGTGAGTGGATTTGCACTTTGCCTAGCTTTATCATTTAACCATTTTCCACCCAAGGCCGTCATATGGTGTCTTGGACTTTGAGTGGTGATATCTGAATGGTGCCTGCAGATACAGGCATCATCCAGATATCTTTTTTTTCTACCAGCAATTCCCTGCAAAGTAAAAACAATCATAGCTGCTTGATTGTTTTTACACGCAGCAGGAGGGGACGTCCTCCCCCCTCCCACGCCCTCCCAGTGCTTCTGATCAGCGAGCCGGAGAATGAATTAGCCAGTGGAAGTCATTTACTATGGAGCTGACCTAGGACCAGATGTTCCTCGGCCATCTCTATGACCTTCGGAGTCCGGGCACGATGTTATGATGTCACGTCCGGTCTTGGCAGATGTAAACACTGCCGTGTTTTTAGCTGGAAAGACTGAGATAGTTTTTTTTTGGGGGGGGGAGTTTGATCTCAGGCTTTCCAGCCTAGAGGAGAGATGTGGAGTCTTATAGACCCCACATCTCTTTGTAAAGAGGACCTGTCATGCACAATTCCTATTACAAGGGATGTTTACAAGGGAAAGTGTAAAAAAAAAATTTTAAGCGCCCCCACCCCCCTAATTACATACGTCGTACTCGCATATGTAAATGGCGTTCAAACCACGCATGTGAGGTATCTCTGCAAACGTTAGAGCGAGAGCAATAATTCTAGCCCAAGAACTCCTCTGTAACTCTAAACAGGTAACCTGTAAAAAAATGTTAAAGCCTCGCCTAAGGAGTGTAAAAAAATAAAATAAAAAATAAAATAAACAATAAAAAAAAATTTAAAGCACCCCCGTCCCCATACGTACTTACGTCCGTCACGCCCGCTTACATAACCGGTGTTTAAACCACACATGTGAGGTATCTCCATGAACATTAGAGCAAGAGCTCTATCCCTATCCCCACGAACATCATCTTTTACATTATACAAAAAAAGCGAGCTAACTTTAGTGTTTTGTTTTTTTTTAAATTCATGAAACAGTGATTTTTCCCAAAAAATTTCATTTAAAAAATTGCTGTGCAAATACCGTGTGACATAAAAAAGTTGCAACAACCGCCATTTTATTCTCTAGGGTCTCTGGTAAAAATATATATATATAATGTTTGGGGTTCTGATTAATTTTCTAACAAAAAAAATATATAATTTTTACGTGTAGGAGAGGAGTGCTGGAATTGGCTTGGGCTGAAAGTGGTTAAAGCAGTATTACACTATTTTTTTTTTAATTCCTTGTAGGTTATATGCACTTTGATTGGTTGTGAGAGCAAGGGATGTTCACCAGAGAGGACTATTTGAGGATGCACTAAGAATCTTACTTTGAGGTTCCAAAATATTGCATTGAGATGAGGAGAGAAGAAATCTTTCTGGAGGCAACGTTGAGATACAGCAACAGTCACATGGGAATATTATGAAAGGTTCTATTTGAGATACATGAGGGTAAGGGTACATATATATACCTCATATATACAGTATCTCACAGAAGTGAGTACACCCCTCACATTTTTGTAAATATTTTATTATATCTTTTCATGTGACAACACTGAAGAAATGACACTTTGCTACAATGTAAAGTAGTGAGTGTACAGCTTTTATAACAGTGTAAATTTGCTGTCCCCTCAAAATAGCTCAACACACAGCCATTAATGTCTAAACCGCTGGCAACAAAAGTGAGTACACCCCTAGGTGAAAATATCCAAATTGGGCCCAATTAGCCATTTTCCTATGCGGGTGTCATGTGACTCATTAGTGTTACAAGGTCTCAGGTGTAAATGGGGAGCAGGTGTGTTAAATTTGGTGTTATCGCTCTCACTCTCATACTAGTCACTGGAAGTTCAACATGGTACCTCATGGCAAAGAACTCTGAGGATCTGAAAAAAAGAATTGTTGCTCTACATCAAGATGGCCAGGTTCCACTCAGAACAAGCCTCACCATATTCGACCAAAGAAGTTGAGTGCAAGTGCTCAGCGTCATATCCAGAGGTTGTCTTTGGGAAATAGATATATGAGTGCTGCCAGCATAGCTGCAGAGGTTGAAGGGGTGGGGAGTCAGCCTGCCAGTGCTCAGACCATATGCCGCACACTGCATCAAATTGGTCTGCATGGCTGTTGTCCCAGAAGGAAGCCCCTTCTAAAGTTGATGCACAAGAAAGCCCGCAGTTTGCTGAAGACAAGCAGACAAAGGACATGGATTACTGGAACTAAATTATATATGTGAAGGATGTAGTGTCCCACTGTACAAAAATATGGATGTGCTCCAGAGGGTGATGGTATTCAGGTAGTTGGCAAAAGTTTGAATTCACAAAGAGGGGACACATCAACTGGATGAGGAGATCATGGAAAGGATGGTGTGTAAAAAAACTCTTACCAGATCCTGTGGATTCCCATGTCAGCGACAGGGAATCGCATGAACAGTCAGCCACCAAGGGCGTGGAAAGGGACGTTCTGTCGCTCGAATCCTCCAAGCTGGACTCTGCATGGATGTCCGGAGGCCACTGGGTAGGTCCTCACAGCAGGCAACCGAGATGCGGATCAGATAGGCAAAGACATCACTTGTGGAGCTGAAGCAAACACTTGGCCTCATTCGGAAAGTATGCTCATTAACTCGGATGGAGAAAGTTCTAATGGTACGGCCAACATACTGTTTATGGCAGGGACAGGTCACTAAATATACAATGTCCTTATGAACTTTGGGGATTCCCCAAAGTCCATAAGGACCCCGTCAATCCCCCTGGCCGACCCATCGTCAGTGGGATTAATTCGGTTACGGCTTGCATTGGCAAATACGTGGACTTCTATTTGCAGCCGTTAGTCCGTTCTACCCCTTCATATCTAAAAGACACTAGGGATACTATAAAATTATTAGAGCCAGTTCTATTTCGTGAAGGGATGCTTCTGGTTACAGCTGACGTCGCGGCACTATACACGTGCATACCACATGGTTTGGGTTTCGATGCGGTTGAGAACCATCTATCCAGAAATAGTAAACTTCCTTTTTTACAACGTAACTTCATTATGCAGTTGTTAAAATTTGCCACCAGGCACAATTATTTCTGGTTTCAAAACCAGTTTTTTCTTCAGAAGAGGGGCGTGGCTATGGGGGCCAAATTTGCCCCCAGCCTCGTCAACCTTTTCATGGCCCAGTGGGAAGAGAATGTCGTCTATGCGGCACAGAGGCCTAAGTTGATACTCTGGGCCCGTTAGATAGACGACATCCTCTTCCTATGGGATGGTGATCGGATATCGTTGGCTAATTTCATGGTCACACTTAACACCAATGACAGGGGGATATCTTTGAGCTACGAGGCCAGCTCCACTATGGTACACTTTTTAGATTTGGAAATTTTTGTAGTAGAACAGCATTTAGAGTTCCGCACTTATTTTAAAGCGACCTACCGGAATGGATTCATTCCGGTCGACAGTTGCCATCAGGACCAGTGGCTCAAGTCTTTGCCCCGGAGCCAATTTTTAAGACTGAGGTGAAACTGTACTAGAACCTCTGACCTTTTTATTACAATCACAGGTCCTTAGAGACAGGTTCCTTGAAAAGGGCTATGATTCTGACCTCCTTGATGGGGAAATTAATAGGGCACTATCCACGGAAAGAAGTTCTACTTTAATAGAACGCCCTAAAATCACCTCAGAGTCCAAATTTAAATGGTCTTTTCTTACCACTTACTCTACCCAGTCTAAACAGGGCTATTCTAAAGAAACATTGGAGAGTGCTTCTAAACGACAGACTTCTAGGTTCCGTTTTACTGGAACAAGCGGCTGTCATTTTTAGAGGTGCGCGGTCCATCCAGGAACAAATTGCTCCTAATATAATAGACCCCCCTAAGAAAGTTTCCTTTTTTCAGGAATGCAAGGGTTATTACCCTTGCCGCAAATGCAAAGTGTGTTTCCACAACATTGGAGGGAGACGTAAAAGTACCACCTTTAAATCCACCGTCACCTCTCATATATATCACATGAAGAATTTCACCACTTGCTCTTCACAGTACATCGTATATTTAGTGACCTGTCCCTGCCATAAACAGTATGTTGGCCGTACCATTAGAACTTTCTCCATCCGAGTTAATGAGCATGTGGCTGGGATTAAGAAGATTTATACACTTATTCACCATGTGCTACATTTTTATTTTATTCAGTATTCCAACATGATAACGACCCAAAACACACCTCCAAGACAACCACTGCCTTGCTAAAGAAGCTGAGGGTAAAGGTGATGGACTGGCCAAGCATGTCTCCAGACCTAAGCCCTATTGAGCATCGGTGGGGCATCCTCAAATGGAAGGTCTCTAACATCCACCAGCTCCGTTATGTTGTCATGGAGGAGTGGAAGAGGACTCCAGTGGCAACCTGAGAAGCTCTGATGAACTCCATGCCCAAGAGGGTTAAGGCAGTGCTGGAAAATAATGGTGGCCACACAAAATATTGATACTTTGGGTACAATTTGGATATTTTCACGTAGGGGTGTACTCACTTTTGTTGCCAGTAGTTTAGACATTAATGGCTGTGTGTTGAGTTTTTTCGAGGGGACAGTAAATTTACACTGTTATACAAGCTGTACTCTCACTACTTTACATTGTAGCAAAGTGTAATTTCTTCAGTGTTGTCACATGAAAAGATATAATAAAATATTTACAAAAATGTGAGGGGTGTACTCACTTTTGTGAGATACTGTATATGAACATATTTGGATTTAATGGAGATTTGTTTGATGTAACCACAATAAAAAACACATTTTTATTATACTGATTGTATCAGATTTTTCACTGGCGTGAGGGAATCATCACAAAGAAGCTACAACCTAAAGGGACATCACTGGAGTCACCTGATCTATACTGGACTGTGACTTTAAGAATATGTATAGCTTGATTTTAGTGAGCCCTGACTTTACTTATATATCAAGTAAGGAATGCATGAATGTGTAAATAATTAGTAAAAAAAAAAAAAATCATGAATGCTGGTTGCAGAAACTTTCTGCTGTGCTTTGTACTGAGTCTGGCCACCTCTATTTAATCTCACACTGGGGCAGAGAATGACATACTGTTGGGTTTTAACGTCAAGTGGAGACTTATATCTAGAGCAGGGGTCTACAAACTATGGCCCTCCAGTTGTTAAGGAACTACAATTCCCATCATGCTTAGTCATGTCTGTGAATGTCAGAGTTTTACAATGCCTCATGGGACGTGTAGTTCTGCAACAGCTGGAGGGCCGTAGTTTAGAGATCTCTGATCTAGAGGCCTGCAACAGGATCAGTAATCGGCCCAATGAAACTTGCAGTTTACTAAACAAGTGCAAAGTAAGAATCAATAATGCAGAACAGGGTCAAAATGGCAAAAAGCATGCATGCACTGCAGAAAAATGCAAAATGGATTGTAAAAGCTGCACAAACATGATTATCTTAAAGCAATGTCTCTGTGGCTCAATCAGGATAACATATGGTTACACAGTATAATTTCTAAAAGAGCATCGCTTTTGAATGGGGAAATGTGACCATATTTATGCTGGCTTTGAAGGCTGGCTTTTGACTCCTTTTTTAGTAGAGGTTTTAGAACGTTCATTATTCTGTGTGTCTTCTGGGTTTTAGAGCTCCTGATGCCCGTTTGGTCTGTGGGGCTTTCCTACTGTTTGTAGCCCATGCCTCTTCTTTCCTTCTGTCCTCTTCACATCCGCTAGGGAATTCTACCATGCATTACCACTTCACACACATATATATAAACCCTGCTCTCCTGAAGAAGCTCCTTTTTGCAAAACATTGAGAAGAGAGCCATTCACCCATCAATGAGCAATCTGTATCTTGGAAGATTTTGCCATATATGAGATTTTTATGTCATACTATTATGATGAGTGTTGGTTCTAAGCAGGGTAGTTTTCTTATATACACTGTACATGTGGTTGTATATACATATTGCACAACAATAGTGCATTTTAATGATTTTGTTCAAAAAAATTATAATATTTAAAGAATTGGTTTACTCTCTGCCATAAAAGATAGCTGAATGAGCTGGGAATTTTGGTTTGTTTTTGATTAAAGTGAAAAGCACCTGTAAAGTCTCATATCTTTTTCTCATTGGTTCTTGGCATAATCTCTAAAAGACTTTACAGCAACAGAGAGTCAAGCTGAAAATCACTATTTCAGTAAAATAGCACAGAACACAGCTCCTTGTGCTTGTCCTCATAAACAGTGTCTTTCACAGTGGAGTCCAGGTTAGAATTAGTAACACAGGCAAACAGCTTGAACTGAGGTAGAAGTGCCATCCTACTCGAACTTCAGTACTCTGGAAGTAATTGAGCAGGTGCAGCCTACAGTAGATGGGTCTTTTTGGAGAAGCTGTATGCCTTTGTACCCTGGCCTGGCTGCCAACATGTCAGTTCTGAAAGTGGACGACTCATCAGATGTGGCTTCCCTAAGCTCTAGAGGGAAGAAAGCAAAGAAATGTATGTTTCTGGGCATGTCCAGAAAACAAGGTAGTTTTTTGAAAAGGAGTTAGAGGACTGCATGTGTGCATGGTGTGTAAATGGGCACTCCGCTACACTCTGCGCCACTTGAACTTGATGATCTTGGCAAGTTTGCAAACCATTCAAATTTATCCTACCCAAAGTTTACAGGATGTTGTTTAGACAAGCTACATGTTATTAGACTTTGGCCTGGGGGCTCACATGCCAATTCTGTAGAGTGGGGGGCTGCCTACCTAATTGAAGATCACTTGATAAGCTATATCTGTCTCATCAGGTGTGGTCTCTTTGAGCTCCCGTGAGTAGGAAGCAAAGAAACATATCTTGCCTTGGCATGACCAGGAAACCAATGAATTAAAGTGCAATTTTAGTAAGAAAGTTAGGTCCTGCTAGATCACTTCAGGCTGGCCTCTTTTGCAGGTATACATATGTAAAACATTAAAAATAAGTACCTATACTGTTTCAAATCCAGTAATACACTACCTCACCCTGCTCTGCACATGCTCAGTTGCTCTCCATTTTTAGGCACTACTGAGTTTGTAGAGGCCGATATGCTGACAGCCTTAAAGCGGAAGTAAACCTTCCTATCCTTTACAACCAAGGAAACTGCTTCTGTTTGATCTGTAGCTGCCATGGTGCTGCACAAATGATCAGTTATGACTCCAGCCATTTGATGGTGTGACAGTTTGGTTGAGAACACAAGCAAATGTGACAGTTAGCAATCCGGACATTCCAAGAATGTAGCTGTTTTTTTTTAAACTATTAAATTGATTAGTTTAGTTCCACTTTATGATTTACTGATGTTCAGGGGCTCTGGGCTTCAGCAAAATGGCAGCCTCCAAGAAGAAACTGGTGTAATGATGAACTCCATTTACAGCATACACTAATTCTAGTAGCATATTTATTCATGTAGAATTTATGGTCCTTGCTAAAGAACATTATTTTTTATCAAGTTGTTATGGGTAAAGTTCCCCTTTAAATGAAAATAAGTTAAAGGGGCCTACACCTGCATCTCAGCATGGTGAGTAAATGGGCACTCCACTAAAGGCCTGTTTGTAACACCTATTTGTTAAGCATACCTAAGGCCACAATGCTCTTGGCATATTTATAAAGCACAGTCGTGCGCATGTGCTTTGCACTTGGCTTGCTTAAAAGCTCCCCAAGTTGATGGAAAGCTATTACATGACTTTAACATCATGTGATGGGGCTGTCCACTTATCTGGGAGTGTTCTCTGCAAAAACACACTGCATGTTCTGCACTGCACTTTTTTAAATAAACATTTAGAATGATTGTAAACCTCAGTAATGGAATCTGAGCAAAGCATCTATATATGTAGTGTTTTCTTCAATCTCTCCAAAGCTCTAATTGTTGTTTCTCTCTGGTGCTTTGTTCCTCTGTTTTTAGCATGAGTTACTTCTGAGAAGTTTTCCCGACACATGAGATAAAGTTTGTGTCGGGGAGGGAGTTTAGCGCAGCTTGCCCATTCACAACACGGTTCTTCTGCTGTGTGAAGGGGGATGTATTCCTTTCCACCAATCAGCTCTCACACAGTGTAACTGCAGTCTCTCCGCCCCCTCCCCTGTGCTCCTGACAGATGAAGAAAGATTTTAACATGATTATGCACTTTTGAAGGGGTGTAGGGAGGAGAAGACTGCATGTAAACAAGTAAAATCTATGTAGGAGGATTTGCTTCATCTCTGTGTATCATATGAGGCTGTTCACTTTGCTGGGTATATGCAAGGGTTTACAACCACTTTAACCACTTTGCTACCCGGCCATAGTAATATGACGTCCACAGATGGGATCTCCCATCCTGGGTGGACGTCATATGATGGCCTGGGCTTCCTGGCCACCTAGGGGGTACTTGGGACCCGGTGCGTGTGCCCGGCGGCCGCGATGTCCGCCTTGCACCCGCCATTGCCCGTTAACCGGGCCGGACCGTGGATCTGTGTGTGCAAACACACAGATCCACATCCTGTCAGGTGAGAGGAGAGCGATCTGTGTTCCCAGTACAGCGGAACACTGATCAGTCTCCTCCCCTTGTACGTCCCCACCCCTACAGTTAGAATCATTCCCTAGGAAACATAATTAACCCCTTGTGTCCCCCTAGTGGTTAACCCCTTCCCCGCCTGTCACATTTACACAGTAATCAATGCAATTTTATAGCATTGATCGCTGTATAAATGTGAATGGTCCCATAAATGTGTCAAAAGTGTCCAATGTGTCCGCCATAATGTCGCAGTCACGAAAAAAAATCGCAATCGCCGCTATTACTAGTAAAAAAAAAAAATAAATATATATTTTTTTTAAATGCCATAAATCTATCCCGTATTTTGTAGACGCTATAACATTTCCAATCAATATACCCTTATTGCGATTTTTTTTTTACCAAAAATATGTAGAAGAATATGTATCGGCTGAAACTGAGGAAAAAATGTGTTTTTTAAAAAAAAAAATTGGGATATTTATTATAGCAAAAAGTAAAAAATATTGTGTTTTTTTTCAAAATTGTCGTTCTTCTTTTGCAGAGGTGATCAAATACCACCAAAAGAAAGCTCTATTTGTGGGGAAAAAAGGACGTCAATTTTTTTTGGGTACACGTCGCACGACCGTGCAATTGTCGTTTAAAGTGCGACAGCGCTGAAAACTAAAAATTGGCCTGGGAAGGAAGGGGGTGAAAATGCCCTGTATTGAACCGGTTAATGTAGACATAGTGTGGATTATTTAAAGCATTATCCTGCAGAGTGCAACAAGGTGAAATTGTTTTTCATTTGAAATAGGTACTGTAGAGTTTTACAAATATTGTACAAATCTGAACAATGTGCATAATTGATAGAGGGCTTTTTTAGTAAAGCAAAGAACATAAATGTGATTTATGGCAGTTAGAGCTGTTGTTTTATTGGTGTGGTTGTGGTAAAGGGAAATCCTATTGGGTTCTATGGTGTCCTACACTTTGCATATTAAAACCACACTTAGCACTGCCTTCTCAAATAAAGCTTTAAAGATCATAGATGAATGATAGAAATGAAATAATCTGTTCTACAGATGGTAACTGGTGATTTGTGGTTATATTGTTTACAGATTAGCAGTCGTTTTTATTAAAAGAATGTTTTCACTAAGAATATTAGTATTTTACAAATATCTACTAAGTCAGCAGTATTTGCTATTTCCTTTTATCTTTAATCTCAATGTATGCCCAGATCTTGTGCTACAATAAGCTTGTCTGCCGCCTGTGTTTTTTCAGTTTTGATGGGAAATGTCAACAGCATGGCCGGAATTACTTACTTGCAATTTATTTGATTGTACACACATGTGTGAAAACTGCCAAACTGAGAGTGTGCGTGTTTTTCTATTTTTATTTTCCTGCATTCATTTGAGTCAATATGCAAGCTGAAACATCTAAAAACTTAAGATTACTTTTGAAAAAATCCAACTATAGACAAAACATTTTTTTTATTTATTTTGGAAAGCATAGGACCTTTGCTAGGTCTTTTTTTACTGTATGAGGGGAATAACCTCTGTGAGGACACAAGTAGCAATAAAAAAAACTCACAGAACTTCCAACTATTTTCTACTCTTGCAGAAAGTGGTAATACGCTTATTTGTGCACTGTTTCATAGATTCCTTTTACATAGCATGCCAGTCACCAAACCGGATTCCAGGAGAAATTTACTCATTGAGGGTCACAGACATTTCTTCCTTGTTAGCTCTTCAGTTATCTGTTGGGCTGTCTGCCAGGTCTATCAGACATCCCATCATTCAAATGAATGGGGACATTTCTTGTAATGGGGACATTTCTAAAAAATGAATTGAGAGGTTGGAGTAAAAACAACAAGAGCAAGTAATCAGTGGGCACTGTTAAAGTCTACCATCCTGGAAGCAACTAAATTATATGTCAGGCAAGTTAGTATGAATAAGGCTGGGTTCACACTGGTGCGAACACAGACATTGCATGTGATTCGCACCGCATTGCTGTGCAAATCACATGCGATGTCTGTGCGATGCAAATTCAGCCACACAGTTTGTATGGCTGAATTCGCATCTCATTTGGACCAAAATGGTACAGAACCCTTTTTTTGGTCCGTACTGGAACCAGATCGCATGCGATCCGATTCATGTACAATTTTACAGTTCGCACTGCAATCTGCTAACCGATCTTAGGGTATCATTAACTTTACATTGACACCCACAGCGGTTCACAAAGGGCAGTGTGAACTGCCTGCGCATGACATGCGATGCGGGAACCCGCACTGGAATCACGCTGGTTTCCGCATTGCACAAGTGTGAACCCAGCCTAAACGGAAGAAAAAATAATATGGTTTACTAAAGGGATAAGTAGGATAGTAGCGGGAAAAAAAATCATATAGAAGATTCAAGGAGACAGGCGGTATAGCTGACAGAGAAGAGTCTAAAAATAGACAAAAGGAGGCCAAACACATTGTCAGTACTGTCAAAGCACACAAATAGGAGAAAGGAGATAAAACCTTTTTTAGGTACATTAGTGATAGAAGAAAAAACAAAAACAATGGGATCACTAAAATGAAAACTGGACATGATTACTTCTGTTCAGTCTTCTCAGAAATAAGTAGATAAAGCAATGGGCCCTGATGGTATTCATCCCATAGTTCTAGGAATTCTTGAAGTATTGTTGTTGGGCCATTAACGGATCTTTTTAATCAATCTCTTTTAACAGGAGAAGTTTCCCATGACTGGCAGACAGCTAATATTGTACCTATTCACAAGAAGGGCAGCAAGGTAGAAGCTGGCATTTACAGACCAATGAGTTTAAAGCGGAGTTCCACCCCCTTTTCAGAGGTGGTCTTAAATAAAAGACCACCTCTCCACCGCTCATTTTTGGCTAGTTACTTTTTTTTTCTTCTAACTTACCTTTTTATGAAGTACAGCCTGTACTTTCGATCCATCTGGCCCGCAGCGCAGGACGTCATATCCTCTTCTTCGGCGAGCCCCCCATGTCTTCTGGGACACGTGTGTGTCCCAGAAGACAGCCGGCCATTCACAAAGCGCAGCGCGACTCACACATGCACAGTAGGAAACGGGCAGTTAAGCCGCAAGGCTCCACTGTCTGTTTCCCTAAATTAGAATGCCGACGCCTGCACCCGATCCGATGGACGGATCGGCCTCAGGGGGCCAAAATTGCGGGCTCCCTGGACAGGTAAGTGTCCTTATTAAAAGTCAGCAGTGTACAGTGTAAAAAAATTGTGGGTGGAACACTGCTTTAACATCAGTTGCAGTCAACTTAATAGAATCACTCCTAAAAAGAAACATTGACCACTTAAAAAAACACAACTTGCTGGACCCAAAACAGCATGGTTTTACAGAGGGCAGGTTAAATCAGACTAATCTGATTTAATTTTTTGACTATATTACCAATGGTTTGGACCAGGGAGTTGCTGTGGTCATAGCATATTTTGATTTCAGCAAGTCATTTGATACAGTTTCACACAATGATCTAATACAAAAGTTGTACAAGCTAGGACTTAACCCTTGGTTGATTCAGTGGATATGCAGTTGGCTAAATAATAGCTACCAGAGTGTAGTTGTAAATGGGATTCACTCTGAACAGAGACCATTCACTAGTGGTGTACCACAAGGCTCTCTACTAGGTCATGTTCGATTTCATCTCTATGTAAGTGATATAACTAAAGGTTTGCTGGGCAAGGTATGTCTTTTTGCTGATGATACAAAGGTGTGTAATCAGGGGCAGATCCAGAGTCTAGTCTTGGGAGGAGCACTGCCAGAAAAGAAAGCTTTTTGCGGGCAATTTGTTGGGGCAATGGCTGGTGTTGACACTTCAATCATCACAGCACCATGTTTGATAAGGTGTCAGGATGATTGAAGCGCATTAGTTCTATTATTGCATTGTAACATAGAATTAAATAGTTCAATTCACCATAATGCAGAATCAGTGGGTGCCCTGAGTGTGTCACCTACCACCGTCACCTGCCACCAGATGCAGCTTGTTACTTCCCACCATCGCCTGCCACCAGATGCAGCATGTCACTTGCCACCACCACCTGCCACCAGATGCAGCTTGTCACTGGCCACCATTGCCTGCCACCAGATGCAGATTGCTACTTGCCATGTTACCTGCCACCAGATGCAGCTTGTCACTTGCCACATCACTTGCCACCAGATGCGGATTGTCACTTGCCACATTGCCTGCCACCAGATGCAGCTTGTTACTTGCCACGTCACATGCCTTCAGATGCAGCTGATCACTTGCCACATCACCTGCCACCAGATGTGGATTTTCACTTGCCACCAGTTGCAGATTGTCACTTGCCATGTCACCTGCCACCAGATGCAGATTGTCACTTGCCACCGTTGCCTACCACCAGATGCAGCTTGTCTCTTGCCATGTTACTTGCCACCAGATGCGGATTGTCACTTGCCAGATTCCCTGCTAACAGGTGCAGCTTGTCACTTGCCACGTTACTTGCCACCAGATGCGGATTGTCACTTGTCACATTGCCTGCCACCAGATGCAGCTTGTCACTTGCTACATCACCTGCCACCAGATGTGGATTGTCACTTGCCACCAGATGCAGCTTGTCACTTGCCACGTCACCTGCCTTCAGATGCAGCTTGTCACTTGCCACATTACCTGCCACCAAATGCAGATTGTTACTTGTCACATCATCTGCCACTAGATGCGGATTGTCATTTGCCATTGTACTGCCTTCCCGTTCACCCACTGGCTCGCTTACTGGCGTGACTGCCTGCCCGCTCACTGGCCTGCCAGCCCGCTCCGCTTACTGACATGACTGCTGGCCCTCTCACCTGCCAACTGTATACAGGGAATCAAGAAGCCCAACAAAGCAAAAAAAAATGATTTTGGGTTTGCATGCACTTTAATAATGAGCTCTTCTCTGTGCCCTGAGGATTGGCTGCCTAAAAGTAAACATATCCTTCCACAACTGATGGAAGTTGATATAACTCGTGGGTATCAGGCATATCCAATAAAGTTAAGCAAAGAGCAATAGTAAAGTGGGAAATTATGTTACCTATGGCAGACAATGAGGATTTTTCTTCTGACTAGACTAAAGTAGACATGTAGACCATAAATTACTACTACACTTTACCCTTCTTTAGTGTGTTTTGCTCATAAAAAATATTTAATATGCTCTCTTCCAATAGTAATATTCAGCAATGTATAGATTTTACACCCTCGCCCTATTTATAGCTGTCTTTGTTATGACATGTTTCTTGTAATGTACAAAAAGTGAAATATATAAGAAGCTCTATAGCTGGAAAACAGGTGATGAATCACATCTACAAGTGCTTTACAAAAGTCTGGCTTCTTGAACTGAGCCCTGCTTGTCTCATGACAAACTCTTATGAGAGGTAGACCTTTCTGTATACACAGGTGCTGTGCATCTTATTTGAATGAAAGCTGATGCGAATAAACAGGTTTAATTTTTGCACTGACAAATGCCACACATGTATACATGTAAACTGCCTGTAGTGTTTAAATACTATACAAACAAAGCATACACAGCCCCTGTGTAAGTAGGGCTCAATGCATATGGTATGATAAAACCTACTGCGCTTCAATTATTCATTAGGATGGACATTTTGATTGTTTTATTTAAAAATGAGAAATTTAGTTTTGTTTTGTCTTTTTTTTTTTTTCACAGTCAAGTCAAGTTATTTTTTAAAGTAGCAAAACAATGCACTAAAAACAGTTTGTCCTAGTTTTAATAAATTGATCACTATTAATTGTTTAGCAAAGCACAATGCTTAAACAAAATAAACCATTTTTTTCTGTTCAAAAAGCAGATAAACTGTAACTCTAGATAAAGTTAGTTTGTTCATTCATTTGGAAAGGAAACATATAGACAGAAACTAGTAATTCTTCCTTTGCTGTTTATGTTATCATAAAGCTTACTGGTATCAGCTGGTTTCCTTGCAGCACACATCCGTCGTCTACATCATGTCCCAAAGGTAGAAGGTAATGGTATGTGGGTAATACCCAAATAATGGAAATTGACTTTCAACATTCTTATAAACTTACATAACAAGCAAGGAAAAGATAGATAACATTGTATGGCCCGATGTGGCAATGTTATGATGAAGTGAACTCATATGCCATGCATGCTTTGAATTCACTAATATCACTTTTTAGATAGTACTGTTTTTGTTGGAATGTGCTACCAAAATATTGCAGGAATGCATAGACTATTTGGATAATGCCTTCATGTCTTGGATTATGGCCTCCATAATACAGCCCCAGATAGGTTATTCTTCCTATGGGCCTAAGTAGAAAGACTTTCAAAGTTTGTTTTTTTGTTGATATTTTTATATTGGAGTGAGTTTCTTACAGTAAAGGATTTAACAGCTACAACAGAACATTATAACAATAAACTAGACTTTTGGATGTGCACCTAATTTTTCCTGGTTCAGTTTACATTATGTAAAAAGTTAAAATTGTCAACAGGGAGAATGGCATCCTCTCAAAATGGCCACAGCAGTACAAATATTTCCCGAACAAAATCTCCAAGAGATTAAAAAAAAGGGAAATAATTGTTGTCTTTTTAAAGCAAAGTATATTTTGTTTTCTTCGGATTCTTCAGATTTGATTCGGTGATCGGATTAGATTCAGAATCGATCAATCATCAGGTCCAGGCCAATGATTTATGGCCTGGACCTGCTGATCGGTTCTGATGAATGGCAGAATGTCCTGTGCCCGTGTAATGTAAACACAGGCACAGGAAGTTATGTAATCTTCTCTCCCAGAGTCCTTTTCTGTTCCAGCATGAGAGAAAATAACATCTATGGTGAGTACAAGCACCACACTGACACCAGAACACATAGTTAGGCAAATTTAATCCCTTGATCACCAGTTAACCCCTTCAGTCCCTATCACAGTGTCACTAGGTACAGTGTACAGATATTTTACTGATCACTGTATTAGTGTCACTGGTAACACTAGATAGTGTTAGCGGCAGGCCCAGATAGGGTCAGGATACCTGCTATATATTCCCTAATAAAGTTTTACCCCCTGCTCACCCCCAGTTAACCCTTTCACTGCCCTGTCACACTATCATTAGTACAATGTACAGATGTTTTTTCTGATTGATGTAGTAGTGTCACGGGTGATGCCAGATAGCGTTAGCGCCAGTTAGCGTCAATCCCAGACAGCATCAGATTGCCCACCACATATTCACTAATAAATTTTAACTCTTTGATGTGCTTTAAACACACACACACTATACACCCTCATTACTAGTTTAGTCTGAACAGATCAATATCTTTGATCAGATCAGAACTATACTAGCATCCCCAATAGTTTAATGTTCCCAAAAATGCAACGTTAGCTGGTTCAGCCCTGACACCTGCCAACACCTGCATTTAGCCCCCCAGCAACAAGTGAAGTGTTAGTAGATCACTGTCAGTCCTGATAGACAGCACACAAAACCTCAGCGTTAGGCAGGCCTGATCTCTGCTAGCACCAGCAGGTACTTTTTTTGTAGCAGTTTAAATGATCCTTGAGAACTAGGTGCTTTTTTACCTGTGAGTCACACTAGGTACCTATTAATTTATTGGTCAAAATGTCAAACGAAAGGTACACTAGTGAGGAGGCCTACAGGATACTGAGCATGACAGATGAGAGCAATTGGGGGTCCTCACTGTCAGAATCAGGCTCAGTATTCAAACCTGTAGAGAGCAACAACACCCTGACAGATATCTCTGGTGACAGAGAATAGGTCCCTACTAAGGTCAGGTGCACCCAACCCTGTTCCCCAGTTGCTGAGGTACTACAATCGCATGATTCTCATATGTAGCAGAGAGCCAGAACTAGTCTACATTCTGGTGAACTGGCAAGCACCAAAGGCCTAGTACATCCTGGTAGACAAACCAGCACTGTAGTAACACTTGGTGATGAAGCAAGTCCCAAAAGTGCAGTTAAAGCTGGTGCGATGGCTAGCACAAGTAGTGTCCCACAGCCACCAAGAACTCAAAGACAGGCCCATAGAGCCCATAGTGCCCTTCCTGATGCACTTGCAAATCCTGATTGGCAGCCCACAGATTCTGCAGCACCTGCACTTCCCCCATTCACTTGCCAACCCGGAATTCTGTTGGAAACAGCAGATTTAACTCCCCTTGGTTTTTTTTTGTTGTTGTTTTTCACGGACGATCTGTACAGATCTATTGTGGTTTAAAGCAATTTATATGCTGATCAATTTATCGCCGCAAACCCAAATTTGACCCTTGCCAGACAATTTGCATGGAGACGTATCACTGTTTCCGAATTTAAGACCTTTCTGGGCCTATCCCTCAACATTACTGAAAAGAATGAGTTGCGGTCATATTGGTCCACTGACCCAATTCATCATACGCCCGTGTTCTCTGCTTCCATGGCCAAGACTAGAATTGAGCAAATCTTGCGGTTCATGTACTTCAACAGCAATGAACTCTGTCGTCCTCGGGGTGACCCTGGATATGATTGGCTCCACAAAATTTGGCCCCTCGTAAATCACTTGAACCAAAAATTTTTAGCCTTGTATACGTCCAAACAAGCTGTCTGCCTATAAGAGTCCCTGATTAGGTTTTCTGGCTGCCTTGCTTTCAAACAGTTTCTCCCCAACAAGCATGCCAGATATGCGGTCAAAATGTATAAGCTCTGTGACAGGGCAACAGGCTATACATGTAGTTTCTGGATTTACGAGGTTAAAAATAGTCTCGTAGAGCCCCGTGACTGCCCAGACCACATAGGGAGCAGTGGCAAGATTGTTTGGGACTTGGCGTCACTCTTATTTCGAAAGGGGTACCACTTGTACGTGGACAATAATTACACAAGCGTGCCACTTTTTAGACACTTTTTTGCATTTGGAATTGGCGCATGTGGCACCGTGCAACCTAATCACTGGGGCTTCCCCAAATGGCTTGTAAATTCCCAAATTAGATGTAGTAGATATAGCCTGCTTGAGAAGTAATGACTTGCTTGCAGTAAGGTTGAAGGACAAAATTTACATTTTCGTTTTGTCTTCCATTCACACAGATGCGACAGTCCAAATTGCAATGGTGACTGGTGTTGAGAAGCCTCTGTGTCCACGGCTACAAACCTAACATGGGAAGGATGGATTTTAGTGACCAGATGATGGGATGATGGGTCCGTACTTAATTGCCCGTAAGGCCAGACACTGGTACTAAAAAGTGTCTGTATATTTATTCCAATTGGCTATGTTCAACGCTTATGTACTATACAAAGTGTCAGGAAGATGTGGATCCTTCCTAAAATTCCAGGAAGAGATCATCACTGCCCTTTTGATTCCAGAAGGTGCTGTGGCCCAATTTCGCAATCCAGATGCAGTGAGTTGGCTGCATGAGAGATATTTTCAGGATGTCCTCCCTGGTACCCCTACCCAAAAAGCACCCCAAAAAAGATGTTGTGTCTGTAGCAAATGCGGATATAGGCATGACTCCTGTTATTTTTGTCCCTTCTGTCCTGGCCAACCTGGTCTCTGTGTTCAGGACTAGGGATGAGCCGAACACCCCCCGGTTCGGTTCGCACCAGAACCCGCGAACGGACCGCAAGTTCGCACGAACGTTAGAACCCCATTGACGTCTATGGGACTCGAACGTTCGAAATCAAAAGTGCTCATTTTAAAGGCTAATTTGCATGGTATTGTCCTAAAAAGGGTTTGGGGACCCGGGTCCTACCCCAGGGGACATGTATCAATGCAAAAAAAACTTTTAAAAACGGCCGTTTTTTCGGGAGCAGTGATTTTAATGATGCTTAAAGTAAAAAAAAAAAAGTGAAATATTCCTTTAAATATCGTACCTGGGGGGTGTCTATAGTATGCCTGTAAAGTGACGCGTGTTTCCCATGTTTAGAACAGTCCCTGCACCAAATGTCATTTTTAAAGGAAAAAATCTCATTTAAAACTGCTTGCGGGTTTAATGTCATGTCGGGTCATGGCAATATGGATGAAAATCAGTGAGACAAACGGCATGGGTACCCCCCAGTCCATTACCAGGCCCTTTGGGTCTTGTATGGATATTAAGGGGAACCCCGCACCCAAATTAAAATAAGGAAAGGTCCCTATATACTCTGAACAGCAGTATACAGGCGGTGCAAACAAGACAGGGACTGTAGGTTTGTTGTTAAGTAGAATCTGTTTGTAATTTTGAACATTTTTAATGTGTTTAGCTCCAGCCAAAAAATCTTTTCTAAGCTTTTTGGAAAACATAGGGAAGGGTTATCACCCCTGTGACATTTGTTTTGCGTCTTTCCTCCTCTTCAGAAGATTTCACCTCACTTTTTTGTCCCAATGAAAAATGTTTTTTGAAAATTTGGGTTTTTTTGTGGAACAAGGATTGGAAAGCATCAGTGGAAAGGAGAAATTGTTTTCCCATATTAACTCTTACAGGAGAGAATTTCCCTTCCTTAGGGGTAGATTTCATCTCACTTCCTGTTGTCTCCTTCCGTTTGCAAGTAGGAGTCGTTTGTAAGTTAGATGTTTGAAAGTAGGGTCCTGCCCTATATACTCAGCAGAAATTTGGGCCTTAGGTGTTGCTGTGGCCAAAACACTGTAAGCCCTCACAGGGCCCTGCTGTGAAATATTAGATCAAGAATTGTAATTACATGCCCCTGTTGAACAGGAGCTGAAAAATTAGGCCTTAGGCACTGGTGCTGGTGCCACAACACTGCAACCCCTCACAGACACTCTAGTTGGAACGCAGGAACGAGCCCTGCTGCAAAGTATTGCATCAAAAATTGTAATTACACGCCCCTGTTAGACAGGGGCAGAAAAATTGGGCCTTAGGCACTGGTGCTGGTGCCACAACACTGCAACCCCTCACAGACACTCTAGTTGGAACGCAGGAACGAGCCCTGCTGCAAAGTATTGCATCAAAAATTGTAATTACACGCCCCTGTTAGACAGGGGCAGAAAAATTGGGTCTTAGGCACTGGTGCTGGTGCCACAACACTGCAACCCCTCACAGACACTCTAGTTGAAACGCAGGAACAAGCCCTGCTGCAAAGTATTGCATCAAAAATTGTAATTACACGCCCCTGTTAGACAGGGGCTGAAAAATTGGGTCTTAGGCACTGGTGCTGGTGCCACAACACTGCAACCCCTCACAGACACTCTAGTTGGAATGCAGGAACGAGCCCTGCTGCAAAGTATTACATCAAAAATTGTAATTACACGCCCCTGTTAAACAGGGGCTGAAAAATTGTGCCTTAGGCACTGGTGGTGGCGCCCAGAACCAAAAATGTTCTTACAAGCTATCAGCGTGATGATTGAGGAGGAAGAGGATAATTACTCAGGGATAGTCACTCAGCATCAGCATAGGCAGTCTTTGAAGGGATCTGAGATTTCAAAAAAAATTATTCGGTTACATCTGCATCAGGTGCTTGGTAGCTGGTGGTGATCCAAGACTGATTCATTTTTATGAAGGTCAGCCGATCGACCGAGTCGGTGGACAGACGCACCCTGTGATCGGTTACCACGCCTCCAGCAGCACTGAATGTGCGTTCCGAAAGAACGCTGGATGCAGGACAGGCCAGTAGCTCAATTGCATACTGTGCAAGCTCTGGCCAGTGATCCATCCTCAAGACCCAGTAACCCAGAGGATTTTCGGTGGGAAAGGTGTCCAAGTCTGATCTTGCCCCTAGGTATTCCTGCACCATGTAAAACAGACGCTGGCGATGGTTGCTGGAACCGATCATACCTTGGGGCTGCGGACCAAAAAATTGTCTGAACGCATCGGTCAGACGGCCACCTTCTCCACCGCTCCTTCTTTGACTGACCGAAGCCTCAGCAACACGTTGTCCAGAAACAGGAGTTTGTAACCTCCCAGTCTCTGGGAACGCGTTGCACAGACCTTTCTGCAAGGCCTCCCGAAGATGTTTCATCCTCTGCTCCCTCTGCGATGGCAAGATAAGGTCCGCAACCTTACCCTTGTAACGTGGATCAAGGAGGGTTGCCAGCCAGTATTGGTCCTTCTCCTTGATACCACGAATACGAGGATCCTTACGCAGGCTTTGCAGGATCAGGGAGGCCATGCAGCGTAGGTTTGCTGAGGCATTCGGTCCGGAGTCCTCTGGGTCACTAAGGACAACAACGTCCGCAGCCACCTCCTCCCAGCCACGTACAAGTCCATGTGTTCCTTGGGACTGATCCCTTAAAGACTGCTGATGCTGAGTGCCAGGCTCCACCTCCATACTGACACAATCTTCCTCCTCCTCCTCCTCCTCCTCCTCGTCCTCTTCCTGTGTGATCGGCGGGCACGCAGGAACACTGTCTGGATAAAGGGGGCCTTGAGAGCTAAGGAAGTCCTCCTCTTCCTGCCTCTGTTCTGCCTCAAGTGCCCTGTCCATTATTCCACGCAGCGTGTGCTCCAACAGGTGGACAAGGGGGACAGTGTCACTGATGCATGCACTGTCAGTGCTCACCATCCTCGTGGCCTCCTCGAATGGTGACAGGACAGTGCATGCATCCCTGATCATGGCCCACTGGCGTGGGGAAAAAAAACCAAGGTCCCCTGACCCTGTCCTGGTGCCATAGTCGCACAGGTACTCATTGATGGCCCTCTGCTGCGTGTGCAGCCACTGCAGCATGGCCAACGTCGAGTTCCACCTGGTGGGCATGTCACAGATTAGGCGGTTCTTGGGCAGGTTAAACTCCTTTTGGAGGTCCGTCAGCCGAGCACTGGCATTATATGACCGGCGGAAATGCACAGAGACTTTCCTGGCCTGCCTCAGGACATCCTGTAAGCCCGGGTACCTGCCCAAGAACCGCTGCACCACCAAGTTAAGGACGTGAGCCAAACAGGGCACATGGGTCAGTTGTCCCTGTCGGAGGGCAGAGAGGAGGTTGGTGCCATTGTCGCAAACCACCATTCCTGCCTTAAGTTGGCGTGGCGTCAACCACCTCTGAACCTGCCCCTGCAGAGCTGACAGAACCTCTGCCCCAGTGTGGCTCCTGTCCCCCAAGCACACCAGCTCAAGCACCGCATGGCATCTTTTGGCCTGCGTACTTGCGTAGCCCCTTGAACGCCTACGGAGCACCGCTGGTTCCGAGGAAGAGGCCATGGAGGAAGAAGAAGAGGAGGGGGTGGAGGAGAGAGGTGTGTCACAATCAGCATTTTGGAGGCGTGGTGGCGGAACAACCTCCAACACTACTGCACCTTGTCCTGCATCCTTCCCAGCTGCCAGCAGAGTCACCCAATGCGCCGTGAAACTTAAGTAACGTCCCTGTCCATGCCTGCTGGACCATGAGTCAGCGGTAATATGCACCTTACCGCTGACCGCCCTGTCCAGCGAGGCATGGACATTGCCTTCCACATACCGGTAGAGAGCCGGAATTGCCTTCCGTGAGAAAAAGTGGCGTTTGGGTACCTGCCACTGAGGAACCGCACATTCCACAAACTCACGGAAGGGGGCAGAGTCTACCAACTGAAAAGGCAGCAGTTGAAGTGCTAGCAATTTTGCCAAGCTAGCATTCAACCGCTGGGCATGTGGATGGCTGGGAGCAAACTTCTTTCGGCGGTGCAGCAGCTGGGGCAGGGAAATTTGCCTGGTACAATCTGACGTCGGTGTACCAAAAGCAGATTGCCCACAAGTACTTGGCTGTGACACACCTAATTCTACACCTTCATTCCTCTCACTGCAGGTCTCAGAGAGGACTGAAGGTCTAGTGGGGTTGGAAATCTCAGCTGATGAGGAGCAAGGAGAGATCGTCTTTGTTCTTTGGTGTGGGTCTTTTAGATACGCTTGCCAACGAACTGCATGGCAGGTCAACATATGTCTGGTCAAGCATGTGGTACCCAAGCGGGAGATGTTTTGGCCACGCGAGATACGCTTGAGACATATGTTGCAAATAGCAGCGGTGCGATCTGATGCACTCGTCTCAAAAAAGGCCCACACCAAAGAACTTTTTGAATAACGCGCAGAGACTGCAGCGCCCTGCACATGTGGAGCTTTGGGGTGTGATGCAGTCAATGTGCTGCCCTTAGGCTGGCCCCTGGAGGGCATCCTGCCTAGTTGGTGATGTGCCACCTCCTCCTCCTCCTCCTCCTCCTCCTCTCTCCTATCAGGCACCCACGTTGAGTCAGTGACCTCATCATCCCCTCCCTCCTCATCACTGGAGCAAACCTGGCAGTATGCTGCAGCAGGGGGAGCATGACTGCCAGATTGCTGTCCTTCTTGGGCACCCCCTCTGTCCGTGCTCATGTTACTGCCTTCATTGAGCTCAGTATCATCATCAGAGCCTTCCAAACGCTGGGCATCCTCCTGGAGCATGTACCCAACACTGTGGTCAAACAGTTCGAGGGAATCCTCATGAGGACATGGTGGAGCTAGGGAAGGAGTCACTGATGACATTGAGCTGAGGGAAGAGGCCGCTGCTTTGCCAGACAAAGCACCCTGGGCATGGGTGAGAGAGGATGAGGAGGATGAGGACGGCTTGGTCATCCACTCGACCAAGTCTTCCGCATGTTGCGGCTCAACACGGCCAGCTGCCGAAAAAAAGGCCAAGCGTGTCCCATGGCCACGTGCTGATGAGGATGCACCGTCTCCACGACCAGCACTAGACACAGAGCCTGCTTGCCCTCTCTTATTGGCTTGTGACTGTCTGCCTCTCCTTCTTGGCCTTCCAGACATACTAATGGCCTGTAGCTGCACTAAGCTGGGATAGAACACCTGTAATTTTCTTAAGGTAGCTTTATATACTGTAACCAGACAAGCCTGCCTGTCAGTAGGAAGATAACAGGAACGGATCTAGCTGAACACTGTGAGCAGGACACACTGTACTAAATGTAAATAGTCTAGCTGCCTGACCGTGGTACTAATAGGATCAAATAGAACACCTGTAATTTTCTTAAGGTAGCTTTATATACTGTAACCAGACAAGCCTGCCTGTCAGTAGGAAGATAACAGGAACGGATCTAGCTGAACACTGTGAGCAGGACGCACTGTACTAAATGTAAATAGTCTAGCTGCCTGACCGTGGTACTAATAGGATCAAAAAGAACACCTGTAATTTTCTTAAGGTAGCTTTATATACTGTAACCAGACAAGCCTGCCTGTCAGTAGGAAGATAACAGGAACGGATCTAGCTGAACACTGTGAGCAGGACGTACTGCACTAAATGTATATAGCAGGAACGGATCTAGCTGAACACTGTGAGCAGGACGCACTGCACTGAATGTAAATAGCAGGAACGGATCTAGCTGAACACTGTGAGCAGGACGCACTGCACTAAATGTAAATACCAGGAACGGATCTAGCTGAACACTGTGAGCAGGACGCACTGCACTGAATGTAAATAGCAGGAACGGATCTAGCTGAACACTGTGAGCAGGACGCACTGCACTGAATGTAAATAGCAGGAACGGATCTAGCTGAACACTGTGAGCAGGACGCACTGCACTAAATGTAAATACCAGGAACGGATCTAGCTGAACACTGTGAGCATGACGCACTGCACTGAATGTAAATAGCAGGAACGGATCTAGCTGAACACTGTGAGCAGGACGCACTGCACTAAATGTAAATACCAGGAACGGATCTAGCTGAACACTGTGAGCAGGACGCACTGCACTGAATGTAAATAGCAGGAACGGATCTAGCTGAACACTGTGAGCAGGACGCACTGCACTGAATGTAAATAGCAGGAACGGATCTAGCTGAACACTGTGAGCAGGACGCACTGCACTAAATGTAAATACCAGGAACGGATCTAGCTGAACACTGTGAGCAGGACGCACTGCACTGAATGTAAATAGCAGGAACGGATCTAGCTGAACACTGTGAGCAGGACGCACTGCACTAAATGTAAATACCAGGAACGGATCTAGCTGAACACTGTGAGCAGGACGCACTGCACTAAATGTAAATAGCAGGAACGGATCTAGCTGAACACTGTGAGCAGGACACACTGCACTAAATGTAAATAGTCTAGATAGAAGATAACAGGAACGGATCTAGCTAAACTGAATACAGTGTATATATATATATGCAACACCTGGGATGCATATATATACACAATACACTGTAAGTGCAGCTAACTGACTGACTGTTCTGCCTAATCTATCTAACTCAAATCAAATGACACTGTCTCTCTCTCTCTCTATCTCTCAGCACACCGGAACACACACTACACAGGGCCGCCGTGCAGGCGGCCTTATATAGTGTGGGGTGTGTACTAAATCCCCTGAGCCATAATTGGCCAAAGCCACCCTGGCTTTGGCCAATTACAGCTCTCTCTACTGACGGCGCTGTGATTGGCCAAGCATGCGGGTCATAGTGCATGCTTGGCCAATAATCAGCCAGCAATGCACTGCGATGCCGCAGTGAATTATGGGCCGTGACGCGCCACACGAATTTGGCGCGAACGGCCCATATCGTTCGCAATTCGGCGAACGACCGAACAGCCGATGTTCGAGTCGAACATGGGTTCGACTCGAACACGAAGCTCATCCCTATTCAGGACTGTTTCCGTCTCTACCACACTCTAGTGGAGTATTAGTATAGGGTACAGCACGGCACAGTCTAAGGCACACATTCGCACAGGGTCTTGAAAGATGTTAGATAGTTAGAAAACTGACTTGCATTTTGAGAGACCCTATCCTGGAACGTTTAAAGTATTTTATAGTTACAAAAAAAATGTAAAAAAGGTTAACCGCCCCCTCCCAAAAATAAATAAATATGCCAAAAATAGTTGTTGTTTAAGTGAGTTAAAGTTCTGTTCTTACTGTTTTACTGTACTTTATATTATACTGCTATACTGTTGTGTTTTATTGTTACTGTGTTTTATTGCTAACCATTGTTTGCTTTGCAGGTACGCTATTCTACAGTTTTACTGTACTGTATACTATACTGCTATATTGTAATGTTTTATTGTTACTGTGTTTTATTGTTAACCATTGTTTGCTTTGCAGGTACGCCATTTAGCTGCGGCACTGATCTGTCTATTCTGACAGCAACAATGTTGCTCTC
Source organism: Lithobates clamitans (assembly GCA_037952925.1). Classification (NCBI taxonomy): domain Eukaryota; kingdom Metazoa; phylum Chordata; class Amphibia; order Anura; family Ranidae; genus Lithobates; species Lithobates clamitans. Next base: position 14,911,135 of record JBBGZY010000239.1, on the reverse strand, counting down.
ACAATACATAAATCAGTGACTACAGGGCTGCAGGAGGTGATTTCACCACCGCAGTTAAAAAAGAGCTTATATGGCGAAGCACAGGGGCTGGGGTGGACAGAGGGTGGATGCTTGCCATATATTTTTTACTCTTTTTTGGCATAGATTGCAATAAAAAAGTTGTTGTTTTATTGAGTTAATGTTTTATTGTTATTGTGTTTTATTGTTAAATGTTGTTTGCTTTGCAGGTACGCCATTCAGCTGCAGCACTGATCTGTTTATTCTGACAGCAACAGGTTTTGCTTTCAGCATACATAAATCAGTGACTACAGCGCTGTAGTAGGCGATTTCACCATAGTTACATACATAGTTATGTAGTAGGTGAGGTTGAAAAAAGGCCATCAAGACCAACCCGTGTGTGTGCTTTTATGTTAGTATTACATTGTATATCCTGTATATTGTGGTCGTTCAGGTGCCTATCTAATAGTTTTTTGAAATTATTGATGCTCCCTGCTGAAACCCCTGCCTGTGGAAGAGAATTCCACATCCTTACTGCTCTTACAGTAAAGAACCCTCTATGCAGTTTTTGGTTAAACCGCTTATCCTCTAATTTTGGTGAATGGCCACGTGTCTTTTTTTTTTTTTTTTTTTTTTTTTTTTTTTTTTTTTTTTTTTCTCCATTATTCCCCTCTTTTTTTTTATTAACAAGTTTTTATTGAGTTTTTCAGAAAAGAAAAGTTGACAGGTACATAACAAAATGAAGAATGTCACATATGGATGTTATAATGCGGACGCAGCCGCAACAATTGCACGGTAAAACATGACAATTCTATTGGCATTCTTAAGGCAAAGTGCAGGGGGTAGGTATGATATGTAACCTATGTTGTATAGGGCAGTAGGGGTAGCATGCTTGATCTTAATATCGTATTTATTTGATGTGGTTGAGGGGTGCGGGGATCTATTTGAGTTATTGTGTATGCGCAACTCAAATGGAGTATCATAGGTGCCATGCTTAATGTGTCTAGTTAGCAAATGTGTTTGAGAGCGTATAGAGTAAAAAGGAATAATAAAAAAGAAAAAAGGGAAAGAATAAAATAAGGTTGAAACAACATAGGAATGGAAGGGATGGTGAGTGTTTGTGGGGGGGAGGAACAATGAGCCTGTGGAGGGACACTGGGTTGTTGGTTATCCAGGAAGGAGCAATTGTCAAGTGGGTTTGGTTATGGCGAGGAGGACAGTTGCTATAAACAATGTGTGGGGGGGGGGACCATATGTTGCAGGATCAGGGTACCGGAAATGGTAGAAAGCTGTAGAGTTTACAGCTATCTGGGGTGGTCAGTTAGGACATTATTAATTTGTATTCGTTCGTAGTGGTGAAATGTATCCAGCATGTCCATGTTTTAGTAAACTTGTTCTGTGAATCATTGGATTGGTGAATGAGGTCTTCCATGACTTTTGTCTGTTGAATACGGTGAAACCAGTCTTTTATAGTGGGAGGTTCTGTGGATCGCCATTTAGGGGGGACACACATTTTTGCAGCGTTCACTAAGTGCATGGTTAGAGAGTGGAGGTATTGCGGTATTCGTGTCTTAGAGTGATGGAGAAGGAACATTTGAGGTTCAAAGTCTAGGGAATAAGTAGTTATTTGCGTGATCAGTTCGTGGACTTTCACCCAGAAGGGTTGAATTTTAGTGCAGGACCACCAGATATGTAGCAGAGAACCTGTGTCTGCGTGACATCTCCAGCAGGTTGAAGGGATTGTTTGGTTGAATCGGTGTAGAAGTTGAGGGGTTCTGTACCACCTAGAGACTATTTTGTACGCATTTTCTTGGACCTGCACATTCATTGAACCCTTATGGATCAGAGTATATATGTTAGCCCAATCTTGGTCGTTCAGCTGGATGGATAGGTCTCGTTCCCATTGTAAGTTGGTCCAGTGTTTCATAGGGGTGTGGTCGTTAAAAAGGAGGTTGTATGTTTGGGAGATTAGGTGGGTGGGTGTGTCTTCCTTTAGGCAGAGGGTTTCAAACGGTGTTGTGGGTCGGGACCAATTCGGTGTAGGAGAAGGTCTATTGAAGAAGTGTCGTAGTTGTACATATGTCCAAAATGGAAAATTACCTACATTCAGTTTAGAGGCTAGGTTATTTTGGGATATAAGAATATCTTTCTCAAAAAATTGATTTGCTCTGATTGTGTGATGGGGCCAAATGTCTGCTAGGAAGGAGGCATTCATCCCGGGCGTGAATTCTGGATTTAGGCGTAGAGGTGTCATTGGACCTTTTATGGAAGAGATGTGGTATTTAGTACATGTGGTGCGGAATGATGTCAGCGTGGTGTTAATCAACGGGTGGCGAGAGTAGGTTGGTGGTACGAATGATGGATCGATCCACGGAGTGTGTTGGATGGGTATATGTGAGAATGATTGTTCTATGTGAATCCAAGCTTTGTGTTTGGTGTTAACATTCCAATCAATGATCCTAGCCAAGTGGCAGGCAAATTGATATTTGCGTATGTCGGGTAGTCCTATACCTCCTATAGATTTGGGGTTCGTCAATCTCTGGAAGCTAAGTCGTGGTCGTGTTTTACCCCAAATAAATGTTGTGCAGGCTTTTTGATACATGGAGAAGAAAGAGGGCGGTATTTTGATTGGGATTGTTTGTAGAATATATAGGATTCTAGGTAGGATATTCATTTTGATGATTGAGGCTCTGCCGAACCAAGAGAAATGTCCTGATGACCATTTAGTTAAATCCTTTTTTATTTTTTGGAGGAGTGGTAGGTGATTTAGAGCGTAAAGATTCGATAGGGTGGTTGGTATTTGAATGCCTAAATATGGGATTGAATGTCTATTCCAAGTGAATGGGAAGTTTTGCGTGCATTGTTGAAATAGTTCCGAGGGTAAGGAGATGTTGAGAGCAGTAGACTTTGAAAAATTAATTTGGAGATTGGAGATGTTGTGGAATGTTTGGAGGTCTTTAAGCAGGTTTGGGATAGTTATAAGTGGATCCGTAAGAAATAGAAGGATGTCGTCTGCAAATGCAGCTAATTTATATGTGCGATGGTTTATTTGAATCCCTTTAATGTCTGGGTTAGTATTGATTTGTTTGAGGAAAGGTTCCAGGGTAAGGATAAAGATTAGAGGGGATAGTGGGCAACCTTGTCTTGTGCCGTTCGACACGGAGAAGGCATCCGACAGGTGGCCGTTGACCAGAACTTTTGCTGTGGGGTTAGAGTAAAGAGCAGAGATGTAGTTCAACATTATTTGTGGGAGTCCTGTAGCTTTGAGGGTCTCCCGCATATAGTCCCAGGCCACTCTGTCGAACGCCTTCTCCGCGTCGAGCGAGAGCATGAAACCTTTGTTATTGGTGGATGTGAGCCAATGGTGTATATTGATCGCTTTGAGAGTGTTGTCCCTCGCTTCCCTACCGGGGACAAAGCCCACCTGGTCAAGATCAATAAGTTGGGGGATCAACGGCAGGAGTCTGTTGGCTATGGTTTTGGCATACCATTTAAGGTCTACATTAAGCAGTGATATAGGTCTGTAATTGGTGACTAGGGATGAGCCGAACACCCCCCGGTTCGGTTCGCACCAGAACCCGCGAACGGACCGCAAGTTCGCACGAACGTTAGAACCCCATTGACGTCTATGGGACTCGAACGTTCGAAATCAAAAGTGCTCATTTTAAAGGCTAATTTGCATGGTATTGTCCTAAAAAGGGTTTGGGGACCCGGGTCCTACCCCAGGGGACATGTATCAATGCAAAAAAAACTTTTAAAAACGGCCGTTTTTTCGGGAGCAGTGATTTTAATGATGCTTAAAGTAAAAAAAAAAAAGTGAAATATTCCTTTAAATATCGTACCTGGGGGGTGTCTATAGTATGCCTGTAAAGTGACGCGTGTTTCCCATGTTTAGAACAGTCCCTGCACCAAATGTCATTTTTAAAGGAAAAAATCTCATTTAAAACTGCTTGCGGGTTTAATGTCATGTCGGGTCATGGCAATATGGATGAAAATCAGTGAGACAAACGGCATGGGTACCCCCCAGTCCATTACCAGGCCCTTTGGGTCTTGTATGGATATTAAGGGGAACCCCGCACCCAAATTAAAATAAGGAAAGGTCCCTATATACTCTGAACAGCAGTATACAGGCGGTGCAAACAAGACAGGGACTGTAGGTTTGTTGTTAAGTAGAATCTGTTTGTAATTTTGAACATTTTTAATGTGTTTAGCTCCAGCCAAAAAATCTTTTCTAAGCTTTTTGGAAAACATAGGGAAGGGTTATCACCCCTGTGACATTTGTTTTGCGTCTTTCCTCCTCTTCAGAAGATTTCACCTCACTTTTTTGTCCCAATGAAAAATGTTTTTTGAAAATTTGGGTTTTTTTGTGGAACAAGGATTGGAAAGCATCAGTGGAAAGGAAAAATTGTTTTCCCATATTAACTCTTACAGGAGAGAATTTCCCTTCCTTAGGGGTAGATTTCATCTCACTTCCTGTTGTCTCCTTCCGTTTGCAAGTAGGAGTCGTTTGTAAGTTAGATGTTTGAAAGTAGGGTCCTGCCCTATATACTCAGCAGAAATTTGGGCCTTAGGTGTTGCTGTGGCCAAAACACTGTAAGCCCTCACAGGGCCCTGCTGTGAAATATTAGATCAAGAATTGTAATTACATGCCCCTGTTGAACAGGAGCTGAAAAATTAGGCCTTAGGCACTGGTGCTGGTGCCACAACACTGCAACCCCTCACAGACACTCTAGTTGAAACGCAGGAACAAGCCCAGCTGCAAAGTATTGCATCAAAAATTGTAATTACACGCCCCTGTTAGACAGGGGCTGAAAAATTGGGTCTTAGGCACTGGTGCTGGTGCCACAACACTGCAACCCCTCACAGACACTCTAGTTGAAACGCAGGAACAAGCCCTGCTGCAAAGTATTGCATCAAAAATTGTAATTACACGCCCCTGTTAGACAGGGGCTGAAAAATTGGGTCTTAGGCACTGGTGCTGGTGCCACAACACTGCAACCCCTCACAGACACTCTAGTTGGAATGCAGGAACAAGCCCTGCTGCAAAGTATTGCATCAAAAATTGTAATTACACGCCCCTGTTAGACAGGGGCAGAAAAATTGGGTCTTAGGCACTGGTGCTGGTGCCACAACACTGCAACCCCTCACAGACACTCTAGTTGGAATGCAGGAACGAGCCCTGCTGCAAAGTATTACATCAAAAATTGTAATTACACGCCCCTGTTAAACAGGGGCTGAAAAATTGTGCCTTAGGCACTGGTGGTGGCGCCCAGAACCAAAAATGTTCTTACAAGCTATCAGCGTGATGATTGAGGAGGAAGAGGATAATTACTCAGGGATAGTCACTCAGCATCAGCATAGGCAGTCTTTGAAGGGATCTGAGATTTCAAAAAAAATTATTCGGTTACATCTGCATCAGGTGCTTGGTAGCTGGTGGTGATCCAAGACTGATTCATTTTTATGAAGGTCAGCCGATCGACCGAGTCGGTGGACAGACGCACCCTGTGATCGGTTACCACGCCTCCAGCAGCACTGAATGTGCGTTCCGAAAGAACGCTGGATGCAGGACAGGCCAGTAGCTCAATTGCATACTGTGCAAGCTCTGGCCAGTGATCCATCCTCAAGACCCAGTAACCCAGAGGATTTTCGGTGGGAAAGGTGTCCAAGTCTGATCTTGCCCCTAGGTATTCCTGCACCATGTAAAACAGACGCTGGCGATGGTTGCTGGAACCGATCATACCTTGGGGCTGCGGACCAAAAAATTGTCTGAACGCATCGGTCAGACGGCCACCTTCTCCACCGCTCCTTCTTTGACTGACCGAAGCCTCAGCAACACGTTGTCCAGAAACAGGAGTTTGTAACCTCCCAGTCTCTGGGAACGCGTTGCACAGACCTTTCTGCAAGGCCTCCCGAAGATGTTTCATCCTCTGCTCCCTCTGCGATGGCAAGATAAGGTCCGCAACCTTACCCTTGTAACGTGGATCAAGGAGGGTTGCCAGCCAGTATTGGTCCTTCTCCTTGATACCACGAATACGAGGATCCTTACGCAGGCTTTGCAGGATCAGGGAGGCCATGCAGCGTAGGTTTGCTGAGGCATTCGGTCCGGAGTCCTCTGGGTCACTAAGGACAACAACGTCCGCAGCCACCTCCTCCCAGCCACGTACAAGTCCATGTGTTCCTTGGGACTGATCCCTTAAAGACTGCTGATGCTGAGTGCCAGGCTCCACCTCCATACTGACACAATCTTCCTCCTCCTCCTCCTCCTCCTCCTCGTCCTCTTCCTGTGTGATCGGCGGGCACGCAGGAACACTGTCTGGATAAAGGGGGCCTTGAGAGCTAAGGAAGTCCTCCTCTTCCTGCCTCTGTTCTGCCTCAAGTGCCCTGTCCATTATCCCACGCAGCGTGTGCTCCAACAGGTGGACAAGGGGGACAGTGTCACTGATGCATGCACTGTCAGTGCTCACCATCCTCGTGGCCTCCTCGAATGGTGACAGGACAGTGCATGCATCCCTGATCATGGCCCACTGGCGTGGGGAAAAAAAACCAAGGTCCCCTGACCCTGTCCTGGTGCCATAGTCGCACAGGTACTCATTGATGGCCCTCTGCTGCGTGTGCAGCCGCTGCAGCATGGCCAACGTCGAGTTCCACCTGGTGGGCATGTCACAGATTAGGCGGTTCTTGGGCAGGTTAAACTCCTTTTGGAGGTCCGTCAGCCGAGCACTGGCATTATATGACCGGCGGAAATGCACACAGACTTTCCTGGCCTGCCTCAGGACATCCTGTAAGCCCGGGTACCTGCCCAAGAACCGCTGCACCACCAAGTTAAGGACGTGAGCCAAACAGGGCACATGGGTCAGTTGTCCCTGTCGGAGGGCAGAGAGGAGGTTGGTGCCATTGTCGCAAACCACCATTCCTGCCTTAAGTTGGCGTGGCGTCAACCACCTCTGAACCTGCCCCTGCAGAGCTGACAGAACCTCTGCCCCAGTGTGGCTCCTGTCCCCCAAGCACACCAGCTCAAGCACCGCATGGCATCTTTTGGCCTGCGTACTTGCGTAGCCCCTTGAACGCCTACGGAGCACCGCTGGTTCCGAGGAAGAGGCCATGGAGGAAGAAGAAGAGGAGGGGGTGGAGGAGAGAGGTGTGTCACAATCAGCATTTTGGAGGCGTGGTGGCGGAACAACCTCCAACACTACTGCACCTTGTCCTGCATCCTTCCCAGCTGCCAGCAGAGTCACCCAATGCGCCGTGAAACTTAAGTAACGTCCCTGTCCATGCCTGCTGGACCATGAGTCAGCGGTAATATGCACCTTACCGCTGACCGCCCTGTCCAGCGAGGCATGGACATTGCCTTCCACATGCCGGTAGAGAGCCGGAATCGCCTTCCGTGAGAAAAAGTGGCGTTTGGGTACCTGCCACTGAGGAACCGCACATTCCACAAACTCACGGAAGGGGGCAGAGTCTACCAACTGAAAAGGCAGCAGTTGAAGTGCTAGCAATTTTGCCAAGCTAGCATTCAACCGCTGGGCATGTGGATGGCTGGGAGCAAACTTCTTTCGGCGGTGCAGCAGCTGGGGCAGGGAAATTTGCCTGGTACAATCTGACGTCGGTGTACCAAAAGCAGATTGCCCATAAGTACTTGGCTGTGACACACCTAATTCTACACCTTCATTCCTCTCACTGCAGGTCGCAGAGAGGACTGAAGGTCTAGTGGGGTTGGAAATCTCAGCTGATGAGGAGCAAGGAGAGATCGTCTTTGTTCTTTGGTGTGGGTCTTTTAGATACGCTTGCCAACGAACTGCATGGCAGGTCAACATATGTCTGGTCAAGCATGTGGTACCCAAGCGGGAGATGTTTTGGCCACGCGAGATACGCTTGAGACATATATTGCAAATAGCAGCGGTGCGATCTGATGCACTCGTCTCAAAAAAGGCCCACACCAAAGAACTTTTTGAATAACGCGCAGAGACTGCAGCGCCCTGCACATGTGGAGCTTTGGGGTGTGATGCAGTCAATGTGCTGCCCTTAGGCTGGCCCCTGGAGGGCATCCTGCCTAGTTGGTGATGTGCCACCTCCTCCTCCTCCTCCTCCTCCTCCTCCTCCTCCTCCTCTCTCCTATCAGGCACCCACGTTGAGTCAGTGACCTCATCATCCCCTCCCTCCTCATCACTGGAGCAAACCTGGCAGTATGCTGCAGCAGGGGGAGCATGACTGCCAGATTGCTGTCCTTCTTGGGCACCCCCTCTGTCCGTGCTCATGTTACTGCCTTCATTGAGCTCAGTATCATCATCAGAGCCTTCCAAACGCTGGGCATCCTCCTGGAGCATGTACCCAACACTGTGGTCAAACAGTTCGAGGGAATCCTCAGGAGGACATGGTGGGGCTAGGGAAGGAGTCACTGATGACATTGAGCTGAGGGAAGAGGCCGCTGCTTTGCCAGACAAAGCACCCTGGGCATGGGTGAGAGAGGATGAGGAGGATGAGGACGGCTTGGTCATCCACTCGACCAAGTCTTCCGCATGTTGCGGCTCAACACGGCCAGCTGCCGAAAAAAAGGCCAAGCGTGTCCCATGGCCACGTGCTGATGAGGATGCACCGTCTCCACGACCAGCACTAGACACAGAGCCTGCTTGCCCTCTCTTATTGGCTTGTGACTGTCTGCCTCTCCTTCTTGGCCTTCCAGACATACTAATGGCCTGTAGCTGCACTAAGCTGGGATAGAACACCTGTAATTTTCTTCAGGTAGCTTTATATACTGTAACCAGACAAGCCTGCCTGTCAGTAGGAAGATAACAGGAACGGATCTAGCTGAACACTGTGAGCAGGACGTACTGCACTAAATGTATATAGCAGGAACGGATCTAGCTGAACACTGTGAGCAGCACGCACTGCACTGAATGTAAATAGCAGGAACGGATCTAGCTGAACACTGTGAGCAGGACGCACTGTACTGAATGTAAATAGCAGGAACGGATCTAGCTGAACACTGTGAGCAGGACACACTGCACTGAATGTAAATAACAGGAACGGATCTAGCTGAACACTGTGAGCAGGACACACTGTACTAAATGTAAATAGTCTAGCTGCCTGACCGTGGTACTAATAGGATCAAAAAGAACACCTGTAATTTTCTTCAGGTAGCTTTATATACTGTAACCAGACAAGCCTGCCTGTCAGTAGGAAGATAACAGGAACGGATCTAGCTGAACACTGTGAGCAGGACGTACTGCACTAAATGTATATAGCAGGAACGGATCTAGCTGAACACTGTGAGCAGCACGCACTGTACTGAATGTAAATAGCAGGAACGGATCTAGCTGAACACTGTGAGCAGGACACACTGCACTGAATGTAAATAACAGGAACGGATCTAGCTGAACACTGTGAGCAGGACACACTGTACTAAATGTAAATAGTCTAGCTGCCTGACCGTGGTACTAATAGGATCAAAAAGAACACCTGTAATTTTCTTCAGGTAGCTTTATATACTGTAACCAGACAAGCCTGCCTGTCAGTAGGAAGATAACAGGAACGGATCTAGCTGAACACTGTGAGCAGGACGCACTGCACTGAATGTAAATAGCAGGAACGGATCTAGCTGAACACTGTGAGCAGCACGCACTGCACTGAATGTAAATAGCAGGAACGGATCTAGCTGAACACTGTGAGCAGGACGCACTGCACTGAATGTAAATAGCAGGAACGGATCTAGCTGAACACTGTGAGCAGGACGCACTGCACTGAATGTAAATAGCAGGAACGGATCTAGCTGAACACTGTGAGCAGCACGCACTGCACTGAATGTAAATAGCAGGAACGGATCTAGCTGAACACTGTGAGCAGCACGCACTGCACTGAATGTAAATAGCAGGAACGGATCTAGCTGAACACTGTGAGCAGGAAGCACTGTACTGAATGTAAATAGCAGGAACGGATCTAGCTGAACACTGTGAGCAGGACACACTGCACTGAATGTAAATAGTCTAGATAGAAGATAACAGGAACGGATCTAGCTAAACTGAATACAGTGTATATATATATATGCAACACCTGGGATGCATATATATACACAATACACTGTAAGTGCAGCTAACTGACTGACTGTTCTGCCTAATCTATCTAACTCAAATCAAACACTGTCTCTCTGTCTATCTCTTTCAACGCCGGAACACACACTACACAGGGCCGCCGTGCAGGCGGCCTTATATAGTGTGGGGCGTGTACTAAATCCCCTGAGCCATAATTGGCCAAAGCCTCCTTGGCTTTGGCCAATTACGGCTCTCTGTTCAGGCGGCGCTGTGATTGGCCAAGCATGCGGGTCATAGTGCATGCTTGGCCAATCATCAGCCAGCAATGCACTGCGATGCCGCAGTGAATTATGGGCCGTGACGCGCCACACGAATTTGGCGCGAACGGCCCATATCGTTCGCAATTCGACGGACGGTCGAACAGCCGATGTTCGAGTCGAACATGGGTTCGACTCGAACACGAAGCTCATCCCTATTGGTGACTAAGGAAAGGTCTTTTTCAGGTTTGGGTATTACTGCTATGTGGGCAGTGAGAAGGTCTCGTGGAGGGTGGATTGGTTGGGCGAAGGAGTTGTATGCTGTTAAAAAGTGGGGAATAAGTATTTCTGCGTGTATTTTGTAGTAACTGGCTGTAAGGCCATCAGGTCCCGGGCTTTTACCTGCTTTCATTTGTTTTAGTGCGGCGGCGACTTCGGCGTGTGTGAGAGGGGTATTCAAGTCTTGGGCTATGGAGTCTGGTATTGGATTTGGGCTGTATCGTTGCAGAAATTCAGATATCTTTTGGAGGCGTGTAGTGGTGTCAGTGGTAGGGTAAGGAGAGGGAAGGTTGTATAGTTTACTGTAGTATTGTACAAATTGGCGAGCGATATCTGGGGATTTGGTAATTTTGTGTCCTGAAGGATCGGTGACATAGTGTATGGTCTGTTTAGATCGCGAGGTTTGTAGGGCGTTCGCTAACATTTTACTGGCCTTATTGCCAAATTCATAGAATTTTTTTTTTGTGAGTATGTATTTGCGTTGTATCTGCGTGTCTAGTAGGTTTAGTAGGTCTTTTCTTGCTTGTATTAGGTCAGTAAGGGTAGTAAGTGCTTGGGAATGTTTGTGTAATCCTTCCAGTTTGCGGATCCTGTCTAATAAGTCCGATTGTTGTTTTCTTCTTTCTTTGTTACGTTTAGCTGCTGCTGCGAGGAAGGCACCTCTAATTATACTTTTATGCGCTTCCCAGTTGTTGAGATGTGAGGTGTCATTGGGGTCATTTTCTTGGAAAAAGTTTTGTAGTGTGGATTTTATATCAGTGGAAATGGAGGGGTCAGATAGTAATGAAGAGTCTAATCTCCAAGTCCTGGAGCGAGGAGTGGATTCGGGAAGTAGTAAAGTCATGGATATTGGATTATGATCAGATATGGTCATGGGTTCGATGGAGGTTTGATAAAGTAGGGGCAAATCATTTTGCGTTAGGAAGAGGTAGTCAATCCTAGAATATCGGTTGTGAGGTGTAGAATAGAAGGTGTAGTCTTTAGTGTCAGGGTTTAGCGTACGCCAAGTGTCATGGAGCAGTAATCTTTGGATTAAAGATTTGATTTCTTTGAGAGTTTTGTAAGGTAGTGTCGCCGAGTTAGTAGAAGTGTCTTGGATAGGGTTCAGGGGGACATTAAAGTCACCTCCCAGTATGAGGGTACCTTCCTGAAAATTTGTAAGGGCCGTGATGGTGGATCTGAAAAAGGGGACTTGGTGTTTATTTGGGGCATAGACGTTTGCTAACGTTACAGTTTTGTTAAGGATTGAACCTTTCACGAATAGGTATCTGCCTTCTGGGTCTATGAGAGAATCAGTGATGTTCAGAGGGCAATTTTTAGCGAGAAGGATCGATACTCCTTTAGTTTTGTGGAGAGGGTTTGTTGCGTGTATTGCAGTCGGGAAGTGAGTATTGGATAATTTAGGGATACAATCTGAGCGAAAGTGTGTTTCCTGTAAAAATACTATGTTCGCTTGGAGTCTGTGCATGGTAAGAAGAAGTTTAGAGCGTTTTTCTGGAGTGTTAAGCCCCTTGACATTGAGGGAAACTATTTTAAGATTGGGAGCATTAGCATTTTTCGTGGTCGGCACCATGGTTAGGAGGATTGAGAGTGTCTAGATATGGGGTGTAGGTTCGGGTTGGAGTTGTGGTGGGGGGAGGGGGACCCTGTATGGGGATGGAGAGGGTATCGGGGTAAGGGGAAAGTTACAAGAGGAAGGGGTAAACGAGACTGGCAACGTGTGGCGATTGGATCACCGATCCGGTGTTCCGAGCCACAGAAATTATATTCGCCAGAAAAAATTCAGTGGGTATAAATAGGTTCTGGTCGTGAGAATTGGGTAGATTATAAACTCCACTGTGTGGGGGTTGGCTTGTCTGAAGAGAGACTGGAGGTATAAAAGTACAAGTAAGTTGGGTATCCGGGGGGTCTGTCCCATCTGCAGCCTTTACTTGCGAGGGGCGAATCGGGGGTTCGGCAGTATATTTTGAGAACTACAAAGTGTAGGGCTCTGTGAGCAAAGAAAGGTGGATAGTATATGGGTGGTTATGAAGACGTTTACGTCGGTGCTATTGGTTCGCGTGATATGCTACCCCACCAATGCAGAACATTGGGATTTGGTGCATGTAAGTTGGGGTAAGGATTGGTAGGTGAGCGTGTGTTGGTAGGCATATGTCACTATCCAATAAGAAAAGATTATTGCTGTCAGGTCTGGGTATTATGTCAGTGGTAGAAAGTGATGAATTGAACTGACAAACCTTCATAAAACATTGTCCGTGATGGTATGTTGCATATGACACATCCCAAGACAGGAACCGTGAACTGTGTAAAATACGATCAGTCAATAATCTTGTAGTTGAGAAATGTGTAAGCAGAGGAACAGCCATAGTTTCGTCTACTGCCGTCCAGGCATGGGGATGGGGGAATTGTTCCGTATGAGAAAGCCTTATGTGGAGCTTGGGCCTATATTGTGAGGGTAGGGTATGCTTTCATGATGTGAATGTGGTGAAAGGGGGAAAGAGGCATGTTTATTTCCAGCCTAGGTGTCTTGCTTGGGGTATAATGCCGTGGACAAAATATGAGCATGAGAGGATGCTCATCCAGCTATCATGATAAGCTCCTTCTGTAGATGTTGCAAGGCGAGTAGATAGGAGGAAGGGATATATGTGAGTTGTAAGGTATATTTAAGCAAGGGGTGGCCACAGGAATGGGAAGTGGGGAGCGTTGGTATGATGGTACTGGCAGTAAGCGTATTGTCAGTGAAGGGCGAGATGTAGAAGATATCTCGGGGGTGAGTTATTATATGTGAGGCATTATCCTCGTTTGTGTGGGCATAGTGTTGTTACGTTGAGTATTACACTAGCAACAGTTCAGCTCAGTGAAGCTAGCTCTGGTTGTTTCCAGAGGGTTATGTCGGGTGAGGGGTAGGTGCGTGTTTGCAAGGTACCCCTCTATGTTCCTGTCATCCCAAGATAGAACTAAGTGAGGAGTATGCTGTATGCTACGGAGGGTAAACATTATAAAACTCTGCCTTGAAGCATAACAAAAATAGCAAACTTAATGTTGTGAATCAGGCCTGATGCCAACATGTCTTCCCATATCGGGAGGCGGGTTATCTTATAAAGCGGTACGAAGTATACAAACATAACAGATAATACCTATATAAACCGGGGATGGGTGCTGGAAAAAAGGCCATCATAGGTGGTAGTAGGTAAGTCCTGGAGTTTAGAACTGTCATTTCCTTGCTTCTACGCGGTCTGATGATGCTGATCGTGTGGGTGCAATGTGGTCGGCTTGTTTTCTTAGGTATCTTGCTGTGGAGGAGTGGGATCTCCTCGATGCCTTCTGAGGGGGAGTATATGATTCAGGAACAGAGTCTGAAGTAGCGTGGTCAGGACGGTGTGGTGAGGAAGAATCACAAACGACGGTAAGTAGGGAGGATAAGGATCAGCAGTCTAGTCTGTCAGTGGATAGTTGTGAGGTGAGTTAGTTAGTTCGTTCAGGGTGAGTTTTCCATAACTTCTTGCAATGTGGTTCTGTCGCAGTCTTCCGTGGATTACATCCGTTCTTTTAGGGACTCAGCGGTCTCTGCGGGCCCTGCGAGGAAGGGGTGCCGTCATAGGGCTGGTAGGTGGGTGATGATTTGTAGGAGCGGAGTCAAGTCTAGTGTTGGAAGGAGAGCGACGTCTACGGAAGCTGGTATTGTGTGCATCCATGGGTTCCTCTTCATGCGAGGGGCGAGTTAGGTGTTGCAGTTGAAATTCGGAGTACCAGTTCGGAACCGGAGTGTATGGGATGTCTAGTGTACGACAGAAATCATCCAAATCTTCCGGCACTCTGAGAAGGGCAGAACGGTTTTGATATGTAGCTGACAGGCTGAAGGGAAACTTCCATCTATATCTAATTCCTTTCGTTTTCAGGACATCCAGCAGGGGGCGCAGGTCTTTACGATGACGCAGTGTTATAGCAGAGAGATCTTGATAGATGTGAACGGGTTGACCGTTGTATTCCACTACTGCCTTTTCGCGGGCTTTTTGCAGGATTCCTTCTTTGATGGAGAAATCATTAATGTAACATATAATGTCTCTCGGGGGGTCTGAATCTTTTCCTCTAGGGCGAAGGGCTCTATGGATGCGTTCCATGTCGATCTTGTTGTGTTCTGGGTGATCTAGAAGGTGGTTGAAGAGGCCAGTCACAACTGCAGTAATTCTGTCATGTTCAACAGATTCCGGTATGCCCCGTATCCTCAGATTGTGTCTGCGACCGCGATTGTCGAGGTCTTCGACATGTCTTTGTAGGTCTCTGAGCTGCATTGTGTGGTGATCGACTGTCTGCTGGACTTTCCTCACTGTATGTGTTTGTCTCGCAGCGTCATCTTCCACTCGTTGTATGCGGCCTGTGATGGCCTGCAGTTCACGGCGCAGGTCCGTGATGGCCGAAAATAGAGTGTCCTTGATGTCAGCCGCCACTGTTTGTAAGTCGTGCAGGCTGGGCTGACGATGCGACGGTAGCTGTGGGGGTTGCGGAGCAGTGCTAGCGTCAGTGGGAGTAAGGGTGATCTCCGAGTGGGGTAGAGTGGTGATTGAGGCGGGGGGAGAGGACGCCATTACCGTCCGTTGCGTCCGGAAGATCTCCGGGATCGTCTGGCCCGAATTGCTGGCAATTCCTCTCGGGGATCTGGATCTACTCTGAGAGGATCCACGGGATGATGTTCCCATCGTTGAGAGGTAGTTTGGGAGTAATAGACCCCGTTTGAGGCTCAATGTAGGCTGAGGTGGGAGAGAGCTAGTGGATTAAGCAGCCATCTTCTCTCCAGGCAAGCCACGCCCCCCCACGTGTCTTTTTAAATTCCCTTTCACAGAAAAGTTTTATCCCTATTGTGGAGTCACTAGTACGGTATTTGTACATTTAAATCATATCCCCTCTCAAGCGTCTCTTCTCCAGAGAGAATAAGTTCAGTGCTCGTAACCTTTCCCCATAACTAAGGTCCTCCAGTCCCTTTATTAGCTTTGTTGCCCTTCTCTGCACTCTCTCCAGTTCCAGCACATCCTTCTTGAGGACTGGTGCCCAGAACTGGACAGCATACTCCAGGTGCGGCCAGACCAGAGTCTTGACTTTATCTCTGGAGTTAATCCCCTTTTTAATCCATGCCAATGTTCTGTTTGCTTTGCTTGCAGCAGCTTGACATTACATGCCACTGCCAAACCTATCATCCACTAGGACCCCCAGGTCCCTTTCCATCCTAGATTCCCCCAGAGGTTCTCCCCGTAGTGAGTAGATTGCATTCATATTTTTGCCACCCAAATGCATTATTTTACATTTTTCTACATTAAACTTCATTTGTAAATGTAGTTGCCTACGACATTAATTTGTTCAAATCTTCTTGCAAGGTTTCCACATCCTGTGGAGAAATTATTATCCTGCTTAGCTTAGTATTGTCCGCAAATACTGAGATTGAGCTGTTTATCCCATCCTCCAGGTCGTTTATGAATAAATTAAATAGGATTGGTCTCAGGACAGAAACCTGGGGGACCCCACTTTCCACACTGGCCCAATCCGAGTAATCCCCATTTATCACTACTATCTGAACTCACCCCTGTAGGCAGTTTTTAAACCATATACTCACCCTATGGTCCATGCCGACAGACCTTAGTTTGTACAGTAAACATTTATATGGGGAACTGTATCAAATGCCTTTGCAAAATCCAGATACACCACGCCTACGGGCCTTCCTTCATCTAGATGGCAGCTCACCTCCTCATAGAAGGTTAATAGGTTGGTTTGGCAAGAAAGATTCTTCATGAATTCATGCTGATTACTGCTAATGATACCTTTTTCATTACTAAAATCTTGTATATAGTCCTTTATGATTCCCTCCAAGAGCTTGCATACTATTGATGTTAGGCTAAGTAGTCTGTAATTCCCAGGAATGTATATTGGCCCTTTTTAAATATTGGAGCTACATTGGCTTTTCTCAAATCTGCTGGTACCATTCCAGTCATTAGACTGTTTGTAAAAATGAGGAACAATGGACTGGCAATTACTTAACAGAGTTCCTTAGGACCCATAGGTGACTTATTAATTTTAAGTTTTTCAAGTCTATTTCTAATTCTATCCTCTGTTAGCCATGAGGATGCTTCCTGTGACGTGTCATGGGGATAGACATTGCAGTTTTGGTTACTGAATTCCCCCATTTCCCTAGTGAAGACTGAGGAGAAGACCAAATTCAATACCTTTGCCATCTCTCCATCCTTAGTAACCAGACTCCCTTCAACATTCTTTATGGGGCCAATATGATCTGACCTCTCTTTCTTACTATTTATATACTTAAAGAATTTCTTGGGATTTTTTTTACTCTCCTCCGCTATGTGCCTTTTGTGTTATATCTTAGCCGCCCTGATTGTGCCCTTACATTTCTTGTTGCATTCTTTGTAAAGTTGGAATGCTGATGATGATTCCTCAGTCTTGTATTTTTTGAAGGCCTTCTCCTTTGCTTTTATATGCATTTTTACATTGGAGTTAAGCCACCCAGGACTTTTATTAGCTCTTTTAAATGTATTTTCAATTGGGATGCACCACCGCAGTTAAAATACAGAACATATATGCCGAAGCATAGGGGCTGGGTGTACAGAGGGTGGATCGCCCCTATGCTTCAGCATATTTTTTTTCACTTTTCTTGGCAGAGATTGTTTCATCCACATTGATCAATGTGACTGGGGGAATCTGTTAGGGTATCCCCATACTCATGAGGCATGGCAGAATATGTTTAGGGGGGGCAATTCTAATGCCCCGTACACACGGTCGAACTTTGGACATTCCGACAACAAAATCCTAGGATTTTTTCCGACGGATGTTGGCTCAAACTTGTCTTGCATACACACAGTCACACAAAGTTGTCGGAAAATCTGATCGTTCTAAACGCGGTGACGTAAAACACGTACGTCGGGACTATAAACGGGGCAGTGGCCAATAGCTTTCATCTCTTTATTTATTCTGAGCATGCGTGGCACTTTGTCCATCGGATTTGTGTACACACGATCGGAATTTCCGACAACGGATTTTGTTGTCGGAAAATTTTATAGCCTGCTCTCAAACTTTGTGTGTCGGAAAATCCGATGGAAAATGTGTAATAGAGCCTACACACGGTCGGAATTTCCGACAACAAGGTCCTATCACACATTTTCCGTCGGAAAATACGACCGTGTGTACGGGGCATTAGTATGCCTATGCTGTGCGTGAGACATAACTTGGTAAAATCGCAACTTTGTGAATAACATTTATTTCATTTCTTCATTTTCCAAAAAAAATGTTATGTGGTCATTTGAAAATATTTTTTTTTATTGTTATAAAACAACAAAAGAGTTAATACATTTGACATAAAAGGAAAGCATATTGAGAGATCAATCAGCGAGCAAAATGGCTATCGCCCACAGCTAAGCTGATAATTATTATGTAAATTTTAGCATACATGAATCATGTCAAGTATCAGGATAAAAGGTCAGGAAGAAAGAGAACAGAATAATTAGGAAATGAGTAGGGGGGAAGAAGAACAGAAAAGAAAGGAGGGGGGGAAAAGGAGGGAAGAGTAGGGAGAGGGGGTTCCGCTGGC
Source organism: Lithobates clamitans (assembly GCA_037952925.1). NCBI lineage: Eukaryota > Metazoa > Chordata > Amphibia > Anura > Ranidae > Lithobates > Lithobates clamitans. Next base: position 14,892,989 of record JBBGZY010000239.1, on the reverse strand, counting down.
TGGAGTTGAGAAGGAAGGACTCCAGATCCCTAGACATGGTCAGGGGATCAACTAGTGTTTAAATTTATAGGGGAAGCTATAATCTAGGGGGCAGGGAGCAAGGAAGACAGTGTATCTGAGGCGGAGAAGCGCTGCCAAACCGACCATAAAATTGTGAATTTCTCGTAGGTGTCGTTGTCAAGCGCTAGCATCTCCTCCATTCGCATGATATCATTCATGGTGGAGGTCCAGAGAGACAATGGGGGGATAGTCGCTGTCTTCCAGAAAAGGGGTATGAGTTGGCGAGCTGCCGACAAAAAAAACGTAAAAGATTGCGCTTTTGGGAGGCTATTGAGCCTGGCAGAATAGATAGGAGGGCTATCTCAGGGGTCAGGTGCAGAGGTTCATCGTAAATTTTTTCATAAACCTGGGATACCTGATTCCAAAAGGGCCGGATCCGATCACATTCCCACAAGATATGTAGGTACGACCCTGTCGTAAGAGAACAACACCAACACAGATTTGAAGTGGAGGGGAAGATTTTCCGTAGAGAGGCGGGGTCCCTATACCACCTCGCCATGACCTTGAAATTTTTTTCTTGCGAATAGCATGAGATTGAGGACTTATGTGCGAAATGGAACGCAGTTTGCCAATCCACTCTGGAGATGGTCTTTCCCAGGTCTGCCGACCATACTCTAGTGTAGGTGGGGAGGTCTTTCTGTGTAAGAGAATGAATAAGACTGTAGATATGTGAGAGTAGGTGTCTAGGTAACTCTTGCATAGAGCTGAGGTGTTCAAAGTCAGTCAAAGGGCGATGGGTCTGAGAGGAAGTGAAAAGATGTTTGGTGAAGGTGGAAAGGTGTATGGAAGTGAGCCAGTCTCGGTTCCCTAAAGGGATGTTTGGTGTTCCATTGTAAGCCCGGATAAAGGAGTGTGCTTGGGGCCAAGAGGAGCGAGAGAGAGGACCAATAGCATGAGCCCCTATTCCTTGTGGAAAGCCGGGATTATCGAAAAGTGATGATAAGGGAGATGGGTCTGAAGATAGAATCTCACATAGACCTCTCTTATACCAAAGTATGAGGGCAGCTGTGGTAAGGGGTGATGAATCCGCCAAAACTGATAAGTTACGTTTGTAGCCCCATAGTAAAGCCCTAAGGTCAACGGGGGACATATCCTGTTCAACCATAACCGACGCTTTTTGGGAAGGTCGTGGGAACCAATCAAGGATACGTGCCATTACTGTGGCTTTGTAATATAGCTCAAAGTCAGGTAGACCTGTACCTCCTTGCAGTTTTGGTCGGGTGAGTAACTTAAATTTGATTCTCGATAATCCTTTATTCCACAGGAAGCGGATGGAGAGAGAGCATAGAGTGGAGAAAAAGGGTTTGGGTACCATGATTGGGATGGTCTGAAATAGGTAGAGCAATTTGGGTAAGGTGTCCATCTTAAGGGTGTTTATGCGTCCAAACCAGGGTATTGGTTTGTCTCCCCAGGAGGCAAGGTCTTTGCGGAGTTGAGAGAGGAGGGGAATGTAATTCAGTGTATAGAGAAGTGATAGGTTAGCTGGTATGGTTACGCCTAAATACTTAATGCCCTTGGTCTGCCAGTGAAAGGTATAGTTAGATTTGAGGGAGGACAATGTGGGAGCAGAGAGAGAGATATTAAGCGCATCAGTCTTGAAGATATTGAGTTTAAAATTGCTCAAGCTTCCGAAACGTTGGAACTCCAAGAACAAGGAGGGGAGAGTAATATGTGGTTGGCGTGCGTAAATGAGTAGATCGTCGGTGTAAAGTGCAAGTTTATGGTGTGCGGAAGGCGTGTGTATGCCTTGTATGGAATCATTTTGGCGAATGGCACATGCTAGATGTTCCATTACTATAGCAAAAAGAAGGGGTGAGAGGGGGCATCCCTGGCGAGTCCCATTGGAGATGTCAAATGCAGCTGAAGGAGTACCATTAACCAGGACCGAGGCAGAGGGATTGGAGTAGAGTGACATGATTTTGGAGATGAAAGGGGATCCCAACCCAATTTGCTCAAGGGAAAGTTTTAGGAAGCGCCAGTTGACCCGATCAAAGGCCTTCTCGGCATCAAAGGAGAGAAGGCAGATCTGTTGATGGTGGCGTTGGGCATAGGAGATGAGGTTAATAGTTCTGGTGGTGTTGTCTCGTGCCTCTCTGCCCGGGACGAAGCCCACCTGGTCTCTATGTATGATCCCGGGGAGAGAAGGGGAGAGACGATTGGCGAGGATTTTGGCAAAGAGCTTAAGGTCAATGTTTAAGAGCGATATCGGGCGGTAACTGCTGCATTGGGAAGGATCTTTATTGGGTTTTGGTATAATGGAGACATTGGCTGAGAGAAGTGTTTTGGAAGAGAGGGTGGTATCATCTATGGAATTAAAGGCCTTAGTGAGAAACGGTACTAATAAGGGTGCGAAGGTTTTGTAAAACCTCGGAGAGTAGCCATCGGGGCCTGGACATTTACCCAGTTTTAATTCCTTGATGGCGCCAAGGAACTCCGGTTCCAATAGAGGGACATCTAAGTCCGCGGAAGTCTGGGGGTCAATCACAGGCAGTGCCGTTTCCATTATATAGGTCCACATTAGGTCTTGGGATGGGGGCAGAGAACTCGGTGGGGAGGGTTGCGGCAGGTTATATAACTGGGCATAATAATCTTTAAATGTGGTGGATATGTCTTTGCATCCATAAACTTTAGTCTGGTCTGGTTTGGTGATGAAGGGAATGGGAAGACGTGGGGCCCTGGGATGAATAACCCGTGCCAGATGTTGGCCGCATTTATTGGCTATAGAGTAATAAGATTTTCGGGCGCGATCCCTCGCTATGAGAGAGTGGGAGTCTAATAATTGGGGTAAATCTCGGCGGGAGTTGGAAAGGGCCACAAAAATGGAGGGGTCCAGATTTGATTTGTGTAGGGATTCAAGATCTGAGATGTTGGTCAGGAGGCGTTTGATGTCATCAGACCTAATCTTTTTCAGACGTGAGCCGTTTTGGATTAGGACGCCCCTGACCACACACTTCAGCGCCTCCCATTGGTTAAGTGGGGAAGTTGTGTCTGCCATGTGGTCGATTTTAAAGTTGTGAATTGCTTTAGTAACTTCAGCGATGCATACTGAGTCTCGTAAGAGATTATCATTGAGGCGCCAGGAATGCCCCCTACGTAACTGTGGGGGTCGGGCGAAAGACAGATATACAGGGGCATGGTCAGACCAAAGAGCATGTCCTATAGAGGTTAGTAAGGGTGTGTCTAGGAGGGATTGGGAGATGAGAAAATAGTCCAGTCTGCTATATGAGTTGTGAGCTATAGAGAAGTATGTGAAATCTCTGTCAGTAGGGTGATGTATGCGCCACACGTCCACTAATTGACAAGAATGTAAAAGAGATTTTATGTGTGAGAGTGAGGTCGTGGACATAGAAGACTTACCAGTAGAGGTGTCGGCAGACGGGTAAAGGGCCACATTGATGTCTCCTCCAACGATAACACTAGAACCTCCAAAAGAGGTCAATCTGGGGAGAGTGGATGATAGGATGCGCGCCTGATCTGTGTTTGGAGCGTAGATGTTGGCGACTGTAAAGAGAAAATCATTAATTTTTAGTTTGAGAAATATAAAACGACCGTGATCATCAATATATGAGTCAATAACCTCAGGGTGAAAAGACCTATGAAACGCGATCGAAACCCCCTTGGACTTTGCAGCGGGGTTGGTACTGTGAAACCAAGTGGTATAGAATCGACTGCGCATCATGGGTATGGAATCGGTCCTGAAATGGGTTTCTTGTAATAAGAGAATATTAGTTTTCTGTTTATGGAAGTGATAAAGGATCTGGCTACGTTTTTCTGGGGTGTTAAAGCCTCTACAGTTGTAAGAAGCTAGATTAAGTGGTGGAGTAGCGGTCATGTCAAGGTGGGTATGAAGGGAAGGGGGAGAAAAAAGAAACAACGAGAGTCCCTCGAAAAGCCGCCCCAGCCAGCGGGGGAGTGGGAGGGGAAGGGAACATGTGAGGGGAGGGGATAGATGTGAGGGAGAGAGCGGAAAAAGGTAGAGGAGGAATGAGAGAAATATCAGGAAGGATCAAGGGAGAAGAGAGAAAAAGAAGAGAGAGCGGAGAACGGAAAAGGGTCCCAGTATCCGTGGTTGTCCGATCGATATTACAGTCTGACCTGAAAAGATCAGAAGAGGGAGCCCGGAACCCTAATCCTAGCAATTTAAACCGTGTACTGGTTGTGTTAAGGTAGGCCACCAGGTGGCACCAGTTAAACAAAAGTTGGGAGAAAGAAAATAAAAAAGATAGAAAATAAAAAAAAAAACTGTAAGGTATAGAGTATCTGTAAACCATGGAACGGTGCCAAGTGGGGGCACCGCGTATTCCTAGGGGGGGTTAGTGTTTAGCATGGCGGAAGCTCCCGGAGCCCCGGGAACCACAGGGCCAATAATATGTGGGTTAATCTAGGCTGTACTTGTAAACGTAACTAGCATATATGAGTATAGATAGTAAGGTTTCAAAATCAGAGACATAATAGGGGGAAAAGCATGGGTTAATACAACATTCTAAACAATTGGGTGTGCCATGAGAGCAACGGTAGAGTGCAAACAGGTACACCAGTCAAAAAGGTAGTTCAACAGTAGTAGTCAGGGACCTCCGGCTTGACGAGACTGGAAGAGCAGTGGGATCAGCTTCACAACAGGTGAGGACCGCAGCAGTCCCATGAGGCCAAAGAGGATCTTCCTGATGCCGCTTATGAGCCTTTGAGCCATTTTTAGCAGCGAAACCTGGTATCTTCTAAGGCATAAGGGCCCCGAACGTGGGTAACCATAACATTAAAGAAAAGGTTTCTGTCTTCCAACTGAAGAAAAACCAGTAACAGGAACTGCTTGCTGGAAGAGGTGTGGAAAAGTGAAGGCTATCTGTAGAGGCTCGAGAGATGGAAGTCCTTAAGGATCCAAGGTGGTGTAGTAGGCATTCCTACTCAGGTAGAGGAAAAAACAATAGGAGACCAGCCAGACCGTATAACATCAGTCATCAGGGTCTATGCGGGGTAAGGATCCAGGACGGTGTTTGCGGCTGTGTTTCTGCCACTGAGGGATGTACGGCAGGCCTGGTGTAGTTGGAGAGAAAGGCCAATCTGGCAAAGACACCTGTGGCAACTCCAGGGTGCGCAGGAAGGCAGGGAGGTCACCCAGCATGCGGAATGTGGCAGTCTTACCCTCATGGTGCACCCAAAACTGAAAGGGAAAGCGCCATTGATATTTTATTTGACGTGATTGGAGAAGCTGTGTGAGAGGCTTCAGGGGCTTCCGCATGGTCAGGGTTAAACGTGAAAGGTCAGGTAGTAGCATCACGGGGGTGGTATTGAAAAGGATAGAGTCCTGCACGCTGGCTGCCCGCATGATGGATTCTTTAATGTTGTAAAAGTGCACCCTGCAGAGTGTATCTCGAACGAATGAAGGGTCAGGATTCCTGGGGCCTGAGGTCCTGTGGACCCAGTCTAGTTCAAGTGGGTTATCTTTGGGTAATTGTAAGAGCTGATTGAAAATGGCCGTCACCGCTGCTCTCAAGTCCTTGGGTTCCACAGATTCAGGAATGCCGCGTATGCGAATATTATTACGCCTGTTTCTGTTCTCGATGTCATCTTGTTGAAACGCAAGGTGCTGCAGCATGGTTGTATGGGAGTTAAGTATTTCCTCATGCTTCTGAACAGAGGCATGGAGTGTCTCTGTCGTGGCTTCAATGTCCTCAAAACGAACACCAATGTCCCTTTTAAGCTCAGAAATTTCCTGTTTGTAGGTTTTTTCTATGCGGTGCACACACTGCTCAAAATCAGGGAGAGACCGCATGTAGTTGTGCAGGGATCTCATCTGGGATTCTAGATCCCATCCATCCTCGGATCCTATGGATGCAGTGGATCGGCACCTGGGGAGGCTGGTGGGGGAAGCTGGGGGCACAGGGGTAGTGTGAGATGCCTGTGAGCAGGCCATAGTGTCCAGGGCTGACTCAGAATGGGCCGGGGACGGAGGCGCCGGCGCCATCTTGGATCTCGGCTGGTGCTGGGCCGCGGCCGAAGATCGGGTGAAAAAGTTCCCCAAATCCCCTCCTGGACGAGAACCCCCCGTTCCCTGTTGGTCCCGGTACTTAGCTTTCCCCATCGGAGTAGTTTATACAGCCTGATTCGGTTCAGAAACGCCCTGTGGAGCCGCGGGATCCGGGAGCTGTGGAACAGCACGTCCTCTCACTCCATGCGTCAGGCCACGCCCCCTCATGTGGTCATTTGGGGGACATTTGTACTGTCCTGGTATTTTAGGGCCTCAAAAAAATTAGATAGGTCTGTACATCAGGATTGATCAATTATGAAATATACTGTGTATCCTATAGATTGTAGACTCTATAACTTTCACACAGACTAAATAATATACATTAGGATTACGTTATTTTTACCCAAGAAATGTAGCAGAATACATTTTGGTCTAAATCTATGAAGAAAGATTATTTATTTGCAAAATTGTATAACAGAAACAAAGAAAAATGTGGAGTCTTTTTTCAAATTTTTCTGTATTTTCTCACTTATATAGCACAAAATAAAAAACCCAATGGTGATTAAATACCACCAAAGTTCTACCTATCTCAAAAATGATAAAAATTCCATTTGGGTACAGGGTTGCATGATTGAGTAATTGTCATTCAAAGTCTGACAGCGCAGAAAACTTAAAAATGGCCTGGGCAGGAAGGGAGGGTGAAAGTGTCTGGTATTGAGGTGGATAAGGTATATAATTAAAAGATTTTATTTACAATTTTCATTATATTATTGATAAGGGGTATAAGAAAAAAAAAACAGGCAAAATATATGCAGATTAAACTTCAGCTTTAAAATGTTAAAACACACTACCTTTCAACTAAATGCAGTAGATGCATAATTATATAAAACTTGAAATGTCACTGACCTTCACAAACCAGGACATGTTTATCCACTCAAAACAGTTTAAGATATTTATACCTATTTGGAATATTCCACTATGTTACCTGGTGTACAATATATCATTAAAGTTTCTTAAATAGTGTAGCGATTTCATAGATAAGGTCTAAAATTTTGTATATTCTGATTTATGTTGTGAGCTAGCCACAAAAACTAGTTTACAAAGAGGCAACTCTACTAATCTATAAATACTGTAACAAACTGCTTCCTTCATGTTCAAACAAGCACTAAAAGTTTTATGTGGATTCTGTCTAGTTGTTATAGAAACACAGATGCTAAACTTTTATAAATCACCCTGCAAGAAGAAGGTAAATTTAAAGCAATAAAACAGTTTAAATAATAACAATAATAATAATTCATCAGTTAACCTGGCAATAACTCTATGACATGTGCATTCGAAAATATTTTTTTTTATTTTTTCCTTGTTAAAAGATTTTATTTAGTTCACATTAATAGGCATTACATACATGTTAATGAATACGTGACGACAGATGGAATGAAGCTTGTTACTTACATGAGTAAATGAAGCTACAAAACATGTAATATATTACTGCATATAACTTGTAGTATTGGTGAGGAGATTATAAGAGGATACAATTCGAATAAGGTTAATTAATCAATCCAACATTTGTATTTGTGAAGGTTCTGTGGATGAGATACTTGTATTGAAAGAACAAAGAGCTTCAAAAATCACAAAAGGAACAGGAAAGAGAAGATGAGAATAAAAGGGGGGAGGGAAAGAGAGGAATAGAGAGGGGAAGGAGTTCACAAGGTTGATCCGAGAGCCAGTGTGTGGTAAAGTAAGGTCCTACATCCACCTTTATAATCAACTACAATAACAGGAGGACAGAGTCATCTAAGGTTGATGGCAAGGAAAACTGAACCCATGGGTGCCACATGTTTTTGAAATTGGGGATTTGGTTATGTTCTATAGCTGCCATTTTTGCATGAATCATGAAATTATTCATGCTATGCTTTTTCTCAGCTACCACCAAAGAAGGGGATTTCAAAGCTTTTGCCAGAGTTTGTTTAGCGGCTGTAAGGAGTTGGACAAAGAGCCTAAACTGTATATGAGTCAAATATACAGGTTTTAGGTTAAGTAGTGCCATAGTAGGGTCAGGTTGATATCTTGAACATTCTGGAAGCAGTTGTAAATATTTCTTTGCAGAAGGTTTGGGCTATAGGGCAGGCCCATCAAACATGCATTTGTGTGCCCAGGTCCAGACAGCATCAGAAGCAAAGAACTGAGTAAGTTGGAATGTATTTAGCTACTCTAGAGGGTGCAAGGTACCAACAGGTCAAAATTTTATAATTGGTTTCAATTGCTAAAATGTTAGGAGAGGATATTTTAGTTGTCAGCCAAATATCCAACCATTCTGTATCAGTAAGAGTTTGTCCAAGGTCCTCCTCCCATTTCTGAGTGTAGGTTGGTTTGTCTGAGTTTGGTTTAATTAGTAACTGAGAATAAAGGGAAGAGATTAGTCCTTTGGTGTTTGGATCTTTTTTACATGTGGCCTCAAAGCTTGTAACTTGATTCAGAGGTGTGTCCATATTTGTATAAGGTGTGAAGAAGTTTTTGATTTGGAGGTATCGGAATATTTCCGATTGAGATAATCCGAATGTCTCGCGCAGATCTTGGAAAGGGATAATGTTTGAAGATGTGGCAAATTTGTGTAATCTCAGAACTTCCAGTGAAGCCCATACTTTGAATGACTTGGGAGAGACCCATGCTGGGTAAAAAGCAGGGTTTTTAAGGAAGGAGAGGAGAGGGTTGTGTGGGGATTGTAAGTGGTGTTTAAATTTAAGCCTATCCCAAAGAGATATAAAGTGTTTAGTGATAGGATTACGCAAACCAGGATGGTCTTTAGGGCTAAGCCATAGTAGATTTAAAACCAAAAGATTACACAAACCAGGATGGTCTTTAGGGCTAAGCCATAGTAGATTTAAAACCAAAAAATGATCGCAGTCAGCTGCTTCTATCATCACCCATAGAGGAGTTTCTTGTGTTGCATGATATTTGGGTAGGCTTGCAATATGAGCGGCTTTGTAATATGATGCAAAGTTTGGAAAGCCGAGGCCACCTTTAGATTTGGGAAGATATAGAGTGTGGGAGGGTATATGTTATTTGGATGATCTCCATACAAATGTCATCAACCTTCTTTGGATTAGTCGTGTAAAGTAGGCAGGAATTGGGATCGGTAGTTTGAGTAGGATCAACATTTTTATAGTATTAATTCGACCTAGCCAAGATATTGGAAGGTGTGACCATTGTTTCATTAAGTTTGTTACATGTTTTAGGGTAGATGGGTAGTTGGTTGAAAAGAGATCCAAACAAAAGGTGTTAGGTGAATTTCTAGGTATGGGATTGTTTTCTCTACCCAGGTAAAGGGAAGTGCAGTTTTCACTGTGTCTATTTCTCTCTCGGATAGGGATATATTCAGTGCTAGGCACTTTTTAGGAGTAATTGTTAGTCCTGAGATGTAGGTAAACCTACTGAGGATAGGTAAGAGGTTGGGGCCTGAGACCTGAGGAAATGATAAAAATAATAAAATGTCACCTGCGAATAAACATACGGTAGTTTGTGATGATAGCCTCCTAGTTCTATTCTAGTTATTGTTGGGTTTGATCTGATGTATTGAGCAAGGGGTTCTAATAAAAGGGAAAATAGGAGGGGGGAGAGTGGACATCCCTGACGCGTGCCTCTTTCTATTTGAAAGGAGTCTGATTTGTAACCTGCGTATTTTATGTATGCTTGAGGTCTGTCATAGTGCGGCTATCCATTTAGTGAAGTGGGGGCCAAAACCCCATTTCTGGAGGGTGTGTAGCAAATAGAGCCATGAAACAGAATCAAAGGCTTTCCTGATGTCAAGGGAAAGGAAGCAAGAGGGGATGCGGCGAGTTTTGCCAATGTGCGCCCAAAGAGCTGCTCAACGCACGTTGTCACCCGCTTGGCGTGTAGGCATAAAACCTACTTGATCCCGGAGAACGAGATTGCCTATGATTTTGTTGAGGCGATTTGCCAGGATTTTTGCTAAGATTTTTATGTCAAGGTTTAAAAGGGAAATGGGGCGATAATTTGTGCAAGATGTATTATCGGAGTTAGCCTAGGTATCATACAAATAATTGCCATTAGCGATTCTTGTCTACAGGAATATACTTCTAATATTATAGTTAAAGCTTTGGGTAGGAGTGGAGATAAGGTTTCTGCGAATGTATGGTAATATATGGCTGAAAAACCATCAGGGCCTGGTCTTTTGTTTAATTTTAGTTCTTTAATTGTTTTTGCTCATCCTCCATTGTGATGGGCTCTTCAAGATGGGATCTTTGGTTCTGGGATAAATGAGGAAGATTTAATTGGGAATAAAAGGTGTCTGTGTCTGCAGGGTTAAATTCATTCATTGCAGAGTATAAAGAGGCTAAATGGGATTGAAATTTATGGACTATTTTAACAGGATTACAGGTGTAATTATCCTTTGACAATTTTGAGTCGGATTGGTTTGGTTTGTTTATTTAAAGAATTCAGAGCACGTGCCAAGTAAGTGTCAGGTTTATTAGCCTTCATATAGAAGTCATGTCTAGAATGGCACAAGGATTTTTCTACATTTTCTGCAAGAAATAGATCATATTCCAGACGAGCCTTTTCTAATCTAGTTTTTGTGGCTGAGGAGGGATTATCTTGGAAGAGTACAAAAGCATTGTTGTATTCTAGCTCTAATTTTCATTCAAAATTTCTTTTTCCTCGCTTAAACACAGCAGATTGTCGCTGAAATACCCCACGTAGCACTGGTTAATGTGCTTCCCAGAGTTAGTGGAGAGATTTCAGGGCAGGTGTTGTGTATCAGATACTCTTTTAGGGCTTGTTTGATTATTATGCAATGAGATGGGTTTTTAAGTAAGATTTTGGGGAGGTACCCAGATGTGTCATGTGCTTTAGCTATAGTGGAGGCTATTGTAGTATAGACCGTGCTATTATCTGACCATGGGATTGGGATTATATTTGATGAGAGAATCTCAGGTATCATACCAATAGTTAGAAATATATGGTCAATACGAGAGAAGGTTTGGTGTGGGTGCACATAATGAGTATATTTTCTTTTTGCCAGATTATTTTCTCTCCATGAGTCAACTAAGTTGTGTTTCAAGAGAAGTTAAGAAAAGGATTGCTTGAATGGGCTTTTTGGTAGGGTAAATGGTGATTTGTCTAAAAATGGGAGGAGGACTTGGTTCAATCACCATACATGATAATTGTTCCTATCTTGTGGAACTTGTAGAAGGTGTAATAGAAACGGTGTTGGTTGTTTATTTGGAGCATAATAAGACTATTGTGACTGCTGTGTCCATAATGTGTCCCATGAGGATAAGATATCTCCCTTCGGGGTCTTTAATTTCCGATTTAGGATCGAATGGGACAGAGCGGTGAAAGCTATAAGGGTTCCGCAATGTTTGGTGGTAGCTGAGGCCGTGTAAATTTGCGGATAAAATGAGCTCCTAAATTTGGGCTTGGAGCTCACTGCATAGTGAGTTTCCTGTAAGCATACTATATGTGCTTTCTATGATTGAAAGAAACGGACCGCTTTAGTGCGTTTCTGCAGTATGTTAATATCCTGAATGTTCAGGGACATAATGTTTAAGGGTGCCATGATAGGTGATAAGGGAGATGATACTCACCACTTCTCACATTTTCCTGGCTGGATGGATCAATCCAAGTGAACAAGAAGGAGGGGGAGGTGGAGATGGACCAAGGATGGTCTAGAGAAAGAAAAAAACATTTTTAATTTTTGAAGAAATCCAAGAATTGACCGTAATAAGAGAAAAAATTCTCTATCAGGGGAAAAAGGGTCATCATCAATCTTTCACATATTAATAGTAGGCGATCGAGGGAGGCAAAGTGGGGTACACTGAACTACCGTGTGAAGAGGAAAAGCTCTATAAAAAGGAACATCCTAAGATGCATAGAAACATGGCCTGCACGGCCATAAATAGATATTGGGTTAATAGCTCTGTTTGATCATATAGGGAGAGGTGTGTGTTAAATAATCAGTTTTTAACTTATTGCTGATATTAGCAAGTTGTATTAGGGGTTATTATACAAAAGTATTGGGGGTTTGGAAATGGGGGGTGAAATGGGGATCGGGGGGGGGGGGGATGAGCAAGCTGAGCCATATCCCGGAAATATAATTAAGTACTTAGTTAATAATATCATTTGGATATAATAATGGGAGTAGAGGAGGATGACATCTGATCTAATCTGTAACAAGTAAAACTGCATAAGAACTAATTAAATCAAAAACAAATGCGTAGTACTTCTAAACATATATAACCTGAAATTGATCACGTGGAGAAAGTTGATACCTACAGTAGAATGAGCTATAAATCTAGATTAGATAGAGAGGTAAGTGATTAGTAACCTGTATACTAAGGACTATTAGACATTAGACTCTACATGTTGTATTGAAAGAAAACGTTCTATTTAGTGTCATGTTTAGGCTATAAAGTAAAAGAGCAAAAAATACTTGCAAGATTGCAAAGTAATCAAGTAATATTACTAGGAAGTTTTCCAGAATGAGTTTCAAAATGAGATCATAGGAAATGATCCGGGATTAAGCTTTGTGTAACTATGTAACAGTCCTTCATCATCTGAACTCTAAATGAGTGGGTGACGAAGTGAAGAAATCAGGAGTAACCGGTGGTAGCATATGATGTCAGTTCATTGGATCTTCTTGACCCATAGGAGGGGAGGCTAAACAACTTCTTTTATGGGCATGTTGGCTCCCATCTTTCTCTGAGAATTGGGAAGGATTGCATGAGGAAGATGAGGTTGACCTTCTGCGAGACGGGTTGGTAACATGCAAGTCTTCCACTATATGAAGGTCTTGAAGTGCCTGCTGTAATTCTTTTGAGGATTTACAGGTATATATAGAGTCCTGGTATGTAAAATGTATGGAAAACGGGAATCCCCATTGATAAGTGATATAATGATTTTGCAGCACTGTAAGTTGAGGTTTCATTGAACGCCTTTTGTTTATGGTCAGTTGGGATAAGTCAGCAAATAGTTGACAATTATAACCCTGGAAGGTTAAGGTGTTTTTTTTTCCCGAGCTGCTGCCAATAGTTGCTTTTTCATGCGATAGTAATGACATTTTGCCATTATATTGCGTGCCTGTTTTTTTGGGCGTGAGGGCCCAATGTCCAATTCCAAACGTTCTATTGGTAAAGCCGGTTGGAGTTCTTGGAATAGAGCCATTATGATTGATTGCAAATCTATTACTGTTTCTGGTATTCCTCTAATGCAGGGGTTGGAACGTCTGGCTCTGTTTTCATAATCTTCCAGTCTGGATTGCAGTATTAAATTTTCTTCTTTAAGATTTTCCATTTCTGCCCCAAAGTCTTGTGCTGATATTTCAATTTCATCAACTCTGAGTTCTAATGCTTCTGTACGGTTACACAGTTCTCTTATTTCATTTGTAAGACTATTTGTAATGTGCCCTGATGTTTGTTTCAGTGCTTTTTGCAGCATATGTTCAAATTGTTTTAAAAGTGTTGGGAGAGCAGAGATTTCCAGAGGAGAGTCTTGTAAGGGATACAGTTCTGTGTCAGACTCACCTGGAGAGTTTGGTTGCATAATTTTTTGTATCTGCTTGTGAGAGTGCTCTGAGGTGCTGTGTGAGGTAGGTGCCGGTGCCATTTTAGCTGCGGCCCGTGTCTGTGTCTCCTTGATGGAGGAGTTTTTAAACTTGGTGCAGTTGCCTCCCAACACCAATTTATGTTTCCCAAACAGAGCTCCGGGGTCACGGGAGTAAGCCTGAGAAGAGGGTATGTTTTTTACAGGCGGGTTTATACTTTACCATGGCTTTTCCTCTGTCACGGAGTGGAGCTCTAGCAGCGCATTACCGCTCAGTCAGACTCCATGCATGCGCCCCCTTTTTTTATTTTTTAAGAACACCTAGACTTTGATGGGTTATCTTAACGTGTCTATTGCACTTTCTTATTCCACAATAGGGATAACTAAAATTGAAGGTTAATCCACACAGAAATTTTGGCAATAGTCTGGAGATTTTGATTAAACTTTGACAAATTTTGACAAACTGCATTTGAGTAAATGGGGGGAGTGAAATTAAAGTGGTTCTTGGTGGCTTTAAGTGTGCAGTGGCTTCTAGGGATTAAAAAACTTTTTTTCCCTATCTTGGACCTTTTCCTTTGCCAAAAAAGGCCTCATTAATTTTTATTTTTTATTTTTTTTTAAGTACTGCAGTATGGTCACTATGAGTTGAAAACAATATATTAGAGACATACAAAAATTGATGTATATTAAATAACATCTCAATACAAACAATAAACGCATAAAAAAATCTCAAAAAGCATGGAACCAAAAAGCTAAATTCAGCATAAACCTACCAGATATAATAAATATCCTATCAATAAAGGTTAACGGCGTATTTGTCTAGAGGACATTGATAATTTGGAGATATCATGTGCACCACAGAGGGGAACATAGGAACTCCAATGGCAATGGGCCTGTGGCGCCGTAGGAAGCGAGGACACCTGAAATAGCCATTGCGCATGCCCGAGCTGCACCGGAAGTGACACCAAGTCGAGGCGCAAAGAAATGGCTTAAAGGAAGGATTTGTAGCTAATAGACGCATTTAGTCCAGGATGTTTCATAGCTGATAAGGTGTGGATCCATTTGGTCTCACGCTGCAGAAGAAGTTTGTCAACATCACCCCCTCTCTCATGTACAGGTATATGTTCAAGTGCAAAAAAATTCATTTTAGATAGTTTAAAACTATGATAAAGCCCCATTTTTCGGCTGATTGGAGTTTCCATTTTCTTTTTTGAGACCAAAGATACATGGTCTCTGACCCTATGAAAAAACAGTCTTTTCGTTTTTACGACATAGAAGGCCTTGCACTTACATTCCATATAATAAACGATAGATTGACAGTCGGCATAGAACTTGGGCTTATATATTTCTCCATTGGGGAGCATTATCTGACCAACATTGATCATATATCTGCAAAAATTGCATTTTCCACACGACCCAGTACCCGTGTGTTTTAGAGCATGCTGTGGTAATTTAGTGGGAATTTAGTGGTTAAATGACTATGGTCAAGTTTAACCCTAAGAGACAGGGACCTTCTATATGTAATTTGAGGATAGGGACTGACGTATTTGGAAACCATGTCGCCTGCTACTAATAAATGCCAATATTTATGGATAATATCACGGACCTGCCGATGTTGCCCTGAGAAACGAGATATTAAACAAACTTTTTGATCTACTATTTTTTTTTTGGCAAAGATTAGAGTATCCCTATTTCTCAGATTAGCCCCATGACAGTACTTTTTGAGACATGACTATAGCCTCTTGCTAAGAGACAATTTTGTAAGGCCTTGGCCTCGGTCTCATAGTCTTCTTGTCGACTACAATTTCTCTTGAGTCTAAGATATTGGCTGTACAGTATGCTCGAAACTAGGGATCTGGAGTGGGAACTGGTGGAATGAAGTAACTTATTGCCTGCTGAGGACTTACGGAATAAAGAAGAGCCTATACTTCCATCATCATTGATGAAAATCTGAATATCAAGAAAACTTATGGTCCATTGGTCATAGTTCATCGTTCATAGTTCTTCCCTGGACCCTGTCCATATCACAAAAATATCATCAATGAATCTACGCCAAATAAGTACCTTACTTAGGCTCTCCTACAATTCCTCACATGAAAAAATACATCGCTCCCATCCCCCAAGGTACAGGTTAGCATACAATGGGGCACAACGTGTCCCCATCGCAACCCCCTGCACCTGGAGGTAGTGGGAGCAATTAAATAGAAAAATGTTGTTGGTCAGAATGAAGTGCAAAAATCCCAGAATGAATGCATTGTATTTGGTGGCGTCGCTGCCTCTTTTCACAATAAAGCCCTCCCCAACCCTAACTCCCAATTCATGGGGAATTGAGTTGAAGAGGGCCTCTACATCAATGACCACCAACCAAGCTCCTTCAGGCACCACAACACCGTTGAGAGCTCTCAACAGATCAGTGTTGTCCTGAATGTAGGAACTGAAGGCCATCACATGAGGTCTCAAATAATCATTGACTCGCTGATTCTGTTAGGCAACCATTTCCTGGGACAACTGGATGTCCAGGAGGACGGTCCATACTTTTGTGTACTTTTGGCAATGCGTACAATGTTGGCATTCTGGGTGCTCTTATTGAGAGAAACTCCTATGTCTTTTTGTCTATAATATCCTTGTGAAATGCCTGTGCAATAAAATTGGCATAATTTGTTTTCAACTGCTCTACTTGAAAACCTGGTATTGTTGTATACCATTGGCAATTTTTTAGAATATCCATTACCATTATTTTTTGATATTTTTCTTAATCCATGACCACTATATTCTCACCTTTAGAGGATTGCTTTCCTCTCATAACTCCATCAATTCATCAAGAACCTTGATATCATTCAGGGAAAGATCCCTCCAAATATCCTCGGATGGAAATCTTGACCTAGATGATTGAAAATTCTTGTCAAAAATAGTTTTGTACATGAGCTTCCTAGCAAATAATTGCAAATCCTTTATTACCTCAAAGCTATCGACCTCTTGTGTAGGACAGAAGGTAAGACCCAGGCTTAATACCTGGATCTGATCTTCAGTTAAAGAGTGGGAAGACAGATTTATTACTTGCAATCTGTCTTGATCACATTTGTGGGAATTGGTGACTGTGTATTGAAGATACCGGGATCTAGAACTTGTTCAGTAGAGGATGCTCAGGTCTTCAAGGATCTGGCAGATAAAAGATAAGAGACAATACTGAAGGAATTTGTTGCTTGGGCAGGAGCTGCTAGCCATTCACATGTACAGAGTTCTTTGGCTTAAGAGATGAGTTACTCTGTAAAAAGTTCTTGGCAGGCTTCCTGTTCCATGGGAAACAATTATTTAGAGCAGATTTAGAGTCATATTTAGTATTCAGAAGTCTCCGAAGGTAAAAAGTCCCTTCTCCCTCTTAGAAAGAAGGGTAAGCGTCCAGCACATGGGGCAGTTACTACATTTGCGTCAAGATCTGCTTCCTTCTATGCTTCCTCTATGCAGTCTCTTTTGCTGCTCTCAAGCCTCAGTTTCTAGGGGGAAGCCCCAAGGGGGAGCCCTTGCTCGCTCGGGTGGGGGAACAATTGTTGGAATTAATGGAAACATGGAGTAGCGGACGAATGGGTTTTTGGCATGGTCTCTTGGGGTTACAAGTTGGAGTTATGAGAATGTTCTACTCCATGTTTTATGCATCCAAATGTTTGTAAATCTTAAAAAGATTATTTCTTTTTCAAGAGCTGCACCCCTTTTTTTCACAGGGGGTGATCAACTCCGCCCCTCAGTTACAGTACGTCTTTGCATCACTTCCGGTCAGGGCCACGATTGTTTGTTTTACCCGGTGCCTGTTCCATATTCATTTATGCATGTTTATTTTAACCAGATGTGAGTATATTACTTTATCTTACCTATAAATAAAGTAATTTTAAAAGCAATATTACGCTATGGGCACCCCTCTCTTTTTTATGTAAAAACTCGGTGGAACGCCAGTAAGTGATAAACAGATTGCCCAGCTGGTTCCAGAGAGCTACACGGTGGCTTACACTGTGAACGTGCAGGACCCCTGGGGGGGGGTAAGGTCATATGGGGAGTGCAAATCTACTACCAGCACGGATAACATCACCGGCACTACTGTCACTTAAAAAGGACTAATAATATTACTCTAATATTACTCTGATCAAGCACCGGACACTGTTTTTGAGCACAAGTCACTTTATTCTCATCATTGAACTAATGGACTAATTTCACTATTCATTTATTGTCTATTATTCTATTAATAATTTTTATTATTGCTTTTTTATTATTATGGTTTTGAATTTGCATTTTCGCAGCTAACTGTTTTATACAGTGGTACACCATTTATTTTATTATTTGGTGTTTGGTTTACCATATTGCTGCTAATGATTGCACGGCTATGCAGTGAGTTTTTGTAGCAGAGGGTCAAACAAGCTGTTTGGCATACAATAGGATTTACCAATATTGTATTGTGTGTTAATCGGAGGGTTTGTACCCACATACACATTAACACACTGCTAACACATTACACACTAAACAAGACACCTCTGACACCTTGAAGAATACAGAGAGTGTAACACATTTCAGCACGTAATTTATTTGGTTTTGTTTTTATTTTTATTTTATTATTATAAAGACCTAATCATATTAGGCGGAACACTTAGCACTTTAAACATCCCCTTTCTTTATTGCATCCCCACAACAGGCAGAGGGTGCAACACAGTAGCAGGAGGATGTTTTCATGTGATTCTATTGCAGGTACAGGTCCCTATTACCTGTGTTTCTATTTGTCTATTACTAATTCTATTAAATCAGAGGATTAGCACCACATCTACACCTTTACATTAATTAGGTGCATATAATCCAAGGTATGCTATTGCAAACAGTGGAATCAAACAATCGAGGTACACCACAATTATAAATACAAATAAAAGTCCGTTGTAATATGACAAATAAATATTCATCTAAGTGGATGCAGGATAGGTGTTGTATTATCTAAATTTCTGTATTGCAATTCAGTGCATACTATGATTGAAGTGACACCCGGGATAGTGCTTCCACCTTCTGAAGGCAGGGGAGGGGATGGGGTACTCTTACCCAAAATGGTGGACTCACAGGCTGGTGGCGGTGAGTCAATTGAGCTTGTACCGGAATATGGTAAGTATGGATGAAGTCCAGAAAGCCAAGATGTTCAAGCTTATCCTTGGTTGGTCTATGGACACCACAGACCTTATCTCACCACAGGGGTACACCAGACGTGGTTAGAATGCTCAATCCTCTCCTTCACCAATTGATCAAAGCTATTATACGCACTGATCATCATCTCCAATCCTCCGAATAATGATGGTAGTTTCAAAATATGAAAAGAAGAAAATACCTCCACATAGTGTAAAGCCAAATACGGATAAAAATGTATTCAAAAATAAACTTCCAACACCCAGGCAGATGGGTGCTATAATAAAACAGGTTCAATTGAACCGGTAAAATGCATAGTAAAAAGTGGCTCAGCAAGCATATTAACCCTATGCGTTTTGTCTGCATAGACTTTGACCGGGCTATATGCTTGCCTGCTACCGCTGTTCTTATATATACAGACATTAATTGTAAAACATTATGCACCTGCATGAACATCGTGGAATCTAACTTCGGAGTTCGCGGGCGCGTGTTCCAATCGTGGTCATGTGATCTAGTAGTAACTATAGGGGGAGATGGTGTGATGCTACCAGGCAATGTTCAAAAGAACCAGGCCTCTGTTTCACCCTCCAATCCCCATGGTGTGCGCCTAACATGTGACGGGAACGTCACGTGTGAGAGCGCAAGGCATGGTTAGTGACTGGATACTCAACGTCAGAGCATATCCTACATGTGACCACGACGTCATATGGGAAAATGTAGGCGGAGCCAGTGGCCAACATCTCCCTGTCAATCTCTACTCAACCAAAGCGCGCACAGCACAAAGAAGTGACAGACAGGAACTGAACCACAGTCGGCTGTGGAACGCTATGCATTCCAAGCCTCAAAATGGATAAAAACTGGTGTTAGAGATGTGTTTAACACATCATAGGTAATAGTAAATTAATCCATTCACGAGAATTAAAAAACTTTTGTAATAAATAATACACAATTAAACAGAACACATGTTCTGTAGTAAACAGCCTATAGTTAGAAAACTGTTGTTAAAAAACTGTTGTTAAAAAACTGACCAATTGACCAAAAATCGGGATCTGAGATTCCACAAGGTCAAATGGTGGATGGATACGTTAAAGTGTATGTGTGTATATATATATATATATATATATATATATATATATATATATATATATATATATAAATATAAAACTGATAAAAAATCACAAGATATATATGTGAAAATATCTATGCGAGTAAAAAGAGCTAGTGTGATCTGAACTCATATACTGGTAACCGACCATATAGGGAGTGGGGAAAAAATACTTTTATCACCAGGTGATTACAGGTTCTGTGTGGTAGCCACTAAGACCAAGCTTTAGACGCATATAATAGCGTACAGGCACTGCCATGAGCGCACTTCAACTATAAATCACTCGGCTCAGTTAATACCCTCTCCACATGAAAGGCCAATGTAAACCAGAGTACACATTAGGTGAAATTCAGGAGCAAGGAGAACCCAAAAAAGGACAGAAAAAATAAAAAAATAAAATAAATTGTATGCATATCAAAGTGTGTTAAATCAAATTAGAAAACTAGAGATGACAATACTAGAGACTATGGTACTGGACAAACATGGCAAGCAATCTGTATCAGATAATAAATAAACGCTCCTAAATCCAACAAAGCTGGATTCATGTATATCATATTCAATATAAAATATTGGGATTGGGATATTGAAGATAGAAGGCCATAATCAAGATTGGTTAAAAAAAGCATTGCTATCCCAATCTATGTTTAACCCATGGGGTGTATAACATTTCAGCTGGTATATCTAGAATGTTTCAAGTTTAGACATGCCCCTCAAATTAGACTCACCCCTCCAATGAGGGACGAATTTATCTATAACCTGAAACTTTGTACCCAAAGGGTTTTGGTTATGGAATTGAAGATAGTGTCTCCTGACACTATGATTTATGCGTCCCTTTTTTATACTAGTTATGTGCTCACTTACCCTTGTGGAAACGGTCTGTATGGAACGACCAACGTACTGTTTTGGATTCAGAATAAAAGTTCTGAAATTATTATATCTACCCCTTTATCAAATTAAAGCATGCATGCCATGATAAAGTGATCACACTCTGACACTTAGTTCAGAATGAAAAACTTCTAATAATCTTTATTTCCGCTTTCCACATTTTTTACATTTTCGCCAGACAAAAACAAAACACTTGCAAAACACGTTATTGTGACATTGTCTGAGTTTTTTAGCAGTTTCAGCAAATTTAGCAATAATTTCAACAAACTTAACAATTAATGAAAGCTATTATTATATCTTGACGTCATGTCTGGTCTTGATGCGACTTCTGGGAGATGAATGAGGAAGCTACAGGAAGCTACAGTCTATTGATAACTCAATGCGGTTTGGCTTCAGACAGAAAAAGAGGAAGTAGCAAAATATCTGAAAAATCTTAAGGCTCTTAACATTTCAAAAATTCTGATACAGATATAAAGCGTTTGAAATAGACATTTTAATATACCTCACCTGGTAACACCTTATTCACATCCATTACAGTTCCCCCACTTGAAAATGTCTATTTAAGAATCTGTCCCTTACACTGGAAAAACCTACCCCCTGGCCCATCCCCTGCAACTTTTTTTCAACTGTATATAGAGGAGAGCAATGACTAATTCATTACCCTACTCGATACAGCTGGGAGGGGCAGTCAGGTGCTGTCTGTCCCTGTAACCTTATGGTGTTGCATGTCGAGGGGAAGTGACTGTAACGGAGTGCATTTCATAATTTTCATCTGGTATTTCCTGATTCACAAAAGCAAAGCAAAAGCACATTGGTTAATAGCTTTCCCTACACGTTTTTTAAAACAGGGGAGAATACAGCCAAGGTCACCAAAATTATTAGGATGGTTATTCCTATCTGTGTTAGTAATCCCTGCCACCCTCCCCTAACCCAGGTGAAGTATTGATCCCAAGGGTGGGTGAGCCCTGAATTCTTTTTTAATTCTTTGGACAAATCCTCAAGTTTCCTGATGGCCAAAGTCACCTTACCGTTTGGGACAGTGTTGTCTGGGATGTAGGTACAACATGTACCTGTTTTAGGCACCATTTTACACACACCCCCCTTTTCAGCTAGGACCATATCTAAAGCCTTGCGGTTTTGGAAAGTCATGTGTGACGCGGCTTCTAGTTGTTCGGCTAAACCTTGGGGTGCATCTCTGGTGTAATTGACACACTTTTGTTGGTTATAGTAGATGTAATTTATCCAGTCTACATTTTTATTTACAGTGATGATGGGGATCAAAGATTTAAATCCTGCTGCTATTTGGTCTCTTGCTTTGAACTCATCTGGGACCCCTCTAGGGACCCCTATGTTGTCTAT
Organism: Lithobates clamitans; assembly: GCA_037952925.1. Classification (NCBI taxonomy): domain Eukaryota; kingdom Metazoa; phylum Chordata; class Amphibia; order Anura; family Ranidae; genus Lithobates; species Lithobates clamitans. The sequence goes on along the minus strand of JBBGZY010000239.1, from coordinate 14,870,907 downwards.
GTATACATGAGGGTCAAAGCTTCCTGCTGGGGCACTCCTACACCTCCTGTTAAGCCTGGGTATGTTGTTTAAGTCTGGTTCTACTTGTGGAGTGGTCTCTGGAAAAATGTGTAGAGGCATTATGGCCATGGCCAATGCGCATTCTCCTGTCCACTACTCTGTCAATCTGCTTCTAATTTTCATGTCCCCGCAAATCCAGCACATGTCTCCCAAGGACTGGACTTGATTTTATACTAGATCTACTGAGGTTTCACTATAAGATCCACAGTAACCCCCAGTGAAATTCCCAAAGGGTTTCCCAGTCCCTGACACACGTCCATGGCATGTGTAATTGCCAGGATATATGGTGATACCTTCTCCTGGCTTGGGAGTCTTGGTGACTATGGGATATTAATCCTTCCAATGTTCACACAGGGAGTGGTTAGTGGTTGTGTTGGTAAATAGGCTTAAGGAAACATGTCTCATGTTCGGGGGTATGTTTAGGGGTACTGTTCCCAGATGAGGTCTAGCCCCTCCACATACATAACAGTTGGTCTTGTTATGTTTCTCTGCATTGTACCTCATACATTCTAGCCACAAGTTGACGTCTGAGAACCCAGTTCCTGCAGCCATCGTGTCCTTAAAGGTAGGGTCTGCTATGGCCACCATGTCCCCTAACTTCTGTATATGGGGCCTCAGGGGGTTTGAGCTAAATGTGGATTGGAGAACTCCCCACTCAGGATTATTGAACATATCTTTCAGTTGGAAAGGCTTTCTAGAACCGGGATGCCCACCTCCCCACCATAGGCTCAGAACATAGTTCCCACTGTCTTCTGTGCTAGGATTCTCAATGGTCAACCTGAACTCTTTGGTGTAAGGCTGATATGTGTGTTTGTTGATTGTCATTCTATCTAAGAGTGACTTCCCATTTTTGTCTTTCCTATTTTGGGCGTTCTCAGGTTTGTACCCCCAGTTTGTACCCCCAGTGTTCCTATGAAAAGGATATACAGAATCATTTGGTTCCCTCGGCCTCTTCCTCAGGTACAGGAACTTTCTTTTAGTGGAGGCATGTGTTCACGTGTTCTTCCCGGCCACCGGGACCATCATATCTGGGTTCAAGGGTGTGTTTTCTCACAAACTTTTTTACCAGGACCCAGTCTCCGGGGACCAACTTGTGTGATGCTGTATCTCGCTCAGGATCTGGAATGGAGATTCTCGAGATAAAGCAGTCACATAATCAGTTAATACATCAGATTGGAGCTGCAACTATTGTAGGAAATAACAACCTAATCTGGGGCTGAACGAAATTTTGTCTCATAGGGTGACAAACCATGGTTTCCCCCTGGAGTGTACCTAACACTAAAAAAGGCTATGGGCAGGCTATCTGGCCAACTCATTCCGTTTCCTGAGACATTTTTAGCATCCTAGATTTTATTGTGCCGTTCTAATCTTTCCACCTTCCCACTGCTCTGAGGATGGTATGGAGTGTGGAAAGATAATGTGACTCCTAAAGCTGCCCATATTTCCTTGGTTACTGAGGCCGCGAAAGCCGGCCCCTGGTGACTCTCTATAACCTCTGGGACACCATAACTGCACACTATTTCCGTTAAAAGTCTTTTCACTGTGGTTTTTGCTGTCAATCAATGCATACTCATATCAGCCACTCTTTGGCATCTGGACGTGGTCGATCTGTATCCTTTGAAAGGGGTCCTGAGCCTTTGTTAGATACTTCAAAGGTACCTTTTCCGTTCTTTCTAGGTTACATTTAGCACAAATAGTGCATGACTTGCAAAAGTTGTTGGTGAGTGGTGTAATCCCCGGGGCTAAGTAGTATTTATTGATCAGGGCATTCATCAAAGTTTTTTTACAGATGAGAGGCACCGTGGGCCCACTGTATCACTGCAGGAAACATTGATCGTGGCAGACACGGCCTTTTGTCTAATTCCATGATCCCTTCAGTTTCTGTGGCTCCTTTCTTGAACCACACTTCCTTTTCTTCCTTGTCAGCTGCTTCTTGCTGCTCCTTGAGATGTGAAGTCTCCATTTTCATCACCTCGAAACAGTCATGAGCGGTGAGACAAGCATCTTAGCATCTTTCTCTAAAAAGGATCCCCCCCTCGAGAAGTGGAAGTAGAGTTGATGGGTTGAGAGTATCACATCGGAGGAGAGTGATGTTATCAGGGAGGAGCAAGGCACACTGGAGTCTGAGGTGTCTTGCTGAAGACAGATGCTTGGGCTGTACTTGGTTTAGTATGGCAGCTACGTCATGAGGGGCATTGTACTTCAAAGACGGCTCTGAAGCCACTGAGTCCAGTTGACAAGAGTAATACCCAATGGATCTGAGTGTTGCCATGGGTCTGAACCAAAACTCCTGTGGCATGTTCTTGTCTCGTTGAGACAAACAGTTTGAAAGTCTTTTAGTCCCAAAACGGGGGCTGTTGAAAGGATCTCTTTCCGAGTTTCAAAATAGTCTAGAGAAAGCGAGAAAGGGCATCATAGAGGGGTTGCATCAAGAGGGAGGCTTCTGGGATTCAAGAGCGGCCATAGGAGATTAACCCTAGGAAAGCATGTAAGGGTTTATGACCTTGAAGCAAAGGGATGGCTTTGATTGCAGCAACTCCTTCTTCAGTGAGATGTCAGGTACCTTGGGAGATGCAGAGGCCTAGGAAATTCACTTTCTCTCTGGACTTTTTGCTTTAAGGCCTTGCATCCTTGCTCGAGCAAGTGTTGGGGGAGACTTTCAGAAAAGATTAAGGTGTCCTCAAGGGTATGCGCACAGAACAGGAAGTCATCTACATACTGAAGGAGTATAACGTCTGGGTGTAACTTCATCCAGTTGTCCAGAATGAGGGCCATTACCTTGGCGGATTGAGAAGGGGAGTTCTGGGCACCTTGTGGCATAACAGTGCAGCTAAGTCTTCTGCTGTAAAGTATTTTGCTGTGGGCAGTATTCCTGCCAGCAAGGTGTGTGGGTTTCCCACCCAGGGACGCCATAAGTGTCTCCAATACAGTAACTTTTTTCACAGCCTTAAGGTCTTGTACCATTCTGTGTTTTTCTGGCTCTCCTTTTGCAGTTTGTTTCTTCACTGGGGACAGTGGTGTGTTGCATGGAGATGTGCAGGGTATCAGAACTCCATTTGACAGAAGGGTTTCGATTTGCTTTGAAATAGATGCAGCTTGAGCTGGCTTCAAGGGATATTGTGGTCTTCTGAGCAAAGGGTCCCCAGGCTTTAGCTGCACACAGGCATGTAGGGACTTGATCCAAAACCTCTTTTGGGATTCAGGATTCCAACCTCACATTGTGCATCCAATGATAACAAAATGGGAACAGAGCATAGCGCTAAGGCTTCATCGATGGTCAACGGTAGGGAGACCAGAACACCACCATCGGGTTGGAAGGAAATAGAAGCCTGGAGTCTGGATAAGACATCAGCCCCTAAAAGATTTAAGGGGCATGTGGAAGAGACCACAAATCTTGCTAGTAGATCAGGAAAGTTGCCCACCTGTAAAGGGTGTGTAAGGGGGTTTTTCCTGGGTGTTCCATCCACCCCTGCACATGTTATGTCAATGTCTGATAAGAACGAGGTATCGGATTGTTTTGCGAGAGGGCCTCCTGAGTCTTCAGAGGATACCATTGTAGGGGTAAGTGACACAGGTTTGCCGAAATCCTAGCGGAGAAAGTCTACATGGTCTGCAGGGGGTGAGGGAGGAATGTCATGTCTCCTACTGGACGTCTTCACGTGGGTCACAGTTGGGGCCTGTGGGCAAGCTTCTGCTGTCTTCGGTATTCTCTTCTGGAACGGCCAGGTCTTCTTCTGGAATGGCCAGGTCTTCTGCAGTTGTAGCAGACACGTGGAGTTGGTACTGATGAGCGCAGATAGGGTGTGTCAGAGGCTATCATGAGAGGAGCTACTCTCTACTGCTCTGTGAGGATTCTAGACCTAACAACTACTAACTCCATTAGCTTCACTAGCTACTCAAGCTCCACTACTCTATACTCCGACCCTTTCGGATTAACTCTTTAAGATCTGAAATAAATTAATATGTGTCTTTGTTCAGCACACTAAAACCCAAATCAGTATACTTCTTGTGCTATTTTTCAATAGATTCGCCGTTCCTTGTGTGATCTCCTGTATACATATAGGCATCAGACGTTTCAGAGTGCATATATGAATACATACAGAATAAATGTTTTCTTTTCTCTTTTTTTTTCTTTTTTTTTTTTTTTTTTTTAATACTCAGATGTGAATGAGCCTTAAGTCTCAATTGAATTTGAACATTTTAAACTTCATTTTAAAACCAGTTATTGCTAATACAATTACATAACTACAATTTGCATAAATATAGCACATTTGCTACATTCACTGTTTTTAGAGAAACTTCTTGAAGTCAGACTCTCAGATTCTCAGTGATGAAAGGAAAGGACTGTATTGGGGTTGTTGTCTTTGGTGATGTGAGGGTCCAGAAACCCATTCAAATGGGGTTCAGAGAAAGTACTGGGTAATGGTTGCTGGATTACAAGGGATGTAAGAGGGGCTGTAAACGTATGTCACCATATAGGCGGTCAAATGGGATGTTGGACAATGGCACAAAGGAACCCATTCCCCAGCTGCTGAGTCATACATGGGGATGGATCCAATGCAGGGTGTGCCTTACAATGTAACAGTCTGTCGTTTTGGGGTCATACCTGTTCCAGCATGCCTGTCAGTTTGGTGCATCCTGGCAGGGCCGGCGTGACCCTGGTCGGGACTTTAAGAGGAGGAGCCGGGTTGGGCCTAAAGTTGGGTCCCTTAGTCTATTAGCGTTAGGTTGGGCCGAGTCTGAGTCCTTAGTCCTAGGTCTATTAGGGCAGGAGGGCCAAGGGGGGACCTCCTGAGGCTTGAGTGTCTGTGTTTCCCCCCTTGGGAGCTGTCCGAGTCTTTCCCAGAATGTACACTTGTCATTACTGGGGTAGGTTGGGCTCTGTAATACGATACCAAGGACTGGTCTATCACCGGATGTATGTGGGTAGGTTATGGTGGGGGCAGTGATACAGTTTGGGTCCGGCGTGTGTGACAACAACCACCCGAGCCGTATAAAGACAAGTGCACATTGTCTACTATTAAGCACGGTGGAGGAGGTGTCACAGGTTCCTCTGTCACTTGTAGCAGAGGGGCAGTAACGTTTTGGGAGTGTGTACTTCCTGGGGTCCAGACACCATTATAGGGCGGTGGCTGGCTGTCTGTCTTAGCTTTTGACCCCTTTTCTGGCTTCTTGTACACATACATAATACACCCATTCTGACATATTTCATGTTCTATCCATCCTCCTTCATGAATGGCTTTGGCAACTTTGAACCAAGCGTCTGCTGTTTGCAGCAGCCCATGGCCCCACAACAAACCCCTTTCACTTCTTAAAAGAGTACACCATTCATTCGGCTCTAGCCGACCACCTAAATGCCTAGTGACCCCACACACTTTTGCCAATCTCTTCCCTTCCTTGATTACATCTTCTCCTTCTCTCTCCAATACTAAATCACAAGCCAAACTACCCTCTTTAGGTCTCTCTAATTTCTGCCCCATCGTTAGCTATTGGGAAGTTTATGTGTCCAGGCTCAGGATTTGTATGGCAGTTTTATGAAGCTGTCCTGGACTCGAGGGTCCGACAATCCTCTGACCACCACCTGTCCTCTTTCGGACCACCTTCCAATATATAACACTATCTTGCTACGTTCTGTCTTGATGACTGTGATATTTATGTGTGTCTGGTCAGGATTTTTAACGGGTCATGAGGCTGTCCTGACTCAAGGGTCTGACAATCCTCTATCCATCACCTGGTACCAGTTCAGACCATATCACAGTCTCAAGTTAACGAGGACAAAAGACAAAATGGATAGAGAGAGAGAAAAGAACGTCTACAGTGTTCGACTGCCATGCAAGTCTCCTTACACGTGTCTTCCCAAAACGTAGATCACTCACATGCCTACCCACTCAGGTGGCCACAGGTAAGGGAGCGAGCGGGTAATACGTGACTAATTATTACCCTCAACAAGACAATTAACAAACAGATAAGGAGTACAGTAATTAATAATCAATGCACCACTTTAAATCTCATTTACATGTCCCAACTCAATACCCAAACTTCTCACTCTGTATCTTTCCCCTTCTTCTAACCCTTCCGGTTGTTCAGGTTGCAAGGGGCACCTTTCAGCTGCACGTCCTGTTATTCTAGTTTGAGCCTCTATTACTTCCAGTGATTTGCCAACAACAATTTTTACTGGATAATGCACATTCATTCTGAACACCAATAAATGCGGAGTATGTGGTAGTAGGGGTTTGTAACCAAGAGACTCAGCCCTATATCCTGGCTCTACCACTTCAATCAACCCCCAGCCCTCTTCATGTATCCCAAATAACAGTCCACAAACACATTTAGGACATGACATAATCAACCAACAACAAAATGTGACCAACAACAAGATATGTGACGGCTGCAATGGAGTACAGGATCTCTCAAACTGTCACGGGATCCCCCACGCCACTATGCGTGTTCCTGATGCCCCCCCCTGGGGTTTCGTTTCCCGGTTGCCCGTACTTCCGTACTTATTGTACCTGTGCTTTGCCTGCACAATTATTTATTTTTATCCCCCCCAGGAGGAGTTTAACCACGTCCTGACGCCTTCTCCTAGTCCCAGGAGAAGTTTAACCATGTCAACTAATTTCATCCATCATCCATGACTATATAAGCAATCCCCAACTCCCAACAGCCCTCACAAAACACAGATCAATCAACAAAACAGAACAGAACAAAACAGGCGATAGATATAATTTGCAGGTTCTTTAACTTATCAACAGACTCGAGGCAAGATTATTACCTGTCTTTGAGGGTCGCAGGAAGCCGATATGGGCACAAAGATTGACCAGCCACGGATACAGGATAAACAGTAGACTAGATATACAAGATATCAAAAGTGTCTTACCGTTCCCAGAGTTGATCAGTCTCCTCCTGTATTTCCGCGTTGGCTTCTCCTGGTGGTCCCTTCTAGATCGGCTACCTGAGATCCTAGCCTTGAACCCCACTTTTGAGCTTCAGACAGAAAAAGAGGAAGTAGCAAAATATCTGGAAAATCTTAAGGCTCTTAACATTTCAAAACTTCTGATACAGATATAAAGCGTTTGAAATAGACATTTTATTATACCTCACCTGGTAACACCTTGTTCACATCCATTACAGTACTGTTTCCCACAAGGTCAAGTGATCAGATAAACAACATATCGGGTGGTACATGTCGTAAAATGCTTCATATGGTATTCCATTGCCGTTGATGTGGATGTGAATGTTTCTGTCTTTCTACGTTCGCAGATGTTGTGTAAACACACATTACATTTACGGCACGGAAAAAATCCTTTCATATTGTGAAAAAAAGAAGGAATGGTGGGAGGATCTATTACATCGGGTGCGATCTGTCCACTCAAGGCACCTCTATAAATAACTCCAGCCTGGTCAGGGAGTACAGGGCCCAATATTTGATCATTTTTGAGAACCTCCCAATGTCTGTAAATAATATCCTTAATTTGTTTATGTTGTATGGAGAAGATAGTAAGAAAGAACCATCTATGTTTTGAGTCTTGTACACGTTTTGGTTGTTCAGACATTAAAAGGTATGGGAGATTAGTACAATTACGTTGGATCCGCATCAGTTGATGCCGAGGTACTGACTTTAACTTTTTTAACCATACGGCATGGTGACAGCTGTCGACTGGAATGTAGCCATTCTGGTCTGTGGCTTTAAAGAAAGTTTTGGTCACCAATTGGTTGTTAACTGCTGATATTTCCAAATCTAGAAAATGAATAGTAGATGAACTAGCTGCGTATGACAGCTTGATCCCTATATGGTCATCATTTAGGGTCGACATAAAGGCATCAAGGAAGTCCTGATTGCCTCTCCATAGGAAGAGGATGTCGTCGATGTACCTGGCCCAGAGAATCATCTCGGGTGGGTCCAAGGCATAGACGACATACTCCTCCCAATGGGCCATGAAAATACTGGCCAATCTGGGGGCGAGCTTAGTCCCCATGGCCACACTCTTTTCTTGGAGATAAATCTCATTGTTGTACCAGAAATAGTTGTGCTTGGTGGCAAAACATAAAAGGTCCATAATAAATCTTTTTTGAGTTCTGGGAATAGTTCTATTCCTAGACAGGAAAAGTTCAACAGCTGAAAGGCCTAAATCATGTGGTACATGTACATGTATATAATGCAGTGACATCTACAGTAACTAGTAGTAGATCTTCACTATATTTAACTCGCTGCAACAAGGCAATGGTGTCCTTGGTATCTTTTAAATATGACAGTATAGACTTAACTATAGGTTGGAGGTGAAAATCTATATATCTCCCTATACGGGAGGTAACAGAGCCGATGCCACTAATTATAGGGCGTCCCGGAGGCCGTGTAACATTTTTGTGTACCTTGGGCAGGTAATAAATTATAGGGACACATGGGGCAACTGGTAATAAGTAGCTTTTCTCCTTTTTATCTAAAATGCCCAACTGAGATCCCGTGTCAATATGGTCCACAAGTGCTTTTTTTAAATAAGAAGTAAAGTAGGGTTTTTGGGTAAGCGTGTATAGGTCTCAGTATCACTCAAGATTCTAGTCATTTCAGAATGGTAGTCACTTTTGTCAAGAATGACTATCCCACCTCCCTTATCCGCTGGGCGGATAGTGAGACCTTTCCACTCAGAGTTGTTTGAGGCCTATTTTTATATTAGGGTCACTGTATATTCTCTTTTTTGGTAACTTTTCCAGATCTTTAAGAACCAGATCCCGAAAAACTTTAATGGAAGGTGCAGTTGGACAGGGAGGGTTGAATAAAGATGGGTTTGAAAGGCCTGAATGTACTTTGTGAGAAATAACTTCCGAACTGGAGGGCCTAGTGGGGTTGTAGATATAGGGATCAAGCTGTCATACAAAGCTAGTTCATCCACTATTAATTTTCTAGATTTGGAAATATCAGCAGTTAACAACCAATTGGTGACCAAAACTTTTTTCAAAGCCACAGACCGGAATGGCTACATTCCGGTCGACAGCTATCACCATGCCGTATGGTTAAAGTCAGTACCTCGGCGTCAACTGATGCAGATCAGATGTAATTGTACTAATCTCCCAGACTTTTTCCATGAAGCAGAGATTCTTAAGTCCAGATTTGCCTATAAGGGATAAGACTCTTCCCTTATCGATGAAGAAATCAATAAAATTTCAATGCTGGATAGAAATCTTTTAATATCTGAACAACCAAAACATGCACAAGACTCAAAACATAGATGGTTCTTTCTTACTATCTTCTCCATACAACATAAACAAATTAAGGATATTATTTACAGACATTGGAAGGTTCTCAAAAACGATCAAATATTGGGCCCTGTACTCCCTGACCAGGCTGGAGATATTTATAGAGGTGCCCTTCCACTGAGTAGACAGATCGCACCCAATGTAAATCCTCCCACCATTCCTTCTTTTTTTTCACAATATGAAAGGATTTTTTCCGTGCCGTAAATGTAATGTGTGGTTGGACAACATCTGAGGACATAGAAAGACAGAAAAATTCACATCCACTTCAACGGCAATGGAATACCATATGAAGCATTTTACAACACTGTCACAGTCCCTGCAGTCCCGTGCCATGCAGATGGCCAGGCGTGGCTCAAAGAGGTATTGAACCTATGACTGCCTGTTTAGTGCTCCTGTTAATTTGCCTCTGAGCCACACCTCAGTTCCTTTCAGCCTGCTTTCCAGCTTTGCCTAGTTCTGCATGAAATACTAGGGCCATACTCTGGATCTTGTTGCAATTAGTATCTGTCACTCCTGGTTCAGCTGAGGCAGTTTACCCAATCAGCCGGGTATAAAACATTGCCTCACTCTGAGGGCTTTGTCAGTTCCTTGTTTCCTGTTTTGCCTAAGGCTCCAGTATTCCTGTGTTCCAGTATTCCTGTGTTATAAATAATCATATAATTTTTTTGGGTAGATGGTCCAAATCCTTCAGTATCAAATCCCGAAAGACATTAATCGAAGGTGTAATGGGGCCTGGAGGGTTAAAAAGAGAGGGGTTAGCGAGGCCTGAATGAACAGTGCCTACCCTTCCATCTGTATGTGATGGTCTAGTAGGGTTGATAATAAAGTGTCTTTGGATATTTAATTTGCGTATAAATTTCTGTACATCAATAAACATAGCGAATTTGTTTAATTTTTTTGGAAGACAAATTTGAGACCTTTGTTTAAAATTTGCTTTTCAGCTTCTGTAAAAGTAGCATGACTTAGATTAAAAATACCTTTATCTTTTATACTCTCTTTCTTTTTCCTGGCACGCCGCCTCCCTCTAGAGCCATAATGTGAATTGTAGGGTTCTCGAGAATAATCATCTCTGAGAGGTGAAAAACGATTGTGTGTATGTACAGGTGTTCTCTGGGAATAATGGTAATCATATTGGTAATCGTCTTGATTATTCTGCCTTCCATAGGGTGATTTGTCTTGTCTAGGGTATTCATGAAATTGAGAACCATCCTTTTTACCCGGGTGGTGACCTCTACCTCTATTTTTGGTCCCTCTTCCTCTTCCATGATATGGATGTGTCCCCCTATAATGTGAATAGGGGGTATGGACATTGGGATGTCTATTTTTAGGGCCACTAGGGGTAGGGGGGTAATCCGTTCTCACTGATTTAGAAGGCTGGTTAGAATAAAGTGGTGGCCTAAATTCATTTGTCGATATAGTGGGGACAGAAATCTCCATTTGGGGTGGCTCTTCTCTTGTATTTAAAGGGGAGTTCTCCTTTTTTTGCCAACTAAAGACACAATTAGATTTATAGTCATTAACATCTCTAGTGTATTTCTTTTGCTTTTTTTGTTCTGTGTTCTCGTTCTTCCTTCTCTAAGTGATTTTTCAGATTTGTAGAAAGTAAAATGTATTCAGATGTCATTTTATGTTAGTAAAAGTTTCTCTCTAAGATCTTTAATTTCTTGATCTATAGTGGTTAATCTAACCCGTTTCTTTTTTCAGTCAAGAAATCTAAAAAATGTATTCCTGCTTCATTAAAGTAGTGAAACCATGGCTCTAGTTCAGAGTCTCCTTGTTAGGGGTGTATATTTCATCTTAAACCTCTCTAGAGGGGGGCGGCGTGCCAGGAAAAAGAAAGAGAGTATAAAAGATAAAGGTATTTTTAATCTACGTCATGCTACTTTTACAGAAGCTGAAAAGCTAATTTTAGACAAAGTTCTCAAATTTGTCCTTCCAAAAAAAATAAACAAATTTGCTATGTTTATTGATGTACAGAAATGTATACACAAATTAAATATCCAAAGACACTTAATTATCAACCCTACGAGACCATCACATACAGATGGAAGAGGAGGCACTGTTCATTCAGGCCTCGCTAGCCCTTCTCTTTTTAAACCTCCAGGCCAAATTGCATCTTCGATTAATGTCTTTCTGGATTTGGTACTCCAGGATTTGGACAATCTACCCAAAAAAAGAATATATGATAACTCTCTTATCAAGGTGGGGCTTAAACAGTAATGTGAGCGTAACGATCTGACAATACGGCCGGCCGATAAAGGTGGCGGTATCGTCATTCTTGATAAAAAGGATTACTGTTTAGAGATGTTCAGAATCCTCAACAATTTGGACACCTATAGACCACTACCAAAAGACCCTATCTTTGAGTACAAAAAGGCAATGGTTGGACTTGTAGATAAAGGGCTACAGTTGGGCATCCTCGATAAAAAACAATACCTGGTACCTTTGGCTCCACATATACCCGTGATGTATTATCTTCCAAAGGTCCATAAGGACATCTTACATCCCCCGGGTCACCCTATAATTAGCAGAATTGATTCTGTTACATTCCGTATAGGGCACTACATCGACTTTCACCTACAACCTTTGGTGAAATCTATCCCTTTGTATCTCAAGGACACTAGGGACACTATCAACATTTAAGACCAAGTGAGTTACAGTGATGATCTGCTGTTGGTTACAGCAGATGTTGCAGCTTTGTATACCTGTATACCACACGACCTTGGGCTTTCAGCTGTAGAATTCTATTTAAGTAAGAGTGATAATATTCCTAGAATCCAAAAGGAATACATCATGAAATTAATAAGTTTTGCAACAAAACATAATTACTTCTGGTTCAGTAACCAGTTCTACTTACAGCAGAAGGGAGTTGCCATGGGGGCTAAGTTTGCCCCCAGCTTGGCAAACCTCTTTATGGCCCATTGGGAGGCCGAGGTCATCTATGCCCTCAATAGACCAGAGTTGGTCCTGTGGGCTAGATACCCTAGACAATGTCCTCCTCCTGTAGAAAGGAGATGAGGATTCCCTGTGTGCTTTTATGACTATTCTGAATCGCAACAATAGAGGCATTGAATTGAGCTATGAGGCTAGTTTCACCACTGTACACTTTCTAGATTTAGAAATCTCGATCATGAACCATCAGTTGGTTACCAAAACCTTTTTAAATCTACCGACCGGAATGGGAATGGATACATTCCGGTCGATAGCTACCATCATGCATCATGGTTGAAATCGGATCCATGCAGCCAATTGCTGCGCATCAGACGAAATTTCACAAATCTATCAGACTTCAACCATCAAGCTACAGTTCTCAAATCAAGTTTTGTAGAAAAGGGCTACCACCCTTCAACCATAGATGAAGAAATAAACCAAGTTTAATCCATCGAATCTATTGACGAGAGACCAATCCAGGCACATTCAAGATACTAAATATAAGTGGTCTTTTATCACCTCATTTTCTGTACATTATAAACAAATAGACATTTTTTAATCGTCACTGGAAGGTACTAAAGGATGATAGAGCCTTAGGCCCAGTTCTTCCAGATCATGCTGGTGTCATCTACAGAGGCTTGGTACCTTTGGGTGGACAAATTGCTCCAAATGTCATTGACCCCTGGTCAAATCTTCATTTTTTCATGACTTTAAGGGCTATTATCCATGTCGTAGATGAAACATATGCTTACACAATACACAATGTGGTAGAAGGAAATCAGAGTCCTTTGAGTCCACTACTACATCAAAACAATATCAAATGAAACATTTCACCACCTGCCCGACTGGCTACCTTGTATACTTGATCATTTACCCTTGTAAAAAGCAGTACGTTGGACCCACTATACGAACATTTTCGTTAAGGGTGAATGAACAAATTGCGAGTAATAAAAAAGGCCGCATTAATCACAGTGTTCCTAGACACCATCTACATCACCACAATAAAAACCCACTAGGCACTAAGTTCCAGATTATCGATAAATTCATGCCTCATTGGTGGGGTGATTCTTGCCTAAGAGGGGTCTCACGTCTTGAGACATTTTGGATTTATCAATTAAAATCTTATTCGCCTTATGGGATGAATATAGGCTGGGACATCAACGCCTTTATCAATGAAGCCTAAAAATGAAAATCTACATTACATACATACTGGCTGTTCTCTGTTCTTCTATTGAGTATTTCTACCATTCATATTTTTATAATTCATGCACAGACCGACATTTCTTGTAGGTGTCGGTCTGCACAGTTTATACCTATTGATGATTTCATTGATCTATTTGTATGACGTTTGATGTATTTCTCATAATTATGTATTTTATACTTTTTTAATGATATTTAAATGTTATAATTGATGTTTATGAATTTTATATAGCTAATATCAATGTAAAATGGTGGCCATTTGCCCTCTTTATCATTTTGGTGAATGACCAGTTTCATGTGAGTGATTATGTAAGATGCAGCTCTTTTGTCACACAGGAGGGGGCTATACTGAGTTGTGATGATTACCGAGTGATGCAGGCCCTTTGCGATGCTGTCCGATTCTGGCATAGATGGGCGTGGCGTCGCTGACAGAGGCTATCATGTGACGATGAAGGCACCCCCATTACATCCTGCCTTATGAGCTGCTAATCACGTGACCATGATCACATCGAGGCTTGGCTGTTTGCTGCAATACCGCAATGTCTTGGAGGCCCACCAGTGTGATGTACTGGTGATATACGTGACGTGCTCCGCACGCATCTTCTCCATGATTGGTGGTCTATTGCGAGGTGTGAAAGGCACGTACAACGCACATTGGTGACGTACATGACGTGCCCCCTACTCAGCACTCCTATGGACGAATGCAAGGTGAGAGACTCACGCTGTCCACCATGAGGTACTCCAATTATGTCCAGTTTATAGCCATTTTCCAAATTAATTCATTCATGTATTTCTAAATATACACCGCGGTGATAACTAGCAAGCCAATGCTCCAGTGGAAGTCATGTTGGACAAAACCGGTCGGGATAATGCTTGCTTAAGCTTCACATACTGTGCAATATATCTTTTTAGTGATTACTTCATTTGTACACATCGTTCAAGGTGTATACATTTTTTACATTAAAACTCTAAATTTTTGATCTACGCTATGTGGAGGCATTCTCTCTTTTTTCTTTTATGATTGTTGCTCCCATTGTTGATTGGTGAGCACTATGTGGATATCATATACCATTGAGGAGTTTTCAGTTACATCCGTGGTTGATTATTGAGTGATCTGTGGAGATCTCAGTTGCATCTTCGGTTCCAGTACCTGCCGACCATCTTACAATCCTTACCATCCACCCCCCTTCCACTTGGTGATGGAAGCACAGCCCTGGGTGTCATTCGCTCTTTGGTCATTTGAACATCACCATCTATGGCCTTTTTCTAGGGATATATCAACATTTAATCCATTTAAAGACTCTCACTACAGATGATAATATAGACAAGCCTTGCGAGCCACAGAAGGGTTAATGCCTTAAAATAAATCCTGAGTGAAAGCCAGCTGCAAACACTAATCACGTTTCATAATCGTGTAAGTGGTGTTGAAAAATACAAATGTGTCTGCGCTAGATTAAAATAATTCTACATAGGTGACTTCAGAAAGTGCTACGTGCCAAAATAATACAAAAAACAAAATCAAATGTGTCAATGCTGACCAATAAACAATCAGAAATAGCTCTTAGTGCTTAGTACATGTAACTCTCAAAGTGCAAAGTGCAATATAATTTAAAATAAAAAACACAATCTGAGTGCCAAACAGGGAATGAAATTGCAACCATTCCTTATAAAAGTCCTTATATATTTTTGGATATATATTTTTTGAACTATAAGGACTTTTATAAGGAATGGTTGCAATTTCATTCCCTGTTTGGCACTCAGATTGTGTTTTTTATTTTAATTAATATTGCATTTTGCACTTTGAGAGTTACATATACTAAGCACTAAGAGCTATTTCTGATTATTTATTGGTCAGCATTGACACATTTAATTTTGTTTTTTGTATTATTTTGGCACGTAGCACTTTCTGCAGTCACCTATGTAGAATTATTTTAATCTAGCGCAGACACATTTGTATTTTTCATCTCACTACAGATGGTCTTTTGAAAAAAATTTTTGTTTCACATTTGAACATTGTTGTGCATGCAAGTGCGCTTGTATGTTTTCTCACTAGTATTGGTTATTACAGTAATGTTGTTTATTTTCATCATTTTGCATCTGGTTTAGTTTTTTTTACCTAACTGTAGAAATTTATGTAAATTTCTTCTATGGGTTAAGCTCTAAGGGCTTAAATAGTTTTAGCGCTACACATTTCCCATTCATGTTTATATACAATTAGTCTTATTGTTGTGTTAGAAGCTCAGTCTTTTACACCAGTGGCGCAGTAATTTATACATATTTCCACAGTGCATATAAGTGCTGCCTATCAGTTCCCTACAGTGCCACCTAGTAGTGCCCATCAGTGCCACCTATAAATGCCCACAAGTGACACCTATCAGTGACACCTATCAGTGCTGCCTATCAGTGTCACCTACCAGTGCCTATCAGTGCCCGTCATTGCCACCTATCAGTGCCCATCATTGCCACCTATCAGTGCCCTTCAGTGCCACCTATCAGTGCCCTTCAGTGCTGCCTATCAGTGTCACCCATCAGTGCCACCTCTCAGTCCCACCTATCAGTGCCACCTTATCAGCGCACATCAATGAAGGAGAAAAATTATCTGTTTTCAAAATTTTATAACAAACTATGAAATTGTTTTGGGATTTTTTTTCAAAATTTTCAGTCTTTTTTTAGCAAAAAAATAAAAAAACCAGCAGTGATTAAATACCACCAAAAGAAAGCTCTATTTGTGTGAAAAAAAATATACAAATTTCTTTTGGTTACAGTGTTGTATGACCGCGCAATTGTCATTCAAGGTGTGAGAGTGCTGAAGACTGAAAATTGGCCTGGGCAGGAAGGGGGTTTAAGTGCCCAGTAAGCAAGTGGTTAAAAAGCACCAAACAAAACTTTACTTCATTCTGAACAATTGTCAAATTGCTCCAATTACAGCGCTACTCTTTCTACTACAATAGGGTGCAGTAAGGATTTTCATGAGAGATTTCTCTGCATCAGCATTTAATGATTTACTATTTTGTTTTTAACAGTCTGACTTTGCAACCTCTATCACTAACACAGTTTTATTAATTGTTGTAAGAAAAAGTCTCTTGTAGCCATAGTTAATAGTTATCAGTAGTCAGAATTACTGCCTGTTCCTGTTTTGCTTCATTGTAGTTTTTCATACATTCCCACAGTCCAAAATAATTTCTATGCTCAAGAAAATGTAGCAAACAAATAGTTGACAGTGGTATTTCAAAAGCCTGTGTTTAAACAGCAAAGAATTTGGGTGTGAGTTGTTGTGCATGCATTCCAGAACTCAGGTTAGCATTTACACAGTGATGTAATAGTAAAACATAAATGGTCACATTATTAAATTTGTTATAAAGAAATTATTACATAGATATCAGGAACGCATAAATTGCATTGATGCGGTAAGGACACTCTAAAAGAGATATCAAGACCAAACGACATACTGTACCTACCTACCTATATACCTAAAACTAATAGCTAAGTGTCCTTATGATTCCTAAGAGAAGTGTGGGCAGTCAATCATGTTTCATGGCCGGGGCCTCCCTATATATATATATATATATATATATATATATATATATATATATATATATATATATAGCAACACAATATGCCACATGAAATTCTTACTCTGTGACACACAGTGACCCCCTGAGAATAGGAAGTTGTTGATGATAGAAGAGAAGTGGGGGAAAGTGCATTATGGATGTGTGTTACCTGGTGGATATGTCATATACACTCCCCGGCCACTTTATTAGGTACACCTGTACCTAATTGCTTGGTAACACAAATTGCTAATCAGCCAATCACACAGCAGCAACTCAATGCATTTAGGCATAAAGATGTGGTGAAGATGACTATCTGAAGTTCAAAGCGACCATAAGAATTGGGAAAAAAGTTGATTTAAGTGACTTTGAACATGGCATGGTTGTTGGTGCCAGGGCTGGTCTGGAAAATATCCAGTGAGTGGAAGTTGTATGGACTAAAATGCCTTGTTGATGTCAAAGGAGAATGAGCAGACTGATTCAAGGTGATAGACAGGCAATAGTAATTCAAGTAACAACTCGTTACAACCAAGGTATACAGAATACCATTATTGTTGTTGACCATTTCCATCACTTTATGCATAGTGTACCCATCTTCTGATTGCTTATTCCAGCAGGATAATGCACCATGTTACAAAGCTCAAATCATCTCAAATTGGTTTCTTGACTATGACAATGAGTTCACTGAACTCCAATGACCTCCAGAGTCACTAGAGTTCAATCCAATAGGAGCACTATTGGGATGTGTTGAAACGGGAGATTTGCATCATGGATGTGCAGCCGAAAATATCCTGCAGCAACTGCGTGATGCTATCATGTCAATATGAACTTGAACCAAAATCTCTGAGGAATGTTTCCAACACCTTGTTGAACCTATGTCATGATGAAGAATTAAGGCAGTTCTGAAGGCAAAAGAGGGTCCAACCAGGTACTAGCAAGGTGTACCTAATAAAGTGGTCAGTGAGTGTATATGCATATAAATGCACACAGCCCTCCTCTTGGAGTCTTCCAGCAAAAAATGCCCACTCAAATGGACACTTTGGATCCTCTGTGACATGTGGTGCTATTGAATTCTGAGTCTGGGACTTCTCCTATATTTTCCTCAAAAACTCTATGTTCTATGTGCAGACCAGATGTAGGATAAAAAGATAGAGGAACTGTGGTCTTCTAAGAGACACATTTATGTGTTATATGTTAGTATTTTCACATTTGTAAATATGAATAATGAATGCATTCAATTTGAGATATATTGCTAAGTTGTCTCCTGGGGTCCTATAAGGACTGAGATTGTTTCAGGTTCTTGGATCTGATACACAATTGTATGTGAAGAGGTAAAGCCTTAGTCATGTTTTATATTAGCATTTTTTCTTTTTGCATAATTAATAAATACTGGTGACTCCCTTCCTCTTAAAGTTATCACAATTTTTTTTTGTACTGGTTAAGGTGTTACATGCATATGTTGATGAGACAATGGACCTAGATTTACCATTATTGATGCAAAAGCATAAGTTACCATTATTGCCTGCCTTTTGTGTGGTCTGCCTGTATAGTTCTACACTTTTTTGGGGGACAGTGGACCTGAACTGTTGAAGGCAAAGCATACGTTACCATTGTTGCCTGGAGTCTCCGTGCAACGGTGTGCTCCCTATTACAGATTTACCATGCCTTGCTCTGCAGTCTTTGTTTACAGGGGCCATTATGGTACAGGCAAGACTTCTTCCTCGTGTAAGTACTACCCCCAATGACTGGTGATCTGATGACTGGTGGGAAAGGGAGAATTTTCAAGAAGCAGCCGAAAGCATGGTTATTAGGGATGAGCTTCGAGTTTAAGTCGAACCCATGTTCGACTCGAACATCGCCTGTTCAATTGTTCGTCAAATTGCGAACGTTATGGGCCGTTTGCGCCAAATTTGAGTGGCGCATCACGGCACATAATTCACTGCGACATCGCAGTGCATTGCTGGCTGATGATTGGCCAAGCATGCACTATGACCCGCATGCTTGGCTGATCGCAGTGCCGTCTGTACACAGAGCCATAATTGGCCAAAGTCAGGGTGGCTTTGGACAATTATGGCTCAGGGGGTTTAGTACACGCTCCACACTATATAAGGCCGCCTGCGTGGTGGCCTTGTGTAGTGTGTTGCGGCGGCAGAGAGAGATAGACAGAGAGACAGTGTCATTTGATTTAAGTTAGAGTAGGCAGGCGAGTCAGTTAGCTGCACTTACAGTGTATTGTGTGTGTATATATATATATATATATATGCATCCTAGGTGTTTTGTGTGTGTGTATATATATACACACACTGTATTCAGTTTAGCAAGATCTGTTCCTGTTATTCTCTTCCTAATATACTAATATATATTTACAGTTAGTGTACTGTGATCTCTGCACAGTGTGCATCTAAAGCTACCTGAAGACAATTGCTGGTGTTCTGATCCTATTAATACCACAGGCAGGTAGCTGCAGTATTTACAGTTAGTGTAATGTGTCCTCTGCACAGTGTGCACCTAAAGCTACCTGAAGACAATTGCTGTTGTTCTGATCATATTAATACCACAGGCAGGCAGCTGCAGTATTTACAGTTAGTGTACTGTGTCCTCTGCATAAAAGCTACCTGAAGACAATTGCTGGTGTTCTTCTGATCCTATTAATACCACAGGCAGGCAGCTGCAGTATTTACAGTTAGTGTACTGTGTCCTTCGCACAGTGTGCACCTAAAGCTACCTGAAGACAATTGCTAGTGTTCTCATACTAATAATACTACAGGCAGGCAGTTGATTCTGCTAGCTGCAGTATAATTAGTATATATATATATATACATCCCAGCTTTGTGCAGCTACATCTCACTGCAGGCCATTAGTATGTCTGGAAGGCCAACAAGGAGAGGCAGACAGTCACAAGCCAATAAAAGAGGGAAAGCAGGCTATGTGTCTAGATGCAACAGTGCTGGTCGTGAATACGGTGCATCCTCATCAGCACGTGGCCGTGTGACACGCTTGTCCTTTTTTCGGCAGCTGGCCGTGTTGAGCCGCAACATGCGGAAGACTTAGTAGAGTGGATGACCAAGCCGTCCTCATCCTCCTCATTCTCTCTCACCCAGGCTCAGGGTACTTTGGCAAAGCAGCTGCCAACGCGGCCTCTTCCCTCGGCTCAATGGCATCAGTCACTCCTTCCCTAGCCCCACCATGTCCTGAGGAGTCCCCCGAACTGTTTGACCACAGTGTTGGGTATATGCTCTAGAAGGATGCCCAGCGTTTTGAAGGCTCCGATGATGGTACCCAGCTAGAGGAAGGCAGTAACGTGAGCCCAGCGAGAGGGGGTGCCCAAGAAGGACAGCAATCTGGCAGTCATGTCCCCCCAGCTGCAGCATACTGCCAGCTTTGCTCCAGTGATGAGGAGGGAGGGGATGATGAGGAAGTCACTGACTCCACATGGGTGCCTGATAGGAGAGAGGAGTAGGAGGAGGAGGAGGAAGCACATCTCCAATGAGGCAGGATGCCCTTCAGGGGCCATCTTAAGGGCAGCACACCGACTGCATCACACAGCAGAGCTCCGCATGTGCAGGGCGCTGCTGTCTCTGCACGTTATTCCAAAAGTTCTTTGGTGTGGGTCTTTTTTGAGACGAGTGCATCAGATCCCACCGCTGCTATTTGCAACATATGTCTCAAGCGTATCTCGCGTGGCCAAAACATCACCCGCTTGGGCATCACATGCTTGACCAGACATATGTCGATCTGCCATGCAGTTCGTTGGCAAGCATACCTAAAAGACCCACACCAAAGAACAAAGAGGACCTCTCTTTGCTCCTCATCAGCTGGGATCTCCAACCCCACTATACCTTCAGTCCTCTTTGAAACCTGCACTGAGAGGAATGAAGGAATGAAGGTGTAGAATTAGGTGTGTCACAGCCAAGTACTTGCAGACAATCTGCTATCGGTACACCGACGTCAGATTGTACCAGGCAAATTTCCCTGCCTCCAGCTGCTGCACCGCCGAAAGAAGTTCGCTCCCAGCCATCCACATGCCCAGCGGTTGAATGCTAGCTTGGCTAAATTGCTAGCACTTCAACTGCTGCCTTTTCAGTTGGTAGATTCTGCCCCCTTCCGTGAGTTTGTGGAATGTGCAGTTCCTCAGTGGCAGGTTCCCAAAAGCAACTTTTTCTCACAGAAGGTGATTCCGGCTCTCTACCGACATGTGGAAGGCAATGTCTTGGCCTCGCTGGACAGGGCGGTCAGTGGTAAGGTGAATATTACCGCTGACTCATGGTCCAGCATACATGGACAGGGACGTTACCTATCTTTCACCGCACACTGGGTGACTCTTCTGGCAGTTGGGAAGGATGCAGGACAGGGTGCAGTAGTGTTGGAGGTTGTTCTGCCACCACACCTCCAAAATTCTACTAGTGATTCTGCCACACCTCTCTCCTCCACGACTTGTCCTCGGAACCAGCGGTGCTCCGTAGGCGTTCAAGGGGCTAAGCAAGCACACAGGCAAAAAGATGCCATGCGGTGCTTGAGCTTGTGTGCTTGGGGGACAGGAGACACACTGGTGCAGAGATTCTGTCAGCTATGCAGGGGCAGGTTCAGAGGTGGTTGACCCCATGCCAGCTTAAGCCAGGAATGGTGGTTTGCGACAATGGCACCAACCTCCTCTACGCCCTCCGACAGGGACAACTGACCCATGTTTAGCTCTTGTCCTTAACTTGGTGGTGCAGGGGTTCTTGGGCAGGTACCCGGGCTTACAGGATGTCCTGTGGAAGGCCAGGAAAGTCTGTGTGCATTTCCGCAGGTCATTTAATGCCAGTGCTCGGCTGGCTGACCTCCGAAAGGAATTTAACCTGCCCAAGAACCGCCTAATCTGTGACATGCCCACCAGGTGGAACTCAACGTTGGCCATGCTGCAGTGGCTGCACACGCAGCAAAGGGTCATCAATGAGTACCTATGCGACTATGGCACCAGGACAGGGTCAGGGGAGCTTGTTTTTTTTCCCCACGCCAGTGGGCTATGATCGGGGATGCATGCACTGTCCTGTCACCATTTGAGGAGGCCACGAGTATGGTGAGCAGTGACAGTGCATGCATCAGTGACACTGTCCCTCTTGTCCACCTGTTGGAGCACACGCTGCATGGAATAATGGACAGGGCACTTGAGGTAGAACAGAGGGAGGAAGAGGAGGACTTCCTTACCTCTCAAGCCCCCCTTTATCCAGACAGTGTTCCTGCGTGCCCGCCCATCATACAGGAAGAGGAGGAGGAGGATTGTGTCAGCATGGAGGTGGAGCCTGGCACTCAGCATCAGCAGCAGTCTTCAAGAAATCATTTACAGTCTGAAGAAACCCATGGACTTGTACGTGGCTGGGAGGAGGTGGCTGCAGATCATGTCGTCCTTAGTGACCCAGAGGACTCTGGACCGAATGCCTCAGCAAACCTACGCTGCATGGCATCCCTGATCCTGTAAAGCCTGCAGAAGGATCCTCATATTCGTGGTATCAAGGGGAGGGATCATTACTGGCTGGCAACCCTCCTTGATCCACGTTACAAGGGTAAGGTTGCGGACCTGATCCTGCCATCGCGGAGGGAGCAGAGGATGAAACATCTTCGGGAGGCCTTGCAGAAAGGTTTGTGCAACGGGTTTCCAGAGCCTGGGAGGTTACAATTTCCTGGTCCTCCTGGAAAACGTGTTGCTGAGGCTTTGGTTAGTCACAGAAGGAGCAGTGGAGAAGGTGGCCGTCTGACCGATGCGTTCAGACAATTTTTTAGTCCGCAGCCCCAAGGTATGATCGGTTCCAGCAACCATCGCCAGCGTCTGATTCACATGGTGCAGGAATACCTAGGGGCAAGATCAGACTTGGACACCTTTCCCACCGAAAATCCTCTGGGTTACTGGGTCTTGAGGATGGATCACTGGCCAGAGCTTGCACAGTATGCAATTGAGCTACTGGCCTGTCCTGCATCCAGAGTTCTTTCGGAATGCACATTCAGTGCTGCTGGAGGCTTTGTAACCGATCACAGGGTGCGCCTGTCCACCGAATTGGTCGATTGGCTGACCTTCATAAAAATGAATCAGTCTTGGATCACCAGTTACCAAGCACCTGATGCTGATGTAACCGAATATTTTTTTTTTAATGTGAGATCCCTTCAAGACTGCCTATGCTGATGCTGAGTGACTATCCTGTTATGTTGAGTGACAATCCTCTTCCTCCTCAATTTTCATGCTGATAGCTTGTAAGAACATTTTTGGTTCTGGACACCGCCACCAGTGGCTAAGGCCCAATTTTTCAGCCCCTGTTAAACAGGGGCGTGTAATTACAATTTTTGATGCAATACTTTGCAGAAGGGCTCATTCCTGCGCTCCAGGCCCAATTTTTCTGCCCCTGTTCATCAGGTGCATGTAATTACAATTCTTGATCTAATATTTCACAGCAGGGCACGTTCCTGTGCCCACCAAGAGTAACTGTGAGGGCTTAAAGTGTTGTGGCAACACCAACAACTAAGGCCCCAATTTCTGCAGAGTATATAGGGCAGGCCCCTACTTTCAAACATCCAACTTACAAATGACTCCTACTTGCAAACGGAAGGAGACAACAGGAAATGAGATGAAATCTACCCCTAGGAAGGGAAATTCTCTCCTGTAAGAGTTAATATGGGAAAAACATGTCTCCCCTCCACTGATGCTTTATCACCAATCCTTGTTTCACTAAAACCCCCAAATTTTCTAAAAACATTTGTCAATGGGACAGAAAGTGAGGTGAAATCTTCTGAAGAGGAGCACAGACAGCAAAACAAATGTCACAGGGGTGATAACCCTTCCCTATGTTTTCCAAAGAGCTTAAAAATAGATTTTTTGGCTGGAGCTACACTTTAAAAATGTACCAGTTCAAAATTACAAACAGATTCTACTTAACAACAAACCTACAGTCCCTGCCTTGTTTGCACCGCCTGTATACTGCTGTTCAGAGTATATAGGCCCTGGGGGCCTCACACCTCTCCTTTTTTTAATTTGGGTGCTGGGTTAGTCTCACCGATTTTTATCCATATTGCTGGGACCTGACATTACATTAAAGCCGCAAGCAGTTTTAAATAACTTTTATTCCTATACAAATATCATTTTGTGCAGGGACTGTTCTAAGTACGGGAAAAACATGCCACTATACAGGCATACTATAGATACCCCCCAGCTACGATAAGGAATATTTTACTTTTTTTCACTTTAAACATCATTAAAATTACTGCTCCCGAAAAAACATCAGTTTTTAAAACTTTTGCATTGATACATGTCCCCTGGGGCAGGACCCGGGTCCCCAAACCCTTTTTAGGACAAAAACTTGCATTTTAGCCTTTAAAATTAGCACTTTTGATTTTGAACGTTCGAGTTCCATAGACTTTAACGGGGTTCTAAAGTTCGCGCAAACTTTTAGGCCGTTCGCAGGTTCTGGTGCGAACCGAACCGGGGGGTGTTCGGCTCATCCCTAATGGTTATACAGAATTTATTAAATGGAGGCTTGTACATTCTTGGACTGTAGGCCCATGAGTACTGTTTTATAAAATGTATGCTAATCCTAATTTCATTAAAGCTTGATATGTATTTTTTTTCTCAAATGTATTTGTAAAATTTTGTATTGAGGATGATTACTCTGCTCTCATAAAAAACTGTGATAGGTATGAGAAATGGACTGGCAAACTGCAAGTTTGTGGTTTCTTGGCCCTGCCTGCATTCTGAAGCCTTGTTACCAATTCACAGCTTTGTCTTCTCATAATGTAGGGTGACAGTGGATACAAATTTCTGCAAACTAGTAGGTACCTAATAGGTACTTTTTAATTCCAAGATTGCTTTTAGCTATAATATTGCCTATATTAAAAAAGGTATTTTGTTATGCAAAGATCTAATAAGCTCTGTAAACTCAACTGCATCCTCAAGAAGTAGTAATAATCCAAAAAAATACAACCAAAAGACCACACAATTTGGATGAATGATTCCCATTTTCACCATAATTCCTTATGAACACGTATACTAAATATGTGAACATACTACAAACTATGCTGATTTTAACAAGACAGAAATCAATTATTAGAAAAGTAGAGGAATGTCAAGAAACATTCTGTTAGTACAAAGAGATTTCAGCAAAAGAAGTAGCTCTATACTGGCAAACATTTTACTGCGAAAAAAAAAAGAGATGTACATCTGCTTGCATAACTGCAGCTGAACACATTCATCACATAGTTTTAGCACTAAATAAAAACACACATGCATGAACTCACTGCCTATTTTTAGTAGCTAGAAATATATGTGGCTTGGACACGTACAAGGTTCTGTCATATTTATGTATAATTAGAACGTCAGCAATAGCAAAATCAGCATACAAGGGGTTGTTGCTGTGAGTTCAGAAGGCAAGTCAGAGACCCAATTACAAGGCAGTCACATCCTTTCCTTTGGAAGGGGTAGGCACTGCCCTGGGAAACATGTACCTAAGTAAAAAAAAATTACAAAAAATCCATTGGGTGGGAGCAGCAATTTAAATAATGCTTAAAGTGGATGTAAACCCGAAATGTTTTTTTTTTGTTTTTTTTATGTCATAATTTAGAGTATAAGATTTCCTATCATTTGAGCCCAGTCTTGCCACAAAGAGTTAATCCAGCTCTGAGCAATCCTCTTTTATTGTTCAGTGAGATAAAACGTGACAAACAGAGAAAAACTTTGTCAAATCCTCCCCCTTGCTGTGAGTGACATGTGATTTACATATCTCGTGCACTAGCCTAAGACATGCATTATTTTTTTGATTCCCACCCCCACTTCTTTCTTCAGCAGTTCTGCAAGGATTGGCTGTTCCACACCTCAGGATAATTTGGCATGCTGAAGTCATGTGGTTACTTTCCTGTCTTTTCACTGGATGTTAGAGATCATAACAGAAGTTCAGTGTAAGAAATACACAGGAGAAAATGCATATGGACAAGGGGAGTGTAGAGGTGGGCGGGGAGTCTACTGACATCACGACTCCACCCACCGAGCTCCAGACAACAGACCCACCCACAGAATATGCAGTTTTTCGGGTCTCATAACAGACAGAGGGGAGACATTTGACAGGTAAAGATACATGCAGGAGGCATGTATATCCTTATAGATAACCCCTATGGCAGTAGTTTAGAAAGGATGACATTGGGTTTACATCCACTTTAAAGGACATCATTAAAAATGCAGAATTTCTTTAAATAACATCCTGGGAGTGCCTATAACCTGCCTGTGCAGAGGTACATCTATATGATATATACAACCTACTACAGCAAAACTGACATTTAAAAGGAAAATTAAAATGCTGTTTAAATTGCCAGTCATTTACGTCTCTTGGCCACTTGTACACAAAGGGGTTGGAGATTACCTTCATTTATATCAGACTCTTATCCTAGAAGAGGGTCTGGTATGGATGTCAAGGGGGACTCAGCAAAAAAACTGTGGGTTCCCACCCAAATTCTATACCAGACCCTTGAATACCATGAATGAGTAAGGGGGGGGGGCATAAAATTTTGATTCACAAAAAAATAATATTTATTTACAAAAAAAGTTAATAGTGAATAAACATGTCATACTTTATTTTAAAAAAAAAGTCCCACAATGTTAATCCATCATGTCAGTCAGGTCATCCAGTGATGCCGATCCTCTTACAGCACCTTGAAAAAGTATTCATTCCCCTTGAAATTGTCCACATTTTATCATGTGACAACCTAAAACATAAATGTATTTTATTGGGATTTTATTTGATAGACCAATACAAAGTTGCACATAATTGTGAAGTGGAAGGAAAATGATAAATGTTTTTCAATAATTTGTACAAATATGTGAAAAGTGTGTTGTGCATTTGTATTCAGGTTTCACGATTTGTGTTAGTTATTAATTTTTTGTTCTAATAACTAGATTTAATTCACTACTGGTTATTATTTATTCACTTAAAAACATTAGCGCTGCCATATTGTTTCTATTGTTTATGTTAATGTGTGTATCTCACATAGAGCGGCTGCTTATCTAATTAGGTATTTTCTTCAATCTTTTTTCACTGCCTTGGTAATCCCCTTTTTTTTGGTTATTCACAATACTTTAACACAAGGCACTGTTTTTTTTGGTGCACTACAGCGCGGTATTCTTCCTATTATATCGTTCCAAGAATGTCTCCTTAAAAAGTTGTGGAGAACACAGCAAGCCAGGATGATGTGATTGAGTTTATACTCCGCCATGTGTATAGGTGTAAAAAATAGGCAGGACCGGCTGGCCATTATTCCAAACGTGTTCATCACCACTCTTCTGGCTCTGGCCAGCCAGTAATTAAAAACCCTCTGGTCCGGGGTGAGAGTCCTCATAGGGAATGGGCGCATAAGATGGTCCCCCAGCGTAAACGCTTCATCCGCAACGAAGACGAATGGGAGTCCTTCCGCATTGTCTTCTGGAGGTGGCAAGTCCAAGCTGCCATTCTGGAGACGCCTGTAGAACTCCGTCTGGGCGATGACTCCACCATCTGACATCTGGCCATTCTTCCCCACGTCCACATACAGGAACTCATAAGTAGCCAACACCACCGCCAACATCACAATACTATTGAACCCCTTATAGTTGTCATAGTATGACCCCGAGTTGGGTGGTGGGACGATGTGAACGTGTTTCCCATCAATTGCCCTCCGCAGTTAGTAAAGTCCCACCGCTGGGCAAAGTGGGAGGCCACAGTCTGCCATTTCTGTGGGTTGGAAGGAAACTGTGGATTCAAACAAGAAAAATAAATTAATCATTTTGCACATAAACATGGAAAGCAGATTAGACACAAACATTCTTGGCCAACATCAGTATAACATTTATTTTAGGGAGTATTTAAAGACAAAGGTCTAAGGTTCACCTATCAGATTCCTAACCCCCCCCCCCCCCCCCCATGGGCCATTTCTAAAATTTTATGGGGCGGATATGTTTTGGACAGGTAACCCTCTCCACTTCATTGAGAGATGAATGCCTAAATAATGTGTATTAGTTTGGCCAGCCCCTCCTTACTTACACTATTGGCAGCCCACTGGACAGGTAAGAAGTGTCCTAATACAAAGAGATAAATACACACTGTACACATTTAAGCACATTTGACATTCTGCTATTACCTAACAAGATAATAATAGGATACCAAAACTTTAAACAGTACCATTTGAAAGTATTCAGGCAGGACCTTGCACTACATGCTTTGGGGAATTCATACAAAAATCTGACCACAAAAGAGGTGGGTATAGTGTGTATGGGTTTGGCAAAGTCAGCAGAGGATTGGTATCAGCTGAGTTAGCAGTTGGGGGAGGGAGGGTTCCAAATGATTTTGGGACACAAAAAAAGCCTCTGGCACTCTGCCTGAATTTAAAGCACAAATCACAATTTACCACATTTTAGGGGGTATTTAGTGAAAAGCACTACTGTAGAGCTGACAAAATACATTGTTAAGTGACTACATGAGGTGAATATAGAGCCAGGAGAGCACGCTAGGGAGGTAAGTGAAGGCAAATATGCATGAAGGACAAAAAAAATTACCTAAAAATCCAGCATGCATGAGGACAAAGGGGACATTTACAGCATATTACAATCATGGTAATTAGGAAATGAGGAAAGAAATACAATATATTATCACACATTAAATACAATAAAATTTGATATTAAAGGATAAAAATCTTACCTTAATATACTCCTTCTGCAGGACCTGAATGATGGCAGAACAGGTCTCTGGGATAATGATCCCCAGAGCCTGGGGGGAGATGCCTGTCGAGAACTGCAGGCTTCTCCCCGTCGCCAAGTACCGCAGGGTGGCGACTAGCCTCTGCTCCGGAGTGATGGCTTGCCTTATACAGGTATCCTGCCTGCTAATATAAGGGGTCAGCAAAGCCAACAAACGGTGAAATACGGGGTCCGTCATCCCGAGAAAGTTCCTGAAATCATCAGTATTATTCTCACGGATCTCACGGAGCAAAGGCATGTGACAGAACTGGTCACTCTGGAGCAACCAATTCTTGGCCCATGAACTCCTCCCCACCCTGTTCATGGACTGGGCTTGTGTCAAGGTAAGGACCCCAACACCAAGCCCCCACACAGCACAAACTCTACAAGGAGTATGTATATGCAACATGGCTAGAAAACGGTCGGCTGCTCAGAACGAAGTAACAGAACGCACTGAAGAACAGCAAGGCCTGTGAAGAGCGACCTGAAAAACAGTAACAAACGAACAAGAACACAATAACAGAGTCAAGGGTAACTCGCTACATGCACTGAAGACCAGATACAAACCCACAAGCACAAACTGAACAGCAGAAAACGATCTGAAAACCATGAGTCTGAAAAAGCGCGAATCGTCTCTCACCAAACTTTTACTAACACGAGATTAGCAAAATGAGCCCAAAGGGTGCCGCACTTGGTTCTGAACTGCCCTTTTATAGTCTCGCCATACGTGGTGTACGTGACCGCGTTCTTTTGTATTGTTCTGCTGCTCCATTTGGGTCTGTGTCCATTAGGGTGTTCTGCCTCCTTGACAGCAAGGACGTTTCTCTACTATATGTAAGAACTCCCCCTTTAAATACCATTCTACCATGTGTTATTTCAAATCAATGTAATTGTTATGTTTGTTTTTCATGTTAGTTACTCTGCTCTTCCTACCTGTATATCCCTTAGATTGATCTAGCTCCAGAAAAAGCGCATTTATTGGCGCAAAATTAGTCAAGCATTCTATGTATATTTTGAAAAGCAGATGTGACCCATTTTTGATTAGATTTTGATTACCTATAGGAATTGACCTGCCTAGGTCACCATTTATGCTATTACCTTTGGATTATTGGCTTTACTCAGAATCTCCCTAGGCCCCCCATTGTATCCTTGAAGCCCAGGATTCTGGATGGATAGTGGACCGGGGAGAAGGTTTTAATCACTTTTGCACTTTTACATGTATTTTATCTCATCTGTGTCTAATATCTTGTTGTTATATTTCTAATAAAATATGTTGTTATACATTTTTAAGTATGTCTATAAAGTCCATTCTTTCAAAGCCCTAGGATATGTTATCAATATTTGGGAGATGATGTCAGCCTGGCAAGCAAATGAATTGTGTTAGTGGTAATAAAGCCTGCTAGGTCATTTTCACCTACAGGTAAGCCAATAATAAGGCTTTATTGATAGCAAAGAAAAAACGCTCCTGCGCACGGATAACCAGACAAATAGTATAAAGACACAGGCCTTGCTGCCATGTGCATTATCCTTTGAATGTGAATGTTTAAAAAACGATAAAAAGAAACTACTCACCAGCAGTTATAGAAGATCTCGCAATATAAATCGTCGTCGTCTAGCAGCATTCAGTCTAGGATGAATGGAACTCTCCAAAGGTCACAGAGGAACTCACAGGGATCACTGCCAGTTGACGCGTTTCGAAGGGAACATCCCTTCTTCCTCAGAGCTCAGGAGTGAACCCTCCTTCAGCAGTCCCCATATATACTCTACATGTGCACATATTCACCTTCAATCAATCAAGGAAAATGCCTAGGGCCCCTCCCTCTTTAGCCCTCAGCCCAGTGGGCGGTCCAAAATGCCCACTGGAGGGGCAAAACTTGACGCTTATTATAAACAATAGCATACCGTGCATGTGATGTGTGCAGATGGTATAATTAATGGCAGCTGCATAGTGAGTATAGTTGGGGATCCCTCCCAGTCCATGATGACAAGGTATATAGCGCTCTCTTCAGTGGACACTCCTGGCATCCATGGAGTGCAAGGAGCCGCGCTGCCAGGTCTGCACTCTTATCCATATTACAGGCCTTCTTCCTGGTTAGTTACAATGCCTGGAACGCATGCCGCCATGTTTGCGCTCCAGGCAGGAGGAAGGGGCGGGCCTAGCGTCACTTCCTCCGCATCATACGTCGCCCGTTAATGGCGTAGGCGGCGAGGGGTGGATCGGCGCCATATTAATGAAGGCAACACTACAGAGGTCAATTAGAGACCTGCCATAGCCATACAAGCAAGGCTAGATAGAGTACAGTAGTTACTTGGTGCCAGCCCAATTACCCAGTTGCTGCCTGAGCAATTATATAGGCGGAACAAAGGATAATACGACCCCTATAAGTAAAGAGGGAACAAATAAAAATAACATTTGAACACTAACAGAAAGTGAAACAGGCTGAAAAAGGATCATAATATAACTATACAATGTATGTTTATATCCCCATGCATGCATGCCATATATGTGTACTCATATCGCTGATTGATAATTAAATCAATCTATGAATGTCATATGAGAAGATGTCCATCAAAGTCTGCATAGGTGCCTCCCAGGCAGAGCAGCACCTAGCTAGGAATGATGCTGAAGGAGGTGAACACATGCTGCACTAAGCAATAACATTAAAAACAATAGCTCATGAGTGTATTATGCTTAAAAGATATATAAAAATGCAGTAAATAATGATAATGATAATAAACAGTGTATATACACACATGCATATATTTCTCTCTAGTTACTGTGTGCAGTGTATGACTGTAAATCTGACAATAATGTCAGTAACAAAAACATAAAACAGATTTCGTAGAATTGAATGAGTATCATTAATGGTGTCACAATAACAATAGCAGTAAAAAAGTGTTAGAATAGTATAATAAAATACCATCATAGAAACCCTGTTATAGAGTACACAAAAGATCTGAAATCACTCTTAGACCAAGCTCTACTCAATGCGGTTCTTACCAAAAACAAATATCACTTTCTCTACAATAGACATGGACTGACCCCACACTTTTACCATATTCCCAAAGTGCATAAAAGCGAAGTAGATCCTCTGGGTAGACCCATCATTGCAGGGATCGATAGCGTCTTAAGTATTGTGGGATGCTATATCGATCATTTCTTGCAAGGAATAGTGACAAGTCTCCCGTCCTTTGTTAGGGATTCTAGCCATATGCTAGAGATTCTATCACATTATGAATGGCAGCCCAGGTATAGATGGCTCTCCTTGGATGTAGCCTCTCTCTACACATCAATCAATCACACTTATGGCCTAAGGGCAGTTAATCACTATCTGTACAAAGAAGGCACACTCAATTCTGTGCAGGCTAAATTTGTGCTAGACTGTGTAGACTATTCCACGCATAACCACTTTTCCTTTCTTGGAGAGCACTATTTGCAAATCAAGGACACGGCTATGGGGGCCAGGTTTGCTCTTAGTTATGCCAACATTTTTATGGGTTATTGGGAGGAATTGTTCAATTGGAACAATAACCCATATGGGGCGAACCTGGTCCGCTTTGCCAGATATATTGATGATATCCCAAATCATTTGGGATGGGACTGACCAGGAACTGCACCAATTTCTGGGTATTGTAGACACAATCCTTTTGGGATTAAGTTTACCCATGTCATTAATAAGGACTGCTTGGTATTTTTAGACCTTGAGCTAAGGAGTGACTCCGATGGTAACATCCTCTCTAAGACACATTTCAAATCCAGTGGTGGTAACTCCTTTTTGCATGCTGACAGCAATCACCATCCTAGATGGATTAAGAACGTCCCCTTTGGGCAGTTCTGCTGTCTAAAGCACACGTGCACTAAGAAGAGTGACTACCTGGAACAGAGCGAGACTCTCCGGAATAAATTCCTGTATAAGGTTTATGATCCCACTCAAATAGAGACTGCCTTTAACAAATATGTCAATCTGTCTGATGAGCCTTTCGTACATGACCAACGATCTGCCTGCATTGCCAACCCGGACACTATACAAGCTCGCTTTTCTACCCAGTACACGAACAAAGCTTTTGAAATACAAAGCATCTTAAGGAAGAACTGGGGCATTCTCAAGCAGGATCCAGTGCTGAGTAAGCACCTTCCGGATAGACCCAACATAGTGTAAAGGAAACCTTGTGATCTAAGAAGCTTGATAGCTCCCAGCATGGTAAAGAAATCTTCTAGTAGATCTACCAATGCGTGGTCCACTATTTTTTAAATGTAGCGTCAGGAACTGTGGCTCACGTCAGTACATGTGGCACAGGAAAAAGACAGTGACTGGTAAGGATGGCAGGGTCCACCAGTTGTAGCAGTTTATCAACTGTGGGATGGATCATGTGGTATATGGCATCATCTGTTCATGTGGGCGTCTATATGTGGGCTGGACTTCTGGTCCCATGAGAGTGCGTATTGGTGAGCACAAATGTGACATCACCAATACACGAGTGAAATATCCGGTTCCTCAGCACTTTCAGGAAGCCCATCATGGAGACCCACTGGGCATGAGAGTGTTTGGGATTGAGTCTATTGGGGGTGATCTTGACAGAGGCAGAAGACATCAGAGGCTTTGCAAACGCGAGGCTTATTGGATCTTCACCTTCGAAAGCATAACCCCCGGGGGAATCAATGAGGATCCTGAGCTTCACAAAATCACCTAATATCGCAGAGCACTTAAATGGTTCTTACCCTTCCCCCCCTCTCCCCCGCCCTTCCTTTCTCCCTCTCCTCTCCCTTTCTATTTTATCAGCGGATATCTGGTCATGTATATATACATGCAGGCTCTGGTTTATGCGTTTACGTTTGTATGCATCTTAGCAATTTTTAGGGTTTCTATGATGGTATTTTATTATACTATTCTAACACTTTTTTACTGCTATTGTTATTGTGACACCATTAATGTATTAATGTATTAATGATACTCATTCAATTCTACAAAATATGTTTTATCTTTTTGTTACTGACATTATTGTCAGATTTACAGTCATACGCTGCACGCAGTAACTATCGAGATATATATGCATGTGTGTATATAGACTGTTTATTATCATTATTATTATTTACTGCATTTTTTATATATCTTAATAATACACTCATGAGCTATTGTTTTTTAATGTTATTGCTTAGTGCAGCATGTGTTCACCTCCTTCAGCATCATTCCTAGCTAGGTGCTGCTCTGCCTGGGAGGCACCTATGCAGACTTTGATGGACATCTTCCCATATGACATTCATAGATCAATTTAATTATCAATCAGCGGTATGAGTACACATATATGGCATGCATGCATGGGGATATACACATACAATGTATAGTTATATATAGGGCGGCACAGTGGTGTAGTGGATAGTACTTTCACCTAGCAGTAAGAAGGGTTGCTGGTTCAAATCCCAACCACGACACTACCTGCCTGGATGTTCTCCCTGTCCCTGAGTGGGTTTCTTCCGGGTACTCCGGTTTCCTCCCAAACTCCATAGACATGCTGGTAGGTTGATTGGATCCTGTCTAAATTGTCCCTAGTATGTATGAATGTAAGTTAGGGACCTTAGAGTGTAAGCTCCTTGAGGGTAGGGACTGATGTGAATGTACAATGTATATGTAAAGTGCTGCGTAAATTGACAGCGCTAAATAAGTACCTGAAATAAATAAATAGTTATATTATGATCCTTTTTCAGCCTGTTTCACGTTCTGTTAATGTTAAAATGTTATTTTCATTTGTTCCCCTTTACTTATAGGGGTCGTATTATCCTTTGTTCTGCCTATATAATTGCTCAGGCAGCAACTGGGTAATTGGGCTGGCACCAAGTAACTACTGTACTCTATCTAGCCTAACGAGCGGCTTGCTCGTATGGCTATGGCGGGTCTCTATTTGACCTCTGTAGTGTTGCCTTCAGTAATATGGCATGGATCCACCCTTCGCCGCCTATGTCATCAACGGGCGATGTATGATGCGGAGGAAGAGACACTAGGCCCGCCCCTTCCTCCTGCCTGGAGCGCAAACATGGCGGCGTGCGTTCCAGGCATTGTAACTAACCAGGAAAAAGGCCTGTACTATGGATAAGAGTGCAGACCTGGCGGCGCGGCTCCTTGCACTCCATGGATGCCAGGAGCGGCCACTGAAGAGAGCGCTATATACCTTGTCATCATAGACTGGGAGGGACACCCAACTATACTCACTATGCAGCTGCCATTACTTATACCATCTGCACACATCACATGCACGGTATGCTATTGTTTATAATAAGGGTCAAGTTTTGCCCCTCCAGTGAGCGTTTTATCATTTGGACCGCCCACTGGGCTGAGGGCGAAAGAGGGAGGGGCCCTAGGCATTTTCCCTGATTGATTGAAGCTGCATATGTGCACATATATATATGGGGACTGCTGAAGGAGGACTCACTGCTGAGCTCTGAGGAAGAAACGCGTCAGCTGGCAGTGATCCCTGTGAGTTCCTCTG
The DNA here is from genome assembly GCA_037952925.1 of Lithobates clamitans. NCBI lineage: Eukaryota > Metazoa > Chordata > Amphibia > Anura > Ranidae > Lithobates > Lithobates clamitans. The sequence continues at coordinate 14,835,711 of JBBGZY010000239.1, read as the reverse complement.
TGACCTTTGGAGAGCTCCGTTCATCCTAGACTGAAAGCTGCTATTTGACGACTATTTATATTGCGAGATCTTCTATAACTGTTTGTGAGTAGTTTCTTTTTATCGTTTTTAATAAATTCACATCCAAAGGATAATGCACATGGCTGGTGCGCCCTTTCTTTCTTTTTTTATTGTACAATAAGGCTTACCTGTAGGTAAAATGAATATCTCCTAAACATGCACCGTTTAGGAGATATTCACCCTGAATGCAGTCAGTTACATCACCAGAGCATACCTTGCTGGACCTTCAGAGCTTTGTGCCAGAATTGAGGGCTCCCACATGCAGTGATGTCATAGCGGCTCTGGCCAATCACATAGCCGGAGCACACAAACCCAGAAGAAAGACCTAGGGATGATGTCAGCCCTCTCAGCGGTGACAGTACAGCGCTGGAGGGCTTCATTCCAAGGTGAGTATTTCATAATGTGCTAGTATGCGATCCATACTAGCACGTTATGCTATTGCCTTGCAGGTGTCTTTTTTTACAACCGCTTTAACAACCAATGGCAGCAGAAGAAGAAAAGTAATTGCTACTATATATGATGTTTGGCTCTCACTGCACAAGCTAAAAGTCAGGCATTCGAAAACAGTGTACAAACAAGCAACCTGTGTTCGCACCCAACCAAAAAATTGTATGGTAATTAAAGTGGTATGAAAGGCAGAAGTTTTCTTACCTTAAAGTGATTGTAAAGGCTCGTTTTTTTAATTTTTTTAAATAACAAACATGTCATACTTACCTCCACTGTGCAGCTCGTTTTGCACAGAGTGGCCCCGAACATCCTCTTCTGGGATCCCTTGGCGGCTCTCGCAGCTCCTCCCCACATCAGACAACCCCCTGGGAGAAGCACTCTTGCGGGGGGGGTTACCTTGCGGGCGCGTTCCCGATTTCAGCATTTGCATCTATAGACACAAATGCCGGACTTGGCCCCGCCCCCGGCACCCGCGTCATTGGATTTGATTGACAGCAGCGGGAGCCAATGGCTGTGCTGCTATCAATCTATCCAATCAAGAGCCAAGCAGAGGAAGAGCGTGTCTTCGGTGTGTGAAATTCCAGGGCTCAGATAAATAAAACGGGGGGGGGGGCTGGGGGGCCGATCACTGACAGGTATTTTTTCACCTTAATGCATAGGATGCATTAGGGTGAAAAAACACAAGGGCTTACAACCCCTTGTATGCATTGACAGCCCATTGACAGCTGACGACTCTTCAGTTAAGGACTTCCTAGCCCCGCTCCTTAACAACCAGTTATTCACTGTGCACTGGTTGGGCAAAGCTTTGCCCAATCAGGGCTTAGAATGAACTGTGCTGCGCGCAGTGCATTGCAGGGTGTTTGGTGAAACAAACAACCACCAAGTGCCTTGCAAATTCGGCCTGAACCGTCCCCCCAACTCTAATTATTGCATTGCACACAGTCCTCTCTAATTCATTCTTTCTGATCAGTGCTTTCTGCAACCTTTCTGCTACATCTTCAATATACCCCAATTACTCATCAGATTACCAGTCACCAGGGTGGCAGTTTTAACATGAGAAACCAAACCCCAGCCTCTGCCAAGATGGCTGCCACCACACAGACACAAAGTGAAAAACAATGCATGGTAAATCAGTAATTGGAAAAAGATCAGTTGCAAGGGGATCACAGCCAATACAGGTGATTATGCTTTTGTTTGTCTTTTTTGTGATCAACTCCCAAAGTTCAGTAGTATCAGTACTTCTTTAAAACGGGAACTAAACCTTTCTATTCCTAAAGCTATGGAGCTGGCATCTTAGCCTCTTTTTGACCTGCAGTTGCCATGGGGCTACACATTTCATGTTTTTGGCACAATCTATTTGATGGCTTGACAGTTTGGTTGGGAGCACAAGCAACCTTGACAGTTAACATTCATGCATTAAATGTAAATGTTTTGGGAAAGCATTAAATTAGTGGGTTTAGTTCCACTTTAAACTGATAGGTACAACCTCCCTAGTTACTTGCAATATGGGTCACTGTTTGCAAACACTAATCTTGTGATTGTGAAAAAAGGAGCACTCTGACGTTCGCAATATTGCAGCTGTAACATTACTTTTTTATATTATGTTAGGTTTACAGACATTTGTGTTTTGTCAGCTGCTTCATAAAGGGGTTGTAAACCCTCGTGTTTTTTCACCTTAATGAATCCTATGCATTAAGGTGAGAAAACATCTGGCAGTGACTAGCCCCCCAGCCCTCCGTTTTACTTACCTGAGCCCTGGAACATCATCCGGCGGGGACGCACCTCTACCTCTGCCTGGGGTTCTCGGCTCTTGATTGGATATTTTGATAGCAGTGCAGCCATATACATTCGGCAGCTATGGACGCCGAATGCTGGACTTGGGAGCGCGCCCGCAAGGTAACCCCCGGGAGAGCGCTTCTCCTAGGGGGTTGTCTGATGTGGGGAAGAGCCGTGAGAGCTGCCGAGGGACCCCAGACGGTGATCGGGGCCACTCTGTGCAAAACGAGCTGCACAGTGGAGGTAAGTATGACGTTTTTTTTTTTTTTTTAATAAACAAAGCTTTACAATCACTTTAAGCTTAGTTAGAAAGCACATAAAATCATTAAAACAAAATGAGAAAATCTCCATAAAGCATTTGTTAGTTGTGATCTGTTACCAAATCCTATCAACACAAATATAAAATATATGGTGATTTTTTGTAACCTTTACATCCATTTATAAAACGTAGTTATAAAGGTTTGGAAACAGCATTGTTCCTTTTATGCATGTGCAGACAAAAACCTAGAAAGAAAGCAAGGAATACATGATCAATGTAATGCGGTTTAAACTGGAACGTGGTAGTCTGAATGATGCTGACAGAGCAGTGTTGATAATGAGTCTGACAAGGCCACGTGATTTAAACAGCTGGAATATAACGTTAAGAGGAAACTCCAAGGGATCCCGCTGACTGACATGACAAATTGAGAGGGCAGAGTGTAAGGCCCTTCCTGACAGGTGGGATGTCAGTGAAGGGTTGTGTCAGGTTCCCACCTATCCTGAGTTTTATTTTCAAGGGTACAAGGAAAAAGTTGCATGCTAGAAACAAAATAAAACTATGTCTATGCACTCACAGGTCTAGTGCAACAGCATTTCTCCCTTTTCAAAATCATTCTTATTGTAACGTAGCAGCCCAATTCACTCTCTTTAATTGGTAAGATATGACTTAGACTGTATAGTTTATCTTTATTTATCAGCTTTTTTCTAATATCTCTAGAGATTTACTTAGTTGGACCTCCTTGTGGGGGTTTCTAATATCTCCTTGTGTCTACTTTTTCCCTTGCCCCCCCCCCACTATCACCACTAAATCACAATTTCCCACTATGCAGTCTCCAGCATCTGCCTCCTAGAAACCAAGGTGGCACAGTCCAGGGTCAGGCTCAGGGACCAGTAGCTATAACAGCAGAGAGGCTCCCACTGGCCAGCAGGATAAATACATGAGCAGATCAATCTGGCAGATGACACAGGCTCACCTGAGGTGCAGAGTCTACGCACTAACTGGTGTTTACCAGAGCACCTGATAGTGGAATTTTTGCTGCATGTTAGCACCAGGTCGCAGGCCTCAGGATTGCCCCACCATGAGGTGAGCAAGCCGGGGTCCAGTAGCAGTTATAGGAGGTAGGGATCAAGCAGAAGTATAGTAAGTAAACAAACCAAAGGTTTGTAACAAGTGGTTGCAGTTTGGGATCAAGCAAAAAAGTAGTCAAGGAACAAGCCAAAGGTCAGTAATAAGTGGTAGTAGAGAAATGGACAGCAGCAAGAGAGAAAAGAGTGAGATATTGGCAAAGAGTGCAAGAGTGCAAACACATGGCTAAAAGAGGAAGTTAATTTGAGACGAAAAGAATTCAAAGTTCAAGAGAAACAAGGTTAAAGGCAGGATCATTCAAGGAATTGACCAGGGAGCTGTCCAGCATCCCAGGTGACTCAGCAAGATCGACATTGCTAGACACAGCAGAGGTTGCAAGATTTGTCCTGACACAAGGATTGCAAGTCCTGACACAAGGATTCTGTGTGAGCCAGCTGCCAATGTCCTAGCAACCAATGGCATTATCAGGTGCTGGGACCTGAGCAGTCACACATTTATTGGTTGTCAAGGTGTACCATTATAACCCATAATGGTGTTGACATTTTTTTTCATATTATAACCTTATCCTTGATAAGGGTCTAGTATAGATTTCTAGATATAGAAAAAAATTAAAAACATCAGGGGGTCTACCTCAAAAAAAACATACAAGACCCTTCAGGGGCATGCATTGGTGTCCCATGCAAAAAAAAAAAAAAAACATAACAGACCCTTATCCAAACATGAAGTTTACCTGGCAAGGAAAGGGGGAAAATGTGAACCTCCCCTCCTGAAACATACTATGCCAAATGCTTTCAACATGGTGTTATTCACAAAATAAATTACAAAAAAATGACTAGGTAAAGAAACATACAGTACCGCATGCTTGAAAAAAAATGTTCCACAGTATAAATCTATTGTCAGTTATGTCACCCAGCAATGTAGATCCAAAAAGCCAAAAAAAATGGCAACCCACAGACATATATTCTCCTGGCAGACTACTTACTGTGAACAACATTTCTTCAGCCAGCAGCTAAGTGTAAATAAAATGGGCATGGCATTATTGATGATGTCATTGACAATATATGGTAATAACCTTATTAAGTCAACAACATCACCCAAGATCCAGGATCCCCAACCCCTTTGTTTACATTCAGCGATATGGTTGGGAAATGTAATTTGCAGCATAGAGTTCGTTGGGAGCAGACCATTGGTTAGTGTGTTTTTTACTTTTTTGGCCAGTTGGCAGGTGACATTTAGTATGATTAAGGTGGATCTATGTCACTTTATGTTGATCAACATGAAGAAATGTGGATCAGTGAGATTATACAGAAAATGTATCCAACACAGAATGCATTCTTCAAATCTTCACTTTAAAGCCTAACTCCATGTTTACTTACATACAAATAGTCCATTTGGGCCAAGCTGAACCCAAACAAACTATTTCCTTTACTAACTGACATGACAGTTGTCAGCCCTGTATAAACAGTTTGCAGTGTTGTGTTATGGCACTGGAACAGGGACTTCCTATCTGTTGTAGAAACAATATTGTGTCAGGTTGAGTGCTGCTCCTCCATTCACAGGAAGCCTTGTATTTTTATCAATTAATACAAGGCTTCCTTTAATTGGTTGAGGTGGAGATCACAACATTATCCACTCACCTCTCCACCTCAGCCAATCAGAGGACGACATGATCTTCATGCACTGGTCATCATGTTTCTGTCAGCGGATTGCTGGGGCACCATTCATCATGATGAATGATAGATCTGCATCACTGGACAACATGATTGGCGATGGATTTACCGTAAATCATTAGATGTTTTTTTTTTTATAATATGAGTTTTGAGGGGAGTTCACACAAATTTTTATCTCTTTTTGTTGTTATGCATGGGACCCCCCTTTAACCACTTGCGGACTAGCCACTATGCATATACAGCCAGTCCTCTTTCCTATAGCTCTGAGAGTATGTACCAGTAAGTCCACTGGGAACTGTTCTCACAGTCCTGTAATCATGCGGGGCAGAGTTCTGCTGTCTGTATCAATGGACGCAGCAGCGGGGCTTGGGAGGCCGCTTCCCATGAGGGGCAGGAGACAGAGGAGAGGGGCCAGGAGTGCCGGAAGGGGACCCAAAAAGAGGAGGTTCATGGCAGCACTGTGCAATTCCATTGCACAGAGCAGGTAAGTATAGACAGGTTTGTTTTTTTTATTTATATTTACAATCACTTTAAGGGGTACTTGGTTACTCACCCCCCCAAAAAATGTACAATGGAAATAAACTCATAAACACCATTGACAAAGCATCCAGGGATGTACAGTGGGGACAGTTCCTTTGACCTCATGATTATCATTTGCTCTGACATGCACTGTGAGCTGTAAGGTCTTATATAAACAGGTGTGTGGCTTTCCTAATCAAGTACAATCAGTATAATTAAACACAGCTGGTCTCAAATGAAAGTGTAGAACCATCTCATGGATATTCAGAGGAAATGGACAGCACCTGAGTTAAATATATGAGTGTCACAGCAAAGGGTCTGAATACTTAGGGCCATGTGATGTTTCAGTTTTTCTTTTTTAATAAATCTGAAAACATGTCAACAATCCTGTGTTTTTCTATCAATATGGGGTGCTGTGTGTACATCAATGAGGAAAAAAATTAACTTACATGATTTAAGCAAATGGCTGCAATATAAGAAAGAGTGAAAAATTTAAGGGGGTCTGAATACGTTCCGTCCCCACTGTAGATCCATTGATGTATATCCATCATCATTCACAATGAACAATGTCCTACTGAGACACCAACTTTCCTCCTGGTCTCGCACGAAGCCAGAAACCCAGCTGGCTACTAAATGTCAACAAACCAGCTGGTTATGCTGGCTGACATCATTGACCACATATGGTCATGACCATATGTGGTCAATGACATCACCTGGGATCCACTGGCTGCTTTGTTTACAGACAAAAGCAGGCAAGGGAAGACACTGTCATTTAGCAGCAAATTTGTTCTTTTTTTTCTAAATGTTACTCTTGCTGTAGTACAGCTACACCACTTTATGCACAAGTTTAAAATGGTTGTAAACCCCATTCATAAAATTTGACCTAGTCACAAATACATTACCTGTAGTGTTTACTCATCTCTCTCCAAAGCTCTAAATGCCATGTCTTTCTGCTGCTCCATTCCTCTGTTATCAGCAGAGTCACTTATGACAAGTTCTCCGACACACAAGGTAACATGAGCTAAAATTTGTGTCGGGGAGGGAGCTTAGAGGTAGATAAGCAGAAGACTTGTCTATTCAGAGTACAGCTCTGCCTATGTGGAGTGGAAATGTGTGCCTTTCCTCCAATCAGCTCACACACACAGTGTAAGCCCAGACTGCATACCCACCCCTATGTGCTGCTGAAACAGGAAGAAAGATTTGTTACACAATCTGTACTTTCCAAAGAGTGTAGAAAGGGAATGACAGCAGATATACAGTACATGTAGAACCCTGCTGTTTAGGCAGGGCTGCTATTAAATTTAGTGGCCAGGCGATAGTTGCCTTGACCAATTGTTAGGAGATCAATTGATTTCCCCCTAATTCTGGAATTGCTGCACTTCTCTATTCTGTCACTAGGTGGCCGGGTAGCTGGTGACATTGGATAAGACAAGGGCATAGCAAGGACAGATTATGAATGAATGGGGTATCTCAGCCAATGGGCAGGGGTTTTCTTGGGTACCTTGGACTGCTGGGAGAGCCTATTTATTTGAGTGGAGTCAGATGACCGGGGTTCTGTGCCACCTGGACGGCTGTCTGGGTGGACGTGTGTCGTATTGCCCCGAGCTGCTAGGCCAGAAACCTAAGGCCTATTAAGGGGACATCTGGCTGCTAGGCTATCTGAGAGCCTATCCAGAAGTAGCACGGGGTTGGGACTGCGGGCTTGTAGTCCAACCAGAAGTAACGGTTCCGCCGGCCAGGGAACCAGTCATCGTCGGAGGTAGAGGGGAAGCTGTTGCCACTAAGGGACCATCCACCTTGCTACTGCAGACCATTGTGAGTAAGCTGAGGCCAGTACCAGAGCAGACTTCTCGCCAGCCGGGGATGGTGAAGAAGTGGGAAAACTTCAGCAAGTGCCAAGTCAGGGACCCAGCTGGACAGTAGAGGTGACGCTTGTGGAGCATCAGTGAGTGCCAAGCCAGGGACCTAACGTGTCAGCTGGTGTGAAGCTTGAGGAGTATCTGTGAGTGCCTAGCCAGGGACCCAGCAGGGAAGCGGGGGTGAGGCTTGAAGAAGATACTGCGTGCTAAAGTGGAAGAGCTAAGGGGATCCAGTGGCTAGTGGATCTGAGGTCTAGTGAAAGACTGGGAGCTCGTTGAGTGAAGACCCATAGTGAGAGAGTGTGGGGAAAGCTGAAAACTGTTCGTGTTTCAAATAGTTGAATACAATTGTCGTTAGTAACAGCTACAAGATTATTTCAATAGGAGACAGTGGTCCTACCTATGCCGAAATGGTGTCCAACTGGAGGCCTTCACCTGTATAGCTGTCTACCTATAGAAGTCACGGAGTCTGCCAATTAACATTGCATCTACCTAAGAGTGTCCTGTCCCTAACCCTCTCTCCCACAGTTCTTTTTAAGAGACAATAAATCTCGTTTTGCATTCTAAAAGTGTCTGGCACCCACCCTTTCATGTTTTATTACATCCACCATGCCTTGAAATCCACTATACATTGAAGGATGTCAGCTGTCTTTAACTCTGGAGGTCACCATTAGGCCTCGAGTTGCCCGGGACTTTGCTACATACATGTACAACTTATGTAGAGAGATTTGTTTCATCTCTGTGTATCATCTGAGGCTATTCACTTCACTGACTATAGAGGAGGGTTTACAACCACTTTAAGGTATTTCCCCAAGCATGTTATTTATATGAATTGTGTATTTTTAAACTTGTCCTTTAAGCTCTATTAAAAGACCCTCTCCCCACTGAACAGTATTCTTAAAAAAGAATAGGTACATTTTCCCCAGGGCAGTGCCCAGTTACCTATCCTTTTTTTACCAAAAGCTTGCAAACTTGATTTGAAAAAGCCAGATAAAAATGACAAGATTCACTTACCTCAGACTCCAATGGGGTTTGCAAATTTTAGGCTGGGTTTGTGGACCCAGGCCAGTTCATTCATCACTATTCAACATCTTATGCTTAAACATTCCAGCCCGGGAATGTAAGCAAACAATTACTAAAAGTCCCATCTGCCGTGCTGGCAGATGGGACTTTTAGTAATTGTTTGCTTATATTATCGGTCTGAATAACATGTCTTTAATAATAATAATAATAATAATATTAATAAAGATAATAATAATAACAATAATATGAGATATAAAGATAATAATAGTTAGTAATATTGTAACCCCTAAATCTTCTTTACTGTAACTTACCAACAACCTCTTTGAGTAAAGAGAGACTTTTAAAGAATGCATGACTGTTATGTACTGAATGTAATATGGTACTATTAAAGACCAAGTTCACAAAAAAATACATAAATGCACTTTTTTGCAGGTAAAAAAAAAAGTGTAACAGAAGAAATAGGGAGTCCGCGCTAATGGGTGTAATTAGAAGCCTAGGTGGGAAGTATATTCCTAAATTGATAGACTGCTGCCCTCACATACGCTGACTCCACAGGGGGTGGAATGAGCGGAAAAAGTGAAAAAAGAAAAGTGTGTGAGTGTGGCGCTGTCCCAAAGTTGTAAAAAAAATGTCTGCATATATACAATTTTATCCAAAGTGTCACGTGTGTATTCCCTTAAGTGAAATATGTATGGCAGTTATTACCACTCCTGTGGGTTAAAGTGACTGGTGATTTAAACATAAGAAGCATAATGAGTGCAATAAATCGCATCCAAGGTGTCTAGTGCTATATTCCCTCAAAAGGAAAAAACAGTATTAACCACTGCTAAGAGCATGAAGTGGTCTATGTCTAAACACTAGAAAACACAAAGTTGCAATAAATACATCACACGTGACTTGCAAAAAATTCTAAAGTGTCTAGTGCTAAATAAATAAATATTAAAATATTGCTCTACAAACGTTGCAAATAACAAAGTGACAAGTGCCCTATAAAGAGGTCACTCTGAAAAGTACTAAAAACACGTGCCATGCAAATGGTTCTATGATAATAAACAGTTCATATGGGTATGTGCCCGGTGCACTATAAGTGAAAAAAGGCATCCGTTGTGGGATTCCTCAAAGCACACAACAGGTGTTAATCCAGTGCTGGTGTCTCGCGTTGTGATTGTGCAGAGACTCACCAGCTGTATATCCCCTGCAGGGGTAACGAGTAGTCACAGTATGTGCCACTGTGCAGCAGTACTTGGCAAGACCAGGACCAGGATGATATCATAAGGACATAAGAAGAAAGGATTCCATAGTGTGAAACCGTTTAAAACCACTATTTATTAGGTCAGATAAAAAGGGTACTCACATTGTAATGGAAAAAATGAGCGGTGTACAATGCTTACAAAGATGTCCCTAAGCGTCAGCTTTGCAGAGAGATGTCAGCAAGGCGTTCAGTCAAAGGCCACGCCCTACGTACGTTTCGTCACACGGACTTCTACGGGAGCGTGGTCCCTGCATCGTCTCCCCTATCCTTATATGCTGTGCGGTCCGTAGTGCACCTGTGTTCCAGCATTTATTTTTATTTTTTTTTGTTAGTAGTCTGCAGAGCATAGCACCCACTATCATCAGATGTCAAACTTCTGCCGACACCCAGTACAGCTGTCTGCCCATACCTTCTGCATGAACAGACAGTTATGCCGCTTACACACGAGGGGATTTCTCGTTGGAAAAAGATATGACGGCTTTTCCGACGGGATTCCGCACAAGTTTGCCTTGCACACACATGGTCATGCAAAAGTTCACTGAAATTACGATCGTCAAGAACGCGGTGATGTACAACGCTACGACGAGCCAAGAAAATGAAGTTCAATGCTTCCGAGCATGCGTTGAATTGTTCCTGAGCATGCATAGGGATTTTAGATATATATATAAAAACGCTGCGCTTAGGACTAGATGTAAGGTATGCAGCCCCCCTGAAGAAGCTTCCCTAAGGAGACTCCACAAAATGTTTGACTTGTATACTAGGGTATGGCACTCCCTTGAGGATAATGGGGTGACGTGGTAGGGTTTTTTTTTATTTGTATAGTGCCTTGTACCTAAACCCACTTGTATACCTGTTGGTAGTACAGGATACCATCAACCCTATAAAGTGCAGAAAATTAGTGTGCAATAGTGCAGTCTTCAGTGAACCAATTCATACCTGATACATGTGATCATATTTACAAAGTATAACAAACTAATATTTGGGGATTATGTGCTGAACCCCTAATTAAATATTAGGTTTTCACCAACAGGTCAGCATAAATACTGCCCTATCCGCAAAACCCATACACAAACCTTAAACCAAGTAAATTTAAATTAATTATAAATGTGCTAAACCATTGGTTTCCTGCAAACCTCTATATCACAAGTGTAAGCAGGACAATAGTAATACGTAATAAGTGATAATAAAAATTATAGTCCATATAGTGATCAATCAAAATGTTCAGATCCAATGTTCAAAATTAAATGTTCAAAATTAACTCCAAGCTGTGACTGAGGTGCTCTCAGATGATAATGTGACTTGTTGTGTTCCCCCTCACGGGTCCCCACTCACCGACTCCCGCAACCCCGAAAGGGGCAAACAGCATAGGGTATCACGGTCACAGGCTCCTCTCCACCACAATCATCTGGGGTATCCGGATTGGTCTCCGCTCACCGAGTTCTATTTGGGGTATATTCTCAATGGCTCCCTCATGGAAAAAAGGAATAAGATGCTCCCATAGTGTAGTAGAGTAAAAAGTTTTATTCCATAAGTTTCCTATTGATTACACCATAATGGTAATAAATGGCTGACACAGCAGCCAACAGCTAAAAACTGAAAGCTAAATAAAAACAGAAATAAATCAAAATTAAATTAAAAGAAAAATTAAATTAAAAAATTACATTAAAAAACATCCAATGATTCGAATGTACCACCCCGGGTGCGTGTATAAAGAACTGAGTGGAGCGTTCCTATAAGCAGGCTACTGTGGATACCGCAGCATAAGCGAGGTGTTTGCGTTCCACCTGCGCTCCACACAAGATCCACACCCGGAAGTGACGTAGCGTGCGTGGCGGCGTCGTACGCGTTTCGTCATTGACGTCCTCAGCGACGGCCGTCGCTGAGGACGTCAATGACAAAACACGTACGACGGCGCCACGCACGCTACGTTCTTTATACACGCACCCGGGGTGGTACATTCGAATAACTGGATGTTTTTTTATTTAATTTTTTTATTTAATTTTTATTTTTATTTAATTTAAATTTAATTTAACTTTGATTTAGTTCTGTTTTTATTTAGCTTTCAGTTTTTAGCTGTCGGCTGCTGTGTCAGCCATTTATTACCATTATGGTGTAATCAATAGGAAACTTATGGAATAAAACTTTTTACTCTACTACACTATGGGAGCATCTTATTCCTTTTTTCCATGAGGGAGCCATTGAGAATATACCCCAAATAGAACTCGGTGAGCGGAGACCAATCCGGATACCCCAGATGATTGTGTGACTGTGATACCCTATGCTGTTTGCCCCTTTCGGGGTTGCGGGAGTCGGTGAGTGGGGACCCGTGAGGGGGAGCACAACAAGTCACATTATCATCTGAGAGCACCTCAGTCACAGCTTGGAGTTAATTTTGAACATTTAATTTTGAACATTGGATCTGAACATTTTGATTGATCACTATATGGACTATAATTTTTATTATCACTTATTACGTATTACTATTGTCCTGCTTACACTTGTGATATAGAGGTTTGCAGGAAACCAATGATTTAGCACATTTATAATTAATTTAAATTTACTTGGTTTAAGGTGGGTGTATGGGTTTTGCGGATAGGTCAGTATTTATGCTGACCTGTTGGTGAAAACCTAATATTTAATTAGGGGTTCAGCACATAATCCCCAAATATTAGTTTGTTATACTTTGTAAATATGATCACATGTATCAGGTATGAATTGGTTCACTGAAGACTGCACTATTGCACACTAATTTTCTGCACTTTATAGGGTTGATGGTATCCTGTACTACCAACAGGTATACAAGTGGGTTTAGGTACAAGGCACTATACAAATAAAAAAAACCCCTACCACGTCACCCCATTATCCTCAAGGGAGTGCCATACCCTAGTATACAAGTCAAACATGCGTAGGGATTTTGTACGTCGGAATTGCTACAGACGATCGCATTTTCGGATAGGAACTTTTCCCGATCGAAAAATTGAGAGCATGTTCTCAATCTTTTGCTGGCTGGAATTCCTCCAGCAAAAGACCGATGGAGCATACTCACGGTCGAATTTGCTAATGAAAAAATCTCATCTGTCTTTTGCGGGCCGAAATTCCGATCGTGTGTACACGGCATTACTGAACTGCAGGAGGTATCAGTGAACTACACGTGCTCATCAGCTCCCTCACAGTTCATTGAGAACTAAAAGTTGGGACAAGCAGGAGGGACTTGTAGTTCATTCATTCACAGATTGCTGTGGAACCCCACACAGTCACCCTGTTTTAAATTGTGACAGTGGGAGAGGATCCCCCACCTGCAATCACAATGGGGGATAGGGGGGTAGGGGAGGCTGCTGCATTAGTAATATGAGGTAATATGAGGTAACTACTCTAAATACAAGTGTAACATGTAACATGTTACTAATGGTGAACTTATCCTTTAAAGTGTATGTAAAGCCAAACTTTTTTCTTTTTTTTTTCTTTTTTAAGTTATGGATAGAATGTAAAAGAGTTAGATCTTCTAGTAAGAGGAAAAATCTTCATGCTTTGAAGAAATCACTTTTCCTGACGCCAACTTGGCAGCATGCATGTACATCCCACCGCTAAGCACTATTCCAAGAGTGATTGGTGGTTAGTCTGGCCTTCCTCCTCAGGATGTAAAAAGGTGAAATACCGCGCTATATCAAAAAACAATAGGTGGAGAGAAGCTGCTAGAAGTGGAATACACACAAATGGTACAAAGAAAAAGAAATGTAGCAGCGCTAAGAATGGAAATAGGTGATAAGTGAATATCACTAAAGCTAATACTGAAAAAAACTTTTTAAATGGTGTGCTGACACAAAAAATTTTTATCAATACCAAACACTCGCTCTTGCTTGCCAGCATTTGTTTTTATATTATTTTTATATTAGTTTAATAAACTTCATTTTTAATTACTGCACTATGGGAGCCCTTTGCTTTTTTCTGTGAGGATTATGCCGTCTTTTGGTGTGGAATGACCTGGGAAGCCCTGGTTAGAGCACACTCCGGAGTCTGATTGAACAGGGGGACAAGCCCGATGGAGGAACAGATGGCCTAGCACAGTTACTAAGGTGGAGATCCATTCACAGTCACCCACTCTATGCCTACTACCCCTGCAGGGGTAACTACGTCTGGTGAGTGGGGACCCACTGGGGGAGCACTACAGTCACACTACCTGCTGTGCACCAAAGTCACTTGATTTACGCAATATTGGACATTTTGGGACTACTTACATTTTTTGTTTTTCTTTTTATTTATATGCATTTTTAATTTTGATTGGGGTCTTGGGTTATCATATTGGGCACTTATCATATTAATGTTTAGGTGCCGATTTAATTGCATTTTATTAATAAGGGTACGCTCACACAATTAGCGTTTGTATGGTAAGGTGTGGACATTTTTGCACTTTAATATTGTGTATACACTTTCTATATCATATACCTATAACGATTTTTAACCTTGTAGAATTTGGCTGGGTCACAAGATGGGGTGGGTATGTATCCCACTAATTATTAATCTGAGTTAGCCCTATTTAGATATATTTTAAACACATACTCGCTTTTTAGATTTTGCATATACACTATATGTTTTTCTTATATATGTTCTAGTTATGGAATGATATATTTTTCACTATCCACTTTTTACACTCCTATGTGGGAGTACATTCACTTTTAATTTGGTGTAAGGAGTCTAGTTTAATACTTCACACTACTTCTTAACAACCACTTAGCACCTTATAGGGTAGCGCCAATTACCCCGTTCTTTCTATACCTACTCCTGTAAGTTCCTTTGGGAACCCAATAAAGGGGGGCTGCAACCCACACTATCCTAAGCACAGAATCCATCATAAATTTACTCCATTCAAGTTGATATCACGAAGGGGGAATCAATTAATTTATATCCTCCCATTTAAGGACTTTTTGCCTTTATGACTCACGTTTATGATGATTCACTTTATTATTTAATATATTTTTGATTGTTTATTAATTTTTATGTTATGCATTTACTACCAGCATGTAATTAATTTTTCATGTTTTTTAGTACTTGTTTTGATATATTACCAGTGTTTGGTATTAATAAAATGTTTTTGTGTCAGCACACTATTTAAAAAGTTTTTGTTCAGTATTAGCTTTAGTGTTTTTCACTTATCACCTATTTCCATTCTTAGCGCTGCTACATTTCTTTTTCTTCCTCCTCAGGAGTCCAAAAGTTTTAATACGCTACTTTTTTTTTTTTTTAACCAGCTCTGGACACGTTCTGACCACCATACCTCCTGACACATTTTCTCTTTTTTCTTCCTTTACACTTCAACATTGTTCTTTTATTCCTCCACCTTGTCAGGATTTGCAGCTGATTAGGGCTGCTATTAACGATTATTTTCATAATCAATTAGGTGGCTGATTATTTTTTTTGATTAATCGATTAGTCGGATAAAAGCCTCAAAAACAGTTTGGTGTATAATTTCTTTAATATGTAAAGTTTAAAAAAAGACAATTTATTCTTGAACATCTATATACAGTGGTAAATATAAATAACCAGCTATATGGTTAGGGAACAAATGATCTAATCCACTCTGAGAATAAAAGAAGAGATGTATAAACTATTAGAGGTTAAATCTGGTACATATCATCAGACTCAGAGATCAACATTTTTATTCAAAGAAAAATATTTTTTTAAATGACCTAAAACGCTGTTTTGCAGATTTTCAGACAGGATTTTAATATAATATTATGTATGACAGACTCTATTGTCATAGGCAGGTAGCTTGATACAAGCTACCTGCGCTTGCTGTCACTTATGTTGGCCTTGCACAATTTTTTCCTTTCGTGGGGAAAAAAAATAGGAAATAAAGAAAAAATATTATAGAGTTTACAGTTGCGACACAAGTCATATTGTAATTGATTGTTATTAAAAATTACCTTTCCTTTTCAATCTGCAGCCGCTGTAATTTTCTGAAAATGCAATGCAATATGGCTACCTAGAGTTGTTCTGTACACATAATGTGTACTGAACACGCCCCAGAAACAAAATTTCCTGCTTGTGTGATTGGCTCACCAATATTCCCAGAATTCTGCCTAAGATTCAAGATTTCAGGCATCCCCTGCAACAAAAATGTCCTTTTTGGTGAGATACTTCCAATAGAAACACATCTAAAGGGATACAGGCCCAGCAGGTTTCCACATTAGTGCTCTGCAGCTGCCCAGCTGGTTGATAATTATGAAACCACTGTCATTAGACCCACTGTGCACAGAGGCACAGAGCAACAAACAAGGATTTCTTTACAATAACAAAAGGTAGGAATCTGCAACAAAAAGTGGTATAATCCTTGCAATGTACATAGATCACCCTGGGGGGAATGTTTTTTTCTCAACAAAAATGGAGTTACGCTTTAAACATTTTGGTTTTAAGAACGTTTGTTCAATTTTCTAATCGTCAGTGGGGTTAAATCAACATTTGTTTTTGACTACAGTGACAGGAAAATTCGAAGAAGCAGAATAGAAATCTTTTCTCGTTTGAACAAAATTTTGAATAATGTATGTGGTTTTCATTTAAAGTACATTCATTTAAAAAATGAATGTTAACATTCGACAATTCATCTAATGTACAAAGAATATTCATATGAATATTCTCATCCAAACATCGATACATGTATGGCCAACATAAGACATTTAGAAGCAGCAGCATGCTTTTTTTTATCACCTGTCATGATGGGGTTAAAAAAAAAAAATAGCTCTTTGTGGTACATAAAAAGCAGATAATCACTACTATAAGGGGTTAATATATACTGTGAAACAGTGAGAGTAATTTATATTTATATATATATATATATATATATATATATATATATATACAGTATCTCACAAAAGTGAGTACACCCCTCACATTTTTGTACATATTTTCTTCTCATCTTTTCATGTGACAACACCGAAGAAATTACACTTTGCTACAACATAAAGTAGTGATTGTACAGCTTGTATAACAGTGTAAATTTGCTGTCCCCCCAAAAAAACTCAACACACAGCCATTAATGTCTCAACAGCTGGCAACAAAAATGAGTACACCCCTAAGTGAAAATGTTCAACATGACACCACATGGTAAAGAACTCTCTGAGGAGCTGAAAACATAACTGTTGCTCCACATAAAGATGGTCTAGGCTATAAGAACATTGCCAAGACCCTGAAATTGAGCTGCAGCATGGTGGCCAAGACCATACAGTGGTTTAACAGGACAGGTTCCACTCAGAACAGGCCTCGCCATGGTCGACCAAAGAAGTTGAGTGCACGTGCTCAGTGTCATATCCAGAGGTTTTCTTTGGGAAATAGACATATGAGTGCTGTCAGCATTGCTGCAGAGGTTGAAGGGGTGGGGGGTCAGCCTGTCGGTGCTCATATGCCGCACACTACATCAAAATGGTATGCTTGGCTGTCGTCCCAGAAGGAAGCCTCTTCTAAAGATAATGCACAAGAAAGCCCGCAGTTTGCTGAAGACAAGCAGACTAAGGACATGGATTACTGGAACCATGTCCTGTGGTCTGATGAGACCAAAATAAACTTATTTGGTTCAGATGGTGTCAAGTGTGTGTGGTGGCAACCAGGTGAGGAGTACAAAGACAGGTGTGTCTTGCCTACAGTCAAGCATGGTGGTGGGAGTGTCATGGTCTGGGGTTGCATGAGTGCTGCTGGCACTGGGGAGCTACAGTTCATTGAGGGAACCATGAATGCCAACAAGTACTGTGACATACTGAAGCAGAGCATGATCCCCTCCCTTCGGAGACTGGGGCGTAGGACAGTATTCCAACATGATAATGACCCCAAACACACCTCCAAGATGACCACTGCCTCGCTAAAGAAGCTGAGGGTAAAGGTGATGGGCTGGCCAAGCATCTCTCCAGACTTAAACCCTATTGAGCATCTGTGGGGCGGAGGAGCGCAAGGTTTCTAACATCCACCAGCTCCATGATGTCCTCATGGAGGAGTGGAAGAGGACTCCAGTGGCAAACTGTGATGCTCTGGTAAACTCCATGCCCAAGAAGGTTAAGGCAGTGCTGGAAAATAATGGTGGCCACACAAAGTATTGACACTTTGGGCCCAATTTGGACATTTTTACTTAGGGGTGTACTCACTTTTTGTTTCCAGCGGTTCAGACATTAATGGTTGTGTGTTGAGTTATTTTGAGGGGACAGCAAATTTACACTGTTATACAAGCTGTACACTCACTACTTTACATTGCAACAAAGTGTAATTTCTTCAGTGTTGTTGAAAAGATAGAATAAAATATGTACAAAAATGTGAGGGGTGTACTCACTTTTGTGAGACACTATATATATACAATATATATACATTTTCCACATTTTGCCACGTTACAATCAAAAACCTTAAATGTATTATATTGGGATTTTATGTGATAGATTCTCAATTGGATTTAGGTCTGGACTTTGACTGGGCCATTCTAACAAATGACTATGCTTTGATCTAAACCATTCCATTGTAGCTCTGGCTGTATGTTTACGGTTTTCGTCCTGCTGGAAGGTGAACCTCCGTCCCAGTCTCAAGTCTTTTGCAGGCTCTAACAGGTTTTCTTCCAAGATTGCCCTATATTTGGCTCCATCCATCTTCGCATCAACTCTGACCAGCTTCCATGTCTCTGCTAAAGAAAAGCATCCCCACGACGTGATGCTGCCACCACCATGTTTCACAGTGGGGATGGTGTGTTCAGGGTGATGTGCAGTATTAGTTTTCCACCACACATAGCGTTTAGATTTTGACCATTAATTAACCCAATAGGAAATTCACATAAAATTAATACAGAAGATATAATCTAAATAACATAAATAAAGTCTCAATTGACCAGTGCACCTTCTTCCACATATTTGCTGTGTCCCCCACATGGCTTCTCGCAAGCTGCAAACTTGACTTTTTATGGCTTTCTTTCAACAATGGCTTTCTTAATGCCACTCTTCCACAAAGGTCAGATTTGTGGTGTGCATGACTAATAGTTGTCCTGTGGACAGATTCTCCCTGTATGAGCTGCAAATCTATGCAGCTCCTCCAGAGTTACCATGGGCCTCTTGGCTGTTTCTCTGATAAATGCTCTCCTTGCCCAGCTTGTCAGTTTAGGTGGATGGCCATGTCTTTGCAGTTTTGCAGTTTTACAGTTTTACAGTTTTACAGGTTGGCAGTTGTGCTATACTCTCCATTTTCGGATGATGGATTAAACAGTGTTCCGTTCAAAGCTTGGGATTTTTTTTATAATCCAACCCTGCTTTGAACTTCTTCCTAATTCATCCCTGACCTGTCTGGTGTGTTGCTTGGCCTTCATGATGCTGTTTGTTCACTAAGGTTCTCTAACAAACCTCTGGGGCTTCACAGAACAGCTATATTTATAATGAGATTAAATTACACACAGATGGACTCTATTTACTAATTAGGTGACTTCTGAAGGCAATTGGTTCCACTGGATTTTAGTTAGGGGTATCTAAGTAAAGGGGGCTGAATACAAATGCACGCCACACTTTTCACATATTTATTTGTAAAAATGGTTGAAAACCATTTATCATTTTCCATACATTTCACAATTATGTGTCACTTTGTGTTGGTTTATCACATAAAATCCCAGTAAAATCCATTTACATTTTTGGTTGTAAAATGACAAAAATGTGTAAAATCTCAAGGGGTATAAATACTTTTTCAAGGCACTATATATATATATATATATATATATATATATATATATATATATATATATATATATATATATGTAGCACCCTGCTCCTGGGCAGGTGCTATCTTTGTGAATTTAAGTTTGTCTGAAGCTGTAGTATAGCTCAGACTAATTATGGTAAATGTACTGGTTTCTGTATCAGTTCAGCTGGGTTGTGTCAGTTTCCACTTGACCAGGGGTGTCGCTGTGGCCACCGGTAAGTGTTGGAAATGCAACAGGCTGGATGCATTGGGTACCCTTTTACTCAGAAACAGCCCGGTGGGAGTGGTTCACTCGCTGTGCATTTTGGGTAAGGGTATTTAAGGTACAGGTGCCATTTTTTTGGGGTCTTCTCTTTTCGTTGTGGTCCCTGACCTGAAGGCCCTCCTGGCCTGCTGCCTTGGGGCCGGCTGGCCCGAGGCGTTGTTACTACAGAAGTAGGCCCAGGAGCTCTGGGGCCTGCTGATCTAAAGGGTGGTCCTGTGCTGTCTTGCCTGAGGGGAGAAGCCAATTGGTTTGAGGAGACCAGGCGAGGACTTCTCTGAAGGTGACCGAGCAAAGCATGCTGGTAAACTCAATCGAAGGATGCAACCTAGATCATCTATGAAAGAAACTGGTACTGTGCAGTTAAGCTTTAAACCTAGCAAAAGTTTGGTTTACACCGTTTTGTGGCAGAGGACTTGTGTAACGATCGCAACGTTTCTTTTTTCGTCAAGTCTGTGGCAGAGACTGTGTCCGAGCATTGCACCGGCTGCTAGGTCAGTGAGAGAGGTCTATCTATCTATGCTATATCCAGTTAAGGAAACCGTTTGTCCTCTGGATAGAAGAAATACTGTACTCTGATCCGCAATACAAGGTACCTGAATCCCCTCTAACCCTCCATCCCTCTACCTAACATTGAAGGATAAAAGAATTGCAAATATAAAGAATTTTCTGCAGAATTTTTTCTTTTGAATGGGACTCCCCTGTGACAGACACAAAGTAACGGTAAGCCCATGTTAAACCAGCAGCTCCTTCGGGGGTAATTGCTACATATATATTTATACTGTGTATATATATATATACATACATATACATACTGTATATATGCATATAGATATATATACATATAGATATATATCTATATAGATATATATATGAAACTTATATCATATATAACAATAAATAGACCCAGAAATCAGATATACAGGGTATTTTAACTGGAAGCCAGACATGAAGCTATGTGAAGTGGAGAGAGGTGAATAAGAATCTTTTATATTAGTTTAGTAGTAAAGACTGGCACTTTTTTCATGGATAGAATAAATTTAAATAATAAAAATAATAAATAGTGCACAATACTGCTAAACTTTTACTTTATGTAGTCGTAATGCCCTATATTATGTCCAGTATATCAGCCTCCAGCTTCTCTGGGTTCAGATGTTGAGCTTCCCTGCACAGAGCCCTAAAAGTGATTGTAAACTTTTTTTTTTTAAACAACAAACTTGTCATACTTACCATCTGGTGTAATGGTTTTGCATGGAGCAGCCCTGATTCTGCTCTTCTGGGTCCCCCACCGGCACTTCTGGCTTCTCCTGCCTTCAGAGTGCTCCTATAGCAAGCTGCAAAGTATAGTATTGAGTGCCTCTATATAAAGGTAAAAAAACTTCTACCTTTAGAATAACTCACTTCCTTCTCTTGCCCCGAACTACCGTATTTATCAGTGTATAACACGCGCTGGCGTATAACACGCACCCCAAGTTTAGGAGAGAATTTTAAGGAAAAAAACTTTTAGGAGGGAAGTTTAGGGAAAAAAAACTTACATTAAAATGCCCATCAATGCAGCCTTATCGTGTCCATCTGCGGCCTTGTTAGTGTCATTGCAGCCTTTTCAGTGTCAGTGCAGCCTTGCCCCAGTGTCCATTGCAGCCTTGTCAGTGCAGCTTTGCCCCAGTGCAGTCTTGTCAGTGCAGCTTTGCCCCAGTGCAGCCTTGTCAGTGCAGCCTTGTCAGTGCAGCTTTGCCCCAGTGCAGCCTTGTCAGTGCAGCCTTGTCAGTGCAGCTTTGCCCCAGTGCAGCCTTGTCAGTGCAGCCTTGTCAGTGCAGCTTTGCCCCAGTGGTCAGTGCAGCTTTGCCCCAGTGGTCAGTGCAGCCTTGCCCCAGTGGTCAGTGCAGCCTTGCCCCCAGTGTCCATGCTTGGACAGATCGCCGCCGACATGCACATAGCATGTACGGTAGTTTAAAATATGGCGCCGTGGAGTTCGGAGGGACTCGGCGGAGCTGAACGAATGCCGCCGAGATACACATAGTCGAGTGTACTCGTCTCTTTCCGGCGCCACTCACAATCCTGCCCAGTCCCGCCCTATGATGGACATAACACAGGTTCAATTGCGGGACTGGGCGTGACTGTGAGCGGCGCTGGAGAGAGCCGAGAACACTCGACTATGTGTATCTCGGCTCCGCCCAGTCACTGTGATTTCGGTGGCGCTCGTTCAGCTCCGCCGAGTCCCTCCGAACTCCGCGGCGCATATTTAAAACTACACGCTATGTGAATGTCGGCGGCGATCGCCGCCGATAGATCACAATTACCGGGGATCGGCGTATAACATGCACCCACAATTTTCCCCTGATTTTAAGGGGAAAAAAGTGCGTGTTATACGCCGATAAATACGGTATATATCCCATGATGCGTTGCTCCTCACATATTCACAAGTTCTCAGGCATTTACTGACATGTATGGATGGTGTACTGAGCTGTATGTGATCTGCACTATGTATACTGACATGTATGGACGGTGTACTGAGCTGTATGTGTGCTACACTGTATTTTCCGATATGTAAATAAATAATGCATTCTGTATGCAGGCCAACTAATCGGCTGACCAACTAATCGATTATGAAAATAGTTAACAACTATTTTATTCATCACAAAGGTGTTCTATCAGCTTGAGGTCAGGCCAATCAAGTTCCTCCTCCCCAAACTCACTCATTCATGTCTTTATGGGCCTTTCTTTGTGCACTGGTAGGAGTCATGTTGGAACAGGAAGGGGCCATACCCAAACTGTTTCCACAAATTTGGGAGCATGAAATTCTCAAAAATGTCTTGGTATGCTGATGCCTTAAGAGTTCTCTTCACTGGAACTAAGGGGCCAAGCCCAGCCGCTGAAAAACAACCCTACACCATAATCCCCCCTCCACCAAATGATTTTAGACCAGTGCACAAAGCAAGAGTCCATAAAGACATAGATGAGCGAGTTTGGGTGGAGGAACTTGACTGGCCTGCACAGGGTCCTGACCATAGAACACCTTTGGGATAAATTAGAGTGGAGACTGTGAGCCAGGCCTTCTCATCCACATCAGTGCCTGACCTCACAAATGCGCTTCTGAAAGAATGGTCAATCATTCCCATAGACACACTCTTAAACCTTGTGGACAGCCTTCCCAGAAGAGTTGAAGCTGTTATAGCTGCAAAGAGTAGGCCAACTCAATATTGAAGCCTACGGACTAAGACTGGGATTCCATTAAAGTTCATATGCGTGTAAAGGCAGGTATCCCAATGCATTTGGTAATATAGTGCATATTAAATTCAAAAAACACTTCTAGAGTAACAATATTATTGGTATTATTTAATTCAGTGTCAATACTGATGGTATTGATTTTGATACCATCACAAGTGATATGTGAGTATACCTAATACATAGTCAATGTGATATTTGTTCAATTTTCTTATATTTTAATGTGGATTTGCTTAACCTCTACGTAATCTAATTTTCTTGCAAAAATTCCTGAAATAAAAATGTAGAAACAGGAATAGTCCTAATTGTAAAAAAAAAGAAAAAAAAGTTTTGGCATTGTTTAAATTTTAAGTATGTCACCGTCTTAAAGATATTTTGTTAAAAAACAAAATGAACCTGGAAATGATGACATCATAGGAACACAATGTAAGCCTAGAATGTTTTTAAGTTAGTAGTTATACCCATCTTGAATCACCACTTGATGAAGTGTTGTAACATCTACGTAAGTCACCCAGGGAAGCCTAGCAAACCTTGACGATAAGTGGCTCTTTATTGGGTCTGCACGTTGTTTATCAGCCCCATGGTTACAAGTGTTAGGAAGAATGATTATATTCACTTTCAGGAAACAATGCAAAGAAAACAGGAATTGCAAGGCTCCGGCTGTGCTACCTCAAGAATTCCAGGAAGTTATTGTACTTTATTAAACAGTCTGTGGTATGCTAGATGTCTAATGCTTTTAAGGTCATGCCATATTGCGTAGTGTTTGAAATGCTTTAAAAAAAAAATGATATTGTTTATGAGCCAGCGGACAGGCTGTATTGTTAATCTTTCAGCGTGATTAGGGTGCTATTATCAAAGTGTTTTTTAGGATGGTATGAGGAATATGTCATCGCATCTTGGCATAAGTTAACAAGTATATGAAAGACCTGTCAAATTTTGTCTGTTTTGCATCCACTGAGCGCATGCAGAAAGTCACGGAGCAGCACGATCACCAGGACATCATGAAGACATCACTAAGGAACATTGGCTTTTCACATTTTTCAGAAGCTACAGTACTTGACATCCTCATTAATAAGGCTGGCAAATTTCATTGTGCGTAATATAAGGGCAGGAGTAGAATTATAGCTCTTGCTAGACAATTCAAATAATGTGCAAATCAAACAAAACTTTTCTGCTTATGTGTATTTAGTAATGTAGTACTGTTCAGCTCACGTCAATGTTCAGCTCATTGTGCACAGAATAGATGAATCTTAATTGTATATTGCATGGCATGCATACCAGTACGATACATGGTTTAAGTGGAATAAAATAAGCTGATTTATTCTCCATTATCTTTATAGATAAGAGCAGAAAATTATGTTTTGACATACATTCCCTCTTGTGTCTATAAAAAAAAATAGTGCACTTGAGTCAAATTTTTTTTTTTTTTTTTGTCTTTTTGGTAGATTTTTGTACAGAAGAATCCTCTACTATACATGAAAAGGGTAATGATGGAACTTTGAGGAAATGGTATGGTATGGTGTTCACATATCTGGTTCTTCCAGTGACCTACAATATTTTATTGTCATATTTGGTTTAATATTCAAACTAAAATAAATAAACTTATCCAAAAAAAGAAACTTTGGCTGTATGAATTTACCTTCCAAGACATGTATAGTCAGTGTCATAATGAAATCTAAAACTTCAGCACATATTACATACATAAAAATAGAACTAATCTGATTAAAACAATAAGATGTTTTTTTTAAGAGCAACGAGTGTGAGTACTTGAATATGACTTTATTTAAGCCTCTTGTAATCCCTTGTACAACAGAACTACTGATCGTAAGAGTAGTACCAGGAACCAATCAGGTGGGGTGTATTTAAATATGCGGACAAGGAACAAGCCGACTGAAAGAAAGAACAGAGTGAGAAGAGAGTTGACCTCAGCAGTCTTCTGCTACTTCGCTTTTCAATCAACATAGTGGTGTAAACTAATGCAGCCACCAAATATAAGCTACAATATATTACATATTTGGTCTTGGGTTTGAATACAGTTTAACTGTACCGAGAAAGAGGTGTCATGCTCCTCTCTGTGCTGTGTGGTTGGGCTGTGTAAATCTCAGGTTTAAATCAATATAAATTGTATACCCTTTGAAGGTCAAATATCTCCCACATATTCTATTTCTTCAGCTTTAATGCTGCTGTATAAATACAAACATGAATATGATTTAGAGGTAACATTTTCAGTTTTATATGGAAAACTTGCATTGAAACATACAGTTCACCAATCAAAGGCCAGCAGAGGAAAAAAAAGGTAAATGAATGTACATTAAACTACAGAGAATCATGTACTTCCTCATTAGGATGGATATCTTCTTTTGTTAGGTTCTTTGGTTCTTCTCACTCATAAGTGACAATAGGGGGTAAGAAAAATGGAAATAAATGAAAAACGTAAAAAAAAATTATAAAAGCCGTGCTACTTTCTCTTAATCTTCTGCTATTGGCACAGGCATGCAAGTGCTTTGTTTGCAACAATTTTAGTGAGCGTATAGTAAAGATATACAGTGGCCTGGTAAATTTTTTTAATTGGAATCAGGCAATGCTATATATGATCTACAGTATATTTTGACAAAATAAGTTCCAAACAACCTTAATTTGGTTGACAATTGTTTCATGTATAAATCACGTTTCTACATTCAGTAATGAAATAGGTTTATCGCTATCTAGTTCAAAATAAGAAGTGCTAAAATGTTCTCTTTTACCATTTTACCATTTACTGTATTCTATCCAGGAGACAAAGAATGTGCAAATCTATCTGAACATTAAAACATACTTTGTATGGGCATAATCCTCAGTTATTGGTAAGTGTTATAGATAGAAAAGATCTTCCACATGATTTGGCTGGAGATACATATCTTGTGACCTGGGCCAACAAAAAACATAATGGGAAGGAAACAATACAAAGCTTAATAAGCACTATACATGTATGGCTGAGATATATTCACATGAGTATACCATGGAAAGCATCCAACATAACACTGCAAAGTTAAGATCAAACACAGGATAATAAAAAGATAGTAAAAACGATTAAATCAGTGCTTAGGAATGAAGGCTTAGTTCCTGCTGGCTCTAAAGTCTAATTTAGCCAAAGTATATAAAATAAAATGGAAAATGATGAAGGTGATCATGATGATTATATCAGTAATAATAGACATTAACATCCCTTTTTATACAACAACAATATGAGCAGCTAATGTAAATGTATAACAAAACAAAAAGGAAAAAGAGTGTCTACAGTGTCTTAACAAACAATCCGTTTCTTGTGTTTTATTAGGGGAGGTTGGAGGAAAAGGTAAGGGGTATGGGGAATAAGGAGAATAATCAAAGTTGGGTTTGTGAAAGGCTACCAGATACCTGTCCACCTTTAGGAGATCCCTAAAAACTCACCTATTCAGGGAAACCTATCCCACACCCACCTAACAACTGTCCCCGAGCCACCCCCATCAAATCATTCCCTGCATCTGTTACCTTTTGTACCACCACCCCCTCCCTTTAGAATGTAAGCTCTACGAGCAGGGCCCTCCTGTCCCTTCTGTATTGAACTGTACTGCAATACAGTGCTGTCCCCCTCTACATTGTAAAGCGCTGCATAAACTGTTGGCACTATATAAATCGTGTATATTAATAATAATATACTAAAGATGAAAGGATGTATCTTATTTAAATTGGTATCAAATGCAAAAGCAAACATTTATTATGTTGCAGCTTACCATTTCTTAGATGTGATGACTGCATTCATTTTCTTTTTTAGGCTTTCTTTCTTTTTTTTTCATCTGGTGATCTGTCCAGTAAGTCTATTGTTTTTCAAAGGAAGAAGCTCTCCACCAGAATGTATCAGTTACAGAACTGAGACAAACCATTTGCTACTGACAAGGATGCTTTCAATGATCCACTTTTATTTGTTCATCCCTTTATCCCAAAAGGAAAAAAAATGTTTGCTCTAACTGCTTATAAAGCATTAGCTGGAATTTGGCTTCAATTTATAAATGCATTTAAATCAGCTTGTACATCTTACACTCCCCTTCCCCCATGACTGACAATGCTGCTGTCCAAATGTGCCCCTTTGCTCCTTCATCCAGAGCACTCTAATACAGGAGGTGTGTTACTCGCCAGATCACCAGGTGAAAACAGAAAAGTCTAAGAAAAGAATACTGATGCGACTTGAGGCATACATGTCTCCTTTATTTATAAAGAAGGCCTGCGTGCCTCCACAAAGTTGGCTCCTTTAGTAAACATTTCCCTGTCTGACTTCTCTGCATTTTGGAGTGCTGGCTATTTCCTGACTTTATCAAAACTCTAGACAAAAGTTAAAAAAGGTTTAGCTTTAGATAGACTTTAATTATCCTATCAATTTTGATTCTGATGTAACTTTTTAATATGGCATAGCATATACAAATTAGAGAACTCATCATTTGGAGATTACACATATTTATAGTATATATATATGATTTACAAAAATAAAAAACTACAAATATATGTGGTTACACTTGTGGCACTGTAAAATGGGTCTACAAGTCATGAATGAACATTCTTATAAATAACTAAAAGTTATTTTTTGTGCTTATGGCAGCTGAACACTGAATATTCCTGCAGATATTGGTATATACAGTATGTTAGATAAATGTTAAATAGTGCAGCACTCATTTTCTTCCAACCTATTAAGTGCATATATTTAAATAAATCTTATAAAATCAATATAAAATAAATGCACATTCTATTTAAGAGTCCAATTTCAATCCAACACTCCCCTAAAAGATATAAAATTAAGTTCTCTCTAAAAGCAGAGAGTGGCACTTAGGAGTATATAGTTCACATACAGTATCTCACAAAAGTGAGTAAACCCCTCACGTTTTTGTAAATATTTCATTATATCTTTTCATGGGACAACACTGAAGTAATGACACTTTGTTACAATGTAGTTAGTGGACAGCTTGTATAACAGTGTAAATTTGCTGTCCCCTCAAAATAACTCAACACACAGCCATTAATGTCTAAACAGCTGGCATCAAAAGTGAGTACACCTCTAAATGAAAATGTCCACATTGGGCCCAATTAGCCATTTTTCCCTCCCCGGTGTCATGTGACTCATTGGTGTTACAAGGTCTCAGGTGTGAATGAGGAGCAGGTGTGTTAAATTTGGTGTTATCGCTCTCAATCTCCCATACTGGTCACTGGAAGTTCAACAAGTGAGTACACCCCTCAATGACACTTTAATGTCTAAACCGCTGGCCACAAAAGTGAGTACACCCCTAAGTGAAAATGTCCAAATTGGGCCCAAAGTGTCAATATTTTGTGTGGCCACCATTATTTTCCAGCACTGCCCTAACCCCCTTGGGCATGGCATTCACCAGAGCTTTACAGGTTACCACTGGAGTCCTTTTCCATTCCTCCATGACGACATAATGGAGCTGGTGGATGTTAGAGACTTTGCGCTTGTCCACCTTCCGTTTGAGGATGCCCCACAGATGCTCAATAGGGTTTAGGTCTGGAGACATGCTTGGCCAATCCATCACCTTTACCCTCAGCTTCTTTAGCGAGGCAGTGGTCATCTTAGAAGTGTGTTTGGGGTCATTATCATGTTGGAATACTGCCCTGCAGCCCAGTCTCCGAAGGGGGGGGATCATGCTCTGCTTCAGTATGTCACAGTACACGTTGGCATTCATGATTCCCTCAATGAACTGTAGCTCCCCAGTGCCAGCAGCACTCATGCAGCCCCAGACCATGCCACTCCCACCACCATGCTTGACTGTAGGCAAAACTCACTTGTCTTTGTACTCCTCACCTGGTTGTTGCCACACACGCTTGACATCATCTGAATCAAATAAGTTTATCTTGGTCTCATCAGACCACAGGACATGGTTTTAGTAATTTGTGTCCTTAGTCTGCTTGTCTTCAGCAAACGGTTTGCAGACTTTCTTGTGCATCATCTTTAGAAGAGGCTTCCTTCTGGGATGACAGCCATGCAGACCAATTTGATGCAGTGTGTGGTGTATGGTCTAAGCATTGACAGGCTGATCCCCCACCCCTTCAACCTCTGCAGCAATGGTGGCAGCACTCATACCTTTTTCCCAAAGACAAAGTCTGGATATGACATTGAGCACGTGCACTCAACTTCTTTGGTTGACCATGGCGAGGCCTGTTCTGAGTGGAACCTGTCCTGTTAAACCACTGTATGGTCTTGGCCATCTTGCTGCATATCAGTTTCAGGGTCTTGGCAATCTTCTTATAGCCTAGGCCATCTTTATGTAGAGTAACAATTCTTTTTTTCAGATCATCAGAGAGTTTTTTGCCATGAGGTGCCATGTTGAACTTCCAGTGACCAGTATGAGAAAGTGAGAGCGATAACACCAAATTTAACACACCTGCTCCCCATTCACACCTGAGACCTTGTAACACTAATGAGCCACATGATACCTGGGAAGGAAAATGGCTAATTGGGCCCAATTTGGACATTTTTCACTTGGGGGGGTACTCACTTTTGTTGCCAGCGGTTTAGACATTAATGGCAGTGTGTTGAGTTATTTTGAGGGGACAGCAAATTTACACTGTTATACAAGCTGTACACTCACTACTTTACATTGTAGCAAAGTGTTTTTTCAATGTTGTCACATGAAAAGATATAATAACATTTACAAAAATGTGAGGGGTGTACTCACTTGTGTGAGATACTGTATATATATATATATATATACTGTATGTGTAAAGTGCTGCGTAAATTGATGTTGCTATATAAAGTACCTGAAATAAATAAAATAAATAATCTAACAGATTAACAAATGCAGACCCATTTTATAAAAAGGGTGAGCACTTCTGGTGACTGTATTGCACATTGAGATTTGAAGAGCACGATAGAGGAGGGACATTGTGGTACTAACATGTGTGAAAGGTGGAAGAAATTCGTATTTGTATCAGGAGAACTTCATTTAATATTTTTAGTTGGATTGAATTTGAACTCAAATGAACACTTGTTGCACTTTAATGTGGATTCATTTGTATTTATTTTTATTGATTTTATAAGATTTATTTTTAGTGATTTATTTATATTGATGTACTTACTGGGTTAGGAGAAAAATAGCGCTGCACTTTTTAGCAATTAACAAATATTCAGTACATTCTGCTTTATTTATGCAATAAAGGTGTTCTAGGACTAGACAACTATATAGACAACAGACATGAATTTTAAAGGATTACTATACCTTTAGCCTTCACATGTGCACCACAACCCTGTTTATTCCTTTGAGAAGAGTCAGAATCTGCAGGATCACTGGAGGCAGCCATTGGTATGTTTTCCCATCGAAATAATGAGTTCACGGCAGGCATGCACAGGATTAAAAGGACCCACGAGGATGCTTGCTAAGGAAAGGCTTACAGGGCCACACAATAAAGATCGCTGGAATGAAGTAGAAGTGAGTATCAGACTAGATGGATGGAAAAAAGATCTTTCTAGTTGGTTAAAGAAAATAGGATAAGTCTAATGCCGCGTACACACGAGCGGACTTTCCGGCATACTTGGTCCGGAAAAGTCCGCCGTACCTAGATTTGAACCATGTTTCAAATCTTAGACCTCCGGACTCACCGGACTCCGTTCCTGACGGAAAGTCCGTTCATCTGTATGCTGGTTCAACGGACAGGGTATTGCATCTCGCGCTCCTATTGGGGCATGCGCAGGGCATCCCAGGCTCTTAGGTCTGGTATGGATTTTAAGGAGAACCCCCTACGCCAAAAAAACGGCGTAGGGTCCCCCCTAAAATCCATACCAGACCCCGATCCGAGCACGTAGCCCGGCCAGCCAGGAAAGGGGGTGGGGACGAGCGAGCGCCCCCTCCCTCCTGAACCGTACCAGGCTGCATGCCCTCAACATGGGGGGTGGGTGCTTTGGGGGAGGGAGGCACCCCGCGGGGCCCCCCATCCCAAAGCACCTTGTCCCCATGTTGATGAGGACAAGGGCCTCTTCCTGACAACCCTGGCCGTTTGTTGTCAGGGTCTGCAGGCGGGGGGCTTATCGGAATCCGGGAGCCCCCTATAATAAGAGGGCCCCCAGATCCCGGCCCCCCACCCAATGTGAATGAGTATGGGGTACATGGTACCCCTACCCATTTACCTAGGGAAAAAGTGTTAACAATAAAACACACTACACATGTTTTTAAAATAATTTATTAGACAGCTCCGGGGGGTCTTCCTCCAGCTTCGGGGGTCTTCTTCCGGCTTCAGGGGTCCCTCCGGTTCCTCTTCTCCCGGCGTCCGGTTGGTTCTTCTCCGCTCTCTCTGGCCTCTTCTCCCGGTGTTATAGTTCTTCTGCTGACTCCTCCGCTGTCTTCATGCCACTCTTTGCCAGCAGAGGCCCGGACTTCTGGCTTCTTGGCTTCTTCCCTCTTCTCTTCTCCAGATGTTGACATGACGGACACCGGGTGATGTTGACCATGCCCCCTAAAACGTCACAGTCCCAGCATGCCCAGGAACTGTGACGGCAAAAGGGGGCAGGGTCTCCGCCTATATAAGTCACAGCGGAGCGCTCAGAGAGCAGTCCAGCTGGAGAGACCGTCGTGTCAACATCTGGAGAAGAGAAGAGGGAAAAATCCAAGAAGCCAGAAGTCCGGCCTCCGCTGGCAAAAGAGTGGCATGAAGACAGCGGAGGAGCCAGCAGAATAACTGGAACACCGGGAGAAGAGGCCAGAGAGAGCGGAGAAGAACCAACCGGACGCCGGGAGAAGAGGAACCGGAGGGACCCCCGAAGCCAGAAGAAGACCCCCAAAACCAGAGGAAGACCACTGAAGCCGGAGGAAGACCCCCCGGAGCTGTCTAATAAATTATTTTAAAAACCTGTGTAGTGTGTTTTATTATTGACACTTTTTCCCTAGGTGAATGGGTAGGGGTACCATGTAACCCATACTCATTCACATAGGGTGGGGGGCCAGGATCTGGGGGCCCTCTTATTATAGGGGCTCCTGGATTCCGATAAGCCCCCCACCCGCAGACCCCGACAACCAACGGCCAGGGTTGTCGGGAAGAGGCCCTTGTCCTCATCAACATGGGGACAAGGTGCTTTGGGATGGGGGGCCCCGCGGGGTGCCTCCCTCCCCCAAAGCACCCACCCCCCATGTTGAGGGCATGCAGGCTGGTACGGTTCAGGAGGGGGGGGCGCTCGCTCGTCCCCACCCCCTTTCCTGACTGGCCAGGCTGCGTGCTCGAATCGGGGTCTGGTATGTATTTTAGGGGGGACCCCACGCCGTTTTTTCGGCATAGGGGGTTCCCTTTATAATCCATACCAGACTTAAGGGCCTGGGATGCCCCGCAACGGGGCACGCAAGGTGTCAGTCTCGCCAATAAAAGCGGCGAGATTCATTTCCTTTTCTAGTCCCGTCGTACCTGAGTCACGTTCAAAATGGCCGTGTGTGGGCAAGTCCGTTCATTCTGAAAGTCAGCCGTAACTCCGGCGAAAGTCCGTCGGAAAGATGGGCGGGCCTAGCCTGCCGGAAAGTCCGGTCGTGTGTAGGCAAGTCCGTCCGTTCAGGTAGTCCACCGGAAACACCGGAAAGTCCGGCAGAAAGACCGTCGGACCAAGTCTGCTGGAAAGTCCGATCTTGAAATTTGATCCTCCTGAAATTTGCACAGGTATGTAGTGTATAAGGCAAAACGTTTCCCCCAAGGCCCAAGTTTTTCCCCAAAGTCCTTTGCAATGTCCTTCGCTATAGTTACTTTTAATCGACTTTTGAACGGCAGGAGTCGCAACAGTAGGAGAAAGGTTGTTCTGAGATATATAATGCATTTGAAGCTGGGTATCAGTGCCACACTCAATGCATTTGGTCACAGCTGTACAGTTCTTTGCAAGATGTTCTATAAAATCACACTTGAAGCAAACCTCAAAAGTTTGTTGGGTTCTTGCAATGGTTTTTTTCTGGAACCCAATTCATTTCTTGAGAGGATGTGATTTCTTATTAATAATTTTTTCTCCTCATATTGGTCACCCTTCTCAGGGCTGGGTAGCATATTCAACTTTTTCATAGATACAGGAACAGATACAGGAACCCTAGAGTCTCAGAATTTATTGTGAGCGTATTTGTCCTTGGGAAAATTTGGACCATGGTTGCCAGACTCACTCTATAAGAAATGGATCATTTTTAGCGTCTGCAATGAACTTGATGAAATCACTGGAATAGAATAATGGTTTAGCCCTTTCTCTGCCAGTCCCTGCACTCCACTTTTAAGCTCAGGTGGCTAGGCTTTTTTTGAATTTTTTACCATTTTTACATACAAAAATATAGTAAAATCATCATTAGTGGAAACATACATGGCAAAATCTACAAATGTCCTGCTAAATTCCTAAAAAAAAAAATGCTAAAACTGTATTGAGTTAATAAATAACAAATATTTCTAAATTTAACATTGCACCTGTAGCACTAACTCACGGTGGAGCTGCTGATTTCAAGCGGGCTGTTACCGTCACCTTGTTACCTGTAATTTCACTAGCATCGGATCTAGGGGTGTCCGTTGAGCTTACTGCGAGGCAATGTAGGCACCAGTCACTTAAGTACTTTTTCAATGCTTTAATGGGGATAACTGGAAGAAGTAGCAGGAAAGAGGTAGAAGGAAAGTTGCAGGGGTGTTCAAATACCTTTTCTTGGCGTAGCATCAAGGAATTTAAATCTTTAGGATGAATGTATCCTCAGCTTAGGATTAAATCTTTGCCCACCCGGATAGGTTTCTCTCACTGACCTAGCAACCGGAACGCAGCATGAACAAAAAGTCCCTGCCACAGACTTTGGTGGGGCAAACTCATACGATCCCCTGCCACAGGATGTAGTAGTTTTCGATGAACAGCAAACACAGTACCAGAACCTTTAAGCCGACCCGGCAGTACTTGTGTGGTAGGGTAATTTAGGATGCATCCTCCAATTGAGTCACCAGGCCCCTCTCTAGACCAGCGCTCTGCATGGTCCCTTCCAAGACGGGTCCTCCCCTGGATTCTTCTCAATTGTCCGGCTTCTTCCCGCAGGACAGACAGCACAGGACCATCCCAGCAGTAGCAGGCCCCAGACAGACTCCTGGGCCTACCCGCCCGGCTGCAGCGACGTAACCCTCCATGCCGGAGGGCTACAAGATAGCACTCACTGACACATACCTCTAGGCCAGGAGGGCCACGAGGCAAAAAACTTTTCAAAACATGGCGTCTGCCCCATAAATACCCTCTCCCAGAATGCAACTCGGAGGACCACCTCCGCCGAGTTATCTCCGGGACAGAAGAGCACTTATACACTTCAGCTTGTTGCTTTCTAACATTGACCCACGATGACATCGACACCCACAGTGGAACTGCACGCAACACAGCCAAGCTGGAACAGAGGCTAAACTAACCTTGGATTAAACCTGAAGAATGTATAGCACAGATGATCCATTAAATTTACCTATAAGCGGTAGATTAGAAATCTACCAACGCTACATACACCCCCCCCCCCCACTATAATAGACGTTGTCCCGTATTGTCTGCCAAAATATATCTCCCATGCCTGAGAGTAGGTATTTGAACTTAGAAATTGGATGGAAAAGAGGTAAAGACAGTATGGAAATATTACAGTTTCAACATTTATACAATAACATATTGACATAAGACATGTCACAAACCCTCACTATCTATTTAGCTAAAAAGCCTAACAGCTTGATAGGAGATCCGATGGTTCCTAAAAAAACGAAGTTAGACACACAAAAATACACAGTATCGTCACTAGACAAATTAGAAGCAAAGCCTCATTCCAGCAGAAGAATGATACTCTCTTCCCACAGATTTTCTTCCCTTTTTTTTTTATATGAACTAACACAAAGCCCGACTTGAAAAGTCCATCCCTATCTCTGAGCAAACTGTATGTTTCCAATAAAAGAAAGAAAAACCACTCAGCAAAAATCTTTAAATCTGAAGACGCTGGGATGAATATAATTTCTTGACCACGGAGATCTCTAAACACTGACACTATCTAACTATATACCCCAAAGTTCTTTTGCATAATCACCAATAAAACCGGGAATCTGGCAATGTCAGTTTCCTTCCCAGTTTATCTACCGTAGTGATAAAATACACAATGTCATCTTTTCCAGGTCTGCAAATGACCACCTTGTCAGCATAGACGTGCCGGCCATAGTTCCAGTGTAGCAAACATCCATTGAAACGTTCATCCATGGCAACAGAATACCCAGCCTTCCGGAAAGGTTTTGGCACCGACAAATAGTCCCAAACAGCTTCACGGTACCATTGATCCCGGTTGGTCTCAATTTCCTGCATAATCTCCTGAGTAACATAGGGAAATTCCAGACCATATTCTGTGGCAACTCCTTTGGTGAGCACTCTCTGTAAGCGGGCAAGTTTAGGCAAAGTTCTATTTTTCCCCAAGCCAGGGGGCACACAAGAGTTCAGTGATTTACTCACCATAGATCCGATGGGTGTCGGTTCAAACTTCAACAAGCTATCAACTTTAAGCAATGTCTCTTTGGTAGTACTGTGCGGCTCCACACAAGGTGATGTCTTCCCAGAATCTAGAGCTATCCATTCTGAGAAAGTCAGGGCAGAGGCAACGTCTTCACCTTGGACCCACAATAGTTCCTGTGACATTGTCTCAAACAAATCATCATCACCGGAGAGATCTGACATAGAATCTATCTCTGAGTCTCTCAACTTTTCTACAGGCAAATATTCACAAAGAGTCCCAGATATGTTCCCCTTTGATCTCTCACCCGTTCCTGACGTGGACTTCTCCAGATCCATGTATTTTTCCGGCTCCGGTTCGGGTAGTCTCTGGGATAGGCCTCGACCATGGCCGCGGGAAGCCATCACATATCCCACCTTCCTCTGGACAGGTGAAACGGGGATAGGTGTGGTAGAAGTAGAAATAAAAGTGATGTCTGCTGATGAAACAGTAACAGCGACATCTCCCTCGGAAACACTCTCGGTAGCAGACGAGATCACAGCTTGTTGCTCTCCAGCAGCAATGGCAACAGTCTCCGCTGTGGCAATACCTGTCTCCCAATCCACATGATAAGCAGGGGGCAACATGGTAGGTTGCTCCACAGTGAACAAATATTCTCCACATTGCAAACATCAGACAAATGGATGGAGATGTATGGCCAGTCCTTCACACTTGTGGCAAAGCATGGCCAGCCCTTCAATATCTCCGACTGTATATAGTACGAACCTCCCCTGCAGCTTCAAACGAATGCCAGTATCTGTAAGCAGGGTTCTGGTCAGCATAGCACCCGCAGCGGTACTCGTAGGGAACATCTTGGGCCCCACAATTGGCGGTACTAATGGAAAAGAAGACATGGTTGCACTCCGATCCTCTCAGCACGATCACAAGGCCTCTCTTCTCCCTTGGCGCCAACACGCACACACGCGTCCCACGTGGTAACAAGTAGAATAGGCTCCTCCCACTTGTTCCTCTGATCACGTAGCTCCCGGGCTTTTACTTCTCACCCACAGCCTACGCAGTCAGAAATAAAGTCCTGCAATTTAACCCCTTCTCTTCCTGAAAAAAGTGACAAAGTCCAGAAACCTCTTTTAACATAAACTCCCGGTGAAATACTTCTCAGGGTTGCAGGAGGTTGACGGCTAACAATCCCGGACGAGCCCCCACATGTAGCACTAACTCACGGTGGAGCTGCTGATTTAAAGCAGGCTGTTACCGTCACCTTGTTACCTGTAATTTAACCAGCATCGGATTTAGGGGTCTCTGTTGAGCTTACTGCGAGGCAATATAGCCACCAGTCACTTAAGTACTTTTTCAATGCTTTAATGGGGATAACTGGAAGAAGTAGCAGGAAAGAGGTAGAAGGAGAGTTTCAGGGGTGTTCAAATACCTTTTCTTGGCGTAGCGTCAAGGAATTTAAATCTTTAGGATGAATGTATCCTCAGCTTAGGATTAAATCTTTGCCCGCCCGGATAGGTTTCTCTCACTGACCTAGCAACCGGAACGCAGCATGAACAAAAAGTCTCTGCTACAGACTTTGGTGGGGCAAACTCATACGATCCTCTGCCACAGGATGTAGTAGTTTTCGATGAACAGCAAACACAGTACCAGAACCTTTAAGCCGACCCGGCAGTACTTGTGTGGTAGGGTAATTTAGGATGCGTCCTCCAATTGAGTCACCAGGCCCCTCTCTAGACCAGCGCTCTGCATGGTCCCTTCCAAGACGGGTCCTCCCCTGGATTCTTCTCAATTGTCCGGCTTCTTCCCGCAGGACAGACAGCACAGGACCATCCCAGCAGTAGCAGGCCCCAGACAGACTCCTGGGCCTACCCGCCCGGCTGCAGCGACGTAACCCTCCATGCCGGAGGGCTACAAGATAGCACTCACTGACACATACCTCTAGGCCAGGAGGGCCACGAGGCAAAAAACTTTTCAAAACATGGCGTCTGCCCCATAAATACCCTCTCCCAGAATGCAACTCGGAGGACCACCTCCGCCGAGTTATCTCCGGGACAGAAGAGCACTTATACACTTCAGCTTGTTGCTTTCTAACATTGACCCACAATGACATCGACACCCACAGTGGAACTGCATGCAACACAGCCAAGCTGGAACAGAGGCTAAACTAACCTTGGATTAAACCTGAAGAATGTATAGCACAGATGATCCATTAAATTTACCTATAAGCGGTAGATTAGAAATCTACCAACGCTACATACACCCCCCCCCCACTATAATAGACGTTGTCCCGTAACGTCTGCCAAAATATATCTCCCATGCCTGAGAGTAGGTATTTGAACTTAGAAATTGGATGGAAAAGAGGTAAAGACAGTATGGAAATATTACAGTTTCAACATTTATACAATAACATATTGACATAAGACATGTCACAAACCCTCACTATCTATTTAGCTAAAAAGCCTAACAGCTTGATAGGAGATCCGATGGTTCCTAAAAAAACGAAGTTAGACACACAAAAATACACAGTATCGTCACTAGACAAATTAGGAGCAAAGCCTCATTCCAGCAGAAGAATGATACTCTCTTCCCACAGATTTTCTTCCCTTTTTTTTTTATATGAACTAACACAAAGCCCGACTTGAAAAGTCCATCCCTATCTCTGAGCAAACCGTATGTTTCCAATAAAAGAAAGAAAAACCAATCAGCAAAAATCTTTAAATCTGAAGACGCTGGGATGAATATAATTTCTTGACCACGGAGATCTCTAAACACTGACACTATCTAACTATATACCCCAAAGTTCTTTTGCATAATCACCAATAAAACCGGGAATCTGGCAATGTCAGTTTCCTTCCCAGTTTATCTACCGTAGTGATAAAATACACAATGTCATCTTTTCCAGGTCTGCAAATGACCACCTTGTCAGCATAGACGTGCCGGCCATAGTTCCAGTGTAGCAAACATCCATTGAAACGTTCATCCATGGCAACAGAATACCCAGCCTTCCGGAAAGGTTTTGGCACCGACAAATAGTCCCAAACAGCTTCACGGTACCATTGATCCCGGTTGGTCTCAATTTCCTGCATAATCTCCTGAGTAACATAGGGAAATTCCAGACCATATTCTGTGGCAACTCCTTTGGTGAGCACTCTCTGTAAGCGGGCAAGTTTAGGCAAAGTTCTATTTTTCCCCAAGCCAGGGGGCACACAAGAGTTCAGTGATTTACTCACCATAGATCCGACGGGTGTCGGTTCAAACTTCAACAAGCTATCAACTTTAAGCAATGTCTCTTTGGTAGTACTGTGCGGCTCCACACAAGGTGATGTCTTCCCAGAATCTAGAGCTATCCATTCTGAGAAAGTCAGGGCAGAGGCAACGTCTTCACCTTGGACCCACAATAGTTCCTGTGACATTGTCTCAAACAAATCATCATCACCGGAAAGATCTGACATAGAATCTATCTCTGAGTCTCTCAACTTTTCTACAGGCAAATATTCACAAAGAGTCCCAGATATGTTCCCCTTTGATCTCTCACCCGTTCCTGACATGGACTTCTCCAGATCCATGTATTTTTCCGGCTCCGGTTCGGGTAGTCTCTGGGATAGGCCTCGACCATGGCCGCGGGAAGCCATCACATATCCCACCTTCCTCTGGACAGGTGAAACGGGGATAGGTGTGGTAGAAGTAGAAATAAAAGTGATGTCTGCTGATGAAACAGTAACAGCGACATCTCCCTCGGAAACACTCTCGGTAGCAGACGAGATCACAGCTTGTTGCTCTCCAGCAGCAATGGCAACAGTCTCCGCTGTGGCAATACCTGTCTCCCAATCCACATGATAAGCAGGGGGCAACATGGTAGGTTGCTCCACAGTGAACAAATATTCTCCGCATTGCAAACATCAGACAAATGGATGGAGATGTATGGCCAGTCCTTCACACTTGTGGCAAACCATGGCCAGCCCTTCAATATCTCCGACTGTATATAGTACGAACCTCCCCTGCAGCTTCAAACGAATGCCAGTATCTGTAAGCAGGGTTCTGGTCAGCATAGCACCCGCAGCGGTACTCGTAGGGAACATCTTGGGCCCCACAATTGGCGGTACTAATGGAAAAGAAGACATGGTTGCACTCCGATCCTCTCAGCACGATCACAAGGCCTCTCTTCTCCCTTGGCGCCAACACGCACACACGCGTCCCACGTGGTAACAAGTAGAATAGGCTCCTCCCACTTGTTCCTCTGATCACGTAGCTCCCGGGCTTTTACTTCTCACCCACAGCCTACGCAGTCAGAAATAAAGTCCTGCAATTTAACCCCTTCTCTTCCTGAAAAAAGTGACAAAGTCCAGAAACCTCTTTTAACATAAACTCCCGGTGAAATACTTCTCAGGGTTGCAGGAGGTTGACGGCTAACAATCCCGGACGAGCCCCCACATGTAGCACTAACTCACGGTGGAGCTGCTGATTTAAAGCAGGCTGTTACCGTCACCTTGTTACCTGTAATTTAACCAGCATCGGATTTAGGGGTCTCTGTTGAGCTTACTGCGAGGCAATATAGCCACCAGTCACTTAAGTACTTTTTCAATGCTTTAATGGGGATAACTGGAAGAAGTAGCAGGAAAGAGGTAGAAGGAGAGTTTCAGGGGTGTTCAAATACCTTTTCTTGGCGTAGCGTCAAGG
The DNA here is from genome assembly GCA_037952925.1 of Lithobates clamitans. Taxonomy (NCBI): domain Eukaryota; kingdom Metazoa; phylum Chordata; class Amphibia; order Anura; family Ranidae; genus Lithobates; species Lithobates clamitans. The sequence goes on along the minus strand of JBBGZY010000239.1, from coordinate 14,795,439 downwards.
AATTTAAATCTTTAGGATGAATGTATCCTCAGCTTAGGATTAAATCTTTGCCCGCCCGGATAGGTTTCTCTCACTGACCTAGCAACCGGAACGCAACATGAACAAAAAGTCTCTGCTACAGACTTTGGTGGGGCAAACTCATACGATCCTCTGCCACAGGATGTAGTAGTTTTCGATGAACAGCAAACACAGTACCAGAACCTTTAAGCCGACCCGGCAGTACTTGTGTGGTAGGGTAATTTAGGATGCGTCCTCCAATTGAGTCACCAGGCCCCTCTCTAGACCAGCGCTCTGCATGGTCCCTTCCAAGACGGGTCCTCCCCTGGATTCTTCTCAACTGTCTGGCTTCTTTCTGCAGGACAGACAGCACAGGACCATCCCAGCAGTAGCAGGCCCCAGACAGACTCCTGGGCCTACCCGCCTGGCTGCAGCGACGTAACCCTCCAAGCCTGAGGGCTACAAGATAGCACTCACTGACACATACCTCTAGGCCAGGAGGGCCACGAGGCAAAAAGCTCTCCGAAACATGGCGTCTGCCCCATAAATACCCTTTCCCAGAATGGAACTCGGAGGACTACCTCCGCCGAGTTATCTCCGGGACAGAAGAGCACCCATACACTTAAGCTTGTTGCTTTCCAACATTGACCCACAATGACAACGACACCCACAGGCGCAATGTGGAACTGCACGCAAGACAGCCAAGCTGGAACAGAGGTTAAACTAACCTTAGATTAAACCTGAACAATGTATAGCACAGATGATCCATTAAATTTTCCCTCTAAGCGGTAGATTAGAAATCTACCAGCGGTACACGCCATTTTGTGAAATGGCCAAAAAACCAAAAGTGTGCTAAACTGTAAATAAAAAAAATTTAGTCTAAAAATCTGGAGGTTTTTCACTTACAGCTTTCAGAGTTTGAAAAAACTCCCAACTATACATTTTCTGAAAGCACATGACCTGTAAAAAAAAAAAGGGGTACTGAATTTTTAAGCACCTCAATAATTGCGCAAATGTTTTTAAAATCGCTATTTTTACTAAAACACAACATAACTTACAGAATTTCTGCTAAATTACTACTCGTTCACATGGGGCATACTAAAGTGTATGCCTGTGGAGGGCCACATTTACCAACCCAGGTGTTCTGTGTATCCCCATGCAGGCAGTCCCATTCATATCAATTGGGATGCAGCGGCTGCATGGCCACAGCCTTGTCAGTAGTGCTAACATCATAGCTACATGTATGCTCCATCACACAATTGTTTGGATTTGGATTGGATTTTACGAGCGTGTGTATACAAATCCGTCAGACAAAAGTCAAAAGTGCAAACACGGATGCTTGGAAGCAAGGACGAGCCAGAAGCGGTCGGTCTTGTAAAATAGCATTCATAATTCAGAATTAACATTTGTGACGTGGCAAATTATAAAATCTCAAAATACAGCGCACATTCTCTTATTCTTTAATGGGATAATAATGAAGCTGCTTTGCTGGTGATACTGATGGAATAATATTATTATGCTTTTTTTTTATTTGGTTACCACAACACCATTATCCTGTTTTTAAGATGAAAGATACTATGTTGCTGTCCCTTGTCAATTTTACATTGTATTTACATTGTATTTTTTTAAATGTAACTGCCTACTCCCAAACTGCCATTTGAAGTAAAACACATAGCCAAGTATTATTCTCAATTTTTTTTTAGTGTGCATTAAAAAACGAAAACAAATAAAATTAGACATGTTATCTGCCAATAGAACTTAACCAAAAAGTGCATTCTATGCATCCATAAATATAGAAAATATACCAAATAAAATCATTATTCAACCAAAAAAATAATGTCAAAGCAATAACTCCAAGGCCAGTAATAAACAACACGTTGTCTCCTCCAATTCCACAACATGGCTGGTTGATGAACGGCCGCTCAGAAGGGAATTAAAAAGCACAAACTGAAAAGCGCGAAATAAAAAGTGCGGAATGAAAAGCTCAAATCAACACTCACCAAACTTCTACTAACACGAAATTAGCAGAAGGAGCCCAAAGGGTGGCGCTAAAGAGCTGAAAAACAACCTAGTACGTCACTACATTGTCATTTATACAGTGATCAGTGCGATTAAAAATGCACTGATTACTGTGTAAATGACACTGGCAGTGAAGGGGTTAACCACTAGGGGGCGGCGAGGGGTTAATTATGTCCTAGGGGAGTGATTCTAACTGTAGGGGGGATGGGCTGTGTGTGTCATTATGCTGATCACTGCTCCCGATTACAGGGAGCAGTGATCTGTGATACTTGCCACTAGGCAGAACGGGGAGATGCTGTTTACATCAGCATCTCCCTGTTCATCCTCTCCGTGAGGCGATCGGAGTCCGCAGGACCCGTGACCCGACTCACGGAGCTCTCGGCCGGCGGCGCGCACGCAATGGCACGGCGGGGAATTCAAATGGACGTACCTATAAGTCCATTTGCCCAGCCGTGCCATTCTGCCGACGTACATCGGCATGCGCCGGTCGGGAAGTGGTTAAAGTTAAGATATGCTTTCAGTGAGTAGTTTAACAGGCATACATAACTATCAACTGCCATTGGTGGTAAACGTAAAAAAACCTAAGTGTAAATATGTGTGAGCTGCACTAGCTGCAGTTATATCAAATATACCTTGAAAGCTGCTGCTATAATTTGTGTGAAACACAATCAGTGATAAACTGAATAAGAATAGCTGCTCTATCCTCTGTGATTATAAGGTGACAATTATTATTAGGCATGTGCAATTCGTTTCGTTCCGAATTCGTCTTTTAACAAATTTCGACAAATTCGTTAATTCGGAAATATCCGAATTAACGAAAACATGTTTAACAAATTTTTTCCGAATATTCGGAAATTTAATAAAATTGGACATTCGTAAATTCGGGCATTCGTACATTCGTACATTCGCAATTTACAAATGTACATTCGTACATTAGTAAATTAGTGAATTTGTAAATTTGTAAATTCGAAAATTCGGAAATCTGAAATAATTATTAACTAATAATAACTTAACTATTAGTAATTGCTAATGACTTTTAAATTATAGGTATTGTAATTTCCTTTCAAATTTGGCTGTTAGTGAACGTAACACATACAAATTTATCCGAAGTTATGAATGATCCAAAAAAACGGAATGGAACGTAATGAATTAATAATAATAAATAACAATAATAATAATAACATTTTATTATTATTATTTATTATTAATTTGTTCCGTTCCATTTGTTTAGATGCAGCATTCATTTTGGATAATTCGTAACTTCAGATAAATTCGTATTTGTTACATTCACTGACAGTCAAATTTGAAAGGAAATTACAATACCTATAATTTAATAGTTAGTTACTATTTCAGATTTTTGAATTTTCGGGTTTTTGGATTTTCAAACTTCGAATTTACAAATTTCCAAATTTTCTCATTTACAAATGTACGATTTTACTAATTTACGAATGTACAAATTTACGAATGTACAAATGTAAAAATGTACGAATGTACGAATGAACGAATGTACGAATGAACGAATGTTCGAATTTACGAATGTACGAATGAACGCATTTACGAATTTACGAATGAACGAATTTACGAATTGGGTTTATAACGAATGACCCGAAACACGAAAAAAAATAATAAACTAATGAAACGAAAAAGAAAATGTACACATTTTTTGGCTGTGCACATGTCTAATTATTATATATGTAGCAGGGAGCTGGCTATCTTACCTGCAGTGTCAGAAGGCACTCTGCAACATTGTTGCAGTGAGACTGTTTCCCTCTAGTGCCAGCTAAGACTCTGTGTCATCACATCCTATCAGCAGTGATTACCACCAGGGAGCAAAGCATGCAGGGAATTGTAGCCCCAGGACTCAAGTTTCACATTAAGATTAACGTGTATGGAACTACTAGAGCCAGCCTGCTCTAGGAAGAAGGAAACTAAAGACTCCATCTTGCTTATCTAAGGGTATTCAGACTACACAAGGTAAAGGGAGAGATTAGACCTAGGGGAGAGGGCCTGCCTCCCAGGTCAGTCCACCGCGTAATTTTAAGTCATTTTAGGCATCCACAGCCAGTCCGGACATCCAGCCTGTGAGAGGGGGGTCCCAGGTGCATATCCAGACGCACTTGCACCGATGGTGTGAAGCGTTCCATTGTGAGGTGACCATTCGGGTCACTAGAAGAGCTTGCCTGTTCCAGGACGTTCATTTGGGCCTTGTCCGCAGGATTGGGTGAGAGGGCTTTTGCCCATTTGCAGGAAACAAGGACACTGCACAAAGACAGAGTTGTATGAACACTGTATACATACATCATTGCTCTTAGTCACCTTGCTGACACCTTTAGTGCCACAGGACACAAACCATTCAGATACAGAGACACTGTATACAGACACCATTTTCCTTTCACCTTGCTGAGGAAGATCCTGCATTCTTTACTTGATAATCCGGGCCAGTTGTATTGTTTGGACCTGCTATTCAGGAGTTTAAGTGCACCAACGAGAGTGGCTAGCTGAAGTTACAAAGCCTCATCTTTCTTCAAAGGGACTGAAGCTACTAGTGCCATATGGGTCCGCACACACATACTCAGGGCTCTGTATATGCAGAGGGTGTACATGATAGCTTATCTGGAAAGCTAAGCCATTAAATATTGATTTGAATACAGTGTTTGCAGTTGGACCTGTGGTGTCAGGAGACAGAAGAGAGAGGTCTGACATAAAGAGGGTCAGCCTTCTGCTCTCCTGCCTGGACTCATAGAGTCAAATTTGAGTAGAGGTAACCAATCTGATATAAAGTGTCATATTGTGATTTATTTGTCATTTAGGTGTGCCTCTGCTCTTGGGGGCATTCTTAGGTTTGGAATCCCCTAAAAGCAGCCTGAATATAGTATAAGAGCTACATTGCTCTTAATTTCAGTTATTGCTCTCCAGTTGATTACTTAAATATATATACTGGTACTGTTTGTTACTTTCCCACAGAAATATTGCAGTAAAGACAATTTCTGTGTTTTATCATAACGTGTATGTTTCTCATTGGTCCTTGCACTTACACTATTGGCAGGTGTGCCAGAGGGGGCTAAGACTGTTATTGGGGTTGAGAGGCAGAGTATAGAACCAAATATACTTAAGTGGCTCCTGCAGGGGTAGCGCTACACATAAAGTGCAAGTTGTGCTTAAAAGGTGCTCAACTGTCTTTAAAAAGTGCAATAGTGTTGAAAAAAGTGCTCCTCCTGTGTATTCCCAAGTAAAAGTGCTTTATCTTGTGCAAAAAAGCTGCAAATCTTCATGCTCACTCACCAACCAAAAGGCTCTCCAAAACTGTTTAGCACCTTTTAAGCACAACTTGCACTTTATAATCACAGAGGATATTGCAGCTATTGTTATTCATTTTATTAAAAAAATATAACATTCTCAAGCTTACTAGTCCTTACCAGCAGCATGCCAGCATTACTTTTTTTTTTTTTCACTTGGTAATTCTGCAAATAACTCCATCCTTTCCCTGAGTGGTTATGCTCACTTAATAATATCTATGGAGAAAGCCATGTTTATCATGCAATCTGGACTTCAGACATGTCTCGCTTTGTTCACCTCCATGACATGTGGGTTGATGAGATTAATAGCCTACACAAGAAACATAGGTTGGTTCATATTTTACAGTCAGGAAGTGAGACGGACATTGCATTTCTGGGCAGATCAAAAAGTATTTTCTGTACTTGCTGAAAATGTTCTTAGCCTAAAAGAAAAGAAAGCTAATGCAGGCATCTAAGGACTAAAAAGCTGCAAAATAAATGTTTTGGTTTTTAGGTTTAGCTGTACTTTAAATCGTGTCCAGCAGAGCATAGGAAAAGACATGTCTTTCTTCATTCCAAAAGGTAATGTTAATTTACAGCTGGTAAAAAAGAGAGTAACAATATTAAATGGCCCTCCTGAACGTATGGTCTCTGGGACAATTGGATCACTGTTCCCTAATGGCCCAGGGCCTAATATAATACAATTTAACTTGGCCAGGACACTCCATGCCTTTATTATGTTATACTGTATATTTATCTTACTGTGTTATGCCCCGTACACACGGTCGGATTTTCCGATGGAAAATGTCCGATCGGAGCGTGTTGTCAGAAATTCCGACCGTGTGTGGGCTCCATCAGACATTTTCCATCGGATTTTCCGACACACAAAGTTGGAGAGCAGGAGATAAAATTTTCCGACAACAAAATCCGTTGTCGGAAATTCCGATCGTGTGTACACAAAACCGACGGACAAAGTGCCACGCATGCTCAGAATAAATAAAGAGATGAAAGCTATTGGCCACTGCCCCGTTTATAGTCCCGACGTACGTGTTTTACGTCACCGCGTTCAGAACGATCGGATTTTCCGACAACTTTGTGTGACTGTGTGTATGCAAGACAAGTTTGAGCCAACATCCGTCGGAAAAAATCCTAGGATTTTGTTGTCGGAATGTCCGAACAAAGTCCGACCGTGTGTACGGGGCATTAGAAGAAATGTGGGAAAGTGTACATTTTTAAATTCTTGTATTTTGCCATTATTTACATCAGATTTATTTTTCTGTTTTACAGATGTGTTATAACAAATATTTTTTTTTATATTTGTAGTTTGAAATTTTTCAGTGTACTTAAAAGTTTAAATTTACATTTTTTTTCCTTTATGGCAGTGTGGAGTTAATGGCAGCCACCCAATCCTGGACTGTTGGTGGTGATGCCTGAGCCATACCCTACAATCCACATTCTGGCCATGAAAAGTGTTTCTTGTAGGAAAAAATTTAGATGTTTGTCACTATCTGGATTTGGAAGGAGGCCCAGAAAGCATTGCTTTGGACAAAGGGTTAAAGGGGAACCCAATTGATCATGTAGAACCCAAACCACCTGTGACTAATAGCCTTGAATGACAAGACATGACCATATCAAGTGGTAAAAAGTGCCACTGGTGCCACCACATCTGGGGCAAAAGGGGCTCTGATGTGACTGGTACCTAGATAAGTGAACGGGAGTTAGGTAGGTTCTATGCAAAATATACAAGTGGGTGAGGGAATCAGGAAGTTTGGTAACTTAAATTTAATACCTCTGCTGGAAAGTACATGGGAGACATATATGACCCCTCTATTAACCCACAACTCAGAATTATGCACAGTAAGTAGTTGCGGCAGGCAGGAATTACCCTAAAGGAATGTAGGGCATGAATAGATGAAGCATTCGTCTTTCATGCAGCTGGTTCCCAAACCTTACAATGATTGTATATCATTCCCCTACAGCACTCCAGGTGAGTGAGGTTACACCTATCTCTCAAAAGTGTCAAAATCTGGAAGGGATGAATAACCGAGTGGGAAATATTTGAACACACTAATGTGATATAATGCTCCTTATCCCCTTTGTCAAACTGAAAAAAAAATGGGATAATTGGGCAGCTAAATACAGTAGTATTGGTTAAGGTCTGAAAGAACTGCAGCGCCCAAATTTATGGAATTCTTTAGGGCACGCCATGACAATTTGTCGGGTATTACCCCATATAAAATTACAGAGTTCATGGACTTAATTATGTGGAGCGGTACAGTAAATACAAGGGGGGCTGCCAGAGAATGTAGAGGAGTTTGGGCAGCAATATAATTTTACTAAAATAATGTGTCCCATAACCCTAAGAGGAAGACAGACCCGTATCTGTATTTTGGACTTAGGTGTCATGTAGAGAGGTGCCTAGTTGAGTCTTACATAGCCTTTTGGGGAGACCAGGATACCCAAGTATTTAATCAGGGCTGGCTCTTACCAGAGGGAGAGAGGCTTGCTCAGCGGTTGGAGCCCCTAGATCTAGACAGAGGATTTGGGATTTCCCCCATTTAATTTGCAGCTTTGAATATTCTCTAAAGTGCTTAATGAAGCACAACACAGCCAACAAAGAGAAACCCAAATCTCCCAAATACATTAGCATATCGTCTTCATAAAGGCTAATGGTTTCAACTCACCGAACCAAATGTAATCCTCTGATATCTAGGTGTGTTCTAATAACAATTGCCAAGGGTTCCACAGCTAGTGCATAAAGCAGTGGGGATAGTGGGCACCCCTGCCGCTTACCTGGATAAGGGAAATGGGCTGGGGACTCTACCATTGACTGGAATCCGAGCTACGGGAGCCTGATATAAAAGCTGAAGCCACTTGATAAAGTTTGGTTCAAAGCCATATCTGCAGTGGCATTCCCATAGTAATCCCCGCTCCACTGAATCAAATGCCTTAGCGGTGTCTAAGCTAACCACTAATCGCTAACCAACAGAACCGTGGGTAGTCTGTAAGTTCATCTAAGTTTGTCTATGGTTAAAGGCTGTATTTTTATTGGGCAGGAACCCTCTCTGATCCTGGTGAATTAAACTCAGGATTAAGGCATAGAGCCAAGATTTTAGTCAGGATTTTTACATCCAATTGTAAAATGAAGATAGGGCTATATGATTCAGAGAATAGGGGGTCCTTAACAGGTTTGGGTATAAGTACAATCAGGGCCTCCCCCATGGAAGCAGGAACAATAGCAGAGTCAAAAATATGGATAAATAACTCCTGCAGTTTTGGAAGAAGGACCTCACAAAACCGAGTATAAAAGTCTAGAGGGAGTCCGTTTGACCCTGGTGCCTTAGTGGGGGGTGAGATGTGCCGTGACTTCTTCTGTATCCTCGGTGGAGATTGGGAACTCCAACTGTTTAACCTGGTCAGGAAAGGGAAAGTGACTTTTTGTAAGAATTAGGTTAGCTCAGTCTGAAAGTGGTGGGTAGTAGATGGGTTAAGTTATGAAACTCCTCAGCTACAAAGTCAGGGTCTGTTAAGCATTGTCCAGAGGTGTTTTGTAGGGTAACTACCAGAGGGGGTCTATGCTCCAAATGGGCCAGGTAAGCAAGCAGTCTGTCTGCCTGTTCTCCATGCTCAAATATAATGAAAATGCATTTGTAAATCTCCTAGTATAACACTGGGTAACAAAGAGTTTTGTGTGTGCAGGCCAGAACTGGTGCATCGGTGCTGTTTTCTTAGGTTTGTGTATACAAAAATCCTGAATTACATTGGGTATGTTTACATAAGTACAAAAATCATCCAGAATACTTCATCTATTTACTGAGGCCTGAGCGCTAAGGTAGGTTTGGGTTATTTCTGGAATTTTGTGTCTGCTTTGCGTATTTATATATGTATATATTTAGTCTGTGTATTTTTAAGGACTGCCTGATCAGGTCAGGAGAAGATCTGATCCAGTTTCCCTCCATGCACCTCTAATGCCGCGTACACACGGTCGGAATTTCCGACAACAAATGTTTGATGTGAGCTTGTTGTCAAAATTCCGACCCTGTGTAGGCTCCATCGGACATTTGTTGTCGGAATTTCGACAACAAAAATTTGAGAGGTGGTTCTTTCAAATTATATCCAAATAATGTTGCAGGATGGCAGGGTCACTCATGAGATGATAAACGATCCTTCAACGTTAATACTCAATAAAAAAACAGGTACCCAAAAGGAAAGAAAAAGGGGGGACCAATAGCGAAGTATGCTAATATTGAAAATGTATTGCACATAAAAGGTTATACTTACAAAAGTAACCTAAAATCAGAGGATGCAGCAAACACCATTAACAGTGTTCCCACGACATGACTGGCAGGCAACTGGAGCGGTGCTGGATGAACATCTGAGGACAATTGGCAGAGCTAGGCCCCTCTGGTATGGGTTGGAAGGTGGTACACTGCGTGGTAGGCCGCGACTCCTCTCTCCATGCACAGAGAGGCCCATCTCACATCAGGCCCAGGAGAAAGAGAGCTCCACGTGGGCTTTTGCTTCCTTTATAGCTACTCCCAGCAATCTTCCTGATGGTAGCAAAGATCCCTGGAATGTGTAGTCCAGGCACATAGTCATGCGAAGCAATTATCAGTGGGGAGAACTGCTCATCCCACAATCCCTTTTGTTTGGCACACAAATATGATGTTACCTGTTACACTGATCACTAGAGGGACATGCGATGCATGGAAATACCGGAGGGTACTGTACTTTATGATTGTAGTTCATATTGCTACAGCAATATACTTTCGCAATTTTGGGGCGGGGTGAGGGATTGTGCTGGAACTAGAGGATTTGGGCTGGGGAAAGTTGAGAGAGTAAAAGCCATATTCCTCTCTCAGTAATTTGTGTTAAGAGAGGTGTAATAAGGTTTGTGTAATTTCTCAGGACTTGTGTTAGAAAGGTGGAATGGAGGAGAGAGGATATATGCTAGGAGGGGGAATTTGGGGAGGGGGGATTTGTGCTAAGAGGAGGAATTGGGGGGGATATGATTCGTACTGGGAGGTGAAATTTGGGGGAAGAGGAGTGCGGGGGTGATTTGGTGGTGGAGATGATTTGTTCTGGGGTGAAGGATTTGTGCTGGGGAGGGGGGATTTTGGTGAGGGGAGAATTTGTGTGTGTGTGTGTGGTGGTGGTGGTGGGGGGATTTGAGGAGGAGAGATTTGTATTGGGAGGTCAGATTTGGAAGGAAGAGGATTAATGCTGGGATGGGGGAAAGGATTATTGTTGGGGTGATATTTGGGAAAGGTGAGGATTTGTGCTGGAGGAGAAGATTTAAGTTGGGGAGGGGGTATTTAGAGGGGAGAGCATTTGTGTGTGGGGGGAATTAGTACTGAGGGAAAAGAGCTTCTTTTGGGCGACAGTCGTCCCGCGATTCTGCACGATTTTACATGATGGCCGCCAAGGGCGGCGAGGACGGGGAGGGGGTGGAGTGATTGGAACGACACCTGTCACAAATTGGTTTAGATACCATTTAAGCACCACATCCCCTGGGGATCTTGATGTGATCCCAGGAGAGCTCTCCACACACATACATTGGAAGGATCAATGTCAAATGTAAGTACTACATCTAGCACAGTAGACTAACCTCCCCATCAGCGAATACAACATTAGAGCATATTCCTATATCACTCTTTACTACTTTGTATATTTAATTAAAGACGATACCACTTGGGCCATAAATTAATGATATTATGGCACTAACTTAATAACCACTCATCACCATCAATTCACCGGCTTGGTTCCCCCATTATCTGTTTACTTAGTCCCATCACTTTTTAGTTTGTTTTGTTTTTCAGTTTGTTTTGCCACTTGATTTTCTCACACGCATCCTCACACACACACACTATTTTCAACACACAGGTTTTCAGAATTTATATATAATATACCCACTGTTTACCCCTCTGATATATGCACTCACTTACTTCACTCACATTGGTTCTATGACCCATCATTCATACCCCAACATGCCATTTGATAACTATATTATTTATTTCACCTACCATATCTCCTTTGGTATGATACAATAATATTACTACCAAGATATAGCAATAATAATATATTCTAACATATTGTATTTTTTCCAACACATATTGGGGTAAGATTCAAAATACTTGCGTATACAGGTGGGGATTGTCAGGTCACCTAGAGGCTGGGTGACAGATGCACACCGTTGGGATCAGGAGTGCATCACAAGGCAGTGGACCCTACGGCTAACTGCTGCGGATGGGAGTCCGGGTGGTAAGGAAGGCAGGGCCGCTGGGACACCAACACTGATCCCACCGGGGTTAGAACGTAGGATTCCCTGGGGTGCGGAGTCTAAGAACCAGCAGGTTTTCACCAGAGCCTCTAGAGGTGAGGATGGACTGGGCTGCACCTGGCTCCAGGTCGCGACCCCCAGGGTCCCCCAGCTCACACTCACAGTAGGCAACAGGAGGATAGGGATAGTAAAGGAATAAGCCAAGGTCAGGGCCACAAGCAGACAAGGACAACAGAGTTCACACCAAGGTTCAGGGTCACAGGCAAACAGGGATAGTCAGGGACATACCAGAGGTCAGGGTCACAAGCAGACAGGAATAGTAGAGAACACACCAAGGTCGGTAACAGAAACAAACGTAGAGCACACGGCAGGCAGGAACAGGAAGCCAAACACACAAAGGTTGATCAGCAGGGCTGGCCTGCAGTGAAGAGGGATAAGCTCATTGGGTGCTAGGATATTGCCATTAAATAACATTAATACTGAATGATTTATTTAAATACATCATAGGTGTCGTCCATCTCTTCCCCCTCTGGTGATCCAATAACGTGTGACTCCCTGCAAAACTCTTGGTATTGGCGCCCATCTGGGGGTATGAGGATTGACACATGAGGATCCCTGGAATAGTGTTTTTATTTAGAAATCTCTGGATATGTGACAGCTGTTTGAAATTCATCTTTTGAGTGGTAAATATATCAATATAACATTACATATACATAAATGTCAGCATGTTGTAGAGTGTTAGAACAATGAATTTTTTTTATATATTTCACCAAAATACAAATCTCCCTGAAGAAGACCGCAACAGCATTGGTCGAAATGCATCGGGGTATTCATTTGGATGTTAATTTTTTAATAATTATAATGCACTGTATTGCTAAATATTGCTGAAATATTCTTTGAGACATGCCTGAAACCAGAGTCTATATCTTTTTAAAAAAATATTGATTAATAGTCTGTACTTTACTGTTTGCATCAATAAATGATTTTATTATACTTTCCCTTTTTTGATCAACATATTATTATGCCGCTAAAAAAACCCTTGGGGGAACTTCCCGTTCTTTTTTTCAATTTTCTTGGGGTGCGTGGCCGACTCTAATTCATGTGTCTTTCCACAATTATCACTGAATAACAGGAAGAGATTGAATAGAGACCTTAATAACAGGATTATCAGGCAGCTAGGCCTAGCCACTGTTTACCACCCTGGCACTTATTTTTCTCCATAGTTTGTGCACTTCACATTTAATGTGTGTTTATTTTTCACCCAACTAGGATGGTAGGGTGTGAGTCTTTGGGCCTACCGTGAGCTTTAGAGGCCCTAACCTGGTACTCTATATATGGCATTGGCTAACCATGGGGAGAGGAGTCCACCAGACCTTTTGACTAGGTGGACCAAAGTGTCCTTGCCACTGTCAGGAGCCTTGTGCCCCGGGGGTCAGGAAAGGTTCTTCCTCTGTGTGACAAACTCTGCGCTCTTTTTTATGTGTGTGTTTCACATGCGCTTTTTGGTTTATATGGTGCTTAGTTTTTTGCACATCCATCGCTGGCTTAAAATAAAAATAAAATAGAATTACTCTTTTAATAAATAGATATTAGATATATGTAGATTTAAAAAATGAATTAAACCATCTGTAATTACATTAGGCTTATATAAGATTTGTGTTAATGGGTATGCATATACTTTAATAACAACTCCTGTTCAAAATATATTTTTGTGTGCAGCAAATATTTCTGTGAGGCTTAATTTGCACTTCTTATCAAGTCTATCCACTTTGGCGGTGTGCAGCCTTGATTGGCTGTGTGAAAGAGGAATAAAGAATTCTTCTAAGCATTGTTTACAGCAAGGTAACTGGTAACAATTTAATTTCAAACAAACATCTACAACTTCATTAAAAAACTGTGTTGGATCCATTCCAATAGCATATACACATGGGGAAAAGAAGAAATGCATGTGGCGTGGGCATGGCTATCAGTAGTGGAGGCATACACAACATAGCTGCCTTGGATTTCTAATGATCTACAAAAAACAGTTATGAGGAAAAAAAGGTAATGCCAATATCTTTCAGCAAAAAGATCAAATATACTTGTATATCTGACACTTCTGGAAGTGTCAGATGATGGGGTTTCCATTCTGCATTCAGTAGTTCCTTCTGCCACATCCTACATCATTACTGGGTTCTCTAGTGATGTAGGACAGAACACATAGAGGAAATCTGGAATCCAGCCCTCAAGAAAGTCACATGTACAACATCTTTCAGTAACATTTTTTCTTCAATGCAATGATTTAAGATGGTGAGGGCATCAAAAAAGGGGTTGTTAATTTTTTCCCTTGCAAGGAGCTTCTATTTTGCCCTTAAAAAAATAATAATTATAAGGTCACTTGAATCTTTCCCTCAAGCCTAAACTAAATCCCCCAATCCCTTAGCCTAACACTCACCTAACCTAACTCTTTAAATAAGTCCTAACATTAAACTAACTTCTTATTTTTTCCTGTACCAGGAGCAGATGTCAAAACTCATAATCCATAAGAACAATTTTTTTTTTAAATTTCAGATTTCCCTGAATTCATGAATCCAGTTAAAACCATGTATTCCCCAAAAAGCTAACCAAAATATCCAAAAGGTCAACTGGCAAGACAGAAATGTTACCAGATTTAATATTACAGTCCTTATTTCCTGGTCTATACCAATGATTTAAAATATTTCCCTGTCTAAATGAGGTACATAAGATCTCTGTCCAGTCACACCATTTCCAGATTATTTTATCAATCCTTTGCTTTAAGGATTCTGTGATTTTTGTTACAGGAATTTTCCACTTGCATACATTTTTTTTCCAGTCTGCTGCAAACCATTTTTATCACCAAACAAAAACAAAGGCATGCTGTCCAAAGACATTGTCCAAACATGTACCTGCCTGAACATACCCAAATAAATGATGCTTGTGCTGTCTTCTATTTAGACAGTGTAATATAATTCTTTTAATACGTATTTAAAAAATATGAAGATACAGAGGGAGCTCCTATTTTCAAGTAGATTCAAGTAGATTCTTAAGGATACAGTTTTGTACAATTATATAAATGGGTTATGTTATGTTTCATTAAATACCTATAGTTATAGTGGAAGTATTTGTAACTTTACTGCAAGTCTGCATGGATGAGATCTTGACAAGCCACATCAAACAACAGTAAAAAAACTGTAAAAAGTTGTACATACAAAAAAAAGGTTTATTCTTCCCTTTCTGGTGGGCAGTGTGTTAAATCTTCACTTTTTTGAAGAGGTTCCGGTGCCACTGCAATCTTAAACTTTTGTGTGTGTCAAATAGTTTGCCGCTGGGTGACGTGGTTCCTCCTGTTGTTCCCTACATCATTATATGACACAGTAGTGGTGACATAGGGTCAATGAGATGAACCACATTGCTCAAAGGGTGTTGGATGGCAGAGTCACCCAGAGCAGTGGGGTCGCTATGGGAGGGTGGGGGGTGCGACCCGCACCGGGTGACACCTGCCAGAGGGGTGACACCGGGGCCGCCGCTACACAGTGCACTATATTGCGTACACTTGCAGAGCTGCAGCAGAGCAGTGAGAGCAGGAAACATAGCTGTGTGGGAGGCTGCCTATAACACTCCCCAGTCAGTGAAGCTAACCCTACGGGAGCTTTAATATCTCCTTCAGCCGGGGTTGGTGGGTGGGGCTAGGGGTGTGACTGCCCCCTCCACTCCTCCCACAGACGTATTCACTCCCGCGGCTGAAGGAGGAGAAGAGGCGAGGACACAGCAGAGTGTCTTCATCTGCAGCTATGCTGTAAGTTACTGCAAACTGCCTTATACCTCACTAACCTGCCCCATACCACTCAAAACTGCCCTATACCACCCCAAACTGCCCTATACCACCCCAAACTGCCCTATATCACCCCAACCTGCTCTATATCACCCCAACCTGCCCTATACCACCCCAAACTGCCCTATACCACCCTAACCTGCCCTATACCACCCTAACCTGCCTTATACCACCAACTTGCCCTATACCACCCTAACCTGCCCTATACCACCCCAAACTGCACTATACCTCACTAACTTGCCCTATACCACCCAAAACTGCCCTATATCACCCCAACTCGCCCTATACCACCCCAACCTGCCCTATATCACCCCAAACTGCCCTATACCACCCCAACCTGCCCTATATCAGCCCAACCTTCCCTATATCAGCCCAACCTGCCCTATATCACCCCAACGTGCCCTATACCACCTAACTTGCCCTATACCCCCCTAACCTGCCTATACCACCCCAAACTGCCCTATATCTCCCTAACTTGCCCTATACCACCCCAACCTGCCCTATTCCACCCTATACTACCTTAACCTGCCACTACACCACCCTAGCCTGCCACTATACCACCCTATACTACCCTAACCTGCCACTATACCACCCTATACTATCATTTACAGGGACTGGTTTGGGGTGTGCCCCGTGACCGTGCACTGCCTGCAGGGCGCTGGGCAGGATAGACAGGGGGGGTGACACCTTCTTTTACCGCACCAGGTGACACCAACCCTAGTGACACCACTGACAAAGAGCTCTTCAAAAGAGCAGAGATTTAAAACATCACCTGATGGAAAGGTAAGTATAAACCTTCTTCATTTACAAGGTATTCTTTGTTACAATTTTGTTTGTGGTGGTGACAGGGTCACTTTAGGAAGCAGTGTGTGGTCTGAGAGGTACAGTCTGGGAGCATGATGTCATCAGATGTTACACAGGACAAAATATATACAGTACGTTTCTTCAAAGGAATTCAAGTTTACATAATTGTGACATCTATTGGAAGGATTTTGGTCCATGAAGTAAACGCTGACCCAGGATGATGCCTGAACAAAGGTGGATGTCCTTCTGTATAAAATTAAGAAATTGTCAGGAGGAGTTATGTAATCTCTTTGAACATTAATAAATTCCTCCTAGTCTTACATATTGCCTAGTATGCATGGATATATTCTAATGATAGGGCTATTTTAATTTCAACGTATGAAGTAATATAGATGCACTATATTGTCAAAAGTATTGGGACGCCTACCTTTACACGCACATGATTTTTAATGGCATCCCAGGCTTGGTCTGTGGGGTTCAATATTGAGTTGGCCCACCCTTTGCAGCTATAACAGCTTTAACTCTTCTGGGAAAACTGTCCACAATGTTTAGGAGTGTGTCTATGGGAATGTTTGACCATTGTTCCATAAGGGCATTTGTGAGGCCAGGTACTGATATTGCACGAGAAGGCCTGGCTCACAGTCTCTGCTCTAATTCATCCCAAAGGTGTTCTGCGTTGTGCACTGGTGCATTTTGGAAAAGGAAGGGGCCATCCCCAAACTGTTCCCACAAAGTTGGGAGCATGAAATTGTCCAAAATGTCTTGCTACTCTGATGCCTTAAGAATTCCCTTCACTGGAACTAAAAGGCCAAACCCAACCTCTGAAAAACAACCCCATACCATAATTCCCTCTCCGCCGCCTTATAGCCTCCTCTCCCAGTAGATGCCTGTTTAGGAGAAACAAAGCGTTGGGTGGAGCCAGAGGACCTGACGTCACCACACTCTCAGGTGATCGGCTTCGGCGTCGGCTGTGTTTTTTAATTGCTACGGTGTTTTACCCTGCCAATGCTTTGATGTCAGTTGTCCATTCATGGATTAAAGCATTTTAAACTACTGCACAATGAAGCGCCTCTTTTTATTTTAAAATATACTATTTCCTGCTATGAGTGGTCTTGCTGGAGCAGCTAATGGAGGAGAGTGTTCCTGATTGCCGCCTCTGAAATTTCAACTACCAGGCATGGAGGGAAGTCTGTCTCTACTCAAAGACCAGCTGTTCCTGACCCTGAGAGGAGTTTGTTCAGGCTCGCATGATCTCTGTGGTGGGGATCCATCAAATCTTGTAAGCAGCCCCCTTTTCCTATTTCTGCACTGTCTTAGAAGATCCATAGAAGATTTACTGAAGACTTAAAGAGGAATCACACCTCCGGTTTATGATACCATCATTTCCCATATGAACTATAATTTTTTTCATTTCTTTATATTCACATTATTATTTGGTTTTAATTTGAGTAGCGCACTGAACTTTTTTCTTTATACTGTACAAAACCTCACATTCAAGGTTTTTAGTTGCAGCACTCAGGATTATTTATGTTTCATATATTTGCGATTTTGTGTGTTTTTTATGCACTTTTAAAATAGATTTTCACAAATTTAAATTTCACATTGGTTTATCACAGTTGGGGGTAGCGCGGAATGTTTACCATATATCGTCCAAAATCAGTGCCTGACCTCACAAATGCGCTTCTGGAAGAAAGCTTCTGCTTTTCCAAATCCTACTGATATTTACCGTATATACTCGAGTATAAGTCGAATTTTTCAGCACTTTTTTTGTGCTGAAAGTGTCCCCCTCGACTTATACTCGGGTCAAGCACTTTTCTGCAGCAAAAAATTTCATTTTCCGAACCGATTTTGGGGCCCCGTATCTCAGGGCCACTTGGTGCTAGAACCCCAAATTTGGTATGCAAACCCAGTGGAGCTGGTACCACAACATATCCAAAGCTGAAGTCCCTAGCACTAAGTGGCCCCGAGATACGGGGCCCCAAAATCGGTTCGGAAAATGTCATTCTCTGCTGCAGAAAAGTGCTTGACATTTTCTGAACCGAATTTGGGGCCCCATATCTCAAAGCCACTTGGTGCTAGGAACCCCAAATTTGGTGTGCAAACCCAGTGGAACTGGTACCATAACATATCCAAAATTTCTAAAGCTGGGGTTCCTAGCACCAAGTGGCCCAGAGATACGGGGCCCCAAAATCAGTTCGGAAAATGTCATTCTCTGCTGCAGAGAAGTGCTTGACATTTTCTGAACTGATTTTGGGGCCCCAAATCTCAGGGCCACTTGGTGCTAGGAACCCCAGCTTTAGAAATTTTATGGTGCTAGTTCCACTGGGTTTGCACACCAAATTTGGGGTTCCTAGCACTAAGTGGCCCCGAGATACGGGGCCCCAAATTCGGTCAACTGTGTCCATCTGCAGCAATGTCATTTCGGGACCCTTTGGGTTCAGAGACCCCAAAATTTGGCTGCAGCTAGGGGGCATCTAGGAATCCTTAACTACCGAGTTTGAAGTTCAGGGGACCTATGGCTGCAAATGGGCACAGTGAGGCATGCAAATGGGCACAGTGATGCTGCAAATGGGCATTGTTGACCCTCTTTTCCACTTACACTAGCTGTGCATTTCTCACCCTCGTCTTATACTCGGGTCAATAAGTTTTTCCCATTTTTTTTGTGGTAAATTAGGGCCTCGACTTATACTCGGAACGAATTATACTCGAGTATATACGGTACTTCAATTTTAAATTCAATTTTAAAAGATAACCTAAAGCCCAACTCCAGCCAAAACTCTTAATTTTGGTTTGGGCAGAGAAACAAAGGACTCTAGCCTTTGTCAGATTTTTTTCCCTATTGAGGTGATTTCCCTTAACTTGCTGTCAGTGAAGAAATTATGAAAAATCTCTTCAACAGAGAGATTTTCATATTCATAAATGCTTTTTATAGAGTGAAGAAAAGTAAAACTGACAATGTTTTTAGTGTTGCCTACTTGTCCTGTTGACAGCTACGTTTCCCATTTTGTGTACAGGTGTCACAGCGACAGGAGATAGCTATAGACTGAGATAAAGGGTCTCAGAATACTGGCTGTCCCCCTGTCCTCAGCAGAATTCTGAAGTAGGAGCATAGAGAAGAGTGTCATCCTGTTACTGTGCAGAATTTTGGAGCATCCCACACCCTAACACCTCTCCTGTTTAAAGTTCTTCAAGAAATACATTTCAAAAATACATACCCTAGACTGAGTTATTGGAGCTGGAGTGCATCATGATGGCCCACGTCATAGCCTTCTCTGTTTGATCCTGATTGTTTTGCAATATATTGGGGTTGATTTACTAAAACTTGAGAGGGCAAAATCTGGCACACCTGTGCATGGTAGCCAATCAGCTTCTAACTTCAGCTTGTTCAATCAAGCTTAAAAAAAAAAACTGAAAGCTAATGGGTTTTTATGTAGAGCTGCACAAGATTTTGCACTCTCCAGTTTTAGCAAATCAATTATACACTACATATTATAATACATAGTAAACATGTGGAAATTAATAAATTCCTAGGCACTCATCCATAACCATATTAATAGTAGGAAGTAGTTATCTGAGTAGTAACAAAATAAAGTATAGATACCATAGGTGCAGCAGGGTGAGTTTGAGTATTTTTTATTTTTTATTTTTTGCTCCTGCAAGTGTACTTTAAGAAATTTAAATCGCATTGTGCTATTATCTTTAAATATTTCAAGTATAAAGAAAAGAAAATATAAGTGTTTCAGACATAGATGCTTTTTAGCACTCCAGGTTGAATCATGATTCACAGCAATTCGCCCACTGATTACTATAATAACCTAGCAGTAGGAATGAACAAACTTTTAAAAACTTGTAAAAGCTTGTAAATAAGGGCAGATCTAGTCTAACTAATCTGGTTTGCTGGTTTAATTGCACAAGACATTTCACAAGCAAAGTCAGTTCATAAGGGCTTTCAAATTTCATGCTACCCTTCTTTTTTGCTAAATTTCCCAAGGATAGCAATGATCTCCAGCCGGGGTAACCTACCACAAACACACACACACACTAAACTTTTACCACTCCCTTCTACAAAATACCCCAACTATATAAAAAAGTTAAATAAATGTTCTTATGTCTTGCCTGAATTTGTGTTCAAGTAATCCTGCCATGAAGGTGTTTGTTGAGGTACTTAATGCCAATGGGTTACAACACTCTGTCCCCGGTCTCCCGATTTCACTCCTGCATAGTCACTCACTCACTATGATGAAAACTATAAATGTCTGTATCATGCAGGCATGGTCCACCTTTGATACATCAAGAAACCTGCTCTGAGTAATGCCATGCAGCCTTTGCTATACCCAAGTCTAATCAGTTTGCCTACCAGGTCTCCAGGCTGCCACAATATTCCTGTCAGAGAAGGTATGGACTATATTCTCTTTTCGCCCAGCTCTTCTCCCTAATCATTTGCATTCTGTGTGCTTAGACTCCAGATACTACAGCAAGTGGCCTTATACACTGCCCTGGCAAGGATTCACAGTCTGCAGTGTTGTTGCTAGATGCTGACACCCAGGACCCGAGCCCCAGGTTTTCTACTGAGTACCATGGGTCTCCTTTGAAATATGAAAATCATACATTCTTACATATATTATACAGTTTTGAAACACTGTGTAATTTACCTGCTTTACAGTTTACCTTTATTATATATAATTTTTAAGCAATAATCAATGTAACTATTGTTACTGTTATAGTCATCGCTGCATATTATCAAGATTGCCCGTTTATATTGTAATAATTATCTAATTGTTGCCTGTATATTGTCACAATTTCCACTTTGTTGCCCGTGTAATGACCTGATTGCTATATTCTAGCAGTTGCTTGTTTGTAGTCAAATACTGTGAGGAATACCCTTTTTCCTCTATATATCAGAGCTGTTTCTTTAGAGGATCATACTATGGTGTACTATAATTTAATCTCCTGCCGGCCATCATTATAAAACGATGGCACTAGTTTGTTGACTGCTCCATTATTAAACCATTGTGTCAATTTAATCAAGCTACTATTATCCCCTCCTATTGCACTGCCTTTGCCCAAAGTGGCTGCAAAAAACTGTGCAATGAGATGCAACAAGAATGATTTAAAAAAGAAAATAAGTATCTTATTTATGTATTTAAAATAGCCTTAGTGCTTTAGCAAGCTAAATGTCATTTAGTTAGGGTTTAAATCTACTTTAAAGTAAAAAACAGCCAGACTCCTAGCATTTTCCGGAAGGGGGGGATTAGCAATGCAGCTCCCTTATGTCTCTCAGCACATATTTTGTTATAGCCAGCATGCTATCTATCCAGTGATCATCATCCGTTTGAAAGGAAAGATATTTTGCTACAATTTTTCATGGAAGTAATGTAATGATGGTAAATGGAAAATAATTCCTCACATGGAGAACAGTATTTGCATGTCAGGAATGTGCTGCTTTGACATTGCATTCCATAAGAATTAGAACCCAAAATCTCATGCAATTAGACCACTTAAGTACAATTGACAAGCTGTCTGGTTCTTATGTAATGCAAAATGCTGCTGTGAAATATTTGTGTGCAAACTACATTATTATTTAAATATATTTGAATTAAAATCATACATATACATTTAGAAAAAAATATACATGTCTTAAAGATACAATGCTAGTCACCCAAAAAAGTTTTAATATAAGGCCCTTGCAATAGAAGAAGTATTATATTTACCTCTCCTATCTTAGAACTGTTCAAGTGAAGCAACACTGCAGCCTACATAATGCCTGCATTCCCTGCTGTGTGCTGTGGTTCTATTCTCTGACTCCTACATCATTACGAAAATCATGTAGTTCAGCACACTCCATACAGTGTATAAGACCCAGCAGGTGCTTGTAACGGGGGTTGTAAGATGGGTTTGTTTTGTGCAGAGCAGTTAACCCCCTTGGGATACAGATCACCTGTCTTCTGCTGCTTAGGACAGCCTGAAACCTTCCACCTGATCACTGGGCTTTCATTTCCAAACAGGTCACAGGAAAACTCCAACCCTAAGACCTGTCAGTGGCTTAGCGTTAATCTTAACGTGGCTCCCAAGTTCAATACACAGGGAACCAAAGTTCCAAATCACCCAAGGAGGAACAAGCGGGTATGAAAAATTAAGATGAAATTACCTTTTCTTTTCATAAAGGTAAATGCTTTTACTTAAACAAAATAAGTCACAAGTTTAATCAACTGACAAAGGAAACTGTGCTTTCACAGGCATGCACTTTGTATCTTGTCAAAATAAAGCAGCTCTAAGCAGAGTGGGTCAAAGCTTACACAGTTCAAATATAAGATCACCATGTCCCTTTCCCAATTGGAGGGCCAAAGCTATTCTTTTTCCCCACCTCAACTCAGGATCAGCCCCAACGCTCCCCTGGAAGGAGAGGCCACAGCCCAGTAGCTTTATGTATTAGTGATGTTGACAAACTACAACCCAACCAACTCCATCCACTGAAAAAGAAGGGAGATTAAATGGGAATGCTGCCCAGCACCACCTGGATGGGACTTCATCCAGTTAAAGGGCCCTATATTCTGAAGTGGTGAATAGATAGATGGCGCCATTTTTCATAGATTTTAAAAATAGCCAAACATCATTAGCACACCATAACGAATAAAAGGAAAAACATTTCTTTGTGTCACAAAGAAAAAAATCTATGTTTGGGGGAATGAAGACATGATAAAAGGATCCCTCTAAAGCCCAGAAATATAGCATTTCTTCTTTGTGACACGATTAAAGGTTTTTCTTTTATTCATTGCTGTGTTGGTGATTCTTGTACTTTTTTTTTAGTCTACATCTCTACAGGACAGAGTACTAACACAGATTTTTAGAGGATAGGGCCACAAGTAGTAGGGATTATGTGGCATGTTACACTCTCAAAAAGTGTAGAATGCTGAAGAGCTTGATATATGGTTTCCCATTTAGGTATGTATATAATTAATGTTGTGTCCCACTTTATCCTGTAGATAGATTTTTAAAACATTCTCACTTGAAACAAGCATTAATAAAGAGCAAATGTTTGAAATTTTGCCTTTTTTCAATTTTTGTTTATATATAATTGTTCAAAGGGAATAGTGAATGGGAATTGAAAATGCCAAATAAGGGAATCAAAGAAATGAGTAATTACCAAATAAGCATAACTCACATTAGAAGGTATTTAAAGAAAAATTCAAAATTGTGCAAAGTTTCCTTGCCAGAAATCAATAGGTCATAGATTCTATGAAAGCCAAATGTCAGATCCAAATAAAGGATAAATTATTACCTATATGAAATTAATAATTCCACAAAAATCTTAAGTCGACCAAATGTAAAGTTCATTAGTTGTAAACAGTATGGAATGTAATATAACCATCTTGTGGATGTCATAGGTTTATGTAACTACTGACAATAAACTTCTATTTGTTCGTTTTTGGACTGTTAAAAGTGTTTTGTTATATCTGTTCTATAAGTGCAAAAATAACTATTGATTCTGTCAGAAATCTTGTAAGCTGACAACTTTCGGTGCTCTCAGCCTCTATTGACTGTTATCAGTTTTCTTCCCAGCTCTCTGCATGCATTACAGAACATTTACTCAATTTTATAGAGATGGGGAAAAGGAAGGAGTTCTGTAGCCCTGCCCTAGAGTGACAATTTTTCTCCTCCATAGATATGATTGATAAAACATGTCATTCTAAATTGCTATGTGTCCTATTACTAAGATACTGGAAAACCTCTCCCTATGTACTTATATTCAATCTAATCAGTTGTAAGAGCAGTATAATATATTTCTTATATAACATTGTGGAATGGAAGCTTGTTTTTATTTTATAGGGAAAATTGTGGTCTTGGGGAAAGTATTGAAGGAGCTTATGTTTCATCTTGGTTTCATTAGAATTCAGAAATTGTTTCAAGTTTTGTAGATTGAAAATGAGATCTGCATATTAGTAAGTTAGCAAAAAATACGCCTGCAAAAAGAAAGAATAGAAAGTACCTTCATTTTAGCCAGAGCCTAATCATTATTACCAGGTTCAAAAGGAACCACTGAAAGTGGGCACTTTTGTTTGATAAAATTGTCAATTTAAAAAATGTAGGAAATTCAAAAATGAATTTCTCTATTTTTGCTGGGTTTGTTTAGAGATCTGTAAAAAAAGGGTAATTATTTTCTGGAGGGGAGTAGTGTTACTAAGTGAACCTGTGAGATTCCTTTCAAAATTCTTGACCTGACAGATTAATTAGTGACAGCAGAATTGGGCTCAACATATTTGCAATGATTTTTGTTAGATTGAGGAATCTCTTCTGTTTCCAACCCAGTGCTAATACTGTATAGGGAGAAAACTGACAATATAATTTTGAAGAACAGACAAAATTGAAAGAGAAGAAAAAAGTGTCAATGAAAACACCCCAGAAATGTTGACACTGATGACCAAATCTTATTTGGAGAACTCAATCCAAAACTTTAAATTCAGTTTTGTAAGAAATTATTTGTTAATTTAATCAGTGCCATGGTAATTGAACATTTTCTCTTTTTTTTTATGCCTGTTAAACAAAAAATAAAAGGGAATTTAGAAAATATAGTAAGATAAGGAGTACCTCTATTTGAGTTCT
Organism: Lithobates clamitans; assembly: GCA_037952925.1. NCBI lineage: Eukaryota > Metazoa > Chordata > Amphibia > Anura > Ranidae > Lithobates > Lithobates clamitans. Next base: position 14,770,631 of record JBBGZY010000239.1, on the reverse strand, counting down.
CTTTCTCTATCCCTGGGCCTTTGCAGCCTTTCTAAATATACACAAGAGGTTTTAGCATTAATAGAGAGTAGCGTGACAGAGAGGTCTAAGGAACAGATACTAGTATTGATGTGCTATACAAGAATACTAAACATGCCTTTATTTGAGAAGCAGCTCATATATCTCAGCTGTCATAAACTGGCCTTGGTTCTTATTACATATGTCAGGTTTCAGTCCTATTGTCTCTAAATGCACTTACAAGCTCCTACAAGAAAATACTTCCAAAGAGCACCTTACAACCGAGCCTTAGTCATAAGGACAATTGATGACTTGCAGTAAAATATATATTTATTTTTTCTGACATGGCTACATTCTGTATCCCCCGGGCTTAACTGGATCTCTTTTAACAATAATTAATTAAACAATAAAACGAATGACTATATCTTTTATTGCAGTTTGACAGTACTGAACATGCTTATTAACACATACTTTATGTTATTCTTATACCAGTTCTTAACATTCCTTATTCAGCTGCACCAATATTGTATAGCATACTCCAAATAGACTTACCTTACATTTTTCTCTGCATTGGTATTTGAACTTCATTATGTGACTTATTCAGTAAGCCAGCACAAAGAGAAATGATAATGTGTGACGCGCACCCAGTAACACATAGCATCCTATCATATTTCAGTTTATTGTAGTCGCATAAGGTTAAAACAGACTGTACATAGTTACCAAGGTTTGCTGCACCTTGTACCTCATTATTGCTCTTTGCACTAACTTTGTAGGCTATCCCATTCTATGCTTGAAACATTTTTTTATATAAAGGTCCTAGTATGTACCTGTGTGCTTAGCTCTACAAAAGAGGGTTTTAAGCTTTTCATGACTACAGACCCACAAACGATTTCCAATATGTCCTGATACCCCCTTTGCCAAACAGGCATAATCATAATCATTTGTGATACCTCCTTTGCCAAACAGACATAGTCATAATCATTTGTGATGAGTTAAGATTTTGGCCCAAACCCACGGTAAGCTGTCATATGATATAACAAAGAGGTGGCAATCCTGGTGACATCATTGACCTAATAGTCAATTACATTTTCCAAGTATGATATAATCAGCCAGTTTCCCTTCATATTTGTTACTCGTGGCTGCGGGGCTAGGAATTCTACAGCTGCAGCTGATTGGCCCGGCAGTCATGTCATGTGACAACTACTTGCGAGTTTGGCTTGAGATCAAGCTCATCACTAATCATTATTATCACCAGTCCTGTTAGGTACCAGTATGGTTCCAAAGATGTCACTAGTTTAGTTTTACTTTATATATGGCTAGCTAGTAACAGAAAAATCATAAGGATTTTAGCATATTTATTTATATAAAAGCAGTCACAAATACACAAACTAACTAGTGAGATTTTGACTGGTGTTTTGATTGAACCAAAACATAGTACAGTTACTCACAACGTTAAAGCCACAAGTATTACGAAGTTGCTCCATGGGCTTGCGAACCCCTGGCACTCCTTCTTAGTTTAACTAAAGTGTTTTTCAAAGATGTTGCTAGGGTGCTTTTTATTGGGCAGTTTCTTGGCTTTCCTTTTGTCTGTTTCAGGTACCCTTTTTGCTGTATTCAACAGGCTTTCAGTTATCAGCTATTACTAGGGAGATCAACTAGTCTCCTGTCATCATCCAACCTGGGTCCTGACTCACCTTAAAATTGCTTTCCTTTGAAGTCTCTGTCAGCAGATAGGTCTTCAATCAAGATGAGCTGTCCTGCCCTCCATTACCTTAGTCGCGGCTATCCTTTGTTTGAGGTAATGTTTCCCACATTTGTGAGTAGACAGTTTGGTTAAAGACTTTATTGGTTAAAGACTGTGTGTGACTGTTTGACAGTCATACACAGATCACAGATCCTCTTGCTGTTCAGGAGCTGCAGGCAGCTGTCTGGAGTGGGTTTGGCATCAGCAGGGGGGCTGATTTCATCCTAACCAGGAGCCCAGGAGAAAGAAAATCTCCCATGCCTCTAAGATATTTGTGTGAGGTTTGTGAATTTAGTGAGTAAAGATTGTGCAGACTGTAACAGACTGCCCCTGGGGGTGGGGGGTGCGATGTTTGTACTGGGGGAAAACTGCCCTGGGGAGGGTGTATTGATTGTTCTTGGGGATAGACTGCCCTGAGGGGGTGTAATGATTGTAGTGGGGGACAGTCTGCCCTGAGGGGTTTGTACTGAGGGTCAGACTAGCCTTCGGGGTGTAATGATTATACATGGAGACAGACTGGGCTGGGGGAGTGTAATGATTGTACTGGAGACAGACTACCCTTGGGAGATATGTAATGACTGTACTGTGGACAGACTGCCCTGGAGGGTGTAATGATTGTACTGGAGACAGACTACCCTTGGGAGATATGTAATGACTGTACTGTGGATAGACTGCCCTGGAGGGTGTAATGATTGCACTGGGGATAAACTGCCCCGGGGGGTGTAATGATTGTGCTGAGGGACAGACTGCTTTTTGGGGGGTGTAGTGATTGTACTGCGGACAGACAGATCTGAGGGGTTGTACTGGGGGACAGACTGACCTGGGGGAATTGTATTGGGGACAGACTGACTTGGGGGGGGTTCTGGAACTCCCTTTTTATTAGGGGGCCCCCCAGATATTTACTGCCACCCATGGGAATGTAAAGGGGTACAATAGTAGCCTAACCATTCCAATAAATAGTTACATGGAATCTAACACACGCACCTTACAAAAAGTTCTTTCATTAAAAAAAAATACAATAAACAAAAAGGTTGCTTATGTCCCCTGTTGTAAATCCATATCAATCATGATGTCCATTACAGCAGCTAGAAATTCAGGTGGATGAAAAATTGCAATATTTCAATGGCTCCATTATTGATAAACAGGCTGGATTCACCTAAAACCCAGGGTGCAACTGAGCTCAAATCCCATCTCTAATTGCCTTACAGTTAGTGTACACCCTCATACATTCCTTTACCTGTCAACAGATCTGATGTATTTATTGTGAGAATAGGCAGGCTGCATAGCTCAATCTAATATTTAATGAAGCAGCCTGGGTGCATATCTTAAATAACAAATAGAGGCAAATCAACATGGAAAAGGGAAGCTGTGCTTGTCTTACAGCTGTTTTTCAAAGAAAAACACATCAATGTGGTTTACAAAATGTGCTTTCTGCTTTGCTCGCTTAACACATCTGAATTGTGGCATTGCAAGCTAAAATGCACACAATGCCATCACTCTTGGCAGCGCAAATGTTTTGTGTGTGATGGACTATGGCGCCATTCATTGTGAATGGCACCCCTAATGTATTGTACAGTAGAGCACAATGCAGTGCACCGCACCACAAAACCAATACAGTACCATGCGCTGTGGTGTGCTGCTTTGTTAAAAAAACCTGTCACGCACGCTTTTTCATCCTTCATGGTGGGTTAGCAACCTATTCATAATAAATGGGCTGTCCTAATGCAACACATGTTAATGTATGTACATAAATGTACCACAACAGAAAGTCTGAATAGGCCTGTTAATATTAATACATGAGGAAAAAAGTGCTGGGAGAAGAGAAGAAAAGCAGAGCATAGCCACTGACTAGCCAACTCTGCTCCAACAAGTGGGTGATATCAGTCCCCCAAGATACTGTACTAATCAAAAACCTAGTGACTGATACTTTGGTATTGGTCAGATGACTGGGCACCAACATGCTTGCATTAGGGGAACTCTTATGAAAAGAGCCAATTTAGACTAATGTGGGTACCTAGATTTTTCCCATTCACGCACCTTCTACTGCTGTTCATCACATGAGACTTCTAATAGATCAATGATTCAGCATATAAAATGTGTATGTTTCAAACTGATCACTGCCAGCAATTGGAGCAATTGTCTTGTTATAATTATTCTGAATACCATGACTTTCCTATTGCAGAATAGGATGTTCAAAGGTTGAATGAGCTGCCATAAATGTAGCTTAATTAGTACAATTCATTCATGAATCCAGCCAGTGAATTTGTTTACTAAATGTAGCAAATGTTACTCGGAGTAATGAAAAAGCAGCAAATAATAGTTAATTCAACTCTTTAAAAGACACACTTTTAGATTCATCACATTTTACCTGCATCATGCATGATATATAAAAGAAATAAGCATCTTTTTTACTATACAAATAACAAGGTACTTAATAATAATTAATAAAATCCATAAACACACCGTAAACATAACTAATGTACCCTGGTATGTTGAGGAACAGCTCTTTCTTACTGCCTTACATTGAAAAACCCTTTTATATATTTTATTTGTTTTTCTAGTAGAAGTCAAAAAACGCATGCCAGGTATGACATACAAATAGGGAAGTTAGAGAACACAATGAATCAGGACACTTCATTTAAATCACCTTCACACGTTTGAGGTGTCAGAACAAGCAGTGCCACACCTACATTCATTTTAAATGGTATCCCAACAAACTAAGCAAAAACTCGCAATGCAATGCACCACAATACACAGTAAGGCACTACAGTGTGCTGTGGAGCAATGCGTTGACAAAAAAGGATCATATCGGGTTTGAGGTGGGCTGAGGTGCATTGGCAGCCTATGCAAAATATATCACTGTAAGAAAAACATATTTTAATAGCCACACAAAGGAACACAAACATGAAAAATCAAAAGTGCTAATTTTAAAGGCTTATATGCAAGTTTTTGCCATAAAAAGTGTATGGGGACCTGGGTACTGCCCCAGGGGACATGTATCAATGTAAAAAAAAGTTTTTACAACGGCAGTTTTTTCAGGAGCAGTGATTTTAATAATGCTTAGTGACACAATAAAAATTAGGATCCCCTTATTCTGCCTGTAAAGTAGCGCACATTTCCCATGTTTATAACAGTACTGCAGCAAAATTACATTTCTAAAGGACAAAATGTCATTTAAAATTGCTCACGGCTGTAATTTATTCCCAGATCCTGGCAATATACATAAAAAATCATTGAAAAAAAACGGCGTGGGTCCCCCCCCCCAGTCCATACCAGGCCCTTGGGGTCTGGTATGGATATTAAGGGGAACTCCATGCCAAAATTAAAAAAAAATGGTGTTGGGATCCCCCAAAATCCATACCAGGCCCTTTAGGTATGACGCTTAGCCTGCAGCTGCCACCCACACGCAGTGTACTTAATTACGGGGTTGGCAAGAGGCTAAAGTGCATTACTGTAATACAGTACTTAGATAATACTATGTGCACCAAGTACACATTTAAAGTCCAACTCCAGGAAATATAAAAAAAAAAACACTCTTGCAGCAGGTGCTCCCCCCCGCCTCCTTTCATGTACTGCAATGTACTTTCATGTACTGCAAAGGATTAATTATGCTTAAATATGATTAACTCTAGGGGAACAGATCCCCTAAAAAAGCTTGGGTCAATGGTCACAAGATGACTGTATGTGAGGATATCATAGGATATCATGGGACTGCCCATGTGAGGATATCCTCACTGTATGTGAGGATATCATGGGACTGCCCTTAGAGGGAGAGAGCTTGGGCCTACTTGAGTGAGGAGTAAGATAAATGTTACACCTTATATTGAATCCCAAGAGATAACAAACATTTACCACTTGCACCATGGAAGACCCCACCGCAAGGGGAGTTCTTTTGTCATTCCTGGGATTGGGCTTTCACACACACACTATACCCCCAGAAACACTAATCCCTTCAGTAGAAAAAAATCAATAAAACACTTAATCAATAACATTTTTGTATATACTGTATGTACTGTAAAGACAAGTGTTTTATCCTCCCTTTCCCATTCTCAAATATATAGCACGTTTCTTAGGATGGCAGTGCAACATGTTTTATCCAGAACAAGAAAATCAAACTAGGTACATAGACATATGTACCGTACATAGACATCTGTACCATATATTTTCAGTACTACTTGTGTGGTTTTAGCATTTTTCTTAAACATCTCAGTGTCTAAACTATCAATCTAGAGGTCATAACAGATAATATAGAGTTTATTGGATTTCCAAACACATGATGAAAAATGAACATAAAGACTTCATAAAACATCGTTTGACCATTGAAGTGTTAAATACGATGGTGTGTTACATGGTATACATATACAACTTTGTACTCGACGCGTTTCGCGAGCTCCGCTCGCTTCCTCAGGAGTTGGTGTATATGTGAAATATCTAAAAGATAATAAGTATCGATAAATAATGACATTCAATGGTAGTTATAGTCAAAGAAGAAGTATGTGGCTTCATAGAAGTCTTTCCATACTTACATATGGTCAAATGGTCCATGGGACTGACTAGAAAGGGCAGCAGGGGAGAATCCTCATTTAAAGTCCCACGGGCAAACCTCTCTTTTCTGTACTATATTTATAGGGATGGAGTTGTGTCATAGTAAGAGACAGTACCTAGACCGCCCCCTTTTTTGTCCTAAATTACCAAGGTGGAAGACACCTACTAGCCCACTTGGTCCAGGTGCTGTTCTCGTGGTCATACCCATTACTACTACTCTATTACTATTATATGTTTAGATATGAGTATTACACTTTTCCTTATGCTATTTGAGTCATTTATGGCATTGGTTCCTGTGTGCTGCATTCATTGGTGGCCGCGGTTGTATTTCTCCTCATCGGGAGCTGCGATGCATAATATGGAGGTTTTCCCTCCTGCTGCCCCCTCCCTTCCGCATTCCCTTGTTTGTGCGGGGGGCGGGGCCACCGTTGCATCGGCGCCATGCATCTGCACCCATCGTGTGATTTCCGCAACCCAGCGGCTCCACGTTTTGGTGTGCAGTGTGACATCTACGTTGGCTGGAGATGCCTGCGCATGCGCTGCGTGGGCGTTTACCGCAGCCACATTCGTATGGCGTTAGGGGCGTAGCCCAATGATCCCGCTCGGGGATTTAAGCGTGAGTACGCTGACATGGCAAACTTTTATTCCTCTCCTCACTTAGATCGTCCTCTCACACTTGAGAAGTCTTGCACAGGGGTAAGCACATTATAGATATCTACCATGTTACTTTGCTCAATTATACTCGCACACATAATATGTTTATTACACACCCATTATGTACTAATTATTAGTAGGAGATGTTTTGCATTGTCTTCCCTTTTTTCTCATTTTGTTTCGTCTTGGTTTTTCTGCTCTTTTTAACCCCTCTTATACTTACTATGGTTTGTTTATGTTCCATTTCAGTACACAACATGGACATTAGAATGATACTTACATCTTTATACTCTTTAAATTCGCCATTATGGTGATTACTTTTAAATTCATTATATTTTACTACCATTGTTGCTTCTACTGTATATGTGTAACGAGACATACCAGTGCAACACCATTCCTTTCGTTTTATTTATTTCTTCCATTCCCTCTCCTACACTCTCCTAACTTCTTCCATTTCTTCTTTCCCCCTCTTGACTTGTATCCATGCCCACCTTCTCAGAGGTCCTCTCCACATATTAGTAATGCTACACTATTTATACTCCCAGTCATTTTAAAACTCTATTTTGACTTAGATACATATATAATTTGATTACAGCTAATATGACCCAGGCTACTAGTTGGACATTCCAAGATACACCACACCTCAATCCTTTTCCTTGCCACGTCTGCCCTCATGCTGGGCCCCTTGCTCTGGTTACTGCGGGCTACGCCTCTTCAGCTCCCGTGTGGAGGATTCTCCCCTGCTGCCCTTGCTAATCAGTCCCATGGACCATTTGACCATATGTAAGTATGGAAAGACTTCTATGAAGCCACATACTTCTTCTTTGACTATAACTACCATTGAATGTCATTATTTATCGATACTTATTATCTTTTAGATATTTCACATATACACCAACTCCTGAGGAAGCGAGCGGAGCTCGCGAAACGCGTCGAGTACAAAGTTGTATATGTACACCATGTAACACACCATCGTATTTAACACTTCAATGGTCAAACGATGTTTTATGAAGTCTTTATGTTCATTTTTCATCATGTGTTTGGAAATTCAATAAACTCTATATTATCTGTTATGACCTCTATGACCAACTCATTTAAAGTCCCACGGGCAAACCTCTCTTTTCTGTACTATATTTATAGGGATGGAGTTGTGTCATAGTAAGAGACAGTACCTAGACCGCCCCCTTTTTTGTCCTAAATTACCAAGGTGGAAGACACCTACTAGCCCACTTGGTCCTGGTGCTGTTCTCGTGGTCATACCCATTACTACTACTCTATTACTATTATATGTTTAGATATGAGTATTACACTTTTCCTTATGCTATTTGAGTCATTTATGGCATTGGTTCCTGTGTGCTGCATTGATTGGTGGCCGCGGTTGTATTTCTCCTCATCGGGAGCTGCGATGCATAATATGGAGGTTTTCCCTCCTGCTGCCCCCTCCCTTCCGCATTCCCTTCTTTGTGCGGGGGGCGGGGCCACCGTTGCATCGGCGCCATGCATCTGCACCCATCGTGTGATTTCCGCAACCCAGCGGCTCCACGTTTTGGTGTGCAGTGTGACATCTACGTTGGCTGGAGATGCCTGCGCATGCGCTGCGTGGGCGTTTACCGCAGCCACGTTCGTATGGCGTTAGGGGCGTAGCCCAATGATCCCGCTCGGGGATTTAAGCGTGAGTACGCTGACATGGCAAACTTTTCTTCCTCTCCTCACTTAGATCGTCCTCTCACACTTGAGAAGTCTTGCACAGGGGTAAGCACATTATAGATATCTACCATGTTACTTTGCTCAATTATACTCGCACACATAATATGTTTATTACACACCCATTATGTACTAATTATTAGTAGGAGATGTTTTGCATTGTCTTCCCTTTTTTCTCATTTTGTTTCGTCTTGGTTTTTCTGCTCTTTTTAACCCCTCTTATACTTACTATGGTTTGTTTATGTTCCATTTCAGTACACAACATGGACATTAGAATGATACTTACATCTTTATACTCTTTAAATTCGCCATTATGGTGATTACTTTTAAATTCATTATATTTTACTACCATTGTTGCTTCTACTGTATATGTGTAACGAGACATACCAGTGCAACACCATTCCTTTCGTTTTATTTATTTCTTCCATTCCCTCTCCTACACTCTCCTAACTTCTTCCATTTCTTCTTTCCCCCTCTTGACTTGTATCCATGCCCACCTTCTCAGAGGTCCTCTCCACATATTAGTAATGCTACACTATTTATACTCCCAGTCATTTTAAACTCTATTTTGACTTAGATACATATATAATTTGATTACAGCTAATATGACCCAGGCTACTAGTTGGACATTCCAAGATACACCACACCTCAATCCTTTTCCTTGCCATGTCTGCCCTCATGCTAGGCCCCTTGCTCTGGTTACTGCGGGCTACGCCTCTTCAGCTCCCGTGTGGAGGATTCTCCCCTGCTGCCCTTGCTAGTCAGTCCCATGGACCATTTGACCATATGTAAGTATGGAAAGACTTCTATGAAGCCACATACTTCTTCTTTGACTATAACTACCATTGAATGTCATTATTTATCGATACTTATTATCTTTTAGATATTTCACATATACACCAACTCCTGAGGAAGCGAGCGGAGCTTGCGAAACGCGTCGAGTACAAAGTTGTATATGTATACCATGTAACACACCATCGTATTTAACACTTCAATGGTCAAACGATGTTTTATGAAGTCTTTATGTTCATTTTTCATCATGTGTTTGGAAATTCAATAAACTCTATATTATCTGTTATGACCTCTATGACCAACTCATTTAAAGTCCCACGGGCAAACCTCTCTTTTCTGTACTATATTTATAGGGATGGAGTTGTGTCATAGTAAGAGACAGTACCTAGACCGCCCCCTTTTTTGTCCTAAATTACCAAGGTGGAAGACACCTACTAGCCCACTTGGTCCAGGTGCTGTTCTCGTGGTCATACCCATTACTACTACTCTATTACTATTATATGTTTAGATATGAGTATTACACTTTTCCTTATGCTATTTGAGTCATTTATGGCATTGGTTCCTGTGTGCTGCATTCATTGGTAGCCGCGGTTGTATTTCTCCTCATCGGGAGCTGCGATGCATAATATGGAGGTTTTCCCTCCTGCTGCCCCCTCCCTTCCGCATTCCCTTGTTTGTGCGGGGGGCGGGGCCACCGTTGCATCGGCGCCATGCATCTGCACCCATCGTGTGATTTCCGCAACCCAGCGGCTCCCCGTTTTGGTGTGCAGTGTGACATCTACGTTGGCTGGAGATGCCTGCGCATGCGCTGCGTGGGCGTTTACCACAGCCACGTTCGTATGGCATTAGGGGCGTAGCCCAATGATCCCGCTCGGGGATTTAAGCGTGAGTACGCTGACATGGCAAACTTTTCTTCCTCTCCTCACTTAGATCGTCCTCTCACACTTGAGAAGTCTTGCACAGGGGTAAGCACATTATAGATATCTACCATGTTACTTTGCTCAATTATACTCGCACACATAATATGTTTATTACACACCCATTATGTACTAATTATTAGTAGGAGATGTTTTGCATTGTCTTCCCTTTTTTCTCATTTTGTTTCGTCTTGGTTTTTCTGCTCTTTTTAACCCCTCTTATACTTACTATGGTTTGTTTATGTTCCATTTCAGTACACAACATGGACATTAGAATGATACTTACATCTTTATACTCTTTAAATTCGCCATTATGGTGATTACTTTTAAATTCATTATATTTTACTACCATTGTTGCTTCTACTGTATATGTGTAACGAGACATACCAGTGCAACACCATTCCTTTCGTTTTATTTATTTCTTCCATTCCCTCTCCTACACTCTCCTAACTTCTTCCATTTCTTCTTTCCCCCTCTTGACTTGTATCCATGCCCACCTTCTCAGAGGTCCTCTCCACATATTAGTAATGCTACACTATTTATACTCCCAGTCATTTTAAAACTCTATTTTGACTTAGATACATATATAATTTGATTACAGCTAATATGACCCAGGCTACTAGTTGGACATTCCAAGATACACCACACCTCAATCCTTTTCCTTGCCATGTCTGCCCTCATGCTGGGCCCCTTGCTCTGGTTACTGCGGGCTACGCCTCTTCAGCTCCTGTGTGGAGGATTCTCCCCTGCTGCCCTTGCTAGTCAGTCCCATGGACCATTTGACCATATGTAAGTATGGAAAGACTTCTATGAAGCCACATACTTCTTCTTTGACTATAACTACCATTGAATGTCATTATTTATCGATACTTATTATCTTTTAGATATTTCACATATACACCAACTCCTGAGGAAGCGAGCGGAGCTCGCGAAACGCGTCGAGTACAAAGTTGTATATGTATACCATGTAACACACCATCGTATTTAACACTTCAATGGTCAAACGATGTTTTATGAAGTGTTTGTGTTCATTTTTCATCATGTGTTTGGAAATTCAATAAACTCTATATTATCTGTTATGACCTCTATGACCAACTCATTTAAAGTCCCACGGGCAAACCTCTCTTTTCTGTACTATATTTATAGGGATGGAGTTGTGTCATAGTAAGAGACAGTACCTAGACCGCCCCCTTTTTTGTCCCAAACTATCAATCTAGATAAAATATACCCCTCTTTGGAACCCCCAACCCATTTTGTTAATGTTAAGAATGCATTTCAAACATGGGTTGCTACAGAATGGGATGCCCCCAAGAAGGACACATGACGAGGTTGACAACAATGACTAGACAGATAGTCCCAGCTGCAAACATACTGAAAATATTAAGATATGGCAGCTGTTCCTAATTTTTTTGCAAAGCTGAAAAATACTTTTTCATCAATATGAATTATGTCAGATTGTCATGTATTTGATTCATCTGCAAGGTCACAGTGACAAATTGGGAAGCCACACTGTAATGCCGCGTACACACGATCGGACATTCCGACAACAAAATCCTGGATTTATTTCCGACGGATGTTGGCTCAAACTTGTCTTGCATACACATGGTTGTACAAATGTTGTCGGAAATTCCGAATGCCAAGGACGCAGTGACGTACAACACGTATGACGAGCCGAGAAAAATGAAGTTCAATTTTGTGCGTTGGAATTGTGTACACACGATCAGAATTTATGACAATGGATTTTGTTGTCGGAAAATTTCAGAACCAGCTCTCAAATTATTGTTGTCGGAAATTCTGACAACAAATGTCCGATGGAGCCTACACACGGTCGGAATTTCCAACAACAAGCTCACATTGAACATTTGTTGTCGGAAATTCCGACCGCGTGTACATGGCATTAGTCTCTACCTTTGATGGGCAACATTTTTCCACTAAAGAGAAAAGTAAGACCCAGGGGTAGGTTTTTGTCATAGAGGAATAATTTGATCTGTGTGGAGACTCTATTATTTTAAATTGAGACCAACCTTCTGAAATCTGAATTCCAGTTGAGGACACTGTTAAAAAGCATTGGGGCTCATACACTGTGAACTTTGCTGCAGCAAAGTTTAAAAGAATGTTGTATAAACAAAGAAGTGTTAGATAAAAGATAGGAAAGTCTTTGGAATAAGCATAAGGAGGAGGTATTAAAGAAGTATGAAGCAGAAAAGGTCCATTCATAAAATATCCAAAAAAGGTACGGTGGGAATACAGAGAAGATTCTTAAGCAGGAAGTTCTGGCACTAATGTTGCTTCTATTACATCATGCCAAGTAAATGGTAGATATATGGCTTCACAGCAAAGGTAATGTTATGTGCAAAAAATAGCCTGCAATAGATAAACATTAATAAGCCTGGCTGTTCATGCACACAACTAGGGACTTTTTTTGCTTATACAGACTTAAAGCATAACTAAACTCCAAAATAAAAATGTAATATTTTACACTTTGCCATTCCTAAGATGTAGTGACTGTAGTGCTTTTTTTAGTCTTTTTTCCTTTTATTTTTACCTGGTAATCCTGCATATAACATACTTTCTGTACCTTTATGGCTTTACTCACTTATTCACTTTATCTATTGAAGGAACCATATATGTTGCCCAAGCCTTTATTCAGTTCCCTTTTTTGCTGTCTTTTCACTTCACAAGAAGTGACAAGCACATTACATTTCTGGCAAGATCAATGACTATTTTCTATACTTGCTGAAAAAAAGAACTAAAACAGTCACATCATAGGAGGACTGATAAGCTGCAATATATTACTTTTTGTTCTTGTCACCTTGTTTTTGTCTTGTTTGTAGAATTAGTATGTTACCTTAAACTAAAAAAATACCATGACCCTTGCTACATGACAACAACATGAAACCTGCTTCTTCAAGTCCAAAGATGGCCCAATTCTTCCCCTCATTATGTCATTGCTTCCTTACCTACACTGTCATAAATGGTAGCACCACCTCCAGCAGCAGCAGCAGCAGCAGTGACCAGTGTTTTCCTGCTCATCCTCCAGCATCTTTTCCAAAAGAGTGCTTATCACAGCACACTCATTTATGACTGGTGTAACCAATTGCTTCCTTGGTTGAACTGTGATGATGCTTCTTTACAATTTCCTGTTTGCCTGAAGAGAAAAACTAAAGCATCAACAAAGAATAAATCTGTTTGGGATGGCCTGTTAGTTAATGTTGCCTCTTCTAGTACTGTATGACCTGCCCCCTCTTCTATGTGTGCTTCAGCATTAAATCTCCATGCATTGCCAATCTCTCTTTTTTTTTGTAAATTCTTTATTTAGTGTATCCAGAACCTGTATGCAGCCAGTATGCAGTGCAAAAAAAAATGGTTACAGTTCAGGTCATTGACAATTTTAAACTGAGAAAACTAAAGCCATTACTGAACATGTCACTGATTAAGTACAACTGTTAGCAATGTATGTCAGCAAAGACGAAAAGAGATACCGTAAACAGGATGCTGAATCTTTTTTTGATATGTTCAAAAAGTGAAAGAGTGTGATCAAGCATTACCACTAAAAGGGATTTACCCTCATCTGAAAACATACATGCATTCCAATAGAATCACATTTTTACATAAACATATTTTGAGAGGAAAGGACCAAGTCTTCTTGCATTCAACTCCTTAACTTTCGAGACCCATAGAGATAAAGAAGGGGGAAGCAGGTCCTTCCAGTTTAATGGGATGCACGGTTTGGTGGAATAATGGAGGTGGAGTAAGATCAACTTGTTGCAAATTTTTGCTGGAAATTCTGAGACATGGAGAAGGTGTCAGAATCTACTTCTGAATGACTGGGAGCCAATGCTCTACTGCCCTCTGAAAAAACACTGCAGATTGTTTTTCAGAGGATGGTAGACACTGCTGTCTCTGTGAGAGAGTCCTTCTGGCATTTATGTGCTACATACTATAGTCTTATTGTAACTCTGAGGCTGGGTTCACACCTATGTGAATTGGATGTGGGTTTCCTCACATCCAGTTCGCATGACAGGAGATTGTTACTGGCTCTCCATGGAGCCGGTTCACATATCTCTGTTGCGGCTGTGGAGCATCTTGCACAGGAGTGCTGTGGTTCTTTGGCTCCATTTCAGGGCCGAATTCAGGCATAAAGTTGACCCTGATTTGTCCCTGAAATGGAAAACAGGGACACACCAAACCTCTGCTGTGAGCCGCATCCGTCGGAGGTGTGAACCCAGCCTGGAAGTTTTAAAGCCAGAGACAGACAAGCAACTAGAATTTTCAATGAAGGCTGGCAATGACAGGATATATACATTTTTCTCTGTAGAGCTGACTTTAGAACAATAATTCCTCACTTTTAGGATTTTGTTGATCCCTGAGACATCTGAATGAGTTTTAAGTCTGGTTCATTGAAATTGGCAGCAGAACTAAATCTGATTGGCTCATTCATTCCAACACACACACTGGAGATAAAATGTAATAACGTATGTTGAATAACACGGGTCATGAAATAATGTGGTTTTTTGCTTTTGGAATTTATTTAATTATGTAGTGCGAAAATAAGTGGTGCAAAAAAACAGCAACAGAAATAATACATTTCCATGTCTAAGCTGTTGCTTTTTGCATTGTTCTATCACATAAGCCATCTTATGTTGGCTCTAACAGAGCACACACTGTGCAAAAGCTTAAGGTGTAGTGAGCAAAGATCAAGCCTTCAAGCCAAATCTTTAAATCCTTCTCATGCTATCTCCACTTGGCTGTTATGTCCAAAGGATCAGTAAAGATACTGTTGAGAATCCTGGTGAGAATTACATGGAAGGCGTAGACAGAATGCTGTGGGTTAAATAGCAGAAAATTTTCTCCACAACTGTCGGAGAATGTTTGCGAAACTTAGACCGCTTTTTAATTGGTTCTGTTATCAGTATTCCAAAAATGAGGGCAGAAATACATTTCTTTAATGAAACATGGAACAGACTAGTGCTAAAAAAATAAATAACTACAAAAGGCGGTTTGGAATAATCACAAGAACCACCATAATGCTTGATTGCTGTCCAAAATGTGTTATTGTTTTTATGTAAGCCTGGTTTATATTTCAATAAAAAGTGGATTTTATTGTGCCCATACTTCTGGAGGGCTGACATTTTTTGGCACTTGCACCTAACTTGTTTAAAGAATACAAATCATGCACACAGTCAGGGACTTCATGCTTCAAACACGTTGATCCAGCAGTGAACATTCAATATTTATTTTTTAATTTATTTTATACAGGTACTTATTAACAGTAAAAAGGCAAGGATGGATCACATAGGCTACATAAAGGACGAAGAAGGGAAGGTGGTTACAGATGACAAGGAGAAGGCAGCTATGCTAAATGCTTTCTTCTCCTCAGTCTTTACACAGGAAAATGAGGGGTATACCGACCACGACAGTATTGTTATACAACACGCCACAGGATCTACAGAGGCCGGAGTCTGGAAAGGATTAGAGAAGCTTAACATAAATAAACCACCAGGACCAGATGGTTTATACCCGAGAGTCCTTAAAGAACTCAGTCAGATTATAGCCAGACCACTATTCTTAATCTTCATGGACAGCATACTGACAGGATTGGTACAAGCTGATTGGCGAAAAGCCCACCTGGTACCAATATTCAAAAAAGGGCAGAGATCCATTCCAGGGAACTATAGGCCTGTCAGTCTAACGTCGGTAGTTTGTAAACTATTTCAGGGGATAATGGACCATATCCATGAATTAGCTGATGAAAACAGTTTCATTAGCAGTAATCAGCACGGGTTTACGAAAAGTCGCTCTTGCCAAACCAACCTATTAACCTTCTATGAGGAAGTTTTCTGCAATCTGGACAAACAAAGGTCAGTGGATGTGGTGTATCTGGATTTCCCAAAATCATTTGATACAGTCCCCCACAAATGCTTAATCTACAAGCTGAGGTCTGTAGGCATGGACCATAGGGTAGGTACCTGGATAGAAAACTGGCTACAGGGGCGTGTCCAAAGGGTTGTGATAAATAATACTCAGAATGGTCTAGAGTGGTTAGTGGGCTACCCCAAGGCTCTGTCTTGGAACCAATTCTGTTTAATTTATTTATAAATAATATAGAGGGTGGGGTAAATATATTGATCTCAGTGTTTTCTGACGACACTAAAGTATGCAGGGCAATAACAACATGGCAGGATATAGAAACTTTACAAGAGGACCTGAATAAATTATTGTAAAGGGCTACTGAATTGAAAATTAAGTTTAACATTGGTAAATGCAAGAGTTAACGCAAGTTATTCTTTAGGGGAGAACCCCTAGGGGCTTCCAGGATGGAAAAGGATCTGGGGGTCCTAGTAGATGACAGACTGAGAAATAGCATGCAGTGTCAAGCAGCAGCTACCAAAGCCAGCAGAATATTAGCATGCATTAAAAAAGGAATTTACTCCAGAGATAAAATGATTATTCTTCTACTTTATAAAACTCTGGTTCAACCGCATCTGGATTATTCTGTCCAGTTCTGGTCACAAATCCTCAGGAAGGATATGCTGGAGATGGAGAGAGTCCAGAGAA
This sequence comes from Lithobates clamitans, assembly GCA_037952925.1. Taxonomy (NCBI): domain Eukaryota; kingdom Metazoa; phylum Chordata; class Amphibia; order Anura; family Ranidae; genus Lithobates; species Lithobates clamitans. The sequence goes on along the minus strand of JBBGZY010000239.1, from coordinate 14,753,720 downwards.
GGGCAAATATATGTAATATGGGGACTGGAGGACCTCAATTATGAGGAATGACTACAAGCGCTAAATTTCTTCTCCCTGGAGAAGAGATGCTTAAAGGGGATTTGATAGCTATATACAAATATCTCAACGGTGATCCCAGTGTAAGTATGACATTTTTCAGTCCCAGGGAGTGTAAAAGGACATGGGGCCACCCGTGGAGACTGGAAGAGAATCGGTTTAACCTTAAGCTGCATAGGGGGTTTTTCACTGTCAGGGCGGTAAGGATGTTGAACTCTCTTCCACAATCTGTGGTGTCGGCAGGTAGTATGTAGAGTTTTTTATGGGAAATAATTTTTCTACACATACACATCTGCACAGGTTGAACTGGATGAACTGTTGTCTTAATTATACCTTACCAACTATGTAATACAAGCCATGCACACAGTCAGGGACTTCATGCTTCAAACACGTTGATCCAGCAGTGAACATTCAATATTTATTTTTTTGTTTATTTTATACAGGTACTTAGAAAGTGCTGTCAATTTACACAGTGCTTTACATATTCATTATCCATTCACATCAGTCCCTGCTCTAAAGGAGCTTACAATCTAAGGTCCCTAACTCACATTGATACTTACATATACTAGGGCCAATTTAGACAGAATCCAATTAACCTACCAGCAAATCTTTGGAATGTGGGAGGAAGCCACGGTACCCGGAAGAGACCTACGCAGGCACTGGGAGAACATGCAAACCCAGTGCAGGTAGTGCTGTGGTTGGGATTCAAACCGACAACCCTAGTGCTGTTAGGCGGAAGTGCTAACCACTTAGGCACTGTACTGCCCTCAATATTTAAAATATTTAAAATATAACTTATTTAATAAAATATTGCAAAGTACAGTAACACATAATTTCAGTTTCCTACTGTCCTATCAATGAAAGCAAATTTTGTGTCAGTTGCTGTGGATGACTGCACTTTATACATCATCATTTCTCTTTTCAACAACTCGTTGAATAGATTTGAAAGTGCTAAATGTGTAGCAAACAATGTAATAACTGCAAAAGAAAAAAAAACATTTTATCAATGTCTCACTTTGTTATAAATGCCCCATGATAATATCACTCCCCTTTTTGCCACATTATTTTAGTATCTACATGTGCTTCTAAGGTCAATCGCCAAAAGAAGGGGAGGCCATTTCAAGCATTAGCTGTTAGTAATGTGCAGGGCAATAGCTTTGTTTCTGTCCTCTGGCTGTGTTTGTTTATATTGATTTTTTTATGTCTATGTAAGAACTATATGTATAATAAAGAAAAAGAAAAAAGAAAATCTAGGAACCTGATATAGTGATTATTAAGTGGCGCCACTCAACATACAAGCATGGTGTATCAACACAGCATTAAACTATCAGAAAGAAAAAAGAAAAAATGTGTAGACCCAGGGGCTACCTCCTAAAGTTTATTGACATGTTAAAAAGGGACTCAAGCATCCACACCGGAACCTGAAAGAGAAGCACTACACCTTGAAACCGCTATGGGCTAATACAGTGCAATCCATCAAATCAGGTGAACCTGGGGGATGAGTACAAAAAGTCATGAATGATTGGAGCCCCGCTGATTAGTCCTGATATTGTAACACAATAAATCCATATCTATTCCCCAATCTCAGATAATAATAAGTGCCTGTATGACCTGGTCACAGAGGTGAATAGTGCTGAGAGACTGTGTCCAGCAGTTTGCTATGAGTAGGTATAAATGAACACCACATAAAGGAATGATGAATGTATCCACTGCTTGCTCTGCTAAATTTGTATGTCAATGAGGCAGTAACATCTACACATAAGTCACAACTTGGACATAACCTCAGACAAAGTGAACTGTAACATATCTGAAAGCACACTAGACATCTGCTCCGGCCAGTATTAAGACACTGTGTCCCATGGACTCTGGATATCTTGTGAATACTGCTGATATGATCGGTCTGTCTGTGTGTTCGTTACTCACTGTCCCATTTTCTTCCAGTGACTCCTATGAGATGTTCATGTGATCTGTAGTTCTTGACTAGGATAACCTCAAGGCTTCACAGCCTATTCATTCATCAGACAAGTGCAGTGTAAATCGACGCAGGTGTCCTGTGCGGGTAATGCGGGTGTTGGATATTCCAGGCAAATGGTTCAAACCACTAGGTTTGAAAACCACCATGTAGGGAAACGATAGGTGTCCAATAAGGCACACAGCAGAAGCAGGGCAGCAGGCTATAATTTGAGCAGTGTAATCCTGTATCTCAGAACTCCAAAAACCTCTGATAAGTCCATCAATTAAACAACATTAGTCAGGTGATGCAGGATTCAGTACATCAGGGGGTGGGGGGTTCCGCTCCTATGTGGATCTACATGTTTCGTTCCGCCCCCGGAACTTCGTCAGGATAAGGAGAAATTACTGTAGGCTATCGCTGATATTTAAGACATCTGAACGCAGCCTATTGGCTGTCTTTCTTAAAGTGGCAATTCCAGCATCAACCTATACATCTATTACCAGGGGATTTCCACCAATCTAGTACTACACACAATAAACCCATATCATAAAATCAAAAGGTGACTTTTAAATACATATATACCTCACAAACACCGGCAATGTCTTCAAGGGACACCAATTAGTTATACATTTGTCCTCTGGGGTCATACCAGATCAAGGATATCCTTACTAACCTAATAATAATGAACTAAAGTAGTATAGTATATACACATACCCCACAAGAGAGGAATAAAATACACAGATACGTATCAGTCATATACAAACATGAAGAACCTGGGAGGAGGATATCTCCAATGTGTAACCTAGCCAATATATATCCAGATCTAATGGGGGCGATAATGGCACACTGCTCATAAAAAAACTGTGTAATGAAAAATCATTATTAGGTAAGTATTTATGTACATGTTAGTATTTAACATTTTTCTGGTAGAATGGGGCTAGCTAGAGAAGGACTAGTATAGAAGAGCATGCAAAACATGTTCCCAGCACAACTTTTTCTTCATGAATAAAATTCCTTTATCTGTGCATAGTGTTAGTTACAAATCAAATGCAACATTTCGAAGCATTGCGAAGCATTGCATATAGTTAGATAGTTACATAGTACGTCCATCAAGTTCAACCTATGTGGGTGTGTGTTTGTGTAGATAATCATTTCCCATAGCCCTGTATATTGCCTTGCCCCAATGAAGAGACTGCTTTAAACTTTATTCATGAAGAAAAAGATGTGCTGCCAACAAAGTTACATTTTTTTTAACATGGCGGCATCCATCAGTTATTACAAAACACTGCATGCAAGGTCGAATGTTACTATGGTGCACAATGGAGATTTCTAGAAGAGTATCTCTAGGTGACTATTGTCAGCAAGAAAGAACATTATGGGAAATCCATCATTTTAGAACTGTCCCCAGAACAAGAAATAAGGGTTAAACCATTCAAAGGATTTACCTGTTCCAGTGACAGATTTACTCCACGTTCATGTTGCATCTTGGGGATCGGGAGTGAAGGGAAATTTCCCTAATGAGAAATAACAAACAAAAAAACTGGCAGCTGTTTTAACCCTTACTTTTCCAATACAGAACAAAAAATGTCTACAAATGCACTTTACCAATACTATAAGAGAGCTAGCCAGCCTGTATGTGTTCAGCAAATTACATGAACCAAGAACTCCTGTTTTTAAGGTTTTACTAGAAAAATAAAAGCATATCTAGCAGTGTTCAGAGTGTTAATTGAGAATACAAGGCAATTCAGCAACATCATATAAGACATGATATAAGAAACAAATAGTTCCGCACTTAGGCAAAAAAGGAACTGCAGCCCCCCCAGCACAGAATAACACCTAGGTGAAATCCTAAATAATATAAAATACAAAATTGGAGCGATTGGCGCTGTTCTACCAAGTCCACTCTGATGTACAAAAACATATATGAGTGTAAAAAATAAAAATAAAACATTTGTTTTTTTTATATACATTTATTCACCTTGTTTTGGGGTAATTTAGTTTGGATCACTCTAATTATATTATTTATGTGATAACACACATTGCACTTTATTTTGGATATATTTTTTACACGTACACTAATAAGTTTTTCCCACACGCATGATATTTTATCATTCCTATATAACAAATATTTTATTTTTATTTTTTACACTCATATATGTTTTTGTACATCAGAGTGGACTTGGTAGAACAGCGCCAATCGCCCAAATTTTGTATTTTATATTTTTTTATTTTATCATATAAGACATGGGCTTTCTCAGTAATGCACCTATTGTGTCTGCAAACATAGAAACAGCACTATAGATAAATTATGAAGTTCTTACAAGTCCTTTAACACACTCCCTTGCTTACCATGTTGTAATCCTCTTGTGTAATGGGAATGGTCGGAAACATGCCAGCTACAGTAAATGTCATTACAAGAGCCAGGATTCTGAGTGCTATAATGACCCATGTCTTTTAAGAATAGGTGTGTTTTCTTGTCTAAATTCCTAAGATCAGGTGTGGCCGGAGGAACATCAGTGTACTTATGCTATAGCAACATTTTTGGAAGCGACCCACATTTACGAATGGAATATGTATCTATGGGCAAAATGGGAGCATGTTTATTTGTGTTTGGTTAGGAAAAACTCATAACAACTAAGCACACCAGTATAAATCTCAAATTAATTAGATATACAATTAGTCAGCAAAGTTCTAATGCTGGAAAAACAAACATATCTGGCCTTCCCATGAAAGAAAATACATTCTAATCTTTACAAAGTACAGCATGTCCCTGAAGCAACAGGGAAAGTGTTTTATATTCTTACACTACTTCATGTATAAAGTCTAGCCAAAGATAAGCAAAGAATTGTAGAAGCAGCAAACTTTTTGCTATGCCTAATAAAAATCAAGACAAACATCTTTTGATATATATATATATATATATATATATATATATATATATATATATATATATATATATATATATATATATATTGTGGGATTGTCATATTCATATTCATTTTCTCGGAAAAATGGCCAAGAAATTATAAATGCCAGGGTATGTAAACTTATGAGCACAACTGTATATATTATATTATATTTTATATATATATATATATATATACATACTGTCTATGGCAGATAGTTGAAATTGAATCAGTAGGGAAGAACACCCTTCTGTTTTGTTGTTTAGTTTTGTTTCACTGTAGCAGTTGTAATATATTTTGAACATATCCCAATAGTTGTAAGTAGAAGGTATAAAAATCACTTGCAGCTTTCAAAATTGTCCTTTATTTCCTAGCTAAACTGAATAATACTGTCTCCTAATCTAAGTATCACTTACCAAATTATTATTTATATATCTGTAAATTCAGTTCAGAGATTTACACAGCCCTGTTTACACATGACAAATTAACTTACCGTACAACAGATTATACTACTTTCTTTCTTACAGCTATAGACGTAGAAAGGATATAGTGGTGTCTTTTCTCACCCTTTGAGTTGACAGTTAAAGTGTCATTAAACCCAAAAATGTATTTTGCCCTATTTTTTCCAAATTGTTTTCACCCAACTAGTTGTATTAAACATTTTGCTTCACAACTAAAACAGTAGAGACAAAATACCTGGTGACCCTGCTAGTGCATATTAGTTCCTTACTCAGAGTGGCAACACTATGCTAGCCAATCCACAATCTTCTGTGTTGTCACTCTGTCTGCGCAAGTTCCTTTCTTAAACCCCATATTTCCTCTTCTAAACCCCAATAGCTTACCTTCTCACATGACACTCATGACTGACTATGTGCTGAAAAAAAATGAAATTCTATCTACTAAATTCTAAGATCAAAATATCTATAAGAAACGTGAAAATAACTGCGCATCAAAAAGGTAATTATAAGTAAATTATAAAAAAAACAAGCTGCGAAATCCTATATGTGACACAAACACACAAGGTGAACAATAATAAACTGGTGACTCGCGCTTTTGACAAAACACAGTGAATATAAATGTAAAGATGGTCAGACATCACCTTAAACAAAATTAAAATATGCATATAATCATATATCCAAAAAAGAAGGGCATGTGCAAAAAATATACTAGCAACAAAGGCTGCAATATGTTGTGCAACAATATTTTAGAAGGTTGTGAGTAATAGTCCATATAAGAACACCCGAGTATGATGTAAAAATCCAGTGAAGGTCCAATTATATGGAAACATAAGTGCTTGGGTCCACCACCATAAATAGAGTGGCTGGTCGCTTACCAGAAACCCATGACCCCCCGTTACAGAGGGTCTGAGTAGGCTGTTAAATCCTGCTGCTCCGGACCACCATAAAGCCAAGATGGGAGCTGGAATGGGACATCAGGGACTGTGGTACAGATGGATGGATCCACAGGAAAAAAACTTTGCCCTCAGCGGAGTGGTATAACCACAAAAAGAGAAGGGGAGGGCTCCTGGTCTGTGTATCAGCCCTCAAGGCTGATACACAGACCAGGAGAAAGAGGACATGAAGGGAAACGAATGGGAAAGGAAGGGAAATGAAGGAGAGATATAAGGGAGGGAAGGGGGGAAGAAGGGGAGGGGGGGGGGAATAAATGGGGGGGAGGGGGGGAAGGGTAAACAAAAGGGGAATGGTGATGTCTGACCATCTTTACACAATATCTATAACATTCTTTATTTAAAAAAAAGCTCAGATACTGTATGCAGTGATTGTTTAATGTTATTATCATTCATTTAAATTAAAACAAAATTCTTGGTAATCTTCTCTTCCACTCCATGTGACACTCATTCAGTGTTGTGGGGCTCTAGAACTGTAATTGACAGTGTAGTACTTCTTATTTTTCCCTCCTTGTCTTCTAGCTCATGATGCTTTTGAATATGTAAAATAAGAAGTACTGCGCTGTCATTCACAGTTTGGCCCCTTTCACACTGGGGCGGTTTGCAGGCGTTATTGCGCTAAAAATACTGCCTGCAAACCGCCCCTAAACAGCCTCCGCTGTTTGTTCAGTGTGAAAGCCCGAGGGCTTTCACACTGAAGTGGTGCACTGACAGGAGAAGAAAAAATCTCCTGCGAGCCGCATCTTTGGAGCGGTGAAGAAGTGGTGTATTCACCGCTCCTAAACCGCTCCTGCCCATTGAAATCAATGGGACAGCGCGGCTATACTGCGGCAATACCGCGGCTATAGCCGCGCTGTACGAGTAGTTTTAACCCTTTTTCGGCCGCCAGCGGGGTGTTAAAACCGCACCGCTAGCGGCCAAATACCACGGTAAAACAGCGCTAAAAATAAATAAATGTTTTACTGCCGACGCCCCCTACCGCCCCAGTGTTAAAGGGGCCTTTTAGCGCTGCCCTGCAAGACTGCAAGAGCATCATGTGGGGCGATTGAGAAGATTACCAAGAATTTTGTTTTAATTTAAATGAAGGATAATAACATTACACAATCATTATGTCTATGGTCTTTGTTTAAAAATATTGTTATGATTACCAAACAAATTAACAAATAGTTATGTGACTGCCAGAGCAGCAATCGGCTCTGTGCAGCCCTTGCCAAACGACAAGAACACACTGCAGTGATGGGTGCAGAACATGTCACAATATGGGTTTGAGGTCCACCCACATAACTCCTATTGTAATGGAAAGGATAAGGGAAATGATCAGGTGAACACATTAAAGCACAACTGAAAATAGGTGCTGTATTTACAATCATTCAAAGCATTTAAAGTGATAGACGAACAATAATGTTAATGCTTTTACACGCACTACATTTGTCGAAGTATGTACAATTGTGTTCAGATACATTTTCAAGAGCAGCAGCAAACAGGGACATCTTTTTACCCACTTTGCTCTCTTCTTCTATTAGTATGTTCCTCATTAGCATTTGAATTGCAAGAGGCATACAAGTAAATAGATGTTTATACTAGTTGCTTAAAAAATACATTTAATGGTTTACTAATTTATATAGAACTGCAATAATGTGTGATGTTTATATCTGTGTGGAGTGCTTTTCTAAAGTAAGTTAAAAAGTTAAAACGAAGTTTAAAAGAATAGGTAACCAGCCAGTGGCAGCCTGTCCATACAGGGCGCAGGAGCGTCACCCCCCCCTAATCCATGCGCCTGGCCCCAATCTACATGCAGGGCGCCGGATGCATGGCTTTCAAGTTGTTGTTTTTTGAAGCACATGATTAGAGCCTGAGGCTCCTATTGGCTTTAACCACTTGCCGCCCGCCATATAGCATAATGACAGCGGCAAAGTGGTTTCAATATCCCGACTGGGCGTCATATGACGTCCTTAAGCCCCCGTTGGCGCGCATCGCCGCAATCGTTGTTGCGGTGTGTCAATCTGACACGCCACAACTCCACGTGATCAGCCATGTCCAATCACAGCTGATCACGATGTAAATAGGAAGATCCGGTGATCTGCTTTTTCTCACTCGCGTCTGGCAGACGCGAGTAGAGGAGAGCTGATCGGCTGCTCTCCTGACAGGGGGGGTCTGTGCTGATTGTTTATCAGCACAGCCCCCCCTCAGATCCCGCCCAGGACCACCATCATGCCACCCAGGACCACCAGGATGGCCATCCACACTGGACCACCAGGTATGCCCCACCTAGACCCCCAGGGAAATACTAATCTGTGCCCAGGCAGCAGCCAATCAATGCCCAGGCAGCTGCCAATCAGTGCCCACTCACAATGCCTACCACTGCCAATGCCACCAGGGATGCCTATCAGTGCCTCATATCAGTGTTGCGTATCAGTGCCCATCAGTGCTACGTATCAATGCCTATCAGTGCCGCCTGTCAGTGCCCAGCAGTGCCGCCTATCAGTGCCCATCAGTGCCCACCAGTGCCACCCATGGGTGCCCATCAGTGCCACCTATCAATGCCCATCAGTGCTGCATATCAGTGCCACCCATCAGTGCCCACCTACCAGTGCCCATCAGTACCGCATATCAGTGCTCACCATCAGTGCCCGCTCATTGGTGCCACCTCATTGGTGCCGCCTTATCAGTGCCTGTCAGTGCCGCCTTATCAGTGCCCATCAGTAAAGGAGAAAACGTACTTATTTACAACATTTTATAACAGAAACAAAAGCAAAACTTTTATTTTTTCAAAATTTTCGGTCTTTTTTAATTTGTTTAGCAAAAAATAAAAACCGCAGAGGTGATCACATACCACCAAAAGAAAGCTCTATTTGTGGGAACAAAATGATAAAAATTTAGTTTGGGTACAGTGATGGATGACCGCGCATTTGTCATTCAAACTGCGACAGCACTGTAAGCTGAAAATTGGTCTGGGCAGGAAGGTGTATAAGTGCCCGGTATTGAAGTGGTTAAAAAAGGGTGGGCTCGCGGCACAGAGCACTGCGCCCTGAGCCCACCCAGTTGTGTGACAATAGCAAATTAATATTCGCTATTGTCTTACTGATTCTGCTCCTGGCCACGTAGGAAGCGGGTCCTGAGAACCGATTGGCCAGGGAGTCTTAGGACTCCCGGCCAATTGGATCTCAGGACCCACTTCCTGTTCAGCCATGAGGAGAAGCAACAGCCCGGGAGCGAGGAAGAGCTGGAGCGAGGAGCAGCAGCCCTACAACTGATCCTTTGCACCTGCCTCTTAAGGTAAGGAGGCCTCTGATCGCCACCTTTCCATCCGTCTCCTGCATGGGGGGGTGATCGGCGCCTTCCCGTCCGTCTCCCACATGGGGGGGTTGGCCACCCCCCTACATATCCATCTACCGTAGGGGGGTAAGTTTGCCACCCCCCTCCCAAAATATTGAGCATTAGCTGTCACTGTAACCAGCCAAATGATCAGACAAGGAATAACTGAAGCTTGCAGTTTACAAAACAGGTGCAAAGTTAGAAGCAGTAATGCAAACTAAGTTCAGGATGGCAAAGAGCATGTGCACTGCTGTGAATATATATATATATATATATATATATATATATATATATATATATATATATATATAGTGGGGATGGAAAGTATTCAGACCCCCTTAAATTTTTCACTCTTTGTTATATTGCAGCCATTTGCTAAAATCATTTCAGTTCATTTTTTTTTCCTCATTAATGTACACACATGACGTCACGCGTAGGGACGGGATAGGCATCCAAGACTGATATATGCAAACGAGCTCGCCGCTCGTAGTTTTCTGTATGTTTTTTTCTTGTAAGTGAAGTGAGTACCCTCACCATTGCTTTAATAAAAACCAACCTCTGATTGAAATACTACACTATTTGGCCCCTTCTTTCCTTTTATCCCCCTCCTGCTCCACTGAGAGACAAAGATCCACTAACAGCTCCATCCAGCCCAGGAATCTAATGCCTCATTTCCACTGAGCAGATCGGTTAGGATCGGTACAGTTTGAATGGCCTAGAATGGTCCGGTCTATTCTGGTGAGCATTTCCACTGCAAGTGGGACCACAAGGGGCCATACAGTGTTTAGAAAAAATGCCTCAGCATAGCACAGCAGAGGGTTGTCTGTCAGCCAATCAGTGGAATGTATCGTAGCTCCGCCCTAACTGAACCGTTCCATTTTCTATGGCCCCACATCTGAAGCAGGACCCTGAATGGAGCGGTAAGGTTCGGTTGTATGGGCCGCTTTCATAATGGAAACACACAAAATAGCGTACCGCACCGAAACGAACCGATCCACTCAGTGGAATTGAGGCATTAGTGAGAGGCAGTTAGGAGTATAAGGGAGAAGCAGCCATTACCAGCAACTTTATGCGGCTACCTCTTTACTGCAAGGTAAGAGGCCACTTCACACCACTGTGTGTCCTGTACATGAAGAGGAGATCACCCCCATGCTCTCAGCACCTTATTGTAATTTTTTTGCACATTTTCTGATTAGCCACAAAAAAGAGGATTTAATCGCATTGGACTACATTCCCAGTCCCATTATATATTTTGCACACGTTTGCCTTTGTTTGAATTTCGACAAGTTCTACAGTGGACTTATTTTGGTTATATGTTTATTATACACTGCATTTGCAATGTTTGCACATATTGATTGCACGTTGCACATTTAATTTATTAAGTGCTGTTTTTTGCACAATGTTTTTTGCCTATTTACACGATCCATTGAGGTTTTTAATGATTGTATATTGATTTTAGTGTTTCCAGTTAGATACTTATCACATCTGGCCTTTAGTCTTTATTGAATGATTTTCTTACACTTTGCTATTATCACCGATTATTGTGGAACATCACACTGCATCTATTGAGTATAGAAGTGCTCTATATTGATTGTACATTCTTATATTGTTTCTGTTTTTTATATATTTATATCATTTTACGTGTTTATTTACCTTTGTACTACTACCACTAGCAGCATAGTTTTTTATTTTTTTATTTTTAAAGAACAGCGTAGCACCAATTTTTACATATCTTATTTCTATTGCTGTATGGGCTGAGTTTAACCTATATTCGGTGCTTGCAGCAGTTAAACATTCATTGCCTTTCGTTTACATGGTAGCGCAGGAATAACTACACATTTAAATGTACACACAGCACCCCATATTGACAGAAAACACAGAATTGTTGACATCTTTGCAGATTTATTAAAAAAGAAAAACTGAAATATCACATGGTCCTAAGTATTCAGACCCTTTGCTGTGACACTCATATATTTAACTCAGGTGCTGTCCATTTCTTCTGAGCATCCTTGAGATGCTTCTACACCTTCATTTGAGTCCAGCTGTGTTTGATTATACTGATTGGACTTGATTAGGAAAGCCACACACCTGTCTATATAGGACCTTACAGCTCACAGTGCATGTCAGAGCAAATGGGAATCATGAGGTCAAATGAACTGCCTGAGGCGCTCAGAGACAGAATTGTGGAAAGGCACAGATCTGGCCAAGATTACAAAAACATTTCTGCTGCACTTAAGGTTCCTAAGAGCACAGTGGCCTCCATAATCCTTAAATGGAAGACGTTTGGGATGACCAGAACCCTTCCTAGAGCTGACCATCCGGCCAAACTGAGCTATCGGGAAGAAGAGCCTTGGTGAGAGAGGTAAAGAAGAACCCAAAGATCACTGTGGCTGAGCTCCAGAGATGCAGTCGGGAGATGGGAGATAGTTGTAGAAAGTCAACCATCACTGCAGCCCTCCACCAGTCGGGGCTTTATGGCAGAGTGGCCCGACAGAAGCCTCTCCTCAGTGCAAGACATATGAAAGCCTGCATGGAGTTTGCTAAAAAAACACCTGAAGGACTCCAAGATGGTGAGAAATAAGATTCTTTGGTCTGATGAGACCAAGATAGAACTTTTTGGCCTTAATTCTACGCGGTATGTATGGAGAAAAACAGGCACTGCTCATCACCTGTCCAATACAGTCCCAACAGTAAAGCATGATGGTGGCAGCATCATGCTGTGGGGGTGTTTTTCAGTTGCAGGGACACGGCGACTGGTTGCAATCAAGGAAAAGATGAATGCTGCCAAGTACAGGGATATCCTGGACGAAAAGCTTCTCCAGAGTGCTCAGGACCTCAGACTGAGCCGAAGGTTTACCTTCCAACAAGACAATGACCCTAAGCACACAGCTAAAATAACGAAGGAGTGGCTTCACAACAACTCTGTGACTGTTCTTGAATGGCCCAGCCAGAGCCCTGACTTAAACCCAATTGAGCATCTCTGGAGAGACCTAAAAATGGCTGTCCACCAACGTTTACCATCCAACCTGACAGAACTGGAGAGGATCTGCAAGGAGGAATGGCAGAGGATCCCCAAATCCAGGTGTGAAAAACTTGTTGCATCTTTCCCAAAAAGACTCATGGCTGTATAAGATCAAAAGTGTGATTCTACTAAATACTGAGCAAAGGGTCTGAATACTTAGGACCATGTGATATTTCAGTTTTTCTTTTTTAATAAATCTGCAAAAATGTCAACAATTCTATGTTTTTCTGTCAATATGGGGTGCTGTGTGTACATTAATGAGGAAAAAAATTTACTTAAATGATTTTGGCAAATGGTTGCAATATAACAAAGAGTGAAAAATGTAAGGGGGTCTGAATACTTTCCGTCCCCACTGTATATATGGACCAAAGCGCCAAAAGGATTACTAGCAATAAAAATCACTTCATGTATGTATTAATATCATGGATAAAAAATAAATAAAAATTACCACATGATCTGAGCAGCTGCAGCGTGAAATTGGTGTAAACAATTGATAATAGAAAATAAATATACCGCGCTAAATGCTATATACAATGCATTGCTACATACAGAAAAATAAATGTAAAATGCTGAAAACAAACAATGAATGAAACAGTCCCCAGTGAAAAAGTGCTGGTGCTTGTGGAACAATGATGAAAAACTCATATACGGTGCTGTGACTTGATAAGTAATTCCGTGCTCCTAATGTGCTTAAATATGGTGCCCCCCTAGTATATGTGCACTCTCCCTTGGGATATGACCAACTATCGCTAGTTAGGTCAAATGCGTGTGTGGGGCGAGCCATGTAGATATCTTCTGGACTGTTGGTTGACTATGATGAATATTCCTCATATAGATGGATACAATAAAGAAAACCTCATTGTGCCTGATATCCTGGCACCCGAAGTGAACAGCAGGTAAAAATATCATCCATGAAATCTGCCTGATCAGTTCATGCAGTGAAGGGCTCGATTTCTACTTTCTTTTCCATGTGCACTGCTGCACAAACATGATCTCTTTACAGTAATGTTTCTGTGGCTTAGTCAGGGTAGTCTCAAAAATCTCTCTAACAACAGAATACAACATCTCCCTGCCATTATCCTTATGAAGAGCATCCCTCTCAGCAAAGTCTAGGGTAGCTCTGGTAACACAGGTGAATGGATGGAAGGATTCAAGGTCCAAGGATAAAGGGCCACAGCACTGGACCTGGAGTACTCTGGTATTAATCAGGGAGGGGCTCCCCACATTAGCTGGGTCTTCCATAAAAAATGAGTGGTAATAGACTCCTGCCTAGCTGCCCACACACCAGTTCTGATGGTGGGGGGCCTCTTACTTAGCTTCAAATCACATGCCTTCATCAGATGTGGCTTCTCTGAACAGCTGAAGGAGGGAAACTGAAACTATTATCTCTGTGTCTGTGTCCAGGAACCTAGGGAGTTGTGGCAAATGACAATAAAAGGAGCCTTACCCTGCATTTGAGCATAATAATTAATGAGCACTACTCTAAAGTAGTACTTCTATGCAGCCAATTTTTGTAATTCACATAATTTAGACATACTGCATAGCCAGGATGATGACTCTGTTACTTTCTGGTTCAGTTTTACAGTTTCCTGCAAACCTGGCTGTTCATTTGACAGAGGTAATGATGCTAACCCACCCTTTTATAACTAGGCAAAGAATATAGCAGAAATACCGAAAGTGCAAACAGAAACAATGGTCATAATATGCAAATGTTATCTTATATACTTTAACTACGGTATATACTATATAAAGTAAGAAGTTAAAAAAAAAAGCATTAATTATTAGAATGTTTATTGTCACTCTTCTAGCACATGCTAGAGACCTATCTGAAGGGTTCCTATGAGATGCACAGACAATTATAATAATACAATTCACGAGCCTTAAATGGTAACTCCACTTTTGTGGGAAAAATTTAGCAAATAAAAACATTACTGTAGCATATACAATTGCTACACACGTCATACTGTAATTTAATGTTTGTATTTAATATGTATCTTTCCTTTTCAAACTGGAGCGCTGTAATTTTCTGTAAAATGCAATGCAATATGGCAACCTTGAGGTGTTCTGTACACAGTTGGTGTATAGAATGCTCCCTGAAATGTAATTTCCTACTTGGGTGAAGAACTCTGCACTAAGATACAAGTAAGTTTTAGGCATCCACTGCAAAAAAAAAAAATATTTTTGGTGAGATACTCGCTAAGGGTAATCACTTCTAAAAGCATGCAGACGCTGAAACTTCCATTCAGAATCCAAAAGACATATTGACACAAACAGCTATTGCTTCAGAGTAGAAACAGGTAGGAATCTGCAACAAAGTGTGCTAGAATCCCTGCAATATACGTTGATCATCCAGAGGGAAATGTTTTCCACGAAAGTGGATTTACTCTTTAACCACCTCCCGCCCGCTGTATAGGGAAATTATGGCTGCAGGGTGGTGGGGCGAATGGCGCGGCTTTTTACCCATGTAATCAGCCATGTCCAGCCGGTGAGGGGAGGAGAGCCGATCAGCGGCATTTCCTCACAGGGAAGACATGAACATATAATCAGGGCACTGATTATCAGTGCAGCCCCAACAGTGCCCATCAGTGATGCCAGACAGTGCCCATCAGGGATGCCAATCAGTAATCATTAGTAATGCCTATTGTTGCTGCCTTTCAGCGCCAGCAGTGCCTGCTCATCAGTGCCACCCATCAGTACCCCTCAGTGCTGCCTATAAATGCCATCAATCAGTGCCAACTTTCAGTGCCCATATGTGCTGTCTATCAGTGCCCATCAGTGCCACCTATCAGTGCTGCATATTAGTGCCTCCTCATCATTGCTATCTCATCAGTATCCTTCTGTGCCATCTCATCAGTGCCCATCAGTGCCGCCTCATCAGTGCCCATCAGTGCAGCCTATCAGTGCCCATCAATGCAGCCTGATCAGCGCAGTAAATGAGAAAAATTACTTATTTGCAAATAAATTTACCAGAATCTAAGAAAAACGTTTTTTTTTTCTTCAGAATATTCGGTCTTTCTTTATTTTGTCAGCAAAACATAAAAAAACAAGTGGTGATTGAATACCAGCAAAAATACCATAAAAAAACAACATTTTTGTTTGGGTACAGTGTTGCATGAGCACGTAATTGTCATTGAAAGTGTGACAGCACTGAAAGCTGAAAATTTACCTGGGAAGGAAGAGGGTAAAAGTGCCCAGTATTGAAGCAGTTAAAGTGATATTAAACCCACAATTTTTTTTTTTTTTTTAAATAACAAATATGTTATACTTACCGTCTCTGTGTAATTGTTTTGCACAGAGCAGCCCTGATCTTCCTCTTCTCGGCTCCCCCGCCGGGACTTTGGGCTCCTCCCCCCTGCCGAGTGCCCTTATATCAATGTAAAAAACATTCTGCCTTTAGAACCCCTTTAAGTTATGCACAGATAGGGCAAGTTTTATATACATTTAAATGTGTGACGTGTGTAATAAGTACATTATAGTACTATATATATATATATATATACATATATATATATATATATATACATATATATATATATATATATACATATATATATATATATATATATATATATATATATATATATATATATATATATATATATATATATATATATATATATATATATATATAATTTCTTACTGCTTTGCCCTGGACTTTTTCCTATAGTACTATCTATTTTGTTTTCCTTTTCTACTCCTATGTTTTCATATCCAAACCCCACTAAATAGATTTTTTGGTAAGAATTGAAAGCACGTAATGTATTACATTAACTAATTTCTTCAGGGAGGGTAACCAGTAACAAATTAAAATAATGATGAAAAGTGATGGTTTAACAAAAAACAGAAGTATTCTAACATTTTCAATATAATCAATTTCAACTCTAAAAAAGGACTAACATGACTTTAGCTTACAAAATATTTTGAAACATTGTTAAAGCTTAAAGTTTAAACTTAGTAAGTAATCCCTCTACTCAACAATAGCACATTTTTGCTCATGTTTAACCACTTTCCGCCCGCCCTATAGCGGATTGACGTCCAGGAACTGGTTCCGTTATCCTGACTGGGCGTCATATGACGTCCAGCAGCATAACATGCCCCCACGGGGGCGCGCATCGCGGCGATCGGTAGAGCGGTGTGTCAGCTTGACACACCGCTCCACCGTTCTTGGTAAAGAGCCTCCGGTGGAGGCTCTTTACCACGCAATCAGCCGTGTCCAATCACGGCTGATCACGCTGTCAATAGGAAGAGCCATCGATCGGCTTTTCCTCACTCGTGTCTGACAGACGCGAGTAGAGGAGAGCCGATCGGCGGTTCTCCTGACAGGGGGGGTCTGCGCTGATTGTTTATCAGCGCAGCCCCCCTCAGATCACCACACTGGACCACCAGGGACGCCACTAGGACCACCAGGGAAGGGGGCAACATGTGGATGGCCAGGTATGTACCCCATGGCCATCCACATGTGCCCAATGTGCCCAATCTGTGCCAATCAGTGGCCACAAATGGGAACTGATTGGCACCATTATGTTTTAGTTATACCCAGCAATGCCACCAATACATTTTATCAGTGCCACCAATCAGTGTCATCAGTGCCACCTGTCATTGCCCATCGGTGCCACCTGTCAGTGCCCAGCTGTTCCCATCTGTGCCCATCAGTGCCCATCAGTGCCCACCTATCAGTGCCCATCAGTGGCACCTATCAGTGCCACCCATAAGTACCCATCAGTGCCACCCATATGTACCAATAAATGCCACCTATGAGTGCCCATCAGTGCCGCCTATGAGTGCCCATCAGTGCCACCTATGAGTGCCCATCAGTGCCGCATACCAGTGCCACCTATCAGTGCCCATCAGTCCCACCTATCAGTGCCCATCAGTGCCGCCTATCAGTGCCCATCATCAGTGCCCATCAGTGCCACCTCATCAGTGTCACCTCATTGGTGCCATTTCATCGGTGCCCATCAGTGCCGCCGTATCAGTGCCCGTCAGTGCAGCCATATCAGTGCCCGTCATTGAAGAAGAAAACGTACTTATTTACAAAAAGTTTTAACAGAAACAGAGAAAAACTTGTTTTTTTTAAAAATTTTCGGTCTTTTTTTACTTGTTGTGCAAAAAATAAAAACCGCAGAGGTGATCAAATACCACCAAAAGAAAGCTCTATTTGTGGGAACAAAATGATAAAAAATTTGTTTGGGTACAGTGTAGCATGACCGCGCAATTGTCATTCAAATTGCGACAGCGCTGAAAGCTGAAAATTGGTCTGGGTGGGAAGGTGTCTAAGTGCCTGGTATTGAAGTGGTTAAACACAATGCTTCTTCCTTTTGTAACGCTGAACTTCCCTGAACACATTTGTAGCTCTTTGCAGTGTGTAAGTGACTGCACACAAAAAGATGTCTGGCAATATACAAAGAGAAGATCAAACTCTGAAAAATGAGCTCTCAGCTTCACCCACCCATTCCATTTTTTGAGGCTGAAGCACTTTGAACTTGGCACATATCTGCAAAGATAAATAACAAGTATGATATACTTTCCATCTTTAAACCCAGATAAACCAGCTTTGGCGTGTAATATAACAAGGCTAACCCCGAGGCAGTTATATTCTGTTTTTATTCATTTTGTTTAAAAACATATTTTTAAAAAGTGTTTCTCCTACATAAAAAATACCAACTTAATGACTGGAAAAGAAGGCGTCCAACTGTTCCATTGAATTGGTTCTTTTTCAAAATGTTTGACTGTTTATACCAAGAATGTTTAAATTGACTTGTTGTTAGCTTACTACCTCTTCTGTATACGAGCTTTGCTCACTTACTGAAAAAAGATGAAGAGCTGTGTTAGTGTAAGAACATTTGCACTTAAAGTGTATATTACAATATTTTATATTCCTGACATGTGTCTGTTGAACCATGTGCTTGTATAATAAAAGTATTCTGTTTGCATCACTTCCTTGTGTGCAATAACTGGTGATCCTGCCAGTCCCGCTGCTTCTATATTTCAAACAATTCAAAGCATGGAAGTACATTCATCCCAAAATGTTCAGTGTGCTTCTTTGCATTCTACTTGGTAGCACAGCCTGCTTATAAGCTAATGGTTAGGCTTCTTCTGATATGCCCCCTGCACAGCTTTTTATTGAGAAGATTAGTGTACCACTGTTACTTTGATTAAAGGGTCTTCCCTCCACAGTAAGGATCCATGCACCTGGGAGACAGTACCAGAGAAATGTCTTTCCAGCAGCTGGATGAGAGTACGGGAGATGGTGCAGCCATCCTCACTCCCCAGAAGCAGGTCCACAGGCCAGGAGTGGACGTGGTCACCCTCCTTCCCCAGCAGCAGTGCAAGATGCAGGGAGGGAATGAAGTCGTCCTCATTCCCCAGCTGCAGTCACAGATGAAGGAAGAGGAGGAAGCCAGAAGCCATTCCCCCAGCAGCAGGCCAAGGACCAGGGAGAGGAGGTGGTCTTCCTTGTGCCCCAGCGGAAGATCCACAGTTTGGGAGAGAATGTTGGTGTCTTTCCTCCCCAGCGGCAAATCCACAGGCCGGGAGGAGAGGTAGTCGTTCTCCCTTCCTAACAGCAGTGTAGGGACTCAGAGTGAAGGAAGTCATCCTCGCTCCACAGAGGGAGTCCAGGAGTCCAGGAGATGGAGCAACTGGCTCATCTCCCCAGCGACAGTTCAAGGAACTGGGAAAGGTGGTGGTCGTCCTTCCTCCCCAGTGGCAGATCCACAGTTCGGTAGAGGAGGTGTCCTCCCACCCCAGTGGCAGACCCACAGTCTGGGAGTGGAGGAAGCCAACCTCCCTCCCCAACAGTTAGCTGGAGCAGATGACGTGGGGTCCCCAGCAGAAGTGCTGGCATCACGGTAGAGTGCTACCAACCTCTGCCCAGCAATGGCAACAATTCCAGAGCTCTGGAGAGCTGGGGCAGTTGGCCACTCTCCCCAGCAGACCAAGTCCCAGAATGGTAAAGACCACCCACCTGAAGTTCTGGCAACCAGACAGAAAGTCCACGACCTCTGTCCCACACCTATTGATGAGAACAGAAGGGGTTGCGGGACTTTAAATGAGAATTATGAGAACATAATCTCCATCCCTATTAATTCAGAAAAAAGGGTTTTTTGGGACTTTAAATGAGGAGTGCATGAAAGGACTCAAGGATATGATCACGTAATACAGATGTGTTTATTTGTATAAAACACCTAGCAGAGCATGCAATTTAAAGTACATACATAATAGTAGGCATACATAATAGTAAACATGTAAAAAGCATGATGCAAGAAACCATAAAACATAGTAAAATTACGTATTCCTCGCATTGCTATAAAATCCTCTTACGAGTGGAAACATTGAAACCGGGGTTGGTCCTAAAGTTGAATCATATTGCATCTGTGTAAGTCCGACACATTTCATTGAGTAATTGCTAATCTTTAGGGGCATATGCACAACAAAGTAAAATCTGCAGAAGGACATAAATATAATGTGTAAATTTGGACATACCACCCAAGGACTGGAGTACACTAACATAGAGATGAACGTGGTCCATCTCCAGACAGCAATCTCCAGTGGTAAAGTGCCGTGCTGTAATAACTGGTAGTCCCCCCCAATGTGGTTGCACTCACCGGAGCACTCCACCCCTGCAGGGGTACGAGCGTGTGATGTTGGTCCTGTCACTCCGGTCGTGTGGGTGCCAGTTTCCTTCCACGCATCCCAATCCCAAAGGCAGCTGCTTTCACACAAGGAGGTGGGGACTTCCTGTCCCTTGATGCATTAAAGGTCCCCACTGGGTATCCACTTAAGTGTTAAAAAATTTTTTTAAAAGAAAGGTATCCACATAGCGTGATTCTGTTTGAAAATGTATTCATTTATTTATATAAAAAACAGTCCAGTCAAAGTAGGCTGATATCACTCTAGCGGATAAACAAAAAATATTTCCAAGTGGGAGAGAGAGCTCACAGTCTCCTATTTTCTCCACATAATCCGGGGCCGCAGCGTCAGCGTGAACCGGCGCTTGCGTTCCACCGGTTGGATATCCGGAACCACGATCCGCGGAAATGACGTTGTGCGTGCCAAGATAGTCCCGCCTATGATGCAAGAAACCATAAAACATAGTAAAATGACGTATTCCTCGCATTGCTATAAAATCCTCTTACGAGTGGAAACATTGAAACCGGGGTTGGTCCTAAAGTTGAATCATATTGCATCTGTGTATGTCCGACGCGTTTCATTGAGTAATTGCCAATCTTCAGGGGCATATGCACAACAAAGTAAAATCTGCAGAAGGACATAAATATAATGTGTAAATTTGGACATACCACCCAAGGACTGGAGTACACTAACATAGAGATGAACGTGGTCCATCTCCAGACAGCAATCTCCAGCTGTCTGGAGATGGACCACGTTTTTTCACACCTATCGATGACAACTATGCTCTGCAGCCAAAAATGGAAATCATGTGGTCCAACTATATGGGTTCACTCTGTCCGACTAACACAGATCCAGGCTAGGTGGAGGTCTGTTAGTCTACCTTCGATGGGTGAGAATTTTGACAGACCAAACTGGGACAGAGGCTTTTGGAGGGGACTAGGGGCAAGCCTCTTACCCACTGATTATGGCCCATGGAGGAGACTAGGGTCTTTGTCTGCTTCGTCCAGTCAGAGCATAGTAAAGAGGTCCAGTCAGCTTCTGATCCCATGAGAGAGAGCAGATCATGATGGACAACAACAAGGTGAAAGCTGAGAGGGAGGCTTGAATTCATTCTCTGAATAAGGACAATAAAGCTTCCCTTCTAGAGTGGATGCACAGGTGTAAAATTAATCTTGTACAGGTTCATGGTCCAAGGAAATATGGTGACCCTCCTGCAGACTGGGTTAGATAAACCCCTCTACTTTGGACAGTAATATTGATCAACAATATTCAAGAAATCTATGAAGATACATTAATTCCACTTTTCTCAGACTGCTGGAACATTGTATGGGCTTTGTCTCATAGACTGTTGTAGACTGGTGCCGGACAGTCTGAGCTGGGCTAGGGTCTCCTGCTATAATCTGTTTACTAAGGTGTCTGTCTCCCATGGTATCAATTCTCAATTGTGTGCCTCCCAGGTGTGAATTCTCATTGTTATTTGAGTCACATATTGTTTCTGTTTATCTGCTCATCTCTTGGAGATGTAATTAATATTGTGTCCACTTTACCTTGGTATTGAACCATTGTGGATGGTTATGTGTTTATGCTTATGATAATGTGTAATGTACTTTGTGCATCAAGGGTGTGGGCTTGATGCCGGATGGTCTGGGCCCTCCCTGACTAATCAAGGCTTGTTGTTAATTAGAGTACTGTGTGTGAATTTACAATAAAGTCAGTTAGAGTTCCAGTTTGCATCTAAGCTAGTGTCGTCTAGTACTTGGGTGCTCAGATACATTATCTGGTTCCTGGGTCCAGACTGGAGGAAGCTGTATCCTGACAGAAGCTGGTTGCTGGACAGTTCTGTCACATTTGCAAGCAGTGAGATGCTTCCTGCAGTCTGGAACATCCAAACCACCACTGGGATCTGAGGCTGAACTGAGCTCCTTACTATGCTCTGATCAGAAGAAGCAGACAAAGACCCCAGTTTCCTCCATGGGCCATAATCAGCGGCTATGAGGTTTGGCCCTAGTCCCCACCAAAAGCCCCCCCCCCCCCATCTCTTTAGCTACTATGTAAAAGCCTGAAGCACAGATCTTGTTAACAGGAAATTTTCACCCACATGTGTAAGTCTTTACGTAGCCCACACATTGAAAAATGTGTATTTTGCTTTTTTAAAATCATTCCTAAATGAACAGACATTATACACCTGATTGCATGTTGATCAGTAGATGAAATTGAGCGTAGTGAATATGTATAACTATAAAAGGTTTTCTATAGTGTATGCACCCATTTCAATCAGTAAAACAATTTGCAAAATCTGGGAACCCTTCCAGTGGATATGTTCTGGACTGATTCACTCATGTTTTAAAGGTTTGCCTGAATTCACATTAAGCTCTTCTACAGCCAGAAATTGATAGATTGGTGATTTGAGGTTACTTGTGTGTGAACTGATTAGATCACAAGTAAAGAAAGTAATAACATTAATAACATTACCCTTAAGGGATGTGTAATAAAGAATAGACAGAGAAGAGAGTAACGATGGGAGTAATTCATCTTAAATTAACACAAGCCCCACCTGAACCTGGATCATTCATCAGCTTGTATCAGAGGGATATACAAGTATATGATGCCTGAACATTAAGAAAATCTGCATGTTTATTCTTCCAAAACAAATTTTCAGTCTCCATATGGGAAACAATCCAATAGTTGCGTTATTAACCTTCTCAAAGAATTTACAAACTCTGCCAGTTACTAAGTCTAGTTTTCATGGTCAAAAGAAATCTAATTCCAGGCATTTTTTTCTTTAAGGCATTTATAAGCTAACATAATCCTTATAAAAACGTGAAGAACATTTTTTTACTTGTAATGATGCCAGTAGGGGTGCAAAGTCAGTTTAAGAAAACCCTTGCACTGTTTTCTTTAGTTGCAATACAGATTTTCATCAGAACACAAAAAAGTTATTTAAAGTGAAACTAAACCTACTGAATTAACTGTTTCTAGGAACAGTTAGACCCCTTTCACAATGGTGTGGTTTTCAGGCGCTTTAGCGCTGGAAATAGCCTCTGCTAAGACCTTGAAAACTACCTCCCATTTATTCAAGTGTGACTTTTCACACTGGGGTGGTGCGCTTGCGGGACGTTCTGAAAAGTCATGCAAGCAGCATCTTTGGGGCAGTTTCGGAGGGCTGTATTTAGCGCTCCCAAAACGCCCTGCTAATTGGAATGAATAGGCAGCCTGAAAAGCGCTTCAGAAGCGCTCCAACACAGAAGTTTTTAACCCCTTCTTTGAGGTTAAAAGCGCCTCGTTAGTGGCCGAAAAGCACAGCTTAATCTCAAACCAGTCTTTCAAGCCCTCAAATTGCTAGTGTCATAGCTGATCCTATGTGCAGCATCATGGCAAACACAGATGTAAATAGAGGGTATGATGGCACCATCCTTGACTGTAAAGGATAGGAGGTTATAATTCCACTGTAAAGGATAGGAGGTTATAAATCTGAGTTCTCAGGTCCAGATTCTTGCAGGGACTCTAATCCATACATAATTAAATTCCCTATGTTTTCCCTATGTTTTATCTGAAATTAATGTAAGGTTTAAGTAATTCGCAGGAACATATTTGGACATGAATGGTTATTTGACAACATCAGTTCACATATATAGGTAATATTGGGGCCAGATTTATATATCAAGAGCTAATGAGTGATGGGTATTGTGCCTGGTGTATCTATCTAATCTTGCCTAGTCAGGTCTTGGTTGTGGTGAGAGGTATAATAGGCTTCTTCATCAGAAGAGGAGCCTGTAAGCACATGCTTAGCATGTCTAATAAAAAATCTGGTGCTGGGTACAGTCTAGTGTGTTTGGGTATATGTGATGAAAGGGAAAATATATGGAAGTATTTTTTCAGGTAAACCTTATTGTTTTTTGTCAATACCTACAATTCAAATAGATGTGTTGTAGTAACATATAACTGTAACCAGTATAAATTACTAAAATTAAGTTTGATGTTTTATCTGCAATTGACTTGGCTTTTTATGGAACAGCTATCTGTCACTAACCCCTGTTCACAGGCCTAAATAAATGCCACCTAATGACTACATATTCATTCAGGCTTTAGGCTATGAAAAGAAAGCAAAATGATTGTTTGTTAACTAAAGCCTGGTACACAGTTGGAGCAACTGTACTAAACATGCAAGGTTAGTCCAGCGATCTCCCTTGCTGAGCTGTTCTGTTCTGACAGGGGGGACAGCCCCCACCAGAACACTCTGGTCAGCGCTCTCTCCATTGGCTGAGAGCGTTGATCGGACGTCAGTCGGATGTTGGTTTACCAGCATGCACGTCCGATATACACACGGGCTGATTGTCAGACGTTTTTTTTTTTATCGGCCGCAGTATCCCCACAATCGGCCTGTGTGTACGAGGATTTAGAGTTATAGTGCCAGCACTTGAAAGCAATTGTTATTATTGTTAAAAAGTATAAAAATTATTTGGCTAATCATAACTGTCACTTTTTTGAAAATAAGGAGGATCACAACCACCGTAAAACATTAGAGGACATAGAAAAATTGTGGGCTCAAGACTTTTTAGGCACAGTAATCACTAGATATATGATTAAAATTCTAGTTTATTTAGAGAATATTAAAAAAGAGTATAAAACAAAGAAACAAATAGGGTTCAATTCATAGTTACATAGTTTTACAAATTATGCACTCCATACATAGCTAAATGGTTAAATTAAATATTTAGAACAGTATTCGGGGTCAAAAAATCTTTGATCAATATAGTTACATTGCGTTGAACCAGAAGCTATGCAGTGGTGATAATCAAATTCTGTATAGGCTCGACATGTTGCACGCCACCTGCGTTTCTTCAGGAGCACAAAATTAAATACTGTAATGAACAATACATTTACGGTAAATAATTCATCAAGGTATAATATAATTAGATAAAATTTAAATAGACAAACCATGTAATGAGATAATGAAAGAGGCTGTCCCTTAGACCCAAGGAGATGTGTCTAACCTACAGGGTCCTGGCGATAAACAGACAATGTGGGGACGTATGTAACATAATAAAAAATTATTGACAATGACAAGATGGTTTAGGTAAATATGGGGTATGGGCTGCATGATAAGGTAAGAGTGAAGTGGGAAGAGTGAAAGGGGAAGGGGAAGAGGGGGAGGGAGGGGGGACGGAAAGGGAGGATGGAGGAAGAGGGGGAATGGGGGGAGGGAGGGGGGGAAAGGGGGGGGAAGCGGGAGGGGGAGGAGAAAAGGGAGGAGGGGGGGGAGCAGGGAGAAAGTGCTGCGTGCAGGTTTCAGTAATTAAATTAAATAAGATTAATCAAGCTATAGAGTTAATTGTTACACGTGTAGAAGGTAACATATAGCATGTTAGGGTATCCTCTAATATTTCATGTTTAGAATGGTAATCAGATTTAAAGTACATATTGGACTTACCCTCATAGGTTTAGTAGCTATGTATAGTGGGAATACCCTCCTTAGCATATATTAGTAGCTCTCAGTAGACATCAGTTTTAGTTTGATCGACGGGGATCTGATGTCAAGGATAAATGACAGCTTACACCGAGATTCGTATAAGATTTGTTGCTTAGGAAGTTAGTATTCCTGATCCCCAAGTATGCTGAGGCTGTCAAGGAAATAAGCCCATAGGGAAAGACAAAGTGCCATGAGTATAGAGTATCTGTCATTGTTTGGAAGCAGTATCTAGTGGGTAGTTGTGGATCAAAGCTTACCTGGATTTGCAGTTAGAGAGGATAGATGAAAGAGGTTGACCTCATAGAGCCACACAGCCATCTCGTGGAGAGCGGCTGATAGTGTGGATTGTACATGAAGAGACGCAGAGAGCGTCTCTTGTACATCCGCCCCGCCTGTGGTCACCAATCGGCGTAGCCGACGTGACGTCATTCACCGTAAAACATTCACTCGCGCCTAGATAAAAGCAAGAAATGTAACTACTTGGAGCATTGTTTATTTGTTTTTTTAGGATGTTTAAATTAACCACTTTAGCTCCAGAAAGGTTTTGCCCCCTTCATGACCAGGCCATTTTCTGCTATTCGGCACTGCACTACTTTAACTGGCAATTGCGCAGTCATGCAACAGTGTACACAAATGTAATTTATATCATTTTTTTCATACAAATAGAGCTTTCTTTTTGTGGTATTTGATCACCACTGTTTTTTATTTTTTGACATATAAACAGAAAAAAGCCACAAAAAAAAAAAAAAAAAAGAAAAAGATATATACTAATTTCGGTTATAAAATATATGCAATATAATCAAATGTATTCATACATTTAGTTCAAATTGTATTCTGCTCCATGTCTTTGGTAAAAAAAATCTCAATAAGTGTCTATTAATTGGTTTGTGTAAAATTGCAGAGCTGACAAACTATGGTATATATATTTGAAAAATACTCAAATTTACTGTATATACCATAAATTATGTACTAAGAGCCTCATTTCTTGAGGCCCTAAAATGACAGTACAAATACCACCCCCCCGTGACTACTTTTTGCAATGTAGACAGTCTAAAGCATTTGGTAAGAGGCATGGATAGTTTTTTGAAGTTGCTACATTGTTTTGGAAAATGAAAAAAAAAGTCACATTTGTTTTTTTCCACATATTTTTTTACATACTGTCATCAGAGTATTTCATTGTCACCATAGTGACACTGTACCACTCTGGGGGGGGGGGGGGGGTGATCAGGGATTTTTTTTAAACTGTTATTGCGTATACAGTGATCACTGTATAAGCAATAGCTTTAGCTGTTATGAATTAGTTTATCATTCATAAATAGGCTTGCGTTTGATTGTGATCTGTGATTGGCTAAGCTAATTATATGGTACAGGTAGCCATGTACCATGTGATTGCTTCGGGCCAATTGCAGATCACAACAGTAAGCAAGCTGTTAATGAATGGAAAGCCAAATTATAGCAATCACATGATACCCGGTTACCGGGTATCAGTAACAGTTATCCGCTGTGCCTGGTAGACACGGCAGTCACACAAGGGGTGTGTTGCATACTCCTAAATCCCAGCATGCTCAATCACGTATTCATATGTAACTGCGCCTGCACGTGCCGCCCCACCACAATATATCTGCAGGAGCGGAGTGCCAATTGGTTAACAAGGACTTTGGTTCTTAAACCGGACCATAAATGAATTAAAGCTTGGCTGGTTCAGCAGGGAGCTGAATTTCAATCCATGTATGAGCGGGGAGGTTATACAGAAATCTGTCAACTTCTGTCCAAACGCTGTGTTCGATTTTGTTCAAACACAATAGCTCAACGGGACGATTCCCCCATCTACGTCAAATGTGTGAAAGAGGGAATCAAGTCTGTTTTTTTTTCTATTACGGGATTTTATTAATAATCAATCCAACAAATAAGATCAACAGGTAGATGGTACATGGTATAATGAACAAACATAAAACAAAATGTAAATAATAAAAAGAAATGTGCAAGAAAATTATGCAAGTTCCATGTGCGACATCCCACAGCAGCAAAACGTCCCAAAGTAACTATCTGAGGTATCCTGGAGGATCAAATAACGCTGGATGTTACTGGAAAAGAAAAATGTCCAAACATAGAACTTAACGTATCTAAGCAAAATACTTTTGTTATCAAGAGTCTCTCTATTGAGGAAAATGCAATTTGCAAAATATTTTTAAAAATGTTATCACCATAATCATCCCAACCAGGACAATGCCCGACGGCCTGATAAACACATGAGATAAATGCATAAAGTAGAACAGACTTAAAAAAGGAAAGGAAATAGAGAAAAGAAAATCAGTGCATCAGAGAAGCGCTAAATCAAGAGAAGCATACTATCAAACCTGGAAGGTTGAGTATATGCAACCCCTGGTTGCCAGACTTGAAGACATTTGTCATTTGTCGAGTCTCTGAAAGAATAGACGTCAACTTCTCGTTCACCATGATGTCATTCAAACGGTTTTTGACCACCTCAAAGCTATGTACACGAGATTTCCACGCCTTCGCAATAGTTAGCTTAGTTGCAGTAAATAGATCCAGAGCCAGTTGATGCTCTGGACTAAGCAATTCAGCAATTGGATTGCCAAAAAGAGCTTCATATGGATCCCTTTTGAGATTGAAGAGAGAGATTTGAGTTGTGAAGAAGAGTATAGACTCTGACCCATAGCCTGCATGCCTTCAGAGAAGACTACCAAATATGTGCCATAGTACCTTCCTGTGAACATCCCCGGGAAGCAGAGAGAGGAATAAGTTGGGATAAAATGAGCCAGTCTAGCCGTCATATAATACCAGTGTCTAAAATGAAGATAGCTATAGTATTCTTGTAGGGGAATAGCATGAGAAAAATGTAGGGCATCAGATGTCATTATCCTAGTAGAGGTAAACAAGCAGTGAATATCAGTAAATCTGTTGGCAGTCCACCAGGAAAATTCAGCAGGATTTTCACAACCCGGAGGGAATAATGGGCAGCAAAGAAGGCGAAGAAGGGGGAGATGAGGAGAAATCAGACCCACAAAAAATTTTACTGAGATCCACAATTGCAGTGAGTGGGCTAAGCATGGTCCCAAAGTGGTTGGGCGGTGAATGGGGGGAACCGGGGTAGAGAAGAGATAGGGGTAGGATTGGAATCCACAAGATCAATTGTGGCCCATAGCAGTAATGGACATGTTTCGTGAAGATGGGATAGTGGTGCTTTGTTCTCTGCAGTATAGTAAGCTTGCAGATTAGGAACAGAAAGGCCACCATGGATCCTGCGGGCGTATAAAACATGTTTACTGATTTGAGGATGAGTGAATCCCCAGATAAACTTCAAAAGCTTACGTTGGTGTATGCGTAAAATATGAGGGGACTGAGATGGGTAAAACTAGAAAATAATAAAGCAATTTCGGGAGGTAAGACATGCAGACTGAGGTTATCCTACCAAACCAGGACATCGGTAAATGTCCTCTTTTGAAGAGAGGTGAAAAGTTAGCCTGATACAATCTGTCATATGTTGGGGTAAGACAAATTCCCAAATAAAGCAAAGAGGAATGGCAATTAAATGGGAAAGCAGTTTTCAGATCTGTGAATGCTGAAGGAGAGAGGTTGATGGGCACTGCTTTAAATTTGGAAGGGTTGAGGTAAGTCCCGAGAGGGCTTCAAAGGTATCTAGAAGGGGTAGTAGATTAGGTAGAGAGATTCTAGGGGAAGTTAAAGTCAGTAAAATGTCATCTGCGAATAGGAATATTTTGTGGGAAGAACCTGCAACGTCAATACCTTTTATGTCTAAATGGGAGCGGACCGCCTCCGCCAATGGTTCCAGAGCCAGGATGAAAAGCAGCGGTGAGAGTGGGCAACCTTGACAGGTACCCCTCCTAATATTGAAAGGAAATTACTCAAACCCATAGTACTTAATTTTAGCTTGAGGGGAGTCATATAACGCTATCATCTATCACAGGAATGAGGCCCCAAAACCATAATGGCGGAGAATGGTCATAAGGTAAGCCCATGACAAAGTATCAAGGCCTTATTTATAGGCAGAGAGACAAAAGCATTGATTCCAAAGAATGACTGTGAGCTATATATTGTAACTGAATTAATCGCCCAATAGCGTCTCCTGTCTGCCTCTGTGGAACGAGGCCAACTTGATCCTTTTTGACTAAGAGAGGGAGAAAAAAGTGATTAGCTAAAATTTTGGTCAGAATTTTTATATCTATAGTGTGATTGAGGCTGTATATATATATATATATATATATATATATATATTTATATATATATATATATATATACAATTTCTAATATATATAAATATAAATTAGAAAAAGTCCTGCAGAAATCTGTATCTATGGAACTACGCGAAGTGACATTGGAGGAGTACTAAAAATCACAGTTAATACCTTGAGGACTTAGGGTACGGTTAGTACCCACCCTTTTTGCTCAAAATGAGGAATATAAGAAGCATTTTACATAAATCATTAATAAATGCTCTTTTGACTTAATCACTTTAACAGTGGAATTCCTCCAACAGGAGTGTACCATTATCTCTCAAAAAATCACCAATTTGGAGAATCAGTTATCAGAATCATTGGGACAGCAGGACTTTTTGAAAACCAAAAAGGAAATGGAGGATAAATTGGTAAAACATAGAAAATCCATTGAAATCAGGAAGAAAGAGAAAGGCTCTGACAAAGAGCAGTAAACAGTGTGTGCCACATCCCATGAGTCTGAAAAAGACCAAAAAATTCACCTATGGTGGGATTTTTCAGGCACTACCATAAATAATACAGTATAGGTACAAAAAATAGTTTTTATTACAAAAATCGAACAAAGTAGATAATTTAACAAAATATACAAATGAAATACAGAAACTATGTACAATGGGATACTTCAAAAGCAGAGTACATATCGTTAAGAATACAAATAGCATAACAATGGAGAAAAGACCAAAGGTCGGGATATAATAAGTCTCACTGAACCGACGCGTTTCAGAGAATCCTTCATCAGGGTTCACCAAGTGAGAGTTACCATCTATGGGATTACAGAGTAAGAGAAAGTAATTAACATCACACACAAAGCAGATGACAGTCCCCCCACACCCAGTGAAGGTATGTGTGAAAGTCATACTCGCTTCCAAAGTACAAATGCTATAAGAGTATCCAAGGCATAAAATCAACTTCACAAAGGTCTCCCAGGCCGTGTGCATGTAATGGTAGCCTAATGGCTGGCCATACAGGATGGTATTGTAGAAGACTGATGTAACAGAGGAAATCCCAATTTGTGCTAAAGAACGCCGCGCCTGAAGGTTTGGCGCTGCGTTTGTGCGCAGGCTGGGGTCCAAATGTCTCGATTGGATAGTTATCCTACCACATGGGTTTTAAATAAAATTAAAGAGGTAACTAAACAGGCAGTTCAAACAGGAATAATAGATAACAACACTCAAACATTTTTAATTTCAGATTTTCCCATTACTCCTATTTTTTATGTATTACCTAAAATACATAAGGACCCCAAAAATCCCCCAGGTCGCCCTATCATTTCTAGTATCAATTTTGTGACTATGCCATTAGAAAAATATCTAGATAAATGTCTTACCCCTTTAGTTTTAGATACACACTCCACAATTCGTGATACCCAAGATTTTTTGGAAAAAATCGAAAAATTTACTTTACCACCAGCAGCTGTATTGGTCACCTGGGATGTAGCCATTCTTTATACAGCCATTCCTCATACGCTAGGCATTGAAGCGTGTCGACACTTACTAAATAAATCTAAACAATATGATTTAGCTCAAGTTGCATTTATTTTGGAGCTACTCAAGATAGTTTTAGAGGAAAACTTTTTTCTGTTCAAAGACACATACTAACTGCAGCTGACCGGTACAGCGATGAGTTCTAATGTCGCCCCCCCCATATGTCAACGCGTTTATGGACATGCTGGAACATGCATTTATTTATCATTGCAGATTATTTGAAGATAACTGCATAGCATGGTTTAGATTCATTGATGACGCATTTGGCATATGAGTGGGCGACCAAGACTCATTATGGTTATTTAATGTATATTTAAATCAGTTGATCCCTGGCTTAAAATGTAATATGTCGGCTTCGTTAGAGATGACCCCGTTCTTAGACACTTTATTGTATATACAGGACGGTCAGATTGTTAGTGATCTCTACGGAAAGTCAACAGATTGCAACCAATTGCTACATTTTTCTAGTTTCCATCCCCTGGGGGTATTTAAATCAATACCAAGGAGCCAATTAAAACGAGTAATTACCAACAAGTCCATTTATAAAGAGGATAGACTGGATGAAATGGAAGTTAGACTTTAACAACGGGGTTATCCTGGTGATATGATACATCAGGAACGTATTAATCTACATAAGGAAAAAGAAAAGAACACTACACGGAGGCTACCTTTCATTTCCCAATATCATCCTTTTTCTAATAGTATCAATAACATTATTAGAAAACATTGGTCTATATTAAACAAAAATTATCCTGCTGTCTCTGAATTCCAATACCCATCACTACCATCATATCGTAAGGGTAGGACCATACACAGTAGTTTGGTTAAATCTGACCAATTCAGAATCCCTACCCCTCCGTGACATTTTTGGGTCCAGCAAATTTTGGTTCATTTCCATGCCTTTCATGTATTCAGTGTACTAGTATGATTAAAGGTAAAAGCTTTAACCATCCACATAAAGGATATAATATCACCATTAAAGATCATTTCACATGTCAATCAGCTTATGTGATATATATTATTACATGTCCATGTGAACTTGTTTATGTAGGGGAAACTACACAGAAAGTAAAGGACAGAATTGCTAGACATAAATATTCTATTCGTGATAAAATTGATAAGTTACCGCTGTCTAGGCATTTTATAGAAATGAACCATACTGTTTCACAACTGGGGTATATGGTGATAGATGGTATCCCGAGTAAGAGACGAGGAGGCAATAGGGAGCTAGAACTGAGAACGAGAGAGGTATATTGGATAAACCAATTAGACACTTTATAAACTAAGGGGTTAAATACGGATTTTGATTTGTATTTCTTCCTTTAAAATGTATATTTCTTGTTATGTTCCTTTTTTTAAAAAAAAGCAAATCGGCCACTGTACAGTCGACCGATCTAGGTATCGGTCGGCTTTATATTGACCTATTTAACATCATGCCGCAGGATTTTGTGCAGTTGTTTTTAAACATTACCTAGTGATGGATAATCATTTGATTATTATTGATTACGCTATATATATATCTTTATTCTGTAGATTAACCATTCTATCAGGCATATTATCATGTAATGAGCGATTTAATCCACCTGGTTCCAGAAGTCGCTCCAAACCATGAAACATTTTATATAATCAATGATATGGAATATGTTTTTTGTACAAGTGTAATTGATTCCAGCTGATTTTAATTGATTAATTGATAGCACTGAAAAGCTATTCTTATATATAGATTCTTGTGTATCACCATTTGTGGGTATGTGGTCGTGAAGAAGGGCGATATCATTACGAGCCCGAAACGTTACCTGAAAATGCCTGATGTAATGTCATTTTTTACAAATAAAATTTCACCTTTTGTGCAGAAATCCTCTTTCATTCTTTTTATATTTTGGTCCCTGGGAAGATTGCTTGTACAATACCTCCAATAGACCGTTCTGTGCGCCTCACCCAGTGACTCCTATATATATATATATATATATATATATATATATATATATATATATATATACCGTATTTATCGGCGTATAACACGCGCCGGCGTATAACACGCACCCCAAGTTTAGGAGGGAATTTTAAGGAAAAAAAAACTTTTAGGAGGGAAGTTGAAGGGAAAAAAACTTACATTTAAATGCCCATCATTGCAGCCTTCTCAGTGCAGCCTTGCCCCAGTGCAGCCATGTCAGTGCAGCCTTGTCAGTACAGCCTTGTTAGTTCAGCCTTGTTAGTGCAGCCATGTCAGTGCAGCCATGTCAGTGCAGCCTTGTCAGTGCAGCCTTCTTAGTGCAGCTTTCCCCAGTGCAGCCTTCCCCAGTGCAGCCTTGTCAGTGCAGCCTTCCCCAGTGCAGCCTTGTCAGTGCAGCCTTCCCCAGTGCAACCTTGCCCCAGTGCAGCCTTGCCCCAGTGCAGCCTTGTCCCAGTGCAGCCTTCGATCCTGTGATCCCCACCGGCGCCGAAATACACAGAGCCGGTCCTCGGCTCTT
This sequence comes from Lithobates clamitans, assembly GCA_037952925.1. Taxonomy (NCBI): domain Eukaryota; kingdom Metazoa; phylum Chordata; class Amphibia; order Anura; family Ranidae; genus Lithobates; species Lithobates clamitans. The sequence goes on along the minus strand of JBBGZY010000239.1, from coordinate 14,719,745 downwards.
CTCGGCGGCTCCCATTCCCTTTCGGCTCCACTCGTAGTCCCGCCCGGGATGGGCGTGACTGTGAGCGGAGCTATCCGAACCTAGCGGAGTACACTCGGCTAGGTTCAGGCGGCGCTCGAGTAAAGCCGAAAGTGGCCGAGAAGACCCGAGGACCGGCTCCGTGTATTTCGGCGCCGGCGGCACCATTTTCAAATCGCGGTCGGCGATTTTGAAGATCTGACAGCTCGGGATCGCAGGGGATTGGTGTATAACACGCACCCGCGATTTTCCCCTGATTTTAAGGGGAAAAAAGTGCGTGTTATACGCCGATAAATACGGTATATATTTATATATATATATATATATATATATATATATATATATAATAATACACTGCCTGAAGTGTATTAGAAGCAGTACACCACAGAATACACTGTAGATATAGGCTACACTGGATGCAGAGTATATATATATATATATATATATATATATATATATATACATATACAACAGGTCCATAAATATTGGGACATCGACACAATTCTAATCTTTTTGGCTCTATACACCACTACAATGGATTTGAAATGAAACACATAAGATGTGCTTTAATTGCAGACTTTCAGCTTTAATTTGAGGGTATTTACATCCATATCAGGTGAACAATGTAGGAATTACAACAGTTTAATTTCAAATCCATTGTGGTGGTGTATAGAGCCAAAAAGATTAGAATTGTGTCGATGTTCTGTCCACCAGATGTCTTGCTAATGTTTTATACTGGTTATTTGTACCTGTGTTGTTAAATTTACATGCAAATGTGTAATTTACTTAAGACAATCATGTGTGGTGTGCAGGCTCCATCTAGCGTTCCCTTTTGGTATTGCTGCAGTTCTGTTAATTGTTATATCTGTAATAGGAAGTTGTCAGCAAGCAGGGAATTCTGGGTAGACAGGAAGTCAACCATCCACCATTCTTTTCAACACATTGCAAGAAGCAAGTCATGTATTTCTCTATCTATCGCCATCACCCCTTAGAGAACTTGAAAAGTATGTTTTTATTATCTCATCTTGTACTGTATATCATTGTTTATGCAATGTATGCTGTATTGTATGCAATATTGTACTTATTGAAGTCTATTTCTGTTATTTTGTAATTTCACTTGGCTTGTTCTAATAAAACTGAGATCAAAGAAATATGGTATCTACAGTTATTGGGATGAGAAGGTTTAGCTTTCTGCTCCTTGAGACAGAACAGTCAATGTCCCAATATTTATTGACCTGACTGTATATATATATATATATATATATATATATATATATATATATATATATATATATATATATATATATATATATATATTAATACACTGCCTGCACTGACTGAATATCGAGTAAACACTGGATATATAGTCTATACTAAATGCAGAGTATATGTATATATATATCTCCACACCAACTCCACGCCAACAACACTACACATTTTTAACAGAATTGTACATAGCTGTCAAATGTGGAGCTTAACTGTCAGCTAACTTCCTATAATAAAGTGCCCTAAAGCCATCCAGACCAGGTCTCTTGCCCACTTTCAGATCTATAATACATTGAAGAACTTCCAAAACGTGTATATCCCGATCCATAAGAGATACGTGAGCCGTGGACAGTGTGTGTATTGAAAGACGACTCAAGAAGGCATCAGCGTTCTGACTATTTGTCTGATCAGGGGCTCAGTATAGTGTGGTAATAGGGTTCTAGGTAAGGTACTCTTAAACTGCAAGGGATATAGCTTCTGTAAGTTTTGAAAGTGGCTCCAGAAAAAAAAAAAAAACAGGAAAACATGAAGAAGAGTAAAACTTTTCTAAAGCAGTTTGAACCATTCATTGTAATATATATATTTTTAAATCACTTATTAGCCCTGTGTAGTAGGACTGGCAAGGGTTCAGCTCATTTACCTGGTGCCAGAATGAAAGTAATTACAAACTGAGTGCTGGAGTTGAACGTGGAACTTAACTGTATCTAAACAACGCAAACCGAACATGCTATTTAATTCAAGCTAACCATTCAAGTTAACCATTCAACAAATAGAAAATAATGCATGGGAATAAAAATAAATAATAAATATATATAATATATATATATTTATATTTGGGTAAGGTGAAGTGAAGCTGCATCTGAATGCCAAAAATGAATTATTTGAAACTGTTAAGGAAACAAATATATGGTTTATATCTTACAAGATAGAAAAAATATATAATAATATATAGTACTGGATGACAAAAGATCCTTCAATAGCATACAACATAAAATTACAAATGCAATTGGATAATAAAAACAAATATGGAAGCATACATTAATATGCATATAAACACATGTACATACAAGTGCAAATGGTAAAAATACAATATCACAATGCAAAACTATGGGAATATTTGTATTTATTATAATAATTAAGGTTTTTACAAAGATAATAATAATTCAGGACATGCAATTATATACTGTACATGGGTGCACACTTGAGTATGCATGACCCACACAGACATAAGTGTGAAATCCTAAATACCTGTACCAACAGACCAGAAGAGATAACATAAAAGAACCTTGAAGGTTCTAGTCTAATGCCCCGTACACACGGTCGGATTTTACGATGGAAAATGTGTGATAGGACCTTGTTGTCGGAAATTCCTACCGTGTGTAGGCTCCATCACACATTTTCCATCGGATTTTCCGACACACAAAGTTTGAGAGCAGGATATAAAATTTTCCGACAACAAAATCCGTTGTCGGAAATTCCGTCGGAAATTCCGATCGTGTGTACACAAATCCGATGGACAAATTGCCACGCAGAATAAATAAAGAGATGAAAGCTATTGGCCACTGCCCTGTTTATAGTCCCGACGTACATGTTTTACGTCACCGCGTTCAGAATGATCGGATTTTCCGACAACTTTGTGTGACCATGTGTATGCAAGACAAGTTTGAGCCAACATCTGTCGGAAAAAATCCTAGGATTTTGTTGTCGGAATGTCCGAACAAAGTCCGACCGTGTGTACTGGGCATAATCATTATTTTTATTTCCATGCATTATTTCCTATTTGTTTAGTTTGTTTCAAGGCTTGTAACGGTCTTCCTGATTGTGAAATCATTATCCTTCCATTGATCTCCCTTTTGTTTCTTCTGCAGACTTTCGCAGACTTTTGGTCTGTGATTTCCTTTTTCCATCTCGGTCTGAAGGTCTTGTTCTTGTTCTCTTCCTTTTTTTGGCCACTTCAGTCCTTGCTATGCAAGTCATACTGTATCTAAAACTCTGCTTTTTGTTTCTACTCTGTCCCTTTGCTCCATTGGTTCCCATTTTGAGGCTCACCAGATCACTGCCTCCTGCTCTGTCCTGCCCCTCTATTCCTCCAGTCTTCTTCTTGTCTAGTCTTCACTTTTGACATGCATGTCCCACCCTCTCCTGCCTTCTTCTCCACCCTTGTCATTCCCTTCTGCAAGACTTCCTCTTTGTTGGTATAAAATCACTCATAGCATGTCCATTGGGCAGGCTGGAGAAAGGGGGCGATCATCTGGTTTTGGCATGCAAGTGTTTTTTTTTTATTGTCTTCTTTATCTTAATAAAGCAGTTTACACTATCCTTAGCTGCACCCTCTTGGTTTGTTTTGTCTGTTTCAGTTGGAGTCCCCCAGTCTTCTGAGGTCGCTGCAGCTTTGCATAGAAGTGCTTTACCTGAACTACACCACACCTGCATTGTCATTTTTTATGGACCTTTGTTTCTTTTGCACTTGATTTATTCTTATGCAATTGGGTATAGGTGATGTCTTTGTGGGTGACATGAGCTGTCGTGCACAGCTGTGATATGCACAGGTGTTCTGTACATTAGCTCAGGCATGCAGTCAGGAGGGTATGCTTAGCTGAGAAAGACCCTCCTCCCCCTTCTAGATGAAAAAAAAAATGCCCATGAAGATTCCTCTGTAGCAGATGCCAGCTTCGGTGCAAGCCGCCAGACCATTGATTGAAAAGTAAGTATTGCAGACTTTAGTTCCACTTTAATTGCTGGAGGCTGGAGGATGTGGAGCTGGAGTTGAGTTGCTGAAGCTAAAGTTGAGTTGAATCCAAAATATGTACTCTAGTAAATACTGATGGCCACCTCAACAATTGTATACTCATTTTCTACACCAATTTTCCCTCATTCTTCTAATACCCCATGCTTTCCTTGAAAAAGATTCCTCCCATTGCTTGATTTTCCCAGTATATAATGCTAAGATGGTGTCATAATTGTTACAAAATGAAAAATAGAAGGTCTTCGTTTCTGCCAGCCCCCATCTGTGCAAACAAATTTAGCTGTAAAAAAAAATAAAGGATAAGTTCACCTTTAGAACATGTTACATGTTAGAACCATATTTAAGAGGTAACATATAACATGATCCAGAACCCCCCTCTTACCCTTTCATTCTCCACTTTCCCCATGACAGCAGGCAGGGGTTCTTTTTCTTCACAGCCACTGTCATGTTTAAAATCATCTCCATCCAAACAGCCACAAGTCCCATCTACCACAAGCAGATAACTTGCAGTTCTCAATGGACTATGAGTGCACTGATCAGTGCATTTATAGTTCATTCACTCTTCTCCAGCTTTCTAACTGAAAGCCCATACAGAGGTACAGTCAGAAATATGGAGGGAGAATGTGCAGGAGCCTAATACTGCACCCTCAATCCACTGTTCGCTTAGCACGCTCATAACATTTTTTTCTGTGACAATGTGTCTATTTACTATCTTTTTATTTAAAAGTGAACTTATTCTTTTAAAAAAATTCACAAAAAAGGATGACATCAAACTCACTCTGTCCAGGAGGTGTAGATGACATCACTGTGCCTCACCGCTGCCTCCTCAGTGCTTGGCACTTAAAATCCAGCAGGAATACATTGCAGCCAATTAAAGTAGTTCATTATTTGGGGATTTAAAACTTTGATGGCAGTTTTAAGATTTTGACATCCTTGAATGCCTACAAAAAATGATTAATGTAAACACTTTGTGCTAACTGTATTGGCTGTGTTTAATTTAAGAACCTATGGTTAATTCTGCCTTTTTTCATTATGTGCTTGACAAATAGGTCTGGCATCCTGATATATCATGTCTGTATGTATTGAAGCTATTATACAATGCTTTCCACTTCATATTCTTTTAATTCTTAAGAAAACAAGAACACATAGAGACTTTCACCACAACAGAATGGAAAAAAGCAGCTGCTTTTTTCTTTGCTGACGCCAACAAACATACTCATCTTCATGCAATCACCACATGAGAAGGCCCTGATTATGGCCCATGGCCCAGAACATTACACAGGATTCTGGAACCTTTAGCACACAGTATCACAAATAAATGTGGGGTTTGAAATATTGCAAATTTTCTAAATGGCATTGTGCAGGATTTACAATGTGAGAGATGCTTTTTTTCTGCCAATAAGATGGGCAACACAATTTTACAAATAATATGGCCTTGGGGCTTCAGTAATCTTTCCAGGGTTATTTTTCTTCTCCCTTTGCATTATTAAGTATTTTTCAGTTGTTTCCTGGTGGCCTATTATTAGACAATAAATTCAAGACTTTCCCAAGTACACATACTTGTTATAATGTAAATTCATAAGACAGGTTTGGCTTACAAATACTATAAACAGGTAAATACACAGGTGAAAATACATAAAAAATGATTTTTCAATTGGGATTTACATCTACTTTAATGGTTGCTTTTAAAATAGATGTAAACTCGAAAGCAGCCCATAGATAACTTGATTCCCCCATCCAGACATTCAAGATTGATGAGAGAATCCCCCTCCTTGTTCTATTGTATTTTGAAAGCAGGGAGACTTCCACACCATCAGAATACACTGATCATTGCTGCCGGATATAGCTGGCGGTGCTGATTGAGCGCCAAAAATCCAACAGGGAGTTTGTACAGAAGTCGGTCAGTAGATCAACTTTTGTACAACCACCCTGTCCATGCATGGATTGAAATTCAGCCGTTGAACTGGTCGAGTTTTGATACACGTATGGCCGGCTAAACTTAATGACATTTAGTTTGCTACAGCATTGTGTATCACAAACACTTTTTTTTCATCAAATACATTTTTATTATTTTTATACTTTAACATTTCAGAAGGGTGGGTTACAAATGTTCAGTGAACATAACAAAATTACAACGTAACTTAGATATATAGTACAGACTCAAGTCACATATAAATTTCACAAAGAGAAAATGGAAAGCCATATACAAATCCAATCTGTACATCCAAACAGGTTATATTGAGCCTCAGGAACATCAGAGGAGACCTTGGGAAACAAAATGTCAACATAATATCAGAGAACTGAGCAATATCAAAAACAAGGTGAGGGAAAGAAGTCATAAATGGTGTAACATATATGACCAAAAGAAACCAAACATACTTAAGCCCAGACAATAAAAATTCTTAAACTTGCTCCACCCATGATTAATTGGGAAATGCCCAAATACATGGACATGATAAGTTCCGAACTAGATATTAATATTTCCTCCCCCACATGCCTCTTCCCTTGACTTCTCTGTCAAGAGCAATGGCACAACCATCCACCCGTCCCCACATGTCAGGGTGCTAGGTGTTATCCTGGATTCTGAACTCTCCTTTCAGCCCCACATCCAATCACTTTCCAAAACTTGCCGCCTCAACCTCCGCAACATCTCTAAACTACGTCACTTTCTAACCAATGAAACCACAAAGCTCCTGATTCACTCCCTGGTTATCTCTCGCCTTGACTACTGCAACTCCCTCCTCATTGGCTTACCTTTAAACAGACTATCTCCCCTGCAGTCCATCATGAATGCTGCTGCCAGACTTATCCACCATACAAACCGCTCAGTGTCTGCTACCCCTCTCTGCCAATCCCTCCATTGGCTGCCACTCGCCCAACAAATTAAATTCAAAATACTAACAATAAGTTACAAAGCCATCCGCAACTCTGCCCCCAGCTACATCACTAACCTAGTCTCAAAATACCAACCTAATCGCCATCTCCGTTCCTCCCAAGACCTCCTGCTCTCTAACTACCTCATCACCTCCTCCCATATCCGCCTCCAGGACTTCTCCCGAGCCTCGCCCATCCTCTGGAATTCCCTACCCCAATCTGTCAGACTGTCTCCAAATTTATCCACTTTTAGGCGATCCCTGAAAATTTTCTTCTTCAGAGAAGCCTATCCTGCCTCCATCTAATAACTGCACTATTTTCTCCATTAGCTCATCCCCCACAGCTATTACTCTTTTGTATAACTTGACCCTCCCTCCTAGATTTTAAGCTCTAACGAGCAGGGCCCTCTGATTCCTCCTGTATTGAATTGTATTGTACTTGTATTGTCTGCCCTAATGTTGTAAAGCGCTGCGTAAACTGTCGGCGCTATATAAATCCTGTATAATAATAATAATAATTGAGGAGAGCTTGAAAATTGGCGGAATTATTATATGCTCACCAGCAAGCCCAAGTAGAAGATAATCACCGCTCTAGGTTGGTTTCTACATGTATCACCTCCACTGCATGCTAGCAGGTGCTGGTCCTGTTTGTTACAGGCTTGACAGTAGAAGAGAAGAGTCTGTTCGCCCGCACATCAAATATAATGACTAAGCGCTGATGTTGGCATGAAATGCATTAGCTGGAGTGCTATGTTCCCTTGAATGTAGTGTGGAGAGTCTTTCTTGAATATGTCTAAATAAAGGTGTTTTTATTGGAAGCAAGTCCAAGTAGTGCAGACTTAGGACTTCAGGATCCGCACTATCCTCAGCCAACAACATTCCCATCACCATTGTGTCATTAAGAACCTGGGCCCTTTCCACAAGTAAAAGTAGGGGGTGGACTTCCAGTGATGAAAGATGACAACTCAATAGACAATGCTGCAAGACACCTTTTTTTATTTTGGAAATGGGTCCAGGGACGATAGACAAAAGAGCAATTTCAGGAATAGCTGTGACATTCAAAATATACATAGATTTATATGCAGTAAATATTTTTCCCCAAAACTGTATAGGCAGGTGGCAACTCCACTACACGTAAATGTATGTGCCCACTAACTCTGAACACCACCAACAAATGTTCGAAGTAGAGGGAAAGGTACAGTGTACCACTTCTGGAGTCCTTTACCACAGACAGTATTATATCACTTTTTTCTTGGAAAAGGGAAGACATAGAAAGTTTATGAGTGAAAAAGATCCACTTCTTCCGATTGTCCAAACAACAGGGAGCCTAAATAGGTCTCCCATTTGGAGACAAAAGGGGGATCTATAGAGGAAGTCCCCTCTCTCAACATGCCATAAAGTGTGGAGACTGTGTGACCTGGGATAGTATCCTGCGAGAGAAGTCTCTCAGGTGGTGTACATATAGAAGAGGCATGAGGGTCTGAACAGTATTTGTTTAAAAAAGTCATCAATTGTGCTCTGGCAAGCCAGTGATGGCTGTGATAGGAGGTTAACTGGAAATGCAGTGGGCCTTGGTGTGTAATGTAATTAGGATGAATGCTACATATTTGGGGCCAATCTGCTCAGCATAAGCCTATGACCATGGATGTTTGGAGTTCCTGGCCGAAAAGGGGGTTATCGAAAATGGGGATTAATGGCCCCAGTCTATGAGACAGGCCTATTGGGACTAAAATTATGTGTTATAGGGTGAGGGGAGGTAATGCTAAAAAGCAAAGGGAGGAGGAAGAAGGGTGATGGGAAGGTGGTTTCTTAACTCAGTTAAGTAGAGACACTCTGTGGAAAAGTTCAAAATCAGGGAGGCCAAGGCCCCTCACTGATTTATATTTGGAAAGGATGGCTAACAAATCTGCGAGGTTAGAGAGAATACAGGTCCCTAGGTAGGTGATAAAATTGGATTTACTATAAGTATAAATGGGAAGTCCCATCGGAATTGAGCTTGTAACAACGAAGAAAGAGTAATATTTAGGATTTGCAACTTGGATGCATTTTATTTAAAGTTACTAAGACTACCAAAACATTTGAATTCCCCTACTATATTCTGCAGGCTAATGAAGGGTTGTGTAATAAACAGTAAAAGGTTGTTAGCAAAAAAGGCCAGTTTATGTGAAGTAGAGCCCACTTGGATGCCCTTAATGGAGTCATTAGACCTTGGGGCCACTTCCAAATGCTCCATTACTAGCACATATAGCAAGAGGGAAGGGGGGCAACTCTGAGTCCCATGATAGAAAGGGAAGGAATCGGACAGTATCCCATTTGTCTTTATTGTTTATTATTCTGCCATAATAAAAAAATTTATTATTATGGCAGAAGGATTATGATAGAGGGCCATGATCTTATGGATAAGGGTATCTCCAAGACCAACCTGGCACAGGGAGGCTTCTAAGAAGTGCCAAATGACCCTATCAAAAGCCTTCTCTGCATCCACAGAAAGGAGTCACATAGGAAGGCACTGGAAGTGAGCATAATTGATGACACCTAGAACTTTAGAAATGCTATTTCTCACCTTCCTAGCCTTCACAAAGCCGACCTGGTTGCCATGGATCAAAGATGGGAGGTCCGCCGATTAGGAGCAGTAAAGAAGATCAGGGGAGATAAAAATGTAGTCAAGTCTGCTATATGTCCCATGAGGAGCTGAAAATAAACGGTAGTCTCTACCCCAAGGATTGAGTAATCGCCAAATGTCACAGAGGCGGGTGTTGTGTTGTGATTTTCTGAGACATTTGGTGGTGGCATGAGGTAGGATATAATACCATGATCAGATCGCCTCACCGCAATAAGGCTCCCAGCAGCAAAATTTCGCAGGCGAGATAAAGTAGTCAATCCAAAGGACACTTGGCCCTGATTAGGAAAATACAACTTAGCAATAGTGTAGATAGAATTATAAAGGGAAAGCTTGACCAACAACAGTCTACCTATGTCATCACCTTGGGTTTCAAGAATGGTACTTGGTAAATGTTTATGAATGGCTATGGATACACCCCGAGTTTTGGCTAGTGGCTTGAGGCAATGAATCCACTAAGTGTAATATTTGTTACAAAAAGTAAGAAGGTCTGGACCTTTAAAATGGGTTTCTTGTAAAAGCAGTATATCTACCCTTTGCTTGTGAACGTGATACATGATACCTTGAGCCCTTCTCTGGGGTACACTTTCGTAATACAATACTTGTTTTCATCTTTTATTATCTCAGTGTCAAATTTGACTGTAAAAGTGGATATACACCTTAAGAGAGAAAACATTTTTGTTATAATCAATGCTAAGTGATCTCTTGTGACAGTAAGCGACGGCGTCAGGGTATAGGAGAGAGGGAAATTGTATAATGTATAGCCATCCTTTAGGCTGGAAGTCCACTTTAAATAAACATATTATGGTTGGCGCATTGTCACCAAAAACCATAATAAATGTATCTTTGTAAGCAAACAACACCATAATAAATAGTGCACAAATAATCTCAGATTTGCTATATACACAATCTATTTTGAATAATGAGTTGATAATAACATTTTTGAAACTGAAACTTTAGAAACAACAGTAGAACTTTAGTGCAAAATGTCTGAGTGTGAATTACAGAATAGACAGTTGCTTTTTGTTTGATAAAAAAAGCTAAATTAAGTGTTTTCTGATAGCAGTTTATTTTTGAACTGGATTGATCAGACAACCTCCGGCAATGAAAGTATGACGTGGTCATGCAGGAAGATGACTGAATCACTTGAAAAAGATGTGGCACTGACATAGTCTGCAATAATGGAAAATGTCTGTGCGGATGAGCTCCAAAGATTATTTGCTATAATTGGCTGTTAAGTGTAATGTTTAAGTATAAATAGCTACATATATACAACGGCCTACTTTGAGTGCTATTGCAAAGTTCATTTGTTTAAATATAAAAATATACTATGGTTTTAGTAGCAATTATTTTAAACTGCCTTTTTACCATCATTCATCTCATTCTGAATAATTTTCCATTATTTCTTTTGTCGTCTGCCAGCATCCAAAGATACAGTATAATATAAATCAACAGAGCCTTAGGAGAAAAGATACAGTAGCTGAGGACTGGGCTGTAGAAATAACAATGCAATCATACTAGGCACAGTTGTCTTTCTCTGTGCCCAAGTATGATAGCCCCCCCCCCCCCATACTCAGGCCCTGGGCTCAGGCACTCAGGCACCCTTACATCATCAGCTCCACAAGTGCACTGTGATTTATGAGAGTTCTGTGCTCGAGCATAGTTAGCGATCACACCGTGCCAGAGTCCAACTGAACTGTACCCCAAGCCACCTCTTCCAACAGGTCCTGCATGCTGAACTGCACCCGAGCATAGTATGGAGTAATCAAACTACACAAGTGAACTGGACACTGCAATAGTTCTCTTTTTTAGAATTTTTTTTTCATCTGGTGATCCATCCAGTAATGCTGTTTTTTTTAAATTTTCTTAACAGACTAAGGCCGGCCATAGATGATTTAAATCTTGGTCGGTTCAGCAGGAACCAGCGAGATTTGAACCATGTATGGGCAAGCTGAATGTACCAAGTCGATCGATCAACTTGGGTACAACCAGCCTGCCGGATTTTACATGCAATTTTAGTTAGTGGCTGGCATAGACACTAGCAATAGTCATTGTCTTCTCCCGGCGGGGATGGCCACCAGAAGAATTCAATGGGGGAATGATTCACCTGTCAACACTGTCTGTGTTGATGGGTAAATAACCCATGGTTACAGGAAAGAAATTTGTTCTGTGTATGACCTGCATAAGCTGTCTAGCAATTAGAGGATTGAGACAAACCATTTAACGCTGACAGGGGTGCTTACAATGGTTGACTTTTAATCATTTCGCTAAAACTTTTATCCCAAAAGGAAATTTTTGTGTGTGTAGGCTCCATCACACATTTTCCATCGGATTTTCTGGCACACAAAGTTTGAGAGCAGGCTATAAAATTGCATGACAAGTTTAAGCCAACATCCGTCGGAAAAAATCCTAGGATTTTGTTGTCGGAATGTCCGATCAGGCTTTAAGTAATTTACTAGTCCATTTTACACTACCCTCTCCAGACAATGCTCCTGTCCAGGAGTGTTTCCATTGATCTTGCAAATACAGGAGCCTCCCTAATACAGGAAGTGTGTAATTGGCTAGATGACCTAGTGAAAATAAAGAGAAAAAGCCTAAAAACTGAGAAGGCAGCCACCATATCTAAGGATTGCTAAGCTGCAATATATTATAATTTTTGGAGTCTAGGTATGCTTGAAAACACATCATGTTCTTGTTCTGTTGATAGACAAGTTGGACACAAAATACAATTTAGACCCTACCAAAACATTCTTCAGACATGGTCTAATTTTCTTAACACTGAACTTACATTAGCGCAAATTAAGATTGTAATTATTACAATCCTGGTACAATATGACCAAATTAAAAGGTCACCCTAGGTAATTAGGTGCTCCAATCCCCAAAGACGTATTGCTCTGTTGGAAATATTGAAATCTTAGTCAGCCCTTCATAGTAAGGAGAGACCCCTAGGATACTTTGATATTAACAATAGATAATTATTATTATTATCATTATTATTATTATTATTATTTAAGGTACTTATATAGTGCCATCAATTTACGCAGCACTTTACATATACATTGTACATTCACATCAGTCCCTACCCTCAAGGAGCTTACAATCTAAGGTCCCTAGCTCACATTCATATACTAGGGCCAGTTTAGACAGAAGCCAATTAACCTACCAGCATGTCTTTGGAGTGTGGGAGGAAACCGGAGTACCCGGAGGAAACCCACACAAGCAAAGGGAGAACATGCAAACTCCAGGCAGGTAGTGTCGTGGTTGGGATTCAACCAGCAACCCTTTTTACTGCTAGGCAAGAATGCTACCCACTACACCACTGTGCCATAATGTGGGTAGTAGTTGTCACATCTACCCCAACGCAGGTGTACAGACACTATAGCTGGCTACTGTGTGCTTCACCTATAGCAGCCCCCTTTCCCTTAAGGCAAGGAGGCCTACTGGTACTTGGTTGCCCCCAGGACTTATACACAATGCTATAGTGCCTGGCCACCACACCAGGGCAGATGTGAACTGAGCAAAGCCAAGAGATACTTGCAGTTTAGCAGACAGGTAGCATGGTTCTATGACAGTCCAGGTAAAAAGGCAGGCTGAGTTCAAGGACTAGTCCAATAATCCAGTCCGAAGTCATACACAGGGAAATCCAAACTAGTAAAGCAGGGCAGACAGATAGGGAGCTTGATTAGGAACAACACATGTATCACTCTCTAACACAAGCAAGGGACTGAGTGCTTAGTTTGCTTATAACAGGTGACTGACCACATCAATCACCTTACAGGTGGACACAGACAGGGAGAATGCAATAGCCAAAACCCGGATGGTGGAATTAGGAGCAGGAGCACTTAAATGATCCTAACAGTAGTTTAGAATGTTTCAGACAATTAGTTTGTTTGTAGTAAATAAAATAAAAATAAAAATTGGATTGTTTTGCAGTTTACTCATTCATAGAATCAAAATACTTTCAGATATTCTGACCCACTGTAATGTTCCATGATTTACTTATCTTGTATATCATAGTACAAGTGATGTAGATACCTATGGTCTATTCTTGTACTAATGCTTAACAGAATAAAAATGTATAAAGAAAAAAAACATTAAAAATGAAATTATAATTTCAAAGGGAAAGTTTTAATCACTAAATAAAAATGTGTGGTTTAAAAAAAAAAGTATAACAATTTGATAAATAACACTCCCTCTATCTGTTTATATCTATCTGTTTATTTATCTAAAGGCTAACATGTGCATAGTTATTTATAGTTATTTATTTAAATAAATGTTTAATCCAGGGTACATGCATAATATTCATTTTGCAAAAGCATGCAGGGCTTTCGAATAAAAAAAATTCCAGTACTGCCTGCCTACATGGAAAGACCTTGTAAAAAAATTCAGTACTGCCTGCCTACATGAAAAGACCTTGTATGAAGCAGTTTAAGTAGATATAGGACAGAGGAGGAGGGGTGTGACCTATAAGTCATTCTGCAGTGTGTGTAATTTCATCTCCCTGCTCTTTTCTATTTATCCACTTGACCACCAGAAGATTTACCCCCCTTCATGACCAGGCTATTTTTTTGCAATACGGCACTATTACTTTAACTGACAATTGCACGGTCATGCAACACTGTCCATAAATGAGATTTCCTTTTGTCCTTTTATTCACACAAATAGAGCGTTCTTTTGGTGGTATTTGATCACCACTGCAATTTTTAGTTTTTTATGCTGAAAACAAAAAAAAAAAAAGACTGACAATTTTGAAAAAAAAATATATTTTTTTACTTTCTGCTATAAAACGTATCCAATAAAAAATCAAATGTCTTTAATAATTTAGGCCAATATGTATTATGCTACATATTTTTGGTTAAAAAAATCCCAATAAGTGTATATTGATTGGTTTGCTCAAAAGTTATAGCATCTACAAACTATTGTATATATACTGGAATTTTTCTGTATTTTTTTACTAATAATGGCAGCAATTGGTGACTTATAGTGGGACTGTGGTATTATGGCAGACATTCTGACTGACGCTTTTTGGGAACCAGTGACATTAATACAGTGATCAGTGCTAAAAATATGCACTGTCACTGTACTTATGACACTGGCTGGGAAGATGTTAAACATCTAGGGTGATCAAAGGGTTAAATGTGTGCCCTGTTTTGAAAGAAAATCCATAACTTCCCCACTGACAAGACAGAGCTCTGCCTTGCTTACTTAGGCAGAGCTCTGTCCTGTGTGTTTTCCCAACAATGGGCGGTTGCCGGCAGACATCCATTGGCATCTGCTGTGTCTGATCACAGCACAGCCGGGTCACCAGTGGCGTGCACAGGTGCCCCCTACCCAGAGGTGCCCCGGATCACTTACCTAGTACTTGATCCAGCGCAGAAGAGCCACCTTGCCATCGTACATGTAAGTGTTATAGTTGGCAAGTGGTTATTATACAAAAGAAGTTGGTATCCCTTATACAAAGATGCTCCTTCTGCTAACAACTCACCATCTGTAGGTTGAAAATGGTAAATGTAAAATACTCATAATCAATATTTCATGTTTCCCTGATCACAAAGAAATAAACATACTTTTCAGATAATAATAACTAAGTAAAGAAAATGTACACAATTAACATATCGTCTTTAAAAGTAAAATAACTTTTACTGTCTTGGGGAATGTGTGGCATCATTTTACTAAGTGCTTTATCGTGTACATTTGCCAGGTGAAAAATAGGCATGTTACCAACTATTTCTAAAATGTAAATGCATACTGTATATCTTCGAGGTTAAGCAATATTACATTGTTTCTATCCCTTAGAGAATACATAGTAACAGCAATTTAATTAGAAGTAATCATTTAACATTTTGGTATCTCATATTTTGCCTATGCATCAACATGTTTTTTTGGGGTGTGTTAATCTGAAAGCAGATTCACAAATTTAGATTTAAGCATAATGGAATGTATTGAAATCAGAATTGCTGTCAATTTTTTTTTTTTTACCTAATCTCTTTGGCAACAATCAACTGGCTCTGCTGCCAGTCCTTTTCTAATTCAGACCTTTAATGCAAGAAACACCACAATTAACGCATCTAAAATGAACTGATTACATATAATTAAGTGCATTTGGCATTAGCTCTACATAAATTAATTCAATGAGTAACTCTATCATTAATTATGTTGTTAGGGTTGCATTCAGCCAATGAAAATACTCTGAACATAGGCTGTTTTCTTATCATTATCATTAAATCACTGCATGTTTTTAGAAAAGTGCAGTGGTAAATGTAAATCAGTTTGTTGTGGAATAATTACAGTATATGCAGCGTTACCGTTATGCATGGCAATGCACATTACATGAGTTGAAACATTAGGTTGCTATTCAAAATGAATGGTACTATAATGTATAGTGACTTGCGACAAAACATTTGTGAAATTTCTGATAATTTGGATGTTTTTGTGAATCGAAAACCCATTGATTTTAATGGACTGCCCCAAAGGCATGTTCAACCAAAATACACTGCTTATTTGTTAGCTTGGTCATTGTAAACTGGGAAACAATCAATCTTGTGGGTGACAAATTGTTGATAAAGCCGACCATACACGCGGGTTGCAAAAAAGAAATTTGCATGATTCGCAAGAAAGAAATTTGCACGATTCCCCCACCAACAGACAGTGCTGACAGGGGAATCAGAAAGTGTCTGGGGGCGGGCAGGGGAAGCTGTCCCTGATGGGATAAGACAGTGATTATCGCTAGCGGCTATAGCAGCCGCTAGCAAAATATACAAAATAAAAAACGGCATGATGGTTGTACTCAAGTTGATCGATCAACTTGTTACATTCAGCCTGCCCATTAACGGTTGTAATCTCAGCCGGTTTCTGCTGAACCAGCCGAGATTTGAACCATGTATGGTTGGTCTTTGTTCTCGATCACGTGAAATCATCTTCTGCATATAGTTTTACCTGGATAAATTCAAAGAAAACATGGAAAGATTTAGCTGTAAATTGGGGCAAATGCAGGAAACCCCAAAAAAACTATTATTATCCTTAGAAATAGATGAAAGGGGCCAGACGCATGAATTGGGGGTGGCGGCGGCCATGAAAGGGGAAATAGCGCACGCGCGCCATTAGATGAAATCCTGAAAGGGGCCAGACGCATGAATTGGGGGTGGCGGCGGCCATGAAAGGGGAAACAGCGCACGTGCGCCATTAGATGAAATCCTGAAAGGGGCCAGACGCATGAATTGGGGGTGGCGGCGGCCATGAAAGGGGAAATAGCGCACGCGCGCCATTAGATGAAATCCTGAAAGGGGCCAGACGCATGAATTGGGGGTGGCGGCGGCCATGAAAGGGGAAACAGCGCACGTGCGCCATTAGATGAAATCCTGAAAGGGGCCAGATGCATGAATTGGGGGTGGCGGCGGCCATTGAAAGGGGAAGCGGCGCACGTGCGCCATTAATAGACGGGCCGCCCCTGATGCTGACATGTTGGACCGCTTTGCAGGTAGACATGTGCAATTAGTTTTGTTCCAAATTAGTTTTTTAACTAATTTCGACACATTAGTGAATTCGGATATATTCAAATTAACGAAAACCTGTTCAATGAATCTTTCCGTAAATTCGTAAATTCTAATATTTCGAAAAAAATTCTGAATCTATGAATCTACGAATTTTCGAATTTCAGAATTTCAAATTTTTGAAATTTACGAATTTATTTTTCGAAAATGCGAAAATCCAGAAATTCGGGTCGGGTCGGTCAGTCAGCCGGTGCAATTACCTCAAAAACGGGCGGCTTCCCCGGATTTCCTCCGTGGGCATCATGACAGAATCTCCTTCCCCTGCCTGGCAGCTTCTGTCTCCTCTCTCCTCCTCGGAGGCCAATCAAAACGCTTCTCCTTTCAGCCAATCGTGAAACGCGTTTCACACGCACTCTTCCTGATTGGTGGAGAGGGAATTCAGTGTTAGAATAGCAAATATTCATTCACTATTTTAACACACCTGGATGGGCTCCAATTGCAATGCTCTGCGTCTGGAGCACACCCTATTTTGAAGCCTATTAGAGCCTCTGGCTCTAATCAGGTGCTTAAAAAAACCCAGCCGCTGTAATTAATGCGCCCAGCATCCTGAAAGGGGCTGGACGCATGAAAGGGGTGTGACAGCGGTGATGGAAAGGGGAGGTGGCACACGTGCGCCCTTAATAGACGGGCCGCCCCTGGTGCTGACATGTTGGACCGCTTTAGATATGTCGATATGTGCAATTCGTTTCCTTGGCTCTTCTCCGTGGGCATCACCAGCAGGCATCTCCTTCCCCTGCTCGGTGGATTCTGTCTCCTCTCTCCTCCTCGGAGGCCAATCAGAATGCTTCTCCTTTCGGCCAATCGTGAAACGCGTCTTACACCCGCGCTTCCTGATTGGCGGAGAGGCGATTCAGTGTTAGAATAGCGAATATTCATTCACTATTCTAACACAACTGGATGGGCTCCGAGCACAATGCTCTGCGTCCGGAGCCCACCCTATTCTGAAGCCTATTAGAGCCTCTGCTGTAATTCATGCGTCAGCATCCTGAAACGGGCCAGACGCATGCATAGGGGGTGGCGGCGATGATGGAAAGAATTTCTGAATTTTTAAATTTCCCAATTTTCGAATTTACGAATTACGGATTTTCAGATTTATGAATTTTCGAATTTACGAAATTTTAAATTTCCAGATTTGTGAATTTATGGATTTCGGATTTTCGAACCTATGAAATTAAGGATTTCAGATTTTCGAATTTACGAATTTTGATCATAACGAATGACTCAAAAAAAAAACGAAAAAAAAAAAAGTTTTCGGCAGTGCACATGTCTATTTGCAGGACAGCACTTTTCACACAGAGAGCAGCAATTCTTCCATGCAGCCTATTCTTCATATTTTTTCTTTTCTTTTTTCATTTTTTAATTTCTCTCATTTTTTTACATTCTTAATTGTCCTCTTTTAATGTGAGATTTTTATTCATTATCATTTTATTTCTTATTTTTTTCTTCCTCTTTTCCTTTTTTTCTTTTCCCTCTTTGTCTTCTACTTTTTTCTTTTTTCTTATATTTTTCTTTTTTTCAATGTAATTTTATTTTTTTTCCCCAAATAGGGGACCTCCCAAGGGAAGCATATGTAGCAATAACACCTGACAGGGATTTCAACCCTTTCCTACTCCATCCAAAACTTTAAAAAAATGTTATAAAGTTATAAATACACTTTAATGGCGCTGCAAATTTTTAGATATGTATAATCATCATCACTAAATAAGGTATCTGTATATTGTTTTTTTGTGTAAGGCTAATAAGAACACAGTTTAATTCAAAATAACTATGGCAAGCCAATACTTTATGTTTTGCAATAGAGTACATTGGTTTGCCACATAGTTTACATAAAGAAATAAACCATCATTAAAAGGTACCATCATCCTGAGTATGTATAGCCAAAGAATAAATTTGAAAGAGGAATCAGAGCAAGGGCCTCTCCAATAGGGTCCTGCCTCTATCAAAAAAGGAGGGAGAGAAAAGAGGACTATTGCGGTACCATAAGAAGAAAACTTGGATTAAAAAGCGTATAAATTTATTTCAAAATTAATAAAAAGTCCTGTGAGGGACATGTTTGGTACATATTGATATTAACAACATACAAAAACAAAAACAATTGTTTACAGCAATGTTGACATTAAATTTGTTTGATATAGCTAATGCCCACAAGAAGCATAGGCAAAGGTTCTAGTGGTGTGATACTTGCAGACGTAACCTCTACGGTTTCGCGGTCACAGCCGCTTCTTCAGGAGGCGTCTGGTAGTATATAATCTAAGAAGGTGAAAAATAATGTCAACACAACAAACTTAAATGTATACACAGTTTATAAAGAGTACGAAACTTGAATTGGAGAAGATACTCAAAATTTGCAAGTTGCACTCACCACACTATAACCAAAGAGGGGTCTTCCTGGAAAGATGTTGTGAGACGCCCTCAAAGAGGCGTTCCCCCGGTGGCGGGCCCGGGAGGCAAAATTAGGGTATAGCTATTGCAAGGGAAATTTTAAAAGAGTTGTAAGTTTTCGAATATAATGTAATAAATTCAGTTAAGGGGCCACCAGGAAGTGCCGGGATTGAGGTGAAAAAGGGGAGGAGGAAGGAAGACTGGAGACATAGAGGGAAAAAGGTGGGGGAAAAAAGAGGGGAAGAAAAGGGGGAAAAAAGAGAAAGGGGGAAAAAAAGGGGGAATAAGAAGAAGAAAAAGAAAAGAGGAGGGAGGGGGTGGGGAGGGGAGGGAGGGGAGGGGGGGGGGGGGGAGAAAAGGGGGGGAGGGGGAAGGGAAGGAGAAAAGAAAGGGCAAACAGTCGGAAGGAAGAGAGGGGAATGAAAGGAGAAAGGAACGGTAGAAAGGGAATGAGGGGAAGGGAAGGAGTGAGGGAAAAGGGGGGAGGAAAAAGGGGAGAGGGAAAAGAGAAAGAAAGGGGAGAGCAAATAAAGGGAGGGGAAGAGGGGGAGGGAATGGAAAAGGGGGAAAAAAGGGGGGGGGGGAAGGGAAAAAGTAAAAGAAAAAGAAAGGGGACCAGAAAGAAACAAAAGGTTAGAGTGAAGTAGATATCCCAATTTTACCTTAATAAAAGAGTATTGAAGTGAAAAAATTCTATAAAGTTAGTAAAGGGGGATTTTTTAGTAATGAAATTCCCTTACCTATCATTGCTTTAGTAAACGCCTGGACTCAGAATTTATCCAGATCCATATGAATGTGAGTGTGTCTAATGCAGTTAGTGGCACAAACGCCACATCACACTGTCACAGCGGATCGCTGAAATGAATGTAAATCAGGCATAAGAAGCTAGTTTACAAGACTAAGAGATAATCACAAGGCGTATAGGCGCCAGGGAAGGTGGGGGGTACCCTGTAAAACGGAGAGCCCCCACCTGGTAACAAAAAGGCATGATAAGGGTACTTACATCAGCTTTCAGTAGCGTCCGCATGGAGCTGGATATTCAAATGAGGCTCAAGCAGCTGAGTCTCAGGCGTCTTAAATGCCTCCAACCCGGAAGCTGACTATGGCGAGGTCAATCGCCACAATTGCTTCCGGGTCCGGTCCTCCACTATTGCGCATGCGCGGACAACCTGTCTGACGCAGGCGCAAAGCTCAATATTGATCAGTGCCTAAGCACTGGTCAGAACGAAGCGGGGGCTGGGCTAAATACAGCCGAGCCTACCGCCGGAGGAGCGCAAGCCCGCCACAGGGGGAGAATGAACTCCTCACATCCATCCAGGACAGGGTGGTCAGTGCAAATCCAATAATGATTTAAATAAAGAAATAATAATAGGGACAATAAACTGGGAGGGAAAGATGCGTGGTTTCCAGCGGCGGCGGTGGTGCATGGGGACCTCCGCAGCTGGACAAGCACACATCCTGACCAATCCCAGGATAAGTACAACAACATAATAATCAATATCCTAACTGATTTTATAACAGGAAATCAAGCAATCACAGAACACTGAAACAGCCACTAGAAAAAACAATAAGAAATGAAGAATAAAGAATATTGAATACAATATAAATCAATTATCTGTTCAGAGTCAAACCGTCCATGATCAGGAGGGGGGGGGGGGGAGGGAAAAACCATAGTCCTGAGCATTATAGTCCAAGTGTTATAAAATTTGTTTTGTTTTTTTGTTTTATAGTTGTTCTTATTTGTGAAGTGGGATCACAGTAAGATTGGGGGAGGGGGGAGGGAAAAAGAAAGAAAGTTAACACAATTAATCAAGGAAGTATTTATATGAATGTGCCTCGTTGATACCCGGAGGAACACATGCATCAAGTCGTTCAATCCAGAAGGATTCACGTTTGAGAATTTCACGGTCCCAATTGCCCCCGCGGGGGTCTTCAGGGATAACATCCAATACAGTGAATCGAATATAGTCTGGATTGAAGCGATGATGGATACCTAAATGGCGGCCTACAGTAGTGAGTTTACCATTAGTGGAGGCATAGAGGTGATCCCCCAGTCTCTGCCGTAATTCCCTGATAGTTTTCCCAACATAAAAGGCGTTGCAGGCACATGTCATGAGATAGATTACTCCGCGCGTGCCGCAATGGGCTGAGTGTCTGGGAAAAAACATTTCGCCATTAGGAAGAAGGAATTGTTGTCCCTCTTGGATCCAGGGGCAATGTGGGCAATTGCCACATTTATAGGTGCCTCTAGGTCCCCTAAGGTCGGGGGAGGGGGTCCTATAGTGGCTGTGTGTTAACCTGTCCCTCAAAGATGTGGCTCTTTTGAAAACAAGGTCGGGGGTTGGTTTAATATATTTTTTAAGAGTGTGATGATCGGTTAGAATGTGCCAGTGATTAGACAGTATTTTTCATAATTGTTGATGATGAGTGGAAAATTTGGTAATAATCTTGGTCGTATATGGTTTTTTGGGGCGTGCAGGACCATATAAAAGTGTTTGTCGATCAAGGGTTAAGGCCTTGTTAAAGGCCTTCCTTAGCACGGTGCGTTTATAGCCCCTAGCTAGCAACCGTGTGCGGAGGGCATTGGCCTGTTTATAGAAATCATTGTCCTCTGTGCAGTTTCTTCTCAGTCTGAGATACTGAGCAAAGGGGATGCTGCGAACCAAAGGGCGGGGATGAAGACTTGTTTCAATGCAACAAAGTGTTGCCGGCCGTGGGTTTGCGATATAGATCCGTGATAAGATGACCAGTTGTGTCTTTGATGATCTGTACATCTAAAAATGGAATACTGTGTCTATCGTAAGAATAGGTAAAATGAAGGTTAAAAGTGTTGGTGTTGAGTTCTGCGATGAAAGTTTGTAAGAGTTGCTCTGTACCTGTCCAAATTACCAAGAGGTCGTCAATGAACCTAAACCATCCTAGTACATGGTCCAGGAATGGTTCCATGTGGTCATCGCTAAAGACTGCACGTTCCCAACCGCCAAGATATAAGTTGGCGTAAGAGGGGGCACAAGATGTGCCCATTGCCACGCCCTGAATTTGAAGATACATCTGGTCCATAAATAGAAAATAATTTTTTGTCAAAACAAATTCTAAGAGTTTTAGAATAAAGGTATTAGTGGGCCAGGTATGATGATCCTGTTCCATCAAGAAGGATCCAGCCATCCGGACGCCCTGCCCGTGGGGGATGCTCGAGTAAAGAGCCTCGACATCAATAGCCACGAGGAGGGCGTCCGGAGGGATCTGGATCCCCTCGATGTGTTTCAGTAGATCAGTTGTGTCCCTTATGTAGGACGGTAATCTCATGACGTGGGGGAGAAGGAAGGTGTCCACCCATTTGCTGGCATTCTCTGTTAATGAACCTTTGCCGGAGACAATAGGTCGACCTGGAGGTGCAGAGAGATTCTTATGAGTTTTAGGCAGAGCATAAAACGTAGGAGTACGTGGATATTGTACATTGATGAATTTATAGGTGTCGTCATCGATGAGGCCCTCTAAGAAGGCCCCACCGATGAGTCCCCTAAACTCATCAATGGTTTGTTGAATGAACTGGTTTTCAATGGGTACATACCAATTGGTGTTGGAAAGGATTTTAAGACACATAGTCTGGTATTGGTGATGAGTCATCAGTACCAGGTTTCCTCCTTTGTCAGATTGCTTTATGATCAGATCGGTGTTTTTTTGCAGTCTGGTGACTGCTCGAAACTGTTGTTGAGTTAGATTGGAGGGTAATGTGTGCCACCGTTCTTTTTTAAGGGAGATGATGCACTCATGCAAAAAGGCCCATATGGAGGGGCAGGTCAAAAGATCAGGAAAGACTTTGGACTTGGTTTTCAAGGAGGTGGTGGGGTTGGGATATTGGGAATGGGGGGTAATGGCCACATGACAGGCAGGTGGTAAATCGGAATTGCCATCGGAAATATCCGGCTCGACGTTTCCCTCGTCATAAAGTAGCATGAGGTCCCTTAACGCTCTAGACTCCGCTATAGTGAAGTTCACTATAGCGGAGTCTAGAGCGTTAAGGGACCTCATGCTACTTTATGACGAGGGAAACGTCGAGCCGGATATTTCCGATGGCAATTCCGATTTACCACCTGCCTGTCATGTGGCCATTACCCCCCATTCCCAATATCCCAACCCCACCACCTCCTTGAAAACCAAGTCCAAAGTCTTTCCTGATCTTTTGACCTGCCCCTCCATATGGGCCTTTTTGCATGAGTGCATCATCTCCCTTAAAAAAGAACGGTGGCACACATTACCCTCCAATCTAACTCAACAACAGTTTCGAGCAGTCACCAGACTGCAAAAAAACACCGATCTGATCATAAAGCAATCTGACAAAGGAGGAAACCTGGTACTGATGACTCATCACCAATACCAGACTATGTGTCTTAAAATCCTTTCCAACACCAATTGGTATGTACCCATTGAAAACCAGTTCATTCAACAAACCATTGATGAGTTTAGGGGACTCATCGGTGGGGCCTTCTTAGAGGGCCTCATCGATGACGACACCTATAAATTCATCAATGTACAATATCCACGTACTCCTACGTTTTATGCTCTGCCTAAAACTCATAAGAATCTCTCTGCACCTCCAGGTCGACCTATTGTCTCCGGCAAAGGTTCATTAACAGAGAATGCCAGCAAATGGGTGGACACCTTCCTTCTCCCCCACGTCATGAGATTACCGTCCTACATAAGGGACACAACTGATCTACTGAAACACATCGAGGGGATCCAGATCCCTCCGGACGCCCTCCTCGTGGCTATTGATGTCGAGGCTCTTTACTCGAGCATCCCCCACGGGCAGGGCGTCCGGATGGCTGGATCCTTCTTGATGGAACAGGATCATCATACCTGGCCCACTAATACCTTTATTCTAAAACTCTTAGAATTTGTTTTGACAAAAAATTATTTTCTATTTATGGACCAGATGTATCTTCAAATTCAGGGCGTGGCAATGGGCACATCTTGTGCCCCCTCTTACGCCAACTTATATCTTGGCGGTTGGGAACGTGCAGTCTTTAGCGATGACCACATGGAACCATTCCTGGACCATGTACTAGGATGGTTTAGGTTCATTGACGACCTCTTGGTAATTTGGACAGGTACAGAGCAACTCTTACAAACTTTCATCGCAGAACTCAACACCAACACTTTTAACCTTCATTTTACCTATTCTTACGATAGACACAGTATTCCATTTTTAGATGTACAGATCATCAAGGACACAACTGGTCATCTTATCACGGATCTATATCGCAAACCCACGGCCGGCAACACTTTGTTGCATGCATCCAGTCTTCATCCCCGCCCTTTGGTTCGCAGCATCCCCTTTGCTCAGTATCTCAGACTGAGAAGAAACTGCACAGAGGACAATGATTTCTATAAACAGGCCAATGCCCTCCGCACACGGTTGCTAGCTAGGGGCTATAAACGCACCGTGCTAAGGAAGGCCTTTAACAAGGCCTTAACCCTTGATCGACAAACACTTTTATATGGTCCTGCACGCCCCAAAAAACCATATACGACCAAGATTATTACCAAATTTTCCACTCATCATCAACAATTACGAAAAATACTGTCTAATCACTGGCACATTCTAACCGATCATCACACTCTTAAAAAATATATTAAACCAACCCCCGACCTTGTTTTTAAAAGAGCCACATCTTTGAGGGACAGGTTAACACACAGCCACTATAGGACCCCCTCCCCCGACCTTAGGGGACCTAGAGGCACCTATAAATGTGGCAATTGCCCACATTGCCCCTGGATCCAAGAGGGACAACAATTCCTTCTTCCTAATGGCGAAATGTTTTTTCCCAGACACTCAGCCCATTGCGGCACGCGCGGAGTAATCTATCTCATGACATGTGCCTGCAACGCCTTTTACGTTGGGAAAACTATCAGGGAATTACGGCAGAGACTGGGGGATCACCTCTATGCCTCCACTAATGGTAAACTCACTACTGTAGGCCGCCATTTAGGTATCCATCATCGCTTCAATCCAGACTATATTCGATTCACTGTATTGGATGTTATCCCTGAAGACCCCCGCGGGGGCAATTGGGACCGTGAAATTCTCAAACGTGAATCCTTCTGGATTGAACGACTTGATGCATGTGTTCCTCCGGGTATCAACGAGGCACATTCATATAAATACTTCCTTGATTAATTGTGTTAACTTTCTTTCTTTTTCCCTCCCCCCTCCCCCAATCTTACTGTGATCCCACTTCACAAATAAGAACAACTATAAAACAAAAAAACAAAACAAATTTTATAACACTTGGACTATAATGCTCAGGACTATGGTTTTTCCCTTCCCCCCCCCCCCCCCCCCCTCCTGATCATGGACGGTTTGACTATGAACAGATAATTGATTTATATTGTATTCAATATTCTTTATTCTTCATTTCTTATTGTTTTTTCTAGTGGCTGTTTCAGTGTTCTGTGATTGCTTGATTTCCTGTTATAAAATCAGTTAGGATATTGATTATTATGTTGTTGTACTTATCCTGGGATTGGTCAGGATGTGTGCTTGTCCAGCTGCGGAGGTCCCCATGCACCACCGCCGCCGCTGGAAACCACGCATCTTTCCCTCCCAGTTTATTGTCCCTATTATTATTTCTTTATTTAAATCATTATTGGATTTGCACTGACCACCCTGTCCTGGATGGATGTGAGGAGTTCATTCTCCCCCTGTGGCGGGCTTGCGCTCCTCCGGCGGTAGGCTCGGCTGTATTTAGCCCAGCCTCCGCTTCGTTCTGACCAGTGCTTAGGCACTGATCAATATTGAGCTTTGCGCCTGCGTCAGACAGGTTGTCCGCGCATGCGCAATAGTGGAGGACCGGACCCGGAAGCAATTGTGGCGATTGACCTCGCCATAGTCAGCTTCCGGGTTGGAGGCATTTAAGACGCCTGAGACTCAGCTGCTTGAGCCTCATTTGAATATCCAGCTCCATGCGGACGCTACTGAAAGCTGATGTAAGTACCCTTATCATGCCTTTTTGTTACCAGGTGGGGGCTCTCCGTTTTACAGGGTACCCCCCACCTTCCCTGGCGCCTATACGCCTTGTGATTATCTCTTAGTCTTGTAAACTAGCTTCTTATGCCTGATTTACATTCATTTCAGCGATCCGCTGTGACAGTGTGATGTGGCGTTTGTGCCACTAACTGCATTAGACACACTCACATTCATATGGATCTGGATAAATTCTGAGTCCAGGCGTTTACTAAAGCAATGATAGGTAAGGGAATTTCATTACTAAAAAATCCCCCTTTACTAACTTTATAGAATTTTTTCACTTCAATACTCTTTTATTAAGGTAAAATTGGGATATCTACTTCACTCTAACCTTTTGTTTCTTTCTGGTCCCCTTTCTTTTTCTTTTACTTTTTCCCTTCCCCCCCCCCCTTTTTTCCCCCTTTTCCATTCCCTCCCCCTCTTCCCCTCCCTTTATTTGCTCTCCCCTTTCTTTCTCTTTTCCCTCTCCCCTTTTTCCTCCCCCCTTTTCCCTCACTCCTTCCCTTCCCCTCATTCCCTTTCTACCGTTCCTTTCTCCTTTCATTCCCCTCTCTTCCTTCCGACTGTTTGCCCTTTCTTTTCTCCTTCCCTTCCCCCTCCCCCCCTTTTCTCCCCCCCCCCCTCCCCTCCCTCCCCTCCCCACCCCCTCCCTCCTCTTTTCTTTTTCTTCTTCTTATTCCCCCTTTTTTTCCCCCTTTCTCTTTTTTCCCCCTTTTCTTCCCCTCTTTTTTCCCCCCCTTCCCCCACCTTTTTCCCTCTATGTCTCCAGTCTTCCTTCCTCCTCCCCTTTTTCACCTCAATCCCGGCACTTCCTGGTGGCCCCTTAACTGAATTTATTACATTATATTCGAAAACTTACAACTCTTTTAAAATTTCCCTTGCAATAGCTATACCCTAATTTTGCCTCCCGGGCCCGCCACCGGGGGAACGCCTCTTTGAGGGCGTCTCACAACATCTTTCCAGGAAGACCCCTCTTTGGTTATAGTGTGGTGAGTGCAACTTGCAAATTTTGAGTATCTTCTCCAATTCAAGTTTCGTACTCTTTATAAACTGTGTATACATTTAAGTTTGTTGTGTTGACATTATTTTTCACCTTCTTAGATTATATACTACCAGACGCCTCCTGAAGAAGCGGCTGTGACCGCGAAACCGTAGAGGTTACGTCTGCAAGTATCACACCACTAGAACCTTTGCCTATGCTTCTTGTGGGCATTAGCTATATCAAACAAATTTAATGTCAACATTGCTGTAAACAATTGTTTTTGTTTTTGTATGTTGTTAATATCAATATGTACCAAACATGTCCCTCACAGGACTTTTTATTAATTTTGAAATAAATTTATACGCTTTTTAATCCAAGTTTTCTTCTTATGGTACCGCAATAGTCCTCTTTTCTCTCCCTCCTTTTTTGATAGAGGCAGGACCCTATTGGAGAGGCCCTTGCTCTGATTCCTCTTTCAAATTTATTCTTTGGTTATGTTTTGCAATGACACCCTACAAAGTCTTAAGCATTTATAATAATTAAGAAAAAATATTCCACACTAATGGTCATTAGAATACCGTAATTTAAAAATGTTATTCAATACTATTATTAGCATTTTTTATGTTTCTAGGAGGGGAGCAGATTGAGAAATGAGGAGTTTTGATTGTGGGGTTACAGCTCAACTGTAGCAAACGAATGTGCACTTATTTCCAAATTGAGCATGCACCTGTATATGCATCATGGTCTTTTTCAGTAAAATAAAGTACGTTATCCTTCCTGCATCACTAAAATCAACTGCCTGGTAAATGAGTTTCCTACTTCAATAAACCTGACTTATGTTCTTCTAGCACCATCTAGTGGCTCATCAAGGTCATATTCCATGAACATGCACCAGGATTAATGAATTAAGAGAAAAAAAATCAATAAATGTATTGCTTTTAGTTTTTAGTTTATTGTTTTTTTTATTTAGTTTAGTTTTTTTTTATTGAAGTATTACAGTGACTTAGGGGCTTACTTCGAAGTACCCAATGATTGGTCCTCCAATGCATCACTACCAAACTGAATACCTGCAGCATTTAATAAGCTTATTTTATGCCTGGATTTCTTAATGTTTTGAATCACACAAAACTATTTAACTGCCATTTTTCAAGCCAGTTCCGCTAAAAATTGCTGATCTCCGCCATTACCAGCATAAAAAAAAAGAAAGAAAAAAGTCCATAAATCTATCCCATAATTTGTTGATGCTATAACTTTTGCGCAAACCAATCAATATATGTTTATTGGGATTTTTTTAGCAAAAATGTGTAGCAGAATACATATTGGCCTAACTTGATGAAGAAATTTTATTTTTAAAATTTTTTTATTGGATATGTTTTATAACAGAAAGTAAAAAATACTTTTTTTTTTTAAATTGAAGGTCTTTTTTTGTTTATAGTGCGAAAAAATAAAAACCGCAGAGGTTGTCAAATACCACCAAAAGAAATCTCTATTTGTGGGAGAAAAATGGACATCAATTTTATTTGGGTACAGCGTTGCACGACCACGCAATTGTCAGTTAAAGCAATGAAGTGCAGTATTGCAAAAAATGGCCTGGTCATGAGGGGAGGGGTAAACTTTCTGGAGCCGAAGTGGTTAAAACTGATGCAACATGCATAAAAACTGATATCCACGTGCATGAAAACTGAGGAAAAAACTGATGTGAACTGATGTCTCTGCAAGTGAAATCTGCGCAGTTTTCCCTTCAGTTCCCATCAGCTCAGAGCTCCCAAACTGCCCCAAAGATGCGGCTTGCAGGACTTTTTGTAATGTCCCGCAAGCGCACTGCCCCAGTGTGAAAGCACTCAGGCTTTCACAATCGGGGGGCACGGGAGGCGGTTTTCAGGTGCTTTAGAGGCGCTATTTTTGGGGCTAAAACGCCTGAAAACCTGCCTTCAAGTGTGAAAGGGGTCTTAGTCACATTTCTGAGATAAGTGTCAGAACTACTTATAGTATCTCTATCTTTGTTTCGGGACAATAGTAATCAGAGTATCAGAAAAACCACCAGGGAACTAGCATTCTCAAAGGAGAGTTCAGTAATGGCAGCTCCCATTAATGTCTTATGACAGTGTCCCTAGGTCAGTGATGGCGAGCCTTGGCACCCCAGATGTTTTGGAACTACATTTCCCATGATGCTCAACTACACTGCAGTGTAGTTGAGCACCATGGGAAACGTAGTTCCAAAAGATCTGAGGTGCCAAGGTTCACCATCACTGCCCTAGGTCATTGTCTATAAACAGGTATGCAGATACATCAGAGCAATGTCTGCAGAACAAATTTCTACATGCTGTTTGGGGGTTGATGACACAAAATATTGAAACCAAAGGTTCCACGTGGCATTCAAGCAATTAGTAAACCCTCCTTCTAAAAAAGCTAATCATGACAGTTTTATTTCATTTAGATAGTGAGATTGATTTAATAACGGCAAATATACTGTGCACTGCAAGTGAAGTTGCTGTAGATCTGAGGGACACTCTGAAATGAGGGGAAGCTCTGCTGATTTCTATCATCCAATCATGTGCAAGAAAACTGCTGTTTTTTTATTTTCCTTTCATGTGATTGAGTATTCTTTGCAAAGTGAAGCTTTGATTCATTTACCAAACTTTGGGACCACTGCACTTGCAATGCACAGTATACTTGCCTTTAGTAAATCAACCCCAATATCTTTGTTTTGAATTGAAAGAGTATGTTTTGATGTAATTATAGTTTTAATATCCCCACAGAGGGATATGCAGTTAACGGACCTCCAGCTGTTGCAGAACTACAAGTCCTATGAGGCATAGCAAGACTGACAGCCACAAGCATGACATCCAGAGGCAGAGGGATGATGGGACTTGTAGTTTTGCAACAGCTGGAGGTCCGCTAATTGCATATCCCTGTAATAGTGTTGATGTACCCTCTATTTAGAAAAATATTTTTCTTTTTTGGTATGAAGTAAAAGTAGTTATAGTTACATTGCTTTGTTCTAGACTCTTTGAAATCTATTTACAAAAAAAAAAATCCTGTGTAAATGTTTCAGCATTCACACAGCAATTACAAATAATCCCTGTACAACATCCAATGGGGGTTATTCACTAAAGGCAAATCCAGTTTGCACTAGAAATGCACTACAAGTGCACTGCAAGTGCACTTGGAAGTGCAGTCACTGTAGATCCGAGGGGGACATGCAAGGAAAATAAAAAACAGCATTTTAGCTTGCACATGATTGGATGATAAAATCAGTAGAGCTTCCCCTCATTTCAGATCTACCCCTCAGATTTACAGCGACTGCACTTCCAAGTGCACTTGTAGTGCAAAGTGGATTTGCCTTTTGTAAAATAACCCCCAATATGTTTATTTCCTATGATTGTCAGCTACATCTAGTGGCGATAATGCAGTATTTTCTTGAAATACCTCAATCAGTAAACTACTGCATTATGACCACTAGATGGAGCTGGCAATCATATAGAAATAAACACATTAGATACATCCTGGGGTTATTCGTGACAGCTATGCGAATGCTGACAGATTCACACAACATATTCACACAACCCCTCTACATAATGAGCCTGATTGTATTGCTTACCTGTTCAGGTTTGTGTGAAAAGTAATTCAGAGCCGTGCCTGTCCCTTGAGACTGGATTAACTCTGCTGTTATTTATTCAGAATGATATTGACTGAATGATAGAAAAATGTTCATATATGTCACTGAATGCTAAAAATAAATACCTTATATTTATATCACTAAAAGTCTGTAATTAAAAACTTAAAATGAACAACTGAATTATTTCAATATTTCATTTTCATATAAAAGCTTGTGACAGGCATATTTAGTGTATATTTATGTAATATTAACCATTTTGCCAGAGAATGCCAGAAATTGAGAGGTGTAAACAGAGCCGCCATTATCTGACTTTATACAGTATATTTGACATTTAGCAATGGCAGAAGTAAAAAATAACATCTTTAATTAAAATTGCAACCTTGGAATGCTGCTTGACCAGAAAACACAGAAGAAAGCGACAGTTGTCTTACCTGTGTGCATAGTGACTGCAGGTCTGCATACAGCTTTGTTCTTACCTTCAAATACAGCATATAAAGGGTATCTAACAATATCAATTCTGCAAGAAGTGCTGATGATGGCTATAGACCAGTATAAAAAATACGGTTTGTGTGACGGTTACATTAGTATGATGTGCATTAAAACAAAACTCCAGGGAAACAGCTAAATACAATATTTAAAAACATATGTGTAAACTGCCTCATTGCTAAAATATTTGTCATTCTATTCAGTCAAACTTGTAATCCAGGCAACCATGCCAAACAGAACAGTCAATTTCAAAGCCTCTAGACTATTTAAGGACTAATTAGATCATGTATCAACAACACACACGCACGCGTTATTCCTGAGCTTCCCATTCATGTAAGCATATTTACAGAGCAGTGATGTTCCTTTTTTTACCTTCTACATACTTTATTAGTGATTTGTATCTGTCTGGATTGCAGCCATTGGCGTGCGCACAGGGTGTGCCAGCTGTGCCTGGGCACACCCTAATCACCCTGTGTGGCACATATCCCCCCTGTTTAAACCCCTAATATTTCAGCAAAGCCCCCTAACAAGGCTCCTAAAAAAAATTGTAAAAAAAAATAAAAAAAATAAATTGTAAAAAATAATAAAAAATAAAATAATAAAAACTATGAACACCATCCACTGCCCTACTGACATCGTCCACTGCTATATACACATATATGTGTTTAGAGCTTTGAGGTGCACACCCTAATGCAATAGGCTGTGCACACCTATGACTGCAGCATTAAAGGCTAAGCTCACCTTTTGGAGCATGATACATTTTACACCCATATTTAGGGTGTAACATGTAACATGCTTCAAGCAATGCATCTTCCCACACACCCCTCCGATGCCCCCCCCCCCCATTACAGCAGGCGAGGGGTCCTCTCCCATCCACACAGTCGCATCATTCATTCAGAGGAATTTGTGAATGAATGAACTACATGTCCTGTCTGCCACCGTGGCAGGTGGCTTGTAGTTCTTAATGAACTGTGAGGGCGCATGTGAGC
Source organism: Lithobates clamitans (assembly GCA_037952925.1). Classification (NCBI taxonomy): domain Eukaryota; kingdom Metazoa; phylum Chordata; class Amphibia; order Anura; family Ranidae; genus Lithobates; species Lithobates clamitans. The sequence goes on along the minus strand of JBBGZY010000239.1, from coordinate 14,687,184 downwards.
ACTTTCACAGTTCATTGACACTTCCTACAGCTTTCAAACAGAAAGAACTGAAAGCTGTAGCAAGTGTCTACAGGAGCCTGGCATTGCATTCACAATCCATTGATCATGGGTGTTACGCTCTGAAGGCTCCTGAGAAAAAAAAAAATTTCTACCTGCAAAAACATATGCATTTATATATATTTTTTTAAACGGTGAACTTATCCTTTAACCGCCGGAAGGTTTTACACCCTTCATGATCAGGCCATTTTTTGCTATTCACATTGTGCTACTTTAATTGGCGATTGCCAATTGCGCAGTCATGCAACACTGTATACAAATTAAATTTATATCACTTTTTTCACACACTTTTTCTATTGCAGGTACTTATATAGCACCATCAAGTTACGCAGCGCTTTACATATACACTATTTTACCAAAAGTATTGGGATGCCTGCCTTTACAAGCACATGAACTTTAATGGCATCCCAGTCTTAGTCAGTAGTGTTCAATATTGAGTTGGCCCACCCTTTGCAGCTATAACAGCTTTAACTTTTCTCGGAAGGCTGTCCACGAGGTTTAGAAGTGTGTCTATGGGAATGTTTGACCATTCTTCCAAAAGCGCATTTGTGAAGTCAGGCACTGATGTGGATGAGAAGGCCTGGCTCGGAGTCTCCGCTCTAATTCATCCAAAAGGTGTTCTATCGGGTTCAGATCAGGACTCTTTGCAGGCCAATCAAGTTCCTCCACCCCAAACTTGCTCATCCACGTCTTTATGGACCTTGCTTTGTGCACCGGTCCAAAACATTTAGTGGAGGGGGGATTATGGTGTGGGGTTGTTTTTCAGATGTTGGGCTTGACCCCTTAGTTCCAGTGAAGGGAACTCTTAAGGCATCAGCATATCAAGACATTTTGGACAATTTCATGCTTACAACTTTGTGGGAATAGTTTGGGGATGTCCCTTTCCTGTTCCAACATGACTGCGCACCAGTGCACAAAGCAAGATCCATAAAGACACGGATTGGCATGTTTGGGATAGTGGAACTTGTCTGGCCTGCGCAGTCCTGACCTCAACCTGATAGAACACCTTTGGGATTAATTAGAGTGGAGACTGCAAGCCAGGCCTTCTCATCTACATCAGTGCCTGACCTCACAAATGCGCATCTAGAAAAATAGTCAAACATTTCCAAAGACACACTCCTAAACCTTGTGGACAGCCTTCCCAGAAGAGTTGAAGCTGCTATAACTGCAAAGGGTGGGCTAACTCAATATTGAACCCTACGAACTAAGACTGAGATGCCATTTATGTGCTTGTAAAAGCAGGTGTCCCCATACTTTTGGTAATATAGTGTATATTGTACATTTACATCAGTCCCTGCCCTCAAGGAGCTTACAATTTAAGGTCTCTAACGAATTTACTAGGGCCCGGTGGCGGAACTACAAGGGTCGCAAACGTCACACTTGCGATCGGTTCCCTGTAGCTCCGCCACTGTTGAGGGGCCCAGCAGGGTTGCTTGCCACAGGACTCTGAGACAAGTGCATCTCTCTCATACAGCCCAGAGCCTGCACTGACAGTTCCACCTCCCTCCTCCCTCCCACAGATGGGAAAGGAAAGAGCCAGTCTGCTCCTTCTCCTCAGACCCCTCTCCTCCTGTGTGCACCATGGTAAATGTGAAGCACAAAAGGGGCAGGAGGAGAAGGCGCAGATTGGCTCTTTGCCCTCCTATCCGTGAGGAGGGACAGATAGGTAGCACTGATCATCAGTGTAAACAGTGTACTCACAGTCTTGCCAGTCAACATCTCTTCTTTCCTCACACAGACACAGCATGGGAGGAATGGACTGCCAATAACCAGCAAGTCTGTTTATATGTGATCAGCTGATCACATGGTAAAGGGCTGTTGTGATTGGCCCTTTACCATAATCTGTTATCAGCTGTGTCCAAAGGACACAGTAGTCACAGTGCGCACTGGATGCAAGCCCTAGGGGGTATGTGGGAGGCAGGGTTCTGAGAGGATGTCAATGGATTCCCTTCCCAGAACTGGAAACATAGGGCTCGAATAGAAGGGGGAGGGGGGATCAGGGGCCCTTTATGGTTTCTTGCACCGGGCCATGAAGGTTCTGGTTATGCCTCTACCTACCAGCATGTCTTTGGAGCATGGGAGGAAATCTATGCAAGCTTGGGGAGAAAATACATACTCCACGCAGGTAGTGCTGTGGTTGGGTTCGCAGCAAAACATGCGAACAGGCAAAAAATGTATTCGAACACACGAACACCAATAAAGTCTATGGGACGCGAACGTGAAGAATCAAAAGTGCTAATTTTAAAGGCTTATATGCAAGTCATTGCCATAAAAAAATGTTTGGGGACCTGGGTCGTGCCCCAGGGGACATGTATCAATGCAAAAAAAAGTTTTAAAATTGTCAGTTTTTTCGGGAGCAGTGATTTTAATAATGCTTAAAGTGAAACAATAAAAATGAAATGTTCCTTTAAATATCGTGCCTGGGGGGTGTCCTTAGTATGCCTGTAAAGTAGCGCATCATTCCCATGTTTATAACAGTGCCACAGCAAAATGACATTTCTAAAGGAAAAATGTCATTTAAAACTGCTCACGGTTGTATTGTCGGATCCTGGCAATATAGATAAAGATAGCAAAAATACAAAAAAAAAATTAGCATGGATGTCCCCCCCCCCCCCAAATCCATACCAGGCCCTTCAGGTGTGGTATGGATATTAGAAGTATCAAAAGACTAAAGATTTGGTGGGACTTTAAAGGCACAACTGTAATGAGCTACACAGCGTATATAAAAAAAATTTAAATTTTATTTATAGTCTACAAAAAAAAGAAAGAAAAAACCATACAGAGAATAGACAGAACATCATTAAAAACACGACAGGTCTAGACATACATAGCATATCCTGACACCATTGAGGATCTTATCCTGCAGTTAAGTGTATAACCCTGAGTATTTGTATACAATGGTAATCTAGCTAAGAGAGAAAAAAAAAAGGGGTTAACTTCCCCTAAATGGTTGGAGAGGGGGGAGTACTGCAGGTCTGATGTTTCCAAAATGGTGTATTCTCCAATTGCTCATTGCTCTACATGTTTCACGTTGACAAGGAACGCTTCTTCAGGAGCTAGAGATTCTATTAAAATTATGTGCAGAGAAAAGAAAACATATGTCAAAGTTACAATATTTTAAAAGACTATTCTCAATGAACATGTTATAGAGACACAATAATACATGAAGTAATAATAATAACTTGGTACAAAAGAGGGGGCGCACCCCAGTGGTCAAGCATGGCAAAGGCCCTATACAGGATAGAGGTCTCAAGTGGTAGGACAAGCATAGGGGACGGTCTGGAGCGACTCATAAAATGGGACAACAGCGCCCCGCTGAGAGACAAGGAAACGGTAAGATAAAAAGTATGGGTAAAGATAGTAATGATACAGAGTATAAAAATCATCTTATTCGGAACCTGTATGGGAAGGGGGAGGGGAGGGGGAGGGGGGGAGGGGGGGGAGGGGAAAGAGGGGAGGAGGGGAGAAGAGGGAAGGAAGGGAGGGGGGGGGAAGGGGGAAAGGAGGGGGGAGGGGGGGGAAAGGAAAACGAGGGGGGGGGGAAGGAAAGAAAGGGAGGGAAAAAAGGGGGGAGGGAGGGGAGAGGAGGGAAAGGCGGGAGTGGACTAAATTGACAGGGTATATAAATAGAGAATTGCTTACCAAATAAATATGTCAAAAAAGAAAAATTGTATTCACATAAATGAATGTATTCAAAATCGCAAAAAGCGATCACGATAAGAAAGTGTTAGTGAGGGTCAGACAGGCAGCTACCGGACTTCGGGGCCTCCCAGCTAAGTCACATCGAGTAGTGTAGATAGGGAGAGCTTGCATACGCTGCAATTCTAGGGCATAGAGATAAGCAAGGGTGAAAGTCAATTAGATTTATGGATACTTAAATCACTCCTGGTATATATATTAGAGTGCTCTGCCTTAATGAGCAACCAATAATAGCTTACCCCAAGGTAGAAACAGTGAAGGGACTCCGGGAGCGCCCCGTCCTGCTCAGCTGCTGCCTGTTGTATGTCTTGGTCGTGAGCGGTGAGGCAGCCCCATATATGGGAAATCCAGGGCGGAAGCAGCCGTTGTAATCAATACGGCGTCTTCCGGCCCCATCGCATACAGCCGCGCATGCGCCGAGCGACGCCACAGGTCGGACCCACGGCGCACGCGCGAAGGACCTCATTACGCGCGTGCGTCGGGCCAAGACCGGAGAGACGGGGCCCGAGCGATACGCTGACTGTGGAGGCGGGGGAGCAGGGAACCACAGAGGGTCCCCTAGATCCCCGTCAACGCACATCCGGCCAGAGTGTCAGACCGGACGTGCGGCTATGTGATGGATACCGCCGACAATGCTGGCCAATTAAACCCCACCTGAGACCAAAAGAACCAAGGGCACTAAGTCATGCATAACCACAAGGGGGAGTCACAATCAGAAAATGATGATAATAAAGTATAATGGTTAGATATTACAAGGTTATACACACAGTATTTTAAACATAACAATAAAGAAATATATGGCAGACAGACAAACTGCCAAACTAGTATCCATACAAAATGGGAAAACAGGGAAGGAACAGAGGGGCATTTGAAAGTATAAATACATTGATCTCGAATACATAGTAATGGATAAATTAATAAGTTTATATACATATTCATAAGCACATTTTAGATGTCTGAATGTTTGAATCTTGTCTTGTAGGGGCGAAACCAGGCTTGGGTGAGGTGAGGGGGGAGGGGTGAGGGGAAGGGGAGGGGGGGGGAAAGGGGGAAGGAAGAGGAGGTGAAAGGGGGGGAGGGAGGGAAGGGGGGGGAAAAAGGAAAAGGGAAGGGGAAAGAAAAGGAAGGGATATGGAACAGGGTATGTTGGGAAGGAAGCCTTGACTAGTTTCACAGAAACGGTTTGTATGAGAGAGACTCATTCAAGCCAGGCGCTTTGATAGCATCTAAGCGTTCTATCCAGAGTGATTCTTTTTGTAAAATCAGTTTGTCCCATTCACCCCCTCTGGGGTTTCTGGGGACGACGGCCAGGACAGTGAATGAAATAGTAGATGTATTAAACCGGTGGTACAGATCAAGATGTCTGCTCACAGGTGTGAGCATCTTTCCATTCCCGGAATAATAGACATGATCGTTAATTCTTTGTCTGAGTTGTCTGGCCGTCTTCCCCACATAGAAAACCCCACAGGTACAGGTCATAAGGTAAACCACTCCTTGTGTCTGACATGTTGCTGAAAATTTGGGATAAAAGGTTTCGCCATTGGGGAGCAAGATTGGGAATTCAGGGGATATCCAAGGGCAAAAGGAGCAGTTGCCACAAGGTAGTGTACCTCTATGTTCTAAAGAGGAAATTGTGTTGGAAGTCTTGTATTGACTAGAAACAAGGCGATCCTTAAAGGACGCCGTGCGTCTATAGACTACTCCTGGATGTGAATTGACATATTTGTTCAAGATAGGGTCTTCTATTAAGAAGTGCCAGTGCCTTTTAAGAATATTGTGGATATCTTGATAATGAGCAGAAAAGCGAGTAACGAACTTCACGGTAGAATGTTGTGGTTGGGCTTTGTTAGTGTAGAGTAATTCATTACGTTGTTTATTTTTGGCTTTATTGAAGGCCTTTCGTAACAATGATCGACTATAACCTCTAGCTAGTAGGCGAGATCTAAGTAGGTTTGCCTGATGTTGAAAATCTGTCATGTGAGTACAGTTTCGCCTTAAGCGAATATACTGCGCATATGGTATACTTTTTATGAGGGTCGGCGGATGTGCACTTGTGGCATGTAGCAGTGTATTTCCTGCTGTTGTTTTCCGATATAGATTAGTCGATAGGGTGTTATTGGTGTCCCTGTATATCTCGAGATCTAAAAAGGCAATACTTTGTGTGTCACATTGGTAAGTAAATTTCAGATTGAAATGGTTTACGCTTAGTATTTGCATAAATTGTTGTAGGGCGTTCGTGGTGCCCGTCCAGATCATAAAAATGTCATCTATGTAGCGTTTCCAAATCAAAATATGATCTAAATAATTTGCCAGTTGATCTCGAGAGAAAAGGTGACGTTCCCACCCCCCCAGGTACAGATTGGCGTAGCCCGGGGCACAAGAGGTGCCCATGGCTACGCCCTGCACCTGGAGGTAGTGGGAACCCATAAATTCAAAAGTATTATGAGTTAGGATGAAATGAAGTAATTTCAAAATGAAATCATTGTAATTCCACAAGTGGTGATCCTCCTCCTGCAGGAAGGTACGGGCCGTCTCGACTCCCTGCTCGTGGGGGATGCTGGAGTAAAGAGCCTCCACATCCAGAGTCACGAGCAGGGAGTCGGGAGGGATCGGTAACCCCTCAATTTGTTTTAAAAGGTCTAGAGTATCCTTTGTATACGACGGTAAGGCCGCAACGTGGGGCATGAGTGTGGCATCTACGAGTTTGCTGGCGTGGTCTGTTAAACTTCCAATACCTGAAATTATCGGTCTCCCAGGGGGCGAGACTGGGTCCTTATGCACTTTGGGAAGTGCATAGAACGTCGCCACCCTGGGAGACCGAACATTCAGGTATTCGTAAATATCCTTGGTGATAAGTCCCTCCAAAAAGGCGTCTCCAATGATGTCCAAAAACTGATTTTTAAAAGATATTGTAGAGGATACAGAGATTTTCCTGTACCAATCTTTGTTGGATAGAATTTTCATACACATAGTTTCATAAAAGGTTCTTGTTAGTAAGACTATGTTACCGCCTTTGTCGGCGGGTTTCACAATGACATCTGGGTGATTGTGTATTCTAGAGATGGCCTCGCGTTGTGTCAAAGTTAGATTATTTTGTCTGGATGGTATTTCCATATGTTTAATATCGCTCACAACATTCTGTAGGAATGTCCAGATCTGAGGATTTTGAGAGAGATCAGGGAACTGTCGGGATTTGGGCTTAAACCGATTACGAATAGGGGTAGACAGGGTTACAGGCCCTGGTGTAGGGGTATCATTATATGGCGTCGTGTCATTTTCCTCTAAGAGGAGTATTAAATCACGAAGTGCTCTGAACTCGTCCATTTTAAAATGTTTTATACTTTCCGAGAATTCGCGTTCCTCTTTGGTTCTCAATCGGTCTGGGTCAAAAAGAAATTTGTATGTGAGGTTGCGGGCAAACATATACACATCCTTGATTGTTTCGTATTTGTCAATCTTTTGTGTAGGACAAAAACTTAGTCCTAATTTGAGTATATTGAGATCTTGGTCAGAAAAATGGTAAGGGGTAAGGTTAATGATATCTAGTTCTAAGTGTGGGGTGGTGCTGGCCCGAGTGTTGGAAAATTTAGAGTCGATGTGACATTGGGTGTGACGTGAGAATCAAGTGTACTTTGTTTTTTGCATATTTGTGATTGGGTAAGGGAAAATGAGTTAGCCAAATTGAGGGGATTGGGAAGATTGGATGTGGCTGTCATATTGCTAAGTGTGCTCTTAAAAGAGGCAGTGTTAGAAATGTCCCCCCCTATATTTGATTGAGGAGTCATGGGTACCTGATTGCTCCGACCTTGTGAATTTAGCATTTGTAGTGCTTTATGTGCGTTTGGGCCTATATAATTAGACTGTGAGTTAGTACCACCACCTTTAGCCAGGGGAAACCCTTGACGAAGTGAGCCTTCGATACGTTTGATTTCTTGTTTGTCTGTTTTCTTTTTGGGATAGGGTGTGAAGTGCCCACCACCATATTGTCTCTTACGTGCACCAGTGTCATTGGTTGTGGTCTTCAATTCTCTTCCTATGAGAGGCTGTGAAGAAAGAATGGATAAAGAAGAATCAGAGTCAATTTCAGTATCATCATCTGTGAACATCATATCGTTGTCTGGAGATCGCCTTTTTGGAGTTGTTTTTCTAGGTCTGCGATTGTGGGAGGGGGAGTGCCAATGATAGGCATATCCTTCCACAAAAGCAGATTTGTCTTTCATAAACTTGTTTTGTTTTTTAAAAATTATATCCTTATTAATTTTGGTAATGTAATCTCTGACATCCTGCCATTTTTGGTTAAACTGTGCATGATTTTTGAGGTTGTCATTTTTAGTTTGAAATGCGATAATTTCTGCATCCAAGTGACCAAGTTCAACTTGGTAATGTGATATCAAGAGTTTGATGAGGTCAGTACTGCATTGAGTGAGAATTTTCTCCCATGCGGTTTTGAACTCGATACTGATATTTTGAAAAGATGGAAAAACCTGAACCCGCAGGCCTACCGGGCTCAGGTTTTCACGTATATACTGCTGGAGAAAGTCAACGTGCCAATGCAGGTTAGACTTTTTCTTCAGCAGCTTTTTCATTTTGGTAATGTAATGATTAAGCCCGATTTCTTGACCAGTATCCATTGAACAACTTGCTTGAACATCATTGATGTAGCCCAACCAAGCATTACCTACAAAGTCCATCCTGGATCAATGTGTTATAGCCCCTAGTATTCCTAAAAGGTTAAACAGTCTGAAAAATATGAGTAGAAAAACTAAAGTATAAATCAACAAAATAGGAATGTCACCTAACTAGGAAAAATTAATGGGATGCTACCATCCCCAATATAAACATCAAAAGAAAAGATCCTAGTATTAGAGTACCTAATATACAGGGTGACTCTGTAGGTACTTTAAAGGTTATTTGTGCCAACGTCCCTAATGACCGGTTAGAAGTATCAAAAGACTAAAGATTTGGTGGGACTTTAAAGGCACAACTGTAATGAGCTACACAGCGTATATAAAAAAAATTTAAATTTTATTTATAGTCTACAAAAAAAAGAAAGAAAAAACCATACAGAGAATAGACAGAACATCATTAAAAACACGACAGGTCTAGACATACATAGCATATCCTGACACCATTGAGGATCTTATCCTGCAGTTAAGTGTATAACCCTGAGTATTTGTATACAATGGTAATCTAGCTAAGAGAGAAAAAAAAAAGGGGTTAACTTCCCCTAAATGGTTGGAGAGGGGGGAGTACTGCAGGTCTGATGTTTCCAAAATGGTGTATTCTCCAATTGCTCATTGCTCTACATGTTTCACGTTGACAAGGAACGCTTCTTCAGGAGCTACAGATTCTATTAAATTTATGTGCAGAGAAAAGAAAACATATGTCAAAGTTACAATATTTTAAAAGACTATTCTCAATGAACATGTTATAGAGACACAATAATACATGAAGTAATAATAATAACTTGGTACAAAAGAGGGGGCGCACCCCAGTGGTCAAGCATGGCAAAGGCCCTATACAGGATAGAGGTCTCAAGTGGTAGGACAAGCATAGGGGACGGTCTGGAGCGACTCATAAAATGGGACAATGGCGCCCCGCTGAGAGACAAGGAAACGGTAAGATAAAAAGTATGGGTAAAGATAGTAATGATACAGAGTATAAAAATCATCTTATTCGGAACCTGTATGGGGAGGGGGAGGGGGGGAGGGGGGGGGGAAGAGGGGAGGAGGGGAGAAGAGGGAAGGAAGGGGGGGGGGAAGGGGGAAAGGAGGGGGGAGGGGGGGGGAAGGAAAACGAGGGGGGGGAAGGAAAGAAAGGGAGGGAAAAAAGGGGGGAGGGAGGGGAGAGGAGGGAAAGGCGGGGAGTGGACTAAATTGACAGGGTATATAAATAGAGAATTGCTTACCAAATAAATATGTCAAAAAAGAAAAATTGTATTCACATAAATGAATGTATTCAAAATCGCAAAAAGCGATCACGATAAGAAAGTGTTAGTGAGGGTCAGACAGGCAGCTACCGGACTTCGGGGCCTCCCAGCTAAGTCACATCGAGTAGTGTAGATAGGGAGAGCTTGCATACGCTGCAATTCTAGGGCATAGAGATAAGCAAGGGTGAAAGTCAATTAGATTTATGGATACTTAAATCACTCCTGGTATATATATTAGAGTGCTCTGCCTTAATGAGCAACCAATAATAGCTTACCCCAAGGTAGAAACAGTGAAGGGACTCCGGGAGCGCACCGTCCTGCTCAGCTGCTGCCTGTTGTATGTCTTGGTCGTGAGCGGTGAGGCAGCCCCATATATGGGAAATCCAGGGCGGAAGCAGCCGTTGTAATCAATACGGCGTCTTCCGGCCCCATCGCATACATTTCTTTTTTGACATATTTATTTGGTAAGCAATTCTCTATTTATATACCCTGTCAATTTAGTCCACTCCCCGCCTTTCCCTCCTCTCCCCTCCCTCCCCCCTTTTTTCCCTCCCTTTCTTTCCTTCCCCCCCCCCCCTCGTTTTCCTTTCCCCCCCCTCCCCCCTCCTTTCCCCCTTCCCCTCCCCCCCCCCCCCTCCCTTCCTTCCCTCTTCTCCCCTCCTCCCCTCTTTCCCCTCCCCCCCCCTCCCCCCCTCCCCCTCCCCTCCCCCTTCCCATACAGGTTCCGAATAAGATGATTTTTATACTCTGTATCATTACTATCTTTACCCATACTTTTTATCTTACCGTTTCCTTGTCTCTCAGCGGGGCGCCGTTGTCCCATTTTATGAGTCGCTCCAGACCGTCCCCTATGCTTGTCCTACCACTTGAGACCTCTATCCTGTATAGGGCCTTTGCCATGCTTGACCACTGGGGTGCGCCCCCTCTTTTGTACCAAGTTATTATTATTACTTCATGTATTATTGTGTCTCTATAACATGTTCATTGAGAATAGTCTTTTAAAATATTGTAACTTTGACATATGTTTTCTTTTCTCTGCACATAATTTTAACAGAATCTCTAGCTCCTGAAGAAGCGTTCCTTGTCAACGTGAAACATGTAGAGCAATGAGCAATTGGAGAATACACCATTTTGGAAACATCAGACCTGCAGTACTCCCCCCTCTCCAACCATTTAGGGGAAGTTAACCCCTTTTTTTTTTTCTCTCTTAGCTAGATTACCATTGTATACAAATACTCAGGGTTATACACTTAACTGCAGGATAAGATCCTCAATGGTGTCAGGATATGCTATGTATGTCTAGACCTGTCGTGTTTTTAATGATGTTCTGTCTATTCTCTGTATGGTTTTTTCTTTCTTTTTTTTGTAGACTATAAAATAAAATTTAAATTTTTTTTATATACGCTGTGTAGCTCATTACAGTTGTGCCTTTAAAGTCCCACCAAATCTTTAGTCTTTTGATACTTCTAACCGGTCATTAGGGACGTTGGCACAAATAACCTTTAAAGTACCTACAGAGTCACCCTGTATATTAGGTACTCTAATACTAGGATCTTTTCTTTTGATGTGGTATGGATATTAAGGAGGAACCCTGCCCCAAATTTTTCTTAAAAATTGGCGGGGGGGTCCCCCAGGCCCCCAGGCACTATATACTCTGAACAACAGTATATATACTATTTGGCTTGCCCTATATACTCTGAAGAAAATTGGGCCTTTGGTTTTGGTGGCGCCAGAACACTGTAAGCCCTCACAGTTACTCTTGTTGGATGCAGGAACGGGCCCTGCGTTGAAATATTATATCAAAAACTGTAATTACATGCTCCTGTTAAACAGGGTCAGAAAAATTGGGCCTTCGGTGGTGGTGGTGCCACAACACTGTAACCCCTCACAGATACTCGTGTTGGGCGAAGGAGCAGCCCTGCTGTGAAATATTATATACAAAATTTTAATCACAGGCCCCTGTTAAACAGGGTCCAAAAAATTGGGCCTTGTGTGGTGGTGGTTTGATGGTGGAGCTACGGAAGGAGTGACTGTGGACAAGGAGCCGGTGGAATAGGGCGCTTTGGCAGCTGCGTTGGGAGGCAAATTACTCTGAGCCTGGGTGACAAAGGATGAGGAGGGTGAGGATGGCTTTGTTATCCACTCCACCAACTTGTTGTGTTGTGGCTCAATAACATGACCAGTAGCAGCAAAAAAGGACAAGCGTGCCCCATGGCCACCTGCAGAGGATGCACTATGTCCATGACCACCACTGTTGACTGTAGACACAGAGGCTGCTTGCCCTCTTTTATTGGCCTGTGAGCGTCTGCCTCTCCTCGGTGGCCTTCCAGACATGATGCATTTTTTGTTTTGCAACAGGGCCCTGTGTTGAAATATTATATTAAACATTTTAATTACATGCTTCTGTTAAACAGGGGCAGAAAAATTGGGCCTTGGATGGTGGTGGTGCCACAACACTGTAAACCCCCATAGATACTCATGTTGGGCGCAGGAACAGGCCCTGCTGTGAAATATTGTATCAAAAATTTTAATCACATGCCCCTGTTAAACAGGAGCCAAAAAATTGGGCCTTGTGTGGTGGGGGTTTTGGTGCTACAACACTATAACCCCTCACAGATACTCTTGTTGGGCGCAGGAACGAGCCCTGCTGTAAAATCTGACTGCCAGTTTCTTGTTCTTCTGTGGCACCCCCTCTCTCTAGCCTCATGTTACACCCTCCCTCAACCTGGGAATCAACATCAAAACCTCCAAATCGCTGCACATCTTCCAGCAGCATATAACTCACACTGTGGTCGAATAATTCTGGGGACTCCTCCGTGCATGATGGTGGGACTACGGAAGGAGTGACTGTGGACAAGGAGTTGGTGGAAAAGTACTCTTTGGCAGCTGCATTGGAAGGCAAACTACTCTCAGCCTGGGTGACAAAGGATGAGGAGGGTGAGGATGGCTTTGTTATCCACTCCACCAACTCTTCTGCATGTTGTGGCTCAATAACACGGCCAGCAGCAGCAAAAAAAAACAAGCGTGCCCCACGGCTACCTGAGGATGCACCATGTCCGTGACCACCACTGTTGACATTAGACACAGAGGCTGCTTGCTCTCTTTTAGTGGCCTGTGAGCGTCTGCCTCTCCTTGGTGGCCTTCCGGACATGATGTATTTTTTGTTTTGCAACACCATACTACACTGTATTAGATACTGTGTACACCGCCTGAAGTGTATTAGAAAGTGTACAACGGCTGCACTGTATTGTATACTGTGTACACCACCAGAAGTGTAGTAAAAAATGTACACACTGTATTAGATACTGTGTACACCGCCTGCACTATATTAGCAAATGTACAACGGCTACACTGTATTGTATACTGTGTACACCACCAGAAGTGTAGTAGAAACTGTACACAATGTATTAGATACTGTGTACACCATCTGAAGTGTATTAGAAAATGTACACACTGTATTAGATACCGTGTACATGGCCTGCACTGTATTAGCAACTAAACAATGGCTGCACTGTATTATATACTGTGTATACCCCCAGAAGTGTATTAGAAACTGTACACGCTGCATTACATACTGTGTACACAGCCTGGACTGTATTAGCAACTATACAATGGCTGCACTGTATTATATACTGTGTACACGACCAGAAGTGTAGTAGAAACTGTACACACTGTATTAGATACTGTGTACACTGCCTGCACTGAATTAGCAACTGTACACCACAGAATGCACTGTAGATATAGGCTACACTGAATGCAGAGTATATATATACATATCTCTCTGTCCACGCCAACAACACTACACACGGCCACTATGTAAGCAGCCTTATATAGTGTGGGACATGGACTTAGTCCCCCTGAGCCATGATTGGCCAAAGGCGCCCTAACTTCGGCCAATTATGGCTCTCTCAGCAGAGCGCGCTGTGATTGGCCAAAGCATGCAGGTCAGGTGCATGCTTTGGCCAATCATCATACAGCAATGCACTGTAGTTTTGAAGTGCATTATGGGGCGTTTCACGTCGCTCGAATTTTCCACGAATGCCCCATATTTTCCATTTTAGAACAAACAAACACCCAATGTTCGAGTCAAACTCATGTTCGGCTTGAACTGTGTGCTCATCCTTACAGATGACCCTAGTGTTGCAAGGCAGAAGTGCTTAACCACTGTGCTGCCCTACAAATAGAGCTTTCTTTTGGTGGTATTTGACCGTTTTTTTTATTTTTTGCTATATAAATGAAAAAAGACCAAACATTTTGAAAAAAGACAATATTTTCTACTTTCTGTTAGAAAACATATCCAATAATATAAAATGGCTTCATAAATTGAGGCCAAAATTTATTCTGCTACATGCCCTTGGTAAAAAAAATTCCCCAAAAGTGTATATGAATTGGTTTGTGTGAAAGTTCAGCATCTACAAACTATGGTATATTCAGTATATTTGAAAACTGGTCAATCTTGATGTGCTGACGGCCTATCTCATTTATTCAGTCCCTTAAAGTGTTTGTTACCCCAACACAATATAGTCCTGATATGTGCATGCTGTATCATGTACTTGTATGAGAAAGTATCCTGTTCTCTTTGAAATGCTTCCTTTATGTGTAATCTTTGGTGATCCTGCTAGTCCCTTTGCTTTCCTATTAAGAACTGGCCACGCTAAGCATGAGAGCACAGCATGGTCATTTCTCTAGCTATGCTGGCAACTCAGCATGCTCTCCTCCAATGATCAGACTTTTTCAGACATGCCCCCTGCTTCACAGCCATTCATTGGGAGGCTCAGTGTGCTGGTGCCACTCCTCCCCCCAGGACCGTCTTTAATATTGATTGAGCCCCCGCCCCCTCCAGGCAATTTCACTCTCCACATGCCTGCACACCATGGATTAGGTTGAGGAGAGGGACCCATCAACAGACAGAAAACTCCTAGGGATCCTAGAACTCCTGGGATCAGTGGCAGTGCTGGGGGGAGGGGAGGATGTGATCAATGGCAATGCTGATTTTTTTACTGACTACCAAAGAGGAGTTTCAACACTGGCCAAAAAATGTGATAGGGGTTTACACTGATCACTAATGTAATAGAAGTATGCACAGTAACCACCAATGTAAGGAGGGGGGCTTCACACTGGCCCCTAGTGTGAATAAAAGGATTGTACACCAAACCCCAATGTAATGAGAACATTTACACTGACCACCAATGTAGAGGGGATTTACACTGACCACTAATGTAATAGAAGCATTCACAGTAACCACGAATGTAAGGAGGGATTTACACTGGCCACCAATGTAAGGGGGACCTTCACACTGGCCACTAGTGTGAATGAAAGGATTCTGCACCAAGCCTCAATGTAATGTGAAGATTTACACTGACCACCAATGTAACTAAGACATTTAGCCTGCGTTCACATTTGTGTGTGTCGAGAATGTATGCAAAATCGCTTTCCTGACACCACAGAAATGTGCTGCCCTTTAGCAGATACACAGCAGTGCCATTAATTGTTAATGACACCCTCATGCATCTGCTGACGTGCTCTGCAACCGTGTGATTTTGAAAAAGCGTTAGGGAATTCTTCCGCATTTCTAGCGCATAGAGCAGCCCAATGAAGTCCCACTGATATCCATCTTGGACTGTGTGTCAGTTTTTCAACTTTTATTTTTGGGACTTCACTTTAGTCTTTTTTCTCAGACTTTTTTCACCAAATGTATTCGAGAATTTTTATAATTGTATTATTTATATATGGTGTTAGGTTATTGTTTATATGCTTATGAATATTTTTTGTAAGTTTTTAGCACTTATCAGCACTCATTTAACACATTGCTCTGAGCACTTTATTAATTCATCATTTGTCATTAGAGCACTTTATTGGTAATTTGCATTTTTTATGTTTTTTACCTCACCTAGTTGTAGTTTGTTTTTTCAATATCATATATTGGAACTCTATCTTAGTTTTTTATTTTCAGACTTTTTTCATCACTTCAGAATTTTGAACATTTTTCCCTTTTTGATAATATTAGGAACATAATTTGCACTAGCGCTGCACCAACACCTTTTTCCACTTATTTGAGATTTGTATTTTAGCTGGCGCTGGCAGCTTTTCGATTCACTTGATACATTTTTAGTTTTTTATATTTATTTCTAGCGCAGCGTTAACCTTCAGGGTTTTTTTTTTACTACGTTAATTATAAAGCATTGGGAGATCAAAAATATGTGGCGCTAGTCTATGTATAGCAATTAATGAGAGAAATGAATGCTTCCTTGCTGCTCAATACTAAGAAAATTCTCAATAGACAATAATCACTTCACCCTTTAGGGGGCAGTGAAATCAACGAGCTATAGGGTACTGGTGGATACAACAAAATATACTAAGTATCATCCAATAAATCAAGTATTCTTCAAAATGAGTGAAACTGTGACTTAGTGCTACCAAAACACATTCACACAATGTGAAAAAATAATATATAATTCCTCAAAATGTGTCATCCATAATTATAATTATTTTTTCACATTGTGTGAATGTGTTTTGGTAGCACTAAGTCACAGTTTCACTCATTTTGAAGAATACTTGATTTATTGGATGATACTTAGTATATTTTGTTGTATCCACCAGTACCCTATAGCTCGTTGATTTCACTGCCCCCTAAAGGGTGAAGTGATTATTGTCTATTGAGAATTTTCTTAGTATTGAGCAGCAAGGAAGCATTCATTTCTCTCATTAATTGCTATACATAGACTAGCGCCACATATTTTTGATCTCCCATTACGTTATTTATCTAGGGTGGGTGAGGCCACCTCATATGTAGGCAGCTTTTCTTTGTTTTAGTACACTTGATCCTGTGAGAATTGGGTTGTGCGCATTAGTCTTTTACACTTTCAATTATAAAGCATTGTTCACAAAGCCAGATATAAAGCATTTCTCACAAAGTCAGTACATTGTGGGCAGGTGTGGACCGTACAGAGTGGGCAGGAGTGTACAGTACAGGGTGGGCAGAAGGGTACAGTGCAGGGCAGGCAGAAGGGTACAGTACAGGGAGGGCAGGAGGGTACAGTGCAGGGCAGGCAGGAGGGTACAGTGCAGGGCTGCAGAAGGGTACAGTGCAAGGAAGGCAGGAGGGTACAGTGCAGGGTGGGCAGGAGGTTATAGTGTGGGGCGGGCAGGAGGGTACAGTGCAGGGTGGGCAGGAGGTTATAGTGCGAGGCGGGCAGGAGGGTACAGTGCGGGGAAGGCAGGAGGGTACATTACAGGCTGGGCAGGTAGGTGCAGTGCAGAGCGGGCGGGGGGGCACAGTGCAGGGCAAGTGGGAGGGCAGAGTACAGAGTGGGCAGTAATTTATAATACAGCACTGTTCTAATTAGAGGTGGGAGAATACAGCAGAATCTGCTCCTCCAAGCTCTCTTCTGTTTGCTGCTGTCACTTCTGTCCCAACTTTACTGTTGGGACAGGGACATACCTGTTGTTATCTCTCCCCCTCTCAGCTGAGGGGGAGAGATAACACTCTTATCTGTCACTTGTACACTTAGGCTCGATTCACACAGGGGCAACACGACTTCAGCGCGACTTTGCACGGCGACTTCAATGCGGCTTCGACGCGACTTCAGCGCGACTTCAGCGCGACTTTAGCAAATTACAAGGCGACTTGAAGTCGCCTCCATGACAGGCGACTTCGGCTGTGGCCAATCACAGGACATTCAGCTCTCTGGGAGGGAGGGGTTTTCCCTGCAAAGTCGCTTGACTTTGAGAGAGAGATCCGACTTGGAGGCGACTTCCATTGATTTCTATGGTACAGGTCGCCTACCAAGTCGGATCCAAGTAGTACAGGGAGTACGCTCTGAAGTCAGAGCGACTTCAGTAGTGTCTATTCAGACGCTCCCATTCACTTAAATGTGAATCTTTTTCTGGGGCGACTTGGGGCGACTTGAGGGCGTACAAGTCGGATCCCAAGTCGTCCCAGTGTGAACCGACCCTTAGCCTGGCCATATTTTCTCTACAAGCAGTGGGGGGGGGTGGACTCCTCCCTGTGTGCACTTTGAGCTGCATTAGGCAGGGGCAGAAAAATACCAGACTCCAGAGATTTTTAAGCACAGCAGCCCTACGCCCCTGTGGTGACACCACTGCTTACACAACCAACCTGTAAAAAAACCCATCCACAGCCAACATGGTCTCCCCTTCAGCTAGTCGCGTGACTACTTAGTTATAAGCAGTGCTCAGAGACAACAGATGCACATTCAACATACAGAAGTCTGGCCATGACCCAGATGATAAAAGACTGCCGCTGCCACTTACTACTGTGCTGTCTGACCCCAGGGCATCCGACTCCCTCACTGCACAGATCGATAGTGCCAATGTCAGCATGAAGGAGGTGGGCGGAAACCAGCCGCACAGCTTCTCATATACAGCCGCTGAATATTTTTGATTCATTCACTTTTTTATTGAAAAAGATCACATTAAAATACAAAGTAATTCATGAACAGGGACTGACAAATCCAACATCTGCACAGTCCTTAAAATTACCACATTTATACAATAGTCCGCATAGTAAGCAAAGAACGCATTCATCGATAAACTACCCTCCTTTGACAAAGGGATATTCAAAAGTTTTCCCCCTTTTTCCCTATCAATCCCCCCACTCCCACCATTTAAATCCCCCACCAACACTCTTCCCCCCATCTCCCCTATACCTCATTCTCCCCCACCACCATGCACTCAGTGCTCCTCCCACATCACCCAGTGCTTCCATATTTTCTCAAATTTTTTATAGTTACTTCTTTTCTTATATATATATTTCTCTCTACTGACTTCCTCCTTTACTTCTTTCACCCATTCCTCCAACGTCGGGGGTTCTTTTCTCTGCCAGTTCTTAGCTATAAGCTTTCTCCCTTGAAACAGGCACCTAACTATTGCGGTCTGTGTGTCCCTTGCGGGCTGTTTTTCCTCCATCAGGCCTAGAAGACAGGTCTTGGCGTCCATACTCAATGATGTCTTAAAAATAAAATTTATCCTGTCCACTATGCATTTCCAATATCTATACAGTTTGGGGCAGCGCCAGAACATATGCAACAAATCTCCCCTCTCTCCTCCACACCTCTGGCACTCCGCGTCTGCCCTCTTCCCCATCCTAAACATTTTTAGTGGTGTAAAGTACACCCTATATATCAGATAAAGATGAGATACTGCCTGTGATGGGGAGAGGGAGACCCTGGGTCCAGATGATAAGACATACTCCCATTGACTGTCTGACATTGGCCCAACCTCGTCCTCCCATTTCTTCCTATTTTTGGCTTCCACTCTGTCCCCCTGGACCGAAGCTCTCAGACTACTGTACATATCGGAAATTAAGCCTTTCGTGGATACTGCATCGACCAGCTTTCTCAGAGAGGTCATATCACTCCATAATGGCTCCTTTCCTTTAAATTGTGCGTCTAGGGCATGCCTTAATTGCAAGTATCTGTAAAATGATCGGTTGGGGATCGCAAATTCAGTCACTAACTCCTGGAATGTTTTTAGTCTTCCAGCCTTATAAAGCTGTGGTAAAAAATGGATGCCCTGCCGATCCCACTCCTCAAACCACCCCATTGTTTTTAACTCATTAAGCTTGCTGTTTTCCCATAATGGGGAGAACTCCGAGAAATCCACATATCCCATTATTTTTTTAACCTTATTCCAGCTCTTAACCATCAACCGGGTGGTGGGGCATCTGGTAACAAAGGAATCCGCCTCCAACGCTTCTGCTATAGTATCGTGATTCGTGTCGTTTAATAATACGCTGTTCCCCGCTACCTCATTCCCGGGCCTGTTGCTCCCTCCCATATGCTGGAGCTGAGATGACAAAAAATAGCATCCTGGGTCCGGCACTCCCAGTCCACCCTCCTCTCCAGGTCGCCGGAGCGTCTGCAAGCCAATCCTTGCTGCCCCACCCTTCCAGATCAGCTCTCTAAATAGACTGTCCATTTTATTAAACCAACGTTTAGTAATCCAAACAGGTGAGTTATGTAGAATATATAAAATTTGCGGCATCCAAATCATTTTTATCAGATTACAGCGCCCGGCGACCGAAAGAGGCAACCGTCCCCACACCCGACATTTCTGTTTAAGTTTTTTTATTAATGGAACTAGGTTTTCTGTAATATATTGCTCCGGTTCTCTTGAGATATTGATCCCCAGGTATTTCAACTGACTTACTACCTTAATTTGTGGAATTTGGTGCGGAAGGGGCTCCGTCAGAGGGTCTATGGGTAATATTGCTGACTTTTCCCAATTAATTTTTAACCCGGAGAAATAACCAAAGTTCTCAATTATCCCCATGGCCGTCCTTAATGAGTCCTGTGTATCCCCCAGGAACAACAAAATATCGTCCGCATACATTGCTATTTTCTCCTCTCCCCTCCTTCTTTTAAACCCCTGGACCCCCTGAGACGCCCTTATAGCCGCAGCTAACGGCTCCATTGCCAGGGCAAACAGGAGGGGTGACAGAGGGCACCCCTGCCTGGTTCCCCTTCTTAGTTGGAACCATTCTGAGCATTCCCCATTGACTCTGATCTTTGCTTTTGGCTTGTCATATAAAAGACTCAGCCAATGAACAAAGCTGGGGCCAAATTGGAGTTCCGCTAGCACCTTCCAGATATAATGCCATTCCAGGCAATCAAATGCCTTGGTTGCGTCTAACGAGAGGAGGGCTCTCTTACCGCTATTTACTGTGGGGATCTGCATGTTTAAATATACTCGTCTTATGTTCGTACTTGTAGCTCTGTCCGGGATAAACCCGGTTTGGTCTATATGAATTAGTTTTGGAATTATTTTCTTTAGCCTTGTTGCCAGGGCTTTTGCCAGAATCTTCACGTCCGAACATAACAATGATATCGGCCTATATGATGCCAATTCTAACGGGTTTTTCCCCTCCTTCAGCAACATTATTATGATGGCTTCTGTCATAGACGCCGGCAACTTATTGTTCTTCCTAGTGTCGTTTAACACTTCCAAGAGCATGGGGAGCAAAAACTCCCCATACTTTTTGAAAATTTCTATGGGCAGGCCATCGGGGCCAGGGGCTTTCTGGTTTGCCATGTCTGCCACAACCCTTTGTAGCTCCTCGAGTGTTAGTGGGGCCTCCAACATTTCCCGATCCTCTTTCGTAAGGGGGGTTAGCTTTATCTGTCCAAAAAAAACCCTCATTTCCCCCTCCACGTCTTCCTGTGCCGAGCTATATAGCTTTTTGAAGTATTCCCTGAACTCTTCTAGTATTTCTGGGTTGGTGTTTTTTATTACTCCCTCTTTTCCTTCAATCGCTGGTATGATGTTTGGAAGGCCATTGGCCCTGGTAATCAGGGCCAAAGTCCTCCCCACACACTCCCCCTCACAGGCAAACCTCCGTTTTTGAAATAGTTTTTTCCTCCCCAACTTTTCCAAAACCATTCTACTATACTCATTTTGCCTCTCTACCCACGCCTCATATCTGGATGGGGTTGGTGCTTCAACGTACCGTTCTTCCGCCCCTCTAACCCTCTCCTTGACTCTTAGTTCTGCCATTTGTGATTGTTTCTTAATGTGGGAAATTTTTTGAATTAGGATCCCCCGGAGAAAGGCCTTAAGGGCATCCCAAACTATCGCTAATGGAGCAGTGCCTAAATTTAATTTTGCGAATTCCACCAACCTCTCCACAACAGTACCTGAATCCTCAATAATCTCGAGCCAAAAGGGATTTATTTTCCAGTCGCCCTTATTGAGACCTCTTTCACCCTTTAAATTAATTGTCACTGGTGAGTGGTCCGAAATCCCCCTTGGCTCGTAAACTATTTCTTCCACCATGTCCAACGATTCCTCATTGCCCGACACTAGATCTATTCTGGACAGGGTGGCATGTGTCCTAGAGTGACAAGAATATTGTCTCACCTCGGGATGCCTCTCTCTCCAAATGTCCAACAAACCTACTTCATTACAATATTGTGTCAGAGGACTCTTAGGTTTACCTCTACCCAGCTTTTTTAATGGGAACCTATCTATTGCATTATTCATAGTCATGTTGAAGTCTCCAACCACTATTACCGGGACCCCTGAGAAGCCCGCCATAAATCCCGTTAGGTCATCCAAAACCTCCCTCCCAAATGGGGGAGGAATATAGATGTTAGCTAATACACATTTCCTATTCTCGATTATGCAGTAAAGAAAGATATACCGTCCCAATATGTCCACCTTACTCTGACTGCAGGAGAAAGCCAACCCTGATTTTATCAAAACACTCACCCCCCTTGAATAGGAGGAGTGAGTGGAATGGTACTGTATCTGAAATTTTTTATGATCCATTAACTTAATTGAGTCCTTATCCAGGTGCGTCTCCTGCAGGCAGAGTATCTGAACCCCCCTTTATCTACCATAGAGAGGATCGTCTGCCTTTTCAAACTATCTTTTACTCCCCGAATGTTCCAGGAACATATAGTGAGCTTCTTATTTGAATTCCAAATTCTATTGTAATTGACTTTACCGTGCATCAGTGAGTCCTCTATTCTTATGTCCCATAGCAAAATTAAACCACCTCTTAATGTGACTCCTGTGATATTTGTGGGTTGAGCTTCCCCCCACTTCTCCCACCCTTACTTCAAAATCAGCATTCCCCCCTCCCCACCACACACCCATACACACCTTTCTCTCCTCCCACCCCCCCACTACAAAGTTCCTTGCTTTTTCTACATTTCCTCCTCTCGCTGTACTCTTCCTATATTTTTCTCTAGCCAGGTTGCAACTTCGGAGGGAGTATCAAAATAATGGGTTTCCCCCAGTGCCACTATGCGCAAGCGTGCTGGATATAATAATGCATAATTGATTTTTAGTTGCTGAAGCTTGCGCTTGCTTTCCAAAAATTTTGCTCTCTGCCTCTGGAGCTCAGGAGAGAAGTCCGGGTAAATTGAGATCCTTGCCCCTTTGTATTGAATGTTCTTCATCTCTCTTGCCTTCCGAAGAATGGTGGTTTTATCCCTAAAGCATAGCAGCTTAAAGATCAGGGGTCTTGGATACCCTCCTGGGGACCGTGTCCTAGTAGCCACTCTGTGTGCGCGCTCAATGGAGAAAAATTCTGAGAGTGACTCCTTCCCAAATCTCTCCTTTAACCAATCTTCCATAAATTTAACAGGGTTGTTGCCTTCGCAGCCCTCAGGCAGACCCAACACTCTTAAATTCTCTCTACGTAATCTATTTTCCATACTGTCCATTTTTTGCATGCATTCATTAAGTTGTTTTTTCATAACCGAGACTTCCTGTCTTAAAGGAAAAACATCATCCTCCATCTGGCTAATCCTGTTTTCCAGGGCTGCTGTACGAGTGCAAACCACCTGTATATCATTTTTTACCGCCAGTAATTCATCTTTAAAGCTTTCCATTTGCGCTGATAAGACAGTGATAGAAACCTTACAGCTATTCACTGCTAGGAAAATGTCTCTCAGTGACGGGTCCTTCTCAACTGTCGGAGCTACTTCACCATCTCCCATTTCCATTGTCAAGCCAGAACCCCCCTCTGCCGCACCACACACCCCTGGATCCAATGGTACATTAACACCTGTACCTCCCGTAGGAGCTAGGCTTCTCCTCCCGGTCTGGCTAGTTTGGTGTTGGGTCCCCCCTGCATGGCTGCTCTTTTTAGGTGTCGTGCTTGCAAGCTGATTTGGTGTATGGACGAATCGCTCCAATTTGGCAGCTACCTGGCTTCCTTTTTCCTTGGGGTTTCGCTGTGCTAGAGCCCCTGTGCCCTCCTGTGCTGATGCCTCCTCCTGCCCCTTCTTTCTGGTCATGGTGAGCAATTTATGATCAATGTGTACCCGTCAGCGTATATCCCCCAGCGGGTCTGCCACGTCCTCGCTCTCCACTGGTTGTGCAAAAATAAATGGCCCGTCACACTAAGGGGGTTCAGGTTGGTGTTCACACTGCTACCCAGATTGACAGCGGCCCTCCCGTTGTTGCAGATCACTCACCCCTCTGGTTCTGGGCTGAAGAGGCACAGGTCGGCTCGATTCACGCAGCTGCCCTCACTGCACACGCTCTATCCCGGGCAGACGCGCCCCCCTCTCTCTCACACAGGTGGCGCGCAGCTGTCAGTCCTCCCGGGAGAGCTTCGGGCACGGGGATTACTCCGCTGCTGACACCGGCTCTCCTCCACTCCTTACGCCGTGTGTATCGCCCTAGGGAAGGCAGGCTCCACGAGGCTGATCCAGCAGCATCTCCCCTTCCGCTTTACCCTGAGGTTTCCAGTATGAGACCAGGGATTGAGCAGGGACTGGGTCCGGCTGCGCCTCTCTCCCTCACCTCAGCATCCGGTCACGCCCCCCACAGCCGCTGAATATTAGACTGGCTTTTTCATGTGGGAGTTGGTTTTCCAGGATTGCTCTGCAGTAGGGTGACCAGACATCCCCGGTTTCTGGGGACAGTCCCCAGATTGAGGACACTGTCCCCGGACCAAGTCTGTCCCCAGTTTTGTCCCCTGATTGGATTTGAACAGGGGCTGGGGCAATTTCAAAGACAGCCCGTGCAGAATAAAAAGAAAAAAATCTGAATTGCACCTCCCCCTCCTCTGCCGCTACTACTAGCTTATGGGGGTTTATTTTTTTCCATTATCTGTGCCCCTTTCTGATGATCATGTGCTGGTCGGAGCGGAGGGACTATTTCTTCAGTTTCGGGCGCATGTCCATTCAGCTCCACTCGCATGTTCTTCTGCCTTGGCTCAAGTCCCGGCCAGCCGCCTGCCTGCTTATCTCCTTGCCTCCCCTGGTGGAGTGATCTTCCTCTGCTCCCCACCCAGTAGTAGCCGGGGCCCGAAGAGTAAAGCCCCATACACACTTTCAGATTTTCTGCTGATTTTTATCTTCAGATTTACCAAAACCATGTAGTTCAAGGGCCTGCCTGATTGCATACAAATTGAAACTCCTAAGGTTTGACCTCCTATTATATGGTTTTGGTAAATCTGAAGGAAAAAATCAGCAGAAAATCTGATAGTGTGTATGGGGCTTTAGACTTGACAGACCGTGAGGCGGACGGCGGCGGCGGCGGCGGAGACGGGCGAAGAGTCGTCGATTGCTGCCATTACAAGTAAAAAAAAAAATATGTCCCCGGATTTCATTTTAAAAATCTGGTCACCTTACTCTGCAGGGGCTTGCCGACCCCTGCCCTAGAGACTCGGGGCTATGTGCCCTAGATTCGGGGCTATAGCCCCAGTAGCCACCCCCTAGCAATGCCTCTGGCAGTGGTACTCTGTCAGTCATTTATCTGTAAGTATTTCTGGATCATATCAAGTTTTTTGCCATTTTGGATCATGTCAATACCATCCCCATTAAGCATTTGAGCTTCCCCATGTTCCTTTGAATATACAGAGCTAAAGAGGTATTTAATAAATTTTGCCTTCTCCTAGTCTCCAGTCACCAATTCAAAATTATCTTGTAAAAGCCATACATGCTCAAACTTGTTAAGCATGCATCTATTGAGAAATGTGTCACCAAATATCACCACTAGAGGGAGCTGCGTTTTTTAACAACTGCAAGCAGACATACAGCACAATGCAACACCAGGAAAAAAAATGTGTTGTAAAAACCATATGTATGTCTACTAAGATCAAATGCCATGAATGCATATTACTGCACAACACAGAACATTGCTTTCCTTAAAGTATTATGCAAGCTTATACAGCAAATGCAATCAATACACTAGCGCCACAGAGCTAATGCAATACAAAAGCACAGAGCTTGGTTATGCAATGATGCAGTACGTGCAAATACAAGTTATCATTTGAATATTGTCAGAAGCATACTGTAATAGGACAGAGCTGGGTTAGAACAGGATGCTGCATATTCAACCTGCATGCAATTTATCATTTGAATATTGTCAGGAAACTTACCTTTTTCCTCTCTCTCAGGATAGCTTATCCTAATACCCAGGGCTTGACAAGCAATGTCCTCCCATGCTTTGGCTCTTTTCATGCTATTTGCATAACTGGCATTTGAAGGATCGAAGACCTCTAGATCTCCCCTCACAAGGTCCCCTATCAACAGTAGTGGACTGTCCAGCTTGGTTGCTCCCAGATTCTCTGCTTCTTTTTGTGCTCCTTGTTGCTGGCCTCTTGTCTTTACTCTGCCAACCAAAAATCAAATTCCTCCCATTAAGCACCCTTGAAAAATGGGCACATAACTCAAAAAACACACTTATAAAAACACACGTTTAGTAGGTTTTTGGTGTGTTACTATTGGCTATAATGGAAGGCGCATTTTTAAGAAAAAACACTAAAGATGCAGCCAGCAGGAATTTTGTACAGCACACAGCTCTAAAATGTTTATGGGCAGCAATCCAAAATGCATTTTGTGCAAACATTTGTGATATTAAAGTGGTTCTAAAGGCTTATGCCCCGTACACATGGTCGGATTTTCCGATGGAAAATGTGTGAAAGGACCTTGTTGTCGGAAATTCCGACCATCACACATTTTCCATCGGATTTTCCGACACACAAAGTTTGAGAGCAGGCTATAAAATTTTCCGACAACAAAATCCGTTGTCGGAATTTCCAATCGTGTGTACACAAATCCGATGGACAAAGTACCACGCATGCTCAGAATAAATAAAGAGATAAAAGCTATTGGCTACTGCCCCAGTTATAGTCCCGACGTACATGTTTTACGTCACCGCATTCAGAATGATCGGATTTTCCGACACAGAATCTGCATCAGTTTCTAATTCACTCTGAACAGAAAGTGACATGGTTGGTGCGAATAGACCTAAAAAAGGTCTATCTTCTTTGTTAGGCTCGATTCACACCTATGCATGTTGCTTTTGAGCGTTTTTGGAGGTTTTTTTTTCATGCTTGCCACGTTTTTGAGCCGCGTTTTTGCCGCGTTTTTGCGGCGTTTTTGCCGCGTTTTTGCCGCGATTTGCGTTTTGCGTTTTTTTTTTTTTTTTTTTTACAGTTTTTTTTACAGTCTAAAAAAAAATGTAAAAAAAATTAAAAAAAAAAAAAAAAAAAAAAAAAAAACGGCAAAAACGCACCAAAAACGCATCAAAAACGCATCAAAAACGCTGCAAAAAAGGTGCACTTGCGTTTTTGATGCTTGTCCATTGAAAACCATTACATGCAAAACGCTGCATTTTGCATGTAAAAAAGTCCCCGACCCTTTCCAAAAACGCAAAAAAACAAAAAAGCATTGATGTGAACATGTTCCATAGGAACCCATGTTAAAAAATTCCCGTGCATTTCTGCAAAATGCAAAATGCATCAAAAAACGCGCTAGTGTGAATCGAGCCTTAATGTGGCAGGTCACCTGCTTAGTGAAAGGAGAAGTATAGCCAAAGCTCTTTTGGCTATACTGCTCTTATATCAAACAGCACTCCTGTGACCCATTTGCAGGCGACAATGACTGTCGGCTTATGTCTCTCAGCCGGTCCAGGCTCAGGAATGATCCTGTAAAAGTCAGGATCCACCAAGATGCCTGAACCAGCAGCTAGCTCAGTTTCTCAGAATGCCACTGAGAGCCTGAACTAGCTCCTCCCACTCCCTCCGCAGCCCAGCGCTCCATTGAGTGCTGGAGGGGCAGAGCAGAAAGTTGGTAACTGACAGTCACCACTCTCTGGTCAGAGCGGAGGGGGAGAACTGAGCCATCAGCAGTGTTTGACTGTACAGTTGTAGAGGCGGCATTGGACAGCTAGAGCTGGGATCAGTGCTGCAGCCATCTGGGTAAGTATGATTTTTATTTTTCGGTATTCCTGAAATTCTCTTCTGCGTCCCCCTTTATTTTTTCCATTGCAATCACTTTAATTAGTTGGCTGGTAAGGGTAAGCAGTGTGTAGTGAGTGTAATTTGGGCTCTGATAATTTGGTTTTCATTTGGACCTCCACCAGTTTAATGGGATCATGCAAAAGACACAGACATTTGTATGTTATTTCTGACATGAGTTTGTAAAGCATTTCTTAAGGATGTGCAAGGCAGTGCTTGGATCTAATCTGGTGGTATACTCTGGGCGTGTGCTTCTCTATTGAGAATGACTGATTATCTTAAAGAAAGCCTGTGTTGAGAGAAGTGCAAAGCTTATTGATGTCCACCTGGGAAAAAGTCTAGCAAAGTGAAGTTGTCTTCTTATAAGGAGCACTGAAATTCAGAAATGTTTTTGCTTTCCAATGACCCACCCTGTCCCCTCAGATTCTGGGGCCCGAGCAGCCATTCATTCTGTCATAATTATAATCCACCACTGATAGGCAGGCACAATTTATGAATATGCAAAAGGTTAATTATGAAAAAGTTTCTACAGTAAATACTGTATTTATTGGCGTATAACACGCACTTTTCACCTTGAAAATCGGGTGCAAATAGTATGTGCTTGTTATACGCCGATACTGCAATTTGTGCTGCCTAGGAGGGAACAGGGAGGGGGGCAAGACGAGTGCCATCAGATTACATACAGCAAGAATCTCCTGTTTACCCAGCGGCCTCTATAATAGGAAGTCCCGTCTCCTGAGCCGGCATCGGACCAGTGTTCTGTCTATCATAGAAGCCGGTCCAGGAGACGGGACTTTGTGTTAAAGAGGCAGCCGAGTAAACAGGAGATTCCCGCTGTATGTAATCTGACGACGCTCGTCCCGCTCCCCTCCCTGTCCCCTCCGAGGCAGCAGTAATCTGAGGAGAGGCTGCATATGGGCATTGATCAGGCTCCATTCATGGCAATGGTGAGGCTGCATATGGGCATTGATCAGGCTGCATTAATGGCAATGGTGAGGCTGCATATGGGCCTTGATCAGGCTGCATTGATGGCAATGGTGAGGCTGCAGATAGGCATTGATCAAGCTGCATTGATGGGCAATTGTGAGGCTGCAGATGGGCATTGATTAAGCTGTATTGATGGGCAATAGTGAGGCTGTAGATGGGCATTGATCAGGCTGCATTGATGGGCAATTGTGAGGCTGCAGATGAGCATCGATCAAGCTGCATTGATGGGCAATTGTGAGGCTGCAGATGGGCATCGATCAAGCTGCAATGATGGGCAATTGTGAGGCTGCAGATGGACATTGATCAAGCTGCATTGATGGGCAATTATGAGGCTGAAGATGGGCATTGACGGGCAATTGTGAGGTTGCATATGGGCATTGATCAAGCTACCTTGATGGGCAATTGTGAGGCTGCAGATGGACATTGATCAAGCTGCATTGATGGGCAATTGTGAGGCTGCAGATGGACATTGATCAAGCTGCATTGATGGGCAATTGTGAGGCTGCAAATGGCATTGATCAGGCTGCAGATGGGCAATGGTGAGGCTGCATTGATGGGCACTGACCCTTATTTTGTTTCCAAGTTCTTTATTTAATATTTAATTTTTTTTTTCCTGAAACTTCCCTCCTAAAATGAAGGTACGTGTTATATGCCTGTGCGTGTTATTTGCCGATAAATACGGTAGTTAAATTCTTTCTTCTTACTTCATAGATAGGTTATTAAGTTTTTTAGAGCATTCAACTAATTAACTTCCACAGTAAAGCCAAGAATCATATAAGGTGTCAGCCTTTAGCATTGATCAGCTGTATTGAGAAGGCCATCTCATAGGGCCATCTCAGAGGGCCATCTAAAATCATTAACTGTAGCACAGATTTGTGGAAACTGTGCCCATTACTGATTGTTTTCTCTGGAGATTTGCAGCTTGCTGCAGAGTTGTTGTAGCTACTGATATCTATGGTGTTTGTCTTTGCAGCTATTGTTGGCCTGCTACGGCCATTAGCAGCTGCAAAGGTGCATGTATAGCCAAATCTCTCATTTTTTTCAGTTCTGTATGGAGTAGGGAACAGCTAAAAAACAAGTCAGATTTTTTTTTTGCTGTCTGTGTCCTGTTGGGAAGGCTTCTCCTTTCTACCTACTCCAAAAACAAAACAGGAAGGAAGAGAAAACCTCTACAAAGGGATTAAACTTCTTAGACAGTTGTCACTGGAACAGGTGGCTCATTTGGCCTTAGGGACAATGATCACAGGACAAATAGAGAGGGTAAATCTACCCAGCAATACAGACAGTAATAAAATCATGATGGGGTTTCTAGTTCTTCCCCACTCTACCAAAGACTAATTTAAAAAATACCTGTCTAAACATATATTTTAAATAGCATGACTATCCACTGAAACTGGCAATTATATTCCTAGTCACAAACACATTAGAAAGTCAATTGCTCTGTATATGAGCTACAAATTGCTAATATTCCTCTGACACAGGCCTTTTATTGACTGCAGTTATATTTTTTCTAGTAGTAACAAAAATACTAAGGAGAGCGATTTCATATGCTATATAACGTTTCCACAAATTGCTTCTGTGTCATGGCCCCTGGGCTAGTGCTGCCATGGATACATATTTGGTAACAGTCAGTCTCATAAAAAAAAAATGTGCTTTAAATTAAATATACCATAGGAAATATATTTTGGAAAAATATGTTTTCAATCATTAAAGCACTGATCCCTCTTTTTGATCTAGTGTCAAGTCTAATGCCCTGTACACACGATAGAATTTTCTGATAGAAAATGTGTGATAGGACCTTGTTGTTGGAAATTCCGGCCGTGTGTAGGCTTCATCACACATTTTCCATAGGAATTTCCGTCACACAAAATTTGAGATCTGGTTCTTAAATTTTCCGACAACAAAATCCGTGGCGGCGCATGAGCGGTCGGCTCCAAGATGGCTGCTTAAGTCCGGAGCTCCGCACTTCCTCAGCCATACGGCGCAGGGGATTCGGGGCCCCGGAGGCCGCAAAAACCACCCACACCACAGGCGGAATAGCTGGGGCACAAGCCCATGAAGGCAGGTTCGTTCACGAGGGACCTAGAGGCGTTCTTTAGAGCAACGGCGGGACGGGCCGAATCCAAGATGGCGGACGCCATGCTGCAGACTGCACTGAACGCAGCACAGAACGCTGAGGAGAGACAGGGAGACAAGCTGTCTTATGCTGCAGTGACCCGCTCTTCCCATCCTGGGACCCCAGTGAGTACTATTAAACCTGCTGCTCTCACCCCAGCATATACAGAGCCCATTACTACACAATCGCTGGAGGAGCCTCAGCACATGTCCATGGGGCCTACATCTCGTAACACAGGGACAGGGCCTGTAATGGCTGACATCCCCTCTCACACACTGCTCTCAGCTCCGGACCTCTTCTCCCAATCATCAGCCCTTCTAGACAGAGGCCTAGCTCAAACTGCAGCTAAAATCACGGGAGACATCAGGGTAGACTTCCAGGTACTAGGCTCCCAGATGGAAGCAATTGAGGATAAACTTGACCATACCATTTCTAAAACCAGAAAGAACTCTGCCCACATCCAGGTGGTACAAGATCAGCTGGACATTGCGCACTCATGTATCAATGATCTTGAAAATAGATCTAGAAGGGAGAACTTCAGAATTAGGGGGCTCCCAGAATCGATAACGGACACAATATCGGTTGTACAAGATTTTCTCAAACAGATTATCCCTGACATCCCTTCTCATAAGCTGGAGATAGACCGAGCTCACAGGACATTGGGTCCCCTCAGGAAAGATGGCCTACCTAGGGATATAGTGGTCAAACTTCACTACTTTTCAGTGAAGGAAGAAGTTATAAAAAAATGCAGATATCAACACCCTCTCACGTGCAGAGGCCATACCATACAAGTTTTTGCTGACATTTCACCAACCACAATACAAAAAAGGAGGTCGCTGAAACCCCTGCTTAATGTTCTATCTCAACGTGAAATCAAATATAAATGGGCCTTCCCCTTTGCATTGAAGTTTGACTACAAAGGCAAGACACACTCCTTCCGCAGTTTACAAGATGGAGAACGGCTCCTCCTAGACCTTCGCCTCATCTCACAAGAATCGGCAATGGACATAACGAATTCGTCTGCAGGCTCTTCCAAACGCCCCTCTCCAGCGAGTCCTCTTCAGCAGGTCTGGGACAAGCCCAAATACAAACGCTCCAAAGAGGCCAGACCTCCGTGACACAGCGAGTCAAGATCTTTTCTCAACACTAACTTTGTACCTGGACTCTCTCCTCAGTGTTCAGTCTGAGCTCAGAGAGATTCTGGGACAGATGTCTCCTTGATGAGGGAGGGAAGGGGGGAGAAAAAGGAAAGTTTCTAGGGTTTTTGATTTCAGTTGCCTTTCTCTCGCTTTATTTTTTTTTTCTTCCCCCCTTTTATTGTTATCTTATCATTCCTAGTTAACTGATTTCTGGCATTTGTACCCATTGCGGCCTATAGAGGCCCCTATTATGTGAAGCTAACTACAGGGTTACAGCGTTGATGTAGGCTCTCCTGGATATTGGTCAGGGCTTAAAGTTATATCCCCGTTTAGCACTGGCTTCCTGGTGGTTTTAGGCCTATGGTTACTACTGTTAATAACCGTGGAAGTTTAACATCTAATAATAGTCATAGAAAAGCTTACTAAATGGGTCCGGTTCCGCTCCCCCTGGGTTGGTCAATGACGTATCCTCCACCCCCCCCCCCCCCCCGGGTTTCTTTTTTTTACCCGGGGGAGGGGGGACTGCTAGGTGGTGGGCGGTCGGGGACCCCTGAACCCCCAATTTAGAGTAATTCTATTTTTATAGTTTGGTTGTCTAACTTAAGGTGCGCTGAGGTTGGGGCAGTCATGCCGCGCCTCCCCCTACCCCGAGGTTTAGGTTAGGTTATTCCTTCTCCCCGGGTTAGGAGTCCGCCCTGTTCGCAGGGACTGGACGAGTATGGTTCTCCAATAAGTGTTGTGCTCCAAAGCCTTCACTGCTCTCTCAAGCCCCTAGGGGGCTTGAAGTCTCCTTCCTCACCTTCCCCTTCTTTTCCTCTTCTTCTTTCCTCTCTAACTACTCTTGTTTTTGCAGTTGGTCGTCTGCCTGTTGCTGTCCATTTTCCACACAAGAAGCGAAGGATTCCCCTCTCTGCACTAGATATGGTTCTCCACAGCTCCGTAGATCAGGTAAGCGTTGATGGATTGGTGGTAGGTCCACCCCCTCTGCTCCATGGCTGTTGACAATTTATCGTCTCCCCCATTAAGGGTGGCGACTCATAATACCCAAGGGCTAAACTCACCTTCTAAACGAAGGAAGGTTCTGGATTATATAAAGTACCGCAAAATTGATATCTTGTTTCTTCAAGAAACACACTTCCCGATCCGGTACAATCCCACTTTCCTTCATGCCCAATTCCCCTTATTCTATTTAGCTAATGCGGAAGAAACTAGGGGGGTAGCTATCCTCATTTCCAAGAGTTGCAGATTTACTTTACAACAGGTGCTGCAGGACCCAGAAGGGAGGTTTATCCTGGTGAAGGGCTCTATAGAGGGTAGACTATCTTCTCTGGTATCCTACTACGCCCCGAACACGGGTCAACTCAAATTCTTCAGTAACCTGTTTAAGACTCTTAATCCCCTACTGGAGGGCTCCATGATCTTTGGCGGAGACTCTAACGTCGCCTTTGACCAGGGCCTAGATAGATCCAAACCTCCCCGTGCTCAATCCGTTCGCCCGACTAGGGCCAGCTCGAAGATAGCTAAATTGATATACTTACAAGGGCTCACTGACATTTGTAGAGAGTTAAATCCAACCAAAAAAGATTACACTCATTTCTCCCATGCTCACCAATCTTATGCCCGACTGGACCATTTGTTGGTCTCCAATGGCCTAATTCCGTCAGCCCGAAAAGCACAGATTTCAGACACAGTATGGTCCGATCACTCCTTGTTGAGTGTCACAATAAATAACCTTGCCCCACAAACCAAACCAGCCTTCTGGAGATTACCAGAAACAATTATTTCCGACCCTATTAGGAAAGTTGAAATTGAAAAGGCTATCTCGGACTACTTTACACTAAATGACACTGCTGATGTTTCAGCTGAAACCTTATGGGCTGCCCATAAGGCGACCATTCAGGGGAAACTAATCCAAATATCTTCCCAAATTAAAAGGAAACACAGGGTGGACATAGACAATCTTGAAAAGACCTTCCACAAACTGTGAGCACAAGAAAGACCCAGCCGGTATCCCGGCTGGATGCTGCACGCCTGGAGCTCAATTTGGCTCTTACAGTCAAGGCAGAAAAACAGATTTTATGGCAACGAGCGAAATACTACTACCAAAAAGATAAAACTGGGTCTCTCTTGGCCTCCCGACTCACACCGCGTACTCGCTCGTACACCTTCCCTAGAATTAAATTAGCAGGCCAACAACACACGGCAAATCCTCTGAAGGTCATGGAAGCCTTCCATGGATTCTATGCGAATCTTTATAGTGAACATAAGTCGAGTGGGACTCGGGATGACCTGCCGATTCCCACTCTGTCGGCAGAACACAGAGATAGACTTGAAGCTCCTGTATCCACTGAGGAAGTCCTAGCAGTAATAAAAAACCTAAAGAAATGCTCGGCTCCGGGTCCAGATGGCTTCTCCACACCATATTATAAAACTTTTGCGAACATTTTAGCACCGTTCCTAGACAAATTTATTAACTCTAAAATCAAAGGGGAGCCTCTGGACCCGCAGCTGAATGCTGCGTTCTTCACCGTCATCCTAAAACCGGATAAGGACCCGGGAGAAGTGTCTAATTACAGACCCATATCTTTGATCAATAACGATCTTAAAATAATGACTAAAATTATGGCTGACCGTTTAGCGTCCTTTATCGGGTCTTATATCGATAAGGACCAGGTAGGGTTCATTCCTGGACGGCAGGGTCCTGACCAAATCAGAAGAACAGTTGATGTGGTCTCGATCTTACAGTCGGGCTGGGATGGTGGTGGTGATCAAAAAGGCATGTTGTTGTCGCTAGACCTACAAAAGGCTTTCGACTCCGTTTCCTGGTCTTATCTGTTTTCTATTCTAGAAAGATGGGGCTTTGGCCCCCAATTCTCCGGCCTTGTTAAATCACTATATTCTAACCCTGAGGCTAGGATTAAATTACAAGGACAACTATCAGAGCCTATTAAAATAGCGAGAGGGACCCGTCAGGGTTGCCCACTATCACCTCTTATATTTGCGATAGCAATCAAATCGTTGGCGATTGCTATCCGCACTAACCCAGACATAGCAGGGGTCAGATGTGGCCCTAAAATCCACAAATGCGGCCTATTTGCCAATGATCTTATTCTCTACCTTACGTCCCCGGTTACATCCCTCCCTGTTGTCTGTAAGCTCCTGGAGCAATTTTCCAAGGCCTCAGGATTACATGTCAACTATTCTAAATCCCAAGCGCTCAATGTGTCACTCCCAGAGTCACTAGTTTCTCGGTTGAAGGCCTCCTTTCGCTTCTCGTGGAGTGACTCCTCCATACGATATCTTGGTATCAATCTCACACCTAAATTTGAACAACTATACCAGGCTAATTACCCCCCCATCTACAAAAAATTGGAATCAAATCCTAAACAATGGTCCCCGCACAAAATATCCTGGCTAGGTAAGTCAAATTCTATCAAAATGACCCTACTCCCAAGGCTGTTATATATATTCCGCTCGCTCCCGATCGCCATCAGAAATGATCATCTCTTGACGTTCCAAAACAAGGTGGTCAAATTCATTTGGGGAAAGTCCGGTCACCGATTGGCGAGACAATCCTTATATAATCTGAGAAATAAGGGGGGACTAGGACTTCCAAATTTTTTTTGGTACTACCAAGCTGCTAGACTAGCTCAGCTATCTACTGTCTATTCTAAATCAGCCAGACCTGATTGGGTAGAAATGGAGAGGCAAGCAGCTCCATCTTTCACTTTAGATTTTCTCCCCTGGTGCTCTCCACAGCCTAGGCCTCCCATCCTATCTCCCTCCTTGTCACAGTCGTTGAGAATTTGGGACACTCTTAGGAAGGACCCCTCTTTGATATCACAAAGCAAACCCTTATACCATATTTTCCGTAACCTGGATTTCCATCCGGGCCTGGATATCAAAGCGTTTCAGTGGTGGCTGGACAGGGGGATGTACCGGATCGGAAACTATTTTACCTCAGCTGGACCAATTTCTCTTGCCCATTGCATTAAACATCTAGACCTACCCATTTCGGAGAGGTTCAGATATATGCAACTATCACACTTTCTCCATTCCATTTGGGTCTCTAAACCGAACCCACCTCAATTTACCCCGTATGAACTATGGTGTGGGCAGCTTATGGAGCAGAGGGGGGGATCTCCATAATCTACTCCTCGCTTGAAACAAATGGTGGGAAAACAAAATTCATGCTGGAGTGGGAGAGGGATCTGCAGGAATCCTGGGACCTGGAACACTGGCACAAAACCTTCTTTAGATCCTTTAAAGGCATACTAAATATTTCATTAGTCGAAGCTAGCTTAAAGGTCATCACAAGATGGTACCTAACCCCCTCCAGGCTTTCCCTCATGTATCCCTCGGTCTCTCCACTATGGTTCCGTGGTTGTCATATGAAGGGCACCATGATGCACATTTGGTGGGAGTGTCCCAAAATCAGAAGCTTTTGGACTAAAATTTTTCACATCATTTCTAAAGTCACAGACCTGACGGTCCCCAAGTCTCCCCTAACGGCTCTACTCAATCACCAAATTCCAGGGGCCCCGAAATACATGCAAAAATTAATATTTTTTATATTGCTTGGTGCCAAACTCACTTTGGCCAAAGCATGGAAGCTCCCCAAGGTCTCTATTATAGCGGTGAAACTGAAAATTTCATGGATAATGGCCCAAGAGAAGTTGGTGAGTTCCATACTAGACACCTCAGCACAGTTTAAGAAGACTTGGGAACCATGGACTAAATACATTGGAGTGGGTGTTCCCTCACTCTCAAGTTCATAGCACTAAGTAAACCCAGGAACGGACGGGCAGACGGATAACTCTTATTGTTCTTTCTTTTTATCCCTTTCGCCTCTTTTACCTCCTCACCCTCCCCCCCCCCCCACTTACCTCCTTATCCCCTTACGGGATAATTCGGGTTATATCCCATGGTAACTACAACCTACAACAGAACGTATGTCAAGTTGATTGCGGGACATATTTTCTATGTTTTAATTGTTTACTAGTTTTATTATATTCAGGTTTTTTATCTGGAGTTATTGCTAGAATGATATCTGCATCAGGTTTTGAATGTTTATTTCCCAGACAGTCCACACTGGAAACTTAGAGGATATAGCTCATTCCTTATCCGACTCGAGGCCTTTAGAACCAAGATGTTGTCCTCCTCTCCTACACAGTGAGTTCCCTACTGGGGTGTTGGGAGACGAGGTGATATATAAGGTCATCAGACATATGCAGGTCTGGGACGGTTTAGCAATCGTTTCTCTAAACTCCTCAGGTCGCACAAGGTTTACCTAAAGACTGTCTTTTCATTGCTTAGATTATTGAACAAGAGATTAATTATTCTGTACATTGATTCTATTTTTCAGTGGACATCTTGAATGCAATGGTATATCCTGTTATCCTGTTGAAAAAACAATAAAAATACTTTAAATCAAAATCCGTGCCACGCATGCTCGGAATCAAGCAGAAGAGCAGCACTGGCTATTGAATTTAATTTTTCTCGGCTCGTCGTACGTGTTGAACGTCACCGCGTTCTTGACATTCGGAATTTCTGACCAACTTTGTGTGACTGTGTGTATGCAAGTGTGTATGAGCCAACATCCGTCAAAAAAAATCCCATGGATTTTGTTGTCGCAAAATCCTATCGTGTGTACAGGGCATATGAGGCCTTTTGACTAAGGTGGTGTAACTCAAGAGCTGAGAAGGACATGAAGCTCTCTTTGTCTCTTTCTAGTTTTATCTAATTAAAGATCCTAGAGACATTTCACAAACGCTGTTGTTTTTCTTGGAAGCTTAACACATACCTTAACCCACAATCCATAACTAGCTTGGAAAATTCAGTGATTTGAGGCAGAAATAATGTTAATTTAAATAGTGAATTCACATTTTACTTGCTGTCATAGTGATTTATGAGTGGGAAGTTAAAGTAATATGGGGTCTTCACATGAAACACACTGACAGTTTGACAAGTCCCATGATAAATGTATTTTGCACCTGCATATTCCCATTTGTAGTCCTAAATTATGACTTATTTACAAGTTCATTTTTACTTCTTAATTCCCAGAGTGAATAGCTAGGTGTAGGTAGGTGGGGTAGGGTAATAAAACCCCACTTTTTTTTACAAAAAAATTGTCCCAGACATTCATTATGTTAGTGCTTACTTTATTTGCAATAGTTTTTTTGAAGATTTTGTGGGAAGAGCACACAAAAGGCCTGTATGGCCAATAAGCAAAAGAACAACAATACAGCACGTGTAGACATCAATTACAGTCAATAGTGCAGCAACAACTACACAAAGAAGCGTATTTCATATACAATATCAAACTTAGTAAACAGACTATACATTGCATCTGACAACGGGGTATAAACAGTAATTATAGTAAACTTTATACCCCTAGGTATGAGAGCACAATACTTTTATATATGTAACTGTCAGTCAGTGGAGAAGTGTGGATGTGTCAACCAAGAGTCACATAGTATTTTGAACGTATCCAAGTTGTCATTTTTCATAGCAAATACACATTCAAAGGAGCAGTTTCTATTCACCTCTCTAATAACATTGAATATGTTTGGGGTGTTTAAGGAGCCCCAATGTCTCATTATGTAGCTGACAAGAGTATGTGTACTACAATTGACCTGGCTCTACGAGGAATAGCATTGATATTAAGATGCAGGACAGCTAGTTCAACGGAAGGAGTTATAGAGTGTGGGGTGAATGCTGAAATTATTTTGAAGATCTGGTTCCAATTTGATTTAATAGACTTACATTACCACAGAATATGGATTAGGGTGCCTACAGAGTCACAGTTTCTCCAATATTTATTAGAGATATTAGGCAACATTTTCGATAATTTGTATGGCATGAAATACAACATATGTTGTATCTTTTTGTAAAGTTTCCAATGATCTACGCATGGTATGGACCTATAGGTCAAGATTAGAGCTGATCGCCATGCAGATTCCGAATCATGCTGACCTATAATGCTGACCTAGGTCTTACTCCCACTTTAAGATAAATCTGGATCGTAGAAGTGATATAAGTCTTAACGGTAGTATTCGGAGTTTGGTAGATGATGACCGTAAGGTCAGTGAATGATATCTATCCTCTGCTAATCAGGTAGTGTATTTTGGTTTTGTGCTGCCCTAGGCAAGACTAAAATCGGGCACCCCCCTTTAAATTTATCCCACCCCTTCCTGTCTGTTGACACCCACCACCATTCGATCCAATACTGTCTGCCAAAAACAGACGGGTGGTGGTCCTATTCCCCATCTGTCTGGCAGGTCGGATCGGATGGTACTGGACAGGCGGTCTCTTTCCAAACCTCATAGAGGAGAGCGGGCTGTGTCCGTGTTTGCTCTGCATAGGGGGGCAGATCCGTTTGCAGGGCCCGCTCGTATAAAAATGCCCTTACTATATTTTTTATTTAAACTAAAACTTTTTTACAACTTTATTTTTTTTTGCACATGTACAATTTTATTTTTTTAATTTTATTATTTATTTAATACTCTGGAGAGATATCAGGGGTCTAACCTCCAATCCCTTAGCTTGCCTGGTGCCAAATGAAATGTCTTCGTCCTTCTGCCACTAAAGTAAACAAAGGGGTGGGGTCATCTGGCCATAGGCAGGGTCATGTCTGGGCATGTCCATATTTGATCAATGATGTGAGCGGATGACACCACCCATTTGTTTCTCCTAGCCACTGAGGGGACTGGAGATGACATTCAGCCTCAGGTAAGTGACAGGATGGGTCATGTCTCGGCAGGTGGCAAGTTTTCTTCTTATGGGTGGGTCAGAGCTGTCATTCATTGTGATTGATATGGACCAAAGGAATCAAAGGAAATGGAAATCAAGCATGTTAAAGGCCAGCTCTAGAAAAAAAAAATTAAAACCCTTTCAGTGGGCCTTTGCACTGCAAGGATTAATTGCTTGAATTCGCTAGGAGTTTTCACAGGAGGCCTACCACTTAGCTGACTTCTTGTTTCATCCGCCTCCAGTGCTCTCCTCCTCCACCCAAAGTTGTGGTCTGCAGGCAAAGCCTCAGCATCATCATGTACAATTTAGGGACATTAATCCTGTATGGTACGCTAGGAGGGCTGGTTGCAGCTTACAGAACAGTAGGCGGGGACCAGTTGCTGTGCTGGAGAAAGCCTGCTGGACTAAGGAGTATGGTAAGTATTTACTTCCTAATCTTCTGCCCCTAGACTAAAAGGGAAATTATCTGTAAGTTTTTCATGAAAACAGTGTGCAGAACTGAGTGGAATAAATGTGCTAGGGGCCAAATAAATGTTTCCTGAGTGCCACATCTACTTAATTCTAAAAACCAATGATAGCACTTTGTTTAACTACTTCCCATTGAGCCTATTGTCAAATGACAGCTGGGTGGGATATTTGTCATTCCGGGTGGGCGCCATATGACATCCTAATGGAATGCACCTTGTGTGCGCCCCATGGGCCACGCTGTGGTGTGATCTGCCACCGGTTGTGTCTACCGGACACAGCCGATGGCTGATAAGTGTATCGGCCCGCTGCCAGTTCCAGTTCAATGTAAACAATCACAGCAGATCACATGACAATTGTAAACAATTGATGGCTTCCTTTCATGCCTCATGTCTCATTCATGGTATAGACAGGGCCAATCACAGCCCATCTGTACCATGTGATTAGCTGTGGCCAAACAGCTACATTGCCAGCTCCTACCATTCAATCAAAGTTTCCTGAGTCGCTGTCCTTGCTCCAGCATGTATTCTGATGCCTATCCAGGTGCCTCTCCTATTACTGTTTATATCTACAAGCTTCTCAACAATCTCATCTGTACTAGTTCCTTGGGACTTATTCCTGGTGTATCAAGCCATGCGTCCCATAGCCCAAATTTCCCAGGGTTTCCCCTGTGTTGGTATATATATTTTTCCATAATGAGTGTGTTTCCCATGTGTTGAATCCATGTTGTAACCTTCGGTGGCACAGCCGATTTCCAGCTCATAAGAATTGTTTTCCTAGCCTGAAACAGTTCTCTGGCAAAAGCCATTCTTGTCACCTCCTCTGGGATCGCCCTTTCCAGAACCCCAAGTAGACAGTCCAGTGAATCAAGAGGAACGTTGGTCTGAAACACCCGATTAAGTCTAGTCAGAACCTCTGTCCAATATCTATGGAGTTTAGGACATCTCCAGAGGAAATGAATCAGATCCCCAGGCACTGTTCTACACTTGCCACGCATCGGGTCTGGTGCTTTGCCCATCTTGTATAGCTTTACTGGGGTATAATGGACTCCTAGTAGTATATATAGCTGGAATACCTTTTGTGACACATTTAATGAGCATGTATTAACTGCCTGCAGGGCCTCCTCCCACTGTTCCCCTGCAATGGGACATAGATCTGCTTCCCATTGTGTCGCTGCTTTCATGGGGTGTCCCTCCAGAAATGATGACAGCAGCATATTGTAACATTGAGATATTATAACTTTTGTGTCTGATGCATCCTGCAGCATATGAAAGACATATGCATATGAAAGACTACCATATGCATGGTAGTGCATATTTGGATTGTAGGCCACTGAAAGAGAGCAGGGCCACATTATGAAAAACATGTCTTAAATGGGTTATTCCCAATGGGCACCACCTAGGTCCCTGTTGGACTTTGGCCGGTTCTGTGTATGTTTTGATTTCCCAGAGTGGTCTTTAAGCTGTATACCCTGTTACGTTTTGTAGCTGTTTAGTTTTGTTCCACACCTTCTGGAAGAGTGTGTAAGTGGGCATTTGCTTGTTAGGCCGTTGAAATTGCTGAGCCTCTAGGCCCTCAAGTATCGACTCCACTCCCGAGCCAATTAGCATAAGTTTAGCCGATGAGCTCACAGGAGCGGGTGCCATAGCCCCTATCAAGTGCTGAAGCTGTGCAGCCAGGTAATATATCCTAGGGCTGTGTTTCCCAACTCCAGTCCTCAAGGCGCCCCAACAGGTCATGTTTTCAGGATTTCCCTCAGATGAAACAGCTGTGGTAATTACTAAGGCAGTGAAACTGTTTAAATCACCTGTGCAAAATAATGGAAATTCTAAAAACATGACCTGTTGGGGCGCCTTGAGGACTGGAATTGAAAAACACTGTCCTAGGGTTAGGGAGAGCAAGGCCCCCTCCCTCCTTTGGGTACTGCAGCTGCTCTAATTTAATCCTGGGGGGATTGGTGTGCCATAGCAATAGCCTAAATAAGGAGTTAACCACTCTAAATATTCTCAGTGTAATGACTACTGGCGTGTTGTGTAGCATGTACAGGAACTGTGCCATTAGGATCATCTTGATGAGGTTTGTCCTTCCTGCCAGGGAAATTTTGAGTTTGTTCCATATATTTATTTTGTCTCTAAAGCGAGTTAATAGAGGGTATATATTCAATTTATAAAACTCAGTTTGGGGGAGATTTATATGCCTAAGTATTTAAAGAAGTTCACTATGGGTACCGGACAAGAGAGCCCCGTGCCCAGCCCGGGGGTCCCATCCAGGAACATTAAAGCTGATTTGATGGTAAGGCCTGAAAAATGGCCAAAATCAGTGATAAGGGACATTACATGAGCCAATGAATAATCCACGTCTTCTAAAAAGAGGAGCATATCATCGGCATAGCGCATTATTTTCTCATGCAATTCACCAAAGTGGAATCCCATGATCTGTGGGCAGTTCCTCACCTGTGCCGCGAGGGGCTCAATGGCCAATGCAAAAAGCAGGGGAGACAGGGGGCACCCCGGTCTAGTCCCCCTGCCCAGTGTGTGACATTCTGTCTGACATGCGTATGGCAGCCTGTGGTGTGTCATATAGTAGCCTCACCCACATGATTAACTTGGGCCCAAACTTAGCTTAACAGCCCACAGATACCGCCAGCCAACACTCTTGAATGCCTTATTGTTGTCAAGAGACAACAGTGCTCTATGGCCAGCTGTATCCGGTGGGATCTGCATATTTAAATAGCGTCGTCCGAGATTGGTCACAGTGGACTTACGTGGCATGAACCCTGCTAGGTCTGGGTGAATGATGAACAGTATAACCTTGTTGACCCTCATGGCCAGTACCTTGGCTAGTA
This sequence comes from Lithobates clamitans, assembly GCA_037952925.1. Classification (NCBI taxonomy): domain Eukaryota; kingdom Metazoa; phylum Chordata; class Amphibia; order Anura; family Ranidae; genus Lithobates; species Lithobates clamitans. The sequence goes on along the minus strand of JBBGZY010000239.1, from coordinate 14,644,473 downwards.
TTATTACATCACTTTTCAGTAGCTAGATAGGCCTATAAGAGCTAGGATCTACCAGGTCTTTGCCAGGTTTAAGTAGTAGTATTATATTCGCCCTTGTCATAGTTATAGGTAGCTGTCCTGATTTAAATGATGAGTTAAAAACTTCAAGTAGCTTAGGTAAAATCACCTCACCGTATTGGGTGTAAACCTCCATAGGGATCCCATCATCCCCCGGAGCCTTACAGGTGGGAAAGGAAGCAACAGCCTCTTTCAGTTCATCTAGTGTAAATAGAGCTTATAGCTCCATGCGCCCTTGACAGGTCAGAATCGGCAGGGACACAGTGCCTAAACAGTTTTTCAGCACCTCGTCAGTGTAGTTATCACAAGGTTTGTACAAGTCAGCATAAAAAGATGCTAGTTCAGCGATTATTAGCTCGGGGTCCCAGGGAGCTGCAAATTGCTCCTATGGCTGGAGATGATTGCTGAGACCTGGCAATTCTAGCCAGCCATCGGCCGTTTTTTTCCCCTTCCTTATAAAATACTTGTTTGATAAAGAACCTTTTACGTTCTGCAGCGGAGGATCTCAAATGGTCCACGGAGTCCTGGCCAGAGATCCATGCCTCCCTCGCAGAATCGGACGGGTCCATGACATATGCAAGCTCAAGCTGTCTCACCTGGTCTTCGACCTATACCAATAGAGCTGATGAGTTGTGTTTTATGGCTGCTATTTCAGCTATGAAAATACCCCTAAGGCATGACTTGAAGGCTTCCCATCTCAGTGTTACATCTGTGTGCAAACAGTTATTGTAAAAGTATTGTTCTAGTCGTTTCACCACTTTGTCGTGTGAAGCAAAAAGTTTTATCCAAAGAGCAATCAGCTTCCAGGGTGCTCTGGGCAGGGAAGTAGCTGGATGGGTAGTTAAGTGTGCAGCCAGTGGGGAATGATCTGATACCCCCACTGGGAAAATATTCCACCTGGTGACCATATGTAAAATTTGCAGGGACTCTACACAGAGGTCAATGTGGGAGAGTGACCCATGAGTATTCGAGAAGCATGAGAACTGTTTGGTTGTTGGGTGCTTAACCCTCCATTCATCTGTCCAGCCCACCTCCTGTAGCAGCCGGCTCAAAATAGTGCCTCTGCCACCCATCGAGGGCTGTACTGGAGGATGTCTATACATTCTGGGATCAAGGTATCCATTAAAGTCCCCCATGATCATGATGGGGACATTGGGTTTGTCAATCAGGTAAGAAGGAGAAGAACAGGAGCTGCAGTACCTCTCTAGAAAATGGGGGGGGTGTACACAAAGGCAAGTATCACATTTAAGGTAAACAGTTTGCAGTATAAAAATATATATCGACCCAAAGGGTCTATGGCGGAGTCCAATTGCTGGTAGGCCAAGGACTTGTGTACCAGTACACTACTTCTGACTTTCTAAGATTCAGTTTTTCTACTAAATCATGTTACTGACCTGTTGACAATTAACCTAATACGTTGCAAAATGTTCTTCCAGCTCTTCTTTGTTAGTGTTACTTACTTTACCAGTTTTTTGTTGCCCTGTCCCATTTATTTTGAGATGTGTTGCTGCCATCAATTTCAAAATTATATTATTTTTTTGAAATGGTTAATTTTCTCAGTTTAAACATTTGATATGTTTCTATTTTTTATTGTGCATGAAATATGGGTTTATGAGATTGGCAAATGCATTTTGTTTTTATATAGATTTTAAACAATGTCCCACCTTTTTTGGAATTGGGGTTGTATGAATTATTGCAGCATATTTTTATACATGTACAAAGAAATGTTTTTATCAAGACAGGGTTTGTGATCTATTGTACAGACCTTATCAGCTGTCTATTCCAAAAATAGAGTTTATTAAAGCTATTCAATTTAAAAGTCTAAGGTCTGGCAGCACAATACCTCAATCAAAATCTGGCTGCCCATTTAAAACCATTTCTAATACTGTACTGTGCCAGGGAATATTTTAGAACCTCCACACAGCCTTGTCAGGATTTCTGGAGATGGAGATTCTAATTAGCCTGGGCAATGATAGATACTGGAAGAATAGGTTTAAGTTAACTGCTGTGGCTTAGTAGCTTTGCAGCACTGGAGTTCCTCCCACACTCCAAAGACATGTGTAGCTGCAGACATTGTGGAGCAATTTAATCCTCAAAAATTAACAACAGAAGCACTAAGGTCATTTAACTTGTTCTATTAGCAACTTAGCTAACCTTGCTTCCCCTTCCCAGCAACACTCTAATCTCTAATGTAAATGAAGATCAAATGCGCAGCATGGTGGGAGCAGGGTGAGCTGAGCTAATTCAATGAATACAATGATTCTGATGGGAAATTTGAAGCTGACTTGCTCCACAGTGCCTGCAGCAATATAAGTCAAAGAGGGCTTGGTAAATGCTAAAATTAGAGAAGTAGGCCAGATGAGTGAAATTGTGAAAACACTTACCTTACATCTGCATTACGAAGCAGGTCCAGCAGGCCCCAGTGCACAAGCTTCAGACCATGCAAATCAGAAAATGTAGTGCCCTGGAGTTAAATTTACAGTTACAAGGAATTTCGATACTTTTGTACCATGAGATTTCCTCTGTTATTACAGCCTGTGTGATTAAAGCACATCTAACTTGGGCTAGCCTTAAAGTGGTTGTAAGCCCTTACATATACCCACTGAAGTAGCTAGCCTCAGGTGGTAGACATACTGTGGATGAAACAAATCCTCCTACATACTATGTGGCTGTTTATCTGCAGCCCAGTCTCCTCTACAACTGGTCATAATAAGATCTGAATTCACACAGTGCACAACACAGAGCAGGATGGTGAGTATAGTCTGAAACCTGAATGGAGGGAATGGACACCCCATTGCACACATTCTCATAGGGAAACATACAGTACTTAAGCTGTCAATCATCTGTTGTGTGCTGGGGGGCTGGGGGGACGTCTCCCAGGATTGCCCGGTGATGGCATTGGTTGTAAGAAGAAACTCATGCAGATAGCAGAAGAATGGGAAAGGAGGCAGAAATCATCCTAGGTGTGTTGGATAGAGGCAAATACACACTATAGAAGGATATTCTTTGTTCATTTTTCATTTTTGGGGTTTACAGTCCCTTTAAGTGGCAAATCAATATAGCACAAGAAACAAGGCTAGATTTCCGCAGCTTCCCCACCACATAGTAATTATGACTTAAAGCGGAGTTCCACCAAGGGAGGTGACCCCCTGACATGCCACATTTGGCATGTCATTTTTTGGGGGGGGAGCCGGTACCCTCTTTTTAGAGGGTCCCAGCTCCCACCTCCTCCCGGCACACCACGGCACAGGAAGGGAGATCACCTCTCCCCCCTCCTTTTCGGCAATCATCTGGGACACGTCACAGGTCTCAGATGATTGCCCAGCCAGTCACGGTGCGTGGCGCGGCTCGCGCATGCGCAGTGGGTGCCTGGCTGTAAAGCCACAGCCGTGCGCCCACAGTTACAATGCTGGTGCCGCAGAGAGTAGGTGGAGACGAGCAGGGCTTCTCTCTGCCACATCGCTGGACCGCGGGACAGGTACAGTATCCCACAAAAGTGAGTGCACCCCTCACATTTTTCAAAAAATGTTATTATATCTTTTCATGTAACAACTCTGAAGAAATGACACTTTGCTACGATGTAAAGTAGTGAGTGTACAGCTTGTATAACAGTGTAAATTTGCTGTCCCCTCAAAATAACTCAACACACAGTCATTAATGTCTAAACCGCTGGCAACAAAAGTGAGTAGACCCCTAAGTCAAAATGTCCAAATTGGGCCCAATTAGCCATTTCCCCTCCCCGGTGTCATGTGACTCGTTAGTGTTACAAGATCTCAGGTGTGAATGGGGGGTAGGTGTGTTAAATTTGGTGTTATCGCTCTCACTCTTTCATACTGGTCACTGGAAGTTCAACATGGCACCTCATGGCAAAGAACTCGCTGAGGATCTGAAAAAAAGAATTGCTGCTCTACATAAAGATGGCCTAGCCTATAAGATGATTGCCAAGACTCTGAAACTGAACTGCAGCATGGTGGCCAAGACCATACAGCAGTTTAACAGGACAGGTTCCACTCAGAACAGGCCTCGCCATGGTCGACCAAAGAAGTTAAGTGCATGTGCTCAGCGTCATATCCAGAGGTTGTCTTTGGGAAATAGACGTATGAGTGCTGCCAGCATTGCTGCAGTGGGTTGAAGGGGTGGGGGTCAGTCTCTCCGATTCTCTCCGTTCGGAGACTGGGTCGCAAGGCAGTATTCCAGCAGGATAGCGACCCCAATCACACCTCCAAGATGACCACTGCCTTGCTAAAGAAGCTGAGGGTAAAGGTGATGGACTGGCCAAGCAAGTCTCCAGACCTAAACGGTATTGAGCATCTGTGGGGCAAACGGAAGGTAGAGGAGCGCAAGGTCTCTAACATCCACCAGCTCCGTGATGTCATCATGGAGGAGTGGAAGAGGACTCCAGTGGCAATCTGTGAAGCTCTGGTGAACTCCATGCCCAAGAGAGTTAAGGCAGTGCTGGAAAATAATGGTGGCCACACAAAATATTGACACTTTGGGCCCAATTTGGACATATTCACTTAGGGGTGTACTCACTTTTGTTGTCAGCAGTTTAGACATTAATGGCTGAGTGTTAAGTTTTTTTGAGGGGACAGCAAATTTAAACTGTTATACAAGCTGTACACTCACTATTTTACATTGTAACAAAGTGTCATTTTATCAGTGTTATCACATGAAAAGATAAAATAAAATATTTACAAAAATGTAAGGGGTGTACTCACTTTTGTGAGATACTGTAAGTGTCCGATTATTAAAACTCAGCAGCTGCAGTATTTGTAGCTGCTGACTTTTAATTTTTTGTTAAGCAGAACTCCGCTTTAAAATTATGTGACCACACCATGGGGTTTTGTCCCGAGGCATGTTATATTTTTTGACATTCTATGCTCTGTTCGTATTTCCACACTGTTATATTACTTCTATAAAGATTTCTAGTTCTACATCCAGCTGGCATCCTAATATTACAGAACATAACAGCAATAGCAGCATGTGTGTTTATCTCATTCCACAGACAACTACAGTACAGAAAAGAAAATACAGCCTGGAGGTAGTATGTGATTGATTGCTGTACTCAACCATGTATGACAGGATACATAAACATACTGCAACTAAATGACATTGATTATTACAATCTATTCAAGTTATGATTTTTGGTCAGCTTTTTTATTAAAGAGAAATCATTTTCGTATTTCTTTCCTGACCCAGATGATAACTCATAAAGTAATTTTTACTGAAGAACATTGAACAAAGAAACAAATTTCAAAGAACCTCTATGTCCTTTTTTCCCAAATTGATTCCCTCATGCCCCATAATCTCCCTGGAACGTTTTTGCTGCACTGGAAAAGCACAGACAGTCTAAGCGAAATGTGTATGATTCCACTATTCAAGCTTGAAAAGGCATGTTTTGAATGGGCTAAGCAATATTATTATTTTATAATTACCTGTAAAATTTCTATAGTATGTAATGGTCATGCGTAATGGGTACACAAATAGCTGTGTGTGTAACAGCCATTTTGTTTGTGTCACAAGTCTCCCCTGCCTATTTGTCATAAGAATGCATAGCCACAGTGACCTCTCCCCCCCCCTCCTTCCTTCACTCTATACAATACACAAACTGTTAACTGATGCCAGGTCCTTATCAATCCATTGATCAGACCTCTCCATTATTCAATCCACAACTTAGATCTGGAAACCCTAATAAAACTGTAACCCTTGCAAGCTTGAACAACCCAAAGATTGTTAATAGCTAAGTTGAAGGGAATCGCCTATACACATATCTGGTAGACTGGTTATCAGTTATAACTCTGAAACTTCAGCACGTTTCATAACTCCAGAATATAGACATATTTACCTCCCTCAGTTAATTTGTAGCCTTGCGAGCCCAAACATCTTTAACCTAGAAGTACTGGGATCAGAACCAGCCCAATTCATCTCCTAGGCAAATTGGGTATCTGAAACTTGTCAAATTTATTTTCATTTCAAAGATAAATTCAAGCTGGATAATAATCTGCAACTTAGCAGGCTGTGCCCAGTTGATACTCAGAGATATGAGTATCTATAGAAAACTGTATCTGGGACATAGTCATAACCATAGTGACATCCCAGAAACCATTCCTCAGGCGCTTAATGCGTAACTTCACTTTTGTTGAGAAAAAAACACTCCCCCCTGGGTGATCAATATACATTGCTAGGATTATAAAAAACCTTTGTTGCAAATTCCTACCTTTTGTTATTCTGAAGAAATCCCTGTGTGTTTGTCTGTTCCCCTGTACTGAGTTTGTCTAATGGAAGTGGTTTCATAATTAACTGTCAGGTGTGCAGCTGCAGGGCACTAATGAGGAAATCTGCTAAGCTTGCATCCCTTTACACGTGTTCCTATTGACAGTATCTCTCCAAAAATGACATTGTTGTTGCATGGGATGCCTGAAATCTGATTTGTAGCTTAGGCAGACTTCTGGGAAAATTGGTGAGCCAATCACACAAGCAGGAAATTATGTTTCTGGAGAGTGGTCAGTACACACTCTGTGTACAGAAGAACTCCAGGTAGCCACATTGCAATGCATTCTCAGAAAATTACAGTGGCTGAAGATTGAAAAGAAAAGGTCATTTTTAACTGCTTGCCGCCGACCATCATATGATGGCCAGGAGGCGCAGCTCTCCTCCAAAATGTGAGAGCGCTGAAAATTGGTCTGGGCAGGAAGGGGGTGTAAGTGCACTGTATTGAGGTGGTTAATAACATTCAACCACAATGTGATTTTACGAGTTACGCAATTTAATTATTTACGAGTTACACTTTAACTGCTTCCGGACCAGCCGTAGCAGTTTTACTGCAGCAGGCTGGCTCCCCTGCGCGAAATCACGTTACTGTAAGTGATCTCACAGGGTCCGGATAGCAGGGGCGTGCACGCCCACTGCACAGCGGGGGTGCCAATACTCGTGGCCAGCGGTCGCGATGACCACCGGCCATGAGCGATCGTGACCAGGAGACACAGAACAGGGAAGTATGTGTAAACACACTTCCCTGTTCTGTTTTGACAGGAGTGACAGATTGTGTGTTCCTATTAGCTAGGAACCACGATCTGTCACTTCCTGGAGTTAGTCCCTCCCCCTTCAGTTAGAATTACCTCCCAGGTTACACAGTTAACCCCTTCACCGCCCCCTAGTGTTAACCCCTTCACTGCCAGTGACATTTTTACAGTAATCAATGCATTTTTAATCTCACTGATTACTGTATTAATGCCAATGGTTCCAAAAATGTGTCAAAATTGTCTGATGTGCCCGCCATAATGTCGCAGTCACAATAAAAAATCGCAGATTGCCACCATTACTAGTAAACAAAAAATAGTAATAATAAAATGCTATAAATCTATCCCCTATTTTGTAGACGCTATAACTTTTGCGCAAACCGTTAAGTATACGCTTATTGCAATTTTTTTACCAAAAATATGTAGAAGAATACATATCGGCCTAACTGAGGAAAAAAAAAATTTTTTTTATATATTTTTGGGGGATATTTATTATAGCAAAAAGTAAAAAAATAATGCGTTTTTTTCAAAACTGTCGCTCTGTTTTTGTTTATAGCGCAAAAAATAAAAACCGATGCGATAAAATACCACCAAAGAAAGCTCTGTTTGTGAGGGGAAAAAGATGTAAATTTGGTTTGGGTACAACATCACACAACCGCGCAATTGTCAGTTAAAGCGACGCAGTGGCGAATCGCAAAAAGTGCTCAGGTCAGGAAGGGGGTAAATTCTTCCGGAGCTGAAGCAGTTAATTGGTCAGATGGCTTCTGTCAACACCCCTTTCATACCAGAAAAGATGGGAATGCCAGGACAGTTTGAAAGTTTTCATTAACATCAAACCAAGGAACACCTAACAGAACTTGTGAGAGCCACTGTATCATTTTTGCTTATTTACTGGACTCTGCTGAAACCAGAATTTGCAAGTATTCTTCCTTTTCAACTTTTTTTTTATTACTCTGTTGTTTTATTGTCTCTTTATTTCTTTGTAACACCCTTTTTCTGTACATTTTTTGTTTGCACCACTTTGACTTTTTCATTATTAAATCCTATCTTGAAAAGTGTTGAAAATTGTCTCTAAAGCTTTTAATTAGACATGTGCACTGACAAAAAATGTGTTCGTTTTAGTTTTCATTTTATTCGTTTTTTGCTTTTTTCGGAAATTCAAAAATTCAGATTTTCACATTTCCGAATTTCGAATTTTTGGATTTCTGAATTTTCAAATTTTCGAATTTTGGAATTTTTGAATTTCTGAATTTTTTCAAATTTCAAAATTTAGAATTTTCGAATTTCAAATTTTTGAATTTTGAATTTTCGAATTCCGAATTTTCGAATTTTCGGAATTTAAAAATTTGGATATTCAAAAATTCGAAAATCCGAAAATGTGAAAATCTGAAAAAAGAAAGCAAATCAGCAAAAATTTGAAATAATAGCTAACTAATAATAACTAGCTATTAAATTACAGTTATTGTATAGTTATAGTAATTATTTGTGAACGTAAGGAATACAAATGTATCTGAAGTTACAAATTATCCGAAATAACAAATGCCGCATCTAAACAAATGGAATTGAACAAATTAATAATAAATAATAATAATAAAAAGGTTTTACTATTATCATTGTTATTTATTATTGTTAGATTGTTACTTTCCATTTGTTTAGATACGGCATTCGTTATTTCAGATAACTCGTAACTTTAGATAAATTCATACTCATTACATTCACTAACAGCCAAATATAAAAGGAAATTCCACTACCTAGAATTGAATAGTTATTATTAGTTAGTTATTATTTCAGATTTTCGGGTTTTCATTCTTTTGAATTTTCAGATTTTCATTCTTATTTTTGGATTTTCAAATTTCCAAATTTTAGAATTTTCAAATTTACAAAATTTTGAATTTCTGAATTTCCTAATTATGAATTTTCGAATTTTCGAATTTCCAAATTTCCGAAATTTAGAGTTTCCGATCTTCTGAATTTCTGAGAATTTCACATTTCCGAATTCGAATTTTTGAATTCTCCAATTTCCAAAATTTTCTAATTTCCGAAATTTCCATTTCCCGAATTTCCGAATTTCCAATTTTTCGAAATTTCAAATTTCCAAAATTTCAAATTTCCAAAATTTCAAATTTCCAAAATTTCGAATTCTCCAATTTCCGAAATTTTAAATTCTCCAATTTACAAAATTTACGAATTTCCAAAATTCCGAATTTCTGCAAATTCTAATTTTCGGAAATTCAAAATTTCGGAAATTCAAAAATTTGGAAATTTGAAAATTTCCATATTAACAAATTTGTCAAAATTTGTTAAAAAACAAATTCAGAACGAAATGAATTGCACATATCTACATTTAATGCAAATGAAAAGAATCCCTGTCTTGTGATTGTTTGCCTGCAAGCTGGAAAATCTTTGTGCAGGGTGCAGCTGAGAGTGGCATTGTTAATCATGTGACAGCGTAGTGTGAGATTTTCCAGTCCTTTGTCACAAATTGGTGAGGGCAGGGGTCCACTTTCGTCACAGTCTAATATTGTTTTTTTTTAAATTATAGCACATAGGATGCTGTTCTTTTTTAAGCACTGCCTTATGCATTGACATGCCTTCTTTAGACTTCTGTCAATTTAGCCAGTATGCTCACCTTCTGAATAAGAACCCTCAACCAGTTTAATGCTCCTGGGCATGGGATTTTCCTAGGTCATTTAAAGTATGAAGAGATAATACTTTTCTCAGCCTTATGTCAGTTAGGAAGGCTAGCAACTCACTGAGGGAACATGAAGAATAAGGAAGTTATCTATCTAAGAATTAAATTAACTGGCCCCTACATACAGGGAAGCTGTATTCTACCATTAACAAATATAGCAATAAAAAGTTGTAGTAACACTGAATTGACACTAGATGTCAGCATTAATATATACATAATGAAATCCAGTGCTACAGTAATGGATACATGATAAGTGTTACAGAACAAATGTTGGCATTAGCAATACTGTACACAAGAACATAGGAGGCTCACAGAACCAAAAAACTTGAAAGACACCACTCCCTGTTCCCTCACATTCCTTCCACCCCTGTTAAATCCCTTTGAGTGATTGTTAATATTAAAATTAGGAATCAGACTCAGACGAACCCGCTTTTGGGCCCACACGTAACTATGCATATGGACTTATGAGATATTATTATTCGATAGGAGGACCTGACAATGACAACTACTCTTTTCCACTTTACGGACCCCCCCCCCCCCCCCCGTGGCACCTTTCAGGGGGTAGGGAGGTGCAGATACCTGTATAATACAGGTATTTGCACCCACTTCCAGGCATAGACTCCCGAGGGAGTCTACGCCTCTCCCCCCCCCCCCCCCCCAGCTGTCTGCTGGGAAACACACAGGTCCCAGAGACAGCAAGGACCATTCCGATTGTGCAGCGCGACTCCTGCATGCGCAGTAGGGAACCGGGAAGTGAAGCCGCAAGGCTTCACTTCCTGATTCCCTTACTGAAGATGGCGGCGGCAGCACCTGAGAGCCGAGCAACAGATCGGCTTCAGGTGCCGACATCGCGGGCGCCCTGGACAGGTAAGTGTCCTTATTTTAAAAGTCAACAGCTACAGTATTTGTAGCTGCTGATTTAAAAAAAAAAAAAACATTTCGGCAGACCTCCGCTTTAAACCTTTTTTTCCAAAATAGGTTCACCATGTTTTGTTCCATAATAAAAATACATAAAAAGCAAGTGGAATGAAAATGTAGCAAATACATTTAATTTATTATTTGAGAGAATTACCCTTAATAATTTTGTGGGCAGCTATATATCTAAGGTTCTAGTTTTACTTGTTCCAGCATCTGTAAGTTAGATCCTCTCATGTGTTATTTAGAACAACATAATGTATTCTTTATCAAGATCCCTTTAGACCTCACTTAAAGCCCATTCAAACTTTCAATTGAAGTTGGCCATGTAGAATCCTATTGTACCAAAACATAATATGACCAAAGTATTTTCCTCATTCACATGGCAAAAATGTTTCAGCTGTGGCAAGAATCCAGCAGATTCCTGCAGCTGATCATACAAAGAGATCCATCCGCAGGATCTTGTTGGATTCTTGTCACAGCTGGAACATTTGTGCCATTTGTATGAGTTCTTATGCCCTGTACACACGATCGGACTTTCCGACAAGAAAACCGTGGATTTTTGCTCGAAGGTTGTTGGCTCCAATTTGTCTTGCATACACACACGGTCACACAAATGTTGGCCAACAATTACGAACGTAGTGACGTACAAGACGTATGTGATATCTCCATTACGAACGCTAGTTTTACAAGACTGAACACTTCCGGCTCATACTTGATTTCGAGCATGCGTGGACTTTTGTGTACTTGTGTACACACGATCGGAAAGTCCGACAACAAAAATTTGTTGGCGGAAAATTTGAGAACCTGCTAGCCAACATTTGTTGGCTGAAAGTCCGACAAACACATGTTCGATGGAGCATACACGCGGTCAAACTTTCCACCAACAAGCTCACATCCAACATTTGTTGTCAGAAAATCCGATCGAGTGTATGGGGCAATACAGTTTTGCCTTGGATTTTTATTTGTTTTACAAGGTGATGGTTTACATATATTTAAAGTGACACTAAACTCTGGTTTACAAAGATTATCTTCAAATATGTATTCTTAAAGGGAAAGTAAAGGTTTTTTGTTTGTTATATTTACCTGCACTGTGCAATTGTTTTGCACTTAGCATCCTTTGCTTGGGTCCCCCGCTGGCCCTCTCCACTTCTCCTCTTCTCCGTGTGCCACCAATGGAAGCTGCTTCCTATGGTGGCACACGTGCGGGCTTGATCCCGTGTCAGGCTGTGTGCATCTATTGATACACACAGTGTGGCTTGGCCCCACCCCCGCTCCCTCCTTTTTGATTGGCAGCAGCAGGAGCCGATGGCTCAGTCAGAGCACTGGATCGACATGGGGTGGGGGTGGTACAGGGAGCTAAACATCAAAGGTTTTTTAACTTAATGCAGAGAATGAATTAAGGTAATAAAAAGGTAGCTTTAAAACCACTTTACTTTATTTCACTTTATGTACTTTATTTTGCTCTCAGACTACACCAAATATCCAAATTCATGTTAGAGATTGGCCACATTTCCTCTCTGTTGTCCCACTATATGTATAATTTGGTCACCCTTTCTTGCTTGCTCCCAAGATAGACTAAGGACTATGGACTAATGACTGAAGACTATGCATTTGTAGTATGCATAAAGCAGTCAGTGCATATGATAGCAACTAACATGCACTGCTCGTTCCATACAAATTGAAGGGAGCAGCAAAAGGAGAGGTTCTGGAGCTCATGTAGGATATTACAAGGAGGCAGAAAAGCACAGCAAGAAAAAAATGTAATGAAAAGTAGAATACAGGGTAACTAAGTGTTGGATGTATATGCATTATCTTTGAAGAATAAAGCCTTGTACACTCAATCGGACTTCAAACAAACTTTTCCTTGGATTTCTGTCCAAAGAGCTTTGGCCGTGAACTTGGTATGCATACACACGGCAGGACTTTTTCAGCCAACTTTCACCAAATCACATGGTTTTTCAGCTCATTACCGCCACCCTTTGGACAACTTCTGTATTGTTGTCTGATCTTTTGCATTGGTTCTGAGCATGAATGTTTGTACTTTGGACTAAAGTCCGATGGATTTGTGAACACACGATCAGACTAGCCGACGTAGGACTTTTGTTGCAGAAAAGGTTGTCTGTTCGCACAGCCAACATTTGTCCGATGAAAACCGAAAAAGTTTTGGAGCGTACACACAGTCGGATGTTGCCTTAAAACAGGTAATTTGCATGTCTGTTGTCAAAAAGTCCGATCGTGTGTATGGGCCTTAAGGATATCATTTAGTGTTACTTTAACTTTGCAAACAAGATAGAGGATTTTACATTATAATCTTATTATTAGTGTCTAAAGCTTCGTACACACAATCGGACTTCAAACTTTTCCGTGGATTTCTGTCCAAAGGGCGTTGGCCATGAACTTGGTATGCATACACACGGCAGGACTTTTTCAGCCAACTTTCACCAAATCACGTGGTTTTTCAGCTCATTACTGCCACCCTTTGGACAACTTCTGTATTGTTGTTCTTTTGCATGCGTTCTAAGCATGCGTGTTTGTACTTTGCGATGGATTTGTGTACACACGATCGGACTAGCCGACGTAGGACTTTTGTTGCAGGAAAGCTTGTCTGTTCACACAGCCAACATTTGTCCGATGAAAATTGAAAAAATTTGTCCGATGGAGCGAACACACGGTTGGATGTTGCCTTAAAACAGGTAATTTGCATGTTTGTTGTCAAAAAGCCCGATCGTGTGTATGGGCCTTAAGACTGACAGGCTAAGGCCTCATGGAGAATGACATGCAGCCCTATGTAGTCACTACATCATCTTAAATTATGCTCGAATTATCCACATTATTTGCAAGGACAGGCGTGCCTCCATCTTTTTATATACTATATGTTATATAGGTATCTAGGTATTTACTGCCACTATCACACATTATAGGGTTGTTTTGTGTGTCATCCTAATTTAGGTGATTACACAATAATACCAAATTACAGCAGATTATTATTTTAATAGGAAGAGTTAGTTCAAGCAAAGTTCAACTTTTGTACAAAAAAACAGGGAAAAAAAGATGAGTGTGGTCATCTTATAGCAAAGATTTTATATTTATTAACCACTTCAATACAGGGCATTTTCACCCCCTTCCTGCCCAGACCAATTTTCAGCTTTCAGCGCTGTAACATTTTGAATGACAATTGCGCGGTACCCCACAAATAGAGCTTTCTTTTGGTAGTATTTGATCACCTTTGCGGTCTTTATTTTTTGCGCTATAAACAAGAAAAGACAGACAATTTTGAAAAAACACAATATTCTTTACTTTTTGCTATAATAAATATCCCAATTTAAAAAGATAACAAAAACAAATGTCTTCCTCAGTTTAGGCCGATATGTATTCTTCTACATATTTTTGGTAAAAAATTGAAATAAGCGTATATTGATTGGTTTGCCAAAAGTTTTAGCACCTACAAAATAAGGGATAGATTTATGGCATTTTTATTTATTTATTTACTAGTAATGGCGGCGATCTGCGTTTTTTGTCAGGAATGTGATATTGCGGCGGACAAATTGTACACTTTTGACACTATTTTGGGACCATTGACAATTATACAGCGATCAGTGCTAAAAATATGCACTGGTTACTGTATAAATGTCACTGGCAGGCAAGGGATTAACACTAGGGGGTGATCAAGGGGTTAAATGTGTTACCTAGGGAGTGATTCTAACTGTGGGGGGAGGAGACTGACTGGGGGAGGTTACCGCTCGGTGTCCTTATATACAAAGAACACACGATCTGTCTCCTCTCCCCTGACAGGACATGGATCTGTGTGTTTACACACACAGATCCACGTCCCTGCTCTGTGACAAGCAATTGCGGGTGCCCAGTGGACATCATGGCTGCCGTGCACGCGCATCGCAGTGCGGCGCCCCTAGATGGCCAGGAAGCCGAGGACATCATATGACAGCCGCCCAGGATGAGAGAGCCACCTTGCGGCCATCATTTTACTATACGCGGGCTGGGAAGTGGTTAATACCATGGCTGAGCTCAAGGTTCTTTTGTTGTTTGGGCATTCGTCCAAATGCCTGACGTCTTGCTCATTTGGCAGGAGCCAAACATTATATACAGTAGTAGTATTTTTACTGCTGCTATATATGGCAGCTTCCTCCCTGTCAATGGTTGCTATGACAGTTGTGGGTGCAGGCAACTGCCTCATCCTTAGCAACCAGTAATGTCACTTGACTTCATTCATTTACTGTAAAGTAATCCCTAGCCACATAAAAAAGGGGGCAGGGATAGCACATCAATGACCAAATATGGGAGACTTCACCCCTTTGTCACTTTGGGTAGTGGGACCCTGGAATATTTGCGGTTAGTAGACAACCAATTTGGTGGTGTCTGTTGGTCAGTGGGTTTTTTTTCATTGTGATTGCCATGGATCTGCATTTCTGGACAACATGATTGATGAAGGATATACATTATGGGACATTTTTGGGGTTTTACGTTTAATAAAGAATTTGTCAAAAACTGTATAAGTGTCATTGTTTACTCTTTATTTTGTAAGACCCCTTACTCATTTGCAATGGAGGGGGGGAGTATCTGGGGGTCTCATTATAGTTAAAGAGGTAATTCCAATAAGCCCCCTGCCTACAAGACCCCACAACCACCTGGTCAGGGTTGTGGGGAAGAGGCCGTTGTCCTCACCAACATGGGATGTCGCCCCCCTGGGGCAAGGTACCCCCCTATTTCTAAGGTATGTATTTTTATAGTCCTGCATGTGCTGGTCTTTTATTAGCTTTTTCTGGTATAGCTTTATAAATAATTACAGCTAATAGCCATCACCTATGATAGGATATAGAGCTTTTTTGGATCTCTTTTTTTTTTTTTCCAAATAACGTTTTTATTATTATTTCATTTTTGCAATACATTATGCATTAACAAGTGGTGAACAGTAATACAAAATTGCAGGTTTTCTGTATAGAGTGCTGGTATTCAATTGCTATGTTCCAATATTTAAACTTTGCAAAGTGCCAACTGAGCGTCATCTTCTGTCATTTAGTATGTCTATTGGCAAGTCTATAACTTTAACGTGGTTGCAGAATCACAACCTAGTTCTCTGTAACTTATTGAAATTCTTTTTTGGATCTTATTTTGTCCTCTCATTGATAGTAGGTGACATTGGCTGGGCTCTTGTATACACTTCCATGCACCCTCTCTTATCAGTAGCATCTTCATTTGAAACTTTCAGTAACAGTTTGTTAGATTAGCAACTAAAAATGTTGGTGAAGCACAGTTAGTAGCCATCATACAGTATATGGTTTCCATAGGTGTGCGCAGCCTATTGTATTAGGGTGTGCACCTCAAAGCTCCAACATATATGCCTTTGTGATTTATTAACTGGCCTCTTCCCTACTCGTCATCCTAAAACAATGGGGGGGGGAGCAGGTGAGCACACAGGGGGACCTGGGCAGTAGAAAGAAAAGGAACTGTGACAAGAGGGGTGGCATACATTGGTACCAATCCCCTGTATTTTCCTACCATGACAGCTGAATATTGGCGAGAGGAAGATGAGGAGAAGTCTACTTTCAGCTGCTGCAGAAGAAAATACAGATCCGCCCATTAATCTCCACCCCAGCCGCCTATCCTGTCCAGGTTCTGGGGGTCGGCAAGTAAGGATCGCGGCTTACCTGTCAAATGCCCACAATTGATGGGTTGCCAACTCCAGGATTAGGGTGTTCCCAGGCACACCTGACACACCCCTTGCGCACTCCTATGATGCTTTCTAATCTCTATGTTTTTAGGAGACTTTGAGCTGTATCTGCAGTAGTGCTTAGTACTTTGGCTGTAGATGGGTCAAAAACTTGGAGAAAGCTGCTGCTAAGAGTCACATCTTCAGCAGCTTTCCAACAACTAGGAGAAGGCTAGAAGTAGAACTGTAGTGAGTTTTTTATTGCTGTGTGCATGTTGTAGATTTTCCTTCAATTCCAAACCGGTGAAACCATTTTCACTGTCATAGTAAGTGATGGTAATTATTTCCAATTTTTTCCCAAAAACAAAGTTTTGGCAGGACCGGTACTTTAAATAAAGCTATTCACATTCATAGTATGTTCACATTCAAGTTGTTTTCTTATAATCAATTAAACCAAGAAAGCCTGAAAATTTATATTGTCATTATGTTAGAAATGCATGTCAATAATTCAGCAGAACCCATTCAAAATATTTAGTTTACTTAACTAGTGGAAGTTTTCAATCCATCTTAATTTACAGAACATTTACCGGGTATATGTATTTTAATTGTAAACGTGTCCTTGGCAGTAAAGAAATACGTATAAAAAAGTTTTACGAATTATAAGATAATGCCTAATTTATCATTAGTAAAATATGCTATTAATATTTCACATTCAAAACAGCGCTCATCAATCACCACCAAACAAAAATAAACATAAAGGCAGATGTGACCAAAATCTAGTTAATTTATGCATGATATTGTTTATTACACAGATGTTCTCAATAAATACTGTAAATAAAGTTTATCAGGTATACAATTGTATACACTAACAAGATAATTTATTTTTGCTAGGTTCTCCTAGTCATAAAACCTTTGGATGAAATACTTATAAAAACATTTGAAAATTACATGTTGGAAAGATTATTGCAATAGTGAGGTGACACCAAAATATGAGCTGCTCAATCCATTTTATATTTACCTACCTTATATTCATTGATATGTAGCACAGCCCCCTGAAGGAGTCAATGGTTGATTGAGCCTATTGCTTCCTTACAGCACCCACATCCAGGAACATGGTAGTTCCTGCACTCAATAAACAGTCTAGGGGTTTTGAATAGTGAAAGTGTAACTCCTGCGCTACCAGTGAAAAATAAAACAAAAAATGAAAAAAAAAATACTAATACCCAGCTGCTGCTAACACAAATTGTGTTCCCACAATTCAAACAAATAAATACTAAAAAAGTGCTGCTTTTCTAAATAAATAACTTGTGACTTAATAGACTGTGCAAAATACATGTGTGTGGTAAATGCATAAAAGACCCAATAATAATAGACATAATAGTGTAGTTAAGTGCCCCGCGCTTCCTGAATCAATAATAGCATCTAACACAACAAAGTGTAGCGCTTAATTGACACAGCCCTGCCAGAAGCACGGACAAATCAATCAAATAGGTCAAAATTGAGTCCAAATGAACCACAATAAACCTATATATAAATTATAAAAATAACACATGTAATATAAAACATATATGTTACTAGAATTAAGAATAAAAATAGGTGCAAAGTGAATTATTAAAGTCCATAAACATCTCAGAAGTCCACAGTTTGCAATAAGTGATTGCAGTCCATATTAGAGATTAAGTAGTCTCGATCCCCACATGAGTAGCCAGTGAATAGTGAATAGGAACTAAGAACACCAATGTGATAAAGCCACCACCGAGATAGATGCAGGCTTACCAGATAATTTGAACCCAAAAGAACGTGCGTTCTATGAGTCAAATATGCTTGTATTGTCAGCCAACAACAGGGATGAAATCTTGAAAATCCTCCGTGATGGGAACCTGGATAGTCCTAGACCCTCATTGAAAATCCGTCTCCATACAAGTGGTTACACGTCGTAAGATAATAACCAATGGGAAATGGAAAGAAATGGCCACATAGCGTAATCCCGTACAAAATTAAAATGTATTAAAAGTAAAACACTTACATTTAAAAAGTGGTTACAAGCACTTTGGATAAATAATGGCAGCAGTGGAGTCCTCCCGGCACGTTTCATCTCATTAGACCCCAGATGAAGAGGCCTAGGGCAGAGATTGAAAGGGGACACTGTGATGTAAGAAAGGAAATGGGGGCCATGACTGCTGTGGCTGTGATTGCTAGGGGCACTGTAATTTAAAGGGGCACTGTGACATAAAACAGACTGCACTGTAAAGGGGCACTGTAATCATTACAGTGCCCCTTTACACTGTAGTCCCCTTTTCATCACATTGCCCTTTTACAGAGCAGCCCCCTTTACATTACAGTGCCCTTTACAGTGCAGTCCCCTATACATTAATGTACAGGGCACTGCACTGTAAAGTGGTAAAGTGGCACTGTGATACCAAAAACATTGGGGCTCACTGCTCTAGAAGACTGTGCAATTTGTCATTTGTATGAATTGCTAGGGTTCATACCAGGTTTACCTCAAAGCTTCAAAGAATGAAACAGTAACTTTTGTACAAGCTCATAATCATGATTTTGGCACCCCAAAGTGCCACAAGCTTCCTGTTCAGTATTGCATCATGGGAGTATTGGGGAGTAGGAATAACTTAATGGTGGAATGGGGATAGTTTAGATGATGTAATGTTGTGTTTCATTTTGTGCGCCATATAATATCTGTCACACTCACCTGTTCCATGCTGTAGCCCCGGGTCTTTCTCTCTGAGTGCGGCCGCTGGCTTCCAGCGAGTCCACATCGCTGGAACCCTAGGCAGGCCTGTTGGTCCTTAACCACCTGCCAGCCGCTTACAGTAAATATACTGCGAGCGGGCTACAGGCACAGTCATATTCATGTATGTGACCAGCCTTCTTTTGGGTTTGGTGCGCACATGTGCACTCACCCTGCCAACCTGTGCTGTGATTGGTTATAGCAAAAGTTTGGCAAAAGATTTTGGCCAATGATTTTGGCTGAAACCTGGTGAACGGCAGGCCCAATCACACACAGAGTTCTGTGTGTTTACAAACACACAGAACTCTGTGTACATAAGAACAGTGCCTTGAAAAAGCATTCTTACCCGTTTAAATGTTCCACATTTTGTCATGTTACAACCAAAAACGTAAATGTATTTTATTGGGATTTTCTGTGATAGGCCAACACAAAGTAGCACATAATTGTGAAGTGGAAGTGAATTGTGAAACCTCCTCCTGGTCTGGGCTCTGAAAGAATATGGAAAAATATGTTAAAGCTTGTCTGATCTGTGTACAGACAAAATCCCCTAGTCAAGCTCATGCAGGGCTGCACCACTACCTGTTCCCGAAGAACCTAAAAAGCTGGTCCCAAATCCAGAATCAGCTTAATCAATTAACTGCTGCTAGACACAGGAGATTATGATTAAGGAAGGACACAGGGTTATGATTTGACACTCCTTTGTGTGAAATAAAGGACTTTTATTGGATGACACCAGCAGTGTGCGGCCAACTTTCATTTCTTCATAGACAGAAGAGATTTGCTGACCAGCGGCTTAAAGTCCCATGTGTGAAATTTGCTCCACATTAGACTGGGCCTTATATTGTCACTGCAAGAATCAATCCTGTTTGTAATAGACCATATTGGCTATTTCACCTGAAGATTCCAAAATCTTTCCATGTTTTTCTGCTCAAGCCATTGGTTCTGAACACATTTTCTTGTCCTTCTTAGGCCATCTTTGGCTACCCCTCCTGCCAACTTATCCAAATACTAAGAGGTCCACCAGATCCTGGATTCCAAGCTCTCCTGGAGGAAACTCCATTACCTAAAAGTCTGGAAGGGTTGTAGCCCTAAAAAAATACCTTGGGTCCCAGCTTCTGTTTTCTTGCTCCCCTCCTGATAAAGAGGTTTCATCTATGTTTCCCTTAGAAACCTGGACCTTGGTGAGTGGGAAGGGCCTGTAAAAGTAGGTGGTGATGTCACACTCACCTTTCACATGCTCCCATGCCAGATCTTTCCCTGTATGTGCGTCTTCCAGTCAATCACAGAGGAGGTACTGTCTTGAAGGGCTAGCGCATGCTTTACTTAGTGTTCGGGAAACGTGTCCACATGCTGGCAGCAGGATCCCCTGTGATCTCTTTGAGTGTTTTTCTGTGTGTCTAGTGATCCTCAGCATTCCCAGTGTCTTCAGCGTATCCCAGGCAAGTGTGTTTCAGCCTGCACCCAGGCAAGTGTGTTCCAGCCTGCACCCAGCCTTGTGTTTCTTAGTCTGTATCCTGCTCTTGTCACTTCATGCACTCTTACCTGCATTCTGTCTTCCTTCAACTCTGTGTCTCTCTTTGCACTTCAGTTTGTTACTCGCTTCTCTGCACCAATCTGTTTCCCCTGTGAGTTCCTCTAGACTCATTATCAGCACCTGTGCACTCCTGACTTGTATTTCTCATTTGTCTCTTAGTGTATTCCTGAGCTCTCTGGCTATTTCCCTGTCTATCCTGCTGCCTTGTGAGTCCATTGCCCTGGTGCTGCAAGAGAGTTTGCTACTGTTCTCAGTGGTGGCCTGCTGGGGTGAGTGACTATGGTTTTTGCCACCATCTGCCCAGCTGCCTCAATCAGTTCTGGTCAGCCAACCCTTCTCTGTTTGGAGCAGATTCCTAAGTAGGGACAATATCATTAAGAAATGAAATCCCCGTTCTCTGTCTGCTTTTGAGCCACGCTGAAATCTAGCCAGCAGCATTGTGCTACTATAAATTTGAAGATACCTTGACAAAAACATTTTATTAAAGGTATTTTTAAACGTTTAAAATCTGAGGTTTGAAGTGCATGAAGTCACTGGAGTTGATTTGAGGTCTAAAGGTGCAGAAATTGAGGCTGATCTAAGGTGTTAAGATACAGAAATTTGGGCTGATCTGTGGTCAGATGGTACAGTGACTGAATGTACACACAGGGTAGCACTGCTCTACTGTGAACACCTCCAAATATGCATGTTGGTTACTGGTACCTTCTCTCCAGGTGCCAGGTTCAGACAACCTCCCACTCTTTACAAACACGGAATATGGATATATGGAAAGAACCCGCACTCTGAAATGTGTCACAGCACGCTGTGAACAAGGCTCTTCGCTGAAACATGTTAGCAGTTACTATTTACTTAGTGATTATCAAATAAAGAATTTGAATGGATTCCAGAGTGTGGGTTCTTTCCATATATCTGTACGGTGACTGAGACTGATCTGAGGTCTGAAGGTGCAGTAATTGGCCTAATCTGAGGTCTGAGGATATAGAAACACAGGGACAGGCTTTTCAGTGCAAGGAACAATGTGATAGCCAGGTCCAAGGCTTAAATGTAATAAATGAGCTGGGATCATAAACAAAAATCCATTAGGATGGAGGTTTTGTGTACCAAACAACCAATTTCTTGGCTATATTAAATGCCATTCCTAAAGGGAAGTGCATGTGTGCATTGAGGCCAATCTGAGGTCTGAAGGTCTTTCCACCCGTGGTCTATGGGCTGCCCAAGACTGACTTAAGGTCTAAAGGTACATTGAATTGAGGCTGAGCAGAGGTCTGAAAGTGCAAACATTAGAGCCAATCTGAGGTCTAGGGGTGCAGTAATTGAAGCAGATCTGAGATGTGAAGGTGTAGAAATTGGGGGTGATTTGTACAGTGACTAAGACTGATCTGAGGCCTGAAAATGCAGAATTTGGGGCTGATGTAAGATCGGAAGGTGTCGAAAATGGGGCTGTTCTAAAATGTGGAGATATAGAAATTGGGGCTGATCTGAGGTCTAAAATGCAAAAATGAGAGTCAATCTGAGGTCTGGGTACATGCATTGGGGCTGATCTCAGGTCTGAATCAATCCTGGAACATTGATTAATACCATATAAAAGCTCTGCTATTAAGTGTTGGGGAAGCCTGTATGTATACAGATAGACTGGCACATGTATTAATGTCTGTAGGCACACTTACAGCTGAATCCAAAAAAAGGGAGTTATAAGCTTAATGTACAAATATGTATTTCCCTGGACAGCTTAACAATTGGAACAATGATTTTTCAATGTCTCACCTGGACACATAACTACCTATGCCCAGTGCTTCACAATTGGACTTTAAACTGATTGGGCAGGAGAATAAGAGCACATAAGTGTAGCACCCTCCTAAGTAGGTGATAGAATTCGTGTAGAATAGTTTTTGGTTTTTCTGCTTAACAGATAGACACTAGGTAAATTGAATTGCTGTCTGCTTAACAGAGAGCTATGATCTGCTAGTGTAGCCTGCTCAGTGTGGTGCTGCTCATGCTGTCTTGAGTTTCTCTGTATTCAAGCAACTAAGGAAAGTTCTGGATAATAGGCAGAAACAATGCAGATTCATACAGCCATGGCCAATTATAAGGGGGGGGTGCCCCTAGGCATGCTGGGTGCCTGTATTTATATTCCAGGAGCTCATGGGCTCTGGGTCTTTCCTGCCATGCAGCCTCAGGTGGGTGTCAGAAACCATGAATCAGACTGAGACAGAAGTACAGTTGAATCTCACTTGTTTAATAATAAAAAAAAAGGTAAACAGAGTAAACGTAGTCAAAACATAGCCAGATTTCAGGAACAGATAGTCAGACAAGCCAAAACGTCAGGGAGCCAGAGATGAGCGTAGTAGAACAGCAAGCAGGATCTGGAGCCAGAAGGAATGTCAGCCAAGCAAGTCTTTAACAAGAACACAGGAGAGCATCTCTAGAGATGTGACCAAGGCGAAGGCAGAGATCATCTGGGCTGAACGGCTTAATTAGGCAGGACTGACGAGCAGGATATCATCAACAGGTGAGTCACTGTGGAGAGATAGGAGCTGCCAATTAGCCGACACCTGAGCGGCCAGCTCAGAGAAGGAAGGGCTGAACACAGCCCTGACAGTACCCCTTCCTCAATGACCCCTCCCCCTCGGAGGACAACCAGGCTTGAGATGAAAATGTCTATTGAAATCATGGAGGAGGACAGGGGCATGTACATCAGAGGATGAGACCCAAGAGCGTTCCTCCGGACCATACCCTTTCCGATGCACCAGGTACGGTGTGCGCCCACGGAACCTATGGGTGTCAGCAATGGATTGTACTTTAAACTCCTCATGGTTCTCAACCTGTACAGGGTGAGGACGAGGCACCGAGGTGGTAAAGCGGTTGCAGACCAAAGGTTTTAAGAAGGAGACATGAAATACATTTGAGATATGCATATTAGAAGGAAGGTCTAATGAGTAATCCACTGGGTTAATCCTGCGAAGAATAAGGAAAGGCCCAATAAACCGAGGTGCAAACTTCAGAAAGGGAACAATAAGTCGGAGGTTGTGAGATGACAGCCAGACCCTGTCCCCAACCTGGTAAGAAGGCGCAGGCAGGTGTTTGTGGTCAACATGGAGTCTGTACCTATTGTTAGCATGTCGCAAAGCCTCCTGGACTTGTGCCCAAGTGGAACGAAGACCACGGAGATGCTCCTCTAGTGTAGGAATACTCTGCGGAAGAAATTAGTCAGGCAACATAGGAGGTTGGAAACCATAGTTTGCCATAAACGGGTACAGTCGGGAAGCAGAATTCAAGGCACTATTGTGAGCAAACTCCGCCCACGGTAAGAGGTCTGACCAGTTGTTATGATAGTCAGAAATATAGCAACTTAGTAATTGCTCCAAGGACTGATTGGCTCGTTCTCTTGTCTCATTAGACTGCGGGTGATACGCAGAGGAGAAAGCAAGCTGAATTCCCAATTGTGCACAAAAGGCTCGCCAGAATCGGGACACAAACTGCCCGAGGCAATCACCTTGGGTAGCCCATGCAAGTGAAAAGATCTCCCGAGCTAAAATGGAAGCCAGTTCCTTAGAAGTGGGCAACTTCTTAAGTGGAATACAATGAGACATTTTCAAGAACTGGTCAACCACCATAACTGTGATACCTGTGTTGCCCTGGAAGTTGGGTAACTCCACAATGAAATCCATAGACAGGTGGGTCCAGAGCCCCTCTCCTAATTGGGTATGGGTTGGAGGAGGCCCACTGGAAGGGGTCATGGAGTCTTACTCTGCGCACATACAGAACAGGCAGCTACGAAGGCAGTTCCATCAGCACGTAGACTAGGCCACCAGAATTATTGAGAAATGGCTCAAAAGTGTTGATTCCTCCCAGGGTGGCCAGCAGCCTTGGAGAAAGGTAAGTCTGGAGCACGGCAGTACGGAAACTCTCTGGGACAAAGCAGCGGTCACAAGGTTTCTCAGGAGGAGCATGAACCTGAGCAGCAAGAATTTTGTCACCCAAAGGAGAAGTGAGAATGGTGCAAACCGTAACCAGAATACGATCAGGAGCAATCACAGGAACTGGAACCAACTCCATCTTGGAAGTGGAGGAAAATTGTTGTGACAAAGCGTCAGCCCTTACATTCTTAGTACCGGGTAAGAATGAGACAATGTAAATGGAACTAGACAAGAAAAGAGCCCATCGCGCCCTTCTGGGAGAGAGGCATTTAGGTCAATAATAATGAGAACCAGCATAATGGTACCTTCGAGGAGATGTCTCCATTCTTTCAGGGCTAAAATGATCGCTAACAGCTCTCTGTCACCAATCTCATAATTCCATCCTGCAGGTGACAATTTCTTGGAAAAGTAGCCACAAGGATGCATAGCGCTCTCAGAGGTAGGGCGTTGAGACAGAAGGACGCCAACTTGAGGCGGTCAAATAACTCCATAATCAACGGAATCAGATAGCCATTCCTAATCGTGAAACGATTGAGACTCCTATAATCAATACAAGGTCACAGTTCACCACTCTTCTTCACAAAGAAGAAACCAGTACCAGCAGGAGATGAGGATTTGCGAATGAAACCTCGAGAAAGTGCCTCTGCAACATACTTCTCCATGGCCTTATCCTCCAAGACAAAGGGTAAACCCGACCATGATGGGGTATGGCACCAGGTTGACGATCAATTGCGCAATTATAGGACCGGTGTGTAGGCAAACTACCGGCTTGAGCTTTGTCGCTAAAATCGTGGTACTCCTCCATCAGGGAGGAGAGAGAAGAAGTGCACAGGACCTTGGCTACCTTCTGGAAGCATGCCTTACTGCATTGTGGAGAGAACCTCAGCACGGAGCCAATCAAAAGAAGGGTTGTGCCCCTGTAACCAAGGATAACCAATAACCACTGGGAACCTAGGTGAGGAAATAACTTGGAATTATCTCATGGTGAAGAACTCCCACGGCCATGGATAGTGGAACAGTCTCTTGAGTCACATGGGCAGGCTGTAGAGGTCTCCTATCAAGAGCCTCAATGGCATGTGGAGTGCCACGCAGCTACAGCAGAATTGAGACCTTCGATACAAAGGCAACATCAATGAACAGGCCTGCAGCCCCAGAGTTGATTAGAGCCTCTATCTCGACAGACGACTCAGCACAACAAAGGGTAAAACCTTGACTGTATCTTCTGAATTCATGGCCTTCACCTACTGTCAGAAACCATGAATCAGACTGAGACAGAAGTACAGTTCAATCTCACTTGTTTAATAATAATTAAAAAAAAGTAAACAGAGTAAACGTAGTCAAAACATAGCCAGAGTTCAGGAACCAGGCAGGACTCAAAAGCAGGATATCATCAACAGGTGAGTAACTGTGGAGAGATAGGAGCTGGCAATTAGCCGACAGCTGAGCGGCCAGCTCAGAGAAGGAATAGGATTTTTTAGCCGGAAATATTGAGCATTTAGTTAGTGCCACATCCAATAATTAAGGAGAAAAGACAGAATCCCCTTGTGGTGGACTTTAAAGGCACGATATATCTGGAAATGTATTTCAAGTTTCAAAAATATTTATTAAATATGAAATGTAAAAAACATGTAAAAACACGGAATGCTTAACATATCTACAACATTGTTACCGTCATTTAAATGTAGTACAGTCTATAATTCTTGCACCCGACACGTTTCAGAGTACAGGTTGACTCCTTCTTCAAGGGTATATATTAGCAAGAAGAATTTATATTATACATTGTGACGGTATGGTTAACAATGCATTATGTTATACTTAAAAACATGCAAAAGCACAGTATGCTTTCAATTTCTCAACCCAGAACTCCTTTAGTAGCGTTCTTTTTGAGAGATGTCCATGTCAAGCCCAAGAGACAAACAGCTCACCGTTAACCCAGCCTCCCCCCCAAAAAAGACAGGTTGACAAAAAGAGCTGGGGACCCACTGGGGCCAAAAAAGAGTGAAGTCCTTTTGATTAGTTTACTTGGGACCACTCGCCTCGATCTCAGCTCAGAGAAGGAAGGGCTGAGCCCAGCCCTGACAGTGGGGGTCCTAAGGGCCTAATGTTAGTGAGAATGGGCCATGCTCGACAGAGAGCTGGCTGAAAGGGCTGTCTGCTCAAGATCAGGTCTGGTATAGGGTGTCGTTTGGCAGTTGGAAGGTGGCTACCAGCTGTCACTAGACATTTGTGAGTACAGACATTCTAAAGGATCTGTAGACTTGTGCTTTTAACCCCTTCTGGTGTGCTATATAATCAGCTGAAGGTCTAAACAAGGTAACACTGGCTAGGGTTCTGAAGAGCTTTTCCAACTGTTTGCTGCTACATAAGATTTTGCTCAGTTTTTTAACTTTTGTATTGCCAAGCACTGGTAGCACTACATAAGCTGGTGTTTGACCGTGGCTCTGACATCTACTGTTTTAATTGATAGATTTCACTTTGTTTTAGCTTATGATAATCTTACATAGATTTTAGCCCTTTGGAGCTTCAAGGCTTTTTTTCTTC
The DNA here is from genome assembly GCA_037952925.1 of Lithobates clamitans. NCBI lineage: Eukaryota > Metazoa > Chordata > Amphibia > Anura > Ranidae > Lithobates > Lithobates clamitans. Next base: position 14,617,384 of record JBBGZY010000239.1, on the reverse strand, counting down.
TATAATTCAGCAACACTTTATTCCATATATGAAATCTTTACCACACTCCAGACATAGTGGCAAAAGAAAATGCCCAAGATACTGTCCGCCACCTACTGTTATGGGTGAAACAAATAAAAATACACTAAGGGTCGGTTCACACTGAGGCAGCACGACTTGCAGCGCGACTGCCTCAGGCGACCCAGGACACGACTCAGCGGCAACTTGCAAAACGACTTCTGTATAGAAGTCAATGCAAGTCGCCCCCAAAGTAGTACAGGAACCTTTTTCTAAGTCGGAGTGACGCAAGTCGCTCCGATTAGAACGGTTCCATTGCACAGAACAGGATGCTACTTGTCAGGCGACTAGGTCGCCTGACAAGTCGTCCCAGTGTGAACCGAGGCTAACAGTATAGGTTACTTCAAACAGAGAATAACCATTCAGGTTTAAAGGAAAGTACCTGTTTGCAGCAACTGTCTTAGAAAGGCCAGACACAATCATTTCTTATCTGCCTTTTCTATTAAGAACAGTTCTAAGCAAATTATTTTAGTATTTTATTTATTTTTTTCCAAATAATTTTTATCAGCTGTGCACAATAATCGGCACACTGCAACATGAACATTTAAAATGGAAGTCCATGCAAAAACTAAAATCCCTGCATCTATAGGTACCACTAATCTAACACTAACCTCTCTATCCATGTAAAAGAACAATGAGTATACATACCTTTTTGGAAGCCGATCTGACCTGCCCCGATTGAATCCCAATCTTAGCTTTCAGTCGCAGCTTCACTGTAGAGGCGGGAGCCGAGGAGACAGGTGACAACGGAAGCCCCATAGTAAGTCTATGAGTGACCTCACTTCCTATTCATTTCACATCCGTTGTCGGCCGTGTCCTCTGCAGAGCTTTCGCCACTGGAGATCAGGTCGGAGCGGGTCAGATCGGCTTCCAAAAAGGTATGTATACTCATTTTTCCTTTACAGGGATAGAGAGGTTAGTGTTAGATTCGTGGTGCCTATAGATGCAGGGATTTTAGTTTTTGCATGGACTTCCACTTTAACTGTAAGGTAAGGAATAAACTGCTATAGCACATTTATGGGAGTCACGTACTTGTTAAAATCAATCATCTCATACTCCTACACCAAGACGGAAACAATTCACTGGATATAGATGTAAGAGTAATAATAATGGCATTTGCATAGACATAAAGAACAATCCTGACGCAACAACGAGTGACTGAAAGGCTTTTCGGTAGAAGAACTTTCAATCAGCTAAACTGCAAATAGCTGTAACTCAAAGTATTATGAACATACTATCTATAACCAACAAGTCTTATAGCATCTGAGGACAGAATCAATTTAGCTATTGCTTGCTAAAGTGCTTGATTTAAAAATGATCAGTGCACCATTTTTTTGAAAAAGATATCATTACTTTGACAGCCAACAACAATCCACTTTCCTTGAGCCTAGGCCATCATGAGTCTAACCCCTCAGTGAACAGACAGCTAAGGAGAAGTGATGAGATAATCTCTCTGTTACTCCATTTTTTTCCTTGTTCCTTGTTAGCACATCAACCACACTTGTACTGCTTCTTCCTTTCCAACTAAACTCTTCTGTACAGGGACTGCAAGAGGCCACCTCTTGTATCTGCATAGAGTTCCACATTATTATTATTATTTTTATTATTATTATTCATGAAAAATCAATATACAAACTGAGCAAAAGTGAAACTTTCCTGACAAATACAATTTATTCAAATACTATTGGGCATATTTAAAAAAGCAGTGAATGTGACATTCACCAAGCTTTTACTGTAGGTGAATCAATCATAAAGTAATTTAAAATATATACACCCAGACAGAATACAATTTTAAAATCACAGTGTTATGTATAATTATGTATTAACACTCTGTGTCTCAGGGAGGGACTTGAAATTCCCAGAAGGAGGAAGTGAAGAGGAAGACTGACAGCTGAGCCACATGGCCTTATACAGAACAAACTGGGGAGGCTACTGCTGCTGTATTTTTACCAAGATCAAAAGTTGAGACTATTATGCAAGTCTTTTTATGTTCAAGTAGCTTAACTGTAGCTGCCCATAGCTTCTTGAGTGTTTTTTTTTTCATTACCCTCCGACATGCAGTGCATTTTTTAGTAATGACAAAACTTCCAACAGAAAAATAATAGCCGCCCCAAACGAATCCGGTGTATCATTGAATGCGCCCATATCTGTAGAGACTATTCAAATAACCCAAACCTCAGAGCATTTTTTAGGGCAACCCCTTGCTTCATAAGAAAAGTTATATAACGGGACTGCTGTGTTAACTAAGCGCTTCCAGAGATCAATTGTAGGTGCCTGTGTGGATGTCAGGTCCCACACTTACCAGACAGGTGAGTCCGCTTGGGCAGAGGGTAGGCTCCCTTACGTATCCGATTTGGGACCCCTGATAGAGTAAACAGGAAGCCCACGAATGCGGAGTGGTATGAGGGCCTGATGTGGAGTCCTGGAGCAGGGTGGTTTTACAGGCAGCAGGTAGAGCTTTAGGAAGGCTGGAACTGATGCTGAGCAGGAGCTTATCAGGCTGGTCACACACAGGCAGAGGTCGGCAGCAAGCTGGCAGCAACGGTACAAGTGGAGCAGGCAGTAACAAGGTCAAACAAGCCGGGGTCGGGTTCAGGCAGCAATCAAGGGAGCGCCACAAAGGGCTTTCCAGAATCTGGAGGTAAACTGGACGCCTCTGTCAGAAACTATATTGGTTGGTACTCCATGCAGTCTGACGATCTCCTTAATAAAGATGGTAGCAGTCTCCATAGCCGAAGGGGTGCCCCTCATGGGGAGGAAATGGGCCATTTTAGACAGCCTGTCTACTACAACAAAAATGGAAGAAAAACCTTCTGATGGAGGGAGTTCGACAATAAAGTCCATTGAAATCATAGCCCATGGTCTCTCTGGGACTGGTAATGGTCTCAACAGACCCCAAGCTCTTGCCCGGCTACTCTTGCTTCTGGCGCAAGTATTACAGGACTCAACATATTCCTTGCAATCCTTGGTAAGGTGGGGCCACCAAAAGGTGCGTTGGACAAGATCAATTGTCTTCCGTGTGCCGAAGTGACCGGCCAGTTTGTGATCATGGCATGAGCTTAATACCCGTACCTTTAGCTCCTCAGGGACCACAATTTTATTTTTATACCAGAACAACCCATCTTTGGTACAAGCTCCAGCAGGTGATGACATTCCCATAGAGGATCGTCTGATCTGAGAGATTAGATCCTCCTGTAAGATCAGGAAATTCCCAGAGGGGAGAATGGTGTCTGGAGACAGGGTCTTCTCTGAATCAAGAAACATTCGGGAAAGGGCGTCGGATTTGACATTCTTGGATCCGGGTCTGTAGGTAATATGAAAAATAAATTGGGAAAAAAAAAGTGCCCATCTGGCCTGCCGGGGTTTCAGTCTCTTGGCTGTCCTTAGGTATTCTAGGTTTTTATGGTCCGTGTAGACCAAAATGGGGTGAGCTGTACCTTCCAGGAGATAGCGCCATTCCTCCAGAGCTGCTTTAATGGCTAGAAGTTCCCGATCTCCCACGTCATAATTTCTCTCGGAAGGGGAGAGTTTACGTGAGAAAAATCCCACAGGGTACAGGAGTGCTTTGGCACCTTGTCTTTGTGAGAGTACGGCTCCAACCGCGACTTCGGAAGCATCCACTTCCAAGACGAAAGGTAAGGCAGGGTTGGGATGTTTGAGGATAGTGGCTGACGTAAACAGAGCTTTGAGTCTTTCAAAGGCCACTTGCGCCTTGGGGGTCCAGCAGAACCGGGTTCCTTGTTTGATAAGTTCTGTAATGGGAGTTATAATTGAAGAGAATCCTTTAATGAATTTCCTATAGAAATTAGCAAAGCCAATAAAACGCTGTACTCCTTTCTTGTCTATAGGTGCAGGCCAATCCAAGATAGCGGATACTTTTTGCGGATCCATTTTGATACCGTCAGGGGAAATGACCAAGCCTAGGAACTGGATGGATTGGCGCTCGAACTCGCATTTTTCGAGTTTGGCATAGATCCCATGTTGTCTAAGCCGGGTAAGTACATTTCGTACGTGTTTGCGGTGGTCAGTCAGGGAAGCAGAGAAAACCAGGATATCGTCTAGATAAACGATGACATATAGGTCCAGAAAGTCCCAAAAGACATCGTTGACGAAGTGCTGGAATGTGGCTGGCGCGTTGCACAGACCAAAGGGCATGACGAGGTACTCGTAGTGCCCAAATCGAGTACGAAAGGCCGTCTTCCATTCGTCCCCCTCTCTTATGCGGATCAAATTGTAGGCTCCACGGAGGTCCAGCTTGGTGAAGACGGTAGCAGATCCTAATCTCTGAAACAATTCGTGAACCAGAGGTAGTGGGTATCTGTTTTTTACAGTAATTTTATTGAGCTCCCGGTAATCGATGCATGGACGTAAGGAGTGATCCTTTTTCTCTACGAAAAAGATGCCTGCACCTGCTGGAGAAGTGGAGGGACGAATGAATCCTTTCTTCAGGTTTTTGTCTATATAGACTTTAAAAGTGCCCAGCTCCTGCTCAGTTAAGGGAAAAATCCTCCCGAAAGGAACTTCAGTTCCCGGTAAGAGTTCTATCGGGCAATCATAGGGTCTGTGTACTGGAAGAGTTTCTGCCCCCTTTTTGCTGAACACATCCAGGAAATCCCGGTAAGGTTCGGGGAGAATTTGGTACGACTTGGTTTCTGAATCTAGGTACAGGCATTGCGGAACGCCCGGAACTTGCAACGATCTCCGGAGAATTTTTCGGGTGTAGGTACCCTGGGCTCTGGTGGGAGCATTACTACAGAGGGAGCTGAGGCAGGATTAGCAGGTGCTGTTCCCGAAGGGGAGGCTGAGAGGGCCTGGACCTGTCCCTCCAGTCTGGTATAGCCCTCCTGTAGACTTTTGACGGCTGGGTGAGGCCCGCTAGGTGCCTGCAAAGTTCATCCATGGGGGAGGCCCCCTGCCCATACTCAGTCATGGCTGCCTGATACTGTCAGGTCCCACACTTACCAGACAGGTGAGTCCGCTTGGGCAGAGGGTAGGCTCCCTTACGTATCTGATTCGGGACCCCTGATAGAGTAAACAGGAAGCCCTCGAATGCGGAGTGGTATGAGGGCCTGATGTGGAGTCCTGGAGCAGGGTGGTTTTACAGGCAGCAGGTAGAGCTTTAGGAAGGCTGGAACTGATGCTGAGCAGGAGCTTATCAGGCTGGTCACACACAGGCAGAGGTCGGCAGCAAGCTGGCAGCAACGGTACAAGTGGAGCAGGCAGTAACAAGGTCAAACAAGCCGGGGTCGGGTTCAGGCAGCAATCAAGGGAGGTCCAAAGGCAAGCCGGGTCACAACGGGTCAAACTTCAGGAATACAGGAACACAGAGAGGATCACAGGAACGAGACACAGAGCTGTTGATCAGGCGGCACCGAACAGGGACAGAGGCAGACTTAAATAGGCTGATTGGCGCCAAAACGCCGCGCTCGTGCGTACGCCAATTCGCCAAAGCGCCGCGCGCCCCCGCACACGCCCGAGCGCGCTCCCGACGCCGGCGTGCACGCCAACGCCACCGGGCATGCCCACGGTAACACTCATAGGCGAACGCGCGGACGCGCGTTAGCGCGAACGCACGCACGCCACCCCGCACGCCACGGCTGGTCAGACCAGACACGCCAGCGCCCCCAGGAACACGCTCCCTAGCACGCACGGAGACACGAGCACCAACGCGCCCCGGCGCGCACCGGCGCCCAACCAGGTAACCTCTCTGACAGGGGACTTCCATTTTAAGAAAATGGCCTTTTGTGCGTAAAACAGGAACAAGCCTATCAATGTTTTCATGGCTTTAGACATGACCAAAAGGTGGGCCAGACCTAGGATACTGTTAGACTTTTTGGGGAAGAAATGAAAACATCATCTTAATTTCTACATGGAGTAAGCCCCATGATGTAAAGCTAAACTAAGAGCGCAGTCACTTCCATTATTTCCAAACTAGTTACTCATTAGGCCTTGAACATTATAAACAAACTATTTGCAGAGCTGAGACCAAAGAACCAAATACATTTACAATCACTGGTTTGTTAAATAAAAAGATGGAGGAAGCCTGATACCTCTAATAAAAGTTGAGGACACATCTACTTGACTGATTGTTTTCAAGGTGAAATACCTGTCTTTAGACAGAATTTATTGAAGAAAGCTTTAAGACTTGTTTGTTCAGCTGACCACCTTCTAGAAAACCTAACAAGGCTGTCCAAAGTCCTTTTTAGACAACTACCAGAGAAAAACAAACTTGTTTCACTAATAAGTATAAGTACTTTAAGTATACCAATTATTGTTGTTAATGACATATATATATATATATATATATAACCACGTATACATAAATATACTGTATATATACTGTATATCCATTTACTTAGATGCATAAGTAATCATAGTATCTATAGGGGTAAAACATATATTCATATTCAATAATTTTGTGTGATATTAATGTGTAAAGATTGTACAATCATCTTGTACTGGTTGCCAGATCTCCTCAATATTACAGAATATGTGAGCAACATTATACAGTCAGGCACACATTATGATGATATGAACATTTTTACAAAATACCACTCATAGAAATATTTCAGGTTAAATATTTTTTGCTTGGTGGTTGAAAGAGGTATTACCTAAACTTACAAAAAGGTAATCGATAGATCTTTCCACCAATGAAAAAGAAGTTACACCTTCTGGGCTAGGTTTATGAAAATATTTATGAGTTCATTGTTCAAAGAGGTATTTAAGACCACTGACCATTTTCCAAAAGATGGACAGATACACACATCATCCATCAACTTCATACACTCCATAGGAATCCATCAACTCATACACCCACTCACACTCATGAAGATTCATTAACATTCATACTTCATCATTATGCCTTATACTCTGAAATTAAGAAAGCAAGACACAGCTCCCTCTTAAGCAGATACCATCTTCGAAACAGCAACCATCTTAGGAGACTCTGGTAACCACCATATTAAACTAGCAGCCATTATGGGAAGGGTAATTATATTGTAACAATTCTAACATATATTCATGTGGTTTTATTTGAAAATAGTGATTATTAATTATTATTGAACATTTAGATATTTTTCCCTCAGAGATAACCAATTTGTAGATTTTTTTTTTTTAATTTTTACACTGCGATTTTTGTAATTTTTCTTGATAAAATAGGCGTCTGTTGACATAGCAGACGTCTATTTTATTTCACGCTGTTGATCACTTACTTACCTGCTGTATAGTAATGGATGAATTTGTGAAATACAGACATTCTGTTTAATCATCATATATAAGGTTATTGACTCTACGGGGGAAATTAATCATATTTGTGTCATTCAGAAAGTACAGCACTCCCATTAGCGGGTGTTTCAGTTGGTTTTCAATATTTTGTGCAACATTTATTTATGTCAACCAATGCATATTACTATTTTGTATGAATACATGTCTGGTTAATAAATCTCCTATTTTTAGTCTGTGTTCATATTGATTGATCCTGTATCCTAAAAATATTATTGTTTAAAAATTATTCATTCACAATTATTGTGCGGGAAAATTATCCTCAAAAGCACAACAATACAAACATCAACAGATAAGAGTACAGATACACAGAGCTTATACACTTGGAGACAGTAGCCCAAAAGGACTGGATGACAGGGCATTCCCAGAAGACATGTATAAATGTTGCCAGAACTTCCGGACCGCACCAACATTTAGCAAGGTGCGATGGAAATATCCTAATCCATTTTTAGGGAGTGAAGTATATTCTATGAAGAATTTTAAATTGTATTAGTCGATCAGTCTGATGTCCACTTCTGGTAGTTAGAGCTCCAGCTGCATGTCAGAAAAGAAACTACTGGGAGGGACTAAAGAGCGGAGAAGATAGGATGACTCTGAGTTATAGTGCCACACCACAGTTCCTGCCGGTGAGAAGCTCCGTTCCAGGTGGGTTGGACAACAGAGCAGGATCCCCCTGTGACCGCTGATCTTGTTTTCAGGTCTCTGGCAGAAATACAGATACCGCACCATCTTTAGTGGCTAGGAATTTCCAGCAATGGCTTTAGTCATCAAAGTCATTATCAATATGTGGCTCACCTGAAACATACCACGAAGTCTGCTCACCATTTAGCTGAAGATAATGCAGATAACATAAATGAAGAGAACAAAAGAAGGTTTGATCTTCATGTGGGATAGAGATCTGAGACCGGGTGACCAAGTCTTGCTACTCAGTCCAGTATCTGCAAAAACATAAGGTGGACAACAGAAGGCAGAAAAAGATTATAGTGGCAAATTGCCTGGGATACCAGTCTACAAGATAAAAGGAGCAGAAAGCAGGATCAAAGCCTGGCATTGAAATGATTTGTTGCCTATTCCTCAAGTCAGTGATGAAGATGGCCCAGATGTCACTTCAGAGTGTGACTAACACTGGCTACAGGCAGACCTCTCATCTGATATTTCTTATACCCATGAGAGTGATTGGACTGTAGTTCCTAAGGCCTCTAGTCCAACAGCACTCTCTCATTCAAGAGAGCCACTGAACCCTAAATCACCAGAGTTTGTTTTTCAGTTAGTGAGCATGTCTAACCACGGACCCAGCCCTTCTACATAGCTAGCACCATCCCTTTCCATGACTCATAGTCCTAGTTCAGTGCCGGAAAACACAAGATCACCTCAGAGGGATGTGCAGAGAGGGCAGAGAGACATCCTTCACCTGTTTTGACCTATGATAATTTGGGGGACCTCAGGTTTATCAATCAGACACACTTGTATCATGTTTGGGTACTAACTTGTTTTTCCTCAGCAAGTCATTGTAATGTGGAGAGGACAATGTAGTTTCTTAAATTGATGTTTATTATGCACATTGTATTTCCATTTTTTTGCGTAAAGATTTCCCCGGGGTGAGTGTGTAGGGATCTGCTGCCCTCTACTGTTAGATGTTAAAACCAATAGTGTTATGTATAATTATGTATTAACAATTCCTGTCTCAGCCTTGAAAATCCCAGAAGTGGGAAGTGAAGAAAGGGAGAGAAAATTAAACCACATGGCCTTACACACACAGGGGCTGCTACTGCTGCTGTACTCTCACCCAGACCAGAGGCAGAGACTATTCTGCAAGTATTCTTATGTTCCAATAGTTTAATTGAAGCTGCCGAAAGCTTTTTGAGTGTATTTCTAAATCTTAGTGACAGACAAGCCTCTCTCCTTTTGTTATAATCACACATGCACAGTGCCAGATAGCTACGTCTGTACTACTGTATCTGTGCATTGGTCACCTTCCAGTATATTAGTGGGTGAACCTATTTGTTGCAAAATAGTTTATATGCAGCTTCTTTTATTCTCGTTAACCCTATCCCTTCTGGTCTGGGATTCTATAGCTAGTTTTAGTGTAAGGCTCAATAACCAGCATAACATAGAGTAGCGTTCCTCAGCCAGGGTGCTGCGGCACTCTGGCATGCCGCCTGAGGTCACCAGGGGTGTCGCAGCATTCTAAGTGAGAAAGGCATTCACATCAAAGCCGAGCTCCCGCTCCTCTCCCGAAGTGTACAAGGAGGACAGAGAAGTGAAGAGCAGTGGAAGGGGAAGGTAGCTTCCTGAGTCCAGAGTCTCTGCTTCCCCCTACAATGTAGTACGCGGCAGGTACAGTGCTGCAGATTTTAAGAAGGCTGTGTCTCTGTATATATATATATATATATATATATATATATATATATATATATATATATATATATATATATACATATATTATATACAGTATATGTTGAAGGGGTTTTAAGGTACTTCAGGTACGTGACAGACCACCCAAGGGTTAATATTGCAGACCACCGAAGAACCCCATTACCGTTCTGGGAGACACTTTCAAAAGAACACAAGATACAATATATGTGTGTATACAGTGGCGTCGCAAGGGGGGTGCTTTTGGGGCTATAGCCCCGAATCTGGGGCCCATAGCCCCGAGTCTCTGCAGGGGTCCCCAAGGGGAGGGGAGGCTCCCTGGGGACCCTGATGTAAGTTGGGGGCTCTCTGGGGACCCTGATTTAAGGGGGAGGCTCTCTGAGGACCCTGATTTAAGGGGGAGGCTCTCTTGGGACCCTGATTTAAGGGGGAGGCTCTCTCGGGACCCTGATGCAAGGGGGAGGTTCTCTGGGGACCCTGATGTAAGGAGGGCGCCCTAGCACGCACGGAGACACGAGCACCAACGCGCCCCGGCGCGCACCGGCGCCCAACCAGGTAACCTCTCTGACAGGGGACTTCCATTTTAAGAAAATGGCCTTTTGTGCGTAAAACAGGAACAAGCCTATCAATGTTTTCATGGCTTTAGACATGACCAAAAGGTGGGCCAGACCTAGGATACTGTTAGACTTTTTGGGGAAGAAATGAAAACATCATCTTAATTTCTACATGGAGTAAGCCCCATGATGTAAAGCTAAACTAAGAGCGCAGTCACTTCCATTATTTCCAAACTAGTTACTCATCAGGCCTTGAACATTATAAACAAACTATTTGCAGAGCTGAGACCAAAGAACCAAATACATTTACAATCACTGGTTTGTTAAATAAAAAGATGGAGGAAGCCTGATACCTCTAATAAAAGTTGAGGACACATCTACTTGACTGATTGTTTTCAAGGTGAAATACCTGTCTTTAGACAGAATTTATTGAAGAAAGCTTTAAGACTTGTTTGTTCAGCTGACCACCTTCTAGAAAACCTAACAAGGCTGTCCAAAGTCCTTTTTAGACAACTACCAGAGAAAAACAAACTTGTTTCACTAATAAGTATAAGTACTTTAAGTATACCAATTATTGTTGTTAATGACATATATATATATATATATATATAACCACGTATACATAAATATACTGTATATATACTGTATATCCATTTACTTAGATGCATAAGTAATCATAGTATCTATAGGGGTAAAACATATATTCATATTCAATAATTTTGTGTGATATTAATGTGTAAAGATTGTACAATCATCTTGTACTGGTTGCCAGATCTCCTCAATATTACAGAATATGTGAGCAACATTATACAGTCAGGCACACATTATGATGATATGAACATTTTTACAAAATACCACTCATAGAAATATTTCAGGTTAAATATTTTTTGCTTGGTGGTTGAAAGAGGTATTACCTAAACTTACAAAAAGGTAATCGATAGATCTTTCCACCAATGAAAAAGAAGTTACACCTTCTGGGCTAGGTTTATGAAAATATTTATGAGTTCATTGTTCAAAGAGGTATTTAAGACCACTGACCATTTTCCAAAAGATGGACAGATACACACATCATCCATCAACTTCATACACTCCATAGGAATCCATCAACTCATACACCCACTCACACTCATGAAGATTCATTAACATTCATACTTCATCATTATGCCTTATACTCTGAAATTAAGAAAGCAAGACACAGCTCCCTCTTAAGCAGATACCATCTTCGAAACAGCAACCATCTTAGGAGACTCTGGTAACCACCATATTAAACTAGCAGCCATTATGGGAAGGGTAATTATATTGTAACAATTCTAACATATATTCATGTGGTTTTATTTGAAAATAGTGATTATTAATTATTATTGAACATTTAGATATTTTTCCCTCAGAGATAACCAATTTGTAGATTTTTTTTTTTTAATTTTTACACTGCGATTTTTGTAATTTTTCTTGATAAAATAGGCGTCTGTTGACATAGCAGACGTCTATTTTATTTCACGCTGTTGATCACTTACTTACCTGCTGTATAGTAATGGATGAATTTGTGAAATACAGACATTCTGTTTAATCGTCATATATAAGGTTATTGACTCTACGGGGGAAATTAATCATATTTGTGTCATTCAGAAAGTACAGCACTCCCATTAGCGGGTGTTTCAGTTGGTTTTCAATATTTTGTGCAACATTTATTTATGTCAACCAATGCATATTACTATTTTGTATGAATACATGTCTGGTTAATAAATCTCCTATTTTTAGTCTGTGTTCATATTGATTGATCCTGTATCCTAAAAATATTATTGTTTAAAAATTATTCATTCACAATTATTGTGCGGGAAAATTATCCTCAAAAGCACAACAATACAAACATCAACAGATAAGAGTACAGATACACAGAGCTTATACACTTGGAGACAGTAGCCCAAAAGGACTGGATGACAGGGCATTCCCAGAAGACATGTATAAATGTTGCCAGAACTTCCGGACCGCACCAACATTTAGCAAGGTGCGATGGAAATATCCTAATCCATTTTTAGGGAGTGAAGTATATTCTATGAAGAATTTTAAATTGTATTAGTCGATCAGTCTGATGTCCACTTCTGGTAGTTAGAGCTCCAGCTGCATGTCAGAAAAGAAACTACTGGGAGGGACTAAAGAGCGGAGAAGATAGGATGACTCTGAGTTATAGTGCCACACCACAGTTCCTGCCGGTGAGAAGCTCCGTTCCAGGTGGGTTGGACAACAGAGCAGGATCCCCCTGTGACCGCTGATCTTGTTTTCAGGTCTCTGGCAGAAATACAGATACCGCACCATCTTTAGTGGCTAGGAATTTCCAGCAATGGCTTTAGTCATCAAAGTCATTATCAATATGTGGCTCACCTGAAACATACCACGAAGTCTGCTCACCATTTAGCTGAAGATAATGCAGATAACATAAATGAAGAGAACAAAAGAAGGTTTGATCTTCATGTGGGATAGAGATCTGAGACCGGGTGACCAAGTCTTGCTACTCAGTCCAGTATCTGCAAAAACATAAGGTGGACAACAGAAGGCAGAAAAAGATTATAGTGGCAAATTGCCTGGGATACCAGTCTACAAGATAAAAGGAGCAGAAAGCAGGATCAAAGCCTGGCATTGAAATGATTTGTTGCCTATTCCTCAAGTCAGTGATGAAGATGGCCCAGATGTCACTTCAGAGTGTGACTAACACTGGCTACAGGCAGACCTCTCATCTGATATTTCTTATACCCATGAGAGTGATTGGACTGTAGTTCCTAAGGCCTCTAGTCCAACAGCACTCTCTCATTCAAGAGAGCCACTGAACCCTAAATCACCAGAGTTTGTTTTTCAGTTAGTGAGCATGTCTAACCACGGACCCAGCCCTTCTACATAGCTAGCACCATCCCTTTCCATGACTCATAGTCCTAGTTCAGTGCCGGAAAACACAAGATCACCTCAGAGGGATGTGCAGAGAGGGCAGAGAGACATCCTTCACCTGTTTTGACCTATGATAATTTGGGGGACCTCAGGTTTATCAATCAGACACACTTGTATCATGTTTGGGTACTAACTTGTTTTTCCTCAGCAAGTCATTGTAATGTGGAGAGGACAATGTAGTTTCTTAAATTGATGTTTATTATGCACATTGTATTTCCATTTTTTTGCGTAAAGATTTCCCCGGGGTGAGTGTGTAGGGATCTGCTGCCCCCTACTGTTAGATGTTAAAACCAATAGTGTTATGTATAATTATGTATTAACAATTCCTGTCTCAGCCTTGAAAATCCCAGAAGTGGGAAGTGAAGAAAGGGAGAGAAAATTAAACCACATGGCCTTACACACACAGGGGCTGCTACTGCTGCTGTACTCTCACCCAGACCAGAGGCAGAGACTATTCTGCAAGTATTCTTATGTTCCAATAGTTTAATTGAAGCTGCCGAAAGCTTTTTGAGTGTATTTCTAAATCTTAGTGACAGACAAGCCTCTCTCCTTTTGTTATAATCACACATGCACAGTGCCAGATAGCTACGTCTGTACTACTGTATCTGTGCATTGGTCACCTTCCAGTATATTAGTGGGTGAACCTATTTGTTGCAAAATAGTTTATATGCAGCTTCTTTTATTCTCGTTAACCCTATCCCTTCTGGTCTGGGATTCTATAGCTAGTTTTAGTGTAAGGCTCAATAACCAGCATAACATAGAGTAGCGTTCCTCAGCCAGGGTGCTGCGGCACTCTGGCATGCCGCCTGAGGTCACCAGGGGTGTCACAGCATTCTAAGTGAGAAAGGCATTCACATCAAAGCCGAGCTCCCGCTCCTCTCCCGAAGTGTACAAGGAGGACAGAGAAGTGAAGAGCAGTGGAAGGGGAAGGTAGCTTCCTGAGTCCAGAGTCTCTGCTTCCCCCTACAATGTAGTACGCGGCAGGTACAGTGCTGCAGATTTTAAGAAGGCTGTGTCTCTGTATATATATATATATATATATATATATATATATATATATATATATATATACATATATTATATACAGTATATGTTGAAGGGGTTTTAAGGTACTTCAGGTACGTGACAGACCACCCAAGGGTTAATATTGCAGACCACCGAAGAACCCCATTACCGTTCTGGGAGACACTTTCAAAAGAACACAAGATACAATATATGTGTGTATACAGTGGCGTCGCAAGGGGGGTGCTTTTGGGGCTATAGCCCCGAATCTGGGGCCCATAGCCCCGAGTCTCTGCAGGGGTCCCCAAGGGGAGGGGAGGCTCCCTGGGGACCCTGATGTAAGTTGGGGGCTCTCTGGGGACCCTGATTTAAGGGGGAGGCTCTCTGAGGACCCTGATTTAAGGGGGAGGCTCTCTTGGGACCCTGATTTAAGGGGGAGGCTCTCTCGGGACCCTGATGCAAGGGGGAGGTTCTCTGGGGACCCTGATGTAAGGAGGGCTCTCTGGGGATATATATACACACACAAACACACACACACGTATATTATATACATGCGTATGACTTTCTTTACTACGCTGCTATGGGCTCTAGCCCCAGATCTTTTGTAGACCCAGCAACGCCCCTGTGTGTATATATATATATATATATATATATATATATATATATATATATATATATATATAGTAGCTAACACCCTTATATATACACATGACCCGTGTTTGGATCGCTTGTCAGTGGCAATTTGTCGCCTCCTCACCATCTGTTTTAATCCCCTAAATGCAGAAGTGCTGGCTTTTATGTTCTTAAAGATTTTGCAAATATTCTATGATTTTATGTGAATGCATCTAATACAAAAGCACTTTATATTTTAAATTATTTTACACTATGGAAATGCCTTTTTTTTATGTTCATGGTGAGTGTTAGAGGAATTTAAAAGGGGCAGAAGCGGTTTTCTATTGATCCTGGTCTGGGATTGCACCTGTAGAGTGGAGTTGAGGGTTTCATGGTTCCTTCTGCACTGAGTATATTTTTATTTCGATACCGGGCTCAATCAGATAAGGAGTGGAAGTCTATGACGCTGGGTGAAAGAGGAATGTGTTAATAAGGAAGAAAGTTACTAATCCTTGCAGATTTTATGGGGATTGCATTATTTTGACCTGCTAAAAAGCGGGTCATAAATTTCTAGTGAGCTTTCTACCTTTGTTTAATACCAAAGGTTGAGGAGTTTTCATTTATTGTTTGCTGTGTGAGTAGATATGTATGTATTTGCTCTGTGATTATTGAGGCATACTACACTATGAAGTTGTTTATATTTTAATACCGGTATCACATTGAGGGGAAGTGGATAAGAGGAACAGGATTACATTCTGAGGGCGAGTCTTTATCCAGTGGAAGAAAGGAGAGACACCTTAAAAGCCCTGCCACATATTCTGTGAAAAGCGCTGTATGACTCACTGAAAAAGGGGATCATAATTATTCGGTAAACCTTTCATCTACTCAAGGGGGATTTGTGAGCATGAAGAGGAAACATATTGGTTTTTTTTTAGTGAAGATATAGACTTTAACACACGGACATTTTATTATTCTAGTCACATTTTTTTTAGATATATTTCACTGGATATATTGGTTACTACTGGTTTTGAAGTATTCTTTGTTTCACATAACTTGGTGATTAATTTATTGTTTTCATAGCGCTGGTCACCAGCTGCTAGGTGTCTAACTTAACTTGTGCTATTGCGTAGTGAATTTGTTTTAAACATTTATTTTAGTCGGCTGCCCTACCCTCGCAAACGCAGGGAAAGAAGTCCCATACCCTTTTTATAAATCACACTACACCTAAAATGCACTGTGTTTGCCAATGTGTGGGGGTGCTATTAAAAATGAATGACACCCCTGCGCATCTGCTAAAAAGCAGTGCTTTTGTCTGCATTTGGGCATTTACTTGATTCTGTGCACATTCCTGATGTGCAGTCATGTGAACCAAGCAATACTGAAAATACTTTCCAAGGGTACCCTGACTGAAAAAAAGTTGAGAAACACTGTGCTAGAGCCCGGTTATGTATCTGATGGTCACTTCTGGTAGTTAGACATCCAGTTGCATGTCATATTTGCTTACTAGGGACTAAAGCATAGAGCTGACTCTCCAGTAGGGATGAGCTTCGAGTTCGAGTCGAACTCATGTTTGACTCGAACATTGGCTGTTCGCAAGTTCGCCGAACAGTGAACAATTTGGGGTGTTCGCGGCAAATTCGAATGCCGCCGAACACCCTTTAAAAGTCTATGGGAGAAATCAAAAGTGCTAACTTTAAAGGCTTATATGCAAGTTATTGTCATAAAAAGTGTTTGGGGACCCGGGTCCTGCCCCAGGGGACATGGATCAATGCAAAAAAAAGTTTTAAAAACGGACGTTTTTTCAGGAGCAGTGATTTTAATAATGCTTAAAGTCAAACAATAAAAGTGTAATATCCCTTTAAATTTCGTAGCTGGGGGGTGTCTACAGTATGCCTGTAAAGGGGCGCATGTTTCCCGTGTTTAGAACAGTCTGACAGCAAAATGACATTTCGAAGGAAAAAAATCATTTAAAACTACCCACGGCTATTGCATTGCCGACAATACACATAGAAGTTCATTGATAAAAATGGCATGGGAATTCCCCACAGGGGAACCCCGAACCAAAATAAAAAAAAAAGGGGGGGAACCCCGGCCAAAATAAAAAAAAATGACACGGGGTTCCCCTTAAAATCCATACCAGACCTGAAGGGTCTGGTATGGAATTTAGGGGGAACCCCACGTCATTTTTTTTTTATTTTGGCCGGGGTTCCTCTTAATATCCATACCAGACCTGAAGGGCCTGGTATGGAATTTAGGGGGACTCCCACGTCATTTTATTTTTTTAATTTTGGTTCGGGGTTCCCCTGTGGGGAATTCCCCTGCCGTTTTTATCAATGAACTTCTATGTGTATTGTCGGCAATGCAATAGCCGCGGGTAGTTTTAAATGGGTTTTTTCCTTCGAAATGTCATTTTGCTGTCAGACCGTTCTAAACACGGGAAACATGCGCCCCTTTACAGGCATACTATAGACACCCCCCAGGTACGAAATTTAAAGGGATATTACACTTTTATTGTTTGACTTTAAGCATTATTAAAATCACTGCTCCTGAAAAAACAGCAGTTTTTAAAACTTTTTTTGCATTGATCCATGTCCCCTGGGGCAGGACCCAGGTCCCCAAACACTTTTTATGACAATAACTTGCCTATAAGCCATTAAATTAACACTTTTGGTTATTCATGTTCGTGTCCCATAGACTTTAACGGTGTTCGCGCGTTCGAACAAACTTTTTTCCTGTTCGCATGTTCTGGTGCGAACCGAACAGGGGGGTGTTCGGCTCATCCCTACTCTCCAGTGCTACACCGCAGCGCCTGCTGATGAGAAGCTCTGTTCCAGGCTGGTTGGACAACAGTTAGATGATCCCCCCGACCACTAAACTTATCTTAAGGTTTCCAATACAAAGACAAATGCTGCATCATCCTCTGGGGCCCCTGCAACTGGACTTTGCTGCAACATTCATCTGATGGTATCTCTATAAATACCTACAGTATATATATCTAGGAATATGTGCACAATTTGACCAGGACTCCTATTGGGCCCCTTGCTGATAATACCTTTCCTATATAATGTTTGGATTATTTCTATACTACTGTGCATCTCTATAGTTATTATGGTCAATGTTATGTGCGGGTTGCAGTAGTTCTGCTTCCAATTACTGTGATTAGACTATTGATTAAAGAGAAAGAATCCTCTCTGCTTACAGAGGCCCTGTCATGGATGAAGGCACTGACAACTTTATTATCAAACTCATTCTTTCCCTTAGTGAAGGTTCTGGTCCTACTATTGACCTACAGGTTTAGCACAATATCCTGTTTGCGGAGGGCCATTTCTCATAGCCCCCCAAAAAGAGGGCTACTCTTAATTCACTGTATACAGGTATTATTACATGATACTTCGCTTAGGTAAAACCATAGATTCTACAATATTGAGTGTCCTCGGCTAAGAGGTTGACTTTATGCCCTGGTGCCCAACACACAGCCGGACCAGCTATCTGTGTGTGGCCGGGGGGGTTATTGGGCACCATAAAGAAAGCAGAGTGGCAGCAGGGAACCAGGTAAAAATGTGCGCTGTGTTAAAGCACTCAACACTGAATGAGAGAGACTGTACTATGAGAGGATTTATCTCTGTCTACAAAACAAGCAAATCCCAACCTGGGGAGAGAGAGAGAGCAGTTTGGGAGTATGTGATGGGTATGTGATGGGGCTAACTTTCACTGTCAGTCCACGATACAGGGGAAAGAGGAGGGTTACATTTCACTGCCAGTCCACAATAAAGAGGAAGGAGAGGGGTTAAGTTTCACTGCCAGTCCACAATGCAGGGGGAGGAGAGAGGTAAATATCACTTCCACTGACCACCAATGCAGGGAGAGTTAAATTGCATGGCCACTGACCAACATTGTCAGGGGAGGGGTTAATTGTACTGACACCGGGGTGGTATTATTGCACTCAGTGACACCAATGTTGTGGGTTATTGTTGCGTCAACTAAGCCCAATGCTGGGGGTTTATTATTGTACTCACTGACACCAATACTGGGGTTTATTGTACTCCAACTTCAGAGTGCATTGCAATACACTTCAAAACATGCAGCAGCAGCAAAGTTTTGGGTGCTGAGGTAGGAAAATGCACTGCTATTTTGTGTCCCTCTGGAGGTGTTGGGGGCCGCACTTGAGGACCTCTAGCATTTTTTGGTTGACAATCACTGCTCTAATGTCTCTGGAGTATAGATAAACCATTCTTGCTCTAGGGAACCCACTACTATATTGGAAGTTCTGGGATTTGCTTAACTCTAATGATACAATCTGGAGGTGCTCTGTACACTGTAATGCTGCGTACACACGGTCGGATTTTCCGACGGGAAATGTTTGATGGGAGCCTGTTGTTGGAAATTCCGACCGTGTGTAGGCTCCATCAGACGTTTTCCATTAAAATAATAACAAACAAAATTTGAGATCTGGATCTCAAATTTTCCGACAATAAAATCCTTTTTCGTAAATTTCCGGTTGTATGTACACAATTCCGACACACAAAGTTCCACGCATGCCCGGAATCAAGCAGAAGAGCTGCACTGGCTATTGAACTTCATTTTTCTTGGCTCGTTGTACGTGTTGTACGTCACCGTGTTCTTGGCGATCGGAATTTCCGACAAGATTTGTGTGACCGTGTGTATGCAAGACAAGTTTGAGCCAACATCCGTCGGAAAAAAAACATGGATTTTGTCGGAATGTGCGATCGTGTGTACGCAGCATTATAGGGCGTACACACGGTACACACGGTCAGACTTTGTTCGGACATTCCGACAACAAAATCCTAGGATTTTTTCCGACAGACGTTGGCTCAAACTTGTTTTGTCTACACACGGTCGCACAAAGTTGTCGGAAAATCTGATCGTTCTAAACGCGGTGACGTAAAACACGTACGTCGGGACTATAAACGGGGCAGTGGCCAATAGCTTCATCTCTTTATTTATTCTGAGCATGCGTGGCACTTTGTCGGTCGGATTTGTGTACACATGATCGGATTTTCCGACAACGGATTTATTTGTCTGAAAATTTTATCTCCTGCTCTCCAACTTTGTGTGTGGAAAATCCGATGGAAAATGTCCGATGGAGCCCACACACGGTCGGAATTTCCGACAACACGCTCCGATCGGACATTTTCCATCGGAAAATCCGGCCGTGTGTACGGGGCATTAGTGTGCAGAACCTCCAAAATGCAATTTCCTGCTTGTGTGATTTTCACAAAAGTCTGCACTAAGATACGTTATTTTTTAGGCATCTGCTGCAATATAAATTTCACTTTTTGGTGAGATACTCCATAAGTGAGATACTCCCTCCTAAAATACTATTCCTGCCTCCACACTGCCAAACAGACCTACTTTACCTTCAACACTCTACTCTGTACTCCACTGCCTCCATGTTCTAATTCACTCACTGCCCAGGAGATCGCTAATCACTTCAAAAATAGGATTAATACAATTCATGAGGACATCTCCAAAAACATCCCCCACGCAACACCCCATGTCCACAGATACAATCATTACTTCCCTCATTCAACCCTGCTAGTATTAATGAGGTTGCTAAACTTTTATCTAACACTCATCTAACCACCTACCCCCTAGATCCTGCTCCCTCGCAAATGCTACGCTCACCCTCTGACTCAATTCTACACTCTCTAACTCACATTTTCAACCTCTCCCTCTCTTGTGGCATCTTCCCAAACTCTCTGAAGCATGCGCTAGTCACCCCATACTTAAAATGCCCTCACTGGACCCCACCAATCTTAACAACCTACTTCCCATCTTCTTACTCGCCTTCTCCTCCAAACTTCTTGAAAGACTGGTCTACAACGGACTGAGCGACCATCTGACCATGAACAAACTTCTTGATCCCCTTCAGTCCAGATTTCGCCCTCAACACTCCACGGAAACTGCTCTCCTTAAACTCTCAAATGACCTACTAATGGCTAAAACCAACGGAGACTATTCTGTACTACTTCACCTGAATCTCTATGCTGTCTTTGACACAGTGGACCACCCCCTTCTCCTCAATAAACCCCACTCCTTTGGTCTCTGTGACTGTACTCTTCGCTGGTTCTCATCCTACCTATCCCACCGCTCCTTCAGTGTCACCTCCAACTCTACTTCCTCCTCTCCTCTTCCTTTCTCCGTTGGTGTCCCCTAAGGTTCTGTTCTTGGACCTCTCCTTATCTCAATCTACACCACTTCCCTGGGTCAGTTGATTGCCTCCCATGGCTTTCAATATCATTTCTACGCTGATAACACCCAAATCTATCTCTCCATACCACAGCTCTCTCCATCTGTCTCCTCACACATCACCAACTTACTAGCAGACATATCAGCCTAGATGTCACATCACTTCCTCAAACTCAACCTATCCAAAACAAAGCTCATGATATTTCCTCCCCCAGATGCCACTTTCCCTGATTTCTCTGTCAATATCAACGGGTCAACTATCAACTTGTCCGCCCACACCAAGATCCTAGGTGTAATCCTGGACTCTGAACTAACCTTTCGGCCCCACATCCTATCAATATCCCAAATTTGCCACCTTAACCTCCGCAACATCTCCAAGATACGCCCCTTCCTAACCAATATCACCACGAAGCTTCTAAGGCACTCCCTGGTCATCTCCCGCCTTGACTACTGCAACTCCCTCCTCATTGACTTACCTTTAAATAGACTATCCCCACTTCAGTCCATCATGAACGCTGCTGCCAGGCTCATCCACATCACAAACCGCTCAGCGTCTGCTATACCCCTCTGCCAATCCCTCCATTGGCTGCCACTCAGCCAACAAATTAAATTCAAGATACTAACTATAACTCACAAAGGCATCCACAACCTGGCCCCCAGCTACATCACTAACCTAGTCTCAAAATACCAACCTAATCATTCTCTTCGCTCCTCCCAAGATCTCCAGCTCTCAAACTCCCTTGTCACCTTATCCCATGCTCTCCTTCAGGACTTCTCCAGAGCCTCTCCCATCCTCTGGAATGCTCTAACCCAATCTGTCCGACTTTCTCCTACTTTATCCACTTGCAGACAATCCCTGAAAACTCATCTCTTCAGAGAAGCCTATCTGGCCCCCACCTAACAACTGTTCATTTATTTTCTCCATCAGCACATCCCCCACAATTATTACCTCTTGTATCTCTTGACCTTCCCTCTTAAATTGTTACTTTAATCTCCTGTTTTAAGGGAAAAAAGTAATCTTCAATTAAACTCAGTCTCTCCTCTAGGGCTCTTGTTCTTTCCCTGACTTTCTTCAAATCCTGGCCCATCACAAGCAGTTCCTCCTTAATTCCCCCAATTTGTTCGCAGAGACTATTCAGTGAGCTTTTACATGCATTTACAGCTGAAAGTATATCCTTCAATGTTGGTTCTTCCTGTGATACTAGAGCTATCTGAAGGACCGGTTTAGCAAGAGGCCCCGGGATCTCACTTTCTGTCCCCCTGTTACCTGCCATTTTTGTACTCGTTGATACCGTGGCTTTTTGACCCTGGCCTTGGCTCTTTCTATCCTGAGAGGGTCCAGGTTGGGCCTTTGCACTTGACTGTGGGGGCCCTTTATTAGGTGACTTTCCATGGGTGTGGGCAAACCTCTCCAGTTTAGCTGCCGCCTGACTCCCCTTTTCCTTTTCTTTTACTGAACGTGTTGCCAAAGATCCAGTATTCTCCTGCTCCTCTCCCTTTTTTCTAGTCATATTATTTATTTTTATAGCAAAAAAAAAGAAAAAGGGAAAGAAACCTCAAGAGCCTGTAAGTGGGAGAAATACTGGATACTAAAAATACATCAAGTCGTCCAAGTGATAAAGCAAAAATTTGGTAATCCAACAGTTTATTATGAACAGGACTGTGCTGACTAAAAGGTATTAGACACTATATGGCGACATATCAGCAAGGGCAGGAAAACCGACTCCTGTGTTTTACACTTTATAAAGACTACCAGGATACTAGAGCCCAATGGTTGCACGATCCGGGCTGTTCCTAGAGAGGGCCTGATATACTGTTATAACATATTATAATGTGTTTTAACAAACTCCAGGCCCCCTGGGGTGATATAGAAATGTCCTGTAATCTTGTCCTTTAATACAGTGTCTCTTAGTGTGAGCTAATAGACATTAAGTGTCTTAAAATGTCAGTGCTAATAACCAGAGACAGATATGTCAGTATGCTGCTCAATAATACCGTGCTCTGCACTTCAAAGCAGGCGTGCTTAGCGCTCGTCCCTTAGAGCTGTTAGACAAGAGGTACCCAGCCTTGCAGTCTATGCCTGCAGTGTTAATACGCCGCTCATACCTCAGTCCTGGCGTTTGTTCTTACACCGATGCTGGGTATCACCTGATTGTGTCTCACCCCCTCTCCTGCTGTACCTGCTGTACCTGCTGTACCTCACACAGTGTATCCGAGTTAATTCCTCCTTCTCCCGCAGAGTTTCACAAAATTTTCGTAGCTTGCACACCGCCACTCAGCAGAGACACTTTGGACACCAGGGCGCTGGTGGTGGACACTGCCTCCTCTCCCGCCCCTCACTGAGGCGCGAATCTGCCAGTCAGCCGGCCCAATCAAACAACTGCTCACAACTGGTCACACCCTCTAGAGCAATCATCTTTGCTGAATTGACCCCTTCCCTCTTAGATTGTAAGCTCTAAGGAGCAGGGCCCTCTAATTCCTACTGTATTAAAGTGTATTGTATTTGTACTGTCTACCCTCAAATTGTAAAGCGCTGCGTAAACTGTTGGCACTATAAAAATCTTGTATAATAATAAGTGTTAATTACTTCTAAAGGGATGTAGACACTGCAACTTTTTCATCAGAACACCAGGTGTGCACCAGCTGATTATAATGAACACATACCCTCTCATTCAGAATCACAAAGTACAGTACATGTTCAAACAAAAATCTATATCTTTAGAGAAGAAACAGGTAGAAATCTGCAACAAAGTAAATTAACCTTTTTACAGCGCACATTGACCACCCAAAAGAGATTTTTTTTTTCTCTAAAAAATATGGAGTTACTCTTTAATGCTAAAGCAACTGTCTGTGAGGAAGGAAGTAGAGATGTAGAAGGCCCCTAATATTTTTGTTGTGGGAGCTCATCATCTATTGATTTGCCCCTGCTCTGGGGTGACTGTAATTTATATCCTGCACTGAGCTCACCATGGTCCACCATTGCCCTTGAAATTGTTTCAGACAAAATATTAATGCTATTATCAAATCATCTGTAATAAACACTGTGTATATTGCCCAAAATAACCAGCACTTTAATTTCTGTGCGAGTACAAATTAGCTTCTAATGTGGGGAAACACATAATTTTAGCTGATTTGCTTTAGGTAATAAGCCCAGTTATCTTTAGTTTTTCTGCAGAAAGCAGTAGCATGCCCTACAGATAGTAAATGACAACATATCCTATTTAACCTCCATATGAGCCATGACCACTGCATGAAAAATAAAATGCAGTTTTATTATGAACATCCTTTCCAGCCCCTTGTGTATTCTATCTCTCTGATTTGAAACTGTAGCCCAACGTATGTGTACCACCTCTTTGCTGTTCTTTATTCTCATTGATTTCTCTAATGTCTGAGTCATCAGCAGTGTTGGGGTTTGAGTAAAACCCCATAGCAGCCATACGTAACCTGCGGGCAATCAATTAGATAGTTGTTCCGTAGAAACACAGACAGATGTAATAATTATACTCCCAGTACCGTCTAATCCAATAACAGCACAGTAGGCTTTTGGAAAGAGAAAACTGTACAAAAGGTGGATTGGCTGCGTTCTGCTGCTTACCTTCACAGAATATGTTCCATGCTAATGAAATCTGAGGGGGCAGATAAAGAATGCGCAAACCACTCAATGATGAAAAAATAAAAAAATAAAAAAAAACCCTTTCAGCTCTCTTAAATTAGCAGGTAACGCAAGTTAATAACAAACAGTTATCACTCAGAATTCAGAGGGGAAGGCTTAACATCGTCATAGAATGAAAAGACAGCATAGCTGACAGGATTTTCGTTCATAATCTCTATCTGTGCTTGAAGTGCTGCGAGTTCTTTCTGCCTGGCTGCTGTTTTGTGATATTCATTTTTAAGGAGAGATTTGAGAAAAGGTTGAAACATTGGTAAGTTCTATACATACACACTGTATATATAGCATACGTATAGCTTGCAAAATGACAGTTGGCTGAATTTATTCAAGCAAAGAGCAACGTACAGTACAAGGAGTAAAAACCGAAAGAAACCTTTCAGAATTCATCTTTCACAGATCAGACCAGAGTGAGATGAACTCTTGTTGGTTACAAATCGCCTTTGCCCTTTAAAAAAGCAAGGTGCAGTACCATATATCCCAGAATCAGGTCAAATCTTTCACTGATATGCCTGCAGTGGAATGATATCTGCAGATCTGGTTGCTGTAGGTTACTGTTCTTTGTACAATAATATTGCTATTGGCATGTCTTGTTAAATAGGTGATCTTACTTTTTTTTTTGCAGGAATTTTGCCATGAATGAAGAAGGTAAGGAAAATGCGGTCCTTTATTTAAGCTTTTTGTGCATTGCAAAAATACTGTAATTGTACTGCACTCTTATTTAATTTCATGTGGTATTGAATTGCTAGTTACTAACAGTCTTCTACAGCATGCTGTACATCTTTGCTGTAAAACATTCTGATGAAAAGATACAGTGAATAATTTGACTAAAAGAAGAATTAATTATTAACTAAATTATATAATTTACCATAAGATGCAAAAAGCCATAATCTTTATTAAAAATGTAATTCTTTTTCAGAGTATGCAGTAAATTCCATATTATAATTACATTCCTTTGCATAGTGACAGAAAAAAAAGCTGTCTTTGAAAGGGAATATATACATTGCCTCTTTCCAAAAACCTAAGTAAGTTATAAGGGAGGGCCAGTGATTTCCTTCATGGTAAGGGAAGGATATTAAAATGATGGTGCTAAAGCAATCTGTTGCCCTGGTTACAGCTACTAGCCATTTTTATCAGTTGATCACAGGAAGTCCGCCTTATGCTATGCATTATTCATCTAGGTTCTAGTCGAAGAATCAGATTTGATCCTTGTGCCGAGCCGTTTTATTATGGTTAAGGAAACTTGTCATGGGCGCTGATTTGGAGTCATCGTATCAGGACATTAGGCAGTAAGTACTTATTGTTGTGGAGTTGTGCTTTGATATATATCGTAAAATGTTAAGAGATAAAAGTTAGCACTCATCTGCTTTTTGCTATCCACTAGAATACCTACTGCGTGCTTTGGGTATTCACGTCTTATTTGTGCTCGTGTTTTATTATACAGATACATGTTCTATACATTTGTGAATGGCACTCATGGTTTAAGTGGAGTACATCCTTTACTAGGTGAAAGCAATACTATACTTGTACTGTATTTTAAGCATTACTGGCACTCATAATATAACAGAGAGCTCCAGTTGTTATAGAACTACAAGGGCTTAGCATGTCCTGCTCTGTGTAAGCTAGGAGGACACGTTGGGTTCTGCAGTCCCACATCAGCTCAACAATCATAAGCCTGGTCTAAATCATAAGTGTGCAAGAAATGTGAAAGGTGAATGACAACTACAGATATACTGTATCTGCAATAGATGAAGACCCTGCACGATAGAAGCAGTTACAACAGCCTTCAATAGTACACTTGTGTTAATAGGTTAATGCACAGGGTATAATGCCCCCTGGGGAGATCAATATAGCTCCTAGCAGTGCGTTTGATTGTACTGACATCGTTTTAGACCATGCTCCAGCATAGTGACTGCTGTGAGTCATTCACTGAGGCATTAATCTTCTTACATTGCATCCAAAATAGAAGACAATTATAAACTATTCATTAGCTTTATGTTTAATTATTTTACAACAATGTGGATGCTGGTGTAAAACATAGTTCATCCATTTAAAATGCTGAACGCACAAGAGTAACTGTTGATAGTTAAGGGAACCAATGTAATATAATTATATTTATAAGATATAGCAACTTGACATGTTCCATGTTCTTTTTACTTGTTTACTCCAGGTTATGACACCATGAATATCTGCATGATTTTTATTACCCTTTGAGGATAGAAATAAATATGCATTATGAATTAATTGAAATGTATGCTGAATTTAAAAGGCTGGCATTCCTGACCTCTTCTGAAAATGTTAGTTGCTTTCCTGTTTCCAGCATCAGTACTTGCTGAGTCAGTGACCTAAGAGCAAGTATGCAGATTAGAAGTGTCAGAGTGAAGTCAGAACTCCTGATGTGCACTCTTGTTCCAGGTCAGTGACTACAAATGTTCTGAAGCCATTGATTCTGCATTATGGCCAGGCCATGGGCATCCACAGGTAGGGGCAAGGGGGGGGCGAGTGACCCCCCCCCCTGGAATTGCCAAGGGTCCGTCGCGGCCGCATCTGTAGCTGTGCTGTCTCTCTGTGTTTGTACGAGTCGGCTCCACAGCTGCTGCAGATCTGTGTCATTGAGCTTACAGAGCTCTTTACTGCCACCTCTGGCTGCTTCCTGTATGTGTGCCCCTCGTGTTTGCTTTGCTGCCTGTTGTATTTTCACAGGGACATGTGAAAACAGGACTTGGGAGAAGGAAGACCACCTTACAAGTGGGGGCTGTGAGTACAAGTGAAGGGAGGAGGTTGTTTTTGTACAGGTGGGCAGAGCTGTGTGTGGGGGGGCCTGACATATATACAGATGAGGGGGCAGCTGAGTGAATACAGGTATGATCAGTGAAGGGGGGTGCCAGAGTTAGGAAAGATCATATCAACTGTCCTGTTCTGTATACAGCTATATTACACCCATCTTCCTTCCTGTATTCCTCTATCATCACTGACTGCAGATATACATCATCTGTCCTGTATATATAGCTGTATACAGGACAGATGATGTATATCTGCAGTCAGTGATGATGGAGGAAGGTCTCTATATACAGGTAGCTGTATATACCCACCTTCCTTCCTGTATATAGAGACCTTCCTCTATCATCACTGGCTGCAGATATACATCAGCTGTCATGTATACAGCTCTATACACCCACCTTCCTTCTTGTATATACTAATACCATTCACCCCCTCTATATACACATACTGTACACCCTCCATACTTTACAGGTCACATTTGATGGGCACAATGTGGCTGCAATTGATGGGCACAGTAAGGCTGCATATAATGGGCACATGCCTGCACTTTATGTGATAATGACTAAGCCCCTTATCAGTGGCGGAACTACCGCCATAGCGAGCCATGCGGTCACTAAGGGGCTAGCAGCTGAGAGGGGCCCGTGCGGAGGAAGAGGAATGCATACTGCAGGGGGGCGAGCACCTCCCGCATGGTCCTCCAGCCAGGGGTAGTGAGGAGAGGAAGAGGGGATCGGTCCGTATGAGCAGAGAGCTGTAATAGCTTTCATTAAAATTTCCAGTGTTCCCGTGGCTCACCATCACATAGCCCCACCTTTTGGCCCGGTGCCTTCGATAGACAGAACGCCGGTCTAATACGGGACATGTGACGTCATCAAAGGCGCCGGGCCAAGAGGTGGGGCTATGTGACGGTGAGCCCCGGGAACACAGGAATTTTTCAGTAAGTGGTATGTACGAGACGCAATGTATCATCTGTCCTTTTGAATCCTGCCTCCAGTCTGGCTTGATTGCATGTTTAGCTGAACTCTGAGGGGAGGTGGCGGCTGTGTACTTGCAGATGATCCTGTTACCATATCATTCCATGTGAGTGCATAAAAGCTTTTTATAAGCAAAGGTTTTTATATTGGTCTAAAGTATGAGATTGTTTCTTTCTTTGAACCAAGCTTTATTGGTGTCATGCTGATCATTAAATCCATTGAATCATTGATCTGCAGCCATTGATCTGAGCTTATAGAAATGTAAGGTTTCTGTTGTCCCATTATAGGGGCCCGTCATTGTGGGGAGATTATACCCTTGGGGGTTCCTGGGTGTTGCCATCACACAGAAGATTTTGATATCACTTTCTGCAGGATTTCTTGTTGCTCAGTTGAACTGTCATTCACGCACTGGAATCAGTGGCGGAACTACCGCCATAGCGAGCCACATGGGCGCTATGGGGCCCGTGGGGAGGATGAGGAATGCATACTGCGGGGGGGGGGCGAGCACCGCCTGCATGGTCCCCCAGCCAGGGGTAGTGAGGAGAGGAAGAGGCAAGCTGTCCGTACAAGCAGAGAGCTGTAATAGGTTTCATTAGAATTTCCTGTGTTCCCGGGGCTCACCGTCACATAGCCCCACCTCTTGGCCCGGCGCCTTTGATAGACAGAACGCCGGTCCAATGCGGGACATGTGACGTCATCAAAGGCGCCGGGCCAAGAGGTGGGGCTATGTGACGGTGAGCCCCGGGAACACAGGAAATTCTAATGAAACCTATTACAGCTCTCTGCTCGTATGGACAGCTTGCCTCTTCGTCTCCTCACTTCACCCGGCTGGGGGACTGTGCGGGCAGTGCTCACCCCCCCACTCTGAGGAAGCCCCACGCTCGCCAACAGCCATTTGAGGGCTGCAGTATGCATTCCTCATCCTCCTCGGTAGTTCCGCCACTGGCTTGCCTCTTCCTCTGCACAGGTGAGGCTGCATTGTGCACGGGTCACGCTGCATTGGGCACAGGTGAGGCAGTATTGGGCACAGGTGAGGGTGTATTGGACACCGGCAGGCCACGCCTCAATGGGCACAGGGGAGGCTGCATTGGGCACAGGCAGGTCACGCTGCATTGGGCACAGGCAGGTCACGCTGCATTGGGCACAGGTGAGGCTGTATTGGGCACGGGCAGGCCACGCTGCATTGGGAACAGGCAGGCCACATTGGGCACAGGTGAGGCTGTCTTGGGCACAGGTCATGCTGCATTGGGCACAGGCAGGTCACGCTGCATTGGGCACAGGCAGGCCATGCTGCATTGGGCACAGGTGAGGCTGCATTGGGCACAGGCCATGCTGCATTGGGCACAAGTGAGGCAGTATTGGGCACAGGTGAGGCTGTATTGGGCATGGGCAGGCCACGCTGCATTGGGAACAGGCAGGCCACATTGGGAACTGGTCACACTGCACTGGGCACAGGTGAGGATGATTGAAGCACTAACACCAGGTGTTTGGAGTATCTTTATCTGTTTATTGTTAAACTTTCTGGAATACATATATTGCTATTGTGGTGTAGGCTTTCTTTCTTTCTTTCTTTCTTTCTTTCTTTCTTTCTTTCTTTCTTTCTTTCTTTCTTTCTTTCCCCCCTTTGAGCCACACCCTTTAAGCCACGCCCACTATTTAATTTAAGCCCCGCCATTTCTTTGTGGGGAAGCTGTTTGCAGGGGGGGCATAAAACATTTTGCTATGGGGCCCTGTGATTTCTAGTTACGCCCCTGCCCCTTACCCTTCATAACATTGTTGAAAAGGGGCGGAGCATGGGTTTTCTTAAAATGATGCCCCCCCTGAAAAAAGTTCTGCGGACGCCCATGGGCCAGGCCACCATTTTTTTCAACAGGAGAGGTCAGCAATGGCAATCTTCATACTTTAGTAAATGTGTCCTTTAATAGTGATTTGAATCTTCTTTAATTCTAAGAAAGCTGATATTTTGTGGTTATAGTATAACTAAAGGCAAACTTTTTTTGCTTTTGGCTAAAAAGGTTAGGTGTTAGAAAATTTGTTTTTATTGCAGTTTGTGTCCCCATTTGGGCCGAAACTAGGGGGAGATTCTCTTTCTCTACCTCCTGCTGGCATTCAGCTGCTGCAGGAGGAAAATACAGGGATCGGTATGTAACTGTAAAGCTCACCCAGCTGCCACTTCTGTTCCTTCCCCTTCTTTTGCCCACCTCCGCTCCTCTGGCCTCCCCCCTGCTCTGGTCCCCTCTCCACTCCTCTGCCCCCCACTTC
This sequence comes from Lithobates clamitans, assembly GCA_037952925.1. Taxonomy (NCBI): domain Eukaryota; kingdom Metazoa; phylum Chordata; class Amphibia; order Anura; family Ranidae; genus Lithobates; species Lithobates clamitans. The sequence continues at coordinate 14,586,674 of JBBGZY010000239.1, read as the reverse complement.
TCTGGTCTCCCCGCAGCGCTCATCTCCTCTCCTTTGCTAGTTGTGCAGTGCGTGCTGAATAATGACAATACCCTCGGCACGGAGAAGCTCATAGTACGATCCGGAAGACAGGCAGCCACACAAATTATAACATAAGCTTCCATTGCACTCATTCTCCTGGTCTTTCCTTTCCCTGCTCTCCATCCTGTCTGCAGCCGCAAGGAATCTAGATGGAGAGCGAGGGAAGGAAAGACTAGGAGAACAAGTGCCGCGGAAGCTTATGTTATAATATTGTGTGGCTGACTGTCTTCCAAATCATAAGATGAGCTAATGAGGATATTTTCATTATTCAGTCCACACTGCACAACTAGCAAGGAAGAGGAGGTGAGCGCTGAGGGGAGACTAGAGAAGGGGGAGTCAGAGGAGCGGAGGGGGGCCAGAGAAGTTTGGGGGGACCAGAGGAGCACAGGGGACCAGAGGAGCATAGGGGGGCAGAGGAGCACAGGGGCACCAGAGGAACACAGGGGGAACCAGAGAAGCAGGGAGGTCAGAGGAATTTGTGGGACCAGAGGAACATAGGGGGGCCAGAGAATCGGGGGGTCAGAGAAGTTTGGGGGGACCAGAGAAACACAGGGGGGCCAGGGAGCATAGGGAAGGCAGAGGAGCACAGGGGGACCAGAGGAGCACGGGGGGGCAGAGGAACACAAGGGGGACCAGAGAAGTTTGGGGGGGACCAGAGGAGCATGGGGAACCAGAGGAACACAGGGGGGACAGAGGAGCATGGGGGGAGGCCAGATGAGCACAGGGGGGCAGAGGACCACAGGGGGGACCAGAGGAGTAGGGAGGGTCAGAGAAGTTTGGGGGACCAAAGGAATATAGGGGGACCAGAGGAGCAAGGGGGGCCAGGGGAGCACAGGGGGACCAGAGGAGCAAAGGGGAACCTGAGGAGCAAGGGGGGAACCAGAGGAGCACAGGGGGAACTCAAGGAGCAAGGATGAACCAGAGGAGCAAGGAGGACCCGAGGAGCAAGGGGGGGACCAGAGGAGCAAGGAGGGACCAGAGGAGTATGGGAGGACCAGAGGAGCACAGAGGGACCAGAGGAGCACAGGGGGACTAGCAGAGTTTGGGGGGGACCAGAGGAGCATGGGATACCAGAGGAAGACAGGGGGACCAGAGGAGCAAGGGGGGACCAGAAGAGCAAGGAGGAACCAGAGGAGCACGGGGGGACCAGAGGAACACAGGGGGGACCAGAGGGGAAAGGAGGTAACCACAGGAGAAGGGGATGACTGACTCAACAGCTATGGCCTGGGATTTTCCCACTTTTCTGCCTAATCCCCCTGTCTATTGTATCAACTGCTTACATTATCTCTTTCACACAGATGGGCAGACTTCGCCAGCAGATCCGCCTGCTCAGCATGGGATTTCTCCGCTGATCCCGGCTGAGCAGGTGGATGACAGTTCTGTGTCCACTCCACCTATGCAGAGCAGACAGAGACACAGCCCACTTTCCTCTATGGGCAGTCGGATGTAAACAGACTGCCTGTCCATTTACAGCCAACTGTCATCCAATCCACCAGAGGATGGGGAACAGATCCCCTACCTGTCTATTTTTAGCTGATAGGATTGGTTTGGATGTTGGTGGGTATCAACAGACACATGTCCATTTACATGCCCCAGTGCATAGAGGGCAGTGGGGGGTCCGCCTAAAAAAAACAACTGACCCGATCAGTCCACCCGTGTGAAAGGGGCCTTACACTGCCAAATTGCTGAATGCTGGAGAAGCCACTATCCATGGGTGTAGCATCAGGGGTCACAATGGCAACCCCACTTATGCCTCTGTGGTGCCTCCCTGCAACACTGGACGGGAGGGGTGGCATTTACTAGTATCTATTACCTACAGTGGGGACGGAAAGTATTCAGACCCCCTTAAATCTTTCGCTCTTTGTTATAGTGCAGCCATTTGCTAAAATCATTTAAGTTAATTTTTTTCCTCATTAATGTACACACAGCATCCCATATTGACAGAAAAACACAGAATTGTTGACAATTTTGCAGATTTATTAAAAAAGAAAAACTGAAATATCACATGGTCCTAAGTATTCAGACCCTTTGCTCTGTATTTAGTAGAACCCTTTTGATCTAATAAAGCCATGAGTCTTTTTCTGAAAGATGCAACAAGTTTTTCACACCTGGATTTGGGGATCCTCTGCCATTCCTCCTTGCAGATCTGTGCCTTGCCACAATTCTGTCTCTGAGCTCTTCAGGCAGTTCCTTTGACCTCATGATTCTCATTTGCTCTGACATGCACTGTGAAATGTAAGGTCTTATATAGACAGGTGTGTGGCTTTCCTAATCAAGTCCAATCAGTATAATCAAACACAACTGGACTCAAATTAAGGTGTAGAACCATCTCAAGGATGATCAGAAGAAATGGACAGCACCTGAGTTAAATATATGAGTGTCACAGCAAAGGGTCTGAATACTTAGGACCATGTGATATTTCAGTTTTTCTTTTTTAATAAATCTGCAAAAATGTCAACAATTCTGTGTTTTTCTGTCAATATGGGGTGCTGTGTGTACATTAATGAGGAAAAAAATGAACTTAAATGATTTTAGCAAATGGCTGCAATATAACAAAGAGTGAATAATGTAAGGGGGTCTGAATACTTTCCGTCCCCACTGTATATTTCCTCCCTGCAGCAGCTGCCTGTTTAGGCATTTTTGGCAGTTTGGCATCTTCATCCAGGGCACTGACTGACTTTGTCCCGGTAAGGAGGGGGACGCTAAACTGATTCTTTGCCCCGAGTGAAAGAATGTCTAGCTTCGCCACTGGTCCTCATTATAGGGATTCACCAGTATCACAGGGAATTAAAGTAATGATAAATCCAAAATATTTAGTGGCCACCAGAACAAGAATAGAGGATAAATCTTCCAATGGGGCACTTGTTCCCGTGACAGCTGTCCAAAAGTTGATTTCCCTCAGTTCCTGTTGATTCCACAGGGTAGGATGTGATGACAACTAAAACACTGACAGTGTTTTTAACCCTCCCCTACCCTTTCTAAAATACATACTGTATATAAATATATAAAAAGCCTCTAAATATACTAGTATTATAGTATAGTTGGGCATACTATTATAGTGGAACTTTCCACATAACAACTTGATAAAAATAATGTTCTTTACCAAGAAGCATACATTCCACATTAATAATTTTTCAACCAAATGTAATGTGTGTTGTAAATTGCTTCCAGCATTGTTACTGTTCTTGTTGCTAAAGGCTGCCATTTTTCTGAAGCCCAGAACCCCTGAGCAGCAGTAAATCTTTAAGCTGACAGCAGATCGGCCTTTACAAATTCGGCAGTGCCTAAAAATAGAGAGCAACTGAACATGTACAAAGCAGGGTGAGACAGTATATTACTGGATTTTAAACAGTATGGGTACTTATTTTTAATGTTTTACATTGCTATACCAGCAAAAGGGGTCAGTCTGAAGTGATCTAGCAGGACTTCATTTTCTGACTAAAGTTCCACTTTAAGTGGTATAGCCAGTTTGGAAACATAAGCAAATAGGCAAAACTATTATAAAAGAGGGGATACCATTGTTATTTGAGTTTTATTATCCATCTTGATTTATATTTTGACCTTAAAGGCAATAGGGTGGTAATCTCTCTGGAAGGGATCAAGCTTGTTCTATGGGCAGTGCATATTGTCCTCCTAGGTTGTTAACTTTGTAAATGGTGAGGTTCCTGAGTTTAGGTGGCCATTTGAAAATTAACAAATCAAAAATATCCACTTGGGGCTTGAAAAAAGATTAATAAACCAGACATAATAACACAAAAAAAATGTGATTAGAAGCGATGAGTGAATCTTAAAATTAAATGTGTCTTTAATTTGGGAGCTATGGAATCAGTACCCTTCTGGATGCATGCGACTTTTCTCTGGTATGGCCCAGATCTGAACACAATTAAAGAGGTTGTAAAGCTCCCGAAAAAAAAAAAAAAAAACATTAAAAACCTGCAAGACAAAGGCATAATGAGCTAGTATGCATCGCATACTAGCTCATTATGAAATACTTACCTTAGAACGATGCCCTGCAGTGCCGCCTGCACTCCGCTCCCACGGCCGACATCTTTCACTGATGTTACTTCCGGGTTCGCGAGCTTCCGGCGCTGTGATTGGCCGGAGCTGCAATGACATCACTCCCACGCATGCGCGTAGGAGCTGCCAGTCACGGCATGGGCCCTGAAAAAAATGGCACCAACGGGCCATTTCTTCAGTGCGCATGCACCAATGACAACGGCAGCAGCGTATATAGTGAATATCTCCTAAACTGTGCAAGTTTAGGAGATATTTACATTACCTACAGGTAAGTCTCATTATAGACTGAGTTTGCAACCACTTCAAAGACAGGAAAAGGGTAACAAGTGCTATAAATGTTTTGGAATCCTTATCCCATTCTGCATGCCAAGGAATGAAAAATAGTGTATGTGGCTTGAACCAACTTAATACATATATTTATTAAAGCTCAACTTCAGCCAACGTTTTTGCTTTGGATAGAGTGTAGATGGTTCTTATATACAGTATATGTATGTATTTTATTATTAATCTATGTATTATTTTATGCTGCAGGTTTTTATTGGTGACTTGACTTTCCATAGATATTTGAAAATGACAAACTTTTTGGATGTGGATTATATACCAAGACTGTTATTCAGTCAAGGAGCACAAGGTAACATTTCCTTTATATACTATTTACATATTGTTAAATTTTCTATATCATTTCACCTTTAGCTATTAGTGAGTTTAGCTTCACTTTGACACCGACTCAACAACACCAGTAACCCTTAGCAACTAGTCACAAACCATTGTTCTCTGAGCAGCCCCATAACTAAAAGAAAATTAGTAAACTACTCTAGCTTTTAAGGAAATATTACAATTAATGTCAGAGAGGCCACTTAATTCACCTTTATTCTGAGGTTTATATTAGCAATTGTAGTCAGTTTCAATAAATCTTCCTTAGTATTTGAAGGTCAATCTGAAGGCTCTGGTTACATGATTCTGTGCTGTGCAGCCTCCATCTACAGGAAAAATACTAGCTTCTATTTCTCTAAGGTTCAGATAATGGGCCATTTAGAAAATAAAAATGCCAAAACCACAGGGATTTAGTACAGCAACCAAGGTCAGCTGTGCCCCACTATTTTTGTCTCCCTGAAATCTACTTTTAATTTGGTCACAAGAAGTTGCTGAAAATGATCATCAATTTGATTACTACTGATTTTTTTACATCCATACTTTTAATACAATCAATAAGGCTACTTATACAAGTATGTTTCTGTGGCTAAAAAAAGACAGCTACATGCACAGTTTACTTATTGGGAAATATGTATATTCATTGCACATTATAGCAGTGTTGCATTCTTCAGAGTCATTTGGTGTAATTATCTGATTGTCCAAGAAAGTAATTATACCAACAGACTCCAAACCTTTGCCAGGAAATGCAATGCTGTTTTTCTTCACTGTGAAAACTGTGGGTGTAAGAGAAGTATTGAAATATCATCCCTATTCAGGCACTGTATGTGTCACCCAGATGACGAGAGCATCAGGGAAAAAGCAACTAAGCTGCCATATGTAGTAAAAAATAAACTGCAGAATGTCTTAATAGAGACTCTGCCAGCAATGAAACACTACTCCTTCATTCATTATTTCTAGAAATTCAAGGCACAAAACTTATACGGATTAGAAAAAAGTGAATTGAATATAGTGTATATTATTTTTCAATATAGTTATTGAAAGATTGAGAATTTTCAGATGAAGTATACATAAATGGAAATTATATTAAAGTTAAGATAACCATAGATGGTTCAGATCTCAGGCGGTTCAGCAGGGACCAGCTGAGACACAAACCATGTAAGAGAAGGCTAATTGTACCTAAATTGATCGATCAAATAGAGGAAGTGATTGGCAAATGCTGGCTGTCTTTTGATCATCAATAGCACGGCTATGAATAAGCACTCATTGTAGTGTGAAACGCGTCAGCTGCTTTTGTACGCTTCTGCTGTCAAGTTTTGTGTGTCTTCATGATCCAGCTTTTTAAATAAAGCATTCATCACTATACCGGTGTGCGGCTTCCAGCTTTCCTCGATTTGTCTCCATCAATAGCACTGTTACAAATATAATCTGAGATAGACAACAGGTTAAATGTACTAAAGTCCAACCCCAAAGAAAAATGTAAACAAAAACCCCAAAAACAATATTTATCCTCACCATGCTCCAGTGCTAAACTCCTCATCTTCCATTAGTCCTACTTGCTGCTCCTCTTCTGGGATGAATGATGCCCAGTGACAGTCAACCTACTGCCTGTAAGTCCTAAGTGTCCAGAACACACTCCTTGGGGGCACATCATCCAGTTGCTCTGGTCTCACAAATAAATGAAGCAGAGCACAGTGCCCGCAACATTACATGGGTTTCTTTCTCTGCATCATTGAGAACTGCCCACTGCCACAGCAAAAAGACAAGGAAGAGGACAAGGTGATGTTTTGTGACCAGACCAAAGACAGCACCTAAAATGTACATATGCTAAGAACTAAAAAAAAAAAAAAAAAATTGCACATAAGAGGAGGGAAGGAATTTCTAGGTGTCACAAATAATTGGGAAAGAAAGTAAAGATAGTTCTCCACAGAGTTGAAGACGGAAGAAAAAAGCCGCCCCTACCCCACTGTACAAAAAGTGTTTTTATTGCTGCCTGTGTTTAAACCACTTCTGTCCCAAATAACAACAATCACCAGAGAAGGAAGTGAGGGCACAAACCTATAAAGCACCAGTAAAAAACAGAGGTTCTAATCCTTCTGTATATTATTTGAAGCTGAACAACAAAGAACTCTACATTAACTATCACTCATGTCAGCTCCACTATTTTAAGGAGCACACTTTCTAGGGCTCAGTCTGAGCTATCTGCCTCCGGAGGAACCACTAGATTGTTTGGGTCATCCTACCCTGCTCCAGTGGGAAGCCGCTGGTTTGTTTTTGTCCTCCTGCCCTGCCCAGTGATGACCCACCCTGTACCTGAAGTGAAACCACAGTTTAAATGGGCTTTATTAACAGGAAAAGCCATGCAAGGAAAGATTGGGTTAGAAGGGTTTAATATAACATCACAAATACAGTTCACCATGTGACACAGACCACTGTGAAAACACCTAATCATTCTCCACATCCTCCTATGAAAACAACCTTACCATAAACACTAGGCCAGCCTGAGGGAACAAAACTGACCCACACACAGAGGTTAAGAAGTTACTCCTTGTCATCACAGTAGAAAAAAATACACATGCCTACAGCATTAACAGTTCTTACTTAAACCTGTAAGACCCTACCTAGTCACTGGCCAGTAAACCTGAACTCTGTACTGCTGGAGTTGGGGCCCTCAGTCTTTTATGGATCACTCACATTCAACTTCTGAGGTATTTGTAGATAGAGCAAGCAGAAATAAATTCCAGGGGCCTCTTGTCACTCTTGCTGGTTCAGAGATAAACAATGACTTCCAGTAGCTCTGGAGTCTTGATGCAGAAGTCTCCTGGCATCACACGGTAGGCACACACTGGAACACCTGGAGCTCTAGAATACTCTGGAACAGCACTGGGAGACAACTGGCACTGGAAGAGCAGGAAAACTGGATTGGCTACTCTCTGGAACAGTAGCACTGCTCACAGCAGCATGTGAGTCTCTTCCCTCTGGTCCCTGCAGACAGTAGCTCTCAACACAGCAGCATATGGTCCAATTCTCTGCAGCAGGTAGTCTCGGCACATAGCAGCCACGTGTTTGGATGTAAATACCCTCAAATTAAAGCTGAAAGTCTGCAGTTAAAGCACATCTTGTTCATTTCATTTCAAATCCATTGTGGTGGTGTATAGAGGCAAAAAGATTAGAATTGTGTTGATGTCCCAATATTTATGGACCTGACTGTAAATAAAAACAGAGCATAACAGTAATCACAATTGTAGGGTAATAAAATATATGAATTGAATATACTATATGATTTCCCTAAGAGGTCCCGAGTCTAATAACCTGTGCACGAAATGGGAGGGTTCTGCCCCAGGCAGCTGTAAATGCATCAGTATAGCAGTGTAGCTGGAGAGCATCTCAAGAGCTGTCTGGACTTCACTGTGAGGGCCATGGCTGATAAGGATAGACGCAAATAGCGGTCCTGAAAATGTTTCTAAAGTAATGATTGCCTGTTGTTATAGAGTCATATAAAGTCTTCAAAAGATTATGCTAGGCAGCCACTTACCCCAATTGAGTCACAGAGTCATTGCCATGAAAAGTCCATATTTGTGCAGTATTTATATATTTGTGCAGCTTTCATTATTCTGCAGGGTATGCATGTTTTTTTTACAAAATTAACATGTTGTGCATTGTTGACAATAACCTATTCTGTTAAAACACTTTTGGCCTGCTAATGGATAGACCAATCTCCCCTAATTCAACATTTATTGCTCTCTGATAAGTATGATTCACCCCTGTACTGACAAATATGTATAAATATGACTTTCTAGACCACCCTTCCTCAGACATGTTTCTGCGGCAGCCTAGGGTTCCTTCTGAGGTTTCTAGGATTTCCATAAGCAGTAAACAATGATCAGTTGATCTCCCAAGTACTCTGACCACCCATGCAAGGGGCAATTTTCCACTATACATAAATGTAAGTGGTTACTTGGACACTGACCACTAGAATTAAGAGACAACCACATTTTTTACTGTCTATATGTCTTTTGTGTTAAAGAAAAATTATCTGCCTTGGATGTCAAATACTCTAGGTATGCCACATTTATTCTTCAATTTAAAGCTGTAAATTAGTTAAAATACCGTATTTATCGGCGTATAACACGCACAGGTGTATAACACGCACATTAATTTTAAGAGGGAAGTTTCAGGAAAAAAAAAATTTAAATAAGGAACTTTGAAGCAAAATAACGGTCAGTGCCCATCTGCAGTCTCACCATTGCCATCAATACAGCCTGATCAATGCCCATCTGCAGCCTCACCATTGCCACCAATGCAGCCTCATCAATGCCCATCTGCAGCCTCACAAGTGCTATTAATGCAACCTCATCAGTCCACATCAATGCAGCAGCCTCACCATTGCCATCAATGCAGCAGCCTCACCATTGCCATCAATGCAGCAGCCTCACCATTGCCATCAGTGCAGCCTGATCGATGCCCATCTGCAGCCTAGAGGGGACAGGGAGAGGGGCGGCCCAGGAGACGGGACTTCCTTTTACAGAGGCCGCCAAGTAAACAGGAGATTCTCACTGTATGTAATCTGACAGCGCTCGTCCCGCCCCCCTCCCTGTCCTCTCCGAGGCATCTAAAATTGAAGTATTGGCGTATAACACGCACATGCTATTTGCACCCAATTTTTAGGGTGAAAAAGTGAGTGTTATACGCCAATAAATACAGTATCTTCTTTTTTTTTTTTTGCTACATTTGCAGTCATAAAACACACCTGTAATGAAGTCAGTCCCATGTCTTCTCTCTGGTGATGCCCAGTCCTCTTCACAGTTTCAGATACTGCACGGTTTATTAACTTTAGGTCTAACACTGAAGTACATTGAAGTGGATCCCAACAGGTGCCTGTCCCTTTCTGTCCTCTCCACCATTGACAAAAGTCCTTGCATAGCTTTGGACAGAATGCAACACATTCTGTGAATGGGGAGAGGTGGATATATAATTTCTGTTTCTCTACGAGTCTAGAGCAGGTTTCGTTAAAGATTTTGAAAGAAATATGTTGGCTGCCTTTGCTAACCTCCAATTTTGAAAATATTAGTTACCTGACTCTCCTGACTCTCTTTCTATTGGGGTGATAAATATACCTGTAGCACTTCCTTACCCATGGCCAGATAAGTAGGACCCCCAGGTGGCTTGGTGCCTTAGTGTTTCAAATCTCAAGGTGAAGTTTTCTGAAGTGAAAAGAAATTGGGCACTTTAGAGCATTTAAAGCACTAGTAAACCACCATTGAAATAAAAATGGGCCCCCCTGCAGGGTTAAATTATAATGTACTAGTATGTACCACATACTAGCACATTATGGCAGACTTACCTGTAAAGTGGATCCTTCCTGCACAGCAATGTCATGGATGCCCAATGCTGCAATCTTCACCCGGTCTTCCTTCCGGGTTTGTGGTACGTGGGAGCCCTCAGCTCTGGCATGGAGCTCTGAAGGTATGGCACGGGTATGCCGTACCTTCAGCGTGCATGCGCCGATGACATCACCAGCAGCATCGCTAGTGAATATTTGTAAAACAGTGTAAGTTTAGGAGATATGCACTGTACCTACAGGTAAGCCTTATTATAGGCTTGCTTGTAGGTACAAGTTTAAAAGTGGAGTTTACCTCCACTTTAAGAGAGTTTATTAAGGCATAATAAACTCAAGAAGAGAGGGTTAGGGTGCAGAATATGCGAAAAGTGACAAAAATGCAACTCCAGACTTCTAATGACAGTCAATATATAGATAAGGGCCTTTAAGTTAAAACTGGGAATCCAAACCTCAGTCTATAGAACTCCACCAATTTGCACAGTTTTACTATATCTGTTTAATAAGTGCAAAAAATACCTGATCCTGACAAGAAATTTTGTGAGCAATTCATTTCCTATGCTCTGATTCCGCTGACTCTTATCAGCTATGCCATGTACACACGGGCGGACTTTTCGACCGGACTGGTCCGACGGGACGAATCCGTTGAACAATCTGACCGTGTGTGGGCTTCATCGGACCTGCAGCGGACTTTATCGGGCAAAAATCAGACGGACTTTAGCTTTGAAACATGTTTCAAATCTTTCCGACGGACTCGAGTCCGGTCGAAAAATCCGCTCGTCTGTATGCTAGTCCGACGGATGAAAACTGACGCTAGGGCAGCTATTGGCTACTGGCTATCAACTTCCTTATTTTAGTCTGGTCGTACGTCATCACGTATGAATACGTTGGACCTTGGTGTGATCGTGTGTAGGCAAGTCCGTATGTTCGAAAGTCCGTCGGAAGTCCGTCAAAAGTCAGTTGAAAGTCCATTGGGACTTTGATGCTGAAAAGTCCGCCCGTATGTACACGGCATTACACTGTTCCCAGTTTTCTTTGTGGAATACAGAACACCTACCCTTTATGTTATGGAGTTAAGGAGAGGGGGGGTTAAAGTAGTCCTAACCAACCAATGCTGCTTCTTTATAGACACAGTATAGTGAGTGAGCCTTAAGGAAAAAAATAATGAAAAAACGAAAGCAGTCACCTTACAGTATTTATGGACTGGTAAGATGCAATATATTATATTTGTGTCCTTAGGTTAAGATATGATTTGACAAGTCCAACTGTATATTTTAATGAAATCACTATACATAGTAGAATGCTATTCATTCATTCAAGTGTAAGTGTAGATAAGAATAAAATACCTTCATGTAATCCATTTAAGTATTTTTAAATAGAACCTAGGCTGCCTTTGTACTAGCCTCCTGTAATCCCCTGTACATCAGTATTCAGATTGAAATAAATAGAGACAATTAGGCTCTGCACACTGCTGTGAATCTAAAAAAAAGGAGCTGGCTGATTGAAGGATATTATACCTTTACCATCCAATCACAGCCCTGATCAAGTTTTATTGCTGTAATGACAATGACGAAAAGCAAATAGTCTGAACTTGACTAATTATTTTTTAGCATGTTAGACAGTTTACACATTGTTTACACATGTGTATTCCATCTGTGTATTCATCTGTTTGCCTACACTTTCATTTATCATAAGTCATGTCTTTACTTGCTCATTTACATACAAACAATCCGCCATTGCTATTTATTTGATTGGCAGAGAGGTTTATAAGTTGCAGAGTGTAGTCTTTATTTATCCATCTAAACTGTGTACACTATGCAATGCTTTTTGTATGATGTTCTATCACTTGTTGATGATGTATATTCACTACTAGTGTCAAAAGTCATTTAATTTTCATATATACGGTAATGTGTTTGAGACAGCCTACATCACAGCATTCTTCACTTCATTCCTATATTCATGAAGGGTACAAGTTGAGAAAATAGGATTTTTTCGTCATACTTACCTGTAAAATCCTTTTTTTTTAGTACATCATGGGACACAGTGTGAGGCTATTATTCCTCACTTACTGGGTTATACTTCATCTCCAGGTGAATGGTCACTGGTAGATCAAAGGTCTTTAGACAGGAAGTGATCCCCTATATAACCTATCCCATTAAGAAAGTACTTCAGTTTTGTAGCAAGCACTTAATCCTCAAAAAGAGGGGAGGGACCTCTGTGTCCTGTCCAATTGGCAATGGAAGCTTTGGAAGCTGCCTGCCCCTTCTTGGATCCTGGTAAAACAAAAAAATGAGTCTGATCTCCGCAGATCTAGACAAATAAACTTTGACTGCTCGCACTAAATCCAAGGAGTGCAGTCGTTTCTCTTCTGCCGAACGAGGCTGAGAGAAAAGAGAAGGTAAAACAATGTCTTGATTCAAATGAAAGGCCAACACCACCTAAGGCAAGAAGGATGGAACAGGTCATAACACGACCCTGTCATGGTGAAGGATCAAGTATGGTTCCCTACACGAAAGGGCCACCAACTCTGACACCCTTCTAGCCGAGGTGATGGTCATCAGAAAGGCTAGTTTGCGTGACAGCAAGACTAATGGAATTTCCATAGGATAGGCTCAAATGGTTGTTTCTGTAACACATACAGTACCAGGTTTAAGTCCCAAGGACACATAGGTGACCTAATGGGGGGAAGCAAACGAGTTACCCCCTGCATAAAGGTTCGGATCAGTGAATGGGAGGCTAAGGGTCTTTGGAAGAAGACCGACAAAGCCAAAATCTGAACCCTGATTGTACTCAAAGCAAATCTGATTTCCACAGCCAACTGTAGAAAAGAGAGAATTCTGCCAATCACGTATTTCCAAAGATGCCATTTTCTGGCTTCGCACCAAGCAATATATATCTTCCAGACCTTATAATAGATCTTCCTAGTGACCATTTTTCTGGCATTTACTAGGGTAGACACCACCGGTCCCGAGATGCCATGATCCTTTAACACCCTGGCTTCAATAGCCATGCCGTCAAATTTAGAGACTGTAAATTGGGTGGAATATAGGACCTTGAGACAGTAGATGGGGGGCGGCGCTGAAATGCCCATGGCCCGTCTATTACACGATCTCTTGGAACCAGGGCCTTCTGGGCCAGGGTGGTGCCACCAGGATGATGGAACCTCCACTTTTTGAATGATGCACAACTAATGTGAAAGGAGAGAGATCTGGGGGAAAAGCATAAACCAGGGAGAACTGGTTCCATGTAACTACTGGAGCATCTGCTCCGATTGCCAGGGGATCCCTTGTTCGGGACACAAATTGTTGTAGCTTGTTGTTCAACCTGGATGCCAATAGATTGACCTCTGGTCATACCCAAGACTGGAAGATTTCCTGAAACGTGTTTGGGTGTAGGGACCATTCCGCCAGGCAGATCTGCTGGAGGTTGAGATAATCTGCCTTCCAGTTCTCTACTCCCGGGATATGGACAACCGACACATGAACCGGCACATGTCCCTCTGCCCAGGTTAATATATGGTTCACCTCCTCCCGAATTGAATGGCTCCTGGTACCACCCTGGTGGTTGATATAGGCCACTGCCGTGGCATTGTCGGACTGAACCCTGATGGGGCAGTCCTGACGCTCCACCGTCCAGGAAGTAGGGCCAAACATATCGCCTGTAACTCCAGGATGTTGATGGGCAGGCTCTGCTTTGCCCTTGACCATCTCCCCTGAGCTGTGAGCCCCTCTAGGGTCGCTCCCCAGCCCAAGAAACTGGCATCTGAGGTCAATACTCTCCAAGACACCGGGAGGAAGAATCTTCCCTTTTGCAGGTTCCGATCCTGCCATCTTAGGCTTAAGCGTGCCTGGGGAGATAAGGTCATTGGGTAATCCAGGGCTTGTGCTCTCCTGTTCCAAGCCGACAAGATGTCTTCTTGTATAGGCCTGGAATGGAGCTGAGCTTAGGAAACTGCCTCGAAGGAGAACACCATCCTTCCCAGAAGATTCATACAGAGCCGAATGGAGGGTTGCCTGGTGCTCCTTACTTGATGCACCTGAACCTTCAGGGCACAAATATTTATGTGTGGCAGAAATACCTTTGCCTGGACTGTATCCAGGATCAGACCTAAATACTTGAGACTCTGAGCTGGTCTCAATGCTGATTTTTCGGTATTTATGACCCAGCCCAGGATTTCTAAATACCGCACTGTGCAGGCTACACTGTGTTCCAGGGCCTGTAGTGAGTGATCTCTGAGCAGGAGGTTATCCAAGCACCAAAATCCCCTGGGCCCTTAGAATACCCAGTACAGGTGCTAGGATCTTTGTAAACACCCGAGGTGCTGTGGCAAGCCCAAAGGGCAGTGCCACAAGTGGAAATTATGTTCCTCTACTGCAAATTGCAGGAACCTCTGATGAGGCTGAAAGATTAGTACGTGTAAATACGTGTCCTTGATATTGATGGAGGCTAAGAAGTCTCCCATCTGGAGCGAGGCTACTACCGAGCAGACTGACTCCATCCTGAAGGATTGGATTAACAGATGTTGGTTCAGGGATATTAGAGGGGTCCAAGATTGGCCTTATGTTCCCATGTGGAGCAGCCTTCCCTCCACCCAATAGAGTGGGGGCATCACCTCAAAAGGAGGGCTTGGTGCCGGGTTTAGAAGAATTCTGGACCCAGGGTTTTTCTGGCACTGGCCCTGCGGCTTGCCCCTAGATCTATCGCCCTGTTTGGTGGCGGAATTGCCTTGTTGCTGAAATACCTGAGGAAGTCCCCAAGGTTTTAAATGAGGAACGCCTGGTCCTTCTCTTTACAGGAAGTAAAGAACAAATTCCTCCGGAAATCTTTTGTATGTACTTGTCCAGATCATCACCAAACAATCATTCCCCATGGAAGGGGTACCTTGCCAATAACTTCTTACAGGGAAGCTCGGCTGACCAGTTCTTAAGCCACACAAGTCTGCGCATGTGTACAGACAGGAGAGCCAGATGAGAGACTTTCTGTATAGAATCCTTTAAGGCATATACAGCGAAACAGAGCGCTCAAGGAATATCTGCCCTATTTTCAGCAAGATCATCCTCCGGGTTAGGCCTATCAGGCTGTCTGACCTGATCCCTTAAGGACTGGCAGACTTCAATTGCTGCGACAGCTGGCTGAATAGCTGAACTGGCCAAAGAAAAGGAAGCCTTTGATAAGGACTCCAGTTTCTTGTCAACAGGGTCTTTCAAGCCCTGTTTGTTATCCACTGGACAAGTTAAGTTCTTCTTTAAGGAAGAGACTGCCGCATCTACGGCTGGCATGCTCCACTTCTTAACAAACTTTTCCTGCATTAGATATAGGGAAAACCTCTTAGGAGGAACTAAAATCCTTTCAGGATGTTCCCAATCAGCATACACCGCCTGTTCCAACAGTGGTTGCAAGGGAAAATCCTGTGCAGCCTGAGGAGGCTTCAGGGAACTCAAAGAGGACAAGGGAGGCTCAGAAACCTCTGCAGGAGGTAACTTAAAGGTAGAAGGAACCATCTAGGTAAGAGTCTGGATCAAAAGCCTCTGCGACTGAGAGGCTGATACCAACTGGACATCTTCTGGCACAGATTTCTAAGAAGCAGACTCATCTGCCAGGCACTCCACAAAATCCTTGGCATTTAGCTGTTCCCCATCCTCAACCCATTCCTGCTCCAAATTAGGAGGCTCAAGGAAGGGGGATCTGTCACGCTTCTTGCCACCCCACGGGATGAAGGCAATCATGCCAGCAATCCTGTGCTCTAACCCGGCAAGGGCTGAGGACAGTCCATCCCTGGTGATAAAGGCTGAAGCAGCAGCATTGACTGTAGGTACAACTCCAGACAGGTGCAGCAGCTCAGATTGCTTGGAAGCCTCTGGTCTCTCAGGGGATACAACACTAGGGCTGCGACTAGGCTCCTCAGGAGCTACTGACGACATAGGTGTGCCCTTTCCTGTAGTGTTAGCCCGGGTACCATCTGAGGCTCGGGTACCATCTATCTTAGCATATAAGCTTGTTTCAAATGGATCTGATCGGTCAATCTCTTGATTCATTTTAGAACCATGCTGGGACTTCAAGACCTGGAGCTTGAGAGAGCTCAAACAAACGTGCCCATTCACCCTGCAGACAAAAAACTGAAGTACTTCCTTTATGGGAGGGGTTATATAGGGGATCACTTCCTGTCTAAAGACCTTTGGTCTACCAGTGTCCATTAACCTGGAGATGAAGTATGACCCAGTAAGTAAGGAATAATAGCCTCACTTTGTGTCCCGTGATGTATAATATAAAAATGGTACATATCTGCGTCAACAGCTAAGCATTAGTGGAATGAATCATCAAAGAAAGGGTTGTCATGACAACTATAACTTTTTCAAAGGTCAGTTCTAGATGTAAGAATTAAATAGCTCAGTAAGACTGACAGAGTAAATTAATATTATAACAGTTATTCTTTTTAGTTACCATTTTTTACATTTATATGTGTGTGTATTTAAATGGATTCTCCACTTTGCTTCCAGATTTATCTGGGTGCCCCCCTAAGTTTTTGCTAGTTAAAAGATAATGGTGCCATCAGCATTCATGTTTTCATACCATAAGTATACCTTGTTCTGGCCTGTTTTTCATGATTAGGGGCATTGCTAGGATTGTAAAAAGAGAGGTGGCACCTTTGGTACATTGAAGAGGCTAAAGTTCAGAAGGGTGGGCATTTCATTGGCATTGTTTTAAAGGTTGTGGTTGCATGGAACCTGTACCCATTGTACATTGTACATTGTACACTGCACACATACTGCAATGCCCTCATGCTCACTAAATATGCTTTAAAGTCCTAAGGTTTTTTCACCTTAAGCCTATGATCACACTTGTACCGCATGTGATTCACACAGGAATTGCACCACATTCCTGTGCACATCACATGCGATGTCTGTGTATGGCTCAAATCGCATCCACACCAAAATGGTGGAGGACCCTTTTTTCTGCACCTGAATTGCATCGCATGGGTCTTCATACCCATGCAATCCAATTCTGGCAATTGCACTGCATTTTGCAATCTATTTTGGGGTGTCATTAATCTAACATTGACACCCACAGCAGATCTGCATGAACGCTGTGCGATTACATTGCGGCGTGGGACCGCACAGGATTTGCTGTGTTTCCCGCATCACATCAGTGTGAACCAGGGCTAAAAAAGAAGTATTGCTTTAAAAATAAATAAACTATTAAACTCACCTAGATAGCTGCAGCACCAGCACTGTCGCTGTCCCCCGCTGCCTCTAAGACCAAGAACTGAGTGATCAAGCACCACTGATCGCTCAGCTCTCGGTTTTTAGCCTGCAGAGAGCTGGTGACTGTCAGTCATTGGCTCTCTGCTCTGTCCCACCAGCGCTCAATGGAGCACTGGGCTATGGAGAGGGCAGGAGCAGCTGACTCAGTCTCCCAGCAACTTGCTGAAAGGCTGAGCTGGTTGTCGGTCCAGGTATCTGGGTGGATTCTGAGTGTAAAGTCATATTCTTTCCAGAGCCTGAACCGACTGAACAACTTCTGCTGTTGGCTAAAACAGGTCACAAGAGTGTAGAACAAACTGCACTCCTTTCATCCATAGGAGAAGCATAGCCAAAGTAGCTTTGGTTATACTTCTCCTATAATGCACTCTCTGCATTAAGGTAAAAAAAAAAAACTTCTGTGTCCAGGTCTCCCCCCATCCCATCACCCCCTTATACTTACCTGAGCCTGACCCCAATCCAGCCCTGTGCACGAGTGCAGTAGCTCTCTCCACTCTCTTCCTCCTCACAGGGCAGACTGATAGCAGTGGGAGCCATTGGCTCCTGCTGCAGTCAATCAAATTCTATGACAAGGGGGCGGGGGCAGGTTAAAGTCCCGCTATCTGTGTCTATGGATGCAGGCAGCGGGGCTCGGGAGTGAGCCCGCACAATTACTCTGCCTAGAAAGCAACTTACTATGGGGGTTACTCGGAACGCAGGGGGAGCAAGGAGGGCCAGCGAGGAACCATAGAGGAGGAGAATCAGGGCTGCTGTGTGCAAAACCATTGCACAGACCAGATAAGCATAACATGTTTTTGTTTGTTTTTTAGTTAAAGGTTTAGAATCACTTTAATTGCTGTACCTCAGGTAAGAAAAAAAAAAAAAAAACCTTAGGTCAAAGGATCATTTTTAAAACCAAGCATACATCTTATTTTTTACAAAACATTGCTTGTAGGTAGGCGTTAACTGCAGAGGGGATTGTGTATACATCTTCTGCAGAAAAAAAGCTTTTCTTCTGTCTGCCAGCAATGTTTCTTCTGAATGTATAATAAGCATGTGCAGCTCAGTATACTTTTTCAGCAAGCCTTGGTGCTGGGATGAAATAAAAATGTCATCCCAGACTGGTCAATCAAGACAAGGGGATGAGGGAGATCATGGCCATTACAATGCTGGAGGGATACTTTGGCAGAAAAGCTTTCCATAATGTGCAAATATGATGTGCATATATGCACAGAGATAAAATAAAAAGCCTTCTGTGTTCAGCAGCCCCCCTCAGCCCCCCTGACATTTACCTGAGGTCCCTCTCTGTCCAGTGATGTCCACAATTATCTCAGCCATTCAGATTCTCCTTCATGATTAGTTGAGACACAGCAGTGGCGCCATTGGCTCCTGCTGCTGTCAATTATAGTCAGATAGCCAATCAGGGGAGAGAGGGGGCAGGGCCGGGTCGGGCTCTGTGTCTGAATAGACCAGTGGTTCTCAACTCCAGTCCTCGGGACCCACCAACAGGCCAGATTTTATGTATTACCTTGGGGAGATGCAGACTAAAATACTGCAATCACTGAGCAGCAAGTGATATCACCTGTGATGTGTTTCAGTTATCTTGCAAACCTGGCCTGTTAGTGGGTCCTGAGGACTGGAGTTGAGAACCACTGGAATAGACACAGGGAGCAGTGACTAAGCTCGGGTGCCACCATAGCAAGCTGTGGGAGCACTGGACAGGAGGGAGGGGCCAGGATCACAGAAGCTGCTCTGTGCAAAACCACTACACAGAGCAGGTAAGTATAACATGTTTGTTTTTTTATAGGAAAAATAACGAGCCTTTACAATCACTTTAACCTACCTGAACCTACCTTAAATAACTCAAATTAAATAGTTAGCAACCATCATCTGCTGAGATCATAAACACTTTGGTCAGGAGTATACCATTTACCACACAGCTTAGGTGCAGCAGTCAGGACCATGTAAAGCGCAAAATTGCATTGAGGGCACTGAGGCCAGGAGCATGTAATGTACAATATACAAATAGAGTGCAGAGGTCAGGAGTATGTAACATACAGCACAGTGTACAGAGTGGAGCAGCCAGGAATATGTGATGTTCGACACAACTTAGAGTGTAGCATCCTGACGTATGTAATGTGCAGCACACATTTTAAAGTGCAGTAGTTCAGAGTATGTAATGTACAATATAGCTAATACAGTCAGGGGTATGTAATGTACTACCTATATACTAATAATCAGTGACAGGACAATGCTTCCTTCTTTTGGTGATAAAAAAATAAAAGTTTACATTATTGGTCATTTAGAGACAAGAACTTCCCCAGCGTTGATGTTGAAGAATACCCTAGCACTGGTATCAGTGGGAGGAACAATGCCTCAGTATTGGTGTCAATATGAGGAAAAGTTTCACAGAATTGGTGGTCAGTGGGTGTAAGACTGCACCATAATTGTTGTTTAGAGGTGGAAAACTACCCAACTATGGTGGTCCATGGGAGGGCTCTATGCAGGCACCCTCAGGCAGGAGATCAGTCTGCCAAAGACTAGCCTGCACTCCAGTGGGTGTCACTAACCTGGGCATCATACTGGAGATCTGGATAGCCAGTCCAAGCTGCAAAACGTAGACACACATACTGTAGTCATGAAAAACACACACTGCTTTAAAATACAAGATTACAATTTCAAATCTTTAAAAAGGGTAACACAGATTCATTATTCCATACTCCTCAGCCTCAGGCTTTGACATAGGGAAATACCAGCTAGAGTAGGGATTTGCAATTAGTGGACCTCCAGCTGTTGCAAAACTACAAGTCCCATCATGCCTCTGCCTCTGGATGTCATGCTTGTGGCTGTCAGAGTCTTGCTATGCCTCATGGGACTTGTAGTTCTGCAACAGCTGGAGGTCCGCTAGTTGCATATCCCTGAACTAGAGGATGGTTTAGGGACATCAGAGATGACTCTTTGGCACTACTATACTGGCTGTAACACTTTATTAGGTATTTGACCTAATACTGCAAATGATATAACTGTGGGTGGAGTTGATAACAGGAAACTAAACTGAATTGAATTTCTGACTTTGAAGTTTTCAACAATCAGAAGAAGAAGAAGTTGAATTTATTGGCAAAAAAATGACATATATGTTTCAGTCTGCCACTAGCATTAACACAGCAGGTCTAGTAGATCGGTTTTAATGCTTTTTTTAAGCTATTCATGGCAGTAGATCTGTAATTTTTCCACGTCTTTCAAAGCGGACTTTCCCCTCGAACAGTCCAAATCAGTGGTGCATGCAGCTGTGCATGCTGAAATCAAATCATCCTGCTGTGCTGCATTTAAAAAAAAAATAGCATTTACTTACATTTAATTAGATGACACTTACTGGTCACTACAGGCACTGATAACATAGCCAGGACCTCACAGCTGCCCCCGGGATGGGAGAAAATTAAATATCCACTCTGTTCATTTCCAACTACTCTCTTCCTCCAATTTCACATCAAGTAAGCATAAGTTTACAAATGTCTAATGGAAATGCCCTGCACACACCACACACACACACACACAAATGGGGGGGTGAAAGGACAGTCCCCATAACTTTAAAGCTGAGGATCATGGTATGAGTGTATATCAATGAAAGTTCCACTTAAAACTGCTACGTGAACTAGGCCTATAAGGTACACTTTTCCAAGTTGTACCACTCACCACTACTTAGGAACATAGTAGAGAGAGTACCTGGAATTCAGGATTGTGTGTTTGGCTCAAAGCTCATCCTATTTATGGAACCACAGCAATATATTTAATTAGCTTTGAAATAAAGTTACTATATAAAGAAATTATATGGGTTTGGGAGAACAATTCTTTTTATGTCTATTCTGTAGTTGTTCCTGTTCTAAACAGATGGTATAAATCATGTTTCTCCTTTTATAGTTACTAAACATCTAGACAGTTGCTATGAGAACTGTTGTTCTGGTGCTAGACAGACAGTAATCTATTTTCAAGCAAAGTGAAAATGAATGCTTTCAGCTGAACAATGATGAAAGGTAGTATGAATGCACATATAGAACACTGTAACTGGCAGGTGAATATATTCTTTACATTACAATCCCTATAGCTATTAAAATATTCACCCTACTTACTGTAAGTGTAGGGTTCTAACAGACATATCCGATTAGATAGACATCCCATTGAAAAGAGTATATTGAAATGTACACAGTGAGTTTGAGACACCTAGTGGACACTGTAACAACTGCACACTTTTTATATTTTCTATCAATGGTTACACATTAGGTCCTGGTTCACATTGGTGCGATTTCTGATGCGACATACAAAATCGCATGACCCGAGAAATCACATTATTTTCAATAGTGCCCGTTCACATCAGTGTGACTCTGTGCATTGCAATGCTGGGAAGGGTTCCTGTGCTACGTTGGTGTGATTTAGTGATTTAGTTCCATAAAATATGCTGACCACATCCAAAGTTGCATCAAAGTCGCACTACATAATTGCACTGAAAATCGCATCAAAAGCACATTGCAGCAATGTGCCTAACTCATCACTTATCTCCGATAGAGCTGTTGGATGTTTTTGAGTGTCTCTGCCCTAAACCAATGATGACCCACCCCAGCCTGTAACCGAATTACACCAAAACACACATGGTATGCTTTAAATGGGATTTATTAAATGCAAAAGCCCTACAGAAGGAAAGGTTGGGTTTCTATGGGACATTGCACACTCTTGGTCACCCCACTCTCCCTGCAGATCAGAACTCTGTCTACTGTGTACCCCAGGTGGGTCCCTTCATCCCCATAGGGTGGTGTATGGAGCTTAAACACCTGGCTGAGTGGCAAACAATCCCCATTCAGCCGATCCTGCTGGCCAACCAGCTTCCTCCTTTGTCACAGTTACTGGAGGAGTGGGTTGCTTTTTGACTTTAGCAACAGCTAATGACAACTCTCCTCCCCCCGTGCACTGTCCATCAAGCAAGGAGAGGAAAAAATAACATCCTTGAAGAGTTTAATTCTTCAATGTTGCTGGGCAGAATTTTATGGGCTTAGCCAGCACTACACTGTAAATCCATTTTTTTCTTACTATTTCCCCTACAACCGTGTTATCCAATAAATCAACACATTTTTTAATTCCTTATAATGTGAAAAGCAGCTGTGATTAGATAAATATAATATTATATCCACATATATAACCAGCACCAGAGTCCAAGTATGTGCTACAAGTTATTAATACAATGTTGCAAAGTCCCAAAGCTTTTTCTGTAACTATGATTCATTCACCACACAAAGAAAGTCGGTGGAAATTGATCAACCACCTATAACCAGGTAAATTCCGACAGCACCCCACGTGTTCTGAACTCTACGTCAAATGTGCTCCAAATGTGATATCCACCATCACTTTCAGAAAGACTCAATGTTTCATAGGCTGAAAAAATTAAAAAAACATTTGGATAGGAATTCCCAATTATTTTATAAAGATTCTATTTGCCATACTTCCAACTCCATTTCCATAAATTATCTCAATGCGGGAATGATATTTTCATAAAAGACGATCCAATAGTTAATTATTGCTTTATTTAAAACATAAATAAATGAAAAACACATATTTGTGCTTACATTAGGTAATCAACTGAGCACTATGATAAACACCATGCAAATATGGAAAGACTGTCATCCGAATAGGGTCTCACCACAAAGCAGAGGTGCAAATTGTGCATATTTCTGAATATTTGCCCTTACTTTCTGCTCTGATGACTACCTTGTTAGTGAGAAAAAACTCACCATTCAGGCCACAGAAAATAATAAAAACTAACAGGGGTTCTAATGCTTTACTATTCAAACCAAAATTAGAAAAAAAAACAAACGGTTGGAATTCAAAGTTAAAAATGTGCACTGCACAATTTTTTGCCATTACAAATACTTTAATACATTGTACATGCTTAAAGTAAGACTAAAGCCTCTGGATTTTTTTTTAGAAGAGGAGGTCCACACATACCCACTATGTGTAGTCCTCTTCTTCTGAAATATAACTTTCTTCCTTTAAAGCTTTCCATTTACAAATGTCTCCTTAGCTAGCTTTTTGCTAAGAAGACGCCCATGTGTGTCCCATCCCCGAGCTAGGCTTTGTGCATACATAGACACACACAGTGCCATCAAGCCATGCCCCTGAACCCTCCTCTCAGCAACTTGACTCATGTCAGCATGAGCCATAGCTGTATTACAATTGAACAGTTGAGCACTGTCTGTGATACTTTTTTTGCAATAACAGTTACATTTTCTGGAGAAAGTTTTGGGGCCTATCCAAGCATTAGTATTTGGATAGAGCAGGCCTGAAAAGCTTGTGCAAATATAAAAAAGTATCACAATTCAAGCATTGTCCCAGTTATACTCCTTTCTCTGGGTATTCGTAATGCCGCATACACACGATCGGAATTCTCGTCGGAAAAAGATATGATGGCTTTTCTGGCGGGATTCCGCTCAAGCTTGCCTTGCAAACGCACGGTCTTACAAAAGTTCGCTGAACTTCAGACCGTCAAGAACGCGATGACGTACAACACTACGATGAGCCGAGAAAATGAAGTTCAATGCTTCTGAGCATGCGTCAAATTGTTTCTGAGCATGCGTGGGAATTTTGCCCGTCAGAATTGCTACAGACGATCGCATTTTTGGATAGAATCTTTTTCTGACCATGCTCTCAATCTTTTTCTGGCTGGAATTTGGCCAGAAAAAGTCCTATGGAGCATACAGACGGTCGCATTTTCCGACAAAAAGCTCTCATCTGTCTTTTGCTGGCCGAAATTCCGATTGTGTGTACGCGGCATAAGGCTTTTGATTCTCTCTCTTGTCATACCTTTTCTTTATCCTGGACAGATAGGGCTTTGGCCCAAAATTCTGCACATGAAAAAAGAAACTCTATGACGTTCCACATGCGTTTGTTAAGAACTCAGAGTTTCGATCATCTACATTTACTATATTTCGGGCCACGAGACAAGGATGTCCATTATTGCTCTTCTATTTGCATTAGCGATCAAACCTTTACCACAACTCATTAGGACTATCAGACATCCCAGGTTTGTCAGTTATACATCGTCACTAAAAGCTAAGTCTCATTTTTGATTATGTTATTGTGGCAATAAGTAACCCTTTTGTTTCATTACCAACTCTTCAAAAACTTTTAGCACAGATTGGCTCCCTATCTGGCTTATTGAACCCTAATAATTCTTAGGCCATTAATGTGTCCCTTCTGGCTTCCTTATGCAACTCTCTACAGCAATCATTTTCATACCATTGGGAAGATGCTAAGCTCCTGTATTTCTTATAAATTTAACAAACTCCCCCCACTTCTTTCCAAACTTCATCAGTATTTGCATACCTGGGCTGATCACACCCTTTTCTGGCTAGACCATATTGCGGCAATCAAAATGACCTATCTGCCTAGATTACTATATCTATTTTGGGTCTTGCTGGTCCATTTACCTACCTCCACCTTGAACAATATCCAACAGCAAGAGATTCACTTTATATAAAAATATATAAAGCCTTCAATCACGAGGCAGATTTTATTTCAGACCTGACTTTGCTTAGGCTTGGGGGTCCCAGGCAGCACAAATTTCTTAGCTATCAAGCTAGTTCCAAAACATCCTTGTGGGTGCACCTGGAGGCAGAAAAAATGCAGCAGAGTAGTGTCCCTGAAAATAATTCTCCCTCTATCTCCAATTCAGCAGATTCTCTGTGCACACAGTTGCCCTCCCTAAACTCAGTTCAGTAACACATGGTGGGATATTGACTAAAAATGGTGCACATGGAATCTGGTGCAGCTGTGTATAGTAACCAATCAGCTTCCATGTCTTATTGTCAAAGCGTAATTGAACAAAGCTGAAGTTAGAATCTGACTGGTTACTATGCACAGCTACACCAGGTTCTGTGCACACCTATTTTAGTAAATCCCCCCAAGTTTCCCTGTAATTGTAATGTCTTGTGAACCCACCACTGGCGTAGCAGCAGACTTCACCTCACAGCTCCCCTCTGGAATCCTTGAAAGAATCACCCAATTATCCTCCTCTGCCCACACTCAGTGATATATATATCTTCCTGAATAACCAGATCCCCTACCAACAGGGAGCTTTTTCAGCAAGGAGCCCATAGCAACCATAATTTTCTTTTTACGATAGTGGTAATAAACTAAAATCTAACTAGTTTCTTTGGATCATCATTAATTGCACACATGTATTCTTCTTTAGGTTGTTTTTAATATTGAATAATCCAGGAAATATCTACATGTAACCTTTGAGATATACTGTAGTAAATAGCAGACCAGTAGCACTCTAGATTGTTATGGCAATATATGTGCCAAGACTGCAGAGACTGTAAGGAATCCCAGTAGGTACGGTGAAAAATGATTCACAAAAAACAAACAAACTGTGAAACAATATTTCTATGCCTTAACATTACCATGTGCAATATCTAAAAGGTTTGGACATCAAATATGGCACGAATTGGTCATACAAGGCACGGTTATGGTTGGTCTTAACTCGCACTCCCTTCTCATTCTGTTGATGGTGATGGGTTGGCAGACATAGTTTAGAATTTGAGTACAGTTAAGTAGAAGTAAGATTTATACTAACCCGTGATGGCAGCTTGCTATCCCTCCCTCTCTTGTTATTTGCTTAGTTTGCACAACATATTCTCTTTGCCAATATAACAAGGGTATTAACGTGTATCTTAACCCAAGAACAACATATATACAGTAGCAAGAAAAGGTATGTAAATCCTTTGGAATGAACTAGTTTTCTGCAATAATTTGCCATAAAATGTGATCTGATCCTCACCTAAGTCACAACGATAGACAAACACAATGTGCTTAAGCTCATAACACACAAATAATTATAGTTTATTTTGTCTTTATTAACACACCCATTAAACATTCACAATGCTGGGGGGAAAGGAAAGTGAACCCTTGGAGTTAATAGCTGGTCAAACTTTCTTTGTCAGTAATGACTTCAAGCAAGCAATTTCGGTAGCTCTGGATCATACCTGCACAATGTTCAGGGGGAATTTTTGACCATTCCTCTACAAAACCTCTTCAGCTTAGACACATTTGTAGGATGTCTGGTGTGAACGGCTCTCTTAAGGTCATTCCACAGCATCTTTATGGGGTTAAGGTCTGGACTCTTACTGGACGACTCCAAAAGGCGCATTTTCTTTTTTCTGAAACCAGTCTGTGGTGAATTTTCTTCAATGCATAGGCTCATTGTTCTGCTGCATCACTAAACTTCTACTAAGCTTCAGCTGGCAGACAGCCACCCTGACATTATCCTGTAGGATATTTTGTTTGTGAAGGTATGACCCAGAGCTACCGAAAGTGCTTGCTTGAAGTCATTGCTGTCAAAGAAGGTTCAACCAGTTATTAACTCCAAAGGTTCAATTACATTTTCCTGCAGCACTTGGAATGTTTAATGGGTGTGTTCAATAAAGACACCCAGAAATTAGAAGTGTTTGTGTGCACATTATGTTTGTTGATTGTAGTGTCTTAAATGAGGATCACATTTTATGACAAATTACTGCAGAAAAGCAGTTACGGTAATTCCAATGGGACTTTCTTATCACTACTGTATATATATATATATATATATATATATATATATATATATATATATATATACATATAGCAGTCCTTAGATGGTGCAGTTGCCTTAGTTTTCTTTTATTGTTACCTGGTGATCCTGTCAGTAACACTCTTCGTGTCCTAGGGTGACAACACTCACCCACCTTACTGTATGGGGAGCTCAACAGTGTCACCCTAGAACAGGAAGTGTGCTAGGATGACAGAACTCCTCCTCTTCCCCTCAACTCCATGCCATATAGCAGAGATGTTGTGTGGTCCACAGAGAGAACTGGGAACAATTTCAATTTATAACAGTGCAGCACAGCATTTACAGGTATTTTTGACACTCATTGAATATGCTTCCAGCGGTATATTTAACAGACCAAAAAAAAGCAAATTAGAGAAAATGTTGTTGTTTTAAGCCAGCCTTGTCTGCAGTGTTGTCATAGAGGAGATATTTAGCTGTGTTTACCTAATTATGCTTTTTTAGACTGATGTAACGATTTTCTTGTCAATTAAGTCTTTGTGTTGTTAGGAGAGCTGCTGGTGTGTGTGTGTTATGACTGGGTAGTGTTTTAGATACTACATGCTTTTCAAGAGTCTTAGATTTATTTACCTTTATTTCTGTCTTCAACTCTTTATAAGTAAATAATATGTGTATGGTCATTTTATTATTTAATTTGTGTCATTTTTGTAACATTATACATTGTAACATTGTACAACAGTAAATATGCACTCATGCACATATATTTCTATGCCTGGTTCTTCAGACAAAGGTGCCTCTCAGTTTTTGTTCTTCTATTGCCACAGCAGCCAGCCTCCCAGGAGCTCATTACTACTTATAAGTTTATCTCTGTGCCTACAGCAATACAGTATACACTTCACAATAGAGTAAAGCAGGCAGAGGTTTTGTAACTTATATCAAAATAGTATTAAAGAAACCTGTAATGGAGCAAACATGTAGGCTGAAAATGCAATTTGCCTGGCTGACTCTGTCTTCAATAATTTGTAACCTAATGTCACAACATTGTCACTGGTCAGTAACAAGTATGCAGCTAGTAAAATTGGAGTGAAGTTAGCAGTCAGCTCTTAAAAGTTCAGGGTTAGGGACCAAAAATGTGATGGCTTCATTAGTTTTCAGTTTTAAGCTTTTATTTATTCTATCTACCCTTGGTTATTTAGCCAGTAAGCCTTTTGGTTTTGAACTTCCCTTAAAGTGACAGTAAAGTTCCTATTTTTTCACATGTACCTACAGGTAAGCCCATAATAAAGCTTACCTGCAGGTACTGTGAATATCTCCTAAACGTGCACCGTTTAGGAGATATTTATATTTATAGTGGCCGGTGATGTCACCAGCGCATGTGCACTGCACTCTGAATGGATGGCACACTCACGCATGCAGTCCATTCAGAGCACTGTGCAGCAATCAGGACTCCCATGCGCATACATTATGACATTAACCTGCAGGGGTTAAAGAGAGAGTTTACTACCACTTTAATAGACCAAGCTGTCAAAAAAAAGTGGCAGTTAGAGGGGTAAGACAAACCATTTACCAATGACACAGGGATGCTTACAATGGCCATTTTATATATATATATATATATATATATATATATATATATATATACAGTAGCCCACATAAGTGAGTACACCCCTCACATTTTTGTAAATATTTTATATCTTTTCATGTGACAATACTGAAGAAATGACACTTTTATACAATGTGAAGTAGTGAGTGTACAGCTTGTAGAACAGTGTAAATTTGCTGTCCCCTCAAAATTGCTCAACACACAGCCATAGATGTCTAAACCTCTGGCAACAAAAGTGAGTACACCCCTAAGTGAAAATTTCCAAATTGGACCGAATTAGCCATTTTCCCTCCCTGGTGTCATGTGACTCGTTAGTGTTACAAGGTCTCAGGTGTGAATGGGGAGCAGGTGTGTTATCGCTCTCACTCTATCATACTGGTCACTGGAAGTTCAACATGGCACCTCATGGCAAAGAACTCTCTGAGGATCTGAAAAAAAGAACTGTTGCTCTACATAAACATGGCCTAGATTATAAGAAGATTGCCAAGACCCTAAAACTGAGCTGCAGCACGGTGGCCAAGACCATACAGTGGTTTAACGGGACAGGTTCAACTCAGAACAGGCCTCGCATGTGCAATTCAAAAAAGTTGAGTGCACGTGCTCAGCATCATTTGCAGAGGTTGTCTTTGGGAAATAGGCTTATGAGTGCTGCCAGCATTGCTGCAGAGGTTGAAGGGGTGGGGAATCAGCCTGTTTTTCCTATGACCATAGGCAGCACAATGCATCAAATTGGTCTGCATGGCTGTGGTCCTTGAAGGAATCCTCTTCTATAGATGATGCAGAAGAAAACCCGCAAACAGTTTGCTGAAAACAAGCAGACTAAGGATATGGATTACTGGAACCATGTCCTGTGGTCTGATGAGACCTAGATAAACTTATTTGGTTCAGATGGTGTCAAGCGTGTGTGGCGGCAACCAGGTTAGGTGTACAAAGACAAGTGTGTCCTGCCTACAGTCAAGCATGGTGGTGGGAGTGTAATAGTCTAGGGCTGCGTGAGTGCTGCCACCACTGGGGAGCTACAGTTCATTGAGGGAACCATGAATGCCAACATGTACTGTGACATACTGAAGCAGAGCATGATCCCCTCCCTTCGGAGACTGGGCCGCAGGGCAGTATTCCAACATGATAACGACCCCAAACACACCTCCAAGACAACCACTGCCTTGCTAAAGAAGCTGAGGGTAAAGGTGATGGACTGGCCAAGCATGTCTTCAGACCTAAACCCTATTGAGCATCTGTGGGGCATCCTCAAATGGAAGGCGGAGGACCACAAGGTCTCTAATATCCACCAGCTCCGTGATGTTGTCATGGAGGAGTGGAAGAGGACTCCAGTGGCAACCTGTGAAGCTCTGGTGAACTCCATGCCCAAGAGGGTTAAGACAGTGCTGGAGAATAATGGTGGCCACACAAAATATTGACACTTTGAGCCCAATTTGGACACTTTCACTTAGGGGTGTACTCACTTTTTTTGCCAGCAGTTTAGACATTAAAGGCTGTGTGTTGAGTTATTTTAAGGGGACAGCAAATTTACACTGTTATACAAGCGGTACACTCACTACTTTACATTGTAGCAAAGTGCCATTTCTTCAGTGTTGTCACATGAAAAGATATAAAATATTTACAAAAATGTGAGGGATGTACTCACTTTTGTAAAATACTGTATATATTTATAGATATATATCTATATATATATATTTATATATATAGATATATATATAGATAGATATAGATAGATAGATATAGATATATATATATATATATATATAGATAGATAGATAGATAGATAGATAGATAGATAGATAGATAGATAGATAGATAGATAGATAGATAGATAGATAGATAGACAGATAGATCTATCTATATATATATATATATATATATATATATATATATATATATATATATATACATATATAGATATATATATACATATATATCTATATATATATATATATATAGATCTATCTATCTATATCTATCTATCTTATCAAAGTTTTTATAAAACTGTAACTGCTTAAAAGCCTTTAGCTGGAGTTTGGCTTTAATTTGTTAGTCAAGTCCAAAGGTGTCTCTGTTGCTCCTCCATCCAGAGTGGAGCCTCCCTAAGACAGGAAATGTGTTGCTGGCTGCATCACCAGGTAAAATTAAGGGTGGAAAGTCTATAAAAATAATGCAACCACCACATTTGGGGGTTGGTAAGCTACAATAAAATAAATTTTTGTTTTTGGTTTTAGATACGCTTTAAGGAAACATTATGACCACCAGACAAGTAGCATTTTCAGGGGGAGGCCAGCAAGGGCAGTCTACATGTTTCTTTTAGCTAAGGTATTCTTTAGATGTATTAATGTTGAAATACTACTACATATTATTATTATTAGTAGTAGTAATATTATTATTATTGCTACTACTAATAATAACAACAATACTACTACTACTACTACTCATAATAATAATACTATTTATAAATAATAGCAGTATTATAAATATTATGTTATTGTTATTAGTATATGTTTTTTTAATTTAAGTTTGGGATCATAGTCATGCAAAACTAACACCAGCACAATGCTTTAATACCTATTATTTCTATTTCTGATCTATATGGAATACAGCTATGTCCATACTTATCTAGTAAGGCAATTTGCAGAACAGTAAACCATTGCAGCCATTGTTAAATAGCTCTGGATTTGTACATTACAGAATATCAGCTTTTATAAAATGTATGACAATCGTGGTAACATTTAACCACATATATTACAGCTATTTCTGCCTATGACTTGATTGTAAAGCCATTATTAGCCATGCAACTGAACAGTTCCTGAGAATCCTCATAGATTAATCTACATATCATCTTTTATGTCAGAGTGTGTCCACAGCAGCCCATGATTTTGCTGCTTGCTGGAGAGGCATGCCTCTTGCTTGCTGGTGTATCTGTAATGTGTCCAGCAGCATCCCCTGCTGTCAGAGTGTGTCCATTCATGCAATGTATCTGTGTGCCTTACTACCCAGCTCAGACGATCAGCTTTGTCATGGAAGGTTCAGCATTAACCCTCTGCTGCCATGCAGATCCAGTGCTCAGACATTAACCCTTGCATGGCCAGCAGAGGGATAAGGATGCAATGGTAAGCTGTGACAAGTGGGTCTGCTGTTGCAGCTGAGCTGGGGGAGGGATTTCCTCACCTCCTGCTCATTGCTGCTCTCTCCTCCTGTTCCCATCTACATTCAAATCCTTAACGTATTTTCTCTTTTTCCCTCCTCCCCTTCTGCTGTCTCTTTC
Source organism: Lithobates clamitans (assembly GCA_037952925.1). NCBI lineage: Eukaryota > Metazoa > Chordata > Amphibia > Anura > Ranidae > Lithobates > Lithobates clamitans. Next base: position 14,554,907 of record JBBGZY010000239.1, on the reverse strand, counting down.
TGCCTTTTTTTCCCTCTCCCCTCCCCCCACTATTCTCTCTTTCTCTTCCTATGTATGTGTCTTTTCTTCTCTCTCCCCTCTCTCTCCCCCTCCTCCTTGGCACCTTCTTCTCTTCCTTGCCCCCCTCTCTCTCTTTTTTTTTTTTTTGGTTTTGATTGACCCACTGTATTAGCTCGCCGGGCGACCCTGTACACCGTGCACCCCTTAATGGCGGCATCTTCAGAGGAGGAGACTGATCGGCGACCCATCAGAAGAGTCCGGTCAAAAAGTGACACCCCTTATCTGGCTGAGGCCAGGATCTCCCTGAACCTGCAGACAGGTAAGACGATCCTTCCCCCCAGGAGCTGCCCATCCTGCCGGTGTTGATCTGCTCCGCCAGGGCTCCTCTGGAGCTGTCCACACTGATGGTGCTGATCCGCTCCTCTGGAGCTGTCCACACTGATGGTGCTGATCCGCTCCTCTGGAGCTGTCCACGCTGCCGGTGTTGACCTGCTCCGCCAGGGCTCCTCTGGAGTTGTCCACGCTGCCGGTGCTGATCCACTCCACTGGGTTCCTCTAGAGCTGTCTACGCTGCCAGTGCTGATCCACTCCACTGGGTTCCTCTGGAGCTGTCCACTCTGCCGGTGCTGATCCACTCCACTGGGTTCCTCTAGAGCTGTCGACTCTGCCGGTGCTGATCCGCTCTGTCAGGGCTCCTCTGGAGCTGTCCACACTGATGGTGCAGATCCGCTTCTCTGGAGCTGTCCACCTTGCTGGTGCTGATCAACTCCGACCGGGCATCTCTGGAGCTGTCCACCCTGCTGGTGCTGATCTACCCGGCCGGGCACCTCTGGAGCTGTCCACCCTGCTGGTGCTGATCTACTCCTGAGTTCCTACAGCGCTCCTTTGTGTCAGTGACCATTGACAACTGACAGTCTCGGAACCAACATGTCAAAAGTCCCAGGGCTGACTTACAAAGGTGGCAGCGTCACAGCTATATGGATCTGCTCTCGTGTTTCCGATGAGAACATTCATTATGAAAATTAAAATGAATTCAAACTTGTCCTGTTGTGGGTTTCACATAGGTGTGTGTTAAATATCACCTACAGACAATGACACAGGGGAAGGAATCATGATTGTAGAAAGGGCAAAGCAGGGAGACTGTCACTGATAATGTGTTATAAGTCATGAAAGGACACTGCTGTGATTTCAACAGGAGAATGAATAGCAAGTGTTAAAATGCCTCATCATGGTACTAGAAAAAGATCAGCTGCTAGTGCTGAATGTGAACACATATTAGTATTGCTGGCAGCAAAATCCCTGAGTTTTATGGATTTATTTAGAAATCCGAATTAGCTCATATTAGTGTTCTATCTGATTTAACTAGAGCAGATAAGGTCAAGAAGACTTTATTTTTTTAATATTGCTTTGCTGATCACTTTGTGGTCCAATGTTTCCTCCTTGTAATGCATCAACAAATTACATACTATATGTCATAGGAACAGATCAGCTGCTAGTGATGAATGTGAAAACACACATTAATATTGCTGACAGCAAAATCCCTGAGTTTTATCAATGCATGCAGAAATCTGAATTAGCTTATATTAGTGTTCCATCTGATTTAACCAGAGCAGATAAGGTCAAGAAGACACTTTAAAAAAAAAAATACTGCTTGCTGATCACTTTGTGGTCCAATGTGTCCTCCTTATAATGCATCAATATATTACAGCACTTACTATATGTCGTAGGAACAGATCAGCTGTTGGTGCTGAATGTGTACACACATAAATATTGCTGACAGCAAAATCCTTGAGTTTTAGCAATGTGATTCTGAATTAGCTGATATTAGTGTTCCATCTGAGAGCAGAAAAGAATAAGAAGACTGTTTATTTAAATATTGCTTGCAGAACACTTTGTGATTCAATATTTCCTCCTTATAATGCTTCAACACATTACTTGCTATATGTCATGGTCATAAGAACAGATCAGTTGCCATTGCTGAATGTGAACACACATTAGTATTGCTTACAGCAAAAATCCATGTGTTTTATAGATCAATCTGGAAATCTAAATTAGCTTATGTTAATGTTCCATCTAACTTAACTAGGGCAGAAAATGTTTTCTTTTTAAATATGCTTGCTGTGATTTAATATTTCTTTGCATTTGTTTCTGCTGACTTGTTCAAGAAGAGGCTTGGACAATAATATACAATAATATATGTATATATATATATATATATATAATATATATATATATATGTGTGCGTGTGTGTGTGTGTGTGTGTGTATATATATATATATATATATATATATATATATATATATATATATATATATATATATATATATATATATATATATACAATTTTTTTTTTACAATGAGTACAAAATACCACAGAGATCTTAAAGGTAAAGGAAATAATCATGATTTATAAATACCTAAAATGTACAAATAAGCTTATACAGTATATTGTTGTGGTTTAGGGTTTTTCTATTTTTCTATTTCTATTTTCTATTTTGATACTGTATATTAAGGCTGTAAAGGTTCCATTTTTTTTAGAGCAGAGTGCCATGTAGAAGGTTAATTGTATTGTGAAATATTTTGAAATCTGCTTGACTGAATGAAGGATGTGTTGCCATGGTGATTGGAGTACTGTGGCTAGGAGACAAATGCTACACGAAGAGTCAATCAAACCTGGAGTTTCACAAGTATTGTATTTTGGTCGCTCATGCTGTTTTGCAAGAAGCAATCACAATGGTTTTAATTAGTTAAGAGGAAAAATAATATATACTACTACTATAAATGTTCTGTTCTGTTCTGTTCTGTTCCAGGATCTGTGTTAGAAAATGAGGTTAAGGATCAGCTGACTTTATGTTGAAATGATCAGAGAAGTGTTTTTACTACTAATAAAATGAATAAGTTGTATATGTCCAACTATAACTGTGTATATTATGTCATGTAGAATGTGGTTGTTTGGATTTAGGCCACCCAGTTGAGCCTAGATAGCAGCGGTCCTAAAATTGTTTCTTAACTTACTGGATTTAAAAGAAAAGAAGAAATACATATATTGTTTGAAGAGACCCTGGCACCTCAATGCCCTGTACACACGATAGGATTTTCCGACAACAAAATCCTGGATTTATTTCCAACAGATGTCTTGCATACACACGGTCACACAAATCTTGTTGGAAATTCCGAACGTCAAGAACGCGATGATGCACAACACGTACGACAAGCCAAGAAAAAGTTCAATAGCCAGTGCGGGTCTTCTGCTTGATTCTGAGCATGCGTGGAACTTTGTGCGTGGAACTTTGTGCGTCGGATTTGTGTACAAACGATTGGAATTTACGACAACGGATTTTGTTGTCGGAAAATTTGAGATCCAGATCTCCAGATTTTGTGTGATGGAAATTCCGATGGAAAATGTCTGATGGAGCCTACACACGATTGGAATTTCCGACAACAAGCTCCCATCGAACATTTTCCATCCGAAAATCCGACCGTGTGTACGAGACATAAGAATACTGAAATGTGTTGACTGCTATGAAGTGCAGGCACCCAGAGGTACTGTATGTACCTGCAGCAATTTTCATTGTTGCCAAATCCCAGCTGTTCTACTTGGGCAAAGGTTCAACATTTCCACATAGGGCTTAAGCCTGCCCCCTTTTCTTTACTTCCTCCCACACGTTCCTATTGGCTAGCAAGGTGGTCATAGTGATGGGCCAATAGGAATGTGTGGGTGGAGTTTAGGAGCATGCTTCAGCACTACCAGAAAGCATTGCCAGGAATACAGGCAAAGCAGAAGATAGCAAAAGCTCTTACAGGTATGTGCCTGTACTTTTACATGTCTGCAGCTTTTAGTGCAACTAATAAAGTGGCAGAGTCTATTTAGAAAAATGAATATTTTTTTTAATTCTTTTTGTTCGTTTTTTTTATACATGGTATACATTCAAAACATAGAGGCTGAGAGGGCAACATACCCTCTCTCCTCTTGGCCTCGCAGGGCCGCAATTTGGGACTAACATAGTCCAACTAATCATCCTAAATAAAAAAACTAGAAGTCCCCCCCCCCGAAACTCAACCATCAGCACCAGTCCAGGAGAAATAGAGTACCAGTAAGTTATAATCAGAGTTCAGTTGTGTCACTTGTCCACCTGAAATCAGGGGAATGGCTGGTAAAGCAATCATATATACATGTAGAGCAAGCTCTTCAACATCAGTAGCAAGAGTTCACATTACCCACCTCCTATTCATGAGATTACGTAATCCAATAAGCTAAAATTGTTTGTATCAGCTCACTCTTTTAGAGGAGTCCAAACATGGCTGCCATACCTTATAGAATTTTTTCTTACAGCCCCTTGAAATGTATGTGGCCTTATAAAGATTTTCATCAGACCCTTCCAATATGCTATTGTAGTAGCATTTCCTTTTTCCAATGTAGTAAGATGGCCTTCCTACCATAGAACAACCTTATATTGAGTAAAGTGCGGTGAGCTAGAGAAGGGACGACCTCCTCCACCAAACCTATGAGACATACTCTTGGGGTTGTAGGGATTGGGATACTGAGAACCTCCGAACAGGAGGTGATCGCAGACCAGAAAATCTTGACTCGCGAGCAACTCCAGAAAATATGTTCTGCATTCCCAGGTGAGGAAGAACACCTCCAGCATTCATCTGTGGCAGAGGAATAAATGCGTGCCAGCCTGGCCAACGTGTAGTAAATCCTTTGTAGATACTTAAAGAATATAAGGCGGTCCCTAGAGGATACCAAGTGTTTAAATGGATGGTCCCACATATCTTCCCAGTCTTCTTCTTGGATTTCAGGGATATCTGCTACCCATTTTTCCCGACATCTAGTTACCGCCGGTGGCGTTTTTTTGAAAAAGGATTTGTATGTAGCTGATAAGGGTTTAGGTAATTCTTCACCCACCAAGAGATCCTCAAGGGCAGAGGGTAGTACCTCCACCTTCCAGGTAGAGAATTGTGTCTGAAACTCGTGGCGCAGTTGTAAGTGTGTGTTAGGCAGATTATGTCTTGCTTTTAATTGGTCAAACGTTATGAGCTCCCCCTCTCTTGTAATATCTCCTGGTACTTTAACCCACCTACTAGCCCAAACCATGGGGTCCGGCAGGGAATAGAAATGAGGCAAGTTGGGGTTCATCCATAAAGGGGCAGATGGAGTGGTTCCCACATAGCTGGGGGACATTAGAGTCGTGGCTACTTCTCAAGCTTTAATGGTTGCTTTCATGGATTCTGTTAAAGGTAGGTTAGATTTTTGGCCTCTATAGAGCACTAAACTTAAACTCTCATAGGAGCCCAAATGAGCAGCCTCAAGAACCGTGGTCGAGTCCCCATCCTCCGCCAAGAGCCAGTGTCTTGCAAAAACCATTTCACCAGCCAGATAGTATTTCTGCCAATAAGGTAGTGCTAACCCCACCTGACCCCATGGTTCCTGGAGTACCTTTGTGCTTATGCGGGGTGATTTGGGAGACCACAGAAAGCAACCGATAATGATGTTCAGTTTGTGGAAAAATGATTTGGAAACTCATACTGGAGAGTGCCTTATGAAATACAAGATTACAGGCAAGAACTTCATATTCAGGAGGTTTATACATCCTATTAGAGACAGGGGAAGCCGTTTCCAAGCCTGTATCTTTTGTGTCAGACAGGGAACTAATGGTAGAAGGTTTAGTGGCATATAATCCCGTATATTGGCCGTAACCTTTACCCCCAGGTAAGGGATGGCAGAAACCCATTGCAGTGGAAGATTGTTTTCATCCACCCTTCCTGCCTCCAGACCCAAACGTAGTATTGATGACTTGCTCCAATTCACCCGAAGGCCCGAGTAGGATGCAAACTTATTAAGTATGCGCAATGCCGCCTGTAAAGATATTCCCGGATCTCTGAGGAACAGAAGCAAGTCATCTGCATAGAGCGCAAGGCTCTCCCATAAGGAACCCACCTGGATGGCACCCACCTCCTGAGAATGACGTAACGCTCTCAATATAGGCTGCATCATTAGGGCAAAGGGGGAAAGAGGGCAGCCCTGTCTAGTGCCCCTTCCAACCACAAAAGGCTCTGAAGTCAGGAGCCCCAACCGAATTGCCGTCCGAGGGCCACTGTACAGTAAAATGACCCAGCGCCAGAAAATAGGCCGAAGCCCATACTCTCCAACACCTTATGCATATAGAGCCAATCAACCAAATCAAAGGCTTTTTCAATGTCGATAGACACCATAACTTTTCTGGGGCTTCTGTAGTATCTAATTGTAAATGAGTGAATAATCTCCGGAGGTTGGTGTCTGTGGATTTCCCGGGCATAAATCCCTTCTGGTCAATGTCCACCAGTGAAGAAATGACCTTGGTCAGTCGTGATGCCTTTGGTTAGTATCTTTAAATCTACAGCTTAGTAATGCTATGGGGTGGTAGAACGAACACTCTTGTGGGTAATTACCCGGTTTCAATAGAAGAACCCAGCATGTTTCCATCATTGAACACGGGAGGGCTCAGTTTTTAAGGCAGTGGTCAAAAAGGACACTGAGTCTTGGGGCTATTTGTGCCATATAATGTTGATAGAAGTCTGCCGGGAAGCCATCCAGGCCTGGAGACTTGTGTGACGGAAAGCTAAAATTGCTATTTCTAGAGCAGAGATATCAGCATCTAGAAGGGTAACATCTGAGTCTGACAATATGGGGAGAGAGAGGTCACTCAATAGCCATCCAGCTCACTGGTATCATAAGCTGGTTTAGGGGAGTAGAGTGTAGTATAATAGCGCACAAATTCTTCCAGAAGGGTCAGTAACCATATTCCCCCCACTGGTTTATATGACGGGAATACTAACTGGAGTTGTTTGATCCGCTGCTAAAAGGGCCAAGAGTTTGCCATTCTTGTCACCTTGAGCAAATAGCGACTCCGCCCTTTTCCCAATTTCAGTTTGCCCCAGTTCCGAAAAGTGTACAGAAACAAGTCGCAGAGTCTCCAGCAGAGATGTATAGTTGGTCACTGTCGGAGAGTCAGTGTGGGCAGCTGCACATTCTCATTCCCTAGTTAGGAGAAGTTCCCCCTGTGCATTATGGTCTCTCATAGCTGCCTTAATCGCAGAAATACATTCACCTCTTGTCACAGCTTTAAATGCATCCCAAACCATGGTCAGGTCGGCTGTATCTACATTGGTTGACCAGTAAGCTGCAATGGAGCCCTGTACCTGTGAGGCGACTTGTTCATCTTGTAACCAGTCTGGTGACAACTTCCAGCCTCCCCGCCTCCCCCCAACTGGGAGTGTCAGGGTGACGGAAAGTGGGCAGTGGTCTGACGTTCCCCCAGCCAAGTATTCAGTAATATTAACATACATTAGCAGTGAAGGGTTGTCAAATGCTAGATCTATTCTGGCAGATGATCGATGTGTAGTAGATAGGTGTGAATAGGATTTATCATTGGGATGCTTCCAAAGCCATAATTCAGTGAGGCCTGTCACAGACATCCAAGTACATATATCAGTTGAGGACGGTCTATTAGTATTGGATGAGTCTAGTGTAGGGTCCAAAATGGTGTTGAAATCCCCCAAAAATATGGTAGGTAGGTTAATAAAGGGAGCTAGTTTTACCATAAGATCATAAAGCGGGGGGGGGGGGGCAGGTATATATTCACAATCGACATTTTTCGGTAGTGTATGTCCTTATACCACAGCCACAATTAGAGCCCCCGGGTCAGAGAACACCTGGTGAACAGTGCAAGGGACAGCTTTGCTAATTAGGATGAAGGTCCCTCTGGCATATGTGGAATATGTAGAGTGGAGTGCCCTTTGAATCCAGGCCTTGCGCAGGGATAGGATTTTACTTCCCTCCAGGTGGGTCTCCTGCAGGAGGACAACATGTGGCTTTACCTGTTTAAGGTACTGAAAAACAGCTGCTCTTTTAAATGTACTATTCAATCCCCTTACATTCCAGGACACTATACTGAGGCTGCTATCCATTGGTAAAAAACAGATGAGTAGGCAATACAAATGAACCAGTAGCTTTCCAGCCCCTGGGACACGCTTTCAGAGTTAGAGCAGTAATTGGTGCAACATACCTAAAAAGACAATGCAGCTTGTACCCAGAGAACAAAAAAAGTGAAGAGGTCCAACCGTTGGTGTCGATAGTTCGGCATTGTTAGATGAAAAACTCTGTCTCTTCACACAGAACTCCGTGCCCACCAAGTATAGGAGTGGAGCCTCCTTCAAACCACAGGTTAGAGCGCCATCTTTGGAAAAAGATCTCTCAACAGCCACTACTAGTGCTAGCCAGCACCGCATATGGTGGGGTTGTATTTATGACATTGAAGAACTCTTCATGTGTGGCAGGAACAAAAAACAAAGGAAGAAGAGAAAACCAGAAATATAACCGGCCATACCCAGGAAGGATTAGACTCTCATGAGACGTTAGAAGTTGCTATCTAGCAGATCAGACGCATCTTGCGGAGTGTCAAAAAAGTTGATCGAGCCCTTGTATTGAACCCGTGGATGGCTGGCATACAACATGCTGTACTTTATTTCTTTTTCTTGGAATCGTCTGCGTACATCCATAAAGGAGCAGCATTTCCTCTGTGTCTCAGCAGAAAAATCTGCAAAGAACATGATGCAAGCATTTTCAAACTATAAATCCAGGTGCTTTCTTGCTTCAGCCAGGAGCATATCAAGGTATATGTGGTTTAGAAACCTGACCAGGAAGGGCCTGGGTGGGGAACCAGGGGGTCTAGCACCTGTGGTAACCCGGTATGCTCTCTCCACCACATATGTAGGTGGAAGATCTTCTAGCAGGGATTTAAATAACTGTTCAGCAAAGAGGACTGGTTTGGCTTCTTCTGCACCCTCAGGCAGACCCACCACCCTTACATTATTTCTCCTTTGTCTGTCCTCAGCGTCATCAGCGCAGTGTTGGAGTGATCTTACCATGTCCTTGAGTTCAGACATCTGGGAGCCTTGACAGTGTATGGCATCTTCCACCTCTGAGATGCGGTCTTCTGCCGTTGTAAGCCTGCCTCTGATCTTGTCCAGGTCATGTCTGATCAGGTTACATTTAGAGGCCAGGTAGTTAATGCACCCCATGAGTTCTGTTTTGGAGGCTACGATCACCTCTAGGATCGGGCCTGTGACTGCCGCTGTATCTACTTCTAACTCAGGAGGTATAGATTCCTGCTCCATCCTCACTCTTTGCTGTTTGGTGGGCTGTGAGGACGACACAGGAGCCAAGATGGCGGAGGCGGGGCCAGAGTCTCCTCCATGCTGGGAACGGAGCTGCCTCTGATCCTTTGGCGGTGGTGGACAGCTCTCCTTGGGCTTTTTTGCGGATGAGGACGGCATTTTTATGTGCTCTGGAGTCTCCCTTACCTAGTTCCAGGCAGCTTACCGAGTAAGAGTTGGTTTGAAGGGCTCCAAACGGGGTATTTAGTAGGAGTATAAACGGAGCTCAGAAGAGACACGTCTTGCCCTTATCACATCCGGCCACATAAAAATGAATATTTGATTCAGCAAGTTGAGCCTCAATTCTCACATGTACATTTGTATGGTAAGTGATTTATTTCCATGAATAAAGCATGTAGACTGTGGTTGTTTGAGTGTAGGCCACCCAATGGAGCCTAGACAGCAGTGGTCCTAAAACTGTATCTTAGCTCACTAGGTTTACAGGAAAATAAGACACATATTGCTTTGAAGAGATCCTGTCACTTTAAAAATGCTGAAAGGTATTGACTGATATAAGCTGCAGGACTCAGAGGTACATACCATTAGCCAATTTACCGAATTCCAGATTTTCTACTTGAGCAAAGCTTTAGCTCTTCCTCATAGTGCTGAAGCTTGCCCCACCTCTCTTACACACATTCCTATTGTTCTGCAAGATAATTTATCATAGTGATGGACCAATAGCAATGTGTGGGTGGAGTTTAGCAGCATGCTCCAACACTACCAGAAAGCATCGCCTGGCATTCGGGAAAAGCAGAAAATACTGACAGCTGCTACAGGTATGTGTCTGCACTTATGTCTGCAACTTTCAGTATTTTTAAAGTGGTTCCAAAGTCTAATAGTGGAAAGTAACCAGGTGTCCCAGGAGCCGCACATCAAAACAAGACCCACTGTGTAATGGTAAATATCAGTCTCAGCCTGGACCCCCACCAGGGCATGCCCCCAACGTTACTCGGGGGGGAGTGAGAAGCATTGGGGGTATCGCCTGGCAGGGGTTCAGGCTGAGATTGCCATTTACCACCAGACAACAGGTCTTGTTTTGATGTGCAGCTCCCAGGACTATTGCTTGGAGCATAGACTAGCTCCCTTCACAGCCAGCACTCACAGTAGTGGGCACAGGATTACATTTCTACACAATCTGAGTGGCTCACACATATCTTTGGTTCTAAAGTCTAATTGTCCCACTTCTTGTTGTGCCCCTGACTTACCTGACTCCTTCACCAATATCATTGCACAGAGCAGGTATTACCAAAATGAGTCTCAGTTCTCACATTTACATTATAAGTGATTTACTTTGCATGAATGCGTCAGCAAAATTTTTTTAAGGCCCTATTCCCACTTGACCTTGACCGTGTCTTTGGATTTTGTGGGGTTTTTTAGCATTTGAGCAGGCTTTTTTGCACTATTCATGCTTAAAAGTCTTTTTAATTATTATTTTAGACAATGGAAAGCTAAATACTAGGCAAGAAGATGCACACAAAACAATGTTTTTTTAGACAATCCCATTAAAGTTTACTGGGGCTACAACCCGTACCCCAAAAAGCTTAAGTGACACTACTCTCAGGTGTGAACTGGCACCATTGAATATAATGGAAATCCCAGTGTTGAGCATTAAAGTGCTTCTTATGAAGTTTTAAATTGCTTAAGTGACCCAGTGCCTTACAAGGGTCTTTTCTCTAGACAAAACAGTGTAGTAAAATTGAAGTGTAGAAAGCTATGGTTAATCCACAGAGCCTTACCACAATCACTCATCTGCTCTCAACCTTTTTCAAGTAATGCCCCTTGCACTTAAGTTTATCCAGCAGCAGTGCAGCAGTGCATCCTTCCTGATGTTTTAGTGCACCTGAGAGGGTCAGGTGCAGCATTCAGCTCAACTACAGGCAGTCTCACAAAGTCTATGGCAGGCTGAGGCTGGATAGGGCTAAACAATGTACCAAGTGGTATTGGTGTTTAGGGCCCTGTGTGTTCAGGGTCCCCCCCCCCCCCTCAAATGCATAGGGCCTTATATAGAGGGGGATAACAGTCAAGCACTGCATGTTTACTTATAATATAACTAGAAATTAGAAACAACACACACTTGTTAGATTATTTATATCAAGCTGATCACTTTTACGAGTATGTCTAAAAACTTTAAAAAGATTATACAATTTTCTTTAACGTCTGACTCAGACTTATTACTGTGCCAGTTATGTGGTACCCCAATGAAGTGATTACCTGGGAATGAAATAATATTTATAAAAAGTCCAAATTTTGGGGCATTTGGGTTTCATCTTCTATATGTTATTTATTATTTTTATGTATGTTTGAACTAGACACTCCTTTATAGATACGTTTTGAAAAGTTTCTCCACGCTCAGCAAATTATCATTATTCTGTACTTGTATTCAAGTGTATACTATATTACTTTTATTGCATTCCTACTTCAAAAAGAACTCCCTTCTTACCTCTTGTACTGAATCTCTTTGAATTTTTTCTTTGAGGCTCGGTTTACACCTAAACTGGTTGCGGATCAAACAGCAACGCTGTCCGTCCCTGTTCTCCATTTCAGGGACAAATGAGGGTAAAATCTTTGCCTGAATTCAGCCCTGAAATGGAGACAAAGACGCACAGCGTTTCTGTGCAGTGCGCTCCCCAGCCGTCCCGGAGACATGTGAACCAGCTCCATAGAGAGCCGGTCATATTCTCCTGCTATACGAACTGGATACGGAAAACCCGCATCCAATTTGCATAGGTGTGAAACCAGCCTAAGGGCTATCTTATTCATCTTCTACACTACAATTCCCTGTATGCTTCTCTCCAGCTACATCACAATGTTTTATTTCATGCATATGGTATAATAACATGAGGGCACATTTATATTCCGGGTTTAGAAGAAAAGATTTGGCTGTAGTTTCATATTAACTCAAAAGCTGAGCATCCATCTTTAAAACCACATTTAAGCATTCTCTAATGCCTTATTCCTAAAGCAGAAATAAAAACTGAGTAATGACATATTTTAAACAACCGTTGCTGAAGACAAAATGGTGCTTACAGTAAATGCATGGTTCTATTGCAGTGTTAGAAAATAGTAGAATTGATGTTGAGTCCACATCTGTTCACACATGCTTAGCAAAAGAGCTAGTACCAGACGTTGAATTAAGTGGTGGTGCTCAGTTACTATTGCAGAATCAATTGGAAACACATGAACACTATTCAAGGAGGCACATAATTAATTTTTGGGAAGCTTTATGCACTCTGGTTACCTCCCACACTCCAAAGACATGCTGCTAGGTTAATTGGCTTCTGTCTAAATTGGCCTTAGTATATGTGTGCGGGTCTAAAAATCCAACTGCAGCCTCCTAAACAGACCCTGGCAACAGTGACTAATGCAGCTCTGGTACTAATTTCAAACATGGAGCCACCAAGTTTGAAGTGCTCCGAAGATCACAATGCAGTCATGGTAATGAATGGGAAGCACTGCTTCCTATGACCTCCTTGTGATGATGGCTTTGTTTAGAAAGTCTATTTATTGTTCATACAGTAGGTGGGAGAGCTGCTGAGCTTGAATGTCTAAGATTACTGCTCCAGTTTCTTTACCCTTAAGATGGCCTTGAGTTGTCAGTACTATAGGATGTGAAACAGTAAACTGTAAGAATATTGAGCAAAATGATGGACCGGTTTCTCAAAATAACTTATTCATTAAAATATGCACTCTACTGTTCTTGGCTTTTAAAGAGAACTGCGGGAATCAAAAAACAAACAAACACACATACTCACCTAGATGGCTGCAGCATCCATCTGAGCTGCAGCTGTCCCTTGTCCGCTATACACCAAGAACTGAGCGATCAGAGACCGCTCTGATCGCTCAGTTCTCAGGTCCAATTTACTCTGCCTGCCCCTCCAGCGCTCACTAGGGTTCCAGACTGTGGGGAGTGAGCAACTGGCTCAGGCTCTCTACCGCACGCTGCCGGTCAGGCATCTTGGCGGATCTCAACATTATTGTTGGGATTCCTGCAGAGCCTGGACTGGCTCTGTGACATCAGCCAACAGAGCGAAACCAGCTGAACCTGGGTCACAGGAGTGTTTATATGCAAAATTGATCAGAGCTATGGATGTGCTACAAACAAATAATTAATGCTATAACACTGTGTGTTGTGCGATATTTTGGCAGTAATACTCATGCAACAAACATATATTCAGTCCATATACATTTAACAAAGAAAATATGGTGAACTCTTCACTGTGCACATGCTTGCTTGATCAAACAAAAGTGTTCCACACATGTGATGTGTCACACTCCTCCCCTGAAAGATAACGACTCCCCGAACATATAGTGACCCACTATCTAATGCAGGTCAAATTGCACTCAATTACATGGACCATAGGCTTTCTGTTATATTCCACCGTTCTGCCAGCCCCGCACTACGCTGCAGGTGTCTCCTCAGTCCTCACAACAGCTGTGTACATCACATAGGGAAGGCACAAACTATAGATCATGGCACAACACACTTTATTAATAGTAAAAAGATTTTACCATTTAAAAATAGGTAAAATGCATTGAAGTGGGCCGGATGCTGACATCACATCCTGTAACATCATTTCCTGTGTTTGGAGTGCATGCTGGACCCAGAAGTGGGGCAGCGATCAGCCATTACTGTCTATTAGTTGCTGGAAACACTAGTGTTGGTTTTTAGGCACTATTTCATGTGAGTTCACATTGAAATGTTTTTAAATAGGGAAATCTTTTTACTATTAATGAAGTGAAGATTCACTATTGTGTTTGGGACTATATTTTCTTTGTTTTATGTATATGGACTGAATATATTTTTGTTATATGAGTATTACAGACAAAATAATGCACAGCACACAGTGGTATAGCATTATTTATTTGTTTGTAGCACATCCAAAGCGCTGATCAAATTTAAAGACAAACACAAGACACATGGTATAATACACATACTGGTATCAGTATAGATCGGCATAGCTGTGAGACACTGTTTTATTTGTATCTTTAGTCACATCTGTAGCAAGGATAGTTTTGTTTTTGTTTTTTTAGATTTGAGTCACAGGAATGCAGAACTAAGTGCTTCGACTATACTTCTCTTTAAGTCATGGGAATATTAGGGCACATTTGAAGCTCTGTAATTTACACTTTTTTTGAAAAGACATGAAATGGGACTTTACATGTGCCTCAGTGGAGTGTAAATAATGATTTATGACACCATTTTTAAAAAGAAATGTAGAGATACTTTATTTACCATCCTTGGATGGAAATATTTAAAACATGTTACAATCTGAAAGCGAGTACAGTTTACTGTTTACTGTTGGTCCAGGTTGTGCGAGTCCTGGTATCCAGGAGTGTGGCCTATGCGTTTTGCGGGAACCTCGCTTCATCAGGGCCTTTTAGAACAGCACAGACAGCATGTAAATACTAAGAATATCCTAAAGATACAAAAATGCAAAATTAGCTATATCATATAATAACATCAGATAAAATATTGATTGTACATATGTAAAATATAGAAGCTCCTACACCATTGTGGGGCATTTATAATTACCCTTTGGTAAAAGTGCAAGTATAACAGCATAACATTTTTTTGACAAAAATGCAGTTACATGTCATACTTATTTATGTTCAGCGGTGTCCTACAAACACAAAAGTATTCCATAGAAAGAGAGGGGGAGAAAGATGGATACTCCAGTTATGCGTACAAAGGTTGAATTTGTTAATACTAAATGTATTTATTTATAGCTTACCTTCAGGTTATGTGGACGGTGTGTCGGTCCAGGAGGGACAGTGAGCCTGGGGAGCCCATGGGGAAACCCCGCCAAGCCCCACCGGAGGAAACTCAGGGCGGACCCCTCTGTATAAAGAGTAATACTGTGAGCGTTTGTTGAAATAAGTGCCAATGAAAAGTGTAAATAAAAATATTGGCATAGTGTAACAATATTGGGGAGGAAAAGAGAAATGTTGAGGGGAAGCAGAGAGGGGTATCAAGAGAAGGAGAAAAGGGGAAAGGAGCAAGAGGGGGAAGGGGTATGGAAGGAAAAGAGGAAAGGAAAGGCGCAGGTGGGGAGAGGGGGGGAGGAAAAGAGAGGAAGGATATAAAAGGAAGGAAGGGAGTGAGGGGAGGGGGAAGGAAAAAGGAGAAGGAGAGGGGAAAGGAGTGAGATAAAAAGGGAAAGTGGGAAGAGGAAACAGAAGCGTATAATGGGAGAGGAGGGAGAAAAAGGGCAAGGGGAGGAAAAAGAAAGAGGAAAAGGATAAGCAATGTTGCGTTTGGGTTTAATGGCACTTTAAGTATATGTTTAGATTCACAACCAGTGTTAGGCTGGGAGCGCATGAGGAATTTTTGGTACTATTATCACGTTATTAAAATCATTAGTCATTAATCTCTAGTAGTAACACTCATTCTATATGGCTCCCTATAAAATGAGGTACACAAGTTTAACATTCCAATTGCACTACTAAAAATGTGCCCCCAGCCTAGGGTCATGCGTCAAGTGAATTGTAAGGTAATATAGACAATCATTTGAATACCAAAGGTGCAATAATGGTAGCAGTCTCTGAGTCTGCAATTTGTACAAGGTAGCAGCCCCCTGATATCCCTGTACAGTGCTGCTTGTCTCTGAACATTGATCTTGTGTATGGGAATGAACTCAATGACTGTACACAGGAATAATTAACAATGGTCTACAGTGCCAATAAGTAAAGTCACAAAAAAGTATTGTTATTGGTGCTTTAATTTCCACCTTCTGGACCTGAGAAGCAATGTGGTCTCTATAAAAAGCATTTTGATAAATGATCACATGTCAGTGGATAGGTTATTTAAAGATTTTGTAATCCATTCTTGTTCCTTTAATTCTTTTCACAGGTTCAGTGGTTGTGGTTTTTCCACATTTCATAAAATACTGTATATTTAGATATTAAAGGGCAGTTGCCAGGATTGAAATAGGGAAACTGACTCTTTTGATGTTTTAGGATAGATGGTTAGAGACAGTCATCCTTATTATACTTCGCTATTTAATAAATCAGTGACCTGCAAGTAAGGTATCCTGATCCTTCTCTGGCACATGCTGGTTCCAGGTCAGTTACTCACTAAATAGTGATGCAAGGATATGGAGACAGCCCCAAAGCTTGCATCTTCCAAAAGTAAGTCAGCAACAACAGCTGATACATTTATATTGCTCCCAACTGTCCCTAATTTGGAGGGACTGTCCTTTTTTAACCGAATCCCTCCATCCCTTCTTCCCTCCTTGTGTGTACCTCTTTTTGGTTTGATGTATAGACCTGTACTACTATTATTATTATACAAGATTTATATAGTGCCAACAGTTTTTGCAGCGCTTTACAACATGAGGGCAGACAGTACAATTACAATACAATTCAATACAGAAGGAATCAGAGGGCCCTGCTCATTACAATCTAACATTTAATTACTCATACTGTTATACTGCAGCAAACTGTGCATCCAATCACTAAATAATTGAGATTGTTAATTTGAAAAGCCAGGATAAGGAAAAAGTAGTGGTGAAAAAGTAACACGTGTGGGTTAAGCTAGTCATGTTTTTGCTTATCATTTCCTCATGGTCCACTGATCCATCACATTAATGTGTCCTTTGCCTACATATTTTATACTAAAATATGTTCCTCTTTCTCATCTCAGAAAGTTTGGAGGTGGGCATTACTATCTTATCTTACCTTTCTTGTAAGGTGGGCCTATCCATACTACATTGCAAATGGTCGCAATGTGAAAAAACAAATGGTAAATATGTAAATTAGGCTGCAACCGGCCCTAACATCAAAAGAAGATCATAGTGCCGGGATCCTTCCTTTACAGTTATCATACTCATTCTACTACAGTGTAGTTTATTATATTCATTTATTAATTTATTAATAATAATGTATTATAGGTACTTATATAGTGCTGTCAATTTATGTAGTGCTTTACATATACACTATATTACCAAAGGTATTGGGACTCCTGCCTTTACACGCACATGAACTTTAATGGCAACCCAGTCTTAGTTTGTAGGATTCAATATTAAGTTGGCCCACTCTTTGCAGCTATAACAGCTTCAACTCTTCTGGAAAAGGCTGTCCACAAGGTTTAGGAGTGTGCATATGGAAATGTTTGACCGTTCTTCCAGAAGCGCATTTGTGAGATCAGGCACTGGTGTGGACGAGAAGACCTAACTCGCAGTCTCCGCTCAAATTCATCCCAAATGTGTTCTATTGGGTTAAGGTTAGGACTCTGTGCAGGCCAGTCAAGTTCTTCTACCCCAAACTTGCTCATCCATGTCTTCATGGAACTTATTTGTTCACTGGTGTGCTGTTGTGTTGGAATAGGCCATTCCCAAACTGTTCCCACAAAGTTGGAAGCATGAAATTGTCCAAAATATCTTGGTATGTTGATGTCTTAAGAGTTCCCTTCACTGGAATTAAGGGGCCAAGCACAACCCTTGAAAAACAACCCCACACCATATCCCCCCTCCACCAAATGATTTGGACCAAGCAAGGTCCAAAATCAGTGCCTGACCTCACAAATGCGCTTCTGGAAGAATGGTCAAACATTCCAATAGACACACTCCTAAACCTTGTGGACAGCCTTCCCAGAGGAGTTGAAGCTGTTATAGCTGCAAAGGGTGGGCCAACTCAATATTGAACCCTACAGACTAAGACTGGGATGCCATTAAAGTTCAAGGCTTCATGTACACAGGACGTTGTTTAACCTCTCCTGAATGATTTAACTTGACAGCTAGAATCCGATGTTTGAAAACGTCTGTTCAGCCACGTTTACATGCTGCGTTTAGCGGCTTTTTGCCGCGTTTGCATTTAGGAGCGTTATTTTTTGTTAAAATTAAAAACGGCTGTAAGCAAAATGCTGCTAAACGCAAGTTACTGCGTTTAGCAGCGTTTACAAGCTGTTACAGGCATTTGGCGTTTCAAATGCCTCTGAACATCGGTCTTAAATGCATTTCTTTTGCGTTCCAAAAAATGCTTCTAAATTCAACTGCCTAGAAATGACTATAAACGACCCAGTGTACATGTACTGATAAGATAACATAGAAGAGAGTTCAGGAGCAGCTGAAAAAAATGCCCAACTGCTTCTAAACATTCGTTTACCAGCAGCAGTGTACATGAGACCTAACTTTGGTAATATAGTGTATATTGTACATTCACATTGGTCCCTGCCCACAAGGAGCTTGCAATCCAAGGTCCCTAGTTCACATTTATACACATACTAGGGTCAATTTAGACAGGAGCTAATTAACCTACCAGCATGTCTTTGGAGTGTGGGAGGAAACCCATGCAGGCACAGGGAGAACATGCAAACTCCAGGCAAGTATTGCTGTGAGTGGCATTAAAACCGACAACCCCTAGTGCTGCTAGGCAGAAGCACTAACTACTTAGCCACTGTAGCTTTAAATTTGACTATGAGAATTCTTGCAGTCATAGGTATGTCTGGCTATAGACCCCTACATCTGTATAATTCATTCAATTATATTGAAGCACAGACTCAAAATGTTCTATAAACTTTATGCTGTATAAGCTAAAGACAGCTAAAGACAGTTTGTAATTATATTTAAGTAAAATATCAGCCTAATGCAATATCCTAATGTCAGCATGAAGCATATTTAATTATGACTATGGACTGTGCAGTGATACTGTCATCAAATTAGCCAGCAGAATTCCTTCCAGCCAGCTCAAATACATTAAAAGTCTCAGTGAATCACTATCATTAGAGATTAATAATTAATTTGCTTAGGCACACATTGCACCGCTTTACCTTTTGGTTCTGTGTGATATATTTTTCTTTGGATTACTAGAAGCATACTTCTTGTGATCTCCTGTTAAATATAAATGCTGACATTTTAATGCAACACAGTTATTTCAATTGTACTTCATCATAGCTCTACTGGAAATATGCATCCTGAAAAGCTACACTATTGTCAGGCAGAAGTGAAGTGTCAGCTTTTTCAGTGGAAAATGTTCAGATTACAGTGTCAAGTCTTTCTAAGGGCTCTGACAACATAGGAGAACAGGGCAAGAAATATTAACTATTTCATTGTAGTCTTTGTGTGGCTCAGATTTTAGGTTTTGAAGGCACTATTTTAATTAGCTTATTTTTTGGTATGTTTTTATGCTATTGACATATGCTACCATGATGAAGGCATACTTTGCAAAATGCCATATAACATAAATAAATATATATATATATATATATATATGTATAATTTTTATATACAGTATCTCACAAAAGTGAGTAAACCCCTCACATTTTTGTAAATATTTTATTATATCTTTTCATGTGACAACACTGAAAAAATGACACTTTTCTACAATGTAAAGTAGAGAGTGTACAGCTTGTATAACAGGGCAAATTTGCTGTCCCCTCAAAATAACTCAACACACGGGCATTAATGTCTAAACCGCTGGCAACAAAAGTGAGTACAACCCTAAGTGAAAATTTCCAAATTGGGTCCAATTAGCCATTTTCCCTCCCCGGTGTCATGTGACTTGTTAGTGTTACAAGGTCTCAGGTGTGAATGGGGAGCAGGTGTGTTAAATTTGGTGTTATCGCATTCACTCTCTCATACTGGTCACTGGAAGTTCAACATGCCACCTGATGGCAAAGAACTCTGTGTACCAGGACAGGTTCTACTCAGAACAGGCCTCGCCATGGTCGACCAAAGAAGTTGAGTGCACATGCTCAGCGTCATATCCAGAGGTTGTCTTTAGGAAATAGACATATGAGTGCTGCCAGCATTGCTGCAGAGGTTTAAGAGGTGGGGGGTCAGCCTGTCAGTGCTCAGACCCAACACCGCACACTGCATCAAATTGGTCTGCATGGCTGTCGTCCCAGAAGAAAGCCTCTTCTAAAGATGATGCACAAGAAAGCCTGCAAACAGTTTGCTGAAAACAAGCAGACTAAGGACATGGATTACTGGACCCATCTCCTGTGGTCTGATGAGACCAAGATAAACTTATTTGGTTCAGATTTCTTGAAGCGTGTGTGGTGGCAACCAGGTGAGGTGTACAAAGACAAGTGTGTCTTGCCTACAGTCAAGCATGGTGGTGGAAGTGTCATGGTCTGGGGCTGCATGAGTGCTGCTGGCACTGGGGAGCTACAGTTCATTGAGGGAACCATGAATGGCAACATGTACTGTGACATACTGAAGCAGAGCATGATCCCCTCCCTTCGAAGACTGGGTCGCAGGGCAGTATTCTAACATGATAACAACCCCCAAACACACCTCCAGGATGACCACTGCCTTGCTAAAGAAGCTGAGGGTAAAGGTGATGGACTAGCCAAGCATGTCTCCAGACCTAAACCCTATTGAGCATCTGTGGAACATCTTCAAACAGAAGGTGGAGGAGCACAAGGTCTCTAACATCCACCAGCTCTGTATGTCATCTTGGAGGAGTGGAAAAGAACTCCTGTGGCAACCTGTGAATAATGGTGGCACTTTGGGCCCAATTTGGACATTTTCACTTAGGGGTGTAGTCACCTTTGTTGCCAGCAGTTTAGACATTAATGGCTATGTGTTGAATTATTTTGAGGGGACAGCAAATTTACACTGTTATACAAGCTGTGCACTCACTCTACTTTACATTGTAGCAAAGTGTCATTTCTTCAGTGTTGTCACATGAAAAGATATAATAAAATATTTACAAAAATATGAGGTGTGTACTCCTGTATATGAGGTGTGTATATATATATATATATATATATTAGGAGATTTTATAAATATACAGTATATATATATATATTGTATATTTATAAAATCTCATAATCTGTAATCCTGATATAAGCAAATCAAAATACAAGATCATTCCAATAATAAGTTATGGATGCACATTGTGTCTTTTATTCAATTGCAAGTTTTATAAACATAAGTGAATTTTCCTAGTAAGGCAAAGTGCAGTGACCCTTTAACCAGGGGTGTGACTGAAAATCACAGGATCTCATAGCAACATTTTTAAAGGATTCCCCAACAGTATGCATACATCCATGAGACCCAAAAGAAAAATGGCCGGGTCAGCCACCAACACTGTGCCCACAATTAAACCCATGGCAGTAATAACTTGTTGCCAGCAGTCACTTTTCTTGGGGAAAATCCACATCAGTATGCAGGAATGAATCAGGTTCTGCCAAGCATTTAGGGAACAGGCGATCAGCTGTGTGATAAATTGTGGATAGCTTTAGCTGGGTATAGGATACCATGTGCAACATTTTCAGTTGGATAAAGCAACTTTGAGATCATCTGGGATACATAGGTAGTTAGCACATCATTCCAGGCCTC
Source organism: Lithobates clamitans (assembly GCA_037952925.1). Taxonomy (NCBI): domain Eukaryota; kingdom Metazoa; phylum Chordata; class Amphibia; order Anura; family Ranidae; genus Lithobates; species Lithobates clamitans. The sequence goes on along the minus strand of JBBGZY010000239.1, from coordinate 14,533,425 downwards.
ACTCACCAACACGGGGATATATTCCCTCAATTTCTAGAAAATATAATGAAGTCTGAGGGTATATATGAATTAGACATGTGCATTTGTTTTCGTCCGAATGCATTTTCGTCCAAATTTCAGGTATTTTCATTATCGTTTTAACAAACGATAAGAACGTGCAGAATCCGAAAACCAAAACATCCGACATAAACAAATGCTTTATTTTTGTTTTCGTTGCGACAACAGTTCGATATAGATAGGAGATTCGACATGACGCTGACAATAGCGATCTGTGTCCATCGAACCTGTGGTCGAACGTGCCTAACCTATTAGTCCAAGATTATTCTACATAGAGAGAAAAGATTCGACATTATAGAGACAATAGCAAAAAAGGTCGAATGTGCCGAACCTAACTCTATTAGTCCAAGATTATTCGACATAAAGAGAAAAGATTCGACATGAAGATTCGACGAAGCAGTCGCCGTGAGTGGACATTTATGTTCAAATGCTCCGCCTATAGGCTATAGAAGAATTCTAATGTTGGTTGACTAGTAATAATAATTAATAAATAAAATTATTACTAGTGTTATACAACATTAGAATTCTACTATACCTTGTAGGCAGAACATTGGACCGGAAATGTACGATTGCGGCATCGTACAGTTTAGCTGCTCCGTCGAATCTTCTTAAAACATTCGACAGACACCATGAGCCTTCAATGTCAGATTTGACCTTAATTATTTCGGATTTTCGGACGAATGCATTTTTTAACAAAACGAAATAAATAAAAACGAATTTCGGGAGTAACTAAATAAATTTATTTTTCGGACGAAAACTAAATTCCGAAACGAAATATTTCGGTGTGCACATGTCTAATATGAATTGGAGTGTAAGGTATTAGGTTGATAAGTTTTTATCCAACCTGCCCTGGGTCAAAGTGACCTCTACAAGGTCTCAGAGGGGTCAAATGGAAGAAGGGTCTGGTTTGCCATAATGTGCTGTAGAGTTTTTATGTTACATAGTTTATATTCTTAAGCCAGGATGTAAGGCAAAATGGTAATGGTCAGTGGGTGAGAAAAATGTTCCAGTTTCAGTGGTTAGTAGGGAAGAAAATGTCTTGGCGTCAGTAGTAGGGAAAAAATGCCCTGATGTTACTTGTCAGTAGGAAAACACTCCTCAGAGTCAGAAGGAAGAAAAATTGCCATGACATTAGTGGTCAATAGGAGGAAAAAAAACGCAAAATGGAGTTAAAAACGCACCAACATTGGTGGCCAGAAGAAAGAAGAAATACCCTTACATTGGTGTCAGTGGAAGGAAAAATATCAGGGAGTCTGTTGTGGTCTGAGAGCACTGTGGAGGACTCGCTGGGGGGGAATTCTGTGGGTAGCTGAGGGGAGGCAGTGTGTGGGGGAATAGGGACTGCAGGGGGATTGAGCTCTGCAGCAGGCTAAGGGGGCTTTAGGAAGGGGTGTGGGGCTTTGTGGATGAAGGAGAGCTCTGGAGAAGACTTGGGGGCACCATGGGGGAGGGGGAGAGAAGGCTACAAGGGTTACCGTGAAGGACAAAGGGGCTCTGTGGGGAGGTACAGTGGGCAGATGGGGCTTTTGTGGCTGGAAGGGGACATTGAGAGGAGAAAGGGGGTTTAAAGAGGGGACTGAGGACATGTGACAGATTCAATGACTAGGAGAGGAAGAACTGGACTTCACTACCCAGTTGCTCCACATCAAGATAGGCATTGATCTACAATGCTGCAGTTATGTCTGATTTCTGTGCAGTTTTAACAGGCAAAGGTTCCGCTTCCCGAAACTGCTGAAGCTTGCCTGCCTAATTTGCATTCCTTTCAGCCAGTTTGGCAGCTTATCATAGTGATAGGCCAAAACATAGTGTGGGGGTGGGAGGTAGCAGTAAGCTTGAACATTACACTCTTTAATATTTTAATACTGTATCTGAAGATGAAGTTAGGATATCTTGAAACTATTTTTTTGAGAAATAGTTTGGTTTAAGGTTTTATAGAAAAAGTGTTATGCAACTAGGCCTACAAATTTATGCTTATCTTCATTGCCATCAGTCTGAAGATTTTACCCCCTATGATATTCTGCCCAAGCTACCTACTTACTGGAATATGTCTTAAGGCAGTGGAACAGTCACTGTGCAATGTGCATCTGCTAACAATGAATAGTTGACTGTTGTGGCTACCTCACTACGCACCCTATTAAATATCCCCCTTTGTGTGATTATCCTAATAGATCTTCTAGTACATGGGTTGGCAGAGGTAGCACAAAAGCACCAACGAAGGATACCATAAGAGAAATCTCTAAGCAGCTGAACCATAAAGTTCTCATATGTATGGTTGAATGTGTGCTCTCTTTTTCCACACTCCATCTGTGGCTAAGTTATCATTTTGGGTGGCGTTCTTTTACTGAATATGAAACCTTTTCTGTAACGTGCACAATTTATTGGTAACTCTTTTGTGTGTTGATGATTCATCTATCAATCATGTAAAATTCCAGAAGATCAAGATATAAATATTGTCTTAAGTGTTTTCTTTTTATACGTTCACTCATATGAATTTTTCAGGTCCCCTGACAGGTATGAAGTCATGACGTTACTATTATACTTTGCAGTATACTGTAATTACTAACATGGGTCAAAAAATAGCTACTACAACTCATGCCAGCAAGGTAATAGACTATATAAACTAAGTAAGCATTATTAGGTCTGATAATTGGATTTAGAAAAGCTAACTGGCTTTCACAGCTAAGTTTTATAAAGACTATATATATAAATTAATTGTCCATCTGTTCAAAGTGTCTATGTTAGGCCATAGAATTACACCAGTCCACACGCTGACTTCTACAGATCTCTTAACAATACTTTTCAGTATCAAACAGACAGCCAACTGATCCTTTGTATCTCCATCACACAATTTACAGCATATTGAAAAAAAAGGTCTATAATCACTAAGAAAAAAACAGTGGATTAGCAACATGTACACTCTCTGTTTGTCCTGGTGACTTCTGTCAATTAGAATGTGAAAGTGAGGAGAAACCCAAAATCTTTATTCTCAGAACAGGAATTGAGGGGAAACCTTCCAATGGGCACATTGAAGGGGGAAATCGATTGAGCTTTAGATATACTTAAAAGAACCATAGAAAATGCCTTCCTTGTTGAATATGACAGTAGGTCAGGTAAAACTACAAACAGTATGGGCCTGTTTGACTTCTAACATGAGCACACTCTTTTGTTGTCTGTCTATCATTTCAGCTCAAATACATGTTGTTCAACTTCTGTTATGAAGATAAACAGTATAATTTGCAGAACTGAAATCAAATTTCTCAAACCCTGTAATCAGACACCAGGAACAGGATGAGCAATTCCACAACCATTCTCAATCTATAAATGTAACTTTGATCAAAAATATAAGCTGTAGACACAAATTGATGATTTCTTATTTGATGAATATATTGTCCTCAAGTGAGCTGTAGAATTTAACATGGTAAGATCAGACAACCAAAAACAAATATATCACTTGATATTTATATAGATTGTGATGTTTGGGGAACTTACTCCATGGTAGTAGTACTTTCCAGTGAGTTCACACCATCCAGGAACTACGTTTCTGGGCTTGATGGAACACTTATATAAAATGAAAGTGAAAGTTCCTCAAAAACAAATGTTTTTTTCTTTGCGGCTTCCACTTTTACACGTGCAAATGAAAATTTCATTAACCTTCTGGCTCGCTCTTGCAGCACCACTGCTTAGACCTCAAATTCAAACCTTTTGGCTGGTCCCTCAGACCAGTTCACAATACCACTGTGCTCATATACACCTCTGTACTTATTGCAGCTGCCTGAGCAAGGTATCTCCTGACTCCCAATTGGAGGCCTGAATTATGGCCAGGCTCTAGATTCTGAAGGCTGTGCATACTTGCACACACAGTTTGATGGTTCTCAGTGAAACCTAGACAGAGGCTTAGAGGCCTCTTTACTCCCAAAGCTCTTCAAAGCCTCTGGACTTCAGACCCCCAATCCGGGAGTTCTGAAAACTAAAGAGAAAACCAAAAGACCAGTTTTCTCCGATCTGCACAGATCTTCTGGAGCTCTGTGTCATTATTGCCTATTTCAGCCCAATGGCAAGGCACAGCACTGTCCCAATATATAGTATACAGGTGCCACTTCACTTTAAAGCTAAACTGCAGCTTTACATAAAATCTTGCACAGTTGTACCGACTCCTCTCCTGTATTGAAATTGTTTACTCTGATTTCATTGCACACTGTTAGCTTCTCTTTTTACTCCCCAGTCTTAAAGTCCCTGGCTCACCCCTTCCATTCATTGAATTTCAGTCCTTTCAATCAGTGGGGCATAGCACCATATGTGGCCATTAGCCATTCAAAAGCAGGCTGCCTATGAACACAATCTACTTCAAATTAACATTCAGTTATCAAAGGATTTTGATATTTGCGTAACTTTTCCCAAGTGCCAGCCCACTGCAATAGGGCTGAGTGCTCATTTACCTCCCTGGCGGTATTCCCGAGTGTGGCTCAGGGTGAATTTTCACTACCAAAAGCGGTAACCCCCGAGCTACACTCGGGATTGCATTGCAGGATCCAGGAAAAGTTACCTTGTCCCCAGCATCCTGCGATGTCTCCCCGCTGTGTGTGTGCGAGCGGTGTCCCCTGCTCGATTCATCACATTGCTGAGCTCTGTTACCTGCGAGCGTGCCAAATTCAAAAAGTAAAAAACACATAACACGTGCAGTACACTGTAATCTTACAGATTACATAACTGTATCAAATCATTTCACATCCCTTTTGTCCCTAGTGCTTTGACCCATGCCCTGCATGCAGTTTTATATTATAAATACTGTTCTTTCTGCCTGGAAACTTGAGAATGTCCCTAGCAACCAAAAAGCTTCCCTTTACATCAAAAGCGGTTTTTGACCAGCTAGAAAACAGCGATAATAAATTAAAATCACTTGCAGAATTGAGTGATAGTGATTTGTGGGGAAATTTGTCATCAAACACTGAAAGTAACGACAGCGACAATTCTGCAACAGAGCAAATGTCAGTGTTTTTTATTTGATTACATTATTGAATAAATGCTGTTATTATTATATTATTATTTACTATAATTATTGTTATTTATTATATTATAATTTATGATTTTGTGTTTCAAACTTTATCATACCCGGGATATCTACTAGACTCTTGTTTGGACAGATTTAAGTGTGTTATTACTAAGAATTACAGGCCTACAATATAAAACGCCAAATTTCTATGCAAAACAATGTACCGCTTTCAGTATCAAAAATCTGACATAATCATACCGCCAGGGAGGTTAAAGAAGTAATGAGGATGCTGTAATATTTGCAGAGAGCTATTTACAGCACCCTGCTGGCCCTTTCCACCAGTCATGATTTGCCTGTATTAAATAGAGAAACATAATTTCCTGCTTGTGCGATTGGCTCGATAATTTTCCCAGAAGTGTGCACTAAGCTGCAATTCAGATTTTAGGCAACCTCTGCAACGAAAATGTCATTTTTGGCAAAATACCTTCAAAGGGTTAATCACTTTTAAAGGGATGCTGGCCCTGCAACTTTCCTCATTAGAACACCTCAAGTTCATCAGCTGATTAATAATGAAAAAGTCCCTACTATTCAGATTCACTCTGCGCAGTGAATCAAAAAAACAAATAGCTTTTTCCTCAAAGCAGAACTAGATAGAATTCTGTAACACAGTTTGTTAAAATCCCTGCAATGTACATTGGTCACCCAGAGGGGGTTGTTTTTTCTCAACAAAAATGGAGTTACTCTTTAGGGCTCATGCACACAGGATGTTTGTACAGCTGCTGTTTGACGGGGCGTTTGACTTTTTTTAACTGCCTCTAAAAGCCCCTCCATGTTATCCTATGTGTCCATGCACACATAAACTGTCAGAGGCATTTGGAGGCATAAGCGTTTAGGGGCAGTAGAAAAAAAACGACACCCTGTGCTTCCAGGAGCAGTAAAAACGAGCTGTAAAAACTAAAAACAGCAAAAAGCATCTAAACGCGCCAAGCTGCGTTTGACGTTTTTAGACGTTTTTACATTATCGGGAGTGTTTTTAATGAAAAAATGCCCAAAAACACTGCTGTAGTGCTGGCGTTTTTAAAATGTGTGCATGAGGCCTTAAACTTTGCATATAATGACTACTGCCCGTGTTTGATCACAGGACTTTGCAAGTCTATATATCCACTTTAATCACTGGATAACTTTAGTTTTTTATATATCCATGGCTGGTCTGTCTGCCCAAGCCTTGTTCACCTATGTCTGATCTCTCAGCAGCCCCTGTTGTTTGAAAATTTTGCACTTCCCATTGAAGGCTGCTGGAGCACATTGTCTAATCTGTCTATTTGAGCTGGCTTTGGCTAGCCTGCACTCCAACTTAACATTGAATTTACCAGTTTGCAGTTTTCTGGCTTGGCTCACTGTACTCGTCCTTCCTTCAACTTAGCACTGTCTTTCAATGTCTGTCCTAATTTTCTGCAAACTGCTTCTATTTACATACTACTTGTATTTCTATCTAGTGCAAATCACTTACTGTATAACCTTTATGTTATTTTAATCTCTCTGTTGTAAATTGTGTATTAAGCCAGCCATGTTGTTTGCAGGAAAGATAATTGATTGATTCCCCATCAACACAGTCAGTGTTTAAGTGGAAACCTCTCCCATGGAGCTATAGTGTTCTCCTGGTGGGGCGGCGTAGGGAGCCATCCCAGCCGGAAGAACACACAGCCATAATTGCTAGCGGCTATAGCTGCTGGCAGTAATTGCATGAAAAATTTAACATGCTGGTTGTACCCAAGTCGATTGATGGATCGATTTGGGTACAATCAGCCTGCCTATACATAGTTAGAATCTCAGCCAGTCCCTGCTGAACCAGCCGAGATTCAAATTCTCTATGACTAGCTTTATTCTTATCTCCTCTTTACAATATGGTTTGAACTTAAAGTGGTTGTAAACCCTTTCGTATACCCAGTGAAGTGACTAGCCTCAGGTGGTAACCAGATATGAAGCAAATCTTCCTATATAAGTTGTATATGTTTATGTGTAGTCTTCCCTTCTCTACTGCCATTCAAAGTGCAGAATTTATACAGGTTGCCTGAGAAAGCAGGGGTGGGGGGTCTGAATTTACACTCTGCCGATCTCAGTGAGAACTGAGAGCTGATTGGAGGGAAGGAATGCATTCCCATTCACACAGTACACAGGAACAGAGAGGAGGCTGTCAATCACAGGTTGTTTGCTGGAGCTCCCTCCCCGTCACCTTGTTATCTCTTATGCCCCGCACACACGGTCGGATATTGATCGGACATTCCGACAACAAAATCCATGGATTTTTTCCGACGGATGTTGGCTCAAACTTGTCTTGCATACACACGGTCACACAAAGTTATCGGAAAATCCGATCATTCTGAACGCGGTGACGTAAAACATGTACATCGGGACTATAAACGGGGCAGTAGCCAATAGCTTTCGTCTCTTAATTTATTCTGAGCATGCGTGGCACTTTGTGCGTCGGATTTGTGTACACACGATCGGAATTTCTGACAACGGATTTTGTTGTCGGAAAATTTTATAGCAAGCTCTCAAACTTTGTGTGTCGGAAATTCCGATGGAAAATGTGTGATGGAGCCTACACACGGTCGGAATTTCCGACAACAAGGCCTTTCACACATTTTCCGCATGCAAATCCGACCGTGTATATGGGGCATTAGTGTTAGGAAAATTGTTGTAAGTGACTCATGCTGATAGCAGAGGAATAAGGTGGCAGAGAGAAATTACACTTAGTGCTCTAGATTAAGACACATACACACTATAGAGGCATATTTAATGCCAGAGGTTTACAACCACTTTAATCTATTGTTTACAATTGATGTGTCTAGTGTCTATTTTTGTCTGTCCTTATTACTGCTGTTGTTTTCATGGACAACCTCGCCTTTTCCTTCACTCCCATATTCTTTCACTTATTTTCTGCGTACCCCTTTTATTGTACATCCTTTGGATTGTCCTTCATTTCCTGTTTTATCACTGTCTTTGAAAACTGACCCTAGTCTTGTTTCCTTTTTCTCCATTGCTGCTCAAGAACTGCTGTGAAGTTGTTAAATATTTCACACACTGAACCAGGCAAGAGCAGACTCCACAACCACATCTAACGTGATGCTCAGATCATGTACATCAAAGCAATCAATTATATCAGTAACAGAAATACCACACACCAAGATGCAAAATAATCTTCCTTTATTAAAAGAGCCAGCAAGAACAAATTCTATTCTGACATGTTTCGCACTAGCCACACTGGGATTGATTTACTAAAACTGAAAGTGCAAAATCTGGTGCAGCTCTGCATGGTAGCCAAACAGCTTCTAACTTTAGCTTGTTCAATTAAGATTTTAACAAAAAACCTGGAGGCTGATTGGTTTTATGCAGAGTTGCACCAGATTTTGCACACTCCAGTTTTTTTAAATCAACTCAAGTGATTTCTCAAAGAATGTGAAGTTGTTTCTCCATGAGGAGAGTTCAATACTGTTGCTAATATAGATCTGTGACGTCACTGTTTTATCCTGTGCTCAGCCCTTATGAATGGAGCGGTGTTGCCCCCACAATGTGTTGGCTGTTTTTATATAACTTTTTTGTCAACAATTAAAATGATCTTGGACTTTATCTGATTTTGGTCTGGCGCTCTTTCATGTATTTCTATGGTTTGACCTAGTCTTGTTTCCACCATGTTACACTCCTGCCCCCTGATTCTCTCCGGTCTCCATCTTCCATGCACCTTTGTTCCAGTCATTTCTTTCTTCCTGTTAGATGCAAAAGCAAGCTAATATTGTGAACCCTTTTTGGGACCTTTGGTCAGGGGCTTGGTCTCTCCTTTCATTGATTATTTGTGGGTCTTGTGGTTTGTTTGTCATTTTAAACAATCTCTTGGCTCTAACCCTGTGCTCAGCAGACCTGTCTCAGATTCTGACCCGTCCTTTAAAAGTACAAATTTGCATATAATTTTAGCCTAGTGTATCTTCTTAATGCTTTAAATGCAGTGTTTCAAAAAAATTTAACCTCCGGTCATATGTTTTTTATCTTTTTTTTTTAATTGCTGCAGTTTGTGATCAGTTTACTCTAATGCCACGTACACACGACCAGTTTTGCCGTCGGAATAAACTCTGAAGGTTTTTTGCGACGGAATTCCGCTCAAGCTGTCTTGCATACACATGGTCACACCAAATTTCGACCGTCCAGAACGCGGTGACATACAACACGTACGACGGGACTAGAAAACAGAAGTTCAATAGCCAGTAGCCAATAGCTTCCGTCTCGTACTTGCTTCAGAGCATGCATCGTTTTTGGTGCGTCGGAACAGCATACAGACGATCATTTTTTCCGATAGTATTTTTTCCGTCGGAAAAATATAGAACATTTTCTCTATCTAAGTCCATCTGAATTCTCAACAGAAAAAGTTAGATGGGGCATACACACAGTCGGAATATACGATGAAAAGCTCCAATTGGACTCTTTCTGTAGGAAATTCCGCTTGTGTGTACGCGGCATAAGTGAATGCAGTCATGCTATGATAAATAGGAATGTTGGAGAATCATGTCTGTGTAATTTTCATAGAATTTCATATATTATAATTTTGTTAGCACTGCAGTATCCTAACAGGGCTTAGTTTTTTAATTCATTCTGGATTAGGATTACAGCAGTACATTTATACTTGTTAATTTACTTTTTGATTTTTACTGGAATTTTATTTTTATCTTTAAAAAAGGGGTGCCTTGGCTTCCTAGACCAATAAAGATATGGTCTCTAGTCCAAACTTTTCTATCCTGGTTTTGTTATTCGTCAGTGTTTTAGCTGTGTTTTTTTTTAACATGTATTGTGCTTCTAACCCAATAATCCAGTTTACCAGGAAAGACTATCCTCCAGTGACCAATCAACAGGCTCCACAAGCCAGCAAAATAGATTTAGGACGAATACAATCATAGCTATGATTAAGGCCCCTGAGGGCTGTAACATGTAAGCTGATTGCTTTCTAGATTGTTTACCTCTGCTTAAATTAAATAAATAGATGGTATGCTGTGAAGGATTGGAGTCACCGTCTGCATTCATCCTAAGTGTTTTGGTGTACCTCCTGTCCAAATAGGTCTAGGGAAATACATTGTGAGAAATTGAGAGCAAAAGGGTGAGACTTTGAGTGAATGGTGCTTTTTTGAGTGGCCGGTGATCTCTAACATCACACCTACGACTGCATACCCACTTGTAAGGGATTTATAGGTGGGTTTCCCTAATCTTCCTCCCCCTCTATTAATACAAGTTATTTAATTAGATATTATTCCCTACTTTCAGGTAAATCACGTGCTTGCTCCTGATGAGCGGCACCAAGCCACGAAACACATTGAGCTACCAGATGCCGTGTATCCCAGCATTTCAGTCTTAATACTATATGCTATTCACCTACACCACTATACCTTGTGACATGATCAGGAAGGTCATGGGCCATGCAGTCGTTATCTTGTATTATATGTGTACCCCATTATGACCATTTGTGGACTCTGTAATTTTTTTATGGTATTCATTTATAAACATGTTATTATCAGTTACCACTCTTGTAGAAATCAACACTGTGAATAGTATGTGTTTCTATATATATGGAATAAATGTGTGTAATCATGTATTTACAGATTATTAAACTTTTTAATATCCACCATTGTATTCTATTCAACCCCGTGCTTCACTCAAAGTCCCACCCCTTTGCTCTCAATTTCTCATATTGACAGGGATGGAGACGCAAGACCTTACCAGGTCATAGCCTCATTTAAAGTCCCAACATTTTTCATTCCCCTTTCCCCAATTTTTTACTTAGGGAAATGCATTGTTGCCCTTCTATTACAAAATGTAAAGTGGTTATAAACCTTTTTTTTTTTTAAATAAAAATAACAAACATGCCTATACTTACCTGCTCTGCGCAATGGTTTTGCACAGAGCAGCCCTGATCCTCTACTTCTGGGGTCCCCCGCCGGCACTCCTGGCTCCTCCTCTTCATTGTGTGCCCTCACAGAAAGCCGATTTCCCTGGGGGCACCTGTGCGTGCTTGCTCTGAGTCCTGGTGCTGCGTCCATTGATACACACAGTGGGACTCGGCCCCGCCCCCCACTCCTGTGTCACTGGATTTGATAGACAACAGTGGGAGCCAATAACTCCCACTGCTATCAATCTCTCAAATGGGGAGAGATACAGCGGCATGCACATTGCTGGATCAAATGGGCTAAGGTAAGGAAAAGGGGGGGGTCTGGGGGGGAGCTGCAGCAGAGAAGGTTTTTCACCTTATTGCATATGCATTAGGGAGAAAAACCTTAAGGCTTTAGAACCACTTCAACTTTAAAAACACAAAGATGTCTTAAATTAAATACAGAAAACACCTGCCCTCAATGGAGCAGAAAACAGTTGAGTATCCTAATATTACAGCAATTAGCAAAATCAATTCATAAAGCTAAATTCCTGGAGCTTAAAGCTAAATACACATTTTAAACACATGTAGCGCCCTGCTCCTGTTGATCAGGCGCTTGCATGTAAATTTAGAGGGATATCTGTTCTGTACATAGTTCAGATTTAATTTTGTGGCTAAATTAACTTCTTTTCCAGCATTGGCTGTGTTGTGTGTAGTTCTACACTGTTGTCTGTAGGTGTCGTTGTCACCACAGGCCAGTGTTGGAAGAGCAACAGGCTGAAGTGTATTGAGTGCTCTTCTTTCTCAGAAGTAACCCAGTGGGAGTGGCCCACCGCTGTGCTTTCTGGGAGAGGGTACTTAAGGGCAGACACCATTTTTGTCTCTCTCTTACCTCCTGGCCCTCCTGGCCTAAGGTATGTGACAATTTCTTTCCTGTCTCGGGACCATGCTGGCCCGAGGCTATGTTACTACAAGTAGGCCCAGAGGTCGTCTGGGGCTTGTTGGTTCAGAGGTGGTCCTGTGCTGTCTGTCCTGCAGGAAGAAGCCAAGCAATTGACGGATCTAGGGGAGGACTCATCTTGAGGACTGTGCGAAAGGATGGTATCTCAAGAAGAGCCTGGTGACTTAATTGAAGGATGCATCCTAACTAACCTACCGCACAGTACCTGCGGGTCTGCTTAAAGGTTCTGGTATTGTGTTGCTGTTCATCTAATACTACATCCTCTGGCAGAGGATTGTTCATCTAATACTACATCCTGTGGCAGAGGATTGTTCAACTAATACTACATTCTGTGGCAGAGGATCGTACAACCATTTTTGTTCTTCTCAAGTCTGTGGCAGAAACTTTTTGTCTGTGCGCCATTCTGTCTGCTAGGTCAGTGAGAGAGACCTATCCGGGTGGGCAAAGATCTTTAGACTGAAAGCGTGTCTATTTTCAGGATCTTAAATGTCCTCAGTGATCTGAAAAAGGTATTTGAACTCTCATGCAACTCCCTTTCTACCTCTTTACTGCTACTTCCTAAAAAGTTGTACAATAAAGCATTTGAAACAGAATAAAGTGACTGGTGCATACATTGGTGGGCGTAAGGCCTAATATAGACTCTAAGTCCCGTATATTGTGGAAATACATGTAAGAGGGTGACGGCGAAGACCCATAAATAAAATCAGCAGCTCGGGGGTTGTGTTCCATACATATATAAGACATGCCTTACTTTACAGAATATAAGTCTGTTTGCCATTTACATGGTTTCAATTTAGATAGGTTAGTGATCTCACTTTTCCCTAGTAGAATTAAAGTGGTTGTAACCTCAGACATGAAATATGAAATTTCAAATTCATATTGCTCTTCTATCAGCATGAGTCACTTCTGACAAGTTTTCCTGACACCATGAGAAAAAAGGTGATAGGGGACGGACCTCCAGCTGACTGACAGCCTCAGCTCTGTCCCTGTGTGCTGTGTGAGGGGGCGATCCCTTCCTTCCAATCAGCTCTCAAAGGCTCTCTTCAGCTCTCCGCCCCTTTTTTTCTCTTAGCTCATACAAGCTTGATAAATTATGGACTTTGAAGGGATGTAGAGAAGAAAATACTGTTGATAAACAGGTACAACTTATCTAGGAGGATTTATTTCATCTCTGTGTATCACTTGAGGACAGTCACTTCACTGGGCATAGGTAGGGATTTACAACCACTTTAAGGACTTCATCTTGGTCACTAGAATGCTGATTGGAAAATGAAGAGCAGCAGCACACTAATGTGTTCATCCCTTTGTTTTCCTCTGTTCAGGAAACTCTTCAATGCAGTAAAGCCCAATTGGTTTACAGTGATGCCACTCACTATCCTTCTCTAAAAGATAATGCCACACGTTAGGAAAAAAACTTTTGCGGTACTAACATAGAAAAAACAAAAAACAATAATGGTTTTAGGCATAAATCAAATTCATCTAAATTTATATATTGTAATAAAGCCAAGATGGCAGAGGAAGTACTATAGTATGTTCAGTATAATGGTAAATCCAATGACACTAAACTACAGGGGGATGATAATGCTGCTTACTCTGGATGGAAGAGGAGTCAGAGCTCTTATAACATCTATTCAGCAAAACAGAAAATAATAGCATGAAATGCTTCCATAGTTTAGTAAGTTTTCAATAATTCATAAGAGAACAGCCTCAAAGAGGAAACAGACAAATGGCAAGCAGACTCTGTCCCTTCTGAAAGCATGTCACAGGGTATGGGATTGGGAAGGTGTTTCAGGGATGGCACTTTGTTTCATCAGCCTGCCCTAGTGGACTGTCTTCTCCCCCCAGCTCTTATGTAGCTGAGAACACAAGGGAAAGAGGTAATGTAGTCAATTATAAAAAAGGGAAAAAAGGTAATTATAATGTTTTTTTTATATCTATACACAAATATTTGCCATTTATTTCAATTTTAAACTGATTGGATTGTTTTACAAGGCGATCGTTTACAATCACTTTAATGCTCTGTGTGAGCCACCACTGGAGGCTAAGAAAGGGAAAAAAATTATAGTTTTCTTTTACAGTAATGACTGTATAGGAAGTCAGCTGTGTGTCTGCAAAAATCGTTCCCCACTTACTAAACCAGTTAGAAAATGATGACATTTCCCCTAAGGTGCAGAGGATCTTAAATCTTAAATCTGTTTTTTCTTTCCTGGAGTTCAGCTGTAACTTTGAACCTGGAATAAACAAAAATGAAAATTTGCTGTTTAAGGCCGGGTTCACATATGTGCGGCCACGGTTCCCAGCATGGGGGCTGGTGCGTTCCTGTTCACCTGTTCAGGTGCGAATAAGGTCAAGAATTTTTACCTAAATTCTCACCTGAACCAGACCTAAACACGTACAGGACCCTTTTGGAATGCGGACCGTGGCTGCTCCGGACCTGTGTGAACCGGCTTTATTGAGAGCCGGTCACACTCGTCTGTCATGCCGCGTACACACGGTCGGACTTTTCATCTACAAAAGTCCGACAGCCTGTCCGACAGACTTTCGGCGGACTTTCGGCGGACTTGCCGCGGACTTGCGGCAGACTTTCTAATGAACAGACTTGCCTACACACGACCACACAAAAGTCCGACGGATTCGTACGTGATGACGTACACCGGACTAAAATAAGGAAGTTGATAGCCAGTAGCCAATAGCTGTCCTAGCATGGGTTTTTGTCCGTAGGACTAGCATACAGACGAGCGGACTTCGGGGTCCGTCGTAGTTACGACGTAAAGATTTGAAGCATGTTTCAAATCTAAAGTATGTCGGATTTGAGGCTAAAAAAGTACGTTGAAAGTCCGGAGAAGCCCACACACGATCGGATTACCAGCCAGCTTTAGTCCGTCAGCGTCCGTTGGACTTTTGTAGCTGAAAAGTCCGACCGTGTGTACGCGGCTTCATGCAAATTAGAAGCGGGGAAGCCCACATACAATTTGCACATATGTGAACCCAGCCTTATAGGGATGCTAATGCTAATTGTGCCTAAGCTCTACCATGACAAATGGTACCTTTTTTCTCCTTAAAAAATAGAAGTGTATTTTTTGTTCCTGGACACTCCTTTGTCTTGAATTTCTGCTGCAAATTGGCATTCTGCAATGCATATAAGGGTTTTATATCAGACACATAGAGGAGCTTTACTAAAACTGGAGCACTCAAAATCTGGTGCAGCTGTGCAATCAGCTTAACAATAAAAACTGGAAGCTGATTGGTTTCTTTTCAGAGCTGCACCAGATTTTGCACTCTCCAGTTTTGGTAAATCTCCCCCATAGCACAGAGTTGAAGCTGCTTAGTTTTTAAAAGGCACTCTTGCCTTTAGCTGCTAGTCTCACAAGATTAAGACCCCTTTCACACTGGAGCGGTTTTCAGGCGGTATTGCGCTAAAAATACCGCCTGAAAACCGCTCCTAAACAGCCTCCGCTGTTTGTTCAGTGTGAAAGCCAGAGGGCTTTCACACTGAAGCGGTGCGCAGGCAGGGCGGTGAGAAAAGTCCTGCAAACCGCTATTTTGGAGCGGGGAAGGAGCGGTGTATTCACCGCTCCTTCCCCGCTCCTGCCCATTGAAATCACTGGGACAGCGCGGCTATACCGCGGCAATACCGCAGCTATAGCCGCGCTGTACGAGGGATTTTAACCCTTTTTCGGCCGCCAGCGGGGGGTAAAACCGCACCGCTAACGGCCGAATACCGCTGCAAGAACGACGGTACAGCAGCGCTAAAAATAGCGCTGTTGTACCGCCGACGCCCCCACCGCCCCAGTGTGAAAGGGGCCTTACAGTGATATCACTTCTGTGCTGCTCACTGTTCTCCCACCTGGAATGCTTTATTAATTCTGGGGATCTTGTCTTTTTGTACCTTTCTTGCTGCTGCTTGATTTTTCTCCCATAAGTCATCAGGGGGAGGTTCTGATATGAAAAATCAAAGCCCTGCCTCTAACAAGATGGCCACATCTACACAGAGACACAGTGCAGAATAAGACATTGTAAGCAAGGAAAAGATCAGCCGCTGGAGGCCTACAGGCAATACCGACGACTTCTGCTTGACTTTTTGGGTTTCCTTAGTTCACATTCCCTTTAAATTCAAATATAAAATATACTACCTGGCAAACATAAGGCCTTGCTTTGTGAATTTAAAGCTGAACTTCGGGATACATAAAAAATAATCTTTAGGAGCCATGAGATATGAACACTAGAAGGATCAGTTTTTAGTAAAACTGCCCCTTTAGTATAAATGTACCTTGATAAAATTTGTAACGTCATTGTTTTCTTTGAAAAATGCATCTCTGACAAGGAACCCCTTGGAGGTATCTAGTCAATAGATGCATCGCATCCGCTTTTCATGCGGTGCCGACATTTGAAAGTACAACTGCTGTCATGCAATGGAAATTATGGGGTGAATGTGTGGAATTGAGGGGGCAGGTATGTTCCCATATAAACATTTTTAATCAGTTGCTTGGTTATACGCCCATATTCTTCAAGGGCTGTCAATCAAAACAACACCGTAACAGTGGACAGTTCAGACCAGGAGTCTGAGACTCCCAGGTCTGCCCACTACAGCGAACAGGGAACTAAGTACGTCCCTATTCACTGACTAAAGCAATACCGCAATAAAGCTACAAAATCGGTGGTGAGTGTATAGCGAGCATAGCGGGCCACCAGTCTTATGAAGTGGAGGTTAAAGGAACTAGAGGCCTTTCAGGAGAAAACTAAGTAGGATTTTTCACTGGCTGCATCATTATGCTTTTAATGAAGAATGCATTTGTTTAAAGCAGTATTAAGCCCCAATATGAACATTATGAACATATAATGCATTTGTTTAAAGCGGTATTAAACCACATTATGAACATATAATGCATTTGTTTAAAGCAGTATTAAACCTCAAAAACAAACATTTATTATATTGCAGTTTACCAATTCTTGGATGTGATGGCTGCATTAGTTTGCTTTCTTTACTTTGTTTTTCACTGTTGATCTAGCCCAGTGGTCGCCAAACTGCCAGATGTGACTCTTTGCTTGCTTCTATCCGGCTCCTTGGGCACTATTCCATCTACAACTGACACTTATGATGGGGTACCATTCCATCCACTGACACCAGTGGTGGAGAACTATTCCTCCCACAGACACCAATGATGGGGTGCTATTCCTCCCACTGATATCAACAATGGTGCACTTTTATGGCCAGTGATAGCAACAATGGGGCACAATTCCATCCACTGATACCAACAATGGGGCACTATTACTCCCACTAAAACCAATAATGAAGCATTGTTTACTTCCACTGACGCTAGGGCATTTTCTACAGCCATGGCCAAAAGTTTTGAGAATGATACAAATATGAATTTTCACAAAGTCTGCTGCTTCAGTGTTTTTAGATCTTTTTGTCAGAAGTTACTATGGTATACTGAAGTGTCAAGGGCTTTTATTGACAATTACAAGAAGTTTATGCAATATTTGCAGTGTTGACCCTTCTTTTTCAAAACCTCTGCAATTCACCCTGGCGTGTTGTCAATCAACTTCTGGGCCACATCCTGACTGATAGCAGCCCATTCTTGCATAATGAATGCTTGGCGTTTGTCAGAATTTGTGGGTTTTTTTCTCAATGGGATTAAAAAATTCTTTTTTTCTCAATGGGATTAAGGTCTGGGGAGTTTCCTGGCTATGGACCCAAAATGTTGATGTTTTGTTCCCCAAGCCACTTAGTTATCACTTTTGCCTTATGGCAAATTGTTCTATCAGGCTAGAAAAGGCATTGCTCATCACCACACTGTTCTTGGATTGTTGGGAGAAGTTACTCTCAGAGGATGTTTTTGTACCATTCTTTATTCATGGCTGTGTTCTTGAGTACAATTGTGAGTGAGCTCACTCCCTTGGCTGAGGAACAACACCCAATATGAATAGTCTCAGGATGCTTTACTGTTGGCATGACACAGGACTGATGGTAGTGCTCACCTTTTCTTCTCCGGACAAGGTTTTTTCTGGATGCCCTAAACAATCGGAAAGGGGATTCATCAGAGGAAATGACTTTACCCCAGTCCTCTGCAGTCTAATTCCTGTACCTTTTGCAGAATATCAGTCTGTCCCTGACGTTTTTTCTGGAGAGAAGTGTCTTCTTTGCTGCCCTTGTTGACACCAGGCCATCCTTCAAAAGTCTTCTCTTCACTGTGCGTGCCGATGCACTCCACCTACCTGCTGCCATTCCTGAGCAAGCTCTGCACTGTGGTGCCCTGGTCCCGCAGCTGAATCAACTGTAGAAGATGGTCCTGGTGCTTGCTGGATTTTCTTGGGCACCCTGAAGCCTTCTTCACAAAGGCAGTGGAAATGTTTTTTATGGGATTACGTTCATTTTCATGGCAAAGAGGGATTTTGCAATTAATTGCAATTCATCTGATCACTCTTCATAACTTTCTGGAGTATATGCAAATAGCCATCATAAAAATTGAGGCAACAGACTTTGTGAAAATTTATATTTGTGTCATTCTCAAAACTTTTGGCCATGGCTGTACTTTCACAGGTCACAATCTGCCCCCTCAAAACTCTGAAGGACAGTAACCTGGCCCTTTGTTTAGAAAGTTTGGAGACTCCAGATCAAGCCAACAAGTCTATTGTTTTTCAACAGAACATGTCTTGCAGATGTACCAGTTTGCTAGTGCATCTAACACTACCCTTCCCCCAGACTGACAATGCTCTTGTCCAAAGGTGTCTCTGTTAGCTAACTCATCCAGAGTCTAGGCACATAAATACATATCAAGAGATTGGAGGTGTAAGTAACAATAACTCATCATAGCCAACATCCCAGAGTTTAATGCAAACAAGGTTTTCCCCAAAGAGGGTTGGACTTTAGAGGCATAGATTGTAAACAAAAAATTGATAAAAGATATATATTTTATTTAGACAATAATCAAAAAAAGGTAGGTGTACAAAAAATAAATTTATAAGTTATTTTGTATCACATATCACATATACAAAAATATTTTCATTAAAAACAATGTTGTTGAGTATGCATAAGGCTTTGGAAGTGTGTGATGTCTTCAAAAGACTCAATAAGACAAGACACACCCAAAGTATGGTATCATGAAAGCATACGATAAATCCTACGCGTTACGGAGTGTTTCACACTCCTTCTTCAGGGATAATCCAATATGCATAATTCTGTGCATGTAACAATCTAAAATGTAGAGAAACATATGTTATCAATAACATAGCGAGGTCAGTGCTTATATTCATCAGAGGTAACAAATGTTACAAGAAATATGTCAGTGAAGCTGTTGTACTCATGCGTCCAAAGAGCAACCAGAGTCTGGACAATAGAGCTTAAATAAATAGACAGGAAAGATATATAGATTGCCCTCTGATGAGAAAGGTGGGCACGGAAAACAGTTGGACGCAAACAGCTGGAGGCTGAGAATGAGAAGGAGCAGGGTATATAAGGGTAATGAAGTAATAAAAAATGACCAGAGAATGACCAAAAACATATATAGAGACATGGCCAGAGAGCACATGGCCATATATCATATAATATTATATGGAAAAAAAAAAACTATATCAAAAATATATGTAAAGTATATATAACATGTACCTTAAAGTCAGATTCTGTATGTGCCTAGAAACAGGACGTAGATAATGGAGAGGTGCCTAAACAAGGAGGGCTGGGGTTTGTCATAGGTCTACTATGCTTTAGAGTATATGTATGTATATATGTATATACAGCACTTGAGAGGTAGAAAGAAGATCAGACCAGGGCTCTAATGTTGTCCCATGGATATATTCATCCAAAGTATCCTCTATAAATTACAAAGGGGGTGGTATAAGTGAAATCCACATTCCATATAGCCAAACCCATACCTAAGTCTATCTGTGTTAAAAGTTATATTTACCAAAATAGGCACCCTCCAAGAGCACACCGTCCTGTAGAAATCACAGCGCTAAGTGCACCAATGCTGCAATGGCTTTAAATACCAAGCTCCGTGAACTGGCCTCAGCCTCCTAGCAGGTGCGGGTGATCTCGCCTGATGGCGAGCACCTCACACGTGCATTGCTGCCGACGCTGCGGTCCCCCGAGTCCGTGGCACATGGCGCCACCCCCTACCCATATCAAAGATGGCGACGTGGGAGGAGTGACATCATGCGTCGTACTCCCACCGACAGGCATGCGCGGTCACCCGGGGAACCACTTAGACATAGAGAGGAGACAAAAAGATGATAAATAGTCTCCTCAGACTATCGCAGCAGCCGCACACAATGCAATTGTATGCGACCGCACCGACAGTCATATGGCTGTGGAAGTGGGACAAGATAGTGGGGGAAAAAAGGCATCCGCCCGCATCGCTGAGGGCAGATGATGCCCACTGGAGAGGGGGACCGCAGGGGATAGTCGGACGGGTGAAGAAGACGGACCAGTGCGCCAAGTCGCCAGGTCCCAATACCCACCCAGAATGGCCTGGGCGTGCCGGGATTGTGACCAAATGCACCACATGATCCACCCCATAACCCGAAGACGGGCAAGAACAGGAAATAGAGAAATACAAGATGAAAAAAAAAAAAACAGAATGGGGAAAAAAGTGATAAACAGAAAATAATTAGAAAATGAATGGAAATAGGCCCCGATTGCACAAAGGACGCCCAGGCACAGCAGGCAAACACAGACGCAGTTGCTGGGCAAGGAAGAATCGCATAAAGTGAATAGTGTGGGCAGGGAAAGTGATCCATGCAGACAAGGCAGGGATCAATCTTTCTCAGCGCCATCAGACACAAAACCCTCCAAAAAAGGCCTATAATTGGCCGCTTCATTTAGGCCTGGGAAGGTTGTGGCCTGTAACGTGAAAATCCACTTAAGCTCCTTTTGCAAAATGATTTTGTTCCAGTCTCCCCCTCTTGGACTGGGGTGAACTCTGTCAAGGACAAAAAAACTTGATCCTCGGACAGACACCATAGTGCAGAGATAGGACATGTCTTCCAAGGGGGAGATCCGGAACACATTTGCTGATACTCCAAATTGCTTGGACATTCTGGAGCGTAGCTCAAGCTCAGTTTTCCCTACGTAGAATGATCCACAATCGCAAAGTAGTAGTATGTGGTAGGTGGTCTAGTAGGTACAAACCTGCCTAGTTGGGCGTCCATTGAAAGAAGATTCCAATACTTCTGTATTGTATTACGAATTCTATTCTATGTACTTTCACAGGTCACAATCTGCCCCCTCTAAACGCTGAAGGACAGTAACCTGGCCCTTTGTTTAGAAAGTTTGGAGACTCCAGATCAAGCCAACAAGTCTGTTGTTTTTCAACAGAACATGTCTTGCAGATGTACCAGTTTGCTAGTACATCTAACACTACCCTTCCCCCAGACTGACAATGCTCATGTCCAAAGGTGTCTCTGTTAGCTAACTCATCCAGAGTCTAGGCACCCTAATACAGGAAGTGTGTTACTGGCCAGATCACCGGATAAAAACCTAGAAAAAACTTTTAAAAAATCAAACTAATACATCTAAAGATTGGTAAGCTACATTTTTAGTTTGTGGTTTAATATCGTTTTAACCCCTCCACGCCGACCGTACGCAAATATTTGCATATCTCCCTTTGTGCTGGGAGCACGCTGAACGGTGTGCTCCCAGCACAGAGAGCGGGGCCCAGTTCTAAGGATTGGGACCCGGAACAGCCGATATCAGGTCACCTAATCGCTGTGATAGCCTCTGATTGGAAATATACAGTTACATTTTTTTTTAAAAGTTACTATTTTGGGCCAGTTTTCCTTTGATAATAAAAATAAATCAGGAGATATTATTTACCATTACCAAACAACAAGATATAATCCACCTGGATGCACTAAGTAGTTGTGATGATATTTTACTAACACACGTCAAAAATGCAAAATTGCGCTTAGGCATTTAGATTTGTTTTACTCTTGGGCACAAAGGGGTTAAGGTAATAAAGACACTTTATTCAGATGGAAAAAAAATGTCTGGAGTTCAGCTTTAAGAGTATGGATATACAATGGCTGTTAATAAGATGCAGTCTCCTGTATTTCAGAAATACTTTGTATGTGTAAGTTTTCATTAGCCTATTTCACAAAATGTGCCTAACTTCAAGCATTATAGAAATATTCTACATTTTTTGTTTTCCGTACAGTAAGCATAAATAACATACAGTATGCATAAATATATATACCGTTATATTACACTAAAAATACTTTCTTTGCTAATATTACTTGCAAATGGACATAGAGATTTTAGCAATGGGTTTTTCACAAGGAGCGTACACATCAATATTGTATCACAGTGTGTGCTCATTTGCATATCATTAGCTGGAATGCTGGCTGTGAGCAGATAGATCAATTTATTACATGTGGCGGTACACTGATATAAACTATCCTACCTGCTTACGTGAGTAAATGCGTTTAAGCATTTTTAATGTAGCTAGAAATAAGGAAGATATGAGAAGTAGTTCCTTTATGGTCATTCAAACAGTGGAATTATATTTTACCATATTAAAAAGTAGATTAAAAAAAACAATGATATTGCAATGGTTACTACCACATACCAAGAATAGCTAAAGGCTAATTGAACAGAGAAACAACATTTAAAACTGAACTCCAGACAAATGGCTAAATACATATGAGATAGCCATTTTGCCTGCAAAAGGATTTGTATACCTGTTTATTATGTCCTGAGGTTTACACAGCCCTGCCAAACATTATAGCCTTTTCTTGCAGGGCAAGAGACCTCATTTTTTTTCTTCTTGCAGTTAAAGCGACGCTGTCAGAAGGCTAACATAATTACAATGTGTAACCTGTGAAGAAAGGAGCATTATACTTATCTGTCCAGTGACTGGTTTGCGGAATCTTCATTTTGTAACACAGCTTCTAGCACATTTCCTATTCAACTCTTCTGGCTAAAGGAATAGCACGTCCCCTAGCTGGCTTCTCTGGTTCCTGCTGCTGACACTGAGTTACTGCAGGACACAGTAGTAATATAGGGATCGAAGGGATTACCCACAGTGGCCAATGGGATTGAGTACTGCTCTTGTAATAGGATCTGGTACTGCCATTGTTATTTATTTTAAACCCCTGACAGAGTCACTTTAAAGTGTTTGTAACCTGAAAAATTTAAATGTTATAATCTGTCTCGTTGAATCTTTAAACTTTTTTTTTTTTTAATACAATTATGTTAATTTTTCCTAAAATAATGATCTAATTCCTGCCAGTTCTCATCTTCCTGGTTGTAAACTCACCCCACTAAGCATGAAAGCCGAGCCATGTTGGCGTGGTCAGTTTGCGTTTCTTCTGCTCCTGTTCGGAGCTCCAGGCACAATGCACAACATACAGGGGTTGATTTACTTAAGGCAAATAGACTGTGCACTTTGCTTTCTGCAAGTGCAGTTGCTCAGAGCTTAGTACATGAGGTAAAGCTTCACTTTGCAAAGAATATCCAATCATATGCAAGTAAAATAAATTAAAAAGCATTTTTGCTTGCATATGATTGGATGAGGAAAGTCAGCAGAGCTTTCCCTGGTTTACTAAGCTCTGGAGCATTTGCACTTGGAGAGTGCAACTGCACTTTGCAAGTTGCACAGTTTATTTGCCTTTAGTAAACAATGCTTAAATACCATTTTGTAATTCCTTCAATACAGGAAACGTGATCACTTGTGAGAGAGGATGGGCGGGGTGTACCTGTATCTTCTGTGGTGAGCTTGAAGCCACACCTGGCCGATCTGTCCTCTCTTGATTGACAGCAGCTTCAATCTACCTCGCCGTCAAACATGCCCACAGCACTCTATGATGTCCTGAAGAAGGACAAGTGATCACTTGTCCTGTATTGAAGGTATTACAAAATGGTATTTAAGCATTGTTTTTTCAGTTTTATAACTATGGATTATTGGGGTATATATTATATAGTTACATAGTTAGTAAGGTTGAATAAAGACACCAGTCCATCCAGTTCAACCTGAGTGAGTGTGGGTGCATGTCTACAATCATCCTTATTTTTATTTAAGGTACCCATATAGCGCGCCAATTCACGCAGCACTCTGCACATACATCGTACACCCACATCGGTCCCTACCCTGAAGGAGCCCACAATCCAAGGTCCCCTACTCACATTCATATACTAGGGCCAATTTTGAACAGAAGCCAATTAACCTACCAGTATGTCTTTGGAGGGTGGGAGGAAACCAGAGTACCCGGAGGAAACCCACACAGGCACAGGGAGAACATGCAAACTCCAGGCAGGTGGTGTCGTGGTTGGGATTCAAACCAGCGACCCTTTTTTACTGCTAGGCAACAGTGCTAACCACTACACCACTGTGCTGCCCTATTATGACAGATAAGAATGTATATTATGTAAAATAAATAAGAAGTGCTGTTTTTGACTGGGGTATTATCCTAAAAACAATTAGGTGACAGATGCAACAAACAATGTGCACCAAGCAAAATTAAACAACAGTGAATGTTCAAATGGCAAAGTGTCACTGGATAAGTGAAACTCGTGTTGCCTAGAATGGTGTCTCAAGGGAATTACATAAAAAATAATTATTTGGGTAAATAGCCACGATCTTTTCACAAAAAATGACAAATAATAAATTGTGCAGAATGTTTATAAATAGTCTAGCGCTCCACAATTCAATGTGTTTAGTGAATAGATGATACTCCAACTTTTCCCACATGCAAATACAACAAACTGTTTTTGGTGCAGCTGAAATAATTCACAATGGAAAGTTTGTCACTGCTGTGCTCTATATGTAAAAATTGGACGCTTACCGAATCAAATGATCCCACCAAGAGATCATATGCATGTGAATGGAAGCGCCTCTAAAGCCCAGTGGTCAGCCAGTTCCAGGGAGTGTATCCAGGCTTATGGTGCTCCTTAATCTCGTTAATCACAGCATGTGAGTGATATGGGATAAAATCTTGCACGGTCTGCGCTAGTTGACATCACTTTGCTAGCTCCGATCCAATGCGTTTCCTCTCAGAAGTCATTGACTGGGATAAAGGCCCTCATCCCAGTCGATGCCTTCTGAGAGGAAATGCGTTGGATTGTAGCTAGCAAAGTGGCATCAATTACCGTGGCCATGTAAGATTTTATCTCATATCGCTCAAATTCATTGTCCTTGATGTAAGTGCAATTTATATTTAATAAACCAGCTTTATATGCATTAATGCACTATGAGCACCTTCCATTATCTTTTATAACAACATGATGTGATTAACGTGATTAAGGAACACCATAAGCCTGGACTCCCCTAGAGTCCCCTATAAGCCTTGAACTCCCCTTGAAAAGTGAACAGCCTACGTACGTTTAGTAAATCAGCCCCCTAGTCTTTGGTATAGTTTCTCACTGAGGGGATGTTGTATCAATGTACAGGTTGATTTACAGTTAATTTTACTGTATCATGTGGCCTCTTCCTGCATTCTGTGAAATAGAGATCTACACTTTCTGTTTCCATGTGGCCTGCGGATCCCAGTCTGATGCCCATCCTGTTACAGTACATATCCTAGAAATCTGTGCCAACCAAGAGAGCCCCAACTTTCCTTTGACTATTTCTCTTTAGTAAATCAACCCCTATAAGTGAACAGATTTACCCTATAGTTAGCTGTCTGCACACTGTTAAAAAGCTTTAAATGTTGTTTTTAATATGCACTCAATACACTTAACAAAGGAGAAGCTACAATATATTAGTAGCCTGAAGAGTGTTTTAAAGAGGTACTGTGCTGTAAGAATGGGGGTAGCAGACCTTGAAGGTGCAACGCAACCCCTAGTGTTGGGGGGTCCATAAGGCTTACATAACCAGAGCCATTCTTTTTATGTCTGTGTTAGCTGGGTGAAGCTGGGAATGCAATAAAAAACCTCACCCCTAAACAGTTCAATAAATGTTAAAGCCAGTGATGGATCTGATAAACTGTTATCAATCCAAAATGTAATTATTTGTTCTGGGTGGGCTTATCGTTTGAAAATGCCATGCAGGAAAATCAAAGAGATATTTTTAAATCCAAGTTTACTGAGCGAGACATTTAGCTCTCTATTAAAATGGATGGGCTTACATTTAGGACCTGGAATATCTAGTTATATATTCTTATTACCACATTAGTAAAAGTGCCAATGTCAATCTATGACAGTGTGCTCTCTCTTACCACCACATTTAATTACATTTAACAAAGGGGCTTACCCATGAGAGTCTTTTTTAAAGAACAGTTTGACCTTCACTGTATTCATTTTACTGGTGTCACTCTGATTTCTTTCTGAAATACTAATGCATAGGAAAATAGTAGGAACCTTTTCAATGGGTAATAACAATAATCTGTAGCTTGCTGAATTGGGAGTTCTATTGATCAGTGGTTTTAAAGCAAACCTACTGATGAAGGGGAGATATTAAACTGCCTGTAGGACCAGATAGCATAGTCTGTCAGCACATATCACAATCCTTTGCCCTCCAGTGCCACCTGCAGCACTTTTCTCCTGCTCCATTCGACGTTGCAATGCACAAAGCCTGGGCAACTTATCTGCATGTTGCACTAATAACTTAGTGATCTTTACATCCAAGTAAAGTATCTTTGTTGGGTTCCAAATTTAATACCCAAGCATGGTAGCATCATGTAAGTATTTGTCGTAGCCTCCCTGGCGGTTTTCCCGAGTGTGGCTCGGGGTTAAAATTCAGGACCATTAGCGGTAACCCCGAGCCACACTTGGGATTACATTGCAGGATCCTGGTGCCTCCTTACTTACCTTGTCCCCAGGATCCTGCGATGTCCCTCACGCTGTCTACGGGCTCTGTCCTCCTCCGAAGCCTCTCCTTGCCAGGCTCCGTTCCCTGCGAGCGTCGCGATGCACGGAGGCGGAGCCTGACGGCAAATTTAAAAAAAAGTAAAAATCATAACACATACAGTACTGTAATCTTACAGATTACAGTACTGTATAAAATTATTTTACATCCCCTTTGTCCCCAGTGCTCTGGCCCATGCCCTGCATGCAGTTTTATGTGATATATACAGTTCTTTTTGCCTGGAAACTGGAGATTGTCCATAGCAACCAAAAAGTGTCCCTTTATGTCAAAAGTGGCTTTAGACCAGCTAGAAAACAGCGATAGTAAATTAGAACACTTGCAGAATTGAGCGATAGTGAATCGTGGGGAAATTTATTTTATTACTATTTATTTTTATTTTTTTTAATTATTTATTTTTATTTATTATATTATAATTTATGTTTTTGTGTTTCAAACTTTATCATACCCGGGATATCTCCTAGACTCTTGTTTGGACAGATTTAAGTGTGTTATTGTTAAGAATTACAGACCTACAATATAAAACGCCAAATTTCCATGCAAAATAATTGTACCGCTTTCAGCACCTAAAATCCGAAATAATCATACCGCCAGGGAGGTTAAAGTCCAAGTCGGGGCAGAAAAAAAAATATTCCCCCGCAGTGGGACTGTGCCCACAATGCAAGGCTTAATAGTTTGTTTTGTCCAGGGGACAGGAGAAACAGTTTTACCTGATCCTCTGCTCCCCCAGCAGACGGCGCTCCCCCATATTCCTGTGGTGGACTTTCCTTCGGTGTCCACATGTTCAGAGCAGGGCTATAGACCCTACTCTGGTCTTGATGACATTAGGACTCTAGGCCGCTAAAGTGCAGGGGTGCAGAAGCTGTGAAGAACGATCTAGCAGCGGGGAAGAGCAGAGAATCGGGTAAGTAAATCTCTTTTTGTTCTCCTAGATCAAAATTAACAATTAATCCTTTTTTTTTTTTTTCAGTTTCAGAGATGGGCTTTCAAAAAGAATAAATGTTTAATTTTTAATTAAAAAGTAACTATATGGTTAAAACAATCTTCACTTGGATAGTAAGAGGACAACTCATATATAGCACAAAATCAGTAAATTCACCAAGAACAAAAGGGTTTGTAAAAAAAAATCTTTTTATTTTGCCTTCAATCTAAAAAGACTTACGGTGCTCCCATTAAGGGTAAAAGCCCCACACACCAGGCATGCAAGCTTCTATTTAAAAGGAGGTGCCTCAAGAGTGAAACATCCCTCTAATAAAAACTGGATGCCTATGCTGACCAGCACCTCTACTGTAGAAGAAGGGGTGACAGCATCTGGGGGATTTTGTAAAATGTACCTGCCCACTCTTCATATAGGAGACAAGTATGTTTCACCTGTCACATACCAGTTTAGAACATATAAGCTTGAAAACAAAATAAAACCAAATAGTGAAAAACATTATAATTTCCCTTTAAATGTAGTTCATGTTAACAAGCAATATTAACCAGTTGAAGCTATTTACACCAAAAATATTACACAGAACTGTGTCTCAAAGGTAGTGTCTGCTGGATGTTTAGTCCACTGACCCACATTTTCTCATTCAGTTGAATTCTTTTGGAACCTTCTCAGTGCAGTTGACAAGGATTTAAAAACACAACGGTACAGATATGTTATAACTCATTAAATGCCCAAGGCTGTAGTCAGCGTTGGCAAATTTGCATTTAGGTATTGATAAAATCAGCAATATCTGCTGTATTCGACTCTTGCTTTTGTGGTATGCACATCAGATATGTCATCAGGCCAATTTAATATACTGTAGCTAATGGAACTTGGCAGGGATGCCCTTTGTTGCATGTTGTATTTGCGCTGGATATGAAGTTCCTTGCCAAGTCCATTCGACAAAAACAGTTGATATGTAATTTACTCTGAGAATGTATAAATAAAAAGAATTTATACATGATACCATCAAATTATTTGCTTACTTCATAGTATCCCCATTGGATATAATCCGATTACAAAGCAAATTAAGTAAATCTGAAGATTCTGAATATATGTAATGGTCATCTAACAAATTTTAAGATGCTTGGAATGAGACAACAATAAGCTAATATAACAACAAGCCTTAGAGCTATATTATTCCCATCTTAAAATTCTCTTATCATTTGTTAAGGAATGTAGTTTAAAAAAGTTGAACATCCCATGGGCTGAAATAAATCCTTCAGACATGCAGTGCATTCATTCTTCAAACTATATGGTACTTATTTTGTAATGTATGTTAATCTTACCTTAAAGCTAAATACCTGTTATAAAATAAAAACAAAAATTGACAGCTCCAATTGTAGTAGTACAATAGAAGATACAGCTTGTCCTATGCAGTGATCATTTAATCCATTTCCTTTTAACCCAGGCTGTCAAGGACCCGCCCCCTGGTATAGCATCATCAATTCTAGGTGTTTGCACATTATACCTACATCAGCTTATGTATTTTTGTTCTTAAAAAGAAAGTATAGTGTATAGTGTTTCGTATTTTGGGTCATTATTTCAATGGTTACATTAATGTAATCTACAAGCGTGTCCTTTTTTATCTCATTAAAAATTATTAATTTGTAAGTTAGCCATCAGAGGGTGCTCTCAGTGGCTTAGTGCATTTCTTGTGACACTCTTGAAAACTGTAGAGATAAGATATCATCCACATAGGGAGTGGATGATATCAATAAAATCTTGAAAGTGGTTTTAAGTTTTTCTGCTGCCTCATAGACTTGCTTCTGGGTTGATTGGCAGCCAATATCATTACTAGCCAAAGTGCAACCAAATCCATCAAAAGAGAAATTGGCACAAGGGATATAACTTACAGTAGGTAGCGTGTGTCCCTTGTGCTGATTTTTCTTCTATTAGTTAAAATCTTCCTCTGTCCTGCCCCCGTAGCCTAACTGCCGTAATCTTTCAGTGTCGCGGGAGTTAAGTGAGCCTGACTATGCCCACCCTTTCCACCCAGATTCACCATTAATAGAAGCCTCACTACCGCTTATATGATGATATCAATCATCCAACCATCCTCCATTCATAGGTCCTGTTTCATTCATAAAAGCTGTAGTATGAAGCAGCTGGGAAGAAAGGGCAGGTATATTTAGTCTCTCTTGATGACAGCCTGTGATAGCCGTTAGTTGCAATAAATCCCACTGCACAGAAAGATTGCACGATTGGGGGGAGGAGGATGAAGAAGATTGTCACCAACTGAAGAGATATTAGCACAAGGGACACCTGTGCTGATTTTTCTGTTTTTGATTTTAGCTGCACTTAGGCTTTAACATACTTTTTCTGAGCTGAAGCTGTCAAAGACCTGCCACCTGGTGGTGTCATCACCTCTAGGTGTCTACACTATATATCAGTTTTTGTTTATGTGGTTTTGTTTTGGAGTCTTCCTAAAAGAAAAGTAGGGTGCAATTTTTCAGAGCATGTATGACTGTATGTCATTGTTTTAATATTTACATATTTACCTTAATCTAACAATTATGTAATGTTCTTGTTTCTGAAAGCTTGCCCTTGTTTTTTTTTATTATATATTAAATATAGAAATGTATCTCCAATTTCTCTGTGGCTGTCTAAAGGTAATGAGATTGAATATATGGAGCACCTTACAGCTTCTTTCTACCATAGGGTGGAGAAGGTTTGTGATACATGGTAGCCGTGGTCGATCTTTTTCTATTCTATCACTTACCAGGAGCTGATTGACCAACAGGGCTCCACTTAGAGTGCTATGACATGGCCCATAACTATTGAGTCAATTATTCCATGCTAGCCTGCGTTCCATCCCTCCCTAGCGCTCCTCCCCTCTTCCTTCCCTCCTCCCATCCCCCTTTTCTTTCTTTTCTTCTTTATTTTACCTTTTTGTTTAGCTTCTCATGTTAATTAATATAAAATCCTTATCAAAAGGCATGGGGGTCAGGCACCTAATATGGGGATCTTACCTATTTGCTGCAGAAGTTACCTCTACATTATTCAGGAAGTTTTTACAGACCTCTGAGATGTTGCTATTACCAAATGTTTTTGGCCTATAAACCTTCCCTGAGTTTCTGTCATTTTGAAATTTTGTGACTCCTCAGCTGTGTCTGCGCTGATTTATTACTGTGACTATGACTATGTACGCGGTTTGAAAACTCTTGTCTTTCACTAAATAAAAAATGTAAAAAAAAAAAACACATTTGTAAAAAAGCCATCAGAGGGAGCTCTTTTTGGCCTAATGCTGTTACTTTCACAAGATAGCCACATAGGGATTGCATTGCTTTCCATCAGTTGGCTATCATAGACTTGCATTGTGAGAAGGAGTAATAAGGTGCAATTACTTTGTAGCGCTCCAAAGCTGAACACAGAGGCTGTTTACATAATAAGAAAATGTGATCATTACAAATTTACAGAGAACAAATACTTTCAACCATTAACATGTATTGATAATATTACCATCAAGCTGAGCTTTTCCAGGTTTATCTAAACAACTTTAAATGGACCATTCATTCCCTTTAAACCACTATTGACATTTTCTAAATTATGATTGCATTGGCTGCTTTACATATCCCCCCAAATTGGCATTTTTTTCCTGAATTGGTGATTAAAATTATGCCAGATCATATACATGTTCTACTATATCAAATTTTTATGTAGCTAGTAGCTACAGTGCCAAGAGCATTACTGAGGGAGAGAAACTCTCTCCATACAACATATAGCTACCATTAAATACATTCAGTTAAAAACATATTCCCATTGGAGATGTTACCTTTCTTCCTGTTTTGTCAAGCCTCTTGTATAACAGACCTTATACATCAATAAAATCTTGAAAGTGGTTTTAAGCTTTTAGTTGTAAACATTGAATTAGACAGTTTATAGTGTATTGTATACTTATAATAAGTATTATTAAAATATTTGACAAACATTGGTTTGGCCCCAACCATGCCACATAATGAAAGTATTAACAAATAGTATGATGTGTTATAAGCTAATTTCATTCATTCTAACAATATAAGTGAGGCTTTTCAAATTGCTTAGAATGATTATAATAGAGTTTACAATACTCTGCAAACATGTTTAACTTCATGTAAATGGCTTTCTTTTTGAAAACAGCTGAGTCTAACATTATATTAAATTGCCATTTGATTAATATTAGTAGATTTGATGTTCAAAAGCGAAAATTGTAAATGCGAACATGCTTTGCTTTGCTCAGAAAACAGCTGTGTACAGTAAATGCAAAGCAGACAACCATGCTTTTTAATACACCTGATGTAAATGAGATACAAAACTATTGTTGTTTTACTTAGTATTATGTTAATTTTAGAAACAGGAAATAGAGATTGCATTAATTACAATGTGGAATAAACAAGTTAGCTAAAGCCTTTCTGGTACCAAAATAGACTTTTTGATCAAAGCTTTCAGATTATGTCTAGCCAACATAGGATCTTGCTTTGGACATCAGCTTAGAATAATTATACCCTTGGGTATTTCATTGGTGGCTGGTTTGTGTGTGGCCAACTTATGGTAATTTTTGTCACAATTGAACACTATTTTCTGAGGGTCTCATATATGGGATCTGTCCCAATTTACCTGTACATTCTGCAAGCAGCAGTAACTTTGAAAATCCAATTCCTGCATTTGCATTAAAGGCTAAGTTCACCTTTGTTCACCTTTTTTTTCTAAATTCCAGCTCCCCTATGTACTAATATAGCAGTAATGTACTTCTTTTGCAAAAATGAAACAGCTTTCCATTTATTCTGCACAGGCTTAACTCGCTGTCTTCATGGATGTTTTAAAACACTGCTCCATTACTTCTGCCTAACTTCCTGGACAGACTATAGGTCATGACACAGGAAGGAGTTGACCAGCTGATCTCATTAGCACACACCATGCATCATCTACCCTCAGCTGGTCAACTCCTTCCTGTGTCATGGCCTAAAGTCTGTCCAGGAAGTAAGGCAAAAGTAATGGAGCAGTGTGTTTAACCTCCCTCGCGGTAATCCCGAGTGTGGCTCGGGGTTAAATTTCAGTACCATTAGCAGTAACCCAGAGCCCTACTCCGGATTGCATTGCATTGCAGAATCCTGGTCCAGTGTACTTACCTTGTCACCAGAATCCTGCAATGTCCCCCCGCTGTGTCCACGGGCTGTGTCCTCCGCCCAATGCTCTGTGTGCTGGGCTCCATTCCCTGTGAGCGTCGCAATGCATGGGGGCGGAGCCCGGTGGCAAATTCAAAAAGTACACAAAACATAACACATTCAGTACACTGTAATCTTACAGATTACATTACTGTATCAAATCATTTCACCTCCCTTTTGTCCCTAGTGCTTTGTCCAGTGCCCTGCATGCAGTTTTATATTTTATATATATATATATATATATATATATATATATATATATATATATATATATATTTATACTGTTTTTTACTTGAGATTGTCCACGGCAACCAAAAAGTATCCCTTTACATCAAAAGTGGTTTTAGACCAGCTAGAAAACAGCGATAGTAAATTAGAACACCTGCAGAATTGAGCGATAGTGAATGATGAGGAAATTCATTTTATTATTATTATATTATTATTTTTTATAATTATTTATAGTTATTTATTAAATTATCATTTATGATTAAGTGTTTCAAACTATATCGTACCCGGGATGTCTACTAGACTCTTGGACAGATTTAACTGTGTTATTACTAAGAATTAGGGATGAGCCGAACACCACCCCGGTTCAGTTCGCAGTAGAACATGCGAACAGGCAAAAAATTTGTTCGAACACGCAAACACCGTTAAAGTCTACGGGACACGAGCTTAAAAAATCAAAAGTGCTAATTTTAAAGGCTTATATGCAAGTTATTGCCATAAAAAGTGTTTAGGGACCCGGGTCCTGCCCCAGGGACCATGTATCAATGCAAAAAAAAGTTATAAAAACTGCAGTTTTTTCAGGAGAAGTGATTTTAATAATGCTTAAAGTGAAACAATAAAAATGAAATATTCCTTTAACTATCGTGCCTGGGGAGTTACCAAAGTATGCCTGTAAATTAGCGCATCTTTCCCATGTGTATAAAAGTGCCACAGCAAAATGACATTTCTAAAGGAAAAAAATGTAATTTAAAACTGCTCGTAGCTGTAATGTATTGTCGGATTCCAGCAATATAGATAAAATTATCAAAAATACCAAAAAAAATTTCATGGATGTCATCCCCAAAATCCATACCGGGCCCTTCAGTTCTGTTATGGATATTAAGGGGAACCCCGTGTCCAAATTAAAAAAAAAATGGTGTGGGGGTCCCCCAGGTCCCCAGGCACTATATACTCTGAACAGCAGTATATATACTATATGGCCTGCCCTATATACTCTGCAGAAAATTAGGTGTTAGTGGTACCAGAACACTGTAAGCCCTCACAGTTACACTTGCTGAGTGCAGGAACGGGCCCTGCTGTGAAATATTATATCAAGAATTGTAATTACATGCCCCTGTCAAACGGGCAAAAAAATTGGGCCTTGGGTGTTGGTGGTGGTACCACAACACTGTAACCCCCCACAGATACTCTTGCTGGGTGCAGGAACAGGCCCTGCTGTGAAATATTATATCAAAAATTGTAATTGCATGCCCCTGTTAAACAGGGACAGAAAAATTAGGCCTTAGGCCTAATTATTGTTGGAAGCTAGCATCATCAATATTGAGGAGTAATAGGATAGTCAGCATAGGCAGTCTTCAAGGGATCCCACATCCATAGCAAATTCAATCAGTTACATCAGCATCAGATGCTTGACAGCTGCTGATCCAAGACTGATTCATTTTTATGAATGTGAGCCTATCAACGGAGTCTGTGGACAGGTGCACTCTTTGATCCGTTACAAACCCTACAGCAGCACTGAATGTGCATTCAGAAAGCATGCTGGATGCAGGACAGACCAGTAGCTCAATTGCATATTGAGCAGATTCTTGCCAGTGGTCCTTCCTCAAGACCCAGTAGCCCAGTGGATGCTCTGTTGGAAAGGCCCCAAGGAGGAAAGTTTGCTCTTGCCCCAAGATATTCCTGCATCATGTAATGCAGACGCTGGTGATGGTTGCTTGAACTGCTCAGACCATAGCGCTGATGACTGAAAAATTGTTTAAAGGTATTGGTCAGCCGGCCGCCTTCTCTACCGCTTTTCCTCTGACTGAATGAAGCCTCAGCAACACATTGTCCAGCACCATGAAATTGTAACCTCCCAGGGTCTGGAAATGGGCTGCACAAACTTTTTTTCAAGGCTTCCTGAAGATGTTTCATCCACTGCTCCCTCTGCGAAGGCAGGATGAGTTCTGCAACCATACCCTTGTAATGTGGATCAAGAAGGGTTGCCAACCAGTAATGATCCCTCTCCTTGATACCACGAATCTTAGGACCCTTTCACAGGCTTTGCAGAATCATGGAGGCTTTGCAGCATATGTTTTCAGAGGCATTCAATTCTGGGTCACTAAGGATCACATGATCCGTAACTACCTCCTCCCAGCCACATACAACTCCTTGGGTTTCTGGGTACTGAAAATCATCCCTTAAAGACTGCTGCTGAGTGTTATCCTCTACATACATGCTGACACAATCCTCCTCCTCTTCTTCCTGTGTGTTTGTCGGGCCCGCAGGAATGCTGTCTGGATAAAAGGGGCCTTGAGAGGTAAGGAAGTCCTCTTCTTCCTCCCGCTCTTCTGCCTCAAGTGCCCTGTCCATGATTCAACAAAGCATGTGCTCCAACAGGAAGACTAGAGGGACAGTGTCACTGATGCATGCATTGTTGCTGCTCACCATCCTTGTGGCCTCCTCAAATGGTGACAAGAGAGTGCATGTATCCTTCATCAGTAGCCACTGGAGTGGCGAAAAGAATCCAAGCTCCCCTGACCCTGTCCTGGTGCTTTACTCACACAGGTACTCTTTGATGGCCCTCTGCTGTGTGTGCAGCTGCTGCAGCATTGCCAACATTGAGTTCCACCTGGTGGGCATGTCACAAATGAGGTGGTTGGTGGGCAGGTTGCATTACCTTTGAATGTCAGCCAGCCGAGCACTAGGGATGAGCCGAACACCCCCCGGTTCGGTTCGCACCAGAACCCGCGAACGGACCGCAAGTTCGCACGAACGTTAGAACCCCATTGACGTCTATGGGACTCGAACGTTCGAAATCAAAAGTGCTCATTTTAAAGGCTAATTTGCATGGTATTGTCCTAAAAAAGGTGTGGGGACCCGGGTCCTACCCCAGGGGACATGTATCAATGCAAAAAAAACTTTTAAAAACGGCCGTTTTTTCGGGAGCAGTGATTTTAATGATGCTTAAAGTAAAAAAAAAAAAAGTGAAATATTCCTTTAAATATCGTACCTGGGGGGTGTC
Source organism: Lithobates clamitans (assembly GCA_037952925.1). Lineage (NCBI taxonomy): Eukaryota > Metazoa > Chordata > Amphibia > Anura > Ranidae > Lithobates > Lithobates clamitans. The sequence continues at coordinate 14,497,365 of JBBGZY010000239.1, read as the reverse complement.
TATAGTATGCCTGTAAAGTGACGCGTGTTTCCCATGTTTAGAACAGTCCCTGCACCAAATGTCATTTTTAAAGGAAAAAATCTCATTTAAAACTGCTTGCGGGTTTAATGTCATGTCGGGTCATGGCAATATGGATGAAAATCAGTGAGACAAACGGCATGGGTACCCCCCAGTCCATTACCAGGCCCTTTGGGTCTTGTATGGATATTAAGGGGAACCCCGCACCCAAATTAAAATAAGGAAAGGTCCCTATATACTCTGAACAGCAGTATACAGGCGGTGCAAACAAGACAGGGACTGTAGGTTTGTTGTTAAGTAGAATCTGTTTGTAATTTTGAACATTTTTAATGTGTTTAGCTCCAGCCAAAAAATCTTTTCTAAGCTTTTTGGAAAACATAGGGAAGGGTTATCACCCCTGTGACATTTGTTTTGCGTCTTTCCTCCTCTTCAGAAGATTTCACCTCACTTTTTTGTCCCAATGAAAAATGTTTTTTGAAAATTTGGGTTTTTTTGTGGAACAAGGATTGGAAAGCATCAGTGGAAAGGAGAAATTGTTTTCCCATATTAACTCTTACAGGAGAGAATTTCCCTTCCTTAGGGGTAGATTTCATCTCACTTCCTGTTGTCTCCTTCCGTTTGCAAGTAGGAGTCGTTTGCAAGTTAGATGTTTGAAAGTAGGGTCCTGCCCTATATACTCAGCAGAAATTTGGGCCTTAGGTGTTGCTGTGGCCAAAACACTGTAAGCCCTCACAGGGCCCTGCTGTGAAATATTAGATCAAGAATTGTAATTACATGCCCCTGTTGAACAGGAGCTGAAAAATTAGGCCTTAGGCACTGGTGCTGGTGCCACAACACTGCAACCCCTCACAGACACTCTAGTTGGAACGCAGGAACGAGCCCTGCTGCAAAGTATTGCATCAAAAATTGTAATTACACGCCCCTGTTAGACAGGGGCAGAAAAATTGGGCCTTAGGCACTGGTGCTGGTGCCACAACACTGCAACCCCTCACAGACACTCTAGTTGGAACGCAGGAACGAGCCCTGCTGCAAAGTATTGCATCAAAAATTGTAATTACACGCCCCTGTTAGACAGGGGCAGAAAAATTGGGTCTTAGGCACTGGTGCTGGTGCCACAACACTGCAACCCCTCACAGACACTCTAGTTGAAACGCAGGAACAAGCCCTGCTGCAAAGTATTGCATCAAAAATTGTAATTACACGCCCCTGTTAGACAGGGGCTGAAAAATTGGGTCTTAGGCACTGGTGCTGGTGCCACAACACTGCAACCCCTCACAGACACTCTAGTTGGAACGCAGGAACAAGCCCTGCTGCAAAGTATTGCATCAAAAATTGTAATTACACGCCCCTGTTAGACAGGGGCTGAAAAATTGTGCCTTAGGCACTGGTGGTGGCGCCCAGAACCAAAAATGTTCTTACAAGCTATCAGCGTGATGATTGAGGAGGAAGAGGATAATTACTCAGGGATAGTCACTCAGCATCAGCATAGGCAGTCTTTGAAGGGATCTGAAAAAAATTATTCAGTTACATCAGCATCAGGTGCTTGGTAGCTGGTGGTGATCCAAGACTGATTCATTTTTATGAAGGTCAGCCGATCGACCGAGTCAGTGGACAGACGCACCCTGTGATCGGTTACCAAGCCTCCAGCAGCACTGAATGTGCGTTCCGAAAGAACGCTGGATGCAGGACAGGCCAGTAGCTCAATTGCATACTGTGCAAGCTCTGGCCAGTGATCCATCCTCAAGACCCAGTAACCCAGAGGATTTTCGGTGGGAAAGGTGTCCAAGTCTGATCTTGCCCCTAGGTATTCCTGCACCATGTAAAACAGACGCTGGCGATGGTTGCTGGAACCGATCATACCTTGGGGCTGCGGACCAAAAAATTGTCTGAACGCATCGGTCAGACGGCCACCTTCTCCACCGCTCCTTCTTTGACTGACCGAAGCCTCAGCAACACGTTGTCCAGAAACAGGAGTTTGTAACCTCCCAGTCTCTGGGAACGCGTTGCACAGACCTTTCTGCAAGGCCTCCCGAAGATGTTTCATCCTCTGCTCCCTCTGCGATGGCAAGATAAGGTCCGCAACCTTACCCTTGTAACGTGGATCAAGGAGGGTTGCCAGCCAGTATTGGTCCTTCTCCTTGATACCACGAATACGAGGATCCTTACGCAGGCTTTGCAGGATCAGGGAGGCCATGCAGCGTAGGTTTGCTGAGGCATTCGGTCCGGAGTCCTCTGGGTCACTAAGGACAACAACGTCCGCAGCCACCTCCTCCCAGCCACGTACAAGCCCATGTGTTCCTTGGGACTGATCCCTTAAAGACTGCTGATGCTGAGTGCCAGGCTCCACCTCCATACTGACACAATCTTCTCCTCCTCCTCTCCTCCTCGTCCTCTTCCTGTGTGATCGGCGGGCACGCAGGAACACTGTCTGGATAAAGGGGGCCTTGAGAGCTAAGGAAGTCCTCCTCTTCCTGCCTCTGTTCTGCCTCAAGTGCCCTGTCCATTATTCCACGCAGCGTGTGCTCCAACAGGTGGACAAGGGGGACAGTGTCACTGATGCATGCACTGTCAGTGCTCACCATCCTCGTGGCCTCCTCGAATGGTGACAGGACAGTGCATGCATCCCTGATCATGGCCCACTGGCGTGGGGAAAAAAAACCAAGGTCCCCTGACCCTGTCCTGGTGCCATAGTCGCACAGGTACTCATTGATGGCCCTCTGCTGCGTGTGCAGCCGCTGCAGCATGGCCAATGTCGAGTTCCACCTGGTGGGCATGTCACAGATTAGGCGGTTCTTGGGCAGGTTAAACTCCTTTTGGAGGTCCGTCAGCCGAGCACTGGCATTATATGACCGGCGGAAATGCACACAGACTTTCCTGGCCTGCCTCAGGACATCCTGTAAGCCCGGGTACCTGCCCAAGAACCGCTGCACCACCAAGTTAAGGACGTGAGCCAAACAGGGCACATGGGTCAGTTGTCCCTGTCGGAGGGCAGAGAGGAGGTTGGTGCCATTGTCGCAAACCACCATTCCTGCCTTAAGTTGGCGTGGCGTCAACCACCTCTGAACCTGCCCCTGCAGAGCTGACAGAACCTCTGCCCCAGTGTGGCTCCTGTCCCCCAAGCACACCAGCTCAAGCACCGCATGGCATCTTTTGGCCTGCGTACTTGCGTAGCCCCTTGAACGCCTACGGAGCACCGCTGGTTCCGAGGAAGAGGCCATGGAGGAAGAAGAAGAGGAGGGGGTGGAGGAGAGAGGTGTGTCACAATCAGCATTTTGGAGGCGTGGTGGCGGAACAACCTCCAACACTACTGCACCTTGTCCTGCATCCTTCCCAGCTGCCAGCAGAGTCACCCAATGCGCCGTGAAACTTAAGTAACGTCCCTGTCCATGCCTGCTGGACCATGAGTCAGCGGTAATATGCACCTTACCGCTGACCGCCCTGTCCAGCGAGGCATGGACATTGCCTTCCACATGCCGGTAGAGAGCCGGAATCGCCTTCCGTGAGAAAAAGTGGCGTTTGGGAACCTGCCACTGAGGAACCGCACATTCCACAAACTCACGGAAGGGGGCAGAGTCTACCAACTGAAAAGGCAGCAGTTGAAGTGCTAGCAATTTTGCCAAGCTAGCATTCAACCGCTGGGCATGTGGATGGCTGGGAGCAAACTTCTTTCGGCGGTGCAGCAGCTGGGGCAGGGAAATTTGCCTGGTACAATCTGACGTCGGTGTACCAAAAGCAGATTGCCCACAAGTACTTGGCTGTGACACACCTAATTCTACACCTTCATTCCTCTCACTGCAGGTCTCAGAGAGGACTGAAGGTCTAGTGGGGTTGGAAATCTCAGCTGATGAGGAGCAAGGAGAGATCCTCTTTGTTCTTTGGTGTGGGTCTTTTAGATATGCTTGCCAACGAACTGCATGGCAGGTCAACATATGTCTGGTCAAGCATGTGGTACCCAAGCGGGAGATGTTTTGGCCACGCGAGATACGCTTGAGACATATGTTGCAAATAGCAACGGTGCGATCTGATGCACTCGTCTCAAAAAAGGCCCACACCAAAGAACTTTTTGAATAACGCGCAGAGACTGCAGCGCCCTGCACATGTGGAGCTTTGGGGTGTGATGCAGTCAATGTGCTGCCCTTAGGCTGGCCCCTGGAGGGCATCCTGCCTCGTTGGTGATGTGCCGCCTCCTCCTCCTCCTCCTCCTCCTCTCTCCTATCAGGCACCCACGTTGAGTCAGTGACCTCATCATCCCCTCCCTCCTCATCACTGGAGCAAACCTGGCAGTATGCTGCAGCAGGGGGAGCATGACTGCCAGATTGCTGTCCTTCTTGGGCACCCCCTCTGTCCGTGCTCATGTTACTGCCTTCATCGAGCTCAGTATCATCATCAGAGCCTTCCAAACGCTGGGCATCCTCCTGGAGCATGTACCCAACACTGTGGTCAAACAGTTCGAGGGAATCCTCAGGAGGACATGGTGGAGCTAGGGAAGGAGTCACTGATGACATTGAGCTGAGGGAAGAGGCCGCTGCTTTGCCAGACAAAGCACCCTGGGCATGGGTGAGAGAGGATGAGGAGGATGAGGACGGCTTGGTCATCCACTCGACCAAGTTTTCTGCATGTTGCGGCTCAACACGGCCAGCTGCCGAAAAAAAGGCCAAGCGTGTCCCATGGCCACGGGCTGATGAGGATGCACCGTCTCCACGACCAGCACTAGACACAGAGCCTGCTTGCCCTCTCTTATTGGCTTGTGACTGTCTGCCTCTCCTTCTTGGCCTTCCAGACATACTAATGGCCTGTAGCTGCACTAAGCTGGGATAGAACACCTGTAATTTTCTTCAGGTAGCTTTATATACTGTAACCAGACAAGCCTGCCTGTCAGTAGGAAGATAACAGGAACGGATCTAGCTGAACACTGTGAGCAGGACGCACTGAATGCACTAAATGTAAATAGCAGGAACGGATCTAGCTGAACACTGTGAGCAGGACGCACTGACTGCACTAAATGTAAATAGCAGGAACGGATCTAGCTGAACACTGTGAGCAGGACGCACTGCACTAAATGTAAATAGCAGGAACGGATCCAGCTGAACACTGTGAGCAGGACGCACTGCACTCAATGTAAATAGCAGGAACGGATCTAGCTGAACACTGTGAGCAGGACGAACTGCACTAAATGTAAATAGCAGGAACAGATCTAGCTGAACACTGTGAGCAGGACGCACTGCACTAAATGTAAATAGCAGGAACGGATCTAGCTGAACACTGTGAGCAGGACGCACTGCACTAAATGTAAATAGCAGGAACAGATCTAGCTGAACACTGTGAGCAGGACGCACTGACTGCACTAAATGTAAATAGCAGGAACAGATCTAGCTGAACACTGTGAGCAGGACGCACTGCACTCAATGTAAATAGCAGGAACGGATCTAGCTGAACACTGTGAGCAGGACGAACTGCACTAAATGTAAATAGCAGGAACAGATCTAGCTGAACACTGTGAGCAGGACGCACTGCACTAAATGTAAATAGCAGGAACGGATCTAGCTGAACACTGTGAGCAGGACGCACTGACTGCACTAAATGTAAATAGCAGGAACGGATCTAGCTGAACACTGTGAGCAGGACGAACTGCACTAAATGTAAATAGCAGGAACAGATCTAGCTGAACACTGTGAGCAGGACGCACTGCACTAAATGTAAATAGCAGGAACGGATCTAGCTGAACACTGTGAGCAGGACGCACTGCACTAAATGTAAATAGCAGGAACAGATCTAGCTGAACACTGTGAGCAGGACGCACTGCACTAAATGTAAATAGCAGGAACAGATCTAGCTGAACACTGTGAGCAGGACGCACTGCACTAAATGTAAATAGCAGGAACGGATCTAGCTGAACACTGTGAGCAGGACGCACTGCACTAAATGTAAATAGCAGGAACAGATCTAGCTGAACACTGTGAGCAGGACGCACTGCACTAAATGTAAATAGCAGGAACAGATCTAGCTGAACACTGTGAGCAGGACGCACTGACTGCACTAAATGTAAATAGCAGGAACAGATCTAGCTGAACACTGTGAGCAGGACGCACTGCACTCAATGTAAATAGCAGGAACGGATCTAGCTGAACACTGTGAGCAGGACGAACTGCACTAAATGTAAATAGCAGGAACAGATCTAGCTGAACACTGTGAGCAGGACGCACTGCACTAAATGTAAATAGCAGGAACGGATCTAGCTGAACACTGTGAGCAGGACGCACTGACTGCACTAAATGTAAATAGCAGGAACGGATCTAGCTGAACACTGTGAGCAGGACGAACTGCACTAAATGTAAATAGCAGGAACAGATCTAGCTGAACACTGTGAGCAGGACGCACTGCACTAAATGTAAATAGCAGGAACGGATCTAGCTGAACACTGTGAGCAGGACGCACTGCACTAAATGTAAATAGCAGGAACAGATCTAGCTGAACACTGTGAGCAGGACGCACTGCACTAAATGTAAATAGCAGGAACAGATCTAGCTGAACACTGTGAGCAGGACGCACTGCACTAAATGTAAATAGCAGGAACAGATCTAGCTGAACACTGTGAGCAGGACGCACTGACTGCACTAAATGTAAATAGCAGGAACAGATCTAGCTGAACACTGTGAGCAGGACGCACTGCACTCAATGTAAATAGCAGGAACGGATCTAGCTGAACACTGTGAGCAGGACGAACTGCACTAAATGTAAATAGCAGGAACAGATCTAGCTGAACACTGTGAGCAGGACGCACTGCACTAAATGTAAATAGCAGGAACGGATCTAGCTGAACACTGTGAGCAGGACGCACTGACTGCACTAAATGTAAATAGCAGGAACGGATCTAGCTGAACACTGTGAGCAGGACGCACTGCACTAAATGTAAATAGCAGGAACGGATCTAGCTGAACACTGTGAGCAGGACGCACTGCATTAAATGTAAATAGCAGGAACAGATCTAGCTGAACACTGTGAGCAGGACGCACTGCATTAAATGTAAATAGCAGGAACAGATCTAACCTAATCTAGCTAACTCAAATCAAATGACACTGTCTGTCTCTCTCTCTATCAGCACACCGGAACACACTACACAGGGCCGCCGTGCAGGCGGCCTTATATAGTGTGGGGCGTGTACTAAATCCCCTGAGCCATAATTGGCCAAAGCCACCCTGGCTTTGGCCAATTACAGCTCTCTCTACTGACGGCGCTTTGATTGGCCAAGCATGCGGGTCATAGTGCATGCTTGGCCAATCATCAGCCAGCAATGCACTGCGATGCCGCAGTGAATTATGGGCCGTGACGCGCCACACGAATTTGGCGCGAACGGCCCATAACGTTCGCAATTCGACGGACGGTCGAACAGCCGATGTTCGAGTCGAACATGCGTTCGATTCGAACACGAAGCTCATCCCTACCGAGCACTGGCATTGTATGACCGACGGAAATGACCACAGACTTTTCTGGCCTGCCTCAGGAGATCCTGTAATTCAGGATGTGTGCCAAACATGGGTCAATGTCCCTGTCGGAGGGCGGAGAGAAGGTTGGTGCCATTGTCGCATACAACCATTTCTGGCTGAAGCTGGCGTGGCGTCAACAACCTCTGAGCCTGCCCCTGCAGAGCTGACAAAATCTCTGCCCCAGTGTGGCTCCTGTCCCCTAGGCAGACCAACTCAAGCACCGCATGGCATCTTTTAGCATGACTGCTTGCGTAGCCCCTTGAATGCTTATGGAGCACCGCTGGTTCAGAGGACAAATCTGCAGAAGAGGCCATAGAGGAAGAAGAAGAGGAGGGGGTGGAGGAGAGAGCTGTGGCAGAATCACCACTAGCATTTTGGAGGCGTGGTGGTGGAACAAGCTTCAACAACACTGAACCCTATCCTGCATCCTTCCCAGCTGCCAGCAGAGTTACCCAGTGCGCCGTGAAGGAAAGGTAACGTCCCTGCCCATGCCTGCTAGACCATGAGTCAGCAGTAGTATGAACCTTACTGCTGACCGCCCTGTCCAACGAGGCCAAAACATTGCCTTCCACATGCCGGTAGAGAGCCGGAATGGCCTTTCGTGAAAAGAAATGGCGTTTTGGAACCTGCCACTGAGGTACAGCACATTCCACAAATTAACAAAAGGAGGCAGAGTCTACCAGCTGAAAAGGCAGCAGTTGCAGTGCTAGCAATTTAGCCAAGCTAGCATTTAGACGCTGTGGCTGGCTGGGACCAAATTTATTTTTTTTACGGTTCAGCAACTAAGGTAGGGAAATTTGCCTGCTAAAATTAGATGGTGATGTACTGCTAGCAGATTGGACACCTATTGCTAAACCTTCATTGCTCTCAGTGCAGGTTTTTAAGAGGACTGGAGGTATAGTAGGGTTGGAGATCCCAGATGACGAGCAAGGAGAAGTTTGCCTTTTGCTTTGATGTGGGTCTTTCAAGTGCTGTTGCCAACGGACTGCATGGCAGGTCATCATATATCTGGTCAAGCATGTGGTGCCCAAGTGGCTGCTGTGCTAGCCACGCTTGATCCGCTTCAGACATAGATTGCAAACAGCAATGGTGCGTTCTGCTGCACACATGTCAAAAAAGGCCCACACCAAGGAACTTTTAAAAGTCAGCGGGGAGTCAACAGCGTCCTGCACCTGCTGAGCTCTGTGGTGTGATGCAATAGGGTGGCTGCCCTTAAGCTGCCCCCTGGAGAACATCCTGCTTCGTTGGAGTTGTGCCTCCTCCTCCTCTCTTCTCTCAGGCATCCAAGTACAGTTAGTGACCTCATCATCCCCTCCCTCCTCATCACTGGAGCAAACTTGGCAGTATGCTGCAGCTGGGGGAATATGGCTGCCAGTTTCTTGTCCTTCTTGGTCACCCCCTCTCTCTGGGCTCACATTGCTCATTTCCTTAACCTGGGAACCAACATCGGAGCCTTCAAATCGCTGCGCATCCTCCAGCAGCATGTACCCAACATTGTGGTTGAATAATTCCAGGGACTCCTCCGTGCATGATGGTGGGGCTACAGAAGGAGTGACTGTGGACAAGGAGCCGGTGGAAAAGTCCGCTTTGGCAGCTGCGTTGGAAGGCAAACTACTCTGAGTCTGGGTGACAGACGATAAGGAGGATGAGGACGACTTTGTTATCCACTCCACCAACTCTTCTGCATGTTCTGGCTCAATAACGCAGCCAGCAGCAGAAAAAATGGACAAGCGTGCCCCGCGGCCACCTGCAGAGGATGCACCATGTCCACTGTTGACTGTAGACACAGAGGCTGCTTGCCCTCTTTTAGTGGCCTGTGAGTGTCTGCCTTTCCTTGGTGGCCTTCCGGACATGATGTATTTTTTGTTTTGCAACACCACACTACATTATATTAGATACTGTGTACAGCGCCTGAAGTGTATTATAAACTGTACACAATGTATTAGATACTGTGTACACCGCCTGCACTGTATTAGCAACTGTACAACGGCTGCACTGTAATGTGTACTGTGCACACCACCAGAAGTGTATCAGAAACTGTACACACTGTATTAGATACTGTGTACACCGCCTGCACTGTATTAGAAACTGTACTACGGCGGCACTGTATTTTGTACTGTGTACACCACCAGAAGTGTAGTAGAAACTGTACACTCTGTATTAGATACTGTGTACACCGCCTGGACTGTATTAGAAACTTTACTACAGCTGCACTGTATTGTGTACTGTGTACACCACTAGACGTGTAGTAGAAACTGTACACACTTTATTAGATACTGTGTACACCACCAGAAAAGTAGTAGAAACTGTACTACAGCTGCACTGTATTGTGTACTGTGTACACCACCAGAAGTGTAGTAGAAACTGTACACACTGTATTAGATACTTAGATACTGTGTACACCACCATAAAAGTAGTAGAAACTGTACACACTGTATTAGATACACTGCCTGAAGTGTATTAAGAACAGTACACCACCAAATGCACTATAGATATAGGCTACACTGGATGCAGAGTATATATAAATATATATATATATATATATATATGTGTGTGTGTATATATATATATATATATATATATATATATATATATATATATATATATATATATATAAGGATGTATACAGTATATATATTAATACACTGCCTGCACTGACTGAATATTGAGTAATCACTGAATATATAGTCTATACTAAATGCAGAGTGTATATATATTAGACTGATGACTGTATATATATATATATATATATATATCAACCCTTAAATAGTGCAGCCTTAAATAGTGTGGGGCGTGGACCTAGTCCCCTGAGCCATGATTGGCCAAAGGCACCCTGCCTTTGGCCAACTATTTTTCTCTTAGCACAGCGCTCTGTGATTGGCCAAAGCTTGCAGGTCAGGTGCATGCTTTGGCCAATCATCATACAGAAATGCACTGCGATCTTGCAGTGCATTATAGGGCCTTCCGTGGCGCTTGAATTTTCTGCAAATTTTCTTTCTTATGTTTGACCCGAACATCGAGCTCATCCCTACTAAAAATTACAGGCCTACAATATAAAATGCCAAATTTCTATGCAAAACAATGTACCGCCTTGAGACACAAAATTCTGCAAAACACGAAAATCTGACATAATTATACCGCCAGGGTGGCTACACAGCCATGCAGACAGTGAGGTAAGCCTGTGTAAAATGAATGGAAAGCTGTTTTATTTTTGCAAAAGAAGTACAATAATGCTATATTGGTACAGTACATAGGGGAGCTGGATTTTAGAAAAAAAAGAAAGGTGAACAAAGGTGAACTTAGCCTTTAAGTCAAAGAATAGTAACTAATGACAACCAATCTTAATTTATCCTTTTTCATCCAACCCCATGTTGCTGTGGATTACTCGTTTTGTCATCAATCCTTGTACTATTGGATAATCCTAACAGAAGCCCAGTCTTGGCTTACGAAGAAGCGATCAAGAAGAGTACAACTTTAACATCAAAGTATACAAAAAATACCAATTATAGTCCACTGGCTATTTACTAAACAGAAACAATTAAATGCCCTTTGATTATTTTAATATATTTTGGTTTGTGCAGTTATGAATTATGCATTTATATTTTTCATGATTAATTAAACAAAGGTCTTTTAAATCTTCTGTTAAATACAGTCAAAGCACAACAAACTTACTTTGCACAGTTGATTGCTTGTACAATTAATTTTCTTGCCGATAAAGAATAGCTTGCGTTCTCATATCTGATGATTTCATTTACAGCAAAAGCATCAAGTTGTAATCAGATTTCAGAGATCAGTTGATACTAAGTGGCTGAGCACTGGGATGGGCACCAGCTATTTTTACAATAGGCATGTTTGCTATAAGTTTTAATTTATTTATTTTCATATTCTGCTTTTGAGACAAAAATTTCATTTTTATAGTTAAAAAAAGATTTTGATAGGTAGAAAAAGCAAGAAAAAAAAAAAAACACTTCAGCATACACTACTTCTTTCTTAGGAGTTTATGCTTACCAAGATGGGATTTGCTGCAGACTCATACAGTTTGTAATTTTTATCCCTGGTTACTGTTTTATAAAACAAACAATAGCCTGTAGCAACCTAAAAAAAAAAGAAAAGTGTTTTAAGTAGGCTTAATTAAAGAATATATATGTGCAGTGCTAATAGAATGGACTGGGATATATGGGGACCCTATCTAAATGGGCACCTCGATAAATCATATTGTGATTATCAGGAGTAAACAAAATAGTCTAATTGAAACACACAGTGCAAATACAGTGCAAAATTGTATCATATAAACCTTTTACACTTTGAACATGTCAAAAATATATGGAAATAAATGGTGGGTACTCATGACACTTATGTATGAATGTCTGGAATGGGCACTCATAACATTCATAGACATACATAAAAAAGTAAACAAAGTGACACTCTTGAACCATGATGTGATTAAACAATAATATCTATTGCATTAAATGCCCTCAGCACATATAGAAAATATCCCATATCAACAATAAAGCAAATGTGTTTAAATGTGCAATATATAAAGAAAAATGTGAAAAAGTCCAAGATGGTGTGATAAGACAAATCACTGGGGTAATGATCTGAAAAGGATGGTTGAGTCTTCCAAAAATCACATACAGGGGCCACCACTGTGAGAGGTATCACCACCAACAAGAATTTAAGAGGCTTACTGGAGCGTGTGGACCCAATCGGCAAGGATCTAAGTAGGCAAGGGTGAATAAACATCTAGTAAGAGGATGTTTTCACAACCGATTTCCGCAGGACTCTCCATATAGCGACTCAAGGGAACACTCGACTTCCACCATCAGCTCAAACGCCTGCTGAAGGCCATGCTAAGTAGGCCTACCTAATGTAGCTTTCCATTAAAGAGATCCTGTCGCCAAACCAAGATATACCTATAGGATTATGTGTGCATTTAGCATATTGTATTATATGCATGTAATTTTCCTGTAAATGCCTCCTTTGTATAGACATCTAAAAGCCCTAAGACTGCAAATGGGTACCACCATCTTGGATGTGATGTCAGCAGTCCCAGCAGGCTCAGACCCTGGAATTTATAAAGAGTGTCATAGACACTGATTACAAATCTCTCTCCGTGCAAGTGCACATTCAAGTAAATGTTGGTAAGGTATACTTGAGTTTGCAACACGATACTTACACGTGCAACACAGTTTAGTACAAATTATTTACCTTTACTTTTATTAATAATGATACGGCAGTATTTCTTAATTGTTGCAGCCATAGTGCCAGAATGTAAACATTTTGCACTTAACCATTTAAATTTGTTGCACATGCCAGAAATAGCAAGACAATTGATGCATGGCTCTAATTAATTTGGCACAGTGCTTTCTAATACTTCATAATACCAGAAAATGCTTTACTGAATCACCCCTACTTAAAGCGAATGTAAAGTCCCGATGTTACTCACTGCAAACAGACAGACTTTTTATTGCAGAGGAGACATCTACCTGCCTGCTCTCAGCGGTCTCCGGCATGTAAACTAAGCTGCGCAGCTCATTTTACAGTGCCAGTCCAATCCATTTGTGCCTGGATGACTGGTTTCTGTAGATGCGCATGAGTGACATCATCCTGTGTCGCCCAATGAAGACAGCCAAAGGCCAGTGCACAAAAGAAGATGCTGGTGCTAGCAAGGGATGACCACTGAAGGAAAATTAAGTATTAGTTCCACTTTAAGTGACACTCTATGGTATTTCTCTTTGCTTCACCCCCAGCAGCCACATTAAAAGCTATGTAGGAAGGTGAGGGGAGAGATGGAGATGCTGGGCCAGCACAGAGGGTAATGGGACACCCCAGGAGAAAAGAGGGCTATGACAGTAGTTAGGTTTCTAGCAGGTTCAAAGCACATTTTAAATGAATAAAAAATAATTTACATAAAGAAAAAACACTACAAGTAAACATGTAACTTTAGGGGCAGTAAAATGTAAAAGGTATCTTATACAACTCATCTCCTATACTGAATGATGCATGAACAAAAGCATTTGACTAGATTGATACTTGATGCTTTAGTACAGGGGTCCTCAAACTACGGCCTGCGGGCCGAATACGGCCCGCCAAGGTCTTTTGCCCGGCCCTCCCCGCCTTTCGGGCACTGGAGCCCCCACAACGGTCCGCCCAGAGAGATGCTTTCTCTGCGGACCCCGCTTCATAGGGGGAAACGGTACCAATTTCGGGCACTGTCCAAAGTGGGGGCGGAGACACAGAGCCCGCTCCAGCGCGGGAAAGCTTCACAAGGATTCTCCTCGCGGCTGCCTGTTCATAGCAGTAAGTCCCGCGGCGCTCCTCTCACTAATCCCCATGCATTGGACAGGCTGGCTGCATTGCCGGGCACAGATCACGCTGCATTGCTGGGCACAGGTCAGGCTGCCTGCCTTGCCGGGCACAGGTCAGGCTGCCTGCCTTGCCGGGCACAGGTCAGGCTGCCTGCCTTGCCGGGCACTGGTCAGGCTGCCTGCCTTGCCGGGCACTGGTCAGGCTGCCTGACTTGCCGGGCACTGGTCAGGCTGCCTGCCTTGCCGGGCACTGGTCAGGCTGCCTGCCTTGCCGGGCACTGGTCAGGCTGCCTGCCTTGCCGGGCACTGGTCAGGCTGCCTGCATTGCTGGGCACTGATGAGGCTGCATCGATTCAGCCCCCCAACAATCTGAGGGACAGTGGACTGGCCCCCTATTTAAAAAGTTTGAGGACCCCTGCTTTAGTACCTATTTCTGTGGGCTTTTTTTACGTGAAAACTGCTTTTATATGCAACAGTCACTCAGAATGCAGAAGCAACTTGAAGCAGGTTGACGCAGCTTAGAAGGAGATTAAATGTAGGTCAGAAGGAGGTCAGCTACAGGCCTTGCTCCATGCAGCATTTAGCTTTGTAGTTTTGACAAGGCAGGGGGTGTGAAACTGCTGCTTTCACACAGAAAACCTAGGCCCTTATGTGCAGCAGAATGCCAAAGCAGTAGATTTTATGTTTGGGATGGGACTGAATTATAAAGTCAAATAATGTACTATTTTAGCTTTAGCCTTTCTAACGAATCCTCAATTAGGCTTTATGTCTCAAGGCAGTGAAGTCAAGCCCCCAAATGACTGTGTGCCTGGGATCAAAGGGGGACGCAAAAGGTTTTTTTTCTGGATAATAAAAGTAAGAACAGGCACCAGAAAGTGACTGCTTTTATTTTTAACATTTTTAAAAAGTCTAACAGATTCAGTAATATAGTAATATATTATCAAAGTCTGTCACTAGTGTTTCATCCAAGATGTCATAATCTTTCGGAATTTTCTGATAATGTATATATATATATATATATAGACTGAATCTGTTAATATTAATGAGCATTTTTTATTTAGCATTCCTGCCACTATTTTCCTAAAATTGAGAGCATACGTTGGGACAGACTAGTTGTAAAGATAATCATGAGACAATTACATTTTAAATTTGCTAAAGCCTTCCGCTGCTCCGGTATAACAGCCGAGCGGCTTTTAGCTGCATCGGATGTTATACCCGGAAAGCTGATCGCCCGCTGTAAAAACCGGTACCGGGATGATGCCAGCAGCTGCGGGCATCATCCTGGTATAACCCCGGAAAGCCGAGTACGCACATCTGCTTACGCTCGGCGGGAAGGGGTTAAAATAGGTTATTATTATTTAAATGGTAACTTTCGTGGAAAAATAATAGCGAATAAAAAATAATATAGCATGTACAATTGCTACACAAGCTATATTGTAAATTATTGTTATTAAAAATTACCTTTTCCTTTTCAATCTGCAGTGCTGTAATTTACTTGCTGTAATACCAACAGTGTACAGAAGGTTGCCATATTGTATTGAATTTTACAAAAATTTAATTTCCTGTTTGTGCGATTGTCTCACTGATTTGTGATCAGTGATCAAAACAAATAAAGTGCACCTGCTGATTATGTTGAACCAGACCCTCTCATTCAGAATCAGTAAGAAATCAGTCTAGTAAAACAAACAGATGTTTCCACACAACAACAAAAGGTAGGAATCCCCTGCAAAGATTATTAAAATCCTTGCAATACATTGATCACCCAGAGGGAACTTTTTTTTTCTTAACTAAAGTGGTGCCAACCCTCGCTTTTTTTTTTTAATAAAAATAACAAACATGCCTATACTTATCTGCTCCGTGCAATGCTTTTGCACAGGGCAGCCCCAATCCTCTTCTTCTGGGGCGCCCCGTCGGTGCTCCAAGAAATTCCTCTTCAACCGGTGCCCCCATGGAAAACCTCTTTCCATAGGGGCACCCATGCGGGCATGCTCCCGAGTCCCTCTGCTGCGTCCATTGACTCAGACAGTGTTACTCAGCCCCACCCCCTGCTCCCATGTGACAGCTTTTGATTGATAACAGTGGGAGCCATTGGCTCCTGCTGCTATGAATCTGTTCAATGGGAAGAGCAACAGTGACTGGAGCTGCTGCGCTGGAGCTTACTTGAGCCCGATCACTGGATCGGGCTCAAGTAATAAAAAGGGGGGATCTGGGGGGCAGCTGTGTCACAGAAGGTTTTTGACCTTAGGACGCTTTCACACAGGTTGTCCGATCAGGTCCGCCTGAAAAAACTGTTTTTCAGGCGGACCTGAACGGACCCTCCAGCCTCCCCTATGGAGCAGCGGACATTAGTGGTGACATGTCCTCTGACATCCACCACTATCTGATCCTGTCCACAAAATGCAGAGGGATGGTGGTCCTATTTTCCATCCATCTGGTGAATCATATAGGATGGGTTTGGATAAAAAAGTCGGTCAATTTCCACCCGATTCCCCCATAGGGGAAGCATCGCTCCACGAACAGATCATCACCATCTCCCCCAGCCAAAAGGATCAGCCGGCTTCCTCTCTGGTTCCTTACGGCTCTCGCGGCTGGACTGCTCACTCAGTACATGCTATAGATGCTGAAGACGATACCATGGAGATTTGATCTCCCAAGAGCACACCAGTCCTTACCTTGATGTAAGTGTTAGATACTTTATAATACTAAATATCAAACATTGCAGTTAGATGCGCTTTTCTATGTGTTTTTTTCCATAGGGGAGAGCGGGAATGGGTCTGTGTTGAGCAAGCGGATTCCGTCCCACGAAGGCGCCCATGTGAAAGGGCCCCTAATGCATAGAATGTATTAAGGTGAAAAACCTTAAGGCTTTACAACCACTTTAGGTTCACTTAATATTAATACCTGGTTTTGAGTGGTGGACATGATTCATTGAATAAAATTGAAATAATTACCGGTGGAAAATCAACACAAATATTAAACAGTCCAATTTAAATACAGTCAGGTTCTTCATATTAGTAAGAATGAGATCAGGCATATTTATAAAGCAGTGAATCTGATATTCACCAAACACTTGCAGGTGGTTAATTTTTCTGCGTTATTTAAAACAAATGCACCAGGAAAAGTCACATTCAGTGAATATTTGGTGAATGTCATATTTGCTGCTTTATAATAATAATCCTAATTATTTTCTATATTTGGACCAATTTGGCGAACACTCTATAGACATATATTTTACATATTATTAACATGCTTGTAGTATATTGAATATATTATTGTTATTTGTAGACTCTGAACAACCATAAAGTTTAATTTACTTTAGAGTTATGACTTTGCCTATTTGTGTGATTACTTCTTGTAACTGGGAAATGTTAATTTACATCTTAATAAGGATGCTGGTTGTACTAATAGAATATGAAGACATATTATGTAGTTGTGTTGTATGTATAATCATTTGGGAATCTTCAGAATGTATCATTATCTGAGGATTATACTTCTAGTGTCAAGCAAACAGCATATAATTTTAGCTTTACTGTCTTATCATGACATGATTGAAGCATTGGCCTCAAAATCAGTGGTAAATGTATTTCTAAGCCATGGAAAT
The DNA here is from genome assembly GCA_037952925.1 of Lithobates clamitans. NCBI lineage: Eukaryota > Metazoa > Chordata > Amphibia > Anura > Ranidae > Lithobates > Lithobates clamitans. The sequence goes on along the minus strand of JBBGZY010000239.1, from coordinate 14,479,954 downwards.
TTACCATGAAATTACTGTGTAAACTGCTGTTATTGTATAGGACTGTCATAAACTCAACACTGCTAAAATTCAGGTGTCAAATCTATTACTTTAGAGTGCCTGCTTACTTCTGATCTGGCCATAACTGACAGGATATGAACTTTAACTCTTGCTATGGTTCAGACGCTGCTGCGTATGTTTTAACTGGCTCAGCACATTCCAGTGTTAGAAACACATAGAATAATATTTTATACATGTAGGCTACTGAAACGGAAATGTTTTTTTTTACAGATGAGCAGTTCTTTTCGGCAGCATCTTTATTCCACATCTCTGATCGAGGACTGTTCTATGTGTTCCTTTTAAAGGCTATTGATTGAGTGAATTGATTATTATAAATCCAAACACTAGTTAGGCTCCCAGTCTACATAAGTGATCAAAACATGGTTGAGGTGCACACACAATTACAATGACAAATGGTTATACCTGGTGTATTGGACACAAGGTGGGTAATTTTTTAACCCCACTTCATCTGTAAGGCAAAATGATTTAATAATATAATAATAACAAATACATGTATACTATAAAAGTGTATCCTCTGCTCACAGAGTGGAAACCATTACTGCAGTCCATTTGCAGTAAAATATCAATCTGTAACAATAACAGTTATAATTTCAGTATATGTTTCCAATGGGTTAAGGCTTTACTCATGGTCAGTAAAAGGAAGAACGACTCTCTTTCTGGTGGTCAATGAGAAGGAAATGGCATTCTTCCCACTAACCACCAAGGAAAAGGACATAGGGGTAAAAATAAAGATCTAGTGCAGCTGTGCATGGTAGCCAATCAGCTTCTAACTTCAGTTTGTTCAGTTAAAGTGATTGCAAGGGTTCGTTTTTTATTTTTAATAACAAACATATCATACTTACCTCCACTGTGCAGCTCGTTTTGCACAGAGTGGCCCCGAACCTGCTCTTTTGGGGTCCCCCGGCGGCTCTCGCGGCTCCTTCCTACATCAGATAACCCCCTGGGAGAAGCGCTCTCCCGGGGGATTACCTTGCGGGCGCACTCCAGCATTCGGCGTCCATAGAGGCCAAATGCAGGACTCGGCCCAGCCCCCGGCGCCCGCGTCATTGGATTTGATTGACAGCAGAGGGACCCAATGGCTGCGCTGCTATCAATCTATTAATCAGGAGCCGAGAACCCTGGGCAGAGAGACAGCGCCTCCCCGTGGGTCAAGTTCCAGGGATCAGGTAAGTAAAACAGGGGGGCTGGGGGGTGGGTCACTGCCGGGTGTTTTTTCACCTTAATGCATAGGATGCATTAAGGTGAAAAAACACATAGGTTTACAACCCCTTTAAGCTTTGACAATAAAACCTGCAAGCTGATTGGTTAGTATGCAGAGCTGCACCAAATTTTGCACTCTCCAGTTTTAGTAAATCCACCCCATTGTGTCCCTTACATTGGTGGTTAATGGGCACAATGTTGGACTTTTCCTCCTCCCACTGATTACCAATAAAAGGGGCTTTTCTAACATTGGTAGCCATTTAGTAAATGCCTTATTTAATGGTAGGCAGGTAAAAAACAAACATTGGCATCAGTGGAAGAACTGATTCTTATCTGGAGAAGCAGCAGCCATCTCCTGTCCAGTGTACTGTTGATGAGGGCTCCCGAATTGACATCACCCACAGAACTTTGCAGGTAGTGTCATTTAGAATGACGATCCAGCTGAGCGCTGCAATTGTTACTTTTGTCTGCACCCAGAACACACCCTGTCACTCCCTGCACTAGTGACAGAGCACAACCACCAACCTGCTGTTATTTGCTACTAAAATTGTAGGGGAAGTAGCAGAGTTGGACAGGAGAAAATATGAATCAAATACCATGTACCTTGCAGATTAAAGTTTATTGCAATAGAAGAAGAAAACAATTTAAAAGAATACAACCTCATTATGTGTTTTTTACTGAAGCACTGGTGCAGGAGATGGACCCCTGGCTGGTCTCGTTACTCATGGTTGTTACCCCACATTATGGTTCCTAGTTAAAGGTACATTCCTTAATGAAAACATGAATGTTTAAAAAGATGACTACCCCTCTGATAGAGAAGGATCACTGTTGCTCTAAGATAAGGAGGTAATGGGGTTTTTAAAAAGAAAAAATAGAGTATTGCCATGGAATGTCATTTTAAGGAAGGGGAAGCTGCACTAGTCTGCCTCCTCCCTGCCTCCACTGCCACATTTGGCACCTTTTGGGGGGAGTGGGTACCTTGTTTTGACAGCCAAACTCACCCAGAAGTTCCTCCCCCTCCTCCTTTCCCCGCAGCCAGCCCATTCACAAAATGCAACGCGGTTCACGCATGCACAGTAGGAACCCGGCTGTAGAGCCACAAGGCTTTACTGCTGGTCTTTCTTAGTCAAGATGGCAGCACGAGCACCCGATAGACTATTTAAAAATTGGCTCAGGTGAGGATACCGCTGAATTCCTGGACAGGTAAGTGCCCTAATAATAAAAGTCATCAGCTACGGTATTTGTTTTTTTTGTTTTTCCTGAAGGAGCCTGGAGCTTCTCTTTAAGTAGTGCATTTTTATATTACACCTTTGTTTTCCTTATACTTGTTATTGTCATAAATGTAAAGACTTGTACATTAGCTACTAGAGGAAGGGTAGATTAGCCACTACAGTGACTATTTTAACTGCTGTTGAGATAAGATATCAGCTACATAGAAAGAAAATAGTTTTCGAAGAGTCAGACGACCTACAGCCTTCAATTGCAAAAATAGCAGTAAAGCAAAACCGCTCTGTAGCACTGAAAATCAGGGAGTAAATCCTAGATATGTATTAGCAGGGCTTATTTTCAGGGGGAACTTGGTGGAACTTAGTTCCACCACCTCTGGCTCAGACCCTTTGGTGCCTGCTCACCACAATCACTTGTAAACACAGAAGTCTGGTTTCTGTTTTTACAAGTGACAGCTCTGCACTCTGTATGTAATGCAATCCTGGTATTTATTGCCCCTTTAAGACCCTCCTACTGTTTTTGTGAAATGTGACTGAATACACCCATTATTTGATATGATTTGGGGGGTGTGTGTAGGGAAGGGGTTTTGTGGGGGCATGGTTGAGTTCCAGCACCTATTGTTTGAGAAAAAAAGCCCTGTGTATTAGTACACAGTATGTGGTTGATGCACATATATATCATTATAGAAAGGTTTTTAAAACATTAACACACTCATAACATTGTGCACAGCAAGCTGATTTCTTTTTCACATTTATCTAAAAAAGTTTTTTGACCCTTTAAAGAAAGAAAATCCTCCAGATTTAAATCCCCAATGCAAAATTTCTATCCATATACACTAACAACCCACAAGGCTTCTTCCTAATTAATATTTTCCTTTGTGTAACTTGACAAGGAAGCAAATATCAGCATGATGCATGACTTATTTTGTGTTTAGTGAATCATAATAGTAAGTGCAGCGGAGACTGCCTGTTTAGCATAGATTTTCCATTTGCAAATAAATGGGTGTAGTAGTAGTGCAGGGAAAATGTTGTGTGGTTACATTATCAGCATACTCAGTGCTGCTTTATTAAAATGTTTGTCTAGATGATTAAGTGAAGTCCTATTCTAAGATAAGTAGATCTTAATTTTTTTACACTAGGTTCTTCTTACATTAACTAAAGACGTTGATCAGCACTTATGGTGCCAACTTACTGATGAGTTTTTCTAAGGAATACCAATAAATCATTTTTTTTATACCCCTTCCCCTCGCTTTTCCTCTTTAAAAAAATGTGCAGTAATAATATACTGTTATAATGTTTTAGTGATTTGTTGCACAGTTTATTTTGCATTGCCATCTTAATACAGCTTTCTCAAGAGACAATGGGAAATAGTGCATCCAGGACTGATTTCTATCACTGGAGCCTCTAGGTACACATTTTTTGCATACATAAGCAGCACCTCTTTTCTAGCTTCATCTCTTTTGCACGTTTTACTCATACAAATTTGGCTTAGGATATTGTGACAACGTTTAAATAAGTCTGTGTGTGTATGTGTTGACTGTATTTCTTCGGATGATAGTAAAAACTGTTGGCCAATAGCTATAGAGGGAACGCCTCCTTTTTGATTGTGCTGCTTATAAGCACATGCCTACTGTGCTAAATGATAAATCTGAGTGCAGCATCTGTTGCATTAAAGTGGTTCTAGAGCCTGCAAGTTTTTTTTATCCTAATCCATTTTTTCTGCATTAGAGTAAAAAACCTTCTGAGTGCAGCTCTCCCCCCAACCCCCCTCATACTTACCTGAAACATGATCTCAATCCAGCAATGGGCATGAGAGCAGTGGCTCTTTTGGCTTTCTCCATCCTCAAAAGCTCAGAGACATCCAGTGAGGAGGGAAGGGGGCAGAGCCGTGGCACCCGATGTGTGTCTATGGACACATAGACCCGACTCGGGAGCGAGCCTTCACGAGTGCCTCCATAACAAGCGGCTTGCTATGGTGGGCACTCGGGGGGAAGCAGGAGCCAGGAGCACCAGTGGGGGACCCGAGAAGAGGAGGATTGGGGCTGCTCTGTGCAAAACCATAACACAGAGCTGGTAAGCATAACATGTTTATCATTTTTTTTTTAACTAAAGGTTTTCAATCACTTTAACTACTTTACTAAAACTCTCTTGTTTTTTTATGTATACTTCTATAGTCCTTCCATCTGTCCACATCTTCCCCTAATTAACAACATATAGTTTGAACACATTAAATATGATATTTAAGACATAATGTAAACCTTTTACCTAGGCAATTGAAATTGAACATATATAGTAGATATTCACACTAATGTCATAACAATCAGTATATCCAGTATTATAGACATTTACATGAAAATACTGATTTTTCTTTTAAAAGTGAGACTTGTTCATGTCCCTTCCTACCTATCAAGTCTCCATATTGACCATTGAGACCACCCAGTACATTGATGGGCTTAAGACTTTGTAGGAGATAGATATGAGTTAAAAATTAATTAAATAAGGTTGAAGATTATTTAGGTGTCTGTATTTCTGAAAATACTGATTGTTTTTACATTCAGTTCTCATCATTGTATTGTGTTTTTTTTCTTTTGTTCTTAGTTTTAATTAGGAGATTTGGGTCAAGTGTTCTTTAAGAAACTATTTTCATTCATTTTACATGATCCATACTTTAAAACAGACAAAAGTTGCCCAATCAGGATGCCTTTCCAGAGGCCTAATGTGGATGCTTTGCCAGCTACAACCCACGTATTTGTTTTGTTGCCAATGGATTTACATCAAGTGTGCTTTTTTGTGCCTTTACAGAATGCTTTGTTACTTCGAGGTTTCAAAACTGGATATCTTTAAAATGTAGCAGCTTAAAGTATATTGAAAAAAAAATCTTACTAGTACTGTAATCTACAACAGTTATTTCAGCTTTCAAGAGCGGCATTATGGATCACACAAATCCTAAATGGAATACTCAGATCACTTTCTTGACTCCCAACTGCTCCCAGAGTTTGTTTTGAAACGGCATTAAAGTATGCTAGTAGGAAGGGGGTCTTAGCCACTATTAACCAGTTTTTCAGGTCCAAGTATGTGAAGATCCCAAACAATGTTTATTGGGTATTCTATGTGATCTCTTTGCTGAGGGTATACCTAAACAAGCCATAGCTAGGGCACTTTTCAGGCCCATAAGTTAATTCTAAGGCACTGGAAATTGACTGATCGCCCTACACTAAAAGAATGGATAACCCAAGTGGGAGATACTCTATGACTTGAAAAATGTATCTATCAGCACAGAGGGTGTTTTGGTAAATTTGATAAGCTCTGGGCACCATAGTTAGATACTCTGGGTTTTGCCCCAGTTGATCTTATTATGGATCGACTGCAACAGTGTTGAGGGGTAATTTAGTGTTATACCATGACTCCTGAGAGGTGTAACATATGCCTATATGCTGGTTTATACATTTTGGTGGCTAACTTTTTGCATTTCTTGGTATTACTATACTCTGTGTAAGATGCAAATCTATGATGTTTCTATGAGATGTATATGCTCTGGACTTTGTTCCGTTTACCTTACTTGCTCAATAAATTTCTTTGCGATTAAAAAAAAAAAAAGTATGCTAGTACTATTGTCTTCCTAAACCACCCCCGAGACTTTGAATCTTGGCCATGCTGATCTGCAAATATTAATACTTTCTAGCAGTGATGACATTTGGCCTGCTCTCTATACTATTGACACACCATTATGTTATGAGGCCATACTAACCAGTAGAAAAGTACCAGTACAGGTGAGCATTTTCAGTACTGTGAATAAGTGTGGATATGGCATATTGGATAAAGAGGAAAAAAGTATATTTACAAGGAGGGTGGGACTTTACCCCCACAGGTCTAGTGAAGCCATAGGTCCTGCAGGCAACACTTTTGAATCATTGTTATATACAACCCTTCTTTGAGGTGACCTAGGGAATTCTGTGTGGTTGTATCATAGAAATTATTATCAATTTTACCTGTAATTACCTTGCTCATTGCATACCATTGTTACTTTTATTACATATATGTATGGACTGTGCATAATGGTCCAAGTACTATATATATGTATGTTACCTTGTACCAATGTTACTGGAAATATGTATGTTTATTCATTTCGTTTCCAATAAACTCCTTTATGATCATCCAATTACCTCTTTTGCTGCCACGTGCTTCACACAAAGTCCCACACTCCTTGTAAATATACCTTTTTCCTCTTTATGCAAATTAGATGAACATTCATGACCTTACCAGGTATCATTTAAAGTCCCTAGGGATGGAAATACTTGACCTTACCAGGCCATGCCTTCCTGAAAGTCCCTACCTTCCAATAACCCCTTCCACTTATTGCATATTGGAGAGGCCTGAAATTCAGGGTCCCCAGACACTTGGTATGTGTAGGCAATCCTAGGTGCCCTCATTTCAGTCCTGGGATCAGTTTAGGAAGATGATGGCACAAATGATAGTCAGGTACTAAAGTTGCCACCTTTTCTGCGAAAAAGTATCTCATCTTTTTAACATTAGTAACATAAGTGGTCCATATAATCTAAAAAAGGGGAATTGGCGCTGTCCGGCTATATGTGCATAGATTTTTTCTAAAAGGAAAAATTTGCGCTAGGTATAAAGTGAAAAATATAAATCAATGAAAATTGATATTGTGCTCAAGTGTGCAAAAATATTGATAATAATAAACCTATGAGGAAGTATCCTGCGGCTATGCGCTATAACCCTGATAGGGGGCACCACTAAGAATATATACAAAGAGCGCAGCGCTGGATTTGAGTATACAGTGAAAATTATTCAAGCAGTAAAATTATTTTGTTCAAATAAAAACTGTGCATATTAATCTTCAAAATAATGTCCATAAAAATACAAAAATATGAAGTGATTAAACGTCCATGAGGCACGTGAAACACCAATCTGGATATCTGACTTCCACCGCTGTGAGACCCGTCACCAGAAAGATTGAAGGCTTACCGGACCGCCTTTTAAAAAAGGCATGAATCAATCACCACCATGGATGCTGTCCCTCTCCTGGCTGGATCCTGCTGTGAAGCACTAGATGGTTGATCCCAAATCAGTCAGCCGTGAAGGAGCGCCAATCCCAGTAGCATAAATATCCAAAGAAAAAGGGAGAAATGCTCCAATGGTGTAGTAAATTATTGGTTCCTTTATTAAAAAGCCATGAAGGCGTTTAACAGTACAAAAGTCCTTGCAAGGAGTGATAAAAACAATTCCGATAGAAAATGAAAGTCCGCGCATGCGCAGTCCATGCGCACGGACTGCGCATGCGCGGACTTTCATTTTCTATCGGAATTGTTTTTATCACTCCTTGCAAGGACTTTTGTACTGTTAAACGCCTTCATGGCTTTTTAATAAAGGAACCAATAATTTACTACACCATTGGAGCATTTCTCCCTTTTTCTTTGGATATTTATGCTACTGGGATTGGCGCTCCTTCACGGCTGACTGATTTGGGATCAACCATCTAGTGCTTCACAGCAGGATCCAGCCAGGAGAGGGACAGCATCCATGGTGGTGATTGATTCATGCCTTTTTTAAAAGGCGGTCCGGTAAGCCTTCAATCTTTCTGGTGACGGGTCTCACAGCGGTGGAAGTCAGATATCCAGATTGGTGTTTCACGTGCCTCATGGACGTTTAATCACTTCATATTTTTGTATTTTTATGGACATTATTTTGAAGATTAATATGCACAGTTTTTATTTGAACAAAATAATTTTACTGCTTGAATAATGTGCATAGATTGTTGTTCATATATAAATGCTCGTAGAAGTATATATACAAAAAGAACATATATAAAAAAATTAAATTATTTTTACGTTCAACCAATGTGCTCTGGGGGCTAAAAAATATATGTGCAGAAGCCCCACCCACCAATATTATATAATAAAGTGCAACGTGCTAAAATAAATATATATGTATATATGTACCCCTAAACATCTGGAACAATCAGAACCTCAATATATATGTGCCCAAAAAATGTCTATAAAAAGCAAAAAATCTCAAAAAATCCAAAATCCTAGATGCAAACTCATTTACAATTAAATTGGGAAAAGCAAGAAGGTGTGGGCAGGCACCAAGACTTTATAGGCACAATAAAGATACTATAATATTAAAAGTATTGTTTTTATTTCAAAAATATTATATTAAAAAACGGGGAAAGACAAAAGAATAAAAACTAGGTGTGACATACAGTATACACAGAATATGCACTCCATACACAATAGGTCAGTTCATATAGAAAGAACAAGAGAATTGTAAAAACAAAAAAAGATCAACACATCCTATTGATCTACATAGTTACAGTACATATTGTTGGATTTAGACACTATGTGATGGTAGCAGTCAAGTTCTGTGTAAGCTCATAGGCTCGACATGTTACGCGCCTTGTGCGCTTCTTCAGGAGCATAGAGTGAAAAAACCTAGTAAATGTGGAAACTCATAATTAGGAAGGATAAAAACCCACAAACGTAACCGACACTTTAGTAGATAGTGGTAATTCCCAGCATTTTGGTGAATAAGGCAGGGGGCAAAAAACGAAAAGGCTGTCAATCAGGGACAGACTTGTAGATTTCATCAAGATGTATGAACATTAAAGTTCCTTACGGAGCTATGTAGTTCCCCCAGTCTTGCTGAGTCTAATTGTAGAACATGTACGAATAAAGGAGCAGAAGTGGGTGGTGGAGCGTCACGCCGCTGTCTCACCACCGGTAGTGGTTTGTGGGCAAGGTTTTTTTTTTTTTTTTGCCCCCTGCCTTATTCACCAAAATGCTGGGAATTACCACTATCTACTAAAGTGTCGGTTACGTTTGTGGGTTTTTATCCTTCCTAATTATGAGTTTCCACATTTACTAGGTTTTTTCACTCTATGCTCCTGAAGAAGCGCACAAGGCGCGTAACATGTCGAGCCTATGAGCTTACACAGAACTTGACTGCTACCATCACATAGTGTCTAAATCCAACAATATGTACTGTAACTATGTAGATCAATAGGATGTGTTGATCTTTTTTTGTTTTTACAATTCTCTTGTTCTTTCTATATGAACTGACCTATTGTGTATGGAGTGCATATTCTGTGTATACTGTATGTCACACCTAGTTTTTATTCTTTTGTCTTTCCCCGTTTTTTAATATAATATTTTTGAAATAAAAACAATACTTTTAATATTATAGTATCTTTATTGTGCCTATAAAGTCTTGGTGCCTGCCCACACCTTCTTGCTTTTCCCAATTTATCCATATTAGACGTGGCACACATAACTATTCTGTATCCGCATGACCACTATGCGATGATACATATATGATCCATTTCATTTACAATTAAACCTTTAGAATAAAAGTCCCCAACGTGAGTACGTGAAAAATCCAATTCATAAACACAGTTGTGAAAAAATGTGTAAAAAATGTAAAAGAAATTTTTTATATATAAAAAACAGTGCTGAAAAAAATCCCAAATCTATAAAAAACAACAAATGTCCAAAATAAAGTTCCTTAAATGTGTCCTTCTGATGAAAAAAATGTGTGTCCTTCTGATGAAAAAAAACGTAGTCTCAGTGTGACTGGTGTTCCCCGTCCTTCACTACACCCCCACTCGTGCTTTCACTCACCGGACTGCCCAACCCCTGCAGGGGTGAAAGGCATGTGGATAAAATCCAGCGATGATGAACCCGGGAAGCGATCCTCCTTCCAAAGATGTTTATCCTTCTCTGGTGTTGCGGTGTCCCCAATAGTAAACATCCATATGATGCAAAAAAGAAAAGGACCTCATAGCGTGAATCCGAAAAAATTAGATTTATTAAGTAGATCCATAAAACTTTAAAACTATTTAAAACAGGAGCTGACAGCGCTCCAATAACCGGCTCACAGCTGGTGGGCAGCGTGGTGTGGCCTGCGTTCCACCGCCCGCCTGCCTGAAACCGGAAGACTCAAAGCAAAAGAAGTTGACGTATGCGTATCTCGAGGCCACGCCTTACGCATTTCGTCATCAAGACGTCATCTGAGGCATATTCAGTTTTAGGGAGGCTGCAGTCCCTTCTTTCTCTTCCTCCTAAGTGCGGAACTACTGCCATTCATAAGTGGTCCATATAGTGAACTTGGTGTTGAGTTGTTCACTGTAAGGTCATCACAAAGGACGATGGGGCACTCTTTACGTCTGGAGGAAAATTAATTGAATCTCCAAATACGGAAAGGCTTCTTCACAGTAACAGCTATGAAAATGGGGAATAGAGTCCCTCAAGAGCTTGTTCTGGCTAGCTCAGTAGCTTGTTTTAAAAAAGGCATAAATCTTTCCTTAATGTACATAATTGAACTGGATACTAACATTTATAGGTAAAGTTTATCCAGGGAATATCTGATTGCCTCCTGGGGGGATCAAGAAGGATTTTTTTCCCCTACTGGAGCAAATTGGAGCATGCTGTGCTGGGGTGTTTTGCCTTCCTCTGGATCAACTGTGGGCATAGTATTGTGTATATGGGATTTTATGGGTTTTTTTTCCCTTGATAAACTTGTGTCCTTTTTCAACCTGACTAACTATGTAACTATATAAGTCTCACGTTTTCCTACCATGCCAATAAAATACTAACTGGGTGGCATTCCTATTAGACAATGACAAAATAAATGTGCTCCATACAGTGTTTTTGGGTTTAATATCTGCACTTCTATTCATTGGAATGGTGCTTTCATGTAGCATTACTTTATTCCCTGACAGCAAGTAAAAAAAAAAGCAAGAGCTGATTTGTTGTCAGCATTCATATAGCCTTAGAAAACTGTCAACACAGACACTACTGTATGCTTGTGATTAGGTAGAAATTTGTAAGCATTTTCTATTAGGGTCAGCTGCTTAAGTTCTTTGGATTCTGCTAAGGCAACTGGTTAATTGCACTTCAAGATGCACCGCCTTGCTGCCATAAAATGATTGCAGTTTGCTCTAGTAGTTGATATTCTAGTGACGTTCTCTCCTTTTCTCTTGGCACATCATGTAATGTGAACAATACTGAATGTTAAATACCCGGTATATTGCAATTAGCATAATGTTCCTAACTTATGGTTTTGTGAGGGCTCAGCAGTATCTTAGCTGGTGTAAAGCGACTTGCCTGTATACAGCCCGAATAAAGACAGTGACAGTGAGCCAGTAGTGCACTGCAGCTCTGCAGGGATTGCAGAGAGATCAGAGCATTGATCAGGCAAGGCTCATCACATTTCTCTGCTCTTCTGCTTCATCCTGATTTAGGTTGACTGTGCACCAGGTATGACTAGAGATTTGGGAGATCACCTCAGGTAATTACCTCTTTCCATCTATCTCTCAAATTAGCAGCTATGCTATGCTTTGAAAAAGATACTTGTTATCCACTGACATATAGATGCATACATTTCCTTTCACTGTGTTATATATTTTAGCAAAAAAAACAACATTTAAGCTTCTGTATCATTATGGGAGGGGGGGGGGGGGGATTTGGTCTTTGCAGTATTTGGATAAAAACTATACAATAGCAACATGTGCTATAGTTGGAACTAATCACCTTTATGATTAATCTGTGACAGTCAGGCTGACTTTCTTTTCTTATAGTGATGGTTAAAAATAACTAATGGCTCAGTGGTGTGCGTCATACCTCTGCGAGAATGAATGCCTACCTTTACACGTTAACAGGGAGCTGCCAATCAGCGTTGCACATTCCAAGGCTATACTTGAGCTATTGTACCCAAAATACACTTGATAGGGCTTAGGGATCATGGTGGATTACCTTTCAGCAAAGCTTGTACATGATGTGAAAATTAATACAGATACATGAAAAGGCTTCTTTTTTTTTTTTTTTTAATTTACGTAAATCTAAGTTTTGTAGCTATAAACTGTGCACTTCCTCTCACCCTGAGTGTTTGGCTTCTACAATAGTAAAACTCCTAGCACAAGGCAGGGATGTATTATTAAATCATGACTCACTAGGTCTGCACTGTAAGTACTGACAGACGCTTACATGAGTACAGAGGTTTGATTGTTTAATCACAATCAAGACTACTGCCTGTTAGCATCTGAATACAGGTCTGCTTTGACATGACCAAAACATTGTCAAGTAATCAATAGCCGTTCCAAAACTATGGGGTTGATTTACTAAAACTGGAGAGTGCAAAATTTGGTGCAGCTGTGCATGGTAACCAATTAGCTTCCAGGTTTTTTTTTGTCAAAGCTTATCTGAACAAGTTGAAGTTAGAAGCTGATTGGCTACCATGCACAGATTTTGCTCTGTCCAGTTTTAGTAATTCAAGCCTGATGTGTCTACTGTAAATATCTGCTATGGACAACACTGAAAAGTGTTGTGATTTACCTTAGTGATAATGACAAAATCAGACCATGCTGGGTGTCTTATACTAATTAAAAAGTGAAATGTGCAGTCATAAATACATACATTGCTGTTGTAATAGTGTTCAAAAGCTACTGAATCTAATTATTTTTATGCTGTATTGCAGACAGTGAAGTCATCAAGAAGGGACATTGTAATGCCCATATAAGAATTATATGTTTATATTTTAATGCAATAGGTAGCTGAGTGTCTGCATTGCAGTAGGCAGTCCAGTCCTGCATATAGTTGAAGCCACAAAGATTCTGGACAGGAGCTTTAGATTTGTTTTGGCCAGCGCATCAATTATGTGTATGTATGCATTTTGAATCAGCTTGGTTGTTTTGTCTTTCATTAATTATGTATCTATTATACTTTTACAAAGTTAAGTACATCTTTGTGAGATGTAATTAATCATATAATCTGGAATCTGTGAAAATGGGACTATGGAAGCTACTCTTTAAGGCTGAAATCAGATAGGTGCTGTTTACTTAGTACTTTTTTTTTTGTAAAGGTGTACACGTATTCTATCCCTAAAAAGATTTGGGTAAGGTCACCAAACTAGCATCCTTATAACTGTGCAAAATGTTGTGATGCTAAAACAGTTGTGGTTGTCTATATTCCTGTCACATGGAGCCAGGGCCAGGGGGTTGGCATACTTTGCGTGCAACCTGTGGTGTGGAGTCCTCACAGTGCAACTCTTCACCAGTTCTTCCAAATAATGCACCACTATTTACTCCACACTTAGTACCCTCTGACAAAGTCCTCAGGACATAACACATAAGACTGAGGTGTGGGCTGTGACATTGCGCTTGGTGGGAATGTCCTGCTGGAGGGAAATACAAACTTTGAATGTCATTGCATGTCTTTTTGAGATACTGCCATTTACAATCATTGGATGTACTGGATGCACATCCATAGTTTACAGGGTATTGATGTTTATCATTTTGAACAACCTAAAGCCTTTTTACATGTTTAAGGTGTCCAAGTGGATTAACGCCTTGAGGAGAGCATGCCTGGTATGACCTCCTATAACCTAAGAGGTCCAACATTTTGGGGGAGCACACTCCCATAGGATATGAGTGGTGGAAGAGAGACACTTCAAATAGTGTGGAGTGGAATCTTGTGAAATACCACAGCAGGGTCAATACTGCATTATGGTCACTAGATGCTGACTATTATAGAAAATACACATATTAGATACATTATGGAGCTTACTCGTGACAGCTATGCGAATGCTGAGCCATTTGCAGAGCAAATAGGCAGTAAGTTAAATTAAGTGTGTATTTGTATGCTTACATACACATGTTGAAGCATTAACTAAACAAAGGTTATTTGTAAATTATATGTTCTCTTATATTAAGCACAAGTAGCCACAATGGTTGTTAAAGAGTGAGGCATTGTTTCAATAGACTGTAAATGGGTGTTTCATGTTTAATTGGAAGTTGGCTGCACCCAAGACATATCATATAGGTTATTAAGACAGATTGCAGTTTGAAACTTCCTGCTTCCTCTATGTGAAACTATCCTATGTTACCTGTGAGTGCTTTATTCACAACAAAGCCTGAAACTAGCCATAGATGGAACCAAATTTGTCCGGCTTAGCAAAGACCGGCTGAATTTCAATCTGTGCATAGCCATTCCTATTCCTGTTCAACAGAAGCCGCCTGGGAATGGTGGAAAGCTTTTGTTGATCAGCAGCTGCAGTTGCTGATTAGTGTATTCTGGTAGCAGAGAGTCCCACTGTCAGACTACAGTGCCCCAGTGGGGGGATTCCACTATCCCCCTATGTGGATAGAGGAACCTCTTGGTTTTTTTTTTCTTTTGTTTTTTTGCTCTGGGTGAATGTGAAAAATGAATCGTCTGTGGCTAACTTTAATGTCAGTGATCAGAATAGACTGACTGTTCATTTCACAGTTTAGTCTGAGCTAGGCATCTAAGTCCTTCCCTCTAGTGCTCAGCATTGACCAGCTGCTTATAGCAGTGGTTCTCAACCTCAGTCCTCAAGTACCCCCAATGGGCCATGTTTTTAGGTTTTCCTTTACTTACCTTTGCACAACTGCTTTAAATCGATATCAATGACATGGTATCGATAAGAGATATTTTATCTAAAGGAAGTTCCCAAAACATGGCCCATTGGGGGTACTTGAGGACTGAGGTTGAGAACCACTGGCTTACAGCACATGTGAGTCTCAATCCTTTATTTTACATAAAGATTGCAACTCTAGGCAAAAATAAAAGTCAACCTATTCATACCATTCATTTGCCATTTTTATTTTAGGAAAAAAAGCCCTTCTAAGCCCCTTTTTCACCTACCTAAATTCACCGTCATGTGACCTTCCACATTACCTCTTCCACTAGTGGGAAATGGTGAGTCAGCGTTGCAGTCAGGGTCTGCTAACCATGATTTGTCTTGCTGCTCCCCCCTTTATGTGACATCATAACACCACCAACTACGTTTTCAGGACACTGTGAGGGCCCTGATGCTGGACAGTCTATGGGAAATGTTCATGTCACCATGCAGCATTGTGAGTACCTGAAGAAAGGCCCTCCCACTCTAGTAAGGAAGAGAAAAAACATGGAACCTGCCACATGACCTGACCCCGGTTTCAGATACGTATTTATAGTATTTAGTTTACTTTTTGTTACACTATTGGATGATTAGTTATTGGGGGACTAGGGGTAATGTTTAGTGGGAGAAGTGTTCCTGGCTGGAGAAGAGTTTTAACCTAGCTCTTAACACTTGAGAGTGGATATCAATAGCAGCTCTTAAAATTAGGGCCCATAAATAACCCTTCCTGAGTACACTTATCTCATTATATACCAGGGAGCCTGTGATCAAAATGCTCGCACCTCTCACACTGAAATCTTACACTACCAATTCCTTTGTGCTGAAAGGTACATATTCACAGATCTTGCAATAATTGACCTGTTAAATAATCATAAAAGTTGGCTTTCTCAAAACTTAATTTAAAAAATTCATGGTATTATTTCATATTTCATTATCTTGCAAACGTAATGAAATATAGTCGGATTTCTGGTGCTCTGCAGTATTATTTTAATAGACTAAATAGGGTTGAAAGCTAAAAGAAATAGAATAAATGTACTGAGATCCTTATCCTATGGCTTAGCAGGAACATGTGAGAATTAGCATTCAGCATTAACAGTATAAATATATGCAGACTATTGTGGAAATTCATTCATTAATCATCTGTAATTGACACAAATGCAAATGTATCATGAATAGGTAACCATTAAAATGTATTGCTGAAATCAAGAAGATAAAGGCCCTTCTCTCTAAATCTCTAAACAAAGGGATTACTAATCAGAAGCAGTAATATAACAAAGAACTAATATGCTTAGAGTTTGTTAATCCATACATTGCAGAGATACCTGACTGAAACAGTATTCCTGGCTTTTCCTCTTTAAAAAGACAGAGATACAGGGGTAATGTCAGGACTTCCTCTTTTTCATGCTTAGAAACCCCCACGTAGCAGTTTGTAAAATATGGAAATACATTTGTGACTGCCTAGGTTCTACAAAACTGACATATCTACTGGAACTCAGGCAAGCCCCTCTTGGGAACATAGGACTGTGTATAATGAAGAAGTAGATTTGAAAAGGGATGCATTCTCATGTGGGCTTAACTCAGGTTCAGCCAGTGGATAGTGCACTCTGGAAATAGTATTGGCTCTCTCTTGGATAATCTGGAAGCTATGGCTGCTCTTACCTTTCAGAACATACAGTGGAACAGTTAAAACCATGACAACAGCACAGACCATGAGTTCTGTTGCTGTGAAATATTTGGCATTTGAGATAAATAAAATAAAGACCTTACAAAGGTTAAAAACGGAATAGCTCAAAACACTGCTACACCAAAAGGTCTATAGTAATTTCGCACATAAAGGGGAAGATTCATGTATGAGAATATTTTGTGGTGATCATGTTTTATGGTGAATTTTTAATATGTATTGCTAAAGTGGAATTTTGATGTTTTTTCTGAGAACTTGGCTGGTGGTAATACATGTCGTCAAATATAAGTTGTTACAACATATGGTATGCAGGGTTGCTATAAGCACCACATCCAATTAACATAACTCATGCGAAAAGGAAAGATGGATGTTTAAGGAGCCAGAACATAGAACCAACAATTTAAAAATATACCATTTTATTACAAAAATCCAAAAGTTAAGAACATGATAAAAGCTGTACACAAACATAGTGTTTCACATCCCTCCCTTTAACATAGTACCCATGGTATGCAACCCCCAGTGTTAGAATTATCATCAGAGATTAAATCAGATGACTTCAACTTGGGGTGTTTTCAACATGGGCCGGATGCCTCAATGCATTTCATAGGAACCCCACTTTTTCAGGAGGTATAGGGGAGTTTAACAACAAACTGAAATTCACAAAACATCCTAATTAAAGCAGAATGTCACCCTTATTGCGAAGTTCCCTCCTCTCCACTCCCCACTACTCCTCACCTCCTCCTCACGTAAAGCGTACTTTTTTTTCCTTTGTGTTTGATTACTTATTTTTCTTTAAAAAAGTTAATTATGCAAATTATGGACAGTATGCCTGCTATGGCTCCTAGGATATGCACGTCACATATCCCAGGAAGCATAAAAATGCAGTTATAGTGACTGTTTCTCTCAGCTGAGTAAGGACTCATGCACACAGGGCTTAAACAAGGCCTATTTAACGGGTGTTTGACTTTTTTTTCAGCCTGTAAAAGCACCTCTATGTTAGCCTTTGAGGAGGATTTACTAAAACTGTAGCACAAAAAATCTGGTGCAGCTGTGCATAGTAACCAATCAACTTCTAGATCTCAGCCCACGTTCACATTGGGCTGATTTGGCATGCGATTTGATATTGCCGGCAATGGCACCGTCCGCATCGGTGCAACGCCGACTTTGCGGTGCCACACCGATTCCCAAAAGTAATTCCTGCACTACTTTTGGCGACTTCGGGGGCGATTTGAATAGACATCTGTGTAGGAACCCACGCAGATGCCTGTCAAATTGCCCCCAAAGTTTCACTGAAATGCCTGTTTAAAATTGTGCGAGTTCAAGTGTGAACGAGGGCTTATTGTCAAAGCTAAATTGAACAAGCTTATGTTAGAAGCTGATTGATTACTATCTAGCTGCATCAGATAGTGTGTGCTCCAGGTTTAGTAAATCTCCTCCTATGCCTCGGTGTCCATGCAGCATAGGCATTTACAGGCATATTAGAAGAGGAGCATTTACAGATCAAAGAAAACCCCATCACCAGTGTGCTCAAGAGAGGAACTTTTGGGCAGATACATTTAGCGATTGAGCATTCATTCATTCCAATGGCCAGAATAAATTAATATTCTGACCAATGGCCTACACGTGCATGCACGTGTAGGCCATTTTTTTTTAATGAATAATGTATGTTTTATTCAAGGAGTTGACCTCACATAAAGGAAGCATATATTTTTTAAACCACTTTTAACATAACAGTTTGTGTAATAACTCTCTATAAATATTAAAAGTGTATATATGCAAAACTACATGAATAAACAAATACAAGCAGACCTAATCCCAATGCAGAACAATCACTTATGTTACACCCCAAATTGAAATTGTATAATGCCTTCTGTGGTATTCTGTAACCCAAAGAGGCAAACTGAAAATCAGCTTACAAAAGTACTTTTTTGTCCAGTTTAGGTTATATTAGGCCATCACATATTCTAAAAGTGTTTCTAGTCAGTGGACTAGATAATTCTTGATACCATCATGGGATCCATACCATCTTACCTAAATCCACCTTACCTTGTGTCAGTTCTATCTCCACCCAACTTTTTCCATTCGTGAGATAATAATTGCCTGGTAATACTTTTTTAAAATCAGGTGCTGCTAGTCCCCCTGCCTTTTTCTCCTTTGTCAATGCGGCATAGGAAATCCTAGGTCGTTTATGTACCGTATGTATTTTAATACAATATATCTTAGTCTCCTGAAGTATTCCTGAGGTAAAGTAATTGGAATCATTTGAAATATGTATATTAGCTTAGGCAGAATATTCATTTTTAACACGTTTATTCTGCCTAGCCAAGAAATGAGTCTATGTCTCAGGAGTTTCAATTGCTTCTTAATCTTATTGAGCATTGGGATATACAGTGCCTTGCATAAGTATTCACCCCCCTTGGCATTTTTCGTGTTTTGTTGCCTCACAACCTGGAATTAACATGGATTGTTTAAGGATTTGGATCATTTAATTTACAGAACATGCCCGCAACTTTGAAGATGTTTTTTTTTATTTTTATTGTGAAGCAAACAACAAATAGGACAAAATAACAGAAAAAAGTCAATGTGCATAACTATTCACCCCCCCTAAAGTCAATACTTTGTAGAGCCACCTTTTGCGGCTATCACAGTCGCTTTGGATAGGTCTCTATGAGCTTGCCACATATTACCACTGGGATTGTTGCCCATTCCTCCTTGCAAAACTGCTCCAGCTCCTTCAAGTTGAATGGTTTGTGCTTGTGAACAGCAATCTTTAAGTCTGACCACAGGTTTTCTATTGTATTGAGGTCTGGGCTTTGACTAGGGAATTACAACACATTTACATGTTTCCCCTTAACCTCCCTGGTGGTATGAATATTTCAGATTTTTGATGCTGAAAGCGGTACAATTATTTTGCATAAAAATTTGGCGTTTTATATTGTAGGCCTGTAATTCTTAGGTATAAATCACTTAAATCTGTCCAAACAAGAGTCTAGTAGACATCCCGGGTATGATAAAGTTTGAAACACGAAATCATAAATTATAATATAATAAATAACTATAAATAATTATAACAAATAATAATATAATAATAATAAAACATTATTCAATAATGTAATCAAATCAAAAACACTGAAACTTGCTCAGTTGCAGAATTGTCACTGTCATTACTTTCAGTGTTTGATGACAGATTTCCCCACGAATCACTATCACTCAATTCTGCAAGTGATTCTAATTTATTATCGCTGTTTTCTAAGTGGTCTAAAACCACTTTTGATGTGAAGGGACAGTTTTGGTTGCTATGGACAATCTCCAGTTTCCAGGCAGAAAGAACAGTATTTATAATATAAAACTGAATGCAGGGCACTGGAGAAACCAATAGGGACAAAAGGGATGTGAAATACATTGATACAGTAATGTACGGTAATCTGTAAGATTACAGTGTACTGTATATGTATTGTGTTTTTTACTTTTTGAATTTGGCGCTGTTCTCCGTCCCCGTGCGTTGCAACGTTCGCAGGGACCGGAGCTCGGCGCTGTGATGAATCGAGCGGAGGACAGCTTACACACACAGCGGGAAGACATCGCAGGATCCTGGGGACAAGGTAAGTTTGCTGAACCTGTGATGCAATCCCAAGTGTGGCTCGGGTTACCGCTTTTGGTGCTGAAAATCCACCCCGAGCCACACTCGGGAATACCGTCAGGGAGGTTAAACCACTCAAGTGTTGCTTTAGCAGTGTGTTCGGGGTCATTGTCCTGCTGAAAGGTGAACCCCTGTCCTAGCGTCAAATCACATACAGAGTGGTACAGCTTTTGCTCAAGAAAATCCCTGTATTTAGCACCATCCATCTTTCCCTCAACTCTGACCAGTTTCCCAGTCCTGACTGCTGAAAAACATCCCCACAGCATGATGCTGCCATCACCATGTTTCACTGTGGTGGTGTTCTTTGGGTGATGTGTTGGGTTTGCGCCAGACATAGCGTTTTCTTTGATGGCCACAAAGTTCAGTTTTAGTCTCATCAGACCAGAGCACCTTCCTCCATACATTTTGGGAGTCTCCCACATGCCTTTTGGCAAAACGTACCATTTTGTTTTTTGCTGAAAGTAATGGCTTTCTTCTGGCCACTCTGCCATAAAGCCCAACTTTATGGAGCATACGGCTTATTGTTGTTCTATAAATAAATAAACAAAAAAGTGTAGCGCTAAAATATATGCTGTGAAGAAAGGGGGTTTTAGAGCAGGGGGAGGTCAATCCACATTTGAAGTGGCACGTAACCCCATCCAGGCCAAAACCAAATAGATGTGTAAACAAACAATATCACCACCTAAATAAAAGGGTGCAATGCTCTTTCCTTTGGGAGAGATGCAGATATACATGAAGGTGAAAATGAAGTGAAATAAATCAACAAATAATATTCTCAAAAGTCCACATTTTTGATAGTGAAGAAAAAAAGAAATATAAACAATGTCCACAATGATGGTGGGGAAGTGTAAATCCCAAGTGAATAAAAAAGACTTAGTAATTTAGTCCATATGTTGCATAGTGCAGTTGAAACAAATGGAACCCAAGGCAGATATCCTCACAGTAAAGAGACTCCAAATCAAAGTGAAAGGTAGAATACTCTTACCAACTTCGGTGGACTCACAAGCCGTGGGCGGTGAGTCAAAAGAGCTTGTACTGTCTCACGATGAATGACAGTGTAAAGATGGGTTGTGCACCGGAAAGGTATCCTCCTTGGATGGGGGGCCCGGAACCTGTCCTGAAGGTCTGCACGATCACCGTTTTTGTCAGCATACATGGACCATATAGAAAAAAATGACAAGGAGCCTCCACATAGTGTAAATCCAAAAAATTGCTTCTCAATTGGCATTTATTAGATCATTCAAGATCATCAAAACAATCCATAAAAATTTTGTTTAAAAGTAATAGAATCGATTCAGGTAAAATTTGAAGAAAAATAAGCGTGGTGTGGGTGGCTGGGTACAGCAAGGAGACCGACGCGTTTCGTCTGAAGAGACTTCGGCTGGGGTATATGCCATCCCGCCACCACCACGCTTTTATACATATATTATAATGATCACCCATGTACAGCTGTTACAGCGTCATGCGCGCTGACTTCCTGGACTGGTAGCGTGCGTTCCATTCAAGGTCACATGTTTCTTGGATTTGCCAATAGGATGCCGGGTGGTAGATCCGCCTCTACCATCCATGCCTCGATATGAGTATCATCTCGACGTGCACGCTCATAGGGTGAAAGGGCGCCCTTCTCTATTACTCACCCAGTGTAGGTCGTCGCCGTATTCGACGCGAGCGCGACTAACATCTCGTGATAGCGTCTGACGTGATCTAATGCGTACATCATTGCGTCAACCAGGAAATGTAAACACATCGCAGAGGCTATTGGAGCGCATATGCGTTCCAAACGGGTCATCCGGAAGGGAAATGATATAGGAGAAAACAAGTACGGCAGTCATAAAGGTCTGCCGAAATGTTAAGTGTATGGACTTAGTCAAAATTAAATCGAATAATCTTATTAATACAAATATGGTGTCCAATCAGGAAGTCAGTATGCATTGTAGCTACATTGAAAGAAAAGAACAATCATATGGCAAATGGATATTCTTATTCTTAATAATACATATAAGACAAGGGAGTATTGGTGCCCATTCAAATCCATGTCAGATCACAGCGTATGTGAGGCCACTGTCCCATAAAGGACAGAAGGCCAAACTAAACTGCGTAAGTGTCAGCATTTCATTTATTTGAGGAACCCAGATTTCGTTGAAAATCTGACACGAAATAAAAGTATAAAAAATACAAGTATAAAAAATACAAAGAAAATAAAAAATGTAGTATTAAAAATATAAAACCAGGACCTGGTGGTGAGCAGAAAAATAACTAGTAGAACTATGCTTGTATTAAGAGCCACCTTAACCCTATTACCCATAAATAAAGCCCAAATATATCATCAAGCAGATTGGGCTAACTGATGTTGAAAATAATGTAGATATGACTGGGAACAAAATTGATGAAGGGAAAAAAAGAGAACCATAGCTAAGATGGGTAATAAATGAGTTGATGTCCCATTCCACATTCAGTCCATGTGGCGTGAAACATCTTAATTGGTGTATCCAGAAAGTTTGGTACAATGGAGACTATTATCTCCAGAAGAAAGGGGTAGCGATGGGGGCGAAGTTCGCTCCCAGCTTGGCCAATATATTTATGGCCAAATACGAGGAGGATGTCGTCTATGCCCTAGACCCACCGCAATTGGTGTTGTGGGCTAGGTACATTGACGACATCCTCCTCCTATGGAAAGGGAACATGCAGTCTCTCGACGAATTTATACGCATTTTGAATAACAATCAAATCGGGATAGAGTTAACTTATGAAGCCAGTCAGTCGACCATTCATTTTCTTGATCTTGAGATATCGGTGGTTGATAACCATCTCTCTACCAAGACTTTTTTCAAGGCCACGGATCGGAATGGATAAATTCTGATCGATAGCTGCCACCATGCGGCGTGGCTGAAGTCCATTCCTCGAAGTCAGATGTTACGAATCAGACGCAACTGTTCACAACTTACCGACTATTATGATCAAGCTGATATCTTGAAGTCGAGATTTATGAACAAGGGTTACGATGCACTAGAGATAGATAAAGTGATCCACAGTGTCTCCTTAATAGATAGGAATTCTCTCATCTCGGAACAACCCAAACCTATTGTAGAAAATAAACATAAATGGTCTTTTCTCACGAATTTCTCAATTCAACATAAACAGATCAAGGACATCCTTCATAAGCACTGGAAGGTTTTAAAAAATGACACTGTCCTTGGACCAGTCCTCCCAGAACAAGCAGGAGTAATCTAAAGGGGTGCTATGCCCCTGAGGGGACAGATTGCGCCCAATGTAACAGACCCCCCCTCTGTCCCCTCGTTTTTCCAGAATATGAAGGGTTTCTTCCCTTGCCGGAAATGCAGGGTGTGCAAACATAATACACATAAGTCCCGGAAGATCGACACTTTTGGATCAACCACTACAGGGAGAGAATATTCTGTGAAACACTTTGTCACTTGTTCGACGAGGTATATCGTATATCTCATCACCTGCCCTTGCGGGAAACAGTACGTAGGGCGGACTATCCGCACCTTCGCCATAAGGGTCAACGAACATATCAAGTCTATTAAAAAGGGACATACAAATCATAGTGTACCCAATCATTACTTAACACATCATAATCGAGACCCTACGGGCACTAAGTTCCAAATAATAGACAAATTTACCCCCCATTGGAGAGGTGAATCATGCATAAGAGGATTATCAAGGCTTGAAACTTTCTGGATACACCAATTAAGATGTTTCACGCCACATGGACTGAATGTGGAATGGGACATCAACTCATTTATTAACCAATCTTAGCTATGGTTCTCTTTTTTTCCCTTCATCAATTTTGTTCCCAGTCATATCTACATTATTTTCAACATCAGTTAGCCCAATCTGCTTGATGATATATTTGGGCTTTATTTATGGGTAATAGGGTTAAGGTGGCTCTTAATACAAGCATAGTTCTACTAGTTATTTTTCTGCTCACCACCAGGTTCTGGTTTTATATTTTTAATACTACATTTTTTATTTTCTTTGTATTTTTTATACTTGTATTTTTTATACTTTTATTTCGTGTCAGATTTTCAACGAAATCTGGGTTCCTCAAATAAATGAAATGCTGACACTTACGCAGTTTAGTTTGGCCTTCTGTCCTTTATGGGACAGTGGCCTCACATACGCTGTGATCTGACATGGATTTGGATGGGCACCAATACTCCCTTGTCTTATATGTATTATTAAGAATAAGAATATCCATTTGCCATATGATTGTTCTTTTCTTTCAATGTAGCTACAATGCATACTGACTTCCTGATTGGACACCATATTTGTAATAATAAGATTATTCGATTTAATTTTGACTAAGTCCATACACTTAACATTTCGGCGGACCTTTATGACTGCCGTACTTGTTTTCTCCTATATCATTTCCCTTCCGGATGACCCGTTTGGAACGCATATGCGCTCCAATAGCCTCTGCGATGTGTTTACATTTCCTGGTTGACGCAATGATGTACGCATTAGGTCATGTCAGACGCTATCACGTGATGTTAGTCACGCTCGTGTCGAATACGGCGACGACCTACACTGGGTGAGTAATAGAGAAGGGCGCCCTTTCACCCTATGAGCGTGCACGTCGAGATGATACTCATATCGAGGCATGGATGGTAGAGGCGGATCTACCACCCGGCATCCTATTGGCAAATGCAAGAAACATGTGACCTTGAATGGAACGCACGCTACCAGTCCAGGAAGTCAGCGCGCATGACGCTGTAACAGCTGTACATGGGTGATCATTATAATATATGTATAAAAGCGTGGTGGTGGCGGGATGGCATATACCCCAGCCGAAGTCTCTTCAGACGAAACGCGTCGGTCTCCTTGCTGTACCCAGCCACCCACACCACGCTTATTTTTCTTCAAATTTTACCTGAATCGATTCTATTACTTTTAAACAAAATTTTTATGGATTGTTTTGATGATCTTGAATGATCTAATAAATGCCAATTGAGAAGCAACTTTTTGGATTTACACTATGTGGAGGCTCCTTGTCGTTTTTTTCTATATGGTCCATGTATGCTGACAAAAACGGTGATCGTGCAGACCTTCAGGACAGGTTCCGGGCCCCCCATCCAAGGAGGATACCTTTCCGGTGCACAACCCATCTTTACACTGTCATTCATCGTGAGACAGTACAAGCTCTTTTGACTCACCGCCCACGGCTTGTGAGTCCACCGAAGTTGGTAAGAGTATTCTACCTTTCACTTTGATTTGGAGTCTCTTTACTGTGAGGATATCTGCCTTGGGTTCCATTTGTTTCAACTGCATTATGCAACATATGGACTAAATTACTAAGTCTTTATTATTCACTTGGGATTTACACTTCCCCACCATCATTGTGGACATTGTTTATATTTCTTTTTTTCTTCACTATCAAAAATGTGGACTTTTGAGAATATTATTTGTTGATTTATTTCACTTCATTTTCACCTTCATGTATATCTGCATCTCTCCCAAAGGAAAGAGCATTGCACCCTTTTATTTAGGTGGTGATATTGTTTGTTTACATATCTATTTGGTTTTGGCCTGGATGGGGTTACGTGCCACTTCAAATGTGGATTGACCTCCCCCTGCTCTAAAACCCCCTTTCTTCACAGCATATATTTTAGCGCTACACTTTTTTGTTTATTTATTTATTCTACACAGTCCTAGTCGTTCTGTAGTGTTGGCTGCTGCTTTGATCTATTAGATTGGCGCGGTATTTTACCTATCCTATTGTTGTCCTATGTACAGATACTCCAGTCTCTGCTGTGGAACTCTGCAGCACCTCTAGGGTTACCTTAGGTCTCTGTGCTGCCTCTCTGATTATTGCCCTCCTTGCCCGGTCCATGAGTTTTGGTGTGCGGCCGTCTCTTGGCAGGTTTGCTGTTGTTCCATGTTCTTTCCATTTGGTTATGATAGATTTGATGGTGTTCCTAGGGATCATCAAAGATTTGGATATTTTTTTATAGCCTAACCCTGACTTGCACTTCTCAACAACATTGTCCCTTACTTGTTTGGAGAGTTCCTTGGTCTTCATGGCAGTGTTTGGTTAGTGGTGCCTCTTGCTTAGGTGTTGCAGCCTCTGGGGCCTTTCAAAAAGGTGTGTATATGTAATGACAGATCATGTGACACTTAGATTGCACACAGGTGGACATCATTTCACTAATTATGTGACTTCTGAAGATAATTGGTTGCACCAGAGCTTTTTATGGGCTTCATAACAAAGGGGGTGAATACATACGCACATGCCAATTATCATTTTTTTATTTCTGAAAAATAGTTTTATGTATATATTTTTCTAATTTTACTTCACCAACTTAAACTATTGTGTTCTGATCCATCACATATAATTCAGATTAATAAAACATTGAACTAAAGGCTGTAACGTAATAAAAAAGGTAAACAGCCAAGGGGGGTAAATACTTTTGCAAAGCACTGTAGTTGGCCTTATACAGGGTTGTTAAAGCTGTGGTTAGCTTGACTCCAAGGTATCCCAATTCCTCTCTACACCATACAAAGGGGGATTTAGGTTGCATTGCCATCTTTTCTCTCTTTGGGGTTGTTATATTCAAAATCTCAGATTTAGCTATATTGATGTTAAAGTATGACATCTTCCCATATTGGCCCAATTCATCCAGCACAACTGGCAATACTAACATAGGGTTGGAGATGTAGAATAGCACATCGTCTGCATACGCAGCTACCTTGTACTCCTTGTCCCCTATTCTCACACCTCTGATGTCTGCGTTTTTATAAATCACAGCCAGCAAAGGTTTCAAGGCTATTACAAACAGCATTGGGGAGAAGGGGCATCCTTGCCTAGGGCCATTAAATAATTCAAAGGAGGGGTAGATTTGTGTTTACTCTAATCTTTGCCATTGGATGATGGTAGAATGCAGAGATCCATCGCATCATCCTATTGCCTAGATGTCTCAGGGTTTCTAACATGAAACCCCTGTCTACCCTGTTGAAGGCCTTCTCAACATCTATCGACAGGGGTACGACTGGGTCCTCTATCTTTTTCACTTCATGTATCAGAAATGATGACTTAAGGCAGTTGTCCCTTCCGTCCTGTCACAATTCCTACCTGGTCATTATGAATCCATCTTGGAAATAATGGTTTTAGCCTTTCTGCTATTAGTTTGGCAAACATCTTTATATCTGTGTTTAACAACATAAGTCGTAGGTGCCGCAGGGTCCTTTCCGTCCTTCAAAATTAGAGTTATATAGGCCAACAGTGACTCCTCCCTCATGTTCACCCCTTCCCCAAGCACATTCAGATACTCGCATTAATTGGGACCAAACGTTTTTGAAACCTTTTATAATGCAGGATCAAGTACCCATCAGGTCCCGGGCTCTTCCCCAAAGCCATGGTTTTTTTTGCCCTTATCACCTTCTCCTGTGTGATCTGGCCCTCTAGGTATTCTAACTCATCTTTGGGCACTGTTGGAAGGTCTAGTCCCTGAAGGTACTACCGTATTACAAGGCTCTCCTTCCTCCCTCCCCCCTGACCTTCCTCTTTCTGTCTAACATTATAAAAATGACTATAATATGAGTGGATTACCCTAGTGATTTCTGGGGATGAATGCACTATTTCCCCTTTGTCGTTTAAAATTTTTGGGATAAAAGATGCATTTTTTTCCCTCACTGCTCTTGCAAACCATTTCCTGGGTTTGTTCCCCAATTGATACCTCTCCTTCATGACTATATGGAATGCATGTTTTGTCTCTTGTTCCAAGAGTGCTGCTAACTCCCCTTTTTTCTCAATTAACTCCCGCTTCTCTGGGATACCTTTGGGACTAGTCTGTTGATCCAACTCCTGAATCTTTCTAAAAAGGAATTCATCTTCTCATTCTTTTCTCTATGCCTATTAGTATCCCTCTTATATAAGCCTGCATTTTTTCTGGTAGTGGTAAAATGTGTTCAGAGGTGAAATTCAAATGCCCTGTTTGCATGAGGCCTAAAAAGTGAAAATTGACTGTTTTATTAAATAATTACTTTTAGTTTGCAACCGACTAATGTTTCCATTTTTAATAAGATAATGTTTCTTTTGTACCAATACAGTATATGTTTTAGACGTTGTAGCTATTGAAGAATACATTAACCTAAAACCTGAGACACAAAGATTCCACTGTGAAAAGTTTAGTGAAACAGGATAAAGATATCCATGGAAGATAACAAAGAGATACATTGATTTGTACTTTAAAGTGGTTTAAATAAGGATGCCAAATAGTGCAAACTGTACATAAAATAGGAGAGCCTTTGTTAGATGTATTACAGGCACTGCAATAATAAAATAGAAATTTCATTTTCTTTTTGTTTTGGGCTCAACTGATGTGTTTTGCTAAATAAAGAATATTTTGCAGTTTGATGTTACAATGCTAGAAACAGCAAATCCATGGTTATGCTTGAAATATCACTCAATCTCCACAATCCATAGCAAAGGTATTTGTTTTGTTTCA
Source organism: Lithobates clamitans (assembly GCA_037952925.1). Lineage (NCBI taxonomy): Eukaryota > Metazoa > Chordata > Amphibia > Anura > Ranidae > Lithobates > Lithobates clamitans. The sequence continues at coordinate 14,451,247 of JBBGZY010000239.1, read as the reverse complement.
TTATTTTCAGATGGCATGGAGCCTTAGGCAACATACATAGTGGAGTTTTCCATGGCCTGGAGACCGTACTGTCAGGCCCAGTTTGTGTTTGATTTACATGTTATTGGAGTTTCTACTTAATCTGCCATTAAAATGATAATAATAATACGTTATAAATATAATTATTATGATGATATGCAGAGCTGCAGAATCAGCTGTCAAAATATGATAGCCAGAGAGAGAGATTTCTCCATCTTTGCTGTGTAGCATGGATGGAGGAATCTGTTAGATTTTTTTCTGTCTAGCTTGCAAGCTGAACAGAAAAAAATCCATACATGAATGGCTAGCATAAGGTTCCATAAATAGCCACAATTTAATACCTGCAATGACTGGCACATCACACAATTATTTCAGGCAAGACTGTTATCCATTCTACTTGGGCACTGACCTTTAAGGCCTGTACACACGATCAGAAAATCAGACACAAAATACCGCTTTTGATGCGTTTGTACGATAATCTGATGGTTAGTACAAAGCTTTCAAGAGCTGATCACAACAGTTTATCCAATATTATGTGAAGGGACAAGCATGAAAAGTTTTCTCATAGGATACCAGATTGTCTGATTTTCGTTTAAACAACTAACAACTTATAGGTCACCAATGGAAACACTAATGGATGAGAAAACTATATAAAGTAAATGCTTACCAAGTATTTCCCTGGTTTTGCAAGTTGGCCGGCACAGTGGTGTAGTGGGTAGCACTTTTGCCTAGCAGTAAGAAGGGTCACTGGTTCGAATCCCAACCATGGCACTACCTGCCTGGAGTTTGCATGTTCTCCCTGTGCCTGCGTGGGTTTCCTCCAGGTACTCAGGTTTCCTCCCACACTCCAAAGACATGCTGGTAGGTTAATTGGATCCTGTCTAAATTGTCCCTAGTATGACTGTGAATGTGAGTTAGGGACCTTAGATTGTAAGCTCCTTGAGGGTTAGGGACTAATGTGAATTTATATGTAAAAGCGCTGCGTAAATTGACAGCGCTATACAAGTACCTGAAATAAATAAAATAAAAATAAAAATAAATGTTGTGCAGTGTATGCATTGATTTCCACATGTTAGTAGTAAAGATAATGCTGTTAATAACTTCAATTAATAATCCACCAATAAATAGAGCATCGGAATCAGGAGCAACAAGGGACTCAGAAACAGAGCAGACTTGCCAGCAACATGCAGAATGATGACAGGGTGCTGCTGTCTGGATGCCACCCTACCATAGCCCATGGTATATGTATGACATATGAAGAACATCAGCAAAACCCTTGACAAAGTATAGCCAGAGCTTGATTCAGGATGATTACAACACTAAATAAACAGGGGGTAGGGGACTATAAAATATAGTACCAAGTAATGAGACATTTGCCTTACCTTATCCACTAATTTAAATTGCTTCTTTCCTAGGTGATAATTAAATATTGGGGAAGATTTATTAAAACTGGTGCACACAGAATCTAGAGAAGCTGTGCGTAGTAACCAGTTTTTAGGTTTTATTGTCAAAGTTTAATTGAACAAGTGCACCAGTTTTAGTAAATCCCCCCATTGTTTCTGAAATGTAAAAATTCTGAATGAAAACAAAATTCTCATTTCAAAGGGCAACTCTTTTCCAATCTAACTAGCAATAAAAAAAATTGTGCAGGTAGCCATTGTGTTTAGCTGGCCAAACACATAATTGCAATTTAATTAAAGCAGTACTCCAAAAAAAAAAATGAATAGCCTATTAAAACATAAAATAGCAGTTTTTGCTTCAATGCTAGTTTGGGTGCAGAGCTGTCCACCGCAGTACAGGGGCCACAAGAGGTTAAAGTGGCAGTATACCTCTAAAATGAAAAGTGAACTAGACATGTGCAGAACGGAAAAAATTGTTTTGTTTCGGTATTTACATAAATTTGTTTAGTTAAATTTGTTTAATCCGTTGAATCCGTTTTCAGAATTTGTTTCGTTCATTCGTATTTGAATCGATTTGAATTTTCTAATTCAAATTCGGATCGATTCGAAAAGTTTTCAAATCAATTTTGTATAGTTTTCGAATTTGAAAAGTTATCGAATTCAAATTGTTCTCCAATTTCCAAAGAAAACAAAATAGAATAGAGGATAAAGGAATATAATTGAAAAAAATAGAATAGAATAGAAAAGAATATAACAGAAAATAATAAAAAAAGAAGGAGTAAAACAAAACAAAATAGGATAGAAAATAAAAGAACAGAATAGAATAGAAAAAAACAACAGAATAGAATAGACTATAATGAATATAACCATTTTCCTATTCTATTCCAATCTATTATTTTCTATTCTATTCAAATTTGAATTGATTCTTTTTGAATTTTGGTAAATTGTTATATTCTTTCTATTCTATTTTATTGTATTCAATTGTTTTTTAAATTATATCATTTTTCTATCTGTTTATTCTTTTCTTGTCTATGCTATTAGTTTATTTTATTTTCTATTCTATTGTTTTGTATTCAGATTCAGATTTATTCAATTCAAAATTCGAATTACTGAAGATGGTTATAGTCTTTCTATTCTATTCTATTATTTTTTCTAATTCTATTCTTTTCTATTCTATTACAGTCTATTCTAGTCTATTCTTTTTTTTTCTATTCTGTTCTTTTCTTATGCATTGAAATTCAAATGTATTCTATTCGAAATTCGAATTCCAGAAGATGGTTATATTCTTTCTATGTTGTTCTATTCTATTCTATTTGTTTCTAGTAAATTCTAGTCTATTCTGTTCTTTTATTTTCTATTTTATTTTGTTCTGTTTTACTCTATTCTATTATTTTATTTTCTGCTATATTCTTTTCTATTCTATTATTTTTTTTCTACTCTATTCCTTTTTTTTTTATTTTATTCTCTTTGGATATTGGAAAACTATTCAAATTGGAAAGCTTTTCGAATTCGAAGTTGAAAACTATTCAATTCGAAAAGTTTTTGAAAAGTATTCGAAAACGATTCGAAAACTATTCGAATTTAAATTTCGTTATTTCGGAATCGTTTAAATTTGGTACTATTGTAATTCAGAAATTCCGATACATCCGAATTTCCGAAAAACAAAAATTTGAAAACAGAATTTCAATTTAGAATGAAATGAACCGCGCATGTTTAAAGTGAACAGAGCATTATCCTCAAAAGCATGTACTAGCCTGGATCCAATGCACTGAGTTTCATTTCTATGTGTTCTCTCTTCTCTCTGCTATTTGCATGAGTCAAGAATCTAAGCCTCCCGGGAGATGACCTGTCCCCTCCAAAACACAGCAGGTGACTGACAGCCTCAACTTTGCATGTTTCCCTGTGAGCCTTTAAAAGGGGGATGTGTACCATCCTACCAGTCAGTTTTCAGGGAGCTCAGTGCTCTAATTCTGAAGTGTGTGTGCTGTCAGATCCTCATCCCCTGCTTTCCACTGCTGAGAAAAATCCTTTGATTTGTGTGTTTTAGAAGGCTTTACAGGAGAAATGGCTGCAGATTAACTGGTAAACGGCCGCAATTTTGATCAATCAGTGCCTGCTCATCAGTGCTTCCCATCAGTGTCTCCCATCAGTGCCCATCAGTGCTGCCCATCAGCGCCGCCCATCAGTGCCCATCAGTGCTGCCTATCCATGCCACCTATCAGTGCCCACCACTTCTGCCCATCAGTGCCAACCACTTATGCCTATCAGTGCCCACCAGTGCCACCTATCATTGCTTATCAGTGCCGCATATCAGTGCCACCTATCAGTGCCCATGAGTGTGGCATATTAGTGCCTCCTCATCAGTGCCACCTAATCAGTGCCCATAAGTGCTGCCTCATCAGTGCCCATATGTACCACCTCATCAGTGCCCACCAGTGCAGCCTATCAGCGCCCATCAGAGTAGCCTCATCAGCGCATATCAGGGAAGGAGAAAAATTACTTATTTGCAAAATTTACTGACAGAAAATAAGAAAAACTTTTTTTTTTCTAAATTTTCGGTCTTTTTTTCTTTTTTTAGTAAAAAATAAAAATCCCAGTAGTGATTAAATACCACCAAAAGAAAGCTCTATTTGTGTGAAGAAAAAAAGATTGGTATATTTGTAAAAAATTATTTGGGTACAGTGTTGCATGAACGTGCAATTGTCATTCAAGTGCAACAGCGCTGAAAGCTAAAAAATGGCTTGGGGAGGAAGGGGGTGAAAGTGCCTGGTATTGAGGTGGTTAAACATAGATGAGCATGTGTCTTTTTGTCAATGTAACCAATTATGTTACAATCTATTCAATGATTTTTGGCAAGGTAGGCTTTTATGTTGAATAGTTGTTGGTATATTTTGCTGATCTAACATGTCATGTCTCAGTAAAATTTGTCTGAGTGACCTAAAAGTAATTTACTTACACACATACACAATACTTTTAGGCTGCTGATTTGCCATTTCAAAATCTCACAGTTGTTTTGTAGGTGCTGCAGCTCCGTACAGAACCCTGCATAGAAAAATAGTGCACCAATTTTGAAACCGCACTGCAACCAAATTGCATGGTACGTTTGTACCATGCAATCTGGTGTGATACTGTGTTCTTAACATTCAACTGCTGACACTTGCTGCATATCGCAAGGGCAGTGTGATTTGAATGTCCGTGAAAAATATAACGGGGTGACAATATCTTCTTATACACAATGTTTTCCACCATGTGTAAATAAATCCCACACTCACCAGACCTTTGCAACCAACAAAGCAGCCTGCAAGTACTAGGCATTACATCCAGGATGAGGAGGAAGTGGAACCAGTTTGCTTATGAAGTCCACTGTTAACTCTCATTCACTAGAAACAAACAATCAAAAGGTGCAGAGAGATTATATATAGGGTAGTATGTTTTTATTAAGCTCAAAAGTTTTAAAATTATAAAATTTGCAAGCCCATAAAATAGTGCCAGGAAAGGCACCAACACAAACAGCTCACTTGCCAAGGACTTAGCTCAGCAACACCGCTCGTAACAACCAGAACTGGAAGTGACGTTGGAGATGGATCCAGAAGTGATGTCAGAGGCTCAGCCTCAATGCATTTCAAGCTCTGTGTGTCTTCTGGAAGCTTCCTGTAGAATTAATCTACATGTCGTGTTTAAAAGAAGATATTGTCACCCAGTTATATTTTTCATTGACATGGTGATTGGAAACATACACACATATTTTTGGACATTATTGTTAATATGATTATACGCACAAGTGAAGTATAATTTATGAATATAATGCAATTATTTGATTTGAAGTTTTATTTTTTTTCTTTGAAGCATTGGTATATTTGTAAGGCTAACGCCTATCTTTATTGATGTTGGCTTTTATAAAGTGTTATTTACACACTTAAAGGGGCAGCTGCCCTTATATCGTTCATCATATTTTTTTGGGTTAGCGCTCTCCTATTTTGTAGAAGTGCTCATTTTTGCTTAACAGTTAATCTAGCTTTGTTTTAAAGTCTCATTCAGAGCAGGTTCTGAGAATTAAATTCTTGTGGCTGTCAAACACTCCCCCATACACTTGTATCGCTCTGACAATTTGTGAAGACAGAGAGTGATAAGTGGGCAATAAATCCCAGAAGCCTCTCAAACTGGGATGTTCAATTGCTGGATTGCAAGGGGCATGGAGGCATATGAAACTCACATTTTTCACAGAACTCTTTTTGGGATAGTAATTCCCATTTGCTAGATTGACATAGAGTTGCTAGAGTTGCAGCACGCTTAACAGTTTAAGTTATGCACACAGGCAGTGCTGGTACAAGGTCATCCAGTGCCCAGGGCAAAGAAGCCAAACTGCGCCCCCCCTTCATTATGTGCAAACTTACAGGATGTTACCCCCAGCAATAATCTGCTTGTCAAAATGCCTTGTATCAAAATGAGCTCACTAACGCCCCCATCCATACAGTAAACTGCTGTGCCCAGGGCAGCCGCTTTTCCTGCCCACCCCTTGTCCTGGCCTTGCACACAGGATATAGAAAATGCCACTTCTAAAAGCATTAGACATTTTTTAAGCCTGTAAATGCACCTTTATTTTAGCCTATGTGGCCACGCACACATACGCGTTTACATACATATAGGAAGAGGCTGAAAAAAGCGCACCATCAGTGCATTCAGGAGAGGAGTTTTTGGGCAGAAAAAATTCTGAATGCGTGTAAATGCATCTAAAGATGCCTAAATGCTAAGCACGTTTAGTGCTTGAGCATTCATTCATTACACTGGCCACAATAAATACATTTTCTAGGCAATGGAATCAATTAACACCCAAACACTTGATGCCCCTAAACGCATGTGTAAAACATGGCTTTGGGTGCGTTTTTTAAGCTGCTTCTTTTTTCTGCCAGGAGCCAAGGAATCCAGGACAGTAAAAAAAAGGTCCTGTGTTTACGAGGCCTAACACTGCAACTAAGTTGCTTACAAAAATGCTGGCCTCCTATAGCTTTCTATGATGCCAGCTGCTAACCTTCCCAAATTGCACAAAAGAAGTTACATTATTTTGTAGTTTTTGTTCTGTGCTATTCTGTAATACCAGTGTTCATAATCAGTAATTCTTGTGATTCTGAATGAAGGAACATGAAAATGTAAAGGCATCTTCTAGCTGCTGTGTGTAGAGAATGAACCTTTTTTTTCATGTGCCAACACATCAATCCTCAGCATCTGCCATAACATGTGTCTTCTCATTTATAATTGATGAATGACTGGGTATTTACATACAGGACAGATTGTGTACAATCATTTACTAATTTTCTATATCATCTATACATCTTAAATCTCTGATGTCTGTAATAGACATCTATACAGCTCGATGTACAACAATGGTCAAAATGGTAATGGATAAGCCAAGTTTCCATTTAGCACTAATTAATAAAATACTTTGTCTGCATGCATTCTGGAATACTACTATTGACATATTTAGCAGAGTGAAGTCGTTGGAAAGATCTGGTGCTGAATCTCGTCTGCTCTGTACAGCCGTTTCTCATCTCATATATTTTCATAAATGATAATAGTCTTCATAAGTCATTCTCATTACAAAGAAATTGGCAAGACAAACATGCACAGAAAATTCATCTCTTTCACCTGGACAAAAAAAAGATGTATGTTATTTGAAACAGCAGCCAGCAATGAATAATCAGCCATTAAATGGGCTCTCATCAAATTGACATAATATATTTTTGTAGCACAGTGTACAAATGCATTTGCCAATGTTTTAAAATCATTTGATGGGACCCCTTTCAGCTGAGTTGTATCCAATCTTGACATCCAAAACGTAGTTTTGAAGGACCATGACCCATTATTAGCCAACTATTGTATAATGTGCCTCAATACATTTTAAAGAGAACCAGTCACCATTAGGTTTCTGTCATTTTTTTTAAATCTCCTCTCTGGAATTGGATGGCTATAGTTCAGCCTTGCCTCTCCTTTGCCTCTACTTTAACGCATGTGTATTCACCACCTTTTATGGCCAGTTCACGCTACATGCATTCCAGTGCATTTTTTTCTCTGCATCAAAAACACATGGAAAGTAGGTTATATGGTTTCCAATGGGATAGTTCACACCAGTGTGGTCAGTTGCAGTGCGTTCCAATTCTAGAAAAAAAAGTAGATTATGCTGCATTTTTCCTGCACTGGCCTGTACTGGAACATGGTATAATGCATCAAAACACACTGAAAAGCACTGGAACATATAAAAAATGCACAGGACTCCAGTACAGTGAAATAAAAAACAGGGAAAAAAGATGAAAAAAAGCATAAAAAAATCCTCAAAAAACGCACCGGAAGGCATCAAAAAATGACGTCAGGTGGAAAATTTATTGGACAAACAGTTGCTGCATCCTGTCATATGCAGGTGACTATTTGGTTATACAGGCAAACAGGGGTGCAGCTGTCTGCATACAAAAGCCAGCAGTGGAGATTCCTCCATCCATGCTGCTCAGTGTGAATGAAGAAATCAATTGATTTCTCCAGCAGTTCATAAAGCTTGCCGTACACCTGTAGAATTTTGTTAGAAAATCAAACATTCTGAAAACAAAGGTTTTTTTTAAAGTTAATGGTAATAGTTAATTGACAATCGTTTTGTGCTGTAATAATGAAAATAACACGCATGCAGGAGCATAAACGTGCGTCCTAGTACACACTTAAAAATTCTTCTTTATCCTCTTCTAGCTGCCAGTATTTCAATTTACATTTATACGCTTATATGTACTTGTGATGTACTTGCATATATGCAATACTTAATATACATTGCACATACATGCATAAACCGTTGCTCTCAAACAATTGCTGCATTATGGATCTTTATACAGCTGTGTGGATTGTCTGATAGACAATGGGGCCCCTATGTTCAAAGCCATAAAAAATGCTGTGATTTTTTGCAAATGGTCTAATTTTCACCTAGAGACACTGTTAGGTATACGCGTCCTGTCATAGGGTGACAACATTCACTCACTGTACTGAATTTATTGAACAGCAGCATTGTCATCCTATGACATGAAATTTGTTAGGCCTACACAACATTATAACCCATTATTTTAACATTGAGGAGAGGTGTTCTGTAATCCACAGACAGAAATGGGAACAATCCTAACTAATAATCAGCAGAAACAGTACAGAGAGGTCACTAGATGTTTGGCAGGATCAACAAGTATTTTTTGCACTTCGCAAACAGATATGACGGTGCATTTTCAATGATATATTTAACAAACCAAAAGGAAGCAAAGCATACAAGTTCATTGTTAGGGTTTATATACACTTTCAGCACAGAAAATCTTGCTTTCCAGTATTTTTGTTCGAACGTATGCCTGTCCCACTTAGCAATGCTGCTTTAACTGACTATATAAACATTACATGGTAAAGGAAGGTATTTCATGAGCATGTTTTCTTTCAGCTAGTCAGTGACATGTGGGCATCAATGAAAAGTTTGCTCTTCTGTTAGTTAGTTGTGTCGTCACACTTTGTGCTATAAATTGGAACCCTTAGTTATGAGGAGGGGAGCTGGTAGTTTGTGCACTGTGCATAGCCAGTACTCTGCTATCTAACACATATAAGAAAGTGCGCTGTCTCCTTAAATAACAATACATACATACAGGGCCATACTTACCATTGGGCTTCACGGGGCTCAAGCCCATGGGCCCTGTCCAATAGGGGGCCCCGCTGGCCCCAGCCGAGTGTACTTGGCTGGTTCAACTCACAGTAGTCATGCCTAGTCCTGCCCTATGATGGACATAACACAGGGACTGGGCGTGACTGTGAGCGGAGCTAGCCGAGTACACTCGGCTATGTATGTATATTGGCGGCACTCGGCTCCGCTCACAGTCCCGCCCAGTCCCGCCATTGGAACCGTGTTATATCCATCATAGAGCGGGACTGGGCGGGACTGCGAGAGGAGCCGAGAAAAGCCATCAGGAGCCGAGATACACAGGACCGGCTCTGTGTATCTCGGCGGCACCATATTTAAACTGCTGTGACACTGACAAGTCACTGCAGTTTAACTGCAGCCTGGGCAAGGCTGCAAATGACACGGACAAGGCTGCAGATGGAGGCTGCAAGGCTGCAAATGACACTGGTAAGGCTGCAAGGCTGCAAATGACACTGATAAGGCTGCAAGGCTGCAAATGACACTGATAGGGTTGCAAATGAAACTGGACAAGCATGCAGATGGACGCTGTGCAAGGCTGAATGAATGAATGAATGAATAATTTGTAAAGCGCTGCAATTGCGAACTGAATCGCCTCAAGGCGCTAGATGTATTCTCTGTAGCCAGCTTCTAGAAAAGGAAGGTCTTTAGTTTTTTCCTGAAGGCCTGGTGGTTTTCTTCCATGCGGAGGTTGGTTGGGAGAGCATTCCATAGTCGAGGTCCTTGGACTGCAAATCTACGTTCTCCCTTTGCTTTGTAGCGGTATTTGGGAATGAGGAGGAGGTTTTGGTTAGCTGATCGAAGACTGCGATTCGGTGTGTAGTGTTTTATTTTTTCCCGGAGATATTGCGGAGCGTTTCCTTGTATGCATTTATGGGTGAGGCAGAGGGTCTTGAATGTGATCCGATTCTTCACAGTTAGCCAATGTAGGCTTTTTAGGGATGGGGAGATGGATTCCCAGGGCTTTTTCCCTGTTAACAGCCTTGCCGCCGTGTTCTGCATGAGTTGCAAGCGCGCAAGCTGGTATTGGGGTAGACCTACGTAGAGGGAATTTGCGTAGTCGAGTCGGGAATTGATGATCGTTCCCACAACTGCCGCTTTGTCCTCTTCTGGGATGAAGGGGATGAGTCTGCGAAGCAGGCGGAGGAGGTGGTGAGATCCGCTCACCACCGATCCTTTTTGTGCATCCATTGTCATTCCTGAGTCAAAGATGACTCCGAGACTCTTGACTTTGGTGCTGGGGGAGATGGTCTGTCCGAGGATGGAGGGTGGTGTCCACGGAGTCTCAATTTTGGAATTTTTGTTGGCTTGCAGGAGAAGAAGTTCTGTTTTTGATTCGTTAAGTTTGAGGGAGCTAGTCATCCAGTCATTGATTAAAGTGAGGCATTTCTGTAGTTGCTGATGATGATCTTTTTGTCCATTAATGCGAAAGTAGAGTTGGGTGTCGTCTGCGTATGAGTGGAAGCAGAGGTCCGTTTTCCTGATGATATTGAGAAGCGGGCGGATGTAGATGTTAAATAGCACTGGTGACAAGGGTGAGCCCTGAGGGACTCCACAGGAGACTGTCCGGGATTCCGAGGTGAATGTTCCCAGTTTCACTGTCTGAGAGCGATTCTCTAAGAAGGATGTAAACCATTTTAGGGCAGAATCTGTGGCTCCTGCAACTTCTGAGAGGCGGACAAGTAAAGTATTGTGGTCCACTGTATCGAATGCTGCGCTGAGGTCTAACAGTACCAGGAGACTCGGTTCCCCGTCATCTGCTGCTTCAAGGGCGTCGTCCCATATTTTGAGAAGTGCTGTTTCTGTGCCATGGCCTGGGCGGAAGCCTGATTGCAGAGGGTCCAGGAGGTGGTGTGTCTCCAGGTGGTGTTGTAGCTGCTGTACTACTGCTTTCTCTATAATCTTGGAGATGGTGTTGAGGCTTGTTATTGGTCTGCGGCAGTTAGGGTCTTTAGGGTCGAGATTAGGTTTCTTTAGCAGGGGTTTGACGATGCCTTGCTTGAGGGAGGTTGGCACAGTCCCTTCTTTGAATGATTGATTTATGAGATGTGTTAGGGTGGGGGCCAGGATGTCGGAACATGCTTTGAACAATTTGGTGGGGATGATGTCGTTCGGTGATGTGCTGTCGCGAAGGCTTCTGATGATGTTTTTAGTCGTGTCCGTGGTGATTGGGGACAAAGAGAACTTTGGTGGTTGAGTGATGTTCGTAAACATTGATGAGCATTTAAATGTAAGTTTTTTTCCTTAAAATTCCTTAAACTTTTATCTTGAGGTTTGCTGATTGGTTATTGGCAGTTACGTAGTGCCTCATTTACTGCCGTTGAGAAAACCTGTCTGCATTAGACAGTGATGTAACGGCGGACAAACGGTATCAGAGTGGCACGCTTAAAAGAAAACGAAAGGTTTAAAGTACTGTATAGAAGGTAGAACCCAATAGTGACTCAAGCCCAGGGGCCCCCACCACCCTAGGTCCTGCCCTGCATACATATAATAAACTCCCACACATGTGCATGTGAAAGAATAATAATTAATAATAAAAAACTAACCAAGGCTGTGCAAATTAAGCAAAATGAATAAATAAACAAATCATTACAAAATGATTGTAGTACAATAATAGCAAATCCAAAATATAAAACTATATGAATACATAAATGAAAAAAGGAATTCATGAATCATTCATAATCAAAAGTCAATAATCTTATAAAGTCCATCCATGTTCAAAATGTAGTGCTCAGTGCTCAGAATGTAAAAAGTGCTCAAAGTGCTTGTAAGACAATGGCCTTACCAGTCCGCAATGCTCTCAAATTATAGAGATCAATAGCGCTTGCATAGCTTAGGTGACGTCATCGCGCATAAGCCCGCTGAATGACACCATGGCCGAGCTGCACAAGCTTATAATTTTTTATTGTTTAATTTATTTAATCATTTTGCTTAATTTGCACAGCCTTTCATTATGAATTAGTATTCTTTCACATGTGGGAGTTCACCATATGTATTTGTTGTTATTTAAGGAGACAGTGCACTTTCTTTTATGTGTTAGATACCATTTTGGACCTGGTATTCAGGTTTATTAATGTGCAGCAGCTCAAATAATTACACAACTAAGCGCAAGGTTTTCATTACAGATTGGCTAGTACCTCGCTGTGGCTACTATAATTAAAAATGCAAGCAAAATACAGAAGTGACACTGCTGGATGGATATGTATTGCCAGTTTGATCTGACAGTGTCTTGCTGGTTTCCGTTTGTTCCCAATTCAATTAGCCAATTCTCTGTATTTACAAGCATTGATGTACCGGTCAAATGAAAAGAGACAGAAAACTTTAGTGACTACATGGTTATAAGTGACCTCATGTCAATATAAATGTTCATACTTACAAATTTACATCATAAATTAAAGCTTTGTTATTTCTCTTACTGTTTTTACACCACATGTTTCATTGGACTCCTTGGACTTCATTGGATTGGTTATTGAAACAAAGGTTATTTAATGAATGCACCCTCCTCTTACCAATAAACTTGCACCTGCTCCAATTTACATAAACCTATTAGTGCACTGCAGTGACTTTAAAACATGGGCACTTCGTTGAGACTTTGCACAAAGGAAAGATGGAGCTGTGGTTACAAAATACACCATATTGCCAAGAGTTCCAGTATTTACAGTCAACCAGCTTTTGGCTCTTGTGAAGGATCTCTGTTTCCTCTAGTTATTGTGTTAAGTCTTTATCTTGTTAGTGTAGCACTCAAACGGAGCTGCTGGATTTTTTTCTCCTGCATTTCCCAAAACTTAACTTGCCTTGAAGCTGCACTCAACACACTGACCCACCACTGACAACAATCTGGCATCAGTCTCTTAAAATTTAAAGGTTTATTTGCTCAATAGATTGTGGATTTGCTCATTCTGTCTTTGCACAAAAGGAAGATGGAGCTATGGTTAGAAAATACATCATATTACCAAGAGAGCCAGTACTTACAGACAACCAGCTTTTAGCTCTTGTGAAGGATCTGTGTTTTCTCTAGTTAGCACATCCAGTCTTTATGTTGTTAATGTAGCACTTGAAGGTGCTGCTGGAATCTTTTCAGGCTTTACCTGATTTTCCCAAAATTAGCTTGCCTTGTAACTGCACCCAACAACACACAGACCCAACATTACAACAATCTGGTTTCAGTCTCTTATTTTTTTAAAGTTTATTTGCTCACTAGATGGTTGAGAGAATATTAGTGGTAGAGCAGGGATATGCAATTAGCGGACCTCCAGCTGTTACTACAAGTCCCATTAGGCATAGCAAGACTCTGACAGCCACAAGCATGACATCCAGAAGCCGAGGCGTGATGGGACTTGTAGTTTTGCAACAGCTGGAGGTCCGCTAATTGCATATCCCTGGGGTAGAGGATAGGCCAAAAAATTCAAAACTTCTTCGGGCCTTCTAGCAGCAAAATAAAATAATGGTGACTCTAATATAACAGCCCCCCGAATAATTAATTGTCCCTTGATAAGCTACAAGCAGCCAATTACGTTACGGTGACCCTAACATATCAATAGTACTCATTATAAGTAATTTTCTCCTTTAGAGCCCTTTCACACTGAGCCACCCCGGGCATCGGCGCTAAAACGCTGCTATATTGAGCAGCGCTTTACCGTAGTTTTTGCGGCACTATTCGGCCGCTAGTGGGGCCCTTTTAACCCCCGCTAGCGGTGAGTTCACCGCTCCTAATGTGCTCCAAAGAAGCTGCTGGAAGGACTTTTTCTGACGCCCTGCCAGTGCACCGCTCCAGTGTGAAAGCCCTCTGGCTTTCACACTGGAGTGAATGGAGCCGCTGCTTCAGGGTGCTTTGCAGGCGCTATTTTTAACGCTATAGCGCCTGCAAAGCACCTCAGTGTGAAACGGGTCTTAAAGAGATCACTGAGCTTTGACACTATATAACATGAATGTTTGAGCAGCATAAATGCCTATTAATTGTTTTTTAGACTCAGCTTCTCCAAGCTATATGGCACTGCAGAATCCTCAGAAGATACTTCTTCCTGTTTCTTAGGCTTCTACTACAGTGCTACTGTCTTAGATGCATTAGGCCTCTGCCACACGCCAGCTTTATTAAGCTCTTTAAGCCTCTGCTACAGGCCAGTTTTAGATTACTTAGACCCAGGTTCAGGTCCCCAAGAAGAAAAAGACCTTTCTTCAATCTGACCTTACACTAGCAAAGTTTAGGAGTAAAGGACAATGACCTCACACTATCACCCTCTCCATACAAATGCCTGGGAGAGGACCGTTCTAGAATGTTGCTCCAAATATATACAGTATCCTGTTCCTTCAGTTCACATCACTAAAATAAAACCTTTAGTAATTGACCAATTCAGATATATATTCATAACTCAATACTCAAAACATACTCACAAACCAAATGATGAACATAATATATAAAAGTACCAGCTTTTTGGTTTGGCTTTGAGGAAGACAGTCCTTCCCTTGAAATGCACAAGCCAGCTAGGATCCCAAGGGTGTCTGACTCAGAATACGTTGGGCTGATGCTTTGTTTGATATGCTACGGTTTGTGAGTATATTTTATTTGGATTATTAATAAAAGGTACATGGGATAACGCACTAGGCTGGTGCAATCTCTCTTTATCTGATTTTTTTGTAGAAATATTCAATGCCCTGAGCTTAGGAAAAACCTAATAAAACACAGAAAACATAAACAAAAGCTCAGGCTAGCTACGGCCTAGCTGCAAAAGCACTAAATTGGTTAGGGACAATTAAAGCAAGATCCCTGTATTAGTCATTTGGAATTCTGTACTGCATGGTGAGAACTTCATGTAGGATCGCCTAGGCGATTCTGCTAGAAATAGGTACCCACTCCCTACCCCCCCAGCCCCCCCCAAAAAAAGCCCCAAATCTGTTAGAGGAGGTGGGGAGGAGGACCATCCCTGGAACTTCTTTTTTAGGGTGAAGTTCCATTTTAGGTTTACTTATAATATAGATATAAAGAACAAATTCAGATGTCAGTTGTCAATAAAGGCAATTTTTTCCTTACTATTTTTATAAATCTGAATATTATATAGTGTGGTGTGCAGGTAGCTATAATCATGGCAGACCAGCACAGGCAATAACCTAGGACTGTGCACTTCAGAAGTGAGTGTGCACCTGTAATTTTGGCAAATATGCTGTAAAAGAGGAGTGTAGAAAAAGTAAACATTGCCCTTGTTTGCTTTTCAGTTTTATGGTATTGTGGAAGGGTAAAGTTTAAAAAACGATCTAAAGAAGTGTGACCAAATATTTAAAATCTTCATTAAATTCCCCAGGGGGGCAAGTGCAAGTCCTGTTCCAACCCATCCTGTGGTTGTAGAGCAGCATGGTTAGAAAGTTTGCCCTCATCTCATTGCTTTCCATCCACACTGTTATCAAGGATACAAGCATATAATTAAGTGTGATAGCACTGGTCTCTGGCATCAGGGGCACTCTAGGGACCAGCGCTGTCATTCACCACCTGTGGGGTCAGCTCCATTCATTACACAAGTCACATTAATAAAAGAACAGTCACTGGGCTCGAGACACACACACACACACACATATACACAGGGAGGCCTACTGCTCCTTGGCCAGCTTTGCTGCAGGGAAGGGAGAGGGACTTGAAACAACTCTTGGGCATGTCAGACTTAACACTAGCCTGGGAGGCCTTGCAGTTGGCAGCTCTATCTCTCAGCTCCATAGTGCTGAATAATCTTTTAGAATTATGAATGAACAATCAGCACTGCAGGGTATTGTGATAAAGCTACTGGCTGATAGTAAATATACACTGCATTGGCAGATAGCTCACATAGCCCTGCAGCCTTGAGCCCTGGTTCACATTGATGCTACTTTGAAATCGCACCCACTTCCCTTGAAGTAGCGCGATTTCAAAGTAGCAAGATCAGCGCAATTTCAGGTGCTACTTGATAGGAATCTGTGTGGCTTCATGCAAAGATGTCTATTGAAGTCGCACCTGAAATCGGCAAAAGTAGTGCAGGAACTACTTTTGCAAATCGGTGA
Source organism: Lithobates clamitans (assembly GCA_037952925.1). Lineage (NCBI taxonomy): Eukaryota > Metazoa > Chordata > Amphibia > Anura > Ranidae > Lithobates > Lithobates clamitans. The sequence continues at coordinate 14,435,107 of JBBGZY010000239.1, read as the reverse complement.
GGCGCCACAAAATCGCACCAATTGAAACACTGTCATTGCCCCCAATAGGCTGCGACTTGTCATGCGATTTGATCTCTCAAATCGCATGACAAATCGCTCCAATGTGAACCTAGGCTTATTGATATTTTATGATTGTGAATGAACAGGAAGCTCCGTCTGGCCTTTGTGAACTATCTGCTACACAGAATGTAGTGCACCTACAGATAGTAACCAATCAGCTTCTAGGTTTTATTGTCAACGCTTGATTGAACAAGCTGATTGGTTACTATGCCCAGCAGCACCAGATTGCTCCAGTTTTATTAAATCTCCCCCAAATGTAGCTCTGATCATTTTTATGTGACAGCTGTAAACTGGATAGGCCATGGAAGAGTTTAGTGACTGAAGGACAGTGGAGCTAGTTACACTTAACCCCACATCAAAGTGTATGTAAATTCAAGAAAAATCTAATATAGTTTAAGTTCTTAGATGTAGTGGCTGAAATACTTTTTTATGGCTTTTATTGTTTTGTTTCCTAAAATAAGCTTTAAACCTTGCAAATAAAAGCTATAGCAAGTAATCCTGGTTAGGTTATAGTCTTATCACTCTTACTGGGTAGTTTCATCTATAGAGAAAAAAAAATAAGCATAACAAATAAAAAAAGGAATTCCTATACTAAAAATAACTAATGCCTGCATTTAATATCATAAAGTACAATAGACCAAGGTAAAATTCATTTAATTTGTTTGGCGTAAAATACCAGGGTTATGGCAGCATTTTTTTACTATAGCCGATTCACTTACAGATAAAAGTAATCTCGTTGGTGGATTCACCTCGGGATCACTTTTAAAAGTGGCGGGAGGGGTGCTTCCCCCCCCTCTCGCCACTTCCCAGTAATTCCCAGGCTTACCTGACCCTTTGGTGAAGCCCGGGAGCGATCCAATGCTGGCGGTAGCTGTGAATAGAGAAGATTGAGGCCAAGATGATTGCCACTCATCTCTATGTCCTTGAAGGACCGGAACAACGTCTGACATGACTTCTGGCTCCCAGGTCATAGTAAATATTTTTTTTATTATTAAAGCTAAAGTTAAAAAAAAATGTTGTTTTGATCTTTTGCTTTTAAAGGTAACTGAGAGATTTGGGGACTTTTTGACCCCAGATCTCTCAATAATGAAGACCTGTCATCCTTATTTCTATTACAAAAAAAAGAGACAGTGTAAAAATTAAAAATAAAAAGTAAAATAAATAAGAAAAGAAAAAAGTAAAGCGTCCCATGCCTCCGTGTTTGTGTGCAGAAGTGAATGCATATGTAAGTCATGCAAGCATATGTAAATGGTACTCAAACCGTACATGTGAGATATCGCCACGAACGTTAGAGGGAGAACAATAATTCTAGCACAAGACCTCCTTTGTAATTCTAAACATATCATCTGTAAACATTTTTAAAGTGTAGCCTATGGAGTTTTCTTTAAGTACTGTAGATTGTCGCAATTTTAAAGCATGACATGTTAGATATCTATTTACATAACATTACCTTTTACATTATGCAAAACAATTGTCTGTTTTTTTTTTTTTTTATTCATTAAAGTGTATTTTTTCTCAAAAAATTGGGTTTGATAGACTCAAATACTGTGTGACATAAAAATTTTCAGTGATCGCCATTGTTTTCTTTAGGGTCTCTGCTAACAACATACATACAATGTTTGGAGGTTGTAAGTCATTTTCTAGAAAAAAATATTGTTTTAAACTTTTAAACAAAAAGATCTAGAAAAGGCATGGTCAGCAAGTGGTTAAACTAGAATGAAAGCCCAAACTTTTTTTTTTTCATTTTCCATTTCAGGTAGGTCCGGATTATAAGCCCTGTCAGTTTTTATGCGATCTTTGACCTACTGGGCAAATTTCCCTTTACTTCCTGTCCCATAGCAATAACATGAAGGTAGTAGAGATGTATCCAAAGTGAAGGAAATCCCTGGTTGTCACCAGAGTCACCAGATCTATTGTCCCCAATTGAAAGACTTCCCTTCTATTACTGGTCTGGTGACAATTCAAAATTTGGGATTTCCTTTCACCATTATACAGTATGTCCTTTATCACCAGGTCATATAGATTGAATCTCCCTAACATGGACACAGACAGCAATAAAAATTGGCCAGGTGTTCCACTCTATCTAAAAGTTTAAAATTGTTTTGGCTGTAGTTGCACTTTATGCAAGAAAACATATCTCTCAAAGGTAGCCTGCACAATTTTATTAATTTTACTTTGAGTTTAAAGCTTAATTTTACATGTTATTTAAGTATAAGTTCACACAGAAGAAGGTACTGTAATTATTTTGTTACATGGCTATATCATTGGTCTTCTGAATGTGTGTATGTGAAAAAAAGAGAAGGAAATAAACAAGAAAGGGAACAAAGTGGCATAGTATCTTTTTTCTGCATTGTGCCGCACTTATTGTGTGTCAGGTGAATAAAGACAAAGGTTAAGAGACCATGTGATTAACGAGGTGGGTAGAAGATCTGTATAAACAATGAACTGTAGCTTGCTGTCTTTCACAGTATGCAGAGTATTAAGAATCTTTCCCATTAGGTTGGTGGCACTGTATTTATTCATTAGTGAACTTATCTCAGTGGTTTGTCTTACAAACCCAATGATGCCACCAGCAAGATACTTAATTACTCAAAACCAAAAAAAACAAAGTGCAGGTTATACAGTTTAATTTAAAAATTGCACAGCTGGGGATGAATTATAATCACTTCAGTATGACTGCTGCTCACTTGCTGAAAAGGGACATCTAGACGCAAGGGCACAAGAGCTACACAGGCTATTTTAATGTCCTCCTACTGAGAGATATGCTGGCAATCACCTCATTCGGTTACACAGGAGCTTTTTAGTAGCTCAGTCATGTCATAGTGATCAGTAGGTATGGTTCGGTCCATTGGTGAGCGCAGCCTATTGCATTAGGGTGTGCACCCCAGAGCACAAACACAGATGCGTGTACATCAGCAGAGCTGTGGACTGTGTCAGTAGAGCAAAGACTGGTGTCAGTAGGGTATTAGATGGTGTAAACAGTAGTTTTTTATTTATGTTTACAATTTTTTTTTTTTTTTTTTTTAGGAGCCCCAATATAGGGCTTTGGTGAAATTTCAAGGGTCTAGACCCCTGATGTCTCACTTTTGAGACAGAAAAAGAAACTGAGGACAGACATTCCTAAGTCCCTTTCCCTATAGCCTGCAGTAAACATAGTTTACTATGCTCCAGTTAAGAATGAAGACAGGAGTGATCGGTAAAGATCCCTCACTGCCCATGACACAGAGTTCTGAATGGGTGGCACCATCCATTCAGAGCTCAGTGCGCATGAGCCGGTGACATCACGGCTGCTAATGTAAAACTCTCCTAAATGGTGCATGTTTAGGAGATATTTACTGTACCTACAGCTAATCCTTAGTATAGGCTTACCTGTAGGTAAAAATCACACAGGTAGCTTTATTATATAACTGTATAGTGAATTATAGCTAAGTTGTCTAAGTAAAAAAAAACTAGGATGAGCTAGTTAATTGCAGATAAAACTAGCTCCAACATCATTCATGAATTTTTTTTATGGTGTTAAGTTTTTACTTTCAGCATCTGCCAATCTTCAGTCTTCGAGTGGAGTGAACTTTGGGATAGGTATATAGGTATCTAGTCCAAATTTAGAAAGTTCACATGGCTTTTAAGGTCTGAAACTAAAAGTGTTGACTGTGCTAACCTCTATCTTATATTAATTAAATAAATCAAACAACACCACTTATATTATGACAGTGAATATATATATATATGAGACAGTGAAACCCAAAAAATATATATATGTACACAAAATATACCACTATATTCTACTGTGCAATTCAACCAATGCCTGTGTCACATCCAATATGTCAACATTAGCCTTTAGATGGTACATCAAAACAACACCACAAAAACTTCCTTAGCCCATCAATATAGCAAATTTTAAATAAAATAATAAATGAATAAATAAATAAGTGTCCAGTGTTTCTGCTGGATTGAATATACCAGCTAATTATTACTAGTGGGTAGAAAAATATATATTTTACAAGTCCCAGTGCAACTCTCCAATGTGAATAAACTACTTCCGTGTGCTTTTATCCCGATCTGTGGCTCCGTACAGCTGGTTCCACCAATATTGTGACAACACCACCATATGGATTGGCCACTCACCAGATATAGGTGAGCTTTCTAATGATGCAATTGTATTTGCGAAACGCGTAGAGGCTGCTGGGAAAAATACTACGTCACTTCCTGGTGGGCGAAAGCGAGGCTTGAGACGCACGCCGACATAGGAGACACATGGCGATACTTTCACCCATTTAAAACCGCTGGATAGGCTTGGTATGGGCACATTTGAATGTGAGTTTTATAGTCTCTTTTTAAACTTTTAAATAAACAGTACATATATACTGCGCAATGATTATTGTTTATTTCCTATGAGGACGGATATCTCTTGTACCGATACTATTGGGAAAAGCATAGACAAAGACCCTGAGTGGAGTGGTTATCCCATTAATGAACCAAAGGCGTGTTGACACCTATATCTGGTGAGTGGCCAATCCATATGATGGTGCTGTTGTCACAATATTGGTGGAACCAGCTGTACGGAACCTCGGATGGGGATAAAAGCACATGGAAGTAGTTTATTCACATTGGAGAGTTGCACTGGGACTTGTAAAATATATTTTTTTCTACCCACTAGTAATAATTATCTGGTATATTCAATCCAGCAGAAGCACTGGACACTTATTTATTTATTCATTTATTATTTGATTTAAAATTTGCTATATTGATGGGGTAAGGGAGTTTTTGTGGTGTTGTTTTGGTGTACCATCTAAAGGCTAATGTTGACATATTGGATGTGACACAGGCATTGGTTGAATTGCACAATAGAATATAGTGGTATATTTGGTGTACATATATATATATTTTGGGTTTTACTGTATCATATATATATATATATTCACTGTGATAATAGGCGTGGTGTTATTTGATTTATTTAATAAATATAAGATAGGGGTTAGCGCAGTTGACACTTTTTGTTTTTGATTTTTTCACTCCACCCAAAGGTGGAATGCATTTTTGACTGCAGCAAACAATAATATAGTTAGGCTATACATATACAATTTTTGTATTTTTTGCGCCGGTGGCTCACATATTTCAATTTCGATTTTAAGGTTTGGCCTACAGATAGATAGTTTGATGTAGGGCATCAGCACTTTAATTAGTCAGAATATTAGAGAATTCTTTTAATTGTCATTATACCTACATTATACTATACCATGATTACAAAAAGAAACAAAATGATCTAATAATACACTGTACACAAGGAGGACTACACCAAAAAAAATAAAAATAACATAGAGAAAAGTATCTTTTTTTTACAAAGGAGCCTAGCACATTTGCTGTTTACTCTATGAAAATACTTAATGTTTAAATGTATTTCTTAAATAAGCTATGTAAAGCAGCTCCATGGAAAAAAAATACCATGAAGCCACCTAGAAAAAGAAGTCCCACAGCCAGTGGGTCAGAAGTTGCTTGTACTGCTGCTAATTTCTTCCCACCACGATTCCCCGCTCACTGTTCTCTGAGGAAGAGATGATCCTTATTTGCAAATTAAGATAATTTTTGATTTATTTTTACATGGGGTGGTGTTTCTGTGGGTCATGTGTGTATGTTTAAATGATTTGGCCTCAAAACACACACCTACTTCCTGTGTACAGATTCACTTCCGGGCCAATTTATATTGCTTCCTGTTTCAGTGTGTGTGTGTATATATATATATAGATATATATATCTATATATATATATATATATCTATATAGATATATATAGATATATATATATATATATATATATATATATATAGATATATATATATCTATATATATATATATATATATATATATATATATATATATATATATATATATATGTAGGTTCTTGTGTCCACCAGCAGAGAGAAGTTGCTGTAGATGCTACACTCCCAAATCTGGAGGCATAATAATGGTTTAGCACAGGGGTCTTCAAACTACAGCCCTCCAGTTGTTCAGGAACTACAATTCCCATCATGTCTAGTCATGTCTGTGAATGTCAGAGTTTTACAATGCCTCATGGCATGTCTAGTTCCGCAACAGCTGGAGAGCCATAGTTTTAAGAGTCCTGATCACTCTAGCATGTCTTGAAAAAAGGTGGTTTTTCATGTCCCTTGTATAATGCCCAAGAAATATTGTTAGGAAATACAAGTGGATCATGGCACATCTACATTCCAAATTTGGCACGTAAGATGGTCATGCACTATGCAATCTGATTGGCCAATCTCTGTACAACTCGATATTTAGGCAAAGTAGGTAATAGGAAGACGCACTTGAACAAATATTTCAAAATATAGGAAATCAAACAGGCTCTTGCACTAAATCTAATTTATTTAAGATCTAACTGATCGCAGTGTATGGTCACCTTTAAAAATCAAGATCTGAAAATATTAATTTATTGGGTTTAGAAACACTTCTTTGTTCTTTGTAATGTATTGAAAGATTTGGGTAAAAAAAAGAAAAAAACACATTTCAAAGATATATTAGAAGTGATAGGAATGAGATTAACATCAAAAGGGTTATTTAACTGACTACACCTACTAAATGTCTAACCGCAGTTACCCTAGCGCCAGTTGCAGTTTACATATGTGGGTATTTATTATTGTTATTTGCGCTTCACTGTGCGCCGGTTTGCTACTCAATTAATGACTTTTCCGGCGCACCAATTAATGTATGAACTGGTGCAGTGCCTTCTTCTTAGTAAATCACCCCAAATAGTTAATCTTTATCTTCTATATACTTTAGCTCTATGGTACACAAGCAGGGGTTACGATAAGCAAAACGCAGCTGCTTGGTTATGCCCTCTGTGGATTTTGTTCAGTATGATCATAGTATGCACTGGATGACATCAGTTTTTAAATCAGGTCTGCAACCATGTTGATAAAACATATGCAGGCCAAAACTTGGACAGCATAGTAAATAATTAAAACCACCAGATGTTATAAGGTCCTATTTCTGTCAAGCTAGCCAATTATGGAACAATGTTAACATAGTGTAGGTGATTTATTGGTCCCTAGGGGGATCTCCATGCTTTAAATCAGGTAGCGCCTCTGTTTTTCCATTATGCATTTATATGAAAAAATACTACACATTTTAGATGTAAAGTATGCTTTAGTTGATATATTGTGTTATATATATATTTATTATATACTATTATCAATTTTCCAAGCTTCGCAAAATGTCCAACGTGTGTTTAAAGTGTATTTTATAATACAGTGATAGCAAAAAAGAGAAAAGCTACACAAAAGCTACACAAAAAACAGAAGACTACGCAAATTGTATATAGAAAATATAAACATTAGAAACAAAATACAAAAAAAGAGGAAAGCCAACTTTTTAGTTTAACATTTTAACAGTGCTGGAAATATCAGTTGTCATTCACAATTAGAGTGTGAGTATAGTTTTCCCTATGTGTACAATTTTTGTGCTCCTGAACCCCATAATAATAATTCTTATTGAGGATTATGGTATTGTTGCATTGTTTCTTTTGTCTTTCAGTCTGGTTCTCTGAAACCATTCCATTTACTGTAAATGATTTACTAGTAATCAGCTAGATTTTATTTTTTCAAACTATCTCATCGGTCACTTGAGGTTACTTGATGTACATCCTTTCATTATTTGTAATGTTTGCAAGTAAATGCCAAATGCTAGCAATGAATTAAACAATGTATAACAACCCTGTACTGCCCTGAGGTCACAGTCTGGCAGGGAGCTTAGCTGGTGCTGCAGCTGCTAATAAAGCACAATGTTACTGAATGGTCTGTGTCACCTCTGCTGATCTCATTCTCTATTTTTGGTTTATGTTATTGAGAAAACAGTTGAAATAACAGTGAAATAAAAAGGGCACTGTGAAGGTTAAGTATTGATATTTCAATATTTTTTCACTTTGATTATGCACTGATATCTAAAATGACTCTGCAAGATTCAAAAAGGTATTTAGACATTTAGCTCTTAGACCCCTTTCACACTGAGCCGCCCCGGGCCTCAGCAGTAAATTTTTTATTATTTATTATATAATTTATTTTTATCGCCGGTTTACTGTTGTCTTAGCGGCGTTATTCAGCCACTAGCGGGGCAGATTAAACCCCAGCTAGCGGCAGAAAAGGGATTAAATCCGCCCGCAATACACCGCTGTGGTGGCGCTTTGCCAGCGGTATAGCAGCTCTGCCCCATTGTTTTCAATGGGCAGGGGCCTTTTAGGAGTGGTGAGTTCACCGCTCCTAATGCGCTCCAAAGAAACTGCTGGCAGGACTTTTTCTGACGCATTGCCAGCGCACCGCTCCAGTGTGAAAGCCCTCGGGCTTTCACACTGGAGTGAATTGAGCCGCTGTTTCAGGGTGCTTTGCAGACGCTATTTTTAACGCTATAGCGCCTGCAAAGCGCCTCAGTGTGAAAGGGGTCTTAAAGTGTATCTAAACCCAAAAACAAAAATGTAAAATATTGCCGTTTACCAATACTTAAATGTGGTGGCTGCATTTATTTTCTTTTTTTAGGGTTTTTTCCTGTATTTTCACATGTGAATCTGGCTAGTAAGGCTAGCAAATCTTTCTTTAACAGACAAAGCTGTCCAGGAAAAGTGGCAGTAAGGCCTTGGTTCAGCCAGGGCATACATAAACATACACCAATACAGGGCTATGCTTACCCACACGAGGATACAGAGGTGTTTCGTGCAGGCAGTCTATCTTCTGTCAATTGAGACACAGCTGCTGCTCCCAATCAGTGTTGCCAACCGTCATTATTTTTACTGGAGGCCAGTAAAAAACAGGTACTTTTCTCCTGCCAGTAAATGTCAGCGACAGGAAAAGGTTGCCAGTAAAACATATGGCTGTGATGGTTGGCCGAGGCCATCCGAGTGCCTGCTACAGTGTGTTTGGGCGCAGGTCTGGCAGAGACTGGTGTGCAGTTATGTTGGAACAGAAAGGGGCCATCCCCAAACTGTTCCCACAAAGTTGGGAGCATGAAATTGTTCAAAAAGTCTTGTTAAGCTGACGCCTTAAGAGTTCCCTTCACTGGAACTAAGGGGCCAAGCCCAACCCCTACAAAACAACCCCACACCACAATCCCCCCTCCAACAAATGATTTGCACCAGGTCCATAATGACATGGATGAGCGGGTTTGGGTGGAGAAACTTGACTGGCCTGCACAGAGTCCTGACCTCAACCTGAAAGAACAGTTTTGAATTAGAGAGGAGTCTGCGAGCCAGGCCTTATCATCCAACATCAGTGCCTGACCTCATGCACTTCTGTAAGAATGGTCAAACATTCAAATAGACACACTCCTAAACCTTGTGCACAGCCTTCCCAGAAGAGTTGAAGCTGTTCTAGGTGCAAAGGGTGGGCCAACTCAAAATTTAATCCTATGAACTAAAACTGGAATGCCATTAAAGTTCATGTGTGTGCAAAGGCAGGTGTCCCAATACTTTTGGCAATGTAGTGTATGTTTTTTGTCTCAATATCTACCTTAAATTACATTGCTAATTGCATAGTGTACTTGTTTGTAGCCTAAATACTGAAATTTGCTCTTAAAACTGCAATTTTGTATTTTTTGGAAATGCCAGTAAAAACGTGGCTGTGCCAGTAAATTTTGGGTGTTGTGTCAGTAAATTTCAATCTGGTAGGTTGGCAACACTGCTCCCAATGTGACATCTATGTGGGAGCAGTTGCATGGCCCTGAATGCTTCCAGGATGTGTTCGAGGCCATGCACCCATGTACATGGATGTCACATTGGGAGCAGTGGCTGTGTCCGTGTACCCATTGCCTGCACAGGGAAACTCAGAACCAGTGGCCGCTGGTGCTTAACCACTTCCATACCAGGTCATAGTAAAATTACACCAGCAGTAACATCTCCTCCCTCCGGGTGGACGACATATGATGTTTGTCCATTCTCACTGCTCTTGCGACGCTTGGGGATGAGACATGTCCCTCGGGACACAGCCCATTCCCAATCAGTGTAAGAAGCCAATAAAAATGTCTCTTTACCACGTGACTAGCTGTGTCCAATCACAGCCGGTCAAAAGCACTGTCCTTGTGCACACCACTCGTGCATGCCCCCAGGGAAACACAGAGCGCCATTCGGGGACAAGGCGTGTCACTCTGACAAAGCCTATCCCCAATTGGGGTAGAGCCAATGACATTCTGAGGATGAGTTGTGTTCAGGTCAGCCATCGACAAGCAGAACCCCAGACATGATTGAGCGAGTGCCACATATGCTGGCACAAGATCGGGTGACTGATACGATTGATAGTGGAGGAATTGGGCATCAGCAAGGACACAGTGTGCACCATTGTCCACAAAAATTTGGGTAAGAGATAGATCAGTTCCGGGTTTGTGCCGCACAAGCTGACAGACGACCGGAAAGCAAAATCTCTTGAGATTTCATTACTATTACCATGACCATTACCAACAGTTTGATCCGTGATCCAAGCGGCATTCGATGGAATAGCATTCACCGTCTTCCCTGCGACCCAAAAAGAGTTGCCTGCAAGTGTTGCCAAGGTCAAGACAATGTTGATCACCTTCTTTGACAACACTGGCATTATCCATAAGGAATTCGTTCCTATGGGTCAAACAGTGAATACTGCATTCTATGAGGACGTTTTAAACGGTTGCTAGAATGCATCCGCCGTGTATGGCAATAGTTGCACAGGACTAGACAGTGGATGTATCTGCACGTTAACGCGCCTGCACACTGTGTAATTCGCGTGCGCCAATGCTCAGCATGATGTACCTGTTCTCAATCATCCACCGTAGTCCCCTGTGAACTTCTTTCTGTTTCGCTGCCTAAAGAGTGTCATTAAATGCACCCATTTTGCGGACATGGCGGTAATCGAAGAATGTGTGACAGCGGTTCTGCAATTGATTCCTAAAGAGGCCTTTGCTGACAGTTTCCAGAAGCTTTATGAACTTTGCCAAAAGTGTGTTGTAAAAGATGGCGATTATTTTGAAGGCCAATAAAGGTCATTTGTATCTTCTGTTTTGTTTGTTTTCTGATACCATTCACCAAACTTTTTAGACACACTTCGTATATGCACTCGCCCCTCTACAGACTTCTATATTAGGCCTGATAGTAAAGGACTTCTAGCCTCTTCCAAGGACTCCCTCTCCCAGGAGATTATACAATGTTTCCTTTCTTTGAGTGTAAAACTCCCTCCACTCCTTCTCAGTTAGAGACAAAATAGAGACTTCTAGTGCTCTCTGTTTAAATCAAATATTAAAATAAACATACAATCAGAACATTCACATAAATGAAAATAGTATAGGGCTTTAAAGAATTGCTCTGAACAGAGGCCAGTTAAAACACATCCTCAGTCTCCATCCCACAGACATGCAGCGGTAAATACTGGTCTACGTCTTCATTGCGTGATGACGTCATACACTGTAAGAAGGAGTTACACCATATGTCATTGCATAACGCAAAATGAATGTATGTATTACAGCATTACATCCACTATGGTGTCATTTCTTGTGAATGGCACCCGAATATACCTTCATAAAGCATGTGTACTGCAAAACATACTAGTGTGCAGCATAACATATGGCTTTCTGTGTGTTGCACTGTGATAAAAAAAATTAAAATCAGACTATAACTATTTTTTTTTTTGGTGCGCTGACATGAGCTGCAGCCCATCCATTTTTAACGAGCTGCCTAATGCAGCACACTGCAGCGCACCTAAAAATGTGTGCTGCAGCACCCTGCATTGTGTGAATAGGCCCTCAATGCCTAAGTTAAAGCTCAACTCAGAGCATCATCATCCTTTTATTACCTTTAGAGTGTTTAGTAGGTGTTTATCTAATAAGCCATGTAGGTTATTTTTAGCTTATTTTCTGCTTCGTTTAAACAGCTTCAACAGGCTGTTAGCAGAAATTTCTCCAGTAGAGACACAGACAACAATAAGAATGTGTTAGAGGTGTTGACCTTCCCAGCTCTATCTAAGACTTTTAAAATTGTCTACAGTTGGGATTTAATCAGTGCTGACAGCCAGGAACAAATATATTATTATACAGGATTTATATAGCGCCAACAGATTGTGCAGCTCTTTATCTGAACATAAATCTATAAATCTTAAACTAACTTTAGAAATCAAGGACAGTTGTTTGCTATGATGCTTAGAGCAATGTAATATTTTGTTTGTATTATTATGAAAACAATTGCTCAAACAATTCTGAACAATATGCCTAGGTTGATATTGTATTGAATGTATTTAGCAAATGTGTTCCCTGCACAATTCTGCTCCACAACAACTTTAACCAACTCTGCCATCTAGTGGCCACATTACATATTGCAACCAATTTTATCCTTTTACCCTACTTAGCATTTGCATTTTATTGTTGAAACTTCAAAGAGAAACTGCCACCTTCAAAAGAATTCTTGGACATGTTGCAAAACATTGATTTGACAAAATAACATGAGTTGTTTAATGTTTGGATTAAAGTTACCATGTAATACTCTGGGTCCTGTGATTGAATTATTGCTGTCATCAGGGAAAGCGGCAAATAAAAGGCCCCATAAAACTGCTGATTTAATAACGCGGACGATTTGAGAGTGGCAGCAAAAATTTTAACAAGTAAAAAGATTTCAGCATTGTCTTAAAAATGTTACAACAGGATTGTACAACCTGCCTGATAGGATACACATTGAATGGATAATTTAGGTATGTCCTCATATATATTTATTTATTTATTAAAGGTATTACACAGTTTTAGTAAATCTATTTTAGATTTTACAGACAGGTGAAGCATGTAGAGTGATCTTTGAGGTGGCCATACATGTTGCTGTCTGTCTTCATAGGTGATACTTTACTACTTCACTTTATGTTCCTGTGACATGACTGGGGAAAACTCCCCATTATTGACACTACAAGCAATAAAGCTTTTAACTCTTCCATATTCTAAAAAAAATAAAAATAAAAAAGGCAGAGGTAGGCATATTTCGAGAGATGGAGATCTACTTAAATAACACTGATGAAGTCAAAGATAACCAGGCACAGTGTCACTCCTCCCCCCCCCCCCCCCCCCCATTACAAAAGAGTGCAGGGTTTAGGAGTACGTTGTGCAGAGAATGCAGGGTTCACCAGTGCGTTACGCTCAGAATACAGAGATCAGAAGTGCGTTACGCTGAGAATGCAGGGTTCAAGAGTGCATCACGGTCAGAATTCGGGAATCAGGAGTGCACTGCGGTCAGAATGCATGGATCAGGAGTGCGTTGCGGTCAGAATGCAGTGATCAGGAGTGCGTTGCAGTCAGAATGCAGTGATCAAGAGTGCGTTGTGGTCAGAATGCAGGGATCAGGAGTGCGTTGCATTCAGAATGCAGTGATCAGGAGTGCATTGCGGTCAGAATGCAGTGATCAGGAGTGCGTTGCATTCAGAATGCAGTGATCAGGAGTGCATTGCGGTCAGAATGCAGTGATCAGGAGTGCTTTGCAGTCAGAATGCAGTGATCAAGAGTGCGTTGTGGTCAGAATGCAGGGATCAGGAGTGCGTTACACTCAGAATGCAGAGATCAGAAGTGCATTGCGGTCACAATGCAGGGATGGGGGGGTGGGGGGGGGGTGATGTGAAGGGTGGTAGAGGACACTGCTATTGGGGGTGACCCTGCCCATAACCGTGTCCTCTGCCCCCTTCACACCACCTCCCCACACACATACACGCACACAGTGGTGTCTTCTGCTCTCCCCTCCCCCCTCCCCTTCCCCTATAGCAGTAACCCCATTCCCTCCTCCCATACCACAGTGGAGACCAGGAGCCAGCACAGTTCTGGAGAGAAGGGTGGGAGCTGGCAGAGTGACATTTTTTTGTATTAGCAAGCTGGTGATTGGTTGCTTAGGATCACCCTGTGTGCTAGCAATGAATTTCCAGTGGTTTGACATAAAAAAAGTTTGTTTGGCCAGCTCCTCCTCCCACCCTCCGTTCTGAGCTGTGCTTCCTCCTGGTCCTCGCTGTTCACTGATCATAGCGGCACAGGAGGGGGAGAGAGACACCGGGATATAGATGGCGCAGTAGAGCCGCGGAGGAGGCTGGAAGGGGAGACAAGGACTGGCACATAGAAGGCGGGGTCTGACCCCCATTTTAAGGCATAACCACAAAGGGTTCAATGAATGCTTCTGTTCCCAAGTCCAAGAGCACATGGGACTGGAAGTCAAAAGTATTTCTCAATCTTCCTGGATGACAAAGTCTGGGCCCAGGTACTTTCCATGCAGAATAAAGTGTTTTTCAATCTCCTTTACGTTCTGTTTGCCATTGGGTCAAAAAAATGTCCAGATTTTAGCATGCTTGCTGAAAAATAAATATGAGGTCGTATTTTATGAAAGCAGCAAAAGATTTATATTGCTTTTATTGCTGACCTTCTAAACATGCTCAAAAGGAGGATTGTGACTGCGCTATAACATATTAAAACAAAAACCAAATATACAATTCATCAAAAAAAAAAAAAAAAAAAATAGAAAATTATAGTGTGCTAATTTCATTAAAAATAAATGAAATTTGTACATTATTTATTTTCTGTTTATGCTTTTTACAATTTTTTGATTAATTGTATAATTGGGTTTTATTTTAATATTCAGACTTTGTGTAGTGAAATAACCATGGACTTTTTAGACACCACGACATACAAAGGTTTGTATAAAATATAAAAAAAATTATTTTGTATCTTAAAAAAAACATATAATAGCTAAAAATACATAAAATACTCAAAATAAGCTACTATTAGGGTCAGCGGACCCAAACCAATCCTAGAAGGCTATTCATATATCAGCCATAGGTCCATAGGTTAAAGGGATGTAGGTGTCCAACAAGGATTGGCGTATTAGCGTAGCTTGTAGAAGCCTGACATGTTTCGCAGCAAATCACTTTCTCAGGAGCTTGAGCAATTATTCTATATGGATAGAAATGTAAAATGAAAGACTAGTACAAAACATATATTCAAAGCATCTGTATAGTAATAATAGTTCACTTTTCTGATTGATACCAGAACCAGAACCATCCCCAAGTGCAGACAAGGTGGATGTGGGGACACATGTATAAATGCAACCCACCACCAGGGAGCATCCAAGAGGCGCAAAAGCATCTTACAATAATAAGAAAAAATTACATAGGTTTAGCCTGATCTATGGTTCACAATGAAAGTGGAGGGGGGGGGGGGGAGAAGGCCACATGGAAACCCTAGAATTCCAGACATTGTGAGATCAGTGGAGTAGATGGACAAACAAGCTTACATCTAGAAGTTACACCTAGGAATATATTACGCTCTCCAGAGACTGAGCAGCTTACCTGAAAGTTATAGTGCTAAAGGGTAGTATTATGTCATTGCAGAATATGAATAGTGCTGGACATCTATAAGACTAGGAGACTGCTGCACCTCAAAAAACTGCAACTCGATGTCTTTAGGATTATTCAGGATTTATTTTAATATGTTATAGTGCAGTCACAATCCTCCTTTTGAATCGTTGTACAGCACATTTTGTGTTTTGAGTGACTGCAGCTGTTTATTAGGGTATTGCGTTTGTTAAAGTTTATACCAGAGGCCCATCTCTGGCATTTAGTTGTAAAGCTTGAATGTTTTTTTTTTTTTGGTTGACATGCCTTTTGTAGCAGTAGTGTATTATTATTATACTTAGAGACTTATATGTTCCCACCATGATGAAGCATAGGAATCTTATTTGAAGCAATATGAGATAAGGATTCTTTCTAACGTCTTGCTCCATGTTCCTTACTAATTTGTTTTGTTAAAGGCCCACATCGCTATATTCTTAACCCCAATAATTTAAAACAAGCACAGTCACTTTAAATTATAAAGGCACACACTATCAGTCAGTCCAAGTGTGCGGATTCATCCTTTATTGAGCGTTAGCGATAACGGGCTGGATGAGCCCCCCTAGATGCCTGCACCTTAAAGTGGTTGTAAACCATCACCTTGTAAAACAAAAATTCAGTTTAACCACTTCCCGCCCAAGGTACGTCATATGACGTCCTTGACTTTGTGCGGGTATATCTGAATGATGCCTTCAGCTACAGGCATCATTCAGATATCGTCTTTTTCAGCCGGCGATTCCCTACACCAAAATAATGATCATAGTGGCTGTTCCACTGCTTGATCGTTCTTACGGGCGGCGAGAAGGGACATCCCCCCTCCCGCCGCCCTCCGATGCTTCTACCGACTCACCACTGCGATCAGTAAGTCGGAGAACGGACCCGCCGGCCCCGGATGTTTTTAAAAAGTGTCAAACTAAAAAAAAAAAAAAAAAAGTAAAATTAACAATTAAAAAAAAATGTAAAGCGCCCCTGTCCCCATGTGCTCGCACGCAGAAGCGAACACATACATAAGTCCCGCCCACATATGAAAACGGTGTTCAAACCACACATGTGAGGTATCGCCGCGACCGTTAGAGCAAGAGCAATAATTCTAGCCCTATACCTCCTCTGTAACTCAAAACACGTAACCAGTAAAAAATGTTAAAGCGTCGCCTATGGGGATTTTTAAGTACCGAAGTTTGGCGCCATTCCACAAGCGTGTGAAATTTTAAAGCGTGACATGTTAGGTATCTATTTACTTGGCGTAACTTCATCTTTCACATTATGCAAAAAAATTGGGCTAACTTTAATGTTTTTTTTTTTTTTTTTTTTAAAGCATGCAAAAACAAAACATGTTCGAAAAATTGCTGTGCAAATACCGTGCGAGATAAAAAGTTGCAACGACCGCCATTGTATTCTCTAGGGTCTTTGCGAAAAAAAACCATATATAATGTTTGGGGGTTCTATGTAATTTTATAGCAGAAAAAATATGAATTTTACATGTAGGAGAGAAATGTCAGAATTGGCCTGGATGGGAAGTGGTTAAATTGGAAATGAAAAGAAAAACATTTGTATATAGATATAAAAAAAAATTATACATTTTTATAAGTGATCACATACCCTCTGTTCTCAGCTGCATATAAGGGAGCACTCTGATGTGAACATGGCACTCATCCTGACTGCTGCACTCCATATGTTGTTTTATTGTTACTTACTTCTGACCCCTGCACTCTACATTGTACATAGACCTGACCAAGGTGTTCATTGTCTCAACAGTTGCTGGTTTTAATTAAGTTCTTCTTAGGCTAGTAGGCTCAGTAAGACAAAAATATCCCTTTTTGTGAGCATAATGTGATGTATGGAGACTTTTAATTTAAAAAATATATATTCTTTGTCCCGAGGTTCATTTGTGTCTTTGAGATTGTCAGTTTTGGCATAGTATTTCATATTTTGCGGGTACAAGGACTGTGGTATATGTGTGCAGTGTATACAGCAGGTACAGATTCTATTCAATCCCCCTCTAAGACCCTTCCATTGGCCATGTCCATGTTTTACTGTGCCACGCTATGCCTTTAGGAATATGTTACTGTTGCTAAAGCACCCCAACCCCATACTTTGACAGCTGGTGAGGTTTTGTGAACCCTGTAGCTGCTGTCACATTTAAAATCTGTATATTAATACTTGTATACTTCTCTCCACATTTACCTGCAGACAAAGACAACCAGCAAAGTGACAGTTGCAAGTGTTGGAACAAATTATTACACTTCCAGGACTGTTTTTAACAGTCATTCTTTACTTACATGGTGTAAATCTTAAAAACTCTGTTAAAACGTCTCCAGCAATTTTAGGCCTGCGACATACTACCGATTCTGTTGCTGGTGGCATATTGGTATCGACAGGATTGCTATAGTGTGCCAGAAAAACACCTTTTTCTATGGCATTACTGCCTCGTTAGCTGGACTAGCAAATTGTCATTACCTTTTTAGCCAAAACTATGAGAAATCAATGCCTCGCTGGTCTGGCCAGCAAGGGAGCGACATTGTAGAAACAAGTTGGGGTTATCTTTGCCCTTATTAGGAAGGAAATAGGGTTTGGGTAAGTTTTACTTGTTCACTTTAGTTACCGTATAAAAGTACCGTTATTGCTGTCTGTATGCTTTTCGGAAAGATTCTCCCTAATTCTGAGCCAATAACAGGACACGAAAAGAAAAACAAAGGCAGCAAAAAAAATTCTGATTGAGGTTTTAACCTCTACATATCCTATACAGATCAAATTTTTAAAAACAAACATTTTTCATGTACTATTTTCTATCTACCTATCCCCATCTCTACTACCATGATTGTGTAGTGATATTTGCTGCACTTCCTAACCCTCAGACCTTATTTTTCTGTGGCTCCATGCCTGATAGCGTAGCACAACTTCATTACCCACTCAACAGAGTGTTATCTAGCTTGGCCATTGGAGGCTGCAGTTAGAATATTTAAACCTGAACACAAATACCAGGGCCAATATAGACAATAGCCAATTAACCTACATGGTGGGAGTTAGAGGAAACCCACATAATATGCATATACCTATATACTGTACAGTGTATGTAAATCTAAAACAGTGTATAGAGGAACTCACATGTCTTGCAGAGGAGATAGATCAAAACAGCAGTCTTTTTATATTCGACAATATTTGCGGCAGGCAAAAATGTAAAATGTGAAAGGTGTCCAATACTTTGTTTTTTTATAAGGCATTTTAAATGTAGAAATATCCCTGGCTAGAAATTAGCAAGGATAAACGTGAATTAGAATGCATAGGGAATTGGACCTGTTCAACTCAATCCAGGGTTCACTGGAAGGCAGTGATTTTTTTTTATTAAAGTGGTTGTAAAGTCAGAGAAGGATTAGTGCCAGCCCCTCTGTTATACCAAGGTATACTACACAGTGTAAATGTTTGTTTAACTGCTTGCCAACTGTATACTGTATATACAGCGGCAAGGCAGCTCTCCTGAGCTGGATCATGTACCTAGTACGTGATTAAGCACTTCCGGGTCTGGGGCGCGCATGCACACCGTCGGCAACCCACTCCTGCTGTGATTGGACACTGCTGATCATTCAGGAAACAAGAACAGCGGTCTGCCTATGTAAACCAGATCGCCATTCTGTTAGTAGGGAAGGAAGTGATCCCGTCCTGTAATAATGTCACTTAGTGTCTGATTTATCCACCGCAATGTCACAGTCCTGCTATAAGTCACTGATCACCGCCATTACTAGTAAAAAAGTAAATAAATAAAAATTCCATAAATATATCCCATAGTTTGTAGACACTATAACTTTTGCGCAAACTAAACATTATACGCTTATTGGGATTTTTTTTTTTTTACCAAAAATATGTAGCAGAATACATATTGGCCTAAATTGATGAAGAAATTAGATTTTTTACATTTTTTTTATTGGATATGTTTTATAGTAGAAATTATTGGGTTTTTTTTCAAAATTGACAGTCTTTTTTTGTTTATAATGCAAAAAAAAGGCAGAGGTGATCAAATATCACCAAAAGAAAGCTCTATTTGTGGGGAAAAAAAAGGACGTACATTTTATTTTGGTACAGCATCGCACAACCGCACAATTGTCATTTAAAATAACACAGTGACATATCACAAAAAATGGTCTGGTCATGAAGGGGGAGCTGAAATGGTTAAAATGATGCCAATAAATACCTTTTTTCAGATCGCCTATGTGCGGTATTGTGACCTCCCACCTCTCTCCTCCCCAGATCTAAGGGCTACAGTGGAAGGGGCTGAGATCCCCATCTGACTTCAGCCGGGAGGTCATGTGACCCCTCTCGCTGTAGCCCTTAGATAGGGGGAAGAGAGTGGTAGAAGGTCACGTGACCACATAGAGGCAATCTGAAAGAAGGCATTTAACTGCATCATTTTAAACAAACATTTACATTGTGTAGTATGCCTTGGTATAACAGAGAGGCTGGTAGTAATACTCTGACTTTCATAGAGGCAGGAGGGGAGAGGCATGGAAGAGATTGCTCACACACAGGAGCTGACAGGCAGGGAGGGAGGGGGAGAGGGGGAGGGGGGAGAGCAGCAGGATGACAGAGGCACGTAAACTGACCACGGCATCATGGATCAGCAGCCATGATTACCGTGATCAGTTTACATAGGGGGACATAGTTACAGGCAGGATCAACCAGGTTTTTACAGCATACAAAGGGGCAGATTAGACAGCACAACCACTATGCTGTTTAACCCGCATTAGAGGAACAGATTTTTTTTTTTTTTATGGTTACAACCTCTTCAACAACCTAATGCACTCTGTAAAGAAGTAAGAACCACTAACCGGTTCACTTTTTAGCCCCTGAAGCAGAGAGTCCACTCTTGTCCATTAACTTTCTGCCCCATGTGCCTGTAATGTAATTGGCCAAGGGAAGTAGTATACCTTCTTAAAGGGTGCTTTCCTAGTATAGTACATCCTAGTTAGGACAGTAATATCACAGAAGATACCTGCTTTAGAAGGGCTCCAGCTGCTGCTCTGCTGAAAGAAAGTGTACTAGCAAGCAGTCCTTTGAACAATGTTTAAGCAGTTCACTTGCCCAGTGATGGAGCTCATTGGAAATATCTTTTATATTATAATAAGTTTTTTGGGTTTTTTTATCCCTACATTCTGACCCTCCTTCTTTAAACTATTTAAAAAAAAAAAAAAAAACAAGGTGTCTTTCACTGTCATGAGTTTTTTCTGCTTAAAGAAATCCTATCAAGGGCTAAAAGTGGATTGGGCAGCAATCTCCTGTCTTTTCACTTTGGCATTGAAAACAATTTATATTCAAAGGTTCCTGTTGAATAAATCAAATTTTTAAAGCAAAAGTTTAATGAAAAAAAAAAACAGCACCCGGGACGGTATTTACTCTAAATGAACAGGACATGCAGGATGTTGTTGCGTTTGATTCAATTCTGAAGTCCTCTGCCCCCATATTCCCCCACAGCAGTGATCTTCTGGTGGTAATGTAAGCAGCCGAACTTGTCGCAAGCACTGTGACCCTGTGCTTCATTCTTACAAGCTGTACTATTTGTTCCCGCAATGAAAAGCACTCTATAAATGGAGGACAGGTGGATAAATTAAAGCTCTACCTCCCCCATTCATAAACATCTTTTTCAGTGGAATATCACCACTGCAGGGTATCCAGGGGCAAGCAGAACTATAGGCAAAAGTTTTTTTTTTCATATTGGATAGAACAAGGGAGGGTTTTAATCCGTCAGATTTTTTTTTACCATCTGTGTCCCATTGTGGAGATTTTCCCTTTTACTTCCTGTCCCATAGCCAAAACAGGAAGTGAGAGGAAATCCCTGCAAATTAAGGGAATTCCTTGGGGACCCCCAAGTCACCAGAACTAGTGTCCCCATTGGAAGATTTCCCCTCTATTACTTTTCTGGGGACAACCCAAAATTTGGGATTTTCTTTTACTTTCACTTTCAATGTTAATGGTTAACAGGACAAATAGAGAGGGAGAATCTCTTTAACAGATACACAGACAGCAATACAAACTGACAGAGGTTCTAATCCCTCTCCACTCTATCCAAAACAAAACAAAAAAAGTTTTGCTTTTAGTTAAACTTTAAGTTTTTAATCGATCACAGTAGCCACCAGTGCACAGGTCAAACTTCATGTATGGTAAGTAACGTCCCTAGTGCTGTTTAACCACTTGCCGCCCGCCATATAGCAAAAAGACGGCTGCAAAGTGGTTTTAATCTCCTGACTCGGCGATCGTTGTTGCGGTGTGTCAGTCTGACACACCGCAACTCAGATCTAGGTAAAGAGTCTCTGACGGAGTCTCTTTACCACATGATCAGCCGTGTCCAATCACTTCTGATCATGATGTAAATAGGAAGAGCCGGAGATCGGCTTTTCCTCACTTGCGCCTGACAGACGCGAGTAGAGGAGAGCAGATCGGCTGCTCTCCTGACAGGGGGGGGTCTGTGCTGATTGTTTTTCAACACTGCCCCCCCTCGGATCCCACCCAGGACCACCAGGGAAGCCGCCCAGGACCACCAGGGAAGCTGCCCAGGATCACCAGGATGGCTATCCACACTGGACCACCAGGTATGCCCCCTAGACCCCCAGGGAAATACTAATCTGTGCCCAGGCAGCTGCCAATCAATGCCCAGGCAGCTGACAACAATCAGTGCCCACTCACAATGTCTACCACTGCCAGTGCCACCAGGGATGCCTATCAGTGCCGCGTATCAGTGCCCACCAGTGCCACGTATCAGTGCCCAGCAGTGCCGCCTATCAGTGCCCATCAGTGCCCAGCAGTGCCGCCTATCAGTACCCATCAGTGCCGTCTATCAGTGCCATTCATAAGAACCCATTTTGCAGCCTTTCAGTGCCCATCAGTGTCGCCTATCAGTGCCCCTTAGTGTCCATCAGTGCCCACCAGTGCCACCCATGAGTGCCCATCAGTGCCACCTATTAATGCCCATCAGTGCTGCATATCAGTGCCACCCATCAGTGCCGCCTCCCAGTGCTCATCAGTGCCGCATATCAGTGCCCATCGTCAGTGCACGTGAGTGCCCACTCATTGGTGCCACCTTATCAGTGTCTGTCAGTGCCACCATATCAGTGCCCATCAGTGAAATAGAAAACTTACTTATTTACAACATTTTTTAACAGAAACAAAAGCAAAACTTTTATTTTTTTCAAAATTTTCGGTCTTTTTTTATTTGTTTAGCAAAAAATAAAAACCGCAGAGGTGATCAAATACCACCAAAAGAAAGCTCTATTTGTGGGAACAAGATGATAAAAATGTAGTTTGGGTACAGTGTTGTATGACCGCTCAATTGTCATTCAAACTGTGACAGCACTGAAAGCTGAAAATTGGTCTGGGCAGGAAGGTGTATTAATGCCTCGTATTGAAGTGGTTAAAAAAAAAAATCACTGAGCTTCAGTTCTAACTGATTGCCCACTTATTTCTAAACTCTTTATAACTCAACTAGCAGTAGACATAAAAATTGAGCTGTGTCACATACCTGTCATGTGGTATGTATAATTGAAGTCATTGGAGCTAACAGCAGTTGTTATGTCTCCAATGATTTCAGTGACAGTTATAATGAAATGGCTAAGAGAAGGGTAGCTAACCTTGATTTTTATACAGTGTATTTGAAAAACTTTTTTCTAATGTTGTCAGGCGTCAACTATGTAGATGTTGGCTGATTTTCTCATTTTGAATCTAATCTTCCCTAAAATGCAGTGTTGCAAGTCGTCGGCATTTTTACTAGCAACCAGTAAAAACCAGTCACTTTTCCCCTGCCAGTAAATGCCAGTGACAGGGAAAGGTTGCCAGTTAAAAATATGGCTGACGCTCGACTCGGAACTGCAGCCAAGGCCATCTGAGTGCCTGCTATAATGCCAGCGGGGGGTTGGTTTGGCAGAGGCAGTGCCTTATGCCGTGTACACACGAGTGGACTTTTCGACAGCAACGGTCCAATGGAACGAATCCGCCGGACAATTCGATCGTGTGTGGGCTTCATCGGACCTTTGCCGGCAAAAAATCAGAAGGACTTTAGAAATAGAACATGTTTCAAATCTTTCCGACGAACTCGAGTCCGGTCGAAAAATACGTTCTTCTGTATGGTAGTCCGACGGACAAAAAGGGACCCAAGGGCAGCTATTGGCTACTGGCTATGAACTTCCTTATTCTAGTCCGGTCGTACGTCATCACGTTCGAATACGTCGGACTTTGGTGTGATCGTGTGTAGGCAAGTCCGTTTTGTCGGAACTCCGTCGAAAGTCAGTCGAAAAGTCCTTCGGAGTTCAGTCCGTTGAAAGTCCGCTCGTGTGTACACGGCATAAGTGTGACGTGTGATGTCATGGCACAAGGGAGCCAAGCAGAGCAGCCCGAGCCTCCGACAAGCTGGGAGCGGGACTATTAGTGATGTTTGGACTAGAGTGGACTGAAGGTACCACCTGGCGTGGGGAGAGGCTGTCACTGTGACTCATGGGGGACATGTCCTGTCTTTGTCATCTGTGCTGCTGCACACTGCTGTTAGTGTCACTATAAGAGTCAATTTCATGTGTGTGCGCCTGCCCATTCTAATTTTTTGCCCTCCTGATTCCTTTTCCTGAGCTACTTACTTACTATACCAAAAATAAAATAAGAAATATGTTTTTTTGCCTTAATATCTACCTTAAATCATATCGCTAACTGCACATTGTACTTGTTTCTAGCCTAAATACTGAAATTTGCACTTAAAGCTGTAATTTTGTAACTTTTGTCAGCAAAGACTTGGCTCTGCCAGAAAATTTTTGGGTGTCATGTCAGTAAAATTCAATCTGGTAGGTTGGCAACACTGTTATAATGAAATTTCTGCATATAAAGGCTTAAAGCAAAGATAGGTAAAATAGATATGGTGAATTCATTGGTGATTTTCTGCTATTTTCAGTCTTTTAAATCTGATTAGTATCACTGGACTAATTAGTAACTGAATACAAGGAAGACGTGCTGTTCTTTATAAGTATGTGCTTTGTTAGAAACATCCGCATTCTAATAACACAGGCATGGCCATTGATTTATACAATACTACTACCCACTATCACCACTTGGTGTCAGAAATGTAATATCTCATCCTTCTTCAATAAAACATTCCTTGGAAGGAAACATTTTTGGATTGTTCATCAGAGCAGACGTCTCTGAAAAACTGTTTTGAACATTTGGAGGAAAAAAAAAATATGGAACATATTATTTGGATTGCAAAACTTGTACAGTAAAATTGTTAACATGTTCAGTCAACTGATCAAAAATTTCTAGCAATGCGATACTCCCTAGGGTCTCCTGACATAGCAGCCTGGAAAAAATGGAATACATAATGTTCCAAATATAAACCCGATTCATATGACTTAAATTATACATTGCTTTAGTGAAGAACAAAACAAAGACTGTCTCCTGCCAGGACCGGTACAGTTAATGTTGTGATACGCTATGCCGCTGTTTGGTATTCTGGGCTGTTTGCTTACAGATGGAGCAGAATGTAAAGCTCATACCAACAGATGTGTTGAAGATTCAACAAGCAAAACTGATACACCAGGTATACTTAGGGACTGATGTATAAGGAATTATCATACTCAGTAGTACATATTAATGTTTAATCGTATTCAACAGAATTTAAAAAATATTCTTAATAGTTAACTCCACTTAACTTCTTAAAAATTTTTTTAGCACATAAGAAAAAAAATAGTATGGTAGTACAATTACTACACAAGCCATGTTGCAGTGGAACATTTCTGTAAAACTGAATGCAATATAGCATCCTAGAGGCATTCTGTAAACTGTTGGTGTACGGCCCTAGAAATGTCATGTCCTGCTTGTGTGATTGGCTCACTGATTTTTCAGGAAGTATTCACTGAGGTACAAGTCAAATTTTAGGCATCCCCTGCAATAGGAATTTCCGTTTAGATGAGATACTCCTGATGAGTTAAATACCTCCCAAGGGATGCAGACACTGCAGCTTTTCTTATTAGAACGCTGAGAGGGCACCAGGTGTTTTTAATGAACCAAATCCTGCCATTCAGAATCAGTCTGCAAGGGACATGAAACAAACTGTTTTTGTTTTTTTTTCAAAACAACAAAAGGTAGGAATTTGCTACAAAGTCTGTTCAAATATCTTGCAATGTATATTGGTCACCCAGAGGGGATTGTTTCTTTCTCAGCAAAATTGGAGTTACTCTTTAAATCGAATTGACTATTTGCAATAAATAGAGAAATTTAGACTATAGCGGATTTTATAGATTACTGTATTGATAAATATTGTATAATTGTCACTTAAAAATTAAGGCCCAAATTAGGTTTCATACATCTTTTTTTCTTAATATAGTCTGGTGCCGCTATATCTTATTTTGTTTTACCTGGCAAAGGCTTAAAATAACTAGGAAATAAGTGGAAATGAGCTTCCTGTGCTTACACTGTGGTGCTTAATGCATAAATGAATAACAGACACTTCCCTGTGTACGCATATCCTAGTAAAATCCTTTTCTTAATCCATCCACAAAAATAAAAGCTCACAGACAAGTTAACACATTTCTGCCCAAAAGGACCTTAGTTTTAAATGGTTATGGGCAGAAACGCTTCAACTTGTCCCTGAGCTTTTATCCCTGTGGATGGATTAATAAAAATAAGATTTTACTGCAGCTCTTTGGTGTGCCGATCGATTTGTATGGATTCAAGCTTCATCAGTTGTATGGCTAAGGGTCTAGCACATGCTTTTCTGCTTCCATCTGATAATGGCTGTCAGGTTGTAGCTCCACCCCTCTTTTCCTTGTCTTAAGGATCCTCTATAGATTTTCTATAGATTTATATTGCAGAGGGAGAGAGAGGGAGTCTGACTAGATCTTTTAAATTACTGGACAGTGTAGTAGTCAAGCTCTGCTGCCTGTTAAGACTGTGCAGCCATATTTAGACACCATAAAACTGCTCAAAAATTGAAGTGAGACTGTGAAAATTCAGGTTAGTACATTGCCCATCTATCTACTTCTGTGACTTCAGTTGGGTTTTCACCAGCTGACTACCAGTCTGTATATACTTCTCTTATTATTATAGAGCTATTCTTTAGTTTGCAGTGTTGACTGACAATTAATCCGGCATGCAATAGAGTGCCAAAGTGAATTTTTTCATCATTTTCCAGACAGGTCAAGCTTTATTTTTGTGGTATTTATAAAAACTGTTTTTTTTTTATTCACTCTATGTGACTTAATCGTCCAGCAACCAGCTTGGGTGCCTCCGTCAAGATATAGCTTCCTCCAATCTGAAACCAGGAACCAGGTATTATAGCTGAATATTGCACCCAAGATACTAGACGACACTAGCTTAGGTGCATACCGAATATGTAACACTTTATTTTAAACTCAAACAGAATACAGTATATACCATGCAAGATCAGATGAGTTTGATCACATTATCCAAACAATACAAACTGTAAACAATGGGCTACCCTCAAGGGTCTCTGATAGCCTCCTCAGCACTCCATGTCCAGCTTCCACCCGAACTCCATTACCACTGCTGGTCTGACTCAAAGTGTTTAGGAGGTCCCTCCTCCTGCCAGCCCATTTGGCTGGGGATTTATTGGGGCCCTCTTTAATACCCCAGGCAGCTCCTCGTAACCTTCATCACATTCTTCTCAAAGTCTCTCGAAGTTCCAACAAGTAGGGGGAGGTAACAGAGATACTTCTTTCTTGCCTTCCAGCCTTCCTGAGTTGCTCAAATCCTGACCCAGTATAAAACGAGGCTTGGCTGCCAGCCATGCCAAATTTACCTACACTAACAAACTATGTACATTCACAATCTAGCACACTAGAGGGTGCTACAAGGGTGTAACATGTTCTAGCTCATGCCCGCCTTACTCCCCTCACCCCTTCCACTTTGACAACAAGTGGGGGATCCTCACCCCACACTTGCTGTCACAATGAATGCCCTCATAGTTCATTGAGACTTCCTTCAGCTTTCTAACAGAAATCCTGTACAGAGGTATGGGCAAGAAAGCTGGAGGACGTGTCTGCAGAACATTGCCATTGCACCTGTGATCCACTGATCATGAGTCCAGTGCTTTGCAGGCTCCTGTAGGAAAAATAATGAATGCATATTTTAACTTCAAAAATTTGTGCATTTACTATTTTTTCCTAAAAGGTAAACTTAGCCTTTAAGAATGTTCATTAAATTTTCTAATCGTTAGTGGGGTCAGATCAATGTTCACTTTCAACCACACTAATGACAAAATTTGACGGGGCAGAATAAAAAAATTTTCTCAAACAAATTTTTAAAAGTGTATGTGATTTTCATTCAGGAAATGACAATTATTCTAAAATCAAATGTTAAAAGCAATTTTTTTTAACAACATCCATCCAGCCATCAAATGTACCAAGAAATATCATTATACAGGAATCTACTAACATACGGCCAGCTTAAATTTGCCCTTGTGACCATTACAGTTGTCACCAAGACAAGAGGTGAGAATAAATCGTTCAATGGCGACACTTGTTCGGTAACAGCTGTCAGAAGAGGGGATCTACCCTCACTTTGGAGAGATTTTCTTTCACTTTCTGTTATATATCTAGATCAGAAAATGTTAGATAATCTCTGCAGGAAAAAACAAATCTTACAAAAAGAAATAAAATCTACAAAAAAAAATGTTGGCTTTAGATACAGTTTATGTTATTTATGTACAGTACGTATTTCGGTATATCCAGTAAATGTTTTCCAGGTAAAAGAATATTTCTAGGATAAATAATGGAAAAGAAACAAACAAAACAGCATACCATAATGAAGAGATTCTAATATTTCAGTTGATTGGGAATTCAGTTAGAATGGAGCTAAAACCCACCTTATTTTTCCCCAAAAAAAAGTTAAAGATAGAAAAGTTCAGTAGCCCACAGGACACCCCTGATGTAGTGCAAGAGCCTGCTTGATTAGATACAGAGGTATTGGATCTATGGTGTGTCCTCCTGTCATATAGTTTTGGTAAATCTAAAGGAGATTGTACAGATTGTATAGTGTATTGACACATTTATACACTTAAATTACCTAACTGCGCTTTCAGTGTCATTAATATGGTTGTAAAGGCAGAAGGTTTTTTATTTTAATGCGTTCTTTGCATTAAGAAAAAAAGCCTTCTGTGTGGAGCAGCCCTCCAATACTTACCTGAGCCCCATCTCTATCCAGCGATGTTCACAAGTACCTCAGCCATCTGGTACTCTCCCTTCTGATTGGCTGAGTGACACAGCAACGTCAACCATTGGTTCCCGCTGTTGTCAATCAAACTCAGTTAGCCAATCAGGAGAGAGAGGGGGTGGGGCTGAACCACAGCTCCGTGTCTGAATGGATACACGGAGCTGCAGCTCAGCTCGAGTGCCCCCATAGCAAGCTGCTTGCTGTTGGAGCACTCAACAGGAGGGAGAGGCCAGGAGCTCCGGCCAGGTACCCGAGAAGAGGAGAATCTGGGATGCCCTGTGCAAAACCATTGTACAGAGGAGGTAAGTATAACTTGTTTGTTATTTTAATAGAAAAAAAACTAGACTTTACAATCACTTTATTTGTTAATGGCACACCAAACACAGAAGCAAATACACATGAAAAAAATGTCTCATGAGCTACTTTGACAAGTGTAGCGCAGCCTATTGACATCAGCGGGCTGCCCTATGTGTGTCGCTGTAAAAAT
The DNA here is from genome assembly GCA_037952925.1 of Lithobates clamitans. Taxonomy (NCBI): domain Eukaryota; kingdom Metazoa; phylum Chordata; class Amphibia; order Anura; family Ranidae; genus Lithobates; species Lithobates clamitans. The sequence goes on along the minus strand of JBBGZY010000239.1, from coordinate 14,406,011 downwards.
GAGCCAAAAAACATGCGCTCCCACTACGCTAGGTGTAAATGGGGCCTGAAAGTGAAATTGGTGCATTTACAGAAGAACAATGAGGCTCCATTTACATTGTATTTCCAAACGCATGGCAAACGGCACAGAAAATGCACGCTTTGCCATGCATTTCAGAAACACTGCAAATGTGTATCATACTTGTATAGTCATTACATGTTAAAGCCTCTCCAAGTGCACCAAAACTTCGGTAACGCACCATGCTCCGATCCCAAAAATGTTCTGCAGCTTCTCTGTGCTGATTATTGCGTGTAGGGCAGCCCATTCAAGTGAATTGGCTGCTCTGTGCATGCCGAGTGAAAATGCTCCAAAACACCCAAAACAAATGCCTGCGGGAATGTGACTTTTCGCTACGAGGAGATGTGAACAGAGCCTGACTACTGAGTGTCTCCGTCCACTCCCTCCTATGTACTTGCATAAAGATGGCCATACACTATGCAATCTAATTGTACAATCTCTGCACAATTTCCTTTAGATTTACCAGAACTATAGAATAGGACATCACACCTAAACAATCCATTCAATGTGTATCAAATCAGACAGGCCCTTGTACTACATAGCTGAAGGGAGATCTAAAGGAGAATGTACTCAGATTATAGAAAATAAGTGGAAGGTGGTATTGTAATGAGGGAGGTGTGGTCCAGAGTGGTGAACACACCCTATTTCACCCTCCTCTGTGATGCAACAAGGAAGTGAAGGCTTCTGGGAGATGACCTAACATGTAAACATGGGCATGTAAACATAGTGGTACATTTAAAATCTTTTCCATTAAACCTAAAACTAAAAATGTAATATATTGCAACTTACCAGTCCTTAGATGTGGTGGCTGCATTTGTTCTCTTTGTTAACCTGGGGGGACTAGCAGATTTCGATACACTAGCAAGTTGAAGACAAACTCCAGCTACGCAGATATTTTTAAGCAGATACAGCAATAGTTCCTTTTGGAATTAAAGTGTTACTAAACCCACAACAGTAAAATCAGTCTGTATCTGCAGTAAAGCATGCTTGTTATACTCACTGTGGAAACTAAGGGGTTAATCCTCTGCATTGTGTAAAAAGGCTGTTTGGTCCTGTCTTCTCTGATCCTCCCCTCCTTCACTGACTCCTAATAATTTTCTGTTAACACAGAGTCTATGGAGTCAGGCTGCACATGCTTAGTTTGGTGTGTATCGCTAGAGAGGCTGTTTTTTTTTTCATGGGAGAATGTGCGTGACCAGTGGCCGCAATGTCCGCCGGCCACCCGTGTTCGCTCCACAGAGAGCCAGAACAGGGATCTGCCAGTGTAAACAAAACAGATCCCCGGTGTGTCAGGGGAGAACAGTGTGATCGTCTGTTCCTAGTGATTAGGAACAGCGATCTCTCTGTACTCCCAGTCAGTCCACTCCCCCCACAGTTAGAAACACCTCCCTAGAACACACTTAACCCCTTGATCGCCCCCTAATGTTAACCCCTTCCCTGCCAGTGTCATTTATACAGTAAACAGTGCATTTTTTTAGCACTGATCGCTGTATAAATGTCACTGGTCTCAAAAAAGTGTCAAAAGTGTCTGATCTGTCCGCCGCAATGTCGCAGTCCAGCTAAAAATCACTGATCACCGCCATTACTAGTAAAAAAAATAATAATAATTTAAAAAATGCCATAAATCTACACCCTATTTTGTAGACGCTATAACTTTTGCGTAAACCAATCAATATACACGTATTGCAATTTGTTTTACCACAATCATGTAAAAGAATACATATTGGCCTAAACTGATGAAGAAATTTTTTTTTTTTTTTCAAAATTGGCAGGCTTTCTTGTTTATAGTGCAAAAAATAAAAAACGCAGAGGTGATCTAATACCACCAAAGAAAGCTCTATTTGTGGGGGAAAAAAAGGACCGTGCAATTGTCAGTTAAAGCGGCACAGTGCCGAATCGGAAAAAATGGCCTGGTCATTAAGGGGGTAAATTCTTCCAGGGCTGAAGTGGTTAAATGGTTTCTTGTTGAGGCAGATAGCAAAACAAATCTGACTATGGCATAGATTGTTGTTAAAGCGGGAGTCCGGCGACCAATCCTTTTTTTTTTGTTTTTTGTTTTAGGTAATTGAAACACTTTGCTAACCCCAAAATAATACTCACAGTTTGGGTGTAATATTTTCGCCTCTGTCTGTTTTCGTACTGAAGAATAACTTAAAAAATGTGATGCTGGCTGTTTCCATCTTGCTTGTGGGCATGTGAAGCCCACAAGCATTGATTTCCTGGATGCGATGAATGCTGTTCATTCACAGCTTGTTCACACGCATGATCATTGTTTCCGCACTGAATCTTGGGAAGCCTGACACTAAGCTCCCAGGAGACAGTGCGGTGCCGGGGAAAGGCAATAAACACGCCTACTCCCATGGGAGGAGAGACAGGAAGTGCTACAATAAAGTACAATATAAAGGTAATTACAGCGATAAAAAATGTTTTCGAGCGGCATTTGAAAATCTATGCAATTAACTGAAGGGGGTAAGATTAAGTTAAAAATTTAAGTGGAACCCCGCTTTAAGGATGAGCCTATACTAGGCTTTTCAGGGTTATTTAAAGTGAACTTTTCCATTCCCCGGGCATGTAAACATAGTGGTACATTTAAAATCTTTTCCATCAGCTGTTTCAAATGCTCTCATTTTTTCCCCCAAATAAGCAGCATAAGTAGACTAAACACTACTGTAATGGGATGCAAATTTTGGCTTGTTATCAAATGTCATGAACTAAACCCTTATCTTCAGCTATAACCACTACCTCTGACTGATGACATGTGCAGATAACAGTGGCACATTACTATCATAGAATGGACAGAAGTGTCTGACATCTGTGATTGACAGCCTAGTTTCACCTTCTCTTTGATGTATTAGAGGCAAGATGGAATCTCCCAAATGGAATATAGGTAAGTTTAAGGTAACACCTGATTATGTACCAGGGAGTTTTGTTTAAGCTGAATATATGCAGTGGTTTCTCTAAGTATTTAAAACATAAAGGGTTTGTATAATAAGGCAATGCAAAGTGCACAGATTAGAGATTTAGTCCACAATGCTGTATACATTATTTTGCATACTGTAGGTTCTTAATTATATCTCATGATACAGTAAAATTCTGCATTAAAATGTTTAGTTTATGAAAGTAAATATTACATTGGTTACATTTTCTGCATGAAATGAACGTATAACTTTTGAAAGCCTTTGTTTCTAATTAACTATTTTATCTCATGGCTCCTTTTCTCATTCTCCTCAATAGACACTTTATTAAAACGTACTCTTAATGCCAGCTAAAAGGTATTTTGTGAGTAAAAACTCAGGTTAATATCTGGAGGAATTGAGTTACATAAAACAGGGTGAAATTTGCTGCTAGGCCTTGTTCGGCATTTATGGTAGGGGCAGTGCATATTATGCTAGGCCACATTAAATAAATAGTGGTCATTTAGTGCACAAAGAAAGCACTCACTGTCTGTGGAGAGAAATTTATCTGAGTGATTCTTTTTTATATACACTGCAGCTGCTTGAGCATGTGTATATTTTATCATCCAACTGTCAGCTTTTTGTGAAAGTCATTTAAGCTGTTGTAAAGCTACCCGATCACTTCCATGGGTGTGGTAACATGCTGTCTCCCACAACTTGAGTTTCCCACCATGTATTCTGAGCTCTGCTGCCTCTCCTGGGCGCTCAGGATTTTTATGCTGAGCGTCAACAAGAAGAGTGGATGTTTGCTGACCTTCCCTGTAGTGAATGAAGCTGGAAGTGATGAGCATTTTGGCACTTGCAATTTATGGGCTGTCATTCCTGGCTGCTATAGTCACTCTGCTTGATTAGCTGCTGTAGAGTGCAGGGGATACATTAGGAATCTAATAGACCCAGATATCTCATTAGAGCTTAAAGTTAAAAAAAATTAAAGGTAAATAAAATCAATAAAAAAAAAAAAGAGTTGAGTGACTCAGGGAGGCTGGATGACTCATCTGACAGCTGTTCTGGTGCCTCCTCCTGTTTGATAGAACCTTGGAGAAGCTTCCAGATGTAGTGGGTTGAATCTTGGAGGGGCTAGCATGCATATTTATGAGGACCTTGGCCAGTCCCCAGCAAATGGGTTGGCAGGGGGTAGACTCACCTCATAAATAGACATGGGCCATGCCAGCAGGGGCAGTCGGGTGGAGGATGGAGATGAAGTGCTGAGGAGGCTGTCAGAGGCCCTCGCAGAGGGGGGTGACCTCAGGTCTGGGGCTTGGGTGCTGGAAGGATCCCACACAACACACAGAGGAAACCCTTCCTAGAGGCACAGGAGCAAGTGAGAGGACAGCAGAAGCAGGTCAGCACGTCCGGGAGATCTCCTAAAAAGTGAGCCAGGTGGGCTGGTGAGTGTTCAGTCTGGGAGGACTGTGGAGAGAGTGTCAGTCTGGGAGGAAGTTAGCCAGAAGGGCTAGTGAAAGGGGCAGCTGCAGCCAGGGTTGACAGTGACTGAAGAGTTGGTGCTGGGATCAGTGACCACAGAAAGGAAGTTCTGGGAAAGTGTGAGCTGTGTCATCTTATCTTCAAGTATAGGGGCTGCAAGTCCCTGCCTGTAATGGGCCCTTCCTACCAAATTGCAACAAGGTGACACAGCTGGAGTTGTGCAAAAAGTGTTGGAGGAAGCAGAGAAGTGTATATAGACTGTATATAGGAAGAGTTGTCCCTAAAGTTGTCCTGAAGTCAAGTGGGCATCTCATAATTTTTCAATCCCTAGCCAAGTTTTAATCCCCAAATAAAACAAAGAACCGGACTGTTCTCTAACTCTGGAGTGACTGTGAAAATTCGGTGTGCCAGGCTGTGCAGGGTGGGGGATCCCAGTTACTTGTGGCTCCTGAGGGGGTGTGCTACACACTTACATTGGCGCGCTTATAAAAGGAAATGACCACTGAAGTAACTACAGAGTGAGGAGTGTCCTACTCACACTGTTTAGAATTCTGAAGTATTCCACAGATCCCTGCCCCAACCAAGTTCAGCAATACATACAGAAAGAGGACACTTCTAGACTATTTATTGAGCCAGAAGACTGAATGCTGCTGTGTGCTTGGCTGCCGCTGCACTTCTTTGGGAGGAACCTGGGACAAATTAGCGGCCCTTTCCAGGGTGAGCGCTACATAAGCTAACAGGGCAGTATCCCACTTCACAACGACAAGCAGCAAGGATCCACTTCAGACATATAAAATCCAACTCAATTTTATCCGAACAGTTCTCTCTCTCTCTCTCTCTCTCTCATGCTTGTGCGCCTGTACTCTCTCTCTCTCTCTATTTCTCGCTCTCTCTCTCTCTCTCTTTAGTTATCCCCCAATCCACTATTTTATTATTAGGTATTTATTAAGCACTGACAATTTACAAAGCGATTTACATATAATATACATTCGCATCAGTCCCTGCCCTCAAGGAGCTTACAGTCTAAGGTCCCTATCTTACATGCACACATGCATGTACTTGGCAATTTTGGACGGGAGACAAATAACCTACTAGCATGTATTTGCAGTGTGGGATGAAACCCACGCAAGCATAGGGAGAACATGCAAACTCAATGCAGATAGTGTCACAATTTTTATTTGATCCAAGGACCCTAGTGCTGCAAGGCAGAAGTGCTAAACACTAAGCCACTGTGTTGCTATATACTGCAAGTTTAGCCCAGTCATATGACTTTAGCAAGTCAATATATCGATTGACTTCTGTACAACCAGCCTGCTCGAAAAAAATTCTCTAGATCAACACCGCCAGCTGCATTCTGACGGTGGGGAAGTCTCCTGCTGTCAGAACACAAAAGCACAGTGGAAGGGATTCCCCCATCCACATCGAGTGTGTGGATGGTGAATCAAGTCATTTTCTTTCGTTCAACCCGCTGGTTGAATAAATATAAAAAATTACTCATGTATGGCCAGCCTTAGCAGACACATCCCTGCTTTATCACTCCAGTGCTAGCTTTGAATGCAGACACATTTGTGGTTGTGTTTGTACCATACTGATTTTATCAGATTTAAATTAGAACCTTTGGTTTTATCAAAATAAATGTGATTAAATTTACTGTAATAAGTATGTCGGGCAAATAAAGATTGAAATATGATTATCATGAACCAGTTTCCCCTGGCTCATCGTGATGACATCTTGTTTTTTTCTATGTCATTCTGTCCTCAGACAAAATCAGAATGTCAAGTTGGCGTTTTTTAACAATTGGGAAGAAGTATCTCAAGAGGTATTTAAAAAGAAAAAAAGTGCTTACAGTAAACCATAGGGAATGAGCAAAAAGCTGGAGCAAGAAAGGTTTATAGAAAAGAAGTCTGTTGGAGAGCTTGCTTAATCTTAGGTGGGAAAGCAAAGTCACCCCCTACTGTACTCTTGTGTGTCTGGCACATCAGAGGATATGTACTTATAAATGAATGATTACATTACAATATAAATGCTGAAGAAATTTGCATTCTTGTCTACATTACGTGGCCAGGAATATGTTGCCATCCTTCCAAATGATTGAGTTCAAGTCTTTTTCAGTGAAGGTCGATACCAAAGCTGAGATTTTATTTATGATTTTAACTGCATAGAATAGGTTAGTGACTTCCATCATCCACTTGTTGAAACATTTTTTTCCTTGCATCGTGATTGTGTATATGTTACAAAATTAACCTTCACCACATTCACTAAGCTCTGGAGAAAATTCCCTTGCAAAGTGAAACTTGACTTGCAAGGTGAACAGCCTAGTTGTCTTTAATAAATCAACCCCATGTGCTTGACTTATGCCCTGTACACACGACCGGACTTTCCGGCAGACTAGATCCGACGGTCTTCCCGACAGACTTTCGGTGGACTTCCGACGGACTTTCCGAACGGACTTGCCTACACACGACCAGTCTTTCCGACAGACTAGGTCTTACCGACGGACTTTCAACGAAGTTACGCGGACTTCCGAATGAACGGACTTGCCCACACACGTTCATTTTGAACGTGACTCGGGTACGACGGGACTAGAAAAGGAAGTCGATCTCGCCGCTTTTATCGGTGAGATTGACACCTTGCGAGCCCCGTCGCAGAGCATGCCAGGCCCTTAGGTCTGGTATGGATTTTAAGGGGAACCCCCTACGCCGAAAAAACGGTGTGGGGGTCCCCCCAAAATCCATACCAGACCCTAATCCGAGCACGCAGCGGGCCGGTCAGGAAAGGGGGTGGGAACGAGCGAGGGCCCCCCCTCCTGAACTGTACCAGGCCGCATGCCCTCAACATGGGGGGTGGGTGCTTTGGGGGAGGGGGCGCCCTGCGGCCCCCCCACCCCAAAGCACCTTGTCCCCATGTTGATGAGGACAAGGGCCTCTCCCCGACAACAAAACGTTCAAGATGGATTGAACAAGTTTAATAGATAACCCTTTAAAAGAAAAACTGTACCGTTGGTACAAGATATCCCTTAACGCATGCACCCATGCATTCATTGCAGCCCATCTGGAGAAATACTTCTGCCCCATTTCCGGAAATCTATACTGTGCAGCCCAATCTGGAGCTGCACAGCATTTCCTCCAAAAATATCCCCACCAGTTCATTTTTACACTTTCGCTGACCTCCAGTGGCCCTGCAGAGTACGACTCTCTAAACTACACAGTGAAGATTGGTGAAACAGGGACAGAGGTAAGTATTGGACAAGTTGGGGTGCACCCAGGGATGAGAGTATGCCTCAAGAAAATTTTGTATCAAAGCTACAGTTGTCTTTTAAGGTGAATAAAAGTGTAACTAACTATTACATTTGAAGCACAATTTATTGTTGGAAGGTTATGTTTGGTTTAATACTAGGTGCACGGATATAATTGTACCAATATTAAGTAATTTTATTAAAGATTGGTATGATTTTTGTAAGCAGCTGCTACATTTTAAAATATGTACAAAGATACATGTGAGGAGCCACCTTTACAACTCAGCTAGTTATACTCTTCAGTTTTTACATGTTTGAATAGGTGTAATTCACTTGATTGTTGGGGGGGGATTTTTGTGTCCGGTGCTTGTATTTTGCATGTATATGTTACTAGAAAAAGTAGGGAAATATACTATATATTACTAGAGGGTAATAAACTGGAAGTTGAGTATATTATATTATTATTATTATTATTATTACACAGGATTTATATAGCGCCAACAGTTAGCTCAGCGCTTTACAACATGAGGGCAGACAGTACACTTACAATACAAATCAATACAGGAGGGATCAGAGGGCTTACAGAGCTTACAATCTAGAAGGGAGGGTCAATTGGAACAAAAGGGAATAACCAGGGCAGGACTTAGGGTGGTGGGGGCCCCTGGGCTTGAGTCACTTTCGGGCCCTACCCTTCTATACATATGCACAGCTCTATAAAACAGAAATAGAAAAGGACAAGGTGCGCCAGACTCAGTGCAGTATTAAAGAACTTCTGTTTAATTGGACAAGACAAAACAGCCAGATGGCTACTCACAAAAGTAGATAATATATAAGCGTATAAGTGGGGGATACTGTACTGGTATTCGTCCTGGGTCCACGATTAATAAAAGCAATAAAAATGGATAAAATTATAATTACCGTATTTATCGTCGTATAACACGCGCTGGCGTATAACACGCACCCCAAGTTTAGGAGGGAATTTTAAGGAAAAAAACTTTTAGGAGGGAAGTTTAAGGAAAAAAACGTACATTTAAATGCCCATCAATGCAGCCTTATCAGTGTCCATCTGCAGCCTTGTCAGTGTCATTGCAACCTTGTCAGTGTCAGTGTAGCCTTGCCCCAGTGTCATTTGCAGACTTGTCAATGTAGCCTTGCTCCAGTGTCATTGCTGCCTTGTCATTGCAGCCTTTCAGTTTAAAAATGGCCCTGCCAAGATACAGAGCTGGCTTTCGGTCGATCTCGATGGCTCTCAGAGGCTTTCGGCCGCTCTCGGCGGCTCTTGGCGACTTTCAGCGTCTTTCGGGTGCTCTCGGCTGCTCTCAGCGGCTTTCGGATGCTTTCGGGGGCTTTCGGAATGGGCGGGGCCCCCTATTGGCCCTGTAAAGCCCAGTGGAAAGTTCGGCCCTGGTAATAACTGTGGGGGGTGAGCTGATAGAGAAAATGAAAATACAGTTTTTAGGTGTGGGTAGGGTAGGCTTCTCTGAAGAGAAGGTTTTTCAGGGATCGTTTAAAATCTAATAGAGTAGGAGATCAGTGGACAGATTAGGGTAAGGCATTCCATAGCATTGGAGAGGTTTTGGAAAAGTCCTGGAGGCGAGCATGGGAGGAGGTGATGAGGGTGCTAGAGAGCAGAAGTTCTTGAGAGGAACGAGTAGGTTGGTATTTAGAAACTAGGCTTGTGATGTAGCTGGGGGCTAAATTGTGGATGGCTTTGTAAGTAGTATTTTGAATTTAATTTGTTGGGTGAGCAGAAGCCAGTGGAGGGATTGACAGAGACGGATAGCAGACACAGAGCGATTGGTAAGGTAGATGAGTCTGCATCATTCTTGAGTCAGCATTCATGATGGATTGAAGAGGTGATAGACTATGTAGAGGTAAGCCAATGAGAAGGGAGTTGCAGTAGTCGAGGCGAGAGGTCACCAGGGAGTGAATTAAGAGCTTTGTTGTGTCTGGTTAGAAAGGGGTATATTTTGAAGATGTTGCGGAGGTTGAGGCGGCAAGATTTGGACAGTGATTGGACGTGGTGCTTAAAGGAGAGTTAAGACACCTAGAACCTTGGCATGCGGGAATGGGTTTATAGTTGTGCCATCGATTTTGACAGAGAGATCAGGGGAAGGGAAAAAGGCATATGCGGGAGGAAAAATTATAAGTTCAGTTTTGGATAGATTGAGTTTGAGGAAGTGGTGTGACATCCAGACTGATATATCTGATAGTAAATTAGTGATACATGAGGAGACAGAGGGGGTGAACTGAGGGGTAGAGAAATAGATTTAGGTGTCATCAGCATAGAGGTGGCATTGGAAGCCATAGGAGGCTGACCCAGGGAGGAGGTGTACATTGAAAATAGGAGAGGTCAAAGAACAGAACTACCAGATAAGGGTACTCACCGATGCCGAGATGCTGAGAGCGGTAACCTCTTGCGACTAAGCGCACTCCACTCCTGGAGATGGTACAGGGGGTGAAGGGCACAAAGAGGCACGAGTCACCAGCAGGCTGGGCAGGTCTTGCGTGAAGGTCACCGGCAGGGTGGGAGCTGTGCAGGACTGGAAGATGCTGAAGCTCAGGAAGGAGGATAAACAGCTGATCCAACAACGGGCCGGGGGTCAAACACCGTTGACTAGTAAGAGTCTCTAGATAGACAAAACAGTCTAGTGCAAGGACTGTCAGCAGGTCTGTTAGCAGGCTGATGACTACTACTGAAGATTTGATAGCAAAAAGTCCGTAGGCAGGCCGAGGGTCAAACACGGGTGACTGGAAGCAAAGTCTGTGAGCAAGCCAGGGGTCGAGCACTGAAGACAATAGCAAAGTCCAGTAGCAGGCTGAGGGTCAATCACTGGAGACAGGAAGCAATATCTGTAGACAGGCCGAGGGTCGCTCTACCTCTCTACCGCGCATGTGTAAAGGAAGGCAGCGATATTGGCGAGACTGGTACTTGCCTCTTTCCTGACAAGAACCTTTGGGGACCCCAACAGAGAAAGGAAGAGGAAAGGAGGAAGAAGAGTTGTAAGAAACACTAAAGGTGCGGTTGGATAAGTAGGAAGAGAACCAGCAAAGAGTACAGTCATGGAGACCAAAGGCGTGGAGTTTTTTGAGGAGAAGGGGGTGGTCAGAGGGGTCCAGGAGTAGGAGTACAGAATAGTGTTGATTGGTTTTGGCCGTTAGTAGATCGTTTGTTAGTTTTAGGAGAGAAGTTTCTGTGGAGTGTTGAGGACAAAATCCAGACTAAAGGGGATCAAGAAGGCTATTATCAGCAAGGTGGACGCTCAGCTGGTTGTAGACCAGACGTTCTAGGAGTTTGGATAAGAAGGGGAGCAAGGCGATAGGGCGTAGGTTGTTAAGATTGGATGGGTCCAGTGAGGGCTTTTTAAGTATGGGTCTGACAAGTGCATGTTTTAGAGAGTTGGGGAAGATGCCAGAAGAGAGGGAGAGATTGAGGATGTAGGTTAGAGAGTGTAAAATAGAGGCAGAGGGTGAACTTAGCATTTGCGAGGGAACAGGATCCAGAGGGCAGGTGGTAAGGTGGACGTTAGCAAGTAGTTTAGCAATCTCATCTATAGTGGTGGGGTTGAAAGAGGGAAGTAATTATTGTACCTGTGGGCATGAAGTTTAAAGCTTGCAGGGTATCTAAACAGTAGAGATCTCCTCACAAATGTTATCAATCTTCTGTTTGAAGTGATTGGCGATCTCCTGGGCAGTGAGTGAGTTGGCGGGTGGAGGCAGTGGAGGACGAAGTAGAGAGTTGACGGTAGAGAAGAGTTGACGGGGACGCGATGTTAAGTTGCTAATGAGAGAATTATATCAGAATAGATGTAATTGGCCTTTGTGTTATAGTATTGTATTGCTAGGAAACCAGGCAGCAGGACAGGGAAGTTGGCAATATGTCTCTTACAGGAGAACAAGCATTTAGATATTGTCTATAAATCACTGAACTGAACATTGTATACATTAATGGATTTTTTGGGGGGGCATTGTAAATATCAGTAGATAGCAGATCTGGGCATTATTTTCTAAAAGTAAAAAACAGGAAATTGATTAGCTTATACATTTTCAGCAGTTTACATGTAATTGGCAATTGTGTATCTCACTAAATAATAAAGAAATGGGCATTGGAAAGGAAATGCCACACTGAACGTATTGCTAGATAAAAAGTGGCTGGCAAGATGTATATTAATAGATTTGGTTATGGTGTATACCACTAGAAAAGAGAGCAGTAAGCATTGCATATATTACTTATATAGGGCTAATAGACATTGGGGTTGATTTACTAAAACCAGAGCATGCAAAATCTGGTGCAGCTGTGTAGTATAGTCATCAGCTTCGAACTTCAGCTTGTTCAATTAAGCCTTGACAAAAATTCTGGATGCTGATTGGTTTCTATGCAGAGCTGCACAGCTTTAGTAAATCAACACCATTGGATCTACCACTACATACTAGAAAACTAGGCATTGCATACTATATACCAACCTTTTTCAACTAGGGTGCCCAGGCACCCTGGGGTCCCCTCAGTTTCTTCAGGGGTGCCTTGGCAAAATGCCAAAAAATGTATACAAGCCAGTGGGTGGATCAAGCCTTTTAGTTACGCGAAGCCATGGGTTTTCATTGTGCACTATTAAAACTTTCTAGCCGCCGGCGTCCTAACAACTAATGAAGACATTAGTTGATTAGGAGGATGTCAGGCGCCTGCAAAGCATCCTTGTTTGCCTCTCCCCTGCCTCTTTTCGTCAGCTCTGGGATCACATTGGCTGAGTAAGGGGGAGAAACTGAAGCAGAAGAGAAACATCACTATAATGCATCACTATAATGCAAGCAGATGGGCATGGTATGCTGTACAAAATAACTAAAATTTGAGGTAAGTGCTACCAAATTGTATAAAACGTGTTTTCCCTTGTGATATAATAATGTTTTTGTTGGGGCTCAGCAGGAATCTCAGGATGGCTCAAATCCCACAATAGCCAGGTGGTGGATAATAACATCTTTAGTTCCATATTGAGAGATTCTCATGTCTAATATGTATTACTGGAAACCAAAATTCAGTAGATGCCAGGCACAAGGCAATTGTAACTGTAAATTATGCTCTAAACACTGGGAAATAGGTATTGTAAAGATTGGTAGATTTGTAGGGAAAGATTGGTAGGTATTGTAAAGATTGGTATATAACTGGAAAATGGGCATTGATTGTGTTACTAGAGACCTGAGAAATTGCATGTCTCTTCTGCAATAAAGAGCCTGCCTGTTCTCACATTTTTATTTTTTGTATTTAGTTCCACTTTAATTATAGAAACTCTATGATTGAGCTCCTAGTGGAGGAAAATGCATTAAGGGAGCATGTGTATTAGCCTTGTAATGCACTATATTTAATAATGTTTATGCATGGCTTTAAGAAAGAGGGTTTTCTTTTTCACATACCTCCTGGAGCCAGCACACTTTGGTCAGTGGAGCAGGGCGTAGAGAGCCTGGAGCAGAGTGATTGGTGTTGTCTGCAGTTAGTAAAACTTGCTTTGTCTTTCAGATGTTCCTATAAAAAAACATTAAGTTGCTGTATATCAAAAATATTTTTTTTCCATTTTGTATGGAGTAGTAAATGTTTAAACCACTGTGTCCCATTTAAGAGGATTCCTTCACTTCCTGTCCTGTAGACACAACAGAAAGTAAGAGACAATTTATCCAAATGGAGGTAAATTTCCTTTTAGACAGTTATTACCAGTATAAATGTGCCCGTTGAAATATTTGTACCCATTCCATGATGTGGGGGCAAATCAGAGATTTTGATTTTTCCTCACTTTCATTCTCAGTGATAGTGGTCACCAAAACATCTAGAGGGGTGAATCTCTTCAGTGGAGACAAAGGCAGCCATAAAAACAAGGATTCTAAATATGTCCTATGCCAACCAAATCTAAAAGCCTTTTGTTATACTTTAAAGAACAATGCATTTATGGCATTTTTTACATGGCTACATCAGTCCAACTTGGACCAATGTAACTATGCATATACCATACCTCTGGGAACCATACCTATAGAACCCAGAAATCACTCTAGTAGGCGTCACTATGCCAGTGATCTCCACTAGCTTCCAAGTTACAAGCCAAGCAGATGCCTTGCTGCATTGTGAACACAAGAGGTTGGCCACACAGCATGGGTGCCATTCAGAGATCACTTTGCATTTTCTTTTTGAATGCAAAACATCACATTCTCCACCTTGTCCAATCAGTGAATGCTTCAGGGCCGTGATGTTGCACTCTTTACCTCGTCAAATTAGAATGATTTGCATCTTTAGCGCTAACTCCCAGAAGGGCCGATGGAAATACACAGGTTCTCCTAAAATAGTAGAGAGGGCTACCAGTGACAGAAGCACAGTCTCATGATCACCGACAATTCAGGCTCAGTGGGGGGAGAAGACTTTGAATTCTGAGGGGATTTCTAAGCCCTGAGTTGGCTATAACGGGGCTCAGAACGGGAGATTGCTGTGCAACAGGTCAGCGTGACTGGGGGGGTGAGGAGGGGGTCCTGTGTAAGTTCACCTTACAGATTTTTCTGTAAAGGTGAACCTACACTTTAATAGTACTTGTGGCAAACAACCGATCTCCTGTGTTCAGATCACTGGAATAGTAGCGCCCACTACAGTGATTTCTAGCTTCTAGAAGGATCTCACAGGTATGGTATATGCATTATTACGTTGTAATTCATTTAAGCAAGTCAAAAAAAGTTATATTCATTTGAGTAGAATCTAAACTTTCTTCCCTATGTTAATATAAATATATTTTGACAGTTTATTAATTTACACGGATATGCTTTTTATAAATGCTAATTAAAAAGCTTCAATCAAATGGGTCATACTTTATAGCACAAGTGCTGTTAGCTAGTATGACACATTGTCGCTATTACAAGGATGCCTGGTGTCAAACAAGTGAATGTAATGCTGTGCCTGCTCACATCAGACTGTCACTCAGGGAGGTAATTTTAGATAACACATGTCTGGCTTCTGTTCTTGTGTCATTTGGATCTGTTACAGAGAACACAGTTAAGCTTGTGTCCTGCTGCATCTTTTTCTTCTTAAAATACTCCAGCAGAACACAGGCACATCTTTCCATATTGTGCCAGTGCTGAGCAGGAAAACCAGGGGTGCAAAGTTAAAATTCCAAGAATAAGGCTATTGTTATGTACCTGCCAAATGAGCCTGACCTGCAGTGGGAAGGCTTTCTCGTACAACCCTCGGCTCAAGGGCTACCGATGTTGCAACAGTGGCCGCAAGAGCCTGGCGGTGTATGGGTGCCTGGTTCGTATTTGGTCTTGCCAGTTCAGCTGGTGCAGCAGGAAACAGGAAGCAGGCTGGTAGGTGCAGGGCTAGGGAGACACTGAATACGTAGTCAGGGAAGGCGGGTTTGGTAACAGACGATCAGATGTAGATATAGAGGACAGGCAGAGAATGGTCAGGATACAGGCAAAGTTCGGCAACAGGATATCAAGCAGTGTAGAGTGGAGCATGGTTACAAGACAGGCTGGGGTCAGGATAACAGAGATCAATCGTAGTCAAACAAGCTGGGTCAAACACAGGAAACAGATCGGATCACAGGAACAGGAAGTCATGGGAACAGGTATGAGCTGCAGATCAGACAGCAAAGACACAGTGCTGCTGAGGTGTTTAAATAAGGCAGCCTGTTGCCAATCACTGAAATCAGTCTGCACTATTTTAACCCCTAGGTGGCAGATCCATGACATTGCCCCCCCCCCCCTTACTGGTGCCCAACAGGTCTCTCTTCTGTGGATGACTGCGAAAAAAGGCATTAACCCAGTCTCTGGCGTACACATTCTGTTCAACCTCCCAAGAGTTATCCTCCGGGCCATAACCTTTCCACTTAACCAGGTACTATACCTGATTCCTTCTCCTCCTACAGTCTATGATGGCCTCCACCTCGTGCTCCTCCTCGCCATTGATGGTCACAGATTCTGGTGGCCTGGATACTCTGGCAAAATCTGGAAAAGTGTCAGGGACTGCGGGTTTCAAGAGAGAAACATGGAAGACAGGATGTATCTTAAGTGAATCAGGTAAAGATAATTCATAAGCAACCTCATTAAGTTTCTTCTTGACTGGGACTGGGTGGAGAATCAGTTGACCCCTTCTTTTCATGTCAAAAGCCATCTTGCTTGCTGCTTGTGCCTTGGTAACCACTTCTTGAAGCAACTTATTGTTGCGCTTGAGGAAATCCACTGTGTCTTGGACAGCAGGAACTGTGGTCTCTGGAATAAAGTCGGGCAAGAAGGATGGGTGAAAACCATAATTTGCAAAGAAGAGTGACTGACCTGTGGCAGAGTGAGTGGCATTATTGTAGGTGAACTCCGCCAGTGGTAGCAGCGATACACAGTCATTCTGGACAAAAGTGGTGAAGCATTGGATATACTGCTCCAACGTCTAATTGTTCCTTTCTGTCTGTCCATTGGTCTGGGGATGGTAGGTGGAGGACAAGGATCTTTCAATTTTAAGGGCTTCACACAGAGTTTTCCAGAATCGGGTCTCCGATCGGAGACAATGTTTTTTTTGTTTTTTTTCCAACTCTTTATTAAGATTTTTTTTCAAGACAAAAGAAAAAAACATGCGTACAAACAAAACAAGTTCAGCCTAAGCTGGGTTGCCACCCCCGACCCATACAGATAAAAATAGTCTCAAAAATTACAACCTCCCAGCCCCCCCCCCACCTCCCCTCCACCCCCCCTCCACCCCTATCGACCCCCCAAATCTCTCCAAGTATCTGTCTATAGTCCAGCTCTCTCACCTTTACTCACACTACCTTCTCTCTACCATCCTTTCGGCGTATCTCGGTGAATGCTAATACTTTCCCCATTCTTTCCATCTCCTTTTGAACCCTTCTTCTCCTATTTCACCGCTAAACCTTAGAAACTCCATATTATAAATTTTGTTAATTTTACCTAGCCAATGCTTCAATGAAGGGCTCGCAGGGTCCTTCCACTGTCGGGGGATTACACTTTTTGCTGCATTTAGGAGATGGTGCAGCAGTGATCTCATATATTATTTGATGGACATGCTGACCCCATGGAACAAACATACCCATGGCTCTTCAGGTATCTTAGTTCCAGTAATTTCTTCTATTATTAATAATACATCTTTCCAGTAGACTTTAATTTTAGGGCATGTCCACCAAATGTGGAACATAGTTCCAATTTCTGCACACCCTCTCCAACAAAGATTAGAGGTCTCCTTTTGGAATTGATGTAATTTGTCTGGAGTTCTATACCATCGTGCCAGGCACTTGTAGTTCATTTCTAGCGAACTACAATCTGGAGATATAGCATGTGTCAACCTTAGTATTTTACAAACATCTACCTCCATGCCTCTTGTTCCTATCTCTTCCTCCCATTTTTTAATAAATGGCGGGGGACCCAATATTTTTAATCTAATTAAAATTTTGTAAATCCTCAAAATCATTCTCCTACCATCTGTTGCCAGGCACAGCCGCTCAAAGGGAAGCAGGCTGTCCTCCGATCTAATCGGCTGGGGGAGGGATTCCACAAGGTGTTTCAACTGCGCATACCTCCACCTATTTATTTCTAAAACATCTTTTTTATTAATCAGTTCATGAAATGTGCATATTTTGCCATTGCGTGTAATATCTTTTAATTGTATATAATTGTAAGTCTCTTGTGTGTGTCGGGATCCATATCACTTTCCCGAGATTAACTTTACTGATCAAACTTTCCCATTTAACCCACCTTTTTTCTTTATTTTTTTTACCCATTCAACGACCCGTGCCATAAGAATTGCGTTGTAGTAAGTTTTAATATCCGTCACCCCCAAGCCCCCTTGTGCCTTGTCCCTCCTAAGTACCGCCAGACTTAAGTGAGGCCTTTTATTTTGCCAAATAAACCTTCGTAGTAGCGTATTCATTTTTCTAAAATATATGTCTGGGATTGCAATTGGTAGCATTTGCATTTTATATAATATTTTAGGTAGGATTACCATTTTGAAGCTGTTCATCCTACCGATCCAAGACCTTTGTCTGGAAGCAATTTTATTTAGATCAGATTTGATATCGTTTAACAGAGGGATAAAATTTTGTTGGAAAATGGTTTTGTGTGAAGGTGTTATTTTGACTCCTAAATACTTTAGCTCAGTGTCCCTCTATATAAATGGGAAGTCCTGTTTATAAATTCGTACCTCCTGTGGCATAACGCTTATATTAAGTATCTCTGATTTTGAAGGGTTCATTTTAAAATTTGCTACATCGCCATAAGTTTTTAGAGTTTTCAATAGGTTGGGGAGGGTTATCCTAGGGCTGGTAATGTAGAACAAAATGTCATCGGCATAAGCTGCCACTTTGTGTACCTCATTATCAATCTGAATCCCCCTAATATCGGGATTTTGTCTTACCCCGGCCAGCAGTGGTTCTAATGAAAGGACAAACAATAATGGGGACAGGGGACAACCCTGATAAGTCCCATTATACATTTCAAAGGACTCAGATACTGTCCCATTAATTTTGACCTTCGCTGTAGGGTGGTTATAAAGGGCATTTATCCAGCGAATCATCCTAGGGCCCACTCCACATGCCTCCAATGTGTTCTGCAGAAATCCCCAGTCTACGCTGTCAAATGCTTTTTCGGCGTCTATAGACAGTAGTAGCCCTGGGGATCTACTCTCTTTTATCTTTTGTACTAGCAGAAGGGACTAATACCATTATCCCTACTTTCCCTACCTGGAATAAAGCCCACTTGATCGGTGTGTACCAGGTCATTCATTACTGTCTTCATTCTGCTGGCTAAAATCTTTGCGAACAACTTCACGTTGGCATTTAATAGGGAGATGGGCCGATAGCTTGAGCACAGCGAGGGATCCCTACCTTCCTTAGGGATGATGGTAATCATGGCCTTCAGTGCTTCCCGTCTTATCTCCCAATTAAAGCCTATCCCGTTCATATAAGAGCACATTTTGGGCACTAAAATGTCACTGAACTTTTTATAATATACGACCGACAATCCATCGGGACATGGGCTTTTCCCGGCTGGTGACTCCTTTAAAATTTTAAGTATCTCCTCTTCCGTTATGGGATCCTCTAGGAGGCTGAATTTATCCGGAGGTATTCTTTTAAGGCCAATTTCATTTAGCAGGGCTCTAGTATTGTCTAGCCTCTTTTTTACCCTATCTGGGGGATTGTTTTGGGTTATTGAGTATAGTTTCCCATAATACTCTTGAAAAGCACGGGCAATGTCTGGAGTTGAATATACCTTCTCCCCGTTACCGGTTTGTATACTTTCAATAAAGTTGGCCCTTATTTTCCTTTTTAATATTTTAGATAAGTATTTACTAGACATATCTCCCCATTGGTACCTTTCTCTCTTAAGCCAATAGAAGAGCGCTCTGTTTTCCTGTTCAATATGATCCTTTAATTCCTCTTTCTTTATGGTTATTTCCAATTCTGTACCATGATCACCTGTATTTTTATAGCTCTGTTCAAGGTCGTAAATTTCTTTATATAGCACTTCACCTTTCCGCCTACTCTCCTTTTTTTTGCTGCTCCTATTGCAATCAAAATCCCCCTGATATAGGCCTTGTGGGCCTCCCATACTGTGGCTTCTGAGGTAGTATCTGAACTATTTGTTGAAAAATACCATTCTAGCTCTTTTTTTTAGCCTATCCACGATCTCTGCATCCTGTATCAGATCTTCATTCAGTCTCCATATATTAGTCCTATTATGTACTCCCTCTATCTTTAGTTTTATTGATACTGGGGCATGGTCAGAGAAAGTCCCGGTTTCTATATTTGAGCCTATTACCACATTCAGCAACCTATGCTCTACTAGGAATAAATTAATTCTCGAGCACGTCCCGTGCACGGCGGAACGGAAAGTGTAGTCACGTGTTTTGGCGTGCTGAATTCTCCATACATCCATCAGTTGATGTTGGTGTAATTTCTTTTTCAATGACTCCCCCCGGATCATCCCAGGCTGCCGTGCACGGGACGTACAGTCCATATCAGAATCCATGCAGATAATAAAGTCCCCAGCCAGGATTGCCCCCCCCCCTATCTTAAACTCCATAAACTTCTCCACCACCCCCATCAGAAATTTTGTTGGGTTCCTATTAGGTCCGTAGATATTTGCTATGGAGTACTCTACTTCATATATTCTACCCCTTAGAAACAAATAGCGCCCTTCCGGGTCCACCATTCTCTCTTCCGGAGTGAACTGTACTCCTCTAGCAAATCCTATGGCGACACCCTTAGCTCTCTTAGTTGGAGAGTCCTCATAGTACCACACTGGGTAGTCTCCTGACCAGATTTTAAGATTTGAGTCCTGAGAGATGTGTGTCTCCTGTAGTAGAACAACATCAGCTTTGAGGTACTGTACTTCAACTCGCTCAAAATGTTGGTCCTTTTAGTTGGGGTATTAAGCCCTCGTACATTATAGGATACTATTTTTAGTATGGTCATCCTATATCCTGACCCTCCCGCATCCCGCTTCTGTCATTATAAAACCTTCTCGTCCTAAGAGTCCCCAATGTTTGCCTATCTTCAATGATCGGAGACAATGTTCATAGGGACTCCATGAAGCTTCACAATCTCTCTGATAAACACTTGAGCCGTCTCCATGGCCGAGGGAGTACTCTTCAGAGGCAAGAAATGGGCCATTTTGGACAATCGGTCCACTACCATGAAGATGGCTGTGCATCCTTCCGATGGGGGAAGTTCCACAACGAAATTCATGGCTATCATTCTCCATGATCTGTCAGGGACTGGCAGTGGCCGAAGTAGACCCCAGGTGTGCCCCTGCTCCGGTTGCAGATTGCACAGGAATTTATGTACCTCTTCCAGGTTTCTTCCAGGTCCGGCCACCGGAATGTGCTTTTCAGGAGATCAAGCGTCTTGTGGACCCCGAAATGACTTGCTAGGGGATGATCATGACACAGACCCAAAATGGTTATACGTAAACATTCAGGCACAAATACCTTGCTTCCGTTAAACATTAATCCTTCCCGGAGTGTCAGAGTGACCCCTGGAGGGCTAGAAACACCTGTCGAAGCCTGCTTCATTTGGTTGAGGAGGTTGCCCTGTAATAGTAAGAAGTTATTTTCAGACAAGCTGGTATTTGCTACTGGTGGTTCCTTGGGGTCAAACATACGAGACAGTGCATCTGGTTTGACATTCTTCGAGTCCGGCCGGTAGGTAATGTGGAACACAAATCGGGAAAAGAACAGGGCCCAACGTGCTTGATGTGGCTTTAGGCGTTTAGCAGTCCTCAGGTACTCAAGATTTTTGTGGTCAGTGTAGACCAATATGGGATGCGCTGCCCCTCTCCAGGAGGTACCTCCACTCTTCTAAAGCCACCTTTATGGCCAGTAATTCTCGGTCCCCAATGTCATAGTTTCTCTCTGCTGGAGAGAGCCTGCTGGAGAAAAAGGCTACTGGATGCATCAGATCCTTAGGGCCTTGGCGTTGGGAGATGACTGCTCCAATAGCAACTTCAGATGCGTCTGCTTCTAGTGTATACAGCAGAGACGGGTCTGGGTGACCAAGAACAGGTGCTGAAGTAAACAGTCCCTTCAAGGTATCAAATGCGGCTTGTGCCTCGGGTGTCCAATGGAAGTGGAGGTTCTGTTTAGTCAGCTGTGTGATAGGGGTTATGATAGCGGAGAAGCCCCTAATGAACCTCCTGTTAAAGTTGGCAAATCCTACGAAGCGATGCACCCCCTTCTTGTCGGTAGGTGCAGGCCAGTCTAAGATAGCAGAGACCTTTTCAGAGTCCATCTTGATCCCTTCAGGTGAGATTATCAGTCCCAGGAATTGGATGCTGCTTAGTTCAAACTCACATTTTTCACCTTTAGCATATAGTGCGTGTTGGCGAGCCGGCTCAGCACCCTTTTGACATGACCTTGATGAGAGTCTAGGGAAATGGAAAAAATCAGGATGTCATCTAGGTAAATAATCAAAAAAATATCCAGGAAGTCTCGGAATATGTCATTGACAAAGTGTTGGAAGGTAGCCGGGGCATTGAATAGTCCAAAGGGCATCACCAAGTATTCACAGTGGCCGAATCGGGTGCGAAAGGCTGTCTTCCACTCATCCCCTTGACGGATGCGGACTAAATTGTAGGCCCCCCGTAGATCTAGTTTGATGAAAATGGTTGCCGACCTTAATCTCTGAAATAGTTCAGGTTCTAGAGGGAGAGGATGCCTCCTGTTCTCGTTCAGTGAGGGGGAAGATTCTACCGAAAAGGGATTTCAGACCCTGGAAGCAGTTCAATTGAGCAGTCGTATGGCCCAATGTGGGGGAAGAATGTCAGCCCCTCACTTACTAAAGACATCCAGGAACTCATGGTAGGGTTCAGGTACGACTTGCCGCACCTCAGACTCAGAGTCCACACAAAGTAGTGTTGTAGAAGAAGCTGGGGACCTTGGTAGGCAGTGTTCCTGGCAAGTCAACTCGTGGATTATGCACCTACAGCCAGGGTAGGCCCAGAATAACAGGGAATAGCAGGGAAGAGATGACATCGAGGCTTAGGATTTCCTTATGTTGGGAGGAGGCCAACACGGGTAAGGGAAATGTCTCTTGGGTCACAGGTCCGGACTTGATACATGACCCGTCAGCTAGAAAAACAGAAATTCCTTGTGCTTTAGGTCTCAAGGGGATGCGTTGTTGTGTTGCAAAGGTTAGATCGATGAAGCAACTGCATGCCCCGGAATCAATAATCACGGTAACTTTCCTTTCTAGCAGCTGGAAAGAGATGGGAAGGGTTAGGTTGGTGGCATTGGTAGATGAAGAAAAGGTATTAACTGAAGAAAACATCTGCCACTTACGTGTCTTGTTTGGACAGGAACGTACATAGTGGCCCGCTTCCCCACAGTATAGGCAGAGGTTGTCCTGTCGTTGGTGCAGGCGTTCCCCCGGAGACAGAGAGGGGCGTATTAGGCCGATTTGCATAGGCTCCGGTGCTTTGATGGCAGTAGTAAAAGGAGCTGGCTGAACTGGAGTGAAGCTAACTAGTGCGGAGTGAGTAGGAGCTGGGATCTGGGGCACCATCCAGACCGGACATGGCTGCTGGGCTGATCTTTCGGATCGTCGCTCACGGAGCCGATGGTCAATTTGAATGGCCAGTGTGATAAGGGCCTCCAGGGTATTTGGGACTCTGACACGTGCCAATTCGTCTTTCAGACCTTCTGATAACCCCAAGCGGAACTGGTGTCACAGGGCTGCGTCATTCCACTGTGTATCTGCACTCCAACGTCTAAAAGCTGTAACATAATCTTCGGCCGTTCTGCGGCCTTGCTGGAGTGCATGAAGGGCAGCCTCTGCTGTGGAGGTTCGTTGCGGGTCGTCATATAATTCGGCCATTGCGCCGAAGAAGGAGGACATGGACTGTAATAATACATCATTCATCTCCAACCTCCGATGAGCCCAGGACTGGGGCTCACCCTGAAGCAGTGATATGATGAATCCTACTTTGGTGGCTTCAAGGGAGAAAGTTCGAGGTTGCAGGGCTAAGTACAGTTCACATATGTTACGGAAGGATCGAAATTTTCCCAGGTCACCTGAAAATCTCTCTGGTGCTGGGACTCTGGGTTCAGGGGGCAGCATCACCACTGAGGTTGCTGCAGTGGCAGTCCCTGAGGCAGAAGGCGCAGCAGTGCTTGCTGGTGTAGCTAGAGTCTGTGCACCATGTTCCAGTTGTGTATAACCCTCCTGTAGAGATTTGACTGCTTTGGTAATGGCTGCAAGGTGCTGACAGATGTCATCCATGGCCGACTTCCCACTTGCAGGCTCAGACATGGCTGTCTGATACTGTTACGTACCTGCCGGATGAGCCTGAAGCGCAGTGGGAAGGCTTTCTTGTACAACCCCGGCTCAAGGGCCACTGGTGTTGGCTGGCAAGAGCCTGGCGGTGTATGGGTGCCTGGTTTGTCTTTGGTGTTGTCAGTTCAGCTGGTGCAGCAGGAAACAGGAAGCAGGCTGGTAGGTGCAGGGCTAGGGAGACACTGAATACGTAGTCAGACAAGCCGGGTTTGGTAACAGACGATCAGATGTAGATATAGGCGACAGGCAGAGAATGGTCAGGATACAGGCAAAGTTCGGCAACAGGATACCAAGCAGTGTAGAGAGGTGTGTGGTTACAAGGCAGGCCGGGGTCAGGATAACAGAGATTAATCGTATTCAAACAAGCCGGGTCAAACACAGGAAACAGATCGGATCACAGGAACAGGAAGTCACGGGAACAGCTATTAGCTGCAGATCAGACAGCAAAGACACAGTGCTGCTGAGGTGTTTAAATAAGGCAGCCTGTTGCCAATCACTGAAATCAGTCTGCACTATTTTAACCCCTAGGTGGCAGATCCATGACAGCTATACAATTCAGAAGAACAGCGACTTTAACACAGGTCAGGTCAGAAAAAGCTCTGTAATTCCAAGATAATTAAGAGTTAGGAAATAGCATTTTCTTTTTTAAAAGCTCAGCATCCATTATTTCTCGTTCTGCCAAATGTGCCCTGTGTGAAACAAATGGGCCAGTGCTTGACACTCAAATGTGATTTTCAATTTTGATAACAATACAAGTTTAAATATAAAGCAAGATACTGGCAAAAGTCTATAGGTTCCAGAAGACCAAAGCTGCCAAGATATGCACCTAAAGCATCACTAACAGAGGCTATAACTAGACCATCGGGAATAAAACCTATACATACAGTATATATCTATTAATGTAAAACACTGAGGGAAAACAGCCTATTTTCCATTTAAAAATTTCCATTCAAGTCAACTACTTAATTATATTGAGGATGTGTTACACGTGGTCAAGATGCCACACACAAGGCCTATTTAAAATAGTAGCACACAATTCAATGACTCAAAGCAATAACCCATGACTTTTATAAAATGACAATTTTCCTTAAAGAAAATGGCAACAGGCTTATGCGTATTAAGTAAAAATCTATATTTTTCGCTAGAAGATTACTTAGAATTCCCAAACATTATATATGTATATATATATATATATATATATATATATATATATATATATATATATATATATATATATATATATATATATATATATATATATATATATAAAATCTGTCCAAACAAGAGTCTAGTAGATATTCCGGGTATGATGAAGTTTGAAACACAAAAACATAAATTATAATATAATAAATAAATATAAATAATTAAAAAAATAATAATATAATAATAATAAAATAAATTTCCCCACGATTCACTATCGCTCAATTCTGCAAGTGTTCTAGTTTACTATCGGTGTTTTCTAGCTGGTCTAAAGCCACTTTTGACGTAAAGGGACACTTTTTGGTTGCTATGGACAATCTCCAGTTTCCAGGCAGAAAGAATAGTATATATAAAATAAAATCGCATGCAGAGCATGGGCCAAAGCACTGGGGACAAAAGGGATATGAAATTATTTCATACAGTACTGTAATCTGTAAGATTACAGTACTGTATGTGTTATGGTTTTTACATTTTTTTGAATTTGCCGCCAGGCTCCACCCCCGTGCGTCGCGACGCTCACAGGGAACGGAGCCTGGCACAGAGAGGCTTCGGAGGAGACAGAGCCCGCAGACACAGTGGGGGACATCGCAGGATGCTGGGGACAAGGTAAGTAACGCCGCACCAGGATCCTGCAATGTAATCCCAAGTGTGGCTCGGGGTTACCGCTAATGGGACTGAAATTTAACCCTGAGCCACACTTGGGAAAACCGTCAGGGAGGCTAGAGAATAGATTGGCGGTCATTGCAATATTTTATGTTACACTGTATTTGCGCAGCAGTCTTTCAAACTCAATTTTTTTGTAAAAAATACATTTTAATTAATAAAAAAAATTATTTTAACGCCAAGTAAATAGATACCTAACATGTCATGCTAACCACTTAAGGACCAGGACAATTTTTGACAACTGTTGTTTACAGGTTAAAATTAGTTTTCTTTGCTAGAAAATTACTTAGAACCCCAAACATTATATATTTTTTTAGACACCCTAGAGAATAAAATGGTCGTTGCAATACTTTGTGTCACACCGTATTTGCGCAGCGGTCTTACAAACACAATCTTTTGGGAATTTTTTGGGAAAAAAATATAATAATAATATATAATTTTTGAATTAAAAAATAAGAACACAGTAAAGCCCAATTTTTTTTTTTTATATATTGTGAAAGATTATGTTACGCCGAGTAAATTGATACCCAACATGTCATGCTTCAAAATTGCAAAGGGTCAGGTGGGGGCCATCATTCCCTCACTCGACTTATGCCCTGTAGACACGATAGGATTTTCCGATGGAAAATGTGAGATAGGACCTTGTTGTCGGAAAGTCCAACCGTGTGTAGGCTCTATCACACATTTTCCATAGGAATTTCCGACACACAAAGTTTGAGAGCTTGCTATAAAATTTTCCGATCGTGTGTACACAAATCTGATGCACAAAGTGCCACGCATGCTCAGAATAAATTAAGAGAGGAAAGCTATTGGCTACTGCCCCGTTTATAGTCCCGACGTACGTGTTTTACATCACCGCTTTCAGAACGATCTGATTTTCCGACAACTTTGTGTGACTGTGTGTATGCAAGACAAGTATGAGCCAACATCCGTCGGAAAAAATCCATGGATTTTGTTGTCGGAATGTCCGATCAATGTCCGACCGTGTGTACAGGGCATTAGTGCCAAGCAGGATTGGATCGGATTGTCTCTGCCGATACCGATGGCTTCAGTAAGCGGTGGAGACAACCTGAACGCGGCAGGAGGGGGGGCCCTTTCCCGCCCCCGATAAAAGTGATCTTGCGGCAAATCCGCCATGGAGACCACTTTTATCTCAAAAGTGGTCTGCGTTGAAGCAAATTCCAGGGTTATGGCAGATATCTGCTGCCATAACAACAGTACTTAACGTCAAGGGACCGACGTATAATGACAGTGGGCGGTCCAAAAGTGGTTAAAATTATGCACGCTCATGGAATGGCGACTGTACTTAAATGTCCCACACTCCACTTGAGTGCTTTCATTATATACCGCTTTCTCCAGTCTGAATATAGATATTTGATATTAGCCGCATATTATAACCAGGAACAAGGCAAGACTCGTTTGGCTGCAAACTGGAACATGAACTGTTTATTGAAACACATGTACGGAGAGGTAACACTCAGGGACAACCTCTCCCTTTGCATTCAGAGTGGAGTAAACTGTCCAATAACAATAGACACACAGGTCAGGTGTATTCAAACTTCTCACCAGTAAACAGTCTTATCAGCAGGGAGGGGCTGTTAGAGGAATTCCCCCCTTCCAAATAGACATACATCCCATAATATACTTTTTTCCCAAGGCAGACAGACACAATAGAACAATGGAATACAACCACACCCCAAATGATCCCAGCAAAGAGTCCAACAGCATGAGACAACACACAATATATAGATATATACAACATTCCAGTGTGGATGTACGGCTGCCATAATCCTGGTATTTAAAGCAGAGTTTCAGGCAAAAATGAGAACTCGGTCTCAAACAATTGACCACCCCCCCACCCCTGTTGCTTTCTGGGACCTGTGTGTGTCCCAGAAGAAGATGGGACCATTCAGAAAGCACTGCGTGACTCGCAGTAGAAAACCGTCATTGCGGGCTCACTGGACAGGTAAGTGTCCTTATATTAAAAGTCAGCAGCTACAGTATTTGCAGCAGCCTCAGGGATTTTTTTATGCGCCCGCCGGGTGCTCCGTGCCCGTGATTGCAGGTCCCGTGGACTCGATGTCCGCGAGGATACCCGCGATTGTCTCACGGTGAGGAAGAACGGGGAGATGCTAATGTGCACAAGCATCTCCCAGTTCTGCCTAATGACACTGTCACTGATCACAGCTCCCTGTAATCGGAATCACTCCCTAGGACATACTTAACCCCTACAGCGCCACCTAGTGGTTAACCCCTTCACTGCCAGTCACATTTACCCAGTAATCAATGCATTTTTAATTGCACTGATCGCTGTATAAATATGAATGGTCCCAAAATCACGCCAACAGTGTCCGATGTGTCCGCCATAATGTTGCAATCATGATAAAAATCGCTGATCGCCGCCATTACTAGTAAAAAAAAAATTATCAATAAAAATGCCATAAAATTATCCCCTATTTTGTAGACGCTATAACTTTTGCGCAAACAAATCAATAAACGTTTATTGCGATTTTTTTTACCAAAAATATGTAGAAAAATACGTATCAGCCTTTTTTTTATATATTTTTTGGGGATATTTATTATATATCAATATCAATTACATATATTATAATATCAATATCAATTATATATATATCAATTTTGTTTGGGAGCCACGTCGCATAACCGCGCAATTGTCAGTTAAAGTGATGCAGTGCCGAATCGCAAAAAGTGCTCTGGTCTTTGGCCAGCCAAATAGTCTGGGGCTTAAGTGGTTCATATAATAAATAGCTACAATAGTAAGGAAGGGTTGTGAAACCATGACCACCTTCAGGAAAAAACAGACATCGCTGTTCCTATCGGCAGTATATGGTTTGAGTTATAGAAGGAGTCAAAATTGTATTTCTAAATAGATCTACTCATAGATAATAAAACATAGAATATAAATGGAAACTTCTTTAATTTATATTATTACAGTCATTACTGCAACTGCTTATATTAATCAGTCTTTATGAAACTCAGACCAGATCCGCAGAAAGCGAGTGAACTCAATTTGAACTGAAACATTTATAAGGTTAGTCTTGTGAAATTATATCAGGGACATTTTGTCAGACTGAAGAAAATGGGATCAGATGTCAACCACTAAATGAGCAAAAAGCCATAGCTTAATAGATCTGTCAGATTGCACTAACAGTATGTATTATGTGTACCTAGCAGGCCTCGTTTGTCTCCATCTCCACTGGAGTATATAGATTGCATTGTCTTCAGTACATCCCGTACTACATAAAAAGTCTGTACAAGAACTGGCCTCAATGTTAAAAATGAAGTCATTTGTTTTAGATTAACACTAGTGATTTTTATCTTTTCTTCATTTACACAGAACCCTGAAAACAGAGACCACACTGAGTTCAATTTAAAGAAAATAATTTCCCTTACCAAACGTACATTAACCCTATCCTGCTTACTTTGTCGCCTAGAGTGGTAGAGTTTCTACAAACAGCTGTTAATGTAGCTAACAATATAGTAGCACTTTTTTTTTCTTTCATGAGACAAGAATGATTATTTGCATCTACAGCCATAATATAGGTCATTTTCTGCAGTGTGGAAATTGCAATTGCGGACAGTAATTTACTGTACAAGTGTATTCTATTGATGCCAGATCAAAATGTTTTTAAGAAAATAAAATGCAAAGATCAAAAAATCTTTGTACAGTTGGGCAAGTAATAATGGGCCTGAAGGAGGGAAAGGCTGTCAAAATATAGACAATGTAGAATATAATTGCTTGTTATGGACAATATGGACAGTTATCATGTTAGAAAATAAGTCTATAAATGCAACAAATGGGAAAACAATGGCAGTAACCCATAGTGACCACTGAGATTTATTTGTCTTTGCTATATGTAAACTGCCACCAGTTTACCCACAATTGATGAAAAGTAGTGGCTAGTGGCCTGAGTTAACCTCAGTTTCTCATATGTTTTGGATACTCCAATAGCAATATATTTCTAACAGAAATCATATTAGTGTCCTTATCTGGGAGTTATGAGTGTTATAGCACCTCCTGTTGATTTCTCCATACTATAAAATGTGAACAATACAATAGCAACCCTTCATAATGGCAACATGGGGTGCACAGACTCTTACCAATAAAATACCCAAAAGATTTTAGAAACTGTCAGGTATTTTTGTTAGCGTCAATCAAACTTAACTCACAAATCGGCTTTATCTCGGCTCACTAATTTAATAGTTTTCAGGCCTTACATTTATACTAAAACATGACTTACAGATATGTTACATAGTTCTTAATATGGTAAACAACCAATGAACTAAATTGCCTATCTCTATATGGTATAAACACAACCACTTCTCCCATCAGCTGATCTGAGAACTTCTTTTCTACTGACCATAAGTGTAACTAGAGATTCTAACTAACTAGAGATTTAGAGAGTCTCAAAATAGAGATTATTAATAACAATAGAGTGAGTCTCGTCCTTCAGAGATACAATGAAAATGGAGTTGATGTTACAAAATGGTGTCTTTAAATTAGGTACAAAACAAATCTCCATGTGATAACCAATGTCAGAAGAACTACAAATGCTAGTAATCTCTAACATTTTGTATTCCTCAACATTTGCCAAATACAGAATTATAAGTTTTGGTGTGTCCACCAATCAAACAATTTCAATGCTTTACGTGACATTCTGAACCTAATCCAGTCATTCTCAACTTTTTTTAATACAGAAGAACCCTTAAAATAACTTTACAGTCTCAGGAAACCCCTGCCAATAATTACAATGTCTATAGTGCATGATATATTTGTGTCATGCTCAGTAGAAAGAACGCTCCTTAAATTTGCAATCAGTAGGAAGAATAACCCTCTTACAGATAGCTAAAAAGATCACTGTTGTCAGTGCTTACTTATCTCAGAGGCAGAAATTGTTTATTGCTCAAAAAACTTCTAGCAACTTCCCCTCCTTGCCCGGTGGTTGTGGGGGTCTGCGGACGGAGGGCTTATCGGAATCTGGA
This sequence comes from Lithobates clamitans, assembly GCA_037952925.1. NCBI lineage: Eukaryota > Metazoa > Chordata > Amphibia > Anura > Ranidae > Lithobates > Lithobates clamitans. The sequence continues at coordinate 14,375,676 of JBBGZY010000239.1, read as the reverse complement.
AGCCCCCTTTAACAAGGGGACCCCCAGATCACAGCCCCCCTGTGTGAATTGGTAATGGGGTACAAATATACCCCTACCATTTCACAAAAAAAGTGTCAAAAATGTTAAAAAAACAAAATAAACGTTTTTTGACAATTCCTTTATTAATGTCGTCTTCTTTCCCCGCTTCTTCTTCCATCTTCTTCTGGTCTTTCTTCGGAGTTCTTCTTCTTCCTCCATCTTGCTCTTCCCCCGCTTCTTCCTCTATCTTCCTCCACTTCTTCCTCCGGTCTTCTCGTCCAAAAGCTTCTTCCCCTGATCCACCTCAATGGGAGTCTCCCTCTGTGTGAGGCTTCTGTTCAGATGACAGCTCTTATATAATGGAGAGCGGGGCCACCCGTTGACCCCGCTCCCTCTGACGCACGGGGACTTCCCTATGGCTTTCCCCCTGTTGTCAGAGGGGGGCGGGGTCACCCGTTTACGCAAACGTGACCCCGCCCCCTCTTCGGCCCATCCCTATCGATGATGCCTGACATGTTTTGGACCCTGTAGTCCTTCTTCAGGGGGTTATGTTATACTGGGTCATGAATATTCTATAATGTAAATATATAGTATATTAGTAATAGAATAATATAACAATGTATCAAAAAAAGGTAGCATACTGTATATCTTATCACATCAAACAGAAAAACAGCAATAGAAGTTGTACTTACAAAAATGATGAGCAAATCTTAGTGATGCCATGGTGGCTGTGTGGCAGATGTGTTATATAGCTAATGGCTAATAGCTAATGGAAACACAAGTGGAGGTATGTTGAAAAGTTAGGACACTTTACCCAAAATTACCCTTTTTTCTCTGCTGTATGCCTCTTATTCATTCCCTGTGTGCCTTAGGTGCAATACACTGGGAATACTTGAATACATACCTATGCCTTTATCACTCTGAAAGTCTGATTTATTCAGCATTAGACTTAATAACTGCAGTTTTTCAAAGGAATCCTAACTGACTCCCTCTTCCAATGTTTTTTTCTCTTTTTACATATACAGATTAATAGACAATATCCCACTGCTTCACCCATTCAGATCTATTTGATTGCTGGCCACAATTTGGCAGGAGCTACGCTCCTATGCCTAGGGTCCTTTTAGCTGGGCCGCCTCTCTGTTTCCTCTCCTCCACGCCCTCTTACCCTGTATCACCATTTGGATCAACCACGGCCACATCTTTGATGTGTGGGAGCATTGCCCACCTGGTTGTTTGTATTAACAATTTGCTCATCATTTTTGTAAGTACAACTTCTATTGCTGTTTTTCTGTTTGATGTGATAAGACATATACTTCCTTTTTTTTATACATTGTTATATTATTCTACTATGTTACTAATATACTATATATTTACATTATAGAATATTCATGACCCAATATGACATAAGCCTTTGAAAAAGGACTACAGTGTCCGAAACATGTCAGGCATCATCGTCAGTATGTGCATATGCTAGCTAATTTCCATACCGATGTATAATTTGGGTACATTGTAATTTGATACATTTATTTGACTTTTGATTCATTGCTTATGCAATTTTACTGTATTTATACTAATAAAGTTATTTTTTCACTATATTACCTGTTCTGCCTATAAAATCTTTTTCTATAGTTCTGTGACTCTGTGACTTAATGCTTTCTACAAACAAATAAAAAAACTTTAGAAAATAAAACCATAATTATCTTATCAAATAAGGCCTAAAGCAAGTTAATACTATCATCTACAACTCTGGTGTCCAACCAGCAGCCCAAGAGCCTGTTGTACTTACTGTGCAGCTCAAGAGACCTTGCAACCAGTGTTTTTATTGCCTGGGTGCTAACTCAAAGATATGAATTAAACTGGTTTCTACTACCTAGAATTATTTGGTTTATATATTTCACACTGTATTACTTTTCCTGGGCTACCCATTCTTCTTTCTCAGTGATTTTTTTTTTAAGGCCTATTATAATAAATCTTGCTGAGAGGAATACCAAATGTGGTGCCACATGGGTTCTGAGGAGTGCTGACTTGTAAAGAAACTGCCATGGTAGTGATCTCTAGCAGTATTTTGTAACATGTTTCTAGTCTCTGGCAGACCCTTGCAACGCTTTCTCAGTCTGCAACATGTAGTATTTCTATAGTCTCTGACCATCTACTGTAGTTCGTCAAGTCTCTGACCCTTTTCTGTAGCATTACATGCTGAACATACAGTATCTCATAAAAGTGATGGCACCCTTCACATTTTTGTAAATATTTTATTACATCCTTTCATGTGGCAACAGTGAAGAAAAACTGACACTTTGCTACTATGTAAAGTAGTGAGTGTACAGCTTGTATAACAGTGTAAATTTGCTATCCCCTCAAAATAACTCAACACACAGCCATTATGTCTAAACCGTTGGCAACAAAAGTGAGTACACTCCTAAGTGAAAATGTCCAAATTGGACCCAAAGTGTCAATATTTTGTGCGGCCACCATTATTTTCCAGCACTACCTTAACCCTCTTGGGTATGGAGTTCACTAGAGCTTCACAGGTTGCCACTGGAGTCCTCATCCACTCCTCCATGACGACATCACAGAGCTGGTGGATGTTAGAGACCTTGCGCTCCTCAACCTTTCCGTTTTGAGGATATCCCACAGATGTTCAATAGGGTTTAGGTCTGGAGACATGCTTGATAAGTCCATCACCATTACCCTCAGCTTCTTTTGCAAGGCAGTGGTCGTCTTGGAGGTGTTTTCGGGGTCGTTTTCACGTTAGAATACTGCCCCGCGGCCCAGTCTCCAAAGGAGGGGGATCATGCTCTGCTTCAGTATGCCACAGTACATGTTGGCATTCATGGTTCCCTCAATGAACTGTAGCTCCCCAGTGCCGGCAGTACTGATGCAGCCCCAGACCATGACACTCCCACCACCATGCTTGACTGTAGGCAAGACACACTTGTCTTTGTACTCCTCATCTGGTTGCCGCCACACACGCTTGATACCATCTGAAACAAATACGTTTATCTTGGTCTCATCAGACCACAGGACATGGTTCCAGTAATCCATGTCCTTAGTCTGCTTGTCTTCAGCAAACTGTTTGTGGGCTTTCTTGTGTATCACTTTTAGAAGAGGCTTCCTTCTGGGATGACAGCCATGCAGACAAATTTGATGCAGTGTGTAGTGTATGGTCTGAGCACTGACAGGCTGACCCCCCACCCCTTCAACCTCTGCAGCAATGCCGACAGCACTCATATGTCTATTTCCCAAAGATAACCTCTGGATATGACGCTGAGCACGTGCACTCAACTTCTTTGGTCAACCATGGCGAGGCCTGTTCTGAGTGGAACCTGTCCTGTTAAACCGCTGTATCGCCTTGGCCACCATGCTGCAGCTCAGTTTCTTCTTATAGCCTAGGCCATCTTTATGTAGAGCAACAATTCTTTTTTTCAGATCCTCAGAGAGTTCTTTGCCATGAGGTGCCATGTTGAACTTCCAGTGACCAGTATGAGAGCGTGAGAGCGATAACACCAAATTTAACACACCTGCTCCCCATTCACTCCTGAGACCTTGTAACACTAACGGGTCACATGACACCGGGGAGGGAAAATCGCTAATTGGGTCCAATTTGGACATTTCCACTTAGGGGGTACTCACTTTTGTTGCCAGCAGTTTAGACATTAATGGCTGTGTGTTATTTTGAGGGGACAGTACACTCACTACTTTACATTGTAGCAAAGTGTCATTTCTTCAGTGTTGTCACATGAGAAGATATATTAAAATTTTTACAAAAATGTGAGGGGTGTACTCACTTTTGTAAGATACTGTAAGTGAACATAAATGAACACGGTGAACATACGTGTGACCAGCACTTGAGGCCCTTGATATCAAGCAAGCTGTCCACCACTAATCTATATACAAAGTAGAAGATTACTAAACATAAAAGTTTTTTTCATTTTGAATAGGGTATTTGATTTTTTTTTTTTATCTGTTTCCTGTTAAATACATTTACCTTCACTTTCTGTCCCAAAAACAAATACACTCTTAGATACGTGTCCCCGTTGGAAGATTTAATTTGCATTCCTGTTCTAGCCACATCTTAAAATGTAGGATTTTCCTCTCACTTTTAGTGCCAGTGTTAGTGGTCACCAGGACAAATGGAGTATGAATCTACCCAACTGGAGCATTGAAAAACTGACAAGAGTCCCATCCCCTCACTGTTCTATCTAAAACAAAAAAAATGGCATTAGATACACTTAAAGTGTAACTAAAGAATTTCCCTCTATTACAGTCCTCCTACAGACAGCAAAAAATAATATAATACTGACAGGTATTCTAACGCCCCCCCCCCCCCCCCCCTCCCATTCCCCACATACTCTATACAAAAAACAAAGTTTTGTCATTATGCATACTTTAAGTGTTGGTGCACATACCTGCAGCAGCACTTTTTCTCTTCTGCAATAGCCAAATGTATCTACAAGCCAACATATTATACCTGCTAGCAACTAGTTACTTTAACTGGCTAGGTGAAAATACAGGGTAGTTGGATCCTAGTGCTTTATTATGCTGCTGCAGATCCTCTATTTCTTCAAGGTGAATGAATCATTCCTGGTTTTACCCAGATAAAGAGTGCATCTCTTCTGTCTATAGACCAACTCTGGGAAATCTGAAAACTCCTCCTTGCAGTGGAGCTGTGCCCGCACTGCAAGGGTTAGCTACTTGTTTTGGCCTAGGGGAAAGTAAAAGCACTTTTACTTACCCAATCCCCTGCTCCTCCATCAGCAGATTCTCCATAATCCGGTGGCTGGACTGTCCCTTGATGTCAATGGTCTTGATGATGTCAGCAAGTTAGACTGCTGGAGTAAGAGGTAGAAGACGCTGTGGGGACCAGTCTGGCAGTGGGAAGAATCGGGTAAGAAAATCTTCTTTTCTATGTCCCTAGAGCAGATAACTCTTGCAATGTAGGCACAGGCCCTGTGCAAAGGAGAATTTTCAAATTTCCCAGGGTTGGGCTTTAATAGAGACCTGTACTAAAAAAAATTGGAGTTTGCCATTGATGCATGTTAGTTCCAGGTCAGTGGCTAGGCAAGTAGTGAACCCAGAGACAACCAGATGACTAGTAATCTTAGGTCATCAATGACAGCTCTTATTTCTCTCATAGGTTTTCTTTAAAGCTATATCACCCATGCATGCATCTAAACCACAAAAGTTCCTGATTCGTTGGATTGCATAAATGATTCATGGAACTGAATCATTTAGATTTCTTTGTTAAGGCCACCTTCTATTAAATAGCATGGCAGTTTAGGACACCTTTAGAATGCAAATAAAGTGGATTCTGTGTCCGTCTTCGCTACAAGGACAGAAATATGCAAGCTACTATTGCTAACTTGTTTTAGGAAAGCAGGCTCCAAGACTGCCCCCTTATTCTTTACTTTGGTGGCTAGGATGGCATCCTTGTGTATCCTATATTTCTGTATTATTGTGATTCTGTACTTTGCCAAGGTAGACCAATGCCAGGTTCACTTCAATGCAGATCTTCCACACGAACATACTTAAAAAAAAAAAAATGACAAGAGGGTGTCTCCATCAAGGTGTAGCAATTTATTAAAAAGAATATAAGACAACAAAATGCACTCACTAGTTAAAAGTAGATCAAGGCTTGTCATAAACCCATATAGACCTCCATAGGATCACCTTGAGGCTGCAGAGCTCCGCAGGCAAGAGGCTAGCTGAAGCAGAGTTCTTAGTGGAAGTATAGCTGTCAGGCTTCAGGCTGGAAACTCAGCAGCAGTGGCTTCCGGGTGTAACAAGAAGGCTGCAACTCCAATCAGCACTTTTCTTGGCTAGGTGATGGTGAGAGGAAGTGGAGGGGGCATGGCTTCATGTTTCAGGGCAACAGGACAGCTCCTTTATCAAACCAAGAGCATACCTCCTTTGGCTCCTCTGCAGTTCTGTTTTACCCCTATAAGTGAAATCAAAACCCTAAAACAGTTATGGAACACATAGAACTACTGACCCCTACCCATGATTGATCTAATCTGCCACTTAGAGTCACATGCTCCCCTGTACCTGGAAGTACTGGGAATTTCCTTTGGCTCCCTGCATGGAACAGCAGGGAAGAAAAAGAAAGGGAAATATATACTGCTGAAGATGAGGAAATTAAAGCAAATGTGTTTCTTCGCCCTTAACAGAAAGAGTTAATTTTCATTATGACCTCAGAAATGTTATTTTTTGTTTGGAAGTTCCCAGCGCCCATCTCATTTTAGTACGATTGCAAGTAATCATTTTTTCTTTTCTATAAACACATGTAGTTTAAAACATGGCTTTTCTCTTGGCCGGCTCAGATGCATACAGTACACAATTAGCTATAATGACAATACACTTTCAGGAAAATCCAGCTGTCTAGATCTTTCAGAACCAACCAGAGTTGCTTATTGCCTTTGTACCCCTGGCACATTAGTTCCACATTTGTTTTACAGCAATAATTAACATTTTATCGCACATTCATTATCCTAAAGTAGTTATGTTCAATGCAGCTGCCATATAAAAGACAGTTTAGAGATTTAAAGTGTATGTAAACCCTAACATTGAACTTATCTTATCTGCTCTCCTTTTTGTGTATTCCATTAAAAGCATTTTGTTGTTTTTTTGTTGATCGGTAAGTGCAAAAAAAAAGCTGTTGATCCTGCCAGCCATCTTCTGAGCTCATATCCTCCTCTTTCTGCCTGTGTTCCAGGCAGCTTTGTTTCCTTATAACAGAAAGTCATCTCTTGCAGTCTCTTGTAACATGTTCCTGAAAACTGGTGCACACAGAATTTGGTGCAGCTGTGCATAGAAACCAATCAGCTTCCAACTTAAGTTTGTTCAATTACGCTTTAACAATAAATCCTGGAAACAGCTGGACCAAATTCACCAGTTTTAGTAAACCTCCCCTTTCTGTTCTAAGGTAACAATGCTGCACTTCCATGAATACAGTACATTAAGGGAGTGTTGTCACCCTAGAACAGAAAATGCTACTGGCAGGGTCAACAGGTGTATATAAGGAAAAAAGGTAATTGGTCTAAAATATGCATGCAGATTAGAAAATCAGAATGAAACCAGAACTCCTGATTTTTATACTTGTTTAAGGTTATTGACTCAGAAAGTATTAAAGCCATAGGATCAGCATGACAGACAAGCAACTAGCATTTTGAGAAGGATCAATCATAAACAATAATCTCAATATTTAACACAAATTTCCTTTAAGAAACCCTATAGCTTGTATTAGAATCTCAGCTGCCCCCTGTAAAAGAATAAGTACTTACCTGTCTGAGGGGTAGAAAGGTAAATATTTGTTCTCTTGCAAATGTCCAGACACTGCTGCCATCTTACACTTCTAGGTCTGTTGGATAGTGTGCCCCATGTTGGGAACTGTGGTTCCTCCTGACAGCATCTAAAGGTTTAGAGAAGTTCTGATTCACCCCCATTCAAACTAAAACGAGGAAAAAAGTCAACTTTTATTGTTGCCTATATATCCCCAGTAGGGATGAGCTTGGGTTCTGTCCAAACAAGTAAATTTACTGTCATTTTGGGCCAATTTGCTGTGGGTAGGATTTCCTGGCCTGCAGCTGTACATACAGTATGCAAATGGACAGAGATGCTTATGACATCATTGACCTAATATGACCACATAGCCACATTAGGTCAAACACATTGACTTATTATGGCCATGTGACTATATTGTGTCAATGATGTCATGAGCATCCTCGCTCCTTTGTGTACATCAGATGCATGGCAGGGGATCTCCTGCTCGAAACTCATTGGACCAGCAATGACAACTAACTTCTGGATTTGAACGAACTTGAGTTCACATCGAACCCAAGCTCATTACTAGTCCCCAGTAGAGAGATTGCCCCACACTTTCTACACTGAGGCTGGGTTCACACTGGTGCGACACGACAGCCGTCCTACTTTGGATCCGACTTTGCCCTGCGACATGAAGCCGGCATGTGTCCGACTTTCAATGAACGGGGATCCGACTTGGATCCCCGCCAATGCCCGACACTGTGTTTGGTATGAATCTTTAGGGGGAACTCCGCGCCAAATTTTAAATAAAAATCCGGCATGGGTTCCCCCTCCAAGAGCATACCAGGCCCTTGGGTCTGGTATGGACCTTGAGGGGAACCCCCTACGCCGAAAAAACGGCGTGGGGGGTCCCCCCCCAATCCATACCAGACCCTTATCCGAGCACGCAGCCCGGCCGGACAGGAATGGGGGTGGGGACGAGCGAGCGCCCCCCCCCTCCTGAACCGTACCAGGCCGCATGCCCTCAACATGGGGGGTTGTTGCCTTGGGGGAGGGGGGCGCGCTGCGGCCCCCCCACCCCAAAGCACCTTGTCCCCATGTTGATGAGGACAAGGGCCTCTTCCCGACAACCCTGGCCGTTGGTTGTCGGGGTCTGCGGGCGGGGGGCTTATCGGAATCCGGGAGCCCCCTTTAATATGGGGGCCCCCAGATCCCGGCCCCCCACCCTATGTGAATTGAGTATGGGGTACATGGTACCCCTACTCATTCACCTAGGGAAAAAGTGTCAATTTTAAAAAAAAAACACTACACAGATTTTTTAAAGTATTTTATTAGACAGCTCCGGGGGTCTTCTTCCGACTTCGGGGGTCTCTCCGGTTCTTCTCCGCGCTCTCCGGGTCTTCTGCCGGGCTCCTCCTCTCTCTTCTGCTCTTTTGCCGCTCTTTTGCTAAAGAGGAGGAGCCCGGTCTGCTGCCTTCTTCTCTTCGGGGGTCTCTCCGGTTCTTCTCCGCGCTCTCCGGATCTTCTGCCGGGCTCCTCCTCTCTCTTCTGCTCTTTTGCCGCTCTTTTGCTAAAGAGGAGGAGCCCGGTCTTCAATCTTCTGCCTTCTGCCTTCTGCCTTCTGCCTTCTGCCCTCTTCTCTTCTCCTGATGTTGACACGACGCTCTCTCCGGCTAGAATGCTCTCTGTGCGCTCTGCTCTGACTTATATAGGCGGTGACCCCGCCCTCTTATGCCGTCACAGTCCCTGGGCATGCTGGGACTATGACGGCATACAGGGGGCGTGGTCATCGGGTGATGACCACGCCCCCTAAAACGTCACAGTCCCAGCATGCCCAGGGACTGTGACGGCATAAGAGGGCGGGGTCACCGCCTATATAAGTCAGAGCAGAGCGCACAGAGAGCATTCTAGCCGGAGAGAGCGTCGTGTCAACATCAGGAGAAGAGAAGAGGGCAGAAGGCAGAAGGCAGAAGGCAGAAGATTGAAGACCGGGCTCCTCCTCTTTAGCAAAAGAGCGGCAAAAGAGCAGAAGAGAGAGGAGGAGCCCGGCAGAAGATCCGGAGAGCGCGGAGAAGAACCGGAGAGACCCCCGAAGAGAAGAAGGCAGCAGACCTCCTCCTCTTTAGCAAAAGAGCGGCAGAAGAGAGAGGAGGAGCCCGGCAGAAGACCCGGAGAGCGCGGAGAAGACCCGGAGAGACCCCCGAAGTCGGAAGAAGACCCCCGGAGCTGTCTAATAAAATACTTTAAAAAATCTGTGTAGTGTTTTTTTTTTTAAATTGACACTTTTTCCCTAGGTGAATGAGTAGGGGTACCATGTACCCCATACTCAATTCACATAGGGTGGGGGGCCGGGATCTGGGGGCCCCCATATTAAAGGGGGCTCCCGGATTCCGATAAGCCCCCCGCCCGCAGACCCCGACAACCAACGGCCAGGGTTGTCGGGAAGAGGCCCTTGTCCTCATCAACATGGGGACAAGGTGCTTTGGGGTGGGGGGGCCGCAGTGCGCCCCCCTCCCCCAAGGCAACAACCCCCCATGTTGAGGGCATGCGGCCTGGTACGGTTCAGGAGGGGGGGGGGCGCTCGCTCGTCCCCACCCCCATTCCTGTCCGGCCGGGCTGCGTGCTCGGATAAGGGTCTGGTATGGATTGGGGGGGACCCCCCACGCCGTTTTTTCGGCGTAGGGGGTTCCCCTCAAGGTCCATACCAGACCCAAGGGCCTGGTATGCTCTTGGAGGGGGAACCCATGCCGGATTTTTATTTAAAATTTGGCGCGGAGTTCCCCCTCAAGAACATCTGAGCACAAGTCGCATGCCGAAGTCGGATCATGCAAGACGGCAATCCGACTTTGATCCGACTTCAATGATAGTCAATAGGCTGAAGTAGGATCAAAGTCGGACCAAAGTAGTACAGGGAGCATTTCTAAAGTCGGAACGACTTGTGTCGGACCAGTTAGGACGGCTCCCATAGGGAAACATTACATTTCACACGTCATGCGACATGAGCTCCCAATGTCGGAGCGTTTGTCGGACCAGTGTGAACCCAGCCTGAAGGAACTCTTGTTGCCACCTTTCTCAGCTTGTATATGTGGGCCAAAGGAAATATAGCATAGATGATGCATGAAAATCATAGTTCAACAAACTTCAGGTCTTGTTAAAGTCCCTCCACACCTCCCTGTCATCACAAAGAAAATTCAGAAAAGAGGCTGGATACTGCTTGCCTCATTCTTATGAAATGCACATGTCATAGTGGATTCACATAGTAGCAAGTTCAAATAAAGTTCAGCAAACTAACCCCCAATCTTCCTTACTAATTAGCTGAAAGATTATTTATAAGTAATACTGATTAACAAATACATATTTTTTTTTTTGTATTTATTTTATGTTTATTTGTTTCCAAATTAATAAACACATGAAAGCTGTAACCTTGCAGACATTTGGTGAAAAGTCATAGAGGAGGTATAAAGGGTCTTTGGAAAGCATAGTAACATTATCTCACATTTATTAGCTTTTAGCAGCTCGAGGTGAAATAGGTAGCAAGCTCCATTTGCTGCAGTAACTTGAAGGTTCTGCTGGCTGTACAACTTCGCTAAATACTCACTCTCATTAGGGATCCAAGAAATATACTATAACACAAAGAGACAATCCTTACCAGCTCTAAAAAGTGTAACACTGACTATACCAAGCTTTTACAAGCTCCTAGTAAGGAATAGTGGATATTAAAGGTAAAGGTATGAGTTTTTGAGATTGGGCAGCTGGACAGACTGGCATGCTGTTCAGCAATTTGCCATCTTTTAATGGACTCCTATCTTATTTGTTTACTGACAGAGTCTGTTTTTTAATTTTATTGGCCTGGTTGGTGAGACATCAGCTGTATGGAAACCCTAGATGAGACTTGGGGCATTTCAATGAGCTGAACTTCTTATTTCTCTTCTCTGGAGTGCAGAGCCCTCCAATGTTTATGGCACCCTATCAGGTCACCTGAGTCCAGGTGACAGATGCGCACTGTTGCAGTCAGGAGTGCACCGCTAAGGTAGTGGACCCTACGGCTGACTGCTGCAAATGGAACTCTGGGTGGTTCAGGAAGGCAGGTCCACTGGAGTACCAACACAGATACCACTGGGAACTAGGGCATAAGATTCCCCAGGGCACGGAATCTAAGAGCCAGCAGGTGTTCACCAGTGCCTCTAGTGGTGAGGCTGGACTGCGCTGCAACTGACTCATGGTCGCAGCCCCAGGGTCTCCCAGCTCAAGCTCACGGTAGGCTACAGGAGGATAGAGAGGAAGCAGAAGCCCAGGACAACAAGGGTAAGTAAGAAGATAAGCCAAAGGTCGGGGCGTCTAGCAGACAAGGATACACAGAGAACACTCCAAAAGGTCAGGGTCACAAACAGGCAGGGATAGTCAAGAACAAGCCAAGATCTGTAACAGAGACAGACGTAGAGCACATGGCAAGCAGGAAACAGGAAACCAAAACACAATATATCTCAGCAAGGCAAGCTTGGAGAACACTGTGTTAAATAGTGGTTTCTGTTGAGGCTAGGGTGGAGCCACACTGAGGGAAGATTACTTAACCATGCAGGTGTGAGAGTGCAAGCCCTAAGGCTGATACACAGTCCAGGTAAGAGACAGACAGGGCATGAAAGTATTATTGCAGTCATGACACACCCAATGGTTACAAGATCAGTGAAACTAATAAAGCTGGTGTAAAGGTTACATTTATTTTTTTCAAAAATAACAACAATTTTATACTTGCCTGCTCTGTGCAATGGAGCAGCCCCAAACCCCCTATTCTAGGGTCTCCCGCCATGATCTTGGCTCCTTCTCTTCTCTGTTTGCCAGTGTACAAAGCTGTTTCCTGTGGGGGGCGCTCATGCTGGATCATTCCTGAGGCGGGCCGTGTGTGTCCATATACACACACATAGCATGCCTTAGCCCTGCCCCCACTCCTTCCTCACAGGATTTGATTGACCACCTTCTGTGAGAAGAAAGATAGAGGAGACAGCTGCTACAGAGAGGCACAGCACTGGACTGAGGTATAAAGTGGTTTGAGGGGGGCGATACATCCTCTGGGACATTTTTTGCCTTAATGCAGAAATTACATTCAGGTAAAAAATGTTCAGGTTTTTGAACCACAATAATGTAAATAAGCAATATGCTTATGCATATTTAAGATACAGTCTTTTAGACAATCGTAGCTTATAGTTGTGCATATGTAATGCACTGATTTGGAATGTTTTCACCTTTACCATGGCAATTGGTAAAAAATCTAAACATGTTGGTTGCTTTAAAGGCTGGCTAGCACCTAACAGAACAAACAATACATATAATTTTCTCAGTTGGTTTGTTTGTCTTTCTTCCATACAGTATATAAAGCAATGGCAAAGTGCCCACCAGGGGTGGACACACCATTTGTGCAGACTGTGCAGCTGCACCAGGGCCCTTTGGGATTTAGAGACCCATGTAATATAGGTCATTCAGCTTCTGGGACCCCACTCTGCTATCACTTTGATCTGAGCTCTGCTTAGTTCTAGGGCAGGTGAAATATGGGAGGCATGCTTCATAATATCCAAACAACTCCTCTGGTATATAAAATCCAGGTGATATTATGCAGCAAGTACCTCCTTGACTTCCTGACTGGCACTAAGCTATCTATCTATCTATCTATCTATCTATCTATCTATCTATCTATCTATCTATCTATCTATCTATCTATCTATCTATCTATCTATCTATCTATCGTGAAGAATTGGTGGAAACCTAAACTTGATGAAGGGGATGGGGGGCACTAAAGTTGTTTTTGCACAGGGGTTCTTTGTTGACTATTTCCACCACTGGTCCCTACAAGCATTCCAAACACGTGCAGGCCAGCTTGTTTTAGCTGCAATATGCCAATCAACAAGCATGTCTATAGGACTACCCCTGCAGGAGCCGCTTGGTAGATAGGGTTCTCTGTTTATTTGTCTCAACTCTGTGAACAGCTTTGGCCCCTCTGACACACCAGGATAAGCACGTGGATACTACAATGCTATTGGGAGCACAAATATAGATACCCTGCACACAACTATGATTCAGTATGAAAAGCAAACACCAGACTGATAATTGGTAATGGAAACCAATATATTGTCATGGGTTAGAGTAAATTACAGCATATACATAAATGATCAAGTAGAGAATTAGGTCAATTACAGTTCACTAAACAATAAAGTCACTATGTTATAGCAGCTTAGAATGGAATTGTATATGGCTAAATAAAAGTAGACGTGGTAATCCACAAGATCAGCATTAATCAATGGCATTAGAAAACAGTAACAGCAACGGTGATCAATATTGTAATAACTTTTCTGTAGCCAGTAGGGTATAACCCATTTACAGTGCACTTCATTTAAATGGAAGCAATGAAATGTAGAACTCCCTAAAGAGTTACCTCTTACTATGGACAAAAGGGAAAGTTCTTGTGAAGCAGCTAAGTGATCAGCCCTAGTTCTTCAGCCAGCTAGTGTTGGGGCCCAGTTTTTACGATGGTGCACATAAGTACAGTGCCGGTAAAGTCTGCATACAGTTGTTAAGGCTACTATATAGATGGTAAGTTCCTAAGTGCTCAGTCTTTTCTAGCAGCGATAGATTAATGGCAGCAGTACCCTCTCATCAGTCCCAGTGATACAGCAACAGTGGTCCCACTGTTCAGATATCAGCTCACTCTGGATCTGCCTGAAGCGACTCCAGACCTTAACACACATAACAGTGCTATGGTTTCTGTTTTGCCTGCAGGCTTGTAGCAAGTTTATGTGCACATAGGAGTTGTGATGTTCACACCTCATGTCAGGAAAGGGTTCACCTGTTGGTGGTGCTGTTGGTCCCGTGGATTGCAGTACCAGTGTCCACCAACGGGTGTCTTCTTGCAGCCAGGATCTGTGATAAAGGATCTCACCTCACTGTCAGATCCATGGGCCGTAGTACCGGTGTCAACCAGCGGGTGTATTTTGGCAGTGTGGGGCAGGCAGCACCTCCTGCGCTCAGGTGTTACATGAGGACAATTACTGACAGTCTCATAAATACCCGGCAAGCCCTCAAATACTTGCCTTGGTATCTCTCTCCCTGCGCCCTGACCTTGCTGCCTGTAATCCTGACCTTGAGCCTGTATCTGGCCTGACTTGACCTAACCTGATCTGATCTGATCCCTATACAGAGCCTATCCTGGACCTGTCCCTCCTGTTACCTAATTACCTTGGATCCCTGCCCTGCAGCCTATCCATCCATCCTCTCCCTGTCCTGTTGGTTTCCCGTCCTTACCCATCTGCTGATCTCCCTGTGTATGACCTCGGCCTGGCTTTTGTTTATGATTCCGGTATCTCCCATTTATTGTATATACTATTTGTTGTTTGTGGGTCTGTGGTTGGTTGTGCACTGTTTGTATTCACTTACTTGTCACCTATTTTAATAAACACCATTTTCATTCACTTACATGTGTTTTGGTTTCCTCTGTGCAGTCCACACAGTCTAGTCTACTAATTACCTGATAGTATACCAAGGCCACCCCTGACCAGACGTGGCTGCACCGAGGAACCATCCTGGTTCAGTGGATTCGCTAAGATGGATTTCAATGAAATTATCTATTATTCTCTGCTGGCGGCAGAGGATGGTGAATGTTGCCGCCAAACCTTGAAAGATTGGACCAGTGACCAACTGCTGGAAACGATCCGATCAGCTCATTCCCTAGTGGATCAGGGGTATATGTTATTTAGGATGTTCAGCCCTTAATCCAGTTATGTGCAAAACCAGCCCTATCATGTATTCCCGAAGGAAGTGATGATTTTTCTCCCCCTTCAATTATGGCCAAGTTTAATCTCTGGTATGGTTGTTAAAGGATGATCCAGCCTTTTTCATGGAACATTATTCCTCTTGTTCCCAGCAGGTGTTGTCTGATTGCATCCATTCAGTGCAATCCATGGTTAGCCAGGCTGTGTGTGAATCAATGTTTGTTCAACCTGTGCTACAGGCATGGTCAGATCTCCTGTATTTAGCCAAGCCACAACATTCCAGCCCTGCCATTAATCACCTGCCTTCCCAAGAATCTATCTCCCCGTCGTCTATGGTAACCTCAGGTACAGCCCAGTTTATACAGCTTCCTACCAAATACTATTGCCCAGTCTCCAATTGTTGCACCTATCCTGCCTTCAATCCACCTGCCTCTTCCCTTCCACCTGTAACAATTCCACAAAAGCCTGCTCCAGCCACTGTTCCCATGTCTCTACCGCATTCCAGCCCTTCCTTTTGCCAAACTACATCTTTTTCTCACATCCTTGCTGTTACCTACAAATCTGCAGTGGCTAAGCCAAAAAAGAAACGAAAGTTCTTTGCGACCCACACCATCCTGCTAGTAACCCAACCTGCCTCCACACCAACCAACCTGTTCCAGCCTGCGTTCATGCCAGTTGAACCTGATGACCCACCTAAATCTGCCAACCCAGTGCCTGATACCCAGTCTGAAGTCCTAGTACCTGCTACCCAGTCTGATGTCCCAATGCCTGCTACCCAGTCTAATGTCCCAGTGCCTGCTACCCAGTCTGACATCCCAGTGCCTACTACCCAGTCGCGTGTTTCAGTACCTGCTGACCGGTCTGATGACCTTGTGTCCATGTTCCAGCCTGAAGTTTTGCTGCCAGTGTTCCAGTCTGATGTGCCTGCCTTCCAGTCTGATGTGCCTGCCTTCCAGTCTGATGTCCCCACTTCCCAGTCTGATGTGCCTGCCTTCCAGTCTGATGTGCCTGGCTTCCAGTCTGATGCCCCTGCTTCCCAGTCTGATGTGCCTGCCTTCAAGTCTGATGTGCCTGCCTTCCAGTCTGATGTCCCCACTTCCCAGTCTGATATGCCTGCCTTCCAATTCAATGTGCCTGCCTTCCAGTCCGATGTGCCTGCCTTCCAGTCCGATGTTCCTGCCTTCCAATCTGATGTGCCTGCCTTCCAGTCTGATGTCCCCGCTTCCCAGTCTGATGTGTCTGCCTTCCAGTCTGACGTGCCTGCCTTCCAGTCTGATGTGCCTGTCTTCCAGTCTGATATGCCTGCCTTCCAGTCTGATGTTCTGTTGCTTGCCTTCCAGTCTGATGTCCTGGTGCCTGCCTTCCAGTCCGATGTCTTGATGCCTGCCTTCCAGTCTGATGTGCCTGTTTTCCAATCTGATGTGCCCGCTTTCTAGTCTGATGTGCCTGCCTCCCAGTCTGATGTGCCTGCCTTCCAGTCCGATGTGCCTGCCTTCCAGTCCGATGTGCCTGCCTTCCAGTCCGATATGCCTGCCTTCCAGTCTGATGTCCTGGAGCCTGCCTTCCAGTCTGATGTGCCCGCTTTCCAGTCTGATGTGCCCGCTTTCCAGTTTGATGTGCCCACTTTCCAGTCTGATGTCCTGGTGCCTGCCTTTCAGCCTGATGTCTCGGTGCCTGCCTTCCAGCCTGATGTCTCGGTGCCTGCCTTCCAGCCTGATGTCTTGGTGCCTGCTTTAGGCGGTACTGTCAGGAAAGGGTTCACCCGTTGGTTGCGCTGTTGGTCCCATGGATTGCAGTACCAGTGTCCACCAGCGGGTGTCTTCTTGCAGCCAGGATCTGTGATAAAGAATCTCAGCTGCTGGTAGCACTGTCAGATCCATGGGCCGTAGTACTGGTGTCCACCAGCGGGTGTATTCCGGTAGTGTGGGGCAGGCAGCACCTCCTGCGATAAGGGGTTACGTGAGGACAATTACTGGCAGTCTCATAAATACCCGGCAAGCCCTCACATGCTTGCCTTGTGCCCGCTTTCCAGTCTGATGTTTCCGCTTTCCAGTCTGATGTGCCTCCTTTCCAGTCTGATGTGCCTGCTTTCCAGTCTGATGTCCTGGTGCCTGCCTTCCAGCCTGATGTCTCGGTGTCTGCCTTCCAGCCTGATGTCTCGGTGCCTGCCTTCCAGCCTGATGTCTTGATATTGGTGACCCAGTCTGGAGTCCCGGGGTCCCAGTCTGGAGTCCCGGTGTCCCAGTCTGTTAAATCGATGCACGTTACTCGGCTTTCTGGACCAGCGCCCGGTGTGCAACTTGATGACCCGGAGCCCGCTGTCTGCCCGGAGGTGCCCGCTGTCTGCCCGGATGTGCCCGCTGTCTGCCCGGATGTGCCCGCTGTCCAGTTTAAAGTGCCTGATGACCAGCCAAAAGTACCCTCATCCACTGTTCTGCTCGATGCCATATACTATGGACAATTTAAACTAGTTGGAGCGTCCGGAGGCCGCTCCTTTAGGGGGGGTACTGTCAGAAAAGGGTTCACCCGTTGGTTGCGCTGTTGGTCCCGTGGATTGCAGTACCAGTGTCAACCAGCGGGTGTCTTCTCGCGGCCAGGATCTGTGATAAAGGATCTCACCTGTTGGTAGCACTGTCAGATCCATGGGCCGTAGTACCGATGTCCACCAGCAGGTGTATTCCGGCAGTGTGGGGAAGGCAGCACCTCTTGCGCTCAGGGGTTACGTGAGAACAATTACTGACAGTCTCATAAATACCCGGCAAGCCCTCACATGCTTGCCTTGGTATCTCTCTCTCTGCGCCCTGACCTCGCTGCCTGTAATCCTGACCTTGAGCCTGTATCTGACCTGACCTGATCTGATCTGATCCGATCCCGATCCCGAGACCATCCTGGACCTGTCCCTCCTGTTACCTAATTACCTTGGATTCCTGCCCTGCAGCCTATCCATCCATCCTCTCCCTGTCCTGTTGGTTTCCCGTCCTTACCCATCTGCTCATCTCCCTGTGTATGACCTCGGCCTGGCTTTTGTTTACGATTCCAGTATCTCCCATTTATTGTATATACTATTTGTTGTACTGGGTATGTGGTTGGTTGTGCACTGTTTGTATTCACTTACTTGTCACCTATTTTAATAAACATCATTTTCATTCACTTACATGTGTTTTGGTTTCCTCTGTGCAGTCCACACAGTCTGGTCTACTAATTCCCTGATACCTCATGCTTCTCAGAGCAAAGAGGAAGTCACCCAGTATTTAGCCTGGGAAAATACACATTTCTCTTCTCCTTATACCTGGCTCTCCATTGGAATTGTAGTTCAATAATCCATTAATTGGAATAACTGAGTTTCTTTCCCGATCTACATCACTCATGTTTATTGCTACCAACCTTCTTCTTGTCAGCGCTCCCTGATGGACGGATGCGAGGTAGTGTTAACCCTTTCAGCCTGAAGTCAGTTGGGAGCATAGAGAGCACTGCAGCACAGTGTCCATCTCTGTCTCTAGCCAGGCACCTGGCTACATGTGTATGGACTGTCCCTAAATTTTAATGTTAGGTGAGATGGATGAGGTGGTAGAATCAGTCAGGTGGGGGTTTTATCAGGGCACATCTGCTTTTGTGCACTGTATATTCTGGTTGTTTGGTTTCAGGGCCAAATGACCACATAGGCTTGATCTGACCATCATTGTTGATAGCCAACTCTACTACATATTGACTTCCCATACCAGTGTTCACCTACCCTGACTCAAAGATCTACTTAACTGCATTTTCAAACATTTTTCTACTAAATATACTAAAGGAACTCCGCAGAGATCTAGACAGTGCATTACTTTGCATCATCAAGCAAGATTAAAAAGTTATCCCTTGACGCAC
This sequence comes from Lithobates clamitans, assembly GCA_037952925.1. NCBI lineage: Eukaryota > Metazoa > Chordata > Amphibia > Anura > Ranidae > Lithobates > Lithobates clamitans. The sequence goes on along the minus strand of JBBGZY010000239.1, from coordinate 14,356,792 downwards.
CAAGATAATATAGGCTGTTAATACTGTGGTTTCTTTTTAAATGTCTCCAAATACCTTAGTGATGGTACACTACTGTGCCCTATGTCTCAAATGATTTAGGATTTCCACAGTCCTTGGTACTTAAAGCAATTAAGATGACATACATCTAGCCCAAGGGCAATGACAACCCAGGGAAAGCTGTTAAATGCAATTATGCCACTTCTCTGTAACTTAGCGTATTGTTTCAAACTGAAGGAAATGACAAAGCTGTCCCACACTGAGAAAACAATCATACTGCCTGATTATTAAGAGACGAGTAACATGGATTTAGTTTTTGTACTAATGTAAACTGCAGCAGACTGGTCTTGGCACTGGGACATTCACATGGGGATTAAACAAAGAAGAAAACAGAAGACAACGAGCATGAAGTACTGTAAGGCCAGCCAGATATCTTTAAGCAGATTGAAGGTACACTTAGCACGCATGGGCACATGAGATGAGATCAATAAATAGCTAGAAGAAAAGACAGCTCAGCAGATCCTGAGGTCAATCTATTCCCACAGCTGGCTGTAAGGGATATGCAGTTCAACATTTTTAAGTGATGACTTTGTAAGGAATGAAATGATGTTTCCAGTTATAAATAAAAACCTGTTGGACATATACTTCTTTTAAACAATGGAAAAACCAAATCAAACACTACAATAGCATGAGCAGTGATGAAATCTATTGTCTTTTTCTTGTTTTTAGATTTCCATGTGACTGAAATTAACTTAACAGATGTAATCTTATCAGTATGCATTAACTTTTCTAAACCTTGATACCTATATAACTTTCTAAAGCGGTAGTTAAATCAGCATAAAAAAAAGTCTCCCTGCAAGATAAGAGCATAATGTGCTAGTATGCATCACATACCAGCACACTGTGAAAGACCTACCTTAAAACGAAGCCCTCCAGCGACGCGCTGTTAATGCTGACAGGGCTTCCGTCTTCATCCATCCTTGCTTCCAGGTCATTTGTATGGGCAGGGCATGATGATGTCACTCCTACGCATGCATAGAGGAGTCATAGCTGTGGCACAGAACTCTGAAGGGACAGTATGAGTAAGCCTTCAAAGCACATGCATCGGTGAAGTCACTGGCTGCATTAACAGTGAATATCTTCTAAATGGTGCATGTTTATGAGATATTCCTTGTACCTACAGGTAAGCTATATTTTACGCTTATCTACAGTATCTCACAAAAGTAAGTACGCACCTCACATTTTTGTAAATATTTTTTTATATATCTTTTCATGTGACAACACTGAAGAAATTACACTTTTCTACAATGTAAAGCAGTGAGTGTACAGCTTGTATAACAGTGTAAATGTGCTGTCCCCTCAAAATAACTCAACACACAGCCCTTAATGTCTAAACCGCTGGCAACAAAAGTGAGTACACCCCTAAGTGAAAATGTCCAAATTGGGTCCAAAGTGTCAATATTTTGTGTGGCCACCATTATTTTCCAGCACTGCCCTAACCCTCTTGCGCATGGAGTTCACCAGAGCTTCACAGGTTGACACTAGAGTCCTCTTCCACTCTTCCATGACAACACCACGGAGCTGGTGGATGATAGAGACCTTGCGCTCCTTCACCTTCAATTTGAGGATGCCCCAAAGATGCTAAATAGGGTTTAGATTTGGGGACATGCTTGGCCAATCCAACACCTTTACCCTCATCTTCTTTAGCAATGCAGTGATCATCTTGGAGGTGTGTTTGGGGTCGTTATCATGTTGGAATACTGACCTGCGGCCCAGTCTCCGAAGGGAGGGGATCATGCTCGACTTCAGTATGTCACAGTACATGTTGGCATTCCTGGTTTCCTCAATGAGCAATAGCTCCCCAGTGCTGGCAGCACTCATGCAGCCCCAGACAATGACACTCCCACCACCATGCTTGACTGTAGGCAAGAGACACTTATCTTTGTACTCCTCACCTGGTTGCCGCCACACATGCTTGACACCATTTGAACCAAATAAGTTTAAGTTGGTCTCATTAGACTGCAGGACAGGGTTCCAGTAATCCATGTCATTAGTCTGCTTGTCTTTAGCAAACCTTTTGCAGGCTTTTTTGTGTATCATCTTTAGAAGAGGCTTCCTTCTGGGACGACAGACATGCAGACCAATTTGATGCAGTGTGCGAAGTATGGTCTGAGCACTGGAAGGCTGACCCCCCCACCCCTTCAACCTCTGCAGCTATGCTGGCAGCACTCATACGTCTATTTCCCAAAGACACCCTCTGTATATGAGGCTGAGCACTTGCACTCAACTTCCTTGGTCGACCATGGCGAGGCTTGTTCTGAGTGGAACCTGTCCTGTTAAACCCCTGTATGGTCTTAGCCACCCTGCTGCAGCTCAGTTTCAGGGTCTTGGCAATCTTCTTATGGCCTAGGCCATCTTTATATAGAGCAACAATTCTTTTTTTCAGATCCTCAGTCCTCAGATCCTCAGATCCAGAGTTCTTTGCCATGAGGTGCCATGTTGAACTTCCAGTGATCAGTATGAGAGAAGTGAGAGCGATAACACTAAAATTTAACATACCTGCTCCCCATTCACACCTGAGACCTTGTAACACTAACGAGTCACGTGACACTGGGAAGGGAAAATGGCTAATTAGGCCCAATTTGGACATTTTCACTTAGGGGGTGTACTCACTTTTGTTGCCAGCGGTTTGACATTAATGGCTGTGTGTTGAGTTATTTTGAGGAGACAGCAAATATACACCATTATACAAGCTGTACACTCACTACTTTACATTGTAGCAAAGTGTCATTTCTTCAGTGTTGTCACATGAAAAGATAGAATAAAATATTTACAAAAATGTGAGGGGTGTACTCACTTTTGTGAGATACTGTATAGGTACAAGTGTCCAAGTGGTTTTTACTATTGCTTTAACTTTGTATATGTACATCACATATAGCAGCAATAGCCATAGCTCCCAGCTGTTCCTAATTTCAAGGGACTGTCCCTGATTTGGAGCAATGTCCCTCATTCTTCCTCATTTGTCCCTCATTATGGTCTGATCTATATAGATGTATATAAAAATGCACTTTTTATCTATCAAAAAGTGTTTTCCAGTGCTAAACCTTTAATCTGATTTCTAAATTGCTGCTTTTGTAAATTCCAAAAGCCAATATAAAGGAATAGTAGTGGTAAAAAAGCACTTGTGTGTTTAACCAATCTTGTTTTTTTGTACAATTCTCCTTCAAGGGGGCGTGGCAAGGGGTGTGTCCTATGCCTGCATACATTTGCTAATAGGTGTCCCTCATTCCCATCTAAAAAAGTTGGGAGGTATGGCAATAGTTCTTTATAAAAAAATGTTTTCGACTCAAGCTGCACAGATATACACGCATATACAATAAGATCAATGGCTTTTCTTGTACATTTCTTCATAGCCATTGTTGAGCACAGATGCTGATTGCATTATGTTGAAACATAACCACTAGCAGGAAAATAAATCTAGGTATTACATCTGTATATTAAATGCACTAGTGAAATGTCAATCACAGGAAACACATACAAATATAAAATCTGGTTTAAAATGACTATAAACAAATGAAAGATTACAATACTATAGGTAAAACAAAGTTTCCCCTTTAGATCAATAGTGCTTTTACTGATGTCTTCATATAATCTGTTCTTCCTTCCCATTTCACATTAAGCTCAAACAACTTCATTCCATAAAAAAATCTTTAAAGATTTATAAAGCATAAAATATGACATTCACCAAACATTCACAAGTGGTTCATCAGTCCCTGTATAATAAAACGTGCACCAGGAAGATCCACCAGCAGTGAATATCTGGGGGATGTCACATTCATTGCTTCATAAATATACCATTAGTCTTTATTTCATCCTTGAAAGTGTTTTAGTGATTAATGACAAGTGCTAAACAGATGCTAATTCTTATTTTTTCAACTGACATACTCTTGTGACAACTGTCATTTTTTAGGTGTTAGCACCATTCAGAATTCAGTAAAGCGGTGCTAAAAGTAGTAACTAATCTGAAAATGTATTATTGTCTGATATGTTAGGTGTTACTTCCTATTTAAAATGGCATCATCATCATCCAAAAACACCCCTTCGTTGGGGCATCGGGTGATTGATAACAATGTGAATGGACTAGGAATGAATTGGACCTTTAATGGTTTTACTTACAGTGTGATTACAGTGTGTCAGCAGCTGGTTTGGCAGCCCAATAAAAACAGGCTTTAGGCTTTAATTCACTTTAATTTAATTAAAGTGAATTACCTTCCACATTCACATACCAAATGATATATTTACACAGTATATAGTATCAGGGCCTATCTGTAAATGTGATTTTAACATATTGTTTATGTAGGCCTTTACACTAGATATTGTGGAATCTAAATAAGATTGAACGGGTGGATTTTAATGTGGGAGGCCAGCTTTAAGCTGGAATGCTAGGGGTGGTAGAAGGTCCTGCTATGCACCACAGGCAGCGGCAGTTTAGGGCCCCAGAAATTAATATCCTGATAATCTTTTCAGAGCTTAAATCTCCAATCTACACTTTAATTTGGCTACCAAAACACGTCCAAAAAAAGAAATAGGGTTGCTAGGTAACAGTACAGCAATAGCATGAAAATTAACTATACAGTAAGAATAACATTTTTAGTCCTTATAACTTAAAGTGTGCATAGATGCTATATTTTATTCAATAAAACTTCTGGCTACCATGATATCCTATAGTTGCACTCCGGCAAACTGTCAGTGGTATATTCATATGAAATTCTACCTATTCTTACTGCCTTCCGCAGACCTCTTCCTGTCTCTGGATTAACAGGACCAGCGGCACATCTGGATGGGGGTGGGCTTGTTCACGCAGAGTACTACAGTAATTTGGGGTTCATTTACTGAAGACAACTAGACTGTTCACTTTTGCAAGTGCACTTGCGCTGAGTAATGGTAAAGGAGGTGAATATGAACCTCAGGGTAACAACAAAGGGTCTAAAATCTCTCAATCTCAATTGCCACTTGTGATAGAACTGTCCAGCACCCAGCTTGGGTGCTTCCATCAGTATACAGCTGCCTCCAGTCTGCACCCAGGAATCAGTTATTATAGCTGAGCACCCAAGAATCTATTCAACACTAGCTTAGATGCACTGTAATTAACTTTATTGTAAAATCACACAGAATATATATATATATATCCATATAGATATATATATCTATATCTATATAGATATATATATTTATTTATATATATATGTAGCGGTACCCCTCGTAGGGGCTGTTGGTAGTTGTGGTCTGTCTGTCACCCTGCCCAGCCAGGCACACAATCTTCAGCCACTCCAAGATAGAAAACAGTCCATGCACTTTGTTTTTTGTATTTTTATTGAGGGGATTAAACTTGAATGGGGATAGGGTAAATATGAGTTGCCCAGTTGATTGCAGAAAATGTAGGGACTGAACTATATGCATGTTCAGTATATACAACTTCCTCTAGCACGGACTCAACTCTAGATCTCTCTCTCTCTCTCTAGCATTTTACTTGGCTCTTGAGCTCACTCCCCAGGACCAGCTAGCACTGATTTGCAGGCCTGACACTGGCTCAGCTAGGCCCAAAGTAAATGCCCTTTGCAGGCAGGGAACTTGGGTCCCTACGGTGTGGCAAAAGATATAGGTGGTTGCAATGCTAGCTGTCCATGTGGCTACTAATCCCAGCACCACTTCTTCAGGCCCTGCCAGCCCTCCTGGCTGCAGCTGTCTCTCTCCACTGCCCGTGCCGCCACAGTCCACTCCACTGGCTCTGCACCCATCCAAGACTGCAATTTCCCAGTACCCTCAGGCATGCCTCCTGAGTTCTTCCTGACTGTTAATCACCAGCCCTCCTGGCTGCGACTTGTAGTTCCTCCTGGAGATTTGCCTGGCAGGGCTCTGCTGCTGTCCTCTCCTTGCTCCCATGCAGCCTGTCCAGGACACCTCCGTGTGGCATGAGAGGATTCTGTCCTCACCCCCCCCCCCCCAGACTGGGGAGCTCCTTCAAAGGCCACGACAGCCTAGCACTCCATCTCCAGCTTCCACCTGAACTACTCCTCCCCAGCTGGGCTGACCCTGAGTATTTAAGGAGGCCTACCCCCTGCGACTCCAGATTAGGTATTGGTCAGGGCTTCTCAGAATACTCCAGACAGCTCCACCTCGCCTCCTTCCTTTCAAGAAGATTTCAGAATGTTCTGGAAAGAAGTGGGAAGTCTCGGTGATGATGGCTGTGAGTCACCCAGCTCTGCCTGAGTCACTCCCAACCCACACCAAACAGACAGGCTTGGCTGCCAGCCAAGCCTGAAATTTGCCTATACTAACAAAAACCTAACCACTACCACTTCTAGCACACTAGAGGGCGCTACATATACGTAGTACACCAGATCAGGTGGGCCTAATCACATTATCGTATGCAAAGGAAACTGTATACAGGAATATAATTAATATGGCTAAGGAACAGCCAGCATAAACATTAAGCTAAGCTAATTAAACAACTAGCCACCTAGGTGACTCAGGGCCCACCCAGACCGTTCGGCACCAAAGCCACATCCCTGGATACAAAGTACATTACAATTTATCATTAGCATAAACATCCCACAGTGGTTCGGGAACAATCTAACATTGTCACAATATTAATTACCAAGAGATGAACAGACAGACAGAAACAATAGGTGACTCAATTAACAATGTGAATGCATACCCAGGAGGCACACAATGGGACAAAGACACTTAACACATAACACCTTAAATAGATTATATCAGGAGACCACCAGAATCAGGTTGCTTTTAGCTGATCATATTAACATCTGCTCTGAGTCTCACAGTCTAAAGCAGTCATTGCTGGATTGGGCATAGAGGCGCCCAACTATGTTCCTTGGTCCTCCACTTCCCAGAGTCTATGTGTTTTGGGGAGACATGGACTTGAATCCGAAGCAAGGCCACTTCAAGGGTCACCCAGGCACACACCTCCAAAAGAGTAGTATTCCCTTAAAATTCAGGGCCCATAGTCAGTAGGCAAGATGCCACCCTGCAGTCCCCTCCAAAAGCCCCTGTCCTGGCTGAGTCTTTCAAACCACTATTATTGTGTTCGCTATAAAAAATATTAAAAAGAATGGTGTTCATGAATACAGAAGTGGAAATCCCAGCATAATTGTGCCACTAACATAAAATCTGTCCATCTAAGATGGTCACAAGTTTATAAATAACAATAAAGCTTATTAATAACAAGCCATGCCACTGTCAATATACCCAAACCAACCCTTAAACTGACCCTAACACCTAACACTTATCACAGTCCTTTTTTTTAACATTCATTGTTACATATCTCAGGTTTGCACTTCTGAGACAGTTTTTAGAGAAAACAAAATTAACTTTTGTTTTGCAGAATTGGCATGCCATGTTTCAAGGGAAAAAAACTGTTTATTGAATCCAAAATCGTATTATTACCCTGTTGCATGGTAAGGAATATCACAGTTTGCAACAACTTTACTGCCCCTAAGCCTAGTCCATTTTTTATAATAAAGGAGCCAAGTAATTAAAAACACATAAAGAAATTTTACAGGAGAATGTAAAGTTGTGTTTTCTGAAGTTTAATAAAAGTTCGGAGTGGCAACAAGACAATAACCAAAATGAAGCAGTAAATCAACAAATGAATGGCCTAAAGGAATATATTCTGGAACAGCCAAGTCAGAGTTCTAACCTTGATCCAACTGCAATGCTGCAGCATGACCTTTAGAGAGCTGTTCATTCATGGAATCTTTGAAACATCAAACAATTGAAACTGTTTTATGAGAAGAAATAGTCTAAAGTGTCTCCTAATCATTGTGCATGTCAGATAAGCAACTAGAGGAAACGTTTGGTGGAAATTACTATTGCTAAGGCTCCTAAATTGCTGCCAATTCAGTCTGAACTATGAATGTTTAAATCATGTGTTCAATAAAGACATGAAAGATTAAAATTGTGTATTATGCATAAAGATGTTTGTCTTTTATTGTGATGAATTTGCAGGTAAGACCACATTTGAGCAATTATTGATGCAAAAAGTCATGACATTCGAAAATGCACACAAACTTTTTCCTACAGTAGTATCTGGAGGTTGCACAGTCAGTAAAAAGAGGAAATTAGGCTCCCTGGTTTTCATGATAATAAGTAATTCATCTGCCAGCATAGGACTGGCAGGTAAATGTTGTATATGTGGTATTGTCTGCACTAGACAATACCACATATACAACGCCAGTTTTCTAAAACATCATTGAGACTGTAGGTCCATGCCTATGGGTGGCATTCCCCAACTGGCTCATCTAGTGGAATGTCCTCTCTTGCAGCATGGTCCATTACCACTTTTATCAAATCCCTTGGTTTGTAGTTTATATGTCTCAGTGAGCAGAAAGTCATGTTACATATTTTCTGATACTCCCCCTAAAAAGTTTTACATAGTAATCAATAAATGTTAAACTTTAACCTTACCGTTTTTTTTTAAATAGCATTGGGAAGGATTAGAAGACTTACAGTAAATATCTCCAACAGGGACATAGACAGTTAAAAAAATAAAATAAAAAATATAAATTAAATTGGGAGGGGTTCTTTTCTTGGATAAGTAACCACAAACACCAGTGATTTCTTTAGTTAAGCTCCCACTGACCACAAAGGGAAGTGGGCGAGATTGTTTAGGAGACACGTCACAATTGATTACCCATGCAAGGGGGCACTTTACTACTTATCACCAACATGAGGGGGCACTTTTCCACTGACTACCAATCTAAGAGGGCGCTACACTAACCACCAAAGTGATTAAGCACAAAACTAATTTTAAAGGGCACTTTTCCAGTAACCACCAGTGGAATGAAGTACGGTATATTTGTACTGACCACCAATGTAAACAAGCACTTCACTGTTAACCATCAGTGTATGAAAGCATTTCTCAACTGACCACTAATATGCATTGACCACTAAAGTAATCTGTCACTACACTGACCACAAATTTAAGAAATCATTTCTCCACTGGCCACAAAAGTAAAGGGGCACTTTACTGACCACCATTACAAGTGTTCCTTTTTTCACTGACCTTCAATGTAAGGGGTCACTACACTGACCACCAATAGAAGGGGACACTTCTCCACTGACCCCAACTTAAGGGGCAGTACACTAACCACTCTGCAAATTGCATATCACAGACATAGTCCTGACTGCTGCACTCTGTTTGTTGTGCTGTACTATACATATTCCTGAAAGCTACACTGTGTGCATTTCCTTTCCCGCCTCTATTACTGCATATTTGCTCCTGCTTCCTAAGTACTTTTAAAATATAAACATTGCTCCTATTGCTGCCAATCAAATCCAATGATGCGGGAGCTGGGGAGCAGGGCCGGATCCTGCTGTCTGTGTCAATGGACGCAGCAGGACACCGGAGCGCGCCTGTACGAGTGCCCCCAGGGAAAGCGCTTCTCCATCCGAGCACTCGAGAAGAGGAGGAGCCAGGAGTGCCACGGAGGGACCCCAGAAGAGGAGGATCGGGCTACTCTATGCAAAACCCTTCCCCAGAGGAGGTAAATATGACATGTTTGTTATTTTAAAAAAAAAGTGACTTTACAACCCCTTTTAAGGTAAAAAAATGTTTAGGCTTTAGAAAAACCTTTTTAAATATTAGATAATTATATTGTATTGGTCATGTATTTTTATAGTTTGTGCAATCAGTTCTCTGAGAGCCTTTGGACAAATTATTTATAAAAGGCTTCTAAAATGTACATGGGAACATATGAATAATAATAATAATTATGAATATTAAATATTTAGTTAGTATACAGCCTAGAGCAACTAGTCTAGGTTCACCGTGCAGTGTTTTTAAAAAAGGGTTGGGGACTTCTTTTCCTGTGTTTCTAGCAGGCACAGCAGCCTATTCAAATGAATGAATTAAGATGGTAATGTGATGATCAAAGTTATTGTCCATTTTCCATCATGCTGTGATGTCCATTATTTAAATAAATACTTATATGGCATTCTTTTTTTTTTTAAAAAAAAGCTGATTTATTGCTTTTTTTATTTTACTACAAGAATTAATGCAATAAATACCACTGGCAATATGAAGGATGAAAGAGTACTACCTGTTACGGTGATGGCAATTCTTGGCACCATTTCTAAAACATTCTGAATAAATTGTAGCATTTGCAGAACTTCACTTTCGTTTGGACGTAACAACAAAGCTTAGAGTCAAAACAAATTCCCAGTAGGCAAGCCAAGGACATTCTGGGATCATGAGTTTTAATGAAAGGGTCAAATAGGCAGTCAATCTGGACAGTTAAATATTCAGATCAGGTAGACCAGAAAAGCAGTCAATAACTTTGATCAGGAAAAAATAAGGAATAATCTGTGTATATAAGAAGCCATAGTAACCCCCAGCTCAGGCAGAATATATTTAAAAACAACATTTAATTAGGCTTTGTGAAAGTCTCAGCAGGATTGCACAAGAGACTGCAGGACGTTGATGAAGTTACTGCCAAAAGATCATGAAATAAGCCCTGAAATGTGGCTGAGAGATCATATGATTAAGGAGCAGAAATGTAGATAAACTGAAAAAAATGTATTTAAAAACATGTTTTTTGAAAATATTAATGTTGATTGATGATACTTTTTTGAAGATTCCTTGTAATTGTGGAAAAACGTTTCTACCTCTGTGACTTGCAGACCTATTATGTCCGGAGCCCTGTGCTTGCAGGCTGACTTGCAAGATATAGAACGTATTGGCTTTAGTTTGCTTATGTATAAAATGTTTAGCAAATTTTTAACGTGATTGAGTTTACGATCTTGGTTTTGATTACATTATATTGATTTCTATGAAACATCAAATACTGTTAATGTTTGTTGATTGTGCATCTGAGTAGCCCACATGACTATAGAGTCACACATGTGGGTGTCAGGGACGTGCAGTCACTGGAGGCAGGTGAGGCAGGGCCATGAACATTAATGGCATTAGCGGCAGTGGCGGAGGCAATCGGGTCATTTCCCCTGCTTGGCATGGAGCTGAGTGAGGGGAAGACGGCCCCCAACCTGCTCCATACCATTCCATACCATTGCAGGGTGGAAGTGATGTCAAAACGTCACTTCCAGGTGTAGATGAGTGCAGATGTGAATATACAAAGCAAAAAACATATAAATAAAGTCCAAATAAATTTGCTGAATGTTCTGATTCGCAATGGAAAAAAACTTTTAAAGTGCAATGGACCACAGACACTCCAGGACTTTTCAGGTGCAGAAACACCACCCCCACATGTGTCCCCACTCACCAAATGGCGATGACCCCCAGCTTTGCAGTCTGGGGGTCACTTCAGGCTTATGTGGTGGTATCCAGAGAAGCTCAGGAGTGGTGTTGTGCACATCAGATCAAAGGATTTCTTGTTGGAATTTCTCAGCAGAATCACCAGGCACCAAAAAAGGATAAAAAAATGGAACTAATAGTGAAAAGTACCGTTTGAAAAGGGGTTTATTCCATATACAAATGGGTACTTACAAAATAGTTGATAAAAACAGGCATGTAAAGGGATTAGAGATGGATCAAAGACCTCCTTGATAATGCCCTGTAGGTTGGCGAAACATGTTGACGTATTTCTGGTGGCACTGACGTCATTCCCTGCTCCTTGGAACGCAATTCCTGTTTTCTGGAACGCACGCCGTGAGCAGCGTCCAGATCCATCTCTAATCCCTTTACATGCCTGTTTTTATCAACTATTTTGTAAGTACCCATTTGTATATGGAATAAACCCATTTTCAAACGGTACTTTTCACTATTGGTTCCATTTTTGTATCCTTTTTGGTGCCTGGTGATTCTGCTGAGAAATTCCAATAAGAAATCCTTTAATTTGATGTGCACAACACCACTGATGTGCACCACCACCATCGCATAAGCCTGAAGTGATCCCCAGACTGCAAAGCTGGGGGTCATCGCCATTTGGTGAGTGGGGACAAATGTGGGGGTGGTGTTTCTGCACCTGAAAAGTCCTGGAGCATCTGTGGTCCATTGCACTTCAAAAGTTTTTTCCCATTGTGAATCAGAACATTCAGCACATTTATTTGGACTTTATTTACATGTTTTTTTGCTTTGTATATTCACATCTGCACTCATCTACACTTGGTTACACATGTTTAATAACATTTGCGAGCGCCACATTTTCATAATTTTACATTTCTAGTGAGTAGCACTTTGTGTGTGGCAGCTGCTTTAGTTTTCTTTTTCACTATTTTTTCACCATTCAGGGTGAGTTTAAATTTTATATTATTCAAAACGTCACTTCCGCCCACAGCTCCTAAATGGAGATTTTTTTTTTTTTTCAAACAACATTTTTTTTTTTTTTTCATTTTAGTGTAAATATGAGATCTGAGGTCTTTTTGACCCCATATCTCATATTTAAGAGGTCCTTTCATGCCTTTTTTCTATTACAAGGGATGTTTACATTATATAAAGTAGAAAAGTGTATATATCAATTGCATTAAGGGGCAATATCATAGTTACATAGTAGATGTGGTTGAAAAAAGACACAAGTCCATCAACGGTATACCCACAAAGAAATGATCCTCCGAAAGGCGTGGGAACAGGGGGAGGTGGACTTTGATGGAGCATCTGAGAAAATACTCCCGAATCTCTCCAGGGTGACTCTTCAGTGCCGAGCATTGCTCCGTTCATTACTGGATAAATTTTGCCAACTGGGCTGCACTCATAGATGGGGATATCCCCTGTCACTGACAGCACGAAAGAGCTCCTTGTCCTTTGTATTGCATGATTCCAATGACCTACTAGCCTTGTTCACTTTCCCAGACACAGATCCCATCGCGGTACCAGACTGGTTACAACCTTTACTGCAGCCTGCCAGGAGAGCCAGTGTCACTAGGGGATCCACCAGTCATCCTATTGGACCGCCCAGGACCCGTCGAGTCTCTAGGTATCCACCAAGCTTCTCTGACCCTGAACCTTGATCTCTCCATCTTTCTGTAAGGTACTGTTTAAGTCTTGCAAATGAGGTATGGTGACTTCACTGTCCCAGTGCACTGCACAGCACTACACTGAGCTGCATTCATATGTTTCTGCTTTCTGCAGACAAGGGCTTAGTTCCTCAATTTTTTATGGGCTTCCTTCCAGCCTCTATACCCATATTTCCTATGACTATGTCCTCTCTTTTGTGACCTCTCCCCCTCAGGTTCATATATGAGAACACTTCTTGACCACCATATACATGGACAAGGACAGCTTCAATTTATGTTGCTGCTCTTTATCTCCTGTTCAGAGTGTTATGTTATATATTGGTTTTTTTTTTTCTTTATGTTTATATAAGTTCATGGCTATTTACCTTATTTTATGGTGTTGCCATTGGCAATCCCATGGTGGGGCACGGCAGGTATTACAAGCTGTCCTGCAGAATCACGGTCTCGAGGCTGTGCCCCACAGTGGAGTGCACTGGCGGCCCCACTGGGCCTGCGCGTGTTTTGTCTCACATGCGGTTGAGGATTGGGTTGTTGACTGCATTATAACAACCACACAAAGTGCAATACATCTACCTTGACAAGCATCATATATGGATTACTGTTGTCCTTATTGTACCCATAAACACTATGTGATGCCTGCTTGGACATAAGCCATCTTTTAACTGTTCCTTCATACTCTTGACATAATTATATAGTACCTTTTTGTTACATAAGGTATGATATTACAACATATTGTGAAACTTATACCTTCAGTCACAACAACTGAAGTAGACTTAATTCCTACTCGCTGTTTGCATATCGTTCAGCTTAGATGTGTCTTTTGTGACTTCTGTTTTACAGTCGTTCTTAACTCACGCAGCCAGTCAGACATTCATATCCAGCTGAACCAGCAGCACCAAACATATTGATACTGCTGCCTACATCTCCTATATCTGAAGCACATACAGAAAATGTATACAGATTAAATATGCTTATGATGACAGTCAGGTTCGTCTGTACATTCAGTACTGAAGGCGCTGCCTGACTGGACAGATCTGGCCTACGCATAAGAGTTGCTATTGCAGAGGCTTATTTAGTAATGTTTCAATTGTTTTAAAAATGTTTGATGATCCATATCTCCCTCCCTTCTAATTTGATTTGATGTTTACCTTTCCTCTTTTCTTTTTAATTTTTGATGCCTTACATTAATCCATTGTTTTTTGAAATTTGCTGGAAAGTTCAGGACACGGCCTACCCGCTTTTTTCTAACACTTCCACCTCTAGGCCTGCACTCATTGGCACAGTGATACGTCACAGTGAGTGCCTTTACAATTATTTAGTTACCTATTGGGCTCTAGGGTTTGTCACCCAGAGCCACTTGGTATCCTACAACTACTTTGTGTCCTTCCTCCACTTTCTATATTCCTCCATCTGAATATTCTCTCTTTCAAGTCTTTTCCACTCTAGTCCCTAACCTACCTTCCCACCTCCAATTTTTTTTTTGGTTGTTTTTTTTTTTTTTTTTTTGTTTTGTACTGCTCGATGACAGGATGGATTTAGTGACCATTACATCTCTTAATGTCAAAGGACTAAATGTCCCCCAGAAAAGAAGGATGCTTCTGCACAATTTAAAACGCTCTCGATCTGACGTAGCTTTCATACAAGAAACGCATTTCAAAAGGAACAAACCCCTTTCTTCAGAACAGGTTCTTCCCCTTTGTCTACCATGCCTCAAACCATTCAGCCAAATCCAAAGGAGTCTCTATCCTAATTTCTAGCCACGTTCCTTGGTCCCTCTTGGATATCTGCGCGGATGAGGCAGCGTTAAGGTGACAATGGCTATGGTATACCCCCCTAATCAGCATCAAGATGCCTTCCTCTCTAGTACTCTACCCTACCTGGCGGAGTTTACAGAGGGAAAGCTGATACTAGGGGGAGATCTTCATATTCCTCTGGACCCGAAGGTTGATACGTCTACTGGCACCTCCTCCATTCTCCCCGGCATTCGCAGACGCATACTCCAGACCCTGCATAGACACCAACTGATGGCGTCTATTCCATCCTGGCAAACGGGACTATACATTCTTTTTCACCCCCCACCACTCATATTCCCGAATAGACTTGTTCTTGGCCCCCCATCAACGTCCCTCGGATATCATTGATGTAACCATCGGCAACATCACTTGGTCAGCTCGCTCACTATCACATTACAGTACAGACTCACGGAGCCTTCTCCCTCCCGAGAGTGGTGCTGGCACTTAAACGAAAGCCTGTTACAAGACTCTGAAGTTCTGGCAAACATTACCAGAGAACTTACTACATATTTTCAATTCAATGATATCCCAGAGAGTGATCCCGGGATCGTCTGGGAGGCACATAAAACGGTCATCCGAGGGGTGTTGATCAAACACTGCGCCCGTATCAAGCGTGCTTGGGACACTAAACTCACTACGTTACTTACAGACATACAAGTGTTGGAGTTGCGCCATAAGCAGACCCCTGAAGCCTCTCTAGAACAGGACCTCACTTACGCCGTCAGGTGTTAAAAATTACTACGCTATCGTGCTAAGGCAGCGATTCAGACCTGTAGGAGACTTCACTATGAATCCGGAGACAAATGTGGAAAACAACTGGCAAAGACCCTACCGGACCAAAGAACAGCTTCCTATATTCCCCACGTAGTGGGCGTGACGGGTCAGAAGAAGATGCTACTGAAACACATAGCACAGTCCTTTGGAGAATACTACTCCTCTTTATATAACCTTCCGGCCAGCCCACCATCACAGATGCAACTGGACGATTTTCTCTTCTCAGCCCACCTTCCTAGACTGTAGTCCCCACAACGGCGTGATTTGGAGGCCCCTATATCCTTTGAGGAGTTACAGACCGCAGTGGGCTCAGCTAAACCAAAGCTCCCGTCCCCAACGGTTACACCATCCAATAGTATAAGACTCTGTTGCCCATCTTGGGACCCCAAATGGTAAAAACATTTAATGTGTTGGGACAATCTTCCTCCTTCCCACCTGCAACCTTGCTGGCCTATATCTCAGTCATACACAAGGAGGGTAAAGATCCCTCCTTGTGCAGCAGCTATAGACCCATATTACTACTTAATGTAGACCTGAAACGCTTCACTAAAATACTAGCTACACGCTATTTCTTCCCCAACTGGTCCATTTAGACCAAGTAGGCTTTATCCCCACTCGTGAAGCACGTAATAACACCACTAAAGTCTTTAATTTGTAACACTTAGCCAACCATACCAAAATACCATGTGTCTTCCTGAGCACGGATGCCGAGAAGGCTTTCGATAGGGTGAATTGGAGTTTCATATTTGCGACCCTTCAAAAAATTGGCATGGGGGACAGGATGATTTAGGTGAAATGCACGGCATTGCAGACGCTTCTTACGTCACTTCCAGTTCGTTCGATATCCGGCCACTCCCAATGCATTGTACTATTCCCTATGCATTGTACATTTCTGCTGTTTTTTAATCTTTTCTTTGTAAGTGCCCATTTGACTATTTAATAACTTCATTATTTAAACAGTTTTCACTATGGGAGATTCTTCTTTTATCCCCTCATATGCCCGTTTACCGCGAATGATTATGCTGTGAATCCGGAACCCATCATTTGGAATACACTACTTGGAGAAACACCACTGGCTATTACTGGCTTTAAAGGTCGGGAGATCCATAGATGTTCCCCAGCTAAGCGGATTGCTAACGCTGTATATACTTCATATTGAGGCAAGAGTCCAGTGTTTATGAAGATCTCCTATTCAAGATTCCCTTTGATGACACGTTCAGCACTTTATTTATTTGTCTATTTGAGACACAATGGACTATATTATTACACTACACAGTTTTGTGTTATAGTTCCATGCCTTTGAACTACCTGGGACTTCATATTCATTTGCACAGATTATTTATTTATCTGTTTGCTATTTGCACGATATGTTATTTTCACATCTTGTTATATTTATTGTCATTCTGCACAGTACATTTTATTGCTTAAATCTACACAGGAGTTTGCACAGGAGTGTATTTGTTTACTTAGGAGACTTTTCCATTTGTCACAGGTAGTATACATTTATCTTATTAAGTTGCGCTGATCACTTTTTTATTTCACACCAACTTTGTGCACTGTATACACTTTAGGTCTAGCTGCAATTTTTATATTAGATTAGATTGATTCACTTGATAGCGCGAGGGACTACCCTGTTTATTTGTTGATCTATCGAACTTGAAAGTTAATTTTTCAAAGTCTGAGGCTATGGATGTGGGGATGACTTCCACACAACTACACCACTTACAAAGTAATTTTAAATTTAAGTGGACCTCCATGGCATTAAAATATTTAGGGATGTATATCCTCCCATCTGTGCCCAATGTCTTTAAATTTAACTTCCCACCTCTCCTGGGACTAGTGCGAAAGCTTCTGGATAAATGGCATCATGGGATACACTCGTAGTTCGATCGATGTAACATTATAAAGATGAGTGTCTTACCCAAATTCTTGTATGTCTTTCAGGCCCTCCCTATTCATATTCCACCGGCCTACTTTAACTACTTCCATACCAGGCACTTCCCCCCTTCCTGCCCAGTACAATTTTTAGCTTTCAGCGCTGTCGCACTTTGAATGTCAATTGTGCAGTCATGCAACACTGTACCCAAACTAAATTTTTATCATTTTCTTCCCACAAATAGAGCTTTCTTTTGGTGGTATTTGATCACTTCTGCGGTTTTTAATTTTTGTGCTATAAACAAAAAAAGCCAGAGAATTTAAAGAAAAAACTGATGGGCGCTGATGGGCGCCACTGATAGGCAGCATTAACTGCACTAATAGGCGGCACTGACAGCACTGACAGGCGGCAGTGATGGGCACTGATAGATAGCAGTGATGGGCACTGATAGGTGGCACTGGATAGGCAACACTGATGAGGAGCTACTGACAGACATTACTGAGTGGCACTGATTGGCACTTTGATGGGGCACTGACAGGCATTACTCAAGGGGCACTGATTGGCACTATTTTGGGCATTGATTGTCACTGTTGTGGGCACTGATCGGCACTGTTGTAGGCACTGAGAGGCGTTTATAATGGGAACAGGCTGGCAGGTGTTGGGCACTGATTGGCAGCTGATGGGCACCTTTTGATGGGGGCTGTGCTGATAATCAATGTGACAGGGAGAGCCGCCGATCGTCTCTCTCTCTGTCAGTGTGAACCGAGGAAAACCATTTACTGGCACTTCCTGGTTCACGCGATGATCAGCTGTGATTGGTCACAGCTGATCACGTGATAAGAATCCTCTGTCAGAAGCTCCATACCACGATCAGCGCTGCAGTGTTTCAGACTGTCACACAAGCACCTCCGATCGCCACACGCCAGCTGTGTTATCCTGATCACATCATATGACGTCCGGTCAGGATATCACAACCAATTTGCCGCCATCATTCTGCTATATGGCGGGTGGCAAGTGGTTAAACAAGTGAACGCCATACTCACTAAATTAATTTGGACTAATAAAAAGCCCAGGATAAGAGGACGTCTATTGACCCTCCCCAAAATATTTGGGGGCATTGCGGTCCCAGATATTCAAAAATACCACCAAGCTGTTCACCTCATACGGGTGATTGATTGGTGCAAACACGGCGCTCAAAAATTGTGGACCCAACTAGAACAACAATTCTGCACCATCCCTCTCCGTAAAGCTCCCTGGGGCTTTTGGGCCCTGCCCTCGATGCTAAAAGCTCACCCTGTCATAGGCCCAACCCTACGGATTTGCAAAACCCTTTGTGTAAAAATTACCTCCTCTAAGTCACCATTGTACCCAGTATAGTGTAATCCCAATTTTCCCCATGGTCTTCGGGGAGGCCCGTTTCAGCACTTGCTAGATACAGGCTGTTTCCAGGTGTCACATTTTCTTAACTTGGACAGATGGCTGTCAATTAAAATAATGAAAGCGAGGAAAAATCAAGAGCACCACATCCCAAACAATACATTTATAAAAGAGAGGGACACTGAGGCCAGGGGACAGGCCTCGGGACTTTTACCGGTGCTAGGATGCAATAAGGTGGAAAAGGTAAAATAAAAGATTTTTATTTGACAATCTTATTTAAAAAACAGACATAAAGACGAACATTAATGTATGTTTACAGAAAAAAACAATAATTGAGTTAATACAGAAGTTGATACCACTTTTCTCTACATGTTTCGCTTTCTTAAGCTTCTTCAGGAGATATAATGTGGCAATAGATCAACTATAAAGTAGAAAAAACAGCAATGAGAATTTTATGTCTGCATATATATATACTAGCAGACATAAAATTCTCATTGCTGTTTTTTCTACTTTATAGTTGATCTATTGCCACATTATATCTCCTGGAGAAGCTTAAGAAAGCGAAACATGTAGAGAAAAGTGGTATCAACTTCTGTATTAACTCAATTATTGTTTTTTTCTGTAAACATACATTAATGTTCGTCTTTATGTCTGTTTTTTAAATAAGATTGTCAAATAAAAATCTTTTATTTTACCTTTTCCACCTTATTGCATCCTAGCACCGGTAAAAGTCCCGAGGCCTGTCCCCTGGCCTCAGTGTCCCTCTCTTTTATAGATGGCTGTCAATCCTGACTCTGATGCAACCTGATGGGAGATTTGCCTTAGATTTCTGGAGGGCACTCCAACTCCATCACTTCCTCCAAACGCTAGGGTCTCCGACAGAATGCAGAAAGCCACCAACCACAATTGAATCCCACTGCATGGGAGAAGTCGCACTACCATGCACCCTCTCCACATTGTACTCTATATTGATCTCCCCGCTTGCAGAATTCAGACATTCCGGCCTTATCAAATGGGAAGCAGATCTGGGACAATCTTTCATGCCCGATCAGGATAGAAAAAGCGTATGGTATGCCCTTAAGTCCTCCGTCTGTACGCGCGTCCAAGACTGCAACTATAATGTACTCAACAGAGGCCTCTGATCGGTGCTGGAGATGCCGGGGAGAGGGGGGGACGTTCTTACATGTGTTTTGGGACCTTCTGAATGGAGGTGCGCAGACTCACACAACAATTCACAGACCATACAGTCCCAGAGGACCCTGCCTTCTTCCTACTACATTGCTTTGACATTCCAATTACAACATATAAAAAAATCAGTGCTACGTCATTTACTTGACGCTGCCAAATGTTGTATCACTTTGTGATGGAAAGAACCTGACCCTCCGACTATTCAAATGTGGCTTAGAGTAGTTGAGGATACCAACAGAATGGAGAACTTGTTGTTGACTGCACAAAACAAGCATGAGCGTTACAAGAAAACATTGCTTCACTGGAACATGTTCATATATTCAGAGGAAGGACAATCTCTTTTAGATGACCTTCCACAACTGCCTTAATAGCTCCACCCTGTCAAGCGAGTTTTCCCCTTTACTGCCCCCCCCCCACCCCCCACTTCTACCCCCTTTCTATCTTTATCTGTTTTCTTCCTTCCCTCTTTTTTGCCTTGAAAAACTTGGGTACCCATTCTCATGTTCATCTTAGTAGTCTTACCCTACATACAATAGTGGTTCTACTGTTACATCTGCATTCTGGATTTGGAACCTGTATACCTGATGCACTGGTATAACTTGACTACTTTTCCAATGTTCTGATTTGATTTATTGCCTTGGCTACCTTTTGAATCTTAAATAAAGAATTTGAAAAAAAAACTTTCGGGACTACAGTGTTTATACTATGGTCTACTTTTTTGTATCTGTTGCTCTAGGTTACAGTGACCAAACTAACAGAGTGAGTTGGCATATAGATTATTTAAGGCTCCCCCTTTTTTCATTCATGTTTTTAGTACCAACTCACACCTCCTACCTCCCCCCAACTGCTCCATCATATCAAACCCTTTTGCATTCTCACCCCTGCAGCTGTCTCAAATTGTGCTATCCACACCCTACACCTACACAACAATCCCCACTCAGACCACTGTAGCTGACCCCCATCCTACCCTTCTCTGCTTTCACCACCTCTCTCACAAGGCCCCACTTTATCCTCTGTTGCAACAGTGCCTGACTCTTCTGCACTCACAATCACTGCACTGACTCATGCCTCACTGCTTCCCACCATATTACCAGTGCACATTTTGTACGCTTCGTCACTGTAGTGAGGCACCCTTCTTTATTTAGCCTGTTAAACACTTGCTAGTACATTTGTAATCAGAAAGTGTTGGGCCTGTTTGATACTGGGTCCTATAGTGCCAGCCCCAGTTGAGAGTCTCTGCAGCATTCATTAGTGTTAAATGGAAGTTTATCTGGGCAGTATGGCAACTGCAGTAGCTGCAAAAACAATATGCTGAACAAGCACAACTGCCATTGCTTCCTTCAAACTGCATTAGAATGAATTCATTTAAAGCTAGACTTAATGATTTTGCCCTTAATAACCTGAAGCCATCTGGTATCAGACCTTCCAGCAATTAGAAGCTGTGACAATAATGCACATATGTTTAGCAATTCTAGAGCTTGTCTTTGGAGCCAGATTCCCACAGAGTGCTATCAGTGATGACCTTACATCATTTTAATAACCTATACCAATAAATCTAATTTTCTCCAGTCCACTGTAGGCTCTCTGTATTGCACAGCTGAAAAAACTGTAACACAATATACCAGTTATGGTTATCATATTTTTTTTATTTTGATTAACATATTAATTTTTTCTGCATGCAGAAGAGCAAATGCTAGGAAAATACACAGTTATATAGATTTGCTATGCAACTTGGAGCTCTAATTATACTTGGAACCAGAGATGAGCAATGAATCAAATATTCTACAGATGATTATCTTTCACCTAAATTATTTAAAATTATCGGAGGGGATGATAAGGGACCAATAAGATCAATAAATTTACTGAGGAAAAAAACATCATTAGTAGTAATCAACATGGGTTTACAAAAGGTCGTTCCTGTCATATCAATCTGCTAACATTCTACAAGGAAATGAGCTGCCATCCAGACAGGGGCAGGCCTGTAGATTTAATGTACATTAAAACCTCGGATCACAAGCATAATCCCTTCCAGAAGTATGCTCGTAATCCAATGTACTCGCATATCAAAGCCAGAGGCGGGGGCACCGGAGAGCCTCGGAAATGGACGAAAAGGCCTGAGGGACACTTCGGCTGACCTTGGCAAACCTCGGAAAGACTCCGTTCATGAGCCTTTCTGAGGTTTGCCGAGGTCAGCCGAACTGTCCTCAGGCCTTTCCGTGCATTTCCGTACGGCGCCGATCGTCGACTTTTGGCATTGCTCGGATCCGGCGCCCCCCACCTCGGGCCAAAAGCAGTACTGCACACTGCGTTTGGCCTGAATCTTGCTCGTTTTGTGAGACAACACTCGCAAACCGAGTTAGGATTTTTAGAAATACAGTGCTCGGTTTGCGAAACGCTCGTTAACTGCGTTACTCGCAAACCGAGGTTCCACTGTATCTGGTTTTTGCAAAGGCATTTGATACAGTCCCCCATAAAAGCTTAATCTACAAGCTGAAGTCTACAGCAATGGACCTTGAGGTTTGTTCCTGGGTAAAAAAAAATGGTTACAGGGGTGTGTCCAAATGTTGGTGATAAATAACATGTACTCAGACTGGTCTGGAGTGGTGAGTGAGGTACCCCAAGGTTCTGTCTTGGGACCAATTCTATTCAATCTATTCATAAATGCTATAGAGGATGGGATAAATAGCTCAATCTCATCTCGGGCGACATAAAAATAAGCAGGGCAATGATATCGCACCAGGATATGAAAAGTTTACAGAAAGACCTGAACAAAATAATGGAGTGGGCAACTTCATGGCAAATGAGGTTTAATGTGGAGAAATGTAAAGTAATGCACTCGGGGGCAAAAAACATATAGGCAAACCGCTGGGGGGAATCAAGGATGGAGAAAGATCTGGGGGTCCTAGTAGATGACAGATAGAGCAATAGCATGCAATGTCAAGCTACAGCTATCAAAGCCAGCAGAATATTAGCATGCATAAAAAATGGATATACTCCAGGGATGAAACTATAATCCTACCACTTTATAAAACTCTGTTTAGGCCTCATCTGGAGTACTCCAGGTGTCCAGTTCTGGTCACCAGTCCTCTGAAGGGATGTGCTGGAGAGAGTCCGAAGAAGGGCAATGGAACTAATAAAGGGATAGGACACCCTCAATTATGAGGAACGACCACAAGCACTAATTTTACTCTCGCTGGAGAAGCAACGCTTGAGAGGGGACATGATAGCGATTTACAAATACTTCAATGGGGATCCCAGCATAGGAAAAAAACGATTCAGTCCCAGGGAGTGTACGAGGACACAGGGCCACACAATGAGATTGGAGGAGAAGTGGTTTAAACTTAAACTGCGCAGGGGGGTTTTCACTGTCAGGGCAATAAGGATGTGGAACTCACTTCCACAATCGGTGGTGGGAACAGGGAGTATGGGTATTTTCAAAAGACACTTGGATGTGCATCCTAAAGAGCACAACGTACAGGGATATGGGAAATAATTATACACACTGACACAAATGCGCCTACACAGGTTGAACTGGATGGGCTGTTGTTTTTTTCAACCTTACTATGTAACTATGTAACCTTTTTTTTGTCTTACCTTTTTTTAATAACTAAACAGGTGTTTGCCCAAAGGATATGAGGCCAGCACACCAGGTATGTGGTCTGACACTTTTATGGAAGGTAGCAAATGCCAACCTATATGGCCTTCAGCAGAAAACAGCACTCAAATTACCACTGTTTTATTGCTGAACTGCAGGGAGGTATAAAAGTACTGATTAATAAAATGATATCTTCATTAAAATATTATTGAATGTATTTAAGTGCAGCTAATATAACTGATTTTGACTTAGTATAGGCCTCCTATAATTACAGCAGTTCTCAAATTGGAAGAAAGAGAAGCAACACTACAAGCCAATCAGATATGCTGCAGTGCATGTTGGAAAGAAACATGAGGAGACACCTGAGTGAACAGTGGGAGGGATGGTTCTTTACTGTGCTTCAACTGCTCCTTTACTGTCCACTCACAGGCTGGGGCAGAGAGATAACATAGCTAATTTTCTTCACTATGGTAGAGAAACATAAGTTCGACAACGTGATTCTGCTATCTGTTAGGCCCATGTATATCTATGGACTAGCAGAAATACAAGTCCTTTTGCAGTTAAAAAGGCTCCCATATACATATTTCAGTGATATAGTATCTGATTCTTTAGAGTTAAGCTTTAATGCAAGGCTGTTAACTGTTGAATGAATAAAGTAACTTACTAATCAGGAGAGAAAATGAGATTTTGGCATTTACATTTTCCAGAATCCCACTTTCCAGTCACTATAGTAAATCTCTATGCAATTTCAAAATTCTGAGGCTGAATGTTACACATTATACAGGCTGTTATCCTAAATTTTTAACCTCATAAAAGGGAAGACCTAGTAAGCATTGCAATAATAAATTGGAGAGTAAAGGAAAAGCTAATCATTTCAAAAAAAGTTTTTTAGTTTTTTTTTTAGTTTTTTTTTTAAGTTGTTTTGTTTTTAAGTTGCAGTTTTCATGTTTAGTTTTGCTTTGGGAGCCCTTATGGCTTGTTGGAGTTTTAGATTTTGCTTTATAATTGCAACAATCTCAGCACTGGAGAACTTAAGAACAAAGTACCATTTTACGGTTCACTGTGGCAGGCATCACAACCTACAAGCCCCCTCACCAGGGGAGCTTGGTTCTGTCACACCCAATTTGAGATTGATCTTGAAACAATGTGCAAGTAACAAGTACTGTTATGCCCCGTACACACGGTCGGATTTTCTGACGGAAAATGTTCGATGGGAGCTTGTTGTCGGAAATTCCAACCCTGTGTAGGCTTCATCGGCCATTTTCCATCGGAATTTCCGTCACACAAAATTTGAGATCTGGATCTGTTGTCGGAAATTCCGATCATGTGTACACAATTCCGACGCACAAAGTTCCACGCATGCTCGGAATCAAGCAGAAGAGCCGCACTGGCTATTGAACTTCATTTTTCTCGGCTCATCGTACGTGTTGTACGTCACCGCGTTCTTGACGTTCGGAATTTCTGACAACATTTGTGTGACCGTGTGTATGCAAGACAAGTTTGAGCCAACATCCGTCCGAAAAAAATCCACGGTTTTGTTGTCGGAATGTCCGCTCGTCTGTACGCGGCATTAGAGTGGCAGAATTTTACCAATGCTGGTGAATACCATTAGCTGACCTCAATGGTTGCTATTTGGCCTTGGCTTTCGTCGAGTCCTTCCTAAATATGGCAACATTTTTTGTTTCCCAGCTGTATTCAATCACTAACCATTAATGTTGATAAAAAATGAAAACATAGTTATACATAAACTTTAATATGATAGTTTTGTGGACAGGACACTATTTGTAAAAGTGCATTTTTTATAGAGGTTGTGGATATATGTAGATTTAGAGCTTGCAAAGGTCACCAGATCTCAATCCTGTAAAGCGGAATGTCCGACAGAAAAAGTCCGACGGAATCTTTTCATCGTCTATTCCGATCATGTGTATGCCTCATCTGACTTTTTTTTTTTCGAAAATTCTGACGGACCTATAAATGGAACATGTTCTAAATATTTCCGATGGAACCAATTCCCATCGGGAAAACCGCTCGTCTGTACACTGTTCTGACGGACCAAAAACGACGCATGCTCTGAAGCAAGTACAAGACGGAAGCTATTGGCTACTGGATATTGAACTTCCTTTTTCTAGTCCCGTCCTACGCGCTGTATGTCACCGCGTTCTAGACGGTCGGACTTTGGTCGGACTTTGGTTTGACCGTGTGTGACTGTGTTCCATTCAAGACTGCTTGAATGGAATTCCGTCGGAGTTCCGTCGGAGAATCCTTCGGAGTTTATTCCGACGGCAAAACCGTTTGTGTGTACGTGGCATAATAGTAATTCTGACAACATTTTTTCTTTTTATTAACGCTATTGTCACTGTTTTATCAATAGCAATGAAGACAATTACGCTGTCAATTTTCTTGTACAGGTAGAAAATGATAGCTAGAATCAAATTAGTTGTTATATGAATAAAACACTTTTTTATTATTCTTTTTTTAAATATATTCAATTATTCAATAACAGTGTCAAAATCATTACAACACATGGAAAATATCTATTGTCTGCATGTACCTAGTTTTGAACTTGTGAGAATAGAATATTTATTTTATAAAATGTTTTACTTTCCACAATTAACAGTACTGCTATCCCTCATCAAACTAAAGAACATCTAACATTATTCCTTAGAAACAATGTTATAGTCATAAAGCAATCACAGACCATTGTAGAAGCTTTGGTTTGCTCATTGTAATTGCTAATTATGTTACAGTTTCGTTAATAGAGTTCTTTATGTGAGTCTGGATACCTCATTGGGAATGAAAATCCCAATCATGTGTCTCTGCTGGACAAAGCCCAAAAGACTGCATGTTATTACAAATATAGTCCCAGATGTTCATATATCAAATGATGGAGTCGGGAGGTAATGCTTTAAACAGATATGTCCATGACTTCAGGCCTCTATGATTCTTTTTTTATACCCCAAAGTGCTTTCTGCTATCTCTGTTTCAAACACATATATTACTAAATGATAAGTACTTGCTAATCAGTTTACTTCTGGCTATATATCTAGAATTCCCCTGTGTTGTCGATTCCCCCCTGAAGGTTCTTGCTTGTGACTGGAAATCAGTCATTTGTGTTCTAAAGGTGACAAGATTGGGGTTCCCACAGGTTTTGTTTTTTTTTCTTTTTAATATTTACTTTCATTTATTTTCCTTTACCATTTTGTTGTCTTGTCCATCCAAAGCCGGTGTTCCATTTTTCAGTAGATGCATTGTATCATTTATCAGCATTTTGGGGAATCTGAGAGGCAGATCTGCCAAATCTGCAAACCTAAATTCCTATCTGCAGTATTTCCAGTAATAGGTGAGCTTGTTGTTGGCTTTATTTAATGCATCTGCAGCGGAGTAGGGCAGGCTGGGCAGCTTTGCAGAGGAGATCTTATGTCCTCGGTATACATTTTGAGAATCAGTTAAAGTGGTATTAAACCCAAAACCAAAATATTACAGCTTACCAGTCATTTGATGTGGTGGCTGCATCAGTTTTCTTTTCTGTGGCTTTTCCCCCCTCTGTTTTCACCTGGTGATCTGACCAGTAATTAATCTCTGGTATTAGTGAGAAACAACTCTGGATGAATGAGCACAGGGGGTACAGCAGACAGCAGCATTGTCAGTCTGGCAAGCATGGGGGGAGGCAAAGTAGTGTTAAATGTATTGGCATATTTAAATACACTAAACAAATTGAAGCCAAACTCCATCTCACATTTCATAATCAGTTACAGCAGTTTTTTTTCCTTTTGAGATAAAGGTTTTGCTTAAATAAATAAAATCTGATTTAATCACCCCTACCAGTGTTAATTGGTTTATATCATCCGTGTAAACTGATACATTCTGCTGGAGAGCTTGTGCTTTTGAGAAACATCAAACTTTCTGGCTGGATCACCAGATGAAAATAGAATAAAAGAAAAAGGAAACTGATGCAGTTATCACAACTAAAAATTGTAAGCTGCAAGGGTCTCTGCTTTAAAGAGGAACTGCGGTCGGCTCACATAATTTGTAATAAAAACATTGTTGCCATTCTGAAGCTTCCCTCCAACCACTTGCATATTATTTTATATATACTGTGATTCTGTACTTGCCAAATATGCTGCAGAAATCTCCCTCCACTGAGTCTGGCTGCAATCGTTTTAACTGTGGGCAGCTGAAGCTACTGCCTGTTCACTTCTTGGATTTACACAGACACACAGAGGCACACCTCCAGTCCTGCAGCTCCCATTGGCCCTCTTATGACTCATCTCTCATCCCTTCCTGGCAAACTCTCAGGAGAGTCAGAGAGAGAGAGTTGTGCATGATGTCATAAGCCTAGACTTTTTACCAGACAAGAAGCAGGAAGTGGGCTGTATAAGGTATTTATTGGCAGAAAAAAACATGTTTTACTATTCAAAGTTAAAACAACAAGGGCAGAAGATTTAATAGATGGAAAGATGAAAAAATGTCTGAAGTTCCGCTTTAAGTTAAAGGCAATACATAACGTTCCAGATGCACATATTAAAGCAAATGCTTGCTGCAAATATTCTTGTCAGTGTGCATTCATGTTGTAAAAAACCTGTTTCTATGTATACTGTAGTTTGTAATTATATATGTACATGGAGAAACCATATTTACTGGTAAATTATGTCGACTTTTCTTCCCCTTTGTAGTGTTATATTATATATATTGTTATTGTTATATTATAAGCAATTATAATGCTTTGTTGCTTCTTCCTAGAATTGAAGGGTTTCCCAACCCACTCAATATAATGCACCTCAAATGTTGGACCAAGAGCAAAGAAAATATAGATAATATTGTAGCTAATTTACACACCTCTACATTTAACACAATAACAAAAATATAGAGAAATGAGCATGTAGGGCCCAGTGGCGATGGGCTTTTGTTCACCTCAGAACTCTATTCTCCCCCTATACAAGCCTACTGGAATGCAAAAGTAGCTTGAAGCAGGTTAACTGCACCTGTCAATGAATTCTCTAGAACTAGATGAGGGTGCACTTCCCTACGCACCAAAAGGCCACCTAACTAAAACTTAACCTTTATTGTAATTAATAAAAAGTATGTACATGACCATATCAGGTATAACTATAGGATGAGGTCAATGCCATTATATATAAAAAAAATTATTTTTTATATATAATGGCATTGACCTCATCCTATAGGTATACCTGATATGGTCACTTACATACTTTTTATGAGTAAGTTAAGTTAACTTAGGTTAAAGTGGAGGGCCACCCTAAAATAAAAAATTGCATTAAAAATCGTAAAAAAATAAAAAAAAAAAATTTGAAAAAAAAAAATGTTTAAACTTACCTGAACCCTTGTTGCTAGGCAGTCTCCCTAATCTGCCTCTTCCTATTCCGCGGTGTGTCCTGCTCCTCGGTGAGCGGCCCCGTTTTCTTCTGGGAACTGTGTGTGTTCCCAGAAAACCATGGGGCCATTCACAGAGCGCCGTTTGCGCGTGCGCAGTAGGAAACTGGCAGTGAAGCCGCAAGGCTCCACTGCCTGTTTCCCTTACTTAGGATGGCGGTGCCGGGACCCGAGAGCCAAGGGACAGGTCGGCCTCGGGCGGCCGACATCGCGGGTACCCAGGACAGGTAAGTCTACTTATTTAAAGTCAGCAGCTACAGTGTTGTAGCTGCTGACTTTAAAAAAAAAATTATCCTGGCCGGAATCCCGCTTTAAGTTGTAGTTAAGGTTAGATTAAGTTAGGTTAAGTTTTAGTTAAGTGACCTTTTGGTGCATAGGGAGGAGCACCCTTGTCTAGTTCTAGTCTAATTTTGCCACACTTAAGTGTTATCAATGTCACAGGCTTTTGTATATATGTCAACGAATTCTCACCAATCCCAGAAGTGCATTAAGCTCATTTCAAAAGCAAACTTTGCTAACCCATCAACACAAGCCAGCAGCCATTCAAAACTGACCCTAAAAAAGTCATATTACAAATAACCTTAACGTAAAGTGAAATATACTGAAAATATTCAATACTTTACTTTCATGAAGCATTTATCTAGATTCCATTACTACTATAGACACCATTAAAAGTTTTTTAATCAAACACGAACAATCTTTAAATACAAGTTTGACCTTAATCATTTAAGATCTCACATCTCAAAAGTATGTATTTAGGAACGGTACAAATACATAGCAAATCAGCGCAACATACTGTCAAAATCAGTTCCGTTATTGACCTGAGCAGTCTCAATATGCTTTATTCTTTACCTTTCCAGTGACAGGTAAATAGTCCAATAATGTGGCTCCACTTTGTTTCACAACCAGTAACAACCAAAGTAAAAAATTTTGTTTTTTATGAGTGTAGAAATAGTTCATTTTAAAACATAATGGTGTTTTGTTTTGTTTGTCAGGCTCTTTAAATGAACAGATGGAAGCAAATAATTAAGGTTTGTGTAATCCCACTTCTGTTCTTAATACTCTAAAGAAGAAATCTGTCCAAGATTGCTGTGCTAGAAATGTAGCTTGGGTGATAGACCTTAAAATCTCACCCTGTGAACTCATCTCTAAATGGATTCAAAAATACCTCGAGAAAGCATTCTTGTTTTTAATGCAGAGACAATTCTAAATGTATCTGAGTTCCACAGTACTCTAGACAAAATAAAGGATACAGCAGTAAATAGGTTATGTGAACTGTTAACATTTACAACTCTCAATGTTATTTTTGAAGCTCAGTACATGGAAGACTTATAAGTTCATTGTTTTTCCATTCTTGACCTATAATAGTAATGAAAGTTTCTCTGTGACATCCACTTGATTGTGTTTGTTGGGGTCACAACTATTGTCTTTAACGCCCATCAACATTTCTATAAATTGCTTACCGAAAAAAACCTTGTCATATGCTGCTTATTGTAAGGTATTTTTAACTTTCAGAAAAGGCAAGGGCATGTTATACCTGGCTATACCCTGAGCACCAGATCTACAATAATCAAATTTGTAACCTCAATATGATAGAAAGGCTCTTTTAAAGCAAAGTCAGATAAGCAACATTAGCCAAACTAATATATACTTTCAACAATATGGTTCTCTTGGCGTATGTTAGTGTAAATTGGGAGGATATTGTTATTTTATTAGAGAATAGGCAGCCATGCATGTGTAACCAGCCCTTAAATAGTCTTTCTAAAGTAAAACCTTTCTACGAGGCTGCAAGTTCACATCAGGAGTACTTGCATATTTGTGCCTTTGGAGGAGCACGCTGGAAAAAAAGAAAAAAGAGATCACAAGCAAAAAGATTTTCAGTAGTTTAAAAAAAAGTTATCGGTCATGAAAATCTATCCCAGCCAATACAAATTTCCCCCTAGCAGGCTTGGCAAGCACTGTCCAGGGTCATAAACAAGCCTATATGTGAACTTACAATCATTCTCTACTCTCTGTAGGCATCTTTGTTAAAGTAAATCGGTGTACACGTTAAGCACACAATCACGGGGAAATCAATATAATCAAAATAGGAACCTTCCCTAAACATGTTTGGATATTTGAAGCAAGCATTGGGGATGATTTACTAAAGTCAAATAGACTGAGCATTTTGCAGGTGCAGTTGCCCCAGAGTTTAGTAAATGAGGCAAAGCTTCACTTTGCAAAGAACACCCAATCACAAGCAAGGAAAAAAAGCAATTTTGCTTGCACATGATTGGATAATGGATTGGATAAGTCAGCATAGGTTCCCCCTCATTTACTAAGCTCTGGAGCAACTGCACTTGCAGAGTGTCCAGCCTATTTGCCTTTAGTAAACCAGCCCCACAGACTGCTTTAATCAGGACTGGAAATTTTTCCTTTACCTGGTAGATACTTTGCTAAACTGAGGAAGTTAGCGCGGATTGGCTAACTAAACACGTCAGCATGACGTCATCACGATGCCTCCCAGGATCACAGCCCACGGGTAGTGACAATGAATGGGAAGCGAGCTGGATTCAACCCGAACCTAAACAGATGCCCGACAAGTGGAGAGGGACAGATGAGCCTGAGCACCCTGACTATGCTAAATTTCACAATTGAGTGCGAAGTGGCAGTACGGCGGAGGTGGTGCATAGTGCACTATGTTTCACTTTTGTACCGGCCTCCCCAGTGACTGAGAAGCAGCCTCTATATATGACTCATGATCACAGGTGTTCGGTTACTGGCCGCAAACTCATTTAACATGAATGTCCATTAATGCCTTACTTGACAGAGACTGTGTCAGTTTCGAGCTAGTTTAATTTCAGCAATCAACTGGCTATTAGGCATTCTTGACTATCTCCATTATCATAGCCTGCCCTACTGACACGTTTCAGACCGACTTCTAGGGTAGACAACGTTGTCTCTTTTAATAGTTTTTATGGTTGGTGGAGGCTCAACTTTTTGCCTAGATTTTTTTATAATGTGTTATTTTTCTTTTTTTACTTTTAAAATATTTTTATTGAAAGGTTTTTAGATAAGACAATAAAATAAGGACCATGTATAGCATAACACAATGTAGAAACAGCATTGAAAAACAAATAAAAAGAACAAAAGAATAATGTAAATTATGAACCAAGATAACATCAGTAGACCAAAAAAGAGGGATTGGATCAAGAGCCTGAACATCGATATAACCGGCTGTGTTCTATAAGACCTTGTCTGGCAATGACCGGCGATACCCTAAGGCCCCATGCACCCCACCCCTGTGGGAACTTACTGTGGTAGTGCGTAGTGCTCCCATGACATCCCCGACCCGCCGCCTCCCTAAAGCCTGTACCAGCCATCTGGTGGGATCAAGGAAAAGCCAAGACCCCTCGAATACAGTAGATATTTAATGATATATGTTCTTGTATCATGTTCAGGTTGTCTTAGCCCTTAGAGATTATATGATAACTACTCTCTATCGAAAGCCATTCAGGCTTCTGGCCTTTTGAAAAGACCACCGAAATTTGAGACAGTTGAGCCGCTTGATAATAACCCCATAGATTGGACAATCCTAATCCCCCCTGAGATTTCAGGCGATGAAGAGTATTAGAGGGACATCTATAACCCTTACGCCCCCACACAAATCGGATAATCTCTGATTGGAATTTGCTAAGTACTTGTTTCTTAATCGGGATTGGGAGAGATCGGAATAAATACAATATACGGGGGAGAAGGGTCATTTTCACTGCATGAATCCTACCCAGCCAGGATAGACCACACCTCGTCCACCTCTCCAGGTCGCCCCTACATTTTTGTAGCATAGGAGGATAGTTGGCTCTGAAGAGACTTTCAATATCTGGTGTAATTTTGATGCCCAAATATGGGATTTCGGAAGTGGCCCAGGCAAAGTCAAAATTATTAGAGATTTGATTAAGCAGTTCCGGGGGGACTGTTATATTTAACGCTATTGATTTGGACATGTTTACCCGCAGACCTGATACTTCACTAAAACTCCCCAAGATTTTGTAAATCATGGGTGTTGATGTTAGAGGGGATGTGACATATAAGAGGAGATCGTCAGCATAAAGGGCGCACTTATGTTCCCGTCCTCCGCACCTTACCCCTTTAACGTCAGGGTTCGTTCTTATCGCTAATGCCAACATCTCAATCGCCACGACAAATAAGAGAGGAGAGAGAGGGCAGCCCTGCCTGGTACCCCTCCCAATCATGAATGATTCTGAATATCTACCCATGAGACGTACCTGCGCTGACGGAGACGCGTAAAGAGACTTAATTAGATTCAGAAAGTTAGGGCCAAAACCCCATCTCTGTAATATCTCAGTTAGATAAGTCCAGTCTATTGAATCAAAGGCCTTGTGTAAATCAATGGAGAGGAGGAAACCTGATTGAGGGGAGCCCCCGTCCCACCTAGATTTTGCATATCTGGTCTGGTCCCTGCCTCCCAGGGATGAAGCCCACCTGATCTCTATGAATATAGGCAGAAATGAAGATTCTGTTAGCAAGAATCTTGGTCATTATTTTAATATCGTTGTATTTTAATATCGGTCTGTAATTACCCAACTCGCTATGGTCTTTATCCGGTTTCGGAATAACCGAGATGTAAGCAGAATTGAGATCAGATCCCAGGGGGGCTACATCCCTAAGGAAGATAAAAAACTTGGCCATATGAGGGGCCAGGCATGGGCCAAATTTCTTGTAATAGCCAGTGGAGAAGCCATCTGGGCCAGGGGCAGAACCAATTTTAAGGGAACTAATGGTATCTAATATCTCTTCGGTAGAGAACGGGCTCTCCATGAGCTCCCTGTGTTTTTTTGTTAGAATGGGCAGCGGAATATTATCAAGGAATTGGTCCCTTTGCCGTTGAGGGGAGGCTTATTCGGACTGTATAGATCAGGATAGAAACGGGAGAACTCATCCATTATCTTTGTTGGGTTCTGAGTTAAGTCCCCTGAAGAGGTCTTAATTTTGGGGAATGCTAGGGAACGTTTTTTAGGACTGAGCTTCGCTGCCAGTCTGGACCCTATCCTGTCAGTTTGAGAGTAAAATTTAGCCCCAGTTCACCTCAAATGTTTCTCTGCAGCTGTCGTCAGGGACAGATTAAGGAGAGCTCTTGACTTGTCTAGGGCCTTCAGTGACTCAGGGGTGGGGTGTTTCTTGTGTAACCGAGCTAACGAGCGGTAGTCTGCCGTGAGTTTCAGTATGTCCGCTTTATGTTCAGCCTTGAGTTTCGAGGTTATCTGAATGACATGGCCCCTGATAACTGTTATGTGTGCTGCCCAAACTGTTAAGGGGGACACTTCGACTGATTAATACAGTAATATTCTCTAATGGCTGTTTCCAGAACCGAGCACTGGATTGGATCGCTTAGGAGGGATTTCTGAAGGTGCCAACGGGCTTGCTTGTAGCATTTTCTAAAACAACAATGATCACAAGACTAACCTGGCAGCAGGGACAGACATACAATATGAGCTTGCTGTACACAAGGGCCCCTGACTATTTTTACTAGATGAGGTCAGTTGTGTGCTGGGACAGCTCCTACTATCACGTATACATGGCTCACTTCCACCTACCTTCAATACATGGCAAATACGTTTTTTTTCTTAAAGAGCTGATGAATAGGGGGTCCAGAAATTAATAATTTGGTAACTCTGTCCGCCACTGCCTGGCAGCATCTAAATTATGGGTGCTCAACCTGTAACCCTCAAGATATTGCAGAACTACAAGTCCCATCATGCCTCTACCTTTGGGAGTCATGCTTGTAACTGTCAGCCTTGCAATGGCTCATGGGGCTTGTAGTTTTGCAACAGCTGGAAGGCCACAGGTTGAGCACCTATGACCTAAGTGGATCCTTGTTACCATGTCAAACATTGAGGCCGGGTTCACACATATGCGAATTAGATGCAGGTTTCCCCCGTATGTAATTTGCATAGCAGGAGAATGTGACTGGCTCCCTATGGAGCCGGTTCACATATCTCCATTGTAGCTGCGGAGCGCACTGCACAGAAATGCATCTTTGGCTCCGTTTCAGGGCCGAATTCAGGCATAGATTCGGCCCTGAAATGGGGAACAGGGACGCACAGCGCTCCTGTGCGATCCGCAGCGGGTTCCAGTGTGAACTGAGCCTAAAAGAGTGCAAAAAAAGTGGCAAAAGTGAATATAAAAAGACATATAGCTAAAGGTTCCCTTGGTTGTAGTTTTTTTTATAGTCTGCATATACACCCCTATAAGCAATGTAACCAATAAAACATCATTGGTCTATTAATAATATTTCTTTGAGTTTAAGAGACAATACAACTTTATTTAGTTCATCTTTCTCTTTTTCTAAAAATCTGAAATTCAGCAATGTATGCAATATGCAAATTGTCCTAAAAGAACATTTATGGTTATTTAATCGCTATAGCAGCTGTACTGGTGAACCGTTGCTTAATAAGCTTTGAAAAGATGTGAGAATTTTTTACAGCCTGGTAAAATTCTT
The DNA here is from genome assembly GCA_037952925.1 of Lithobates clamitans. Lineage (NCBI taxonomy): Eukaryota > Metazoa > Chordata > Amphibia > Anura > Ranidae > Lithobates > Lithobates clamitans. The sequence continues at coordinate 14,321,315 of JBBGZY010000239.1, read as the reverse complement.
TACAACTGCTTCCTATTGTCAATCATCATCACTTGTCTGCAAACCAAAGGGTTTATTCAATGGCATCAACAGTTTGCACTTTAAACATGCTATTTGATATGTGGATATTGCAGCCCATATCTTTGTAACTGAATATAAGATTTATTTAGGATACATACAACAAAACAAAACAAAAAAAAAAATTCAGATTAGGCCATCTAAAATGATGATTAATCATGCTTCATACAAACATACAACTTAAAAATGCCAAAGAAACATACTGTACTTAAATTGCTTAATTAAAATTGTTGGATAGAGATTGCAGTTTTAAGAAGGAAACCATTGCTTGTCCCTAGGGAAACATCAGCTATATTTATGCATTAAAAAAATCCTAGCAGGTAGCGCATCTCATTTGCTGAAAATGGCTGCTGGCAAAATCATCCCTCGCTGCCTGAATATTTAACTCTTTTAAGTACGGCTGAGATCCTGAGTTTCCTTCACAGCGATCCTAGACTGATCTTTACAAAAACTTGTTTATGAAACATCATTCTAAAGCCGCGTACACACGATCGGATTTTCCGATGGGAAATATGTGATGATAGGCTGTTGGATGAAAATCCGACCGTTTGCACGCTCCATCGGAGAATTGTTGTCGGATTTTCCGCAGACAAATGTTGGATGACAGGCTTTAAAATTTTCCGCGGACAAATGTCTGTTGTCGGATTTTCCGATCGTGTGTACACAAGTCCGTCCGACAAAAGTCCAAAGTACAAACACGCATGCTCGGAAGCAAGGATGAGCCAGAAGTAGTCGGTCTTGTAAACTAGCGTTCCTAATGGAGAATTAACATTCGTGACGTGGCAAATTATGAAATCTCGAAATGCAGCGCACATTATCTTCTTCTATAACGAGATAATAATGTTGTAATGATATAATAATGTTGTAATGTTGTAATAATAATGTTGCAACCTTTGGTTGCAGGAAAGAAAATCACATAATCTATGGTCTGCCTTAGGCATCCCCCAGACTCGTTCCAATCCAAACTATGCACTTTTTAAAATGTAATCAGGTGCGGTATGGGTCATTCCCCACCCTGCAGCACATGTAAATAACAGGGTGGGATGCTGATGACATCAGTGCCCTTATATGGACACATGCCCGTATTTAGGCTGGGTTAACACTGCAGGCACTCTAGCTCACAGAAGGGGTCCGGTGCATCTCCATTCACAGTTTTAGGTCTGAATTCAGCCGAGTTTTTGACTAAATTCAGACCTGAAATGGGCCAAAAGACTCACATGACTCCTGTATAATATCGCTCCGGAGCCGCTGTGGAGATTTGTGAACCGGCTCCATAGAGAGATGGTTACTATCTCCTGCTATGCAAATTGGATGCGGAAAAAACGCATCCAATTAGCATAGGTATGAACCCAGCCTTAGCCTCTGACATTGACTAAATAATAGAATGTGTCCATATAGGGGCACTGATGCCATGCTGATTTGTTTACAAGTCATTCCTGCAGCTGACTGGATTAAATAAGAAAAGCACAATTTGATAGTTCAGATGAGACTCGGCTGATCACAGATCGGAGTAAGGGGCCGATCCCGGCCCCCTACGCTGTTAGCGTGAAGGAGAAAAAAAAGCTGTTCATCTGATTCTGTCAGAGGGGCATCAGTCCCTCACACAGAGAGCTGCAGCTGACTCATCTGTTCCTACCAGTGCCACCTTCCAGTGCCACCTATCAGTACCCACCAGTGCCACCTACCAGTGGCCACAGTGCCACCTACCTTTGCCCAACAGTGCCACCTATCAATGCCCACCAGTGCTGTCAATCAATGCCAATCAGTGCCTGATCATCAGTGCCACCGATCAGTGCTGCCTATCAGTATCACCTACCAGTGCCTACCAGTGCCACCCATCAGTGATCATCAGTGCTTCCTATCAGTGCCACCTAGCAGTGCCCTTCAGTGCCACCTATCAGTGCCCTTCAGTGCCACCTATCAGTGCCCTTTAGTGCCGCCTATTAGTGCCAACCATCAGTGCCACCTCTCAATGCCCATCAGTGCCACCTATCAGTGCCACCTTATCAGTGCAGCCTATCAGTGTCCATCAGTGCAGCCTATCAGTGCCATCAGTGCAGCCTCATCAGCTAACATCATTGAAGGAGAAAATGCACCAGTTTTCAAAATTTTATAACAAGCTATGAAACTGTTTTTTTGTTTTTTTTTGTGAGAGCGCTGAAAGCTCAAAATTGGTCTGGGCAGGAAGTGGGTTTAAGTGCCCAGTAATCAAGTGGTTAAAAAGATTCAAATGTAATTCACATATGACTAGCATGAGAAACTGAATCTTCATTGATATCAACCTTCTGTAATCCCTTGCACCGTAGCACAGTAGGCTCTGTTGCATGCACAGGGTGATGATAGTTAACATTTGACAAGAAAGAAGCAGAATGAACAAAATTCATGACTTATCAGTAGGGATAAGCTTCGAGTTCGAGTCAAACTCATGTTCTACTCGAACATTGGCTGTTCGCAAGTTCGCCGAACAGCGAACAATTTGGGGTGTTCGCGGCAAATTCGAATGCCACGGAACACCATTTAAAAGTCTATGGGAGAAATCAAAAGTGCTAATTTTAAAGGCTTATATGCAAGTTATTGTCATAAAAAGTGTTTGGGGACCCGGGTCCTGCCCCAGGGGACATGGATCAATGCAAAAAAAAGTTTTAAAAACGGACGTTTTTTCAGGAGCAGTGATTTTATTAATGCTTAAAGTCAAACAATAAAAGTGTAATATCCCTTTAAATTTCGTACCTGGGGGGTGTCTATAGTATGCCTGTAAAGGGGCGCATGTTTCCTGTGTTTAGAACAGTCTGACAGCAAAATGACATTTGGAAGGAAAAAACTCATTTAAAACTACCCGCGGCTATTGCATTGCCGACAATACACATAGAAGTTCATTGATAAAAACGGCATGGGAATTCCCCACAGGGCAACCCCGAACCAAAATAAAAAAAAAAAAAATGATGTGGGGGTCCCCCTAAATTCCATACAAGGCCCTTCAGGTCTGGTATGGATATTAAGGGGAACCCCAGCCAAAATTTAAAAAAAAAATTGACGTGGGGTTCCCCCTAAATTCCATACCAGACCCTTCAGGTCTGGTATGGATTTTAAGGGGAACCCCGCGCCAAAAAAAAAAAAAAAAACGGCGTGGGGTCCCCCTAAAAATCCATACCAGACCCTTATCCGAGCACGCAACCTGGCAGGCCGCAGGAAAAGAGGGGGGGACGAGAGTGCGGCCCCCCCCCCTCCTGAACCGTACCAGGCCACATGCCCTCAACATTGGGAGGGTGCTTTGGGGTAGCCCCCCAAAACACCTTGTCCCCATGTTGATGAAGACAAGGGCCTCATCCCCACAACCGTGGCCGGTGGTTGTGGGGGTCTGCGGGCGGGGGGCTTATCGGAATCTGGAAGCCCCCTTTAACAAGGGGACCCCCAGATCCCGGCCCCCCCCCTGTGTGAAATGGTAAGGGGGTACTTACCCCTACCATTTCACTAAAAAACTGTCAAAAATGTTAAAAATGACAAGAGACAGTTTTTGACAATTCCTTTATTTAAATGCTTCTTCTTTCTTCCTTCATCTTCTTCTTCTTCTGGTTCTTCTGGCTCTTCTGGTTCTTCCTCCGGCGTTCTCGTCCAGCATCTCCTCCGCGGCGTCTTCTATCTTCTTCTCCTCGGGCCGCTCCGCACCCATGGCATGAGGGGGGAGGCTCCCGCTCTTCTCTTCATCTTCTTCTTCATCTTCATCTTCTTCTTCTTCTTCTTCTCTTCTTCATCTCTTCTTCCTTCTTCATTTCTTCTCCGGGCCGCTCCGCAGCCATGCTGGCATGGTGGGAGGCTCCCGCTGTGTGACGGCGTCTCTTCGTCTGACGGTTCTTAAATAACGGGGGGCGGGGCCATCCGGTGACCCCGCGGCCCGAGGAGAAGAAGATAGAAGACGCCGCGGAGGAGATGCTGGACGAGAACGCCGGAGGAAGAACCAGAAGAGCCAGAAGAACCAGAAGAAGAAGAAGATGAAGGAAGAAAGAAGAAGCATTTAAATAAAGGAATTGTCAAAAACTGTCTCTTGTCATTTTTAACATTTTTGACAGTTTTTTAGTGAAATGGTAGGGGTAAGTACCCCCTTACCATTTCACACAGGGGGGGGGCCGGGATCTGGGGGTCCCCTTGTTAAAGGGGGCTTCCAGATTCCGATAAGCCCCCCGCCCGCAGACCCCCACAACCACCGGCCACGGTTGTGGGGATGAGGCCCTTGTCTTCATCAACATGGGGACAAGGTGCTTTGGGGGGCTACCCCAAAGCACCCTCCCAATGTTGAGGGCATGTGGCCTGGTATGGTTCAGGAGGGGGGGGGGCCGCACTCTCGTCCCCCCCTCTTTTCCTGTGGCCTGCCAGGTTGCGTGCTCGGATAAGGGTCTGGTATGGATTTTTAGGGGGACCCCACGCCGTTTTTTTTTTTTTTTTGGGCGCGGGGTTCCCCTTAAAATCCATACCAGACCTGAAGGGTCTGGTATGGAATTTAGGGGGAACCCCACGTCAATTTTTTTTTTAAATTTTGGCTGGGGTTCCCCTTAATATCCATACCAGACCTGAAGGGCCTTGTATGGAATTTAGGGTGACTCCCACATCATTTTTTTTTTTTAATTTTGGTTCGGGGTTGCCCTGTGGGGAATTCCCATGCCGTTTTTATCAATGAACTTCTATGTGTATTGTCGGCAATGCAATAGCCGCGGTAGTTTTAAATGAGTTTTTTCCTTCAAAATGTCATTTTGCTGTCAGACTGTTCTAAACACGGGAAACATGCGCCCCTTTACAGGCATACTATAGACACCCCCCAGGTACGAAATTTAAAGGGATATTACACTTTTATTGTTTGACTTTAAGCATTATTAAAATCACTGCTCCTGAAAAAACGGCCGTTTTTAAAACTTTTTTTTGCATTGATCCATGTCCCCTGGGGCAGGACCCAGGTCCCCAAACACTTTTATTGACACTAACTTGCATATTAGCCTTTAAAATTAGCACTTTTGATTATTCATGTTCGTGTCCCATAGACTTTAACGGTGTTCGCGTGTTCGAACGAATTTTTTTCCTGTTCGCATGTTCTGGTGCGAACCGAACAGGGGGGTGTTCGGCTCATCCCTACTTATCAGTGTATTACTGATACATCATTATTCAATCAGCAGTTAGAGGGGGACAGCAAGAACATAAAAACATGCAAGTAGCCTAAAGAGACCTTATCGCTTGACCATTCATTTCAACAATGGTCTTTCCATCAGAGTGCATGTACAGTCAAACAAATGTTAGGCATGTTGTTTACTGGTAAAAGCCTCCCTTTTATTGAAGTTCACATTTTCTCATTTTCTCAGAATGCTGCTGGAAGCTGCTATCTTAGGTTTTCCATACATGGATCAGTTTCTTTTTTTTTTTCCTTAGCCAGCGAGTAGGTTGATTGAAAAAACTGAACAGATTACTCCATCCACACAAGCGAGGTGGATGGAGGAATCTTCTCTGCTGTGCTATTGTATTCTGACTTCTCACAAACGAGAACAGCCATTAGATGGTTTAAAATTTGGCCAGTCCCTACAGAACTAGCTGAATTTCGATACATCTATACATCCAGCTAAATTTCCTATACATCTATGGCCAGCTTTAGATGTCAGAAGCACCAGCAGATTTAGAGCAGCCCTCTTTAGGGTTTTCCCCTAAACCCTTTTCACTCCCTGCCCCTCATCCCGGCTGATACATGTTTATGCAGGGAAGTGAAGGGAGAGGTGAGCATGCGGGGCCATAAACAAAGAGCAGTTACACACACAGAAGAGAGGGGGCTGTGCTAGAGAATACACTCTCCTGGAGTACTCAAACGTTCTAGCACTTTGCAATTTAATAAAAATTAATTTAGGGAAAGAAAAAACACTGAAGGTAAATACATATGATACCCTGTTTCCCTGAAAATAAGACCTAGCGTGATTGTCGGTGATGGCTGCAATATAAGCCCTACCCCCCAAATAAGCCCTACCCTGTTTCCCGGAAAATAAGCCCTACCCTGAAAATAAGACCTACAAGGACTTTAACTTGGGCTTATTTGGGGGGTAGGGCCTATATTGCAGCCATAACCAACAATCATGCTAGGTTTTATTTTTGGAGAAACAGGGTACTTGGTTTTTCTGTGCCTTAACCTGCAATTCTTTAACAGGATCCCCTTAAAGGAAAAAAAGAAAAAAAGATCAGCTGGGACCGACAGACCGACGGTTCACTCCCTCACTGTGCTTCACTGGGAAGGGACCGCTCTGTTAAGCAGCCACTATTCAACACATGGGTAATTAATATATATTTTTCACATCTTCTTTTCTGCTTACAGTACACATATTCCCATCCTCTCACTGATTTACCCAGTGCAGGACATCCTCTATCTTCACACATTCCCTATGGGTTTCTTTACTTATCTTTTTTCACGTGCACTTTCATGCATCCATTTCATTTCCCCTTATTATCCTATTTTTTACACATTTACTTTTATATGCACCAAGCACATATTTCTTTCAGTCATTTCATTCATCCAACACTTTCTACTCCAGTTTTACTTCCTTTGACACACCATATATTTTTTTCAATTTTCTGCAGATTTTCCTATTTACAACTCATTGACCAATATACTGAGGGCTCAGGAATCAGTCGGCTGTGGTCTCTCCTGGCCCACCCTCCAATTACTTTGGAAGGATGGTCGGTGCCCTGCCTCAACCCCGGTTGAGACGGTTATATCTCACACCCTAACAGATCCCATTGCTGGTGACCCCTCTTGACTTTTGGGCTATTTTTGTAAGTAGCTTTTCCATTCAAAGTAGACAATTTGGACATTTCTGATACGATTTTCTCTATTGGCCGGAGGTTCCACATGTATCAATATTTATGTTATTCTTTTGTTTTCCTCAGTTAAATTATGCATCCCACCCCTGATGACTGGCAAGAAGCCAAGAAACGCGTCGGGTTCGCAAACTAAGGATGCCCTATCAAGCCTAAATCATATCCCTGACATTTATCAATTTTTTATTGAGTTTTCTCATTTCATGCGATTTTGTGATTTTGATTGGCGATTTTAATTCATGTACTTCTGTTATGAATTGCATATATGTACGTCCATTGATTTGTTTACACTACTGAGTTTCCTTGATTGTTACTGCGAAATATGCGTTTATATCAATTCATGCGATTATGTCTGTATTTATACTACTTTATTGGTACTGTATGCATCAAAATCATGGACTTGACTATAAATTAAATCCAATCATTTTACCTACTCACATGTATTTATTATTATACCTTCAATTGACATGCTTCATTTAAAGTCCCACTTGCCCCTCTCTTTTTTTCTTGTATATATGAACCCGGGATGGAAGCATGCCATTGATATTTAGTTCATGCGACTGGTCACTTTCTTTTGTTTTTATATAAGGATCCCCTTAAAGCTGAAGTTTTGTTTTTTATGCAAAAACTCTGAAACTGTAAGTTGAAAATAGCGCATACATGCATAGTCACTGTGCCTTTTTCCTTTTCTGTAAGGTTGACCATATAGCTTGGGCACTTCAGGCTGCTCAACTCAGGGGTCATATGCTTTTCATACCTCCCTCATAGTATGTCATTATGCTGTTACATTGGTATAAGGCTGCATTCACACTTTCGCATAGCGAGAACAAGCGTTCTTCCTCTCAAATCTGGTTGAGCAATTTGCATGTGATTTTGTGTGTCACATAGGGCCAGCCCATTCACTTGTATGGGCTGGCCTATGCATGTTTGTCAACCAAAAAGAAGCTCCTGCTCCTTTTTTTTTTTTTTGGGCTTAAAGCTTCTTGCGAATTCTAATTACGCACACTGTGCAGCAATTACCAAACAATTTGGAATTGCGGGCAGAACCGTGATTATTTTGCCTGCAATTCAAAAATGCGAAGTGGACCCTAAGGAGTAAAGACCATCACTGCACCGAACAGTATGTCTCCTCCCAGTCCTGTCCTGCATTCTCACTGATCATTTGTTGACAGCTTCATTTTTTAAATAACACAAATAATAGTGCTCTAAACCTCAAAATGAATAATAAACTCCAGTAAATAAGTGAAAAATAGTGATCATATGAAAATGCAAAAAAGTCCACATGCACAAAATATATAAAACTTTGTGCATGCTGACGAAAAACGTGAATAAAATCACTCCATGCTCCGTGACAGTCTCTGCAGGAAATTTGTGCTGACAATCATCACCACCACCTCAGTGTGCAATGCCTGCTCCCCTCAAAGGAAGACCCCCCTTGGGTCTATTGGCACTTTCAGTATTACTCCAAAGAAAAGATCAGCCAGATCAGAAACGGGCTTCAGCTAATGACTCCAGGATTACCAGGACTTCTCCACATACAGTTTGATTTGTCCAGGTTTAATTTCAGAGAAAAGCAGCAGTCATTCAAAGAGCAGAGGCTGAACACAGCTGGCACTGTACAGGCTAATAGAGTCCTCAGAGAAGATGAGAGTGGCTACTGCGCATGTGCCTTTGTATGGACCCGGCCACTGTTCAGTACAAAGTCGTGAGTGACCATTGGTCTCCTTCCTGACTAAGGCCCCTCTTCCCGATCACTCAGTTTGGCCAGGCAGCCCGCTCTAGGAAGAGTCCTGATGGTTCCAAACTTCTTCCATTTCCAGATGATGGAGGCCACTGTGCTCATTGGGACCTTTAATGCTGCAGAAATTTTTCTGTACCCTTCCCCAGATCTGTGCCTGGATACAATCATGTCCTTGGACTTCATGGCTTGGTTTGTGCTCTGTTATGCACTGTTAAGTGTGGGACCTTATATAGACAGGTGTGTGCCTTTCCAAATCGTGTCCAATCAACTGAATTTACCACAGGTGGACTCCAATCAAGTTGTAGAAACACCTCAAGGATGATCAATGGAAACCCCGGATGTACCTGAGCTTAATTTTCAGTGTCATTGCAAAGGCTGTGAATACTTATGTACATGTGATTGTTTTGTTTTTTATTTTTAGATTTCAAACAAGCTTCTTTCACATTGTCATTATGGGGTAGCTGTAGAATTTTGAGGAAAATAATGAATTTAATCCATTTTGGAATAAGGCTGTAACATAACAAACTGGAAAAAGTGAAGCGATGTGAATACTTTCCGGATGCACTGTACATCACTTCAATAAGATGGTTGCACCTCCTTCATTGCCTCCTTCTAATGCAGAGGAAAAGATTAGGCAGAATGGCATATAGATAACATAAAATATAGTATAATAAATGTGCTGCACTTTTAGCACCTTTATCCTACTATTATTGAATGATCTGTTTTCACTAAGTGCGAGCAACTAGTAAATAGTAACTGTTGCGTGGATTTTTGTTTATGTCTCACTTGAATATAAAAATATAGATAATGCATAAGCTGCCATAATGCATAAGGTAACACAGATTTGCAAGCATACATGCACAGATTTTATCTCACAATTTCAGAGTGTTTGCATATACAGTATATACTGTTTTATATACTGTTTGTGTATATATATATATATATATATACAGTATATTGTATATACATATACTTTACTTCTGCTTTAATGATTTGTTATATAAGTTAGGTAAGTATAATGCAATACAAGAATTAGTTCCAAAGTAAGTTTGAAGTACTGTATAACTAAGGGCCCATTCACTGAACGGACAGCTGCTGGAGAGTAAACCACAGCAGTTTACCTGTCTGGCAACTGCCCATTCTGACTGAGGTAAGGGGCGGTGTGGGCAATTTAGCACACCACGCAGCTTCTTTTTTTTTTTCTTTTTTTACACTGAACTTTATTTGAAATGTACATTCATTACTGTGACTGTACAGCAGTGACGTGCAGTCAGGGGTGCCAGGTGAGACTCCAAATTTGGTGTGTGTGTGTGTGGGGGGGGGGGGGGGGGGGATAGCCTAAGTCATACCCCGGCTCTTAGGACCTATGGTTCCAGAGATACGGGGTTCTTTGCGCAGCCTGTCAGAAGCTACATACAGAGCGGCCAATTTAAATACAAGCTGGCACACTCTGTTTGCAGCAGACTGAGAGGATGAGCTCACAGTGCCTCTCCTCACTTCTTGTCAAAGCACTGCTCTCAATGGACAGCTTGGAGCCTTGGACCAATGGTAAAGTACCATTAGCCCCAGCTGTCCAATAAAAACCCTGCAGTGGAGGCACGCCTCTCACTGCAGTGTCATAGAAGAGACATGTGTCTAAAAGACAAATACTCCCTTCCAGCCCAGCCCTCTTAACTACAAGGAAAAAACATGGGTTTATGGGTATAAGATTTACCCATAATCCCATGTTTTTCTCACACAGTTATAAGGGAGAATGAGAATGCGCTGCTGTTAAAAAGGTACTGTTATAATCAAGCTAAATCATATATTAGTATACTATACTGTTATAAGATAATATTTTATTATTTATCTATTTACTGTGAAATTACTGGTTTGAAGTTATAACTTATTATGAAGTTATAAGCCACCTGCTTTAGTACAGTTTTTGAAAATATAGTAAATTACCTTAAAAACAATATATAATAATAATTTGTATATTACTTAGAGCCCTTGCACACTGGGGCGGTTTGCAGGCGCTATTGCGCTAATAATAGCGCCTGCAAACCGCCCCGAAAGTGCCGCTCCTGTGTATCCAGTGTGAAAGCCCTGAGGGCTTGCACACTGGAGCGATGCGCTGGCAGGACGGTAAAAAAAGTCCTGCCAGCAGCATCTTCGGAGCGGTGAAGGAGCGGTGTGTATACCGCTCCTTTACCGCTCCTGCCCATTGAAATCAATGGGACGGTGCGGCTATACCGCCGGCAAAGCGCCTCTGCAGAGGCGCTTTGCCATGGTATTTAACCCTTTCTCGGCCGCTAGCGGGGGGTAAAACCGCCCCGCTAGCGGCCGCATACCGACGGTAAAACGCCGCTAATAATAGCGGCGTTTTACCGCCGACGCCGCCCCCCACCCCAGTGTGCAAGGGCTCTTATGGTAATTAACCCCTTGCCACCCAGGCCAATTCTGACACTTCTCTCCTACGTGTAATAATCATAATTTTTTTGCTAGAAAAGTACTCAGAACCCCCAAACATTATATATATTGTTTTAGCAGACACCCTAGGAAATAAAATGGTGTTTGTTGCAACTTTTTATGTTACACAGTATTTGCGCAGCAATTTTTCACGCATTTTTTTAAAAAAAAACTTCAAACTTTCATGACTATATAAAAAAAAAACCACTAAAGATAACCAGTTTTTTTGTATAATGTGAAAGTGGATGTTATGCCAAGTAAATAGATACCTAACATGTCATGCTTTAAAATCGTGCACACTTGTGTAATGGCAAACTTCAATACGGCGCTTTAAATTTTACAGTTACAAAGGAGGTCTGGTGCTAGAATTATTGCTCTCGCTCTAACGATTGCGAAGTATGTACACACAGGTTACATATGCCACAATTGTTAGAGTGAGAGCAATAATTCTAGCACCAGACCTCCTCTGTAACTCTAAATATGTAATCTGTAAAAAAATGTAAAGCGTCGTATTGAAGTTTGGCTCGGGCTGGGTCGTAGTGTGAATGGGACGCACAGAAAACAATTGTATTTTTGTGTGTCCTAGCAGAGACCGATGTTTTAAAGTGCAGCAAAAAGCCAGTCACACACATTGTGTGAATTGACTCTAAAGACAAAACAGTTTTTTGTAGAACTTGATAGAACTTAATAGAATGGTTAGGGGTTAGAACCACTGTCGGGTCTTTATTGCTGAGTTCTATTAGAGAGATTCACTCTCTAACTTTTCTGATCACCAATGTCACTGTGAATGAAAGTGAAAGTAAATCCAAAATTTTGAACTGCCACCAGATGGGCGCAAAGAGCCATACACAGTGAAAACAAATGCAGTGCACCCCCTTAGGAGCTGCAAATGTAAAGGGGTCCCCCACCCTGCACAGCCAGGCACACTGCATTTTCACAGCATACTTGAGTGAGAAGAACAGTCCATTGCTTTGTTTTTATGTTTTATTGAGGGGAGTACAATTGGATAGGGACAGGGATATTATGGGATGCCCACTTGACTTTCAGCAAAAGGACTCTTCAGGGACACAACTATATGCAGTCGGTATATATACTTCTCCTCTGCCTCCTGCACAAATCTTGATTGCAGCACTACCACTCCCAGGACCAGCTGGCACACTGTTGAATGATCTGCCAAAAAGGCTCATTCGGATAGGTAGCAAAAGCCCATTGCAAGTCCCTTGTTTGTGTAGCAAGTCCTAGTGCCCAGTTGTCCTCCTGTGGCTACTGATCCCAGCACTACCTCTTCAGGCACTGCCAGCCCACCTGGCTGCAGCTGCCCCTTTCATTAGCCCTCCTGGCTACTCTTCCACAGTCCTCCCAGACTGACTCTGCATCCATCTTAGACTGCTCCCCCCAGTCCTCTCAGGTATGCCTCTCAGTCCTCTGACTGTAACACTCACCAGCCCACCTGGCTGTTTTCCTCAATGGAGATTTGCTGTGTACTCCTGATGTCATTATCCTGCTCAGGTGCCTCTGGTCAGGACATCTGTGTGTTGTGAAGATGGTCCCATCTGCACTTGAACCCAGGCCAGAGGTCACCCCCCCCCCCCCCCAGACTATGGGGCACCCTCCAGGGCCACCAACAGCCTAACACTCCATCTCCAGCTGTAACCCGAACTCTACTGCCCCCACCTGGGCTGACCCTGAGTATGTGAGGGGGCTTGCCCCTTGCCAACCCATCTGTTGGGGATTGATTAGAGCCCTCAGAATACTCCAGACAGCTCCTCCTCACCTATACTCCCAATCTTCCAGCAAGCTCCAGAAGTAATGGGGGGTCTCAGAGATACTGCCTGTGAATAATCCAGCCTTCTCTTAGTCACTCATATGACTGCCAGCCAAGTCTGAACAATTTTCCTACACTACAGAGAAATCCTATTCTAGCACACTAGAGGGTGCTACACAAACATAGCTCTTCACCCAGGAGAGACCCTGAGTTGGGCCACATGTACAATTTACACTGGTAACCACACATTAGAGTGTTTACTGCTCACAGGCATGGATGTGTGCCCATGGATGCAGGCAGTTTGTATCCAGGGCTGCTCATCCATTCCTGTAAACTAGTAAATGCTTGGATGTGTGGCTACCAGTGTACAGCCGAAGCCTGTCATTAAATTGTACAGGCAAAGTGTAGAGTGCAGAGATATGCTAGTTTTTTGCAGTGTCTCTGTGCCTGTATATAAAGCCCTAACAAAGGATTTCCCACACATTAAAAAGATATCTTCTCACTATCAAGTCTTCAGGACAAGAAGTGAGGAAAAGTCTCCCTAATGAAACACAGATGATAAAAAATAAAAGAAAAAACCGACAGTGGTTTTAAACCTCTTTAACCAAAACAAGGAAAAAAAGTTTTGGCTTTAGGTATACTGTTCATACCTACTAAACTTAATTTACCTTCTTATATTCCTCTGAAAGGTCATTTAATATTTCATTTTCCTATTCATTGAGAATGTCTAAGTTTTATGCTGCCATGTTCCAAGTAGTTGCTTGCTACAGTCATACATTGTTTACTTTTAACATTCCTGTAACTAATCTGCACATTGTTGAAATGCCATAGCTGGACTTCCTCTGCCCAATACTCCTGGTGACAGCTTTTCAGTTGTTCATAGTGGCTGTTAGACAGGGGCGAGATGAGCTGCACATGTTCAGCACATGTCATCTGTACGTCGTTTTTCCACGTGGAGAAAATTGCACTGACCTGGAACATTAAAATGTGTCATGTAGGCACAACGGAATTTAGATTACAAGCATGGTGATGCTTATTTTAGGAAAGTGTGGAGAATATCAATTAAAAGAGAATGGTTGCTCGTATTTAATACATATATTTTGATTCCCTATCGACTATAAGAACATAATGCCCTATGATAGCAAACAGGAGGAGTTCACCTAGTTCTTCCCTGTCACTGTATTTGTTTAATGCTACATTTACATGGGCAGCCATGATGGCATAGTTTGCTGTTTTCAAAGGTGGTTCAAAGCCGTCTCTAGATTAGGGTTGCCACCTAGAGTTGCCACCTCATCCCTTTAAAACAAAACACATATTAATTACACAGGTTCTGTGGCTAATTAGTGTGGTGATTAAACTCACTTGGTGCCTTATCTGTATTAAAGGGGAAATAAACCCTGATAGGTTTTGCTTCCTCTTTATTTCCCTGCAAAGGTAAAGCATAATGGGTTACTATGCACCGCATAGTAGCCCATTATGTGTCACTTACCTGAAAACGAAGCCTGCAATGTCACCGCTGTCCCTACTCTGTGACTGGCCAGAGTCGTGTGACGTCACTCCCACCAGTCACGGCATGACCCCCTTAAGAAATTCTAATTTAAAAAAGGTTTTAAAATATACAGCATTACCAGAGTGATGTCAATACTGTAGTGAGATAGGATGGACAGCGACGATTAGCACTGCAGCAAGGAGAGGAGAGGGGTATGTGTATGGATGGCCAGAGAGGGGTAGCAATGCAGGAACAAGCGAAGGATACAATTTAGAATGATCCCAGTGGAAGATTAACATTTTGAAGCATGCCAGAGCAAGTGCGCTTGAATCTGGCGCACCACTATCACCATTTGACAAATTAACAAACTGGCATGCACCACTTTTATTATTTAGGTGAAAAAAAGTAATAGGTCAAAAGGAGTGTACATTGAAGGAGCTATTAAAATCCAGTACTATGTGGAGATGGCATAGCTTGGCTCATTCAGAACAGCCAGGTAGTTTGGCTTTGCAGGGGAAATAAAGCTGATCCAAGGACAAATCCAGTAAAGTAGTGTTTTTACAAGGCTTTCTTAGTCTTTTTACTTCTGAGGAAACTCCAAAAATAATTTTAGGCTTGTAAGGAACCCTACTCAACCCAAACCATCTGGGGTCAATGGGAAAAAGTTTTCTTACATTGCTGGTCAGTAGAAAGAGTGAAACCCACAAAGAGTTGGTCAGAATGCCACCCTTACAGACAGCTAAAAAATGTAATTGGTGTCATGCTGCTGGAACTAAAAAGTGGCCTTGGCAGACACCCTCAAATGGAAAGTCAAGTAGCCACAGCTCAAGGAACCCTTAGCAACCTCTAGAAGAACCCTAGGGTTCCACAGAACCCTGGTTGATAATGGCTTGCTTAGGCAATAAAAGTGATGCTCATACTTTTATGTTTAAAGTAATGCTGGGAATGCCATTATAAGTCACAAATAACTTAAATTGTATTCTCCTCATATGTGTTCTTTGGTTAAAAGAAGTTTCACCCTCATGTTGTGAATGGATTTCCAATGTTCATAATGCAGGTCACAAAAAAAAGTAATATGATAGTAACTTATGTTATGTGCACCAGTGCACTGCAATGTCATTTTTTTTTTTACTCCCCAAAGCTATGCAGGTAGCCTATTGATATGTGTTGTGTTCCCAGGAAAGCGTGGGTGTTCTTTTTTTGCCAAAAGAAGGTGCGTTGGCAGACCATTCAAAATGAATGGACTGCCCTAATACATCACATTTTAACATGAAACATTATACATGTTAAAGTGCATGTAAACCAGATTCATGAAATTTGAGCTGGGCACATATATCTGCAGTGTTTTATCTCTCTTCAAAGCCCTAAGTCCAGTGGCTTTCTCCTGCTCAGGTCTTCTGATATCAACATGATAACTTCTGACAAGTTCTCCGACAACTGTGATAAAAACCAGCCTGAATTTTGTGTCAGGGTGGGTGCTATAAATAGATTATCAGAGAGCTTGTCTATTCACAGCACAGCTCTGCAAGTCTCTGCCTATGTGGAAGGAGGTGTGTGTCTTTTCTCCAATCACCTGCCTCACAGTTTATGGCAAGAATCCACACCTACAGGTGAATAAGGAAGAGAAAATTCTAACAGGACATGCACTTTCTAAACAGTATATAAAGCTGAAGACAGCAGATATACAGTCAGGTCCATAAATATTGGGACATCGACACAATTCTAATCTTTTTGGCTCTATACACCACCATAATGGATTTGAAATTAAACAAACAAGATGTGTTTAACTGCAGACTTTCAGCTTTAATTTGAGGGTATTTACATCCAAATCAGGTGAATGGTGTAGGAATTACAACAGTTTGTATATGTGCCTCCCACTTTTAAAGGGACCAAAAGTAATGGGATAATTGGCTGCTTAGCTGTTCCATGGCCAGGTGTGTGTTATTCCCTCATTATCTCATTTACAAGGAGCAGATAAATGGTCCAGAGTTCATTTCAAGTGTGCTATCTGCATTTGGAATCTGTTGCTGTCAACTCTCAATATGAGATCCAAAGAGCTGTCACTATCAGTGAAGCAAGCCATCATTAGGCTGAAAAACAAAACAAACCCATCAGAGATATAGCAAAAACATTAGGTGTGGCCAAATCAACTATTTGGAACATCCTTAAAAAGAAAGAACGCACCGGTGAGCTCAGCAACACTAAAAGACCCAGAAGACCACGGAAAACAACTGTGGTGGATGACCGAAGAATTCTTTCCCTGGTGAAGAAAACACCCATCACAACAATTGGCCAGATCAAGAACACTGTCCAGGAGGTGGATGTATGTGTGTCAAAGTCAACAATCAAGAGAAGACTTCACCAGAGTGAATACAGAGGGTTCACCACAAGATGTAAACCATTGGTGAGCCTCAAAAACAGGAAGGCCAGATTGGAGTTTGCCAAACAACATCTGAAAAAGCCTTCACAGTTCTGGAGCAACATTCTATGGACAGATGAGACCAAGATCAACTTGTACTAGAGTGATGGGAAGAGAAGAGTATGGAGAAGGAAAGGAACTGCTCATGATCCAAAGCATACCACCTAATCAGTGAAGCATTGTGGTGGTAGTGTCATGGCGTGGGCATGTATGGCTGCCAATGGAACTGGTTCTCTTGTATTTATTGATGATGTGACTGCTGACAAAAGCAGCAGGATGAATTCTGAAGTGTTTCGGGCAATATTATCTGCTCATATTCAGCAAAATGCTTCAGAACTCATCGGACGGCGCTTCACAGTGCAGATGGACAATGACCCGAAGCATACTGCGAAACCAACCAAAGAGTTTTTTAAGGGAAAGAAGTGGAATGTTATGTAATGGCCAAGTCAATCGCCTGACCTGAATCCGATTGAGCATGCATTTCACTTGCTGAAGACAAAACGGAAAATGCCCCAAGAACAAGCAGGAACTGAAGACAGTTGCAGTAGAGACCTGGCAGAGCATCACCAGGGATGAAACCCAGCGTCTGGTAATGTCTATGCGTTCCAGACTTCAGGCTGTAATTGACTGCAAAGGATTTGTAACCAAGTATTAAAAAGTGAAAGTTTGATAGATGATTGTTAATCTGTCCCATTACTTTTGGTCTCTTAAAAAGTGGAAGGCACATATACAAACTGTTGTAATTCCTACACCGTTCACCTGATTTGGATGTAAATACCCTCAAATTAAAGCTGAAAGTAAGCAGTTAAAGCACATCTTGTTCGTTTCATTACAAATCCATTGTGGTGGTGTATAGAGCCAAAAAGATTAGAATTGTGTCAATGTCCCAATATTTATGGACCTGACTGTACATGTAAGACTTATGTAAGAGGATTTCTTTCATGTCTGTGTATCATCTGAGGGTGTTCACTTCACTGGGTGTATGTGAAGGTTTACATTCACTTTAACATACATCACTGCTGAAATGTAAGCCTTGCCTTAAAGTATAAGTGCACTTATCCATTTTTCCCATTTTTCTGACCAAAACTAGCCCACCCTCCCCAGATGCCTACTTACCTCAATTATCCTGCACTGAGAATCTTCAGTGTGCTCACTCCACCTGCAGAAAAGCTCACCATAAATTCTATTCTATTGGGTGGTGTCCTTAGGCTAGAAATGGTCAGGAGATGGTCAGGTGCAGCCAGAGCACCAAGGACTTTCAGCGCAGGCTATAAACAAAATATTAGACCATAACTGTCACATTGAGGTAAATAGGCATCAGGGAGAAAAGGGAGTAGGCTAGTTTACATTAAAAAAAAGGGTAGGTACATTTTGCTTTAAGGTAATAGTATTTTAAGTTGGTTGTATGTTATTTTATCATTATATCAGCGTGTCGTCTAGTTCTGGGAGGTCATCTATAAATATCCTTCCAGAACCACGCCCACATGCGCCCGCTGGTGAAACTTTGCCTCTCAGGACCAACAACGTCCCAGCCACCTCTGTCTACACACCTGCTCTAAGGCTTCTCTGTGGCTGTGCCATGGTGGTTATCCCGTGTGGACCTTTGTGAGGGCTGTTCCGAGCCCAGGCGGGGTTCATCGTTTCTTTGATGGACAAACAGCTGCAAATTTACTTTCCTATGCAAACCTTGTTTTAAAATATATCTCTACAATCCAATGTCGAATGTATTTATACCCTCTCCTATAATGACTCTGAGTAAGGGATATTTTTCCTGAAACAAGTCAGGCTAATGGAGGAAATTTACGTTCATTGGAATTTGTAACAATGTATCATGTGCAAACATTTCCTTGTTGTTTCATATAAAATGTATTGTACAAACTGCTGCCATATTTGTCATTACACATACTGTACGTTTTAACCAGTTTTCTAAATAAATGATATTTTATGATATAAGTATTTCTTGTTGTTTGCCCATAAAGTCCCAGTGTCCCTTCTTAGGGTCCTTATACAATGCGCCCGCTGGTGCGTCCAGCCGGAGCGCTCTGTGTTCGGGGTAAAGGGCCAATCACATCGGCCCTTTATCATGTGATCATCTGTGTGCAATCACAGCTGATCACATGTAAACACACTTGCTGGTTATCGGCATACCCTTCCTCACAGGCTGTCAAAGTGTGAGGAGGTCAGAGCTGGTAACCCGCAATTGTGACAGCGGAATTTTACATTGATAATCAGGGCACTGGTCATCAGTGTCCTGATTATCAGTGCAGCCCCAACAGTGCCAATCGATGTCAATCAGTGCTGCCGATCAGTGCCCATCAGTGCTGCCTATCAGTGCCCATCAGTTATTAGTTAGTTATTATTTCAGATTTTCGGGTTTTCGAATTTTCGGATTTTCATTCTTTTGAATTTGCAGAATTTCATTCTTATTTTCAGATTTTGAAATTTCCAAATTTTTTACTGTTCAAATTTACGCAATTTTGAATTTCTGAAATTTTGAATTTCCGAAACTTCAAATTTCCGAAATTTCGAATTTCCGAAATTTCGAATTTCCAAATTTGAATTTTCAAAATGTCAAATTTCCGAAATTCTGAATTTCCGAAATTCTGAATTTTCGAAATTCTGAATTTACGAAATTCAGAATTTCTGAAATTTCTAATTTTCGGAAATTCAAAATTTGGAAATTCGAAATTCGGAAATTCAGACCTGGCAGGTGTTGTTGAATCCTAGACACTAATATTTTGGTGAACAGTTTGAGATCAATATTCAGAAGAGATATCAGTCTGTAACTGAGACAAGAAGTAGGGTCCTTACCCTCCTTGGGAAGCACTATGTGTGCCTGTAAGGTGTCTCTAGTAAAGGACGCTCTTGACCCCAGCGCATTAAACATACTTACCATATACTGTCCAATGGAGGGTAGCAGTGTTTTATAGTACTGTATAGTCAGACCGTCGGGTCCTGGATCTTTACCCACGTTGGCCACCCCTACTGTTATTTGAAGTTCTTCTGTCGTGATGGGGTCTTCCAATGCCTCCACCACGGAAGTGGGTAATTTGGGCATCGCAGAAGAAGTCACATAATCCTCAATTTGCTCTTGGGAAGTGTTCTGCAAGTTATACAGGGAGGCATAGAATGACTTAAATTCCTGCGCAATTGATTTGGACAACGTGAACTTGTGTCTGGTAGGGGATATAACGTGAGGAATGTAAGTCGCTATTTTTTGTTCCCAAACAGATTTAGCCAGCATTTTACCACATTTGTTTCCGGATTCATATGAGATTTTCTGGCAAACTTGTAAGGCCACCTTCGCCTTAAAGTGTAATGAATCGTTACTTTGTTTGTGTACAGTCATGAGTTCGCTCTCTAATAATGACAATGGGACATGTTTGTTGCGAGATTCTAGAACATGTAAGTAGCCCAAAAGAGAAGTCAGCTGCAATGAGTGTTGTTTCTTTATTCAGGAGCCATGTTTGATAAGCACCCTGCGAATCACTGTCTTATGAGCTTCCCAGACAATGCCAGGATCACTTTCAGGAGTGGCGTTGGTTTGAAAATAAAAACCCATTCCTTCAATGACCTCCGTCAGGACTTCCTTGTCCTGAAGTAGGCTTTTGTTCAGTTTCCACATCCTAGTTTTGGATGGGAGAGCATCCATAAGTGCATAAGACAAAATCACAGGGGCGTGATCCGACCAGGTAATGGATCCAATAGAGGAATCCAAGACTGCGTGTAGTTGACTATGTGGTATCATGAAATAATCTATGCGTGAGTATACTCTGTGGGATGAAGAGCAGAATGTATAGCCCTTTTCACCAGAGTGTAGCAGACACCAAACGTCCACTAGTTGAGCTTTATGGAAGGATTGCGCGATACGCTTGCAGGAGAAAGGGGGGGGCGGAGGAAAACCTAGAAGAGGTGTCTTCAGAAGGACTCAGCAAACTCGAGAAGCCTTTCCAGGGTACGAGTAATGAAAACATCTTGTTGGCTATTAGGGACATAGAAAGTAGCCCTATCGTACCAATGGTGCCTTTGAGAAACAAGAAGCATCCGCGAGAATCAATAAGAGTATGCGAGCATGCCCATGGTACTTTTCCCGATATAACAATGGGTACACTTTTTGATTTGGCAACCGGATTGGTAGAGTGGTATGTCACAGGGAAGAACCTATTTCTAAGTATGGGGAGTTTGTCATCCCGAAAGTGGGTTTCCATAAGAAATGCAATATCTGCATGCAAGTGTTTCAAATCATGTAACTGTATTTGTCACTTTTCGGGGACGGTAAGTCCCTTAGCATTAAATGATAGCACTCTGATAGTATCCATCTGTGTGTATAGGGGGGAGGGAAGGGGATTAGGGTAGGGAAAGACAAAGAAGGAGGACCACGTTAGTGTGGGAGATAAAGATCAGACACGAGAGGTAACGTAAAGAGAGAAAACAGAAGAAAGGGAGAAGTAAAAAAAGTGTAAAGTAGAGGAAGGAGGCAGAGAAAGAAACAGAGGTTGTGGTCAGTAGAGCACAACCTCCAGGTGTCTATTGTAATGGCAAACTATTGCCAATACGCTCACCAACACAAAGCTGGTTATCAAGCGTGGGTCTATGTGGGGACAAGGTTAGAGAGAGCAATGAGAGAGGCTCCTGACTCTCCCTACCCCCCCCCCCCCCCCCGTGCTTTGTGCAATGTGAACAAGGAAAAAATAAAAAGCATATATCATAACTTAACAGATGACAATTAGGCATATAACATTAATATTCATATTCATATTCAGCCCAAAAGGTTCAGCCCTTCAATGGTAAGACATGTCAACATTTTAATCGATAGTCATTACGACATCAGTTTTATTTAGAAATTGTGGATTGTGGAGTAGACTGAGGGACACTAATTAAAACAGAAGGAGAATAAGAGAAACGGTGTCACAGGATGGAGAGGAGCATTCTGACTTAGAGGGTACGGAGAGGGATATGAATCCCCACCTCCCAATACCTCTGGGGATAAGCAGTGTAATTCCCCACCTTGATGGTAAATTTTGTTTCTCCCAATGGGAAGGTCGGGCTCAGCCGTGTCCGAGTCCCACCCATAACCTAAAGGCATGGCCAGGGAAAGATCACCCACATCCATCTCCCAGCTAGGTGATCATGTAGGTGTAGCACCCTGCTCCTGTTGATCAGGTGCTTATATGTCAATTTAGTGGGTTATCTGGTTAATATATGATACAGATTTAATCTATGGCTAAATTAGCCTCTGTTCCAGCATTGGCTGTGTTGTGTGCAGTTTCACACTGTTGCCTGTAGGTGTCGTTGTCACCACAGGCCGGTGTTGAAAAGCAACAGGTTAAAGTGTATTGAGTGCTCTTCTTTCTCAGAAGCAACTCGGCAGAGATGGTCCACTGCTATGCATTCTGGGAGAGAGTACTTAAGGGTCAGACTCCATTTTTGGTTCTCTTTCACCTGTTGGCCCTCCTGGCCTAAAGGTATGTGATGGCTTCTTTTCAGTCTGGGGGGCATGCTGGCCCCAGGCTGCTTTACTATAAGTGGGCCCAGAGGTCGTCTGGGGCCCGCTGGTTTAGAGGTGGTCCTGTGCTGTCTGTCCTGCGGAAAGAAGCCAAGCAATTGAGAAGATCCAGGGGAGGACCCATCTTGGAGAGGACTGTGCGGAAGGCTGGTCTCAAGAGAGGCCTGGTGACTCGATTGGAGGATGCATCCTAACCTAACTTATCGCACGGTACTGCCGGGTCGGCTTAAAGGTTCTGGTACTGTGTTCATCTAAATCCATTAAGTCCTGTGGCATAGGACTGTTCATCTAATACTACATCCTGTGGCAGAGGATCATACAACAAATTTTGTTCCTTTAAAGTCTGTGGCAGAGACTTTTTGTTCGTGCGCCATTCCAGCTGCTAGGTCAGAGAGAGACCTATCCAGGTGGACAAAAGATCTTTGGACTGAAGGTTTAATCGTCTCTAAGATCTTCAATCCCTCAATGATCTAAAAAGGTATTTGAATTTTCCTGCAACTCCCTTTCTACCTCTTCACAGCTACTTCTTTCAAGTTCTTTCATTAAAGCATTGGAAAATTACTAAAGTGACTGATGCATACATTGTTGGATACAAAGCTCAACATGGACTCTAGGTTCCTGATGTGGTGAAATTACAGGTAAAGGGGCGACGGCAACAACCCAAATTATTTCAGCAGCTCCTTCAGGGGTCAGTGCTATAAATGCGGTCCTCCAAGGGAAACCATGGGCATGGTAGGGGGAAATGTTACAGGAAAGCCCCCTCCCAAATGCCTGCTATCGCTCTGGAGAGCGATATGGGAGTAAATGAGATCTATTCAAAAGAAGTGGCAGTGTCTCCATGAGAGCCATGTGGAGCCCCGCATAAGAAATACAGAAAGGTATCCCCATGCGGCAATCCCTTTAACTCATCAAACAGATATGGGGTAGAAGGGAGCCCCCACCACCAGAGGAAGCTCCGGTACCCCAGCACCCATCCAACCTCTCAATATCCCATTCCTCAACTATATTTGTGTACCCTGTGCTTAGTACATGGCATAACCTATAGAACAAATAACATGCGTGTACATGTCCTGGGAACATATATGCTGCAAAAAAGACATGAATACCAGGGCATGGGTAAATACTTAGCATAGGTAGGTCATGTAAACATTAAGGCACAAAATCCTTTAAAAACAACAATTAAAAAGAACAAATAGAGAGGAACCCTGTCACGTTCCAGAGAAGGCTGGGGGGATCCAGTAGGTTGTTCTGTCTGCTACGCTCTTCTAGGTCATCCAGGTGTAATTGGAGAGCCACAGCCGTGTCCATCTGTTTGTCCTGGGAGCTTTCCAGAGCTGCCACTCTATGTTCAAGCACCGAGAGTGAGGTCTCTTTATCATTCACCCTGTCGGAGAGAGCCTGTACATCCATCCTGACCACCTGAATGTCTTTGCGGTGTGCATTCTCTATCTGGAGAATGAGGGCCTTGATCTCCATCTTAGTAGGGAGGGCTTGAAAGAGCGCTCGTATGTCAGTGTCCAGGCGTTGCAGACCCGATGGGCATGTAGGGTCAGGGGTCCCCAAAAAAGAGTCTGCTAACATCTCTCGATTCCATCGGAGGCTATGGATGAGCTCAGAGAAGCAGACCGTGCCTGTGAGACCAGGGCCCTTCGAGACGTGCCACCTGTAGCCGCCATCTTTCCGCCCAAGGATTTCCTCAGTGAAGGTGAGAAAAACCTATGTATTTCCCTAGTAGAGTTTTTGGAACGAGTCACCCGTAAAGTGGAGCGTATCTTGTTCCTTTTAGCCGGGAGCATGCCTATGAAAACAAGCTTTTTAGCCGAGCTAGGCAGGGAGAAATCAGGAGCGCATGCAATGCACGTCTTCAAACTGCCATGTCCAGACCGTGCCCCTCGTAGAATGTATATTGGCTGCAGACAGTGTGTATGCCTTTGAGTTACAATGCAATTGTTTTATCACTGGGCTTGGCCTTTAATTCTTTATTTATTTGTTTTTATGTCATACAGGGATAATTGGGGCCTGCAGGCTCCCACAAACAACAAGCAGCATGGGCAAGGAGCATGGTACACATACAGAAATAAAGTCAACTTTAAAAGTACTGCAAAGAGACCAGCATTCTGAGTAAAGTGTAATACGAGAACAAAGAAAATATATAAAGTCTATCAAAACAGTAGACATGCAGCTCTCTTCACCCAAGGACCCTTGAGGAGCTTATATCCCAAATATAGCTAGAGAATAGAAAGGGGGAAAAAAAGGGGAAGGAGGGGGTTAGTGGAAAAAAGTGTGTGTGCTGCCCGAGTAGAGCTGTTTCAAGAAAGTCCATGGGGGTCAAAGGCATAACCACAAAAGTAGCCTAGAATATGCCGTTATTCAGATGAGAAAGTAAATTCCGTCCAAACCGACCAAGTTTTACGAATCTGTTCCTCTCTATGGTGTGCCGCAGCCATGAGATCTTCCATTAGTTGAACTTCACTGATCTTGGCAAAGCAACTCTTAATGGAAGGGGGTGTGGTTTGTTTCCAGAAGAGTAGGATACATGCCTTTGCAGCGTTCAGCAAATGAAGTAATAGGGAGCGTTTGTAACATTTCAAGGACATGGGGGTATAATGCAAAAGAAAAGCGGCTGCATCCTCCTGCATCTGGACATCAGTTAACCTCTGAATTTAGTGTTTGATTTGTGATCAGAAATCTTTAAGCCCCTCACATGACCAGAAAGCGTAGAGCATTGAGCCCGCCTTCCTTTGACATCTCCAACATAACGAGGCACTCTGGGGGAACGATTAATATAAGGTTTTGGGGACTCAGCTCTGAGCACTTACATGTATAAAGATGTCAAGCTCGGCTGCTCTGACCAGGGAAGAAGCTGATCGAGCGCAGTGCAGAAGTGACAGGTCTAACAGAACCCTGATATCTCCTTAAAGAGAACCTGTCACCTGAAGGATACATTCACATAGTAGGCTTATTGGCTCCCTTGTGATAGCAAAAAAGTTAAGTTAAAAAAAAAAAGCCCCCGCATCCACATACATACGAATGAATGTGAAAACAATGTTTGTGTAACACATACTAGATGTAGTTGAGAACGCCAGACCCATGATTCATAGTTAATTCTATGAGCTATCAACTAATTGATGAGCTGTAAAGGATTTTAAAGTTATCACCTATTGACAATTCTGCATAGTTTTTTGATAATTTGCAGGCAAATGCAATTTTAAAGCATGACATATTTGGTATCTATTCACTCGGCACAACCTTATCTTTCATTGTTTATCAAAAATGCATTTTTTACTGAAAATATAGACTTGATTAAAAATAGTACTCATATTGCGTGGCATAAAACATTCCAACTACCAGCATTTTATTTTACAGGGTCTCTGCTTAAAGAAAACATATGTTTTGGGGTTTAAAGTGAATTTTCATGTACAAACTTAGGTTAAATTAGGTTTTCTATTAATTTTTAGCTCTAGACTCCACTGTTGCTTCCCGTCATTACCAGCCACTTTGTAATGATTGCAGAAAGAGGTAGTGTGTCACACATATTCCCAGCACCCGGCATGGTTACTGATAGGGTGAAAGATCAGTCACAGTGCTACAGTAAGCATCTAGTGACTGGCATTCTGTTGGTGTTGGCAGCAAATCACTCACTGTGGAAGAACAAGATAGAATTCCTCTGCTTAAACCCATCTCCTAGAAGAAGTGAACCGTCAAATGTACATTTCTGGAACCAGTTATAGGTTACACAATACTATTTTTCTAAACTGTCAGATCTCAACAACATGAATGTCTGCTTTAAACGATAGTGCATTTTATGATTTTTGAGTGTGGATTATATATATATATATATATATATATATATATATATATATATATATATATATAGGCAGCCATGTTTAATCATTTCACATGCAGGTATTGCTTTCATCTTTGAAGTCTTTAGTGATCCATCCCTGAATACAAGTCTATGAATAGGCCAACTCGCTGAGAGTCCAAGGCTGATATCTTTTTCTAAAGGAGTTGGAAATCCTCACACAATAAAACGTGTATTTACTTTGATTATGTAATCATGTGAAAAGCAAATTACTGTTCAATTTGCCTACCTAATCATGTGCAGATAAAATGTGTAAATGGGAATTCGATTTTCAGATTAAAGTGAATATTCAAACAATTTATTGAATGAAGATTCTCAACTCTTATATATCGTATATCTGCCTTGTTAAGTCAACAAAAAGTAGGTTGATGCTTGTAGTAGACTTCCAGTAAGGGCAATGAGTCAGGTAATGAGTCAGTCAACAGTGAATTGAAACATTTATGGGACAGACATAGATTGATACTTAGACAAAACAGAAAAAAAAATTAAAATAAAAAAACAAGAAACACTCCATTTACCACTTGGTCTTATACTGCCATCGCCTTTCTATGTTTCTATGTTTCTTAGTAGCAGGAAAAACATAATGGCTAGTTTTGTTGTTACTTTTTGAATATACAAACGGTTGTACAAACAGTTGTGATATATATATATATATATATATATATATATATATATATATATATGTACTGTGTATATATACATTTTTTTCTTTAATATATATTATTAGATGGCAATGTTTTCCCAGTGCAATTTAGGTCAGCTTGGAAGTCAGGACAGCTAACCACTTGCCTTGAGGCTAGATTTGTTCCGACTACAACTTCAGGATGTGCTGTCTACAAGGCTGATTTACTAAAGAAGTAAAAAATGTTCACAGAAAAAAAAAAAGGATGAAGCGATTCACTTTAATTATCCAATCATATGCAGATGAAATAAATTGCCACACTTATCTAAATGTAGTTGGAAAGGGCATTGCTAAACCTTGGCATTTGCCCCAAGTCTTCTACACAGCACTTTTTGCTGTCATTCCAGGTTTGATCTTATAGAAAAACATATTTATTTGATTAAATTTGATTTAGAATTTTGAAAAAAAAAAATGTTATACCTCTGCATAGCTGAAACTGTTACTTTCGCACACAAGTAAATGAAACAATGAGGAGTGATTTCTAAAGGAGTTGAGAATGTTCACAAAAACACTGAGGATTCTCTTCAATTATCCAATCATATACAGATGAAATAAACAAGAATTTGCTTTTCACATGATTGGACAATTAAAGAGAATCCTAATTTTTTGTGAACGTTCTCATCTCCTTTAGTAAACAAGCTTCATCGTCTCATTTACTTATGTATGAATAGCAGTTTCAGCTATGCGAATGTACAAAAAAAAGTTAAATGAATTCAAAATCAAATTTATTCATAGAAATATGTTTGTCTACAAGATCATACCTGGAATGACAGCAAAAATTGCTTAGTTGAAGACTGGGGGAACACACCAAGGTTTAGCAATGCCTTTTCCGACTACATTTAGATATCTGTGACAATTATTATTATACAGGATTTATATAGCGCCAGCAGTTTACACATCGCTTTACAACATAAGGGCAGACATTACAATTACAATACAATTTAATACAGTAGGAATCAGTGAGCCCTGCTCGTTAGAGCTTGCAATCTAAGAGGCACGCTATTCTATTTAGTTTTCATACAACGCTTGAGGTGATTGCTTGGACCTTGAAGAAGGGGACATACCTCAAAAGCTTGTTCTGAAAAATTGTATGTTAGTGCAATTAAAAAAAAATCACGGACAGTACTCAAATGCTTCTTTTCATACAAAAAAATGTGGGTTTTGATGATAATCATCGTTTGCAGCTAAATCTGGCGGACAAATGTATTTTTGTTTCATCTGCATTCTTAGAATTAACACTTCACAAAAAAAGGGGGGTGAGAGAGCCCCCCGAAGAAAGCCAGCCAGCTCCCCATTGTGTGGTGTAAAGCTGTACAGTTGAGCAGAATGTGAAGAGAAGTAAGGTCAGCTGGTGAATGGTGGGGGGAGACAGGACAAGATGATAGTGGGAGGGGGGTTGGGTGGCTATGATTTATGTGAGAATGAGATGCTGGTATGACAGGTACAGTCAGAGGAATGTTATTCTAGAGGAGCTTCATCCACCCTGGATGTGCCTGGATTGGTGCAAGCACTTTCCAGAGGTCATGCAAGTCTTGGGGCTGCTCTCCTCCCCCTCTAGTCCTGCTTGAGAATGTGTGTGTGTGTGTGTGTGTGAGATGACTGCTAAGAGCAGAGGGACGGATGGCGGATCTCACACACTACAACTACAACAGCAGGCAGCCTGGGATGTTCTCTTTGCCTTCCTTTGGCTGCAGGGAGAGCTCTGTACTGCCTGGCACTGGAAGAGGCGACAAACAGAAGAAGAAATCCTTCTATTTAGTCAGGATGAAGCCTCTGAAAGAGCCCACCAACAACAACGTGTCCTTTGTCATCCACTGTCACATAGGGAAGGAGATCAAGCACATTTGCAGCAACTGCAGTCGCGGAGAAGAAGCTCGAGAGGGTGAGTAAAAAGGATGTGAGTTGGCTGTGTGTGTGCAGTTTGTCTGCATTGTCTTCCTTATGACGGTCTTCTTCTCCGGATCCCGGTGCTTAGGGCAGCCTGATAGACGTAGCATCAGGGCGGACGCCACAGCTGCTCCCTTTGCAGTAGAGCAGGGGTAGGCAACCTTCGGCACTCCAGCTGTTGTGGAACTACAAGTCCCATGAAGCATTGCAAGACTCTGATGGCCACAGGCATGACTCCCAGAGGCAGAGGCATGATGGGATTTCTAGTGTCACCACCGTAGACCAAAGCTGTCTACGTGTATGTAACATTATAAGGTACATTGTGTGCAGGTGGGTCACACATGCCTTCAACTCTTTATATATGATTCCAAGAGGGCAACTGGGTTAGCCAGTGCCTATATAAAGGGCCTCATGCAATATGATGGACTAGCTGTCACCTGAAGACCCTGTGTCAAAGCTGGTGCTTACCCTGGTGGCCAAACAGAGTACATCAGATAAAGCCTTCACTTCCATAACATGGCACAATGGAGTTTGTAGCTGCTCCGTGTGCCGCGCTGCCACCCACAATCATGGTAGTTGTCATTTGTGTGGAGGGCTAATGGATTGCCATTGTTATTGCTAGTGTGGAGGGAGGGAAATGCCCTGGGGATGTGAGTTTTGAAGGTCAGAGGGAGGAGTGGTGTCTCTGGGGTACACCTCTCTATAGTGCGTGAGTTCATGTCATCACCTGCCTCACACTGAATCAAGTGGATGATGGATACCATTCTGAATTGCTACAATGAGAAGTGAAAGCTACAAAATAACCATTGATTTCTGACAAGGCAACATCCCGAAGGCTTCAGTTCCTCTGCAGAGTCAATGAGTTGTGCAGCATCTGCAGTGTAGTCTGGTTTGGTCCAGCAGGTATTCCCATGTGGTGGATCCCCTCGTTAGAAAGGCGAGAAGGCACAGAGGAGGATGGCAATCATACACAAGCCACTGGCTAATCAGTTGCGCAGTATGCTGATCATTACTGAAGTGTGAGGATTCAACTGCTTATGACAGCCAGCTCTCAGGAAACCAAGTAGAGACTTACAGAGCTACAGCCAGTAAGTGTGTGTAGTCTTTAGAAAAAAAAATCCTCTATCCCTGGAAGGCATGCAAATAATATACTAGAAGGTATGTTTGCTAGGTTAATTGATAACAAAAAAAAAGGAACTGAGTAAATACTAGCATATAGCATATGCACTTTGCTTTGGGCAGCACAGTTGCCATTGGTGTGTGCAGCCTTTACCAGGTGAAACTGCAGGAGAGATCATGAAAAATATTTAAGGTAGTAATATCATTTTTTTTATATTTATTACATTGTTTTGAAATACTAGTCTTACAAAAGATTTGTACTGTTTGCAAACAGAATTTGAACCTTATCTTCATATAAACAGAAAATGAAAATATTTAAATAATTGAATAATATAATGTTAGCAATTGTAATGCCTTCTATGCTGCTCACTAGAATATATATATACAGTATCTCACAAAAGTGAGTACACCCCTCACATTTTTGTAAATATTTTATTATATCTTTTCATGTGACAACACTGAAGGAATGACACTTTTCTACAATGTAAAGTAGTGAGTGTACAGCTTGTATAACAGTGTAAATTTGCTCTCAAAATAACGCAACACACAGCCATTAATGTCTAAACCGCTGACAATAAAAGTGAAAATGTCCAAATTACATAGTTACATAGTTAGTCAGGTTGAAAAAAGCCCATCTAGTTCAACCAAAAAAAAATAAAAAATACAATCCCATTTACACAATCCTTCACCCACGGTTGATCCAGAGGAAGGCGAAAAACCCCAGCAAAGCATGATCCAATTTGCTACAGCAAGGGAAAAAATTCCTTCCTGATCCCCCGAGAGCCAATCGGATTTTCCCTGGATCAACCTTACCTATAAATGTTAGTACCCACTTATATTATGTACAGTTAGGAAAGAATCCAGACCTTTTGTTAAAGCAAGTCCCTTTTTTTAAGTGCAAGTCCCTGAATTGATTGGTATCAGCCTCTTGCAATCCCTTATACATCAGAGCTCAGACTGGGGGAGGGAGAGCCTGGATGGGGAACCAATCAGTTGTGCTGAAGTGCCTATGTGCCAGCAAGGAACAATAGGAGGAGAAAGCGGAGTGACAAGTCCATGAGCTCATCAGTCTGCTGCTTCACTTTTAAGACCTCATGCACACTGGACATTTAGCCATCTTTCCTGGATGCCTTTTTTCATGGCAGCAAAGTTTTGGCAGAAATAAACACCATTGAATGGTTGTTAGCTGCGTTTAGGAGTGTCAAGCGCTTTGGGTGTTAATCCATTTCATTGGCCGGAATATTAGCGCGCATTAACGCTCAAGCTATAAATGCACATTTAGACACGTTTATATGCGTCAAGCATTTTTTCATGTCAAAATAGCCACTGACTTGGATGCACTGGCTGTGGGGGGGGGGGGGTTTCTGCCTCTAAACTCCTCTAAACACCTATATGTGCATGGACACATAGGCTAACATGCAAGGGCATTTAGAAATAGAAAAAAAAATGCCAGACACCCCTAACAGCCATGTTAAAAGTGTCCAGTGTGCATGAGGGCTTGCTGTCTAGTCACAGCTTGACAAAACAAATGTTAATGCCTAAGCACAATTTGGAACTTTGACATGTGTTAGTAAACCCGTACATATCATTACAACTACTTTGTGCATCCAGGTGGATTATACCTTGTTTTTTCCAGGACAAATTGGGCTTTCATTTGGTGGTAAATGGTCATGGACATCTCATGTTTTTTTTATTTTTTATTATTATTATTATCTAAGGAAAACTGACTGGGCCAAAATGGTAAAAAAAAAAAAGCATAAAAAAAAATGTAACTGTATATGTCTTGCTACTACCATAACCTACCACAAAAGAACAACCCCTTAAAATAAATTCTCCTGCTCCTGATGATTGCAGGGATACCACATTTGTGTATGTTAGTTGTTGTTTGTACCCGTAGAACAGCCCAGAAACAATAGTGCGCATTTTGCTTTTTTTTATCCTACCTAAAATACACTGACATTAACTGATAATAATAAAAAAAAAACCTTGCCAAAAAAATACTGACCCTGACCTTGACCTTTGACCCTCACCTTTGACCTAAACACTAACTCTGGGGCTGAACTAGATCAAACCTTGATCCGGGTATTTTTTATTTATTTTTTATTAAATTATTATTGTTATTTTTTCTACACACACTTTTATGTCTATCTCTGCAAGGACAGAGAATGATACAATGTATCTGTCTCGTCCATTCCCAGAGACAGAAAAGTCAGGGCGGGCTTCACACTGACTGATCACTGTGATAGCCAATCAGAGGCTATCACAGAGATCAGGTGACCTGGAATGGGATGTTCTGGGTCCCGATCGTTAGAACGGGGCCCGGGGCTCTGAGTGAGAACCCGGTCTCTGTGCTGGGAGTGCAACATGCGGCATGCTCCCAACACAAAGGGAGATATGCAAATATACAGCCCCACGGAAAAAAAGCCCAGTCCAGTATGGATGCATATTTCCATACAGTCACGTGAAGGGGTTAAGGGTATGAATAAGGTCCAGGAGGGCAGTATTTTTAATATAAAGCAAAGATCTAGAGCACGGGGACATGACCTCAAACTAGCGTGAAGAAAGTTCAAAATGAATTTAATCTTAGAAAGTATTATTTTACAGAAAGGATAGTTGATGTTTGGAATAGGCTTCCAGTAGAAATTGTAAGTCAGTCAACAGTAAGTGGCTTCAAACATGTTTAGGATAAACATAGATCTATACTCGGACAAAAAAGTAAGAAATAAAAAATATAAAATGGGACAGACTCAATGGACCACTTGGTCTTTTATAGCCATCTGTCTTCTGGGTTACACCTTCGGAAAATGCTTTCATTTCGGATAAGGTAGGGAAGGTTTAAAACAACCGTCAGACTTTCATTGCCACCTGTGACTCCACTGGGGATTTATAACTTCTCTGTTGGTCCTAAGGACTGCTTTCACATGGACTGAATGGAAAGATGAATCAAAAATTTTGAGATGGCACCAGAAAAGGATTAGATTGAAAATCTTCCAGTGGGGACCCTTGCTCCTGTAAGAACTCTCCAAGAGACGATTTTCCTTGCTTTGTTGAAATCTCCTCTCACTTCCTATTATGTTTCGAGACAAGTAAAGAAAATATGCCCAATATGACAAAGAAAAAGAAAACTGGCCAGGGGGTTAACCATTCACTACTTTATGCAAAACAAAAAAATGCTTTGGCTTCAGATTTGGCTT
Source organism: Lithobates clamitans (assembly GCA_037952925.1). Lineage (NCBI taxonomy): Eukaryota > Metazoa > Chordata > Amphibia > Anura > Ranidae > Lithobates > Lithobates clamitans. Next base: position 14,288,303 of record JBBGZY010000239.1, on the reverse strand, counting down.
CAGTGGTTCTAAAGGCCGAAGGTTTTTTTTTTCTTCATGCATGCAGCTTCTTCCCAGACCCCCCAGTACTTATGAGTGATGTGCATTAGAGCCTCCGCTCTCCCGAGACTCTGCCTCCTCATTGGCTGAGACACAGCAGTGGGAGACATTGGCTCACAGTCCATAACAGCCAGGGAGGAGGGGGGTGGTGGGACTGAGCCGTGCTCTGTGTGTCCCATAGACACACAAAGGTGGCTCAAGACTGAGCACGCTTGAGTGCCCCCCATAGCAAGCAACTTGCTATGGGGGCACCCGGCAGGAGGAAGGAGACTAGAGCATCGGTGGGGGACCAAAGAAGAGGAGGATCAGGGCTGCTTTGTGCAAAATTATTTCACAGAGCAGGTAAGTATAACATGTTTGTTAGTTTTGAGGAGGTTCAGAAGGGGTGAAGCTAAACTTTATTTTTTGGAGGAAACGCCAAGATTAGAATTTCATTTCAGATGTTCTTATCTCTGGATTTGCTGATCATTTTTTAATTGCAGTTTACCCCGAATGTAACCTCTACATATGGATTTTTCATTATGTGCTCAGTTTGAATTGACCAGGTTTGTGGTCGGTTTTGTTATTTTTTTTATATATTATATAGATTTCTTTTTTCTCTGGCCAGAGGCCAATGTGAGTGGGTCTTTGTTATGTACTAGACAGTATGACAGCTCTGTATAAATGCAGGAAATAAATACCTTTCTATGCGCTTCTGTTTCTGTCATTATTTTAAATCACTATGACCTGACAAATAGCAGTGTTCTTGGTGATGGATGATCTAGTTTTAGCATGGGATAACATTATGTGCAGCATTATAGTTTTTGAATGATGCATTTGCACAGTTCTTGTGAATATTTAACTTCCTATTGATTTTTGTGGTTCATATTTATTTTACATGTGTGACCTTAGCTGAAATAGTGTTTATTGCGGCCTTTTATTTTTTTGTCAAACTGTTATTAATACATTTTCACCAAACGTAGAGAATAAGAGAAAGCTAATGATAATTACACTTAGGAAAGAATGCCCAATCATGTGCAAGGAAAAATAAAAACTAAAAAAAAAACAGGATTTTTAATCTAACATAAATGGATGATCTGAGTCAGCACACTCCATCTCATTAACTAGGCTAAGTGAGGTCTCTTTCAAACAGGTGGTATCGGGCGGCAAAACCAAGTAGCTGAGCTGTATTTTTACTGCACCTCCCAGCCACCCATCTGAACTGTAAAAATAACAGCTGGACAGGGCTGTTCATATGCTGTGGCCATAGTACTTGGCTTCACAGAGTTTAAAAAGCGGCTCCATCTGTCAAAAGCCCCCTGAAAAGCGATTTCATTACTGATTGCCCTTCAGAGGGCATCAGATTTCACAGTGAGTGTAAAAGAGCACTAAAAATGTATCTTGTGATCAAGTGAAATTTTGCTTAACTTAGAGGATGAGGTGAGGGTCTGCTGAATTTTGGGCACCCTACCTTGCATGAAATGCTGTGGAATATCATAGTGAACAGAACTTATTTTGGTTTCTGATCTTTTTATCTTTTCTCTTCTCCCTTCCTTTGTCTTTTCCTTTATTCCTTTCTATCAGTGTTTTTTTTTACCTCCTTTGAGTCATGCTCATCCCTAGGTAAAGAGACAGATTATCAGCCTGTTGATTGGCCTATAGTACTAGACACAACCAGTTAGTTAGCACCCCCTGGCCCCTCTATTGTCTGCAGGCCAGATTTAGACTTTAAGGGGCCTGGGGAACCTCAGGTTTGTGGGACACTAACACACATGATTTAAAGCTGGACTCCAGGAATTAGACAAATTCTACCATTACATAGCTCAAATGACCACCCCCAGCGGCACAAGGATTAAATTCTTGTTTATTCTAGGAGAGCAGGAATAAGCTGCCCCAGCAAGCTCCAGTACTGTCCTCTTCTTCCCAAAGCTACATGCTGTGGGCCATGACATTCAGCTCAGGGCTATTAAACCTGAATTGCATGTGGAGGAGGTGAGCATGTGACCGCAGCTTAGAGCACCTTAGGGAAGCAGTAGCACTGGACCAATTGCATGGATGGAGGAAGCTTGCTGGAGCCAGGAATTAGGTGTTACACTTTATCCCTGTAACCCTAGACTGAACGAGCATTTTAATATTGCAAGGGTACATTCTGTCTTATTCTCGGAATTCAGCTTTAAATCACCAAATTTACACATGAAAGTCCATTTACTGCATATCATTAGAATTGGCAAGTTGTACATACATAAAAAGGTTAAATGAGTTATACAGTATATGTCTAAAGTAAGTGCATGTACAGTATACCTGTAAATCCATGTGAGCAAAACTCTAAAGCGGCGTATACACGGGCGGACTTTTCGACCGGACTGGTCCGGCGGACAATCCGATCGTGTGTGGGCTTCATCGGACCTTCAGTGGACTTTTTCTGTCGAAAGTCTGACGGACTGTAGATTTAGAACATGCTTCAAATCTTTACGTCGTAACTCCACCGGACCCAGAAATCCGCTCGTCTGTATGCTAGTCCGACGGACAAAAACCGACGCTAGGGCAGTTATTGGGAGCTATACGTCAACACGTATGAATCCGTTGGACTTTGGTGTGATCGTGTGTAGGCAAGTCCGTTCGTTAAAAAGTCAGTTTGAAGTCCGTCAAAAGTCCGTCGGAAAGTGTGTATACGGCATAAGTAGATTTTTAGGTAAGATAAAATACAAAGAAAATTGCTATACTGCTATGCACTCTTTAGTTTTCATAGATGACTAAGCTGACTCAACAATGTATTCAATATCCAAGCATTTGGTTTAGTTTCTCAATGATATTCACACATTTTTTTAAAAAACATGACACAATTGTAGTGATATAGACTTTCAAGTCTGATCAGACAAATTTACATTTTACAATCCCCTGTGGGTAACTGCTTTGGCCCCTTTTGATATGTAAAATGCAACTTGTCTGCCAGCTGTGTTAAGCCCCATACACCCCTGTGTACACATTAAAAAAACTGTGTAGCATATCCTACATAAATCGGCCAACAATGATGACATTATGAGGTAGCACGCACTCACACACGCAGTTGTAGGTTACCTTCTTTAAGGGCATAAACGCTCTATGCATAGTTCACTTATGAGCCGCCAAAATTTGTTTAAAACGGATACAATGTGCTAGAGTAAAAAAAAAAAATCACAAAGAAATACAGGTAAAATATTTCTTCCCAAGATAAATTTTAATAAAAGAAACAACATTTTTATATTTTTGCAATGAGCGGAGTCCAAAACAATTGTCCCTTTCGCCCCCTTATAAATCCAGCACTGCTTGGGCTACTTGGCCGGAGACCTGAATCCTGTGCCACAGTGTTACTGTGGGGTTAGAATAATATGCTAAGTGACATAAAAAGGATATTATATAATAATACTGCTGGTGTGTGATATATAGTAATAGAATGCTGCTTCTTTATATAACAATAGCTTTGTAATATAATTTGCTGCTACTGGGTGATATAATATGCCCCTGCTGATATTTCTAATTGACTGATTCTGGGAGATACATTATGTTAGTATAAGTGAGAATTATCTGTTACTCAGTAATGTAATATATTTTATGGGTATACTACATTGCACCAATGCTCTGTGATGTATACTAACGCTGGGACATGTATTGCTGTGTGATATGATTGTCTACTGCTGTTCTGCAGCAAGGATATACATTATATTGCTGCATTATGGTATGTGCTATTGCCGCTGGTGAAGTGTAGCTGCTAAACATTTTTATGTATTGCTGTGTGCCATAATGCTTGCCACACTGATACACTGCTGCTTGTTGATTATACTGCTACTAAATAATCTAAAGTTGTTTGGTGACAAAATTTGCTATTGCATACTGATATATAAAATTGCTGGATGATACACTATTCAGTGATATCACCTCAATAGCGTCTGTACTTCATCCAGCCCTTGGGGCACTATTCCATCCACTGACACCAATGATGGGGCAGAATTCCTTACACTGACACCAATGATGGGGCAGAATTCCTTACACTGACACCAGTTATGGGAAATAATTCCTTACACTGACACCAATGATGTGGCAGAATTCCTTATACTGACACCAACAATGGAGCAGAATTCCTTAAAACTGACACCAATGATGGGGCAGAATTCCTTACACTGACACCAGTGATGGGGCAGAATTTCTTACACTGACACCAATGATGGGGCAGAATTTCTTACACTGACACCAATGATGGGGCAGAATTCCTTACACTGACACCAATTATGGAAAATAATTCCTTACACTGACACCAATGATGGGGCAGAATTCCTTACACTGACACCAATGATGGGGCAGAATTCCTTACACTGACACCAATTATGGGAAAAAATTCCTTTCACTGACACCAATGATTGGGCAGAATTCCTTACACTGACACCAATTATGGGACAGAATTCCTTACACTGACACCAATGATGGGGCAGAATTCCTTACACTGACACCAATGATGGGGCAGAATTCCTTTCACTGACACCAACAATGGGGCAGAATTCCTTTCACTGACACCAACAATGGGGCAGAATTCCTTCCGTTGACACCAATAATGGGGTCTTATTCCTCCCTCTAACACCAAAGATAGGACATTTTCTATTCCCACTGACCCTAGTCCAGTCCCTGAAGTCTGAAGGACAGTAAACTGGCCATTTGTTTAGAAAGTTTGGAGACCCCTATGAAAGAGTAATAGGCTATAGGCACTGTATGCATATAGAAGGTTTGTTACTTCATATGGCAGTTATAAGCTAAAAGATCTTTCACTATTTAACCATACATACCCCTAAAACCATATCTACATTTTGATTATAACCACAAGTCTCCATAATATGTAAAATACACTGCCATTAATGCCATGTGTCTTTGCAACCAACTTGGTTCTTTGGGTATTTCATGTTCCGTTACCTAAGTTGATTTTGGGTTACAAATTTCCTGATACAATCTGAAATTTATTGGTTCTTCACTGACTGAAAACTGTCAGTGCTTTGAGGCATCAAAGCAGCCTTACTCTAGTATTCTCCTTCCATCATGCTTCACAGTTGAGATAAAGTTTTCATGCTGCTATACACTGTTATAGTATAGTATAGTGTCTCCAACTTTCAGGCACATGTTAAAATATTTTAGGACCTGGCTGAGATCACTCCCCCTCAGCATTCCATACCAGAGCCATTCTGAACAAATGCAATGATGCTTAGTTCCATGATGCAGTAGGAGTATTAAGCAGTGCTGTCAGTCAATATGTATTGGTAGTGGTTGGGTTTCAAATCTTGGACTGCAAACAATGCTGTGTACACACGGGCGGACTTTCCGACCGGACTTGTCCGACGGACTTTCCATTGGACTTTCAACGGACTTTTGACGGACTTCCGATGGACTTAACGGACGGACTTGCCTACACACGATCACACAAAAGTCCGACAGATTCGTACATGATGACGTACACCAGACTAAAGTAAGGAAGTTAAAGTCCATCGGATTAGCATACAGACAAGCGTATTTCTGGGTCCGGCGGAGTTACGACGTAAAGATTTGAAGCGTATTCCAAATCTAAAGTCCGTCAGACTTTCGACAGAAAAAGTCTGCTGAAGGTCCGATGAAGCCCACACACGATCGGATTGTCCGTCGGACTCGGTCCGTCGAACCAGTCCGATAGAAAAGTCCGCTCGTGTGTACGCTGCATAAGTCTTTCTTCTAATTTAAAGGAAGCCTGTGTGGAGAAATATAAATGCTACAACTGCAGACTTGACCTTATGAAAATGCTAGCTACCTGGCTTCTCTGCTAATCTGGTTTCACTACTTTGTGTATCATTATTCATTAACCTAGAACAAATATTAAAAGAGTATGGTACAGCGCTGCGCTAAAAAACAAACTAAGGAAGCAGCCAACACACCCGTAGACTCAGGGACAAAAATAACAACAAAAAATTCACAGTGTGGCGCTATTTGTTAAGTGTATACAATATAAGAGCTTAAGCGTTAAGTAACATCAAATCATTACAATGTGAACAAGGAGAATGCCACGTGAGCACATGTGACAGTGACTGGTGAACAAAATAATAGTACATATATGTGTTCAATTCAAATGAACATCAAAAACAATATCAAATATAAAGTCCATAACACCAAAGAAAAAGTCTGTGATAACAGTGCATAAACGATGATGAGCAGGTGTTTTCTTGTACGTGCAGAAAAATTATTTAGACCCGGTAGCCTGGTAGATAAATGGACCATGGAAGACCAGAGGTGCACAGAAGTTTGAAAACAGTGCCAGGACCATCACCAGAAAGTATGGAGGCTTACCAGAAGTAGTGGCCTGAAATAGCATATGCCAAACAGATCAAAACAGCTTGATGACCAACAGGTCTAGATGTGTTATCTGGTCAGATGTCATCACCGCACAAAACGAGGGGAGGGGGGAAATGATCAGCACGATTTCCTCATTAGTAGACGTACCACCATAAGCCAAGCGAAAGATTCGTGTTGCATGTGAGGGATGAAAACACTCACATAGTAAAGTAACGTTTAAACTTGGATTTATTTAAAAAATAGCAATAAAAAACAAACTCACATTTTTTGCAGATAAGAATAGCATATAACATACTTCTGGTAAGCCTCCATACTTTCTGGTGATGGTCCTGGCACTGTTTTCCAACTTCTGTGCACCTCTGGACTTCCATGGTCCATTTATCTACCAGGCTACCGGATCTAAATAATTTTTCTGCACGTACAAGAAAACACCTGCTCATCATCGTTTATGCACTGTTATCACAGACTTTTTCTTTGGTGTTATGGACTTTATATTTGATATTGTTTTTGATGTTCATTTGAATTGAACACATATATGTACTATTATTTTGTTCACCAGTCACTGTCACATGTGCTCACGTGGCATTCTCCTTGTTCACATTGTAATGATTTGATGTTACTTAACGCTTAAGCTCTTATATTGTATACACTTAACAAATAGCGCCACACTGTGAATTAACCTAGAACAAGCCTGCAAGTAATAAGTCTTGACATTGTTTCCTATTAGTGATTCGAAAAGCAGTATAGTTGAAGGATCAGGCATAAGTCTCAATTATTTAGCTTCTTCACAAGGGGATCTGTAATGGCAGTCCTGTATTTCTCTTGGCACAGGATTACTTTTTATATATGTTAGAATGTTGTCGTTTTTTGCAGTTATGTCCTGTACACACGACCGGTTTTGCCGTCAGAATAAACTCTGAAGGTTTTTACGATGGAGTTCTCACGGAATTCCACTCAAGTTGTCTTACATACACACGGTCACACCAAATTCCAACCGTCCAGAATGCGGTGACGTACAACACGTACAACGGGACTAGAAAACGGAAGTTCAATAGCCAGTAGCCAATAGCTTCTGTCTCGTACTTGCTTCAGAGCATGCGTCGTTTTTGGTGCGTCGGAACAGCATACAGACGAGCATTTTTTCCGATAGTAATTTGTTCCTTCAGAAAAATATAGAACATCCGTCTGAATTCTTGACAAGAAAAAGTCAGATGGGGCATACACACGGTCGGAATATACGATAAAAAAATCCCATCGGACTCTTTCTGTCGGTAATTCTGCTTGTGTGTACGTGGCATTAGTGGTTTGAAATGTTTTTAATCCTGCTTTTCCTCATGATATTATGAGATTATGGCAGTGGGTCCACCAGTCCTGTTCATTTTGGAGGAATTATCGAGCCCCAAATGCCCCATATTGTTTATGCACATAGGGTGGTAAAAGGAGAGAAAAAGAATAGTCCACAGCTGTACTGAAAAAGGATTTTGAAAATAAAGTTTTGGCTCTGGCTATTAGGCAAGTCCTCACGTGTACAGCTGCAGTGATAGTACAAAGGCAATTCCTGGACACCTCCATTTTTCAGATCATGTTACTTTGAAATGAATGAAGCTATATTCTATACAGCAGCAACTGTACACATTTGCTTTTAAAGTTCAAAATATCCCCCCACCACATCCTATGCTTTTCTGCTTGCTTTCTTTCTTAACCCACTTCTCCGCATTTTCTTTTCCCCATTCAAATGGTCGGACTTTTCAGCTACAAACGTCCGACAGCCCGTCCAACAGACTTTCGACAGACTTTCGACTGACTTTTGGCGAACTTTCAACAGGCTTTCTAACGACCGGACTTGCCTACACGCGATCACACCAAAGTCCGACGGATTTGTACGTGATGACGTACACCGGACTAAAATAAGGAAGTTCATAGCCAGTAGCCAATAGCTGCCCTAGCGTGGGTTTTTGTCCGTCGGACTAGCATACAGATGATTTCTGGGTCCGGCGAAGTTACGACGTAAAGATTTGAAGCATGTATCAGATCTAAAGTCCGTCAGATTTGCGACTGGAAATGTCCGCTGAAGGTCTGGTGAAGCCCACACATGATCGGATTGTCCGCCATATTTGGTCCAGCGGCGTCCGGTCAAAAAGTCCGACCGTGTGTACATGGCATTATTCAATCTTACCTGTCTTTCACTCTTCTATGATTAAGGTTTCTGTTACTAGTAACTGAATTTATATTATTCATATTTTTGGAAATCATCAAATCATAATGTATGAGAACTTTTCGTTTCACAAAGCCATTATGTATTGTTAAAGTGGAAACTAAACTGAAAGAAAAAAAATCACCTCCTCATTCTAAATACCCTTGCCAGTCACTGTCATCTTCTTCTTGGCTATTTTTAGGTGCAGAGTTTTCGGTTGCTTGATTGGCTGGTGGCTGAATGAGATCATTCCGCACATGCTCAAGAGAGTCCATCATTCCGGCACAGCTGGAGTTTGCTGCTAATGCACAGTGAGCTGTGCATGCGCAGCTCAGTGTACATTTAATAGAGGAATGCAAGCAGGCAGGTTAGGTGTTTGTTAGTGCAGAGGAGACATTGCATGTTACATTTAGCTCCGCTTTAATGCAACCTAGAAGCTCCAGTTACAGTTTATGACTTTTCATAAAGTTGGTACTAATTTTAAGTTTCTTACTATTTATATTTGCTGTTGACTTGCTATTTACTGTATGGACACATTGGATTCTTTTATTTGGATGTCAACCCTGTTGATTTGGTAATCCTATAAAAAAAAAAAAAAAATAGTATAAGAAGTTCAAATAACACTAATTAAGAATACATTTTCTACATGCTAAGCAAACTTTGGGCCACATCCAGGAAAGGTTAATGCTGTGATTCTGTTAATAGCTGTAATAATGTGGCCTTGATAAACAGAGAGTGTGATGAATCAGCCCTGTAATTTCATCTGATGTAATAGTAATTCAGCTACTTGAAATGTGCAGAAATTAGTCAGCGAGTACAGCAGGAGAAATGTCTGGGAGCACTCTCATCAAACGGATGACCTCTGTGCTCCAGCCGGTTACTGTTAAAGTGGAATTACACCAAAAACATAGTTTAGTTATGGACAGAGTAGGAAAAAGTGAGAGAGAAATCTCAGTGGGATGTAGTATGTGGCAGATTTGGCATGTAAATGCTGTAACTGCGGATCCACCTTTAATAGAACTGCATCTTACATGATGTTGCCATCACCTAGATAATGTATATGTAAACCCAGTCTCATATAAGCTTAAAGTGGAACTTCGCCCTAAGGGGAAGTACTGCTTTATGCCCTTCTCCCCCCTTCTTCTTTAGGTAGTCTTCTTCTAAGGTAGTCTCCCGCAGGGCACTGACATTAGGCAGATATATGTCTCCAAGTTTATTTTCCAGCAGGAAGCAAAATCCTTCACGCTGGCTTCATTTCAAAGGCACTTTTGCATGTGGCATTAGTGGTTGCCCCTGCTGTTCACACATTAAGAGGGGAGACTCAGTGCATTCTACCAGTAACTACAGAAAATATGACATTACTTCCTTCTTTATTTTTTAACACTAGGTATTTGATATATGCAATTACGTGCAACCTTTGCAAAATTCAGTATGTTGGCCACTCTATCCACAGGTTAAGGGACCGCCTTCATGACCATCTTAACATTCAACCAATGTAGCTAACCACTTCAATGATTGTAATGCAGATGACCCCTCAGCTGTATCTATACAGGGGGTAGAAATGATAATAGTCCCCAGGAGAGGTGGTGATAAGTTCAGACTTCTGTGTAAAAAGGAAGTTTGGATCTTCTGTCTAGGTACACGTAAACCTAAATGAATGGTTAAGCCATGCACATTTTTATGAATTAATAGTGCATCCTAGGTTTTTGCTACTGTTGACCCCGATAAACATTTTTTCAAACTTTTGTTACTAGTGATCCTGATAGACATTTTTTCAAACTGTTGCTACTGGTGACCCCGATAGACATTTTTTCAAACTTTTGTTACTGGTGACCCCGATGAAGCACGGATTGTATTAGCTGGTGATGCTGTTTCCCTCTATCTGTGTTTTTGGACATGTTTTTAATTATTAAATATTTATTTATTTATTGCTGAAATAAAGGTGATTTTACTGGATGTGCGGCCAACCAGAATTATTTTTTGCTCATTGCATCTTATATGATGTTGCCATCACCTAGGCAATGTATATGTAAACCCAGTCTCATATAAGCTTAAAGCGGAACTTCAACCTAAGGGGAAGTTCTGCTTTATGCCCTTCTCTCCCCTTCTTCTTTTGGAACTTTTTTTTTTGGAGGGGGAGCGAGTACCTGATTTTGACAGGTACCCACTTCGCCTAGGCGATTCTGCCATAAGTTCTCCCACCCCCCTACCCCCAACATTCTGTGATGCATCAGAGGTCCCAGAAGGCTGCGGAACCATTCACAAAGCAGAACGCGGCTTGAGCTGCCCACAGTTAATATGCCAGCGCCTGGGATCTTTAGAACAGGCGAAGAACAGGCCCGGGTAGAGAATAGAGCTGGATCCTTGTGGACAGGTGACATCTGTTTATTAAGAGTCAGCAGCTACATTACTTGTAGCGGCTGACTTGAATTTTTTTCTGAACAGGATGAAGAATCTCTTTAAAATGGTTGCAAAGGCTGAAGGATTTGTACCTTCAGAGGGGCAGGGGAGCTGGGGGAAAATCTGTGTTATGCTCTGTGTGTCTTATGGACACATAGAGTGGGGCTCGGAAGTGAGCACGCAAGAGTGTATCCATAGAAAGTGACTTGCTATGGGGCATTCGGCAATGCGGATTAGCAAGGAGCGCAGGCTAGGGTCCCCAAGAAGAGAATGATCGGGGCTGCTCTGTGCAAAACTACTGCGCAGAGAAGGTAAGTACAACATGTTTGTAATTAGGAAAAAAAATGAGTCTTTAATATCTCTTTAAGACCTCATTCGCATGGCAGTAAAAATGCATTTACAAGATCCAAACACAGCGGCATTGTTATCAATAGATTTATTTACACAGGTGCATAAATGAATTGTTCAGATCCATAACACAAAATTCACAAATTTGCGTCTGAAGCATGTGTATGTATCATTAAAAAAAGAACCGGACAATTTTTACACATTAAAAAAATGGATCCAATTATACAGGAATTTTGTGATCAGTGAAAATGTTACTGCTATGTTACAGCCATGTGCCTTTAGCCTTAAAGTGTAAGTATAGATTAGAGATTTGTTTAAAGCTCAGCTCTAGGAAAATAAAAAATCCACCCTTGCAGTGCCCCTCTTCCCCCTCATTATGTCTAATGCCCCGTACACATGGTCGGATTTTCCGATGGAAAATGTCCGATCGGAGCGTGTTGTCGTAAATTCCGACCGTGTGTGGGCTCCATCGGACATTTTCCATCGGATTTTCCGACACACAAAGTTGGAGAGCAGGAGATAAAATTTTCCGACAACAAAATCCGTTGTCGGAAATTCCGATCGTGTGTACACAAATCCGACAGACAAAGTGCCACGCATGCTCAGAATAAATAAAGAGATGAAAGCTATTGGCCACTGCCCCGTTTATAGTCCCGACGTACGTGTTTTACGTCACCGCGTTTAGAACGATCGGATTTTCCGACAACTTTGTGCGACCGTGTGTAGACAAAACAAGTTTGAGCCAACATCCATCGGAAAAAATCCTAGGATTTTGTTGTCGGAATGTCCGAACAAAGTCCGACCGTGTGTACGCCCTATAAGGGAGAGATGAAAAAGGCTATTTCTCTTACCTGATTCCTCGCTCCAGCCGCCTCTGGTGCTCTCCTCCTCCACCCTAAATGCCAGGAGATTGGAGTGAGACCAAAGCTGATCGTATCTTACAGAGCAGCTGCAGGGGACAAGTTACAGCACTGAAGGGAGCCTGCTGATCCGAGGAATAAGGTATTTTCTCCTTAAGACTGGGTTCATACTGGTAAAACAAACGCTCCGACATTGGGAGCTCATGTCGCATGACATGTGAAAATCAATGTTTCCCTATGGGAGCCGTCTTAACTGGTCCGACACAAGTCGGTCCGACTTTGAAAATTCTACCTGTACTACTTTGGTCCGACTTTGATCCTTCTTCAGCCCATTGAATATCACTGAAGTCAGATCAAAGTCTGGTCGCCGTCTTTACTGATCCGAGTTTGCCATGCAACTTGTGCTCTGAGGATCTTGAAGGGGAACTCCACGCCAAATTAAAAAAAAACAGCATGTGTTCCCCCTCCAAGAGCATACCAGGCCCTTCGGTCTGGTATGGATTTTAAGGGGAACCCCCCATGCCAAAAAAACTGCATGGGGGTCCCCCCAAAATCCGTACCAGACCATTATCCGAGCAGACAGCCCGGGAAGGTCAGGAAGGGGGGTGGGGACGAGCAAGGGCTCCCCCTCCTGAACCGTACCAGGCCGCATGCCCTCAACATGTTGATGAGGACAAGAGCCTCTTCCCGACAACCCTAGCCATTGGTTGTCGGGGTCTGCAAGGGGGTCCCCAGATCCTGGCCCCCCACCCTATGTGAATGAGTATGGGGGAACATTGTACCCCTACCCATTCACCTAAAAAAAAGTCAAAAATCATACATGATGGGCAGTGACGTCATAAGAGGCGTGCCTCCGATGACCCCGCCCCATGAGTGGCACACCGCGCACGCAGCATTAGAGCAGCAGCGAGCATTGAGTCAACATCAGAAGAAGAACAGAGGGAGAAGACAGCAGAGAAGACCGGGCAAAACAGCGAGCAAAAGAGCAAGAAGATAGCAGAGAAGACCCGGCAAGCGGAGAAGACAGTGGACAGAGGGACAAGAACCGGAGAGGGCTAGAAGACATGAGCGGAGAAGACCCGTCGGTGGAGGAGGCAGAAGAGCCGGAGAGGGGAGAAGAAATCAGAAAAGATGACGGAGCTGCCTTAATAAAATACTTTAAAAACCTGTGTACTGTGTTTTATTTTTGACATTTTTTTTAGGTGAATGGGTAGGGGTACAATGTACCTCATACTCATCCACATAGGGTGGGGGGCCGGGATCTGGGGGCCCCCCTGTTGAAGGGGGCTTTCAGATTCCAATAAGCCCCCCCGCAGACCCCGACAACCAATAGCCAGGGTTGTCGGGAAGAGGCCCTTGTCCCCATCAGCATGGGGACAAGGTGCTTTGGGGTGGGGGGGTGCAGGGTCCCCTGCCCCAAAGCACCCATCCCCCCATGTTGAGGGCATGTGGACTGGTACGGTTCAGGATGTGTATGGTTCTGATGTGTGCTCAGATAAGGGTCTGGTATGGATTTCGAGGGGACCCCCACGCAGTTTTTTCGGCGTGGTGGTCCCCCTTAAATCCATACCAGACCGAAGGGCTTGGTATGCTCTTGGAGGAGGAACCCATGCCATTTTTTTAACATTTTGCCTGCAGTTCCCCCTAAAGATTCATACCAGACACGGTGCCTGGTATTGTCAGGGATCAAAGTCGGATCCCTGTTCATTTGAAGTCGGACGCATGTCGGACTTCAAGTCGCAGGGCAAAGTCGGATCCTAAGTAGTACAATTGTTGTGTCGTAGCAGTGTGAACCTAATCCTCAGCCCCTAGACATAAAGTTCCATAAACCCTTTAGTGCAGGTCCAAGGGATGAAACAGGAAATGGAAAGAAGTCTCTCTAAACAGAATTGCCATCTTAATGAGAGGTTAACCCTATCTGAAAAAATTGCCTTTACATAAACTTATCTTAATTTATATTATTTTATTAATTGTATTCATGTTAAATAAATTTAAAAAATAACAGAATGTTCATCAATGAGCCGATATAATGGGAATACTAGAATACATGAATGTAAAGTACGTAATCTGACTAATTTAAATGTATGAAAATTACACTGAGGTGCTAATTATCATCATTCAGATTTAAAGTGGTTGTAAACCCTTACAGACCACTTTAACCTACAGGTAAGCCTAGATTAAGGCTTACCTGTAGGTGCAAGAAATATCTCCTTAACATACACAGTTAAGGAGATATTTTCCTAAAAACGGGCACCAATGTCTACGGCGCCTGCGTGCAGTAGACAACGGCGCAGGCACACTGAGCGTGCCTTTAGTGAAGGCGATTATGCCGTCACTGACGGCTCCCGCGTGCATGCGCCGGAGTGACGTCATCACTGCTCCGGCCAGTCACAGCGCCGAAGCATCGATCCCCGGAAGTCACTCCGCGTATCAAGGTGGCGACGGTGGAGGTGAACAAGGGTCGCTTCAGGTAAGTAATTCATAATGAGCTAGTATGCTATGTATACTAGCTCATTATGTCTTTGTCCTGCAGGGTGTTTTTTTTTTCTAGAGAGGGTTTACTTCCTCTTTAAAGTATAAGTAAAGGCAAAACTTTTTTTATTTTTGGATAGAGTGGAGAGGGAATAGAACGCTTGTCAGTTTTTACAGCTGTCTGTGCCCTCGTTCACCCTATTTGTCCTGTTTACCATTATCATTGAAAGTGAAAGTAAAAGAAAATCCCACATTTTGGGTTGTCCCCGGAAAAGTAATAGAAAGGAAATCTACCAATGTGGACACTAGTTCTGGTGACCTAGGGGTCCCTTAATTTGCAGGGATTTCCTCTCACTTCCTGTTTCGCTATGGGACAAGAAGTAAAAGAAAATCTCCGAAATAGGAAACAGCTGCCACAGGATGACAGATGGCCAACTTAAATGTTGTACTGTATCTACAGGTCTACAGTTTAATGTTAAATACAAACATACTTATCATGGGACTGGGACTACAAATGTAGTTATTTCCAAATTCCAAAAAAATTGGGCCGCTGTGTAAAATCTACATAAAAACAGAATGCAATGGTTTGAAAATCTCATTAACCCATATTTTATTCACAATAGAAAACATATTAAATGTTTAAACTGAGAAAATATACTACTTTAGAAAAAAATAAGGTAATTTTAAAATTAATGGCAGCAACATGTCTCAAAAAAGTTGGGGCAGGGCCATGTTTACCACCGTGTAGCATCCCCTCTCCTTTTGCCAACACTTTGCAGAATTATGTCAACCTTTCCTGTACCCCTTTGGTCTAACTCTTCACATATAAGGTTTATTGTTAGAATTGAAGTAGGGGGTGCAGGTCCCTGAAAGGTATTGGTTCCCATCAGTAAACATATTCAGTTGTTAAGCAACAGATGAAATTATGCTCCATGTTACATTTGGATCTTGTTCACACTAGATGTATGTTGTTCTGTTTTGCTGCATTGTTCATCTTGTTACTCTTTAATAGGGCCCATCCCCAAAAATGTGCAGCATTTCAGTATATTGGAAAAATAATGCATTGTGTAATTCAAGTCATTTGAGAGGAGGTCCTACAAAAAATGTGCCTATAAAACATGTCATCAATCGTTAAATTATGTAGTGTGGTATGAGCGCTATGAGACAGATACCAAAAAACTGTTTGCAGCTTCCCTCCCTGTTGACTGCTTATGAAAGCCCATGCATTCTTTTAGACAAGGAATACATTGTCAAGTGGAGGAGGATTGTTTTGCTGCCAGTACACAGTGCTGTCTTTGCAAACACGTAATTTTTTTTGGTTGCATAAATACATTTCCTACATTCCAGCTACATGTCGGAATAACTTTGTTTCATGTGCTCCTTTGATCTCTCTTCACTTCTTCCATCCCTTAACCTTGTCTCATAGATGACACACTGAACTATACTAGGAATAAGAAGTGAATCCTGAGAATGTTTGTTTTGGTTGGTGACTGATTCATTTTTAATTTTTAACTTAATTTTTTATATTTATCATTCACTTTAAAATCCATTTTTTTTACAATGTTGCATATTTATAACATTTACTTATTATTTAAGGACTTCATATAAGAGCATCAGTACATATGGTCGTTACAATAGTAGACAGACCTGGATCAAATCTGAACTCCAGGAAAACAGCTAAATATTCAGATGTAATACATACACTATATCACCAAAAGTATTGGGACACCTGCCTTTACACGCACATGAACTTTAATTTTATCCCAGTCTTAGTCCGCAGGGTTCAATATTGAGTTGGCCCACCCTTTGCAGCTAGAACTTTCCAACATCAGTGCCTGATCTCACAAATGCATTTCTGGAAGAATGGTCAAACATTCCCATAGACACACTCCTGAACCTTGTGGACAGCCTTACCAGAAGACTTGAAACTGTTATAGCTGCAAAGGGTGGGCCAACTTAATATTGAACCCAATACCTTTGGTAAAATAGTGTATATGGGGAGTTGCTTTACCTGCTAAAGGATTTGCTTTTCTGTCCATCCAATTCTAAGATTTACCCAGCTCCACCACACAGGACACCTCGGTCTAGCAGCACAGGAGACCTGTTTTTTCTCTGCTGTGCTTTTAAGCAACACATACAGATTATGTTTCTCCTCCAGCCTAATATTGGATTGTGAATGGATAAATAGACTAAGGCTTCATGTACATACAGTCTAATATGACCGCTGGGCACAGGAAACACAAAACGCTGCAAGATCGCACAACAATTTAACTGCGATTTTGAACCTCCCCTAACCGCAGCAGATCCTAAATGATCTCAAAAGCCTAGTGTACATGGACACATAGGCTTTTATGGAGTTGAGTTAAGGAAGTTTGGCAAAAATGCCAAAACTCAAGTTTAGGAGCTGTACTCCACATGAAGACTTAAGCTGGCCATAGATGAATTGAAATTCGGCCAGTTCAGCAGGAACCGGCTGAATTTTGATCCATCTATGGCCATTCCTGTTCTTGAGAAGTTGATCTAATGATCGACTTCTCATGAACGTGCTTGTTGTAAAATTTTGCTTCGACCAGCGCATGCAACCAATCAGCTGCAGCGCAGATCATTGTATTCTGGTGGCGAGAGGGTCCCCACTCAGAATACAATAGCTCAGCATGAAGGATTCCACACATTCAAGGTGAACGGGGTAATCAGTTTAGCTTTTTTCATTAAGTCCATTGGCTAAACAAAAAAAAAACTGAGCCCTGTATGGCCAGCTTAATAAGCTCATCTCTCCTACTCTGCTCTCTACTATAAATATCCTCCTTGTTAGCATCACTGCAGCAACTGTTTGGCTCCTTGTGCTGCTTCTCCCCATCCCAATTTGAGCTCTGCTGTGCAGTGAATTTCAAGAGGTAATAAGTCAAATCCAGGTACCTACACAGCTTGCATTTAAAAATAAAAAAACATTCACATTATATTAACCCAACAAATATGTGCAGCAGCAAAAGTGTGGGCTTTAATGCCCACACATTCCACATATGTGTCACTGGGCAGCCAATGTTTCCTTGCTGAGAGCACACTCACTACATGTTATCAGAACAAAGACTGAGCTAAGGAAAAACAACAATGCCACACATCTCACAAAACCCTGGGTGAATGGTAAAAGCAGCCTCAGCCTAGACTCCATCCAGGCTGCGCCTCCTCCTGATGCATTTTGTCCTGCCCAAGGGGCTTAGTCTTGGAGGTCACCACCATGGCCTCCATGACTAAGCCCCGTTGCCAGTGGTTGTTAGAAGATGAGCACTGATAGGAGCCTAGAGCGGCATCCCTCGTCTTTGTATGGGTTCACAGAGATTAAGCTGTCAAACACAGCCCTCAGTCCCCACTAATAATCAGTAGCTGGCAGAACCAGCTCCTAATCATTTGACCACTGTGATAGTCAATCACAGTGGTCACATAATAACCAATCCTTCCCACCCCTCGGGTGTACAGACCCTATTAAAGGGATGCCAGGGCTGGGTGGGAAGAGGTTAATGAATACTCCAGTAATAAATGTATTTTATATCCACTCATAATTCCATTTTAAACCCCAAATCTTTAAAATCGCAAAGTGTATGGGGGCATAAACAACACCTACAATGTTCAGTATGTGACATCAGTCAGAAATTCAATAACTTAGATGACTTAATATGTGTTAGGTATTTCAGTATTGGCATAAGCCATTCTTTCCAAACCTGTTATGTTTGTACATGGGCAGATTTTCTTACTATTTTGTCTGATATCTTTCAGCTGAGGAAGTGGAGAGACTGGCTGCAATGCGCTCGGAATCCTTAGTGCCCGGTACCCACACTCCGCCAATCAGGAGAAGAAGTAAATTTGCCACTTTAGGAAGAATTTTCAAGCCATGGAAATGGAGGAAGAAGAAAAGTGAGAAATTCAAGCAAACATCTGCAGGTAACATATTTCTTCATTAAACAATATAAAACATGTATACATTGTGAACAGTGCTGATATCTCTGAGTCAATATGCGTTTTATTTTTTTTAATCGAATTTTTATTTTTACACATGGCTGGACACAGTGATTCCAAATATGATTGGTTGCTAAGTTTTGGGATTCAGTTATATTTTTGAAAAAGGATGCTCCTAGTGCTAGTTTAAAGCCTAAATCCAGACAAAATTGTTCATTTGTTTTTAAATAGAGTGGGGAAAAATTTTTAAAAATCAAGTTAGGTTTTTATTTCTGTCCATGAACCCACTGGTAGATGTTTCCTCATGTCTTGTCCAAGTGGCACTCCTACAAGAAATAGGGGGTTTGATAGTCACTGGGACAGGAAAGCACAGACAGCAATTAAAACACTGTCAAGAGCTCTAACCCATCTTTATTAAAAATCTGTTTTGTTCTTGTCTATGTTCCCATTGGAGAGATTTCACCTTCTGTCTTGAAATAGGGATACAGACATGAATAAAACCTGACAAAGGTTCTAACCATTGTTCACTCTATCAAAAACAAAATACATTTTGGCTGGAGCTAGGCTTCTTCATAGAAAGGTGGACTTGGTGACCGCCTTCTTAAAATGCTAGTTGCTTGGCATCAGTGGCGGCTGGCGCTCAAAATTTTTTGGGGGGGCGCAAACAAACTGAAAAAATCAGAAAAAAAAAATCAAATGCTGCCACTGTGCCATCAAACGCAACCACTGTGCCCATCAAATGCTGCCAGTATGCCATCAATTGCAGCCACTGTGCCATCAAACTCAGCCACTGTGCCATCAATTGCAGCCACCGTGGCTGTAAAGACAGCCACTGTGCCATCAAACAGCCACTGTGCCATCAATTGCAGCCACTGTGCATATCAAATGCTGCCAGTGTGCCATAAAATGCTGCCAGTGTGCCCATTAAGTATGCCATTAAATTCTGCCAGTGTGCCCATTAATTGCTGCCAGTGTGTCTATCAAATGCTGCCACTGTGCCAACAAATGCTGCCAGTGTGCCCATCAAATGTTGCCAGTGTGCACAATAAATGCTGCCAGTGTGCCCATTAGATGCTACCAGTGTGCCCATCAAATGCTAAGTTGGCATCAGTATTTTTTGCCACTGGAACATGCATAGAGGTAGTGAAGGCAGAAGTCTTTATTTGTATATTTGTTCTGGAGAAGTATATGAGAAACTATTAAAGCTTTTGTGTTGGTGTGACAGCCAAACGTCAAGCATTATCATATTACTGGTTTTCTTTAAAGACACACATATTCCTAGAGATATGTTGTATTATTTATAACCTATATGGTGCCCTGAAACCAGTACAGTAGCCATTCTCAATCAAAGGTTTGTGGAATCCTAGGGTTCTTCCAAAGGTTGCTAGTGGTTCCTTGGGCTATAGCTGATTATTTTCTCATGCGATGGTGCGTTCAAAGTTCCAGGCCCAACACTACTAAAGCTGGCCATACATTAATCATTATTTTTCTTTCAGCCAGCGGTTTAAATGAAGAAAGGCTGGTTGTACAGAAGATGATTGGTAAATTGACTTCTGTACAACCAGTCTGCCCATACACGCAATGGAATTCATCCAGTCCCTGCAGAACAGGCTGAATTTTGATCCACGTATGGTAGCCTTATGCAAAACCAGCAGCATGATTCAAAATGATCTCTTTAGCTGTCTGTAAGGGTTGCATTCCTCCCACTGACCACCAATGTAAGGGGACATTTTCCCCATAGGGCCCTGATGAATTGGTTTTAGATAGGGTTCCCCAAGGCATAAAAAATATTTTAAGGGTTTTTTGTGGGGTAAACATTTTGAAAAAGGCTGCCCTACAGGCTTGTAAAATATTCCTAGTGTAAAATTGTTTCCATGTAGTAGATGTTTAGAGGGAGATTGCTTGTGTCAGCAATCCCTCCTCCCCCAACTCATTTGAAGGCCCATTCCCCCAACATATTACACTGCAGTACATTGGGGGGGAAAAGCATGCTTTATGCTGTGTTTGTTGTGTTTTTAGCATTATACTTTAATAGCAAAGGAATCATACATCGCAAGAAAATTATATACTCCCATTTTTCCAACTTCTTAACACACATTTATCATAGGAGAAATACATGGGCCGCCATTGCTGACCTCTTCTTCTGAAAATACTAGCTCACTGGCTGTCATCCTGATACTTTGAATTTAGTGCCTTTTGTGTCATTAAGCTTAAAAAACAAAGCTAGAGGTCGGGAAATTTTCTATGACTTTCTTTTGCTGCTTCCTCGCTAGTAGGGATGGGCAAATGGTTCGCCACGAGCATGAGTTCGGGCCGAACATTTTCCTGTTCAGCTATTTGTCGTTCTCCCCCCAGTGCATTCTGCATCCTGATTGGGAAAAGCTTTGGCCAGGGCGCAGTGTAAGCTAGTTGTTAAGGAGCGGGACAGGGAAGCCAGCCGCATTGTCCTTAACAATCAATGAGTATTCAGCTGTCAACGTGTTTCCCCGCTGACAGCTGAATAAAAATAAAAAAAAGTGGCGGTATGGATTTTAAGGGGAACTCCACGCCAAAATGCTCTTAAAAAACGGCGGGGGCCCCCCAAAAGCCATACCAGACCCTTATCCGAGCATGCAGCCCAATAGGTCAGGAAAGGGGAGGGGACGAGCAAGAGCCCCCCTGAACCATAACCAGGCCACATGCCTTAAGCATAGGGAGGTGGGTGCTTTGGGGCAGGGGGGTTCTGCCCTCCCACCCCAAAGCACCTTGTTCCCATGTTGATGGGGACATGGACATCTTCCCGACATCTTCCCCGGCTTATCGGAATCTGAAAGCCCCCCTTACCAAGGGGGCCCCCAGATAATGCCCCCACCCCTTCTATGTGAATGGGTATCTGGTACATCGTACCCCTACCCATTCACCAAAACAGTGTCACAAAGTAATAACCACAAGAAACCGTTTTTGACAAGTCCTTTATTAAAAAGTAAAAAAATAAAAATAGTGTCCCCCTCAATCACGACACCCGCTGGATCCGAAAAATAGAAAATAATAAAAACGCTTTCGCCTCCTGGGAGGCCTCCAGGCGTATGCCCGCTCTGCGCTTTGACATTCCTTATATAGGCAAAGGGCAAGGCTACCCGGCTACATCACTCGGTGGCACCGCCCCTCATGACGTCACCGGCACATACATGCTTATTTTGATCAATGTAACTATGGAAAAAAAATGCCATACCTGGATTTCTTCTGTAAATTGATTAAAAGGTCTCGTTTTTTTTTTTTAATAAAAAAAACAAACATATCATACTTACCTGCTCTGTTTAGTGGTTTTGCACAGAGCAGCCTGGATCCTCCACTTCTCGGGTCCTTCTTAGGGGCTCCTGGCCCCTTCCTCCTGCTGAGTGCCCCCCAGCAAGCAGCTTGCTATGGGGGGCACCCAAGCCGAGCCACAGCTCTCTGTGTCCATTCAGACATGGAGCCACGACCCGGCCCCACCCCCTTTCTCTCCTCCAGGCACTTGTGGACATTGCTGGATAGAGATGGGGCTCAGGTAAGTATTAGGGGGCTGAGGGGGGCTGCTGCACATAGAAGGCTTTTTAGCTTAATGCATAGGATGCATTAAGCTAAAAAAAACCTTCTGACTTTAAAACCACTTTAAAGTGGTTGTAAACTTTAGAAATGGAATATGAACAAAGCACTAAGCACTAAGTCATTACACTATGCTGCTTTGTTACTCATATCAGCATGGGTCACTACTGACAAGTTTTTCAGACACCAAGAGGAAAAAGTGACATGGGAGGGATCTCAAGCCTACTACCTGTGACTGGCAGTCCTTTTCCTCTGCTCTCATCAGCTCTCACTAAGCTCTACAGAGTGTAATTCAGCTCCCCACCCCCTGCTTTGTGGAAGCTCAGACAAGCTGTATAAATTCTGAACTTTGAATGGCTGTAGAGAAGAGAGGCTGCAGATAAACAGATACAACTTATCACCTGTATCAACTGAGAACAGTAGCTTCACTGGGTATATGCAAGGGTTTACAACAACTTTAGTGGTTTAATCCAAAGCAATGTTCTAAGGCAGGTGTCTCTAAACTATGGCAATCCAGCTGTTGCGAAACTACACGTCCCATGTGGCATTGTCAAACTCACAGACATGACTAGGCATGATGGGAATTGTAGTTCCTGAACAACTGGAGGGCCAAAGTTTGGAAACCCTTGTTAAGGTGATACATCACGGATGAAGTGGAACTAAACCCCTCGATTTAACTGTTTCCCAAACCAGTTACATTCAAAGCATGCCGTGAATGACAGCTGTAAAAAGTGCTTGTGCTTTCAACTGATCTGTTAAGCCATCAAATGGCTGGTGTCATAATTGATCACATGTGTAGCTCCATGGCAACAGCTGATCAAACAGAGGCTAAGATGGTAGCTTCTTCAACTGTAAAGGATAGGAGGGTTTAGTTTTAGTCCAAGCACACCTGACTGTTGCAGGCAAAAAGTACAGACACATGTGGCCAGATTGGCTCTTAACCAGTTGCCACCCACCCATCGTCAAATGACGGAGGGACGGATCGGCTCTCGTTCTGGGTGGACGTCATATGATGGCACACCTGAACGGCCGCTTCCGCACGCCCCCGGGGGCACGCAGCGCGGCAATAGCAGCCACGCCATGTTGCTAGGACACGGCGCGACCCCGATCTCTGTAAGAAGCCGCTGACGTGGCTCTTTAACCTTGTGATCGGCTGTGTCCAATCACAGACGTTCACATGGAAATACAGGAAACCCCGGTAATCTTCTCTCATCGCCTCACACTGATAGAGTGTGTGGCGAGGAGAGCCGATTAGCGGCATCTCTTTACAGGGGACAACAAGATATGTAATCAGGGCACTGATCATCAGTGCCCTGATTACACTAACGTGCCCACCAGTGCCAGCAGTCAATGCCCATTAGTGATGCCCATTAGTGATGCCAGTCAGTGCTGGCTTTCAGTGCCCATCTGTGCCGCTCATCTGTGCTGCCCATCAATGCCCATCAGTGTCCTCCACTAGTGCCACCCATCAATGCCCATCAGTGCCACCCATCAATGCCCGTCAGTGCCGCCTATCAGTGCCACCTATCAGTGCTCCCCAGTGCCGCCTATCAGTGCCCACCAGTGCCACTCATCAGTGCCGCCTATCAGTGCTCATCAGTGCCACCTATAGATACCCATAAGTGCGGCATATTAGTGCCTCCTCATCAGTGCCACCTAATCAGTGCCCATAAGTGCCGCCTCATCAGTGCCCATAAGTGCCACCTCATCAGTGCCCATCAGTGCAGCCTCATCAGCGCACATAAGTGAGGAGAAAAATTACTTATTTACAAAAAAAATTTTTCAACATTTTCAAACTTTTTTTTTTAGTAAAAAATAAAAAACCCAGCAGTGATTACATACCACCAAAAGAAAGCTCTATTTGTGTGAATATTATGATAAAAAATTTCACATGGTTACAGGGTTGCACGACCGCGCAATTGTCATTGAAAGTGTGACAGCGGTGAAAGCTGAAAAATGACCTTGGCAGGAAGCGGGTGAAAGTGCCCTGTATTGAGGTGGTTAAACATGACATTTCCAAAATACACTAAGTCCCCCTTCATACTTGTACCACTTGTCCTGCGACTTGGGATTGCAAAGTAGCATCACAAGTCGTTCCTCATGATTTCCAATGACAACCATTCATATTAGCACGACTTCAAGTCGTGCAGACTTCAAAGTAGTCCCTGCACTACTTTGATCAGACTTTGATGCGAGTTGAGGTCCATAGACCTCAAGTCTCCCTGAAATTGTGGCAAAATCGCAGCAAAATCAAGCAACTTTGAAGTCGCAGTAGTGTGAAAGGTTCCTAAAACCTTCTTTACAAAGAAACCAAATATTGTGTCCCCGATCCCCTATCTTTCTCCTGCTTGTCATTATGTTTGGTGCTGTGGTATGGGTGTTTTGTAAGATTTTTTGTATTCTTGTTTTTTTCTGGATTTGTAAGCTTTTTTTATATACCGTAAATGCTTTTGTGGTTTGAAATTCGTGTGGGAATAAAAGGGCAGCCTGTTGGAGATTATGAAATCCCTGATACACAAAAAAGCTCTTGGCATCTTGCCATGTGTTTTTAAAGTTTCTTACATTTGAGTCAGTCTGTATTTTTGTGCAATAAATACTCTTTTAACATTATTTTACTTTCTTTATTTAGTTCTCTGCCTGATATTTACATCCCACGCTCACAACACCCCCTCCTTTCACTGAAATGTAGTTTGTTTGCATGCCAGAGAAAATGAAATAATTAAGGTAATTCAATAATGGCTTGCACACTTATTACATTTTTTCCTTGGCAAACTCATTCATATGACTTAAAGCTTAAAGCAGAACTAAACTCTGTCAATCAACATTAACTATTTTTAATTGTTATGCTGCTAGCCTTTGTTAAATAGGAAGGCATATTATATTTACTTGTTTTAAACAGTTTTTACATTTCTTCATTTGCTTTCTGGTTTCTTGCCTAGGCTAAAATGATGTCATACATCCCAGGAGGCTTCATGGGTATTTTTATCTTTCATGTAGAGGAGGGCATAGCTCCCAACTGTCCCTGATTTTGAGGGACTGTCCCTGATTTGGTACAATGTCCCTCTGTCCCTCTTTCCCCCTCACTTGTCCCTCATTTTGGTCTGATCTATACAATTGTATATAAAATACACTTCTTATCTTTCAAAAAGTGTTTCCCAGTGCTACACCTTTCATTCAATTTCTAATTTCTGGCTGCATTTGTAAGTTTCAAAAGCCAGTATAAAGGAATAGTAGTGGTAAAAAAAAAACGCACTTTTGGGTTTAACTATTTTTTTGTATAATTCTCCTTATAGGGGTGTGTCCTATGCGTACATACTTTTGCTAATAGGTGTCCCTTGTTCCCATCTCAAAAAGTTGGAAGTTGGTGAGGAGGGGTTAAGCACACCCTCCTGGATGCATGCCTGAGCTAAGGGCAGATGGATCCGGGAAGTAAATGGTACATGAATTATCTGTCCTTACTGAAGATGGCCATAGCTAGAAATGCTAGGGGGTGTTTTTCAAAGTGAATACTCAAAAAAAAAAAAAGCATGGAGACATGGATGGATGGGTGAGTTTGCTTTGAATATTTAAAATAAATTAAATAAGGTTTTCAGTTTGTGATACTCAGATAAAGTTAAGTTCCGCTATAATATAGGCTCAATTTACAGTTGAAAGACATATGGTAAGTGGTTTTTTTGCCAATGTATTTTTAATTCCGTCCATCCAGCCTGGGATTTATATAGCCCTGCCACAAAGCACAGTCAATACAGCTTGGTTACATTACTGCTCCAGTCTGTGACTGGACAGAGAGCAACAGACTAAAGTGGTCCTCTCTCTTTCAGTCGCTGTGTTCCTCATCTGCACATGTGCATGCAGCAGAACTTTATTGGCTCAGAGTAATGACTCTCCCAATCTGGGCTCTGCTTTTTACTCTGTACAAATTAATGAAAAGCGCCTCTGCTGTAATCTCTCAACTGAGCAGTTACATGCGAATACAGACCCTGGACAAAGCCAGTGTGCATCCAGGGTAGGTGTTTTTGGTTGCACACAAACTGACCGTAGGTAATTGAACAGTTTGTATGTGGCCATAGCATAGTTCAGTGGAACCCTAGGGTTCCTCCAAAGGTTGTTAGGGGTTCCTTCAGCATTGGGCAATTTATGCCTCTCAGATAAGTTTCCACTGACAGCATTGATCTTTTTAGCTATCTATAAGGAGGTAATTCTTCCCAATGACCACAAGAGTAAGGACAATTCTTCCCACTGACCATCACACTAGTGTATCATGAGTTGTAGATTTCTAATTTTTAGCAGGGGTTCCCAGAGACCGGAGAACTATTTCAAGGGTTCCTCTGTATTGAAAAGGTTGAGAAAGGCTGGCATCTCAACCAGGGTTCCGTGGAACCCTAGGGTTCCTCCAAAGGTTGTTAGGGGTTCCTTCAGCATTGGGCAATTTATGCCTCTCAGATAAGTTCCCACTGACACCATTGATCTTTTTAGCTATCTGTAAGGAGGTAATTCTTCCCAATGACCACAAGAGTAAGGACAATTCTTCCCACTGACCATCACACTAGTGTATCATGAGTTGTAGATTTCTAATTTTTAGCAGGGGTTCCCCGAGACCGGAGAACTATTTCAAGGGTTCCTCTGTGTTGAAAAGGTTGAGAAAGGCTGGCATAGACTGTAGACTGTTGCTGTACCCAGAGGCAGCATTTAGCCACCTCTGAATGCAGCAAAGTGTCAACATGAAGACTGCAGACCAGCTGATTGTCTGGGTTTGCAAAGATCGCTCTCACAGGCAAATAAAAGATAGAAGAGATGTCTGGAATGCTAGAATATAACAAGAGATCGAATGTGTTTAAAAGGAACAGTTATGCTCTAAACACAAAAACAGCTTGTGTCCTAGCTGAAGATAATGAACCTTGGTACGTTATCTATCACTGCCTCAAGTTATGCTGCTTGAAACTATGTTTAACTCTAGTTGCAAAATGTATTTGATCAGGATAAGAAAACTGAGAGCATTTTATATGAATAGCTTGTGATTTTTGGCAGAGGTAAGTCATCTGCCTACCCAACTGGCATATCATATAAACCGGATAAGCCATTAAGCAGCATCCTAAAAAAATATTTTTCGAAGACATTTTGGAGTGAGCAAATCATGCAATGAATAATACATGATATGTTTCTGTGGCGATCATATCAAAGATACCTAGTGGCCCTCTTTGATTACTTTTGATTTGCAATAATCTTTTCAGATAATTTCCAACAGTTTCAATATCTTATTTTTATTTAATTTTCTTGGATTTTAATATAATACTGAAATGTTAATTGCATGCAAGAAAATAATTTGCTGTCCCAGAAAATTAACATTGGCTTGGATGTCTGGTTTAAGAATTTTCTTTGGCAGAGATAATTAACAAGAAAGAGTATGTCAAAAGCAAGCGGTATTTGACAGAGTTGCGATAGATACTTGGATTGAGAGCAACTGATCATGTCTATATTATATTGCAGTAGTCTAGTTCTGTTGTGAAATCACAAGTTGTTAAAAGTGACCGAAGGCCCGACAATTCTGCTGCCATTTTTGTAATTCATTATATGACAACAAAAGAACTTTACTGCTTATTGATAATTAATAAAAAAGTTATTTACCCTTTTGCTAAATAATAGCCACGTACAGTAGTTAATACCCATAGTAGTATTCAGAATTTATTTTGTTGCACTTACCAGTAACCCTACTTCTCAGAGGTCTTTTGCCCAGTACTGCTTCATCTTTCTTTATCATCTGAGGCTATTCACCTGGGTATATGAGAGGGTTAACAACCACTTTAAGTTTAGGACACCTGTTATCATGAGAGCATTCTAATAGGGTATTTCCCCTCACTTTGATGAGATATCTTTTCACTTTTTGTTGTGTCTCAAAATATCAGCCGATTCAACAGAAATCGGCCAACGATCAACCCATGTGTACGGCGGACTGTCTGACATGCTGCTTTTGCATTACCATTGACTGGTATGGGAAAAGAAAGCAGTTCTGATGCAAACACAGGACAATCCATAGGCCCATAAGGTACTAAACAATTTGGTAGTACCAGAGCTTGCAGTTCCCTTGAAATTCTTATTGATCGGTACAGCGATGCATCATATTGATAAGACTGAAGTAATATGCAGGAGGCAACGGCAGGAGTTGTATTACAGAATCCCAGGATTTGGTGCTGGAGAGGTCATCTAAAGGTACTTACAGGACCTGTCTGTCTGCATTATAAAATAAAAAACAATAGTGTGGTGCTTAAATAGCAGTGAAATAAATAAGATAAAAAAGATAGTGAATTGAAAAAATAATCTGTGGATGGAGCGGTAGGTGGAAGGTAGACCCCAAAGGATAGATGATCACACTTCAAGCAGACGAACTTCAAAGCATGTAGAAAATGTTAACTGATATCATTGGCATTGAACATGAAAAACAAATGGATCCACATAGTGTAATGCCGTAAGGTCTTTTATTTAAAAAAGAGGGGCTCACACTTACAGGATTGCAAGCTTGTACTTTGGAAGGTAAAAAGCGATTGCCACGAATGTCAACCAACGCGTTTTGTCCCAACGGACATCATCTGGGGTGTGAGTATTGTGTGCAATCGCTGTACTATATATAGAGAGACTCACCAATGAAGGATTTGTCTAAAAATTGATCACAGGGAACATCTGAAACTACTTA
This sequence comes from Lithobates clamitans, assembly GCA_037952925.1. NCBI lineage: Eukaryota > Metazoa > Chordata > Amphibia > Anura > Ranidae > Lithobates > Lithobates clamitans. The sequence goes on along the minus strand of JBBGZY010000239.1, from coordinate 14,259,469 downwards.
AGCTGTAACCCAAGATGGTGCCGTCATCCGTTCCACGCTTCGCTCGCTGCATTATAGCCTGTTCATGGCAAAGTTGCTTTGAAAGTGGTGGCTATAAAAAAGTAGAGATCTTCCCAACAATTACAGGTAGGGAGATATCTGGCCATTCTTGAACAAGTGCTCTAGTACTAGTATATTGGTGCTGTAATTCTTTCCCATTTACTATACTGCAGTTCTTTGAGCTTTTCTTCTCAATGTAGAAAAATTTCCCAACAGTTATTGGCCAAATAATGCAAGAAATGCTTAAAAACAGCAGCATCGCTTGTAATTATCAGGCCATCAAGGACCACTCACCCCTTTTGTTGAAGGCTTTTTCAGGGAACTCTCAACAGATATAATTTCTACAATAATACCCCTATAGACCCTTTGACCCAGTACTGTCTGACACCTAAAGAGGCATGACCTTATAATACTGTAGCATTATATCCAAGATATTTCATGTTGGTTAACCACATATGTACACCACATATGTTGGGAAAAAATGCAATGTATTCTGCAGTAACTTTACCAAACTTTGTTGCAGAGTCCTACCTGTTTCTGCTCTGAAGAAAAAGCTGTTTGTTGTCTGCAGAGTGCATCTGAATTGGAGTGACTTTTTCATTATTAAACAGCTGATGCATTCACAGGGCTTCAATGAGGAAAGTCTGCATCCCTTTAGTGATTAATCCATTTGGAAGTATTTTACCAAAAATTACATTTTTGCTGCAAAGAATGCCATATATTTGACTAATCTCTTAGTGTAGATTTCTGGGAAAATCAGTGAGCCAATCACACAAGCAGGAAAATACATTTCTGAGGGTGTTCTGTACACTAATGGTGTACATAAGGCCTCCAGGTTGCCATATTGTATTAAACTTTACAGAAAATTAAAGTGGCTGAGGGTTGAAAAGGAAAGGTAATTTTAATAACATTCAATTACAATATGGTTTGTGTACCAATTGTTTATGCTGTTATTTTCTTTATTTGCTATTTGTTGCCACAAAACTGGAGTTGCCCTTTAACCACATCCCGCCCAGCCTTTATTAGAATGACGGCCAGGCGGGGAATCAGTTATCCTGACTGGGCGTCATATGACGTCCAGCAGGATAAGCTGCTCACACGTGCCCACGAGCGACACACTGCATCTCTGATCTTGGTAAAAAAACCTATGACGTCATAGGCTCTTTACCATGTGATCAGCTGGGTCCAATCACAGCTGATCACATCGTAACCAGGAAGTGCCGTTTATCAGCTTTTTTTGCGCTGACAAGGCGCAAGTAGAGGAGAGCTAATCAGTGGCTCTCCTGACAGGGAGATCTGCGCTTATAATTAATCAGCACATCGATTATCAGTACAGACCCATCAATGTGGCCCACAAGTGACAACCCATGCCCACCAGGGATGCCAACCCAAGCCCACCAGGGATGGCAATAGGTGGCCAATTCAGGGATGCGAATCAGTGCCCACCAGGGATGGCAATCAGTGCCCATCAGTAATGCCTGCCAGTGCCTTTTCATAAGTGCCGCCCATCATTACCCGTCAGTGCCGCCTATCACTGCCCATAATTGGCACCTATCAGTGCCCAACCATGCCGCCTATCAGTGCCCATCAGTGCCACCTATTAGTGCCCATCAGTGCCGCCTATCAGTGCCCATCAGTGCCCATCAGTGCCCATCAGTGCCACCTATTAGAGCCCATCAGTGCCACCTATCACTGCCCATCAGTGCTACCTATGAGTGCCCATCAGTGACGCCTATCAGTACCTACCAGTGCTGCATATCAGTGCCGCCTATCAATGCCCATCAGTGCTGCCTATCAGTGGTGCATATTAGTGTCTCATCATCAGTGCCCATCAGTGCTGCCTCATTAGTGCCGCCTCATCAGTTCCTAACAGTGCAGCCTCATTAATGCCCATCGGTGAAGGAGAAAAAGGATTTATTTACAAAATTTTATAACAGAATCGCATCCTGTGACCAAGGACTGCAGGTTGATAATATCATCCATCAGTCATTGACACTGTAAAGGAGAAGGCCGCGCCTCTACACATGCTTACTGGGCTGTCAGAGTCATTTCCCTATTAACAGTCAGTGGCACAGAGAATCCTGGACTTTGTGCCTGCAGCAGCTCATCATCTGTCCATCCAGCTGCACCCTTTCAGGACTTTGCTTCCACCACAGGGTCACCCTCTCCCGTGGACTCTTATATGCGTGTTTTTTATACTTTTGTATTATTTTTTTACTTTTCTTGGTAATTAAACCTTGTTGGAACTTACTACACCAGAGTAGTTCTGCTGCCTCCCCCTTTCCCCTCTTTTTTGATTTACAGATGGAGTCCCACCTCCGTTTTGATAGCAGCACCCCTAGGTCTTCAGTTCCTTTTGTCTAGTTATAAGGGCTACCCCCTCATAAAGCCCCATCCCCCTGATTTTGGTCTGTAATATTTGTGGTCTGTATTGTCTTTGTTTAATATATGGGTTATTTTTTAACTTCATCATTTATATTTCTCATGAGTGATTGAGAGCTGGTAGCCTAGTGCCAATCGTGGAGTTGGGGAAATAATAACTTTTTACTATAGTGTACGCCCATGCAAGGGCCTTGTTTGCACAGGTGTTCTGTGCATCCCCATTCACACAGTCCCATTCGTGTTCGTGCAGCACCTGCACGAACATAGCCACTGCTCCCAATTTGACAACTGTGCGAGTGCAGGAGCAGGGCCCCAAATGCAGACAGTGTGTGTTCAGGGCTGCCCACCCTCATGTTTATCAAATTAGAAGCAGCAGCTGTGTGCATGCAACCTCTGCATCCCAATTGATATAAATGGGACTGCCTGGATGCATGGAACACCTGTGCATTAACCATGCAGGCAAACACGTCCAGCGCACTGGCATACTGTATAGTACACCTGTGTAAACAAGGCCTTAGTTGTTCAAAGCTTTCACATGAGTGAGGGAAAAGAGTACTTATCACAGTGGAAGCTACAAGTCACAATTTGGAGTTACAGAGGGCTAACCTTCCGTGGGAATTATGAGGGGTCAAAGCGTAATTTGTGGGGCTGGTATTAAAGTGTACCTGTTGCTTTTCTATGCTTGGGGAAAGCACAGGTTCACTTTAATATATATGCAATATGCCCCTCTGCTACTGCCTAGTTTGAATTTTGTTATTTTTAGATATGTTTGTTGTCATCATTCGTTCTCTACCAGAAAATTCTTGCTTTTGCTGAGAATACTGGCAACAAAATGTAGACATCTGCTAAGTAACACATATCTTAAAATCTTTTCATTTTAACAGTATTTATTAAAGAATCCAAAAAGCTGTTTTTTAGCATCATGTAATACTTCACAGGCTGTGCTTGTTGTGTTCTAACTGTAATAACCCTGACCTGTGAATTTCCTGGTAGACAATGCTTTCTTGAGATTAATGCTTGTATGTATGGTGTATTATGTAAAACAGAAATCAAGCAATTTTAACTGGAGGACTCGTTCACACATGCCTGCACGCTAAATCAATCCATTTTAGCATGCATGCCATTGTCCATTCTGTGTCAGTGGTGGGGAGTGGGTGGTGCCTTGCCCTGTCTTGCAACAACCTAAGGCACTGTTCACCCTTTTTTTGAAGCTTTATTGAAATTGCAAAGTTCTCTTCTATTTACAACAGCTGTAATGCTTGTACTCCAGCTCCTCCATTCTGCAAATGTCTTGCATTTTATTCAATAGGTGCAAGGTGCTCTACAAAGACTTCATTACTACAATCTTTTTGGCTTTCCATACACTTTAAAGAAATCTGAATATTTATGAAAAAAAAAACACTTTTGAAAGTACAGTATAATACCAAGTAAAAGCTTGTGTGACATTTTAGTACTTGAGTTAGAGCTACTTTAATATATGTAAAAGCATGTTGCAAAACAAAATAGCGATCTAGCTGTCAAAGAACTTTTATCACCATATCTCCATTGCCCTCTATGCTTTTATGCACATTCACTGAGGCATACCAAATAGCCAACATTTATTAGAAGGCAGTGCATAAAATCAATCATCCCTGCTACATAAATGGAACAGCACATATACTGAAGGCTAAAAGTTCAGTGGGTAGTATCTATATAGAAATATAGCAAAACACCACAATTTCTGAAGGTTTCTGCAGAGGTCTGTTCAGTCGTAGGAAAAAGATCTTGAATCTTTATATTTCTTGTTATCCTCCAGTTCGGGGAAAACAGAAAAAAAAAAAAAAAAACTTTTTCTACCGTGTATCTTTGTGCAGTACAACACTCTGCTTTGTTGTTCTCCCTCTCAAATATACTTGAGTGAAATGAAAAGGGTCTGTTGTAGAATGTGCTACAGACAAGATTATTCTCTGCCTATTCCCAAGTGTTTTGCTTTCTAAATACACATCTGAAAGATGTTGGGAAAAAATGTATCTTTCTTTTACAGCTACAGTAATGTACAAAAGAAAAATATCTCGGCATTATTGCTAGATACATGTGGTGCCATTTCTATGGTAATTGCATACTTCAGTCTGGAACACAAAATGCATCATGAACACCTCTTGGTCTATTGATGTATCGGCCTAAAGGCCTACACAAAAAAAAAAAGTTACTTTATACGGAGCTACAAATACCGTTCATGAATATGAATATCAGGATGTTCCAGTCTCTGCACAGAAAATGTGATATTTGAAAAGTTATTGTCAAATATTATTATATGGGATTTATATACTGTCAATAGTTTGTGCAGCACTTTGCAAAATAAAGAGAGACAGTACAGTACAGTTGCAATACAATTTAATACAAGAAAGTAAGGAGGCCTTGTTCTTGAGAGCTTACAATCTAAAACGGAAGGGAAAGTGATAAAAAAGGTAACGGTGAGGAATGAGCTGATGGCGTAAAATATCAGTTATTAGGTGGAGGTCTTGGGAGAAGTTAGAAGGATGGTCTGAGTAATATTTTGAGAGGAGTTTTGTGATGTAACTCAGGGACGAGATGTGGAGGGCTTTGTTTTGTTGTTGTTAGTACTCTGAATTGTATTTGTTGGGTGAGCAAAAGCCAATGTAGAGATTGGCAGCATTTGGTAAGGTAGATGAGTCTGCCAGCAGCATTCATGACTGAAGGTGGATAGCCATTGTAGAGGTAGACCAGCAAGGTGGGAGTTGCAAAAGTCAAGGCAAGAGATAACTAGGGAATTAATTAGGCAGGCCTTTGTTCAGGGATTAAATAGTACTAGCTAGGTGTGCTGTTTGAGCAAGCCCTGGATGACCACTGGGCCATATGTCAAGCACCAGCACAGTCACATGGGGAGACTTCATACCCCTGTGTAAGCTATGATTTGAGCAACTTGTCACTTATACAGGCTGGCTTGTTCTGCTCCTGCCAGCCTGTCTGCTGGGGAGGAAGGAATGGCAGTAAGGAGATACCCACCAGTAATACATGTTTTTTCTTTTTTCTTTTATGGGATATATTTTGTGTGGCAAAATGTTCATAATTTCTTTCAGCCAGTAATCTGATTCTCAAACCCTTTTTAAATTAATCAGAGCCTGCAGCTCTTGTGAGCTGATACATGGAGTTATCACCCTCCTGTGAGCTGATACAGGGAGTTATCATCCCAGTGATAAGGTCTTTCCTGCGCTACCTATATACCCTGTAATTATTTTTAAATTAGTCTACGTGCATTTGTCAATATTAGGCTAACAGTACAGCGTATAGAAGTAATGCCTACTCGTCTATGTTGCTGACACCACCACTACTCAACTTTCAGACTCTTTTTAGCACAAACTGTATAGTTAAAAGATTCCCTAATTACAGGAGCCATGAAGAAAACTCTATTAAAAAAAATTTTGGTTAAAAACAAAAGTTCATTTTTTTCAGCCAGTACTTTTCCTTTATACTGGTCTTACAAAATAACAAATTCAATAATGTAGACTAGTGTTTGGTAGATAAACAGTATTGTTTTCTATAAGTTGGATCGAGGAAGAAAGAGGGATTTGGCGCTAAAATTTAAAGTGCAAGTGTAAAGAATTATTTGTGACCAATGCTCTTGTATCCTTTTTTTTATTGTGCATATTATGTTTGGTAACATTTTATTTCAGTTTGTAAAATTTACAAAATTAAAATTCCAACTAATGAAAGCTTTAGCTGCTATTTAGAGCTTGATGCACACAGTCACAGTTACTAGCAGTGGCGCCTGATGCTAAACTTTTTGGGAGGGTGGCAAACAAACCCCCCCAGGTCCTCCCGCACCCAGCCTCTCCACGGTGATGGACCCCCGCACATTCAGCCCCTCTATGGTGATGGTACCCCGCACTTGGCCTCTCCACAGTGATGGTTCATCCGCACTCACCCCTCCACGGTGATGGTCCCCCCCCCCACACACTTAGCCTTTCCACAGCTTCCTCGGCTTCTCCTCCTGGTCAACCCCAACCCACCTCGTGTCCTGATTGCCCGGAAGGAGAAGCCGGCAAACAATAGCTAATATTAATTTGCTATTGTCACAAGTGGTTAGGTGTGGGGTGCAGTGCCCAACCTTTTTCAAGCCAAGTAGAGCCTCAGGAATTATTCGATAAACCTATAAATCAATGATAATGATTAATGAACATTATTGAATCACAGAATTTATCTTTTTCTGTATAGTGTTGTGTGGAAATGAAAAGAGGTTTTTGACTACAGAAGATAGATCCTTTTTCTATTCCTTACGACTACATTTTTGAAACTTTATTGACATAGCAATAAGCAGCATTCTAATGAACTTTACATTGGGTGAAAACAATAATAAATCATGTTACTTATGTTTTTTCAAAATAAGTAACTATCTTACAGTTACTGGGCCAGGCAAGAAAAGGAGCATTGGATGTAAAATACAGTCACGCAACAAGTGCATGTTTATTTAGCTTCTAGTCTGCTATAACTGCTGCTGTCCTGTTTGAGTATATTCTGGATTTGCTAGATACACAAACTGAGAAACCAGGGCCTTAGATGGAATTTTAAGTATACATTTAGTTAATTTTTGTCTGTTTTTAGTGTACCACAACATTCTGTATTTAGCAATTAAATAAATCACAGAAGCAGTATTTTTGTATACTGCACATTTAAAGGAAATCTGATGCTAGATAAATACAGTATGTTGTTGCACGATCCTTCTAAAAATGCTAATTGCCTGTCTGTAAATTGGGTCAGTGGCCTAAAGTTTTAAAGTCACATGCTTGGAGCGGGGGCAGTGATATATTAATATAAGAGCCATAGACAGACAGAAATCATAAGTGTTTACAAGATTGCACATACCATTTTTGTAGACTGTGCAGTTACACAAAGGGCCCTCTGGGACTTAGGGGCCCATTTATATTAGATGTTGGTGAGAGGGGTGCTGAACTCCATCCATTTTTGTATAGATTTCAACATGTCTAGCTGTTCATCAATTTACAGTGAATAAGTATTTTTACTGGACTAGTAGTTAAATGTGGGGCTCAAAATCTGGTCTTACACAGAAGACCTTTGGTAGCTATGGAAATAGTTAAAAACCCTGTTGGTTTATTTTTTGCTATCTGTGTCCTGTTGGGGGGATTTACCTTCACCTCCTGTCTCAGAGATGTATTGGGATGTTAGAGGAAATGTCAGCAAGATGATTTCCCCTCTTAGATCCCCTCTGAGAATCTGTCCCCTATTTTTATTCTGGTAATAGCCATAAAATTTTGGATTTCCCATTGTGTTCTGTTCTGTGTCAATGCTCGCCTGGGCTAATGTAGTGGGTGCATCAACAAAGTAAGGCAGAGAGAGCAATACAATCCTTATGCGGTTCGAACTCTCCTCTGCTCTTTGCAAAACTAAAATAAAATCTTAAAACGTCACATACACTTTAACATTTTCAAAAGGCGGTCAGCAAAAACAGTCCAGACACAGATTTTGTTTTTATTCATCAAATTCGGACCCCTTTTTTTGGAAATTCCAAATTTTTTTTTATTTCTCTCCAAACTGTGTTCTTTGAATTTTGAATTTTCTTTGAATGACTGAAACAACAAAAGTAATTTTATTTTATTATATGTGCTGCAGAAATATTTGTGTAACTTCTTATCACATTTTATTGTTCTGATTTACATTTCATTGTTCAGAGTCAGTGAGGCATCCAAGGAATTGTTTAAGTTCACTGTCTATTCCAATTTGTGTCTCCTCTTTCACATGAATGACTGAACACACTTGATATTTCATGTTAGCAATAAAGGGTTAGTTAAGAAGTAATAAACAGCCTAATGCTCTGTGTTAGATGTAGATTTTGGAAAGGTCTTTGTGTTGAAGACTCATCATGAATCAATTTGCTTTGGGTATTTCAATCCCTAATTATAGTTGTTCTTTTATAATTGGTAATATGAACATCTGTTGTATAATTACATTCGGTAGAGGTCATAGGATCTTCTTATGGGTGAGAAAATTTCTTGTTAGCACATGAAATGGTACATAGAAAGCTACCTTTAGGTTTCCCATATATGTAATTCCCTTAGCCAAGTTAATACTTTCCTATCTAACTGGCTAAAAGTCACAAGTCTTGGTTCAAACTGACAGAAGATGTAGATCAGATATTGATCAGGGCTGCTGGAAACCATATTACTTAAACATTTATGCCCTATGTGACAGGGATTTAGCAAATATACCCCAGAAGACTAAAGCATGGCTTTTGGTGGCAAACAGTAAAAGCTATACGGTTGGTTCATGTAGAATAATAAGTAGTAGGATAGTAGTTGTTAGGGTTGTCCTGATATCACTTTTTTAAGACCAAGTACAAGTACCGAAGTACCCGCCGATACCAATTACCAATACTTTTTTTATGTCAAGTGACAGGGGCACTAATATGCAGCACTGATGACACATGGACTGCGTCAATAGTTTTTATTTTTTTAAACATTTTTTTACAATTTTATTTTTTACAATTCTTTATTTTTATTTTTTTTATTAGCCCTGTTAAGGGATGGCTTTGGTGAGATATCAGGCGTCTTAGCAGACCCCTGAAATCTGCCTTTTGAGACAGGAAAAGGGACTGAGGACACAGATTCCCCAGTCCCTTTCTCTGCAGCCTCAGCTGCACTGAAGATGAATGGACAGGAGATAGCAACTCCTCTCCTTTCATACACTGAAGCATCGTAAAACACAGTTTACGATGCTCAGTGACAGTTATGAATGAACAGAGTCAGGAATCACAGACTCTGTGCATGTGGAAAAGGAAGAAGCTGGTAAATGACATATTTACCGGCTCCTTCCTCCGCTCTCTATCCTGATGGATCGAGGACAGAGGGGGACCGGAGGAGGATATGGGGGACAATCAGGGGTGATCGGTGCGGCGCTGGGGAGGATCACTGATCTCTCTGTATACATTCAATAAAGCAGCCAAAAGCCTTGGGAGGGAGAGGAGGAGAAGCGGCTGTCAGCTGCTTTATTGAAATGTATACAGGGAGATCAGTGATTGTAACTCCTCCCCAGCGCCGCATTGGTCACCCCTGACTGTTAAGGTATCGGATTAAGCATCAGAACAAGTACTCAGGCAAATGCTCAGTATCGATACCGATACTAGTATCGGCATCGGGACAACCCTAGTAGTAGTAGTAGGATAGCTTGGTTAGGTACATTTGGCTCCTGTATGTGAAGGATGCCATACTTGCTTGAAAGAGATGCAAAACTTAAGTGTTTCATATTTCATCCCACCGTGCCTTCATGTCTGAGCTGGCTGGATACAGTAAGAAAATAGTCCTATACAGTTATTCTTAAAATGGATTTGCATTTTAATTGGTCTGGAGAGAAAGCAGATTAAGTGCCAAAGAACTATTGCAGAGGATGCTTTTAATATGACAAGTGCCATAGAGTAAATGGTAGATGTAGATAACCATTCGCTCAAAAAGGGAATGGGGTCTCTGGGAGTATTCTGTACACATGCATTGTACAGAATGTCCTAGGCTCCCATATTGGAGGGAAGTGACCTTTCAATTTCTTGGCAAGTACAGAAAATTATAGAGTTTGCAGATTGCAATGAAACAGCATTTTATTAACCTTAAATGACAAACTGCTATTTGTAGCAGTTAAATATCTTATATAATTTTAGTGACATTGGAGGGTTCTTTTTAAGTGTATGTCAGACCAAAACTTTTTTTTTTTTTTTAGTTATGTATAGCATGTGGAAGGATAGGGTCACCTGTCTGGTTTTTTTTTTGCTATCTGTATCTATGATGTGTAGATTTATTCTCTCTATTGATCCTGGTGACCATAGTTTCCAATTGGAAATCTGTTTGAGTTGCCACATGAACAGAAGGTGAGAAGAATAATTCCAACTGGAACATCTGTTCTAGTGATAACTGTTTGAGGGGATATGCCCACGTTTGGAAATGAATGGAAATCACAGAGATAGGAAAAAAAAATAAAGGGGATTTATACACACTTTTAAGGTAAACTAAACTGTATTTTTAGTGCAACTTTTACATTAAAGTAGTTTTCACATATTTTAAAATTTTATTTTATTTATTAGATGGTCCATATTTTGTTATCGCATTAAATGTATAGATTTGTAGATTAGTCACTAGAGGGAGCTGTCAGTAAATCAAGATAAGATAATCGAGATAAGCAGCCACTCAAGGAATGCACTGTTTACAAGTCTGGCAGCTCAGGCATCCATTGTGAGAAAGAGCAGTAAAGTTAAACTATTGTGTAGCACTGAATATACAGTATAATGAATAAATATAGCTGCCTCTATTTTCACATATAATGTCCTGGCATGCATGTAACATTTTGGATTGCTTTTTCTTATGTTTCAAGTGGACATCAACTGTTTATATCCAAGAATCAGTGCAGGTAATGCTACCTGAGTATGTTTACAATTATATAGCAGCTCTCAGCCCTCGTTGACATTGACAGCTAGCTGCTGCCATAACAACGATATCCGTCCTCAAAGTGAGGACATATATCGGCGTTCGGCAAGTGGTTAAAGTTCTGTTATATATCTCTGATAGTTGGAGGACGATTGGTTGGAGATCCCATCTTGCATTATACATCTTATCGCTCTCCAAAGCTTTATTTTTAACATATGTGTGAGAACAATTAGAATACAGGAATTGTTCTGAGGATTTTTCTTTGTGCACGACCTTGGAAATTTAGAAATGAACATATCTGTATTTAAAAAGGTGCATCCCAAAAAGCGGTAATGTAAAATACAAAATAATCATTAAAATTAACATATTATATTTAGAAAAGGAACCATTAGTCTCAATTCTTGGAAATGTTAGCATAAGCAAAACACCCATTTTTCACATGGCTAGTGTCCAAAAATTGAAGTCCAGCAGAAACAGATCACTTAGGAGCTTGGAATGTCCAGAGATGTATGTAGGGGAAAAGTTACTGTGTATTTAGGCTGCATAAAGTACATGTCCAGCTTCAGGCTTTTGAAAACATCATGGTCCATGCACACTAGGAGCAGAAAAAAGGCCAGAATAAAGGAAAGTGATGGTCAGCACTCAGGATGGCATCCAAAATATTATTTCTTTATTAAATACATGTACAAAGCTGTAAAACAACCTACGTGTTTCGGACGTTAGTGCTTATGCCCCGTACACACGACCAGAATTTTCGAAGGAAAAATCTTGGATGGTTTTTCCGACGGAATTGCGCTCAAGCTTGGCTTGCATACACACAGTCACGCAAAAGTTCTCTGAACTATCGACCGTCAAGAACGCGGTGACATACAACACTATGACGGGAATATGAAGTTCACTGCTTCCGAGCATGTGTCGAATTGTTTCCGAGCATGCGTTTTTTTTTGCGCGTCGGAATTGCATACAGACGAATGGAATTTCCGTCAAGAACTTTTTCCGTCTGAAAAATAGAGAACTCGCTCTCAATCTTTTTCTGGCGGAAATTCAGACAGAAAAAGCTGAATGGAGCATACACACAGTCAGAATATCCGACCAAAAGCTCCCATCACACTTTTTTGACGGAAATTCCGACCATCTGTATGCAGCATTAGTCATGGAAAAAATGGCAGAACCTCTGGCAGAAAAATTGGCATCACAAAATCCTCAAAGTAGCTCATATTGCACAAGGGGTTTAGTAGAGTTTATGGGTATTTGCTTTGTGTTTTTTTTTTCCAAACCATTCCCCCGCACATATTTCAATGTACATTTGAAAATGCAAACGCTCTTAAACGCCCGTTTAGGAGCGTTAAGCATTTTTTCTGCCTGAAAACAAATGAGACAATTGTTACCATCTCCTAACTGTCCCTCCCTTAAACCACTTGACCTCCGGAAGATTTATCCCCTTTCATGACCAGGGCATTTTTTGCAATACGGCACTGCATTACTTTAACTGACAATTGCGCGGTTATGCAATGCTATGTGCCCACCCACACATTGGACATCCTGAGCAGGGCCGTTTTTAAGGTAGGGCAAAAGGGGCAGCTGCCCTGGGCCCTGTCATTGTTGTGGGGCCCAAAGCAGCTGCCTTATACTTGCCAACTATCCTAGTTTAAATTCCCTCGTCCCTTGAGGTTTTAGTCCCGTGCTATGTCCCAATATCTCAGTGTGAAGTGCTGTTACTAATGCTGCCCAGCTCTGCCCTTTTGTTGTGTACAGATGACTCACCTGCAGACCCTGTGTTTACATGTAAATTACCAGCATTCATATGTAAATAGCGACGGCATTCATATGTAAATAGCAGCGGCCGGTGGAATTAATATGTATATCATGCCCCCCTGAGGTCATATCCACCGTAATCTCTAGCAGCCAATCAACAAACAGAAATCATGTGCTGTAACCTCTAGCAACCAGTCAGTGAGAGGTAATGATACACTGTAACCTCTGGCAACCAATCGCAATAGCTGCCTGATCTGATTTTGAGTCTAGCTGCTATTTATTGTATGTCTCAGAGCTGGTGGAGAGCGAAACTGCATGGGGGGGGCCAAGAAAAGTTTTGCCCAGGGTCCAATCAATATTAAAGACGGCCCTGATCCTGAGGACACATCCACAGGGGGATGGTTGGATATTCATCCGCCCGTTGTACAGCCTTCATTACAGGCTCCAACGATCTTCTCCTCTAAAGTGGATCTGCCCAACACAGATTGGGTCTGGCATCCATAAAATATTCTATTTGACCCCGGTGCCTTGAGTGCTACTTGAACACAGAGTCATTCCACCTGAACCTATACATTTGTAAAACATCTCCAACTCCCAAACCCCTGATGAAGGTATCAGAATACTGGAAACACGTCGGGTATCGGGGTACATCACCCCTTGGAGAGTATTTTTAACACGATAAATACCGTATTTATTGGCGTATAACATGCACTTTTTTCCCCTTACAATCAGGGGAAAGTCGCAGGTGCGTGTTATACGCCGATCCCCTGCGATCCCGAGCTGTCAAAACGTAAAAATCGCCGACCGCGATTTGAAAATGGCGCCACCGACGCCGAAATACACAGAGCCGGTCCTCGGCTCTTTCCAGCGGCTCTCGTTTAGTTTCGGCTCCACTCGTAGTCCCGAGCGGAGCTATCAGAACCTACTTGGATAGCCGGCGGCGCCATTTTCAAATCGCGGTCGGCGATTTTGAAGCTCAGGAAGCAGGGACAGGGGATCGAAGGCTGCACTGGGGCAAGGCTGCACTGGGGAAGGCTGCACTGACAAGGCTGCACTGGGGAAGGCTGCACTGACAAGGCTGCACTGACAAGGCTGCACTGACATGGCTGCACTGACATGGCTGCACTGACATGCTGCACTGACAAGGCTGCACTGACATGGCTGCACTGACATGGCTGCACTGACAAGGCTGCACTGGGGAAGGCTGCACTGACAAGGCTGCACTGACATGGCTGCACTGGGGCAAGGCTGCACTGAGAAGGCTGCAATGATGGGCATTTAAATGTAAGTTTTTTTCCCTTCAACTTCCCTCCTAAAAGTTTTTTTTCCTTAAAATTCCCTCCTAAATTGGGGTGCGTGTTATACGCCGGTGCGTGTTATACGCCGATAAATACGGTATTCATCTGTATATCTTCGGTTCTGTGTTTGTATGGAATGTACATTTTTTATATGTGGTAGACATTTGTATGTCTTTTTTACTGCATACCATTAAAAACATATTTTTTTAACTCTGGTGGTTTGTTGGTGGTTTGTCAAAGTCCCAAACATAGGTGTGCGCAGCCTATTGCATTAGGGTGTGCACCCCAAAGCTCACACACACGTCTTCCTCTGCAGCCTCAGCTGCACTGGACAGTGAATGAATGGGAAGCGCTCTGTGCTGAGCAAATTCCTGTTCATTCACAGAGTGATTAGGGTGTGCCTAGGCACACCTGGCACACCCCCTGCGCACGCCTATGGTCCCAAAATAAGGGGGGCATCTTTCTTTGGTTTATTACACTAGGGATGGGACCACCATACTCTTCATTTGGTATGATGGAAGCCTCTTTTTTCCTTGCTAATGCTTATGCATTGTATCATACCAAAACAAAGTACCATGTGTTTGGGTGCTGTGTGCTTCAAAAAAAAACCTTCTTGTTCAGAATGTCATGCATTGGCCAGTTCATTGAAATGAAAGTGCTGCCCAAACGCACCACACCTATTAGTTCCTGCACACATACTGCAGGTGTGCAGAGGTGTGTGAGATTGCCACAGGTTGGGCAAGCCATTTGAAATTATGGGGCTGCCCGGACACACCGCACCTCAACACGGACTGATGTGAATGTACAATTTATATGTAAAGCGCTACGATAAATTGATGGCGCTATATAAGTACCTGAAATAAATAAATAAACACGCCTGCACACATGCCTGCACAAAAATAGGTGTGCAGAGATGTGTGAAATTGTCACATGTTGGGTAGCCTATTAAAATAAATGAGCTGCCCAAATGCATTGCAACTTAATGAACATGCACACACACAGGTGTAAACCCAGGCTTAGAGTTATCACCTGGCTTCTGGAGTCCTTTGAACCTCCTATGCAAAAACTTTCTGAAAGTTGATATTTGCATGGTGGCCCCATATACTCAATAATGCTTGGGCCAAGGTTGCTCAAGTACAAATCAATGCATTGTGCTCTGCCAGAAAGTGTTTGACTATTTTCCCCTATTAGCAAGTGAAGATTTTTTCATGGATTTTTTTTCTGTGTTCTGGTAGCTTTTTAGTACAATACAAAAGGTATGGTTTTGCATCTCATGTTCCCTGTTGTTTGACAATAATTTGGGTTTTCTAGTATAAGATTGCTTACAGTAGTGGCCATACACTGTGCAAATTTCTTTCCTGCAACCGCGGGTTGCAGGAAAGAAATTTGCACAATTCCCCAACCAACACAGATAGTGCTGACAGGGGAATGCCTCCTGGCAAGCTATTGTCTGCTCCCAGCGGAGGGGGCAGGGGTGGGTGGGGGAAGCTGCCCTCGCAGGGAAAAGACAGTGATTATCGCTGGCGGCTATAGCAGTCGCTAGGGATAATCGTAAGAGATTCCGGCAGACTGGGTGTATCCAAGTTGATTGATCGATCAACTTGGTACATTCAGCCAAACTATTAATGGTCGGAATCGTCAGGAACTGGCCTAGATTTGAATCATGTATGGCCAGCCTAACAGTCCAAAATATTTGGTTCTGTATGGGCAATGCAGAACTGTCTGCCTTTAATTGGCTGTGTTGAAAAATAACTTTATGAAATGTTCCCTTTAGTTTAAAATAGTTCTAAATTTACCATGGTTTTGAAACCTCCATATTGTAGGCATGTCTTATAGGGAGAACAGGGGCCATCATTCCACTTTTTCTGTGGATTAGGTAAAATATAACATTCCAAATTTCACATTACTAATATCAGAACAAGACTTCTTTAGGGGCAGGGGTGTTCATTTCTTACTGTTATTATCTTAGTGGTAAAGTGGTTGGAAGTTACAATGGTTCCATGGCTAGCTTTATACTTCTGAACAAACCAGATGTTGCTGTAAAATGGTACTTATTAATGGCCAATAGCAGAAATCAAGGCAGAGCAGCAATTATTCCCACAATCTCTGTGGGACCACATTTAGAAAGTCATACAAATTAATCTAAATGGCTCCTGAAGTTGTAAACCTACAATATTGGGTATTTCCATAAATGTGAATTCAGTGCCTTGGTACCTTAGTATCTACACATTGGAAAACTGTTGTTATAAAGTGTAGAACACCATAATATGAGACACCTTATTTGGATTGTATATAAGGAAAGCTTCCACTGTAAAAAGAAATCACATGGTAATAAAAAAAAGTGTAATTTACACAATTGTTTTGTAAATGCCTACAGCAGGCCTAGTACTGTGAGATATTTTTAAGAAGCGCAAAGATTGGGTCATGTGTGTTTTAGGGACAAACTGTACTATCCCAGTAAAAATATATCAATGAATCAACAGAAACCATTTGTAATTGGTTAGGGAGCTTGGGAGATTAAAATTACAATCTGCTAAGGTTCTTAGTTTTAGCGTTAATCCACGTCTGAGCAGAGAAGTTGGGCTCAGTGTCAGTTCTCCTCTGTTGTTGTTGTTAAAGTAGGTCTGTAAGTGACTTTACAACTCTGTGTGGTGAAAATCCTGACAGGCTTATATATACAGCAACAGTGTAGTAATGTGCACCAACTATTAATGCAATCTATAATGCTCTGTACACACAATAGGATTTTCCGACAACAAAATCCATGTTTTTTTTTCCGACGGATGTTAGCTCAAACTTGTCTTGCATACATACGGTCGGTCACACAAATCTTGTCGGAAATTCCGAACGTCAAGAACGCGATGACGTACAACACGTACGACGAGCCGAGAAAAATGAAGTTCAATAGCCAGTGCGGCTCTTCTGCTCGATTGCGAGCATGCGTGGAATTTTGTGTGTCGGAATAGTGTACACACGATCGGAATTTCCGACAACGGAATTTGTTGTCGGAAAATTTGGGATCCAGATCTCAAATTTTGTGTGTCGGAAATTCCGATGGAAAATGTCCGATGGAGCCTACACACGGTCGGAATTTCCGACAACAAGCTCCCATCGAACATTTTCCGTTGGAAAATCCCATCGTGTGTAGGGGCATAAGGGTTTTAAATACTAGCCAAGACAAATAAAAATATTAAAAAGTTGCTTAATATCTATTTAACTCATTCAGAATTAGAGCAATTTTTTTGCATATGTAAAAATGTTTAATTTTGGCCATCAAATTTCTTCAACCCCCAGAAAATTATATATTTTTTGTAAGCAAGGCCATGAGGCCATGTAGAATAACAAAAATGTTAGTTGCAACTTTTTATTTCACATGATATTTGCATAACTGTTTATCAAACTCAAAGTTTCAGGGAAAATATAGTAAAATTATTCTTAATGCAAACACACACAATATAATACCCATTTTTTGGTTAAATATAAAAAATTAGGTTGTGTTGAGTAAATGGATACCAAACATGTCAAGTCTTAGAATTGCATGTGCCTGTGATATCGCAAAAAATGACAGTACCCAAAAATTCCCATAGGTGACACCTTAAAAGCCTTTTCATTTTATTATAATTTTATTATTTTTTTCTTTCTTTTTTCTTTATTTTTACTTTATTGCTATCACAAGGAGTTAGGCTGGCCATACACTATACACTTTTCTTATTCAATTTTCTTTAGATTTACCTTCAACTATGTAGTGCAAGGGCCTGCCTGACTGCATACGCATTGAAAGTGTTTAGGCTTGACCTGATATTATATGATTTTGGTACATCTAAAGGAAAATTGAATAAGAAAATTGTATAATGTATGGCCAGCGTTACTAAATGGAGGCTCTGAAACTGGAAGTAACCAAATTCATCTCCTCTTCTGGTTTTTATCAGTACAGGGGAGATCAAGGTATGGATGTGCCTCAGTCTCCCCCTGCCCTCCATCCTGAAGTTGGCGGTGGGTTCAGGCTCCTGATCACTTTTACTCTCAAGCCGGGACCTGGCAGAACAAAATGGGCACAGGCTGACGGTGGCTACTGCAGCCATCAGTTTGTGCTTAAGGGTTCATGTATATACGCCCCAAAAAGCTGAACTAGCTAAAAAATGTATGCAAAACAATTATGCGGTCACACTATTCAATGCTGTATCCACTGCTTGTGAAAGGTGGTGACGGAGCAGCAGCTTCCAAGTGTAGCACAGGCAGCAAGTCTCTATCCAGGAACTGCTGTCAATCAGTGCAGGGAGAGTTCAATGCGATGTCACAGTCTGGCTTCGGTACTGTAGTCCCGCTGATGCCTGTCAATGCTAGCAAGGTCTAAACCTGTAGATAGCATTGACAGAAAGGAGAAGAAGACTGCAGAGGACAAAAGGAGATTGGCAAGATCACCAGATATCCTCAGTTCACTAGCATGAAAATTAACTATAACATCATGAATGATCAAGTTTAAAAACCACTGTACAACAAATGTAATTTTTATTTTTGGACTTACATAGCCTTTAACAAGCACCCTTTGAGCTCCAGTCAAGTAAATTATCTGCTACAAACGGACAAGGATACACTTCTTTTTTCCCATGATCACTCAGACTCTACATTGTAACTTTGTAGCAAAGTAGCAACAGGAAATCAATGTGTGTAAGACTACAAGTGTACATAACACCAAGAAGTTGTCGTGATTGTGTAATCTCTGGGCTAACATCTCAGCCCAAAGTAAATGTTGACCCTGGATGATGCCTGAACAAAGATGTCAATGGCTTTTTTTGTGGGAAAGTAAGCCCTTCTTCTACATCAGGGGTCTCCAAACTTTTGAAACAAAGGACTAGTTTACTGTCTTTCAGACTTTAGGGGGGCCAGACTAGGGCCAGTAGGAGTAGAAAATGTCCTTGCATCCCGTGGGAGTAAACAATGCCCTATCTTTGGTGTCAGTGGAAGGAATAGTGCCCCAGTGTTGGTGTTACTTGGAGGAATAGTGGTCCATCTATTATGCCCATTGTTGGTGACAGTGGGAGGAATTGTGCCCTTTCGTTGGTGTCTGTGGGAGGAGTAGTGGCCCATTGCTGGTGTCAGTGATAGGAATAGTGGCCCACTGTTGGTGTCAATGGAAGAAATTGTGTCCCATTATTGGTGTCAATGGAAGGAATTGTGCCCCACCTTTAGTGTCAGCGGGAAAAATTGTGCCTATTTGATGGTATCAGTGAGAGGAATAATGCCTCATTATTGTTGTCAGCGACAGGAATTATGCCCCATTGTTGGTGTCAGTGGATGGAATAGTACCCCAAGGACTTGATAAAAACAATCAAAGGGCCACATCCCGCCCCCGGGCCACAGTTTGGAAACCACTGTTCTACATGCTTATTCATCTTGTTCCAAAATCCCACCTCATTATAGGGGGTATTTACTAAAACCAGTGCACTCAGAATCTAGTGCAGCTGTGCATAGTAACCAATCAGCTTCTAACTTCAGCTAGTTCAGTTAGGCTTTGACAATACAACATGGAAGCTGATTGGTTACTATGCACAGCTGAACCAGATTCTGTGTGCACCAGTTTTAGTAAATCTCCCCCTATAAGCCCTACATTGCCAAATTAATGAAATCTGAATGTAATAGCTAAGAGCAGCATTGACAATAGAGATACCTGCAATATAACCACATCTTCTGGATCACTCCTCCTCAGAGAAAATTTCTTGCATGATGAAGCACTAAAGGAAGCTCCAAATCACAAATAAAATCAATGTTTTATTGACTCATTTACAACTTGCTTAGCAAATAGTGAAGAATCATGTCCCACCTGTTTTGTTCAGTTGTACTGCACTTCAAAGGGTCTAGCATAGCAGGGATTAGCAAATAAAAACTGAGATATCTCCTCTAAAGTCTTAAAAAGGGTGTTAGTAATGTCATTGATGAAATATGGTCATGTGTTCATATAAGGGTCAGCAACCAGCCCCTTTGTTACGTGTGTTGCAGGGCAGGAAATAAGCCTGATTGGACTGGAACAGTGGTCTCCAAACTGCAGCCAGATGCCCTGAAGCAGCTCTTCTCTTGCCTTTATCTGGCCTTTGGGGCACTGTTCCTCCCATTGATACAATGCACTATTCCTCCCACTGACACCAACAATGGGGCTACTGTTCCTTCCACTGACACCAAAAATAGGGCACTATTCCATCCACTGACACCAACAATGGGGCACTATTCCTTTCACTAACACCAATGATAAGGCACTATTCCTTGCACTCACACCAATGATGGGGCACTATTTCTCCCAGTGATACCAACAATGGGGAAATATTCCTCCTACTAATGTCAATGATTAGGCATTGTTTACTCCCATTACTGCCAGGGTATTTTCTACTCACACTGGCCACAGACCAGCCCCCTCAAAGTGTGCAGGACAGTAAACTGACCCCTGGACTAGAAAATGGTGCAAAGTGGAATTTTGGATATAGATGAGTTCGGAAGGTGCCCAAGTTCATTTCTGTTAATGACTCATAAGTGGACTGAATTGCAGATGCTTTTACGTTAAGGCACACATGTGTATTTCAATGTATTTACCTGTTTCTCTGGAATTCAGCTGTATTAAATCACATTACTATTGCAGATAATTGTCTACAACTCTTTTTGGGTTATTAGACAACTTTTTATACCCATTTGATTGTGCTAGTTGAAGAAAGTGCCTGACATACAGTTGTGAATTCCCCTTAATCCCTTGTGATAAAACTTTTTATAAAGTACTGTGTAATTAAGTCAAATAAACAGTTATATCCTTGATTATAAGGTACTTGCTCCCAGTTATTGAATACATGAACGTGAACCTGTAATCATGACGATATTGGTGACTGCGTACAATTATAAGACAGAAATGCCTCAACTTTAGTTTTACACTGCGTAATACAAGTGTCATGCCACTCATTATAAACCCTCAACAGAATTTGACTACGTGAGCAGTAGTAATTAGGGAGGAGCGCAGCCATGATTAAAATTAGATTGTAAAAACACATTTTAAAACACACATACTATTTATCTATTGGGCTTAAGAAAATATATTACATCTTGTTGCACCATTTCATGACTTTCCTTAAAAATGAAAGCCTTGTTTGTCATGTTTAAAGTTTCGGCTCTTTGACCCCATTCACACTATTGCATTGTAAATAATTTATTAGATCTGGGGAGTTCACATAAAGTTCTTTTTTTATAGCACTAATAGCACTAATACTGATTGAAATGGCATCCAAATACTAGACTTTACTAGACTTTGCTGTTGTGGTGCCTTCCTAGGTAGGTTGCCAGGATGATAGATACATTTTGTTCTTTGTGGCTCCTCTATAATCATTGGAGCGGTTATTAATTCCTATGGGCTGTTCTAGATTTTTTTTTTTTCAAATATAAAGTTTATTACACTCCAAACATAGGCGGGGGACCCACCAATACAAATTGTTACATTTGAGGAACAAACCATGGTACATCTATTATTCGTAGAGGAGCGGTATACAGATTGGTATAATGTAGATATGCAAGTATAACGGTTATATACATATGCAATAGCTACCATTAGGTTATATTCTATGGCAGTCCTCCATTCAAAGTGGGAGTTCCTGTTAGTGGTGGACCCCACCTAACTTTTCACTTTCCATTAAAAAAGGGGGGGAGGAGAAAAAGAAAAAAGAAAAAGAAAAATATAAAAATAAAATACTTATAGAGTATAGAAAAGATATGGAAGGAGGCAGGTGGAGAATGAGCGAAGTAAGGGGGGGGGGAGAAGAGATTTAGGGGGAGGGGGGAGGGAGGAGGACACGGCGGCGGATGGTAGCTTCCATTAATTCCAGTCAGGGGGGGTCGCCGCCAAAGAGGTCAGGTCATAAGTTGTTGACCCTCATCCGAAAATATGAACATGTTCCAAATGTCCCATGTCTGTTTAAATAACTCTTGCTTATGTTGTGCTGTCAGTATCAAGTCCTCCATCTGTTTAATTTCCTCCACTCTTCGGAGCCAGGATTTTATAAGGGGGGGGTAGGTCTGCTTCCATAAAATGGGAATGCAACCCTTCGCTGCATTAAGGAGATGTTGGACAAGTGATTTTTTATAAGTCTTAATGGGGACCGAAGAGAGATGGAAAAGGAAGAATGCGGGGTCGTCTGGTACTATGTAGTCGGTGAATTTTTGTGTAATTCGCCTAACCTCGCTCCAGAAGGTCTGTAACTTGGGGCAGGTCCAGAAGATATGGATCAGGGTTCCCTCTCCCTCCTCGCAACGCCAGCATAAACCAGAGGAATTCGGGTAGCATTTTCTAAGTCTAGATGGCGTCATGTACCACCTAGTGAGCAGTTTAAAGTTGGATTCCTGTACTTTAGAGCAGAGCGAGGACTTGAGGGAGAGGGAGATGATCCGGGTCCTCTGTGAGGGGGAGAAGGTGCGTTTTAGATCCTCTTCCCACCTGGTTAGGCAAGTCAAGTGAGGTTGCGTCTTTGGTGTGTTTAGTAATATGTACATTTGTGATAAGATGTGGGCCAATGGAGAGTCCTCAGCACAGATTACCTCAAATGGCGTTAATTCTCGAGCGAAATTGTGTGGTTCTGGGAGTGAGTGGAGGAAATGGTGTAATTGTAGGGCCTTCCAGAAAGTTAGGCGGTACGGGCCTGCCGGGTTACCTAGATCCTCTAAGGTTGGCCACCTCCCTTCGCAAAGAAACTTAATTGCACAGTCTTTGCCGTTTTCTCTGAGAGGCATGAATTCCGCCGCTTGCATACCCGGCTCGAATTTGGGGTTGCCCAAGATGGGGAGGAGGGGCGATGTCGTGGAAGTGAGAGTTGCATGTACAACTGCCTGGTGACTATTTCTCAGAGTGGTACCTATAAGGGGGTGGGTTTTTAGAGAACTTGGAAGGTCGCCAACACACCACAGTGCTCCTCCCAGAGGCACCGCCGACTGTGATTGCTCCAGTTGTACCCACAGTTTAGAGGCACCATTTCTCCTCCAATCGAGGATGCGTCCTAGGTGCGAGGCCATATAGTATAGACGGATATCAGGCATTGCCAGTCCTCCACAATGTTTGGGTAGAATCAGTTGTGAGCGGCGTAGACGCGGTCTTTTGTGTGCCCAAATGAATCTGGTGAAGAGTGTGTGGGTCTGCCTGAAGAAGGAGGGTGGGATGTGGATCGGTAAGGCTTGGATCAGGAATAAGAATTTTGGTAGGATACTCATTTTGAGTAGGTTGCATCTCCCGAACCAGGAGTGAAAGCCTGTGTGCCATCTGTCTAGTAAAGTCCGGGTCTTTGTCAGTAATGGGGGGAAGTTTAGGTCAAACGTCTGAGTCACGTCGGGGGGGATAAGCGTGCCCAAGTATTTAAGAGCTGATGAGGTCCACTTAAATTTAAAGTTTGATTGAAGCTCCATTAGGATGTTATGGGGGACCGACACTCCCATTGCCTCAGACTTAGAAAAGTTTATTTTTAGGTTCGAGATCTCTCCATATATTTTGAATTCGCGCATTAGATTGGGGAGTGAGATTCTAGGGTTCGTTAGGGAGAACAGAAGATCATCAGCGTACGCTGAGATTTTGCAGTTCGTAGTGCCCACTTGGAGACCTGTTATGTCTGGGTGAGACCTAATTTTACAGAGGAAGGGTTCGAGGGAAAGGGCAAAGAGTAGGGGGGACAAAGGGCACCCCTGTCTTGTACCATTTCTGATGGGGAAAGGGTTAGACAGTATACCATTGGCCTTTACTTGTGCTGATGGGGTCGAATAAATACTGGCAATCCATTTCAGCATTCTGTCTCCCAGACCGACATGACGGAGGACCGAAAACATGTAGTTCCAGTGCACCCTGTCGAAGGCCTTCTCCACATCTGTACTAACAAAGATGCTGGGGATTTTCTTAGATTTTGCTGTATGGACAAGGTTGAGGACTTTAATGGTATTATCCCTAGCTTCTCTGGATGGGATAAACCCCACTTGATCCAGATGGATCAGGGAGTTGAGATGAGCTGCTAACCTATTCGCTATGATTTTGGAAAATATTTTAAGGTCGACGTTCAAAAGGGAGATGGGACGGTAGCTACCACATGAGCATGGGTCTTTCCCCTCTTTGTGGATTAAGGAGATATGAGCTTTGAGAGTTTCAGTTGGGAATGCGGATTTTACCCCTAGTGCGTTAAAGAATGTCACAAGTCTTGGGCCTAAAGTCGTGAGGAAAGTCTTATAGTACTGGATTGTGTAACCGTCCGGCCCTGGTGCTTTACCTATTTTCATGGATTTTACTGCGGTTTGTAACTCTTCCAGTGTGATTGGTTCATCTAGCAGGGTCTTAGTTTCTACCGGCAGTTTGGGGATTTGGGCTGACGATACATATTTATCAATATCCACTAAGCTAGTGGGGGGAGTGGGCAGATTGTATAAGTCAGAGTAGAAGGTTTCGAAACCCTTTGCAATTTGTTTCGGGATGGTGGCCTTCGTGCCGTCAGGCAATGTTATCTGTGGGATGTATGAGGCTGCCTTAGTTTCCTTTACCGATCTAGCTAACAGCTTACCACATTTCTCTCCCGACTCATAAGACAGCTTGCGGCAGAACTGCAAGGCAGCCTTTGCTTTATAAAGGAGTAGTTCATTAATTTGAGCTCGTATATTCCCCAGCTTTGTCTCCAGGTTCTGGGAGGGCTGCTGTTTATGTTGGGATTCTATAATAGCCAGATCAGAGAGCAGCCCGGTGAGCTGTAGATTTCTCTTCTTTTTATTGGCGGCTCCGTGTTTAATAAGTATGCCTCTCAATACACATTTGTGAGCCTCCCATAAAATGCCAGGGTCACAACCCTGGGTATCATTTTCCTGAAAGTGTGCATCTATGGCATTGGACACGTCTCCCAGCACCTCCGGAATTTGCAACAGGCTCTCATTTAGTCGCCAGAAAAGAGACCTAGGTGAGGGTCTCTCAGTAAGGTTGTATGTGAGGTGGATTGGCGTGTTTAATAAGTATGCCTCTCAATACACATTTGTGAGCCTCCCATAAAATGCCAGGGTCACAACCCTGGGTATCATTTTCCTGAAAGTATGCATCTATGGCATTGGACACGTCTCCCAGCACCTCCGGAATTTGCAACAGGCTCTCATTTAGTCGCCAGAAAAGAGACCTAGGTGAGGGTCTCTCAGTAAGGTTGTATGTGAGGTGGATTGGCGCGTGGTCCGACCATGTGATCTGACCAATTGTGGAAGCAACCACCAGATGTAACTGGTCGTGTGGCACCAGGAAAAGGTCTATTCTGGAGTATACCTTATGAGGGGGGGGAAAGAAGGTATAGTCCCTCTCTCCAGAGTGCTGGAGCCTCCAGATATCAAGTAGATGGGCGTTATGCATGGCTTGTCTAATGCATTTTCGATGTGACTGCGACAGGGAGGAGGTACCCGAAGACGTGTCCACCGAGGGGTCTAGTGGTGCATTAAAATCACCTCCCAGGATTAGTTGGCCTTCTCTGTACTCCGCAAGCCTCCTAATTGTGCGTCTGATAAAGGTCGCCTGTTGCTCATTGGGGGCATACAGGGTGGCCAACGTGAATTGGGCTTCCCCTATATGTCCCTTCAAGAACAAGAAGCAACCCTCTGGATCTGCCAGCATTTCCTGGAAACGCCAAGGCAACCTATTGGAGACCAGGATCGAAGCACCTCTCGATTTGGCGCCGCAGTGCGTGGAGTGGTAGGCATATGGGAAGGTTCTATTCTGGAGTGCAGGAGATTTATTCGTTTTAAAATGGGTCTCTTGCACAAATGCAATGTCTGTACGTGATTTTTTAAGATCATGCAGTAGCATGCGCCTTTTTTCCGGGGTGTTGAGCCCCTTAGCGTTGAGGGATGTCACCTTAATGGTATCCCCCGCCATGTCCTCCTGGGGAGTGGAGGGAAAAGATTAGCAAAAGTTATGGGGAAAAATAATAAAGGGAAGGGGGAGAAGGTGGGGGAATAGAAGGAAAGGGGGAAGAAGTAGAAGGTGTAAGAGCAGCAACTACTCACACTGTTGCCGTCTCACCTAGCAAATCTAAGTCAGTAAGACAATTCTTACTTATAATGCATATCACCCTAAAGAACTAGGTGTATGCAAAGGCCTACATGGGGTGTGGATGGATATTGCCCGTGGGTGAGGTCCCGGGACTCCCTCCCATCCTGGTCCATTGCAGAAGCACTATTAAACAGTTATAAAATATAATCAAACAAGGAAAACAAATGAGGAAAAGATAAATGCCCCGGCTAACTCTGAGGCTCAACTCTAAAAACGATAGAGACGGGTCTCCTCCCCTCCGCCGCGGCCACTCTCTGTGGTTTGTCGGTGATCCGCCGGAGGCAGACTTCCCTCAACCAGTCTCCAATCTACGCGCCTAGCGGCAGGTCTAGACTGTCACACTGGAGATTATGAACACCGGCGGGGAGAGGAGAGGCATCCCCTCCAGGGTATCTTAGTATAACGTAGCCTAAGTGATCCCCCCACCCCCCCACAGTCAAGCATCTCCCCCAGTAGTTCAAATATCCCCTCGAGTGTACCCCCCACTTAGTGTATGCTAGACATACGGTTAGACTGATGAGTCCCCACAAGACCTCCTCTCCCCCCAAACACAGCTATAACCAACAGGAAAAAAGGTTTTAAAACTCATAACATAGGGAGAGAAAGGCTAGTGAGTGTGGGGCAGAGGTTAACTCACGACTGGCTCACAAGCCACGGCTCAGGGTAGATCCAAAGGAAGGAAGTTCAGAGCTAGTCCGGTTGAGTCATTCTCTAGTGCAACCCTATTTCGGGCAAGTTCTTCCAGGGAGAGTTGTGTTCATCAGCTGCAGACAGTTCCATATCTGTGGTACTGGAGGGTATCATGCACCCCTTGGAGAGTGAGGAGATGCAGGGGGACCATCGTGGCTGATGAATGGATAAAAGTACCTCCAAGGCTGAGGGTCGAGGCAAGCACAACCAGCCCGTTCCGGCCCCTAAGATAGATCTTGAGTTCGTGCCAGAGCCTTAGGGATCTGTGGTGCGGGGGGTTAAGGGGAGAAAGCTTAATCAGGGCCTGGTTCCTGATGGGATGGGGGCTAAGCGCAAGGTGTCTGTGAGGGTCTCTCAAGGGGGGATGACAACAGGGGCCATGGCAAAAAGGGGTCACCTAAGAACATCCGTGAAGCCAAGAAGTAACCGTTCCTGCGGTGTGGGGGAGAGGTGACAAGCAAGAGTGTACTCACGCTTCCTGCTGGCTCCCCTGGGAGAGAGATCGAGGGCGACGTCCACTTCTCTGTGTTCTCTGCGGTCTTGGTGCCTGGTGCCTCATTGTAGTAGGCCGATCGGGTGCTCTAGGTAGGTAGTCCAGCCAGTTGGGGATCTCGATCGGATCTGTGCCTAAGAAGTCAAACACAGCAGGCAGGGATTCAGGGGAGCGTAGGAGAAAGGATCTCTGTTCCTTGATGAAGGTGACAGACAGCGGGAAGCCCCAGCGGTAAGTGGCGTTGCAGCGTCGGGCCAGATCCAGCAGAGGCTTTAGAATGGCTCGACGGATGAGTGTTGATCTAGAGATGTCAGGAAGTAGTTTCACGTGCGCGCCATCAAATTCCAAATCTCCCGCTTCCCAGGCTCCACGTGCAATGATCTCCTTGTGGGTGTAGTGATGTAGGCGACAGATCACGTCTCTGGGTCTGGTCGGATCCGATGATCTGGGGCCCAGGGCTCTGTGGACGCGATCTATTTCGACCCGCTCCGGTAGGCGGTCTCCCGTCACCCTACGGAAGATGTCCGTCACTGTGGCTTGGAGATCTGCTTGCCCCGTAGCTTCTGGGAGGCCTCGGAGCCGCAGATTGTTCCTACGGCTCCTATCCTCCATTTCCTCCATTCTGAGCTGTAACTCTATCGCCGAGGTGTTGTGGTCTGTTTGGCTCGATTCTAGAGAGGTCACTCTCTGTTCCAGGGCCGCTAGGGAGGTTTCGCCTGAAGAGAGCCGCGTGGAGAGAGAGTGAACCTCCTGCTTCACTGCATTCAGCTCTTTCCTGTGTGCCGCCTCGACCTTCCCAACGAGGGCCTCGATGTCCGCTCTGGTCGGTAATGCGCGGAGGAGAGCCTTCAGCTCGGCATCTGCTCCCATCATGAAGGGCTGGCGGGGGGTCTCCTCCCGGTTCGCTTCCGATAGGAATGGGGAGCTGGAGTGGAGCATTGGGCTGCAGGGTCCCGCCAGGAAGGTCGGGGACGCCATGAGGTCTGGGGTCTGCGAGCCGGAGGCATAGGGGTCCGCCATTTTAAGGTCTGGCGAGCCGGGGAGAGATCTGCCAAAGAGTCTCTGTAAGTCTGCTAGTGCGGGTGTCCCAGGTGCCTTGCTTGGTTTCTTTTTGTTCCTTCTATATGTACGCTTCTTAGCTGAGAGCATTTTCTGAAAAAAGAGCGAAGATAGCCAAAATGGGATCGGAGAAGCCGGGAGCTCTGTGAAAACGCGTCCTCACTCGGCCATGTCCGGACCACGCCCCTCGCTGTTCTAGATTTTACATGCTGCAGTCTGATGGCTCCCACTGCATTCTGGAGGCTTCCAAAACATTAGAGGGCTGAGAGAGACAAATGGGCAGCTTGATTATTTAGTGTGCTTCAGCCAATCCATGGGGAGGTGCACCCAGTAGGTGGCTGGGGAGAACACACATATTCTGGATGTCAGGAGCAGCCCTTGTTCTTGCCCTGCTGGAGAGGTTCCACAGCCTCAGGGGTTCTGCTTCTCTGAGACAGTTTGTGCTGGAGTCTACTGATGTTCATTGAGGCCCCAGCTGTGGCAGGACTAGGGGGCCTATTCCTAATCATATTTGGAGCAAAACAGTCTCACCTAAGGATCTGGTCTAGAGCACTAATTGAAGTGTGCTGGGTGAAAGTTGGGAAGTGGTTATCTGTCCTGTGGCATTGTGACTATTAACCCCTCCGTCATTGAAGAGTGTCTCATGGAAGCTAGGAACTAAGCAGTTGTCCTGAGACATAGAGAAGTTTGAAAGAAACTGGAGGCGTTCATCTGTCTAAGAGAGACATTGTGAGAATAGACCTGAGCACAAGGTGCACGTGTTTAGGTCAGACAGCAGGTACCATCCAGTATTGCACACTTTAATCTTCTGGAACACACAGATTCTTTAATCTTCCGGAACACACATAATCTCTGGTTTGGGCAGAAACAGTTTGCAACAATGCAGTGCTCTACAAGTAAGCTATGGTCAGACCTGAGCATTTTAATAGGACAGTGAAGACATCAAAAGCAAACATAAAGTATAGTAAGTCACCAATTGATTTGTAATTTGTTCATGATATTGGTTATTTTGGTACACTTATAAAGGTAGAAATGCATAACCTTAACTTATTAATTATCTAAAAGTCTTTAAGCTGGCCAAATACTACAAACCAATGCTTTGGTTAAGCATACCTAATCTGAACTTGCTTGTAGACCTATTTTAAAAAATCATTGGTGCCCAACCTGTGGCCTTCTAGCTGTCACAGAACTACAAACCCCATCAGGCATTGCAAGGCTAAAAGTTACGAGCATGACTCCCAAAGGTTGAGGCATAATGGGACTTGTAGTTCCCCAACAGCTGGAGGGCCACAGGTTGAGCACCCATGCTATAAATAGTGAGATCTATGAACTGGCTGGAGATTATCCCTAGGTGATTCCCAATGAGCAACGCTAGCAGGTTCTGATAGAATTTACACACATCTTTTAAAATATACATTATACATTCACAATTTCGCAACAGTTGTGCCAAGATTATGGAAGGCATATCTGTCTGACACCACGTGGGAGTACGTAACATGGTAATTTATCAGAGCATACCTGTGTCATATATGTATAGCTTTCAACACACTCTCAGACATTTATTATTATGTAGCATTCCAATATATTTTTTCAGTACAAACACAGTATCCTTTTCAATAGGATTACTTAGCATTACCTGCATTATAATGATTGAAGAAGGATACCTGTCTTATGCTAGAATGTAATTACTGAACCTTTCTAAACCATGTCAATTTGCATAGGCTGATCTAACCCATATTATCTTAAAGCTGATCTCTGGGCAAGCAGAATTAAAATCAGATGTCTACCCTTTTTATCGATGTAACCTGCTGACATAGTCATGTGCTTGTCAGGTGTGTCTCTTCTGGTGATGACTGGTCACCATAGCTGTTCTCGTTGTTTGCGACCGGCCCCTTTGCAAAAGTAGAGTGTCATATCATGATTTTGGCACTGGATACTGTGGGTGTTTAAAATAAAAAAGACCATATGGGGATTTCACAACATGATGAGATCATGGAAATTGTGCAATAGTTTAAGGAATAAAACCTTTACCAATAAGGAAGGGATTAACAATAAATTGCACAAAAAAAACATCATAAACTGTGTTAGCAAAATTTCTGAACAAAACCCTACACAGGTGTCAATGCCTACATAAAAAACAATTGAAACAAAGTTAACAAACAACATAGACAACATATAAATAACATACACATTCCTCATCAACTATGAGTAAGCGTGTCCTAAACTTCTTTTTGGCAAATTGTATCTCTCCAGGGTACAGAGATGTATTGTGCTCCAGGAAATGATGATTAAATCAAAATATACATTTTAAAACACAAAAAAATCACAACGTGATTATGTTATAAAAAGGCCAGGCCTATAATTATATCAAAAGGTGCAAAAAGCATAACAACATACACGGAGGCATATAGAAGCAGGATAATACAGGGCCTGAGCTCTCTCTCAGAATAGGCAAAAAAAAAATTAGTATACCCCTCTACACAAAACACTTAATAAAATTTAGAAAATCCTTACGCCTGGTACACACTATTAGTTTTTTCTATTTAACACAGTGGGTTGAATGAAAAAAAAAACCTGTCAGCTCCGGTCAGAGCCGCTGTACTAACAATATGACGTTAGTACAGCGATCTCCCTCTGCTGAGCTGTTGTGTTCTGACAGGGGGACGGCCCCCCTGCCAGAACATTCTGATCAGCACTCTCTGCCATTGGCTGAGAGCGCTGATCGGGAGCCGGTCGGCTGCTGGTTTTCCTGCATGCTCTTCCGACAGAAGCCAACCAAATGGCTGGCATCTGTCAGACCAGCTGGCATACACACATGTCGGCCGGCATTCAGCCCATGTGTAAGGGGCTTTACCATTTAGTCTAATTGAATTTTCATGACCTTACCTCTGTAATTTAAAAGAAAACAGCATCTGTTCTGCCAAGGAGGAGGTGCAACAACAGGGATTATATTATATCCTCTTCTCTCTCTCTACAGGAAAAGGAAACTACAGTCCCGATCTAACACAGGGCATTGTAGTGAATGTGGGCGGGTACACTAGGCCTGTACATGTTGAATGTGTCTGATGCCCCGTACACACAGTTGGACTTTGTTCGGACATTCCGACAACAAAATCCTAGGATTTTTTCCGACGGATGTTGGCTCAAACTTGTCTTGCATACACATGGTTACACAAAGTTGTCGGAAAATCCGATCGTTCTAAACGCGGTGACGTAAAACACGTACGTCGGGACTATAAACGGGGCAGTGGCCAATAGCTTTCATCTCTTTACTTATTCTGAGCATGCGTGGCACTTTGTCTGTCGGATTTGTGTACACACGATCGGAATTTCTGACAACGGATTTTGTTGTCGGAAAATTTTATATCCTGCTCTCAAACTTTGTGTTTCGGAAAATCCGATGGAAAATGTCCGATGGAGCCCACACACGGTCGGAATTTCCGACAACACGCTCCGATCGGACATTTTCCATCGGAAAATCCGAGCGCGTGTAAGGGGCATGAGAGTCTCGGTCTGCCCATCACTGCAAGGGGGGCTGAATTACATTACTGCTTCCCGGAGAAAGAACTACAGAAGAGATGTGCCAAAACCAGTGGCTGGGGGAATAGGAGGCATAGCAGCCACTGGTCTTACATACAGAAAACCAAAAAGAAGAATTGGTTTGAGCTGAAAATAAATAGGCTATTTCAGTGCAACTACTGTGTGAACCAGAAGATGGATGATATATTTATTGAAGGTAGGAAATCAGCAGCAAGGACATGTAAAGAAGCTTTTGCACTGAGTTCTGCTTTAAGCTCTCAGTGTCTCACGTGGAAAGGACAGCGCATGTGCTTGTGCAGCTTATGTGTATGTTTCTCCTCCGCCTGCTTTTAAGAGTAAACCCTCATGGAGAGATAAATA
The DNA here is from genome assembly GCA_037952925.1 of Lithobates clamitans. Taxonomy (NCBI): domain Eukaryota; kingdom Metazoa; phylum Chordata; class Amphibia; order Anura; family Ranidae; genus Lithobates; species Lithobates clamitans. The sequence continues at coordinate 14,227,360 of JBBGZY010000239.1, read as the reverse complement.
GACATTATTTTAACATACTCTGAGCCGTCGCTGTACTGTTCCCAGCTGAAAAAGTTTGTGCCTGACATTTGTTGTGGAGATTATACAAGTTCCTAGAGTTGCCCATCAGCTGTTCCACAAGGGACTGAAGGAAAATAACCACAGACAAAACATTGATCTGCTGCCAGTCTGTATTTCCAACATTTATTTAAGTGGTTTAGGTGTGTGTCTTTTCATGCTTAAAGTTAGGACCCAAGAGTTTTTCTCAGGAACAAAAGATTTATACCTGGAATCTGGACTATAGAAAAAACGCTCCATTATACATATTGGAGAATGATTTGTTTGCTCTCACATACCTCACATACAATATTTTTCCTTTCTTGCTCATACGGTTGTTGGGACACTGAGCCTGTTTTATGTCGCATTAAACAATGGTCAATTTCCTGCACTATTACACAGTATGTTATGATCTGGTTATCGGTATTTAGAGATGTAATAGGCCTTGTTGCTGCAAGAAAACCAATCATTCTCCTATATATAGTCTAGAAAACAACTGTGTCCACAAACAGTACTGGAATATGCCAACAGCCTTGTTAGCAGCAAGATGGTTTTGACCTGATGCATGCAGAAGGTTAGCTCTTCAAAAGCTACGTCTGCTCCAGCAGCACATGGTCACAGCAGGGAATGTAAGAGTACAGCTCTCATTATATTCAGTGTGTTCAGTCTGTGCTCTGATTTTTCCCTAATGATCACAGGATTCGGTCTGTTACTCTACAACCTCATAGTATCATAGAAATGTAATACAATATTAGGGAACCGGACACAGTTCTGTCAAATAAAGTACCTATGGGAGGTGTATTGCTTTTATACATTGTTCTTTTTTCTGTAGTCTTCCCTATGAGATGATTTTAAAATAACAATAAAAGTTAAAGTGCAACTCCAGCACTATGTTCTGTACTGTCAGCCCACCAGATTTTTTTAATAATAATATTAAAAAACACCATAAACGTACCTTTTTTTCACAGTAGCCTTCCTTCCGCTTTTGTGACATCACGGTCCTTTTTCTTCCTTCTCAGCAGAGGCCGGGGGAGGGTCTTTCGTCGGGAATGAGCGGTGCTTATGTAAGAATGCGTGAGCCATGTATAAGTGCTGCTTAGTCCTGGAGTATTGTGAGCCCAGGATGCAAGATGCATCCCCAGGTGGAGTGTGTAAATGACAGCCTAGGTTTACAGGACATGGGCAGAATGACAATGACTGTCATATTTGCCTGAAGAAGACTTGTGGTGATAAAAAAGAGGAGGAACAGGGGCATAGAGAAAGTAAGTAGAACTTGGGCATTTTTTTTTTAATACAGAATGGGGTGGAGTAAAAAAATATGTTGGAGTTCTGCTGTAAAACAGAAGTTTAACTATCTGGATGGAATTACATTTCTGTAAATTCAGGAATTGTGTTCAATACTACAAGGCATCAATTGGGACCAAATCCTAGAAACATTGAACCCAGAAGAAAAATGGGAATGCTTTAGGAGCATATTAAACAAAGCTATCACACAGTGCATTCCAATGGGCAATAAATATAGAAAAGCGAAGGTTAAACCTGGGTGGCTAAACCATAATGTGAAAATCCTCATTAAAGAGAACAATATGGCCTTTAAAAAATATAAAGAGGATGGGTCACTGCCAGCATTCCAACACTACAAGGAATGCAATAAGAAGTGTAAAAAACACAATCAGGGCAGCTAAAAAAAGATTAGGAGAGACGCGGAGCGCAGGAGAGTAAAAAAAAACAAATACATTATTTAGATATATTAACAGTAAAAAGGCAAAATCAGAGCACATTGCACACATAAAAGACAAGGATGGGAGGATGGTTACGGATGACACAGAGAAGGCAACTGTACTAAATGCCTTCTTCTCCTCAGTTTTTATGCAGGTAAGGGAGGAGTTTACCGACCACGACTGTACTGTTAGTGACACAACACAGGACATACCCTCGTGGCTAACAGAGGCCAGAGTCAAGGAAAGACTTAATAAACTTAACACAAATAAATCACCAGGACCAGATGGCTTACACCCAAGCGTCTTCAGAGAACTTAGTCAGGTTATAGCCAGACCATTGTTCCTAATCTTTGTGGACAGCATACTGACAGGATTGGTACCAGCTGATTGGAGAAAAGCCAATGTGGTACCAATATTCAAAAAAGGCAGAGACATATCCAAAAATGTACTGAGGAAAAAAATATCATTAGTAGTAATCAGCATGGGTTTACGAAAGGTCGTTCCGGCCAGACCAACCTGCTAACATTCTACGAGGAAGTGAGCTGCCATCTAGATAGGGGGAGGCCTGTGGACTTAGTGGGTTATTTACGAAAGGCAAATCCACTTTGCACTGAAAGTGCCCTTGGAAGTGCAGTCGCTCTAAATCTAAGGGGTAGATCTAAAATAAGTGGAAGCTCTGCTGATTTTATCATCCAATCATGTACAAGCTAAAATGCTGTTTTTTATTTTCCTTGCATGTCCCCCTCGGATCTACAGCAACTTTACTTCCAAGTGTACTTTCAAGTGCATTTGCAGTGCAAAGTGGATTTTCCTTTAGTAAATAACCCCTTGGTGTATTTGGATTTTGCAAAAGCATTTGATACAGTTTCCCATAAATTCTTAATTTACAAGCTGAGGTCTGCAGGCTTGGACCATAGGGTTTGTGCTTGGGTAAAAAACTGGTTATAGGGACGTGTCCAAAGGGTGGTGATAAATAACATGTACTCAGACTGGTTGGGAGTGGCAAGTGGGATACCCCAAGGTTCTGTCTTGGATCTAATTCTATTCAATTTATATTCAAATGATATAGAGGATGGGATAAATAGCTCAGTCTCGGTTTTTGCGGATGACACAAAGATATACAGGGCAAAAACGTCACATCAGGATATAGAAATTTTACAAAATGACCTGAACAAAATAATGGAGTGGGCAGACAAATGCCAAATGAGGTTAAATGTGGAGAAATGTAAAGTAATGCACTTGGGGCAAAAAAACATAAATGCAAACTACTCACTAGGGTTAGAACCTCTGGGAGAATCAAGGATGGAGGGGGTTCTAGTAGATGACAGATTGAGCAATAGCATGCAATGTCAAGCTGCAGCTACTGGCAGAATATTAGCATGCATAAAAAAAGGAATATTCTCTAGGGATAAAATTATAATCCTGCTGGTCACCAGTCCTCCGAAGGGATGTGCTGGAGCTGGAGAGAGTCCAAAGATGGGCAGAAAAACAAATAAGGGGACTGGAGGACCTCAATTACGAGGAACGACTGAATGATTTCTTGCTGGAGAAGCAATGCGTGAGAGGGGACATGATATTGATCTACAAATACCTCAATGGGGTTCCCGACATAGGAAGAAACTATTCAGTCTCAGGGAGTGTAAGAGGACACAGGGCCACAATGAAGGAGAAGCGGTTTAAGTTTAAACTGCACAGGGGGGGGGTTTCACTGTCAGGGCAATAAGGATGTGGAACTCTCTTCCACAATTGGTGGTGGCTGCGGGGAGTATGGATATTTTTAAAAGACTCTTGGATTTATATCTTAAAGAACACAAAATACAGAGATATGGGAAATAATTCTAGACACTGACACACGTACACCAACACAGATTGAACTGGATGGACTATTGTCTTTTTTCAGCCTTACCTACTATGTAACTATGTAAGTGAGAAAAAAATTATTGGATTGACACTTCAAGTGAGTCATGCAACAACAACAAAACTGGCCTCACTACATTTCTAAAAAAAATTGGAATTATTCAATGATTTGCTGCTTACAAATGTGATATTACTAAAAACATGTACACTACCATATAAAGTAATTTTTGCATTCTAGTAATCGCTGTTGCTCACTGAAGGTTGATATATAAAAAGATTATTTATCTTTAAAGTAGAACTGGAGCTAAAACTTGTTTTTATATTGGATAGCATAAGGGAGGGTTATAACCCATGTCAGTTTCTTTTTGCCATCTGTGTCCCATAGGGAATATTTCCTGTCACTTCTTGTCCCATAGTCAAAACAGGAAGTTAGAAGAAACCCCTCAAAAGTGAGGGAATACTTGGTTGTTTTTAGGGTCACCAGGAAAGAGAGAGTGTCCTTAATGGGGACACAGAGAGTGAATATCCTTAATGGGGACACAGACAGCCATAAAAACTGGCAGGTGCTCGAATTCCTCTTCAATTCAATCCAAAACTAAAAAAAAAGGTTTTGCCTTTTTGTAATATTTCTGTAAATTATTATCCCATGGATTTTAAATGCAGCTAGTATAGGTGTAACGGGGTGTCATACAGCCCTCAGGTACACCAGGCAGGGCTAATCGAAAACAACAGCAGTTATCGCACTGAATGTAAACATTCAATTCTGTATAATGTCACCTTTACTTCAGGACGAAAGCTGGCCATACACTAAAAGAATTTCATTGAAAATGTTTTTGATTTTCTGAAGGAGCAGGATGGAATTTTTTTTCTGAAGCAAATCCATTTCTAAAAGTTGGGGGAACGGGAATGGGGAACTTAAAGTGGTTGTAAAGTCATTGAAATCAATTGAATTGTCTGCTCTGTTTGCATGGCTTCCTACCTGCTTTCTTTCATAGTAATCCTGTGTTTTGTGTGCAATCACATCACCGGCGCATGCACTGTTCCCATTTTTCCGGCAAGCTCCTTGTGCCGGAAAAATAGTGTTTACATGCCTGGGCTATGTAATTTCCTCTGTGCTCTACATCAGACCCATGATCCTGTGACACTACTTCCTATTTCAGAAGATGAGCTTTAACCCTATGTGACTGGCTACGTCACAGGGGTTGTGGAGACGACCAACAGAGCACAGGATCAGATCCTATTCGCTGAACTAGGTTGCTATGGTAAAAAAGGAATAAAAACGAGGCTTTGCGTGGGAACTACCGTGCATGTGCGGGATTATAGCTATGAAGAGTGAGTGAGGGTGGAAGTAAACTACTCTATAGACACAGAAGACAGGAGTTACAATGGCGGCTGCAAACAAGGGGCTTTATAAAAATGTTTATTATATCAAGTAAGAAGCATTCTATTTGCCTTCTCTATGCAGCACATTGATCATAAGTGTCGTCAGGGCGTTGACTTCTTCAGTAGGGGTGGAGCTAAAGACGTACACCCACTGTTTAAATACTCACTGATTGCCTAAACATACACGTGCAGCTAATTACAGGCATACCCCACTTTTAAGTACACAATGGGGGTTTTTTTAAGCTGGAAAGTGCAAAATCAGGCTAATTTCTGCATAGAAACCAATGAGCTTCTAACCCAAGCTTGTTCAATTAAGCTTTGGTAATAAAACCTGGAAGCTCATTGGTTTCTATGCAGAAGTGATCCTGATTTTGCACTTTCCAGCTTTAGTAAATAAACCCCATTGTGTACTTAAAAGTGGGGTATGCCTGTAGCCTTTCCCCTGTTCTTTCCCACAGGAAATAGAATAGAATGGAGTCACTGATACAATTATATGGGGACACAGAAATACAACTGCAGCTAGAAACCTAATAACATATGTTTTTTAAACAAAATGTGTTTTCCAAAAAACGGGAGCGTGCATATCCCTACTGAAGAAGTCAACGCCCTGACGGCACGCGTCTAGGGGGCAGAGCTTGCGTATTGACGTCACATCGTGGCCATCTTGAGACCTATTGTGTCTGAATGCATATTAAGCATGCACAGCTTATAGTGCCACCCTTGTGAGTTGTATTCTTAACCTTTTTCTATACAAATAAATATTTTATACGGAGAGCACTAGCTTTTGTCCTCCTTCTCTTGCATATCCATCCTATTTGGTGAGACGATCGGGGTTCATGTCCCATGGGAGCAGGCGTCTTGGAGGAAGGGGGTGATTATCAGCAACATGCCAGCTTTTTCTATTATCCCCAGAGGGGAACACTGCTGATTTTACTCAGATGTGAGGTGAGCAACCCGTCATACTGGTGGAGTAAAGCACAAGCACTTCGAATTTTTTTGCACCACTCATTTATTAATATTTTGAAATCACTTCAATCAGTCACTGGATTTAATTTATGAACTTACAGCACTAAATTTTCTCTATGGATCGATAATTACGTTATTGATCCTTGCTTATTTGGATGTATCACTATTGACCACTTTTTTAAAAGTGTAGCACAGTTTTTGTTATTTCTGGTAACCAATAAAGGCTTATAAAGTGTCGCCCATGGAGATTTTCAAATACCAAAGTTTGACGCCATTTCACAAGCGTGTACAATTTTAAAGCGTGATATGTTGTATTTATGCGTTAGTGTGTAAAATTGCGATAGAAAAACTGCTGCACAAATACTGTGTGACATAAAAATTTGCAAACCCCCCCATTTCATTCTCTAGGGCCTCTGCTACTAGAATATATAATGTTTGGGGGTTCATTTTCTAGCAAAAATATAGCTTTTTACTTGTGATCAAAAAGTGTCTAAAGAAGGCCTTGGCTTAAAGTGGATAATGCCTGATGTTGCGCTTCTCAATGGGGCCAGGCTGTGAAAAAGTCCCACACATGTGGTATCGCCATACTAAACATTTTTTACTTAGACTTAAAGCTTTAAAGTGGTATTAAACCCAAAACCAAAAATGGAATATATTGCAGTTTACCCATCATTAGATGTGTTGGCTTTTTGTTTTCTTTTTTGCGGCTTTTTTCCATCTGTTTTCACTTGGAGATCCGTCCAGTAACACACCTCCTGTATTAGCGTGCCCCCACTCTGAATGAAGGAGCACAGGACATTTGGACAGCAGCATTGGCAGTCTGGGAAGAGGGAGTGTTAGATGTACTAGCAGATTTAAAAACACTAACAAATTGAAGCCAAACTCCAGTTCACACATTGTAATCAGTTACAGCAAACAGTTTTTTTCCTTTTGGGATAAAGGTTTTACATGAATAATTAAGAACTGATCATTGTAAGCACCTCTGTCTGTGTTAAATGATTTCATTCCTGTAAACTGATACATCTGGAAGAGAACAAAGAAAGCCTAAAAAAGAAAACAAATGCAGCCATCACATCTAAGAATTGGTAAGCTGCAATATAATAAATGTTTGCTTTTTTTAATACTGCTTTAACCACAGCTGGGAAAATTCTCCCACTGTCCTAGCTCTCCTGTTTGGAAGGACTGGATGGACAGACGGACAAATGCTTTGGCAGGCAAAACATCTTTTGCATGTGTGCCTAGCTGTCATCCTGGAAAACTGCTTACCACCATTATTACTGTATGTATGGGCACCTTTAGTAGTTGGAAAGCAAAACATAGTAATAGTTGCTTTCGGCAATTGTAAAATGTTCCTTTTTTTATGATGGTTTTATTTTTATACCATGATCTGTTGTGTTACCAAAGTCAGCAGAACATCTGCATTTTCCTTTGTTCTCCAGCCTCATATTGTACTAGTGCTTTGCAGCTTTGCTTAGCTGCTTCTCTTATCTACATGAAAGCAGTGCTCTCCAGTGTGTTTTCCCTAGGCAGTATTTTCTGTTTAGGCAACACAGCATGCGTTTTTTTTTTTCCTAGGAAATATTGACATATTGATATATTGTTCTTTATCTGCCGTGTGCATGAAGGCATTCTGCTGTAGGTTAGGTGAGGCTTTGGATAATGTTCTTTACTGTAAGTTCTAAATGGTAGGCAATTTATCACAAAACTGTGAAGGGAAGCCAGGCACTGCATTGAATATTTACCTGTTACGTGTATTTTTGCAAACAGGCCAAATAGCTGAAATAGTGCACTTAGGGACACATATAAAGAGAAGACAGAAGTGGGTGTAGATTGATTCTACCAATTACATAGCTTCAGCAAAAGAAATCCATTTTATATGTTTGCCTACAATTCATACATATATACTATGCAGAATAATGCCTGAAGTACAAAGGGAAATAATGAGGACCATTCATTACCTTTTCTAGCTTTCAGACTGTACTAGGCACTTTAGAGGCAATACAGCTGCTGGATATGTGAAATATGATGTACACACTAGACAACAAGGCCAAATGTTGGCCCTACCACTGTCTGTATAGCATCTAATGTAAGAGTAAGTTGTGACAACAAATATTCACAGTAAAACCTTGGATTGTGAGCATAATTTGTTCCGGAAACAGGCTTATAATCCAAATCACTTGTATATCAAAGCCAATTTCCCCACAAGAAATAATGGAAACTCAAATGATTCTTTCCACAGCCATTTATTCATAGGTCCTTCAGTTTATAGACCATATGAAAAGATTATAACAATGTGACCAGGTTGTGTGACCATAAAATGTCCATCCACAAATGGAAGCCTCTACAAGGGGATTAGAAGCAAAATCCAGCAGGAGCTACAGAGTTTAAAACAGAAGAGAGGCGCCTCTAAGTGTAGCAATATGTTGCTAAATGTTGTACCTTCATTAAATCTAACCATATTGCTACACTAATGGCTCTTTCACACCTGCGGATCCGTATTCAGCCATCAGCTTGCTCAGCAGGGATCATTCTGTTGATCCCAACTGAGCCGGCGGGTAACAAGTCCGTCCCTGCACACTGTGCAGGACGGACCTGTCAGATCTCTGCTCTCATCTATGAGGGGATTGGATGATTACGGACTGCCCGTCCGTTTTCATCCGATCGCCAGATGAATGGAAAATAGGGTTTCTATCCGTCTGGATTTTGCGGAGCGGATCGGGGGTGGTCGGATGTCAGCGGACATGTCACCGCTGACCATTCAGATCCTCTGAAAAAAACCTGACAGGCAGATCTGAATGGTCCGTACGTGTGAAAGAGCCCTTAGAGGCGCCTCTCTTTAGGGCTATGTTTCCACTATTGCGTCCCCAAAGTCGCACAATTTTGCAGCGATTTTTTGCCGCGATGTTATCGCGATTTTTTGCCGCATCTTGAGTTCTATGGACCTCAAGTCGCATCAAAGTGGGACCAAAGTAGTGCAGGGACTACTTTGAAGTCTCTGCGACTTGAAGTCACACAGATATGAACGGTACTCATTGGAAATCATGGGGTACGACTTGTCATGCGACTTTTCAGTCCCAAGTCGCATGGATAGTCGCACTAGTGGAAACATAGCCTTACATTCTCAAACCAAGTTACTCTTAAACCAAGGTTTTACTGTATATAAGTTTAACCCCACAAAATGTACCACCTTGTGCTTAGGAACTGTACTTTTCATTATATAAATAGAGTCTATTGTATTTAATACAAAGTAAGTTACATAATCATGCTTCAGTTGCAAAGACCTTACCTACTTCAGTGTTTTATGAATATGCAATACTATTCAACATCACTTTTTATAAGCTGCACTTACAGTACATTATCATCTGAGCACAGGAGGTAAACAAGCGGCCCTTGTTTTTATTGCCATTTATTATTTCTTTCTGTAGGTTCTGTACGGTCAAAAACATCCTTAAAGTAACTTCATACAAAACTTTATTTTTAGTTTTGAACAGAGTAGTCAAGAAACAGAGCTACCTTCATGTTTTTATGTGGGGAAGGGTCTGAATCTATGTCAGTCTAATATTGTAGGCATCTTTCTGTCCCAGGGAGAACCTTTCCCTTCATTGTATACAGAATGAGATGGGAAATCTTCCCAGTGGGGTCAAGGATAGTTTTGCTCCAATATGCCTCAGTTTGAGGGCAGTTAGGCCAAACTGGTCAAAATGTTCAAGATTTGGAAGATATTGAATCTAAAATTAATTGAAGTCAATAGGAGAAAAATGTTGGTAATTTTTTGAGCCTCTGGAAGGCAGCAGCCAAATGTAACAAAATAGCATGGGAAGCCTACCACTTGTAAAAGGAACGTGTTGCTATTGAGACAAAGGGAAGAAAATGTGTCCAGTCGTGGGGAGGAGCCATTTTGTCCCACTTCAAGGGCATCATGGAAGTGATGCAAATCCTTCAGTGTACAGCTTTGTGGGATTCTTTAATGCTGTTAATAATGTTATGGAATCACTAAAAGTCACTTTTGGGACTCCCAATAGTGACATTGTATGTTACCAGTGCACACATTGCTCTATATTTTAACATTTTGTTTAAATAACTTTGTCCACAACATCAGCAGCATTTCAAAAACATTGTTAAAGAAATGTCAACCACACTAAAAAGCTTTACTGTTGTAGTATGAGCCTTGACGGGTGTTTAGCTAATGGTATTAGCCCTTGCATTGGTCTGTTCCCAAAAACTTCTTATTTCAACATTGTCAGTGGGCAAAAAGTTGTTTTCTTAATGGTTGCAAGAAGGGTAGCAAACTAAAAGTAGAAATGGACTTCATGATAGGCATCTTTCACAGAAACAAAAAATTAGGGCTTCAGTCATTTGAGTTTGAGAGTTAATAAGTAACACTTAACACCCCATTTGTAATGCATGGCACTGCAGAGCACAAATAGCTGTATTGGCAATAAAAAAATGAGAGCATCGGCACTTGGGTATTTGTGGGTATAGTTTTTCAACTTGCCCGGCCATTGTACAACATTTGGACAGCACCACTGACAAGTGTGAAAGGTCAGGTAGAAGGTAGGTGTCCAGAAGTGGGGGTGGCTTGCCCTCCTACACTTCCAGACACCTGTCCTGCATGACACCTTTCCCTTTTCCTTTTATTCATTTCTCTTTTTGGCAGAGGGTCCTTGGCGATGACAGGTGATTTCTAGATGAAAAGGGGTGCATAGCCTAAAAATGCTACAGTCTGCTAAGGTGTTTGGGAAAATAATTGGGGAATAAGAAAGTTACGTAGGTAAAAATGATTGGGGGGAAGTTGCATAGATGACTCACGTTCCTATAACGCATGTTTATTAGACCTCAATATTTACCACTGTGAATCTGGTTCTACGGATATTTTTGTATAAGATACTTAATTTGAATTCTCAAGTTTACTGTACTTTTTATTCAATAAACATTACCTGTGTTAAGAAGGTAGGTGTCTTGCAAAAATAGCAAATAACATTTTGAGATGTTTAATAGGTGGAGTTTTAAATTAATAAATAATTAATTCGGCTATTTTTTTTCTAATGTATCTATCTATCTATCTATCTATCTATCTATCTATCTATCTATCTATCTATCTATCTATCTATCTATCTATCTATCTATCTATCTATCTATCTATCTATCTATCTATCTATCTATCTATCTATCTATTGAATAATCTTGTTTTGGGGGGAGGGGTTGAAAAGGAGAGGGTGGTGGGTTGGAAGAAGGCTGTGCCAGGAATTGGCCAGGTTGGCAGTGGGATTGATGGCCAGCACCATTCATTTACAAAGAAATCAGAATTATTATAGATGCCCCTTAGTTAAAGTTATACAGACAGGAGTGAAAGCAGCAGCACCAACGCAGCCTTTCAGGAACAGTGTGTGCTCTTAATGTTGTAAATATATGCTCCATCATAGACAAACATGCGGCAGCTAATTGGTGGAAGCTGCCAGGGGGTGTAAATGGCATCTGCGGTTACCACTGCCTGTGGATAGACCCATCCATCAGTCACCGCCCTTCTAGCTGTGCTGAACACCCAAGACATATTTTGTATTCCCTCACCTGTGGTGGGATACGATTGCCTATTTTGATCTTATAGCATGGGTCTAAAAAAATGGAAGAATACCTTTGGGTGGATCTTCCCCAAAATTGAGACAGACCTCAGATTAGGGGCAGAAGCCCAATGAAGTTGTCTCCAAAAAAAAGAAGTTTGACATTTTTAAATGTAACATTTTTAGCCTTTATCCCTTTGATTTTATTATTATTTTTTATTCATGCATGTATTTATATTCCTTTATCTGTCTATTTATTTTATTTATGGAATCTGCCAGTGGTGAGTCCTACTGGGGGCCAACTCTGCCTGCTGTGGATTGGTTGCCGTGAAGGTTCAAGACATTATGGGATAGTCCCCTGAAAACTTCCTATAAAAAACATCAGAGCTATTCAGTTCAAGCTTTCCCAAATCGAAAACATAAAATTTGGGGAGAATTTCACTTTGACCATAATATGAACAGCAACACTAGGCAAGGACAGTAATAAAACCTTCAATAGGAAGTATTCACTCTTCTCAGGTCTACTCAAAAATGATTGCAATTGATCCCTAATTGGTGCCCAGTGTAGCCTTAATGTGAGCCTTGAAAAGGAATACCTATTAACATTCTGATCATGCCTCCTTTACATGGACCTTTTATGTACAAAAAAATTTCTGCTAAATCTATTGACACTTTTTAGCACTAGTTTTTTTCATTATATTGTTTGAAAATAACAATTGCAATAATTTATACATTGTATGAAAGTACAACATAACACTTTTAATTTGGGAATGGTATATTTTTTATTAAATAAGGAGAAAGGACAAACAGAGGGAGTTGGCTTTAAATTATGAACTGTTTCTGAGCTATGTGTATACCTGTGGTAGATATTTTTCAAGCACAGGGACTGATTTCAATGGTTCTGTGTATTCTGTAGTGCAAGGTGTAATGAGAATACCAGGTAAGACTTATAATAGTTTTGGTGATGTGTTTAGGGCACCTTGTGTGTCTAGTTAGATCTTCAAAGCAAGGATCTGAAAATATAACATTGTGAAGTTTCCCAGAGGAACTCTATTCTGAGGTAGTCATGTGCCTATGTCAGAATAATGTGTAGGTGCCATTCATCTCTGTGAGGAATCTTCCAGCATACTACCTCCTGCAGGTACTTGAAGTTACGCATTGCTGGCATAGAATGGTCTCCAAGGATCTGATATTTTATCTTCAGTTTTTAAAGAATGAATGCAATTTTGTGGTAAAAGTAAAAAGGAGATGTTATGCTGTTCCACATACCTGCGTCTTCAGTAACAGGACCTGTAGATAATGGTTTCTATACTGCATTGCACTCCCAGGAATAACATGTAATCATTGACGAAACAAGCTGCAGCCCTTGCATCAACACCACCCCCCTTTCCTGCAAGTGATTACAGTCAGCCAAAGCAAATTTCCTTTTAATCTTCTCAGCCCTAATGTGCAGAAACCCTGCTTTGCAGACTGCAGTTGTACTGCAGATAGGTACATATAAATAAAACAATGTTTATTTTCACCTGGGCCTATGGTGACAGCTCGCAGAGCATAGAGAAGACGGAATTCACAGGATTTATAAATTTATAGAGTAGCCTCTGCTAAAAAACATTTACCACTGATTTCCTCTATGCTGTCACTGAATGAGGATGATTGGAGGAAAATGTACACCCCAAAGCTTTAAAGTGGTTGTAAACCCTTACATATATCCAGTGAAGTGACTGGCCTCACAGGGATGAAAAAAATCATCCTATATAAGTTGTACCTTTTTGTCCACAGCCTTCTCTCCTCCTAAATCCAAAAGTGCAGAATTTACATGGGATCTCTCAGCTCTAAAAAGCACCTGCCCTCTTTTTTGCCCCTTTTTTCTTGCCCTAGTTTTTCTCTTTTTTTTTCTCCTGCCCTCTTTTTTTCCATCTTTTTTTCTCATGCTTTTTTTTCTTCCCTTTTCCTTCTGCCTTTTTTTTTTGCCTTTTTTACCACCTGCTTTCTTTTTCCTCTTTTTTTTCCAGTCATTTTTTCCACTTTTTTTTTTCCTGCCTTCCCTTTTTTATATTTTTTTCCTCCTTTCAGGAAGGTAGTCAACGACAAGGTCCCAAGACTAAAACTACAAGGTTTCCTGTGAACAGCTGCAGAGGGGAAGCCCCATTAAAACAATTGGGAGGGTTATAGCACCTCAGCAATTTGTGGCAACTGAATGGAGAACAACATTCTGCCATAGCAGCTGATCACAAGAAAACCCAGCTGATTCTCCTGCGGAAAATCATATTCAGCCCCATATGTAATGGTGCATATTTTTAATTTGATAAAAGGTACAGTTTATTTATTCAAAATTATATTGTTGCTTTATTTTTCCAAGGAATTGTATAAAGTATTTATTTGTGCAGACTTGAAGAGTTACTGATAGGTCGTGTTTAACTATTTGCTGGACAGTAAACAGCTGGCTTTATCCCATAACTCATTTGCCACCATTGTCATGAAGCAGGTTTTTTGTACCTCAATGGGCCTGTATAAATACTGCCTTTACTATTACCTACTTATTATGAAGAATATATTATAAACCTTATTCATGTACACAGGGGCGGACTGACAACTCATGGGGCCCCCGGGCAATAGGAGAAGATTATGGGGCCCCCGGGCAATAGGAGATTATGGGGCCCCCAGGCAATAGGAGATTATGGGGCCACACAGTATACACACACACATACAGTATACACACAGATACACAATATACACACACAGTATACACACACAGAATACACATACACACACTGAAAAGGTACTGGAGAGGTGGGGCAGCTATAATCTTGGGATTTTTAAAAAAACACAGATTTTTACATACTGTCCCTGGTTTTATTGAGACTGGCAACCCTGATGGGGCCCCTTAGTGGCATGGGGCCCTCGGGCAGTGCCGATTGCCCAAATGGTCAGTCCGCCCCTGCATGCACATTTAAAATAAATTGTCTTAGCATACTTGACCTAGAGCAAAGAATACATTTTTATTTAAAGCATATTTAATCCCAAAAACAAAAATGTTAAACATTGCAGTTTACCAGTCTTCAAATGTTTTGGCTGCATTTTTTCAGACTTTTTCACTTTATTTTCAACTGGTAATCCTGCCACTAACACATTTCCTGTCCTAGAATGGCCACATTCACTTACTTTACTGTATCCACGGTGGAGCAGTGTTGTTACCCAGGCTGCTCTCCTGATTTGGGCTACAAACATGCCCCTCTTTTATCATCTCAGTTACATGGGCAGCAGAGGTATTTATAGAATACAAAAGATAGTTTTATAGGCAGATAACATTGTTTGAGATTTTAGTTAAATTCAGAGGAAGTTACAGGTATTTTCTGTACTTCCATAGTTTTAAGGTCTGCTCTTTGCATCTGAAAGTAGTGCTGTAAAAAAAATGGACCACACTTTACCCACTATAACCCAAGGAAACCCATGTAGATATGACAATATATTCTACAATAAGGTTGTATATGTCATGAAATTTGATCAAATCTTTTCTGTCTCAATAAACTTTTCAGAGACAATGTTGGGATCAGATCCAAACGCTCCTACTAACAATCCTTCCTGATTAATTTCTAGCCTGTGGATTATCAATTTCCTCCCCATTATATTTCTTACCAGTTACTAGTACTAGCAAGTCAACTTACAGGCTTAATATACTGTCTATGTTAAAGGGAAAGTAATGTGTTTAGTTAGTGCACAGCAAGCTTGCTGTTTCCTGCTTTTTGTAAAACCTAAGTTCAGCCAAAATGTTTCCTTAGTTTCAGGCAATACACTAAGGCCGCATTCACACCTAGGCGATTTGAATCCCGGGCAGTATCACCATGATTCTGCACGTGATTCCAAATAGAGGCAAAATGTGGGACTCATTTGCAATGTCATTATTTCTTAATGAAACCCCAATTGTGGTATTATTTTGCCATGGTTGTCACATGATAAATCTCGCTGCTATTGCGACAAATTGCAATGTGCAACACTGTTGCCCAAAAGAAGCTCCTGCTTCTTTTTGAGCGACAAGTTTCACACGTTTCGATTTTGCTGCAATTGCAGCACGATTTTTCACGTGACAACTGCGCCAAAATTGCACCGCGATTCGGGTGCAATTAGAAGTAATGGCACTGAAAACGCTCCCAGCGTTTTCTGCTATTCTGGAATCGCGGGCAGAATCACCCTCAATTCTGGAACGCCCAGGTGTGAATGGCGCCTTAAGCTCATCTGTAGCCTCCCTAGAAAAAGTATATTGATATTTCTGAACCCCAGTTATGTTGTGGGGAGTATATATTACCTGTCATTTCCAAGTCTTTGTATTTGAAATCAGTTTTCTCTGGCCACTGTGTGCAGAAGCTCTGGAAAAGCAAAACTGTGCAACCACCAACATGCCCGCTTCTGTCATTCACAACATTACATTTAAAGATCATATAGTGGATCTATACCAGTAACTGTACTATACACAAATACAAACAATAGCGCAGCAGATAATAATTTAGTTAAACAATGGTTAAACATCCAAAGAATCTGTGGCTGGTGCCCATACTACAAATATACATACAAAACAAGAGAATAATGTGACTTACGGGAACCACATAGTCAACCCCCTAAATCTATGCTATAAAAAAATATTTATTAAAAAGCCAGATTTTATCAAAATACAAAAATTTCTAAAATCGCCGTTTTTCCCCAAACTCAATTAAAATCAGAATGTCATTATCCATATACCAACCAAAAAAACGCTTACCTCCCCCTAACCCTTACTAACCAGGAACAGTAGGTAGGAAATACGTATAATAAGTAATTATTATAACATTGGAGCTCCAACATAAATCCTAAGTAGATTATTTAGTTATATAGTGCCACTTGCGGATTTTTCCACAAGTGGCATTTTTCCAAGGAGAAAATATATGTAAATGAACTATCATAATGATGCAATTATATTCTCTATCTTGGTAAAAGCATATCCCCATATGTGCAGAGCAAACTGATGTTAGATGCTTATTCCATCTATATATTTAAGATAGCATAGAAAAGAACTAGAGCCATGTTCCAGCTACCTCCAAACCATTCATCCATTTTGGGATCAGGAAGGATTGGAGGGTAAAATAGAACAGGTTGCTTTGGACAATAACCTCCATTCACATCCATGTTCTCATCCAAGTTCTTATCCAGGTTTTCCACAGACGTCTGGATATCTTGTTGCCCATTATGGATCCAGTTATCCCTAACGCCACCAGCTGCCTGATGATTTAAGGTGAATCATCCACCATTTTAAAATAAATGGCATGCCTAAAAGAAGGCACCAGGGTCTGTCTGTTTTTACCTTTGTTGTCCAGAAACATTTTCATTCTATGGCCCATGATCTTGGTTTATGTAGCAAAAGCTTTACTTCCCTGACTTTGGGGTACCATTTTCTTGTCTAGTCAGAGAACCTCAGTAGGCAGTGAAGGCATTACCATTGGAGAGTGGGGCATTGCTTAGGTGGTGCAAATGTCTGTGATCAGGTTTATCATTGAAGTCATTAAAATCAAACCTTTAGCAACAAACTGAAACCAGTGTCCAAGCAATGAACATAAGTGGTGTTTTTCGTTAACAAAAGTATTAGCAGACATCTTACTACTGTTAGGCAAAGCTACTTTTACATTTTTTAAATGGCTAATAGGTTCATTTTACCTTTTTAGCTAGAAGTGGTGTAGTAATGAAGGTAAGGGGTAGCTTCTGGGCCCATGTCCTAGGGGAGCTATGATTAGAGATATTGTTTCTTCATGATATTTCCTAATCTGCAGAATGTGTTATATACACAAGAAACAAATTTGCTAATATGTTCATTATATTGTATGAGGCATAACGACAGTCACAAGTTCATCAAAATTGTCTTAGTTATCCTAACATAAAATAGGTGAGATTCATTAGGAATTTATTCAAGGACAGTTGCATTAGACTACCTCTTTGTAAGTGCAACATTTCTTTCTTTGTGATAAATGAGAAGAGTCCAACAAAAAAATAATGTAGGTATAAAAACTAGACGTAGACCAGGGGTAGGCAACCTTTCGAGCATAGTGTGCCAAAAAAAAGGTTTTTAAAGAAAGTGAGAGTGCCAGCAACATTAAAGTAAATGCTACAGTATAAACGACTTAATAATAATAATTAATACATTTTAACAATAATAAGAAATGAATATTGAGCTTTCAAAGATTAATGGAAGGTGGTAAAGCAGATGGTAACCTCAGATCACCCCAATTCCTGCACCTTCACACCTCAGATCAGCCCAGTTCCTGCATCTTCACACCTCAGATCAGCCCCAGTTTCTGCACCTTCACACCACAGATCAGTTCAATTCCTGAATCGTCACACCTTAGATCAGCCCCAGTTTCTGCACATTCACACCTCAGATCAGCCCCAGTTTCTGCACCTTCACACCACAGATTAGTCCAATTCCTGCACCATTAAACCTCAGATCAGCCCAATTCCTGCACCATCAGACCTCTCATCAGCTCAGTTCCTGCCTCTTCACACCTCAACTCCTGCAGCTTTACACCTCAGATCACTCCAATTCCTACACATTCACATCTAAGATAAGCCCCAATTTCTGCACCTTCATACCTACGATCACCCCAGTTCCTGGATCTTCACACTTTAGATTACCCCAGTTCCCACACCATCAGACCTTAGATCACCTAAAATCCTACACCTTCACACCTCAGATCACCCCAGTTCCTATAGCCATTAGACCTCAGATCACCCCAATTCTTGCATCTTTATACCTCATATCACTCCAATTCCTGCATCTACAGATCACCCCAGTTCCTATAGCCATCAGACCTTAGATCACCTCAATTCCTGCATCTTTTTACCTCGTATCACTCCAATTCCTGCATCTTCACACCTCAGATCACCCCAAATCAGCCCCAATTTCTGCACCTTCACACCTCACATCAGCCAAATTTCTGCACTCTCAAATATCAAATAAGCCCCAATGCATGCACCTTTTCCTGTACCTTCAGACTCCAGATCAGCCCCAGGTCCTGCACCTCCACACCTCAGATCAGCTCAATTCCTGGACCTTCACACCTCAGATCACCCCATTTCCTGCATCATCAAACCTCAGATCAGCCCAATTCCTGCACCATCAGACCTCTGATCAGCCCAGTTCTTACACCCTCATATCTAAGATCACCCCAATTTCTGCACCTTGACAGCTCAGATCACCCCGGATCTTGCATCTTCACACATCAGATCACCCCAATTCCTGCACCATCAGACCTCAAATCACCCCAATTTCTGCATCTTCACACCTCAGACCCCTCCTAATTCCTGCACAATCAGACCTCTGATCAGTCAATTCCTGCACCTTCCCACCTCACATTACCCCCATTTCTGCATCTTCACAAATTAGATCACCCCATTTCCTACAACTTCACACCTCAAATCACCCAAATTCCTGTACTATCTAATCACCCCAATTCCTGCACCTTCAATAACTACTACTTTTAGAAAGCACTAACTAAACACTTACATCAGGGTTCCCAAAGTCCCCCCTTACATCAGGGCCCCAACTCCTTCTTGTATCAAGATCCCTTGAGTCCTCCCTCTTACATCAAGGTCCCCAGAGTCTCCTCTTACATCAGGGTTCCCAAAGCTCCCCCCCTACATTAGAGTCCCAAGAGCCCCATTAAACCAGTGTATCCATAAACCCCTCTCATGCTATCAGGGTCTCCAAAGTCTCTCCCTTTACATCAGGGTCCCTCTGCATTACATCAGGGTCCCCAGGGTCCCTCCGCATTACATCAGTGTCCCCAGGGTCCCTCCGCATTACATCAGGGTCCCCTAAGTCCTCCGGATTACATCAGGGTCCCGCCGCATTATATCAGGGTCCCTCCACATTAATTCAGTGTCCCTCCACATTACAATAGGGTCCCTCCACAATTCATCAGGGTCCCCAGGGTCCCTCTGCATTTTATTGGTGTTCCCAGAATCTCTCCGTATTACACCAGGGTCCCCAGAGTCTCTCCATATTATATCAGGGTCCCCAGAGTCTCTCCATATTACATCAGGGTCCCTCTGCATTACATCAGGGGCCCTCCGCATTACATCAGGGTCCCTCCGCATTACATCAGGGTCCCCTGAGTCCTCAGCATTACATCAGGGTGCCCAGGGTCCCTCCGCATTACACCAGGGTCCCTCCACATTACATCAAGGTCCCTCTGCATTACATCAGGGTCCCCTGAGTCCTCAGCATTATATCAGGGTGCCCGGGGTTTCTCTGCATTGCATCAGGGTCCCTCCGCATTAAACCAGGGTCCCTCCGCATTACACCAGGGTACTTCTGCATTATATCAGGGTCCCCAGAGTCCCTCCACATTACATAGGGTCTCCCACTTTACACCAGGGTCCCTCTGCATTACACCAGGGTCCCTTCGCATTACATCAGGGTCCCCAGAGTCCCTCCGCATTACATCAGGGTCCCTCAGGGTGCCCCCTCTTTACACCAGGGTCCCCCCGCATTACACCAGGGTCCTTCGCATTAAAGCAGGGTCCCCAGAGTCCCTCCGCATTACATAGGATCTCCCAGAGTCCCCCGCACGACACCACTTTACAGCAGGGTCCCTCCACATTACACCAGGGTCCCTCTGCATTACACCAGGGTCCCTCCACATTACACCAGGGTCCCCAGAGTCCCTCCACATTACATAGGGTCCCCCAGACTTCCCTGCATGACACCACTTTACACCAGGGTCCCTCTGCATTACATAGGGTCTTCCACTTTACACCAGGGTCCCTCTGCATTACACCAGGGTCCCTCTGCATTACATCAGGGTCCCCAGAGTCCCTCTGCATTACATCAGGGTCCCCCAGGTTCCCCCACTTTACACCAGGGTTCCCCTGCATTACACCAGGGTCCCTCCGGATTACCCCAGGGTCCCTCATCCCTTCGCATTACACCAGGGTCCCTCCACATTACACCAGGGTCCCCCCGCATTACACCAGGGTCCCTTGTCCCTCCGCATTACACCAGGGTCCCTCCACATTACATAGGGTACCCCAGAGTCCCCCGCTTTACATCAGGGACATCAGAGTCTGTCCATATTACATCAGGGTCCCTCCGCATTACATCAGGGTCCCTCCACATTACATCAGGGTCGCCAGAGTCCCCCACATTACATCAGGATCCCCAGAGTCCCACTAAAACACTCCAACATACTTAGACCATGCACCGCATACAGCCATAACCCCCCATATTCTTACACTCACCAAACCATGACTCTACCAAGCATATCCTACCTTCAATCCAACCCAGCTGTACCTCACACCCAATCACCAATGCAAAAACGTACATATAGATATAACCCCACCCGTGACAAATTGCACATCCACACCAATCATATGACACATGCGCTACCATGCACAACATTTCCTGCACGTGCACACACAACCGCACATGCACATACATACACCGATTACAACATATTCACTTACACAACACCAAATTTGTAAAGTCATAACACCCCATTTATGAAACAGTACACTGCCAGCCAACCCTGTTCCCCTGCATTCATAGCCTCTTAGTCCCATAACTCCAGCCAACAGTCACCAAAACAGCAAATGAAAACCCCATGAACCCATAAATTTTCCAGAGGAAAAAAAAAAAGAAGAAAGAAGCAAAGCCAGCAAGTCCTACTTAGCAGCTACCGAGGAGAGCAGTCCCCCCCTTCTCCTCCTTCACAGTGTGTCCAAGGCGCTTCCACATGGTACAGGACCACAGCCATTGCCTTCCCCTTGTAGCAGTCCCGCCGGACCCGGCTGCCCGGGAACCGGCGTGGGGCGTCACGCACAGCGTGGGTGCCCGGCTACAATGCACACAGGCTTCCATCCCGGGACTGGTGCCCGGCTACTGAGCACACACGCTTCCATCCCGGGACCCAGACACAGCCAACGAGCGTGGCTGCGCTGGGAATCTATGGGGAGGCGGGATTGCATGAAGCAGCAGTACAGGGTATTTCAACCACTGTGCTGTTAGCCAGTTTTGTTGCTGTTTGTCAGCAAAACTGATGACTGGCAACCTGCCTCACGTGCCAACATAAATGCAGCAGCGTGCCATGTCTGGCATGCGTGCCAGGGGTTGCCGACCCCTGACATAGACTATTCATTCATAGAAAAGGGCACAAAACTAGACATGGAATGAATGTGTTGCAATTACATTTAGCATTGCGTAGTAAACCCTGTAGTAGCAGGGAGTGCTAAATCATTCTGCTTGACAAGGCAATGGCATTGAACTGTGAATGCAGCTGTGTGGGGGAGGTAGTTTAAATTGTTCTGATTACGTTTTAATGCACACACGGTGGTTCAGAAATATAACACAATAGAGTATAAATTAAATTTATGAAAACGGAAAATCTGGTTCACATTCTACTTGTCATTCAATAGAATAGAATGAAAATCTCCTCTTTGTTATTCATTTATATGCTCTGTGCCCTAGATTTATACACATATATTAAACAGATCAGAATCAAAAGAAAGCAAATATGAATGGTCTTTTTTTGTGGTTGTAGGAATTTTCTTTTTCTTTCTTTGTAGCTAGGATGAAGCATCAGAGTTGGTATGTTTCCATGTGTTGGACTGTATCCACGGCCAACAAGTTCTAAGGTTTGCTGAAAGTCTAAAGCTGCATTTGATGTGTCTGGCTAATTAGTAAATCAGACCTCTAACCATTGGAATATTTACTTTTAGGAAGAAAGCAGTACAACTCCTTTTTTTTGAAAACTTAATTAAAAGGTGATGTCTACTGGTTCAGGCAGTGAGATGTGAAAGGTTCACTAAATGTAAAAAATATAAGTTTCCGATGTGAACCATGACAAAGGATGATATCATTCTGCGGTATCATGACATTCCTTTGTAGACCATAAAGTATAAAACCTTCTTTGTTATTTATTATTTATTTATTTATTATTATTATTTATTTCAGGTACTTATATAGCGCCGTCAATTTACGCAGCGCTTTACATATACATTATACATTCACATCAGTCCCTACACCCTCAAGGAGCTTACAATCTATGGTCCCTAACTCACATTCATACATACTAGGGCCAATTTGGACAGGATCCAATTAACCTACCAGCATGTCTTTGGAGTGTGGGAGGAAACCGGAGTACCCGGAGGAAACCCACGCAGACACAGGGAGAACATACAAACTCCAGGCAGGTAGTGTCGTGGTCAGGATTCGAACCAGCGACCCTTCTTACTGCTAGGTGAGAGTGCTACCACTACACCACTGTGCCGCTTTGTTCCATTTTGATCCATTAAATATACCATTGAGAGTGTTTAATATATACTTTCGATATGTAAAAAATACCTGTTGATCACGTCTGAAATTTAGAGCCTGCCCTTAGGTTTGTGCACATTTCCTGTTTTATCTTAAGGAGCCTAATTAGCCCTGCTAGTTCTTATCTTGGGGCTTCAATGTAATTAACCTATATGTTATAGAGAAAAGACTATTGGGCAGGTTTAAATCGTTTAGCAAATGACAACTGGGAGGGCTGACACCATGCAGTCTTTAAACAGCGTCTTTGGAGGGAAAAGACATGGAAAATGTGCATATATTGCAGAGATGTACTGCATATTGTCTAAGGCTAGGTTCACACCTAATACAGATGTGGCTCACAGCAGGGGTCCAGCGCATCCCTGTTCTTCGTTTTAGGGACTCATCAGGCCCGAATCTTTGCCTGAATTCAGACCTGAAACGGAGCCAAAGACGCACAGGACATCTGTGCAATGTGCTTCGCGGCCGCCCCAGAGATCTGTGAACCGGCTCCATTGAGAGCTGGTCACAAGCTCCTGTCATGCGAAATTGGAAGTGGGGGAACCCGCATCCAATTCGCATAAGTGTGAACCCAGCCTAAAAGTTAGATTCCAGTTGTTCAAATGCCAATGCACATGGCCAGCTTCAGCTCCAGTGCATGTCAGGTCAAAAAAAAAAAAAAAAAAAAACCCTCACATATGCAAAACATCAAAACATCTGTAGCCAGGTGCAGGGGCTACTAAATAATTGAGAGGAAAAGACATATTTAGAATGCACAACAGACTGATTGTTTCTCCCCCAATGCTCAAGCATGCAGATTGCATCATTTCCAGCCTCTAGAGGGAGATTTCCTTTTCTGATTTGCAGCAGAGAGACTTGGGGACTTTTAACAGCTAACATCTATTGAGGAGTCAAGCTGGTTTTGAATTACAAATCCCAATATTCTGGAACCACAGGGAACCCTGGGAGAGTATATGAATTTGACTGTTACTGGGGGGGCTCGCTCTCTTGGCCTGGGGACATCTAAGAGGTCAGTCAGAAGGCGCTGTCCTGCTTACAGCCGCACTGAGATGCAATAATCCAGCCTCACACAAGCAGCAGTCTACAGATCGATCTGCACCAGCGCCAGAGGTTCAGTGACACCGCTCACCCCAGTGCCAGACACCCAGTTGTCCTTAGCAGCCAGTGGCATAGAGACATTGACAGCAATCACCATCTGTGACTTCCCGCCAAAGCTAGCGTAGCCAGCTGTGCACTTGCTGCTTTAACCTACTGCGATGTAAAGCCTGCTCATTCCACCTTCTTACACTGGAGTCCTATCTTCAGTCGAGATTGGTGAGAGGCCAGTTTGCCAAGCCTTTACTCTCTTTCATACATGGGCACTGCCAGCAGGCATTTTTCCCCATCTCAGTTAAGCAGATCTTGCTACCTTGTCCTCACTGTATGCAGATCTGACTCAAACACCAGCACCTATACTTTAAGAGTTGAAGGGCCCCAGTCTATTGCCAGCAGAAGATAAAGTCTCAAACATAAACTGCTTTTTACTACAGATATCTATCACCCACCCAGGAGTAACTCTCCTCTGCCAGTAGAGAACTTCTACCTTCCTTCCCAATACTGCACCAGTTAATGTGCGGAGCCTAAATGCATTGGTGGCAGGCATCTCTTCCACAGCCAGTGCTGCACCTCTAGAAAACACCATTATAATCCATACTACATCATCCAGTGATTCATTATTTGCCATCTTTATTTAATCTGACTATTATTTATTACCTGTATTTACTCTGCTTACTTTCTAACATCATCTAACTGTGTATTGCTGTTAGCCAATAGTTTTTTATAGTTGACATGAACAACTTTGAAGTACTCAATACAACAGTATTTATTGAAATTCATGTTCACTGTCTCTAATTGCTACTGGGTACTGTGTGTGGCAAGGTTACAGAACAGTGTTTGCTTCATTTTTATTATTTGTGACTGCAAACAGGAACATATTTTTATGGATAGTGCTACCAGTACATGATTGAGCAAATTACATTTTGCTGCTTTTGTCAAGAACATTTTTATGAACGCATCTTGGGGAGATTTTCAAAACAGTATTAGTTAAGCACTTAAAGACCAGTGATGTACCCATACGCTGGATTTCAGTGGTTATACCGGGACGATGCCTGCAGACGCAGGCATCGTCCCAGTATTGTTTTTAAGAGGCGGGGGTTGGCTTTCTTCAATTGCAATCGGAGCTGCTAACTAGCTTCTGGATTGCTATTACAAGCAGCAGAAGGGGACGGCCCACCTCTCACTGCTCTCTCTGACTCTCCTGTCCCACCAGGAGACTCGAGCAGCATTAACATTTTAAAATGTGTATTTTTTCCAAAAAAAAATACATTTGAAAAACTGCTGCTCAAATACTGTGTGACATACAAAAATTGCAACACCCACCAATTTATTCTCTAGGGCCTCTACTTAAAAAAAAAAAGATATCATGTTTGGGGGTTCTAACTAATTCTATAGCAAAACATACTGATTTTTACATGTAAACAACAGTGTCAAAAAAGGCCTGGAGCTGAAGTGGGAGATTTATGATTAGAAGATCATTTATTCTTATAGAGTGCCTATAATGAAAGCCACTTGCCCCACAAGCCACCCTGTTGATTTGGAATTAAATACTGTATAAAATTAAATTACATCCAAACTCAACCACTAAAATCTCATAAAAGCTTTAACATATTATTATACAAGATTCATAATGAACCAACAGTTTGTGCAGGGCTTTACAAATGAAAGGGAGACAGTACAGTAATACAATTTAAGACAAGAGGGTTAAGAGGGCCCTACTCATAAATGTTAATGTAATTCCGAAAATAATAATTTGACATCTTCAGTTTTCATTAGAAAAGGTAAATGAAATGAAATATATTCCTTTAATCCTGGTTTAGTATTACAATACAATAGAGAATCCTGCCTCTCAGTTAGAATAGCATATGAAAGTGTTAGACAGTATGTCTCTTAAAAATTGTTTTCAGTGTTGGCAACTCTAAAAGTGACCCTTGAATTTTCCTCTGTGCACTAGATGTTCTTGATCTTATTGTGTAGCTCCTCTGATGCATGCATACCTCATTGTTTATTAATATAGTTGTCAAATACAGAAATCAAGGTGAGAATGATACTTAAAGCCTTACCTAAAGCTCTGATTTCTGTTTCTGTCCGTGTTCTTTAATATCCTTATTTCCTTAAAACTTTCTTGAATAGCTTCCATATTAGGGAGCTTTCAAGTTTTCTGAATTACTTCCAAATTATTTTCTGTAATGACAAGTTGAGAACAGTTCATGTGACATACTGTATAATCCAGTTGTTATGTATTGCAGTCAGAAATTATGTTAGCAACCATTTTTGACTGTATCTTTTAGATCAGTGGTTCTCAACTCCAGTCCTCGGGACCCACCAACAGGCCAGATTTTAAGTATTACCTTGGGGAGTTGCAGACTAGAATACTGCAATCACTGAGCAGCGAGTGATATCACCTGTGATGTATTTCAGCTATCTTGCAAACCTGGCCTGTTAGTGGGTCCTGAGGACTGGAGTTGAGAACCACTGTTTTAGATGAATGGGTTACATGATTTTTCTTGTCGCAGTGGAGGATTGTATGTGCTGATAAAAGCATAGAGAATCTTTTTTGTACCAATCCGTCAAATTGTCACTGTCTAGCCATTTTAAAAATAATAACTTATTGTTATGACACAGACATGAATATATTTATTTCACATTTTAAATGTCTTATAATGCCTGAACAGCATTCCTAAAATATATAAAAATAAGTGCTGCACTATATATATGATACTAAGTGTGATAAAAACTGTAAACAAATGTGCAAACAAACATTCATATACATACAGAATGTGATAATTACTACATGATTGAATATATATATATATATAAAGTGCCAAGTGAAAATAAGTAAATATGTGCAAATAGTCCAAATAAATGCTTGCAGAAAGTCCAAGTGAAAAAAGGAGGTTACAGATGATTAGTCCCAAATGTTGCTATAAGTGACAACAGATGTCCACTAAGAGTCACCAGGGCATGTGCATCCACCACCCAGAGGAGAGACTGAACACACTTACCAAAAATACTTGGACTCAAATGCTGGCAGCACTGAGTCAAACAGGCAGAGAGAACTGAATATCCCCACAGTAGTGGTCTATGAAATAACTCAAGGGATGTGACACCATGTCATTCCAGGAGATAGACCCTCTCACTTGATCATGTAGTCCGATAATCATAGAAAATAAAATTCCTCCACGTACTGTAAAACCATCACTTTGCCTCCACCTTCATTTCTCTTGAATGCTGCAGAGTTAATGCTTATGTTTTAACTTTTTGCCAGGGCTTGTAGAACAGTTTATATCTACACTGTATTCTTAAAAAAAAAAAAACACTGCAAAATAACAACTACCATCTGAGAAAAAACAAATTTTTTAGGACAACATAGTGTTGACTGTCACTGAGATGTAGAAAATAAATGTTTATATATACCTTGACAGGGATGAACCCCAAAAAGATGGCTAATTGCATTTGTAAACACAGCCACAAGAATTGCTATAGCCAGGTCTTAGAAGTCTTCTATAGTCCCATTTGACTTGGTTAAGGCTAAATTATTCAAGAAAGACTTCTTGAATAGAAAAATGACAGAGTTTGAAAAAACTTGGGACCCATGGATGAAGTATCTCTCAGGAAATGCCTAGTGCCCTCTTGGCTTTTTACCATCTTTGGTAGCGTGGTGTGGTTGCACAGTCACTTCTATTTTCCTCTTTCCCTCCTCTTTTTAATTTCTGTTCCTTTTCCTACCTGGAAATAAATGTCTTTGCCTGCATTGAAATGTATAGGGCTTTTTGGCCAGTGATCTGTAAGGATGACATACTCTGGTTTTCATTTACCCAATCTGTTTCCTGTTGTGTTGTGGATGTACCTAATGTGCATTCTATAATGTTGTACATCAGTTTTATATTGGCAAAAATACCTTGCTCTGTTACGGTAATAGCCACTTCCATGTTCAAATGAGCATTTGTAATTGTATTACATGTCTTTGTAAAAGAATAAAAATGATTGGAAATGAAAATAAATATAAATTGTGGCATGCCTATGTAGTCACTCTTTCCTTGCCCATCAATGCATCGGTTCGTTCTGTACAGATATTTATATCCCCTTTATCAACTAGATGTTCATACAGCAAACAAATAATCTGTAGCACTAGTAAGAAAATGCCCCACACTAGGATTTTTTTGACCACAAACATTTACATACCTTTCTTTCTTCATTTGTCTAGAGAACAGCCATGGCTCAGATACTGACAACTAGTCATTCTGATTCAATCCAGAAATAAAGTGCAGCACAGCCTCCTATATGTTTACTATGTATGCGCTACGTCAAATAATGTGTGACCTGTTCACCCCCCCAAAAAAATTATTACACTAAATATCCACGTGTCTGTGTATAAATCTTGTGTTCACTATGTTATATCTTATATATAAGATATAACTTAAGAAATAAACAATCTACCAAAATTAAACAAGTGAAATGAAAAACAATTTCATATATTTACACTAACAAATGCTACATCGTCCATTGGTACCACGTGTGATCATATGGGTATACACTTCAACGGTTGATAAGATGAATAGATTAACAGTCTACCAACACACATAAAATGAAATAGAAAAAAATTTCATATAATTACACTAACAACTGCTGAATGGTCCACGTGTACCAAGTGGGATCATATGAGTATAAGCATCAAAGGTTGATCAGATGAATAAATTAACAATCTACCAACATAAATAAAGTGCAATGAAAAACTATTTTATTCATTTACGCTAACAAAAGCTACATCGTCCATTTGTACTAAGTGAGATCATATGAATATATGCATCAATGGTTGATAAAATGAATAAATTAACATTCTACCAACATAAATAAAGTGAAATGAAAAACAATATAATATACAGTGGGGACAGAAAGTATTCAGACCCCCTTACATTTTTCACTCTTTGTTATATTGCAGCCATTTGCTAAAATCATTTAAGTTCATTTTTTTTCCTCATTAATCTACACACAGCACTCCATATTGACAGAAAAACACAGAATTGTTGACATTTTTGCAGATTTATTAAAAAAGAAAAACTGAAATATCACATGGTCCTAAGTATTCAGACCCTTTGCTCAGTATTTAGTGAATACTTTCCGTCCCCACTGTATTTACACTAACAATTGCTATAATAACCACATGTACAAAGTGGGATCATGTGGATATACCTGCATGCATCAACAGTTGAATAAATCAATAAATCCATAAATAGAATATAATATATCTCATGCAATAATAGTCCAATACTCCAATCGTCTATGTGTACCGTTGTGCACATACTAGCTTTTTGTCGTGATAATGTATCTAAACCTGAAAAAACACAACTGTTTCGTGATCCTCCATCTGCTTACCTACAGATATGACCTACTGCACAGTAAGATCAATATGCAACTAGCCCTTTAAGCTAGGCTGCAGTAATCCCAGGAGTAACAGTCTACTCTTCATCTGTAAGTGCCGGCTTCTCCTACTGCACCACATACCAGCTCCTCTCTACATCAGCAAGGTTGGCTTAAGAGAAAAGATAGCTCTAATTGCACAATATATATATTTAAAATGCCCACATTTATTTAAAAGCCAGATAAAAACACTCACAAACTATGTGCACTGTATCCCAATGCACTCAGATATATTGCCTCCTTAATAGCTGTATTACCACCTTAAGCAATACATAGACATCGATACAAATATATAAAATGTACAAAAACCTCACTTCCGGTAACGACCTTGGCGAGATTACATCATATGGACACAATCATCAAGCCTGGGACAAAACAGGTCAAGGAAATGGTGTCATCACGGGAACTGGAAGTTTGTCACAGGAACAGGAAGTTGTGGTGTAAGCATATTGGAAAATATTTTTCTAAACTGTTGGAAGTGCTTTTATATGAGGTGGATTGGTGAGTCTGGAGAAGGTAGCGAAGAAAAGGAAAGTGGAGATTGGATACATTCTAGATCAATTGTGGTCGCAAGGCTCTGGTGAGACTTCATTGCATGAGGGCATGCCTGGCGGTGGAAGATTTTGGTCGTATAGTGTGAGATCACAACATGTTTATTTGAGCACAATAAATAGTGTGGGGAGCACGGTTTTGGTTTGATAGTATCATGCTATGTTGGTTTTTGTTTTTATATGTCCATGAAGAACTATTGAACAGAAGGTGTGACAAGCAGTGAAGGGAAGAGGAGTGACACTGAATTGTTGTTGAGCATTGTGATTATACAAGAGGGGTCTCACAATCTGGTGAGCATTTAAGATATTGGTGAGAAGATCACTTGAAGATGATTAGTGATTAAGGAATATTGCAAATGGGGATATGCTAGTGCTGGAAATAGGACTAATTGAGAGGCTGATTTACAAAAGGCAAATAAACTTTTCACTTTGTAAGGGAAGTTGCACTTTGCAAGGAAATTTGCCCTAGACCTTAGTGAATCTCTGGGGCAAAGCTGGAGAAGCTCTGCTGACTTCCATCACCCAATCCTGTACAAGCAACTATGTTGTGTTTTGTTAACTTCCTTGCACATGATTGGGTATTCATTGCAAAGTGAAACTTCACTTTCACTAAACTCACTAAACTCTCTGGGGAAAATGCTCTTGCAAAATACAACTTCTATTGCAAAGTGAACAGTCAATTTGTCTTTAGTAAATTAACCCCAGAGTGTCAAAGTCAAAAGGACTAGGACAGCATAAGGGTGGCTCAACCTCATCCTAGGATGATTAAGAATATGTATATAGGGATATCGTTTATATCTCTATATACAGTACTGTGCAAAAGTTTTAAGGCAGGTGTGAAGAAATGCTGTTAAGTAAGAATCCCTATAAAAATATATATATATATATTTTAAATGTTTATTTTTATTAATTTACAAAATACAAAGTGAGCAAACAAAAGAAAAAACTAAATCAAATCAATACTTGCTGTGACCACCCTTTGGCTTCAAACCAACATCAATTCTTATACTTGTACAAAGTCAGGGATTTTGTAGGATTAGAGTCAGGTGTATGAATAACCAATTGTTTTTTGGGGGGGGGGGGGTTATATCTGTGTTTTGTAAACAATGCTGTTTTGTTATTATGTTATTTTGTTGCTTATCAGACATACTGATTTATGTATACATTGCAGAGATCCTTTCAGCTTTGTAACGGATGCCTACCCCCTGAATAAGACGTAAAACATTGAAACGCGTTGGGGTTCTATGCGTCTGTATTATCTGTTCATATTGTGCACTGCATATATTGTGTTCTAAAGTTGGCACTGTGTGGTACTCTGTATTTTTTCAGCTAATAAATTTTTATCATGTGATATTATAATCACGTTCCCTTATTTAAGGATTTCTATTATTATTCTATTTTCTGGGTTGGATATACTGCTTTTATCCTTTCTAATATCGTAAAGTCACAATCTCCCCCTTTTCTTTCCCTTGTGGGTTTATTGAATCTTCATGGAAGAATTGTGGCCAAAAAGCCATACCTCCAACATGGAAAGAAAGCTAAACAACTCAGGTTGTTTAGAGGTTCCTTGCAAGTCTGGGGCTGCATTTTTGCAAAAGGAGTTGGAGATTTGGTCAGGATCAATGGTGTCCTCAGTGCTGAGAAATATAGGCAGATAAAGTACTTATCCATCATGCCATACCGTCAGGGAGAAATGTGATTGGTCCCAAATTTATTCTGCAGCAGTAAAATGACCCCAAACATGCAGCCAATGCCATAAGAACTGTTTTCAAAGTAAAGAAGAACAAAGAGTCCTAGAAGTAATGATTTGACAGCCACAGAGCCTATGATCTCAACATCATCGAGTCTGTCTGGGTTTACATAAGGATTTCAGGCAATCTACATCCACAGAAGATTTGGGTCTAGTTTCCCCATATGTTTGGAACAACCTACCTGCCGAGTTCCTTCAAAAACTGTGTGCAAGTGTACCTTGAAGAATTGACGCTGAAGGCAAAGGGTGGTTACACCAAATATTGATTTGATTTGGATTTTTCTTCTGTTCATTTACTTCCCATTTTAATTGATAAAAAATAAACTATTAACACTTCTATTTCTGAAAGCATTCCTAATTTACAGTATTTTTTCACACCTTCCTAAAACTTTTGCACAGTAGTGCGCATTAAGGGATGTGGCATTTTCTTCTCTTTAGGCTCTGAAAAGTGTGTACCCCTTAAAATCAGCTTTACCACTTTATCTGAGGAACTGATAATCAATTTTTTTTCAGCTTGAATTGTGTTATTTAACATAGTGAAAGGCAACGTTTGTCACCCATATCAAGTGCATGAGCAGCAAGATGTAAAGGCTATCGTAACAGTGGTGCATTGAGGAGGCATAGAATCTTTCTTTCTGGCTGTGAAGAAATGTAGGACATTTTTCTGATCTGTTTCTATTTGATGCATATAAGTTAGGGTGAAGGCAACAGCAACTCAGGGAACTCAAGTCAGAAACAGTTCAGAAGGAAATAAGAAGTATCTCAACTGTATCATAACCACAGGATGAATGTATCCAAATTAATGCCTGGAATGGTGAATGCCACACATGCCCTAATATGAATGAAATGATCTACTTATGAACAAAATTAATAATTTTATTTGATGACGACCTTTAAAATATTTGTGGTATTTTTGTGTTTATCAACTAAATTACAGTATATATAACCAAAAAAACAGGAAAAATCGCTAGCTAACTGCTTATCTCTTGAAAGTAGAACGTATATATAAAGAATGTATTTTTATTTTTTCAAGAGTACTTCTGTGTAGATATGATTATGTTTTATCATGGGTTGTTAAATGGTTTTTCTTCTTCTTTGTAGCACTAGAGCGAAAGATTTCAATGAGACAGAGCAGAGATGAACTTATTAAAAGAGGAGTTTTAAAAGAAATCTACGATAAAGGTATTTTATTTTCTTGCTTCTTTATGCCCATGTCATTGCACTGCTTATTCCTCAGCAGACTGCTAGGTAAATAATACTGTAGAAGTCGCCCAATATTCTGCTGTTTAACTGAATTTCATGTAGATGTCAAAAGCCACCATTTAGTCTAGTTTTGGATTCAATAAATGTTTTAATAGAACATACAGCTGGGAAAAGTAACGACAATTTCCTTGACATCAGTCTCCTATAACGCCTGCATACCTAGAATAGGAGAGGTGGAACTGACACACTGAGCTAGTAAGGTTCCACTGCACTGCACAGTGCTGAGCTTTCTAAAAGTAGTAGAGAGCAGAGTGGTGATCTCATCAGTGATACTCCATCACCGTCCAGCCACAGCCTTGGGGAACCTTAGCTCTAGCTCTACAAGAAGTATAGGAGTGCCTGCTTCTAAGCTTAGACAGCGGGGTTGATTTACTAAAGGCAAATACACTGTACACTTTTGCAAGTGCAGTTGCTTCAGGCCTTACTAAATGAGGGAGAGCTCTGTTGACTTCCATCATCCAATCATGTGCAAGCAGAAATGCTGTTTTTTTTTAAATTTTCCTTGCACGTGATTGGGAATTCTTTGTAAAGTGAAGCTTTACCTCATTTAATAAGCTCTGGAGCAATTGTACTTGCAGAGTGCACAGTCTATCTGCCTTTAGTAAATCAACCTCTGTGTCTTATCCAGGGCCCCTGATAAGGCAGTACAGCCAGCCCTCCTGTACCGGGCCCAAGCACTATCATTTCAAATGAGGGGCTCGGGCAACTGCTTAGCACAAAGGTCAGCTGTACTGTCTTATTGCAACCACCAATCCTCTTCCGCGCCCCCCCCCCCCTCTGCAGTATGCCAGCTTCTCTTCCTCCTTCTCCCTTCAGCTGCATTGCAGGAAGATTGGTCCTATTACATGCACCCCTTTCCACCCCAGCACTTCTGGCTGCCCTCCTCTCCCACCGGCAGCTGCTGCAAGCACAAAGGGAGATGCTTCAGGATAGAGAGTGGGGGAAGGGGCCAGTTGATATGTTAGTTACTGTCCCCTTTCTTTCCTGAAAGAACACAGTGAGCGATCAGTATCAATCACTTCCTTGTCCATTCATCACTGAAGAATAGTAAACTGTATTTACTATGCTTCAGTTTGTGAATGAGCAAGAAGCTTCACAGTGTTTCCTATTCATTAGTCTGTGCTGCTGAGGCTGGAAAGAAAGGGACTGATAAATATACATGCTCAGTCACTTTTGGGCAGGAATGGGGGTCATGTCAGGTAGGCTGTATGGGGCCCCATTATTTCATTGCTTTTCACAAAGCCATGGTAGCACTCTTGGGTGGGATGGATGTAAATTAACAGTTGAGAGTCTAAAATACTTATCTTCAGGAAAAAGCATTCCTCCTAAGTTCCCTTTGCTGCTGGCCCTATTGCTGAAAACCCATGAACTTAATCATGTGATCTCCTTTGAAGTGGAAGAGTAAAGTTCCAATTGACCAGGTGCCTAGCTCTGCTGAATGGAGTTCCTCTACTGAATAGAACTCCAGTCTAAATACAAAATGTTTTATTGATGCTAATTTCAGAGATATTTTGATATTGCAGCCATCCCAGGTCCATAGACAAAGTTGTTAATACATTGAGACATTTAAACAGCTATTAAGTAAATCTACTACTATTACAATATTGTCTACAGCTATTCTGGCCTGGCTGCCATCTTACAAATCTCGCATATGAATCTCTAAAAGTAAATAAGCAGCAGAATTTGTTGATCTGCCATTAGATAACTGGGAATCAGTACGTTTTTTTTTGTGTTTGCCCACCATCATTGATTTTGATATACTGAGAATGGCTACTAAGTTTTTTAATTCTTCCAAAGTTAAAGTATAACTAAAGGCAAAATGTTGTTTTCCTTTTGAATAGAGGGGAGATGGATTAGAACACCTTTTTCAGTTTTTATTGCTGTCTGTGCCCCCGTTAGGGAGATTCACCCTCTTTGTTTGTCCTGTTTACTGTTTTAATTGAAGTCAAAGAAAATCCCACATTTTGGGTTGTCCCCAGAAAAGTAATAGAGGGGAAATCTTCCAAAGCAGACACTAGTTCTGGTGACTTAAGTGTCACCAAAAGATTCCCTTAATTTGCAGGGATGTCCTCTCACTTCCTGTTTGGCTATGAGACAGGAAGTGAAGGGAAATCTCCCCAACGGGACACAGAAGGCAAAAATAAACCTTACAGGGGTTATAACTCTCCCTTACTCTATCCAACATGATAAAAAAGAAAAAGAAAAATTTTGCCTATAGTTCTACTTTAATGACTGCTAGGGAAATAGAGATGCCATAAAAAAGTATTTTGATCCAAAGAAATAAGTTACTTTTTAAAAACTTCATGGGCATTATGTTTTGTGGTCGCTTTAGCAGAGTACCACTTTTATAGTATATAAAATACATTCTACTCAACTGTTGTTTATCAAAGGAACATTAACAAGGAGCTTTTGGCGCAGTTATTTTCCTTTAGATGATGACTCAATTTTAGAAATGCATTGTCAATTTCACTTTTCCATTTGGATTCAGTTTTTGTGGATTGTCTTAAACCCAGAAAGTGGTAATATGGATCTTTATTGGTAACATTGGCAACATCTCATATGAGATTGTTGAATTAATACATTTTTACAATTATGTTGAATATAAAGTAAATTCATTTTTACATACTGCTTGCTTGAATAATGCATTCTCCTTGTGTTTGCTATCAATGCATATTGCATCAGATGTGCAGCTTACCGCAGAAAAATTTGCCTGTGGCCACCTCATCTCACATGAATGAAGAGAGAATGGACAATGCAGCAAACCTACATACCTTTATATAATGACCCCCTTATTTTAGGCCCTAGGGGAGTTTTGAGGTTTGTGTGAGGACATATCCTAGATGAGACCTTTTAAATTCATCCTCTGCTTTCTTTTAAATGATAGCCTAAACAGCGAAGGTGTCAGCAGATGGGGGGGGGGGGGTTACTGACAAGAGAACCTGTCACTTTTTCTTGAGTGGACAACATAATGGGATTATGTTTTTCTATTACTGCTTCTCCTTGGGGTCCCTTCACATCTTTGCGGTGCGCTTTGGTGCATTAGCCACCTTATTAGCCTGCATTACCTTAAGGCAGCTTATTGAGTTCATTGTTCATTTGGCAGACTGCAGGGATGGGTGTGTGGCCTCCAATGCAAACAGGGTGTGCTCGTGACCTCATGCCTGCAGCAACAGAAGTCAGTGAGGGCTTTTTTTAAATCTCATATTCTGCTTGTTAAGAATATGTAAATAATTGATTGTATATCCATAGTCTAATTTGAGGGTTATGTTGATTGTAAATTTTAGGCAAAAGAATAAGAATAATTCTGTCACAATTCTAAAAGCTTAAAAAACTCTCTGAAAGCAAACTGTTAATATTTACCTGTCCTGCTGTTCCCACCCTGATACTTCTCTGAACTAGACCTAGTTCACACATGCAGTGATTATAAACAAAACCCTGAAATCTTATCCATGGTGGATTGATTTTCAGAGATGGCTTTGAGGTGGTTTACAGGCATTCAGCAGGCGATACTGCCTCCTAAATGCCTGCTTTTTTCTTCTTTTTACGATTCCAGAGGGGATTTTGCATTGCAATACTGTACCGCAACTGCATGCCAAAAGGTTGGCACAGGGTTATGCCTTGGTCCCGTTGACATTAGAGCTGCGGCAATGTGGATGGACCTGAGCAGCTACCATGTTATTTTGTAACATCCTAAAAGACAGTCATGACTGTAATAGTTCCCTTTGCTTAGGTGGAGTTTGGGTTTGGTCAAATCTGGTCTTACATTGCACCATTGTTATATATTATGCAAGCCTAGTTGGTCGTAGTGCCCTCCTAAAATGGAATTGTTTTCCATGGACTCAGCCTTTACAATTAAGGATGTAAGAAAAATTAATAAGAATTAATGTAAATGCTCTAACAAAATATCTCTTGTGCACTGAGTTTTCTCTGTGGTGTAGAAGAGAAGAAACCCAAGATTCTGTCACTTTGTGTTTGCATCTAGTGTCAGGTCTGTCTGTTATGTAATCCCAACCCTTCTAATCTCTTTTATTTGAGCAGAAAAGGAAGCTATTCAGTGATGCATGGTTCAAGTGGAAACTTTCTTCTGAGCACTTTGTATTGTGGAATTTAAAATAGCATCTACACAAAACAGATTGATTGGTTTTGCAAGATTCCACAAGTGGCAGAGAACAAGTATTCATAATTGAACATCACACATTTTAGGACAATAAGGGATTATAGACACAGTGCTGTTCATGCTCCCCAATGTATTCCATTCTTTTAGTTCTTTATGCATGAAAGCATATTTGAGATATGAGACAATGCTATAGTCCTGTAGTTATATTAAGAGAAGAACACAGGAAGTAAATAGGTGTTTTTGATTCCTCGTACTTTCAGGTTAAAAAACAGAATGCACGTTCATAATAAAAATAAAGGATAAGCAGCAGGTTATTTGGTAAAAAGATATTAAATGCTTGTTTAGTTAAGATTACAAAAAATGTACCTTACCAAAGGCAGTGTTAAGTTTTCACCTTGGACTTCAGCAAGGTGGTGTCAGGGCTCTGTCTGTTGGCAGCTTTGTTGTACAAAATGGCGCCTGCAGTCCCAGGCTTTGTCCCGCATGTGCGTTATGGTTTAAACATTGGGAGGGAAAGATGAGTTTTACTCCAATGCTCCTGAATGGCCACAAGCAATATGGTTCCAAGATTCATGCATGGTAGTAGCTGGGCTACCACTACTACATATGTATAGGATCTCGCCACCATGTTTCTGACATCATAATACCACAGTAGTGGCAGTACAGGCTGACCACTACCATGTATGTGCGCAATATCACCATGATATAGCTTCTTCTCTTGTTCACACCACTTCACCACCCCCACTCACCACTCTGCAGTCCCTCTTTCATCACTTTGTCCAACCCCACCTCCTTTAAATACTCTGCCCTCCCCAACACCACCCTCCTACATGATCATCCACCTACCCCTGTTTTCAAGATTTTTTTTCCTACCCGGCTCATCTCTCTGCAGTCCACCACTCTTAACACTCTGTCACACACCATCACCATTTTGCCACCCCCCACCCAACTTCATAACATACACTCTACACTTATTTTGAAGACTTCCTCCCCTCTTGCCCTAAACACTTCCTCCCCACCTGCCAGGTTACCCTTGAATTGGCTGGCAAACATTTAAGGGTATATCCTTTATCGCAGGGATAGGGAGGGTAAAAAAGGGGGAGGGGTATGCCTATATATCAAGAATAATGTACAAGTGAATGTGAGAGATGACATCACTAATGAAGCTAGGAAGGAGGTGGAATCCTTATGGGTAGAGCTCTAAAGGGATGAAGCTAAGGATGGAAAGTGTTATCATAATGGGGGATTTTAATTATCCAGACATAGACTGGGCGGAGGGAACCACGCATTCATCTTTGGCTCGCCAGTTCCTAAATGTCTTGCAGGACAATTTTATGGTTCAGATGGTAGATGCACCAACTAGAAATAAAGTGTTACTGGATCTACTGATTACAAACAATACAGACCTGATCACGGATGTGGAAATACAAGGCAATTTAGGAAATAGCGATCACAGGTCAGTTGGCTTCAGTATAAATCACACAAATAGGAAACATACGGGGAACACAAAGACACTGAATTTCAAAAGAGCCATCTTCCCTAAACTACGAACCTCATTAGAAGGCATGAATTGGCATAAAATCTTAAGAACAAAGAACACAGAGGACAGATGGGTTTGCTTTAAGAGCATATTAAATAAGGGCATTAGCCAATGCATCCCATTAGGTAATAAATTTAAAAAAGCGAATAAAAGTCCTGGATGGCTTAAAGTGACTGTAAGGGTTCGTTTTTTTTATAACAAACATATCATACTTACCACGACTGTGCAGCTCGTTTTGCACAGAGTGGCCCCAAACCTCCTCTTCTGGGGCCCCCCGGCGGCCCTTGCGGCTTCTCCCCATGTCAGATAACCCCCTAGGAGAAGCACTCTCCCGGGGGGGTTTTCCTTGCGAGCGCGCTCCCGTGCCCATCATTTGGCGTCCTAAGCTGCCAAATGTATGACTCGGCCCCGCCCCCGGCACATGCGTCATTTGGATTTGATTGACAGCAGCAGGAGTCAATGGCTGCTCTGCTATCAATCTATACAATCAGGACACGAGACATCGGCCAGAGCTGGTGTGCCCATTCCCATCGCACAAATTTAGGGGCTTAGTTAAATATAAGGGGGGCTCGGGGGCGCTGCTGCATTAAAAAATGTTTTTCACCTTAATGCATGGAATGCATTAAGGTGAAAAACTGTGAAGGTCTACAACCCCTTTAACTCCAATGTAAAAATGCATATAAAAGCAAAAAATACAAGGTTGAGGGATCATCAACAGCATTCAGACTTTATAAAGAATGCAACAAGAAATGTAAGGGTGCAATTAGGGCAGCTAAGATAAAACATGAAAGACACATAGCGGAGCAGAGCAAAAAAAATACCAAGAAATTATTTAAGTATGTAAACAGTAAAAAAGGGAGGACATACCATACTGGCCCCATAAAGAATGAGGAAGGACATCTGGTTACAAAGGATGGGGAGATGGTGAAGGTATTGAATTTATTCTTCTCCTCAGTCTTCACAAGGTAATTGGGGGGCTTCTGTAACTAAAACTGCTGTGTTTATCCTTATGACACATTACAGAAAGCACCTCCATGGTTAACAGAGAACAGGATTAAAATTAGACTTGGGAAACTTAACATTAATAAATCACCGGGACCAGATGGCTTGCATCCGAGGGGACTTAGGGAACTCAGTCAAGTAATTGCAAGACCATTGTTCCTAATTTTGACAGTCTACTGACTGGAATGGTACCAGCTGATTGGAAAAAAGTCAATGTAGCACAATATTCAAAAAGGGCCCAAAATACATCCCTGGGAATTAGTTAGCCTAACATCAATAGTATGCAAGCTATTGGAGGGGATGATAATGGACTACATACACGATTTTAGTAATGAGAACGGTATCATTAGCAGTAATCAGCATTGATTCATGAAGAATCGT
The DNA here is from genome assembly GCA_037952925.1 of Lithobates clamitans. Classification (NCBI taxonomy): domain Eukaryota; kingdom Metazoa; phylum Chordata; class Amphibia; order Anura; family Ranidae; genus Lithobates; species Lithobates clamitans. Next base: position 14,187,390 of record JBBGZY010000239.1, on the reverse strand, counting down.
TCTTGCCAAACCAATCTATTAACCTTCTATGAGGAGGTGAGTTGCCATCTAGATAAAGGAAGGCCCGTAGACGTGATGTATCTGGATTTTGCAAAAGCATTTGACACAGTTCCCCACAATTGTTTACTGTACAAAATAAAGTCCGTTGGCATGGACCATAGGATAAGTACATGGATTGAAAACTGGCTACAAGGGCGATTTCAGAGGGTGGTGATAAATGGGGAGTACTCGGAATGGTCAGGGGTGGGTAGTGGGGTCCCCCAGTGTTCTGTACTGGGACCAATCCTATTTATTTTGTTCATAAACAACCTGGAGTATGGGGTAAACAGTTCAATCTCTGTATTTGCAGACGATACTAAGCTAAGCAGGGTAATAACTTCTCCGCAGGATGTGGAAACCTTGCAAAAAGATCTGAACAAATTAATGGGGTGGGCAACTACATGGCAAATGAGGTTTAATGTAGAAAAAATGTAAAATAATTCATTTGGGTAGCAAAAATATGAATGCAATCTATACACTGGGGGGAGAACCTATGGGGGAATCTAGGATGGAAAAGGACTTGGGGGTCCTAGTAGATGATAGGCTCAGCAATGGCATGCAATGCCAAGATGCTGCTAACAAAGCAAACAGAAATTTGGCATGCATTGAAAGTGAGATCAACTCCAGAGATAAAACGATAATTCTCCCGCTCTACAAGACTCTGGTCTGGCCGCACCTAGAGTATGCTGTCCACTTCTGGGCACCAGTCCTCAGGAGGGATGTACTTGAAATGGAGCGAGTACAAAGAAGGGCAACAAAGCTAATAAAGGTTCTGGTGGATATTAGTTATGAGGAAAGGTTGCAAGCACTGAACTTATTCTATCTAGAGAAGAGACGCTTGAGAGGGGATATGATTTCAATTTACAAATACCATACTGGTGACCCCACAATAGGGATAAAACTTTTTCACGGAAGGGAGTTTAACAAGACTCGTGGCCACTCATTAAAATTAGAAGAAAAGAGGTTTAACCTTAAACTGCGTAGAGGGTTCTTTACTGTCAGAGCGGCAAGGATGTGGAATTCCCTTCCACAGGTGGTGATCTCAGCGGGGAGCATCGATAGTTTCAAAAAACTATTAGATAAGCACCTTAACAACCACAACATACAGGGATATACAATGTAATACTGACATATAATCACACACATAGGTTGGGCTTGATGGACTTGTGTCTTTTTCAATCTCACCTACTATGTAACTATGTAACTATGCCCTGCCCCACAACATGATCTTTCTGTCTTACAACTGTGAAGTCAATGAAACTTGCAAGGTATTTTTTGAATAATAATAATCTTTTTCACCATTCTGTCTGAAACAATTTGCATTTACATATAACGTTTAAATGAAATGTCATAAAAAAAGGGTTTAATAAATAAGGCTGAAAGCTTTATCCCCATCCTTTTTCTATACTTACGTACTGTTTTTGTCAGTTTTTATATGATCAAACTCTAATACACAACACTTACGCCCCGTACACACGGTCGGACTTTGTTCGGACATTCCGACAACAAAATCCTAGGATTTTTTCCGACGGATGTTGGCTCAAACTTGTCTTGCATACACACGGTCACACAAAGTTGTCGGAAAATCTGATCATTCTGAACGCGGTGACGTAAAACACGTACGTCGGGACTATAAATGGGGCAGTGGCAGGGCTGGACTGGGACACAAATGTGGCCCTGGAATTCAACTAGACCGGCCCACTTTAATTTTGAGTGTCCCCATCAGCACCCCCTTACATCAAAGTGTCCCCATCAGCACCCCCTTACATCAAAGTGTCCCCATCAGCACCCCCCTTCACATCAGAGTATCCCCAACAGCACCCCCTTACATCAGAGTGTCCCCATCAGCACCCCCTTACATTAGAGTGGGCCCATCAGCACCCACTTACATCAGAGTGTCCCCCCCTCTCCTCCCCCTCCCATGTGTACTCACAGTTCTGAAGGCAGCTTCTCGTTCCTCTCTCCAGTCATGTGATAAGTGACAAATGATAAAGGGAGAGAGGAAGGGAAATCTGACGGCTGTCTATCTCCCCCTGCAGGCTGGAGGGAGCAGAAAGCCTAATCATCTCTCCAGCAAGTGTAGGCAGCTGCTCCTTGGTGACAGGAGTGAAATCACCATCACTCACTGTCAGTGAGGAGCGGCTCCAGGACTGTGCCTGACTGGCCCACTGAGCCATCGGCCCACCGGGAAACTCCCGGTAGTCCCAATGGCCAGTACATGCCTGGGCAGTGGCCCATAGCTTTCATCTCTTTATTTATTCTGAGCTTGCGTGGCACTTTGTCCGTCGGATTTGTGTACACACGATCGGAATTTCCGACAACGGATTTTGTTGTCGGAAAATTTTATAGCCTGCTCTCAAACTTTGTGTGTCGGAAAATCCGATGGAAAATGTGTGATGGAGCCTACACACGGTCGGAATTTCCGACAACAAGGTCCTATCACACATTTTCCGTTGGAAAATCCGACCGTGTGTACGGGGCATTACAGTTCCTCCATTTATTAAGAACTCCCACAATTCATACACTGCCTCTGAAAATTACATTTATTTTTCTTGTTTTTTGATTTTTTTTAATGCTCAAAGTTTGTATTTACAGTTCAGTTATTCCCGAGCTGTATTGTGAAGAGTTTACAGCTCAAAGACAATATACTAAAACAACTCAAAGACAATACACTAAGACCATATACCAAAGACAATATGCTATAGATTATAAACTTACAGTTGGGTATGGAGTTGAGTTTCCCTTTAAATGCTGTCTTGTAAAACGGTTAACCTGTAAGGATCTACAATGTATGTGGGCAAACTTTTTCCTTGAAATGCATGCTTATTGATTGTTGTGATGGCCAGTAGGGTTTTATGGTGTGATGACAATAGAAGTAGGATAGCAGCTGAAACTATGGGCCTATGAAAGTGAGTACAAGATGAAAGCGTTATGGTTTATCATCTGGAGACTATGATGTCATTTAGAAGAAGCACAGATGGCAGTCTGTGAGGACCTTTACCAGCTTCTTTAAATAGGTGGTGATGGTGGTATCTGTGAGCCCCTTCGGTAGGGAGAGAGCAAGAGCAACGTGCGAGCAAACTGCCCCTTCAAGTACTGTTCCTCGTTTAGAGGAACTCAATCTGTTTTTCTTCTTTTATTCTCCTAATGAGCTTATCACCTGCGAGTCAGATGCCTCAAACCTCTCAGTTGCTTTGGAGTGGCATGTATTGTATTGGGAATGCCATGCACACATGGACAGTAAGGTTAAATTGTAACTTCCCAATAAACAGTGAGGGGTGACCTTATTCTTGTCTAGCTCCTGAGACAACAATGTAAAGCAGGATTTAATAATTCATCTTATTATTAATAATGTCTACTATAAACGCAATGGGCTTGATTTCCTAAAGGTAAATAGGCTGTTATCTTTGCAAGGGATTTTTCCCTTAGCTTAATTAATGAGGTAAACCTCTGCTATCTTTCATCATCCAATCATCTGCAAGCAAAATACTGTATGTTTTATTTTCCTTGCATGTGATTGGGTATTTTTTGATGAAAAGTGTATTTTCACCATATTCACTAAGCTAGAGGAAACTTCTCTTGCAAAGTGAACAGCATACAACATTTGCCTTTAGTAAACCAACTCCAATATATACAAACATATACAGTATATCAAGTATATACCTTAGATTGTAAGCTCCCCGAGAGCAGGGACTGATGTCAGTGTACAATATATATGTAAAGCGCTGCGTAAATTGACTGCGCTATACAAGTACCTGTAATAAATAAATGTAATGTGTGTTTTATATATATATATATATATATATATATATATATATATATATATATATATATATATATATATATATATATATATATACACACAGTCACATACACACTTGTGAGCATGAAGGCCCTTTTTTGGTGATGAAAAATGCTTTAATTGGCAACAATAAGGGGAAAAAAAACTACTCTTGAATCAAATTCAAGAATGCTGCATAATCATTGATTGTTATCAGAGGTATTGAAAGAAATCTCACAAAAAAGTAACAATTTAAAGCTGTTGTAGTGTGGAAAATTAGAAAGACCATCGTTCTCTTTAATTTTTAAAGTGCAAGGCCAATGTTAGTTTCTCCTATCTGTCTTTTTCTCTCTGTCACTTTCCTATCTACATATATGTTGTTACATTTCTGAAATTTAGTTGTTTAGTTAGTTATTGCCACTGGCATGGTTTATTGCACTTTGATGATTCACTGCAATCCCTGTGCACCTGCTATCTTTGGCAGGCTCGATTAGTTTTTCCATCGTTGGCATAATGTATTTTTTACTCCAGTGTTTGCATTCAACAATGTTTGTTATATCTTCAATAAGCATAACAGGGTTGTTTTCAACTTCTTAACTTGTAAATGCAATTATAATTAAATAGCCTTATCAAGATTTCATTTGCTGGAGAGGCCAACAATTGAGGAGCATTCCTGCTGTGTGATTTGTGACTGGACCTTTTTTGCAGAACTAAATATAAAATATAAGGGTCTCTCTCTGTTGATTGTTGCATGTTAGTGAAATATTATGGCTGCATATAGAAATGTAACATATCTTGGGTTATTTCCAATTACCATTGACCATTTCTTTAACATTGACCTTACATACATAGTTACATAGTTAGTTGTTAAGGTTGAATAAAGATATCAGTCTATCCAGTCCAACCTGTATGGGTGGGTGTGTAAGTATTATGTCCCTACAATTTGCCATATCCCTGGATATTGTGTTCAATAAGTTGTCCATCTAAGAGTTTTTTAAAATTAACAACTTTGCCCGCTGCAACTACTGATTGTGTAAGGGAGTTCCACATCTGCTCTTACAGTAAAAAAAACCCTTACTTAGTTTAACGTGCAACTTCATTCAGTGGCCACGTGTCTTCATGAGTGACCTGAGACTGAATAGTTTCCTCCCAATGCTGGAATCCCCATTAGGTATTGTATATCGTATCATATCCCCCCTTGAGCTTCTCTTCGCCAGGAAGAATAAGTGTAGCCTCCCTGACGGTATTCCCGAGTGTGGCTCGGGGTTAAATTTCAGCACCATTAGCGGTAACCCCAAGCCACACTTGGCATTACATCTCAGGATCCTGGTGCAGGTTACTTACATTGTTCCCAGGATCCTGCGATGTCCCCCGCGCTGTCTGGGGACTCTGTCCTCTGCCCGAAGCCTCTCTGTGCCAGGCTCCGTTCCCTGTGAGCATCGCAATGCACGGGGGCGGAGCCTGGCGGCAAATTCAAAAAACTGTAAAAATCATAACACATACAGTACTGTAATCTTACAGATTACAGTACTGTATGAAATCATTTTACTTCCCTTTTGTCCCCAGTGCTTTGGCCCATGCCCTGCATGCAGTTTTATATGATATATGCTGTTCTTTCTGCCTGGAAACTTGAGATTGTCCATAGCAACCAAAAAGTGTCCCTTTACATCAAAAGTGGCTGTAGACCAGCTAGAAAACAGCGATAGTAAATTAGAACACTTGCAGAATTGAGCGATAGTGAATCGTGGGGAAATTTATTTTATTATTATTATATATTTTTTTTAAATTATTTATATTTATTTATTATATTATAATTTATGATTTTGTGTTTCAAACTTCATCATACCCGGGATATCTACTAGACTCTTGGTGGACAGATTTAAGTGTGTTATTGCTAAGAATTACAGGCCTACAATATAAAACGCCAAATTTCTATGCAAAATAATTGTACCGCTTTGAGACGCAAAAATCTGAAATAATCATACCGCCAGGGAGGTTAAAGTGGTTGTTAACCCACTAAGTAAAATTTACACTATCCTCTCTGTTTATTCATGTAATCTGCACCTGTGTATGAGCCTTATAAAAAATGCAGCTATATACATGTTTTCAGAGCGCTGATCGGTGCTCACGTACCCCGATGGCTCTCTCCTCCCTCGGCCTGACCGCTGCATCAGGCGGGGCCGAGGATCCCCCCGCAGATGTCAGTCAGGAATGGAGGAGGAGAGAAAGAGAGAGGCGGCGGGTCACGTGATTACCAATCGGCCCTCTGAAAAAAGCAGATTACATGAATAAACAGAGAGGATAGTGTAAACATTTATCAGTAATTTCAGCAGCAGGAGGGGAGGAGGCGGGCATAGACACCGAGCTGACAGGCAGGGAGGGGAGGGGGGAGAGGATGGAGGAGAGGATGGAGGAGAGCACAGAGGAGGACAGAGGAGAGAGCAAATGACGGAGGCGCATAAACTGACCACGGTGTCAGGGCTCAGCAGCCATGATTAACCGTGGTAAACTACAAAGGGGAGGGCAGAGCCAGGCAGGATCAGCCAGGTATTTCAGGTGTTACAGGGAGCCAAATGACACAGCACAAGCACTGTGCTGTATAACATGCTTTAAATGAGCAGGATCTTTTTTTTTTTTTAGGTTAACAAACACTTTAATGATTGTAGTTATAACTGAGATCCTCCAGCCCTCTTGTTAGCTTTGTTGTCCATCTATGGACTTTTTCCAGTTCTGATACATCCTTCCTGAGGACTGGTAACAAGAAAAGGATGCATACTCAAGATGTAGCTGAAGTAGAGTTTTGTAAAGCGGTAGAATTATAGTTTTATCTTTTAAAGTGTTTACTAAAATAAAAAATGGATCCTGTTCCCTTAAAGCATGTTATACAGCACAGTGCTTGTGCTGTCTAATTTGATCCCCTGTAACACCTGAAGTACCTGGCTGATCCTGCCTGGCTATACCCTTCCCTCTGTAAACTGACCACGGTTTATCATGGCTGCTGAGCCCAGACACCGTGGTAAGTGTACGTGCCTCTGTTATCTGCAGCTCTCCTGTGTCTCCCTCTTCCTCCGCCCCCTTCCCCTCCCTGCCTGTCAGCTCTCACTAGCACTGCTCTGCTCCTATCCCCGCTGCTACAAATATCTGATCTTTATATCATTCCCTCTGTTAGATAAAAACCTGTATCCTAGTGCCTGTGCTTTATATAAAAACAGCGCCTCGCAGCAATCACATGAGCTCTCTCCTCCTCTCCTCCCTGGCTGACATCAGCGGGAGAATCTCAGCCCCGCTCACTGGAGCTATCAGACAGAGAGGAGAGAGCTGGGAGTCACGTTAACACAGGTAGAAATCGGCTTTTTTTTTTAAATCACAGGCACTAGGATACAGGTTTTTATCTAACAGAGGGAATGATATAAAGCTCACATAGTGGCTTAACAACCACTTAAAGTAAATACCTTTTTTAATGCATGCTAATATTCTGCTGACCTTGCTTGCTGCAGCTTGGCATTGCATGCTATCGTCAAGTCTATCATCGACCAGGACCCCCAGAACCTTTTCAATTTTTGATTCACCCAGAGGTTCTCCTCCTAGCGTGTAACTTATATTTTAGCCACCATATGCATTACTTTACATTTCCCTACATTGAACCTCATTCATCATGTTTTTGCCAACTTCTCCAATTTATTGGGTTCTTCGTGTAGGGTTTCTATATCCTGTTGTGAAGTTATTACCCTAATTAACTTTATATCATCAGCAAACATGGAGAATTAACTACTTATGCCAACCTCTATCTCATTTATGAACAAGTTAAACAGAATTGGCCCCAGGACAGAGCCCTGTGGTACCCCACTTATAACTACAGACAATGCAGAAAATGTTATTTATCACCACCATATATCCAGGTATATACTATCATTGATGCCAACAAACCTCAATTTGTGGATTAAGCATTTCCCAGGACCTCCTGCTCTCTAGCTCCCTTGTTACCTCCTCCCATGCTCGCCTTCAGGACTTCTCCAGAGCCTCTCCCATCCTCTGGAATGCCCTGCCCCAGTATGTCCGATCAGCCCCTACCCTGTCCACCTTTAGGAGATCCCTGAAAACTCATTTATTCAGGGAAGCCTATCCCACACCCACATAACTGTCCCTGAGCCACCCCCATCAAATCATTCTTGCAGCTATTACCTTTTGTACCACCACCCCCTCCCCTTAGAATGTAAGCTCTACGAGCAGGGCCCTCCTGTACCTTCTGTATTGAACTGTACTGTAATTGTGTTGTCCCCCTTATACATTGTAAAGCGCTGCATAAACTGTTGGCGCTATATAAATCTCGTATAATAATAATAATAATTTATGGGGTACTGTGTCAAATCCTTTAGCAAAATCTAGATACACTATATCAACAGGCCTTATCCAGATTACTACTCACTTCCTCATAGAATGTAAATAGATTGGTCTGGCAAAAACGATCTTTCATAAATCAATGCTGGTTACTACTAATTATACTATTCTTATCTGCAAGTTCCTGAATATGGCCCCCTATCATCCCCTCCAAAAGTTTACAAACTATTGATGTAAGGCTGACTGGCCTGTAGTTTCCAGGTATGTATCTCGACCTTTTCTTGAATATTGGTTAGCTTTACGCCAATCAGCTGGTACCATTCCAGTCAAAATGCTTTCCTTAAAGATTAGGAATAATGGTCTAGCAATGACCTGTCTAAATTCTTTGAGAACTCTTGAGTGCAAGCCATTTGGTCCTGGTTATTTGCTCAAATTAAGTTTTTCTAATCTTTTTAGAACACTGGCTTCTCTTAACCACAAGGGCACATTCCTTGCTGTGTTGCTAACCCTATCATCTTGTCTATCATACCATTGCCTATAAGACCTATCAGATATATATTTCATCGTCATTACATTTTCTCCATGGGTGGCCCTATTTGTAACACCCAGACCGATAACAGTTGATCTTCAAATGACTTTTGTCAGCTGAGTGTATAATTGTTGGCTGAATGGCACATGCATCCAGTCAGAATACAATAGCCTGCAGCAGGAGATGGTTAAATCCAGTCCACGGCTGAACAAAATAAATCTATTTTTGTATGGCCAGCTTAAATAATGTAAGTGTACCACTTAAACTGATTGTAAAGTCTTCTTTTTGTTTTCTCTAAAAATAACAAGCATGTTATACTTACCTGCTCTGTGTAGTGGATTTTCACAAGGCAGCCCAGATCCTCCTCTTCTTGGGTCCCTCTTTGGCTCTCCTGGCCCCTCCCTCCTTCCAAGTGCCCCCACAGCTAGCAGCTTGCTTTTCTTTTACTTTCTCTTTCAATGCTAATGTTAATAGAGAGGGTGAATCTCCCTAACACGATGCACAGGCAGCAATAAAAACCTAATAGGTGTTCTAAGCCCTCTCTACTCTGTCCTCAACTAAAAAAAAAAATTGCCTTTAGTTATACATTAAAGTGGTTGCAGACCTCAGACATGAATTATGAACATAGCATACTGTATCCCTCTATAGTGTGTACTTGTCTCAGTCCAGAGCACTAAGTGTCATTTCTCTCTGCTGCTTTGTTCATCTGCTAACTACATAAGTCACTTCTAACAATTTTGTTGACACCAAGAGAATAAATGTGATGGGCAGGGACCTCCAGCTGATTGACAGCCTCAGCTCTGTTCCTATGAGCTGTGTGGAGGGGGTGTGTCCATTCCCTCCAATCAGCTGTCTGAGCTCTGCAGAGTATAATTTCCGCTCTCCGCCTCCTGTTTTCTGAACTATCAAACAAGCTTTATAAATTCTGCACTTGGAACAGAAGAAGAGAATAGAAGACTGCAGATAGAGAGATACAATTTATGTAGGAGGATTTGTTTCATCTCTGTTTATCACCTGATGCCAGTCACTTCACTGGGTATATGTAAGGGTTTACAGCCACTTTAATTCTCCACTTATTGGAACAATAAATCTATTTAAAATAAAGATCCCTCCAAAAGCTACCATTTCTTTTCTGTGTGTGTAACTTAATTATGATATGAAGTTGTCTATTATCTAACAACAAACTGCATTGCCTGAATTCTAAGAACACAGCAGATGACACAAGATTAGATCACTTTCACTGTCATATGGTGTTACTGCAGGGAACTGCATGTTTGTTGTTCAAGAGCAGACAACCACATTCAAAGTAATAAACTCTGTGGGACTGCCAGGGAAATGGCTGAGAAGACGACAGCTAAGAGGCAATGGCTGAAAAAACGGTGTAAGGGTAGGGATGATTTAAATCTATATACATATATCTTAATCGTACAGTACAGGATATTGGATTGATAATTGTAGACCCTGGGTTATAGGCTACCTTCAGGTGATTTGATACTGGCGCGCCTTCGCGTATAATCTCCCTGGGCGCCCCCACCCCCCCATAACTCTACCCCATTCCATGAGTCCTCAGTTTTTTACTAGTGTTCTATGGTAAAGGATATGTTCTCCTTTATGGGGAAATCACACTTAGCTTAACTAGATTATTATGTTATCTTCCAATTCATCAATCAACTCTACATTTTACAAGTCAGAAAAGATGTATGGTCACACTGATTTAAAGCCAAACAGATGTGATATGAGTATTATTTTCTTTCTGTGGTAGTGATATCAAAGTGAAGGCAGGCCTGGGCTATTTCAGTAGATTAAAGCAGTAGTAAACCCATCCAGTCCTATTTTTGCCATATCAAGCATTCCAAAGTAGTGAACTTATTGCTGTGTGTACAATGCTTCCTACCTTCTTCCTCTCTGTGTAATCTGTCCTTTTCTTTGCAATGATGTAATCGGCGCATGCGCACTTAGTCCCATTTTTCCAGCACGCTCCTCATGCCGTAAGTTCTGTATTTACATGCCGGGGGTTCCGTTATTTCCTTTGCCTGGCATCAACTCCAAGATCCAGTGGGACTAATGTCCCATTCACAAGCTGAGCCTTAACTCCATGTCACAGGGGTTGTGGAGGCGGCGAGCACAATACAGGAGTTAGCCTGAGGGAGTATTTATCTAAGTACTGCGCATGCGCGAGATTACGGACATGGAGAGGGAGAAAGGGGTGGAAGTAAGAATAGTTTTGGGCGCGGAAAACAGCAGTCAGCATGGCGATGGCTGCACCCGAAAAGGTGTTTAGAAAAAAAAAGAATATACAAGTAAGAATTGTTCAATATCATTTCGATATGCGGCACATTGCTATAAAATCAAATAATACAATTCATTCTTTGTAATTTCGGATAGAAGTCTATGAGTTTACTACTGCTTTAAGGAGCAGTACACAGTGCTAATGCTACACAGTGCTAGTGCTAATCAGTCAACTTTTATTTTCCCTGACTTCTCTTAGCTGAAAAAAGTAATAACATCATTGATGTTTTGGGGCAAATTTAAAACCCCACAAAATCACTTTTTTTATCGTGGTCCAATGTTTTAAATATTTTTGCAATGTTTTGAAAAGCCGAATTTGGAGGATGCACACAGTGTGCCAACATGTGCTATCTGCCATCACGGGAGATCAATGGACGCGTTTTGGGGGTGCAACCCCTTCCTCAATAATAAAGTAGCTGAGAGGAAGGGCTTGCTCCCCCAAAACACGTCTCTTGATCCCCCGTGATGGCAGCTAGCACATGTTTACATTCGTAAATTGGTGTGCATCTTCCAAATTTGGCTTTTCCAGGGGTGATTTCCCCCCATCTGAACGCAATATCAAACACAGTTCCTAAATACTGATGTCTGATATTGCCTTCAGGTTTTACCTAATGTGAACTTTGTAAGTTCAAGTTTTTTGTCTTTCTTGTTGGTTTTACACAGGCCTGTTTTATCGTAAATGGACATTTCTATTTTTGATAATGCCACCCCAAAAATTGTAATACAACAAACATGTTGGTTTGTTTTAAAAACCTTTGGTAAATGCACATGTGATTGTGCAGGTATAAAAAAGTTTGTTAATCAAGAATGTGTGGATTATTGTCTCAACACTACAACACTTTTGGGGTGATGTAATTGCTGTTTTCTGCAAAAATGGGGGTTATTTCCTAAGGGAAAATCCTCTTTGCACTACAAGTGCAGGTTCAGTGCAGTTGCAAGTGCACTTGTAGTGAAATGTGTTTTTGCATTTAGTAAATAACAGCCAACAGTGCTTTGTATAAGGTTACACAATCACGCCATTTTCTGCACTCAACACATTTCTGTCAGTGTCAGCTAAAACAAACACAAGCAGTAAATGTCCACAAATATTTTCTTTTTTTTTTTATTATAAAAAGGCTTCACATATTTGCTGGCATATTGATGGCCCCCCTACCCGCAAAGAACTCCAGGTAGCGTAACCGGACATCACGGGCACTCAGGGAGGGCAAGCTAGGACGGCCGCTTTCAAGCGCCGTCAGTGTGGTTTCATGTATCATTCCGGCCTCAGGCCCAACTGAGCCAGCATAGTTGGCCGAATGTTTCCTTAAAAAGTTATGGAGAATACAGCATGCCAGTATAATATGGTTCAGTTTATACTCCGTCATATGGATGGGTGTCAGAAATAGGCGGAACCGGCTGGCCAGGATTCCAAATGTGTTCTCCACCACTCTTTGGGCTCTGGCCAGCCGGTAATTAAAAACCCTCTGTTCCGGGGTGAGGGTCCTCATCGGGAATGGCCGCATCAGGTGGTCCCCCAGCGCAAACGCTTCATCAGCAACGAACACGAATGGGAGTCCTTCCACATTGTCCTCTTGAGCTGGCAAGTCCAAGCTGCCATTCTGGAGACGCCTGTAAAACTCCGTCTGGGTGATGACTCCACCATCGGACATCCGGCCATTCTTCCCCACGTCCACATACAGGAAGTCGTAAGTAGCCGACACCACCGCCAACATCACTATACTATTGAACCCCTTACAGTTGAAATAGTACGACCCCGATTCGGGTGGTGGGACGATGTGGACGTGTTTCCCATCAATTGCCCCTCTGCAGTTAGGAAAGTCCCACCGCTGGGCAAAGTGGGAGGCCACAGTCTGCCATTCCTGTGGCGTAGAAGGAAACTGTTGAGGAAAAAAAAATACTTACTATTTTTGCTCAGAAACATGACAAGCAGATTAGGCACAAACATTATGGGGCAACCTCCAGATAGCATTTATTAAGGGGAATTTAACAACACCAAAGTATAAGGTACACCTATCATATTCCCCCCCCCCCCTCTCATGGGCCATTTCTAACATTATGGGGTGTGTGGAAATCTTGGACAGGTAACCCTCTTCACTTCATTGAGAGATGAATGCCTAAATACAGGGTATTACTTGGAACAGCCCCTCCTTAGTTAAACTATTGGCAGCCCACTGGACAGGTAAGAAGTGTCATAATACAAAGATATAAATACACATTGTACACATTTGAGGACATTTGGACATTCTGCTATTACCTGTCAAGATAATAATAGTATACAAAAACGTTAAACAGTACCATTTGAAAGTATACAGGCAGGCCCTTGCACTACATGCTTTGGGGAATTCATCCATAAATCTGAGCACAAAAGAGATGGGTATAGTGTGTATGGGTTTGGCAAAGTCAGCAGATAGATGATTGAGGATAGATAGAGAATTGGTATCAGCTGACTTAGCAGTTGGGGGGAGGGAGGGTTACTAAAAATGATTTGGGGACACCAAAAAAAAATAGCCTCTGCCACTCTGCCAGAATTTAAACCTAAAATAACAATTCAAAACATTTTAGGGGGTGTTTGGGGTAAAGCACTACTATGGAGCTGATAAAATACATTGTTAAGTGACTACATGAGGTGAATATGGGCCAGGAGAGACCATGCTGGGGAGGTTATTGAAGGGCAATCTGTATGAAGGACCTAAAATAATAATTACATAAAAATCCAGCATGCATGAGGACAAAGGGGCATTCACAGCATATTACAATCATGGTAATTAGGGAATGAGGAAAGAAATACGAGATATTATCAAACATTAAATACAATAAAATGTGATATTAAAGGATAAAAATCTTACCTTCATATACTCCTTCTGCAGGACCTGGATGATGGCAGAACAGGTCTCTGGGATAATGATCCCCAGAGCCTGGGGGGAGATGCCTGTCGAGAACTTCAAGTCCTGCAGGCTTCTCCCTGTCGCCAAATACCACAGGGTAGCGACCAACCTCTGCTCCGGAGTGATGGCTTGCCTCATGCAGGTATCCTGCCTGCTAATATAAGGGGTCAGTGAAGCCAACAGACGGTGAAACACGGGGTCCGTCATCCTGAGAAAGTTCCTGAAATCATCAGGATTATTCTCACGGATCTCACGGAGCAAAGGCATATGAGAGAACTGGTCACGCTGAAGCAACCAATTCTTGGTCCATGAACTCCTCCCCACCCTGTTCATGGACTGGACTGTGTCAAGGTCAGTACCCCAACACCAAGCCCCCGCACAGCACGAACTCTACGAGGAGTAGGCATGCGCAACATGGCTAGAAAATGGTCGGCTGCTCAGAACAAAGTAACAGAACGCACTGCAGAACAGCAAGGCCTGTGAAGAGTGACCTGAAAAACAGTAACGAACGAACAAGAATACAATGACTAATTAAAGTCACGCGGAACTTGCTGCACGCACTAAAGAGCAGATACAAACCTACAAGCGCAAACTGAACGGCAGAAAACGATCTGAAAGCCACGAGTCTGAAAAAGCGCGAATCGTCTCTCACCAAACTTTTACTAACACGAGATTAGCAAAAGGAGCCCAAAGGGTGCCGCGCTTGGTTCTGAACTGGCCTTTTCTAGTCTCGTCGTACATGGTGTACGTGACCGCGTGGTTGGCGATCGGAAAATTCCGACAACTTTGTGCGACCGTGTGTACGCAAAACAAGTTTGAGCCAACATCCATCGGAAAAAATCCTAGGATTTTGTTGTCGGAATGTCCGAACAAAGTCCGACCGTGTGTACGGGGAATAAGAGACATGCTGGTAGGTTAATTGGTTGCTGTCTAAATTGGCCCTAGTATGTGTATGTATGAATGTGAGTTAGGGATCTTAGATTTTACAAGAACTCATATGGCTAGTATATAGCATAGCCCTAGTTTCTTATGGTGAGTGTAGAGAAAGCTTTCCAAACTAATTTGGGTAGTGTAAAGACAGTTGATTACTGTTTAGGATTTTTTTGCATTAAAAGTTTTTCATTATGGCATTTACTAAACATTTTGCTATTTTGCTAAACCTTTTTGTATCAGTTCTGCTAGGATCAGAAAAAGAGTGTATCTCCCAAAAGCTTGTCCAGAAAAATGAAGTGTTAAGCTGGTCATAGACAGGGAAATCTTCCAATGGGGCACTAGTTTTGTTGACCTGGGGGGCCCCAAGGAATTTCCTTAATTTGCAGGGATTTCCTCCCACTTCCTACTTGGCTATGGGACAGGAAGTGAGGGGAAAGCTCCGCAATGGAGCACAGATGATGAAATAAAAATCTGACTGGGGTTATAACCCTCCCCTACTCTATCCAAAATGAAAGTTCTTTTTTAACTATCTGTCTAGCAATTTTTGTAGGCCACCCTACATCAGTCCACAGCTTCTCCTTGCACCCCTGATGAAGCCTTTTGTATACCAACACATCCCACCATGTCTAATCTGTTTATTAGCATTCATTCCTCTTTATAAAAACGACAGTGCAAATATTTTCATAAAAAGAGTACTGTAATAATATGTAAAGTGCAGAATGCTGTGAAAGATGCAACTGTATAAATAATTTATCGCTACAGTAGCTCAATTCTCTTGTTATAAAGGAGATGGTAATTGTGTTTCTGTTTTCATGTAATCATATATAATGATCCCTCTTACACATAACTGCATTATTTCTGAATTATTTACGTTACTGAAAAATAATACAGCTGTTGTAGTTGCCTGAAGCACAAAGAGAAATGACTTTGAAAAGAGTCACATTAATCACATTACCTTTGGTAATGTCAGGTACTATGTGATAGATCTCACGAGTTGGCTGTGATTCTGAGAACTCACAGACCAGTGCTGTTACAAGTAGTTAGGCGGTCCTCTAGAATCTTAGGGCATTTGTTTGTTCTTCTGCCTGCCATGTGTCTGGGAACAAGTTTGAAAAGGGTTTAAACTGCAGTGTTCAAATATTGATATGAGTCTTACGGAGTAGTGTTCATATGTGCATTAGTTGCAACTGAATTCTATTAACTTTTTTTCACATTTTGCAAATGAAACATGTTCTAGTCTCTTTTACTGTGAGACTCACGTAAATTGACCTTTTAGAAACCCAAATGCTCAAGCATATATAAGGATTTGAAATAGGAACTGAACCCTGAAAACTGTGCCCAAACAGTTGTCAGACAAGAACTTCATCCCTTCTGGCTTAGAATTGGGTAATCGCCCCCCCTGGTAGTCCTGGGTTGCAGACAGTTACTTGTCTTTTCCTGGTCCTGTGAGTGACTGTTGCCCACCCATCAGCCGGACTGCTTTTGGGCATACCAACTGCTTGTGAATTTCTTCAAGTTCTTCAATAGATGATGGAGAAAATGTACTTTTCATAAAATTTATTTCTTTCAGTCCATTGAGGGAGACTGGTCTTGGCCTTGCTCATAAACTGAGGCATGCTGGGTAGAGCTGACTTACAATCTTTCTATTTGCCAGTGTGCCAACCTAATGTAGGCAGCAGTATAACCCAACTGCTTCTGAATTCCTATGTCCCGCAAAAGATTTAATGAAATAGATTATTCAGTAAGTTCAACATTCTTATATTTTGTGCATTAGGTGACCTTTACAAATATGTAAGTACAAATTCTATCTCTACACAAAAAAATATTTAGAAATATGACATTTATGTACAATTGCTGCACAGCCGTTTGCTCTTTGTAAGCCTTAAAAGGTAGCTTGGACATGACAGTTGTTAGTTTCTTTTACAAACTACTGTACAGGAAGTCAGCTATGTGTTGGAAAATGTCTCTGCTCTGCAGCCTTGGTTTCATTTTTTCCCCTTCAGATAATCTCCAGAATCCTTAAATCCTCTTTGACATAAACCAGTTAGAAAATCATGTAATTCCTGTATAGCGGCCCTTTAATGTCTAGTCCCAGGGTTGTCCTAAAGTAAACCTGTGACAAACTTGGGCAATTTATTTCAAGTTGAGCATATGATGAAAATAAATGCTTTTAGGAACAAATTATGAGCAAATCCAGACATATGGCAAAGGCACCTGTACTTATATGCAAATCCCAATTGCAACTCTCGATTGGTTCTTAACCTGGTGGATGGTCTCACTGACCATTAGGAAGGCCTGAGGAAACAGGGTCTAATCTCAGCTTCCACAGTCTAGATTTGCATACCATTTCAGCTGCCTAGATCTCTGTACCTAATATTTTCGACATTTGATTGTAACTGAAAATAACCTGTGCTTATTTACTTATACTGTATCACATATTAGATTAAAATTTCCCAAGGTTGGTGTTAAAAGACACCAGAACATGGTGTGAGTTTTGCCATGCGTAATAGAAATATATCACATTTCCTGTAACTAGGGCTGGCATTAAACATTTACTGATATAAGAAATTGAAGTTGGTCTTTTTACAAGCATCAGAAATTGGCATTTTGAATATTAAAGCAACACAGGAAATAAACCTGTACAGCCAACAGGCTTGTAAATATTATTTTAAAAATCAGAGACTTGGCATGAATATATCAACTTCAGTGATATTCCTACCAAAGATTGGATATGCTGTTTTCTGACACTGATGGCTATCAACCTAAATCGGCCTTTTTCAACTTTTTGACAACAGGAGAACCCTCAAAGTAATTTTCAGGTCTCAGAGAACCCCTGATAAAATTATATCTAAAGCCCATGGTATAATTATGTAAAGGAAATGTGTAAGTTCTGTATATTATTGTACTCTATTTTGTATGTATTGCACACTGCACTCACTGTGCACACAGCACGAATGTTTTCAGTATGTTTGCATTCTTTAGAGTCCTGATTAGAATTAGCCCATCCATGTTACGCCCCTTGTTACCATAAAAGTACAATTGTAATATTAACCGGTTCCCGACCAGCCGCCGCAGTTTTCCTGCAGCAGAATGGCACGGGTGGGCGAAACGACGTTACCCTACGTCAGGGGCGTGCCCCCTAGGTGGCCACAACAATCAGATTCGTTTCAGATCCAATCAGTCTCCAGGCCCAGGCCAATGATTTCTGGCCTGGCACTGCTGATCGGTTCTAACGAATGAAATGCTTCCCCTGCCTGTAAGTGTAAACACAGGCAGGGGAAGTGATGTTATCTCCCTCTCTGGAATTCTTTTTCGTTCCAGAGAGAGGAGAGAGGACATCCAAATGTGAGTTGCACCAACACTACACTGACACAGTACACGTAGGCACAAATTTCACCCCCCGATCAACCCCCGATCGCCCCCCCCCCCCAGTTAAAGAGTTCGTAAACCCTCCCTCCTGACTTTTAAATAGAATAAGGCTTACCTATAGGTAGTAAAAACATCTCCTAAACGTGCGCCGTTTAGGAGATATCTCACTTGTAGTGCGCCGATGATGTAATCGGCGCATGCGCTGTGAAGAAACAGACCTCCATGCCGTTTCTAACCTCAGCGTGTGAAATTACTGATGGTGCGTGGGAGTGACGTCTCACGGCGATGCATACTAGCCCATTATGCTTTTAATTTGCAGGCTTTGCAGGGAGAAAAAGAGGAAGTAAAACCCATGAGGGTTTACTTCCTCTTTAACCCATTCACTCTCTGTCACTGTGTCACCCAATGCAGTGTTCACATTTTTCCTTGATCACTGTACTGGTGTCATTTGTGACACTTATTAGCATTAGGGTACTTAGTAGTAGGCCCAGATAGGTCTAGGGACCCCCCTAAACCCCCCTAATAAAGGTTTAACCCCTTGATTACCCCCTGTCACCAGTGATCACCGTATTACGGGTCACGGGTGACGCTGGTTAGTTAGTAATTTTTTTATAGCGTCAGGGCACCCGCCATACATTACCCAATAAAAGGTTTAACCCCCTGATCACCCGGCAGGTTTTAGCATCAGTTAGGGTCTGCGTCGCCCCAGGCAGCATCAGATTAGTGCCAGTAGCGCTAACCCTCACGCACGCACCATACACCTCCCTTAATAGTATAGTGTCTGAACGGATCGATATCTTTGATCTGATCAGAACTATATTAGCGTCCCAATAGTTTAGGGTTCCCAAAAATGCAGCGTTAGCGGGATCAGCCCAGATACCTGCTAGCACCTGCGTTTAGCCCCTCCGCCCAGCCCAGCCCACCCAAGTGCAGTATCAATCGATCACTGTCACAAAACACTAAACACATAACTGCAGAGTTCACACAGTCAGGCCTAATCCCTGTGAACACTAACAGCTTTTTTAGTAGCATTTGGAGCAGTTGCTGACAGTAAGGTGCTCTTTTTTCCTGTGAGTCTCACTAGTTGTACCAGTAAATTTAGAGGCCAAAATGTCCAATTGAAGGTACACTAGTGAAGAGGCCTACACGTTTCTGTGCATGACAGATGAGAGTGAAGAGGAACTCACCCATCTGTCAGATTCAGGCTCAGAATATGAACTTGTAGACAGCAGCAGCACCCTGAGAGATAGCTCTCACGATGGAGTAGTGGTCCCTGCCAAGGTCAGGCGTACCCGACCCCATTTTTCTGCTGTTGTTGAGGTGAAAGAACTGCAGGACTCTCCTATGGAGCAGAAAGACAGTACTAGTGCCACTCATCCTTCTGGTGAACTGGCAAGCACCAGTGGCCTAGTACATCCTGGTCGTACATCCAGCACTGCAGTAACGCTTGGTGACGTGGCGAGTCCCATAAGAGCAGTTCAAGCTGGTGAGGTGGCTAGCACAACTAGTGTCCTGCAGCCACCAAGAAGACAAAGACATGCCCGTCAAGCCCATAGTGCCCTTCCTGCTGCATTTGCCAAATCGAATTGGGGGCCCACCACTTCTGCAGCACCCGTACTTCCCCCATTCACTGGCCAATCCGGAATTCAGGTGGAAACAGTTGATTGTACATCACTTTTATTCGCTGTTTTTCATGGAAGATCTCTATAGATCTATTGTGGACCAAAGCCATTTGTATGCTGGTCAATTCATCACCTCTAATCCCCAGTTGACCCTTGCCAGAGATTGGAGACCTATTACGGTCTTTGAATTTCAGACCTTCCTGGGCCTATCCCTTCTCATGGGCATAACTAAAAAAAGTGAGTTGCGGTCATATTGGTCCACTGATCCAAGTCACCATATACCCTTGTTCTCTGCCTCCATGACCAGGGCACAATACGAGCAGATCTTGCGGTTCATGCATTTCAATGACAATGAACTCTGTCGGCCTCGGGGTGACCCTGAATACGATCGGCTCTACAAAATTCGGCCCCTCATAAACCAGTTCAACCAGCAGTTTGCAGCCTTGTTTACTCCCTATCAAGTTGCCTGCGCTGATGAGTCCCTGATTACGTTTTCTGGCCGCTTGTCATTCAAACAGTGTCTTCCCAGCAAGCGTGCCAGATATAAGGGCAAGATGTATAAGCTCTGTGACAGGGCAACAGGCTATACATATAGTTTTATGGTTTACGAGGGAAGAGATAGTTACGTAGAGCCGGAGAACTGCCCAGACTACATAGGGAGTGCTGGTAAGATTGTGTGGGACTTGGTGTCACCCTTATTGAGAAAGGGGTACCAATTGTATGTGGACAATTATTACACAAACGTGACACTTTTTAGTCACTTGTTGGTCATTGAATTGGCGCATGTGGCACCTTGCGATCTAATTGCCGGAGCTTACCCCAGCGGCTTGTAGATTCCCATCTTAGGCTGGCGGAGAGAGCCTGCTTGAGATGTAATAATTTGCTCTCTGTGACGTGGAGGGATGATAAGAATGTTTTTGTTCTGTGCTCCCTTCACGCAGACATGGCGGTCCAAATTCAAATGGCGACTGGTGTTGTGGAGAAACCCCTGTGTGTCCACGAATACAAACTTAACATGGGAGGGGTGAACCTCAACGACCAGTTGTTGGCGCTGTACCTAATTGCCCTTAAAAAAGTGTCTGTATAATTATTACAATTGACTTTGCTGAATGCTTATGTGCTATACAAAGCTTTAGGATGAACTGGATCCTTCCTTAAATTCCAGGAAGAGATCATCACAGCCCTTCTGTTTCCAGAAGGTGCTGTGGCCCAACTTCCCAATCCAAATGCAGTGAGCCGGCTGCATGAGAGGCATTTTCTGTATGTCCTTCTTGGTACCCCTATCTAAAGAAATCCCCAAAGAAGATGTTGTGTCTGCAGAAAACGCGGATATAGGCGTGACACACGCTTCTATTGTCCCTCCTGTTTTGACCAACCTGGTCTTTGCATTGGTGAATGTTTCACTACCACACACTAGTGGAGTATTAGCGTAGGGTACAGCATTGCACAGTTCTAGGGCACACTTACACAGGGTCTCGAAAGATGAGATGACCATCACATTTTGAGAGACCCTAATCTGGAACGTTTACAATTTATATAAAAGTGCAAAAAAAAACACACAAAAAAAAAGCCAAAAATAGTTGTGGTTTTATTTTTCTTCTTCGCTCTATTGTTCTCTCTCTATTGTTACTGTATTTTAAAACTGTTTTATTTGTACTATGTTTTATTGTATTTGCTTTGCAGGTGTGGTATGTCGTACTGTTATACTGTAATGTTACTTTGATTTATTGTTAATCATCATTTGCTTAGCAGGTATGCCATTCAGCTGCAGCACGGGTTTATTTATTCTGACAGCAACAGTGTTTGCTCCCACGGTACGTAAAGCCGTGACTCCAGCACTGTAGGAGGTGATGGGCATGGCTGTTTGCCATGTGATCAGCCGTGATGAATCACGGCCGATCACAGATGGTACCACCCCACTTTTGCACGGCGCATGCACGCGCGCACGTCAGTGGCAGCGTGTTCCCGGAACACTGCTCGTCACCGACGCTGGTAAACAGCCATTGGCCGGCGGCTGTTTACCACATGATTGGATGTGATCCTTTCACAGCCGATCACTAAATGTTAACAAACCGTAGTAACTAGATGTTACTGGGTTCTCCTCCTCACACACTGATCGTGTGTGAGGAGGAGATTGCGGTAACATTTCATTACCGCTTACAGTGTACACCAATCACACTGATTGCCCCCCCCAATAAAGAGGACCTGTCACCACCCATCAAAGTACCTGTCACAGTTCATCTGAGTACCTGTCACAGTCCATACCTGTCACAGTTTATCTGAGTACCCGAGTACCTGTCACAGTCCATCAGTGTACCCGAGTACCTGTCACAGTCCATCAGAGTACCTGAGTACCTGTCACAGTCCATCTGAGTACCCGAGTACCTGTCAATGTCCATCTGAGTACCCGAGTACCTGTCACAGTCCATCTGAGTACCCCAGTAGCTGTCACAGTTCATCTGAGTACCCGAGTACCTGAGTATCTATCACAGTCCATATGAGTACCAGAGTACCTGTCACAGTCCATATGAGTACCCGAGTACCTGTCATAGTCCATATGAGTACCTGTCACAGTTCATATGAGTACCTGAGTACCTGTCACCACCCTTCAGAGTACCCGAATACCAGTCACCAGCCCATCAGAGTACCCGAGAACCTATCTGTAGTCCATCAGAGTACCCAAGTACCTGTCACCAGGCCATCAGAGTACCCGAGTACCTGTCACCAGGCCATCAGAGTACCTGAGTACCTGTCCTCAGGCCATCAGAGTACCCGAGTAGCTGTCACCAGCCTATCAGAGTAACCGAGTACCTGTCACCAGCCCATCAGAGTACCCGAGTACCTGTTTGCAGCTCATCAAGTTACCTGAGTACCTGTCTCCAGCCCATCAGGGTACCCGAGTACCTATCTGCAGCCCACAGAGTAACCGAGTACCTATTGTAGAACGCCTAAAGGTTCTACTTCAATGTTGGTCCTTTGTATGTGGCCAGGCTGTGTAAAAGTCTCACACATGTGGTATCGCCATACTCGGGAAGAGTAGCAGAATGCATTTTGGGGTGTAATTTGTTGTATGCATATGCTGTGTGTGAGAAATAACCTGATAATATGACAATTTTGTAAAAAAAAAATCTTCATTTTGCAAAGAATTGTGGGGAAAAAATACAACTAAAAAACACCCCCCCCCCCACCACCACCACCACCATCTTCCATGGTTTTCTTGGGCTCTCCTGTCCCAACAGGGAAGCCGAGAATGCAGCTGGTGGTTCCGGCAGCTGACCATAGAGCTGATCGGAGACCAGAACGGCTCCAATCATCTCTATGGCTTAAGAAACCGGAAGCTACGAGCATTTTATGACTTAGGTTTCGCCGGATATAAACAGCGCCATTGGGAAATTGGGAAAGCATTTTATCACACCGATCTTGATGTGGTCAGATGCAGAGGGCAGAGGAGAGATCTAGGGTCTAATAGACCCCATTTTTTTCAAAAAAGAGTACCTGTCACTACCTATTGCTATCATAGGGGATATTTACATTCCCTGAGATAACAATAAAAATAATAAAATAAAAAAAAATAAAGGAACAGTTTAAAAGTAAAATAAAAAAGCAAAATAAATAATAATAAAAAAAGCACCCTGTCCCCTGTGCTCATGCGCAAAGGCGAATGCAAGAGTCGGTCTAGTGTCGTATGTAAACAGCAATTGCACCATGCATGTGGGGTATCACCGTGAAGGTCAGATCGAGGGCAGTAATTTTAGCAGTAGACCTCCTCTGTAAATCTAAAGTGGTAACCTGTAAAGGATTTTAAAGGCTTTCAAAAAATGTATGTAGTTTGTCGCCACTACACGTTTGTGCGCAATTTTAAAGCATTTTGTCTGTTTGGTATCCATGTACTCGGCATAAGATCATCTTTTTTATTTCATCAAACATTTGGGCAATATAGTGTGTTTTAGTGCATTACAATTTAAAAAAGTGTTTTTTTCCAAAAAAATTGCATTTGAAAAATTGCTGCGCAAATACAGTGTGAAAAAAAAAACGGCAACATCCAACACTTTAATCTGTAGGGCCTTTGCTTTAAAAAAAAAAACATTGTACAATGTTTGGGGGTTCAAAGTAATTTTCTAGCAAAAAAAGAAAATTTTCATGTAAACAAAAAGTGTCAGAAAGGGCTTTGTCTTCAAGTGGTTAGAAGAGTGGGTGATGTGTGACATAAGCTTCTAATGTGCATAAAATGCCAGGACAGTTCAAACCCCCACCAAAATGACCCCTTTTTGGAAAGTAGACACCCCAAGCTATTTGCTGATAGGCATGTTGAGTCCATGGAATATTTTATATTTTGCCACAAGTTTTTTTCTACAAAGTTGTCACTAAATGATATATCACCCCAAAATACATTCTGCTGCTTCTCCTGAGTATGAGGATACCACATGTGTGAGTCTTTTTGGGAGCCTAGCCATGTACAGGACCCCAAAAACCAATCACCGCCCTAGGGCTTTCTAAGGGTGTAAAGTGGTGATTTCACTTTCTCATTACCTATCACAGTTTCGTAGGCCATGAAGTGTCAAGATAGCACAAACTCCCCCCAAATTACCCCATTTTGGAAAGTAGACACTTCAAGCTATTTGCTGTAAGGCATGGTGAGTATTTTACAGCTCTCATTTGTTTTTGAAAATGAAGAAAAAAAGAAAAATGTATTTTTTTCTTTTTTCAATTTTTAAAACTTTGTGACAAAAAGCGAGATCTGCAAAATACTCAACATGCCTCTCAGCAAATAGCTTGTAGTGTCTTCTTTCCAAAATGGGGTCATTTGGGGGGGTTTTGTGCTATCTTGACACTTCATGGCCTCCGAAACTGTGATAGGTAATCAGGAAGGGGACTCAATGAGGGGACTCAATTCTAAGAAAGGACAGAGAGGCCAATCTGTAACAAAGACCTGAAGCACCGAACAGTATGTTGTCTACCGGGCGCTCGGGTTCGGCACATCACAGATCTGGTGGACAGATTACTGGGAGAGGCTGGGGAAGACCCAGCTGTCATGGTGCACGTTGGCACCAATGACAAAGTCAGAGGCAGATGGAGTGTCCTAAAGAACGATTTTAGGGACTTAGGAGCTAAATTGAGGAAAAGGACCTCCAAGATAGTATTCTCAGGAATACTATCAGTACATCGAGCCACACCAGAAAGGCAGAGGGAGATTAGGGAAGTAAACAAGTGGCTGAAGAGCTGGTGTAAGGAGGGATTTGGGTTACTGGAGGACTGGGCCGACTTCTCAGTCGATAACCCGTACTATAGAAGGGATGGACTGCACCTAAATGGGGAGGGTGCAGATCAGCTGGAAATGAAGATGGCCCAAAAGTTAGAGGGGTTTTTAAACTAGACGATGGGGGGGAGGGTCCAGAGGTAGAGATAGTAAGTATAGTAGCAATTCCTAGTTGCAATCTCGGAACACCCAATAAGCCAGAAGCCTGGCGGACAAGATGGGTGAACTAGGGATACTGTTGTACAAGGAGGATTTGGATTTCGTGGGAATTTCAGAGACCTGGTTTAACAGCTCTCATGATTGGCTGGCAAACATTCAAGGGTATACCCTTAATCGCAAGGATAGAGAGGGTAAAAACGGGGGAGGGGTATGCTTATATATCAAGAATAATGTACAAGTGAATGTGAGAGATGACATCACTAATGGAGCTAGGGAGGACGCGGAATCCTTATGGGTGGAGCTCCAAAAGGATTACGCTAAGGGGAAAATAATACTGGTAGTATGCTATAGGCCCCCTAACCCTGAGGGAGGAAGGGAGACAGATCTCCTATCACAATTTGGATTAGCAGCAAGGATGGGAAGTGTTATCATAATGGGGGATTTTAACTATCCAGACATAGACGGGGCGGAGGGAACCATGCATTCATCTAAGGTTCCTAAATGTCTTGCAGGACAATTTTATGGGTCAGATGGTAGACGCACCAACTAGAAATAAAGCGTTACTGGATATACTGATTATAAACAATACAGACCTGATCACGGATGTGGAAATACGGGGCAATTTAGGTAACAGCAATCACAGGTCAATTGACTTCAGTAAAAATCACACAAATAGGAAACATAAGGGGAATACAAAGACACTGAATTTCAAAAGAGCCAACTTCCCTAAACTACGAGCCTTGCTAGAAGGCATAAATTGGGATCAAATCTTAGGAACAAAGAACACGGAGGAGAGATGGGTTTACTTTAAGAGCATATTAAATAAGGGCATTAGCCAATGCATCCCATTGGGTAATAAATTTAAAAGAGCGAACAAAAGTCCTGGATGGCTTAACTCCAATGTAAAAATGCATATAAAAGCAAAGGAGAAGGCCTTCAAAAAAAAAGGTTGAGGGATCATCATCAGCATTCAGACTTTATAGAGAATGCAACAAGAAATGTAAGGGTGCAATAAGGATGGCTAAGATAGAATATGAAAGACACATAGCGGAGTAGAGCAAAAAAAATCCCAAGAAACTCTTTTAGGTATGTAAACAGTAAAAAAGGGAGGACAGACCATATTGGCCCCATAAATAATGAGGAAGGACATCTGGTTACAAAGGATGGGGAGATGGCGAAGGTATTGAATTTATTGAATTTATTCTTCTCCTCAGTCTTCACAAGGGAATCGGGGGGCTTCAGTAACCAAAACTGCAGTGTTTATCCTCATGACACATCACAGGAAGCACCTCCATGGTTAACAGAGGACAGAATTAAAATTAGACTTGGGAAACTTAACATTAATAAATCACCGGGGCCAGATGGCTTGCACCCGAGGGTACTTAGGGAACTCAGTCAAGTACTGTAATTGCCAGACCATTGTTCCTAATTTTTACTGACAGTCTACTGACTGGAATGGTACCAGCTGATTGGAGAAAAGCCAATGTAGCACCAATATTTAAAAAGGGCCCAAAATACATCCCTGGGAATTACAGACCAGTTAGCCTAACATCAATAGCAAGTAACTCTTGGAGAAGATGATAAGGGACTATATATGAGATTTTAGTAATGAGAACGGTATCATTAGCAGTAATCAGCATGGATTCATGAAGAATCTTTCTTGCCAAACCAATCTATTAACCTTCTATGAGAAGGTGAGTTGCCATCTAGATAAAGGAAGGTCTGTAGACGTGGTGTATCTGGATTTTGCAAAAGCATTTGACACAGTTCCCCATAAACGTTTACTGTACAAAATAAGGTCCGCTGGCATGGACCAAAGGGAGAGTATATGGATTGAAAACTGGCTACAAGGGTGAGATCAGAGGGTGGCGATAAATGGGGAGTACTCGGAATGGTCAGGGGTGGGTAGTGGGGTCCCCCAGGGGTCTGTGCTGGGACCAATCCTAATTAATTTGTTCATAAACGACCTGGAGGATGGGGTAAACAGTTCAATCTCTGTATTTGTGGACGATACTAAGCTAAGCAGGGCAATAACTTCTCCGTAGGATGTAGAAACCTTGCAAAAAGATTTGAAAAAATTAATGGGGTGGGCAACTATATGGCAAATGAGGTTCAATGTAGAAAAATGGAAAATAATTCATTTGGGTGGCAAAAATATGAATGCAATCTATACACTGGGGGGAGAACCTCTGGGGGAATCTAGGATGGAAAAGGACCTGGGGGTCCTAGTAGATGATAGGCTCAGCAATGGCATGCAATGCCAAGCTGCTGCTAACAAAGCAAACAGAATATTGGCATACATTAAAAAGGGGATCAACTCCAGAGATAAAACGATAATTCTCCCACTCTTCAAGACTCTGGTCCGGCCACACCTAGAGTATGCTGTCCAGTTCTGGACACCAGTCCTCAGGAAGGATGTACTGGAAATGGAGCGAGTACAAAGAAGGGCAACAAAGCTATTAAAGGGTCTGGATGATATTAGTTATGAGGAAAGGTTGCAAGCACTGAACTTATTCTCTCTGGAGAAGAGAAGCTTCAGAGGGGATATGATTTCAATATACAAAAAGGGAGTTTAAAGAAGGGAGTTTAACAAGACTAGTGGCCACTCATTAAAATTAGAAGAAAATAGGTTTAATCTTAAACTACGTAGAGGGTTCTTTACTGTAAGATCGGCAAGGATGTGGAATTCCCTTCCACAGGCTGTGGTCTCAGTGGGGAGCATCGATAGTTTCAAGAAGATAGAGATTAGTACCTGAACAACTGCAACATACAGGGATATACAATGTAATACTGACATATAATCACACACATGGGTTAGACTTGATGGACGTGTGTCTTTTTTCAACCTCACCTACTATGAAGTGAAATTACCATTTTACGCCCTTAGAAAGCCTGAAGGCGGTTATTGTTTTTCGGGGTCCTGTGCACGGCTAGGCTCCCAAAAAGTCTTACACATATGGTGTCCCTGTACTCAGAAGAAGCAGCAGAATGTATTTTGGGGTGTAATTTCACATATGCCCATGGCATGTTTGAGCAATATATTATTTAGTGACAACTAAAGGTAATATTCAAAGGGCTCAACATGCCTCTCAGCAATTTTCTTGGGGTGTCTACTTTCCAAAATGGGGTCATGGGGGGGGGGGTTGTACTGCCCTGCCATTTTAGCACCTCAAGAAATGAGATAGGCAGTCATAAACTATAAGCTGCGTAAATTCCAGAAAATGTACCTTAGTTTGTAGACGCTATAACTTTTGCACAAACCAATAAAAATATACGTTTATTGTAATTTTTTTTACCAAAGACATGTGGCAGAATACATTTTGGCCTAAATGTATGACTAAAATTGAGTTCATTGGATTTTTTTTATAACAAAAATATAATTTTTTTCCAAATGTTCGGTATTTTTCCGTTTATATCGCAAAAAAATAAAAATCACAGAGGCAAACAAATATCATGAAAAGAAAGCTCTATTTGTGGGAAAGAAAGGACACCAATTTGGTTTGGGTACAGCATTACATGACCGTGCAATTACCAGTTAAAGCAGCACAATGCCAATTTGTAAAAAGTGCTCTGGTCATTGAGCAGCCAAATCTTCCAGGGCTGAAGTGGTTAATGTGATACCTACGTAATCATGTATATAAAAACCTTAAATTGCCATCAAATAAATCAGAACAGTTATTTTGGAAAGATGCTGAGTGTATCTTTTCTGTCTGTTCCCTACTGCAGTAGTAAACATTTAATTTGGAATAGCTAATCAATATGAGGATAGGAGTTACCTATCTAGAAAAAATATCCAGAACAATTATTTGATCAGTAAGTTGTAGAAATAATATTCCCCTTACATTGATGGTCAGTAGAAAATTGCCCCTTTACATTGGTGCTAAAACAGAGGACCAATCCAACAGTGTTCACTTGTCAATGAACCCTTAGCAAACTCTAAAGCAGTGGTTCTCAACTCCTGTCCTCAGGACCCACTAACAGGCCAGATTTTAAGTATAACCTTGGGGAGATGCAGACTAGAATACTGCAATCACTGAGCAGCAAATGATATCACCTGTGATGTATTTCAGTTTTCTTGCAAACCTGGCCTGTTAGTGGGTCCTGAGGACAGGCGTTGAGAACCACTGCTCTAAAGGTACCCTAGGGTCCTACAGAACCCCAGTTGAGAGAGGATGACCTAGAATGTAGCTAGCTTGCTCCATATTTAGACCTCATTCACCTGTCTCAATGTTCACCTTGGCTTATATGCTAGAAAACCCAAAGTAGCTCTGATCACATTAGAAAAGACTACATTTACCCCAACTCATTTCTCCTGTGATCCATGTTTTAGGAATAAGTTTGATGTTATAGTAGTTTTTAGTAATTGATCTGTTTTTTTCCAGTAAGAACGTAAAAAATAATTATAATGCAGTTTAGAATTAATACAGCGGTTTTAGTTTTTTAGAAACCCCCCCTCCATAACATGGCTGTTTTTCCTGTTAATCCCGCCAGTAGGTTTGTTATCTTTCCACTTCTTTAACAGATTTTCACTCTGAAGTGAAATTTACATAGCAGCATTGCCGCTATGCAGACAGGTTAGTCTTAGGTAAACATGACATTTTAAACATCTCTACGCAAGATACAATCAAAATCAAGGCTGTCTACCACTTTTTATCTATACATGGGACAATGGAGGTAACAAGTTAGTTGTTCTCTTATGCCTCTCACCTGTGCTCAATCCTACATCTGTATGTGTCCCACACTTATTGTATGACTGTAAAAATTCTAAATAAAGAATTAAAAAACGAAAGAATCAAGGCTGTCCACAGTTATCAATTTTTAAGCAGTTATAGCAACAGTTTTTCTTTTAAAAGAAAAAAAGTTGAACCTCTTGCCGACCACTTATATGTGAGATGACAAGGAAAGTGGGCTGTATCGCCCACATGCAACACATATGTGTCCATGTCTACAGCACAATCACCAAGCTGTCACAAACAGCTCCTGGCCTATAGTTATGAGAGGTGAATGGTAAAACGTGAACATAATCTGTGACTGCTGCAACAGCCATTCACAGTGTTGACATGATTGGGATATTCATACTGGCTTCCCTCGCCTCAAAACTTAAACGGCCAAAGCAGACAGGTGGGTAGGGGTTACGGTGACTTTTATAAGCACTCCATCAGTGTTAAATGGTTTGTCCCAACATCTGTAACTTCTGTTTTTGCCAGACAGTTGACCTCTTACAGGAATCGGTAAAATAACACATTTACTAACAAGATGAACTGGTTAGTAAATGTGGGGGATGGGGGATTCAGTTGAACAAAAACTGCTGTGTCAATGCTAGTGACAAACTGCATATATTTAATTTTGTGTTTTCCATTTTTTTCTTATGTAATTTAATATTTAAAAAATATTGTTTGGCTTCATGATTAAGCAGAGCTTAGAGCAGGCAAGTCAATGATTAGCATATTGCTGATCAATTTGCATGCCAGGGATGCAGCTTTATGCAGACTACAAAGTGTGGTCACGGGGGTAGGGGGCATGTTTCTATTTGTATTCATTAGTTATTTCTCGCCTTCCTCCTGATGGTGTTAGTTACATGACATTGATCACATAACCACTTGTAATTAGATTTCTAGTTTATGGAGTCATATGGAGGTATAATTAATTAGACTCATAATGTCTCAGCAGCACCTAAGCTGCACTAGACAATACAATATGAACTTGGTTTGTTTGTGGTATAGTTACTTGGACTGAAGAAACGTAATTAGCCTTGTCTGACCTCCATTAGAGGTTTTTCAATGTAGCAGATGCTTTTCAACATCATTTCAACAGCTCAGTACATAACTGACTGTGTAATGTGGCTATTACATTGACAACACAAGTAAATAAACAAAACTATTACTAAACGCACACTACCAGCACATGTAAAGGTTAATGTGTACCTAAAGTCATTTTTTTAAAGTTTTTAGTTTTACAGTGGATAATGCTGTGAGGGGGTTAGGGCCATGGATTAGGTTTTTAATGCTGTCTCTGACCCAGTCATTTAGACTGAAAGCGAAGGAAAATCCAAAATTCTGTGTTGTCAGCAGAATAGTTAGGGATAGAAAGAAACCCTTCCAATAGGGGCAATTGTTCTGGTGACAACTGTCAAAGAGACTATTTTCTCCACTTTGGTAAACATTTCCTTCCACATCCCGTTGTCTTTATGGGACAGGAAGTGAGGTATCTTTACAAAAACACAGATGACAAAAAGAAACGTATCTTTTAAAAAAAAAAATGTTGGCTTTAGATTTACTTTCCGTGCGCCGTTGCATCACTTTCCTTTGACCAAAGATTTGAACATTATTTTTTAGGCAATTAACAATACTGGTATTTAAGAACTATTCAAAATGATATATAAAAATTGTGTTTTTTTTAATCAAAATTAAGTCATCACCTACTTCAAAAATTATATAATCATATCTTTTTAAATTAGTGTAGATGTAATTGTCACTTTGACTGTATTGGCACTGTTCAACAGCACTTTGTAATGACTTACATATTCGCTTATCAGATGCAAAGTCTCTGTTGGGTTCCACCTTCCTGCCAGCAAAATGTTGATCGTATTCTGATCCTGATCAGGTTCTCTCATTGTGTGAATGATAGACCCATCAAACTGTATGTTTTCACAGTGGCTTGCAAAGGTACACCACTAGAAGATGTATCAGATAGTGGTAAACTTACCAATAGGCCATGTTTTTTCCCATGTAAGTCTACTTGTATGGCCTGTCCTACTCTAAAATTTTAAACTGTTAGATATAAGCAAGTATATAGTAGAATATATAATATTAACTCTTGGTGCTCTTTGATTTTAAGATGGTGATTTACAGAATGATGAAGGAATGATGGAAAATGGTCAAACAACAGGTTCATCCTCCTTACCAGTCATAACAGAGCTTGAATCGAGCACAGTGTCAGGGGATACATGTGCATATGAAGTTCTTCCAACCTCTGAACTCATGGATGGGACAGGTAAATAACTAAAGGGTTCTCATATCTTATGGCTCACTATTTGTTCAGGTATGTAGCAATAAACAGAGACCTATATGGTTTGCATATGTCTGACTAAAATCTGAGTATTCAGTCTTATATTGTCTTTTTGGGTTATTTTTGTCTTAACTTACTGTAGAATCAATGCCAAACAGCAAAGCAGTAAATTAATTTACTTTGCTTGGTGAAGCCTTTTACTACCCACCCTTGTGCTATTGTTAGGCTTCCTGTATACTGCTGCTGGTAAATGGACGTTTTTTTTTCAGCTGCCCCTGAACTCTCCTCTATGTTATCTTTTCAGTACATGTACACAGGGTCTTGGAAAGCAAAAAAATGTGTTCAGGATGGATGTTCAGAGGCATTTGAAATGCCAAAGCCTGTAACAGCTTGTAAAAGCATGTAAATGCAGTAACTCGCGTTTAGCCTCATTTCGTTTACAGGCGATTTTAATATTTGACTGTTTGAAAAAAATAAATGCTTTTAAACGCAAACGTGGCTAAATGCGGCATGTAAACGCGGCAAAACAGATGTTCTTAAATGTTGGTTACTCTCTGTCAAGTTAAATTGTTCAGGAGAGGTTGTAAAATGCCCTATGTACATGAAGCCTTAAATTTGTAAAAGAGCTGCATGTGGCATTACCCATATCATTATGTGAGAAGGGTATGGACACAGATTGAGGGCCAGAGCTCAGCAATTGACCAGTACTGCTAAATAAAATCTATCAGCATTATAATTCTTGTTCCATGACTGACAGCCTATGATCCCTGCCTCAAAAGCCTGCTCACTAATCTCATGGGCTCTCCTCTGTTTATTGGCAGCGCGAAGGGCCCTACTGATGGATTTCTCCAACAGCTCCATCTGTCACCACTGTTAAACGGGACCAAAAATCCCTACTATATTTGGAAAAACTGGACACTAAGGTCCAAAACTTTGGATCCACCAAATGCTTTTTTTGACACTGTAGGTCCTTTATAAAATTCTTGTTCCTGATCCATTTTTTATGCCCTGCCATGTTACCTCAAGATAGGACCCAGGAATTTGGTCCAATGTAATAGTACATGTTCCTTTCAAAT
Organism: Lithobates clamitans; assembly: GCA_037952925.1. Taxonomy (NCBI): domain Eukaryota; kingdom Metazoa; phylum Chordata; class Amphibia; order Anura; family Ranidae; genus Lithobates; species Lithobates clamitans. Next base: position 14,154,105 of record JBBGZY010000239.1, on the reverse strand, counting down.
AAGTAACAAATATTGTTAATAATAAATACCATCTTATTAAATAAATACATTAGAAATCAATTAATTAATACAGACACATACATTTACATTAATATATTTTAAGATTTAGGATCCCTTGCATATTACAGAAACACAGATTTTTTTTTGGGTTAGTTTAGACAAGAGATCTACACTTGCTCAAGTTTTCCTAAATCCATCTGGTAATTTCTAAACAATGTAGTGGGCTGACATGATCTAAGACAGGAGTGTCCAAACTTTTGACTTTCCTGGGCCACATTGGAAGAAGAGGAATTGTCTTGGGATACACATAAAATACACTAACAACAAGGATAGCCGATGAGCAGAAAAGTTTGGTAGATCACAAATCAAATTAACAATCACTGATATAGATAATATACCTACCTGAGTAATAAAACTTCATTTTTTGTAATTATTTTTTATTATAAAAGCAAAAGAGGGCAACATAAAACTACTGCAATATTTGACACTGTTTTGATAAACTAACGCATCAATATCTAGTTCAATGGATGTAGAAGCAATTCTCGATTAATTCTCAAAGTGGTTCTAATTTTGCCCTTTATGTGCATCATCCTTGAAAATAGTTGCTCACAAATATAGGTGCTGCCGAAAACTGATGACATGAATAAGGCTTGATTGTGCAGAGTGGGATATTTTTCTTTGGGAAGATAAAACTTATAAAAGTCCAGTAAAGAAACACTGTCAAATTTTACTTCGGCTACAGGTGTGCGCTAAATGTACTTAAATGTTTTTGAAAAATTCCCCCTAAAAAAAATCAACATTTTTAAATTGAACTTATGATGAAATATGCATGAGCAGAGGCTGGCTTTAGTGAAATCTGCAGGTAAAATGTAGCGCTACCCACGGAGGACCCATTGCATTGTTTGGGCCTCTCGTGTCTTGTGATTTACCTCAAATGGCACACTTACATACACTTTAACACCTTAACTTTTTTAATGGCTTTTTTAGAGAGGTTCAAGCCTTGTGAAAAAGCATAAGTGTGCACACTCTGGGGATGTAGCTGTGTTCAGAATTAAGCAATCACATTTAAACTCATATAGAATAAGAGTCAGTGCACACCTGCCATCATTTTAAGTGCCTCTGATTAACCCCAAATTACGTTCAGCTGTTCTAGTAGGTCTTTCCTGACATTTTCTTAGTAGCATCCTACAGCAAAAGCCATGGTCCGCAGAGAGCTTCCGAAGCATCAGAGGGATCTCATTGTTAAAAGATATTGTTAAAAGATATCAGTCAGGAAAAGGGTACAAAAGAATTTCCAAGGCATTAGATATACCATGGAACACAGTGAAGACAGTCATCATCAAGTGGAGAAAATATGGCACAACAGTGACATTACCAAGAGCTGGGCGTCCCTCCAAAATTGATGAAAAGACGACAAGAAAACTGTTCAGGGAGACTGCCAAAAGGCCTACAGCAACATTAAAAGAGCTGCAGGAATATCTGGCAAGTACTGTCTGTGTGGTACATGTGACAACAATCTCCCGTATTCTTCATATATCTGAGCTATGGGGTAGAGTGGCAAGATGGAAGCCTTTTCCTACCAAGAAAAACATCCAAGCCCGGCTAAATTTTGCAAAAACACATCCAAAGTCTCCCAAGAGCATGTGGGAAAATGTGTTACGGTCAGATGAAACCAATTTTGAAAAAAGACTGAGCGGTATAATAAAATACTTTGTTAAAGCACCTTTTGATTTTATTACAGCACCCAGTCTTTTTGGGTATGAGTCTATTTGCCCACTCTTCTTTTCAAAAACACTCAAAATCTGTCAGATTGCAAGGGCATCTCCTGTACACAGCCCTCTTCAGATCACCCCACAAATTTTCAATCGGATTGAGGTCTGAGCTCAGGCTGGGCCATTCCAAAACTTTCATCTTCTTCTGGTGACGCCGTTCCTTTGTTGATTTGGATGTATGCTTTGGGCCATTGTCATGCTGAAAGATGAAGTTCAGCTTCATGTTCAACTTTCTAGCAGAAGCCTGAAGGTTTTGTGCCAATATTAACTGGTATTTGGAAGTGTTCATAATTCCCTCTACCTTGACTATGGTCCCTGTTCCAGCTGAAGAAAAACAGCCCAAAGCATGATGCTGCCACCTCCACACTTCACTTTGGGTATGGTGTTCTTTTGGAATTAAGAGTGTGCAAACTTATACAATCATATTATTTTATTTTTTTATTTTTACTTCCCTCCACCTAAATATTTCAGGTTGCTATTCAACTGAGTTGTACAGTTTATACGTTCATAGGTCACATTCAAGGTGGAAAAAGTTCTGAAATGATTTATCTTTGTCTCATATTTCTACATCACAGAAACCTGACATTTTACCAGGGGTGTGTAGACTTTTTATATCCACTGTAGGATATAATGTGATTATTAGGATGCAGCAATAGCTTGTTCACCTATCCCAATTGATTGGAGCAGCATGTAAGGGGTTCGTGTTTGGCTGGGTGTTGGTGCCAAAATTGTGCACGTCCCCGCCCCGCTTCTTCATGGATAAGACAGCTGCCCATCTAATGGTAGGCCTGCTCACAACGTTCCCAGCCGTAGACCTCAATTTTTGAAAATAAAGAAATGCCCACACACAAAATTAATTTTCCACACTTTACTGTAACTCTGCAAGATTTCTGTGTCATCTAATACCACATTGACAGACTAACAGAATTCTTTGTGCGTAATGCCACATACAAAAGTAGATTTTCTGTAGTTGTCATTTGGATGCAGAACACCAGCACATAATTTGTAAGCACCACAGAGTTGGGACCACTTTCCCCATGTATACTAAGTCCATAGCTGAGTATAATCAAGGTGCCCTTGTTAGTATAACAGTCCCAATGTCCCTTCCATGGCTCTAGCCAGCCACACATGCTCCCAGATGGTACATTTGTTCCCAGGTATACTATTACTCACTTCAGAGGACTCTGGCCTGGCTAAAAAGACCTTTTACATCCCGCTCAAAGCTTGCAAAAGACCATAAAAAAGAGTCAGGGTGACTACAGCTGTTCCTACTAAGTGCTGAACCACCTCTCCTGGAGTTTCAGTCCTATAGAAGGCCCTTGGATAGTCGCCAACTACATCCAAATAACTCTGGGGTGTTTGGCTCCCAATCCCCAATTACCACTTTCCCTATACAAGTTTATGGTGACAGAGCCATCTAGTGGCAAGCTGGCTAACTGCTCCTGCTGAAAAGCAGACCCTATTTACATCCCGCAGCCAAGTGTGCTACAGTATACAAACTGCTCAGGATAAATGCCTGTACAGCCCCCAAGGCATATGCTGCTATATTTAGATGTATAAAAATATATTAACAGTGAAAGATAAATACATGCACTCTACAATTGTTATTGGTGCAGTGATTTTGTTGGGGAACTGCAGTAACCAATGATCCATACTAGCAATGTACTGTGTTAACATCAGATGAGTGTAAAGGAGTCTTGTCTAAATGGAGCCAGCTAACTGTGAAAATCCTACTAAGGAAACTTGAAGAGTTATGGTCTTGTATTACTCCGAAGATGGACTATATGCAATGGACACTGGTGACAACACTTATTAAATTTACCTCATATCAGGATTTTGTACATCTACAGAGCCATGTTCACATGTTGTAGAGACTGGAACATTAAAGCTTATCAATCTCTTGCTGGGGTGGCAAATCATCTGAACCCAGAAAATGAAAAATGAGTTCACTAGTATATCCAATGTGTCACAGTGTTTCTGATTATGAAGAGCTTTTTTTTGATAGTGTAGATTATGTTTACGCACACAATAGGCCCACTATGCTAATATAAATTGTTAACATTTATTTGATAAATGACCGGAAAGCAGACGCTTTTAAATATTCTTCGGAAATGTGTTTCTGTGGAAAAAAGAATGTATTTAAATATAATTTATCTAAATATGTGTCTGTGTCTGTTCCTTCCTGTGTGAGATGCAATTATGGGTGGAGACCTTATAATACTGTGATCATTTAAATATATTACCCCCATAGTGAAATTGTGATATTGAAATTTAGATTAATTATTTATGTGTTTATAGAAACAGCTCTTGGTCTCCAGTGTCTAGAATTTAAAGTGTATTTCCACTTTTGCGGTCCAAGTTGAGAAAAACCCACAATATGTTTGTTATGTGTTCGCATTCACAAAACATGCCTAAAACTATTTATTTGTTGCCTTTTAGATGTTTCTTAGGAGAAAGCCTTATGGACGACTACAAGTATTTCTGAACAGTTTTAGAGTGAGTGAGTTTGCCACAAAAGATAGGCTTATGCCGTGTACACACGGGTGGACTTTCCGGCATCAAAGGTCCGACGATCTTTCCGACGGACTTTCGGTGGACTTTTGACGGACTTCTGACGGACTTTCGATTGAACGGACTTGCCTACACACGATCACACCAAAGTCTGACGGATTCGTACGTGATGACGTACAACCGGACTAAAATAAGGAAGTTGATAGCCAGTAGCCAATAGCTGCCCTAGCGTGGGTTTTCGTCCATCGGACTAGCATATAGACAAGTGGATTTTTCGACCGGACTCAAGTCCGTCGGAAAGATTTGAAACATATTTCAAATCTAAAGTCCGTCTGATTTTCACCCGAAAAAGTCAGCTGCAGGTCCGATGAAGCCCACACACGGTCGGATTGTCGGATGGATTTGTCCCGTCGGACCAGTCCAGTCGAAAAGTCCGCCCGTGTGTACACGGCATTAGGACAGGCTGAGTTTTCTATCATTAACATACAATGCAGAAGACAAGCTTCTAATGGTGCATTCACACTTGCAAATGCACCTCTGTGATCAGTTGCAAGAACCCCAGTGGGGGTTCCCGTGATTAGCTGTGAGTATGCACCCTTTTTTAAAGCAATAAGAGGCTGCCAGCTCTAGCAGCTAATTGTGCCCACTTGCATGTAATAGTGCATGCAGTGATCACATGCAAGTGACAGGCCCTGGACGCAGGCAGTCTGAGACCAGGGCCTATCAGTAGCAGGTAACCACACTGGGGTTCTCACAGCAAATCGTAGACCGGGACCGGGTTGCAAATGTGAATGAACCCTAAATCTTTAACCTATTGTTAGGACAGACAGTGATCTAATCTAGTTTACAACTGACTGTGAGATCAGCCAGCATACTAGAGACAGGGTTAACTATGGCAAACACAGCTGCCTACCCCCCTCATAAATAAAGAGAACTAAGTAGGAATTTTAGGTGCTGAAGTTATCAGAAAGGAGCATCTAAAATGGTAAGCAGCCATTTTTAAATATTTTGTTTTAATTATGCTATGTGAATGAAGACATTTAACAATTATAAAGTTGGTGTTATCCCAATTTGGCTGCAAAAGTGGAAATACACTTTCAAACACATTTCACGCCTCTGATCAGTTTGTCAGTGGAATTTTTTGCTTTGTGATTGCTTATGCTTTTGTACCATGCTCTCAGGTAAATCAGTAGGGACATCTGGTGGACAATTTTAAATTAACATTGTGTATCGTTTTTCTCTGTTTAGCCAAATTGCCTTTTGTTAATTAGCAGCATTGTTTTGTGACTGGTGCTTGAAAACATAGGGTGCAGATGTAATTTAGACTTTACAATGAGCTTTTTGCTGTTTGAAGCATAGTATATTTTACCCTAATGCAGGGTTTTGCTAAAATATGCCTATTTTAGTAATGTGCTAGTGCGTATAGAAAAATTCCCACCACACAAGGAAAAATAAATAGTAGTATAGTTGCTCTTCATGCATTAAAATTTAATGAACAAAATCTGCAAACGCATGTAAATGAATTCCTGTAGGAGTAATTAGTCAAGTTGCATTTGTGCTGATCACAACATGAGGTTATATTAGCTTCTTGCCAGGTATGCCATTAACCCAGCATAATGCTAAGAGCATTAGACCCTACCACTGCATAAAATGATTTGAAAATGTCCAATTCCCACTCTCATCGGGGTACATCTCCCCCTCTATTTATTTCATGAACAGTGAAATACAAGTTAGAAGAAGCATCAGGCTCATAGTTGGAAGGTGATGCTTTCAGCCCCTTAATAAACAATAGTTACCGTTGCTATTTTGAGACCCCTCAAACACAAATATGGAGGATGCCGTGAATTTATTTACAAGTCCTGATCCAAAAAGCACAAATCATTGAAGCTTAAAGTGTTACTAAACCCACAACAGTAAAATCAGTCTGTATATGCAGCATAGTATGCTGGTTATACTCACTGTGGAACTTAAGGAGTTAATCCTCTGCATTGTGTAAAAAGGCTTTTTGATCCCGTATGCATAGATCCTCCCCCTCCTGCACTGTCTATCTAGGGGAGGCCAACTAACACACAGGCAGGGTAGCCAACCTGCACATGCTCAGTTGTGTCTTTTATGCTGGAGAGAACATTTCCTTGTTCTCAGACCTAGCCAGGTCACATGATATTGACATCACACATGTGGGCCTGTATACAGGCTATAGTGGAAATCTCCCTGGACACACAGTTCTGGACAAACTCTGCAATTTATCATTTGACCGTGGTATACAGATCAGTCAAAAAGGGATATAGTGGCAGTATTTTAATGTAAAAAGAAGATTTATAAGCTGTGGGCACTGTGGGGTGACAGATGAACTATTTTCATATTACTGGGCTTAGTAACACTTTAAGAGGAACTTCACTCCTCTCGTTTTTCTTTCCATTTCCCACATGTTGAGAAGGAAAGAAGCTCTGGCTGTTTTTATTGCTTGTTTTTTCGTTTTTCAAAGCTAAAAGTTTCAAAGCTAAAAAACACTCAACAAGCAAAAACCTTTTGTTTTCAATAGCCCTTGTACACATCCTGTCAGTTGTAGCAAAACGCATGTCACTCAAAAAAGTACATGAGCTACTTTTCAGGCAGAATTGAGCAGTTTTGTCCCCATAGACTTCAGTGGAAATGCCTGAAAAGAGCAACATGAGCTTTTTTCTAGCGTTTTTTTCAAGCGTTTTGTTATTCATTTTCTGCTCAAACAGCAGCTCTCTGCTCGTTTTTTAGCAGCACTCCATACCTTGTATTTGAAAATCTCCTGAAAAAATGCCTGACAAAAGCTGCCAAAACTTGCAATTCTGCTCCAAAAAACACTTGAAAATGTGACGCTTAGGTGTGAATGTAGCCTAAAGCTGGGTACACATTACAAGAAAATTGGAAGAAAAATTTTGTACAAGGAACTTTCAATTTTCGTATAGTGTGTACACAACTTTTGACATCCTACTCAGACTTTACAAACTAAAATTTCCAAAGGGACAAATTCCTAATTTTTTCTTGTATGTGAACAAAATGCACACGTTTCGTTTACTGTTTTTATACAAAAAAAATCAGATACGAAAGACTGTGCATGATCAGAAACAATAAACAACAATAATATACATTACAACATTTCAACGTCGAACAAAAAAAAGCTTTTTTCATTTGAGAATTTTCGTACAATTAGTACCATCCTTGGGTTTGACTTGCTGTAAAAAATCTAGGATCAATGGTTTTCCCAATTTTCTTATCATGTGTACTTTTAAGGCTTAAGGGCTCCTTCACACCATAAGTGCATGAAAACTGATGGAAAAACCACGCAGATTTAATTTGCAGAGGCATGAGTTTACATCAGTTTTTTTTTCCACCCTGATATCTATAAAGAAAAGGCAAGGTTAAAGCAGACCAAGTCCATCCTGGTTAAAAGTCCCCCAATCCTCAGAACCACTTTGCCTTTGAAGACCCATCTTTCAGTGCTTCTGGGAGGTACGGGTGATATTACCATTTCTCACCGCTGCCTGCTGGGATGGCTAGGGGATGAAAATCCTGTGATAATGCACTGCCTAGAGAACCCAGCATTTCCAGCATGTTGTGGTGATGCATAATGATGCCACCTGGGCCTACTAGAAGGGTGGAAAGCAGAGGCAGAGGTAAGTATTTTTTTCATTGAATTTAGGAGGAGGGGGTCTTTTGGTAGCTCTGACTTTGTATTTTGATGGAAAGTTTGCTTAAAGCATAAGCTACACACTTTTCTAAGTTGTCAAGGTCAATCAAATTGTATTTTATGGTTATTAAAGGGGTTTAAGCACGCATACAATAAAATAATCCCCATGTATCTTGTGGTTAATACACATAGTGATGACTGATGAAACAAGAGATCAGAAACCCATTTTTAAAGCTTTATTGCTTTTTTCCTTGTCATATAGTATATGTTGCTGTGGTGTTAAACTCCATAGGAAATATTCTTGGCATTGTTGTGTTTCAGCACTGTGATCATTATCCTGCTGTTGTGTACATTTGTTAGCTCTTTCATTGTAGACTCGCAGAGAACATTATGTCAGTCGAAAAGAGATTATTGTTACCCTTACTCTTCAACAGTATATCACATTTCGGAGATCTAACAACAGTTCCATGTGATTCATAAATGGGTATTTGGCAATATCAAAGGACATGTCTAGACAATGTAAAATGATACCATTCTGTGCCACCTGTTGAATTGTGCAGTCTGTGAATTAGCCCATTACTGTTCATGCTGTTGTCATATATGTTTGTTCCTATTTCACATGTGTCATGCGTGCGATGTGGTTTATGTTCCTCAGTGTCTGAAGATTTCTCATCAGAGCCAGGATCCATGTCCCAGGATCCATCATACAAGCCAACCCTGCTACTACCCCCCAAAAAATCAACTGCTTTCCCTGTAGACCATGAGGACTGCCCTGTGAAACCGCTATCTTTCCACAAGCAGCCCCCTGCCCTGCCTCCTAAACCTATTTCCAGAATTGCCAATCATATAACAGGTAAGAAAGAGTAAATAAGCATTGTGTACCTCTTCCTTCTGTGTGCTATACCTTTATCACTTAGTTGTCTTACTAGAAATGTAAACACAACAAACCTCTTGACCTTGGGCTGCTTCTTCATCTACCGGTAATTACTTCCACAGAGAAGTATCCCGTGACTTGGTGTATCAGATTTAATGCCCCCCCCCCCCCCATTAGATTACATATCTAAGTGGATTTTAAATCTAAATTGAGCCTGGCAGTTTAGATAATCATTGCCTTCTTATATCTCTGTCAGAGACTCCAGGAGTAAAGCCAGCCATAGACGGAGTGAATTTCTTTCCTGCAACCACGGGTTCGCTTGATTCCCACATCAACACAGACAGTGTCCCGTGTAGCTATTGTGTTCTCCTTGCAGGGAGACCAGGGGAGCCATCCCTGCTGGGGGAACACAAGGATTACTGCTAGCAGCTTTAATAGCCCCTAGCAGTAATTGCATGCAAAATCCAACAGGCTGGTTGTACCCAAGTTGATTGATCGATCAACTTGGATTCGATCAGCCTGCCCATGCAAGATTCGAACTGTCTATGGCTGGCTTAAGGTTCAATCTCCAATTCCCAACTCCACTAGCCCCCTCAGGACAGGTGTTCCTACTCCTCTTATTATATCCTCTATAACATTAAAAAAGTGAAAGAAATCTCACAGTGACAGCGACATATAGTGAGAGGCATCAAGAATCACTAGGTGATTTGAAGGGTATGTAAACCCTGGCGACGGGCTTCTCTTTTTTTTTCCATTTTATGTAGCTGCTCCATGTATTAGCTCAGCGCAGTGTTTTTCTGTTCTTTTCAATTTTTTCCATTTTAGTCTGTAAAATCTTCCATTTAATGCATCTAAAATAAGTTTAACAAGTCAAAAAAAAAAGCTGTTGATCTTGCCAGACATCTTGCAAGCGCCCCCCCATAGTATAGAGATTAAAAAATATGGAAGTGTTCTGTAGTACTGAGTGACAGCATTGGCCATCCATAGATACAATACAGTGAGTAAGCATTTTCATCCTAGGACAAGAAGTGTGTTACTGGCAGGATCACGAAGTGAAAAAAAGAAAAAAAAAATGTTACCACCACATCTAAGGACTGATGAGCTGCTCTATATAACATTTTGGTTCTTTGGCTTAGATACACTTTAACTCTCCACCAATTACCAGAAAAAAAGGATGACCAATTTAGGTGAAACAAACCTTTTAACATGTCACGTGCTGAGTACATTGTAAAAAAAAGAGAGCTAGTCCAATATACAGTACTGTATGATATTTGCTGTTTTCTTGTTCTTGTTTATGAAAGAGGAATATCACTGATTCATAGTATGCTGTTCAATCTCGAAGCAGAGTCACATGTACCATGAAACTGTGAATATCTATTCAACTCTCATTTAACTTCAGGTTTGCATTGCTTACACTCTATGTATTGTTGTAACTTGTTTTAGAACTATTCTGGATAGACCATGTATTCAGGGCACACTGTTTTATGCACCAGAGGTTTAATATGGTTTATTATGTTTTTCTATTCAAATTTTCATACACCTCAGGGTACTTATAGATTTTATGCGGTGGACAGATGTGCAGACAGGTTCCCTGCACCCTAAGGCTTTACAGTCTGCTGATGTCTCCATAAACAGGAATGTCCACCCTGGCTGAACGTTCCTGTTCAAGTGAATAGAGAGTGGGAGGGGATGAGTGGCACAGGCAGATGCTGCCAACATCATTTATTTTAGGAGAACAAAATCAATCATTCAGCTACCTGCATAGGGCCCTTAGACATGAGAGTGTTGGCCATGAAAGCAAAAGACAGCCAAAGCAGACAACTGTCACAGTTTAGTATTGTCTAATTGACTATTACACTCAGGGCTCATGCACACTGGCATTAAAAACACTCTGTTGAGATCTCTACAACGTGTAACTTTTTATGGATCTGAATGCAGTAATCTTGTATACGCTAAACTGAAGAACTTCACAGACCATTACATGTGTTTTTTTTATGCAGGATCTTTACATAGATACCAGCATTTTATTATAGTGCCTTGAAAAAGTGTTCATACCCCTTGAAATTTTCCAAATTTTGTCATGTTACAACCAAAAATGTAAATGTATTTTATTGGGATTTTATGTGACAGACCAACACAAAGTGGCACATAATTGTGAAGTAGAGGGAAAATGATAAATAGTTTTCCAAATTTTTTACAAATAAATATCTTAAAAAATGTGGCGTGCATTTGTACTCAGCCTCCCTGTGTCAATACTTTGTAGAACCACCTTTTGCTGCAATTACAGCTGCGAGTCGTTTTGTGGATGTCTCTACCAGCTTTGCACATCTATAGAGAGACATTTTTGCCTATTCTTCTTTGCAAAATAGCTCAAGCTCTGTCAGATTGGATGGAGAGCGTTTGTGGACAGCAATTTTCAAGCCTTGCCACAGATTCTCTATTGGATTTAGGTCTGGACTTTGACTGGGCCATTCTAACACATGAATATGCTTTGATCTAAACCATTCCATTGTAGCTCTGGCTGTATGTTTAGAGTCATTGTCCTGCTGGAAGGTGAACCTTGCTCCAGTCTCAAGTCTTTTGCAGACTCTATCAGGTATTCTTTTAAGATTGCCCTGTATTTGGCTCCATCCATCTTCCCATCAACTCTGATCAGCTTCCCTGTCCCTGCTGAAGAAAAGCATCCCCACAACATGATGCTGCCACCACCATGTTTTACAGTGGGAATGGTGTGTTCAGGGTGATACACAGTGTTAGTTTTCTACCACACATAGCGTTTTGGTTTTAGGCCAAAAAGTTAAATTTTGGTCTCATCTGACCAGAGCACCTTCTTCCACATGTTTGCTGTGTCCTCCCCATGGCTTCTCGCAAACTGCAAACTGACTATTTATGGATTTTTTTTAACAATAGCTTTCTTCTTGCCGCTCTTCCATTAAGGCCAGATTTGTGGAGTGCACGACTAATAGCTGTCCTGTGAACAAATTCTCCCACCTGAGCTGTGGATCTCTGCAGATCCTCCAGAGTTACCATGGGCCTCTTGGCTGCTTCTCTGCTTAATGCTCTCCTTGCCCGGCCTGTCAGTTTAGGTGGACAGCCATGTCTTATTAGGTTTACAGTTGTGCCATACTCTATCCATTTTCAGATGATGGATTGAACAGTGCTCCGTGAGATGTTCAAAGCTTGGGATATTCTTTTATAACCTAACTCTGCTTTAAACTTCTCTACAACTTTATCCCTGACCTGTCTGGTGTGTTCCTTGGCCTTCATGATGCTGTTTGTTCACTAAGGTTCTCTAACAAACCTCTGAGGGCTTCACAGAACATCTGTATTTATCCTGAGATTAAATTACACATAGGTGGACTCTATTTACTTTAGGTGACTTCTAAAGGCAATTGGTTCCACTAGATTTTAGTTAGGGGTATCAGAGTAAAGGGGGCTGAATACAAATGCACGCCACACTTTTCAGAGTTTTATTTGTAAGAAAGTTTGGAAAATAATTTATAATTTTCCTTCGACTTCACAAATATGTGCCACATGGTGTTGGTCTATCACATAAAATCCCAATAAAATAAATTTACGTTTTTGGTTGTAACATGACAAAATGTGGAACATTTCAAGGTGTATGAATACTTTTTCAAGGCACTGTACGTTTTTGGTTGTAACATGACAAAATGTGGAAAATTTCAAAGCGTATGAATACTTTTTCAAGGCACTGTATGCCAGTGTGCATGAGCCTCCATTCTATTTTCTTGTTAACTCATGCAGCAGCTATAGTTATAAGAGGAAAAATTACTTGAGTGAGTTATTCTAATAAGCCGAAGATGGAAAGTAAATTGGATGAGGCATTTTTTTCACGATTCTTCACATTTTCATGACTATGTCTCCTATAAAATTTGCAGATTTTCCAATAGTGTAGCTGCAATAGCTGCAAAACCACAGCTGAGAGTTAAATTTACCTTATTTTATATTGATTTATAGTAAATGTATGGTAAATGTATGGTTCTTGTTCTCTAGACTCTGGAGCACCTGTGAAACTGCCTTGTATGCCGGGGAAGATGTCTCCTCCACTACCTCCAAAGAAAGTTATGATATGCATGCCAGATTACTCCCACTCCTATAGCAATCAGAAAAGCTCTCAGCATCATCACAGTATCCTGCCATCCCAGCTAGCCGTCCACCAGCACCAACTTCAATATGGTAACCAGCACCTGTCAACTGGATCCAGCTCCGTGCCCATTCATCCATCAATACCTCCCGGATGTAGGGTGATAGAGGAGTTGAATAAGACACTTGCCATGACCATGCAGAGGTTAGAAAGGTAAAGACCTAACGTTTTCTATTATGTCTTGTACTTGACTTTAAGATAATAATCTCTATTGCAGTAGCACTGTTGAATATGGTATATTTTACTTTATTGTGTCAGCTCTGTGACTCAATGACAAACAACAGCGCAAATATTTTGCATTTGAAAATCAGGATATATTAAATCGTAAGCCCATTCAGATCCCCTGTGCACTCTTCCAGACTGTAAATGTACTTTTTCATATGTCAAGGTCATGATGATTTGTTTTGCAGCATATTAGGATCCTGTGAAGTATAGACTGCTGGGAAAGACTACAACTGCATTTATTTAAAGCACATCTGTGGCTTAATATAAAATGTAATACAGTAAAGAACAAAGGTAGTGGATGTAAAAATGCATTAGTGTTTTCTGTAAATGAGCTCATCGTAACATCAAATTCTTCTATTTTATAACCCACCTATAGCTGCCATATATAATATAGGAGCATAGGCGTGCGCAAGGGGTGTGCTAAGTGTGCCTGGGCCCACCCTAATCACTGTCGATTCCTCCTAGTGCCCGGGCACTCCCTCCCCGCCTCATAGGTGCTGCTGACTTCCCTACTCTCCTCTCCCCAGCTGCTGCAGGGTATGTTTCAGGATGGAGAGTGGGGGAAAGGGCTAGTAAATATGTCATATACCAGCGCCTTCCTTTTCTAAATGAACACAGTGAACACACTCACTCACTGTGTTCGTTCATAACTGAAGCATAAACAAAACTGTGCTTACTATGCTTCAGTTTGCTTAGCACAGAGCACTTCCCATTCATTCACTGTCCTATGCAGCTGAGGCCGCAGAAAATGGTGTGGTTTGAGCTTTAGGGTGCACACCCTAATGCAATAGGCTGCACACACCTATGCATAGGAGGATATTAATGGTGTGGAAGGCGGGGTTTGTATATGTAGGAGGGAGGTTTAATGACATCATTTAAAATACCCTAAAATCTTTATAATTAATAAAAAGAAAGAGAAAAGGTTTTGCCCACTTTTTCTACTACATTTCTCTCTCTCTCCCCCCCCCCCCCCCAAAAAAGTTGTATTTTGAACATACCGCTGCATGGTACCTTGAGTCTGTGGCAAGGCTGTGTTTGAGTATATAACAAGCAGTAAATAAGTTTTAATACTTTGTCTTCTGCCACTTTAACTACCACAGCATCTGCTTTTTTCCCCCGACTGCCAACTTTCCTTTAGAAGTGATTCAGGCAGCTCTAAAGCTACCCTATCACTTCTACATGTAAGAGAAGGTGCTGCCCCCTCAACTGAACCTTGCTTTGCTGATCTCCCCTGGGTAGTATGAAGTATGGGTTCAGAACTGTACAGTGGTTCTAGCTGGGTTACAAGTTCACATCAATGAAAACAGTCATTATGGCGACACCTAATACTGCTAAAAACTGTAATTTGTTTTGCATTGGGCATTTTAGTTTCTTGGGGGTTTTTTTTAGTATAAAGCTGTATAACAGACAAAATGAATTTGTGTTGTGAAGCCATAGGTCTGGACCAAGAGCAGCACCTTGCATACCTGAAAATACAAGCAGGGCCCTCTGATTCTTCCCGTATTGAATTGTATTGTAATTGTACTGTCTGCCCTAACATTGTAAAGCGCTGCGCAAACTGTTGACATTACATAAATCCTGTATAACAATAATAATAATAATATAAAGATCAGATCTTCCTTGAGATCTGTGGTAGGAAACATTAAGGGCACGTGATGAAAGTGAGAGAAGAAACAGCATTTCTTGCCCTTGTAATGTAATAGGAGGTAGTCATTGTATCCCTAGGGATTGCATGTTCCTGACTCTCTGCATGTCACAAACATCTGCAGACTTTACCTGATATCCAGGGGCAGTCAAAGTTTGGGAAGTTTCTGGAAATGGGCCCTCTCATTAACCCCTCCATTGCCAAAGCCTTTGTTTTTTTTTAATTTGACCGCACATTCAGAAATGCCGTTTTTTGGTTTTTTTTGCATGAAAACACACTTAAACTCTTGAAACATTACACATTTTCTGAAAGTAGAGGACCTAGAAAATAAAATGATAGCAGTTGCATTTTTTTATGTTGAACGACATTTGTACTACGCTTTATAAAATCTAAATTATCAGTTAAAAATTTAAATCATATTAATTTTCGTGCACACAAACACAATAAAATATTTTTGGTAAAATATTAAAAATTGGGTTATGTGAAATAGAAGATAGCTAATATGTTAAGTCTCAAAATTGTGTGTGCCTGAGAAATGGCAAAAAAAATAACAGTACCTAAAGTGCCCGTAGGCAACTCTTTAAACTTCTGCATCTTTGATATTTTTCTCGGGCTCAAAAATGAAACCTCATGTTTCTGTTTAGACACCTGATAGTTCCCAAAGAGTACTATCACCTGGGTATTTGTCAAAATGACAGTATCTCTGAAAAGCCTCCTCCACCCCACCTTCCCAGACCGATAATACCTTTTCAGCGATCTCCCACTGCTCTTTGCTTAGTATGAGCAGGCATATGACACCTCCCTGTGTCCATTCTGCTTTTGAATGGACACAGGGAGCTGTGACTGGGCTCGGGTGCCTCCATAGCAAGCTGCTTGCTGTGGGGGGCACTCGACAGGAGGGAGGGGCCAGGAGCACAGAAGAGGGACCCGAGAAGAGGGGGATCTGGGCTACTCTATGCAAATCCACTGCAACAGAGCGGTTATTTATAACATGTTTGTTATTTTTATATAAAAGAAAACAGACTTTACAATCACTTTAACATAAATCTTTTAGATGTTTTATTGTGTTTGTGTGCACTATTTATAATTCGGGTGTATTTCCATTGAAAATACAATTTTGCTAAACATTTGTGTGACAAATATTGGACATACAAAATTATTAGCAACATCTTTTAATTCTACAGGACAACGTGTGGTAAAGGAAGTCTTTAATGTTCTTTATGTTTTCTTTCTTTAAATTCAAAAGACTAAAGGGAAAACTTTTTTTAAGTGAGCAGATATAAAATATTGAATATGAATATTTCATATTTAACCATTTTGAGCCAATTTTGAACCAAATTGAGCTTAAAGCAAGTCTCAGATAGCAGCTATTGTCTTGTTGAGCTAAACAGAACTAAGACAGCAATGTTAACTAATCGATTACCACAGCCTGCTAGAAACCATTAAGACAAGGGTGGTTTATTTTATTATTCTTTGCAAACATTATGATAAACACTCTGTATTAAATGTTTATTTCTAAAATAAATATTTTAGATAAATAAATACAGAAATATTACAAAACAATTGTTTATAAACTTGTGCAAAATAAAGTTTAGCGTTGCTTGCTGACCAGCCGCTGTCATTATACCGCGGCAGGTTGGCACATTCCTGCGAGCCGTTGTAGCTGTACGTCAGCCCTTTTAAACAGCTACAGCAGGCACGCACGCGCCCGCTGCATGGCTGGGGAACCGTTGTGCGTGGCTGGCGATCGCGATGACACAAGAGCCAGAACAGGGACGTGTGTGTGTAAACACACACATACGTCCCTGTTCTGTCAGGGGAGAAAAGACAGATTGTGTGTTCTTACTAAGTAGGAACAACAATATGTCTCCTCCCCCCATCTCTGATGCACAACACATCAAACCTTGAAGCAGATTGGCTACAGCAGCAGAAGACAATACCGGGTGCCACTCTTGTCAGCTAAGAACAGGAAACTGAGGTTACAATTCGCACAGGCTTACCAAAATTGAATAATAGAAGATTGGAAAAACGTTGCCTGCTCTGATGAGTCTTGATTTCAGCTGCGACATTCAGATGGTCGGGTCACAATTTGGAGTAAACAACATGAAAGTATGGATCCAGCCTGCCTTGTATCAATGGTTCAGGTTGGTGGTGATGGTGTAATGGTGTGGGGGATATTTTTTTGGCACATTTTGGGCCCCTTAGTACCAATTAAGCATTGTTTAATCACCACGGCCTACCCGAGTATTGTTGCTGACCATGTCCATCCCTTAATGCTTACAGTGTACCCATCTTCTGATGGCTACTTCCAGCAGGATAATGCACCATGTCACAAAGCCCAAATCATTACAAACTGGTTTCTTGAACATGACAATGAGATCCCTGTACTCCAATGGACTCCACAGTCACAAGATCTCAATTCAATAGGGCACCTCTGTAGATGTGGTGGAACGGGAGATTTGCATCATGGATGTGCAGCCGACAAATCTGCGGCAACTGCGTGATGCTATCATGTTAATATGGACCAAAATTTCTCAGGAATGTTTCCAACACCTTGTTGAATCTATGCCATGAAGAATTAAGGTTCTGAAGGCAAAAAGGGGTCCAACTGGGTACTAGCAAGGTGTAGCTAATAAAGTGGCTGGTGAGTATATTTCTGCTGCTAATGTTGAATGAGAGTGGTTTGGGTTCCTTGGCTTCTGATTTCCTATCATGTGGTCTAAGTACAGGTAAACTGCTAAGGGTTTAGGAGGTGCTGCTGGCCACATCTAAAGCAATTGCATCACAGACTTGGGGTGCAGCTACATAGCCTGAACCCATGGTAGTTCTCCTTAAGTCATGGGCCACAGAATACATCCACATTTCTTATTATAAACAGTTCTATAGCTGGTAGCTTTGCTAAAAGACCGATGAAGGTTGTTTTCTTTGTGGAAAGGTCGAGAGCTGACTTGTGTAACAAGGCACTTTATGCTATCATTTTCCATCATAGGCCCTCCACTACCGTTCCTGCAGATTTCTATAAGAGTCTGGGGGGTGATGGAGTTGTGAATTATGAAGCAATCAGCCGGCCTTCTATTTGAAGCTTAGGCAGTGTGTTACACTGATGAATCAGATATGATTGGATGATTGGAGATTGTGTCAGCACTTCTTATATAAAATCCTTTGGTATATATTGCTGACCGATTATCATATTCTCTGCCATAGCGCGCCTTGCTGCACTATTTCTAGAAACAAAAATTCAGCTAAATCTACTCTTCCATTTAGTTGTGATGTCACCATAGAAGAAATATAGAAGATGCATTGAAAACAAGACCAGCTTGTCTACAAATTGCTGGGTTTTTTTTGGTAAAAGTCAATAAATATATTATACTTATTGTCTTAGATCTATGACCACCGACAGGTTAAGTGAATAAAATGTATTATCTTGTTACAATGGCATTTGAAAGTCAGTGGGATTTATTAAGCAGGAAGTAAACATGTTGTCCCCAGGGGCGGATCCAGAGCCTAGTCTCACGAGGGGCACTGCCAGAAAATATATTTTTTTGGGGTACATCTATCGGGGAAATGGCTGGTGTTGGCGCTTCAATCATCACGGCACCATGGTTGTTATGGTGTCAGGATGATTGAAGCGCATTATTACTATAATTACATTGTTATAAAAAATTAAATAGTTTAACTCACCATAATGCAGAATCAGTGGGAGCCCCGAGTGTGTCACTTGCCATGTCACCTGTCACCAGATGCAGATTGTCACTTGCCACGTCGCCTGCCACATGTTGCGGATTGTCACTTGCCACGTCGCCTGTCACCAGATGCAGATTGTCACTTGCCACGTCGCCTGCCACGTTGTGGATTGTCACTTGCCATGTCACTTGCCACGTCGCCTGCCACGTTGCGGATTGTCACTTGCCATGTCACTTGCCACGTTGCCTGCCACGTTGCGGATTGTCACTTGCCATGTCACTTGCCACGTCGCCTGCCACATGTTGCGGATTGTCACTTGCCACGTCACCTGCCACATGTTGCGGATTGTCACTTGCCATGTCACTTGCCACGTCGCCTGCCACATGTTGCGGATTGTCACTTGCCACGTCGCCTGCCACATGTTGCGGATTGTCACTTGCCACGTCGCCTGTCACCAGATGCAGATTGTCACTTGCCACTCGCCTGCCATGTTGTGGATTGTCACTTGCCATGTCACTTGCCACGTCGCCTGCCACGTTGCGGATTGTCACTTGCCATGTCACTTGCCACCTTGCCTGCCACGTTGCGGATTGTCACTTGCCATGTCACTTGCCACGTCGCCTGCCACATGTTGCGGATTGTCACTTGCCACGTCACCTGTCACCAGATGCAGATTGTCACTTGCCACGTCGCCTGCCACATATTGTGGATTGTCACTTGCCACGTCGCCTGTCACCAGATGCAGATTGTCACTTGCCACGTTGCCTGCCACCAGATGAAGATTGTCACTTGCCACGTCGCCTGCCACATGTTGCGGATTGTCACTTCCCACGTCGCCTGTCACTTGCCACCTGCTAAGGTGGTCTCTTGTGTACCAGAGACAGGCAGCAGAGAGATGATGTAATCTCTCTGCTGCCGCAGCTGCCTGCATGGAGGGGGGGAAGTTGAACTGCAGGGATGCAGGGCGGGCGCCGGGCGGTGAGAGATGATGTCATCTCTCTGCTCCCCCGCCCGCCGGCTCCCTGATTGCCCAGCAGGCAGCAGCCCGCCCACATTGAGCGGCACATGTCAGAGGCGGCTCTCTCACCTATGGAGCCGCCCAGCGGCTCCCTCACTCACGGAGCCGCCCAGCGGCTCTATCAGTCACGGAGCCTCCCGGCCCCTCTTTCATTCACGGAGTCGCCCGGCGGCTCTCTCACTTATGGAGCCGCCCGCTGGTGGGCTTTCTCTCACACCCTGCTCTCTGTCACCCGCATTTCTCGGAGGGGGCAATTGCCCCGTTGCCCCCCCTCTGGATCCGCCCCTGGTTGTCCCTAAAGATGACTTGTTGAAAGCAGAAAAATGGGCATTACCGTTTGTTGTGTTTTGGGCTGAGCAGCTGCAGACTTCTCAGGGTGCCTATGCCAGCCAAAAGCACCTACAATGGGCACAGGATCATCAGAACTGGACCAGCCAATGGAAGAAGGTGAATAAAATCAGAGCTGTGCTTGTACCATATAAGACATTTGTTAAATATAAACCAGTGACAGAAATAAAGTCAACGTGAGATAAGAAAAGTGGGTGAGAAAATCTTCTTTAGAAGTTCATTTTAAGAAATCCAGCACCACGCTCAATAACCACTGAAGTGTGAAACCTCCACCTCTATTAGAGGGAGCGCTTACCGGATATTGTGGACCTTCTATCTCTAGAAAGGTCACATAGGCAATGATCCGAGTCACCAAAGGGTGAGCTGCCCTATAGTAACATCAGAAGGACCCCTTTGGTGACTCGGATCATTGCCTATGTGACCTTTGATGATTCTGATCATTGCCTATGTGACCTTTGATGATTCTGATCATTGCCTATGTGACCTTTGATGATTCTGATCATTGCCTATGTGACCCTTCTAGAGATAAAAGGTCCATAATATCCGGTAAGCGCTCCCTATACTAGAGGTGGAGGTTTCGCACTTCCGTGGTTATTGCCATGTCGTTCTGGATTTCTTGGAATTAACTTCTAAAGAAGATTTTCTCACCCACTTTTCTTATTTCACGTGGACTTTATTTCTGTCACTGGTTTATATTTAACAAATGTCTTATATGGTACAAGCGCAGCTCTGATTTTATTTACTTTGTATGCACTATGTTTATATCACATGATTGAGTTTCAGCTCAGCGTAAGGTTAATACAATTGTGTGTTTAATAATTTGGCATTGGTGCAGTTTTTGTACACTTATACAATGGAAGAAGGTGGCTTGGTCTGATGAATCATGTTTTCTTTTACATCATGTGGATGGCTGGATGCAAGTGCATCGGCCTACCTGGGAAGGAGTTGGCACTAGTATGCAGCGTGGGAAGAAGGCAAGCCGGAGGAGGCAGGGTGATGCTTTTGACAATGTTCTGCTAGGAAACCTTAAGTTCTGACATTCAAGTGGATATTACTTCGACACATATCACCTACCTTAACATTGCTGGTGATCAACTACACCCCTTCATGGAAACAGTATTCCTTGATGGCAGTGGCCTCTTTTAGCTGGATAATGTGCCATGCCACACTGCAAAAATGGTTCAAGAATGGTTTGAGGAATGCAACAACAAGTTAGATGTGTTGACATGCCCTCCAAATTCTCCAGATCTCAATCTGTTTGAGCATCTGTGGTATGTGCTGGAAAAAGAAGTCCGATTCATGGAGGCCCCATCTCACAACTTACAAGACTTAAAAGATCTGCTACTGAAGGCTTGGTGCCAGATGCCACAGTATACCTTCAGAGGTCTAGTGGCATCCCTGCCTCAACCGGTCAGGGCAGTTTTGGCAGCAAATATTAGATGGGTGGTCATAAAGCTATCATGTATATATTTGTCATCATTTATCAAAACATATTAAAAAATTAAGTCTGTGTTATCCAGTCACCAATCACATTCCTTCTTTTGTACAAAGTTCTAATCTGATTGGTGCTTGTCGGCAGCACATACAATGTAAAAGTGTTCTAGTTAGATGCTCTGCTATCTATAGTTCTTACTAGATGGGAAACATGGAACAGAGACTTAGTTTACTACCAACAATAAGAACATGCCTTCATTCTGTCAATTTATTCATGAGGCCATGGCAAGGGTAATAGTGGGGTCATTATTTTGCCTACAATGTGGCAGTCATGATGTGAAGGACACTATCGTGAAAGCTGTTCATTTTATAGATATCACAGTATGCGTTGTATGCTTTGATGCTCTTTTGAAAACCACAATAATACATAGTGAACCAGATGCACATCACAGTGCAGTTATCCCTGGGTTATAAATGGAATCTTTCCATCTCATTTATCTTATCTACGTGGCACAAATGTACTACTGTCTCAGATGGCACAAACCTATAATAGTGGGTCTGTCTAGTTTCCTTGTTGCCAATGGAGCGGAGCCAGGAATGAGTGCAATTTTCAGCAATAACAGGCTAAAGATTACTGCTGTGATTCTCAAATATGTAAACATATATGAGTAGTCTGACTCACTTTGGATTCATCTGCATTCATTTTTGAATGTCCAGGCAGAATATTTGGCAGCATTGCTGGCATTTTGCTTTATTAAGCAATTATGGCATTACTGCAAACACAGAATGCTTCCTTGTGAGAGCCAAGTGTTTACAGCCAGCTGGGATTGGGTATATCATCTGAGCTGTGACACATTGCAGGTACTTACTATCATCCAGTCCCTCCTAGAATGGGGATTCATTATTTTGTTTAATTTAAAATGCACTGTGCTGATAAAAGTATGCTTCATCACATACTTTGATGGTGGAAATATACCAAGTAATGATGTAAAGAACTGTTAAAATGTATGTAAATGAAAAACATTTTTTCGTTTTGGATAGTGTTGAAGAGTTAGACCCACTCACAAGGTTTTCGAAGTTTTTTTCCATGCTGGGGTGATTCACCCCTTTATTTGTCCTGGTGACCGATTTCACTAAAACAGAAAGTAGCGGAATTCCTAAACCTTAGAGCTGTCTAAGAGCAAAAACTAAGAGGAAATCTTCCATTGAGGTCAAATGTTCTGGTGACAACTGTTGAAGATGGGAGCTCTCCTCACATTTGGGAGATTTCCTTTCCTCTCCTGTTGTATCTCAAGGAGTGGGAGTGATAGGAAATCTGCTCAGCATGGCACAGATCTCAACAAATAACCTAATATGGGTTTTCAATGACCCTACCCTGCTCTATACAGAAAAATAAATGTTTGGGCTATAAATACACTTTAAATGCTGCAAAATAACAGTTCAGTGTGGTCTACAAGAGAAGAACAAAAAGTCCGGATGGCGGCATTCCAATGAATATTGATTTCTTTATTAATGTAAATCCATACAGCAACGATAAAACCACTAACGTGTTTCACACCGTCAAGGCAGGTGCTTGACGGTGTGAATAAGGGCTATAAATAAGCGCCTGCCTTGACGGTGTGAAACGCGTTAGTCTTTTTATCCTTGCTGTATGGATTTACATAAATAAAGAAATCATTATTTATTGGAGTGCGGGCATCCGGAATTTTTGTTCTTCTCTTGCATACGGTTGCATATTGAGCTGCACCCACACCTTAAGAGGGAGGAGATTTTTGGAAAGTGACACCTAGAGCAGGTTCTCCTTTTTTTCAGTGTGGTCTAATCCCTTGATCATCAAGTTTGCACTCCCCCTACCATTTTTTTATATCAGCCTCACAAGTAGGTGCACAAAAAAAAGAATCAGTCTATTGAAATGTCAGTGTCACGGTCCAGAGTCAGGCTCGGAGGCCAGTAGCTATAGCAGTGGAGCAGCACCCACCAACAAGCAGGACAGGTAAACACGCAGGTCAACCTGGGTAATGACACGGGTTCACCGGAGGTGTGGGGTCTAAGTACTAACTGATATTCACCAAAGCTCCTGATGGTAGAGATGGGCTTTGCTGCATGTTAGTACCAGGTCATGGTCATCAGGATTGCCCCACCAGGAGGTGAGCAAGCCGGGGTCCAGTAGCAGATATAGCAGGTAGGGATCAAACAGTAGCCGGTAATGAATGGTAGCGAAAATATGGGCAGCAACAAGGGAGACAAAAGCTGTTGGCTGGAGGGAGCCCAATCATCTGGCAAACAGGAAGTGCAGCGCTAAAGCTTTAATTAGGAAGTTCATGGGAGGAGTAACGAGTTCAAAGTTCAAGACAAACAAGACTCAAGGCAGGATCATTCAAGGAATTGTCCAGGGAGTCATCCAGCATTCCAGGTGGCTCTGCAAGCAAAGTCATTACCAGACACAGCAGAGGTCCCAGGTTGAAGTCCAGGCCCTGACAATCAGCCCAGCTGTGCCTTAGGATAGGCACTGATTTTTCTTTGATGCAGTTGAGTAACCCATACAAGTTTGGTATCACTGGCTGTGATTCACAGCAGCGTGAGCCAAAGGCTCCTGTTGCTGCATCTCAGCCAAACAGAAGGGAGAGACTTGGGTCGCATGCACATTGTGGGATCGTATTGGGCTTAGGAAAATATTAAGGGGGGCTGAGTGGGGAGCTGCACACTTAAGGTTTTTTACCTTCATGCATCGAATGCATGAAGGTAAAAAAACCTTCAGCCTTTACAACCACTTTAACTCTTGTAATTAGCAATAAAGTTCTGTACACTATCATCTACACCAGTGGTCTCCAAACCAGTTGTCTCTACACCAGTGGTCTTCCGGAAGCTAGATGTGGCCCTTTGCTTGCTTTTATTCAACCCTTGGATCACTATTTCATCCACTAATACCAACAATGGAAATTTTTCCCACTTACTTTGGGAACCTTTTCTACTCACAATGGCCATAGTTTGGCCCCCTGAAAGTCTGAAAGACAGTAAAGTGGCCCTTTCTTTAGAACGTTTGGAGACCTCTGATCTGCACCATTAACCACCTCATGATTGGCCCCTTGTTACTGTGTACCCATGCGGTTTGAGGTCGTTATCAAAGTGTTTTTAACATGTAAGTGTGCTATTTCAAAATAAATGGTGTTGCTTCTGATTCTACTAACTCCAGCGCCCTACTTGTGTTTTCTTAAGCAACTAACAATAGATTATTTTTTACTGTAACAATATATATCAATGGCTCCTATAGAAGTGAACTAGATCCAGGAAACGCATCGAGCCTTAGGATCATCAATCTTGGACATGATATACTGTATTGTCAAATCGTTTTAATGGTTGTGTATTGTGATAATATCTTTTATATGTAAGAATGATGCATTTGCATGTTGTGCCTTAAGAGTCCTATTTGTGTGCTATTGCTGATGAGAGGCGGATCCTCACTTATAGCGAACTGTGTTGGAAGAAGGTGTTTTGAGGTTAAGGTGTAGTCCATCCCTTGATCTGCTGATGAGAGGAGAATCCTTTGGATCAATTGGTGTTGTATTTGAGGCGCAGTTACTTAAAGATCCGGTGAGTTCAATATCCACAGGGAGCAGTGTTCCACGAGGTGTGGTGATGAGATTCAAGGAATAGACCTGGATCATCAGCAACCTTATTCAATCCACCGTTGATTAATTTATGGCTCACTGGGTATATGTGTTTAAAGACTTTTATAAGGACATTTTATATGGTTTGTGTAGTGCTGCTAATGCTTGTATTTCTTTGGAAGTCTAAGTATACAATTATAAAAAGGTGCAGTATAGTCAGAGTTATTTTTATTATTATTATACAGGATTTATATAGCGCCAACAGTTTGCGTATCGCTTTACAACATGAGGGCAGACAGTATAATTACAATACAGAGTTTGAATTGTATATGTAACATATCTGGAGCAGTTATCTAGTGTATTTTTTTAAAACTGTAATAATTGTGTAAAAAAAAACAAAAAACAACAGTATCTGATAGCAAACTTTTATTTTTTTAGCCTTAGGCCGGCCATGGATGGAGTTATTTCTTTCCTGCAACCACAGACAGTGTTGATAGGGGAATTCCTCTCGTAGAGCCACTGTGTTCTCCCAGCGAGGGGGGGGGCTCAGGGGAAGCCGTCCCTGCTGGGAGAACACAGTGATTATTGCTAGCAGATATAACAGCCATTGGCAATAATCACATGTAAAATCCAGCAGGCTGGTTATACCCAAGTTGATAGATCAATCAACTTTGGTACATTCAGCCTGCCATACATGGTTCAAATCTCATCCGGTTCCTGCTGAACAGGCCAAGATTCAAACCGTCTATGGCCAGGTTTGCTTTCTAACACATTTATTCAAAAAAGGTCACAACCCTTGATCAAAAAAACAGTATATCAGTATACTATAGATTCCTGAGTAAACCTACATTTTTATACCTATACCCATAAAGTTGCCCCATTGAAAAAAAAATGGCTGTTTTTTATGTATCAATATACCCTACAATATTGCAGATATTGGAACAAAGTAATAGTAGTCCTTTTATCTTCATAGCTCGGGTTTGCATGGAGGTGATGGCATGTCAAAAGCAGGGCTCAGTGGATATTCTGACATGAGACAAGTGCCAACCGTTGTTATTGAATGTGAAGATGACAAGGAAAACGTGCCTCATGAATCAAACTATGATGACTCCTGCCTCTACTCCAGAGATGATGAAGATGATACAGATGAAGATACAGATGACGATGATGATGATGATAGCTCATTATACACAAGTATGTCTTTGACAATTTTTTTTTTTTCACAATATTAGTTTATACAGTAAACAAGGACCCCAAGGGAACCCACACATTTGGACAAAATCTCAACTGAAAGCTGAACTCAAGGCAGGCAGCTAAATGTACAGATGAAATACATATAAGAGAAATGTTTTACCTGTCAAAGGATTTGTATTTCTGTCTATCCAGTATGTCTATCCTGTCTGAGATATACACAGCTCTTCCACACAGCACAGTCCTATCTTGCAGGGTAGTAGAACTGATTTTTCTTTGATGCAGTTGAGTAACACATACACATCTTGTCCTTCCCCTAGCCTGCGAATAGACAATGAAAGGAGAAGACTGATGAGCTCTTCTCTCTGTCACTCTGCTCCCTACTTCTATCAGCATGTTCTTTGCTTGCACATTAGCACTGCAGCACAACTGATTGGCTTCTTGTGCCAACTCTTAACCTGACAGTCTGAGCTCTTTTGTATAGGGGATTGCAAGAGGCTGAGGCAGGGACATGGGAGTAAAGCATACACATAGGTTGAACTGGATGGTCCTATGTCTTTATTTAACCTTATCCACTATGTAACTATAATTATCTATCCTATAGTTTTTATACCTTTTTATTAGAGAAGCATACAGAAAGTAAAATGGTGTTCGGTTTCCCCCTTAGTTTCAGGTTGAAATTGAGATATAATCATCAAAATATTAATAGAGAGTAAGCATGGGTTGTTTACTTGTAAATCATTTTTTGGTAGCTGAAATCTACATTCTTACTTAGAGAAGTCCAGGGTGTAAACATATTATTTCAAAAATTGCCTTTTTAAGATGGCATCTGGGTTCCATAGCAATGGTAAGCAGCAGTGGTGGCAAAGTTGTCAAAAGGAATGGGCCATATTCCCTATGCATTCTATTAATGTTGGAACATACATTCCCACGCATGCACACTGTCATCAGAGGTATGGGGATATGAACCTGCACCTGCAGGGGAATGACCAATCTCAACCCTGTATTGGTGAGCTCATATAGTAGAGAGTGTAAATGCAATGTTGAAGGAGCCACCCATGTGCAATGTTTTTGAGCTCCGCGCAAAGAAATTTGTTGCTAGTAAGATGTGGCAATCCTCTGTCCATGCACGGTAGCAATATCAGAGAACAGACTTTACTGCACATGAGCGAATAGCCACAACCAACTTACTAGTGACATTTTATTTTCCTTCTGCCATTTAGAATTGCAGTTCTTAGTTGCCTTACCTATATGAAGAACAAGGTTAAAAAACATGTCTCTACCAGCTGAGTTGAGATGTTTGATAGCTAGAGTATGTCTTAGTAATATAGTAACATATAATAATAATATAAAAATATAATGATACAGAAATATATAGAGAATATATCAGCATGTAGCAACAACAATCAAATCAGCTCAACCAATATATAACCAAAATAAAAAATAAAAACGTATGAAATACAACCGTTGGTTGTCAGCTAGCACACACAGAGTTATTTCACCACACTTTTTATCAGAATGTAAACTGAATATGTCAGCATGTGCAGGAATGACCTTCCCCTCTCTACCTGTCTGCTGTAAATGCTGCACATATATACCCCCCATTTTATGCTCTTATGCTCCCCTTATCACCACTGCACATGCATGCACCCCTCTCTCCCACTATCAAAACTGAGCCTGCGCCCCCCCCTCCCAATGTGACCACTGTAGATGATCCCTCACCCTCCCCACCATGCCTACATATCCTCCCACTGCCTTCGCTTCACACCCACTCCCCCTGCTCTCACATCCCATACCCTCGATATTTCTACTGTGCCTGCATTAAGCCCTCTTTCACCACCACGCCTGCACCCTCCTCTCGCCTCCATGTCTGTGCAACCTTCTCCCTGCTTTTACTACCGCACCATGGCTCCTGGCCACCATCTCCTGCCTTGAATGCACCACAGTGCTTGTGCATACCACCCCATAGCTCTCTCTGCTGTACCCTTACACTCCCTCAGCACTGCACCTGACCACATATTCCTTCCCTTAATCACCCCTGCTTCTAACTTCCCCTTGACCACATGTGCATCATCATGCTGCCCTACTGTTGCTACTGTGCCTGATTCCCATCACCCCTCACCACTGTCCCTGCTCTTAGCACCTTCCCCTCCACAAACTTTTCAGTTCTAAAGTGGGCACACTTGCCGATTTATAGATGGTGTCGGGGGTTCTGCCAGGGTTCTGTAGCAATGGTGGGTGGTCATGCGTCATTAGGATGCACGTAGATATGCAAAATGTTGCTTAAACCACTCCCACAGATGCAAGAACATATCCCTACACATGCACAGTACTGTATCCCAATATCATGGGCATTGTCTAACAAAAACAGTGGAAGTGCGGGACCATATTTTACTTCTGCGCTCCTAAAAGTCTGCCATCAGTATGGCAGTGAGATCCCGTGCGTGTGATCAATCTATAATACTGCAAATGTACGGGATCTCTCCACTATATTGTGATGTCAGAAAAATAGTGATGAGACCCTGTGCATGTGAATTTTGTAATCAATCTGTACTACCACTACAGCGCATATGCGGGATCTCACCACTTAATTTCTGACATCACAGAATGCCAGTGAAATCCCATGAATGTGCAGTATTGGCAGTATTGGCAGTATATAGGCGGGTTACTACCATGCCCGGATGGGACCCTGCAACCATAATGATGGCATCCTTCCAGGAGCATGGGAATGAAACATCATTAATCCACTTAAACCCAAAGCCCATCAGCACAGGCCCTTACAGTGTGAAGGCCACACATTTAAATAGTAAAATTGCACTTACATAAGGCCAGCAAAGAATGCGATCCCATACATTAAGTATCCCTGCCACTTTCAGGTTCTCCGCGATGTCTATTATCACATCCTTCTAATGCATTTTGTCACAAGGACTTCACAGCTATACCGATATTAAACAGCTAAAAAGCATGTACAAAAAATAAACAGTTAAATGCCACAATAAAATTATCCAAATATTGTGTGTAAAAACACACTACAAGTACTTAAAAACCCCATATTTGCAATTGCGGTGTTGAAAGAATAATGAAATGTGCAACATTGTCTTTACTGTGCTGATAGATTGGAGATTACAACTATTTAGCTGTTATTCATTCTATTTTTCAAGACTCCTTGACATTAAAGGTCCTAAGGAAGGATTCACTGGCAATTAAGTTAAGCAACAGACCCTCCAAGAGAGAGTTGGAGGAGAAGAATATCCTCCCCGTGCAGACAGATGAGGAGAGGCTGGAACTCCGGCAACAGATTGGCACTAAACTTATAAGGTAACTTCATTTGCATAAGCATAGCCAGTTTTATTATTACATTATTATTTACAGTATTATTTCAAAGGAAGTATGATATTTCATATAACGCAAGAAGCTATATGTTAAATAACCAGACTGCAGAATACTGAAATCTGAGTAGTTGCTATTGTTTACTGCAGTTTGAGTATCACCAAAACTCTTTGTAAAACCTTAATGAATAAGCCTGAGTGTATGAAATGATACAAATTGGTTACTGCTTTTTATGTTTCATATGCTTTCTTTAAAGGGTAACTCCACTTTCGTGGGGAAAAAAAATAGCAAATAAAGAAAAAATAATATAGTGTATACAATTACAACACAAGCCGTATTGTAATTGAATGTTTTAACAAATTACCTTTCCTTTTCAATCTGCAGCTCTTTCATTTTCTGAAAATGCAATGCAATATGGCTACCTGGACTTGTTCTGTACACAGAATGTGTACAGAACACCCCTCCAGAAACATTTCCTGCTTGTGTGATTGGCTCAATGATTTTCCCAGAAGTCTGCCTAAGATACCAGTCAGATTTCAGGCATCCCCTGCAACAAAAAATATCATTTTTGGTGAGATACTCCCAATAGGAACACGTCTAAAGGGGTGCAGCCCCAGCAGATTTCCTCATTAGAGCTCTGCAGGTGCACAGCTGCCTGATAATTATGAAGCCACTCTCATTAGACCCACTCAGGGACCCACACAGGGGCACAGAGGAACAAACAGGGATTGTTTCAGAATAAAAAAGAGGAATCTGCAACAAAGGTTGTTAGAATCCTTGCAATGTACACAAATTCACCCAGGGAGGGGAATGCTTTTTTCTCAACAAAAGTAGAGTTACGCTTTAATTATTTACAGACTAGACTAGTGTATTAGGTAGGCAGTGTTTAGCTAGCAGTACCAATGGAATGCATTCACTTGGCATCTCCGTTTGAAAGTAATGAGAACGATCCCACCACTGGGGTTCCTGAAAGGTATGAGATGTCAGTGGGGGATTCAGTTGTCCATTTAAAGTGGAAATAGTTGGAAGTATCGGCTCACATTTCTTTGTATTAGGATATGACATTGTTTTCTAGTGCACCATTACTAAGCATCATGTTTTAACTACCTCAATTCTAGCATGTTTCTTCATTTCCCAAAAAAATGTGGCAAACACAACACACATTAGTGACTGCCTGCTTGTATACGGTATATACAGAAGGAAGAGTTCACATTACCTTTATTTACAGTTGCATCTATGAGTCAAGTTTTTACTATTCCAGTTCACTGCATAGTGAACGTATGAATATCCGGAGGTTTGTAAATAAAAAGGAAGTGGTGTAAAACAGTGTGTTTAGACATCAGTACTGATGGCTCAAGGCAAGATGACTTAATAACCTGTGTCAGTTTCTTCTTCATCTGATAATGTTAACTCTGTGCATTGTATTGCCACATCCCGTGTGAAAAAGTTATCATTCTGCTACAGTAA
This sequence comes from Lithobates clamitans, assembly GCA_037952925.1. Lineage (NCBI taxonomy): Eukaryota > Metazoa > Chordata > Amphibia > Anura > Ranidae > Lithobates > Lithobates clamitans. The sequence goes on along the minus strand of JBBGZY010000239.1, from coordinate 14,123,169 downwards.
AATTTAGAACAACAAGGCTTGCGAGCATTAAATGACTATATACGGTAGGAAAAATGGTTCAAAAGATTTCTACCTTTTTTCGTAGGCGATTGAGTCAAAGGCCAACAGCTGAAGAGTTGGAGCAGAGAAATATTTTGAAACGTAAGTCTTGCAGTACTTTACATGTATATTTTATGAATCTTTGTGCTTTTTTTGGAAAGGGCATCTTTTCAAGAACATTCCTCCTTACCATTTGCTACCTGGGTTCCACATATCCACTACATTGAGGCATTTTATTGACAGCAGTGCACTCCAAAAATACCTCATCCAAACATCACCAAACTGTCAATCTGCATAGACACTCAGGGCTCATTTACATTTGCTTTGACTTCAACACGCATTAAAGCGCCTACCGCTTTAACATGCTTTTTTGATGCCTTTGCAATGCTTCGGTGATGTTTCAGTGGTGCTTCAGTGGTGCTTCAATGATGCATCAGTGGTGCTTTTTTGAAACTTTAATGAAGCTTGGCAGGTGCCCTGTGTATGTGTTGATATCCCATATCTGCAATACCTCCAGAACAAAGTGAAGCTAAAGCTAAATTAAAGCCTCTCAAAAGCTGCAGGTGCTTCAAGCGAGTTTTGTCATAGACTTCTATTGAGACTTTGAAGATGCTTTGAAGCACCACTAAAGCGACATAGGGTATCATTTTTTAAGCAAAGCAAACGCAAGGTGTAAACAGAACTGTAAGTTAACCATTTTATTTAGTGACAGGTGCTTTGACTGGCATTCAGAGAACTTTAACAAAGCGTGTCCGAAGCCTTGGTTTTGAAGCGAGTGTACACTAGCCCTTTGGGAGAATTTTTCTCTATGATAGACTGTTGTATACACTGCATTGTAAGCAGGTATGGAGACAAATGTCCTGCTAACTGAAGGCACAAGAGAAGTGATGGGCTGGAGTGTGTAATACTGCCCTAGCTTCATTAAAGTAGTTATTACACACATATGCATGGTTGTATTTGCATTAATGGTAGTAATGGGCAACAGCCTAGGGCTAGAGGGTTAGAAGGGGCATCACCAGGGCTAAAAATGTACAGATAACTTTTTTTTTTCCTTCAGTCCATTTCTGGATTTGTTTTGCTAGCAAGAAAGCAGTAGGGGGAGGGTATGCAGGGGATGTTTAGTGGCGTCAAAAGACTCACTATTGTTCAGGAAACATTATGTACTATTAAAAAGTGGCTCTGCATAAAAAGCTGGCTTTATGTTACCTCCAATAGTGTATTCTTGCAATTCTTTTTTCTAAACTAAAATCACCAGACACAAGAGGTGGGGCTTGTACAAAAGAGTATCATCACTCAGGCACAGGCACTATAGCAGAATTATGTATAAATACAACCTTGATCATATGGTATGTAATTTATACGTAACTGAGCCAGACTACACGTGGACATGTGGCCTGGCTATTGACATATATTAGGAACAAGCAGTTATTGAGCTTTAAAACAAGATCTCACTAACATTTGTAGCTGCATGCGCTATAGAGCAATTCATCCTCAAAGCTCAGAGAACATAATTCAAAGCCAGCTCAGCTCCCACTACTCCCCTTCCCTTCCCAGTGACTCAGCAGCCTTCCAGTCTTGTACTCTTTAATAAAAACACAGGGAATGTGCACTAAAACTGAGTAAGCTGAGTTGCTGAGAGATTAGAACTTCAGCGCTTCTGCTGTAAATTTATTGAGGAATTGCTCCACAGACCCTGCAACTACAGGCTTGTTTCCCCTACCGCACACCCTGGCTCTTTTCTCTGACCCCTGTGTCAATACAGGACTCAGCAGTGATGTAGGGGTCACGGGATGGAACCATAGTACATGGAGTGGGTAACAGGTATTCAATACTCCTCAAAGTGCAGAATGCCAAAACGAGGCTGAAGTGCTGAAATGTTGGGGGTGCAGGTAACATAGGCTGCTGGAGAGGCGAGTAAACTACCTTTTCTCTTTCAGGAAGCTGACATTGGGGATTATTGAAAAACCTGACAGGGTTGCTTTAAGTATTAGGTTTAGTGCTTATACAGAGGTTACTAAATAACACTTGAGCATAGGCGTGCGCACAGGGTGTGCCAGGTGTGCCTGGGCACACCCTAATCGCCTTGTGTGGTGCATACTCCCCCTGTTTAGACCACTGATATTTCATCACAAAAAAAAAAGTTACAAAATAAAATACTTTAAAAAGAATAAAAATAAAACTACTGACACTGTCCACTGCCCTACTGACACCATCAGTACATATACACATGCATATGTATTTGAGCTTTGGAGTGCACACCCTAATGCAAGAGGCTGCGCACACCTATGCACTTGAGTAATGAAAGTCTAGTCACAAGTCACTACAGTTTCATATATGATGATCAGTCATTCTTACAGCGTGTAAATATTTGAAATTTATGATATACTCATAACTCATGGTAAAATATTGATTATTTGTTTGTAATATCCCATTCCTACTATGGGTAGCATTAATGCACCTGTGTTAATGTTAATGTGTGGTAAAACATCTCATTCATTTTGAATGGACTAGCAGTGCACCATAACACACTTTTTTAATTTAGCATATCGTAATGCAGTGGTCTCCAAACCATGACCTGGTGGCTAGATGTGGCCCTTCACTTGCCTTTGTCTGGCTCTTGGGGCAATATTCCACCAAGTGACCCCATTGATGGAACACTATTCTTCCCACTGATATCGTCAATGGGGCACTATTTCTCCCATTAAAACCAATGAAGGGGCATTGATGCTGAGGCATTTTATACTTCCACTGGCCACAGTCTGGCCCCAATAAAGTCTGAAGGGTAGTAAATTGTCCCTTTGCTTAGAAAGTGTGGAGACCCCTGCCATAATGCATGGCAACCACATAAACCACAGTGCATTCCATTGCCATTTATGTTAAATGGCACTGAAAACACCATTATAGTAGCAGGTAATGCACTCTCACGGCAGCACGTTGTTCCAAACAATAGATCTCTTCATACTGCTGAGGAACAGAAGAAGAGATAGTTGTTTGCACACAGGTTTGGTAAATTAATCCTTTCAAAGCAAAATCACAACATTCTCAAAAATTCCTATTTTACAGCTCGTAATGAACAAGAAGAGCAGGAGGAAAAACGAGAGATAAAGAGGAGGCTAACACGCAAGGTAGGACTATGCACTTGATCATTGCCTAAAATAATGATTCTCTAAGCAAAACTAATAGCCTTCAAATATGGCATAAATATTTTAGCTGAACTGGCAAAATTTGATTTTTTAGGTTAAAATAAATAGGAAAGTGCACTGACCATTGTTTCCCAACATTTCTTTCCTTTCCAACATTTCTTTCCTTTCATCTTATTGATATGCATTCTATGGGTTGCTTTCTTAGTTCGTCCTTGCTAAGTTCTATTACTATTATCTGTATCACTGTATATGTATACGACTGACTCCTACTGCACATCTTCTGTACGGATGTACCTATTGGGGGTGATTTACTAAAACTGGTGTACAGAGAATCTGGTGCAGCTGTGCATAGTAACTGTAATGGGGCGTACACACGGTCGGACTTTCTGGAAAGCTAGGTCCGACGTACTTGCCGCCAGACTTCCGGCGGACTACCGCCGGACTTTCTGAACGGCCGGACTTGCCTACACACGGCCGGACTTTCAGGAATCCGGTCTTCCCGACGGACTTCCGCCGGACTTTCAGAATGAACGGACTTTCCCACACACGGACAAGTCCGTTCATTTTGAACGTGACTCGGGTACGACGGGACTAAAAAAGGAATTCAATCTCGCCGCTTTTTTTGGCGAGATTGAAACCTTGTGAGCCCCGTCGCAGGCATCCCAGGCCCTTAGGTCTGGTATGGAACTTTAAGGGGAACCCCCTACGCCGAAAAACCGGCGTGGGGGTCCCCCCAAAATCCAGACCCCGATCCGAGCACGCAGCCCGGCCGGTCAGGAAAGGGGGTGGGGACGAGCGAGCGCCCCCCCTCCTGAACCGTACCAGGCCGCATGCCCTCAACATGAGGGGTGCTTTGGGGGAAGGGGCGCCTTGCGGTGCCCCCCCACCACAAAGCACCTTGTCCCCATGTTGATGAGGACAAGGGCCTCTTCCCGACAACCCTGGCCGTTGGTTGTCGGGGTCTCCGCCTATATAAGTCACAACGAAGCCCTCAGATACCAGTCCAGCCGGAGAGAGCGTCGTGTCAACATCTGGGGAAGAGAAGCCCAGAAGCCCGGACCTCCGCTGGCAATAGAGCTACCTGAAGACAGCGGTGGGGCCGGCCGAAGACCTGGAACACCGGGAGAAGAGGCCGGAGAGAGCGTCATGTCAACATCTGGAGAAGAGAAGACAAGAAGTCCGGACCTCCGCTGGCAATAGAGCTACCTGAAGACAGCGGAGGGGCCGGCCGAAGAACCAACCGGACGCCGGGAGAAGAGGAACCGGAGGGACCCCCGAAGCCGGAGCAAGATCCCCCCCCCGAAGCTGTTTAATAAAATATTTTAAAAACCTGTGTTGTGTTTTATTATTTACACTTTTTCCCTAGGTGAATGGGTAGGGGTACCATGTACCCCATACTCATTCACATAGGGTGGGGGGGGCCGGGATCTGGGGGCCCTCTTATTATAGGGGGCTCCGGGCTCCCGGATTCCGATAAGCCCCCCGCCCGCAGACCCCGACAACCAACGGCCAGGGTTGTCGGGAAGAGGCCCTTGTCCTCATCAACATGGGGACAAGGTGCTTTGTGGTGGGGGGGCACCACAAGGCGCCCCCTCCCCCAAAGCACCCCCCATGTTGAGGGCATGCGGCCTGGTACGGTTCAGGAGGGGGGGCGCTCGCTCGTCCCCACCCCCTTTCCTGACCGGCCGGGCTGCGTGCTCGGATCGGGGTCTGGTATGGATTTTGGGGGGACCCCCATGCCCTTTTTTCGGCGTAGGGGGTTCCCCTTAAAGTTCCATACCAGACCTAAGGGCCAGGGATGCCCCCCGCGCTCGCCGCAATGGAAAAATTTGTTTTTCCTATTGCAGCGAGCGCGAGATGCAGTAACCTGCTCCTCCGTCGTATCTGGTCTGTCAGACCAGCATACAGACGAACAGGCTTTACGTCGGGAACTGAGTCCGGCAGGGTTACGACGTAATATTTGAAGCAAGTTTCAAATCTAAAGTACGTCGGATTTCGGGCCGAAACGGTCCGTCGGAAGTCCGATGGAGACCACACACGGTCGGATTGTCCGCCGGATGAGGTGCGGCGGCGTCCGTCGGACTTTTGCATGTGAAAAGTCCGACCGTGTGTACGCCCCATTAGAAATTCTGTATATAGTCCTACAGAGCAGACAGTGCACAGTCCACATTGGCTTTGCTGCCTAACTGCAGACAGGAAACAGGAACTTTATTACACACAGAAAAGCAATAGTGTTTGCCATAGATGCAGCTACAAACTTACAAACACTGCCATCTACTGAGTGACATAACTGTTGCACAAAATACAATTCTGTATTCCAACAGTAACCAAATCAGCTTTTAGGTTTGGGTTTTATTTTCAAAGCTTAACTGAACAAGCTGAAGTTAAAAGCTGATTGGTTACTATACACAGCTGCACCAGATTCTGTGTGCACCAGTTTTAGTAAATCTCCCCTGTTGTGTGTTTTCTGAATAAAACCAAATTTAAACAGAAAAATAAAGGATTTTTTCATTGTATAATCATTTCTTCTGTATTTATTGAAAAAGACAGCATACATCACTAGATCCTAATTATTAGATTATAGTGCCACTTGCAAGAGTATGACACTAGGTACGAAACAAAGAAACACAAACCAGGAGTTGATCACCAACCGTATGCCTGGAATCTGCTGCTTAGTTGCTTCCTGAAAAGCGACACAACACAGATCGATTTTTAGGGTATGATGCCATGTGAACTTAGCCTAAGGCAGGGTGGTTTAGGCAGCATTAGTTGAGACACAGGTCAGACATGTTTTGGAAGACAGAACTGCATCAACATAGGGTGACCATGTTTGACCATTACATTTACAGGCTTTGCTTAGTGCTACTGCTATGTCCGCACAATGACAGAACTTCAGTGTTCTTCACTCTCTCTGCAAGTCTGTAGGTCAGGTCTTACCTTACTTGTAAACAGCAGACATTCTATAAAGCTTAAATAAATAGGAATCTGTATGCAGATAACTATTGGATGGAACATTTCAGAACCTATATCTCAAATACAATAATCACATTATAAAATGGCAATAAAAAACAAATTAAGAAAGACCATTTAAGACCATGGTGGTCAACACACAGCTGCTTACTGTTCAGTAATCTATAAAAATACATTTGCATTTTATTGTGTCTTTTTGCCTCCAAAAGGTAGCCAGATATTGCAATTTCTCATTTTCTTTTTTTTTCATGGAGGGCATAGTAGTATTTTAATACTGTTGGGTGATATTGTATAGACTGCATGCATAAGGCTTTGTTATTACTGTATTGCGTGAACTTACCCAATAGTTAAAATTTGTAATAAATGTGTGCAATCATTCTCCTGGATTTAGGGTAATGAGAAGTAGCTTTGCTTTCTCAATGCACAGAAACAATCCTGTTTAATACAGTTATGGAAAAATGTCTGTGAACCATCTGCTATACTACATAAAATAATTTTAAAATTGGATCTGGCTGGTCACTGAACAAATGGTTTAAGCAATTGATAAACAAGTCTGATCGATGACTTTTTGGTGTTAGATATTAAAGGGGTTGTAAAGGCAGAAGGTTTTTTATATTAATGCATTCTATGCTTTAGGATAAAAAGCATTTTGTGTGCAGCAGCAGCCCGAGCACCACCTGACACTTACCTGAGGTCCCTCTCTGTCCAGCGATGTCTACGAGTGTCTCAGCCATCGAGATTCTCCTTCCTGATTGCCTGAGAAACAGCAACGGTGCCATTGGCTCCCGTTGCTGTCAATTAAAGTTAGCTAGCCAATCAAGGGAGAGAGGGGGCGGGCCCGGTCGGGGCTCCGTGTCTGAATGGACACAGGGAGCTATGACTCAGCTTGGGTGCCCCCATAGCAAGCTGCTTGCTGTGGGGGCACTAAACAGGAGGGAGGGGCCAGTATCATAGAAGAGGGAACTGAGAAGAGGAGGATCTGGGCTGCTCTGTGCAAATCCACTGCAATAGAGCAGGTAAGTATAACATGTCTGTTATGTTTATAGGAAAAAAACAAGGCTTTACAATTACTTTAAAGTTTAATCAGTATTAAACCCAAAAGCAAACATTTATTATCTTGCAGCTTACAAATTCTTAGATGTGATGGCTGCATTTGTTTTGTTTTTTAGGCTTTTTTTTTTTAATTTTATTTTCACCTGGTGATCCAGACACAAGTCTGTTGTTTTTCAAAAGAACAAGCTGGCCTGCAGATGCACGAGTTACAGGAATGAGACCAACCATTTATCACTGACAAGGGTGCTTGATTACAATGAAAAGCATTTACCGTATTTATTTATGTAAAATCGTTATCCCAAAAAGCAAAAAAAAAAAAAAAAAAGTTTGCTGTATCTGCTTATAAAGTATTAGTTGGCGTTTGGCTTCAAAACTGTTAGTTTATCAAAATCTGAGAATACATCCAACACTCACCCCCCCCTCAGACTGATAATGCTGCTGTCCAAATGTGCCCCTTGTGCTCTTTTATCCACTGTAATACAGGAGGTATGTTGGCCAGATCACCATCTAAAAACAGAGAGAAAAATGCCTAAAAAAAGAAAACTATTGCAGCCATCACATCAAAGCCTTGGTACTCTGCAATATATTACATGTTTGGCTTTAATTTTAATAGCATATTAATTCAACTGTGGGGTTGAACTGCCTTGCTGTATAAAGAAAATTGTTTACCCTTTAATTGCTAAAGGGCAATATGGATCAATAAAAAAGATAATTTCACAAAGCCTCAGAAGAATAATTGTCAAAGTTTATGAGTGTAAAGGCAAAAGGATTTCTAATTACTGAGGCCTACATCACTAAAAGAGCATTTTACCAAGCAAAAAAAATGGCATCTTCTCCTTAATAGGGGGGAACCTGCAAAAATAAGTACAAGAACATGCTACGGTATCTCACAAAAGTAAGTACGTCCCTCAGATTTTTGTAAATATTTTATTATATCTTTTAATGTGACAACACTGAAGAAATGACACTTTGCTACAATGTAAAGTAGTGAGTGTACAGCTTGTATAACAGTGTAAATTTGCTGTCCCCTAAAAATAACTCAACACACAGCCATTAATGTCTAAACCGCTGGCAACAAAAGCTTCACAGGTTGCCACTGGAGTCCTCTTCCACTCCTCCATGACGACATCACAGAGCTGGTGGATGTTAGAGACCTTGCGCTCTGTCACCTTCCGTTTGAGGATGCCCCACAGATGCTCAATAGGGTTTAGGTCTGAAGACATGCTTTGCCAGTCTATCAACTTTACCCTCAGCTTCTTTAGCAAGGCAGTGGTCATCTTGGAGGTGTGTTTGGGGTTGTTATCATGTTGATATACTGCCCTGCAGCCCAGTATCCGAAGGGAGGGGATCATGCTCTGCTTCAGTATGTCACAGTACATATTAACATTCATGGTTCCCTCAATGAACTGTAGTTCCCCAGTGCCAGCAGCACTCATGCAGCCCCAGACCATGACCTTAGTCTGCTTGACTTCAGCAAACTGTTTGCAGGCTTTCTTGTGCATTATCTTTAGAAGAGGCTTCCTTCTGGGACGACAGCCATGCAGACCAATTTGATGCAGTGTGCACCATATGGTCTGAGCACTGACAGGCTGACCCCCCCACCCTTTCAACCTCTGCAGCAATGCTAGCAGCACTCTTACATCTATTTCCCAAAGACAACCTCTGGATATGACGCTGAGCACATGCACTCAACTTCTTTGGTCGACCATGGCGAGGCCTGTTCTGAGTGGAACCTGTCCTGTTAAACCGCTGTATGGTCTTGGTCACCATGCTGCAGCTCAGTTTCAGGGTCTTGGCAATCTTCTTAAAGCCTAGGCCATCTTTATTTAGAGCAACAATTTTTTTTGCAAATCCTCAGAGAGTTCTTTGCCATGAGGTGCCATGTTGAAATTTCCAGTGACCAGTATGAGAGAGTGAGAGCAATAACACAAAATTTAACACACCTGCTCCACATTCACACTTGAGACCTTGTAACACTAATGAGTCATATGACAGCGGGGTGGGAAAATGGCTAATTGGGCCCAATATGGACATTTTCACTTAGGGGTGTACTCACTTTTGTTGCCTGCGGTTTAGATATTAAAGCGGAGGTCCGCCGAAAAAAAATATTAAAAGCCAGAAGCTACAAATACTGCAGCTGCTGACTTTTAATATATGGACACTTACCTGTCCAGGGATCCCGCGATGTTTGCAGCCGAAGCTGATCCGTCCGTCGGCTCTCGGCTGCTGCCGCTGCCATCCTCGGTAAGGGGTTAAGGAAGTGAAGCCGTGCGGCTTCACTTCCTGGTTCCCTGCTGTGCATGCGCGAGTCGCGCTGCTCGTCCTCTCTGGTCCCTGCTGTGTTCTGTGTGTCTCCCAGAATACAGGGGGGGAGGACAGTGTAGGCGCCAGAAGTGGCATAGGACACCGCAAGCACAGCGGTGATCTATGCCAGGAAGTGGGAGCAAATACCTGTATTAGACAGGTATCTGCTCCCTCCTCCCCCCTGAAAGGTGCCAAATGTGACACCGGAGGGGGGGAGGAATCCAAAAAGTGGAAGTTCCATTTTTGGGTGGAACTCCACTTTAATGGTCGTGTGTTGAGTTATTTTTAGGGGACAGCAAATTTACACTGTTATACAAGCTGTACACTCACTACTTTACATGGTAACAAAGTTACCTTTCTTCAGTGTTTTCACATGAAAAGAAATAATAAAAAATTTACAAAAATGTGAGGGGTGTACTCACTTTTGTGAGATACTGTATATATCCTCAGACAAGCAAAAAACCTAGGATGACAGCTTAAGATCTGAAAGCATCTCTTGCACCTGATGACAACCATGTTCATGAAGAAAAATCTTGCATACCATTGGAATTCATGCAAAGTTACCGCTACTTCTAAAAAAAATTGTTGCTTTTCTTAAGATTTCTGAGGTTCTACTGATGTTGTACAGCACTACAAGAATAAGGTTCTGTGGACAGATGAGCAGAATAAAACTTCCCAAAAATAATTATCAACTGGAATAATTTAATATACAGGAATGGACCAGAACGTTCCCCAGCCGCTGTACCAGTCTCATCAACAACTATAGAGTGTTTTGAGGTTGTAATGATTCACATTCTCCTTCCCTAGTGTCTTTGATGGACTAACCATCTTTCATTAAATACGCGACAGTGTTATGCGTATTGTCTGTTAAAAAAAAATGGCCATGTTTAATATTATGACTCAAATGACGATCAGATCACATTTTAGAAGACATTCAAACAGAAATCCCTAAGGGTACCCAAACTTTTTTCTCACAGTTGTAATGTGGTGTTTTCGGTGTCCTAGCTGAGTTTTTGCTTTATATTGTGGTAAATCTGCTGACTAAAATAGACCGCTATGTTCCATGCATCAGTAGGGTTGACCCTCCTCCAGACTGAAAACTGGCGGCTCAAGTTTGCCGGATCTCTTAGTAAGAAACTTCAAAGTCTTTGTGCAACAAATATGTAAATGAAGCTATGTTAAGAATGAAGAAAATAAAAAGCATGCTGTACAGTTCAACAATACCTTTGAACATTTTTTTGTAATATGCAATTATATATAACACGTTTTAACTGGTCCCTTCTGGCTTTTTTTGCCAAATAAAGCCAGCTTTCTGTCACTCCTAAAGCCTTTTGAATCAGTACATGGAAAAACAAGTTACAAATAGAGATGAAAAAAAAAATTCAAAATGAATCCAATAAAACAACAGCATTGCCGTAAATAGTGATAAAATACAGATACCATTAACCACTTACGGACCGGAAGGATTTGCCCCCTTAATGACCAGGCCATTTTTTGCGATACGGCACTGCATTGCTTTAACTGACAATTGTGCAGTTGTGTGACATTGTACACAAACAAAACTGACGTCCTTTTTTTTCCCACAAATAGAGCTTTCTTTTGGTGGTATTTGATCACCTCGGCTTTTTTTTTTTTTTTTTTTTTTTTGCGCTATAAACAAAAAGAGAGTGACAATTTTGAAAAAAAAAAACTATATTTTCTTCTTTTTGCTATAGTAAATATCCCCCCAAAAAAATGTCTTCATCAGTTTAGGCCGATATATATTCTTCTACATATTTTTGGTAAAAAAAAAATTGCAATAAACGTATATTGATTGGTTTGCGGAAAAGTTATAGCGTCTACAAAATAGGGGATAGATTCATGGCTATTTTATTATTAGTTTTTTTTTACTAGTAATGGCGGCGATTAGCGATTTTAAGTGGTGGACAGATCGGACACTTTTGAAACTTTTTTGGGACCATTGACATTTATACAGCGATCAGAGCTAAAAATAGCCACTGATTACTGTACAAAGGTCACTGGCAGGGAAGGGGTTAACACTAGGGGGCGATGAAGGGGTTAAATGTGTTCCCTCATGTGTGTGCTAACTGTGGGGGGATGGGACTGCCTGGAGGAGGAGAGCGATCGCTGTTCCTAATCTTTAGAAGCAGCAGATCTGTCTCTCCTCCCCTGACAGATCAGAGATCTTTCTGTTTACATTGACAGATCTCCGTTCTGTCTCTGTCAGGAGCGATCGCGGGTGGCCAGCGGGCATCGTAATCGCTGGCCATGTGCATCAGCTCCGGCATCGCGCTGTGGGCGCCTGCGCGCACCTCCGATGGCGTGCGCATGCCCCCTACAGCGCCCGACGTACAGGAACGGCAATTCGTCCAGGAGAGCCAACGTGCCACAGTATAACTGCAGCGGCTGGTCCTTAAAGTGTAAGTAAACCCACCTATCGTTTTTAGCCAAGGAAGCTGCCATCTTTGCCTCTGTTTAATCTACAACCGCCATGAAGCTGCACATGTGATCAGTTATGACACCAGCCATTGGATGGTTTGACAGTTTGGTTGAGAGCACAACCAATGGGAGTGTTACATTTCCGGCATGTGCCGGAAATGAAGCTGTTTTATGGATGGGTTTACTTCCGTTTAAGAGGTTAAAGCAGAATTCCAGGTATGGATATTTTTGCATAATTATTGGTCCAGCTTGAACCAATGCAAGTATGCACGTTTTAAACCTCACCAATTTCTGTCGAAGTGAAGAATCACTGTAGTAGTCACTACTACTACAGTGATCCTTGCTATCTTCTGGCTCCTGTGCCAAATGGCTGCCCTGCTGCATAGCAAACACAGGGGGTTGCTCACTCGGCATGGGCACCATTCTGAAAATGCCTTGTGTTTTTCTCAAAGGATACAAGGCGTTCTCTGGCATTGGGTGAGGTGGTGTGACATCACTGCTCTGCCTCGCCACCATGTCCAATCAGAGAATGCTTTGCGTTCATTGAGGAAAAAGCAAGGCATTCACTGAGTGGAGCCTGTGTTGGGCAGGGGCTGCTACAGCAATTCTCCGCTTCCACAGAGATCAGCCAGGTATGCATACTTACATTAGTCTACACTGAACTAATGTAACTATGAAAAAATATCCATAACTGAAAAAGAGTTTTATTTAGTTCTATGAGAGTTATAAGAAACAGAGATAGTGTAGTTTTAATTTCCCATTTTTAAATAACCCCTCTGCTATTATTTATCCTTGCCTGCAGCAGAGAGGGGGTGGCGTTGCTAGCAGGAAAGACACATTTTAGAAGGAATACTGGTACTGAACACAGGATGGACACATAAATGGGCCAGCAATGACACCGAGTTCAAGTCCATGTTATAGAATTTTATAATACATAGTTTGATTAGTGGCAAATTAAGAGAAAAAAAATTACTTGTGTGTCACTGGGTTTGGTAGAAAGTTTGTCTACGGGTAGCACAGAAGATAGAGTGGTGCAATCGCTCAGACAGATAGAGAGGCAGCAGGATGATGGTCAGAGGCAAATAAACAGAGTCCAATTTCCAGACAGGTAAACAGAGCTAAGAGAGACACTATAGCAGAGGTAACGGGCTGATGATCAGAATAAGCACTGGCAAGCTGGGTACAAAGTTCACAGAAACTTGCAGAAAATCACAGAAATCAATTAGGCCATGCACAGTGAGACGAAATTCAGAGTTAAACCTTCTAAAGGTTGGGTAAAAGGTCTGAGTTAAGGTCAGGTGTGCAAATCAGAGACCTGCACTTAGGCCCCTTTCACACTGGGGCTGGGGGGCGGCGTTGGCCCTAAAACGGCGCTAGTTTTACCATCGTTTTAGCGGCAGTATTCGGCCGCTAGCGGGGCAGTTTTACCTCCCTGCTAGCGGCCCAGAAAGGGTTAAAACCACCGCAAAGCACTGCTGCAGCAGCGCCTTGCTGGCGGTATAGCCGCGCTGCCCCATTGAGGTGTATACACCGCTACTTCACGGCTCCAAAGATGCTGCTAGAAGGAGTTTTTTTTTACCGTCCCACCAGCACACTGCTCCAGTGTGAAAGCCCTCGGGGCTTTCACATTGGAGACACAGCAGCGGCTATTTCAGAGCGCTTAGCAGGTGCTATTTTTAGAGCTGTAGCGCCTGCAAAGCACCCCAGTGTGAAAGGGGTCTTAGGGTTGCTACCTGTCCAGGATTCACCCAGACAGTTCAGGTTTGGAATCATGCGTCAGACTGCCTGAAACCCGGACACATTATTTAGACTGGAATATGGCTTCCCAGCAGGGTTGCTGGCTGCAGTTGTCTAAGCTGAGAGTGTCTGTTACTCTTTCACAGCCCTAAAGCCAGCATTAACAACCCCCCCCCCCAACACACACACAGACGGGAGTGGAGAGAGGGCTCAATTTGCACCTCCTCCCCCCACCCATACTACTCTGTGTCTGCCCACGCTCCAAATTTCCAGCCCCAACTTTCTTTTTCTGAGGCATAGCGCTGCCGGGTATTGAAGTCCAGCAGCCTCAGATACATCTGGATGAGAGGTGCTGACTGCCAAAGAGTCCATCCATCCCTGTCTGTGACTGAAGTCTCCCACTTCTCTCTCCTGCCTCTGAGTAAGTACACTAAGGCAAATCAGGGATCTCAGAGCACCCCTTATATCAGAGTTCCCCTTTACACCAGAGGCCACAGTGTTTCCCCTTACATCAGTGTCTTCTCCGTACATCAGAGTTCTCAATGTTCCCCCCTAAATCAGGGTTCCCAGAGCATCCCTTATGTTAGAGTCCCCAGAGTTCTCCCTTACATCAGAGTCTGCAGAGTACCCCCTTACAGTGAAAGGGAACTCTGTGAGTTCAGATGTAAAAGGGGAACTCTGTGGATCCAGATGTAAATAGGGACTCTTTGTTATTAACATCATATGATTAGAAATGTTATTTAATAGCAAAATATATGTCTAGTTTATACTATAAAAACAAAGTGCCACTAAAGTGTTTGGGTTTGACTTGAAGAAAAGGTGGCAACCTCACTTGCACTGCGATGCTGAGTTATGGACAGCAGATGAGAAAGCTGAAGGTTGTGCCCGGTGAGGCCCAGTGAGGTTTGGGCTTCCAAATGTTTCCATTTGATACACTTCAGTGGAATAGGAACAAGGGTCACAGCAGTTGCCCTGCTTCAGAAGGTCCATAAGGTCTCTCTTCCATTCAACAACTCAGGTTATAGAATGGATTCAAAGGAGCACCTTTAAAGGTTGTGCAGTTATATGTAACTCTCCAGCATTTAGACCTCAAGTGTGGCCCCTGGTGTTTTATGACAAGCAGACTTCCTGATATCTCTATGTTGATGGTCAAGTGACATTATTACTAATACTGTATAATATTTACCACCACTAGACACAGGGAGTAGAAATATATCATTCATCTTTTGAGTGAAGCAGGTTGATTGCATGCAACATTTTTAGGACCCTTTTGTGTGCTAAAAGGATGACAGGATGAAGGTGAAACTTCTTGTGTGTGACATACATCTCTGCTATGACACCTGTCCGCAGTACACCTGGGCAAGTGCAAGTTATAGAAACCTAATTTAAAGATAATATCCACACTTAATCTAGCGTCATACTGAGTGATATCTATGTTACACTTTAACAATGCATTTTTTACATCTGCAGCTCAGTCAGAGGCCAACAGTGGAGGAACTACGTGAGAAGAAGATTCTGATACGTTTCAGTGATTATGTGGAGGTTGCAGATGCACAGGACTACGACAGGAGGGCGGATAAGCCATGGACTCGTCTCACAGCCGCTGACAAAGTTTGTATCTTTAGCAAACAAATTATTCAGTATATTATAACAGAGCATTGCTATGGAAATCACTAGGAAATATTAAGCAATGCAGGCTTTTAAAATGTGATCTGCCAGTTTATTCAAGTGGAAATTTACCCATAACAACTTGATAAAAAAAAAAATGTTCTTTAGCAAAGAACATACATTCCACAATAATAGCTATACCACCAAAATGAGTGTGTGCTGTAAATTGCCTCCAGCATTGCTCCTGTTTCTTCTTGTCAGAGGCTGCCATTTTGCTGAAGCCCAGAGTCCCTTAAAAGCAGTAAAATTGTAAAGTTGATCTAAACCCTCCAGTTAAATAGCTTCAAAAAACAGTTACATTCCTGGAATGCTGGGATTGCTAACTGTCACATTTGCTTGTGCCCTCAACCAAACTGTCAAACCTACAAATGGTTGGTGTCATAACTGATCACATGTGCAGTACCCTGGCAGTTGGCAGATCAAACAGAAGCAGCTTCCTTGACTGTAAAGAATAGGAGAGTTCAATTCCGCTTTAAGGGCCCTTTCACATGGGCTGTCCAATCGGGTCAGCCTGTCAGTTTTTCAGACGGACCTGATCGGACCTGACATTGTCCTTTATGGAGCGGCGGATGTCAGTAGGATACATGTCCACTGACACCTGCCGCCATCCGATCCTGTCCGCCAAAAAAAGACAGATGGTGGTCCTATTTTCCACCTGTTCAGCGGATCGGATGGAAACGGATAGGCAGTTCATTTCCATCTGATTTCCCTATAAATTTGCAAGACAAAGCCTTGGTTAGGTTAGTTGAATCGAAAGCAGATAATACCACTCCAAGCGTCCGTCTCCGCTCACGCCACAGTTGCATCAAGTACCCGTCCACCAGTGAGTCCTCACTTCCTTTTTTGTGTGTCAAGAAACATAGGGGCAACACACTGATTACATTACTAGACTAAAACCTGGTAACAATTATGAGTTTTTACAGCTCTGGTCGGAGCCGCTGTACTAATGATCTGTTGTTTGTACAGCGATCTCCTCTGATGAGCTGTTGTGTTCTGACAGGGGGATGTCGTCGTTCCCCCCCGTCCCCCTCTCCCCCGCCAGAACACTGTGATCAGCGCTCTCTGCCATTGGCGCTGAGAGCGCTGACCGAGAGTCGGTCGGCTGCTGGTTTTTTCAGCATGCTCAGGCGCTTTTTGTTAGACCGGCTGGCATACACATGGGCTAAATGTCAGACGTTTTTTATTGAACCAGCTGATGTCACCTGACATTGGGCCCATGTGTAAGGGGCTTAAGGGGTACAAGTGTGAGAGCTGAAATGGTTAATAAACAAAGAGTTGTGTTTTCCATTTACTGGCAGCAACCAGATTTAATCTTTAATTAATGTAATGTAGTTAGAACTATAAACGTTGCAATTGTTTAAATATATGGGTGAGCTGAATAAAAATAAAACATATGCAGAACGTCTCTGCAATACATGCACATTTCTCCATGTTTTGCCTCTGCAAGCAGAGAAAAAAACGTCTTGATTGCACCAGAAATCCAGGGAGCTAACTTCCTGATGTTTGCTTTCAACAGTGACATGTACAGTGCCTTGACAAAGTATTTATACCCCTTGAAGTTTTACACATTTTGTCATGTTACAACCAAAAACTTAAATGTATTTTATTGGGATTTTATGTGATAGACCAACACAAAGTGGCACATAATTGTGAAGGGGAAGGAAAATGATAAATGGTTTTCAAAATCTTTTACAAATAAATATCTGAAAAGTGTGGCATGCATTTTATTCAGCCCCCTTTTCTCTGATCCCCCTAACTAAAATCTAGTGGAACCAATAACCTTCAGAAGTCACATAATTAGTAAATAGAGTCCACCTGTGTGTAATCTCCATATAAATACAGCTGTTCTGTGAAGCCCTCGGAGGTTTGTTGGAGAACCTTAGTGAACAAATAGCATCATGAAGGCCAAGCAACACACCAGACAGGTCAGGGATAAAGTTGTGGAGAAGTTTAAAGCAGGGTTAGGTTATAAAAAAAAAAATCCCACGCTTTGAACCTCTCACAGAGCACTGTTGAATTCATCATCCGAAAATGGAAAGGGTATGGCACAACTGCAAACCTACCAACCTAAACTGACAGCCCGGGCAAGGAAAACATTAATCAGAGAAGCAGCCAAGAGGTCCATGGTAACTCTGGAAGAGCTGTAGAGATCCACAGCTCAGGTGGGAGAATCTGTCCATAGGACAATTATTAGTCATGCACTCCACAAATCTGGCCTTTATGGAAGAGTGGCAAGAGAAAAGCCATTGTTGAAAGAAAGCCATAAGAGATCCTGTTTGCAGTTTGTGAGAAGCCATGTGGGGGACACAGCAAACATGTGGAAGAAGGTGCTCTGGTCAGGTGAGACCAAAATTGGACTTTTTGGCCTAAAAGCAAAATGCTATGTGTGGTGAAAAACTAACACTGCACATCACCCTGAACACACCATCCCCACCGTCAAACATGGTGGTGGCAGCATCATGTTGTGGGGATGCCTTTCTTCAGCAGGGACAGGGAAGCTGGTCAGAGTTGATGGGAAGATGGATGGAGCCAAATACAGGGCAATCTTGGAAGAAAACCTGTTAGAGTCTACAAAAGACTTAAAACTGGGACGGAGGTTCACCTTCCAGCAGGACAACGACCCTAAACAAATAGCCAGAGCTACAATGGAATGGTTTAGATCAAAGTATATTCATGTGTTAGAATAGCCCAGTCAAAATCCAGACCTAAATCCAATTGAGAATCTGTGGCAAGACTTAAAAATTGCTGTTCACAGACACTCTCCATCCAATCTGACAGAGCTTGAGCTATTTCGGAAGGAACAATGGGCAAAAAGTTCACTCTCTAGATGTGCAAAGCTGGATGAGACATCCCCAAAAAGACTTGCAGCTGTAATTGCAGCCAAAGGTGGTTCTACAAAGTATTGACTCAGGGGGGGCTTAATACAAATGCACACCACACTTTTAACATATTTGTAACACATTTTGAAATCCATTTATCATTTTCCTTCCAGTTCACAATTATGTGCCACTTTGTTTTGGTCTATCACATAAAATTCCAATAAAATACATTTCAGTTATTGGTTGCAACATGACAAAATGTGGAAAATTTCAAGGGGTATGAATACTTTTTCAAGGCACTGTAGCTTTGTCTCCACATCTCCATGAAATAAAAGGGGGATTTGTAGTCCAGCAGGGGATAACTCAAGCTGATGCTGACAACACTGCTCAGGCTTTTAGTACAGCAGAGGCACTGTGTTGTACTCACTACAAGAAATTAGAAGCTCCTTGGATCCTCTGCCAGGATCAACAGATATTATTCTATTTTTTACAGTGTTTTTAAAGCCAAAACATGGGGAAATGTACATGTGTACATTTACACATAATATGTTATTTTTTTTAGCGTATACATTTCTACTGCTCATTGCCTGTGAGCCTGTATTGCTTTTTGTAATAAATCTGGTAAAAAGGGAAATCTTTTTTAACATGCTCTCTCTTGTCATTACAGGCAGCCATACGAAAAGAGCTGAATGAATTTAAAAGTACAGAAATGGAAGTTCATGAATTAAGTAGGCATTTAACAAGGTTGGTACTTATCAGTAATAGATACATATGGAAGGAACATTTCCAGCAGCATTTTTCACATTAGAACTCCTTGCATTGGCTATACTGATCACATTGGCTATAAGCTGAATGTAATAAGTTGCTGTGAAACAAGTTAATAAATACAGTAATGCTGCATTGCAGATGACTACTAATGTAACTCCTAAATAAAATATATTGAAATGACTGTTATTTCACCAGAGGTTAGAAAGGTTGTATTTTTGGTATAAGGTATTGGAATTGCTAGCTATTCGTGGTACTTATCCCAAACAGTGTTGTAACCCATTATATATGGAACATTTGCTTTTGTTTTTGTCAGAAAAACAGCATGATAGCTGAACTTATATCCGTCACTGGTGTGATACTTCAACTGATAATGTTAGATTAACCTCCCTGGCGGTATGATTATTTCAGATTTTTGCGTCTCAAAGCGATACAGTTATTTTGCATAGAAATTTGTCAACCAAGAGTCTAGTAGGTATCCCAGGTATGATAAAGTTTGAAACACAAAATCATAATATAATAAATAAATATAAATAATTTGAAAAAAAATATATAATAATTATAAAATAAATTTCCCCACGATTCACTATCGCTCAATTCTGCAAGTGTTCTAATTTACTATCGCTGTTTTCTAGCTGGTCTAAAACCACTTTTGACGTAAAGGGACACTTTTTGGTTGCTATGGACAATCTCAAGTTTGTAGGCAGAAAGAACAGTATATATAATATAAAACTGCATGCAGAGCATTGGACAAAGCATTGGGGACAAAAGGGATGTGAAATCATTTCATACAGTGCTGTAATCTGTAAGATTACAGTGCTGTATGTGTTATGATTTTTACATTTTTGTTTTTTGAATTTGCCGCCAGGCTCCGCCCCCGTGCGTCGCAACGCTCTCAGGGAATGAAGCCTGGCACAGAGAGGCTTCGGGAGGAGGACAGAACCCGCAGACACCGCGGGGGGACATCGCAGGATCCTGGGGACAAGGTAAGTATACTGCACCCGGATCCTGCAATGCAATCCTGAGTGTGGCTCGGGGTTACCGCTAATGGTGCTGAAATTTAACCCCGAGCCACACTCAGGAATACCGTCAGGGAGGTTAAGGATAAGGGGTTAGGAGCATGTTAAAGTTAAGGGTTACATTAAGTGGTTAAACCAAAGATTAGATTGATTAGGGTTAATTATTGGGTATGCCTCACCAATTTTATATTGATGAAAGCAACTATTCCAACTTTACAGGGTTTTGATATACCTTAGTGAAACTTTTAGTAAAATAATAACTGGAATGGGTATTCTATTTGTTTTACTAAATGGAGCATCCAAGGTCCAACTGATATCTATAGTTTAGTTTACCCCACTCTCTTCTGCTGTTGTGATGTTGCTGAAGTTTCCTTCAGAAGTAGCTAGCATTTATGAGTAATTCAATCACCTTAATCCCATCACCTTGGTATGTACTGAGGCAGATGTTGATTGCCCAAGAACATAATGGGAGTGGTGAAAGCTTGCAAAACCATTCTGCTCTAATTACATATTCCAATCCCATGGCGTCAAAAAGTCTGCAATAGGTGTTAAATCAACAGCGTAGAGATGTTAAACTGTATTATATGTGGGTGAAAGCTGGTCGCAAAGGCCCCCACTCCTGTTTAGGAGTGGTTGTTCCAGTTTTATGAAGATGATACCAACTGTCATCTACATAGAACAGGATGCTTTGCCAAAGTTTGAAACTTTCCATAATATTATTGGCCTTGACACATTACCTTACACCAAGGTGATTGCATTAAGGTGACTGAGTTACATGTATGTCTATAAGTGCTGAGGTACGGTCTTGACATTTGAGACACTGGGGTTGATTTAGTAAAACTGGAGAGTGCAAAATCTGGTGCAGCTCCGCATATAAACCAATCAAATGTCAAAGCTTAACTGAATATGCTGAAGCTGATTGGCTACCATGCACAGCTGCAGCAGATTTTGCACTCTCCAGTTTTACTAAATCAACCCCACTGTCATTTAGGCTGAGGAAGCTACTTGATAAGTGGCAAAATGTCTTCAACATTGCAGAAATTATCTAGTTTAATGTAAGTATTACTAGCTATGCCATGCCCTGGAATATTAGAATCTTAAGATGTAACTTCAGAAATGTTTATTGAGCATTGCATTTGTAGTATTTTCCTTGATATGGAGGAATGTTCAGAGGTTTTCATGTATAATTATTTTAAGCTGTCTCATATAGCACAGCAGGTTTTTTCACCTAATAAAAAGAAAAAACTGAGAACAGACTTGTGGGAAAATTATAAACACAGTACTCTGTAACATTGTGCGTCACAAAGAATGTACACCAAGCCAACCTTTTTTTTGTATGTTTTCTGTTTTACAGGTTTCACAGACCCTAGCATTAAAGTTCTACTTGAATACTATCTTCAAAAAGGGAACCACAAAGTGCTGGGATATTTTATTTTCTCTTATACGTCAATGTAAATCTATGGAACTGCCTTGTTTCTCAAGAGAAAATAATGGCATTTGCATAGTCTTCATAGATGATCTCCATCTTCACTAGACCTTCTCAATGTGAAGCATTGTGCAATGGAAAATGTCAGCAGAAGTGTGGATTTGTCCAGTATGTACAAAGTGAACAGATGATGTTCTTCCATCAGTGCTTGGACGTCAACATCTATGTGTCGCTGTGTTCGATAGTCCACGCGAAAGGAAACGTGAAGGGTCCTTGAACCTGAACAAGCAGAGGAGTCCTGTGAAGCATATGTCAAAAATTCTTGATGCATTCAGCCAAATCTATATGGGCTTTGTAAGCAAAGAAGAGAGACTTGCACTACTTTTCCTCTGTAAAGCATTCCCAGTTCATGTTGCATCTTCCACGCCAGAGACTGGTTGGAAATTCTGAGCCTGTTGTGGTAAATGGAACATTTACAATGGAACATGTGCTCACTCCGCAGAAGATAGAGGAATGACAGGGAAGGAATGGCCAGCAACATGTAGCTTTGCAGCTATTATCTGGCAACAAAATCATCATCATGTTCCGTAGCCATTAAGAGAGTAATCAGGGTCGGATAATAAAAGCTCACAGAGACATCAACCCATTTGAAGAACAAAAATATTCTTTTTTTTTTTTTTTTCAAATTACCTAAAGTGGTGTGGCCCGAATGTCAGTGTACTTAGGTTCTGAGTCTGCATACTTGGTTATGTGTATTTTGCACAGTGCATTTCATTGTACCATATTTCAATTGCATACAGTTCTTAAGTTGAGCAGGCTGCTCAATGTATTTTTGTTACTACAATTCTGTATCAGGAGGTGCAGTCTTGGTCGGTCCAAATTTTCCATTTTACATCCCACAATAATATTTTCCCAAAGGCAGATATTGATGGTGTTTGTCTTTGGGAATGTGGTGTCATTATATTGTGCCTGTTCTGTATAGACTAGGAACGACTGCAAAGACAGAGTCAGCCATTTCACCAGGTTAGACGTTTCCCATGACTGGGCCTGTTCATATAAACATGGAGTTTTCTTGTAAATTAAATAAACAAGAATATTTTTCAAAATCGACTTTTCGTTTATGCAAATATTTCTGGTGAATTACCATCTAATGGTGTCATTGTCCAAAAAAGTAACATATATCTCGATGCGAGTGTGTGTGTGTGTGTATAAACATGGGTTTGATCAGATCCTATAAGACAAACATTTCTAAATGCAACTTGATGGGATATAATGCTACTAGGAATGCACAAGGGAAGCATAACAACACCTCAAGTACATTGCTTTTAGATAATACTGTGTATTTTGTGCATTGTGATCTGGGGTATTTTTTTAAATCAGAATTCTGATTTCTAGGAAGCAGAGCTATCAGGAGACTAATATCCTGCCAATTCTGCCACCGTCTATAATACAAACTACAATAACAGGAAAGTCGGAAGTTCAGTACCTTGTTGTAGTCTGCTGTAAGCAAACAAGTTACATAGGAACCCAGCTCACTTTTCTCTCCCATTTATTGAAAGACATGACATTAATGATTAAATCCCACCCACTGGGTTACAGTGCCAAGTACAAAAACACACTAGGGTTAAACCTGCATCTGGTAGAGGCAGCTTGTTTTGCATTTTGTGTGTGTCTGTGGAGGTAGGATCTTACTGGGAAAAGACCAATCTGTGTGCAGGTAGTGTGACGCCACTGCTAGAGTATGCTTTGATAAGCTAAATTCAAATAGAAGCAGAATCTCCCAAATGGAAAGCAGAACCTAGGCACTGTATTATTAAGGATAATAATATGTAATGTAATGTTTTCACAGCCAGGGGCGGACTGACCATTCGGGCACGTGGGCACTGTCCGAGGGCCCCATGCCACTAAGGGGCCCCATCAGGGTTGCCAGCCTCAATAAAACCAGGGACAGTATGTAAAAATCTGTGTTTTTTAAAAATCCCAAGATTATAGCTGCCCCGCCTCTCCAGTACATTTTCAGTGTTTGTATGTGTATTCTGTGTGTATACTGTGTGTGTATAATGTGTGTGTATATTGTGTGTCTGTGTGTGTATACTGTATGTGTGTGTGTATACTGTGTGGCCCCATAATCTATTGCCTGGGAGCACCATAATCTCCTATTGCCTGGGGGCCCCATAATCTCCTATTGCCCGGGGCCCCATAATCTTCTCCTATTGCCCAGGGGCCCCATAAGCTCCTATTGCCCAGGGGCCCCATGAGTTGTCAGTCCGCCCCTGATCACAGCCATCTTGGACACCTTTCAATGTTAATTCATTGTATAATGTTTGGTCACAACCCTAAAACGGGGTTGCAGAGTGAAGAAATAACAAGTAAAGCTTCTCACGAAAAAAAAGTGGCGTTGAGAAAAGTATCTTGGTAATATTGGGTTCAAAACTAAACAAACCTACATACTCACCTAGGTGGATGCAGCATCAATCTAATGCTGCATATGTCCCCCGCCACCAATATTAACCTAAAGAAATTTGTAATCCTTCAATAATACAATAAATGCAAACATACAGTAGAAATAACGTGAAAGCATTATCAAGAAGTAAAGAAATTTATAATATTATAATATAAGTCCACATAAAAGTCCACCATGTAGAAAAATATGACTTTGTGGGAGTAAAACAGGCTTACCAGAAAGCCATAACCCTCTGCATGAGAGTGGTCAAGGAGTGCTTGTTGTCATAAAAAGTCTCGGCAACTCATATCCTTTGTGTTTCACATAAGCTTACATCTATGTTGGTGTCCTTTGTTAATTTTACATTGTTTGTTTTAAATGTAACTGTCTACTCCCAAACTGTCATTTGAAGTAAAACACATAGCCAAGTATTATTCTCCACATTTTTTTTATTGTGCATTAAAAAAAGAAAACAAAAAGAAATTAGACATGCTATCTGCCAATAGAACTTAACCAAAAAGTGCATTCTATGCATCCATAAATTTCCAAAATATACCAAATCAAATCATTATTCAACCAAAAAATAAAATAAAAGCCTCATGCATGTGTCCTGCTTCTTAATAAAGGGGGTCAACAATGCAAAGAGTTGGTGAAAGCAAGGGTCCGTCATCCGGAGATAATTCCGAAAATCATCTGGATTATTCTCCTGGAGCTCCGCAGCAAAGGCATATGACATAATTGGTCACGATTAATAAAGCAACCAATTTTTGGTCCAAGAAATCCTCCTTCTCCTGTTCCTGGACTTTGGGTCAAAGCAATAACTCCAAGGCCAATAATAAATAACACGTTATCTCCTCCGATTCCACAACATGTATGGTTGACGAAGGGCCGTTCAGAAACGAACTGAAAAGCGCAAAATGAAAAGCGCAAATCAACACTCCCCAAACTTCTACTAACATGAAATTAGCAGAAGGAGCCCAAAGGGTGGCGCATGACAATTGAACTTTCTCTTTATCGTCTCGTAGTACGTCCAGTATGTCACTACATTTATGTTTGTTGGCCGACAATTGCTTGACAAGTTTTTGGCCAACGCCCTTCGGACAAAAGTCCGAGGCTTTGTCTGCGGTAAATCCAATCGTGTGTACGAGGCTTAAGGCTCAGAAACAGAGTTCCTGAATGGTGGTGGACAGAGTCGGACAATGCTGAGCCTGTCATGCGAGTGTCAACTGACATCCTCATTCCTTTTCTTCTCCCAAAATCCAATGACATGGTACCTATAAGCTGGATAAAACATAGGGGCTGTTTAGGGGTGTTCTGCTGGATATAATAATATTCTGGTGCTCAGTAATTTCTGGAGCAGTACGCTAAATGCTTTTTGGACTCGCAGTTCTGAGGGCTGTGTATATCAAAGAGTGGTTGGCAAAGTCTGCTTTTGCCTAACAGCACCAGAATGTGCCTACACTATAACATAGTAGCGTCAAATGCACAGCTATAGGACAGGGGATGATTTTCTAGACTTGGCACCATTTTTGAGTCAGGCATCGAGATTTTATATTCATTTGTATTGTATTATAGACTCCAGACCTATCTATTGAACCCCCCTCGCTGTTCTGTACATCATGCTATGTGTGTTGTGGTTAGTCCTGTCCACTCCCCCCCCCCCCATTCTCAGGAATTATTATTATTATCAAATGTTCCCAGGTATGTACATTACTATGTCACCTAATAATGTGATTCATATAAAACATTTATAATGCAAGTTAGCAACAAATGTAGACTGAAATATTATGCTAGAAAGTATGGTAATAAAGTCAGGGCCAAAACAGTAGCACAAATAAAAAGAGGCTTTCATTTGCAGGGCTGTGGATAATTGTTTTTCCTTGGGGGGCAGGAGGGGATTCAGTTCTCTTTCTAATGATAAGAATTTATGTAGCTGACATCTTTATGTTTGAAAATATATACCAGTTATATACATACGGCTCTTTTACATTGTCACATTGTGCTTTGACGGGTGCAGTACAGTATACCCACTGCTTCCCATAGACTTTTATGTTCCATGTTTTTGATGCGTTTTCTGAAAGTGCATCACAGATACAACCTGCAGGACATCTGGTACACTTTCATAAAATGTACTGAAAGCATGGGACATAATAGATGTCTATGGGAAACCGCGGGTAAACTGCACAAAAACACGGTTTACACTGTGTTGCAGTATAATAGCGCCCTACAGTAACTAAACAAATATTTAACTTGGCCTCAGGAAATTTTTTCTTTAACACTAAGGATGAACATCGTGTTTTTAAAAAACTTTTAATTAGTATCTGCTTCAAATTTTGACAATGTAACCATAGCTCCCAACTGCCCCAGATTTGGAGGGACTGTACCTCCTTTGGAATAAAGTCAATCTGTTCTTCTGTCATTCAATTTTTAAATTATTGCATTTGTAAATTTCAAAAGACAGTGTAGCGCACCCCCTAATGAGCCGCAAGTGTAAAGGGATCCCTCACGCTGCACAGCCAGGCACACAGCATCTTCACAGCATACTTGAGGCAGAAGAACAGTTCAGTGCTTTGTTTTTATATTTTATTGAGGGGAATAAACTTGGGTAGAGATAGGGGTATTATGGGATGCCCACTTGATCAAAGCAGTAGACTTCTTCAGGGACACAACTATATACAGTGCGTATATACACTTCTCTTCTACCTCCAACACAAATCTTGCTTGTAGAACTACAACTCCCAGGACCAGCTGGCACTGTTTGGATGATCTAACAAAGGCACAGTTAGACTGGTAGCAAATGCCCTTTACAGGCAGGGACTTGTGTAACAAGTCCTAGTGCCCGGCATCACCTCTTCGGGCACTGCCAGCCAACCTGGCTGCAGCTGCCCCTTTCTCTAGCCCTCCTGCCTAAGACTGCACAGTCCTCCTAGATTGACACTGCATCCATTCCAGGCTGCTTTCTCTCAGTCCCTTCAGGCATGCCTCTCAGTCCTCTCAGTCCTCAGTCCTCTCCACCAGCCCGCAGTGTTCTCCTGCTGTCCTCCACTTGTTCCGGTGCCTCCGGTCAGGATACCTCTGTGTGTCATGAAGAGGGGTCCCTTACGCTCCCGAGCCCAGGCCCCCTGCCCCCAGACTAGGGGGCTACCCTCAAGGGCCATCGACAGCCTAACACTCCACCTCCAGCTTCCACCCAAACTCCACTGCCCCCAGCTAGGCTGACCCTGAGTATTTGAGGGGGCCTGCCCCCTGCCAAGCCAGCTCAAGGCAACTCAGGGCAGCTCCTCATCTTCTCCACTCCCATTCCTTTAGAATCTTCTGTAAGTTTCCAGAAGTAGGGGACGGTCTCAGAGATGCTCCCTGTGAGTCATCCAGCCCTCCCTGAGTCACTCAAACCCTGACCCAGAAAAAACACACAGGCTTAGCTGCCAGCCAAGCCTGAATTTACCTACACTAACAGCTAGAGGGTGCTACAACAGCATAAATGAATAGCAGTAAAAAAATCACTTGTGGGTTTAACCAATAAATTTTTTTATGTATCAATTCTCAATTTAACAGGGGTGTGACAGGGTTGTGTCCTTTGCCTGCATATTTTTTCTAATTGGTGTCCCTCTTTCCCATCTCAGAAAGTTGGGAGGTATGATATGTAGCAGGTACCAGGGGAAGACATTTATCCCTAACTGCAAGTAAGCGCTTAATGTGCAGATACATGCGTATACATATTTACATTACTTGACAGGGCGGTCACACTATATCACCCTGATGGTCACAGAGCTGCAGATCACTCTAATGCCGCGTACAGACGATCAGAATTTCCGACAACAAATGTTCAATGTGAAATTGTTGTTGGAAATTCCGACCGTGTTTATGCTCCATCGGACATTTGCTGTCGGAATTTCCGACAAAAACTGGTTGAGAGCTGGTTCTTAAATTTTTCGGCAAAAAAACTTGTTGTCGGAAATTACGAGCATGTGTACACAATTCAGACGCATAACATTCCACGCATGCTCTGAATCAAGTGCGAGACAGAAGCGCTCGGTCTGGTAAAACTAGCATTCGTAATGGAGATAGCACATTCATCACGCTGCAAAGTTAATCTTTTAACCACTTCAGCCCCAGAAGGATTTACCCCCTTCCTGACCAGAGCACTTTTTACAATTTGGCACTGCGTCGCTTTAACTGCTAATTGCGCGGTCATGCAGTGCTGTATCCAACCGAAATTTGCGTCCTTTTCTTCCCACAAATAGAGCTTTCTTTTGATGGTATTTGATCACCTCTGCCGTTTTTATTTTTTGCGCTATAAACGGAAAAACCGAAAATTTTGAAAAAAAATGATATTTTCTACTTTTTGTTATAAAAAAAATCCAATAAACTCAATTTTAGTCATACATTTAGGCCAAAATGTATTCGGCCACATGTCTTTGGTAAAAAAAATGTCAATAAGTGTATATTTATTGGTTTGCGCAAAAGTTATAGCGCCTACAAACTAGGGTACATTTTCTGGAATTTACACAGCCTTTAATTTATGACTGCCTATGTCATTTCTTTTGGTGCTAAAATGGCAGGGCAGTACAAAACCCCCACAAATGACCCCATTTTGGAAAGTAGACACCCCAAGGAAATTGCTGAGAGGCATGCTGAGCCCATTGAATATTAATTTTTTTGTCCCAAGTGATTGAATAATGACAAAAAAAAAATTACAAAAAGTTGTCACTAAATGATATATTGCTCACACAGGCCATGGGCATATGTGGAATTGCACCCCAAAATATAATCAGCTGCTTCTCTTGAGTACGGGGATACCACATGTGTGGGACTTTTTGGGAGCCTAGCCGCGTACAGGGTCCCGAAAACCAATCACTGCCTTCAGGATTTCTAAGGGCGTAAATTTTTGATTTTACTCCTCACTACCTATCATAGTTTTGAAGGCCATAAAATGCCCAGATGGCATAAACCCCCACCAAATGACCCCATTTTGGAAAGTAGACACCCCAAGCTATTTGCTGAGAGGCATGGTGAGTATTTTGCAGCTCTCATTTGTTTTTGAAAATGAAGAAAGACAAGAAGAAAAAATGCTTTTTTTCTTTTTTCAATTTTTAAAACTTTGTGACAAAAAGTGAGGTCTGCAAAATACTCACTATACCTATAAGCAAATATCTTGGGGTGTCTACTTTCCAAAATGGGGTCATTTGGGGGGTTTTGTGCCACCTTGGCATTCCATGGCCTCCGAAACTGTGATAGGCAGTGAAGAGTGAAATCAAAAACTTATGCCCTTAGAAAGCCTGAAGGCGGTGCTTGGTTTTTGGGGTCCCGTATGAGGCTAGGCTCCCAAAAAGTCTCACACGTGGTATCCCCATACTCAGGAGAAGAAACAGAATGTATTTTGGGGTTTAATTTCACATATTCCCATGGCATGTTTGAGCAATATATCATTTAGTGACAACTTGCAAAAAAAAAAAAATTGTCTCTTTCCCGCAACTTGTGTCACAATATAAAATATTCCATGGACTTGACATGCCTCTCAGCAAATATCTTGGGGTGTCTACTTTCCAAAATGGGGTCATTTGGGGAGGTTTTGAACTGTCCTGGCATTTTATGCACAACATTTAGAAGCTTATGTCACACACCACCCGCTCTCCTAACAACTTGAAGACAAAGCCCTTTCTGACACTTTTTGTTTACATGAAAAATTATTTTTGTTTGCAAGAAAATTACTTTGAACCCCCAAACATTATATTTTTTTTTGTTTACATTTGACGCCAGACCGACGCTTGCGTTCGCCTTAGCGTGAGAGCAGGGGGGGACAGGGGTGCTTTTTTTTTTTTTCTTTATTATTTTTTTGCTTTTTTATCTTATTTTTAAACTGTTCCTTTCATTTTTTTAAAAAAATCATTCTTATTGTTATTTCAGGGAATGTAAATATCTCCTATGACAGCAATAGGTAGTGACAGGTACTCTTTTTTGAAAAAAAAAAACCTAGATCTCTCTTCTGCCCTCAAAGCATTTGACCACACCAAGATTGGTGTGATAAAATGCTTCCCCAATTTCCCAATGGTGCTGTTTACATCCGGCGAAATCTAAGTCACGAAATGCTCGTAGCTTCCGGTTTCTTAGGCCATAGAGATGTTTGGAGCCACTCTGGTCTCTGATCAGCTCTATGGTCAGCTGGCTGAATCACCGGCTGCATTTTCAGGTTCCCTATTGAGACAGGAGAGCCAGAGAAAAACACAGAAGACGGTGGGGGGGGGCATTCCCTCCCACTGCTTGTAAAAGCAGTCTAGAGGCTAATTAGCTGCTAGGATTGCTTTTACATGAAAGCCGACCGCTGGCTGAAAAGAATGATACCAAGATGATACCTAAACCTGCAGGCATCATTCTGGTATAACCACTCAAAGTCGTGAATGGCGTACCTGAAGACAAAAAAATAGTTAACAATAAAGCACAGTAAACGGTAAATTATAAAAAATTGCATAACTGAAAAGAAAAATGATAAAACATAATAACAATAAAACATTGCATATTTTTTTTGTATTTTTTGTTTTTTTTACACTTTTTTTTGTAACTGTAACTTTTATAACTGTAACCGGTTCCAGGTTAGGGTCTCTCAAAAAGCGATGGCATCTTGGGAGACCCTGTGAAAGTGTGCCTAGTCTGTGCAATGCTGTACCCTACGCTAATACTCAACTAGTGTATGGTAGCGTTCAAAACATTCACCAATGCAAAGATCAGGATTGTCAGGACAGGAGGGACAATAATAGCGGGTGTCACGCCTATATCCGCGCTTGCTGCAGACACAACATCTTTTTTGGAGGGGTTCGTTGGGTAGGGGTACTCGGGAGGACATAAAGAAAATGCCTCTCATGCAGCCGACTGCATTTGGTTGGGGATGTGAATGGGGGAAGTACGGGCGCTGCAGAAGTGGTGGTTTCCCAATTAGGATTGGCGAATGCAGCAAGAAGGGCATTATGGGCACGACGGGCCTGTTTGTCTTCTTCTTGGTGGCAGCAGGACACTACTTGTGCTTGCCACCTCACCAGCTTGAACTGCACTTATGGGACTCGCCACGTCACCAAGTGTTACTGCAGTGCTGGTTTGACTACGACCGGGGTGTACTAGGCCGCTGGTGCTTGCCAGTTCACCAAAACGCTACCAAAAAAACTGTTAGCGATCGCAGGGATCAGGCCTGACTCTGCGAACGCTGCAGTTATGCGTTTAGTGTTTTGTAAGTGTCAGTGATCGATCGATACTGCACTTGGGTGGGCTGGGCTGGGCCGGCGGAGGGGCAAAACGCAGGTGCTAGCAGGTATCTGGGCTGATCCCACTAACACTGCGTTTTTGAGAACCCTAAACTGCTGGGGACGCTAGTATAGATCTGATCAGATCAGATATTGATCCGTTCAGATACTATACCACTAAGGGAGGTGTACGGTGCGTGCGTGGGTGTTAGCGGTACTGGCGCTAACCTGACGCTGCTTGGGGCTGGTGCTTGCCAGTTCACCAAAATGCTACCAAAAAAAACTGTTAGCGATCGCAGGGATCAGGCCTGACTCTGCGAACGCTGCAGTTATGCGGTTAGTGTTTTGTAAGTGACAGTGATCGATCGATACTGCACTTGGGTGGGCTGGGCTGGGCGGAGGGGCAAAACGCAGGTTCTAGCAGGTATCTGGGCTGATCCCGCTAACACTGCGTTTTTGGGAACCCTAAACTGCTGGGGACGCTAGTATAGATCTGATCGGATCAGATATTGATCCGTTCAGATACTATACCACTAAGGGAGGCGTATGCTGCGTGTGTGGGTGTTAGCGGTACTGGCGCTAATCTGACGCTGCCTGGGGCGATGCATATCCACGCCGGGCGATCAGGGGGCTAAACCTTTATTAGGTAATAAACGGCGGGTGCCCTGACACTATAAAAAAATTAAACGAACTAACCAGCATCACCCATAACGGTTATACGGTGATCAGTGGTGAAAGGGTTAACTAGGGGGCAATCAAGGGGTTAAAACATTTATTAGATAGTATATGGGGGTCCCTGACGCTATAAAATGCTGACGGCGAACCTAAATATTTACCTCCCTAACTAGCGTCACCAGCGACACTAACACAGCGATCAGAAAAATAATCGCTTAGCGACACTGGTGATGGGGGGTGATCAAGGGGTTAAATCTTTATTAGGGGGGTTAGGGGGGTACCCTAGACCTAAAGGGGGCTAACACTTACTGCCCTACCACACTAACTGTCAGAAACTGACACCATGTAGTAATCAGAAAAAAAAAAAAAAACTGCTTGGTGTCAGTGTGACGGGGGGGAGGGGTGATTAGGGGGTGATCGGGGGGATCGGGGGGTAAAGGGGGGTGTAAAGTGTGCCTGGCATGTTCTACTGTGTGTGTTGTGTTGTGCAACTCACTCAGATGTCTTCTCTCCTCGGCACCGGAATGGAAACTGCCGAGCCGAGGAGAGATGACATAATTTCCTCTGCCTCTGTGTACTATACAGAGGCAGGGGAATGATCTAATTTTCTGGGAGCGATCGCGAGGGGGGGGGGCCAAGAATGGATGGTCTCCCCCTCGCCTCTCATCACTGCCAGACCAAAGCCGACCGCCTCGGGCACCGAGGGGGTCCGATCGGACCCCTGCCCGCGGGAAGGCAATCACGTACCAGGTACGTGATTTTGCCTGCCCGTGCCATTCTGCTGCAGTATATCTGCGTTAGGCGGTCGGCAAGTGGTAATGCAGCGCATTCTCTTCTTCTTTATAATGCTAGAATAATAAAGTAGTTTTGCTGCTGATATTCACACGCTGGCAAACTGATTTCTTTATTATTTCTCGTGATCTCATGAATAATCTTTTTTTTCGCCATATATCCAGAACAATGTTTATATTTTTTTTTTCTAGTGATCTCCATAATCTTTTTTGTCGTTTTGTGTGTCAAGTTACCACAACACCATTAATATCTTTTATTTTTTAACCTCAAAGAGGTTGGTTGGTGTTGGTTTCCCTTTGGTAATTTGACATTGTATTTTTGAAATGTACCTGCCTACTCACAAACAAACTGTCCTTTTTGAAGTAAAACACATAGCCAAGGATTAAAAAAAAAAATTGTAAATGTATTAGGGGTCATAACAAAATAAAGAGAAAGGCAACGCTGGATAAACTGTTGAAATTGGTGTAGCCTTTGTACCCCAGGGCAGACATCAATTTTTTTGACAGGCAAAATTGGTAGCCTGAGGAGTCCATTTAAAAGGAAGCACTATCCGATCCAGGACTCCGAGAGATCAGGAGCAGCAGCAGCAGATGACATATATGTCCCCAGGCTGTGGTCTTACAACAGCCTGCATCTTTTGCCAGACAAGACCGAACCCAGGCTATCATTCTCAAGACTTCCTTACACGCTTCCTTCCAGGCTGTGGTGTTGGAGTTGTGGCAGGCGGTGGAGGGGGAGTATGGTCCAACTCACATACGTGACTTTTTTTGTGAGTTCGCTCATCACCCCCTTATTTGGGACCTGAAATATTAGCTCCTCAGTGATGATGCGTTGGTCCACCTCCATTTCCTGCATCTTACTGGTTGTCATACACGCAAAGGCCTCTTGAACACTGGGGGTTGTTGTGAGAACTGCAGTAGCCTGCTGGATCAAACCAAGCGCTGACTCCCCCACACTCCTCCCCTACCTGGGCCTTTTTGTTGAAAGGCGGAGGGGGGGAACCTGGGATTCGGTCAGGCTACTGGGCATGGCCACCTCCTAGCTGCCACTTTCCACAGTCACCTCCTGGCTGCCACTTTCCCCCACCATCTCCTGGCTGCCACTTTCCACGGCCTCCACCTGGCTGAGACTTTCCTGTGTATGAAAATGGGACATAATTATAGTTTTTTGGTCATCAATCACACACAATTTTGAGCTCATGACTGTTGAAAATGGAATGTTAACAAATAGAAAAGACTATCCTTCTGACCCCAGCATATTTCATTCTTGTCCCAATCATTTTTGGCTACCACTGTCTATTGATATGTAAACCACTTTGTTAAATCTGAAATTAGTGATCAATAACATCTAGTTAACATCATTAATTTTTTGTCAAGAAATATGTTGAACAATGCTGTACCTGGCTCAAGCTGGGCTCCTCCACATCTTCCTGGGTGTAAGGCCAAGGTTGTACGTCGGAAGCCTCATCTGAGGTGGAAGGAAGAGTGAAAGGAAGGGTTGAGAGTGATGGCCTGATTTCAGTCTAGTCTGACAAAAACCGCAGTCTGTCATAGTACCACAGCCTGGGGACATAAACGCCATCTGCTGCTACTCCTGATCTCATAGAATCCTGGACCTTTTTGCGCTCCCTATTATATGTGCTCCTCAGGCCACCAATTTTGCACTTCAAATAGTTGATGTCTGCCGTGGGAATCACCGACTTCACCAATTCCAACAGTTGATCCAGCGCTTCCTTCCTCTTTAGTTTGTCATTATAAAATGGGTGTTTCACTTGCCACAGACAGGGCAGCTCTCTGTACTTATCAATGAAGCTAGGGAGGAAATTATGGTCATTGAATGTATCTATATTCTCTGCAAGACACAACACAAGACAAATCCTAATGTCAGCCTAATCTTGTCCCAATATAGGCCTCAATCTCTAGCAGTATAGGCCACTGATGCCCCATGTTAAAATTGTACCTTCGTTAGCACGATCGGCGCTTACGCTACTCCATCCTCTGCTTACAGATCGTACGTACGCATGTGTGTTATGCTTTATATACACTGCGCATGCGTGAAACTCCGCCCCTGACCTTCATTCTAGTATATTCCCTACCCCTTCTCTTTCGACGCAGTGAGAGAGCACATGGCGGAGACAGAGCAGGTGCATGCAGAGGAGAGCAGCAACGACGAGGAAAGCCCGGAGCCAGAAACGTCCGATCCAGGAGGAGATTTAAGGCCTTAAATATGGCCTTTGTTGAGATGGTGGATATCTTGAAGAGGGCCTACTATGAAGAGAAATATGGACCATACAGAAACCCAAATGTGAGAAAGGCCAAAATCGTGACTAAAGTTGTGAAAAGTCTGCAGAAGAATTTTGGGGTACGATGATCCAAGAAGCAACTGAGGAAACGATCAGTACAGAAGAATCAAGAGAGTGCTGCAAAAAAGTAAGTATTTTGTCGTGTGTTGCTATTATTATTATTAGTTGCATGCTGCTCCATGTGCTTTTCTTTACTGTTGTACAGTTTAAAATAGCAAGTTTCTGGCTCGTGGGGACAGTAATCGTTCGTAGTAAACATCGTTCGTTTGCCCACTAATATGATGTTTTTGACAGATGCAGCGTAACTACATTTGTTCAGGCCTTTTTGTATTAAAAGAAGTTTATTACATTGTTGTCTAGATGTGTTTTAACTAGAATGAAATGCAAACTTGATTCAGTGTAAGGAGAGGACACTCAGCACCTGTTTACACATCTGGACGGAGGAGCACTAGTGTGGGACACCAGAACACCCTTTTTAGGGTGTCCCACACAGGTGCTCCAGTTGATACTAGGGGTGTCTCCATGTGGGAAACTTTACCAAAAAAGGTAAGTATTCCAGCTTGAAGAAAGGGAAAAAATCATGTCTTCAGCTTGGAACTCTGCCAAAACAGACAATTGTATGACACTTCCAAGCAATGTTTCATATTACTATTTCTTGCCTCAAATATCTGTGTGCTAAGTATACCTTATTTTTTATTTACATAGGGGAGAAAAGACTTGGGACATCAGAGGACTCCAAGAACACCACACCTCCTAAAGAAGGGGAAATCCCCACACCACAACCTGAAGATGTGGATTCAGAGGTACATGAATTGGGCGAAATAGTGACCACAACAGGTGAGTGTTTGAGACTACAGCTTCAGGTAATAGATGTATGCCTGCATATTTATAATACATGGTGTATTTTTTTTATTTTAGGTGATGTGGATGTTGTGGAAGAAGAAACTCATTTTGGCTCCCAATTTGTGTGCATCTTCAAAATGTGGCTTTTACAGGGGTTACATCACCCCATCTGATGAAGGCAAGATCAACACAGTTTGGACATACTAATGTCTGATATTGCCTTCAATTTTTCAAAGTTGAACTTTGTAGGTTCCTGAGTTGTGTATGTTATTATGGTTTTAAACATAACCAAACATTAACCAAAAAAAGGCGATTTCTAATGTCAACCATAAAAATGTTATACACCAAAGATGTTGGTTTGTTCAAAAACCCCTTTCTAACACACATGTGAATGTGCACGGAGAAAATGTTTTATACTCAACAATGTGTGGCTTCTCATTTTTCAAAAGCAGTTTTTGGAGTAAGTTGTTGTAGTTT
The DNA here is from genome assembly GCA_037952925.1 of Lithobates clamitans. NCBI lineage: Eukaryota > Metazoa > Chordata > Amphibia > Anura > Ranidae > Lithobates > Lithobates clamitans. Next base: position 14,087,023 of record JBBGZY010000239.1, on the reverse strand, counting down.
ACAGTGACAATTGGGGTATTTACAAAAGGCAAATTCACTTTGCACTACAAGTGCACTTTCAGTGCAGTTTCAGTGCACTTTCAAGTGCACTTGCAGTGCAAAGTGGATTTGCCTTTAGTAAATAACCCCCACAGTGCTCTAAAATTGGCCCCAATCAGGCCATTTTAGGGACTCAAAACAATTAATTCATGGTGCTGAAAAGGATGAATTTTTTTTAATTTTTTTATCATTAATGCATTACATACATTAACAACAAAAACAATGTGTGTGTGTAGCAGACCCACAACATAATAGTTAGCTGAAGAAGAGCTTGTCACCTCATGTATCAAATAAATAATGTTTGCACTATTGAAGAAAATGTCCAAAAAGAAAAGCCCATTGGCGAACCTAGGAGACAGCTAAAAAAAACACAAGCAGTAAATCAAATGAAATATTAGTTCAGTTTAAAAAAAAAGGTATTTTAAAAATGTTTCACATTTGCTGGCATATCAATGGCCCCCCTACCCACAAAGTACTCCAGATATTTTTGTCTCACTTCGCGGGCTCTTTGGGGGGGCAAGCCAGGACAGCCAGCTTTAAGTGCCGTCAGGGTTGAAGGATCAGGAAAGCCAGCCTCAGTCCCGACTGAGGCCACATAGTTCATTGCATTTTTTCGTAGATAATTGTGCAGAATGCAGCAGGCAAGCACAATATGGTTCCGTTTATATTCAGCTATGTGGATTGGTGTCAGAAATAGGCAGAACCGGCTGGCCATTATGCTGAAAGCATTCTCCACCACTCTTCTGGCTCTGGTCAGCCGGTAGTTAAAAACCCTCTGGTCCGGGGTGAGGGTCCTCATGGGAAATGGCCTCATCAGATGTTCACCTAGCCCAAACGCTTCATCAGCGATGAACACAAATGGAAGACCAGCCACGTTGTCCTCTGCAGGTGGCAAGCCCAAGCATTCTGGAGCCGTCTGTAGAACTCGTTCTGGGTGATGACTCCACCATCCAACATCCAGCCATTCTTCCCCAAGTCCACATACAAAAACTCATATGTCGCCGACACCACCGCCAACAATACAATACTATTAAACCCCTTATAATTATAATAGTATGACCCCGAGTTGGGGGGTGGGACGATGTGGACGTGTTTCCCATCTAGTTAGGAAAGTCCCACCGCTGGGCAAACTGGGAAGCCACAGTCTGCCATTCCTGTGGGTTTGAAGGAAACTGTGGAGTAAAACATGAAAAAAAAATTAGTACTTTTTCACATAACATTGCAAACAGATTAGACACAAACATTCTTGGCCAACATAAGTATAACATTTAACATTTATTTTAAGGAGTATTTAAAGACAAAAGTATAAGGTCCACTTATCAGATTCCCCCCCCCCCTTCCACGATGACCCATTGTAAAAATTTTAGGGGAGGGGGTTGTTTTGGACAGGTGACCCTCTCCACTTCATTGAGAGCTGAATGCATAAATAATGTGTGTTACTTTGGCCAGCCCCTCATTACACTATTGACAGCCCACTGGACAGGTAAGAAGTGTCATAATACAAAAATATGAATACACACTGTACAAATTGAACAACATTTTTACATTCTGAAATTACCTATCAAGATATTAAGGGAAAAAACTTCAAACAGTACCATTTGAAAGTATTCAGGCAGGCCCTTTCCCTACATGCTTTGGTGAATTCATCAATAAGTCTGACCACAAAAGAGGTACGTATAGTGTGTATGGGTTTTGGCAAAGTCAGCAGAGGATTGGTATCGGTTGACTTAGCAGTTGGGGGGGAGGGAGGGTTCCAAATGAGTTTAGGCCCAAAAACAAGGCCTCTTACACTCTGCCTGAATTTAAGGACAAAAATAACATTTAAACACATTTTAGGGGGTGTTTAGGGTAAGCACTACAATGGAGCAGACAAAATACATTGTTAAGTGACTAAGCTAGGTGTGTATGGGCCCAGGATAGCATGCTGGGGAGGTTAGTGAAGGCAAATATGCATGAAGGACAAAAAAGGAGTATTAAAAGCTTACAGCATGCATGAGGACAAAGAGGACATTCACAGCATATTACAATCATGGTAATTATGGAATAATGAAATAAATACAATACATTAGCAAACATTAAATACATAGAATGTGATGTTAAAGGAGAAAACTTACCTTAATATAGTCCTTCTGCAGGGCCTGAATGATGGCAGAACAGGTCTCTGGAATAATGATTCCCAGAGCCTGAGGGGAGATGCCTGTCGAGAACTTGATGTCCTGCAGACTTCTCCCCGTCGCCAAGTACCGCAAGGTGGCGACGAGCCACTGCTCGGGAGTGATGGCTTGCCGCATGCAGGTGTCCTGCTTCGTAATATAAGGGGACAGCAAAGCCAATAGACGGTGCAAAAATGGGGTCCGTCATCGGAAGATAATTCCTGAAATCATCAGGATTATTCTCCTGGATCTTCCGCAACAAAGGCATGTGCGAGAATTGGTCACGCTGGAGCAACCAATTCTTCGTCCATGAACTCCTCCTCGCCCTGGTTATGGACTGGGCTTGGGTCAAAGTAAGAACCCCAACACCAAGCCCCTGCACAGCACGAACTCTACAATGAGTACGTACCCGCAACATGGCTTCAAAACGGTCGGCTAGTCAGAACGAACTAAAAGAACGCACTGAAAATCAGAAAGGCCTGAGAAGAGCGAGCTGAAAATCAGAAACAAGCAGACAAGAACGCAATGAAAAACAGATAGGAACCGACAACACAGACTGAAAAACAGATACGAACCCACAAGCACAAACTGAAGAGCAGTAACAAACTGAAAAGCACAAGGCTGAAAAGCATGAATCGTCTCTCACCAAACTTCTACTAACACGAGATTAGCAGAAGGAGCCCAAAGGGTGGCGCACTTGGTATTGAACTTCCTTTTTATAGTGGCGTCGTACGTGTTGTACGTCACCGCGTTCTTGGCAATCTAAATTTCCGACAACATTTGTGTGTCCGTGTGTATGCAAGACAAGTTTGGGCCAATATCTGTCGGAAAAAAATCCACGTTTTTTTTTGTCGGAATGTCCGAGCGTCTGTACGCGGCAGAACAGTCAGCCCGGTGGTCGGGCTGTCACTGCTTTTTCATTCACTGCTGTGTAGCTGCTCTGCTGCTAGTATCTGTCACTGTTGCTCAGTGGCACTCTGGCCTGAGACGCTGGGGAATGGGGGTGGGGGGGATGTGGAACCTGCCTTATCTATGCCCCCTGCATTTGGACTGTAATGTAGGCTCACTGGAAAAACAGTGAAAGCATTTCCATCTGCAGCAAATATACCTCAGGAATTGTTTTGTGATCCTTTCTCTTGGATTACATATTGAAAATTTTAATTTGTACTATATTGTTCCAAAGTGTCATAATTATTTGGAATTAAAGAGGAACATTCACGGTTTGATAAAAATTACAACACAGTAATCTTTAGAAATATTTAGTGAAGGTAATCTATAACCAGATACCTAAAAAGAGAAGTCCAGCCAAAGCTCATTTGGCTGTACTTCTCCTCTGGATCACAGAAGTGTAGTTCGTTTTGCACTCCTGTTTTCAGCAGAGAGTGGGTTGAAGTACGCTCTCTGCTGACGTCACGGATGTCAGTCCACGTCATCACGACACTAAAATTTGGATCCGCCAGGTGCCTGGACTGACACCCAGCTCAGCTAAGAGCCTGAGCTGGCCGCTCCCAGCCCCTCCACAGCTCAGCGCTCCAGTTAGCGAGGAGGGAGAAGAGCAGAGAGCTGTGGCTGACAGTCTACAGCTCCCTGCTCACGGAGCTCTAATAACTGAGTGATCGTCGGTGTTCGAGCATTTGGTTCTCAGTGCAGAGGTGCCAGGGGACAGCTGCAGCATTCACCTAGGTAAGTATGAATCTGAGAAAAAATGATCCTTTACTTCTCTTTTAAAAGAAAAGTTCAGGAATTAAAAAAAAAAATAGACATTTATTAACCTTCCTTCTAGATTGTAAGCTCTAACGAGCAGGGCCCTTTGATTCCTCCTGCATTGAGTTGTATTGTAACTGTACTGTCTGCCCTCATGTTGTAAAGTGCTGCACAAACTGTTGGCGCTATATAAATACTGTATAATAATAATAAATAATAATACACACCTAGGTGGATGCAGCATCGATCCAATGCTGCATCTGTCCCCTACTCCTCTGTAGTGAGAACTGAGTGATCGAACACTGCTGATCACCTAATTTTCCCCCTCCGCTCTGAGCAGAGAACCGTGACGGTCAGTCAATAGCTCTCTTTTTCAGCGCTAACTGGAGCACTGGGCTGTGGAGGGGGCGGGAGGGGCTGGCTCAGGCCCTCAGAGGATCGCTGAGAGGCTGAGCCAGGTGCTTGTCCAGACTACAGGGGGATACTGACCAAATGGTCACAAACTTTCCTGAACCTGGACCGGCTAAGTTACTAACTGCACTCCTGTGATTCATAGGAGATATATGGCCAAAAAGCTTTGCCCATACTTCTCCTTTAACCACTTGCCGCCCACCCACCGTCAGCGGCGGCGGGACGGTGCGGCTCCGCTCTCTAAACATGTGATCAGCTGTGTCCAATCACTCGTGACTAGGGATGAGCTTCGTGTTCGAGTCGAACCCATGTTCGACTCGAACATCGGCTGTTCGACCGTCCGTCGAATTGCGAACGATATGGGCCGTTCGCGCCAAATTCGTGTGGCGCGTCACGGCCCATAATTCACTGCGGCATCGCAGTGCATTGCTGGCTGATGATTGGCCAAGCATGCACTATGACCCGCATGCTTGGCCAATCACAGCGCCGTCAGTAGAGAGAGCTGTAATTGGCCAAAGCCAGGGTGGCTTTGGCCAATTATGGCTCAGGGGATTTAGTACACACCCCACACTATATAAGGCCGCCTGCACGGCGGCCCTGTGTAGTGTGTGTTCCGGTGTGCTGAGCGATAGAGAGAGAGAGAGACAGTGTCATTTGATTTGAGTTAGATAGATTAGGCAGAACAGTCAGTCAGTTAGCTGCACTTACAGTGTATTGTGTATATATATGCATCCCAGGTGTTGCATATATATATATACACTGTATTCAGTTTAGCTAGATCCGTTCCTGTTATCTTCTATCTAGACTATTTACATTCAGTGCAGTGTGTCCTGCTCACAGTGTTCAGCTAGATCCGTTCCTGCTATTCACATTCAGTACAGTGCTTCCTGCTCACAGTGTTCAGCTAGATCCGTTCCTGCTATTTACATTCAGTGCAGTGCGTGCTGCTCACAGTGTTCAGCTAGATCCGTTCCTGCTATTTACATTCAGTGCAGTGCGTCCTGCTCACAGTGTTCAGCTAGATCCGTTCCTGCTATTTACATTCAGTGCAGTGCGTGCTGCTCACAGTGTTCAGCTAGATCCGTTCCTGCTATTTACATTCAGTGCAGTGCGTGCTGCTCACAGTGTTTAGCTACATCCGTTCCTGCTGTTTACATTCAGTGCAGTGCGTCCTGCTCACAGTGTTCAGCTAGATCCGTTCCTGCTATTTACATTCAGTGCAGTGCGTCCTGCTCACAGTGTTCAGCTAGATCCGTTCCTGCTATTTACATTCAGTGCAGTGCGTCCTGCTCACAGTGTTCAGCTAGATCCGTTCCTGCTATATACATTTAGTGCAGTACGTCCTGCTCACAGTGTTCAGCTAGATCCGTTCCTGTTATCTTCCTACTGACAGGCAGGCTTGTCTGGTTACAGTATATAAAGCTACCTGAAGAAAATTACAGGTGTTCTTTTTGATCCTATTAGTACCACGGTCAGGCAGCTAGACTATTTACATTTAGTACAGTGTGTCCTGCTCACAGTGTTCAGCTAGATCCGTTCCTGTTATTTACATTCAGTGCAGTGCGTCCTGCTCACAGTGTTCAGCTAGATCCGTTCCTGCTATTTACATTCAGTGCAGTGCGTCCTGCTCACAGTGTTCAGCTAGATCCGTTCCTGCTATTTACATTCAGTGCAGTGCGTCCTGCTCACAGTGTTCAGCTAGATCCGTTCCTGCTATTTACATTCAGTGCAGTGCGTCCTGCTCACAGTGTTTAGCTAGATCCGTTCCTGCTATTTACATTCAGTGCAGTGCGTCCTGCTCACAGTGTTCAGCTAGATCCGTTCCTGCTATTTACATTCAGTGCAGTGCGTCCTGCTCACAGTGTTCAGCTAGATCCGTTCCTGCTATTTACATTCAGTGCAGTGCGTCCTGCTCACAGTGTTTAGCTAGATCCGTTCCTGCTATTTACATTCAGTGCAGTGCGTCCTGCTCACAGTGTTCAGCTAGATCCGTTCCTGCTATTTACATTCAGTGCAGTGCGTCCTGCTCACAGTGTTCAGCTAGATCCGTTCCTGCTATATACATTTAGTGCAGTACGTCCTACTCACAGTGTTCAGCTAGATCCGTTCCTGTTATCTTCCTACTGACAGGCAGGCTTGTCTGGTTACAGTATATAAAGCTACCTGAAGAAAATTACAGGTGTTCTTTTTGATCCTATTAGTACCACGGTCAGGCAGCTAGACTATTTACATTTAGTACAGTGCGTCCTGCTCACAGTGTTCAGCTAGATCCGTTCCTGCTATTTACATTCAGTGCAGTGCGTCCTGCTCACAGTGTTCAGCTAGATCCGTTCCTGCTATTTACATTCAGTGCAGTGCGTCCTGCTCACAGTGTTCAGCTAGATCCGTTCCTGCTATTTACATTCAGTGCAGTGCGTCCTGCTCACAGTGTTCAGCTAGATCCGTTCCTGCTATTTACATTCAGTGCAGTGCGTCCTGCTCACAGTGTTTAGCTAGATCCGTTCCTGCTATTTACATTCAGTGCAGTGCGTCCTGCTCACAGTGTTCAGCTAGATCCGTTCCTGCTATTTACATTCAGTGCAGTGCGTGCTGCTCACAGTGTTCAGCTAGATCCGTTCCTGCTATTTACATTCAGTGCAGTGCGTCCTGCTCACAGTGTTCAGCTAGATCCGTTCCTGCTATTTACATTCAGTGCAGTGCGTCCTGCTCACAGTGTTTAGCTAGATCCGTTCCTGCTATTTACATTCAGTGCAGTGCGTCCTGCTCACAGTGTTCAGCTAGATCCGTTCCTGCTATTTACATTCAGTGCAGTGCGTCCTGCTCACAGTGTTCAGCTAGATCCGTTCCTGCTATATACATTTAGTGCAGTACGTCCTACTCACAGTGTTCAGCTAGATCCGTTCCTGTTATCTTCCTACTGACAGGCAGGCTTGTCTGGTTACAGTATATAAAGCTACCTGAAGAAAATTACAGGTGTTCTATCCCAGCTTAGTGCAGCTACAGGCCATTAGTATGTCTGGAAGGCCAAGAAGGAGAGGCAGACAGTCACAAGCCAATAAGAGAGGGCAAGCAGGCTCTGTGTCTAGTGCTGGTCGTGGAGACGGTGCATCCTCATCAGCACGTGGCCATGGGACACGCTTGGCCTTTTTTTCGGCAGCTGGTCGTGTTGAGCCGCAACATGCGGAAGACTTGGTCGAGTGGATGACCAAGCCGTCCTCATCCTCCTCATCCTCTCTCACCCATGCCCAGGGTGCTTTGTCTGGCAAAGCAGCGGCCTCTTCCCTCAGCTCAATGTCATCAGTGACTCCTTCCCTAGCCCCACCATGTCCTCCTGAGGATTCCCTCGAACTGTTTGACCACAGTGTTGGGTACATGCTCCAGGAGGATGCCCAGCGTTTGGAAGGCTCTGATGATGATACTGAGCTCAATGAAGGCAGTAACATGAGCACGGACAGAGGGGGTGCCCAAGAAGGACAGCAATCTGGCAGTCATGCTCCCCCTGCTGCAGCATACTGCCAGGTTTGCTCCAGTGATGAGGAGGGAGGGGATGATGAGGTCACTGACTCAACGTGGGTGCCTGATAGGAGAGAGGAGGAGGAGGAGGAGGAGGAGGAGGAGAAGGTGGCACATCACCAACTAGGCAGGATGCCCTCCAGGGGCCAGCCTAAGGGCAGCACATTGACTGCATCACACCCCAAAGCTCCACATGTGCAGGGCGCTGCAGTCTCTGCGCGTTATTCAAAAAGTTCTTTGGTGTGGGCCTTTTTTGAGACGAGTGCATCAGATCGCACCGCTGCTATTTGCAATATATGTCTCAAGCGTATCTCGCGTGGCCAAAACATCTCCCGCTTGGGTACCACATGCTTGACCAGACATATGTTGACCTGCCATGCAGTTCGTTGGCAAGCGTATCTAAAAGACCCACACCAAAGAACAAAGACGATCTCTCCTTGCTCCTCATCAGCTGAGATTTCCAACCCCACTAGACCTTCAGTCTTCTCTGCGACCTGCAGTGAGAGGAATGAAGGTGTAGAATTAGGTGTGTCACAGCCAAGTACTTATGGGCAATCTGCTTTGGGTACACCGACGTCAGATTGTACCAGGCAAATTTCCCTGCCCCAGCTGCTGCACCGCCGAAAGAAGTTTGCTCCCAGCCATCCACATGCCCAGCGGTTGAATGCTAGCTTGGCAAAATTGCTAGCACTTCAACTGCTGCCTTTTCAGTTGGTAGACTCTGCCCCCTTCCGTGAGTTTGTGGAATGTGCGGTTCCTCAGTGGCAGGTACCCAAACGCCACTTTTTCTCACGGAAGGCGATTCCGGCTCTCTACCGGCATGTGGAAGGCAATGTCCATGCCTCGCTGGACAGGGCGGTCAGCGGTAAGGTGCATATTACCGCTGACTCATGGTCCAGCAGGCATGGACAGGGACGTTACTTAAGTTTCACGGCGCATTGGGTGACTCTGCTGGCAGCTGGGAAGGATGCAGGACAAGGTGCAGTAGTGTTGGAGGTTGTTCCGCCACCACGCCTCCAAAATGCTGATTGTGACACACCTCTCTCCTCCACCCCCTCCTCTTCTTCTTCCTCCATGGCCTCTTCCTCGGAACCAGCGGTGCTCCGTAGGCGTTCAAGGGGCTACGCAAGTACGCAGGCCAAAAGATGCCATGCGGTGCTTGAGCTGGTGTGCTTGGGGGACAGGAGCCACACTGGGGCAGAGGTTCTGTCAGCTCTGCAGGGGCAGGTTCAGAGGTGGTTGACGCCACGCCAACTTAAGGCAGGAATGGTGGTTTGCGACAATGGCACCAACCTCCTCTCTGCCCTCCGACAGGGACAACTGACCCATGTGCCCTGTTTGGCTCACGTCCTTAACTTGGTGGTGCAGCGGTTCTTGGGCAGGTACCCGGGCTTACAGGATGTCCTGAGGCAGGCCAGGAAAGTCTGTGTGCATTTCCGCCGGTCATATAATGCCAGTGCTCGGCTGACGGACCTCCAAAAGGAGTTTAACCTGCCCAAGAACCGCCTAATCTGTGACATGCCCACCAGGTGGAACTCGACGTTGGCCATGCTGCAGCGGCTGCACACGCAGCAGAGGGCCATCAATGAGTACCTGTGCGACTATGGCACCAGGACAGGGTCAGGGGACCTTGGTTTTTTTTCCCCACGCCAGTGGGCCATGATCAGGGATGCATGCACTGTCCTGTCACCATTCGAGGAGGCCACGAGGATGGTGAGCACTGACAGTGCATGCATCAGTGACACTGTCCCCCTTGTCCACCTGTTGGAGCACACGCTGCGTGGGATAATGGACAGGGCACTTGAGGCAGAACAGAGGCAGGAAGAGGAGGACTTCCTTAGCTCTCAAGGCCCCCTTTATCCAGACAGTGTTCCTGCGTGCCCGCCGATCACACAGGAAGAGGACGAGGAGGAGGAGGAGGAGGAGGAGGAGGAAGATTGTGTCAGTATGGAGGTGGAGCCTGGCACTCAGCATCAGCAGTCTTTAAGGGATCAGTCCCAAGGAACACATGGACTTGTACGTGGCTGGGAGGAGGTGGCTGCGGACGTTGTTGTCCTTAGTGACCCAGAGGACTCCGGACCGAATGCCTCAGCAAACCTACGCTGCATGGCCTCCCTGATCCTGCAAAGCCTGCGTAAGGATCCTCGTATTCGTGGTATCAAGGAGAAGGACCAATACTGGCTGGCAACCCTCCTTGATCCACGTTACAAGGGTAAGGTTGCGGACCTTATCTTGCCATCGCAGAGGGAGCAGAGGATGAAACATCTTCGGGAGGCCTTGCAGAAAGGTCTGTGCAACGCGTTCCCAGAGACTGGGAGGTTACAAACTCCTGTTTCTGGACAACGTGTTGCTGAGGCTTCGGTCAGTCAAAGAAGGAGCGGTGGAGAAGGTGGCCGTCTGACCGATGCGTTCAGACAATTTTTTGGTCCGCAGCCCCAAGGTATGATCGGTTCCAGCAACCATCGCCAGCGTCTGTTTTACATGGTGCAGGAATACCTAGGGGCAAGATCAGACTTGGACACCTTTCCCACCGAAAATCCTCTGGGTTACTGGGTCTTGAGGATGGATCACTGGCCAGAGCTTGCACAGTATGCAATTGAGCTACTGGCCTGTCCTGCATCCAGCGTTCTTTCGGAACGCACATTCAGTGCTGCTGGAGGCGTGGTAACCGATCACAGGGTGCGTCTGTCCACCGACTCGGTCGATCGGCTGACCTTCATAAAAATGAATCAGTCTTGGATCACCACCAGCTACCAAGCACCTGATGCAGATGTAACCGAATAATTTTTTTTGAAATCTCAGATCCCTTCAAAGACTGCCTATGCTGATGCTGAGTGACTATCCCTGAGTAATTATCCTCTTCCTCCTCAATCATCACGCTGATAGCTTGTAAGAACATTTTTGGTTCTGGGCGCCACCACCAGTGCCTAAGGCACAATTTTTCAGCCCCTGTTTAACAGGGGCGTGTAATTACAATTTTTGATGCAATACTTTGCAGCAGGGCTCGTTCCTGCGTTCCAACTAGAGTGTCTGTGAGGGGTTGCAGTGTTGTGGCACCAGCACCAGTGCCTAAGGCCTAATTTTTCAGCTCCTGTTCAACAGGGGCATGTAATTACAATTCTTGATCTAATATTTCACAGCAGGGCCCTGTGAGGGCTTACAGTGTTTTGGCCACAGCAACACCTAAGGCCCAAATTTCTGCTGAGTATATAGGGTAGGACCCTACTTTCAAACATCTAACTTACAAACGACTCCTACTTGCAAACGGAAGGAGACAACAGGAAGTGAGATGAAATCTACCCCTAAGGAAGGGAAATTCTCTCCTGTAAGAGTTAATATGGGAAAACAATTTTTCCTTTCCACTGATGCTTTCCAATCCTTGTTCCACAAAAAAACCCAAATTTTCAAAAAACATTTTTCATTGGGACAAAAAAGTGAGGTGAAATCTTCTGAAGAGGAGGAAAGACGCAAAACAAATGTCACAGGGGTGATAACCCTTCCCTATGTTTTCCAAAAAGCTTAGAAAAGATTTTTTGGCTGGAGCTAAACACATTAAAAATGTTCAAAATTACAAACAGATTCTACTTAACAACAAACCTACAGTCCCTGTCTTGTTTGCACCGCCTGTATACTGCTGTTCAGAGTATATAGGGACCTTTCCTTATTTTAATTTGGGTGCGGGGTTCCCCTTAATATCCATACAAGACCCAAAGGGCCTGGTAATGGACTGGGGGGTACCCATGCCGTTTGTCTCACTGATTTTCATCCATATTGCCATGACCCGACATGACATTAAACCCGCAAGCAGTTTTAAATGAGATTTTTTCCTTTAAAAATGACATTTGGTGCAGGGACTGTTCTAAACATGGGAAACACGCGTCACTTTACAGGCATACTATAGACACCCCCCAGGTACGATATTTAAAGGAATATTTCACTTTTTTTTTTTTACTTTAAGCATCATTAAAATCACTGCTCCCGAAAAAACGGCCGTTTTTAAAAGTTTTTTTTGCATTGATACATGTCCCCTGGGGTAGGACCCGGGTCCCCAAACCCTTTTTAGGACAATACCATGCAAATTAGCCTTTAAAATGAGCACTTTTGATTTCGAACGTTCGAGTCCCATAGACGTCAATGGGGTTCTAACGTTCGTGCGAACTTGCGGTCCGTTCGCGGGTTCTGGTGCGAACCGAACCGGGGGGTGTTCGGCTCATCCCTACTCGTGACGAAAAACAAGCACCAGTGCAACAAAGGGCAGCCAGGTGAAAACAAGGAGGGTGGGACTTTAAATGAAGCTCATTATGACAAAATGAACAAAATGGTGGGAGGTAAAAATTGTTTAATATTGCATGAAAACATGTTTGATATACATAAAACTGCACATACATGGATGTGCACCCGTTGACCAGGCGCCAATTTCTACACCGGCAAAAACTGATAATAACATGTTTTACAATCATGTATATTAATGGTAAAATTAAGGGGTTAACCAATAGTTCATAAAGGGTATAGATGTTGAAAAAATAGCAACTGCACGATCACTAGTGCTTAGAATCCTTATCAAGAAAAAAATAATATCAATGACGGCGGGACGGTGCGGCTCTCGCTGATGCGGCTCTCTATTCATGTGATCGGCTGTGTCCAATCACAGCCGGTCACATGTACACAAGGAAGTGCGTTAATTGGCTCTCCTCGTCTCACACTGACAGAGTGTGTGGCCACGAGAGCCAATCAGCGGTGTTTCCTCGCAGGGGACAGTGAGAGATCAGGGCAACAGTGCCAGCAACTAATGCTAACCAGTGCCAGCAACCAGTGCCAACCAGTGCCAGCAATCAATGTCCAACAGTGCCAACAATTAATGCCCACCACAGCCAGAAATCAGTGCCCATTAGTGCAGAATATTAGTGCTTCCTCTTCAGTGTCACCTAATCAGTGCCCATAAGTGCAGCCTATTAGTGCCCATCAGTGCCGCCTCATCAGCGCACATCAGTGAAGGAGAAAAATGACTTATTTACAAAATTTACTGACAAAAATTAGGAGAGAAAAAAAAATCCCAGCAGCGATTAAATACCACCAAAAGAAAGTTCTATTTGTGTGAAGGAAATTATAAAAATTTCACATGGTTACAGTGTTGTATGTCCATGCAATTGTCATTCAAAGTGTGACAGTGCTGAAAGCTAAAAAATGGCTTGGGCAGGAAGGGGGTGAAAGTGCCCGGTAGATAAGTGGTTAAATAAATGTTTTTTATTCTTTGCATATCTTATTTTTCTTTTCATTACCATTCTTCTCGCGGTGGCCATTTTGTCTAAGGGCAGGTGATCTCCCTTTACTTCCTGGAACTCAGCCTAGAATTCTGGATCGGCCACCTGGAGCATGTGACAGGAACTTCCCAGGATTCAGCTGTTAGGCCAGGGTGACATCACCAGTGTCATTGAAAAACAGTAATTGTAAGAACAAGCAAAAAATTATTGTTTAACCACTTAAAGACCACCCGCTGCAGTTGTACTGCAGCAGGTTGGCTCTCCTGGGTGAATCGCCGTCATTGTACGTCGGTCGCTTTAAGACCACTAGGGGGCGTGCGTGCCGGCGGCGAGACACCGGAGTCGATGCGCGTGGCTGGCGGACGCGATGTCCGCTGGCCACCCGCGTTTGCTCCTAAAGAGAGACAGAACGGGGATCTGTCAATGTAAACAGATAGATCCCGTTCTATCAAGAGAGGATAGACAGATTGTCTGTTCCCCTAGTGATTAGGAACAGCAATCTGTCTCCTCCTCCAGTCACTACACTGCACCCCCAGTTAAAAAACACCTCCCTAGGGAACACATAACCCCTTGATCGCCCCCTAGTGTTAACCCCTTCCCTGCCAGTGACATTCATACAGTAATCAGTGGCTATTTTTAGCACTGATTGCTGTATAAATATCAATGGTCCCAAAATTGTCAGAAGTGCCCAATCTGTCCACCGCAATGTCACAGTCCTGCTTAAAATCGCTGATCACTGTCATTACTATTAAAAAAAAAAAACTTTGGTGCAAACCAATCAATATGCACTTATTGATTTATTTTAACCAAAAATATGTAGAAGAACACATATCGGCCTAAACTGATGAAGAAATTTGTTTTTTTACCTTTTTGGGGGATATTTATTATATCAAAAAGAAAAAAACAATGTTTTTTTTCAAAATCGTCGCTCCTTTTGTTTATAGCGCAAAAAAAACAAAACGCAGAGGTGATCAAATACCACTCAAAGAAAGCTCTATTTGTGGTAAAAAAAGAACATACATTTTGTTTGGGTACAGCGTCACACGACCTAACAATTGTCAGTTTAAGCGACGCAGTGTCGTATGGCAAAAAATGGTCTGGTCATTAAGGGGGCAAATCCTTCCGGTCTTAAGTGGTTAACTATTGAATGTAAGATGATTTCATATCAGCATACAGAGCTGTGATTTTTAGTGAAAGGGGGGAATGGTCCGCTTTATGTAGCCTTCGGTAAACATAATGTGGCTCTGTTAAAGATTTAGTTCTCTCGATTCGGCCTGCTGATTCATCTGAGTTTGACGTGCTTGCTTTAGACAAAGGCACAAGCAAATTAATTTATTTTCTTATCTATAACAATATCTTTATTGTGGTGGCTGTTTACAGAAAAATGTAGAATGTTTCTTTGGTTAATGGACTAAATGTCCGCTACAGAGTACTCATTAAACAATGGCTTAGCAGTCAACAGAAGCAGAGAAATTTAGAGCTGAAATAACATCTTTAGTGACTGAGCAGATTAAAACCACAATCTTTAAAGAAAACACTGATTGTCAAGGTGCCAGGCAGTCAGATCCCCTGCAGCAGCTGGTGCTGTGATCTCTTCATACTGGCCGCAGATTTCCTCCCCCCAGGGTCTAGCGGGCACAGTACACTCTTCTTCCAGCACTGTGCCCTGCTAGAGAACAAAGAGCTTGCCGGCCTGTTGCCTGATGCTCAACATCAGATTGTCTGTTCACGAGTTCGCGCCTCGGCTCAGGTATAGCTACCTGAGCTGGGGAAAATAGTCCAAATTTTTTGTTCTACCTGCCTGTCCTGTGTGTTCCCTGTGCCTGTGGGAACCCCAGACTGAGGTCAGGCCTCCAGGAATGACCCTCTGCCTCCCACTGCCAGGTGCCTACTTGTCTGCACCTCCTGCTCCACTCTTTCTCCTGGATCCAGCACTGGCTTAAGAGACACTGCCTCCAAGGATCTACCAGGACAAGCAGCTCAGCACCCAGACCACCCCACCAATAACTGCGGGTCCCAGCATCCTACATGTGAGTCCCTGAACCCTCCTGCCCTCTTTTGAAGTGCCCTACTAGCTCCTGGAATGCCTAATCCTTGCTGTGCCATAATACTGCTCCGAGGATCTCTTTTCCCCTTGCCTTGACTTCCTGTTGCCCCGTGAACTATTTCCCATTTTGCTGTGCCATATTTCCTCCCCCTGGACACTTAACACTTGCCATATTACCTCACTGAGGATCTTTTTCCCCCTTTCCATGCTTTCCTGTGATCCTGTGGTCTGTTTTCCATTTTGCTGTGTCATGTTTCCTTCCCCCTGGACGTTTAACCCTTCCTGTGCCATATCACTGCTCCAAGGATCTGTTTTTTCCCTGCCATGCCTTCCTATAGCCCAGTAGACTGTTTCCCATTTTGCTGCCATATTTTCTCCCCCTGGACGCTTAACCCTTGCTGTGCCATACTTTCACCCTGAGGATCTGTTTTCCCCTTGCCATGACCTCCTGTGACTTTGTGGGCTGATGTACCATTTTGCTGCCATATTCCTTCCCCCTGCACAAGGATTCCTTGCTGTGTCAGCCTACAGGCTGGAAGGCCTTGTTGTGTACCTGGATTGCTGCCTTGTGCTACGAATTTAGCCCCTGCGGTGCCATACCGATGTATACCCGGTTGTATCTAGATTACTGCTCTGTGGTCTCAGACTCTTCCCCTATCTCCATCCCCTGTTGCTACTGGGCAGACTATCCATCTGTGTTGTAATACATTGCTGCCCAGTGGACTATTTCTTTGTACTGTGTTTCGCTGGCCCTCCTGTACACACTGTGGGAGATTAGCTCATGGGGATCACCTTTTCTGGAAAAAAAGGTCACCGTGCAGGCAATTTCTTTAAAATCTGGTGGTTTGAAAGGTTTATTTAGCAGAGGTTTGCAAAATAATGAAAACAAAAAAAAAAAAAATAGTAAAACAAATCCTTGCCGCCCGGCGCTAAACTATACAGTAGCCTCCTCGCTATACGGTATGGGGCTGGTCCCAGACACCCACAAAACATGTGGCAAAGCAAACTTTCTTTTTAAGTCCAAACAGAGCTCTCTCTCAGATTCCCTTCTGAGTCTCAGGCCAGCGCTATCCTGTGCTCTCTTCCTGCTCATTCCTGCTCACCTGAGCGTGGACTCAAGTGGAACACAACATCCAGACCGGAACCAAGCCTGCCACAGAGGCTGGAAAAACCCGGGGCGGATTCCGCTTCAGTCTCTTACAACAGAACGCATGCCAGGTGAAATATATCGATTGTCCATTACCTTACCTAGCATACCGTCACATATCCTTCCCCTCTGCTCAAGCCCCTGTGGCTGAGCAATTGTCCCAAGCATACAGTGCATGCAGAAGAGGGCATCTGCATTGTTTTGGAGCTTGTCGGTCTATGCTCTACTGTAAACTTAAAGGGCTGTAAAGCCAGGAACCATCTTTTCACGCGTCCATTTTTCTCCCTGTTGTCACAAATCCACTTTAGTGGAGCATGGTCGGTAACCAGCTTAAATGACATCCCTAACAAGTAATACTTCAGGGAGTCTAAGGCCAATTTATTAGCGAGACACTTCTTCTCGACAATGGCATAGTTTTTTTCATGCCTGTTCAGTTTTCAGCTCAGGTATACAACCGGGTACTCCTCACCATCTCTGTTCTGGGACATTACAGCACCTAGGCCCACCTCAGAGGCGTCTGTCTGTACCACAAACCCCTTTCTGAAGTCCGGGGTCACTAGCACTGGTAGTACACAAAGGGCCTGCTTTAACTTCTGAAACACCTCCTCGGCTTCAGGATTCCATTTAACCATGACCGACCCTCTACCCTACGTCAGTTCGGTCAGAGGGGCAGCAATGGTGACAAAGTCGGGAATAAAACGTCTGCAATACTCCGTATAACCCAGGAAGGCCCGAACTTGTTTTTTTTTTTACCGGTTGGGGCCATTTTTGAATTGCCACTATCTTATTGGTCTGAGGCTTGACCAGTCCCCAGCCAATAATGTACCCAAGGTATTTGGCCTCCTCCAGGCCTATGGCACACTTTTTTGGGTTGACCGTGAGACCTGAGGGAATCTACCACTGCTTGTACTTGGGGCAGGTGCGATTCCCAATCTGGGCTGTGGATGACCACATTGTCCAAATAAGCGGCTGCATACGGGCGATGTGGTCTTAAAGTTTTGTCCATCATTCGCTGGAACGAAGCAGGGGCCCCATGCAGACCAAAAGGTATCCGCTTACAATACCCAAGTGTACCGTCAGCAAAAACTTTTTTTCCCTATAAAGCAGGGAAGGGTTAGAACTATAGTCAGATTTATTGCTCTCTAGGTCCCCATATTTGATATCTCTTCCTATTCTAGAACAGAATATGACAGGGGGTCTTCCCCCACAAAGATGCAGACTGCAACTTGTTACACCTCCCAGTATACTAAACAAGGGTTTTTAATATGGTCAGTGTGTAAATTGGAGAAAATTCTGCTCATTTTCGGTTTCATGCTTCCACACTGGACTGGAGAGGGTGACATCACAGTCTTTTCAGCAAGATCCTGGGACTGCCAAATATACCATGTCCTGCAAAAAAGCAGCTTTAGCACAGCACATGATACTCTGCAGATAGTCTCATTGTATTATGGAGAGAACATTGGGAAAATAGATTGAGGAATCAACAGATAAAAATGCTATCCTATAGACCAATTAATCCCCCTTTTATGAGACCCAATTTTCATATTAGGGCTCCTGCCTTGGCTGCATGTAGCTACATACCACTGAAGCCCCCACGCTCTATACAGACTGAAGATATCGGGGACTTTGGCGTGGGTCACTCGGCCTGCCTCCATCTACCGGCAAGAGGAAATTCTGTTCAATTTTAAAAGTTGTAATACACTTTTTGCTATATATTCGATTACTTCAGTGTATCAGTTGCCTTTATAGTCCCCTAACCAGGGGGGTTATCGTTTTTTTTCTTAATTTTTATAATCAGGGTACTCACAGATACAGGCGTCCACATTTTCAGGTGAGAGGCCATTGCTGGATGCCACAAGGAAGAAGTCAAGGTCCATATAAAGGAATTTTAAGAGACAATATGAATAGAAAGGAAAGAGATGGTGAAAGTGATAGAGGTGTATACAAAAAGTTCATTAGGAAAATTCAAATTAAATAATTTCCATCAGCACCAGGGCAATCTAATAAAATCAATAACCTCAATCAAGTTCAATATAAAAGAGGATGACCAGGATAACCCCCAACAAAGTGGGAGACATTATACGGAAGTCTTTATAGTGATTGTAAACCTTTACATATACCCACTGAAGTGACTAATTTTGGGTGATGCACAGAGATGATACAAATCCTGCTACATAAATTGTACCGGTTTATCTGCAGCTATTTCTCCTCCACCACCTTTCAAAGTACACAAATCAAGGGTTTTTTGTCAGCTCCAGCAGGCAAGGGGCAGGGATCTGATGTCACAAACTGCACAGGATAGAGAGGATAGCTCAGGTAACCTGAGACCTAAGTGGTGGAAACGGACACACCCCTCCCACACAGTCTTTAGGAGAACATGCACAGCTGAGGCTGTCAATCACCTGCTGTGCGCCCAGGCCAATTTTCAGCTTTCAGTGCTGTCACAATTTGAATGACAATTGCGAGGTCATGCAATGCTTGGTGTTCTGGGCCTTAAACTTCTTGCTGCTCTGAAACGTGAATGGTGCTCTTCTGTACTTCCTCGTATTCCTATACATTTTGTCAGTTTTTTTTATGATGATTGTTTTAGAAGTGGATGATTATATTGTGGGGATTATAGATACCATTCTCTGTAATACACCAGGAGCCTTGTTAAGAGTATTGAACAGATAGTCATTTTAGGTAAAGAATATACACGACTATACCAGATAGAGTTAATGAAATTGGAAAGGGCTTTAAAAAGAAGATGGACATTCACTATGGCAGCTCCTGAGAAAGTATATGATGGTGAAACTCATTGCTGAGGGCGACTTAATTTTTGCTCCTCTGAAGTTAAAATAGTTCACCTTCACAGAAAAAATGTAAAGGTGAACTAGCACCTTCCCTACTCCCCCAGTCAATGCTGTACCTATCTCTGGGGTTGCTGAGCTGTCACCACTTCCACAGCTGGTCAAGGGCTCCAGGGATTTGACAGCTCAGCAACCCCAGAGGTAAGTATTGCGGGGACCACTGGAGTGAGGAGGCTGTCTGTGTTAGTTCACTTTTACATTTTATTCTGCCAAGACCTGGTAGTTAGGGTTACCGCTGGTTGGTACGCCTAAAAGAGGGCATACCCTGAATAGGAGTATGAGAAATATGTGCTGTGAATGAAATGAAATTGGGGAATGGGAGGGTGGGAACCAGGAAGACAAGCCGACGAGGGACCTGCAAGAGGAGGAGGGATATATACCCCCTCAGACTCCTCCTACAAATCCAAGCTGGCCTCCGGCCAGTCTTCTAACTTGTAGTCAGAGTCTTCACTTGTGACATGCGGTAACCCTAACTACCAAGACCTGCAGTGTGCCTTGTTCTCACTGGTCGGTACGCCTAAAAGAGGGCAAAAGACACAAAGGTAGGTAAGGTATGAAAGCTTTAATGAAATAGATAACAATTAATCCAACAAAGTAACGAATGCCCTGCTAACTTCCGTATGTGGTTCGGGAATGTACCTGCTATAGCAGGATGACCTCCAGCGCCCCATGTACTTAATAATGTAAGACGGGACCCCCTGTTTAGACGCTGCAGACGCTGCCCCGATCCTGAATGAATGTCTAGAGAAACGTTTTGGATCTAAACCTAACTTGGCGAGTAAAATCCTAACATAAGAAATAAACTGTTTTAAAATAATAGGATGCATGGGAAAGGGGAGCAGAGGGCTATTTGAAGGAGTCGCTACAAACAGATTGCCAAGGGAGTCAAGCACTTCAACCGGGCACCAATTGCTGTTGGTTTGGTAGTACTTTACCACAAACCCCTGACCAGTCTGTCTGTTCCTGTTGTTAGGAAGCTGTAACTCGTAATGCTCAGTGAATCTGGTAAGACTACCTCTGAGCAGAACGGGAGCATGACCGCTAGCTTGAGACACTTCCCCGGGTCGGAGGAACCCAAAGAAACTCAGATAAATAGCTGCCTTGAGCACTAGGCTGGGACCTGTGCCAAAAGGGGAAGGTGACAGTATGTCTGACATATCACGGAAGATCTGACCGGTGATAGGTTGCCGAGATAACTGAGATCTCCCCTGGGTCTTCTGTATACCCCTCAGCATGGCTTTCAGAGGGTGAGCCGCAAAAATGGATGGACTGTCAGGCGTATGCAGGGACCTAAAATGCTGAATACCCAACAAATATAGCTTGATGATACTAGCAGACAAAGCCAACTCACTGTGGCAATATGCAGTAAAAGACATGACATAGTTGATATCCTCAGGGCAACTACAAGGTTATAAAGGCGTAAACCTGAGGAAAGTCTTCCAACCCGTTGTGTACGCTTTCAGCGTATTCCTGGATAAAGACCTATTGGCCAGATCGATCGCCTGAGTCCAGAATGTGTTTAATCCATGACTAACAGCGAGTAAGGGGGAACTAGCTGGCGCGTCCATTCCGCTACCGGATGCTGTAAGAAAAATAGGGACATGTTGAGCCAGGATAAAGCATCAGCCGAAACCGTTGAGCTCCCCACTGATGAACTTACCCCGAAAATGAAACCTATACATCAAGCCCAGCCATGTCAACCTACGCATAAAAGACATGATCAGAAGGGACCCCGATCTACCTTTATTGACAATTTTGGCTGTGGCCAAATTGTCCGTAAAGAAGATGACAGATTTGCCTGACCAAACTGGACCCCATGTGACTGCTGCTGCCAGAATCGGATAGATTACAAACAAAGCCGAAGTGAGAGCAAACTTCGGCAGATGGAAAACCTCTGGGGGCCAACGGCTGGCCAATCATTCATGGCTAAAAATGGCCGCAAAACCGATCGAAGCACCAGCGTCCGAAAACACTCTGGGAGAACTATCTGTTGGCTGGGGGATAAACATAGAGATACCATTCCAGTCACACATGAACCGATCCCACATGACTAGATCAGCTCGGGCATCTGCTGATCACTTAACAGCCTTGTCAGAATCCTGATGTTGGGGAAGAAGGGCCAGCAATCTTGACACAAATGCCCTACCCTGAGGGATGATTCTCATGGTGTGATTAAGCACCGCCAACAGAGACTGCAACTCCTTCTTGGAACAGACTGGGGATCGGACAAACAGATGAATGGTCTGGCGTATCCTAACCAACTTCTTCAAGGGCAGACTAGCAACCAGGAGCTCAGAATCAAGCGTGATCCCCAAAAAAGTGATAACGTTGGTCGGACCTTCCATCTTATGTGCAGATAATGGGACAGTTAACACCAAAAACAGTCCCGTAAGCGCATGCAGATCCCTGGGCAGGTCACCAGGGTCTTACAAAAGTAAAAAATCATCAAGATAATTAATTACCCTCTGACAACCTCCCAAATTACCCAAAATCCAATGAAGAGCCTGAGCAAAGGAGTCAAACAAGCAAGGACTGCTTTTTGACCCAAAAGTTAACCTAGTAGCGAAATAATACTGGCCGCGCCACTTGATGCCATGCCATTGCCAGAGAGCAGGACTAATAAGAAGGAGCCTAAAAATATCAGTAATATCAGCTTTGGATATGCTGAGACCACTGTCTTCTTTTATACAAGCGCTTGATTTTACTGCTAAACACGTGAGTGTATTTCCTTTGCTTTTTATGTATTAAAATTTCCATACGGAGTTACACTATATGCCTTCCTCTTTCTTTTAATGATGGGGCTGACTGCCTATATCTACTGAGTCCATCCATACCTTACACTTGTTCGGAGGTCCATCTGGAGGTCATATCTGGATAGAGCATCTGATCCCCTTGGTATATTATACCACAAAGCTTGATTGACTCACTAGGTGTACACCTATTTGAGTTCAATCCCTCTGGTAAGCAGCTTCTGGTGTCTTTGGTGGTGGACCTACTATTAACTGTTATTACATCCTACATATTTGAAGTTAAAGACTGTCACTATATTATATCCACATGTGGTTGAGGATTATCATCACACATGACTGAAGCTTGTCACTGACTTTTTTCTTTTTTGGACATCACACGTCCAAGTTCCTCTGTTTATAGACATCACATGTCATAATAGAGGACTGCTTGGAGTATTTTTGAGCACATCATTTATTATTCACGTTTTCTGTACTCATATTATTTGTTATGGTTTATATGATCACATAAGCGCTGCACATTTCACCCAATTTGTCATTTTTGCAACTTTATCCACTGCTGTGCTGGCTGCTTTCGTTTTTTTTTTGTTTTTTTTGTTTTTTGAGACAGCGCGGTATATATTTGTTTACAATTTACAGCCAAGTACCCCTGCCTAACTGTACAATATGCTGGATCGCCAAATCCACAGATGAATACTTCAGCGAAAACTCCTCGGAGGGGATGAGAGAATTAAGGCTAGGAACATGAGATGAATGAGGCGCAGTCAAATCATAAATCAAGCGTATTGAAAAACTTTCCACAGACCATCCCAATGGGGCAAACCCTCCACATGCAAAATGGTGATAGAAAAGGCCGGATCAGGAACCCTTTGGACACTTCAGCCTGTAGTGAATCATCGACAATAGCGGGGTGACTTTCTGCTGACCTCAAATTATTGCATTCAAAAGATTTGGTAGGAAGAGTGATAAGGCCAGTGTGGAAGCCTGATGAAAAACCCTCCAGTAAAAACTGTCTGAACTCTGGGGATGGGTGGTTTTCCAAGTAATCCCCTAGCAAGGAGATATTGACTTGGCATAGTCATGGAGCATTGCTAGGCTTGACAAGACAGGCGTACTTAGGGTGGGCTCTGAAACAATTAGAACAAACATGCAATAACCTTCATTGGTTGTAGTTGCAACCAGTGTAATTGTAATTATTGCACAGCTGAGCTTTACCCAGATAACAGATAGGTCTACCCATTTTATCCACCTGATCAGAACTACCAGAAGAACCACCAGCCGCCTGCTTGGAGGTCCCCACTTGACTAGAGGACTCACAATTTGCACACCAAGCTATGGTATGTGCTGATGACTGGCAGTTGGCACATACAGGAGATTTCTGGTTGGCGAAATGTCTGCAAAACAGTTCCATATCGATATTGCCCCAACATGTCACCACCTGGAACTGAGCCCAAGTAGCCACCACTTTTGCGGCAAAGGAACGATGATAGTCATGAAAAGTGAAACCCCCCGTACTTGTGCGCCAAATCCCCCACCTTATGAAGGTATAAGTCAAACTCTTCCCTCCTGCCCGGACTGACTGAACAGACAATGTCTCTGAAAATGCCGAACGCCAGTACAAATTCCGGCACACTGAGTTTGCGACTAAGCCTGGGATCCTTGGTTTTGAGCACCACCGACACCTCTCCACAAGAAAATGACTTGTTCTCCATAACATCTTGGGCCGCTATTAGTAGCGAGGCCAAATTGATATCCTTCTCTTCCAAAATATCCTTCCTAATATTGGCAGGGATGATTCAGTCTCTTCCATCCGCCGACATCCTGAAATCGACCGCTTATCCTGCAATACAGGTACCTCCAGAGGGACTGGGTAGCTGCCCTGGTTTTCCCTATGCCCGTTAGAAGCAAAACGGCAAAGAAATCAGCCAGAGGCCCCAGAACGTCCCGCCAAGCACTCGCGCGGTGGCCATCTTGCTTGTCAGCCCCTGCACTTTTGTCTTATCTGAGACACAGACAGATCCCCCTATGGCGGAGCCTATAATACCGGACCCTGTGGGCTCCTCAGCTGGCAATAGTGTGGATGCTGAGCTCCATGCTGAACAATCCACTGCAGTAATCCTGTCAGCTATAGCGGACAGTAAATCCTCTGTGAAGGGGAAGATTGGCACCCTGTCCATAGAATGTGGGTTAATAAGGCAGGACATGAACAAGTTCAGAGGCCACCTCCATGAGGCTGAACAATGCATCCCTGAGGTGGAGGAAACTTCAGCCTCCACCATGCAATCTGTGGCTGAACTTCAGCAACAAGTAAAACTCCTAATGGCATGTTCGGAGGATGCTGAGAATAGACTCAGACGCAATAATGTCCGGGTGGTTGGGCTCCCAGAAGGGACGGAGGGCTCTAAGCCTGTAGTATTTCCTGAAACCTTCTGTAAACAGCTCCTGGACTTGCAACACCTGTTCCCAGTCTATGTGGTGGAACGTGCACACAGGGTGTCCTCCGGCCAGAAGCCTGCTGTTGCATGGCCAAGGGCTTTCCTGGTTCGCCTATTGAACTTCAGGGACAGGGATCTCATCCTAGCAGAAGCCTGTAAGCATCCTGAAATGAAGTATGAAAATGCTGTTATACATCTCTACCCTGATTTCTCTCAAGATCTTCAGATAAAACGGCACGCCTTCACAGATGTCCGCAGGCGCCTGAGGGAGAAAGGCCTAGCCTACAACATGCTATATCCTAGCCATCTAAAAGTTATTCACAAAGGATCTGCAAAATTATTTGAAACCACTGCACATGCAGTTGACTGGTTGGATTCCATCGCCTGAAATGGTATGCTGAGAGTTGTTGTCCATGTTGGATAAGATGGTTGGGCTTTAGCCTGCTTCTCTAGGACAGATACTTTCTTTAATAAGTGGATAGCATTAAACAATCCGGTACTGCCTATCCATCACATTGCAGGAACCTAGGACTTGATTGCTGGATACTGAGACTTACCTGTAAGTCTACAAGACCCCTTCCCGAGTGGATGGACTCTTAGAACGATCCACTGATGTTTGCTATGTTTTTGGGAATAAAGTTTCTCCGGTGGTTTTTTTTCTGTTCACCTGGAGCAAACAGGGCGTTGGGTACATACGCTGTTACAACCTTTTTTTTTTACTCTGTTTTTTTCTGTTTCTATTTTTTCAACATTTTTCTACAATTTTTTCTTTTTTTTATGTTTTGCCCTGAGAAACTCTATTAATGTGCTTGTTCTTTGCCTAGCATGGATTATGCTGCTAATGTGTTGTTTTGTGGGGCGCCGTGGCTCTCTGCATCCAGATCCTACCTCTCTGACCCACCACCACTATTACATCTATCCTGTCCTTATGTTCTATAAACTACCACCTTATGAGTAATCTCAAAATTCTCTCTTGGAACGTCCAAGGGTTAAACTCTAAATTTAAGAGATCGTTGGTCCTCCAATATCTTAAAGATCAAGAGCCACACATAGTCCTCTCGCAGGAGACCCATCTAACTGGGAGCAGGGTACTTTCCCTAAACAGGGGTTGGATCCAGAGAGCCATACACTCCACACATTCTTCATATGCTAGAGGGGTGGCTATACTAATTCACAAGAAGCTGACTTGTTCAATAGAGCATGTGGTGACAGATCCTCAGGGTCGTTATGCCATAGTGGTCCTAGAGGTTGTATCCCAGTGACTGGCGGTAGTGAATATTTATATCCCACCCCCTTTTAAAAGTGAGGTCTTGTATACAGTCCTCGAGAAGGTTGCCACCTTTGGACCACTTAAATTGTTTGTGGCTGGGGACTTTAACAATATTCTGGACTATGACATGGACACCTCTAACCCGACTTGGGTGCAGAACCTGAAGCTGGGATACTGGGCAGACTCAGCGATCTTGGAGGAGGTGTGGCGGTGGAAACATCCCAGAGAGAGGGGTTAATCCTATCTTTCCCATGTCAGCACTTCCTCCTCTCGTATAGACTTGGCATTTGCCAACCCAGCTCTACTGCCCCAGGTCACTGAGGTCTCCTACTTGGCCAGGGAAATCTCCTATCATACCCCCCACAGGTTGTATTGACTATTACCTCTGGTAGACGCAGTGGAGTGTGGAGGTTATATCCTGGCTGAGCCCTCGGTGGAGGCCTTGGTCTCACCGCAGTTAAAGGACTATTGGGACCATAATGAAGGTACAGCGGACAGACCTGTAGTTTGGGATGCATTTAAGGTGTCCACTCGGGGGATGTATGTATCGGCCATCAAGGATGCCAGCGCAGAGAAAAACTCCACCTCTGAAGAGCTTCAAGCTCATGAAATACTATGTGCAAAGACTCACGCTGATACACCCTCACCTTCCTCCCTGGCTGAGTTGCAGATGACCAGAAGAGCACTCAGGTGCACTTCCAAAATCTCACTCAATGTAACTTCAAAACCAGAGCTGAAACACTGTTTGAAAAAGGGGACAAAAATGGGAAGTTACTAGCCTATCTGACTGCTGATGCTCGGACACATACAGCAATCCCCTGCATACACTCACCTGAGGGCACTCTTGTGAGAGATGGAGAGGGCATTAAGCGGGCATTTGTCTCTTATTACTCTGAACTGTATGCTCCTATCCCATCATATGACCATCAGGTTTTAGTGGATCTACTGGACCCCCTCCAGATTCCGGTGCTACCAGCTGAGGTGGCGACCAGTTTGGATGCACCCCACAGGGGTGCCCGCTCTCACTGGGACATTTTGCCTTAGTTATGGAACCCCTTGCGATCGCGCTGCTTCCTCCCCACAGATACAGGGTATTACTGTTGGCACCCTGACTGAAACTATGGTCCTTTATGCTGACGATCTAGTGTTATTTATCAAAGACACTGGAACGTCTCTGCAGGCAGAGCTGTTGCTATTAGGCAAATTCTCGGGGGTCTCTGGCCTTAAAGCTAACTAGACCAAGTCTAAAATACTCCCCTTGTGGTCCCATCCTGTACCCGGACAAGCTTATCCCGATAATCTCTTGCAATGGGTGAGCCAGATTAAATATCTGAGGCTTTTAATAACAAACTTGGTGACTGATTTTATCAACCTCAATGTCTCCCCTTTACTTGGTATTCTATCTAAAAAGTTCCAGGCCTGGAAAAACCTTCCACTGTCCCTCATAGGGAAGATAAACCTAATCAAAATGAAAATTCTGCCCTTGCTACTGTATGTCCTTGGAAATTCCCCAGTATGGATCCCAAACTCTCTTTTCAAGTCGATAGACAGTATGTTCTCCTACTTTCTGTGGCACGGGAGACCTCGCCGCCTGAAATTGACCATACTTCAGCAGCCATGGGGCTAAGGGGGTCTTGCGGTACCTAGCTGTTACAAATATTTCCTAGCTGGCCAACTGACAATAGCTCACCGCTGGCTGACTTCTCCCCCAGATGATGCCTCGTTGTCCCTGGAAGCAGCCTGTGTGGGCTCCTATGAGGCGCTCTCATACTTGGTCTACAGAGGTTTGAGGTCCCCATACTCCCTGACTCCCTCCATGCGCTCTGTAATAAGGGCATGGAATGTGACTCAGGGATTGCGGTTATCTAGTGCCAACAGGTTCTACCCCAATTTACCACTGTGGAAATATCACAATTTGGTACACTTTTATGATTACCCAGACCGCATTGCCTGGACTAAGTATGGGGTCAAAACTTTACAGCATATTGTACTAAATGGCACCCTAATGTAATTTAATGAACTCAATGAGCGCCTCACCCTACCCAACTTACACTTTTTCAGATACGTACATCCAACTGCAACATGCTTTTTACTCTCAATTTGGCAGGGGAACCGCTGAACCTTGACCCTATAGAGTTACTGACACACAGTGACTCAGTGAGCACTTTATTATGTTATACATTTTGATATGTTACACATGTTGATGCATGTATTTATGTATATTAGTAGTTTATAGGTGCAGCACTGAGTTTAAAATTCCTTTGTCATATATTTAATGATGTATTAATGTATACAGAGTTGCATTAAGGTGTGCTTTGTATATCTGCCTGGAGTTCAGATTCAACTGCATTGTCCTATTTCACAATTCAAGGGGGGACTTCATAGCAGGAAGATTTTGTTCTTTCCAGAGAATATTAACAAAAAGTGATAACATGCTTTGATTAAAAGATGTATAAAAATGTAATCCTAGATAAATACTGTAACACATGGCTAACTACAAATAAATATCTCAAATCATAAAAGGAGGAACAAAGCAACTTATGTACTTAAAACTATAATTTACAAAACGTGTTCAAATCGTAAGTTGATATTCAAACCTTTTTTCTTTTGTTAGGTTTATTTATTTATTTTTTTAGCAATTCTACTAGTTTCTTGTGTTTATTTCACCAGGGTATTCATTTTTTTTTGGCTTCCTATCAATAATATGCTTTGTCTAGGCAGGATATATTGCGTAACTATATAAAGTAGGAGGTTTGTCTCCATCTAATGGCCTTTCTGAACCATTACATGTAGTTGCACAACATCCTACCACAGTAAAAGCAGATTATCAATTGGTACCTTTACATTTGATTGTTAAACAATAGATTTAGTATATAAGTAGCCTTGCCGCTCTTTTTATGATTTAGATATTTATTCAAGGTTATATATACAGGCACATAGTTATCTAGGATCAAATTCATCTACAGCCTTTTTTTACAGGGTTTTTTTTTTTTTTTTTACTTTCTAATTAGCAGTTGTAAAGAAAAGTCACAAAATAAATAAAAAAAATGGAACTATAAAAGCCATGGGGGTGGGGAGGGATGTGAAAACTGGAGCTGACAGAATCTGGAGCATGGAAAACAACCAGCTTCTATCTTCAACTTGTCCAGTTATGCTTTGAAAATGAAATCCGATTCTGTAGTCTCCAGTTTTGATAAATTCCCCACATTCTGTATATATTTCCCATATTGTGTACAGGCTTTTAAGGTTTACACTTTTAGTGTATGTATATATATATATATATATATATATATATATACACACACACACACACACATACACATACACACACATACACACACACCCACACAGTGAGGACGGAAAGTATTCAGACCCTCTTAAATTTTTCACTGTTATATTGCAGCCATTTGCTAAAATCATTTAAGTTCATTTTTTTCCTCATTAATGTACACACAGCACCCCATATTGGCAGAAAAACACAGAATTGTTGACTAATTTTGCAGATTTATTGAAAAAAGAAAAAAACTGAAATATCACATGGTCCCAAGTATTCAGACGCTTTGCTGTGACACTCATATTTAACTCAGTGCTGTCCATTTCTTCTGATCATCCTTGAGATGGTTCTACACCTTCATTTGAGTCTAGCTGTGTTTGATTATACTGATTGGACTTGATTAGGAAAACCACACACCTGTCTATATAAGACCTTACAGCTCACAGTGCATGTCAGAGCAAATGAGAATCATAAGGTCTAAGGGAACTGCCTGAAGAGCTCAGAGACAGAATTGTGGCAAGCCACAGATCTGGCCAAGGTTACAAAAAAATTTCTGCTGCACTTAAGGTTCCTAAGAGCACAGTGGCCTCCATAATCCTTAAATGGAAGACGTTTGGGACAACCAAAACCCTTCCTCGAGCTGGCCGTCCGGCCAAACTGAGCTATAAGGGGAGAAGAGCCTTGGTGAGAGTGGTAAAGAAGAACCCAAAGATCATTGTGGCTGAGCTCCAGAGATGCAGTCGGGAGATGGGAGAAAGTTGTAGAAAGTCTACCATCACTGCAGCTCTCCAACAGTCGGGGCTTTATGGCAGAGTGGCCCGACTGAAGCCTCTCCTCAGTGCAAGAGCCCGCATGGAGTTTGTTAAAAAAAATACCTGAAGGACTCCAAGATGGTGAGAAATAAGATTCTTTGGTCTGATGAGACCAAGATAGAACTTTCTGGCCTTAATTCTAAGCGGTATGTGTAGAGAAAACCAGGCACTGCTCATCACCTGTCCAATACAGTCCCAACAGTGAATCATGGTGGTGGCAGCATCATGCTGTGGGGGTGTTTTTCAGCTGCAGAGACAGGACGACTGGTTGCACTCGAGGGAAAGATGAATGCGGCCAAGTAAAGGGATATCCTGGACGAAAACCTTCTCCAGAGAGTGTTCAGGACCTCAGACTGGGCTGAAGGTTTACCTTCCAACAAGACAATGACTCTAAGCACACAGCTAAAATAACGAAGGAGTGGCTTCACAACAACTCCGTGACTGTTCTTGAATGGCCCAGCCAGAGCCCTGACTTAAATCCAATTCAGCATCTCTGGAGAGACCTAAAAATGGCTGTCCACCAACGTTTACCATTCAACCTGACAGAACTGGAGAGGATCTGCAAGGAGAAACGGCAGAGGATCCCCAAATCCAGGTGTGAAAAACGTGTTGCATCTTTCCCAAAAAGACTCATGGCTGTATTAGATCAAAAGGGTGGATGTCTAGAAAATGTGTATCATCACACGGAGTGGTGCCGTGGATACACTGAAGATAGTGCCGTGCCGCGTCACCTTTTTAGGTGCCTAAAAAGTCCATAAGTCCCTTCTCCCCCCGTTTTTGAGATCAAAAGGGTGCTTCTACTAAATACTGAGCAAAGGGTCTGAATATTTAGAACCATGTGATATTTCAGTTTTTCTTTTTTAATAAATCTGCAAAAATGTCAACAATTCTGTGTTTTTCTGTCAATATGGGGTGCTGTGTGTACGTTAATGAACTTAAGTGATTTTAGCAAATGGCTGCAATATAACAGAGTGAAAAAATTAAGGGGGTCTGAATACTTTCCGTCCCCACTCTTGTCTATCTATCTATACATACATACATACATACATACATACATACATACATACACCATCCACTGCTCTACTGACACTATCCACTTTTGAGGTAGGCTACGTTTACATTTTTTTTACAGTGAAATTTGTTTTATATAAATAGTAAGGAAAAATATAATAAGCCTTTCTAGCTAATTTCTGTAAATAAAAAAAGGTGCCAAACCCCATTGATCTTTGATCTTTTCCATGTTGTCAGGTAGATCCATACCTCTCAAAAAGGTTGCCTATCCCTGCTCCAGGGTATTCAAAGAATTGGAGAGGTATGTATTTCTCCAAAATTTTTTGAATTACCCTCTCAATATGTAAATAGGGGTCTGATATAAACGCTTTAGCCACTTAAGTATTTTAGCGCGCGGTGAGAGTATCTTGGCGCATGGTGGAAGAGGCAGGTGGTAGGGGGGGGGGGGGGGGGGGGTTGGTTGGCAGGTGCGTACTGTATGCGAATGTATTTGAGGCACTCCTGGTCCCCTCTCCTCATATTCTGTTGAATCAAGGTAGGAGAGACCCAGACCACTGTCTTCGCCCTCTTTCAACTCTGCACTCCTATACTGAGAGACAGTATACCTTTGGCAATATAGTGTGCATATATGTATGTATGTATGCATGCATGCATGGTTGGTGGGAAGGGTTAATCTATCCATTATTATATATGTGCTCCAACTTGGAGACTCTCAAAATATAGGAGTTAGAACTGAAGTACACTGGTGTGCTATGACCCTGCAAAAGCACAATGGCAGCGAAGGTATCCAGTACGTCCCCTCAGCAACAGTACAAACAAATGGCAACCACCCTAAAAGCTATAACTAGCCTTTGCAGCAAGGAGTACATGGAAGGGCGACGCATGTAAAAAAACCTAAAATTCCCAGCTCACTTACCATCCAGTGTGTAATCGACCAAATTGACCCAGTCTTAACAGTTCATGTTAAAAACAAGGGGTCTAGTTTGCACACATTTGCGGGTTGCCGTGACGTGGCCACTGCAGCTTATGCATATATTTGCATATGTGTGCAAACTAAACCCCTTGTTTTAACAGGGACGCACTGGATAACTTTGCTGCAATTGTGCTTTTGCTGGATTTCCAGTGTGTCCCTAAGCCTTTAAAAGGTGGAGCATGCTCCCTCCAGGCATACCTGCCTTTACTCCATCCATGATTATATACAGTGGATATAAAAAGTCTACACACCCCTGTTAAAACGGTCAGGTTTCTGTGATGTAAAAAAAAAAAAATAAATAATGGAGACAAAGATAAATCATTTCATAACTTTTTCCACCTTTAAATTTGACCTATAAACTGTATCACTCAATTGGAAAAAACAAACTAAAAACTTTTAAGGGGGGGGGGGGGGGGGGAGTAAAAATAAAAAAATAAAATAATGTGGTTGCATAAGCACACCCTCTTATAACAGAATTAAAAAGTCACATTCAAACGCATGTTAAATATGAGTCAGTACACACCTGCCATCATGTTAATTGCCTCTGATTAATCCCAAATCAAGTTGAGCTGTTCTAGTAGGTCTTTCCTGACATTTTCTAAGTCGCATCCTACAGCAAAAGCCATGCTCCGCAGAGCGCTTCCAAAGCATCAGAGGGATCTCATTGTTAAAAGGTATCAGTCAGGAGAAGGGTACAAAAGAATTTCCAAGGCATTAGATATACCATGGAACACAGTGAGAAAACATGGCACAACCATGACATTACCAAGAACTGGACGTCCCTCCAAAATTGATGAAAAGACGAGAAGAAAACTGTTTAGGGAAGCAACAAGAGTTAAATAACAGTTTATATATTTGTTTCAAGAGATTTCAAAGAGATTTTGATTTTTTTTCACGATCTTTAGCGCTCAACATTCCCTGAAGGAATTGTAATCTTACGAAAAAAATTTTTTTTTTTAAATAAAAACAGATTAAAGTCGGTCTTGGTTGACATTCTGGAATAGGAAAGGGAGGTTTAGAAGTCTGTAAAGCAGTACAGTCCCGATTGTCTCAGAGCTTGGTTAAAACAAACTATGTGAGCCTGCTTGAAGCAGGGAACAGCACAGAAATGACTGTGTGCTGCTGTCCCTTGAGATTCCAGTCACAAACTGGGCTGGAGTCTGGACCAGGCCAAATCTATTCATTTTTGGTCTAATCTGCAGCTAGGTCAAAAACCTGCTTGGAAAATGAACCTCAATCACAAACCCGGATGCCACAGGAAAAATAGTTCATCCATATTTGTTTTCACATGAGCTGCTTGCTTGAATTCTGCATTAAACATACAGTGTGAAGACATCAAGTTAAACATATTTGGAAACTCTGCATAATTACATTTTATTAGTCAATATACAAGTTATAAATAAATAACCAGAGGGAGGCTGGACATCTGAACAGATATATACAAAAATCGGTAACCAGAATCTTTATACAGAATGAGCAGGAATACCACAGTGCTTATGCCACAGATCTATAGCTTTATTCACAATTGGATCCGTGTTGTCTTCAGGAATCTAGAGAAGAACAAAAAAAAAAAAAAAAAATTTATATAGAGGCTGCCTTTGTTTAGCTTCCCCAGAAAACATGGATTTGCTTTTCTCTAGCTGCAATACTTTCAGAGCATTGAACCATTTTTTACAAACTGTTTCAGAATTTTTGGCCATCATCTACGCAGTGTATGGAAATCAATAGCCTCTTATGGGGTAGGGTTTGGGACCCAACAAGGTCATAGCGAGAGAGGATATATAATTTAATATAAAATATAATATAATATAATATAAAATATAATATAATATATATATGCCTTGGTATAGACACACATGTAAAAATGGCAATTAAAAAGGTTAATTTCTCACATGTGTGGCTTTTTAAATCACAATTAGAGACCTGCATAGCAAAGTAATGGAACTTTATATAGATGGAAAAGGATGTTATAATATATATTTTTATATTTATATTTATATTGTGAATTCATGAAGAAATATATTTTATATTTACTGGCAGAAACATGAGAGATGCTTAGGCCTCAAAAAGTAGATGAACTGTGATGTTAAATAATTGAACTGTTGCCCTTTTGGAGACCTTTAGGACGAAATTGACGTTCATGTTTGACCAAGTCTTTCTCTACTACTTCAAATATTGAAGACTTTTACAAGCAGGTATTGTGAGGAAAACTGTTGGAACAAAAACTGCTCTTGTCACAAAACAAGGAGATATTTACATGGTATTGTGAATAAACAAAAGCTGCCACAGGATACAAGGTTATACAGACTATTCTGCTACATAGAGATAACCCCACCTGGTATAAACCTATTGTGTTCAAGTGATGGAATGTTTAAATAGCTAACACCTTGGCTAACAAAACTCATTGTATGAACTTTTAGGATGGTTTAGACAAACAAGTCATTTCTAAACACCCAGTGGGAATGTTCAAGGTCCATCTCAACACGTTAGAGAGAGTTGAATATTGTGCCAGTCAAAAATATTTTAAAAGTATCTATAAGGTTATTATAAGTCATTTCAAACTATCTATGACATTGTAGGTCACAGAGACATATTATAATTTTGGCATCTGCGGACCCAACAACTTTGATATGAAGAAAATATATATGAAAGTGTGATTGTATAAAGTAGAAGTGTTTTAAGAAACTAATTAGTATTAGGAAAAACATATAATTATGATTATATTATATAAGATTGTAGCCTATGCTTAGATAGATAATCATTTTTATGTAGTATCGATTAATATATATAACATGTGTCTTTCATAAGTAGACCAGTTTTTATAAAGATACATTTATAGATGTATAACCAAGTTATGTAATGGTGACTAATTAAACTTATACTGAGTGTATTTCATATTAGACCGATTACCAGAATATTTAAAAGTATATCCTATCCTTACATTCTATTTTCATAATGTGTATAATGGTATTAACTTAAAAGGATGGACTCAAAACACATGTGAGACACCTGGTGGTTGAAGGTGGTATTATTTGAACTCACTAAATTTCCAGAGG
Organism: Lithobates clamitans; assembly: GCA_037952925.1. Classification (NCBI taxonomy): domain Eukaryota; kingdom Metazoa; phylum Chordata; class Amphibia; order Anura; family Ranidae; genus Lithobates; species Lithobates clamitans. The sequence goes on along the minus strand of JBBGZY010000239.1, from coordinate 14,052,321 downwards.
AGGTTAATAATTAAGTCTCCTAACCCAATGGGAAGTGGCCACGTCCTTTTGGGCAGAGCCATTATAATTTTTATGGTCTTATTATCTGAAATGGTATTTAGAGGCAAGAAGATGGAGAGGAAAGAGGAGAAAGGAGAGCTCAGGGGGAGAGCTCAGGGATCCACCCTGAGGGGGGGACACTGGACACACACACTCCCAGACTGACACTCATGCACCATGCATGAATACATATCTTTACATTCATCAAGATTCCTCAACACCTAATACTTAGAACTCGGAAGCCACAAGAAGTAAATCCTCTTTAAGAGTATCCATTTTTGAAACTACTGCTCAACTTAACTCTGGTAACCAGCCAATAGGAACAGTAGCCATCCTTGAATGGGTAATTATGTCATGTTGATTTTATCTTGTATGTTCTCTCAAATATTGATGTATTGAATATTATTCAATTGATAATCATTCTCCCAAATCAATAACCGCCTTGTAGATTTTTCTCTAGATTCAAATTTTTCATTATATTTTTCTTTTTGCATAGTTGCCACATTTATTGACAAAACAAACGTCTAATTTATTTCACAATTTTAACCACTTACTTAACTGCAGTAAAGTAACGGTTGTACGTGTGAAATACAGATGTTCTGTTTATTTGTCAAGTTCACAAGGTTATTGATTCTACCGAGAAGGTATCATGGTGGTATTAGGTCGAAGGGACGGTACGCCCATTTTTTTGCAAGTGTTTTTATTGATTTTCAAGATGTTCATGTAACGCAATCGGAATCTTAATTTCATGTGATTATTTGTGTTTGTTTACCAATAAATAACTGTTTCGTATGCCCACACGTCTCCGTGAATAAGTTTCACAAGCATAGACTGTGTCATATAGATTGATTTTGTATCTTAAAAATATCTTCGTTAAAAATTACTCAATGATAATTATTGTGCGGGAAACCTGTCCTTAAAAAGGCACAACTTATTCTGACTGATTATTCACATATATATATATATATATATATATATATATATATATATACACATACCCAAAGCCTTGAATATGCCAGTCAGGTACTGTTCAATCCCTTATTAATAACTGGAAAATTTGGCTCTTTTTATACCAAGCCAAGGGGTCATGTAGACCAAGAAAGATTGCAGCCACAACTGGCAGAAGAATTTCCCAGGACACAAAGAAAAACCCACAGGTAACCTCAGGAGAAATACAGGCTGCTGTCCAAAAAGACAGTGTGGTTGTTTAACCTCCCTGGCGGTATGATTCTTTCTGATTTTAGGTGCTGAAAGCGGTACAATTATTTTGCATGGAAATTTGGCGTTTTATATTGTAGGTCTGTAATTCTTAACAATAACACACTTAAATCTGTCCAAACAAGAGTCTAGTAGATATCCCGGGTATGATCAAGTTTGAAAACACAAAAATATAAATTATAATATAATAAAAAAAAAAAATAATAATAATTAAAAAAAATAAAAATAAATAGTAATAAAATAAATTTCCACACGATTCACTATCGCTCAATTCTGCAAGTGTTCTAATTTACTATCGCTGTTTTCTAGCTGGTCTAAAGCCATTTTTGACGTAAAGGGACACTTTTTGGTTGCTATGGACAATCTCCAGTTTCCAGGCAGAAAGAACAGTATATGCAATATAAAACTGCATGCAGGGCATAGGACAAAGCACTGGGGACAAATGGGATGGGAAATGATTTCATACAGTACTGTAATCTGTAAGATTACAGTACTGTATGTGTTATGCTTTTTACATTTTTTAATTTGCCGCCAGGCTCCGCCCCCGTGCGTCGCGACGCTCGCAGGGAATGGAGCCTGGCACGGAGAGGCTTCGAAGGAGGACGAAGCCCACAGACACAGCGGGGGACATCGCAGGATCCCGGGGACAAGGTAAGTAAGGAGGCACCAGGATCCTGCGATGTAATCCCGAGTGTGGCTCGGGGTTACCGCTAATGGTCCTGAATTTTAACCCCGAGCCACACTCAGGAATACCGCCAGGGAGGTTAAGGAGCACAATTCAATGATATTTTAACAAAAAAGAGCCGCCTGGTTGAGCTGCCAGAAGGAAGTCTTTACTGCACCAATGCCACAAAAAAGCAAAACTGAGGCATGTCAAGGTGATGTTGGGCATATTGTAACCAGGCTTTTTTGTGGCACTTGTACAGTAAAGGCTTCTTTCTGGCAACTTGACCATGCAGCTCTTTTTTATTCAAGTATAATCGTATTGTGCTCCTTAAAGAGGTTGTAATTCCTTGTGTTTTTTCACCTTGATGCATCCTATGCATTAAGGTGAAAAAATACCTGGCAGTGACCGACCCCCCAGTTTTACTTACCTGATCCCTGGAACTTGACCCACCGGGGACGAGCTGTCTCTCTGCAGGGGGTTCTCGGCTCTTGACTGGATAGATTGATAGCAGCGCAGCCATTGGCTCCCGCTGCTGTCAATCAAATCCAATGACGCGGGCACAGAGTCATACATTCGGCGTCTATGAACGCCGTATGCTGGACTCGGGAGTGTGCCCACAAGGTAACCCCCACGGGGAAGTGCTTCTCCTGGGGAGGGGGGGTTATCTGATGCGGGGAGGAGCCGCCAGGGGACACCAGAAGACGGAGCTTCAAGGCCACTCTATGCAAAACGAGCTGCACAGGGGGCAAGTATGATATATGTTTGTTATTTAACCACTTTAAGACCGGGCCTCTTTTAGATGTGGTGTTTAAAAGTTAAACAGGTTTTTTTTGCTAGAAAATTACTTAGAACGCCCAAACATTATACATTTTTTTCTAACATCCTAGAGAATAAAATGGCTGTTGTTGCAATAGTTTTTGTGCAGTGGTCTTACAAGTGCACTTTAAAAAAAAAAAATAATAATAATAATAATAATAATAATAATAATAATAATAATAATAATAATAATTACACACTTTTGAATTAAAAACCACCACAACAGTAAAGTTAGCCCAATTTTTTTTTATATTGTGAAAGATAATGTTACGCCGAGTAAAGTGATAACCAACATGTCACGCTTCAAAATTGCGCCCACTCATGGAATGGCGACAAACTTTTACTCTTAAAAATCTCCATAGGCGACATTTTTAAAAAATTCTACCGGTTGCATGTTTTGCGTTACAGAGGAGGTCTAGAGCTAGAATTACTGCTCTCGTTCTACCAATCGAGGCGTTACCTCACATGTGTGGTTTGAACACCATTATCATATGCGGGTGCTTTTTATTTTTACACTGTTACAACTTGTAAACATACCTTGTAATAGAAACAAAGCATGACAGCACCTCCTAAATATAAGATCTCGGGTCAAAAAGACCTCAGATCTCATATCTACACTAAAATGCAATAAATAAATACACAAGTCATTAAAAAAAAATTAACAAATAAAAAAATAAAATTGCCCTTAAAGAGCTATGGGCGGAAGTGACGTTATGACGTCACTTACGCCCTGCAGTGTCATGGAGACGGGTGGGGGCCATCTTCCCCTCACTCGTCACCATGTCAGCCCAGGAAACAGACGCCATCACCTCTGCCGCCGCTGACGGCTCCGATAAGCGGTGGAGGGCACTTGCATAGATAAGTGATCTTGCGCCGCAGAGACCACTTTTATCTTGTACTGGACTGCCAGCCGAACACGGGGATACCGGGGTTATGGCAGCTAGCTGCTGCCATAACAACGATATCCGTCCCCAAAGTATGGATGTACATCGGCGTGCGGCGGTCCGGAAGTGGTTTAAAAATAAAATAAAAAACCCTTACAAACACACCATCTTTTTCCAGAGCAGCCTGCATTTCTCCTGAGGTTACCTGTGGGTTTTTCTTTGTATCCCGAACAATTCCTGTGGCAGTTGTGGCTGAAATCTTTCTTGATTTACCAGACCTTGGCTTGGGGATCTCTTGATACTGACTGGCATATTCAAGGCTTTAGATATCTTTTTATATCCTTTTCCATTTTTGTAAAGTTTCATTACCTTGTTACGCAGGTCATTTGACTGTTCTTTTCTGCTCCCCATTCCAACTTAAAACCGTGGAATAAGTATGAAATTTCAGCATGTGTCATAACTTCTGACTTAGTAATGGCACAGCCATAATATGGACATATTTAGTTTCCTCCGATAATATGTAACGTTTCAAGTCCAGACACCCCCATGTCAGGTCATATGGGAAACCCCTGGGTCCACTTATTCCTCCAAAGCAAGCTTTACATTATAGACATAGCATGTTTAGACTTGTTTTGAAGGAAATCTCAAGTTGAATAATAATAATAATAATAATAATAATAATATGGATATTTGGAGTCTGTAAACACTATAGATGCAGATATATGAATATGTATTACAAAATCTACCTGGGACGTGGACATGAGTGTAGACACCTCCCAGCAACCAACCCCTAAACAAGATGACCAGACGATTGGTTACTGGTCACTGTCAACACCCCCTTTGATTTGACAAAAAAGAGGATATGCCAAGACAATGGGCAGTTCTCCTTTTACCATCCAGGAAGAAACATCTGCCAAGTCGAGAACCGATTACCTAGCTCATCGATCGAACTCTGAGCAACCTTCGGACATTAATTGCAAGTATTCTTTCTTCCCAATTCTACCTTATTGCTTTGTGGCTGTATATTGTCTTTATTTTTTGAAACATCTTTTTTCTGTAAATGTTTTATTTGCATCAACTTTGACCTTTTCATAATAAACCCTTATGTTGAAAAGTGTTAACCTTGTCTCTAAAGCTCTTAATGCAAGCTATAAACGAACTGGCCTCTTGAAGGGCGCTACTGTGGTAGAGTAAGACTCTGAGCAGACCGGTCTGTGGTGGCAGTGTGTGTGGCAGACGCTTATTCTAAAATTATAATTGGTATTGCTAAAATTACAAATATCCCCCCGCTCGGTCCTTTAAACGGGGGTGGTGGCAGTTAAAGGGTTAATGGTGTAATTAGCCCAGTGACAATCGCTCTCAGGCTGCTCGCACCTAGATTGTGGTCCCGCAAGCTGGAAAATCTTTGTGCTGGGCACAGCTGAGAGTGGCATTGTTACGTAAGTGACAGCGTGGTGTGAGGTTGGCCGGTCCTTCCTTGCTATTTTAACCTGTGTGTGCCACCTTTGACTGTACCAAGGCCAAACATTCCATTGTATGTAAACTTTTCATCAGGGCCATTTGGGCGATTTCTGTTATTATGATTTTAAAAAGGAGCCAAAAAACTATGTGAGAACTATCCTTGAATAAAAGACCAAAAAGTTTTTGATTAGTCATACTTTCAATATAACTGTATGCAAACTTTTGAATTATATATATATATATATATATATATATATATATACACATACATACATACATACATACATACATACATACATACATACATACATACATACATACATACATACATACATACATACATATATATATATATATATACATACATATACATACATATACATACATATACATATAAACACACACACACACATACATATACACATACACTGCAGTTCTATCATAATTATATAAAGCCAACAGTACATCTTTTATTGAACCAATTGTTGGAAGAAATTGACTTATAGGCAACCTCTCCACTCCCATGGTAGGAAAATGGACTCTTACCCAAATTGTTCTATAACCTTGTCCATTAAGATTCCACTATAAATCATCAAAAATGGCTTGAAAAATTCCAATCACAGATAGGGTCCTAAGGACATAGCTTTTCCCTAAAAAAGTTTATGCACATCTTAAAAAAAAAAAAAAAAAAGTTATAGACACACACACACACACACACACACGACTGGTTTTAATGAGTCCTTAAAGTGGTTATAAAGCCTTAAAGGTTTTTCACCTTAATGCATTCTATGCTTTAAAAAGGTGAAAAACCTGTGCTGCAGCTCCCCCTTAGACCCCTACTTTTTTTTTTAACCTGAGCCCAATCCAATCCAGCGATGTGCACGAGCGCAGCATCTCCAGCCGCTGCCATCGGACAGATTGATAGCAGCAGGAGTTATTGGCTCCTGCTGCTGTCAATCAAAAGCAGTTATGCAGAAGTGAGGGGCGGGGCCAAGTCCTGCTGTCTGTGTCAATTGACGCAGCAGCAGGACTCGGGAGCGAGCCCGCATGGGTGCCCCCATGGAAAGCGGCTTGCCGTGAGGGCACCCAATGAAAAGGAGGGGCCTGCAGCGCCAGCGGGGAACCCAAGAAGAGGATCGGAGCTGCTCTGTGGAGAACCATTGCACAGAGCAGGCAAGTATAGGCATGTTTGTTACAAAAAAAAAAAAAGAAGAAAAGTATACAACCCCTTTAACTGGTGGATTATTCCCTATAGACTTTCAAAAGTGGTTTACACTTAAAGACCAGCGTCTTGTTTCCAACATTATTTCACTCACTGAATACCTGGGACGCCACATGTAAATTATTTTTATTACAATCTATACATCGCCTCTCCCTTTACTAATCCAATAATCCCATCTGAAATGGATGAGTGCATTTTAATGGTGGATAGATAAAGGTCGGTTCAGAATAGATCGTTTTATTGATCATAAAAAAGGTATTTTCACAAAAGGACCATTTGATTAATACTTTTAGGATTTCCTCGTGCAATTCTTACACAGCATTTATGAAACAAAGACCATTCGAACATTAGTGCTTCACCTCACCGGGACAAAATAGGGAGTACGATTCATGAAAATAATTACTCAATAGCTTACCAGAGTTTAAAGTAGAACTTCACTCTCTCACTGAACATTATTTGTAATCCCTATGCTGCTAGAATTAGTAAATAGATATAATATAAATTTCCTATTTGCTCGTTTTAAACTTTTATCCTTTTGCTTTTTTTAGGTACGTCTTCAATTACTTCCTGGTTCCCAAGCCTAGGCAAATGATGTCACACATCCCAGGAGTCTTCAGGAGGGGTTTTCTCAGATAAGCACACCCTCTTGGATGAGCTAAGGGCAGATGGATTTCATGAAATAAATGCTAGATGAATCAGCTGCCCTTACTCAAGATGGCCATGGCCAGAAATGCTAGGGGGCATTTTTCAAAGTGATTTCTCATCAAAATAAAGCATGGGAGACATGGATGGACGAGTTTGCTTTGAATATTAACAATAAATTAACCACTTACCAACCGGCCCATAGCCGAATGACGGCTGCAGGGCGGTTGGATAACTCTGGGAGGGCGTACTATGACGTCCTCCCAGAATTCCCCTCTCGCACGCCCCCTAGGGCGCGCACCCGAACACATCCGTGACCGCCGGGTCCGGAGGACACGGCGCATCACGGATCCCGGTAAATGCCCGCTGATCGCGGCCGTTTACCATGTGATCGCTCCGTCAAATGACGGCGCGATCACATGTAAACAGACCGGCGTCATCTGATGACGCCGGTTCCTCTCCTCCCCTCCCGTGTACCGATCGGTACACAGTGAGCGGGGAGGGGGATGGATGGATGTCTGCAGCGCTGTGGGCTGTATGTGTAGTGCCCACAGCGCTGCACAGAGACATCCAGGCATCCATCCATCCATGCTCAGCCATCCCTACTACACTGCAATGCTGTGCAATACTCTGCAACACCCCCACAATACTCTGCAATGCTGTGCAATACTCTGCAATACCCCCACAATACTCTGCAACACCCCCACAATACTCTGCAATGCTGTGCAATACTCTGCAATACCCCCACAATACTCTGCAATACCCCCACAATACTCTGCAATGCTGTGCAGTACTCTGCCATGCCCCTGCCATGCCCCCGCCATACCCTGCCATGCCCCCGCCATACCCTGCCATGCCCCCGCCATACCCTGCCATGCCCCCGCCATACTCTGCCATGCCCCCGCCATACTCTGCCATGCCCCCGCCATACTCTGCCATGCCCCCGCCATACTCTGCCATGCCCCCGCCATACTCCGCCATGCCCTGCAATACCCCGCCATACTCCGCAATACCCCGCCATACTCCGCAATACCCCGCCATACTCCGCAATACCCCGCCATACCGAGCCATGCTCAGCTGTACTCGGCCTCTGTATGTGGCCAGGCTGTGGAAGTCTCACACATGTGGTATCGCCGTACTCAGGAGAAGCAGGGGAATCTATTTTGGGGTGTCATTTTTGGTATGTACATGTTATGTGGTAGAAATATTGTATAAATGGACAACTTTGTGTTAAAAAAAAAAAAAATGCGTTTTAACCACTTCCCGCCCACCGGCCGTCATACAACGTCCTTGAATTTGTGCGGAGATATCTGAATGATGGTTGCAGCTACAGGCATCATTCAGATATCGGCTTTTTCAGCCGGCGATTCCCTACACCATGAGAACGATCATAGCAGCTGTTCCACTGCTTGATCGTTCTTGCGAGAGGGGATGTCCCCCCCCTCCCGCGCTTCTACCGACTCACCGCTACGATCGAAGCCAGGATCGTTTTTTTTTTTTTTTTTTTTTTTATTTCAGGCTTCCCAGGCTAGAGGTGAGATGTGGGGTCTTATTGACCCCATATCTCACTGTAAAGAGGACCTGTCATGCCATATTCCTATTACAAGGATGTTTATATTCCTTGTAATAGGAATAAAAGTGGTCAAAAATTTTTTTTTTTGGAAAAAAGCATCAAACTAAAATAAATAAAGTAAAATGAACAATAAAAAAAAAAATTTTAAAGCGCCCCTGTCCCTGCGTGCTCGCATGCAGAAGCGAACGCATACGTAAGTCCCGCCCACATATGAAAACCATGTTCAAACCACACATGTGAGGTATCGCTGCGATCGGTAGAGCGAGAGTAATAATTTTGGCCCTAGACCTCCTCTGTAACTCAAAACATGTAACCAGTAAAAAATTTTAAAGCGTCGCCTATGGGGATTTTTGAGTAGCAAAGTTTGCCGCCATTCCACAAGCGCCTGCAATTTTGAAAGGTGACATGTTGGGTATCTATTTACTCAGTATAACTTCATCTTTCACATTATGCAAAAACATTAGGCTAACTTTACTGTTTTGGTTTTTGTAAAGCACAAAACAGTTTTTTTCCCAAAAAAACGCGTTAAAAAAATTGCTGCGCAAATACCGTGCGAGATAAAAAGTTGCAACGACCGCCATTGTATTTTCTAGGGTCTTTGCTAAAAAAAATATATAAATGTTTTGGGGTTCTATGTAATTTTCTAGCAAATAAATGATGATTTTTACATGTAGGAGAGAAATGTCAGAATTGGCCTGGGAGCTCCAGAACGCCTGAAGGTGCTCCCCTGCATGTTGGGCCTTTGTATGTGGCCACAATGTGTAAAAGTCTCACACATGTGGTATCGCCGTACTCGGGAGTAATAGCAGAATGTGTTTTGGGGTGTAATTTGTGGTATGCATATGTGGTGTGTGAGAAATAACCTGCTAATATGACAATTTTGTGGGAAAAAAAAAAAAAAGTAAAAAAAAAAACCTTGATTTTGCAAAGAATTGTGGGAAAAAATGACAACTTCAAAAATCTCACCATGCATCTTTCTAAATACCTTGGAATGTCTTCTTTCCAAAAAGGTATCATTTGGGGGGTATTTGTACTTTTCTGGAATGTTAGGGTCTCAAGAAATTAGATAGGCCGTCAGTACTTCAGGTGTGATCAATTTTCAGATATTCGCACCATAGCTTTTGGACTCTATAACTTTCACAAAGACCAAATAATATACACTGATTTGGGTTAATTTTACCAAAGATATGTAGCGGTAGGGCTGCAACTAACGATTATTTTCATAATCGATTAGTTGGCCGATTATTGTTTCGATTAATCGATTAATCACCTTAAAAAAAAAAAGTGTGGTGTATAATTTGGTTAATATGTAAAGTTTTAAAAAAAGGCAATTTATTCTTAAATATCTCTATGCAGCAGTAAATATAAATAACCAACTATATGGTTAGGGAGCAAAATATCTAATCCACTCTGAGAATAACAGAGGAGATATACTGTATATACTATTAGAAGAGATATACTGTATATACTATGAGAGGAGAGATATACTGCATATACTATTAGAGGAGAGATATACTGTATATACTATATATACTATTAAAGGGTGAATCTGGTAAATATCATCGGACTCAGAGATCACATTTTTTTATTTAAAAAAAAAAAAAAAAAAAAAACTGTAATTTTAGGAACGTTCGTTCGATTTTCTAATCATTAGTGGGGTAAAAATCGACATTCATTATCAACCATAGTGATAGGAAAATTTGGAAATAATAGAAAACTTCTCGGTCAAAGGAATTTTCAGACAGTGTATGTGATTTTCGTTCAGAAATTTACATTCGTTTTAAAAACAGAATGGTAAAAACAAGTGAAAATTTCAAACAACATTCTTTCATTCAGCGAATGTACAAAGATTTTTCGTCTGAATATTCTTGTCTGAAAATTGATCTGTGTGGCCAGCATAAGGCTCAGTACACACCTATGCAATTTGCTTTTGATCTGTTTCTGCAGTGCTTTTTGCTGTGCGTTGTGATTTTTGCGCAAATTGCTGCAAAAACACATTACATGCTCTTCTGCAGCTTCTCCATTGAAGTATAATAAACCAAAAAAGCACCGTTTTGCATTTAAAAAAGTCCCTGACCCTTTCCAATTACGCAGCGGCTGAAAAAAGCATAGATGTGAACGTGTCCCATAGGAAACCATGTAAATGAACTGTAGTGCGTTTCTGCAAAAAGCACCAAAAAACACATAGATGTGAACCAGGTCTAAGATGTTTAGTAACATGATGGGGTTAAAAAAAAAAAAAAAAAAAAAAATTAGCCCTTTATAGTACAAAAAAGCAGATAATCGCTAATGTAAGGGGTTCATTTTTTTTACTGTAGAACTGTGAAAGTAGCGATTTGCTCTTTTTGTACTATAAAGGACTAATTTTAGCTTTTTTTAACCCCATTATGTTACTGGCCGATTATTCAAATAGTAATCGATTAATTTCATAATCGATTAGTTGTCGATTAATCGATTAGTTGTTTCAGCCCTATGTAGCGGTATAAATTTTGGCCAAAATATATGAAGAAAAATTACTAATATTTGCAAATTATAACAGAAATGAAGAAAAATGCATTTTTTTTTTACAGATTTTTCAGTCTTTTTTCTTTTGCGGCGCAAAAAATAAAGAACCCAGCGGTGATTAAATACCACCAAAAGAAAGCTCCATTTGTGTGAAAAAAAGGACAAAAATTTCATATAGATACAGTGTTGCATGGCTGAGTAATTGTCATTCAAAATGTGAGAGCACCAAAAGCTGAAAATTGGTCTGGTTAGGAAGGGGGTTTAAGTGCCCAGTTGTCAAGTGGTTAAATAGTGTGTTTTTGGCTTGTGGTGCTCAGATGAAGTGTAGTTCCCCTTTAAGAAAAGCTGGGACCCCTCAATGAGGTCGATTTACTAGAGGCAAACGGGCTTTTCACTACAAGTGAATTTTCTCTTCGTGAATGTGGTGAAAATTCACTTTGCAAAAAACTTTTATTTAACAATTTTAGTAAACATATTGGAAGAGATTATGTTATAGGTCGTTTGTTGACAGCATAAAAAAAAAAAAAAAAACTGTTTTTAACATGTCTCAGTAGACTTCACTTGCTTACCTTTTCCAAAAATTCATTAATACTATCAGATTTATTCAAGGTCGTAACTTTCATTTTAAAAGTTAACACGATCTCCACAGCAACAAATACAAGAATCTTGCAGGATCCACTAACGAGTTTGTCCCACACCCTACAGACAGTTAATGAAAACAGCAGGTGTTAGAAGAGGAGGCATTGCCGATCAGCAGCAATAACTGGTTAACAAAGTAAAACAAGAAGCGTCCTGTATAAAAAAGGACAGTGTGCATATACAGAGCCAAAACAGAAGGCTCCCATTAACAAATATTCAGGGACAAATTTACTTGAAGGCATTTTTTTCAGGTTTCAGCTTGTATAAGAGAAGTGTGTGAATCAAACATTTGGAAAACTTTTATTCATGTTTAGATGAGCTTTGGTGAAACATTAAAAAGGAGAAGTATATTTTTAAAGAAAGAGCACTTATCCGGTTTGACCCTTTAAAAAGGGGTTGCAAACCCCCCCCCCCCCCTTTTTTTTTTTAAACGAAAAATGCCTTTACTTACCTGCTCTGTGTTATTGTTTTTGCACAGAGCAGCCCTGATCCTCTTCTTCTGGGGTGTCCCGCTGGCACTCCAGGCCCCTCCCCTTAATCGGGTGCCCCCAGGGAAAGCTGCGTCCACTGAGACGGTGGGACTCGGCCCCGCCCCCCACATCACTGAATTTGATTGACAGCAGTGGAAGCCAATGGCTCCTGCTGCTATCAATCTGTCCAATGAGGAGAGAGACAGCAACTGGAGCCACTGGGTTTGTGCACATCACTGGATCGGGCTCAGGTAAGAAAATGGGTGGATCTGGGGGAACTGCAGCACAAAAGATTTTACACCTTAATGCAATGGCTTTACAACCAATTTAAGCTCACAATAGTAGATCCCACCTCTCCCCCCTCTAGAGATGCATACTTACCTTGATCAGATGCCCTCATCTCCAGGGAATGTTTACATCTTGAGCCGCATGTCCTCAATCTGCTGGCTGCGCCTGTGCAATAAGCCCCATAGAAGTCAATGCGACCTGTCTCCCTGTATCTCCTGACTCTGGATGGAAGCAAGAGACTCTACTGTGCAGGCATGGCCAGAAACTTTTGTTCCAGTTTGAAAATGTTGTTAAACAAATCTTAGGTCTCATGCACACTGGGCATTTTAAAAGCCGCTTCTAGAGGCACCTTGCGTTTTTTTTCTGCCTCAAAACATCCCTCAAATATTAGCTTGTGTTCAGGCACACATAGGCATTTAGAGGCTTAAAAAAAAAAAAAAAAAAAAAAAAAAAGCCCACTGCCAGCACATTCAGAAGCAGCAACATTTTGGCATAAAAAATAAAAAACGCCTGATGCGTCTAAACGCATGTAAACGTGCTTAAGTATTATGCTACGTTTATTCATTTCAAATGGCAAGAATAAATATACTGGCCAATGAACTGAATAAATGCCCAAGCGCTTGATGGTCTTAAACAGGTTTGCAAAAACCACAACTTTAGATGCATTTTTGACACCGCTTTTCTCTCTCCTCACAGGACTCCAAGGCAGCAGTGGGAGACGTTGGCTCCTGCTGCTTTCAACCAAATTCTGTGAGGAGGGAGCAGAAGGCGGGGCTGAGCCACACTGTGTGTCTATAGATGTACACAGCCTGGTTTGGGATTGAGCCCACACATGTGCCCCCATAGCAAGGGTCTTTAGGTGCTTATAGCCTAGGCCATCTTTATGTAGAGCAACAATTATTTTTTTTCAGATCCTCAGAGTTCTTTGCCCTCACGTGCCATGTTGAACTTCCAGTGACCAGTATGAGAGGGAGAGCGATAACAAAATGTAACACACCTGCTCCCCATTCACACCCAAGACCTTGTAACACTAATGAGTCACATGACACCGGGGAGGGAAAATGGCTAATTGGGCCCAATTTAGACATTTTCACTTTGGGGTGTACGTTGCCAGCGGTTTAGACATTAAGGGCTGTGTGTTGAGTTAGAGTAGACAGCAAATTTACACTATTATACAAGCTGTACACTCACTACTTTACATTGTAGCAAAGTGTAATTTCTTCAGTGTTGTCACATGAAAAGAAGAATAAAATATTACAAAAATGTGAGGGGTGTACTCACTTTTGTGAATACAGTGGAACCTCAGATTACGAGCATAATCCGTTCCAGGAGTATGCTTGTAATCCAAAGTACTCGCATATCAAAGCGAGTTTTGGCATTGAAGTCAATGGAGACGAAAATAATTTGTTCCGCATTGACTTCAAATGGGATGCAAAACTGCATGCGGCCAGAGGCAGGGGGGGCGCCGGAGAGCCTCGGAAACGGCCCAAAAGGCCCAAGGACACTTCGGCTGACCTCGGCAAACCTCAGAAAGACTTCCTACCCGAGATTTGCCGAGATCAGCCGTGCATTTCCGAATGGTGACATTCGACTCTGCTCAGCTCCCCCCCACCTCAGGCCAAAAAGCTGTACACCGCTTTGGTCTGAATCGTGCTCGTTTTGAGAGACAACACTCGCAAACCGAGTTACGATTTTTAAAAAATACAGTGCTCGTATTGCGAAAGGCTCGTTAACCGCGTTACTCGCAATCCGAGGTTTCACTGTATATATTATACACACACAGTTGTGCTCATAAGTTTACATACCCTGGCAACATTCATGATTTCTTGGCCATTTTTCAGAGAATTTCAGAATATGATATTTGTGGATGAGAATCCAGAACCTTCACTTTATTCTGCTGTAGCCAACGACAGGTTAACTTGGCCTTGTGTTTTGGATCATTATGTTGAAATGTCCAAGCACGTCCCATGCGTAGCTTCCTGGCTGACGAATGTAAATGTTCCTCCAGTATTTTTTTGATAACATACTGCTTTTATCTTGCCATCAATTTTGACCCAATTGCCTGTGCCTTTGTAGCTTACACATCCCCGAAACATCAGCGATCCACCTCCGTGTTTTACAGTAGGAATTGTGTACCTTTCATCATAGGCCTTGTTGACTCCTCTCCAAATGTAGCATTTATGGTTGTGTCCAAAAAGCTCAATTTTGGTCTCATCACTCCAAATGACTTTGTGCCAGAATGTTTGAAGCTTGTCTCTGTGCTGTTTGGTGTATTGTAAGCGCGATACTTTGTGGCATTTGCGTAGTAATCACTTTCTTCTGGCGACTTGACCATGCAGCCCATCTTTCTTCAAGTGCCTCCTTATTGTGGATCTTGAAACAGCCACAGCACATGTTTTCAGAGTCCTGCATTTCACCTGAAGTTATTTGTGGGTTTTTCTTTGCATCCCGAACAATTTTCCTGGCAGTTGTGGCTGAATTTTTTGTTGGTCTACCTGACCATGGTTTGGTTTTCGACAGAACCCCTCATTTTCCACTTCTTGATTAGAGTTTGAACACTGCTGATTGGCATTCTCAATTCCTTCTATATCTTTTTATATCCCTTTCCTGTTTTATACAATTCAACTACCTTTACCCGCAGATCCTTTGACAATTATTTTGCTTTCCCCATGACTCAGAATCCAGAAACGTCAGTGCAGCACTGGATGAAAGATGCAAGGGTCTGTCAGGAGTCCAGAAACTCATTGACCTTTTATACACACACACACAAATTACAAGCAAACAGATCACAGGTGAGGATGGTTACCTTTAATAGCCATTCAAACCCCTTGATGTCAACTTGTGTGCATGTTATCAGTCCAAAATCACCAGGGTAAAAACTTTTGATCAGGGTCATTTGGGTAGTGTCTGTTGCCATTATGATTTAAAGAGTGTAAACACAGTTGATTGATAATAAATGGCTTCAGCCAAACACTAACCATGAGTGAAAGAAAAATGTGTGCGTTATTCATTTTCTCTGAAAAATGGCCAAGAAATCATAAATTATGTCAGGGTATGTAAACTTATGAGCACAACTGTAATATATTATATATAGCCTGGAAAACATTGCACTCAGCGAACTAAAAGCCGTCAGCTGCAAAAAGCTGTTGGTACTTGTAGTTTTCCCATTCACAGAACTGTGTGAATGAATGACCCAGCTTGCTTTCACTAGATGTAGCGGATCAGGGAGAAGCTGCAGGAGTGGGAACATGTTCCACCCTAAAAATGGGTGGAACATGTAGCATGTTCCCAAAGGTGAACTTCTCCTTTAAATACTTCAACAAGGCTTGAAGAAAGCTCTGCCAATGCTCTACCAAAGCTTGCTGAAGCCTGTGTAATCAAGGTCCGTTTGAGTAGCAGGGGTGCTGCACTGGCAAACAATGTAATATGAATGTCTCTTGGAGGACAAGATGCAATCTGTTAGACAGATGTGCATTTTTTTTTTAGCACGGATCACTGTATTAGTGCCATTGGTTCCCCCCCCCCCCCCCCCCAATTGGGGTACCATGCACAGCTGCGCCAGATTTTTCACTTTCCAGTTTTAGTAAAGGCCCTTTCACACGAATACGTTTTTCCTGCGTTTTTTTTCTTGCAATAAAAAAAAAAAAAAAAAAAAAAAAAAAGCAGGAAAAAAATATGTTACCCTTTAAATCTAATGGGACTTTTCACACCACTGTGCTGTGGATGGGGTGTGTTTTAAAAACCGCACCAAAAACACAGCTTCCCATTGAAATAAATGGAAACCGTGGCCAAAAGAAATAAGTAAATCGAACCTGCGATTTGCACTTTTGAGTCACATGTCCATTTTTCAAATGGGCTCGAAAACACACCAGAAAACAAAGTGTAATGCATCTGAAACAGCAAAAGCGAGGTGTTTTTTACCGCGATTTTGCTTTAGAGCAGTGTGAAAGGGGCCTAAATCAACCTCTAAGAGCAATTTCTCACTACAAGTCTTGTGGTTGAGAAAAAACATATTGAATCCTAGTTTGAACTAGTAAGGGGAGGATTCCAATGCTGGCCATACACATTTCACTTTTGGAGCCATTAGATATCAACCGCAGAGATGACCACCCATAGGATCATTTAGCAGTTGTGAGTGAACAAATGACCAGAATTGGCATAGTAAGAAACCAAAATGGCTTTTTTTTGTCAAATAACAGTTTTATTGGTTATCTCAGCAGAGACAAAATGCCTTTTAACTGACAATGCAATGAATGTGCTTGATTTCCAGCACAATTTCAACTATTTGGCAGCTAGAAACTGGAAATCAAATGAACCCAAGGAAAGCAGACTGATATGGTCTAAAAAGTACCAAAACTGACAAGTATATAGCCAACATTACTGATAAATATGCATTTGATAGTTTAAAAAAAAAAAAAACAGTTAACATTCCTGGCATGCCAGAAATGCTAACTGTCACATTGGCTGTGCTCTTAAAGTGGAGTTCCACCCACTTTTACAACTCTTCACCATCCCTCACTAAACTGTGCACTGTAAACAAATTGGATATTTTTTTATTTTTTTTCTCAGCTCTTACTGTATATCTGCTGTATTCATTTTTCACTTACTCCTCCCTGGCCGCGGCCCATCGCATCATTTCCTGTTTGCAATGCCTTCTGGGAAGGGGCGGCAACTTCCTCTGAAACCGTTGCTATGGAAACCTGACCTGAAACCTATTACACTGCTTGTGCTGCACTGAGCACGTGGGGCGGCAACTTCCTCTAAAACTGCCGTTGCTATGGAAACCTGACCTGAAACCTATTACACTGCTTGTGCTGCACTGAGCATGTGCGAGATCTGCAAGGATGAGATCCAGGAAGAAATACAGTCTGGCTTCAGATGCCCACACTTAAGATGGCCACGGCCTGCTGTAAGTTTATAAAATAACAAACTACTGCTATAAACTAACAAAACAGACCTTAGTTTACAGACTAACTTTAATAGAATACATTAAGCTTGTGTATTATAGGGGTATTTTTATTTAAAAAGTATAATTTCGGCCGGAACACCACTTTAAACTGTCAAAACATCCAATTGCTGGTGCATAACTGATATCATGTGCAGCATCATGGCAGTTGCAGATTAAACAGAGGCCAAGGTGGCAGCCTCCTTTGCTGAAAAGGATGGGAGGGTTTACTTCCACTTTAAGTAATGAGGAATAAATGCATTCATATAGCGCACAGAGCTTCAAAAAAGGTAGCTGTGGGTAAGTAGACACCCCTCCCTTACCCGGGTATTGGCGTATACTTCTATTGTTTTTGGTGGCCCTATTATGTCACCCATATGAGTGCTTTATTCTAATCTACAACCCAAAATGATGACTTCGACAGATTCTGCAGTGACTTGCATATAGCCCCCTGATCTGTCCACCTTTAGGAGATCCCTGAAAACTCACTTACTCAGGGAAGCCTATTCCACACCCACCTAACAACTGTCCGAGCCACCCCCATCAAATCATTCCCTGCATCTATTACCTTCTGTACCACCACCCCCTCCCTTTAGAATGTAAGCTCTATGAGCAGGGCCCTCCTGTCCCTTCTGTATTGAACTGTACTGTAATTGTGCTGTCCCCCTCTACATTGTAAAGCGCTGCATAAACTATTGGTGCTATATAAAATCGTGTAAAATATATCGATATAGATTGTCACACATCTTATATATTTTTAGGTAAAATCCCAAGTAATATACCCTTTTCATGTCTACAAAAGCACGTTTGCAGAGTAGCCTGGGTGTGCCTACTGTTGGCAGGCACCAGTTTATTCTGGGAATTTTCTTACTTAATCTAAAAATACCATGTTACATACTTTCTTATAGCAACACACAGAATGCAGAAAATGCAAATTCCAACAAAATCCTAAAGACTTCTCCTTCCCAGCTTGGAACACACAAACTTTTTATTAAAACATGAAGGGTAATTAAAGGAAACATGTCATTCGTGAACTACAAAGGCTACTACTGCTGAACGATTTCTGAAAATGATAAATTGTCTGGCTTTCAGGCAGACTCTCTGCCTACCATACTTTGAGTCTCCCAGAACCATTACACAGTATGGCAGTTCTGAATTTCCCTTCTGCATAAATTTTCCTGATCTGTGACCTCGACAGGTTTCCTTTAAAGACTCAATCATAAAGTAGCTTTTTTATTTTTTTTATTAAAATGCTTAACGTACGCAGTCTTACCCGAAGGCCTCGATGCGCAAAACAAAAGACATTGGCAGACCTTAGGAGAACCAACAAATAAAGTACATAGTACAAAGATATTTGTACCTTTGCAAGCTGGATGCAGGTAAACAACCGGCAAAGCACTTTCTGAACCACAAGTCATATGGGAGCTTTTCCAAAGCATTGCAGGTCTTCAGATGAGCCACCAGCCTGCTGTCCTCTAAGTTTAAGTAATGCTCAAATCCTTTTTGCTGCAAAAAAGAATGATTTTTTACAGTGGTAGTAAGAAGACCCCAATGAGATTACCAGGGGTGTTTAATACAACGATGTGTAAAAGTGCATCTTGTTAAACTGATGTGCTGTAGATTACTGTACTTTGCACATCATTGCTGCCCAAGTCCCCTCTCATGAATATACAGTATCTCACAAAAGTGAGTACACCCCTCACAAACACACCTCCAAGACGACCACTGCCTTGCTAAAGAAGCGGAGGGTAAAAGGTGATGGACTGGCCAAGCATGTCTCCAGACCTAAACCCTATTGAGCATCTGTGGGGCATCCTCAAACGGAAGGTGGAGGAGCGCAAGGTCTCCAACATCCACCAGCTCCATGATGTCGTCATGAAGTCACAGGTTGGGCTTGTGTCTTTTTTCAACCTCACCTACTATGTAACTATGGAGGAGTGAAAGAAGACTCCAAAGGTAACCTGTGAAGCTCTCGTGAACTCCATGCCCAAGAGGGTTAAGGCAGTGCTGAAAAATAATTGGGCCCAAAGTGTCAATATTTTCTGTGGCCACCATTTGGACATTTTCACTTAAAAAGGTGTACTCACTTTTGTTGCCTGCGGTTTAGACATTAATGGCTGTGTGTTGGGTTATTTTGAGGGGACAGCAAATTTACACTGTTATACAAGCTGTACACTCACTACTTTACATTGTAGCAAAGTGTCATTTCTTCAGTGTTGTCACATAAAAAGATATAAACAAAATATTTACAAAAAATGTGGGAGGGGTGTACTCACTTTTGTGAGCTGCTGAGCACTACTTAATAAACCAAGTCGATACCCCTTACAGACCTACAGTTACCTCAGCTTCTCCACTTTAGGGCCATACATGACCCAATCAATGTAAAGCAAGCAATCATCTTTTGGAAGGATATAATTTCTTGGTAAAGAGCAATCCATGAAAACAGAACAATATACAGCCATGGGCAAAAAGTTGAGAATTACACAAATATAAAATTTTTACAAAGTCTGCTGCCTCAGTTTTTATGATGGCAATTTGCATATACTCCAGAATGTTATGAAGAGTGATCAGATGAATTGCAATTAATTGCAAAGTCCCTCTTTGCAATGAAAATTAACTTAATCCCATAAAAAAAAAAAAAAAAACACAACATTTCCACTGCATTTGTGAAGAAAGCTTCAGGGCAACCAAGAAAATCCAGCAAGCGCCAGGACTGTCTCCTACAGTTGATTCAGCTGCGGGATCGGGGCACCACCAGTGCAGAGTTTGCTTTGGCAACAGGCAGGCGAGTGCATCTGCATGCACAGTGAGGCGAAGACTTTGAGGATGGCCTGGTGTCAAGAAGGGCAGCAAAGAAGTCACTTCTCTACAGGAAAAACATCAGGGACAGACTGATATTCTGCAAAAGGTACAGGGATTGGACTGATAAATCCCCTGATTATTTGGGGCATCCAGAAAAAAAAAACCTTGTCTGGAGAAGAAAAGGTGAGTGCTACTATCAGTTTTGTGTCAAGCCAACAGTAAAGCATCCAGGGACCTTTCATGTGTGGGGTTGCTTATATTGTAATTGAATGTTATTAAAAATTACCTTTCCTTTTCAATCTGCAGCCACTGTAATTTTCTGAGAAAATATTGCAATATGGCTACATAGAGTTGTTCTGTACACAGAGTGTATACTGACCACCCCCATAAACATAATATCCTGCTTGTGAGATTGTCGCACCAATTTTCCCAAAAGTCTGCCTAAGATACAAGTCAGATTTCAGGCATCCCCTGCAACAAAAAAAAAAAAAAATAATAATTTTGAGAGATACTTTCAATAGGATCACATTTAAAAAGGGACGCAAGCCCAGCAGATTTACTCATTAGTGCCCTGCCCCTCAGCACAGATAAAACACACATGGATTACACTTCAAAAAAAAAAAAAAAAAAAAAGAAGAAGGTCCAGGAATCTGCAACAAAGGTTGTTATAATCCTTGCAATGTACCTTGATCACCCAGAGGGGAATGTTTTCTCAACAAAAGTGGTTACGTTTTAATGTAATTGTCAATAAATGCTTGCAATTATACTTCAGCATTCCATAGCAACATCTGACAAAAAGATCTAAGAACACTGAAGCAGCAGACTTTGTGAAAATTAATAATTTGTGTCATTTTCAAAACTTTTGGCCACGGCTGTAGACTTTCTATCTTGCTGGCAGACCCTGATCACTCTCTTCTCTGAAGAAAAAGCAATGTGTATTTCACTCGAGTATGCAGCATCCATCTATCTGCAAAACAGTGGACAAAAACTATACTAGTTCCCACTGGCGCTGCATACCGGAGAAGAAACAGATCTCACTACCCAAATTTATTTTAATTACTCATTTGTACTCGATATATTGTATTACACTCCAATGGATCTAAAATTTTGTTCATCCACACACCTCTACCACACTGCACTGATAGGAATATCACTCTACTATTATTATTCCCAGCTTTATTGATTTCTAGATAACTCTACACCAGTGGTTCTCAATACCCAACTAGTAGGGCAGATTTTAAGTATTACCTTGGGTAGATACAGACTAGAATACTGCAATCACTGAGCAGCAAATGAGATCACCTGTGATGTATTTCAGTTATCATTAAAACCTGGCCTGTTAGTGGGTCCTGAGGACCGGAGTTAAGAACCACTGCTCTACACTAACTGAACAGAGATGAGAAGGCTCATTCATTGTCCACTGAACCAGGCAGACGCAGACCACAGCAACTGAATTGTTGAAGCAGGACAGGTAAAACCGTAAATATATATTTGTATTTCAACAATGTATTTAGCTGTTTCCTAAAGTTCAGCTTTAACATGCCTGGTGCCCTTAAATAGTTTCAGGTCACAGCACACAATTGCTTGTATTAAACAGAAATTATATTTTGTTTGTGACTATACACCAAGACAGGCAAGAGGACTCTAACAGGTGGGTTAGCCACTATGTTATCCAACGCTCAATTTTTAGTCATTCTGCCATCCTTCCCTTCTTAACTGTTGAAGTAAAAAATATCAGTCACATAATGCAACCGCAATTCCAAAAAAGTTGGAACACTGAAAATCTGCATAAAAAAAAACAGAATACAATGAGTTGTAAATCTCAAACCCACAATTTATTCACAATAGAAATCGAAAACATCAAATGTTTAAACTAAGAAAACTTATGATTTTTACCATTTTAAAGGCAAAAAAAAAAAAATGGGGGTGGGGGGCGTTTTAAATTGACGGTAGCAACAAATCTGAAAAAAAAAAAAAAAAAATTTGGGACAGGGCAACAAGAAGCTGGCAAAGTACAACCCCAATTTCAAAAACGTTGGGGCAGGGCCATGTTTACCAAGGTGTAACATCACCTCTTCTTTTTAACATTCTGTAAACATCCTGGAAGTGATGAGATCAGTTGCTGGAGTTATGGGAGAGGAATGTTGTCCCATTCTTCCCAGAGTATATGCTGCTCTAAAACATAGATGTGCAAGCTGCCCGTTCCATATGCACTGATGCATCCCTATACCATCAGAGATGCAGGCTTTTGAATTGAGCGCTTGTAACCAGCCGAAAGGTCCTTCTCCTCTTTAGGCCGGAGGCACCCATGGTTGCCAAAAAAAAAAAAAAATGTCTAATTCGTCCGAATACAGAACGGGTTTCCATTCTGCAACAGACCATTTCAAATGAGCTTTTGCCCACAGAAGATGGTCACGTTTCTGGATCATGTTCAAATATAGCTTCTTTGCAGGATAGAGCTAGAACCTGTACTTCTGGATGGAACGGGGGAACTGTGATCACAGACAGTGATTTTTAGAAGTATTTCTGAGCCCATGTATTGATGTCCATCACAGAATCATGCCTAATTTTAATGCAGTGCTATCTGATGGCCCAAAGTTTGCAGGCATCCAATGTTGTGTTTTGGCCTGGTCACTTGCAGACAGATTTGTCCAGATTTGTGGAATCTTTTGAGGATACTATGTACTGTAGATTATGATGATATATTTAAAATCTTTGAAATTTTACATTAAGGAACATTATTCTGAAATTGTTCGACAATTTTTAGACACAACTTTTGACTAATTGGGGAATCTCTGCGTATGTTTACTCCTGAGTCAGCAACTCTCCAAGATGCCCTTTTCATACCCAGTCATGTTACTGACCTGTTGCCAATTACTTCATTTGTTGGAATAACATTTTACAGCTGCTTCCTTGTTAGTACCACTTACTTTGCCAGTTTTTTTTTTTTTTTTTTTTATTACCCTGTCCCAACCTTTTTGAGCCATGTTGCTGCCATCAATTTCAAAATGACTTTATTCTTTTCCTAAAATCGTACATTTCCGCAGTTTAAACATTTAATATGTTTTCTATTCTGAATAAAATATGGGTTTATGAGGTCTGCAAATCATTGCATTCTGTTTTTATGTATATTTTACACAGCATCCCAAACTTTTTGGAATTGGGGTTGTAAGTGAATTGTTTCCAGCAAGTTGGCAAACTCACAGACTTCCATTCTGAGAAGAAGCAAGAAAGAACAACCATTGTAAGGCACTGCAAAGCAGAAGAAAACCCTGCATATGTAATGAGCAAATACATATGGCTGTTCCCATATACACAAGGCATAAAAAAAAAAAAATTACAACATTAAACTCTAGCTTTGCAAACTGCAGAATTGCCCATATTTATTAGGGTGTCAACTGGAAGTTGTTTCTATCTCCTGTTTGAAGCCAGATTTTAATTTTCACTAGAAAATAACAATTGAAGAATAAAAATTTGAACCGGCTTGGTTGCCAAGAAGAAATACAGATGATCTTGGACAGTTCTTCCTTCAAAAACCTCAACAGCCGCTATGATCATTCTTATGGTGTAAGGAATCGCCGGATGAAAATGCAGATATCTGAATGATGCCTGTAGCTACAGGCATCATTCAGATATACCACCACAAAGCCGATGACATCCTATGACGGCCTGCCGACGGCAAGTGGTTAAACTGTGAATAGCTGGTTGTCAAGGAGCGTGCAGCCGCCAGGTCCATATAACAACTGGTGAGTCATTAACTGTCAGCAAGCAAGTGCCGCCCCCCCCCCCCCTAATCTTGAACCATACCAGGCCACATGCCCTCAATATAGGGGGGTTACCCCTATTCATTCACCCAAAAGAGTATAGTGTAAAAAATAGACAATTCCCTTATTAAAAAAACAAAACAATGACCCCCAGTGTAGATCCAGCGCCAAGCACGATGAACGCTGCTGACCCGAAGAAAAAAAAAAACAAAAAACAAAAAAAAACAAACACGCACACACACAAAACATCTCTGCACTCAGCGCTGGCTCCCGCCATCTGCCCCCTCTGCTCTCTGACAGTTCTTAATTAGCTAATGGGCGAGGGCCACCCGGAGACATCAAAAGATGACACCACCCCCTTGTGATGCCATCGACCAGTGCATGCTGGGTTGATGTCACAGGGGACGGGGTCACTACTGTTCTCATGGGAAGATTTCCCCTCTATTACTTTTCTGGTGACAACCCAAAACTGGGTTTTTTTTTTTTGGTTTTTTTTTAACTTTCTATAATAATGGTAAACAGGACAAATAGAGGGGGTGAATCTACCTAAATGGGGGCAAACACAGCAATAAAAACTGACAGGTGTTCTAATCCCTCTCTACTCTATCGAAAAAATCTGTTGCCTTTAGTTATACTTTAATATACCACAGTTCATCATCTATCGATACAGAAATGGAAAACGAGATGGATCTTTAATGGATCAAAGAAATATGTGACGGTTTCTTTCAGTAAATACATTTGTTCCCTGAGAATATAGGAGTGCGAGTTAATTGTCACCTATCGTAAGAAAAATAGGCACTCCCTGGGCTTGCTCAGGTGCCAGCATTGAAAAAAAAAACTAAACATTTGAAAATCTATTTGCATGAGCTTCTAGGAATGGGGCCCAGCCACTTCTCAAAGGATGCTAGGCTGTGCACGTGTGTGTGTGTGAGATATAGGTACTTAGCTAGCAGTACAACCAGGTGGAGAAGATTAAATCTATTAATCAGGTAGAACAACTCAATTTGTGGAAATATTTAACAATTGAGGAGTACCAGATTAACGTAGTCATTTCTGGGTACAAGAACATACCAATGCAGCTTGCGAATCTCTAAACTTGGTATCCAAATGATGCACAAAATTTTTGGTGAGCCAA
Organism: Lithobates clamitans; assembly: GCA_037952925.1. NCBI lineage: Eukaryota > Metazoa > Chordata > Amphibia > Anura > Ranidae > Lithobates > Lithobates clamitans. The sequence continues at coordinate 14,027,251 of JBBGZY010000239.1, read as the reverse complement.
TAGCAATCTACTTCATCATCAACCATCTCCTCCATCATGTTAGCTACGACCAGGAAGAACTCATCCTCTGGTTCCTAGAATATAAACAATTTTTGCAACAATGGCTTCAGGAAAGTATGTGTAAATCATATACATGCATCATCTGAAAATGTATATGGCTATACGGCAAAGTTAAAAAAAAAAAATACATTAAACTTCAAGATATTGTACATGCCTTCACATCACTGGGTTGTTGGTTTTCTTTTTCTGTAGGTCAGCACATTCCATTGAATGTTACATCAGTTATTTTGGTAGTTTGTTACTATGAACACCTGTCGCTTGATTGGAATCCTACAGCTCACCTTTACCTGCAGTACTGGTTTCTAATACAGTTAGTTATATATGTGTCCTGTCAAATGAGTGATTTGTTACTGCTAAATAGCAGCTCTCCTTAGCATTTTTTTTTTAGAAATCAATGTACTGCAGTCAGCAAAAGATCTGTGATGCAGCAATTCTAGTGATTTGTTGCTGAGCAGTTGACATTTTACATGGCCCCAACATTTATAGGGGTTGATTTATTAAAAGTGGAGAGTACAAAATCTGGTGCAGCTGTGCATGGTAGCCAACCCGCTTCTGACTTCAGCTTGTTCAATTAAGCTTTGATAAAAAAAACATGGAAGCTGATTGGTTTCTATGCAGAGCTGTACCAGATTTTGCACTCTCCAGTTCTAGTTATATCAACCCCATATTCTACAAAATTAGCGTTTACTCACACTATTGAAAAAACACAGCACACATTGATTTAATAAATGTATCATAATTCGGCATACCAGAAGGCAAGTGTGGCTTTGAGACAATTTCCCTGTCTCCAACTGATGCATACGGAGGAACACCTCTGTCTGGGGAGTAGTGTCATTGATGAAGCGCATAACCTGCAGAGCATGGTGAACATCATAAAACTGCTCCTTCCTGTGTACCATCACCATTGAATGGGTCTCCTGGTGTGGGGGCAGAATTCCTTGAAAAAAAAAAAAAAATCCAAAATGAAAGCGTATAAGAATACGTAGACAGCTCATAGGCAATATTAAAACACGTGATACAGCAATATGAACCACACATGCACCAATCTCTTACACTGTCAATTGTAAACAACTGTAACATGAATCGTCTATACATATTTAGCTAGGCTTTGTTAACGTTTATTAAGAAGTTTCATATTTAAGTTATATATTATTCACTCTAAAAGTTACGGTAAAATCTATGGTGCTTGTTGATATTCTAAAATGAATATCTTTAATTTCAAAAACCAAAACCGTCTGTGTTTTAGATATCCAGCCAAAGAAACCATTGTACTGCAAGGAACATGGACTATAGAACACCAAATTTAAACACACTGTAATCATTTTCCTAATCCAAAATAAGCTTCCAAGGGCGGGATTATATGTCTCATCATCCTCAAAGCTTGACTCTGTGGGGTTGATTACTAAAACTGGAGAGTGCCAAATTTGGTGCAGCTCTGCATAGAAACCAATAAGCTTAATTGAACAAGTTGAAGTTATAAGCGGATTGGCTACCATGCACCGCTGCACCATATTTTGCACTCTCCAGTTTTAGTAAAATTAACCTCTGTGTATTCCTTAATAAATGTATTAAGGAATACATTTAAAGTTTCTGCTAGAGCCGATGGCAAGAAATCGCATGAAAAATCCGACAGGCTCGTTGTACCCAAGTTGACCACTCAACTTGGGCACAATCAGCCTGCCAAGACATGATTTGAATCTCGTCCCTGCTGAACCGGCTAAGATTCCAACCATCTATGGCCGGCTTAAGAAAGAATTCTGAGGACTCATAATTGATAACTGGCAATAACTGATAATAAAAGGCATGGCAGCCATTATTTATAGATTTGTTAGACAGAATAGTTATTGACAGACCATCTTAGACTCCGTTCAGTTGATCTTGGACTTAATTACAATTAATTAGGAACAGTTTGAGAAAGGTTACTCTTCAGTGGCATTCTGCCCTCAAGCCTACCAATAAGATATAGAGAAAGAAAATGCTGATAATGTTCAATGAAACAAATAAGGCAGAAACGACAGAGCAGGTGAACTGCACTTTATTTTAAATATACGTAAAACTTAAAATTAGGGCTGGGGGGAAAAAAAAAAAAAAAAAAAAAAAAAAAACGATTTAAAACGAGTTGAGAGGTCAAATCGATTCAAAATTTAAGCAAATCGATTTTTTTAGATTTTTTTTTTTTCACCGCGCCGGTCCCTAGACGCTGCGGGCATGAGTTTTTAGGAGAGGCCGCGGCTTCGGCCTAGTCCGCGGCTTTGGCTGGACGCCACGAGCTAGGCCGAAGCCGCGGCCTCGCCTAAAAACTCATGCCCGCAGCGCCTCAAGACGGGTGGGGTTTCCAAAGAGAAAATAAAAAAAGCGATTCGACTCGTGAATCGAGTTTTTTTTAAAGAGAATCGAAGATTTTTTTATTTATTTTTTTTTTTAAGAAAATCTCCCAGCCCTACTTAAAATCACACAAACTGCATACAACATTAAGCGTCTTAATGTAACGTAATTCATTTCAGTCATTTGAAATCTGCAGCTTTAATTAAACTAAAGGCCTGGTTCACACCTATGCATTTTTTAGTGCATTTTTAGTTTTGCAGAAACACACTTGTTAGAATATTATTCCAAATGCATAATTCGGTACTTATAGGTGTCCATTTAACATGGTTTCCTATGAATGTAGTTCACAAGGATTTTTTTCTGGTTTTTGTTCCGTAGACTTCAATGGATCAAAAATGTGTATTGAAAACTGCAAAATGCACCTGGAATATGCAAACCGCAACCTGCATAGGTGTCAACCAGGCCATAAGCCCCATACACACGATCAGAAATTCCGCCGGCAAAAGTCAGATGTGAGCTTTTGGTCAGAAATTCTGACCGTGTGTATGCTTCATCGTACTTTTGCTGGCGGAATACCAGCCAGCAAAAGATTGGGAGCAGGTTCTCTATTTTACGGTCAGAAAAAGTTCTGATCTGACGCGCAAAAAACGATGCATGCTCGGAAACAATTTGATGCATGCTCGGAAGCATTGAACTTCATTTTCTCAGCTTGTCGTAGTGTTGTACGTCACCGCGTTCTTGACGGTCGAAAGTTCAGAGAACTTGTGTGACCGTGTGTATGCAAGGCAAGCTTGAGCGGAATTCCACCAGAAAAACTATCCAAGTTTTTTCTGACGGAAAATCCGATCGTGTGTACAGGGCATAAACGATTACAATGCTCGGTCCCTGTCTCCCAACTTTAAAACTTAGGTCTGCTTTCATTCTAATCAGTGGCGGAATTACCGGGGTCGCAACAGTCGCAGTTGCGACAGGGCCCGGCATTCCGCCACTGTGGGGGGGGGGCCCAGCGGGGTTGCTCCTCACAGCGCTCTTAGGCTGAGCGTGTCTCTCATCTAACAGCAGAGAGACACCGGCATTGTTTGTTTTATTTCCCTGCTCTCCGTGTGTCCTCTCTCTCGCACGACATGACAGGACACACAGCTGATCTCCCCCCTCTCCTCTGTGTGCTCCGCGGGAAATGTGAGCTCCTTAGCTTCACACTTGACTGCCCGCGGAGCACACAGAGAGGAGAGGGGGGAGATCAGCTGTGTGTCCTGTCATGTCGTGCGAGAGAGAGGACACACGGAGAGCAGGGAAATAAAACAAACAATGCCGGTGTCTCTCTGCTGTTAGATGAGAGACACACACAGGTGTACAGCGGAGCGGACCAAAGCCGCCTCACCTCCCCCTCCTCTCTGGTTACGGAGGGGGAGGAAGAGGAGTCCGAGGGAGAATGCTGTTCTGAGGTCTGTAAAGTTTGTATGCAAATAGACATGTACTGGGGGGGAACACTATGGGGTGGGGGTCTGCACTGAGGGGGGGGTCTGCATTGATAAGGTGGGGGTCTGCATTGATGGAGGGAGGGGGGTATGCACTGATTTGGGTCTGCATTGATGGGGGGGTGTGTGTTAATGGTGGGGGGTTGTCTGCAATAAGGGGGGGGTGGTCTGCACTGAGGGGGGGAATGTGAACTGATGGAGGGGAGGTCTGCACTGATGGAGGGGTCTATAGTGATAGAGGGGGGTCTATACTGATAGATGAGGGTCTGCACTGAGGGGGGGGTCTATACTGATAGATGGGGGTCTGCAATGAGGGGGGCTATACTGATGAATGGGGTCTGTACTTAGTGAGGAGGATCTATACTGCGAGAGGGGGGTCTGTACTGAGGAGGGGGCTATAGTTGGTGGAGGGGGGTGACACCAATTTTTTTCTCACCGTATGACACCAACCCTAGTGATGCCACTGGAGAGGCACGCTCTCCGCTCAGAGCTGTGCTGTCCTGAGAAGACAGAGGACTCTGATGGGCACTGATAAGATTTACTGATGAGCACTGAAGGGGAGGCACCGATAGGGGACACTGATGGGCACTGAAGGGAGGCACTGAGAAGGCACTAGGGAGCACCGATGGGAGGCACTGATAGGATTTACTGATGAGCATTGATAGGGGGCACCGATGGGAGGCACCAATGGGATTTACTGATGAGCACTGAAGGGGGGCACTAAGAAGGCACTGATAGGAGGCACTGATAGGCTGCACTGATAGGCAGAACTCATAGGCTGCACGGATGGGCACTGAGGAACACTGATAGGCAGAACTAAGGCAGTATTGATGGGCACTATTGAAGAGTACCGATAGGTGGCATGGATGGACGCTGCAATAATGAGCATTGATAGGTGGTGCTGATAGGCAGATTTGATGGGCACTAATAGGCAGCATTAATGAGCACTGATAGGTAACACTTGTAGGCGGCATTGATGGGCACTGATACATGGCACTGATGATTGGGGCACTGATAATCAGTGTAAACAATTTACTGACATTTTTGACAGTTAATGGCAGTCCTTTCCTCACACAGACATAGCACGGGAGGAAAGGGCTGCGGATAACCGGCAAGTTATCAGCTGACATCACATGGTAAAGGGCCACTGTGATTGCGCTGGATGCACGTCCCAGGGGGCATGCGGGAAGCATGGTTTTGGGAAGATGTCCATGGATGCCCTCCCAAAATTTGAAGCCTGGAGCTCGGATGGGGCCCATCATTGTTTCTTGCACCGGGGCCCTGAAGGTTCTAGTTACGCCTCGGATTCTAATACTGTGTTTAACAAACGTGTAAATCTAAGTATATTAAACATAATAGAAGTGTCTGATCAATACATTATTTGTTAACCAGGGCCTTGTGCATCAAAAGTGTCTGAAGGGAAAGATTTCTATATTGCCCTTGATAAAAAGCAGCAGTTTTGGAAGCCGTGATGCTTCCAAATTAGAAGAACCTGATTGGTTGCTGTGAACAACACAGATATTTTAACTTTTAAACCATTATCATATCTGAAGTTCATATGACAGTCATGTAGTACTGGAGAATGTTATCCATACCAAGAAGTACTTTCCATATAAGAATTCGGTACATGGATGGAAGAGGAAACCTCTGACTGAAGGTACACAGTTTCTCAATATCTGTGGACAAAAAGGTTAATAATTGATTATAAAACTAGCATTCAATCACAACAGGAATAATTACTATTGAAGAAGACCCAAAAATCCTTATATACACCCTGGAAATACAATATAATTTATGTAATAGATATTATCACAGTGACTATCTTGCACAGTTTCAACAGACAGACTCCTAGCAATTCTTTCAAGTTAAAGTTTTTTTTTTATTATTACACTGAACTATGCTAGACAATTACAAGCATTTAAAAGGTGTATCCATTTCAAAGCGATATTTACATCACTGGTGGAAACTTGTAGACTGAGACACTCGCTGGCATCTAAAATCTCTTAGGGACTTGGCCACAGTCCCTGGTTCTGCTCTCTCCCACAGTATAGTCTTCCCACTCCCCCTACTGAATCCTTAATCTACACATTAGAATCACTGGGAGACAAAAACTTTTACATTTTCTATTATCCCACTTGAATATTTAAACATATCAAAATTTTGTATCCAATTTACAAATTTTATAAAGACTAAATATCGATTTTAAAAATCTATAGCTGAGTGTGGAATCAATTTTGAAAGTGAAAGTAATGCATAAGACATGACTGTGTTGCTGTAGATGCTTGTAAAACTATTCATCACTTTTATTTCTTTTTATTCTACTCACCTAACCGATCATCTTTCAACAATATCTCCAGGGATTTCTTCTCCTCTACTCCACGAAATCCAACTTTCTCATAATACACTGACCGGAAATTTCTCTGGGAATCTTCCGCCATTTTTCTTTATGCTGAAAACAAACATTTTCTAAATATTTAATAGTTTAGAGGTACAGTAAAGGCAGCATATTATAACTGGGCTTTAGAAATACAGGATTTGGCATTTGCAGTGCATACTTTCACATCATGGAAAAAGATCTTCACTGGGAAGATCAGTGTGCTGTTTGCCCTCCCCACCTCTAAGCCTTTCATACAGCTGAAAACAGGATTATGTAATCACAAAATAAATTATATCTATCTATCAGGGGAGAGAATGGAGGGTTCGGGTGGCCACGGCGCTGGATTGTGGGACAGGTGAGTGTCTTTTAAATTAAAAGTCTCAGAAGATACACTTTTTTTGTAGCTGCTGACTTTTAATAAATAAAAAATTTACTGGAACTCTTTCTTTGAATTAAAAATAACCTCACTCCTTTAAAGCGGAGTTCCACCCAAAAGTCCTCTTTAGTGGGACTTCCTGTCGCCTGCCCCTCCCTGCCAGCGATCTTCTGGGACACAACACAGGTCCCAGAAGATTTGCTGGCCAATGGCAGAGCGCAGTGCGTGCCCAGCTGTGAAGCCATAAGCTGTCACGGGCGGGTGTCACTGCCCACAGTAGATATGACGGCGCCGAGGAGAGGGGGGAGAGGATCGGGGCTCCGTGGGCCGCATTGATGGACCGTGGGACAGGTGAGTGTCTGATTATTAAAAGTCAGCAGCTACACTTTGTAGCTGCTGACTTTTAATAAACTAAAAAACAGGTGGAACTCTGCTTTCAACAGTGCGCTAATCCGGTGCACTACAGGGTACAGGAATTCACACACACGGCTGCAGGGAGGTCAGGAGGGATTTGAATCGACAACTGACAAACAGCCCTGTGAAGTTCCCTGTACTGTCTCTGTGCTGACAATTCTCTGGGCTCCCTCGTTTGCACCTTCCAGCACACTAGGAGTTAACACAGTGGTGGAATGTGCAGGGGGGGGGGGGGGGGTTTGAGCCAGGGAAATGTCAGCACAGAGCACGTGTAGGAGCCAGTGTAAGTACACACTTGTACTCTACATACTGCTGTTAAAATACCTGTGTGGTAAACAAATGCAGTTGTAATCCATTAAGTACCCACCGCTATATGTGCATTTTAAAATACATGCAGCTTCATACCTCATTACTTAGTGTGTTATAACTGTATATGCCGCTCATGTGACTGCTCGGTCTGACGTCTCTCCTGACATCAGTGGGAGTTCTAAGCCCCGCCCATCGACTGTAGTTATCAGATCAGAGGAGGGGCGGGCGAGGCTGACGTCAGGAGAGACGTGGGCCGGACCTGGCAGTCACATGATCGGGATATACAGTTATAACACACTAAGAAATGAGGTATGAAGTTGCATATATTTAAAAAAAAAAAAAACCCCACATACAGCGGTGGCCACTTAATGGATTACAACTCTGCATTAATTACAAAAGCTATTTTGACAAAAACGCTCGGAGCGCTCTTCCGGGAGGGACGGGGCATGTCGTCGCCCGACATTGATTTTTCGGGTCGCCTTCATCGATGCCGCATCAGGGACACCCGAATTGCGATGCATTGATTAAATTCCACACCCCTAATAAAATACATACATACATACACACACACATAGTATCTTACAAAAGTGAGTACACCCCTCACATTTTTGTAAATATTTTATTATACCTTTTCATGTGACAACACCAAAAAAATTACACTTTGCTACAATGTAAAGTAATGAGTGTACAGCTTGTATAACAGTGTAAATTTGCTGTCCCCTCAAAATAACTCAACACACAGCCATTAATGTCTAAACTGCTGGCAACAAAAGTGAGTACACCCCTAAGCGAAAATGTCTAAATTGGCCCCTATTACCCATTTTCCCTCCCCGGTGTCATGTGACTCAGTGTTAAAAAGTCTCAGGTGTGAATGGGGAGCAGGTGTGATAAATGTGGTGTTATCTCTCTCACATACTGGTCACTGGAAGTTCAACATGGCACCTCAAGGCAAAGAAATCCGAGGATATGAAAAAAAAGAATTGTTGCTCTACATAATGATAGCCTAGGGCTAGGCTATAATAAGAAGATTGCCAAGACCCTGAAACTGAGCTGCAGCATGGTGGCCAAGACCATACAGTGGTTTAACAGGACAGGTTCTACTCAGAACAGGCCGCGCTATGGTCGACCAAAGAAGTTGAGTGCACGTGCTCAACGTCATATCCAGAGGTTGTTTTGGGAAATAAACGTATGAATGCTGCCAGAATTGCTGCAGGAGGTTGAAGTGGTGGGGGGTCAGCCTGTCAGCGCTCAGACCATATGGCGCACACTGCATCAAATTGGTCTGCATGGCCGTCGTCCCAGAAGGAGACCTCTTCTAAAGATGATACACAAGAAAGCCAACAAACAATTTGCTGAAGACATGTAGACTAAGGACATGGATTACTGGAACCATGTCCTGTGGTCTGATGAGACCAAGATAAACATATTTGGTTCAGATGGTGTCTGTCAAGCGTGTGTGGCAGCAACCAGGTAAGGAGCACAAAGACAAATGTGTCCTGCCTACAGTCAAGCATGGTGGTGGGAGTGTCATGGTCTGGGGCTGCATGAGTGCTGCCGGCACTAGGGAGCGACAGTTCATTGAGGGAACCATGAATGCCAACATATACTGTGACATACTGAAACAGAGCATGATCCCCTTTCTTTGGAGACTGGGCCACAGGGTAGTATTCCAACATGACAACGACCCCAAACACACACACATCCAAGACGACCACTGCCTTGCTAAAGAAGCTGAGGGTATATGTTATGACTGGCCAAGCATGTCTCCAGACCTAAACCCTATTGAGCATCTGTGGGGCATCCTCAAACACAAGGTGAAGAAGCGCAAGGGTTCTAACATCCACCAGCTCTGTGATGTCATCATGGAGGAGTGGAAGAGGACTCCAGTGGCAACCTGGGAAGCTCTGGTGAACTCCATGCCCAAGAAAGTTAAGGCAGTGCTGGAAAATTGTAGCCACACAAAATATTTACACGTTGGGCCCAATTTGGACATTTTCACTTAGGGGTGTATTTGCTTTGCCAGCGGTTTAATGGCTGTGTGTTCAGTTATTTTGAGGGGACAGCAAATTCACACCGTTATACAAGCTGTACACTCACTACTTTACATTGTAGCAAAGTGTCATTTCTTCAGTATTGTCACATGAAAAGGTACAAAACTGGGGTTAAAACAGGAAGTGAGGAGGCACTGCATTGTTTCCTTCCTTACAACCTGTCAGTAGCCTCTGGAGCGAGATCTGAAAGCAGATTGGGCTTCAGAGGAAAGGGATATTAGACACATGTCTAAATCTGCCCTAAGGCCCCTTTCACACAGGCTGTCCCCGATCAGATCCTCCTATCAGTTTTTCCAGGCAGGTCTCATGGAACCCTGCATTGTCCTCTATGATGCGGCAGTCAGCGGACCCATTGCCATCCAAACCGCAGAGAGATCCCCCACTGAACAAGCAGATTTCGCAAAGTGCAGGTGCCTGTGTGAAAGTGGTCTAAGGGTTCACATATGCTTTTGATGGTTTTATTGTGTTTTGTCCTACGAGAAGTAATGCATAATAAACTCGATATGTGTTTTTCTAAAGTCTGAGCTGGCTAGGTCTGTGCTGATTTTCTAACAAAAGCAGACCTTCACCCATTACATGAACCTATTCTCTTTTGCTCCTCCTTTCATCCTATTACAGAACCACTGTATCAATGTTTTTGTTTTAAATGGTGATGTACAGTTCCTAACTTAGATGGGAATCATAGCCACACACCTACTGCATCCTGGGATTGCCATATCACACACATTCCCATTAGGCAATCTTACTGAGGGTGCATGCACACCACAAGATTCTATGCACGTGCAGACAATACACTGCACTCTGCCAGGTATTCGAACCCAGGCAGGGACCCACCTCACTGCTGCATATGCACCAGATACACATGTATTTGCACAGATGCTGCAGGTATCTGCCATGTCTCAGATACCAGAACTAAGTGCCATGTGTGTGCATGAATCCTGGTGCATGCGCAGACATGCCACATGTCTCAAATACCTTGAATAGATCTTTGCACACACTGGATTAAAAAAAAAAAAAAAAACACTGCGGGGGGGTAAAGACACGAAGGTAAAGTTCTATTCTGTCCTATGCAATGAAGTGTAGTGTCATTTAAACACATGCACTTTAGCACAGAGTAGTGCAAAGGCTGGCCTGTATTGTCTACAATGTGAACAGAGAATTCTGTAACAGGAGGAGAAAGCAAACAGCAGAAGCCTAATATAAACACCATCTCTAGAAATAAAGACTGCACAGCACAACGTAAGGCTGTCAGAGAGCAGACAATGGAGACAGACATAAAATCATTGAAACAAACCTGTTCAGTGTATCAGATAGGAGATAAGAACGAGAACGCTGGGCTGCTGACAGCTGCTATTAACCATCCTGGTGTACATCCTCTGTAAGATCACTTCCTGCTTCTGACATCATCAACATGTGCCGAACAGCGGCTCAGAAGGGTCAAAATTACAGCCAACACATGCGCGTTTTTATACACAGTATGCAATAGCACTGTGTTTATGTACAGACCAGCTATGTGCAATGAGAGTGCCGTGCATAGCTCTGGGGTCATACTGAATATTGTAGAAATAAAGATTGTGGAATGCAGCAAGTCATCTGTATGATCACAAGGAAAACGTTTTGTCATTTTGGATAGAGGAAGAGAGGGTTAAGGATGAGCTCAGGTGTGTTCGCAAACCGCACGTGCAGAGCCCGCCAGGAAGTCGGAACTGCACTCCACCTAGGTGGATGCAGCATCAGGCCAATGCTGCAGCTGTCCCCTGGCGTCTCTGCACTGAGAACCGAGCCTCCGAACATCGCCAATGGTTCGGTTCTCACAAATCCCCGAGAGGAGAGCTGCTGCCTGTCTTTCAGCGCCTCTCCTCTCTGCTTCTCTACGCTCACTGGAGCACTGAGCTGTGGAGGGGCTTGGAGCGGCAGTCTTAGCCTCTCAGGGGCTCGCTGAGCCGCTGAAACTGCCATCAATCAAGGCAGCTGGCAGCTCCAGACTTGGGAAGTCGGGATGATGTGCTGCCTCTACTGATGACAGAGACGTCAGCGGAGAGGGGACTTCAGACCACTCTCCACTAAAAACGGGTCACAGGAGAGCAAAACAAATTGCACTCCTGTGACCCAGAGGAGAAGCCCAGACTAAAAAGCTCAGGCTGGACTTCTCCTTTAAATCTTCTGCCCTTGTTGTTTTAACTTTGGTTAGTAAAACATTTTTTTTCTACCAGTTAATACCTTATACAGCCCACTTCCTGTTTCTTGCCTGGTAAAAATGCCTAGGCTTATGACATCATGTACAGCTCTTTCTCTCACTACTGTCAGAGTTTGCCAGGAAGGGAGGGGGGGATGAGTCATAAGAGGACCAATGAGAGCTGCAGAGCTGGAGGTGTACATAATTCCCAACTTTTTGAAATGGGAATGAGGGACATCTATCATCAAAAGTATTCAGCCATAGGACACACCCCTTGCCACGCCCCCTTAAAAGAGAATTGTACAAAAAAACAAGATTGGTTAAACCCACAAGTGCTTTTTTTACCACTACTATTCCTTTATATTGGCTTTTGGAATTTTCAAATGCAGCAATTTAGAAATCAGATGAAAGGTTTAGGGCTGGAAAACACTTTTTGATAGATAAAAAAGTGCATTTTATTATCAACTCTAAAGATCAGACCAAAATGAGGGACAAATGAGGAGGAGTGAGGGACAGAGGGACTTTGCTCCAAATCAGGGACAGTCCCTCCAAATCGGGGACAGTTGGGAGCTATGGGTGTACCTCTGTGTCTGTGTAAATCCAGGAAGTGAACAGGCATCGGCTTCAGCTGCCCACAGTTAAATGGATGCCACCAGACTTAGTTAAGGGAGATTTCTGCAGCATATTTGGCAAGTACAGAATCACAGTATATATAAAATATTTTACAATGTGGATGGAGGGAAGCTGATCTGAGAACAGTACAAAAGGGTGGGGTTTTCTTTACTTTTGGTTATAATGTGACAAACAGGCAAGGTAAATCCTCATAAAAGGGACACAGACAGCAATAAATCTGCCAGGTGTTTGCATTTAGGTATACTTTAAAGGGTAACTCGACTTTCGTGGGGAAAAAATTACCTTACATTACCTTTCCTTTTCAATCTGCAACACTGTAATTTTCTGTAATGTGCAATGCAATATGGGCTACAGAACATTCCCCAGATAAATCACTTACTGCTTGTGTGATTGGCTCACTGATTTTTCCAGAAGTCTGCACTAAGATACAAGTCAGATTTCAGGCATCCCCAGCAACAACAATTTCATTTTTGGTGAGATACTCCCAGAGATCCCAACCTGCAAAAACTAATTTCAGGGAGGAAACCTTTCTTGCCGGCGCCGACCCCCCTCCCAAATGAAATGCAGCCTTACCAGTGCCAATAAAATACAGCCTTAGCAGTGCCAATTAAATGCAGCCTATCAGTGTCCATCCGTGCCACCTCATCAGTGCCTACCAGCACAGCCCACCAATGTCCATCATTGCAGCCTATCAGTGACCATCAGTGTCCATTCTTGCCACCAGAGGGGATATGATTTCAATTTACAAATACCATACCGTGTGTAGGCTCCATCACACATTTTCCATCGGATTTTCCGAAACACAAAGTTTGAGAGCAGGATATAAAATTTTCCGACAACAAAATCCGTTGTCGGAAATTCCAATCGTGTGTACACAAATACGACGGACAAAGTGCCACGCATGCTCAGAATAAATAAAGAGATGAAAGCTATTGGCCACTGCCCCGTTTATAGTCCCGACGTACGTGTTTTACGTCACCACGTTCAGAATGATCGGATTTTCCGACAACTTTGTGTGATCGTGTGTATGCAAGACAAGTTTGAGCCAACATCCGTTGGAAAAAATCCTAGGATTTTGTTGTCGGATGTCTGAACAAAGTCCGACCGTGTGTACAGGGCATAAGAGTGGCAAGGATATGGAATTCCCTTCCACAGGCAGTGGTCTCAGCAGGGGGGGGGGCATCAATAGTTTAAAAAAAACTATTAGATAAGCACCTAAATGACCAAAACATACAGGGATATACAAGGTAATACTGACTTATAATCACACACATAGGTTGGACTTGATGGACTTGTGTCTTTTTTCAACCTCACCTACTATGTAACTATGTAACCTCATTAGTGCCTACCAGTGCAGCCCACCATTGTCCATCAGTGCAGCCTATCAGTGTCAATCATTGTCCTTCAGTGCCACCTCATCAGTACCCACCAGTGCAGCCTATCAGTGTCCATCAGTGCAGCCTATCGGTGTCCATCAGTGTCACCTCATCAGTGCCCACCAGTGCAGCCCATCAGAGCCACCTCATCAGTGCCCACCAGTGCAGCCCATCAGTTCTACCTCATCAGTGCCTACCAGTGCAGCCCATCAGTGCAGCCTATCAGTGTCAATCAGTGTCCATCGGTACCACCTCATCAGTGCCCATCAGTGCAGCCTATCAGTGCCCACCAGTTCAGCCTATCAGTGCCACCTCATCAGCGCAAACCAGTGCAGCCCATCAGTGTCCATCAGCGCAGCCTATCAGTGCAGCCCCATCAGTGTAGCCCATCAGTGCAGCCTAACAGTGTCCATCAGTGCAGCCCATCAGTGCCACCTCATCAGTGCCCACCATTGCAGCCTATCTGTGTCTATCAGTGCAGCCTATCAGTGCCCACCAGTGCAGCCCATCAGTGCCCACCAGTGCAGCCTATCAGTGTCCATCAGTGCAGCCTATCAGTGTCCATCAGTGCCACCTAATCAGTGCTCACCAGTGCAGCCCATCAGTGTCCATCAGTGCAGCCTATCGGTGTCCATGAGTGCCACCTCATCAGTCCCCACCAGTGCAGCCTATCAGTGCCATCTCATCAGTGCACACCAGTGCAGCCCATCAGTGTCATTTAGTGCCACCTATCAGTGTCCACCAGCGCAGCCTCAGTGTCCACCAACGGATCGTTCCCGGCTCGGTCCCGCCCTCTCCCCTGGCCATAGACAGGGGACAGAGCGGTCTGAGTGGCTGCCGCGGCCGTACTCTATTCGGCCACTCGGGCTGCTCTGTCTTCTGCCTGTGGCCAGGGGAGGGGGCGAGACAGAGCCAGGAGATTGCCCGGCGCTCGTGGGTGTCCGGGAGCCCGCAGCCAAAAGCGGGAGACTTTGGATGTCTCTACTCCTAATAGGAAATCACAGCTAAAGGGATGCAGACCCTATCATTTTCCTCATTAGAGCCCGCAGGTGCTGCAGCTGGTTGATAATTATGAAACCACTTCCATTAGACACAGACAAACACACAGGGATTTCTTTGGAATAATAAAAGATAGGTTTCTGCAACAAAGTTTGTTAACATCATTGCAATGTACATAAATCACCCAGAGGGGGATGTTTTTTTTTCAACAAAAGTGGAGTTACTCTTTAATAGCATTTTAATTCTAGGGTTAATTATATTATTTAACTGGGGATTACTGTATGTAAAGCATATATAAACCCCAAACTAAAATGTAATATATTGCAATTTATAGATCCTTTTTTTCACCTGGAGATCTGGCCAGTTAAACAATTCCCATCTTAGGGGGGTTCAACTAATTCCACTATTTCTATAGAGGAACAACATAGCCAGCTTTCGCTATGTTCATTGTAAACCCGTGAAGTGGGTAGTGTAGCCCTGGTCTTCAGTGCTGGCAGCACAGGAGCAGTTGCAGGGACTGGGTGTCATCATACTGCCTCCACTGCCACCTCCACAAGTTATCTCTCTCACTCTCTCACACCGCTGCAGAGCCAAAGGAGCAGTTTAAGAGAGAGAGACTGAACACTAGCTATTTTATGTGCAGCCTGAGGAAACTCCACCCACTCCCCAGGGAACACAAAGGATGATAGATTGGACAGCCACGCATCCTGGGAGTGACAACACCTACTGGGAGGAACGAGGGCTAATGGGAGATGTAGTCTCCACACCATGACATAGACCTGTGGAAAGGAGGAGCAGGAAAGGAGAAACTACAATTCCCTGGATATCAAGGCCAGAGGAAGAGAAGGAATTAGGGGCCCATGGGGGAAGAGACATATGTGGGGAGTCAGTAGCTGGAGACATGTTGTTACTGTGTGCTGCAGCTGAAAGATAGAGGATCTCTGTCCAGTTCCTGTAAGGGAGAGTGTGGCTGGGAGCCTATGTACTTGGTTCCAGGCTCCGCTGCTGCCAAAGAGTGCTTGGGCAATCTGACCTGAATTGCACTGTGCTGTCTAAAGATAATGAGCTACCTTGGGACTGCCACCTGTGATGACTGAGCTGCTGGGGGCTGTGGTCACTGCTTCAGTGAACTGGTGAGAGACTGACCCTGCTCAGCTGTGTGTGAACTCAACTGCCAGTGCTGTGGTCATTGATATGGATTCTGGTGAGAGATTGTTCCCCTTTGCATCTTCCTCTGTGTGGGATACTTGCTGAAGGTGCTATGATATTAACTGTTTCTACGGGACTACAAAACTCAGCATGACCACCTAAACATGGATTGCGCAGACTGCAGTTCCAGATCTGTGGTTCCAGGTTTGCTGATCCCAGGGAGAAGATTCAGTTCACAGTGCTGCTAGGAAGACCATCTGTAACAGGCGTGGGGTGCCTTTGCGTGACTGTCCTGTGACACATGGACCTGCTGCACTGGTCAGAGGTCTTTTGCCATTTGTTGTTTTTTAATAACTGACTTTGTGGGATTACCAGTACCCTTACATAACAAGAAGGGATAAATGCTCCAACTCCAGACTTGACCTCCAATCTTGACCATCCAACCTGACAGAACTGGAGAGGATCTGCAAAGAGGAATGACAGAGGATCCCCAAATCCAGGAGTGAAAAACTTGTTGCATCTTTCCCAAAAAGACTCATGGGCTGTATTAGATCAAAAGGGTGCTTCTACTAAATACTGAGCAAAGGGTCTGAATACTTAGGACCATGTGATATTTCAGTTTTTCTTTTTTAATAAATCTGCAAAAATGTCAACAATTCTGTGTTTTTCTGTGAATATGGGGTGCTGTGTGTACATTAATGAGGAAAAATATAACAAAGAGTGAAAAATTTAAGGGGGTCTGAAAACTTTCCGTCCCCATTGTGTGTGTGTGTGTGTGTATATATATATATATATATATATATATATATATATATATATATATATATATATATATATATATATATATATATATATATATATATATGTTCTCGCCGGCCACTTTATTTTCCCTTCAGAACTGCCTAATTCTTTATGGCATAGATTCAACAAGGTGTTGGAAACATGCCTCAGAGATTTTGCTCCATGTTGACATGATAGCATCACACAGTTGCTGCAGTTTTGTCGGTTACACATCCATGATGCAAATCTCCTGTTCCTCCATCCCAAAGGTGCCCTATTGAATTGAGATCTGGTGACTGTGGAGGCCAATGGAGTACAATGAACTCACTGTCATGTTCAAGAAAACAGTTTGAGATGATTTGAGCTTTGTGGCATGGTGCATTAGGCTCGGTTCACACTGGGGCGACTTGTCAGGCGACCTAGTCGCCTGACAAGTCGCCTCCCGTCGCCTCCCGTTCTGTGCTATGGAACCGTTCTAATCGGAGCGACGCAAGTCGCTCCGACTTAGAAAAAGGTTCCTGTATTACTTTGGGGGCGACTTGGGGCGACTTGCATAGACTTCTATGCAGAAGTCGTCTCGCAAGTCGCCCCGGCAGTCGTTTGCAGGTCGCCTCGCTGAGGCGACCTGCAAGTCGTGCCGCCCATGTGTGAACCGAGCCTTATCCTGCTGGAAGTAGCCATCAGAAGATGGATACATTGTAGTCATAAAGAGAAAAAGGGACATGGTCAGTAACAATACTCAGGTAGACAGTGGTATTTAAAAGATTCTCAATTGGTATTAGGGGCCAAAAGTGTGCCTAGAAAATATCCCCCACACCATTATACCACCACCATCACCAGCCTGAACCGTTGATACAAGGCAGGATGGATCCATGCTTTCATGTTGCTTATGCTAAATTCTGACCCTACCAGCTAAAATCGAGACTCATCAGACCAGGCAATGTTTTTTCAATCTTCTTTCGTCCAATTTTGGTGAGCCTGTGCGAATTCTAGCCTCATCTTCCTGTTTTTAGCTGACAGGAGTGGTACCCAGTGTGGTCTTCTGCTGCTGTAGCTTCAAGGTTTGATGTGTTTTGCAGTCAGAGATGGTATTCTGCATACCTTGGTTGTAATGAGTGGTTATTTAAGTTACTGTTGCCTGTCTTTCATCTTGAACCAGTCTGCCCATTCTCCTCTGACCTCTGACATCAACAAGACATTTTCATCCACACAACTGTTGCTTACTGGATATTTTCTCTTTTTTGGACAATTCTCTGTAAACCCTAGAGATGGTTGTGTGTGAAATGCCAGTAGATCAGCAGTTTTTTAAATTTTCAGACCCCATCTGGCACCAACAACCATGCCACGTTCAAAGTCACTTAAATCCCATTTCTTTCCCATTCTGATGCTCAGTTTGAACTTCAGTAAGTCGTCTTCTCCACGTCTTGATGCCTAAATGCATTGAGTTGCTGCCATGTGATTGGCTGATTAGCAATTTGTGTTACCAAGCAATTGAACAGGTGTACCTAATAAAGTGGCTGGTGAATGTGTATATATACCGTTCAGCCATAACATTATGACTACTGATAGGTAAAGGGAATATCTCATTACAATGGCATCTGAAACTTGGTGGGATATATTAGGCAGCTAGTGAACATGTTGTCCGTGACGTTGATGTGCTGAAAGCAGAAAAAAAATGGGCATAGCAGTTTGTTGTGTATGAGACTGTGAAGCCCATGGTGACCCATGTCCACAGCCAAAAGCTTCTACAATGGTCACATGAACATCAGAACTGGACTAAGAAGCAATGGAAGAAGGTGGCTTGGTCTGATGAATCACGTTTTCTTTTACATCATGTGGATGGCCAGCTGCGTGTGTGTCACTTACCTGGGGAAGAGATGGCGCCAGGATGCGGTATAATAAGACAAGTTGGCAGAGGCAGTGTGATGCTTTAGGCAATGTTCTGCTGGGAAACCTTGGGTCCTGCCATTCATGTGGATGTTACTTTGTGCCCATGCCTCAATGGGTCTGGGGGCATAGCTCCCAACTGTCCCTGATTTCGAGGGACTGTCCCTGATTTGGAGCAATGTCCCTCCGTTCCTCTTTCCTCCTCATTTGTCCCTCATTTTAGTCTGATTCATACAGTTGTCTATAAAATGGACTTTTTATCTTTAAAAAAGTGTTTCCCAGTGCTAAACCTTTCATCTGAATTCTAAATACTGCATTTGTATGTTTTAAAAGCCAATATAAAGGAATACTCATGGTAAAAAAATCCCTTGTAGATTTAATAAACTTTTGTTGTTGTTGTTAATTCACCTTTAAAGGGGGTGTGGCAGGGGGCATGTCCTATGCCTACATAGGTTTGCTACTAGGTGTCCCTCATTCCCATCTCAAAATGTTGGGAGGCATGAAAGGGGGCCATACTCAATATTAGGTGGGTGGTCATAATGTTATGGCTGATCATGTGTGTGTATACAGTATGTATGTATATATATATATTGTGAGGGGGTTAGCTCGGCAGCGGGTGTGTGTGACCCCCTGGATGGGTTCACCACACAAAATCAGGCACAGCAGACAGCTTTGTAGGTGAAACAAAAACAAAGGTGCGGTTTATTTAGACTAGATGCATTGAAAAATAACAGAAAAACAAAAAAAGAAATATGAAAAGAAATCCTGGTCAGCTTGACCGCTTACTACACACGTAGATTCCCTAACTAACAACTGGGAGTAGCCTTGTGCTGCCCCAGTCCCTATCTCTCTTTGAGAAGTTTTGCCACACAGGCGTTAACTCACCGCAAAGCTCAGATACCACACTCCCCAGTCTACACAATCACAGAACTGGTTCCAGGATGGAGCATCTCCCTAAGCATGCTGGGGTGTTTTCTATAGGTCTTAATGAGCCCACTTACTTCAGCTGGGCTCATTAACTCTTCCCCTGCAGGACTCCCAGCACTCCCCTTAGTGGTATAAGTCAGCATAAAGCCTGAATCTAGGGCATACATATTTTCCATCCTGGATGCAACCAGGTGTTTTTACCTGCCTGCTGTCACATACCCCCCCCTCTTGTTTCAACCTTGGGGTTGGAACACACGCAGTCAAGCACGCATGTACTCGAGACAAAGCATCCACATTCCCCATTTTAACGCCAGGGCGATGCTTTACTGTAAAGTTGAATTCCTGTAGGGCCAGAAACCACCTATTTATCCTTCTATTGGTCTCCTTGTTTTGAGCCATCCACTTTAAAGGAGCGTGATCAGTTACCAGGTCAAAGTGCCTACCTAATAGATAGTACCGAAGGGAATCTAGAGCCCACTTCACAGCTAAACACTCCTTCTCAATTGTGGCGTAATTTACCTCATGGGACTTCAATTTCCTGCTGAGGTAAATGACTGGGTGCTCTTCCCCGTTCCAGACCTGGGACAACACTGCTCCCAACCCAACGTCTGATGCATCAGTTTGTACAACAAAGTCCTTAAAGAAGTCTGGTGAGTACAACACTGGCTGGCTACATAAGGCGGTTTTTAATGACTGGAATGCTGCTTCAGCCTCTGGGGACCATTTGACCATGACAGACTCTTTCCCTTTTGTCAGGTTGGTGAGGGGCACAGCCTGAGAAGCAAAATGGGGGATGAATCGCCGATAATAGCCAGCGATTCCCAGAAAGGCTCGTACCTGTTTCTTGCTGTTGGGACGTGGCCAACTCTGTATGGCCTCGACTTTATTGACTTGAGGCTTTATCACTCCCCTCCCAATAGTGTACCCCAGATATTTGGCCTCCTCCTGTCCAATGGTACACTTCTTTGGATTGGCCGTAAACCCAGCTTCCCGGATGGAGTCTAAGACTGCTTGCACTTTTGGCAGATGTGAGACCCAATCTGTGCTATGGATAATCACATCATCCAGGTAAGCTGCAGCATACTTCTGATGGGGCCTCAGAATCTTGTCCATTTTCCGCTGGAATGTTGCAGGTGCATTCTGTAACCCAAACGGCATTCTCTTGTATTGGAACGCCCCATCTGGGGTTACAAACGCAGTTTTCTCCTTGGCCGACTCGGCCAGGGGAATTTGCCAATACCCTTTGGTGAGATCGAGAGTTGTCATGTATCGGGCTGTTCCCAGCCGGTCGATCAACTCATCTATACGCGGCATGGGGTAGGTGTCAAATTTTGTAACTTTATTCAATTGTCGAAAATCGTTACAAAACCGCCAGCTCCCATCAGGTTTGGGCACTAGTACGATAGGACTGGACCAGTCACTCTGGGACTTCTCTATCACACCCAATTCTAGCATCCTTTGAACCTCCCCACGTATTGCCTCCCGTCGGGCTTCTGGTATTCTATAAGGTTTTAGTTTTACCCTTTCTCCTGGCGGGGTAATAATATCATGCTCTACGCCAGAGGTTTCTCCCGGCAGCTCAGAGAAAATCTCTTTGTTGCGAAGTACAAACTCTTTAACCTCCTGTTTTTGGGGTTTCGATAAGGTGACTGCGATTCCAACCTTAGGAACAAAGCAATCAGACTGGACCGGTGACAAAGTCTCTGCGACTAGGGATTCCCTATCCCTCCAGGCTTTCAGCAGATTGACGTGATATACCTGTTCCGGCTTTCGCCTTCCTGGCTGTCTGACCCTATAGTTCACCTCACTCACTTTTTCAAGAACTTCGTATGGACCTTGCCATTTGGCCATGAATTTGCTTTCAACCGTAGGGACTAGCACCAATACCTTATCCCCTGGGGAAAAAGTACGGGTCTTGGCCCCACGGTTGTACACTCTCTGCTGTGCTAACTGCGATTGGGCCAAATGTTCCTTTACGATTGGCATTACCTGTGCAATTCTATCTTGCATCAGGGCGACATGCTCAATCACACTCCTGTGGGGAGAACTCTCATTTTCCCAAGTTTCCTTGGCGATATCCAGCAGTCCTCTTGGGTGTCTCCCATAGAGTAACTCGAAGGGTGAGAAACCCGTAGAGGATTGGGGTACCTCCCTAATGGCAAACATCAAATAGGGTATTAGACAGTCCCAATTCTTTCCATCTCTATCCGCCACCTTCTTTAACATTTGTTTTAGGGTTTTGTTGAATCTTTCAACCAACCCATCTGTTTGGGGGTGATACACAGACGTACGTAATTGTGTCACTTTGAACAACTTGCATAGTTCTTTCATAACCCGGGACATAAAAGGTGTACCTTGGTCCGTAAGCAGTTCCTTACAAATACCCACACGGCTAAAAACAAGTGATAGTTCTTTGGCTATGGTTTTGGCCGAGGTATTTCGAAGAGGAATCGCTTCCGGATAACGGGTGGCATAGTCCATTATAACCAAAATGTACTGATGCCCCCTAGCGGACTTCATTATCGGACCTACCAAATCCATTGCGATCCTCTCAAAGGGGATCTCAATGATAGGAAGAGGTACCAGCGGGTTACGGAAATGTGGCATAGGTGCCGACTTCTGACACACAGGGCAGGAGGAACAATAATTTTCTGTTTCCTTCATGACCCCAGGCCAATAGAATCTCTGCAATACTCTCTCTCTGGTTTTCTCTGTCCCCAGATGACCTCCAAGAATGTGCCCATGGGCCAATTCCAACACCAACTTCCTGTAAGGTTTGGGCACCACAAGTTGCTCAATTTTCTTCTGCCCTTTGAGCCACTCGATACAGTAGGTCCCTTTCCACAGTGAAGTACGGGTAAGTGCAAGTTTTTTCTGGGTTCACTAACTCGCCATCTATTTTCACCACATTTTCCCGTGCCTTTATTAGGGTGGGGTCTTTTAACTGTTCTGTGGCAAAATTTTCCCTGTGAACCTCAAGATCCGAAAATTCCACAGACGGCATGTTTTCATCTGAGGATGTTGGCTCCTCCCCATTTTCTCGAGTTTCCCCTGCCAATACCGACAAGGGAAATTCAGGAGAGTCCTCACCACTCTCAGAGGAATTCTGGTCATCATCTTTCTGGTCTATAGGGGCACCAGTGGGGGGCTCAGGACAATCCCAGAGTTCCCAGAACATTGGAAAATCCCTTCCCACAATGGCATCATGTGGTAAGTGAGACACTAACCCCACCTGATGAGAGAGGTTACCTTTGTGGGTCTCAAAAAACACTGAAGTTACAGGATACTCTCGGGTGTCCCCATGCACACAAATAACTGCCACCTTGTTATTCCCAGAGACTACTGTAGTAACTAATTCAGCCTTTATCAATGTCACCAGGCTACCTGAATCCAGCAACACATCAACATTTCTACCATTAATACACATTTTACATAAATGTTTCTCAGGTCCCCGAATGGCAGTACATGCGACTGTCGCAAACAGCGACTGACGTCTGTCCCTTATAAAGTCACATTGCATAGGTTCATCCACAACTGGGCAATTAGCTGAAATATGTCCCTCTTGCCGGCAGCGGTAGCAAATAATCTTTTTCGCTGCCTCTTGCGGCCTGGGCTTCCTGGGCTGCTCCCGCCAGACATTAGGTTGAACCCCCACCCTCTCACTCTCTCCACCCTCACCCCTTGGAGTCATCTTACCCGCCACTGGGGATGGTCTGGTCTTAGGGTGGAAAGTCCGTGAGTCCCTGGAAGGGGTGGTCAGGTTCTCTGTAGCCAAGTACCTCTCAACCAGATCCACAAGCTTATCTGCAGTTTCTGGGTCTCCATGGCTTACCCACTTTTGGATGGCAGTAGGAAGAGCTCTCAGAAAACGATCCATAACAACACGTTCCACAATGTTTGGTGCGGTCAAAGTCTCTGGCTGCAGCCACCTCCTGCTCAGGTGAATGAGATCATACATTTGAGACCTGGGGGGTTTTCCAAGCCGGAAAGTCCAGTTATGTACACGCTGAGCCCGGGCGGCCAGGGTGACACCCAGCCGTGCCAATATTTCTGTTTTTAGCACCACATAGTCTTTTGCTTGGTCCGGCTCTAGGTCATAATAGGCTTTCTGCGATTCCCCCGTTAACAGAGGGGCCACAAGTCCAGCCCACTGCTCCTTAGGCCACTTTTCCCTTTCAGCAGTCCTTTCAAATGTGGTCAAAAACACCTCCGGATCATCCTCTCCAGTCATTTTTGTCAGTAAACGGCTCACACCAAAGGATGCAATATTAGTGGAACCACTCGCCTCACTGGTCTGCGGCCGTTGCTGCATTAATGTCTCGATTTGTTGTTGGAGTCTCTGCTCTTGCTTTTGTAACAGCTCTATGAAGCGGGCCTCAGATTGCTGCTGGGCTTGTTGCTGAGCATCCAGACGCTGCAGTTGAGCTTTCTGCTGAGCCTCCAGACTCTGCTGCAAAGTTGCATTTGTCTGCTGCTGGGCTGCGAGGCTCTGTTGTTGAGCTGCAAGGCTCTTTTGCAAACCTGCATTTGTCTGCTGCTGATTTGCATTTGCTAGAGCCAGCTGTCTCAGTATCTCCTCCATGCTGGCCTTAAAAAAAAAACTGCCCGCATTCTCCACCAACTGTGAGGGGGTTAGCTCGGCAGCGGGTGTGTGTGACCCCCTGGATGAGTTCACCACACAAAATCAGGCACAGCAGACAGCTTTGTAGGTGAAACAAAAACAAAGGTGCGGTTTATTTAGACTAGATGCATTGAAAAATAACAGAAAAACAAAAAAAGAAATATGAAAAGAAATTCTGGTCAGCTTGACCGCTTACTACACACGTAGATTCCCTAACTAACAACTGGGTGTAGCCTTGTGCTGCCCCAGTCCCTATCTCTCTTTGAGAAGTTTTGCCACACAGGCGTTAACTCACCGCAAAGCTCAGATACCACACTCCCCAGTCTACACAATCACAGAACTGGTTCCAGGATGGAGCATCTCTCTAAGCATGCTGGGGTGTTTTCTATAGGTCTTAATGAGCCCACTTACTTCAGCTGGGCTCATTAACTCTTCCCCTGCAGGACTCCCAGCACTCCCCTTAGTGGTATAAGTCAGCATAAAGCCTGAATCTAGGGCATACATATTTTCCATCCTGGATGCAACCAGGTGTTTTTACCTGCCTGCTGTCACAATATATATATATATATATATATATATATATATATATATACATACTTTATTTTTATTTATTTATTTTTAGATTTACCTTCATTTCCTGTCCCATAGCCAAAACAGGAAGTGAGAGGTAATCCCTCCAAAGTAAGGGAATTCCTGTTTGTCACCAGGGTCACCAGAAATAGTGTTCCCATTGGAAGATGCCCTAGTTATACTTATTCTGGTGAAAAACACAATTTGGAATTTTCTTTCGCTTTTGGTAATAATGGACACCAGGGCAAATAGAGAAGGTGAATGGCCCTAACGGGGACACACACAACAATGATGACCAAAAAGGTGTTATAATTCCTCTCGACTTTATCCAAAGCTAAAAATAACGTTTTACCTTTAGTTACAATCTAATACTATGTTACCACATGGTATGCTATCTTGGTCTTCTATGTTATTTTGCGTTGGCATAGTTAACATAGTATTCTAATGGTAAAACCAAACTGTTTGCTAATGAATGTATGGTCAGTAAGAGCTAAATTAAATATGATAATATAAACCTCTTTTAAATGGCATCATTAAATGGCACTGCGCATCTTATGTGACTGAAAGAAATGGAAAATCTAGTCTGCTTACACTAGAGGGAGCTTATTTTCATACATATATACTGTAAGAGCTAGATGAATACACATATTAGAAATGCAGCAGAATCAAGGTTCTTTTATGCTCTGGGCACAAGCTCAAAGTGTGTAAACTTCATTCTCAAAGATTTTACTAATTAAATAGTTGAGTAAAATTTAAAGTAAACATAATCACTAAAATCCTGTATACACTTTAAAGGCTTTGACCGCCTTTTGCTAAAAAGGAAGTATGGCTTAACTACTGCTTGAAAAGGGAGGAAAGACTCATGACACATTCTGCAATAGCTTCTATTCAACGGTGGCATATGGGACTGTAGTAATTTCCATTGGCTGACCTTGGACTCAGGAGTATCTTTTTTTTTTTTTTTAAATAACAAATATGTTATACTTACCTGCTCTGTGCAATGGTTTTGCACAGAGCAACCCCCATCCTCCTTTTCCCCGAGTCCCCTGCCAGCACTCCTGACTCCTCCACTGAGTACCCTGATAGCAACCCACTTGCTATGGGAGCCCTTGTGTGTGCGCTCGCTCCCAAGCCACCAGTTCGGCCCCACCCCCACTCCCTCCTCACTGGCTGTGATTGAAAGCAGCCAATAAAGAGGGAGAGAGCCGACAGAGCCTCTGCTCTCGTGCAAATCAGTGGATAAAGGTTGGGCTCAAGTAAATACGGGGGGGGGGGGATGCACACAGAAGGTTTTTTTACCTTAATGCAGAGAATGCATTAAGGTACAAAAATTTCTGCCGTTACAACCACTTTAATGATGTGGCTGTGCAGGTGGAGCTATGTTTAGTCATGCTAAATTCAAATAATTACAAGATGCTGCAGGCAGAGGGACCTGTCATTCAGGTAAGCAG
The DNA here is from genome assembly GCA_037952925.1 of Lithobates clamitans. Lineage (NCBI taxonomy): Eukaryota > Metazoa > Chordata > Amphibia > Anura > Ranidae > Lithobates > Lithobates clamitans. The sequence continues at coordinate 14,001,292 of JBBGZY010000239.1, read as the reverse complement.
CAAGGCGGTTTGGGTTTTGGGGATGTTGCATGTGATTATTGTACTTGTTACACTATAAATATGTGTGTAAAATAAAACATGGTCTAAAAAGTGGATTTAGCCTTTAACACATAACTGTGCTTAAGACTGGGTTCACACCTATGCGAATTGGATGCGGATTTCTCTGCATCCAATTCGCATAGCAGGAGATTGCGACTGGCTCTCTATGGAGCCGGTTTACATATCTCTGCAGCGGCTCCAGTGCGAATTGCACCGGAGCCCTGTGCGTCTTTTTGGTTTGTTTGCAGTTGGAAAAAAATACTACTTTCAGGAACAGGAACACTTAGATGCCTCTGTTCTGTATCACTTTTCACTTCCAAATTTCTCATCCATCAAAGCCACTTACTTGCTGTTCTGCTTCTCCACTTATCCTTCTAGTGTTGTCTGGTCAGAAGTGATTTTTCTAGAGGAGATGAGGGAGTCAAAAAGAAAACTGATCTTAATATGTGGTCTATACTGTATGTAGCACTGCTGGTATGTGGAATGACCCTCAACGTGGTACAGCAGGCTTACATCTCCGAATGCCCCAGTACTTAGTCTCCTGGGTGAATCCACTTTAAAGGCAATCCTTACGGTATGGTAAGGTGAGTAAGTTGGACACCAGTCACTTTAGTCTTATTTGTTTATTGCTGGTACAGGATACTGAAAATCACAGGAGCGAGTCTGGCCTACACAGGTTGCAGAGTGAATTTCAATGTCCAAATCCCAATTTAGTGTAGCTTTCTCTGAGTTCTTGTAGTCTTGGTCCTTAAGAGTAGCCTACAGCTGACTATACATTAGTTGATCTCGGAATGAAAATTCAGACAAAAATTCATATGAACTTTTGTACAAAAGTTCTCAGTACATTCAACTGCTTGATGAATGTCGTTCGAAAGTAGTTAAACATGTTTTTTTTTTATTTACCATTCACTTTTGGTGTAAATGAACTTTACCAAATGAAAATCACATGCTTTGTTAGATATTTGTTCAGCTGAGAATAATTTTCCCTCCTGCTCCTTCAGATATATGCATCACTGTGAATGTTGATTTGAAGGTGTGCTCGTGAGCAGTGATCCAAGATGCATATACCTAGAATGATAAGTGAAGCGCTCTGTAATTAAATCCTAAATTATACTATCTAAACAAAAGCAATCTGTATCTTAAAAATGTAATTTGTGCAAAAAATGTGCAATATAACAAAAAAAATTGGAAAGCAAATAAACAATGTCAATCAGTATAATATAGCAGATATACTTCTTGAAATATATATCCCAAAGAAAAATTGTGCAAATTGTCCAAAATGATAACAGTCCCATACACCAGTGAATCTTCATGTGACAACAATCTTTAGAAAGTGCAGCAAATTTCTTCCATGCATAAGGAATTTACACTTTATCCCCCAATGAAAGTAGCACTGGTGTGCCCACCACCAAAGCTCCTCTCTGGGTGTCCTCTCACCTGATAATAAAGAAAAAAGCTCCTGCGCACAAGTGGATAACCAGACAAGAAGTAAATGAGTAGCCACCGGCCTTGCTGCCCTCAAGGATGGGGAATCCTAGCAGACAACGAGAGAAGAGAAAAGAGAAGAGAACATTGCTGGTGCACCCTCTTTTTCTTTTCTCTCGTTGTCCTCTCACCTGGTTTGATAGAACCCTCTAACAACAGGAGGTTAATGCTTATAAATATAAAGAAGTTTCACAGCTTGCATTCAGGTTCATTGTTCATACTGGTCATCAGTCTCTCCAATATAGATGTCATAAAAAAGAAAGGCAAGATAGGGCAAACTGCAAACCACTATTTTATTAAAAAAACTTGTGGAAATACACCCATATGGCAGAAAGGGTAAAAGGGCTTTTCCACTATACAAGCCTCAGCAAGATGGTGTCCTAGCTCCATCCTAGGTAATGACGTCACAGCCAACCTGATGCGCATTGCCCAAACAGCTTACACAAGGGCTCTGATTGGGGGTTGGTAACCTGTCCAATGCAGGTCATTAATAAGTTGTCTGACACTAAGTGCAAGAGCTAAAGAAGACAAGGAATTGAGCCTGAGTGCTGAAACCAGGAAGAATATATCATGGCACAACAAAGCAGTAGGGGCTCCTGGTAATAGAACTAACTTCCCCATTAACCTAAACCAGGGACCTAAGTGCAATGACCCTGGTTGTTTAAATGACAGGCAGGATGAAAAAAGAAAAAAAAAACAGAGGAGGAGCAAGCGAATAGTGCCTACAGAAGCCATAAAATTCCAAAACGTGATGAAGGAAGGCTTTAGCAATGTACCTTGATGCCTGAGTAAGAGAGGGTAATGGGAAAAAAAACCCAGAGAAGGCGGATAGGCTCTACTGTAAAGGAGTATGGAGAAAATAAGCTGTCAAGCAACAGATGCAAGAGACTGGTACAGAAGGCCGATGGCCTAGGTCTCCGAGACTTTTTCTGGTTATTCAGGGGTTTAAAAAAACCCCAGAAAATTCATCATTTCGATTGTCAGGGTGAAGGGAAAATTATAATCTGGTTACTAAAATAGGGTTCACATGGATGTGTGAACAGGGGAGAAGTATACCCCACTACACCTACCTCATAACAAGGAGCTTTACCACAAGAGAACGAATCGTTAGCCTGGCAGGTAAGGCCTGACTATAGCGAGATCAAGGGTTAGGTCTATGGAGACCTTCTGTGAGCCCACATACTGAAATAGTGATGCAGCAAAAGAACCTGTGCTTGATGGTATGTGCAACTTTCAAGAGAAGGGTTTTCTATGTAGGAAGAAAAACCCTTGAACTCCTTTCTGGTAAAAATATTCTTGTTCAAGTTTTAAGAAAATAACAATGAAGTACCAATCCATCTGCTCTTGAACTCCTTTTAAAAAGAAAGAAGACAAATACTCATTGTGCCTATAAGATCAAGTGGGGTTAGGGAAATGTTTTCTTACCTAGCAGTGAGTAGGAATAAGATAAGAGAGATAAGAAAGAGAGAATGCAGAGGGTACAACAATGGGATTTCATTGTGCATCTTCTCAAGAAAACAGAATTAAAACATTTGTTACCCCAACACTTGATATTCCTGGTATGTGCCTGCTGTACCATGTACTTGTATGAGAAAGTATCCTGTTCTCTTTGTATTGCCTCCTTTATGTGAAATCCCTGGTGATCGTGCTAGTCCCCTTACTTTCCTATTAAAAACTGACCACACTAAGCAGGAGAGCACACCATGGTCAGTTCTCTAGCTATGCTGTGAACTCAGTGTGCTCTCCTCCAATGATCAGACTTGTCCTGACACCCCCCCCCCCTTGCTGCACAGCCATTCACTGGCAAGCTCAGTGTGCTGCTGCTCCTCCTCCCCCCAACTCTTATGCAGCTGAGAACAGAGGATATGTGATCACTTATAAAAAGGGGGAAAAAATGTATTTATAATTTGTTTATATCTATACAAAAATGTTTTGCCTTTCATTTCTGTTTTAAACTGAATGGGTTTTTTATAAGGTGATCATCTACAATCACTTTAAAGTAAAAGTTTAAGACCTAGGGAAGAAAGGCTTTTGGTAGCTCCATGTGTTTAAGGGGGTAAGGTTTGCCATGACCAGGAGGACCCACAGTAGTCGATGATGCCTAAGGAGGGGTGGCTAATGGATCTTTCTGTGCATCATTCTCATACAAGACCAATTTCCAAGGCTATGAGCTATAAAATTGTGTGCATATGCACAGAAAGTAAAGACATTCTAGAGATCTGACGGATACTATTCTCCACAGCGTCTATACAGAATAGTAGAGCTGAGGGCTAGAAATGCACGTTTGAAGAAAGATTATTATTATTATTATTATTATTATTATTATACAGGATTTATATAGCGCCAATAGTTTACGTAGCGCTTTACAAGATGAGGATTATCTATAAAATGTAGCCCTAGCTAAAAAGCTAAGATGGCTTTAGTTGGCTTTAGGGTAGGGGCTGCCAGTGCAAAGGAGGTTTTCAGCAGTGTCTCCAAGCACCTTTCTACTGAATCTTTAAAGGAGGGGATACCTTGAAAAGAAATAGTAGATTGATGGTTCATTGTAAGAATGGCCAGGTCCACAGCTCATACAGCCCATTTTTGAAATGAATTCCGTTCCAGAGGATATCCAGGTTCTGTAAGATACAAAGCTTCAATTATGTCAGGAGGGGAAAATAATCTGAGTTTGGCCAACTATAGTACAAAGGCCCTACTTGCCTGATCCAGAATAAGAAAGGGCTTTCTACAAAAGGTGTACAAAAGGTGCTGAGGCATATCTTGCCACCAATACAATAGTACATACTGGCTCAATTATTGCATCCACAGTAACTAGATTATGGAAAGCAATCTTCTTGACCTCATACAGTCTGGCTTTCGCACACAGGACTTCACAGAAACTACACAAAACCTCCTGCTCTCTAGCTCTCTTGTATCCTCAGCCCATGCTTGTCTCCAGGACTTCTCCAGAGCCTCTCCCATCCCCTGGAATGCTCTACTTCAATCTTTTCAAGTATCGCCTACTCTGGTCACCTTTAGGCGATCCCTGAAAACTCATCTCCTCAGGAAAGCTTATTGTAGCACTTGCCCACCTTATTAGATGGTAAACTTTAACAACCAGCGCCCTCTTAACCCTCTTGTATTTTACTGTATTGTAAGTGTACTGTCTCTCTCGCTGTGCAAACTGTTGGTGCTATATAAATCCTGAATAATAATAAGTAAGGAAGTTCATAAACGGTGGTGGTAAATTTTTTTTAACCGCCTCTGCTAGAATATGCTCTTCCCCTTTAGTGTCTGCCCCAGCCAATGTGCCCGGGAATTCTGGTTTTACCCTATGAACCCAGTCAGGGGGAAGCTTTTAAAAAAGATAACACATAGTGACATTAAATTCAGTCTTAGGTTTTGTAAGGCAAGGAGCCTAAATCAGGGTGTTGGAGTGGTGTTGGTGGTAGAATTAGCTCCAGGATGAGGGAACCATTTGAGAGAAACTTTGAGTTTCCTCAGGACCTGTGGTGTACCCCTATTGTCTGTGCCCTGTGTTCCCACACCCCAGCTCCTGCAATCTTCCATTGCAAGATGAGGATTTTCACCTGAAGGGTACTCATAGAAGAGACATGGATTGGGGGGTTCAGCAGGTCCTGCATAAAGGAATCTTGGCAAACTAGGCAGTGAGTTATATCGGCTATGCCTTTTTTAGAGAAATCCAGCAATAGGCAGTATTTCAAACAATGAGCTTGCGTTGTCGCAGAAAATGGTGGCCAGAAGTGTTCAGCTAGGACTACATCAGAACCTGGAAAGGGAGGTAAAAAAAAAACACCAAACTGAATAGGTAAACTCTATAGTATTTCCTAAAGTGAGACAATAAAATTAGGTAGCTTGTCAGATGTTGATAGTAGTGTCAGTTGAAGGAGGTAAAGAGTTTTGTTGAAATAAGCAAGAAAATCTTCTACAATAGAGAAGTCGTCCAACACCTAAGCACACAAGAAAAAACTAGAGGCTCATGAAGTGGGCAATGTTTTTTGGATACACTAGGGGGTCAACCCATTGATGCTTTTACCAATGCCCAATTAATTATCTGTTGGTAGCAACGTATAACCCATGAATTGATTTTTGTGTCTTGTACTGTAGCATAAAGATATAGTCATTTTTTGTTTTGGGGTTTAAATATGCTTTAAGCTGGCCATACACAGAGCACATTTTGTCTGGTACCCAATGAACTGGCCAAGATTTCATCTGTGAGTGTCCCTGTGAGCAATCCTTGATCTGAAAATCAAAGGAACCAGGTGGAAAATTGTTGGCCAATTAATGCCTGTATTCGATCAGATGCAGGCACTGTTCAGACATTATGACAGCTGTGGGTTAGCGTACAACAGCCAGCAGCAGGAGATTCATGCATCCATGCTGTTTAGCATGGATGAGCAAATTGATCGTTTTCCCCTGTTCAGCTGGGGGGGCTGAACATGAGAAATCTGAGTGTAGCTTCAATCTTTTTGCTTTTTTGCAGCAGCAGTAGCCTCTACCCAGCTATCCCTGGACACTCTTCAGCACAGAAGATTTCATTTAACATGCTCCCTCTACGCAGACATCTTCATGCACATTCATTATCTGGACAAACCCTCCATGAAGGCAACTGTAATCCACAGAGCTTTTTTTTTTTAACAAGAAAATCCACAGAGCTTTAAATCTGGCTTCATCTGGGGCAGATAACAGAGGAGAAAAAACACTCTTGGAAGGTTGCTCCAAACATTTATCACCTTCCCTCAGCTTACACTACTGAACAAACACATCACTGAATGGCAGCCAAAACAGAGAGATGTGCATTATGTTCAATTGGTTTCCTCAACCAATGCCACCAGATTGGAAGATTTAGAGGATCAGCTATGCCAAAAAATTAAGTGCGAGCATTGAATCCTGGCTATTTGCCACTTTTGGGAGAGACACCTTTTCACTGATGTTTGCTGTGAAACTAGCTCATCGGATTCCAGTGAGGTCACCTCCATTGCATGCTCCTCCATGGCCTTTCCTGATTTGTCTCCTCAATTGCAAAGATAGAGATGTTATCCTGACTAAAGCTAAAACCATTGCGAATCTCTCTGTGGAAAATGATCATATTTTCCTGTTCCCAGACTTCTCAGCGGAAGTGCAGCGCCAACAGGCAAAACTTCTCAACATCAAAAAGCAACTTTGCAAGTTGGGCGTACACTACGCCATGTTATATCCTGCTAAACTTAAAGTTATTGCCAATAGTATAATGCAATTCTTTGGCAATCTTACTTCAGCTATGAACTAGCTTGATCGGGAGGAGCGCAGCCTGGCAAATCACCCAGCGGCCTAGCTTACCGGACACTCCTACTCTAAGGTGCCTCTTAAGAATTCCCTCCGGATGGCTACAAGTTGCTACACTTTTTTTCACATAGAGTGTTTCTACTGATGTTATATTCCACCTAAATAGAGGTCAGTGTGCCTAAGGGGTTACACATACCCCCCCACCAGCATGGTCCTGCATGGAACCATGTTTTGTGATGTTTTCCTACAGCTTCCTGCCACCTGGGCTCGGTTGGTACTGTTTACCTGGGTATCTGTATTTAGTTATGATCTTGTTTTTGTTCCGGGGGACATTTATATACATACTGGTGTATGGTTACAAGTATGGACTCAAGCATGTTGCTTTATGATGGCCCTAGTCAATATTTGGCCCCAAAGGTTACATCTTTCTTTATTTTCTTAATTTATATGCCACCCTTACCTCCTATGGCCCTCCTACTACCAGAACCCACTAAGTACTTTAACACTATAATGACTGTTATATGCTAACACTATATGGCGAATGTACCATTTAAGAGCTTATTATTGCTCTCCTGGAATGTTTAAGGCCTAGATAATATGATTAAATGAAGGGCAGTCTTTTCTCTGTTTAACGGGCTAAAGCTATCCCTAGATTGTTTGCAAGAAATGCATCTCTAACCCGATTCTGTCCATCACCTCCACTACTCTAGGGGCAGGAGTGTCCTTTTTTCTCGCTCCATATCTTTTGTTTGCATACAGGAGCATATTGACGAGGGGGGACGATATGTGTTTTTATTGTGTTAGTTTGATGGTTTTCTTTGTATAATTGCTGCTTTGTACAGTATATCCCACCACCCTTCTCCACTGAGGCTTTAAAAAGATTGACACAATTTATGGCCCCTTATCCAGACATTCCCCTCCTAGTGTTGGGAGATTTCAATAATTACTTAGACCCCTTACTAGACAAACTATGTATTACATATAGAGGTGCGACCCTCTCTTCTCACTTAACAGCTTTTGCTAATTTCCTAACTAAATTAGGCCTCAAAGATGTTTGGTGAGAGAAACGTGGACAATAACTGTTTTTCTTGCCATTCAGCCCCACATGGGGGGTTGTCACTTATTGACCTGGTGCTTGGTAATTCGGCCATGCTGCCCTATGTTGTTGAGTCTGCCTATGAACCTAGACTACTGTCAGATCTTTCACCATTTTGGGTGTGATTGTCTATCCCTGACCCTTCTAGGCATCCCCTTTGGAGGGTCAACCTCTTTGGCTGACTCTTTTCTCGGAACAGAACCCGGTTCTGGGGGAACTGTGGCATTTTTCTCATGCAGAATGTGGGCACGGCCTTGGAGGCAGTAGTATGGTATTCCCTAAAAGCATATTTACGAGGCCTCATTATTAGAGAAATCTCAGCAGCCAATTGTAGATCTAGAGAGTGGGAGAATTCAGTTAGATCAGAAACAGAACAACGAGAGGCTAGTTTGGTTGCGAATCCTAATCCTATAAGATGTTTACCACATCCACTGGTATGCCTTTTGGGGGCATTAGATGTCAAGCTGTAACAAAGATGTCAAGCTGTTACATTATGGCTTTGAGGCTCCTATATTTAGCTATAAAGCTGATAACTAGGTACTGGTTACTTACTCATTTGCCCATCACAAATTTACTTGGGTTTGGCAGAGCTGGTTGAATGTCCTGGGATTGACCTCACCACAGCTGGTCATGGATAGGTTGTTACAAATGTGATTTCATTCGACACCTAATGGACACATGATCTCTTATGTTATCATTTTACGTATATGGAAGAACTGTACTATACACTTACACCGGTTGTCTGTTGCTCTGCATTTGAAAGTCTGCCTACAGTTTGGTATTTGTAAAATTACATTTCAGAATGTGTAATGAGATGTTTTATACACTCCTGTCATCAACTTTATGGTCTGATTGTCAGCTATGAGGTCTGTAATTTGGAATTCATTTTGGGACAAAGTTGTGGAGAAGTTTAAAGCAGGGTTAGGTTATAAAAAAATATCCCAAGCTTTGAACATCTCACAGAGTAGTACTGTTCAATCCATTATCCGAAAATGGAAAGAGAATGGCACAACTGCAAACCTACGAAGACTTGGCCATCCACCTAAACAGACAGGCCAGACAAGGAGAGCATTAATCAGAGAAGCAGCCAAGAGGCTTATGGTAATTCTGGAGGATCTCCAGAGATCCAAAGCTCAGGTGGGAGAATCTGTCCACAGGACAACTTTTGGTGGTGCACTCCACAAATCTGGCCTTTATGTAAGAGTTGCAAGAAGAAAGTCGTTGTTGAAAGAACACCATAAGGAGTCCTGTTTGCAGTTTGGGATAAGCCTTGTAGGGGGCACAGCAAACATGTGGAAGAAGGTGCTCTGGTCAAATAAGAACAAAATTGAACTTTTTGGCCTAAAAGAAAATTCACACAAAATGCACATCACCCTGAACACACCATCCTCACCGTGAAACATTATGGTGGCAGCATCATGTTGTGGGGATGCTTTTCTTTAGCATGGACAGGGAAGCTGGTCAGAGTTGATGGGTAGATGGATGGAGCCAAATACAGGGCAATCTTAGAAGAAAACCTGTAAAGCCGCGTACACACGATCAGATTTTCCGACGGGAAATGTGTGATGACAGGCTGTTGGCGGAAAATCCGACCGTTTGTACGCTCCATCGGACAATTGTTGTCGGATTTTCTGCGGACAAATGTTGGATGGCAGGCTTTAAAATTTTCCACGGACAAACATCTGTTGTCGGATTTTCCAAGCGTGTGTGCACAAGTCCATCAGACAAAAGTCCAAAGTACAAACACGCATGCTCGGAAGCAAGAATGAGCCAGAAGCGGTTGGTCTTGTAAACTAGCGTTCATAATGCAGAATTAACATTCATGACATGGCAAATTATGAAATCTCCAAATGCAGCGCACGTTCTCTTCTTCTTTAATTAGATAATAATGAAGCTGCTTTGCTGATGATACTGAAGGAGTTATTGCAAACAAACTTTCAAAGGCTATTTTTTTCTAGTGATATCAAGAATAATATTATTATGCGTGTTATTATTTTATTTTTTTTGGTGCAAGTTACCACAACACCATTATCCCGTAGTTTTTAATATCAAAGATACAACTATGTTGGTGTCCCTTGTTAATTTTACATTGTATTTTTTAAAATGTAACTGCCTACTCCCAAACTGTCATTTGAAGTAAAACACATAGCCAAGTATTATTATCCACAATTTTTTTTATTGTGCATTAAAAAAGAAAACAAATAAAATTAGACATGCTATCTGCCAATAGAACTGAACCAAAAAGTGCATTCTATGCATCCAAAAATATAGAAAATATATCAAATCAAATCATTATTCAACCAAAAAATAAAATAAAAGCCTCATGCATGTGTCCTGCTTCTTAAAATAGGGGTCAACAATGCCAAGAGTTGGTGAAAGCAGGGGTCCGTCATCCGAAGATAATTCTGAAAATCATCTGTATTTTTCTCCTGGAGCTCCCGCAGCAAAGGCATATGACATAATTGGTCACGATTAATAAAGCAACCAATTTTTGGTCCAAGAAATCCTCCTCCTCCTGTTCCTGGACTGGACTTGGGTCAAAGCAATTACTCCAAGGCCAATAATAAATAAAACGTTATCTCCTCCGATTCCGCAACATGGCTGGTTGACGAACGGCCGTACAGAAACGAACTGAAAAGTGTGAAATGAAAAGTGCGAAATGAAAAGCGCAAATCAACACTCACCAAACTTCTACTAACACGAAATTAGCAGAAGGAGCACAAAGGGTGGCTCCTGACAATTGAACTTCTTTTTCGGCTCGTAGTACGTCTAGTATGTCACTACGTTCATGTTTGTTGGCCGTCAATTGTGTACCGTTTGTATGCAAGACAAAATCCAGGCACGTGCCTTTGGACAAAAGTCTGAGGTTTTGTCTGCAGAAAATCCGATCATGTGTACGAGGCTTTAGCATCTGTTAAAGTCTGCAAAAGACTAGAGACTGGGGCGGAGGTTTACCTTTCAGCAGGACAATGACCCTCAGCATACAGCCAGAGCTACAATGAAATGGCTTAGATCAAAGCATATTAATTTGTTAGAATGGCCCAGTCAAAGTCCAGAATTGAGAATATATGGCAAGACTTGAAAATTGCTTTTCACAGACGCTCTCCATCCATTCTGACAAAGCTTGAGCTATTTTGCAAAGAAGAATGTGCAAAAATTTCACTCTCTAGTAGTGCAAAGCTGGTAGAGACATATCCAAAAAGGCTTGCAGCTGTATTTGCAGTGAAAGGAGGTCCTACAAAATATTAACTCCTGGGGGCTGAATACAAATACACGCCACACTTTTCAGATATTTATTAGTAAAACATTTTGAAAACCATTTATCATTTTCCTTCCACTTCACTATTATGTGCCACTTTGTGTTGGTCTAGCAAATAAAATCCCAATAGAATACATTTTCTTTTTAGGTTCTAATCTAACATGACAAAATGTGGAAAATTTCAAGAGGTATGAATACTTTTTTGGTTTCAATGGTTTTTATTCAGAATTTTTTAATGTATACAGAGTCAACAATAGCCATTATGACAATACTAAGTAAACCAATGAATACTTTTTCAAGGAACTGTATTTGTTTTGTTGTATTTACTCTTTTACACCAATAAAAAGAGTTTAGATTAAAAAAAAAAACACACTACTGAATGACTGGGTTGTATTTTTTCTTCCCCCTCTGTTTGTCAAGAGCTAGAAAAAGCCTAAAGGGGACAGACAAATAAACAAATGCTACAGGGGAGGGCAAAAGGGGAGTTCAGCCAATGGCAGCCTCCATGACGCTCTCAAGACAAAGTCCCTTTACATTTCGCTATCTGCAGGGAAAACTGTGAGCTCTGTGATGGGCAATAAATACCTGCCAGTATTACACTTACACATTACTTAGAGAATGCATATAACATGAACATTTTTATGTGATGCTAGTTCGGTTTTACATTCTGTATCTGGGCACAAATTGCAAAATTATCCAGGGTCCTCCAAATCTGTAATTCCAGTTCCCAAATGAGCTTTAGCGGGTCTCTCTGGTAAGGGTACCTATCTCTTCCCATTTAATGCCTTCATGCCTTTTGGTGCTCTGCCTTTGATTGAAAATTAAGAAGAAAGCTTCCCATCATTTGACACCTCACATGTGGACTTTCGTTTTTTAGAAGTTCATTTTGCTGTTTCATATTTCATATATGGACTCTTGGTCCTCTTTTTATATATTTATATTTATTTATATTTATTCACTTCACCTAAGCACTTGAATGTGTTTTTGACCCACATTTATATATTCACATATTGTATTTTTGGTTAATATTAGCGCTACACTTATTTTTATACTTTCAATTTTTGGCCTTTCCTTTTGGTCTTGCTACCGCTTCTCGAGTATTCACAAAAGTTCTAGCCCTGCCCCTGGCAAATCTAAGGGCTCAGGGCATAACTGTGACAGCTTATCTAGATGATTTGCTACTCATAGAACAGTCCGTGACACGCCTAAGCCACAATGTGCTCTGCAATGTAAAATATTTAGAGTACCTAGGCTGGGTTCTCAATCTAGAGAAATCCTCCATGCAGCCCCTAAAAAGGCTGGAGTATTTGGGCATGGCCATAGACACAATCCAAAGCAGAGTGTTCTTACCCAGATCAAAAGCCAGGGCCATAAAAGATTTGGCCAAGGTAGTCTCAGCAAGCAGAAATCCCTCCATCCGACTATGTATGAGACTATTGGAGAAAATGGTTGCCTCTTTCGAGGCTGTCCCTTTAGCCCAGTTTCATTCGAGGCCTTTACAAAGCAGCATTCCCTCTGCCTGGAAAAAGAGGGTTCAAGCCTTGGATCTTCCAATGTGCCTATCCCCAGGGGTGCGCCAGAGCCTCAATTGGTGGTTACTGACCAAGAATCTTCTAAAAGGAAAGTCCTTTGTTCCAGTTACTTGGAAACTCGTAACCACAGATGCCAGCCTAATAGGCTGGGGAGCAGTTCTGGAAGAAGCTTCCACCCAGGGAAGATGGTCCAGAGCCAAAAGGCTCTTGTCCATCAACATTCTGGAAATTCAGGCAATTCATCTAGCCCTCAAGAACCATATTTGATTATTCACAAAGACAGGATGGTGTTGCGTCCTCACCCGACTTTTTTACCTAAGGTGGTTTTAGGATTCCATCTGAATCAAGATGTGGTTTTACCTTTTTTCCAGATCCGCAGTCCACGGAAGAGGAGTTGTTACACTCTCTAGATGTTGTAAGAGCAGTCAGTATCTATCTGCAAACCGCACACATACGAAAGACTGATTGTCTGTTTATTCTGGCAGAAGGCCCAAGAAAGGGCCAGGCACTATTTCTAGATGGATTTGGCAAGTTATTATTCAGGCCTATGGTATAAAAAAGAAGATTCCTCCTTTTCGGGGTTAAGGCACACTCAACTAGAGCGGTTAGTGCTTCATGGGCAGTGCATCACCAGGCCTCCATGGCTCAGATCTGCAAGGCTGCATCTTCTATTCTATTCTATCAGGTGGATGTAAGAGGGCATGAGGATGCCGCCTTCGGGCGCAGTGTGCTGCAGGTAGCAGTATAGATCCTCTTGTTCATTGGCGGTCTATGTATTTTCTGATCTGTGTCTCCCTCCCCTCAATTTGGGCATTGCTTTAGGACATCCCACTAAGTAATTACCAAGCCTCTGTGCCCCGTGATGTATGAACAAGAAAATAGGATTTTTAATTACAGCTTACCTGTAAAATCCTTTTATTGGGAATACATTACGGGACACAGAGCTCCCAACCCTCTTCAGGATTATACGTTGGGGTACTTATTGCTTTGCTACAAAACTGAGGTACTCTCCATATGGGAGGGGTTATATAGGGGAGGAACTCACCTTGTAATTAGGGTTACCAGTGTCCAATCACCTGAAGGTACTATCTAACCCACTAAGTAATTACCAAGCCTCTGTGTCCCGTGATGTATTCCCAAGAAAAAGATTTTACAGGTAAGCTGTATTTAAAAATTCTATTTTTTTATATCAGAGAGACAAAGGAAATCTGCTTTGACTTCTGTTGAGACTGAAAAGTGTGATGATGCCATTCCACTGCAAGATAACAGAGGAGATGTCCTAGCTTTACCAACAACTGAATGTGATTTGGAGCTACAAGATCCTGTAACATTGAGATTACTAGCAGCACAGGTATGTCTACAAAAACACACAGTACATGCACACAACTGTGATTTTTTTTTGCAGCTTTATTCACAGTACTTTTTTTTTTTATAGTCAATCCACCCTCTAAAGAGAACACTATGGATAGGTTCACCGCACAGATGTTATCTTCTGCCATTTTAAATTGCATAGCTAACTTGAAAAAATGAAGGATCAAGTGTGCTCTGTAATTAAAACTTTAGTGGATGTTGCTGAGACCCTTGATAAAGTTTAAATATGTTAATGATAATGTTTTGGTGTTATTGAAGCGTGGCCATGGAGTTTCTTCTTCTTTTTATATATAGGTACACTTTATTGATGTTTTTTGCACTTGTCAGTTGTCACTTTGGTACGACATCTCATCTTTGCACATGTAGATATGTGTGTCCAGGGCTCAAATCTCAGTGGTGCATGTGCCGCCTTTCAAAATATCTGCGACACATGAACCACTGGTGCTCCATTTTCATGCCCATGTACAAAGGAAGGCATACTATCTGCAATTTTTATTGTTATGGAAATCATTGCTAAAGTTTTTGGGAACAAACATTACAGTAAAAATCATTGAAAGGTCTGTTTTGAACACAAAAATCAGTCATAAATTTAACAAAGATATATGTATGTTGGTATTTTGTAATAATACTTTTCCAAAAAAATTTAATTGTGTAAACTAATTTGGAAATTTATAAGTTTCTGCTATGTTGCTGGATTCTCCTTTGCAATAAAGTTGTATCACTGCAGTAATTGCTGTTTTTTTTTTTTGGTTTGATTATCTTTCTCATGCTACGTTTGCTCATGACTGATGTTTTTAGGATAATCGTTAATTTTAGAATGAACGTTCATACAAAGGAACTAAACTTCAGGGTACTTCTTTCGTCATGCGCATTACACACAACGATTTATTGCTGCCCGAGAATCACATTAACTTGGCGATTTGTCGTTCATAGAGCAAAAAATTTCCAAACTTATCCTTAATTTTTTTTGCAAAAAAACCTCACTACCGATTAACGTTTTGTGCCCATTAACTGGCCGATAAACAAACGAACTGTCCAAAGGGGCGATTTTCGGCTGATTTTTTATCTAGTCTATGGCCAGAAAGCAACCAATTCTTGGTCCAAGAACTCCTCCTCCCCCTATTCCTGGACTGGACTTGGGTCAAAGCAATGACTAAAATCCCAATAATAGCACAATCTCTCCGACGAGAACGCCACATGGCTAGTAGACGAAAGGCCGTTCAGAAACAAACTGACAAGAACGCACTCAAAATCAGAAACAACCTGACAAGCGCGCACTGAAAAACAGAAATGAACTAACAAGCATGAGGCTGAAAAGTGAGAATCGACACTCACCAAACTTCTACTAACACGAGATTAACAGAAGGAGCCCAAAGGGTGGCGCATGACTAGTGAACTCCCTTTTTATCGGCTTGTAGTACGTCACTACGTTCATAATTGTTGGCCAACATTTGTGTGGCCGTGTGTATGCAAGACAAGTTTGGGCCAATGCCCTTCGGACAAAAGTACACGGTTTTGTTGGCCAACAATCCGATCATGTGTACAAGGCTTTAGCAAATTGGCTGTTATACAGTGTGGACGGAAAGTATTCAGACCCTTAAATTTTTCACTCTTTGTTATTGCAGCCATTTGCTAAAATCATTTAAGTTAATTTTTTTCCTCATTAATATACACACAGCACCCCATATTGACAGAAAACACAGCATTGTTGACATTTTTGCAGATTTATTAAAAAAGAAAAACTATAATATATCACATGGTCCTAAGTTATCAGACCCTTTGCTGTGACACTCATATATTTAACTCAGGTGCTGTCCATTTCTTCTGATCATCCTGATGGTTCTACACCTTCATTTGAGTCCAGCTGTGTTTGATTATACTAATTGGGCTTGATTAGGAAAGCCACACACCTGTCTATATAAGACCTTACAGCTCACAGTGCATATCAGAGCAAATGAGAATCATGAGGTCAAAGGAACTGCCTGAAGAGCTCAGAGACAGAATTGTGGCAAGGCACAGATCTGGCCAAGGTTACAAAAAAATTTCTGCTGCACTTAAGGTTCCTAAGAGCACAGTGGCCATAATCCTTAAATGGAAGACGTTTGGGACGACCAGAACCCTTCCTAGAGCTGGCCGTCCGGCCAAACTGAGCTATCAGGGGAGAAGAGCCTTGGTGAGAGAGGTAAAGAACTACCCAAAGATCACTGTGGCCAAGCTTGAGAGATGCAGTCGGGAGATGGGAGAAAGTTGTAGAAACTCAACCATCACTGCAGCCCTCCACCAGTTGGGGCTTTATGGCAGAGTGACCTGACGGAAGCCTCTCCTTAGTGCAAGACACATGAAAGCCTGCATGGAGTTTGCTAAAAAACACCTGAAGGACTCCAAGATGGTGAGAAATAAGATTCTCTGGTCTGATGAGACCAAGATAGAACTTTTTGGCCTTAATTCTAAGTGGTATGTGTCCAGAAAACCAGGCACTGCTCATCACCTATCCAATACAGTCCCAACAGTGAAGCATTGTGATGGCAGCATCATGCTGTGGGGGTGTTTTTTAGCTGCAGGGACAGGACGACTGGTTGCAATCGAGGGAAAGATGAAACCGGCCAAGTACAGGGATATCCTGGATGAAAACCTTCTCCAGAGTGCTCAGGACCTCAGACTGGGCCTAAGATTTACTTTCCAACAAGACAATGACCCTAAGCACACAGCTAAAATAACGAAGGAGTGGCTTCACAATGGCCCAGCTAGAGCCCAGACTTATACCCAATTGAGCATCTCTGGAGAGACCTAAAAATGGCTGTCCACCAACGTTTACCATACAACCTGACAGAACTGGAAAGGTTCTGCAAGGAGGAATGGCAGAGGATCCCCAAATCCAGGTGTGAAAAACTTGTTGCATCTTTCCCAAAAAGACTCATGGCTGTATTAGATCAAAAGGGTGCTTCTACTAAATACTGAGCAAAGGGTCTGAATACTTAGGACCATGTGATATTTCAGTTTTTCTTTTTTTAATAAATCTGCAAAAATGTCAACAATTCTGTGTTTTTCTGCAATATGGGGTGCTATGTGTACATTAATGAGGAAAAAAATTTACTTAAATGATTTTAGCAAATGGCTCCATATATAACAAAGAGTGAAAAAATTAAGGGGGTCTGAATATTTTCCATCCCCACTGTACATAGGGCAGGGGTGTCCGAACTTTTTTCAAAGAGGGCCAGATTTGATGAATAGAACATGCTTGAGGGCCCACCCTTTTGCCTGACATTCTTAAACCATTAAAATTTGGTCTAAGTGTGTCCGTCCGAGCGCTAATACACGGCCCAACAAGAATTAGCTTGCCTTTGTGCTGTGTGTGGTGAATAGATGAGCTCGGGCGTGTTATTTGGATATACCATATTTAATCGGCTTATAACACGCACCTTCACTTTAAAAAGGAAGTTTCAGGAAAAAAATCTTAAATTTTAAATAAAGAACTGTGAAGCAAAATAAGGGTCAGTGACCATCAATGCAGCCTAATCAGTGCCTATCTGCAGCCCCCACTCCATTGCCATGAATGCAGCCCCCACCGTATGGCCATGAATGCAGCCCCCACTGTATTGCCATTAATGCAGCCCCCACCGTATTGCCATGAATGCAGCCCCCACCGTATTGCCATGAATGCAGCCCCCACCATATTGACATGAATGCATCCCCCACCGTATTGACATGAATGCAGCCCCCACATTGACATGAATGCAGCCCCCACAGTATTGCCATAAATACAGCCCCCACATTGACATGAATGCAGCCCCCACATTGACATGAATGCAGCCCCCACAGTATTGCCATAAATACAGCCCCCACATTGACATGAATGCAGCCCCCACATTGACATGAATGCAGCCCCCACTCCATTGCCATGAATGCAGCCCCCACTCCATTGTCATGAATGCAGCCCCCACCGTATTGACATTAATGCAGCCCCCACTCCATTGCCATGAATGCAGCCCCCACTCCATTGTCATGAATGCAGCCCCTACCGTATTGACATGAATGCAGCCCCCACATTGACATGAATGCAGCCCCCACATTGACATGAATGAAGCCCCCACCGTATTGACATGAATGCAGCCCCCACCGTATTGACATGAATGCAGCCCCGACATTGACATGAATGCAGCCCCCACCACATTGACATGAATGCAGCCCCCACCGTATTGACATGAATGCAGCCCCCACATTGACATGAATGCAGCCCCCACCACATTGACATGAATGCAGCCCCCACCACAATGACTTGAATGCAGCCCCCACCACATTGACATGAATGCAGCCCCCACCACATTGACATGAATGCAGACTCACCATTGCTGTCAGTGCAGCCTGATTCATGTCCATCTGCAGCCTTGGAGGAGACAGGGAGGGGGCGGGACGAGCGCCAACAGATATACAGGAGAAACTCCTGTTTTTATCAGCAGCCTCTTTAATTGAAAGTCCCGCCTCCTATGATGGACAAAACAATTGTCCAATGGCAGCGCAGGAGATGGGACTTCCTTTTACATAGGACGCTGTGTAAACAGGAAACTCTCCTGTATCCTGTGCGGCGCTCGTCCCGCCCCCTCCAAGGCAGCCAGCATATCTATCTTTTGTGGCCCCCGGCACTCGGGGATTCATTGGGGGCCACAAAAGATATATATGTCAAAATTACCAGGCGGGCCGCCCGAACCGGACCGCGATTGGCCCGCGGGCCAGACTTTGGACATGCCTGACATAGGGCTTTGCCTGGATATTTTGAGGGGAATTTATATCCCATTTATGTCTTTTGATCACTATACATATTATCTAAATTCACTATGACTTTGAACTAAATATGCATGGCGCCTCTGACTTCCATTTCAAATATCTAGCATTTATGTCTTTTGATCATTATACATACCATCTAAATTCATTAACTATGACTTTGAACTAAATATGCATGGCGCCTCTGACTCCCATTTCAAATATCTAGCACCAAATGTTCTCTCTATGTTAATGTTGCCTATGTTCCTTATACGGCTGTATATTTATATAAATTGTATTTATGAAACATATTTGCTCTCTCTTAGGGTCTTTTGTTCACCCTTCGGGCACTGGTCGACGCCATCATCACACAGTAGCACTGTTTGGGTCCTTGTTGTGGCTACAATAGCGGTATATCTGTCTATTGTTTCTTCAGATGTTCCCTTATTTTTCCAATGAGTATGAATATCTTCTCAAGCCCTGTACTCACTCAGACCTCTCTGCAGCAGTCAAACTCACTTCCATTATCGGCCACACACTAGGTGGCAGTCCTTGTTCCATATTTTCTACTTGACTGGTATGTTTGTTTTTACTTGACTTCAACGATGCTCATTTCTCTGACCCCGATGTTGATTCTGATGTGTGAATTTGTCTCATTATAGAATATCAATATAGCAGCACTACCTCGCATGAAATGCCCCTGAAGAAAGGACTCTACATAGGTCCAGAAACACGTCAGGCTTAACATTGAGGGATCTGCATTTATATTTGATATATGATTCTGTTCTTGTCTTTTATGCAATTATTGATGGTGTTGTATGCACCACATATTTTATATTAATAAATTTCTTTATTTTTTTTTCTAAAAATCTGCTGACCAGTTGCCTTTAAAGTCCCTTAGTATTTCCTTGGGGGGTACTTCATATATAATAGTAGCACATGGTAGGCCCAGGGGGAGGAGGCCCTCAGGCCTGAGCATAAGCCCAACACCTCAAACCCAGGTAACAACTTCCAAGCAGTATTTATTTGAGATTATTGAAGGGTCTGCACATTGGGGTACCTATCACGCATGAGTATGCTCTTCGATGCCTAGGACCAGACGGGGCCGCGTTCATGTGAGAATCATATATTTTGGAGCTTCCTGGCTTGTCTGACTTAGTAGACCTTTTTTAGTGGCTTTGCTTCATACACATGTGCTTTACTGATCCTAGTTCTTTCATACGCCAGGAACCATCATGACTTCAGACCAGGCTTAGAACAGTTGATGCAACTTTACTTAAACATTTTGAGGCACAGGCCAACATGAACAATTCAATGCGATATTCCCTAACTAACCTATCCAGGCTGCCTAGGCATACCATCCCCTGATGGACTGCTGGGTGCTGCAGTCCCCCCTTTGGTGCTCCACAGCAGTCACAGCATCTTCCTGAGCAGGCCGAAGCTCCAGAACCTAGCCTTCCCCCTTTTTTATATCACAGGGCAGATAGGCTGGGTCCCAAAAAGCCCAGGAACACAGGTACAGAGCATTAACCCCTTCCCTAGCCTGGGCCAGCCAGCTGCCTAAGTAACATACTGTAGGCAGACTGCCTACAGGTCTACCTTAGTTTTTTTGGCACGCTTAGATTTTATATAGCATATTTAATAAAGAGACCCTGTTGTCAACTAGAAAAATTGCAGGTAAAAGCACAGAAAAATCTAGCATATTAAATTGTTAGTTGCAGCATTCCTTCTTTCCATAAATGTTTTTATTCACTCCTAATGTGCCTCCGAACTTACTGAAATTTGACTACATCAGAAAAGTCCCTAGCACAGTCCTCTTCTATCAGGTGGCAGATATGAGTTTGCTGAGGCTGTTGACTTCATATGCAAAATAGTGGTACCCTGCATTAGTCTCTGGACTTTGTTGATGTCTATACAAGAATGTTTTTTACAGGTAAATAATAGATATAAAATATGGTGAATTCACATATGATCCATGTTTTGTTGCTGAAATGAATGATCCAGGGGCATAGTCTCCTTAATTTCATGGTGAACTTGTTTTGTGCCTGCAATGTTTTAAGCGAACTGTCTTTGCATACTGATTCTCAGGACAAAGTGTTTTCAATTATTTATATTAATACTTTGTAAAAGCATTGCCAGGATAGATCTTGCCAAGTTAAACATATCCAAGTAACTCTGCCACCCAATATAATCTGTTTAGCTCTTTCTTTTAGTATCTGGGTTTGGACTCTGTTTTCTCCTTACATGGAAAAGTAATTGTAAAATAATATCATGTATTGAAAAAACCCTGTTTGGAAGTCCTGCTTATAACCCACATTGTAAGAGGCCTCTAATACTATGCCGAGTTGCATCTACATTAGGCAAATCAGCTCCTAGTGATACAATAACCTTACGGTGGGTGTTTAGATGGCAGCAAACAGCTACATGGTGGAGGCTACAAGTGGGTAACTTTGGGTGTATTTATTTTTTATCCCCTACCTGGACTGTGGGGTACAGAAGAGGGGTGGATAAGGTAAGCTAAGTATATGCAACTGGGATAGAGAAGCAGTTAAAGTGATCCTGTCACTAAATTAATCATGTAAAGAGATACCCTGCTGAATCAGAGCAGAACAGATGTCACTTTTGTGATATCAGTGTCCCTTCAAATTTTAACTCCAGCTTGAAACTGGACCCATGTTAGATTTATGGGCAGGAGGATGTAAACGGACATCGGTCTGTTTACATCTTTACCTCCAATTTGTCATGTTTAGGTCCAATTAAATGAAAAACAACTCTAAGGGCACTCTCACAATGATCTCTAGCAAAAATGCATATGCGTTTTTGCTGCAAGTTTACTGTGTTTATGGTGCGTTTTTCACAGGACATGTGAAGTGTGAAGAGTTCCATAGGATTACATGGCCACATGTTTTTCTTTCGCTTCAGTGTGAAAGCAGCCTAACCTTTTCCGTTTTTTCTTTTGGACCTAGACGGACTTGGAGGAAATCAGATGTAAATGGACGCACATCCTTTATCATCTGTGTTTTAAATCTGCCTAAATAACTGAACTGCGTAACAGGACTCTTACAGGGATGTTGATTATTTTACCTGGAGTTCTGCTTTACGTTTTTAATATAGCACCAGGAATACTTTAAAGTGGTATTAAACCCAAAAACAAAAATGTATTAAACTGCAGTTCACCAATTCTTAGATGTGGCGACTGCACTCATTTTCTTTTCTTAGGCTTTTTTCCTTTTTAATTTCACCTGTTGATCCAACCATTAAGTCTGTTATTTTTTATCTTAGTTTAACAGACCAAGCTTTCTAGAAAATATAGCAGTAGAGGGTTGAGACAAACAATTTAACACTGACAGCACTGAGGTGCTTCCAATGGTCAGCTTGTATTCATTTATGTAAAACCTTTATCCCAAAAGGAAAAAAAACTGCTTCAGGGGAGGAGAGATCACCGTCAATGACTAAAATGCCTACGCAGTGATGTTACCCATAGGCTTTTTATGGGGCATCCATTGTTGGCTGTCCGTCCTCTTCCCTGAAGCTGCAGCTGGGAGATGATCACGTGACCAGACTGAAGTGCCCTCAAAGTAAGTATACTGTATACTGTACATCTCCCTTTCACAGGGTAGTTAAAATAAAGGTTAAAATTGGGGTGGGAACCTCATCTCCTGAATTGTCTAGGCTCCATCAGCAATGGATCCAGGATGTTCCAGAGCTAGACTCCGAAGACTTTCCCTTTAAAATACTTGTCTCCTTAAGAGACCGCCTCATTCAGTACAAAATTGTTCATAGGGCCTACCTTACTCCCGCCCGGGTGCACAAGATGAGGTCCTCTCTTTCCCCGGAGTGCTGGCCCTGTGACCATACCCTTGGGAATTACATCCACATTTTCTGGTCCTAGCCGGTAATCAAGACCTTTTGGTCCCAGATCCTTATGGTGGTGAATTAACTCTTACATATCTCTGTTGCTCTGTCCCCAAAAATATGCCTGCTTGGGTTGGTGGAGGAACTGGTGCCCCGGGTGGCAGAGAGGACCTTGCTGGGTCTCTTGCTATTCTATGCCAGGAAATCCATTGTCCTATGCTGGAAGCGACAGGCTCCCCCCTCTATTGAGATTTGTAAAACACTTGTCAATAAATGTGATCCCCTTATATAAGGATACCTATATACATAGAGGCTGTCCGAAAAAACATGACAGAGTGTGGACTAAGTGGTTGGCAGAACCTTCTACCTCTGCAGCTAATTAGGATACTTTTCTAGTAGGTGATGGCCCCTCCTGAAGATCCGAAGGGGTAGCTCCTTATAGCGCTGTGTTACTTATAGTGCTGTGTTACATGTGTGATGTTTCTGTGTCAGTTTATTCTTGGAGCAAGTGTCAGGTCAGCTCGATGACAAAGATGTCTTATGATATTGGTAGAATGTTTAAAATTCCCCTGTATTAAACTGAATCTTGTGACCCCTGCGTGGGTACCTTTTAAGATATTGATCCAAATATTGGCTGTGCTGCTGTACAATTGTATTGTCTATGTGTTGGTTTCAGAAAAAAAAAAAAATTGGAGGTTTTAGGTTTAAGCTTAGTTAGGCAAAGCCAACTATGTAGTGCACGGGCCTGCCCGATTGTATACAAATTTAAAGTGTTTAGGTTTGACCTCACATTATATGGTTTTGGTAAAACTAAAGGAATATTGTACAAGATAATTATATAGTGTATGGCCAACCTTACTGGCAGGATCACTAGGTGGAAAAAAAAAAAAGCAAGCCTACAAACTAAAACGAATGCAGCCATCACATCTAAAGATTGGTATGCTGCAGTTTATTACATTTTTGTTTTTGGGTTTAATACCAGTTTAAATGAAGCCATTGCTTTGCCCTACATGGAAAGGGAAGTAGAAAGCCTGATGGATTGATTCAATAATACAAATCTTTACAAAGGGGTGCTGCTGAGACATAGCTGAGTATCTAGTATCAAATCATAGCTGCATAATGAGATTTGAATTACATTTGCAATGTTTATATGGAGACAACCAAGCTGTACAGGACAGGCTAGTCGTTACTTTTCCACACAGGCCAAAGAGGGTGATTAGAAACTGCTGTTCTTTAAGCTTGTTCATTGGATGATTATAATGTGAGGTACACTAAAACAAATTTCTATTAGCGCAAATATTAATAACCTTAATCACTATGTAGTGATATGAATAGGTGAATAGGTGATGTAACAAAATCCCACAAAAACCAAAAAAAAAAATGAAAAATACCCCCCTCCCCACCTGGCTGCTGCAAACACAGAAAATGCGCAAATAATAATAACCTTAATCACTATGTAGTGATATGTGTAGTAGGTGATGTGACAAAATCCCACAACAAACCAAAAATTTAAAAATACCCCCCCCCCCCCACACCTGGCTACTGCACACACAGAAAATGCGTTCACTTCACATATAGAATATACATGACAAAACAGTGTCACGCTTCCTAAATAACTACCAATAAATCCTTAAAAAGAATATTTCATTATTGTGTATTGTTCACTATTGACAGTCAGGGAACACGAATATTTGATTGTGCACTCAGTATCTTGCCTTATTGCAAGTTAATCATCGATTCTCTTTAAGGATTTACTGGTAGTTATTTAGGAAGCGCGACACTGTTTTGTTATGTACAGTATAATGTGGGATACACACCATAAGAAAATCAGCCGAACGATCACCCTATTTTCCTCGCTGTTTTCACAGCAAGTCGGAACCGAGGTAGGAAATAATGTACGGAAATTCTCGTACGACAAAGGCTTATTTTTTTTGTTTCTGACCATGCGCAGTCTTTTAGATTCAGATTCTTCTGGCCTGAAAATCGTCCGAAAACGGTACACATTAAACTAAAATAATTAGTTTGGTTCCCGTACGAAATTTCTTTTGGACATTTGTCCCTTCAAAATTTTTCGTTCGGAAGGGTGGAATCGGCTGTGTGTGCACATTATCATGAAATCGTATGATCATTCCTGGGATGAAAATGTTCGCCCGATTTTCTTATAGTGTGTACGAGCCTTCAAACCCCTAATTTGGTCAAACCAAGTCAGAGGAGAAAACTGTGGAAAATGCATCACATAATGCTCTTTAAGGCTGGGTTTGCACTTAGTGCGGATGCGGCTCACAGCAGGGGTCCAGTGCATTTCTGTTCTCCATTTAAGGGACAATTAGGCCCGAATTTTTGCCTGAATTCAGACCTGAAAATGTAGCCAAAGGCGCACAGGACCCTTGTGCAATCCACTCCGTGGCCTCCACATAGATGTGTGAACCAGGTCCATTGGGAGTCGGGCACATTCTCCTGTCATGCAAATTGATTGCAGTGAAACCCACATCCAATTAGCATGTGTAAACCCGGCCTAAAATGGCCCTCAGGAGTCCAGTTGTCTTGGGCTAAGAGCTTCCAAAGTTAGAACTGCAACTTCCAAATGTCTAGTGGTGAGATAGGCATACCTCTATCCAGCATCTCACAATTTACCGCTGAATTGTAATGACAAGTATGTTCTGTAACTTTGAGAAAGCTTATGTAACTCCTTATAGAGCATCCGCATAACTTGAAAACAACATGGTATAAAGTAAAGCTTCTCTAATATACTTGCAAATGAAATCTGGCTCACAATGACATACTGCTAGCAGTCGCAGAGGATCAGATGAACCTGTGGCATGCATTTATAAACCGTCACCTTACATGGCAATAATATCTACTAGCCATTAATGACTACTAGTTGACAAATACTATTTTTATACACACAATAGTTTCAGAGCCGCGGTGGTAAAATACTTTTATTGTATTAAGCGTCTTTTATTATCTTTTTACCTTTATCATGACTCCTTATTTTAGATGTCTTTGTAAAAACATTCACAGTGGATATCTAAAGTAGCTCCTTTACAAAAAATAAACAAGCAGAAGCCTTGGACTTCAACACCAGATAAGCACAGAATTTATTGTGTCCATTCAATGAATTCTCAACCACACACGTGGCATTAAACAGACACTCAAAGAACAATCATTCAGAATATACCTCTGTAAGGTCACCGACACCTTACAGCAATATGTTGCAAGCAGAACAAAATGACATTTTGTAGATAAGTGGTGCAAATATTCTTTTCTTTTTGTTCTGAAAAGGCTTGATTGCCATCACAAAAATATATTACATTCAGTTTAACCTGTCTAAGACAGCCATTTCTTTGATAAATTAGGAGAACTTAGAGCAAAGTTCCTTTGCAAGTAGAATTGTCTACATGTGAAACACTTACATCTCTTTTCCCTAGAAAAGAGTAGATTTTTACCAATTGAATGTATTTAAGGTTCCGTTTTGTTGAAGTTACAAAGGATACTGCTATTTTATAACACATTTTTAAGCACATCTTCTTGCAAATATTTAAAGTGGTAATTAACCCAAAACCAAAAGTGTAAACTATTGTAGCTCACCAATACGATGTGGTGGCTCCATTCGTTTTCCTTTTAAGCTTTTTATTTTGATCTTTTCTCTGTGTTCCAAAGGAGCACAGGGGCACCTTCTAAGGGGGAAGGGGGGGGGTAGAGAAGAATGTTAGATGGACTAACAGATTTAGATACACTAACAAATTGAAGTCCAACTCTAGCTAATACTTTATAAGCAGTTACAGCAAAAGGTTTGTTCCTTTTGGGATAAAGATTTTACATAAATACGTAAAATCTGATCCTTGTAAGCACCCTTGTCAGTGTTAACTAGTTTGTCCCAACCTTCTAACTCTGCAGGACAGCTTGTTCTATTGGAAAGCAACAGACTTACTAGCCAGATCACTTTGCAGGAAAAAGTCTAGCCGACAACTCGGTGTCCTCCAGATAAGTACGCTTTACTGGCTACAAGGTAAGTACAGAATAAGGCTTCATGTACACTGCTGCTGGTAAACGGACGTTTAGGAGCAGTTGGCAATTTTTTTCAACTGCTCCTGAGCTCTCTTTTAGGTTATCTTATCAGAACATGTACACAAGGTCGTTTATAGTTGTTTCTAGGCAGTTGAGTTTAGAGGCTTTTTTTCGGAACCCAAAAAAATGCGTTCAGAAGCTGTGTTTAGAGGCATTTCAAGTGCCAAACGCGGCTATCCGCGTTTAGGCACGTTTTCGTCTAGAAGCGTTTTTTAAGGGAAACATTTTATTTATTACTCTTGAGCCTGGAAGATCCTAAAAACACACCAAAAACTCAATTATCACTGTATGCAAGCTTGATATACCATGCGATATTCCCCTCATCAGCCAATTATGCTGTACAATACACAACTTGCATTACTTGACGCTGAAGTTGAGAGTCACCAATAGACATTCCTCTGGTGGCACGATTTTCCTCATGTCGGTGTCCATGAGAACTAGACGAGGTCTAACCTTTTCCAAGAGAACGTCAAAGGTGGCAATTGACATGCGTGTAAAATTAAAAACAATTCTCTGGGTAATTACGCAGCTGAACATAGATTTTAGAAAGTATCCTGTGGACATGCGTTGAGCCATTAATGGATGTGTCCAGTGGCAACAAACTCTGGTTCTCTCACACAATTTTCTACATCTTTGGAGCCTCAGCAAAAGCAACATTAGGAGCATTTCCTCACACGTGTTCATCATGGGATCCATATTAACAAACCAACCAAAAAATAACAGCTAGCTACAAGCACACTGCTTTCTCAGCTGCTACTCACACTGTTCTCTCACAGAATGGCTGAAATAGTTAATAAATACTTTGTTTTTAGTTCTTTCTAATCATTTGGGAGGGTCTCCTGAGGTTATCTTTAGTAAACGCTTGTAAACGCTGCTAAACACACGTTTTTAAACGTGGATTACTAGCTGTGATGTTCCAGCGTTCAGGAGAGGTTGAGAAACGTCCCGTGTACATGAAGCCTAAAACCGCTTATATATTTTGTCCGTCAGGCCTTCCTTAGTCATGCCTTACTATTGGGATCACATTGAGTGGCCAACTTGACTTTATTCTGCAAAGCGATTTATAGTGTGGAGACACTTAAGCCTGGTCACGAGTCTTCCGAGTTCCTTGGTGAGTCATGGTTGAACAATGCTAATTTGTTACTGTTACTAGCCAGATCACCAGATGAATGTAAGTGAAAGAAAGCCTAAAATAGAAAACTAGTAACCACATCTAAGAATTGGTAAGTTGCAACATAATAAACGTTTGCTTTTTAGTTTAATATTGCTTTAAAGTGAAATCAAGGCTATTCCCAATTATGCTTAAACCTGCTTCCATCCCCATTCTCACTCCTATTCTAAATACACTGTGAAAGGAAGATATGTATACTTACCTCTTCTAAAGGGCACTCCAGTCCAGTCACATGATCTCTCCAGCGGCCAGCTTCAGGGGAGGAGAGATCACCGACAACGGCTAAAATGCCTTTAGCATAGGCTTGTTATGGGGCATCCTTTATCGGCTGTCCGTCCTCTCCCCTGAAGCTGCCACTGGGAGCTGATCACGTGACCAGACTGAAGTGCCCTCAGAATAAGTAAGTATATACATTCCCCTTTCACTGGGTAGTTAGAATAGGGGTTAGAATGTGGGTGGGAGCAGGTTTAAAGTGGTTGTAAAGCCTCAAGGTTTTTTCACCTTAATGCACTCTATAAAAACCTTCTGTGCTTCAGATCCCCCCAGACCCCCCCCCCCCCTTTTCTTACCTGAGCCCAGTCCGATCCAGCGATGTGCACAAATGCAGCGGCTCCAGCCGCTGTTTCTCTCCTCTTTGAACAGATCCCACTGCTGTCAATCAAATCCAGTGACACGGGACCAAGGCCCAAGTTCCACTGTCTGTGTCAATTGATGCAGCAGTGGGACTCGGGAGTGACACTGCACAGGTGCCCCTAGGGAAAGCAGCTTTCCGTGGAGGCACCCGATGAAGAGGAGGGGCCTGGAGCACCAGCGGGGTACCCCAGAAAAAGGATTAGGACTGCTCTGTGCAAAACAATTTCACAGAGCAGGTAACCAGTCCAGTAACAATATCTTATACCGGTAACGATACAGGTGTACCTTGGCGGACTGGTAGACAGAACTGTTACTGTTTATGTCCCAAAATCACAGTAGATTTTTCTTACTTTTAAAGGTTGGGAACAATGACATGGCGCAGGTCAAAAGATAAGTAACGCTTTTTAACCATCATTATTCTAGTCCAGCTACATGGCCACTAATTGCTTAAAAGATCTCCTTAATCTGTCATTCGCAAACTATATCGGAATCTCTTCCATGTGGATTTAATTTCCTAGCATAGCTATGATTAAATTTTTAGCGAGTTACATATTCTAGACATTAAAAGAATCCATTGCATGCTCATGCAATTTTCCTATGAACAGTTGTACACTACACAAATCTGATAATTGGTCAGTAATGCTTGGTCTGAATCTAGGTTCTCACAACTGCTAAAAAAATCTTCCATGTTTGGTAGTCACTAAATATGGACATATACTGTATGTCAAGAGACCACCACGCCACACAAATGAGCAAAAAAGCTCCCAATGACTTCACAGTGTTTCAAAAGAGGAAAGGCATTACGTTCCACCCTAGCGCCAAGTTTCTATATGAAATTTGACAATATTTGTGTGTGTGTCACCACTACACTTGACAAACCCAGCCCTTTTCTAGATCAGAAAATCTTGACAACTATACAAAATATAAGACTGTGGAGAGTTAAGTTCAAAACACGCAGCATTGCTGATTTAGGAGATTCAGTCGATTGGAAAATGTTGATCAGCATGGTTAGTAGTTGTCTGCTAAATGATGAGAAAAAAATGGGTTCTCAGTCATTTTCCCATTTTGTTTAAAGGAAGACTGCCCAAAATAAACTTTTTGGTAAACTCATACATGGCCACCCTTGGAGCACAAACTGCAGCCAGCAGTTTACGTTATACAAAAAACTGTGAATTAAAATATCTCTACATAAAATAAACGCTTTTCTTAATAAACATATAACAGTAGCATCCTAAATGTAATTTTAGGGACCATATTAATTTAATAAATTTCATTCTAAGGTCCACCTGTTGTTTGAATGCTTCTTCTACAGGTTCCTCTTGCAAAGGTCACTAAAAAGAGCAAACAAGTTTAAAAAGCTGAGCAAATTACTTGCATGTCCCAAATTAACTGGTGTATGCTTATTGTAAAACATATTTCCTCTACAGCATTGTGAATTTAAATGAAGAAAAGGAATTAAGAAGGGTAGGCCTGCATTTACCATTAGGCCCTGTGGGCACATACCTACAGGCAAAGTATCATTGGCCAGACCTTTGTTTTTCCCATCCACACAATAAAAAGTCATCTCATATAATGGTATTCACAATTTTTAATGCCAAGTTAAGATCTGAAAAGAGGGAAATGTCCTGTTTTAAAGAGGTGACCCTAACATAGCAATGTTATTTAGTACACAAACGTTTGTGTGCCTACAGGCTCAGATGACAAAAGTCCATTCCAAAAGAAAAATCTGTTTATCTCCAAGACCTTTAGCCAACTTGTTTACCAAAGTAAAAACTATATTCAGATATTCTGATATGAACAAATAAAGCGTATTGTTTTCTACTATGTGCAGCACTGTGGAAACATTACTTACAATGCAGTTTGATGTATTGGCAGGATGGCCATTGGCAGCGTTCTCAATAAGCGCAAGCAGCACACTTCCTTCCTTTTTTTTGGTGACCATGTTGCATAGTAGCCACTTTTCACCCCTTGTAAAAATCCTTCACAACTTAACCCCTTGGTGCAGAGAGTATGTAAATATGCAGCCCCACTGGACTGGGCTTTTTTCCGTGGGGCCGCATATTTGCGTATCACTCTTTGTGCTGGAAGTGCATTGGACGGTGTGCTCCTTGAACAGAGACCGGAGTCTCACCAAGAGCCCCAGGCCCCATACTAACAATCAGGACCCAGAACACCTGATTCCGGATCACCTGATCGCTGTGATAGCCTCTGATTGGCTATCATAGTGACAAGTCACTGTGAAGCCCGCCCCCATGTTTTCTCTCTCTCTGAATGGAGGAGAGAGATACACTGTATCTCTCTCTCCTTGCAGAGGAAAAAAAGTCGTTGTGATGATATGTACAGTTTTACAATTTTTAATGCCAGGTTAAGATCGGAAAAGAGGGAAATGTCCTGTTTTAAAGAGGTGATCCTAACATAGACCCTAACATAGCAATGTTATTTAGTACACAAACGTTTGTGTGCCTACAGGCTCAGATGACAAAAGTCCATTCCAAAAGAAAAATCTGTTCATCTCCAAGACCTTTAGCCAACTTGTTTACCAAAGTAAAAACTATATTCAGATATTCTGATATGAACAAATAAAGCGTATTGTTTTCTGCTATGTGCAGCACTGTGGAAACATTACTTACAATGCAGTTTGATGTATTGGCAGGATGGCCATTGGCAGCGTTCTCAATAAGCGCAAGCAGCACACTTCCTTCCTTTTTCTTGGTGACCATGTTGCATAGTAGGCACTTTTCACCCCTTGTAAAATCCTTCACAACTTAACCCCTTGGTGCCGAGAGTATGTAAATATGCGGCCCCACTGGACTGGGCTTTTTTCCGTGGGGCCGCATATTTGCGTATCACTCTTTGTGCTGAAAGTGCATTGGACGGTGTGCTCCTTGAACAGAGACCGGAGTCTCACCAAGAGCCCCAGGCCCCATACTAACAATCAGGACCCAGAACACCTGATTCCAGATCACCTGATCGCTGTGATAGCCTCTGATTGGCTATCATAGTGACAAGTCACTGTGAAGCCCAGCCCCGTGTTTTCTCTCTCTCTGAATGGAGGAGAGAGATACACTGTATCTCTCTCTCCTTGCAGAGGAAAAAAAGTCGTTGTGATGATATGTACAGCTTTACTACCATGTCAAACTTGGAAAATTGTGCTTAGGCATTAGGATTTGATTACCCTTAGGCGCAAAGGGGATAAGACTTGAATAAAGGCCCATAGGTTGGCATTAAGTGAGGCCACCATAAGACAGTTTCCATTATTTGTTGAATTTACCCTTGTTTAGTATTGTAAACCCTCTTCCCATAGACCTGGGCAAGTTGGTTGCCATAAAATCCTGTGAATCAAGACACCCTTTAGGATCTTAAGATGGGTATGCCACAGGAACTCTCCTACCCATCAATATGTCCCAGTGCAGCTAGTGAACAAGGGTTTCCTAAGCTCACACAGTCCTTAATATGCCTTGGAATTCAGAGGAAACTACAGTCTTTTCACTGTTTCTTTAGCTATGTATGTAATGAGTTTAGTGCAAAATAATCTTTTAACGTGATTGTGTCACTAAGTTAACCAAACAGAAATCAAAGCATCCTAAAAAAGAAAATTGATAATACTTCCTTGTCCAGCCAGCGGTGATTCCAATCTTTACTCTTTTGCAGAGCTACGGCCATTGCTGCTATCAAGCACTTCCTAGTATGTTGGATAGCATGCCTTTCCCCTGTGCCCTAGTATTAGCAATCTTCCTAATTTGATTTCAGTTTGGTTACCCTAGAAAAAGGGTCTCAAATGCCCACCCCATGACAGCGTAACAACAAAAATCTTAATGACATGGGACTGCACAATGTACTAGCCAAACCTGAAAAAAATCCAAAAATTCAGTAACCCAAGTAATAGGACTGCACTGGAGACCAAGACTTAAGTTGATTTCTTATATTTAGACATAATGTCATCATAACTCATCCATCACCCTATTCTCCTAATATCTGATGAAAGTCATCAGTTTCAAACAATACATGAGCCAGTTGTCTACAAATAAGGTTTGAAACTGCCTGATCTGCCTGGTTAATCTAATTGCATTGATGTCTGTATACCTATAAGCATACTTTCTTTTTTCAAATGTTCTATTTACAGAAATGTTTGACACACATTTTTTACAAGCTAAAGGGTAAGCATTCCCTAGATGCGTGGTCTTCATCCATTCAGTCTCATTTTAGTATCTCGTGCTCAAATCTCATTTTTGCATTTTTTCCACTCAATTAGGCTAATTACTGCAGCTAATTCCTTCTCAGAACACTTTAATCTTCCCTGTTCCTACTTTAAGAAAGAAAACCTTCAATGGCCTTGTGGCCATCTTGGAACACTGAGAAAGATCCGATGCAATACTTATCCCAAACAAGTAAACTATTTCTGTGCATGCATATATTTTGTAAATATTCTTTAAGGTTTTGTCTTTAATGGTCTTAAGACTTATGTTAGTTCTGGCTAAACAAGCTAAAGAACTATTAACTGTGACCTTAACGCTGAGCTACAGGCAGATATAACAGACAAACTGATGTAGGTAAATACTCATTAATAAATTATGAAATTTATTTTTTTAATAAACCAGTGTAAAAATGGACTGACTAGTAATATGCTGATAGAAGGGGATAAAGTTTGTAGGGGTATGACACAATGGGTAGTGATTTACTAAAACTTCAGCATTTAGAAATCTGGTGCAGCTGTGCATGGTAGCCAATCTAACTTCAGCTTATTCAATGAAGCTTTGACAATAAATCCTGGAAGCTGGCTGGTTTCCGTGCAGAGCTGCACCAGATTGGGGAATATTTACTAAAACTGGAGTGTGAACAATCAGTCTCCTGCTGCTCCTTCATTGTCCAATCAGCAGCCTGGGGTGTAAATAGAATATAGTACCATATTCCAAGTCTGTAGCTGTAATGCAAAAAGTGGTGTCATCCACCTGTTTTGCTGTGTTGCATGGCTGTCTAAATCTTAGCACTAGATGGAGAAAACTATGAATACTTTGGCAGGTAAAACAGTTCCCTTATACAGTATCTCACAAAAGTGAGTCACATTTTTGTAAATATTTTATTCTATCTTTTCATGTGACAACACTGAAGAAATGACACTTTGCTACAATGTAAAATAGTGAGTGTACAGCTTGTATAACGGTGTAAATTTGCTGTCCCCTCAAAATAACTCAACACACAGCCGTTAATGTCTAAACCGCTGGCAACAAAAGTGAGTACACCCCTAAGTAAAAATTTCCAAATTGGCCCCAAGCAGCCTTTTTCTCTCCCCAGTGTCATGTGACTCGTTAGTGTTACAAGGTCTCAGGTGTGAATGTGGAGCAGGTGTGTTAAATTTGGTGTTATCGCTCTCACTCTCTCATACTGGTCACTGGTTCAACATGGCACCTCATGACAAAGAACTCTCTGAGGATCTGAAAAAAAGAATTATTGTTCTACATAGAGATGGCATAGGCTATAAGAAGATTGCCAAGACCCTGAAACTGAGTTGCAGCACGGTGGCCAAGACCATACAGCGGTTTAACAGGACGGGTTCCACTCAGAACAGGCCTCGCCATGATCGACCATGTACACTGCTGCTGCTAAAGGGATGTTTAGGAGCAGTTGGGCATTTTTTTTCAACTGCTCCTGAACTCTCCTCTTATGTTATCTTATCAGTACATGTACACAGGGTCGTTTACAGTAGTTTCTAGGCAGTTAAGGCCCCATTTACATTTTCAGGCAGAAAGTCGCGCGCTTTTACAGCATTTTTGTACAGGTCAAAAGGCCACCAATGTAAAAAGCAGAAGAATGCCAAAATCTGCCTAAAAAAAAGTTCCAGAACTTGTTTGAGCTTCAGGCCTTTTGAGGCTTCTGGCTTCAGGCGTTTTGGAGTGGAGATGTGAACCATCTCTATAGAGAATAATTCATTTTTTCCCCTCCAGCGTTTTGTAGCTTCAGGCTTCAAGCTACAAAACGCTCAGGTGTGAATGGGGCCTTAGAGGCTTTTTTTGGAACTCAACAAAAATAGGTCCGGATGCTGAGTTTAGGGGCAATTTAAGCGGCAAACGCTTGTAAACGCGGCTTAGCGCGGTAAGTCGCGTTTAGCCACATTTCGTTGACAGGCGTTTTTCATTTTTGGCTATTTTGAAAAAATATATATATATATATATTTATTTAAAAAAAAAAAAAACACTTCTAAATGCAAACCGGCAAAACGCAGCATGTAAATGTGGCAAAACTGATGTTTTAGACGTGGGTTACTATCTGTCAAGTTAAATTGTTCAGGAGAGGTTGTAAAAACGTCCCGTGTATACTGGAACAGTGAAAAAAACACCTTAAGCAGTGGGCAATGGCGAATTGTTTACCTACCTATACTGACCATCAATTCAAAGTAGCATGTCTACACAGACCACTAATGTCAGGGGACACCACAATTGATACTGCCTTCATTTCTTTTATGTTGTTATTATTATTCATGCAATTTTAACAACTGCAAATGATGTTGTATAGGGTATAAAAATTGATGTGTCAAATATGTTAGGTATGCAATATTATTTATTCCTACATTTAAAATGTTTTACATTTTAAAGATCATGCTAATGTACTGCAGATTGCAGGTATATTTTTTTTAGCAGAGGTTGCCTGAAACCTGTAAACTAGAGTTCCACCAAAGTAAAAATGTTGAGAAAGGCTGGACTAGAACGGTTAGATTTTCTGTTTGACTGTCTTTGTCTTACTGTGTCCTAACACACCAACAATCTTTCCCCTGGCACTGGAACAATAAGACATAGACTTCCCATCACATTCTGTCCATGTAATATGTCACTAGAACAGGAGGTAAGGGAAAAGCTCCCACATGAGGCTGCACATAGCAGCAAGAACCTGCAAAGGTTCTATCCCAGATGTACCCAACCGGCGGGTTGCCAACCCGCCACCCCAGAGCATCAGTGTTGTGAATGGAGCCAGTGGTAGAGGAAGCAAGCGGCTGTGGAGCAGAGCTGCATAAGCCGATGATTCCTGTATAGCGCTGGCTCCTGTCACAGGCGGAGTGATACCTAATGCACTTCACCTGGGACAGCAACAGCCAATGATACCTGAATGGAAGACTGTTATTAAAGGTCAATTTATTACGAAAATCACAGTGTATATATGGGCATATTAGTTCTGCAGCGGTTACTGGGTCGCTTTCAACCTGATCCGCAGGTGCAGAGCAGTGCTTACCTGAACTAAGCCAAAGACTTCTATTATTACCTGTGGGTTTGGTGTACTTTCTGAAAGTGCACCAAAACTATTGACTGTGGGAGTTTTGGTGCACTTTCAAAAAGTCCACCACACCTGCAGGATATAATAGAAGTCTATGGCAGGAAAGCCACAGGTGAACTGCACTGCACCTGTGGTGTGGGTAAACAACATCACATCAGTGTGAAAGCAGCCTTAGGCCCCTTTCACACGATCGGTTCAATCAGGTCCGCCCATCCATTTTTCAGGCGGACCCAATTAGACCCTCCATTCACCTGTATGGAGCAGCAATTGTAAAAGGGTTTGTGTCCATTTATACCCACGTACCTTCAATCCGATCCACAAAAAAAAAAAAAAAAAAAAACAGAAGGGGATCCGTCCCCTTCCGTCTGGGCGGATAGGAGGGCCCATAGAGTAGAGCGGGCTGTGTTCTTTTCTGCTCCGCATTGTCATCCGCTCCCACTCCGCTCATTGGGGCCTGCGACCAGTTATCAAGTCGCTCTTCAAAAGGTTGGGCATCCCTGTTCAAACACTCCCCTAGTCTATCCAAAACTAAAATAAATGTTTAGCTTGGGTTGAGCTTGTAAGAAATCCCCTTTTGGGCAGGTTCAATCCATCAATCTTTGAGCGTCTTCAGTTCTTAACACCGATTACTATTTTTAGGCCAATTCTAATAAGCTAAAGGAGAATAATGAGCACCTTAGACAGTAGGATGTACACTTTATTGCACACCGAAATGTTCTAACTTGCAAGCAGGTCCAATCATTCTCTCTTCTGTGTAGAAGACTGAAGGATCCAAAGTGCCTTGTGCATGTACCACAGTCAATATCAAGTAAGTTTTTGGTGTTGAGCAATGCCATAAAAATACAGACAAAAGTCCCCTTTGTCATTAGTTATTGAAGACAATGTGGCACCAATGGCCAACCTATATGTGTTTCATGACTTTGTCAGAGATGAGGATAAAGTTCTAGCTTTAAGAAGAGATTTTTTTCTTCAGGGGTCTCACATACCTATATCAAATGATCCTGCAAACAGCTGTTTATTATCTCAATGTTTGAGTTTAACTGGTACCCGACCGGCTCCTGTAGATATACGTCGGCAGAATGGCACGGCTGCGCAAAGTAACGTACCCGTACGTTACTTTGAATTTGCCACTGTGTGCGCACGTGCACGCCTGCCGCGATCTCCGTAAGTCGGGTCGCGGGTCCCGTGGACTCGATCGCCACGGGCATATCCGCGATCGCCTCATGGAGAGGACGAACGGGGAGATGCCATTGTAAACAGCATCTCCCCGTTCTGCCTAGTGACAAGTGTCACTCGATCTCTGCTCCCTGTCATCGGAGCAGAGATCAGTGACGTCACACACCAGCCCATCCCCCTGACAGTTAGAAATCACTCCCCTAGGACACACTTAACCCCTCCCCGCCCCCTAGTGGTTAACCCCTTCACTGCCAGTGTCATTTATACAGGAATCAATGCATTTTTATAGCACTGATTGCTGTATAAATGACAACGGTCCCAAAAATGTGTCAAAAATGTCCGACATGTCCGCCATAATGTCGCAGTCACAATAAAAATCGCTGATCGCCGCCATTACTAGTAAAGAAAAAATTATTAATAAAATGCCATAAAACTATCCCCTATTTTGTAAACACTATAACTTTTGCGCAAACAAATCAATAAACGGTTATTGCGATTTTCTTTTACCAAAAATATGTAGAAGAATGGGGATCGGCCTAAACTGAGGAAAAAAAAAAAAATTTTTATACATTTTTTGGGGATAATTATTATAGCAAAATGTAAAAAATAATGCGTTTTTTTCAAAATTGTCGCTCTTATTTTGTTTATGGCGCAAAAAATAAAAATCGCAGAAATGATCAAATACTACCAAAAGAAAGCTCTATTTGTGGGGGAAAAAAAAAGGACGTCAATTTTGTTTCGGAGCCACGTCGCATGACCGCGCAATTGTCAGTTAAAGCGACGCAGTGCCGAATCACAAAAAGTGCTCTGGTCACGAAGGGGGTAAATCCTTCCGGGGCTGAAGTGGTTAAATACATACAGTATGTGTCAACTGTATTAGCAGAGCTCTTACATAAGGAGACACTTTTTTTTTTTAGGCCTGTAGCAATCCTTACTATTTAAATGCAATTGATCTATCAAATAACTAAAGACACAGTAATATTTCAGTAGTGGAATGAGGTTTATTGGATTAACAGAAAATGTGCAATATGCATCAAAATGAAATTAGACAGGTGCATAAATTTGGGCACCCTTGTCATTTTGTTGATTTGAATACCTGTAACTATTTAGCACTGATTAATTGGAACACACAATTGGTTTGGTGAGCTCGTTAAACCTTGAACTTCATAGACAGGTGCATCCAATCATGAGAAAAGGTATTTAAGGTGGCCAATTGTAAGTTGTTGTTCTCTTTGACTCTCCTCTGAAGAGTGGCAACATGGGGGCCTCAAAACAACTCTCAAATGACCTGAAAACAAAGATTGTTCTACATTATGGTTTAGGGGAAGGCTACAAAAAGTTATTGCAGCGATATAAGCTTTCAGTGTCCACTGTGAGGAACACAGTGAGGAAATGGAAGACCACAGGCACAGTTCTTGTTAAGGCCAGAAGTGGCAGGCCACATAAAATATTGGAGAGGCAAAGGCGAAGGACGGTGAGAACGGTCAAAAACAGCCCACGGACCACCTTCAAAGACCTACAACATCAACCTGCTGCAGATGGTGTCACTGTGCATCCTTCAACAATTCAGCGCACTTTGCACAGGGAGAAACTATATGGGAGAGTGATATGAAAGAAGCCTTTTCTGCACACACACCACAAACGGAGTCACTTGAGGTATGCAAACACACATTTGGACAAGCCAGCTTAATTTTGGAATAAGGTGCTGTGGACTGATGAAACAAAGATTGAGTTATGTGGTCATAACAAGGGGCATTATGCATGGCGGCAAAAGAACACAGCATTCCAAGAAAAACACTTGCTACCCACAGTAAAATTTGGTGGAGGTTCCATCATGCTGTGGGGCTGTGTGGCCAGTGCCGGTACTGGGAATCTGGTTAAAGTTGAGGGTCACATGGATTCCACTCAATATCAGCAGATTCTTGAGAATAATATTGAGGAATCAGTCACAAAGTTGAAGTTACGCCAGGGCTGGATATTTCAACAAGACGACCTAAAACACTGCTCAAAATCTACTCGGGCATTTATGCAGAGGAACAAGTACAATGTTCTGGAATGGCCATCCCAGTCCTCAGACCTGAATAGCATTGAACATCTGTGGTGTGATTTGAAGCGGGCTGTCCATGCTCGGCAACCATCAAACCTAACTGAACTGGAGATGTTTTGTAAGGAGGAATGGTCCAAAATACATTCATCCAGAATCCAGACACTAATTACAGGCTTTAGGAAGCACCTAGAGGCTGTTATTTCTGCTAAAGGAGGCTCTACTAAATATTGATGTGATTTTTCTGTTGGGGTGCCCAAATGTATGCACCTGTCCAATTTCGTTTTGATGCATATTGCACATTTTCTGTTAATCCAATAAACCTCATTTCACTACTGAAATATTACTGTGTCCTTCAGTTGTTTGATAGATCAAAATGAAATTGCTGATCCAAACACCCAAATATTTATAAATGACAATCATGGAAATTGTCAGGGGTTCCTAAACTTTTGCATACAACTGTATATCAAGGTTTTATCTCTGTCTGTGTTCTTGCTTGAATATTCACCTTCTCGATTTGTACAGGTGACCATCCATACCGGGACAATATATAATTGGGGAATGCAAAGTTTAATGGACACCAAAATAGAAGGTAAGGGAAGAAAAGAGATCAACTCCCACTTCCTATTAGTGCTTTGCCTTCAGAAAGTGAAGGTAAATATCTCAAATAACACAGACAGTTAAAAAAAAACTGACAGTGGTGTTATGGTTGGCCTATAGATACACTTTAATTGATGTGTTTTTAACAATATTTTTTACCTGACTTTTTACAATATTGTTCTGCAGCCAGAATTCTTAAAGCGGCGCTCCACCCGAAAGGGGAATGTACCTAGTTTTGACAGGTACATGTTCCCACTATGCGATCCGAGCGGAAGTTCTCCTCTCTCCCTTCAGTTTTCTGGGACACGTCACAAGTTCCAGAAGGGTGCCGGACCTTTCAGCGGGTGCAGCACGACTCGTGCATGCACAGTGAAGCTGCAATCTGTCACAGCCAGATGGTCACAGTTGAAATGTCGGTCCCGGGGAGAGAAGAGGGAGACAAGCAATGGTTTGGGTGACCACATCGCTGGATCCTGGAACAGGTGAGTGTGTGTTTAATAAAAGTCAGCAGTGACACAATTTGTCGCTGCTGACTTTTAATAAACACAAACAGTACTAGAGATCCTATTTAATATATCATATAAATCTTGTGCCAGTTCTGCCTGTAGTCATGGAACCTCAGTCAAATTTTAGTGATTCTAACACCACAGTTCAGAGTGAAGAACACTTCACTGATATCAGAACCTCGATTTCTTCTCATAGATGACAGCATAACACCTTTCTTTCTCATGCCTGTTTTATTTTCAGGACAAATCTCCCAATGTCATGTTACTACATCACATTACCAACTTGAGCCTCTAGATCCCTTCTCCTAGGCTTCTATGAAATTGGAAAAAAAAACCAGAAGGATACTGCGATCTGATTTTAGAAGGATATTTTTTGTACTTTCACATTTTATTTTTAAATGTTTTCAATGCACATATGGATTCTTTATTCTGGTGTCTAGACTTTCAATTTAATTAGTATCTTAGTTTATTGGTACCTCTTTCTACCCTTCTCAAGACACACTGCTGGGTCCAGACCCGTGCACATCCATTCTTACTAACTCTGATGCCTGCTGCCTCAATGTCCACTCTCTGGCCAGTAAAAATAAGTCAAGCTGCCCGCACCCAGGCACAGATGTCCCATAGACTTCAATGGGACATTGCTCAAGCAATATGGGTTTGTCCCATTCAGATCAATGGGGTGTTAATGCGCAGGCACTAGATTTTTAGAGGTTGTGCTACAGACAGCACCAGATGAAACAAGTATAGACCCTTGGGGGTGGAAATCCGGCTGTGTGCGTTTAGAGGAGCCAGGGGCATTTTTGTTGCATTATGAACATGTACTTGAAATAAAATCAGCAACTTTTTTTTTTTTTCCAATAAAGTTTGTAAAAGACAAATAAATCAATGTATCTGTTCTAAGGCATCCTCTTTGCGTTGGTGTATTGCTTTTCAAAGTCATGCTGCATTGTAATTATAAAAACAAACTTTTATAAGATGGGACCAACTTTGAAGATGCTGATTATTACTTCAGATTTTTCCATCTTTTTTTTACCAAATCTTAAAAGGTTAGGTCAATAAAGTATAAACCATATGTTCTTAAGAGGGAAAATAATTATTAAAAATCTCTTTACACAAGTGTGGCTACATGGCTGGTATTTTAATATACTGGCAAATAAAAAAAGTGAATTTATGTCAATGGTACTAATAGGATGTCAATGCAACAGTAGGTCTGTCATGGTTTCTAGTGAAGTTGACAGTCATTTATGGCTAAATGGTAGAGACATTAAAGAGAACCCATGCTAAGCTTTTTAAAGACAAACACAATGAGAGTGTATAGCAGGCACACTAAGGTGTCTGTTCTTATCTTAAGTTAAATGTACAATCTCATATAAGCTTTAACATGTTAGTGCACTTACAAAATGTATTTCCATTATTTTTTTAATATCCACATTTTTTTAAAAGCATTATAAATCTTCCTATCTGCACCTTGTATTTTTACCTGCATAAGATGTGCGTTTATCCTGCAGCTTCATGGTGTCATTAGTTGGCCTGTATGCATAGCCTATAATAAGAGTAAATCTTCACATCCCGCTGTCACAATTTTAGTTTGTGTTCGATCATAAAGTATGCAGCATGGCACTGCACCCATTAATGTATGACCTCTGTCTGTAGTCCAAGAACTGACACTTCCTGTTAAAAAACTACATACCTCACAATCCTTGCCTCTATCAGTCTAGTGCTCTGCAGGTTAAAGCTACTAATAAATCACACACAGCCATAGCAATTAACAGAGAGATCACTGCTTTATAACATTATCAATCTCTCATTTGTGATGCAACACATAGGAAATGGCAAGGCTTGCACTGGACGCTATGTGACCCGGAACAAGAAGTTGCTTGTCCCTTTGGTGAATAGGGACAGGCTAGTTGTAGAAAACCATGGACATAGGGAGCCAGTACACCACAAGCTGCAGCTACAACATTTGGGCCCATCATTACAAGGTAAGGCAAAGAAACAACACAGGGAATATAACTACACTAATAGATAAAACAACAAAAAACATTTAAAAGTATACATTGCCTTTAAACTAATACCAAGTTATCCTGCCATGAAGGTCCTGGTTCAGGCCTTTCTAGTTCTGTAGGTGATGAGTTCTTATTATCGTGCTCCTCTGTTGTCACGCTGTCACATGCAACCCTGATGGAGACAATGTTTGCCAACTCATATCGCGCAGGCATTGGCCATTGTTACACTATCAGTATTTAGATCCAGAGCAATGATGTTCTAGAATGTGCATGTAGACAGGAGATACCAGAAGGATAAAAAAAATATAAAAACATAATTTTATTAAAACTATTTAAAAATATAATAATTTATCAAAAAGAAAAACATATGTATGCAGTGCTTTAGCAAACTGTCTTCCAGTTATGACTTACATCTACTTTAGCAGTGCCTGAATGACAAAAATGTAGTAGCAGGAACCTTAGTGTACCCGCTAAACACTATCACTGATTTTTTTCCTTAAAATACCTAGCATGGGTGCATTTTAAGCTTTTGGCTTGAATTTAACATACACAATAACAGTAATGCATATTATATACTGCAGGTGGACATTTTCAGATGGAAGTATACATCCTAAACAGCACACTACTTACAAGGAACTTCAAGTGAGATGTATGTGCATTGTGCTTTGTAGGTATAGCAGTCCATGTGTTTAGGACATATGCACCATTCATGATGCAAACAAGAGTCAAGAAATTCTGAATACAGGAGACAAGGGATGATTGAGCAGTTTGGAATAGACTGACATTCGAATGTCCTAAGAGAAAAACGATCTTATTAAAAATGAACACATCTGCAGTGGTGAGCCATTTCTGAAGCTCAAAGGCAAATAAAGTTATGCATTTGTGGCTAAATACCCCATGGTAAAATACATTCTCATAAATGTTCACAGCTTGTCTGTGATGGAAAGTTCAGTTCCTTTCCAACTACAGCAGTTATACAGAGATGCATAAGTTATAACGCGAACTTGTACCATAGGCCTGGTACATGTACGCATGTCAATCAGCAGTTATTTACAAACGGTTCCAGATTTGGTCACCTATGGCTGCTAACAGTACAATGACATACGACTCCGGCGCATAGCTTCACTTATTAGATAGGCAGGGCTTAACTCAGGCTCCTCTGTCATTATTACTATATTTTGCCATTCACCAGTCTGGTTTGATTTTTTTATAGTGTCTACTACACACAGAGCATACAGACAGTCATCAAAAGTGGCTGCCATTGTAAGCGGCCTGCCATCCCATGTTCTTCTGTCTTCCTGGTCTTCAAATGCTTGCCGCACAGCCTGTACCATTTTAATAGTCCCTCTCAGGTAAGGAGAAGGTATATCGCTAAAGGCCTTTTCAGGCAAGAGGGAGTTGCTGACAGGTGTAGAATCCTTTAACAGTAATTCTCTCTCCAGTGAAGTGTTCCTTTGGCCGTAGAGGTCGGTCCCCAATACCATTAGTCTACCAGCTGATCCACCAACTATAATGTCTTGTTTAAATTCCCCAGGGACATTGAAGTTTAGAGTAACTGTACAGCAAACACCACCTTCCAGAACCATCTGAAATGTACAAAAGTCATCACTCGTTATCTGGCGTATTCCTTTTATATGGTCTGTCTGCTTCACAAATGTTTTCAGAAGCCCATGGACCTTCACTGCTTTCTGGCTGGTCAGAAACGTCAGCAGATCAATTATGTAGCTACCCACAGAATGCAGTCCACCTCCACCCATGAGGTCATCACAGCTCCAATTATACTTCTTTCCCAAGAGGCTTCCGCTGTGAACCTGTACTTCACATACTTGAAGCTCCCCCACGTATCCCTCTTGAATCAGCTGTTTCATCTTTCCAAAAGCAGGCAGAAACCGTAACACATTTCCCATGATGCTCATCAACTTCGGATAATAATGGGCCGCTGACATCATGCGGAAAGCATCAAGAGGCGTTGCTGTTCTGTCACAAATGACGTTCTTTCCGATCCCTGTA
Source organism: Lithobates clamitans (assembly GCA_037952925.1). Taxonomy (NCBI): domain Eukaryota; kingdom Metazoa; phylum Chordata; class Amphibia; order Anura; family Ranidae; genus Lithobates; species Lithobates clamitans. The sequence continues at coordinate 13,957,155 of JBBGZY010000239.1, read as the reverse complement.
GGACATAAACAAAAATAATTAGACTGATATATTGACATGTTGTTTCCAATTTACATAATTAAAGGATAGGAGTTTAATAATTGCAACTGGTATAAACAGCTACAAAATGTTTTCAACACACTGATATCTCAATGTGCAGCAAATTAGACATTTGTCAGTTGGGATCCTGAAAAGCACTTTTTGTCTATATAGAAATGTCAAGGGTTTCAATGGGTTCCAATGGAGCTAGCAATCACCACATCCCGACAACATTAAACATTAACATCTGTCCTTCAAGACGCAAAAGAGGGTTTCTGGGATTTTTAAGGTGCATCATTTCTCAAAGAATCAACATACATAAAATGTGCTAAAATCCAAAGTTTATTATATCAGCCAAACTTAGCAATGACAAATAGCGAAAAGTAGCCAAGGGTAATATATTTAATGGCTAACTGAAGAGGACATCATAGCAAGCTTTCAAGTTGTCAGCTGGGGTTAATTCAAATATTATTCATATCAAGTGTGCTTTAAAGTCAATCGTTACCCACAAAGGGAAAAAGCAGCAGGTTCACTTTAATGCCTCCCACTCCAGTAGCACACTAACTTCCCATTGCTCCCCTGCTACTCTATTCAATAAGTAAAGCAAACCATCCATGTCAGACCTTACATAGGGCTCACTGCCCCTGTGACTGGCACAGCCCAATCATCAAGCATTGGCTTGATGATTGTCACAAGAGATGAATCAGAATATAATGGTATGACAGCCGCTGGAGAATGGCTACTTTCACATCATTTGTACAACAGACAAAACACAGAATTTGCCATTTATTTACACTAAACCTGATAAATGCTACATTTTAATTCTGTGCAAAAAATTTGCAGAATGTAGAATATCGTAGCCATATTAGTGCACTTGCATAGTGCAAATAAAAAAGTATCATATACAGAACTCAACTGTGTTGTTCCGAAATGTAGAAAAATATATATTAAATTAAAGATGATACCAAAGTTGGGGTTTTCTGTCCCAGGTGAAAAATACAATAACTGACAGTTTAATTCATAATGGTTCTGGCATAACAGGATACGTGATAATGGTTATAGTTTAGTTTAGGGATAGAGTTGTTAGGTTAGCTTTGATAGGTTTAGAGGTAGGATAAGAATCGTGAGTTTGGTTTAGATGTTATTGTTTAGGTTACGTTTAGTGTTTATGTCAATTGATTTGTGGTTCTGATACATTTAAAAAAAGTCACCCAAAACTGTTTTATTACACCAAAAATGACTAACAAGCCAACAATGGACAACTTTTAGGTTGTTGCCCAAAAAAAAAAAAAAAGTCTTGCAATGATAGAGCATTATGGGGGGGGGGGGGGGGGGGGTGAATTATGTGCTACTATTCCTATGCTGTCAAACATAATGACTCAATTTACTTAGCAGAAAACACTGTAGTTAAAAACGATCCATTAAGTGAATAAAATAAATTGATGAATAATTAAAAGTAATTAAGACAAACTGTTCCAGAAATAAAGCATAGGGATCTCCCAGAATCCCATTTTTCAGTGAGTACAGTTAAACTCAGATGTTTCAGATGTGGCAAGCCTTACTTCCTAAATTTATTATTTTTCAGGTGCAGGACAATTATGGAAAAGGAAGGGTCTGGTATGGATTTTGGGAGGACCCCAATGCCATTTTTTCGGCGTGGGGGTTCCGTTGAAAATCCATACCAGACCAAAGGGCCTGGTATGCTCTTGGAGGGGGAACCCATGCCGTTTTTTTTTTTTTTTAACCTGGCGTGGAGTTCCCCTTCAAGATCCTCAGAGCACAAGTCGCATGCCAAAGTTGGGTCAGTTAAGATGGCGATCCGACTTTGATCCGACTTCAGTGATGATCAATGGGCTGAAGTAGGATCAAAGTCGGACCAGAGTAGTGCAGGAAGCATTTTCAAAGTCGGACCGACTTGTGTCAGACCAGTTAAGACTGCTCCCATAGGGAAACACTGATGTTCACACGTCATGCGACATGAGCTCCCAATATCAGAGCATTTGTCGTACCAGTGTGAACCCTGACCTTAGGTAAGCTGACACCTGACTATGCCAGGGAGAGAGCATGACCCAGAGTAAGCTGTAAACGCACATCAAACTATCCTACCAATAAAAATGCACAAACCATAGAGGGCAGCAAAAATATGATCCCAACTGAACTGTACTGTAAACATTTTGATATAAAGAGAAGTTGTTACTGACAGTCAGCCACATGATTTGAAATAACCTTTATCAGTCTTATTGAATATACATACACACATCACTAGTGATATATAAGGACTCAGAACTGATTAACAGTTTGGGTGCTCCATAGGATCCCCGTTCATCAGAGCTACGTAAAAAATGTTGTACATAGAAGGAAATAGGCAGGAGTGAAAGTAGACTCAAAACATAATAGAATTTTTAGCAATACTTTGTATAAAGAGTTAAAGCAAGCTTCAGCAGCTGGTTCGCGCTCTTACTGTACATTTGCTACTTTACAAATGGCTTGTTGTGCCGCAAGCGGCACGCAAAGCCTCTTTTGCCGGCACTCGACTCCCTCCCCATCAGCAGAGCAGCGCAGGGAAGTGTCAGTGAGACACTAATGCATTCCAATTTCAGAATTCCCCACGCTGCACCTACACTGAGGGGAGGCACTGTGCCCCCACACACATCGTAAAAGATGGGAAACATTGTTTGGTTATCTAGCTTTGCTGTAGCTGCGATCGTCAGCTTTTGTGATGGGGAAGAGATTGGGTGCCGTCCTGCTAAAAGGGGGCGGTCCCTGTTTTCAGAGGAGGAGGAGGACTGTGATTGGCCACTACTAAAGCCAATCACAGTCCTGCTTTCATAAAATGCCCCTGACCTTAGCTCATCATTGCGCATCCATTCCAGATACTTGTATGTGACATCACATACATCACATACAAGCATGTGGGCTGGATGTGAGAGGTGGATCAACAGGATGAGTGTGCCAGGACAGGTAGATGTGTCTCATCTCTGCTTCCTTTCACCACTCTGCAAATCACACATATCATAGATGAGAAGATGGTACAGCAGTGGGACAGAAGAGCAAGTGTATTGGTGGGACAGATGAGCAGGGAGGTTACAGTGGTGGGGCAGGAGAGCAGGGGGAACAGAGGTGGGACAGATGTGCAGGAGGTACATTGGTGTGGCAGATGAGAAAGTGGGTTACAGTGGTGGGGCAGATGATCAGATGGGTTCAGTGTTCAGACAGTTGAGAAGGCGATTCAGCAGTGAGACAGAAGAGCATGGGATACGACGGTGGAGCAGATGTGCAGGGGGGGTACAGTGGTGGGGCAGGTCTGAAAAGGGGTACATTGATGGGGCAGATGAGCAGGGGGGTTACAGTGGTGGGACAGAAGAGCAAGGGAGTACAGTTGTGGGGCAGATGAGCAAGGGGTTACAGTGGTGGGGCAGATGAGCAGGGGAGGGTTCAGTATTGGGCCAGATGAGAAGGGGGGTTACAGTGGTGGGACAGATGAGCAGGGGGGTTCATTGTTGGGGCAGAGGAGAAGGGGGTTCAGTGGTGGGACAGAAAAGCAGGGGGGTACAGTGGTGGACAGATGTGCATGAAGTACAGTGGTGGGAAGGATGAGAAGGGGGTTCAGCGGTGGGACAGTGATGGGGCAGATGAGCGGAGGGGTTCAGTATTGGGCCAGATGAGAAGGGGTTACAGTGGTGGGAAAGATGAGCAGGGGGGGTTCAGTGTTGGGGCAGATGAGAAGGGGGTTCAGTGGTGGGACAGAAGAGCAGGGGAGTACAGAGGTGGGGCAGTGGTGAAAAGAGGTGCATTGGTGGGACAGGTGAGCAGGGGGTTACAGTGGTTGGGCAGAAGAGCAGGGGATACAGAGGTGCTGTAAGCTTCTTTGAAAACATTTTTTGGCACACTGTGCTCAAAAGGTTGCCTACCCCTGTACTACAAGATACAGACAGACATCAATTTTAGTAACTATATATCCACCAGAGCTCTGATTTGGGAGCAGAATGTGTTTTCTACCTTAGAACAATTTTAAAAATACACGGGAAAGCAACGTAAAATTGTACATAGTATAAATCTGCACGTCTGACAGAACATTAGTCAGTGGGGACACTATGTTATAAATATTGCGCTCTCGGAGGAACAGCAATTCGACAAGAAGTAATAGAGTCATTAGAGACGCTTCAAGTCTTCTGACTACCCTGCACGGCTTGTTGATGCACACTGCTGGAAACAGCATAATAAATATTTTGCCACTTAAAGTAGATTTAGAGGAAGATAGAGATCTCGCATCTGATTAGATACCGTACACTTACAGGAGATTTGCATCTACTTCCATTATAACACTGAGGCACTGGCTGTCTGCAATAAATACATTCATTGTACCCTGTCTCTTGCTGGAAATCTAATAGTGATTCCCATTTACCAGGAACAGAAGCTATAATTTGGCTTTTTGCCTGGAATACCAACTCCTGGTGAGATCTAATACTGTGGTCCAAGTCCACAAAATTCATTATTGGTCACCAATGGTCAGAATTCTGTATTCTAAACAATAAAAACAACAGTAGACTCTGCCAATGTTTGCAAGGAAAAGACTGTGCTACTGTCAGAAATGTCACTTTGTTTACTGCCTCCTTCCTTCCGCAGTCCACCCTGAGTACAGCTGGCCATAGACTGAGCAAAATCCGTCCAGTTCAGCAGGGACCGGTTTGGTCAACTTCTGCCAAAATGACATGCTTGAAAACTTTTGTCAATCAACAACTGGAGCCAATCCGCTGCAGCCACTGTCAGTGTATTCTAACAGTGGTGGATCCTACTGTCAGAAAACAATGTACCCGTAAGGGGATTCCTCCATCCACCGCTGGCTGAAATAATACCTGTCTATGGCCAGCTTATGATCGAGTACTCAAAGAAAGAGAAAGCCTATCAAGATGTAGGATGTCAACACCGCCAGTGTTCGGGCCTGGCAACTGTCCTCATAGCTTCCCTGGCGGTATGATTATGTCAGATTTTTTAATCTCAAAGCGGTACATTGTTTTGCATTGAAATTTGGTGTTTTATATTGTAGGCCTGTAGTTCTTAGTAATAACTCACTTAAATCTGTCCAAACAAGAGTCTAGTAGATAACCCGGGTATGATAAAGTTTGAAACACGAAATCATAAATTATAATATAATAAATAACTATAAATAATTATAAAAAATAATAATAATAAAATTAATTTCCTCACGATTCACTATCGCTCAATTCAAATTTACCATCGGTGTTTTCTAGCTGGTCTAAAACCACTTTTGACGTGAAGGGACACTTTTTGGTTGCTATGGACAATCTCCAGTTTCCAGGCAGAAAGAACAGTATATATAATATAAAACTACATGCAGGGCATTGGACAAAGCACTGGGGACAAAAGGGATGTGAAATGATTTGATACAGCAATGTAATCTGTAAGATTACAGTGTACTGTATGTTTTTTGAACTTTTTGAATTTGCAGCCGGTCTCCACCCCCAAGCGTCGCAACGCTCGCAGGGAACGAAGCCCAGAACACAGAGCATCGGGCAGATGATCTGGAAGGGGACACAGTGGAGGGACATCGCAGGATCCTGGTGACAAGGTAAGTATGCTGTACCAGGATTCTGCAATGCAATCCCAAGTGTGGCTTGGGTTTAGGGTTGTCAACCACAAGTAAATTTACTGTCAGTTTGTAAAAATCTTTTTTACAACTGCCAGTAAATATCAGGAGCTGATAATTTCATGCTGTGTTGACTTAAGTGTATATCAAGCAAATTAGTTTGTTATAGGTATTGTCAGTGTTTCCATATCATGTTTATACTGTTCAAATATTCATCATGTTAGTTTTCAACAGGAGTTCTGTAATTTCTCAGGTTGGCAGTTAAAAAAAATGTGCTCTGCCAGTAAATTTACCATGTTTTGTCAGTAAAAAATGCTGTGGGAGCTTGGTAACCCTGCTCGGGGTTACCGCTAATGGTACTGAAATTTAACCCTGAGCCACACTCCACTCGGGAAAACAGTCAGAAGGTTTAAAGTGGTTGTAAAGGTTTTTTTTTTTTTGTTTTTCATATAACAAACATGCTATACTTACCAACTCTGTGCAAGGGTTTTTCACAGAGTGGCCCATATCCTCCTTTTCTGGGGTCCCCGGCAGTGTTCCTGGCTCCTCCTCCTCATCGAGTGCCCCCACGGAGAGCCGCTTTCTATGGGGGCACGCGCTCCTGAGTCCTGCTGCTGCGTCCATCGACACAGACAGCAGGACTCGGCCCGGCCCCCCGGCTCCCGTGTCACTGGATTTGATTGACAATCTTTCCAATGAGGACCTGAGACAGCACCTGGAGCTGCTGGGCTTGTTCTCGTCGCTGGAACAATCAGGATCAGGTAAGGAAAAGGGGGGCTCTGGGGGGCTGCTGCACCACTAAAGGTTTTTCACCTTAATGCATAGAATGGCTGGTGTCATAATACATTTAATTGATAGATTAACTTTTGTATTTACTAAAACTTGCAACCTGTACTTTCACTTTCCATGTATGAAAGTTCAGTAATAATTTGCTGAATTATTCTGAAATTCACATCTTCACTGAACAGGCCTAAACGTAATTGGATTGATTTACTAAAAGCAAAATAGGCTGTTCACATTGCAAGGTCATTTGCCCCACAGTTTACTGAATGTGGTGACATTTCACTTGGCAAAGAATATCCAATCACGTGCAAGGAAATTAAAAAACAGCATTTTTGCTTGTACATGATTGGATGATGCAAGACAGCAGAGACTCACTTCATTTACCTAAGCTCTGGAGGAAATTCCCTTGCAAAGTGAAAAGCCTATTTGCCTTTAGAAATCAACCCTAATAGCTGTAATGATACAGAACCCTATGCTTTAGGTTTGGATATTTTGATTTCTATTTATGTCTCATTTTAGAATGCCTCTCGTGCATATCAAACAGTTCTATTTTTACACTGATTAATGTAGATAATCTCACCAACTTCCCCCAGACCTCAGCAGCCAGCAAGTGTAAATGCGGTTTCATTACCCATTACCCAGCTCTTAGCAGCAATGTATAAACACTTCAATTACACCCAGTCAGCCTTGTGAAAAACAGAAACAGGAAACATGCTGTGCCACCCTGCTGATGTTTTTTAATGTGTAGATTACTTTATTGTAATTTATTGTTTTATCACTACAAAATAGCTTTTTAGTTATTATATAATATCGGAAACAGAGTAGGCGAAGCCAATCTGTCAAATGTTTAACATTCAAATCAAGCACTGGTTATACACTACATGTTCCTTGGTTTAGCTTGCAGAGCACCGCGTGAAAACATATGCCCCCTCCTTTACCCTCACCAATCCCTAAATGCAATGCTCTTTTGTAACCAGAAGAAATACTGGCATTGTGGGGGGGGGGTGGAGCCAGAGCTCTGACTTGGGGCAGAAAGTCACTATTTGCATAGTGTGAAGGGGCGGTCACTTTTTCATTTAATGGACTGCATTTTTTGTTTTTTTTACTTTTTTTAAAAAAAGTCCCATATGCATATTACTAGAACTGACCAATAGATATGATCGTATATAGCAGGGATATGCAATTAGCGGTCATCCAGCTGTTGCAGAACTACAAGTCCCATGAGGCATAGGAAGACTGACAGCCACAAGCATGATAGGACTAGTAGTTTTGCAACAGCTGGAGGTCCGCGAATTGCACATCCCTGATATATACCATTTCTTTTAATTGCAGTAATAAGCGTAGCCACCTCCATCGTTTATGAACTGATATTGCAGTTACTCACAGTCGAAGTTCAGAGAAGAGGAAGCAACAGGAAACGTTTATCAACTGTAATGCAAATTACAAGCAGCTACACTGGTCTTTTATTATCAGTACCCACAGAATTAACATGCCCATTGTCTGACTTTAACAATACTGGATGACAAGTAGGTTTTCTAAAGGGTGTCTACATTAGACAATTTGGCATCACTTCTGTTAGGGCAAAACTTACCAGCAGAGACAGAAATTTCAGCCAATTACTAATTCAGGCTGATTTACCAAAAGTTGAGAATGTTTTTTAAATTGTGTGAATATTCACTTCAATCATTCAGTCATATGCAGATGAAATAAGTAAACAGGACTTTAATTTTCACATGAGTGAATAAGGCCCCTTTCACACTCCTGCGACGAAAAGGCGCGCGATCTTACCAGGATTTCGACGCAATTTCAGGGAATGCCTGTGTAAACTTGAGGTCAATGGAGCTCAACTCGCATCGAAGTTGGACCAAAGTAGTACAGATATGAATGGTTGTCATTGGAAATCATGGGGTACGACTTGTCATGCAACTCTGCAGTCCCAAGTCGCAGGACAAGTCACACAAGGTGGAAGGGGCCTAACTGAAGACCTTCAACTCATTTAGCCCTCTTGATCATGGCCTAAAAAGTGTACATTCAGGTGTATTTATCAGTCCACAGCCACATACAGCCAATCTGTACAAAGCAATGACAGGTTGGTGAAGCCGCGGCTGTACAGATAAAGAAAAAGGCCTAGTACATCAAATATTTATTGATAATAAACCCAATTAGTGCATACTCACAATAGCCTAAGACCATACATGACCCGTGGCTGCAGGAAAGAAGTTTGCATGATTCCCCCCCATCAACACAGACAGTGCTGACAGGGCAATCCCTCCTGACGAGCAATTGTCTTCTCCCGGCAGCAGAAGCCAGTGATTATCGCTAGCGGCTACAGCAGCCGTTAGCGATAATTGCAAGAGATCTGGCAGGCTGGTTGTACCCAAATTAAACGATCGATCAACTTAGTACATTTAGCATGCCCATTAATGGTCTGAACCTCGGCCAGTTCCTGCTGAACAGGTCAAGATTCGAACCGTGCGTGTATGGCCAGCCTAAGGCAGAAAGAGCAGTAAAAGGACAATCCAAATGGCAGGGCAGTTCTGTTAAAGATGACAATCACACGACACTGACATTACTCAGACTTGCTAGCTGATGTTTCAAGGGATGTGCCCTCTTCTTCAGAGCAAAGCTTTGGTTTGGTAATGCACTAGGCCTTTACGCCTTTTTGTTTTTTGCTTATGATGATAGACTCCCAGGTCTGAAGAAGGAGACATTGACATAGCTTACCAGTTGCAGATGGCACTCAACATCTAAATGGTCGAAGGAAAGGGGAAAGAGGGGGTGCCAAGCCGCCAATAGTGTAGCACGTTTATTGTTTGACAAACGAATATACAGTTAAAAATACACTCAAAAATGTCAGTAGAAAACGGGCATGTCATTAGCGCCAAGAAAGATTGCTAGTGGGAAGTCAAATCCAGGCTGGAGCTGCTAGGATGACAGGTCTGCTGCAAGACTCCGTGCAGAGGTATCGGCAAGCCGCTCGGAAGCTGCCACGAGGGATTCAAGCTGTCAGAGGAGCTGTCAGATACCAACGATGCAGGTGCCAAATCAGGAACGCATTTTGAGGGCCAGGTCCCGCCTCCTTCGTCAGCCAGCCTTCGACCTAGTGGCTCAAGCCTGGATTTGACTTCCCACTGGCGATCTCCCTTGGAGCTAATACCCTTTTTTTTTTTTACTGACATTTGTGAGTGTATTTTTGTCTGTTTATTAGCTTGCCATACAATAAACGTCCTACGCTATTGGTAGCTTGGTGCCTCTCTTTCCCCCTTCCTTCTTTTATTGCAGTGCCTGGGTTCCCAGCCTGCTCCAGGAAGCAGCTTTGCTTTTACCAGCAGTGTCAGCTACATACCGTTATTTATTCTAAACCTATACCTCTGGGACTATCTTTCAAGTGTATTACACAAATTTATCTCTAATTGTAGTTGGTTTATAAGTGTTTTTTACTTGTACAGGCTAACAGTTCATTGATCAGCTTTATTTTATACAAAATCTATCCCTCATACACTCTTCAATTTGCATACACTTACCCTCGGTTGGCAGCTAGTGCAGAGCTAAAAGTATTTCGTTGTGTTTTGATTTATTGACACCTGAATGGTCACCTATTATATTATCTCCCAATGTTTACATGCATACTGAACTTACGCACTACCGGGAAAGCAGAGGCCTATGTTCGGGCCAGTGTGCAAGTCCCCACATGCATGTAAACAATGTGATTTGTGTATATACCTATCTTCTACTATGCTGCATGGCCCTCTTGATGTGAGCAAGAGGCTGTTGTAAATCAGCTTCAATTTTCTTCTGTGCCGGGTCAGACTGACATGAAGAGAAAAAAAATCCTGCTCTAAAAAAAGGTAATTATACAACCACTTTCACTCTAGAGATCCCTACAAATTTCCAGAACATAGCCAAATGTTAAAAGGTATAAGCTTACCTTTACCAAAAAAACTTGCAGATAAGGGATGTCTGTAAATGAAACTAGGCTGTGTAGCTTTGACCAAAATTGAATAATGCTTTTGCTACAGGTGGCCACTAAAGGCCCCTTTCACACGGGCTGTCTGATCAGGTCCGCATCAGGTCAGGTCTGATCAGTTTTTTAGGCAGACCTGATTGGACCCTCCAGTCTCCCCTATGGAGTGGCGGATGTGAGCAATGACATGTCCACTGACATCCGCTGCTATCTGATCTGATCCTGTCCACAAAATCCAGACGGATGGTGGTCCTATTTTCCATCCATCTGGCAGATCGGATATAATCAGTTTAAAACTGACAGGCGGTCTGTTTTTACCCGATTTCCACATAGAGGAGAGCAGGACTGGGTCCGTATCAGCTCTACACAGTGAGTGGAAATAGACCTGTCATCCGCCTGCTCAGTGGGAATCAGTAGAGCGATCCCCCTCTGAGCAAGCAGAGTCCATCAGGTGGAGGCTCCCATGTAAAAGGGGCCTTAGTACCTCATGAAGCCTGACCTGAAAACTCCCAGGATATTGCTAGGATGTTGCTAAGAGAGTCCCAGTTATTACTGTTTACCTTCACCATCACAGGAACAAGCTCTCAAATGCTGGGCTACGCCTCAGATGAGAGAAAGCACATGTGGGGAGGTTTGAATCAGAGACAAGAGTTTTCAGGTCAGGCTTTATGAGGTACACAAATGGGCTACACCTATAGCAAGGGCATCATTCAGCTTTAGGCTTGGTTCACACCTAGCCGACTCCAAAATTGCACGATTTTCAGTGCAACTTTGGAGTCCGAATTTGATATGGCTTTGAAGTGACTTTGATAAGACTTTGACACTCTCCGGCATTGAAGTCATGTCAAAGTCAGATCAAAATAGTGCAGGAACCTTTTCTGAAGTTGAAGCGACTTCAGTAGTGTCAACTGGAAGAGCTCTCATAGAGATATATGGCAATTTACATATCATGCAACTTTGGGTCTCAAATTTGGATCCTAATTCGCAGAAGTGCGAAATGAGACTTAGTCAGAGCTGCACAGCTTGTTTTTATCTACAGACGCCCCTTATCGGCACAGGCAGTTTTTTGGTAAAGGTGAACTAACCCTTTAAAACTTTGTATCTACCTACTAATGACCAACTTCACAGTGAAACTGTTAAGCCTCCTACGCACGATCGGACTTTGACGGGAAATGTTCGATGACAGGCTGTTGGCGGAAAATCTGACTGTGTGTATGCTCCATCGGACAAATTGTTGGATTTTCCATGGACAAATGTTGGCTAGCAGGTTTAAAACATTTTCAGCGAACAAATGTGTGTCACCAGATTGCGTGTGTACACAAGTCTGTCGGACAAAAGTCCAAAGTACAAACACGCATGCTCGGAAGCAAGGACGAGCCAGAAGCGGTCGGTCTTGTAAACTAGCTTTCGTAATGGAGAATTAGCATTTGTGACGTGGCAAATTATGAAATCTCGAAATGCAGCGCACAATTCTCTTCTTCTTTAATGGGATAATAATGGAGCTGCTTTGCTGGTGATACTGATGGAGTTATTGCAAAAGAATTTTCAAAGGCTTTTTTTTTTTCTAGTGATATCAAGAATAATATTACTATGCTTTTATTTTATTTTTTGGGCAAGTAATTTTTTTAAAATATAACTGCCTACTCCCAAACTGTCATTTGAAGTAAAACACATAGCCAAGTATTATTCTACACATTTTTTTATTGTGCATTAAAAAAATAAAAAAAATAAAATTAGACGCGCTATCTGCCAATAGAACTTAACCAAAAAGTGCATTCTATGCATCCAAAAATATACCAAATCAATTCATTATTCAACCAAAAAAATAAAGTCAAAGCAATAACTCCAAGGCCAATAATAAATAACGCGTTATCTCCTCCGATTCCGCAACATGGCTGGTTGACGAATGGCCGTTCAGAAATGAACTGAAAAGCGCAAAATGAAAAGTGTGAAATGAAAAGTGTGAAATGAAAAGTGCGAATTCAACACTCACCAAACTTCTACTGACACGAAATTAGCAGAAGGAGCCCAAAGGGTGGCGCTAAAGAGCTGAAAAACAACACAGTACGTCACTACGTACGTAATTGTTGGCCAACAATTGTGTGGCCGTGTGTATGCAAGATAAGTTTGGGCCAACGCCCTTCGGACAAAATTTCATGGTTTTGTTGGCCAACAATCCGATCGTGTGTACGAGGCTTAACTGATTATGAAATTCTTTTAGATTTATTTGAATGGTTATGTTTTTATTATGGTATGCTATTATTGTTATGAATTGCTATTGATTATGAATTCAATCGTTTTTAAATTTGTATTTAAATTGTAGACTTAAATAAACTTTCAAAAATTAGGCAAGTACAGCACAGCGTGGGAATACAAATGTTTAGTACAAATCTCAAAGCTGTTGGCAGCAAAGCAGATCATGTGAATATAGTTTAATCTTTCAACGAAAGGACGCAAAGTACTTCTCTATCATTCATAGTCAATGACTAAAACGCCTTCTTTCAGATCATTATTTGTTTATTCTTATATTAATACGATCCTGGGAATTTCATATATTAGCTATAAAAGCTACCCTTTTCTCAATACTAAAAAGAGAGACCGGAAGCATCACTGACTATGGGAACAGATCTGAATCCAAAATGATTCTAAAAGGATAACTAGCATCAGAGGGAATATAGTGTTATTTTTGCCAAATGCCAGAGCACAATCTTGGATTTGGAGTATAACGGGATTGTAGAAGACAGTACATCCTGGATAACGGAGATGAACTCTACCTAGTACATCTGGAGAATGCCGCAACCCCACATCATACGCAAAATGAACTAATCTCAATATAAAATCTCTTCTATATAAGGACAATGTATGCCTTCCAAGATACTGTTGATATTATAGAGAGAATTATAGGTATGTATATCATTAATCAATGCAGCAAAGACGACATGGCATTTCCTACATTTCCATAACAAACATTTGCCTTCATGTTCTTATAGACTACTAGTTAGCAAGTGTTGAGTAATGTAGATATGACGTAATTTAAAAGTATGCTCCAGTCAAAATGAAAATTAAGCATTGAGATACATGCAGAAAATACAGCCTACCAGCTCATTAACTGAGCATCGTTGCTATTCTGTAATCATCAAAAAAGTTGAATGACCCTACCCCTGTTACCATTTGTGGTCTGTTATGGTCTGTCCAGACAAAGGGGAATACACGACTCCAACCTTCATAGCCACAATAATATTATCCCTTGTTCAGCTCCATTGAAAACCATGAGAAACACTTGAAATAGATGCATTTTTGAAAAAAATAAAAAAAAAATAAAAAATTGGGGAATTCATAAAAAGCTTCTATGACACTTTTTTGAATTCCATCATGCCTCCACCCCACAAATGTTGGTGCAAGCAACAGATTTATGTACAGTAATACCTTGGATTATGACCATAATTTGTTCCAGAAGAATGCTTGTAATCCAAAGCACTCGTATATATCAAAGCGAGTGTCCCCATAGGAAATAATTGAAACTCAGATAATCTGTTCCACAGCCACTGCTGGTCTATGCAGTACCGCTTGTGGCCAGAGGGGCGGGGGCGCTGGAGACACACTCGGAAAAAGCTCAGAGACCACTCGGAGATGCTTGGGAATGGAGTGTTTCCGAGCCTTTCTGAGTGTCTGAGCGGCTCCGAGTGTCTCTGAGCGCCACCGGCACCCCCGCACCTCTTGGCCAAAATGCAGTACTGCACACCCCAGCTCGTCTTGCGAAACAACGCTCACAAAACTAGTCATTATTTTAAAAGATAATAGCTCGTATTGCGAAACGCTAATCGTAAACCGCGTTACTCGCAATCCGAGGTTCCACTGTACCTGTTGGAAACAGGTACAAGAATTTTGGGCATTTTTTGCGTGCAGAGGTGCACTTGGATCAGAGTGTCAATATGGGCACTCCATCCTCAATGCAGCTGAACTCTCTCTGGGGTAGCACAGTGGTGTAGTGGGTAGCACTCTCATCTAGCAGCAATAGGGTCACTGGTTCAAATCCCGACCACTACACCATCTGCTTGGAGTTTACATGTTCTCCCTGTGCCTGCGTGGGTTTCCCTCGGGTACTCTGGTTTCCTCCCAGCTGTATACTGGGTGTAACCCTCATACCACGGACGAGGATGAGAGGATGTCCGTGATAGGCTGAATACTGACTGCTGGGAAATTGAGTGTTCTGCCTATCACAGACGAGGAGGAGGCGTGGCTTTTGAACACTGGAATGGCCGCCGTCTGTCTACATGACACGCTGCTCAGGTAGGCAGACTGTGGTGACTCGAGTATAAGCCGAGGGGGCCATTTCCGCCTCAAAAAAAGGGCTGAAAATCTCGGCTTATACTCGAGTATACACGGTACAAATCCAATTATTTTACTATCCTGCTTTACCATTTCAGATAGGTTTGCTTTATGTTGTAAGCAATTCTGTGGGAGAGTTTGATGTCCAAAATATTCTTCACTTCTTAGTGTGACATATAAACTCTGACTGCGCTGTCATAATACACTTCACACAACACTTTGCGAGTGTTATAATAAACATTCCTAGCATTTCTACTTCGCTCAGAGACATGATAAAATAGTCGCTAGCATAGCTAAACAAATGCCGGGTCTGACAGATATACTTTACAGAAGAAGTTCTGTAGAATTTGAACAGTCACTGTCTCTACTTCTTCCGAATATTAGTCCCATAGAGTTAATATGATGCCATTGCTAGAGGTTGGTGGGAAAAAATAAAAATAAAATTACGGTCACCGAAGGAAACCGCAATACCGCTGTTTCTACTGGGCTACAGATTACAATTTTGTGTTGGGCAGTGCAGATAAAATGATAGCATTTCAAGTAAAGCTAAACTCCAACTGAATATAAATAACCCAAACAAATGCATCTGCCATTGGCTCCTGCTGCTGTCAATTAAAGCAGAGTTCCACCCACTTTTTAAAGTTTGCCTCCCCCCGAATTTGTGACTGCATTTAAAATTACTCATCTTACTTTTTTTTCATCATTTCCTCCCGCCCATTGGCTCCTCAATCCCATGAGTCAATGGGCATCCCCTGCTGCTAGCATCGTGTTATTTTACAACTGGAAATGATGTGATGCTAGGCGGAGATAGGCACCATTTTTGATTGGGGAATTCAGTCTTTTCTTTGCATTGGTACCTGGCAGCAGCGAAGATATCGGTACCGACTGGCGGCGGCAGCAACAGGAGCAACATTGCAAAGCAGAGATGCTTTTATTGCACTGCATGAGAAAACTGAGATGGGGTACTGCACATGCGTGAGATTGGGAGGTGCATGCTGGGTAGCCAGCTGCACCTAATCCCAGAAGAGAGAGTCCCAGCGGGCTTCAAATGCCAACAAGATGGCTCCTTGCTTTATCAGGAGTTCCAAGTAAGTCCTAAGATGTGCACAAAGGCGGAAACTCTATAATTTACAGCATATGCTGATTTTTAATCTACAAGCGGCAACAGTCATGGGGGGGGGGGTTATTTAAAAGAGAAAATAAAACAATGGCTGGAACTCCACTTAAAATCCTGTGAAGAGGGAGCGGGGGTGGAACGTGTAGCGCTGTGTTCGTGAGTGGACGCACACAGCTTTGCTCAGGAGTGAGCCCCCATATCAAGCAGCTTGCTTTGAGGCCACACGCATAGGAGGATGAGCCGAGAGCACCTACAAGGGACCCCAGAAGAGAATATTTGGGGTTGCTCAGCACAATACTATTGCACAGAGCAGGTAAGTATAACATTTGTATTATTTTAGTAAAAAAGTATGCACTTTTAGGTATAGTAGGAAAGTAAAACTTGTTATTTTTTGGATATAGTGGAAAGGGATTAGTACCTCTGTTGGTGTTTTATTGCGGTCTGTGTCCCCGCTAGGAATATTCACCCTCTCTAATTGGCCTATTGATTGTTATCAATGAAAGTGTGAAAAAATCCCAAATTTGGAGTGGTCATTATAATCATAATAGCAGGAAAACTTCCAACCAGGACACTAGTTCTGGTGACCACCAGAGATTTTCCTTACTTTAGAGGGAATCCTGCTCACTTTCTGTTGTGTCTATGGGACATGAAGTAAAGCGAAATCTCCCCAATGGGACACAGGTGGCAAATAAATTGTTCTCCACTTCCTGTCCTGGTGACAGAATTCGTAAAGAGTGAAAATCTTTCTAGCATGGGTAGAAGTCTCCAGTAGGGATACAGACACCATGACGCACCAGGTTTGATTTACTAAAACTGGAGCGTGCAAAATCTGGTGCAGCTCTGCATAGAAACCAGTGCGTTTCCAGGTTTTATTGTCAATTCTGAATTGAACAAGCTGAAGTTAGAAGCTGATTGGCTACCATGCACAGCTGCACCAGATTTCGCACTCTCTAGTTTAAGTAAAGCAACCCCAGTATCTCGATTTTAAAATGTAGAACTTGTATTCTGTTATGTTCCAATATGAGCTGTCAAAATTCCAACCTGAAAACCCAAGAAAGAGTTAACTCCGTATAACATAAAACCAATAACTTACGAATGGGTGTTTTGTCTTTCTTAGTTTCTATGGACTAATGGTTATGAATCTATTTCCTCCTCTGTATAATCTAAGCCAAAGTACTGTGGAAGATGGTCCACCAAAAATGTTAAGCAGATATAAATGTGACAAAAATATGTAAACATCCCCATAATGTACTGTTTACACAAGCTACGTACAGTAGGTCTGATTAATGTACTAGGTCTAATGCATTAGCCTAAAATAGCTTGCTGGGTTCCAGACAGAAAGCCTTGCTTGTATCACACGTTTAAGTGAGGCCTGCTTTCCAGATGATTTAGGACTCTTGTCTCTCCAGGCAGACAAATATCATTAAAGAATCTAATTATCTGTAAAAGATTTTGATTAGAATGAATACATTGAAAGCAGTGTGACAACACGTAGCTGAAAGTGTCATAATGCTATCGTCTATCCAGCGTGGCTAACAATTGTTGTTAGGGGAGAAACCCATTTTTTGATACATGGACTGATGCAGCTTTCTGGATTGATGATAAAGGAAATGATCTATGATAACCCTGATGGTTATGGAATGTGCTGGATATTTTCTTTTTTACTCATTTCTTTTTCTTGTGGGACCTGATAGTTCAGAACATAGACAGAATGTTTCTTAAGCCCCGTACACACGATCTGACTTTCCGCCAACAAAACCGTGGATTTTTGTTCGAAGAATGTTGGCTCCAACTTGTCTTGCATACACACGGTCACACAAATGTTGGCCAACAATTATGAACGTGGGAACGTGGTGACGTACAAGACGTACGTCGAGTCGAGAAAAAGGAAGTTCAATAGCCAGTGTGCCTCCTTCTGCTTTATTCCGAGCATGCGTGAACTTTTGTGCAAAGGACTTGTGTACACGCGATCGGAAATTCCGTCAACAAAGTTTTGTTGGTGGAAAATTTGAGAACCTGCTAGCCAACATTTGTTGGCGGAAAATCCGACAACAAATCTTCGATGGAGCATACACACGGTCGGACTTTCCACCAACAAGCTCACGTCCAACATTTGTTGTCGGAAAATCCAATCGAGTGTACGGGGCATTAGAGTGACCAAGTTGCTAAGGCCTGATTCACACCTATACAGGTTGCAGTTTGCATATTGCAGGTGCATTTTGTCTTTCACCCTTTGGCAAGTTAGGCCGGACATCACTCGACACACAATTGCTCCGCGGGAAGGATTCCCCCATTCTCCTGTGGAGCCATTGTGTTCTCCCACCAGGGTTGGGGGGTGGGCAGTGTGCGAAGATGTGCCTGCCAGAAGAACACAGTGATTATTGCTAGCGGTTAAAACAGTCGCTAGCAATAATCGCAATTAAACTCCACTGGTTGGGATCGATCGTTTACATTCAGCCTGCCCACACATGGTTCGAATCTCGGTTCGTGCTAAACCGGCTGAGATTCAAATTGTCTATGGCCGGCTTTACTACGGAAGCTGGGATTAAATAAGATATATGGTGTACAATACACTCTAGAAAAATAATACTTTTTTTTCCTAAAATGCATACAACTTTTTCCAGAATAGATATAGTATTTATTTCTCCTAACATTATCATTCATTTAAAAGACTGAATATATGGCTATTAGAAAAGTGGCAATAAACATACTTCTCTTTCTTGGATATTACATCACTATTGTTCAGAACTGTTCCCAGAGTCACCTCTATTCACAAATGATTTTTTGTGGAGGTGGAATAATTCTATGGCTTCTCCATTGGTAGTCTGGGATGCCTTGAAATCAAATCGCAGAGGGCTACTTGTAAAACAGATTTCATTTGTCAGAGCAACCATGAATGAATGGGTAAGGAGTTTGATGGTAAAAGTTAATTGAGCAGAACAGCTATATATTAATGACCCCTCTAATCTTTATTTGAAAAATTGGGTATTGGATCTATGGATCTAGCAAATAGTTGAACATAGACGTCCAAGTAGTGCATTTAGAAGCAACTATAGCACAGGCTCAGCAACAGAAAATGAAATGGGCATACTAGTCTCTTCTACCCCAGATATAGCAGATAGTCTACTTTCTCTAAAATGGCATATTCAGATGAAACAACTAGGCAAATATTTAGAACAGATAACATAACCAGTGTTGGGGGATATAGATAACTTAGAGCACGAGTCAAACACAAGGCCCGGGGGCCGAATCCAGCCCGCCAGGCCATTTCATGTGGCCCTTGCACCTCCCTTGCAGCTACGGCACCTCTCCGCCTCCACCGTGTCTGAGCAGTTGGCAACAGAGAGGACAACAGCACTCCTCCTACAGATCCTGCACCTCTCTGTGATTCCCTTGGTCTCAGCATTCAGCAGACTTTGGCAGCTTACTCCAGCCCTCCTTTGGTCCTCCTCCAGACCCTGCACTTTCTGCTTCCCAGCTCCACCCTCAGCTTCTTTATGGAAAAAGGCGGGTATACTGTGATTAACCACTTGCCGACCGCCTCACGCTGATATACGTCAGCAGAATGGCACGGGCAGGCAGAATCACGTACCCATACGTGATCTGCCTCCCGCGGGTGGGGGGTCCGATCGGACCCCCCCCCCCCCCGGTGCCGAGGCGGTCGGCTTTGGTCTGGGAGCGTTCAGTGATGAGGGGGAGGCCATCCATTCGTGGCCCCCCCTCGCGATCACTCCCAGCCAATGAGAATCCTCCCCTGCCTGTGTGTAGTACACACAGGCAGAGGATGTGATGTCATCTCTCCTCGGGTCGGCAGTTTCCGTTCGGGCGCCGAGGAGAGAAGACATCTGAGTGAGTTGCACAACACAACACTTACAGTGGAACATGCCAGGCACACTTTACACCCCCGATCCCCCCCCCCGATCACCCCCCAATCACCCCTCCCCCCCTGTCACACTGACACCAAGCAGTTTGTTTTTTTTCTGATTACTGCATGGTGTCAGTTTGTGACAGTTACTGTGGTAGGGCAGTTACTATTAGCCCCCTGTAGGTCTAGGGTACCCCCCTAACCCCCCCCCAATAAAGTTTCAACCCCTTGATCACCCCCCGTCACCAGTGTCGCTAAGCGATCATTTTTCTGATCGTTGTATTAGTGTCGCTGGTGACGCTAGTTAGGGAGGTAAATATTTAGGTTCGCCGTCAGCGTTTTATAGCGACAGGGACCCCCATATACTATCTAATAAAGGTTTTAACCCCTTGATTGCCCCCTAGTTAACCCTTTCACCACTGATAACCGTATAACTGTTACGGGTGATGCTGGTTAGTTTGTTTATTTTTTATAGTGTCAGGGCACCCGCCGTTTATTACCGAATAAAGGTTTAGCCCCCTGATCGCCCGGCGGTGATATGTGTCGCCCCAGGCAGTGTCAGATTAGCGCCAGTACCGCTAGCACCCACGCACGCAGCATACGCCTACCTTAGTGGTATAGTATCTCTACGGATCAATATCTGATCCGATCAGATCTATACTAGCGTCCCCAGCAGTTTAGGGTTCCCAAAAACGCAGTGTTAGCGGGATCAGCCCAGATACCTGCTAGCACCTGCGTTTTGCCCCTCCGCCCAGCCCACCCAAGTGCAGTATCGATCGATCACTGTCACTTACAAAACTCTAAACGCATAACTGCAGCGTTCGCAGAGTCAGGCCTGATCCCTGCGATCGCTAACAGTTTTTTTGGTAGCGTTTTGGTCAACTGGCAAGCGCCAGCGGCCTAGTACACCCCGGGCGTAGTCAAACCAGCACTGCAGTAACACTTGGTGACGTGGCGAGTCCCATAAGTGCAGTTCAAGCTGCTGAGGTAAGCACAAGTAGTGTCCCGCTGCGGATACATTGGTGAATGTTTTGAACGCTACCATACACTAGTTGAGTATTAGCGTAAGGTACAGCATTGCACAGACTAGGCACACTTTCACAGGGTCTCCCAAAATGCCATCGCATTTTGAAAGACCCGAACCTGGAACCGGTTACAGTTATAAAAGTTACAGTTACAAAAAAAAGTGTAAAAAAAAAAAAAAAAAAAAAAAAACCACAAACAAAAATATAAAATAAAAAAAAATAGTTGTGGTTTTATTGTTCTCTCTCTCTCTCTATTCTCTCTCTATTGTTCTGCTCTTTTTTACTGTATTCTATTCTGCAATGTTTTATTGTTACTATGTTTTATCATGTTTGCTTTTCAGGTATGCAATTTTTTATACTTTACCGTTTACTGTGCTTTATTGTTAACCATTTTTTTGTCTTCAGGTACGCCATTCACTACTTTGAGTGGTTATACCAGAATGATGCCAGCTGACCATAGAGCTGATCAGAGACCAGAGTGGCTCCAAACATCTCTATGGCCTAAGAAACCGGCAGCTACGAGCAATTTATGACTTAGATTTTGCCAGATGTAAACAGCGCCATTGGGAAATTGGGGAAGCATTTTATCACACCAATCTTGGTGTGGTCAGATGCTTTGAGGGCAGAGGAGAGATCTAGGGTCTAATAGACCCCAATTTTTTCAAAAAAGGAGTACCTGTCACTACCTATTGCTATCATAGGGGATATTTACATTCCCCGAGATAACAATAAAAATGATTTAAAAAAAAAACAAAAAACGAAAGGAACAGTTTAAAAATAAGATAAAAAAGCAAAAAAATAATAAAGAAAAAAAAAAAAAAGCACCCCTGTCCCCCCTGCTCTCGCGCTAAGGCGAACGCAAGCGTCGGTCTGGCGTCAAATGTAAACAGCAATTGCACCATGCATGTGAGGTATCACCGCGAAGGTCAGATCGAGGGCAGTAATTTTTGCAGTAGACCTCCTCTGTAAATCTAAAGTGGTAACCTGTAAAGGCTTTTAAAAATTTATTAATTTTGTTGCCACTGCACGTTTGTGCGCAATTTTAAAGCATGTCATGTTTGGTATCCATGTACTTGGCCTAAGATCATCTTTTTTATTTCATTAAACATTTGGGCAATATAGTGTGTTTTAGTGCATTAAAATTTAAAAAAGTGTGTTTTTTCCCCAAAAAATGCGTTTGAAAAATCGCTGCGCAAATACTGTGTGAAAAAAAAAATGAAACACCCACCATTTTAATCTGTAGGGCATTTGCTTTAAAAAATATATATAATGTTTGGGGGTTCAAAGTAATTTTCTTGCAAAAAAATTTTTTTTCATGTAATCAAAAAGTGTCAGAAAGGGCTTTGTCTTCAAGTGGTTAGAAGAGTGGGTGATGTGTGACATAAGCTTCTAAATGTTGTGCATAAAATGCAAGGACAGTTCAAAACCCCCCCAAATTACCCCATTTTGGAAAGTAGACACCCCAAGCCATTTGCTGAGAGGCATGTCGAGTCCATGGAATATTTTATATTGTGACACGTTGCGTGAAAGAGACAATTTTTTTTTTTTTTTTTGCACAAAGTTGTCACTAAATGATATATTGCTCAAACATGCCATGGGAATATGTGAAATTACACCCCAAAATACATTCTGTTGCTTCTCCTGAGTACAGGGATACCACATGTGTGGGACTTTTTGGGAGCCTAGCCGTGCACGGGACCCCAAAAACCAAGCACCGCCTTCAGGCTTTCTAAGGGCGTTAATTTTTTATTTCACTCCTCACTGCCTATCACAGTTTCGGAGGCCATGGAATGCCCAGGTGGCAAAAAAACCCCCAAATGACCCCATTTTGGAAAGTAGACACCCCAAGCTATTTGCTGAGAGGTATAGTGAGTATTTTGCAGACCTCACTTTTTGTCACAAAGTTTTGAAAATTGAGAAAAAAAATGTTTTTCTTGTCTTTCTTTATTTTCAAAAACAAATGAGAGCTGCAAAATACTCACCATGCCTCTCAGCAAATAGCTTGGGGTGTCTACTTTCCAAAATGGGGTCATTTGGGGGGGGGGGGGGGTTTGTGCCACCTGGGCATTCCATGGCCTCCGAAACTGTTATAGGTAGTGAAGAGTGAAATCAAAAATTTACACCCTTAGAAATCCTGAAGGCGGTGATTGGTTTTCGAGGCCCCGTACGTGGCTAGGCTCCTAAAAAGTCCCACACATGTGGTATCCCCGTACTCAGGAGAAGCAGCTAAATGTATTTTGGGGTGCAATTCCACATATGCCCATGGCCTGTGTGAGCAATATATCATTTAGTAACAACTTTTTGTAACTTTTTTTTTTTTTTTTGTCATTATTCAATCACTTCGGTCAAAAAAAATAAATATTCAATGGGTTCAACATGCCTCTCAGCAATTTCCTTGGGGTGTCTACTTTGCAAAATTGGGTCATTTGTGGGGGTTTTGTACTGCCCTGCCATTTTAGCACCTCAAGAAATGACATAGGCAGTCATAAACTAAAAGCTGTGTAAATTCCAGAAAATGTACCCTAGTTTGTAGACGCTATAACTTTTGCGCAAACCAATAAATATGCACTTATTGACATTTTTTTTACCAAAGACATGTGACCGAATACATTTTGGCCTAAATGTATGACTAAGATTGAGTTTATTGGATTTTTTTAATAACAAAAAGTAGAAAATATCATTTTTTTTTCAAAATTTTCGGTCTTTTTCCGTGTATAGCGCAAAAAATAAAAAAAAAGGCAGAGGTGATCAAATACCATCAAAAGAAAGCTCTATTTGTGGGAAGAAAAGAACGCAAATTTCATTTGGGTACAGCATTGCATGACCGCGCAATTAGCAGTTAAAGCGACGCAGTGCCAAATTGTAAAAAGTGCTCTGGTCAGGAAGGGGGTAAATCCTTCCAGGGCTGAAGTGGTTAAAGGGAGGATGGGGGAACTCTTGACTTCTGATGATAGGGTGCTCTGGACCAGTAGCGACCTGTCCATTATGGGCGCACAGGCGCCGCCCCCCCATCCATGCATCCGGCCCCCTAATCTACATTCAGGGCGCATGGATTCCAATGGGGTTTTTTTTTTGGAAGCATGTGATTAGAGCCAGAGGCTCTAATGTTTCAAAAAAGGGTGGGCTCGGGGAGCAGAGCTGGCTGCAGAAGAGGGGGCACACACCTATAGAGGGAAGGGGTAGGTAGCAGAGAGCCGCTGTGCCTAATGCACACCATTCTCCATGGATCGCGCATCGGTGTCAGCGCACACCTCTCCAACATCGATCCCCCCTGCCGCCGACCCCATAAAGCTGGATTCCCTGGGCATGGTCCATCCAGAGATAGCAGCACACAGTAAGAGAGCCTGCGATTGGGGGGGGGATGTAGGGGCAGTGCCGGGCTGGAGTGGCGTGGGGTGGGGGTCCATGGTCAGGTCTGTCTGATGCCCCCCCTTATGATAGAGCATCAGCCAACCAGAATGCCAATGCGGCCCACGCTGCAATAGAGTTTGACACCCCGACTTAGAGTCTCCTTTTATTTTCGAAGCACTTGAATGAGCAGTGGACATGCTTCCATAATAAGGAATAGGATAGTCTCCCAGCGGAGGTATATAATACCTATGAATAAATTATCTTGCCATAACTATTGGATATTAATGCATCTTTTGAGCGCAATTTATTACCATCTCGTTTGTACAAGGGTGGTGATTTTGATGATATACTGAAAGGTGTAATTTGTGGACAGTGATGGAAAACATTCATTTTGTCCCCAAATGTATTAAAGGAGTTCAAATATTGCATCAGGGTCCCCATGTAAGAACTAGATTACATAATTGTTATTTAAAACTACAGGAGAGTCCCGGTCAAGACATTATCTGTATTTTTGCAAGTTTTCCCTGTGCTTGCGTGGGTTTCCTCCAGGAACTCGGATTTCCTCCCACACATGAAAGACATGCTGAAAATATTAAATACAGTTTATATACTGTATGTATATGATAACATACATAAACTTGGGCATACCTCACCCTTCCTGCTTTTGTGTTCCATGCCATACCAGCTCAGCAGAGCGGCACCTGGAAGAGTAATGCCGTGTACACAGGACCGGACTTTGACAGCAAAGGTCCGACGGAACGAATTTGATTGTGTGTGGGCTTCATCGGACCTTTGCTGTCGAAAAATCAGACGGACTTTAGAAATAGAACATGTTTCAAATCTTTCCTGTCGGACTTTGGTGTGATCGTGTGTAGGAAAGTCCGTTGCGTCGGAACTCCGTCGAAAGTCCGCCAAAAAGTCCTTCAGAGTTCAGTCCATCGAAAGTCCGCTCGTGTGTACACAGCATAAGAGAATGTTCTCCAAGGAATCCTCCCTGCTTTGGTCAGCCTAAGAGGACAGGACATCTCTTCACTATGCACTGGTCACCAGTCTGATTAGGAAGCCTGATTTGTGATAGGTCTTCCTTCAGCAGGCTTTGCCAATATCATATAGTCCTGCAGAGCTGCAGGAAACGTGACTCATGGCTCTACATGGATACCAGATTAGTGATAATGCCTGCCCACTGAACTAAAAGTTGAGTCTAGGGTAGTCTAGGTAGTGAAGTGAAATTTACACAATGGGACACATATTAAGAAAATAAAAACAGGAGGTACCAACCATTCCCTACTCTATCCCAAATAAAAAAAAATAAAAAAAAGTTGTTAGATTAACTGTCCATGTGAAATTGTAACACACACTTTGGATGTGGAGGTTGGTCCAGGTTGGTGGAGGTTGGAGGTTGGTCCTTGAAAATTATTAGAAGGGTATTATGATTTTGGGGAATTAGCTATATTACCTAAGAGGTTTGGTGTATAGAAATTCAACTATATAACACGGGGGTTATTGGTTCAACCATTTCATTGATGCACTACCTCAAGATACACCTCAAAAATGAATTAAAAAGACAAAATGTCTGGATAAACACTGTATATAAGAACGTTACAAGTTTTGTGTTCTCTTTTATAAAAATACCATCAGTGCTGCTACACAAAACTATAAATAGTTACTTGGAAGTTAACTGCTGCTTAGGGACCTGCTAAAAAGAATCCAGCAACGGCAGTAAATTCTTCTGCATTCAATTAGTATGATCGTTTAGCAGAATCTTTTGAATGAGGTTCCGTTTGTGTTCCAGGAGAGACCTTCAGCATCATAATCTCTCCAAATTGCCTGCAGGCACTCACTGCATATTTAATATGACGTCTTCTATTTACATCCTGCTTCTACCGATACGCCAGACTATTTATGAAGACGGGATTTAAGGACAATGGCTGTCTATATTTTTGTCTGAATGCACTCCTATTATTTATGAAAACATCTGATACAAATACAAAGTATTCATTGTACCCTAAGAACACATAGCCATTTCCACCAATACTTGTTCAACACCTTACTGGATCTATTGTTGTTTCACGATACAATTTTACAGCAGCTCTATCAATTTTGTTTTCGTTTATATATGCTGTGCAGTAAGAGTCATTACTCGAAAACTGGGGTCTCCAAACTTTTGAAACAAAGGGCCAGTTTACTGCCCCTCAAAATTTGGGGGAGGGGAGTGGACTTTGTTCAGTGGAAGCAGAAAATGATGTCAGTGGAAGGAATATTGTGCCATCTTTGGTGTCAGTGGGAATAATAGTGCCTAATTGTTGGTATCAGTGGAAGGAATTGCCCCTTATTATTGGTGTCATTGGGAGGAATAGTGCCCTATCATTGGTGTCAGTGGGAGGAATAGTGCCCCATCATTGGTGTCAGTGGGAGGAATAGTGCCCCATCATTGGTGTCAGTGGGAGGAATAGTGCCCCGATGGCCAAATAAAGGCACGCAAAGGGCTACAGTTTGGGGACATCTGCTCTAAAATATATTTATTTTAGAAAAAAAAAAGAACATGATATTTAGATATGTGTAAAGGCCCGTACACTTGATAAGAAGATCGGAAGAAAAATGTAGTACGACAAACGATCAGCCAATAATCTGATCGATAGTATAATGCTTTCGACAGCCAATTCCAACTGTTCGGACACAAGAACTGAAGGTGCAGGCTAGAAAACTTTTAGCGTACATGAACACAACGTCCAATTTACGTTTATTTAGTACAGTTTTTATTCCGAAAAAATTCTGTCATATGAAAATTTTCGTAAGTGGGGTAACCTCTTCATTTTCAATATGATACTAGAATGCAACAAAAACAGGCGATCATTCGTCTGATATACTTATTGTGTGTAGAAGGCTTTAGGCAGGTACATTTTATAATGGCCAGCTTTAAAACTGCCTTCATTCCAAATGATGATATACTGTATTTATTGGCGTATAACACTCACTTTTTCACCATGAATATTGGGTTCAAATAGCGTGTGCGTGTTATACGCCAATACTTCAATTTTAGCTGCCTCGGAGGGGACAGGGAAGGAGGCGGGACGAGCGCCATCAGATTACATACAGTGAGAATCTCCTGTTTACTTGGTGCCCTCTGTAATAGGAAGTCCCGTCTCCTGGGCCGCCATTGGACCACTGTTCTGTCTATCATAGGAGATTCTCACTGTAATCTGTCGGCGCTTGTCCCCCCCCCTCCCTGTCCACTCTAGGCTGCAGATGGGCATCGATCAGGCTGCACTGATGGCAATGGTGAGGCTGCTGCATTGATGTGGACTGGTGAGGCTGCATTGATGTGGACTGATGAGGCTGCAGATGGGCATTGATCAGGCTGCATTGATGGCAATGGTGAGGCTGCAGATGGGCACTGACCCTTATTTTGCTTCAAAGTTCCTTATTTAAAATTTAAGTTTTTTTCCTGAAACTTCCCTCTTAAAATGAATGTGCGTGTTATACGCCTGTGCGTGTTATACGCCGATAAATACGGTAATTCAACTACTGATGGACTCCTGTTGGACCCCTTTCACATGGAGGTGATTTTCAGGAGTTTTAGCGCCTCTAAATAGCGCCTGAAAACCGCCTACCATTCATTTTGGTGTGTCTTTTCACACTGGGGTGGTACGCTTGCGGGACGTTAGGAAAAGTCCTGCAAGCAGCATCTTTGGGGCGGTTTGGGAACGCTGTATACAGTGCTCCCAAAACACCCTGCCCATTGAAATGAATGGGCAGTGCTTCCAATGCGCCTGAAAAGCGATTTGGAAGAGCTGCAACATGGGCGTTTTTAACCCCTTCTGTGGGGTTAAATAAGCCCTGTTAGCGGCCGAAAAGCACCGCTTAGACAGCGCTAAAACAAACGGCGCTGACGCAGCCACGGCTCAGTGTGAAATGGGTCTTAGAAGTCCAGGGGTTCTTTCGCCTGTTTTTTTTATTATTATATATATCTCTAGATAGATAGGGCCATTTGGGTGATTTATGTTATCAATATGATTTAAAAAGGATACAAACTATTGAACACAAGTGCCTCTCTCTATATATACACACACACGCACTTGTGTTCAAAAGTTTGCATCCTTTTTAAATCATATTGATAACATAAATCACCCAAATGGCCCTGATTAAAATTTTACATACCCTGGAATGTTTGACCTTGGTACAGACACAGAAGGTGGCACACACAGGTTAAAATGGCAATTAAAAGGTTAATTTCCCACATTTGTGGCCTTTTAAATCACAATTAGTGCCTGTGTATAAATAGTCAATGAGTTTGTTAGCTCTCACATGGATGCACTAAGTTGGCTAGACACTGAGCCATGAGGAGGTAGAAAAGAACAGTCAAAAGACCTGCGTAACAAGATAATGAAACTTTACAAAGATGGAAAAGGATATAAAAAGAATATGCCAGTCAGTACTGTTTATTCACCTATTAAGAAGTGGAAAATTAGGGGCTCTTTTAATACCAAACCAAGGTCAGGTAGACCAAGAAAGATTGCAGCCACAACTAGCGGAAGAATTGCTCAGGATACAAAGAAAAACCCCCAGTTACAATACTCTTACTCATCATGAAGAAACAGGCTGCCACAAGTGATTTTCCTTTAGCCATTGTTAGCAATGCCAGCGAGTTATATTGTTTTTCATATAGGGTGCCAACATTGCTTACTAATCTCTTAAGATATTATAAAGTTTATTATCATGACATGTTAAATAAACAGATTGAAAATATAAATGACAGGCATCAAAGCTTTGAGATATAAATAAAAAAAATATATATAGTGTAGGCGACATGAGAACAATAACACGGAATGTTGCTCAGGTTGGTTATCAGTGGTTACAAACCTGTTCTGAGCTTCCTTGTACGATCTGGCCTGGTCTGGTAACAAGTCTGTGTAGGCTATGAACCTCCTGCCAGATTATTCCAATTCACATTAAACATCAGACCCCTGACATGTTATTAAAATAATGTCGCTGGACCACAACTTGAAGATTTAAATCACCCAGCAGTTTTATATGCTGGACTCCTGATTTCCCTAGTCTTCACATCTGCCATTAGTTCAAATTATGCCATTATAAAAGATACACAAAACATAAAACCACTCATACTGCACTCACTAAGATCCTGAGTGCACAGGCTCAAATAACAATAAAACCCCGATCTAAATGGAGAAAGGATGAACCGCTCACAAGAAGAGTGTCTCCTGCAGCTAGCCCAAGAGAAGAATTCCTCCAGTGTACAGTCCAAGGATTGGCTTTCATCCCAGGAGACAAGCACAACTGATACAGAGCATTTGCTTAGCGTTCCCCCTGTATAAATGTACACTACCATAAATGCCATTATGAGCGTCATTCCCTCTCTTTTCCATGAACATTCCTCTCTTTTCAGTGGATTTTTTATTCATTTTTTTACTATTTTCTACAATGGGTAGTAGGCACAACTGTGATGATGGACAACAGCAAGGAACGGAACTATGAAAGGGAGATGCAAGGAGCCAGGAGGGTGACTTGGACCACCATACTCCACTTATTATGGAAACAAAAGTTTTGGATCGGAATGACCCCCTAAATATTGACACATGTAGACAGGACACATGAACCGTCAACAATGCAAGGATTCAAACATATGCACTAGAGCTGCACAATTAATCATCAAAAAATCGTGTTTTCGATTCAACCCCCCTGACGATCTCTATTGCAGAGTTTGCCGATTCTTTCATATAACAAGTGGAGAGACTTAGGCCCCTTTCACACGTGCAGACAGTATGTCCGCATTTCATCCATCCGTTTTCGGATGAAATACGGACATACATGCATCCCTATGGGATAGCGGGTGTCAGCGGATGAACATCCGCTGACACCCGATATCATCCATCCCCGCTATAGTCCGATACTGCAGACGGAGGAAAATCCTAGTTTTCTATCCGTCTGCAGAGCGGATCAGATGAACACGGACAGACGGTCCGTGTTCATCCAAACCCCCCATAGGGGGAAGCGGATATCTGACAGTGTGCAGGGGCCGCCCTGTCATCCGAAGGCTCAGCGGGGATCAACGGAGCGATCTCCACTGAGCAAGCGGATGTTCACAGGGCAGATCATCACGGATCCGTCCTGTGTGAAAGGACCCTTATCTGCTCACTCAGCTGTCAAAAGAAAACATCCAGGCAGTCTGCCAAGTTTTTAACATGAAACATTGTAACTAATGCTTCCTTCTTAGATCAAAGGGATAAACTTCTGTGTGTAAAGAAAAAATCCAGGGAGTCTGCCAAGTTTTTAACAACGTGTAAATGCAGGAAGTTTAACCACTTAAAGTCTAAATCTTTTTCTGACACTTTTTTCTTAAGTTAAAATCAATATTTTTTGCTAGAAAATGACTTGGAACCCCCAAACATTATATATATTTTAGCAGAGACCGTAGGGCAGTGATGGCGAACCTTGGCACTCCAGATGTTTTGGAACTACATTTCCCATGATGCTCATGCACTCTGCAGTATAGATGTGCATCATGGGAAATGTAGTTTCAAAACATCTGGGGTGCCAAGGTTCACCATCTCTGCCCTAGGGAATAAAATGGCAATTGCTGCAATACTTTATGTCACACTGTATTTGCCCAGCGGTCTTTCAAACGCAATTTTTTTTTGTTTTAATGTGAAAGATGTTACGCCGCGAGAATCATGAGAGAATCGTGATCTATCTTCTAAGGAAAAAAATTGTGATTCTCATTTTAGCCAGAATCGTGCAGATCTAATATGCACGAATGAAAAGTGGACCTTGCTATAGTGCAGGGTCCCCAAACTATGGCCCTCCAGTTGTTCAGGAACTACAATTCCCATCATGCCTAGTCATGTCTGTGAATGTCAGAGTTTTACAATGCCTCATCGGACGTGTAGTTCAGCAACAGCTGGTGTGCCGTAGTTTGGAGATCCCTACTATAGTGTAAAATGATAGTCCCAGTTTGCATCCCAGGTCATACAATAGCAAGCTGCCACTATACAGGAAGATTTCATTTTTAGGTTTAGGCATTTCATGGGCTTTCAGGCGTGGTGATTGGGATTTTGCACAAAAAAATAAAAAAGGAGCAGAGGTGTTGAAGGCAGTGAGCTGGCAACTATATGCTGATGATTACGATGATAAGGTCTGGGGATATGGGTGAGTTGCTCCTAGGACTTTAACCATAATGCAGACTACTAGGAAAACCAGTTTGCCGATCAAACATGCTGTACATGTTTCCGTGATTGGCTTTTTTTTTTGTTTTTGAAAACCATAGATGGCTACATATTGATAAGAATTACAGTAAGTTAGCGTAGAGATGAGCCACAGCACACGCTCGTAGGGGTATTGGCCCGATTGCAATTCATGAAAAAAAAGTATGTGGAAATGCAAGACTTGAGAAAGGCAGGCTGTGCCCCATCAAAACGTTGACATTAAATAAACTAAGTCCTGTTGTGTGCACCTACTGCCTGTCACATACACTAATGCCCCGTACACACGGTTGGATTTTCCGATGAAAAATGTTCGATGGGAGCTTGTTGTCGCAAATTCCGACTGTGTGTAGGCTCCATCTGACCTTTTCCATCGGAATTTCCGTCACACGAAATTTGAGATCTGGATCTCAAATTTTCCGACAACAAAATCCGTGTGTACACAATTCCGACACACAAAGTCCCACGCATGCTCGGAATCAAGCAGAAGAGCTGCACTGGCTATTGAACTTCGTTTTTCTCGGCTCGTCGTATGAGTTGTACGTCACCGCGTTCTTGACGTTCGTAATTTCCGACAAGATTTGTGTGACTGTGTGTATGCAAGACAAGTTTGAGCCAACATCCGTCGGAAAAAAATCCATGGATTTTGTTGTCTGAATGCCCGATCGTGTGTACGGGGCATAGTTGTAATTATCATTTATGGAGAAATTATTGTGTTTTCGCCAAAGGCAGTCAACGAGACCTCAAAAAAAAATGACACATGGCTAAAATTAACGTTCATTATTGCAAATAGTGAATTGTGTTTAATGTGGCTTGTGAACCATTTACTTATATTATACCAATAGTTTTACCAAAGGCAGAGTTTTGCTTTAACTTATTACATTCCTTTCAATCAGAACAGGGTCATGTAGAAAATTGGAAGAGCTGTAGACCCATTATTCTTGGGAAACAAAGCATAAAGGCACATTCTTCCTGCCTTGATTACTTTCAGGATGTTGCTTTGTTCAGGCCCAAACAAACTGTTTCCACTTTCTTCTGGTTACTTTCCATCAATTTGTTCTTATTATGCAGGGGAAATAAAATGTCAGTAAAAAGCTCTCTAAACCCCTGTCTAGATTATAGAACACTAGGAACAAGTGACAGTTAAAACAAATAAAAATGCTCCAGTCTCCATTAATGAATATAATCTTCAAGTCTTTCCTACCATTATGCTTGTTCTCCAGTGTAGGTCAGAAGCCAAAGTCAAAAGAAGATTGCTATAAATTCCCAAGGCTCTAATAAACAGCATAAATTAAATAGTAAAACAGGACAGAGACTAATTAAAAAACTACACATGAGTGCACTCTAAGAAACAATTGGCACAACATATTTACAGCAAACAGAAATAAGCGCAGCACACTAATGTGGCAAATGTTTTAGAAATACTGCCGAAATGTTTTTGATCCACCATAGTACGGTAAGAGCAATTCAACCTCTGATATGGTTAGTACGCTACACCAGTCTTTTTCAACCAGGGTGCCTTTTGGGTTCTTCATGGGTGCCTTGGCAATATGCCCAAAAATTGCTCCAAATTGCTCAAAAATTGGACAAGCTAGTAGGCGGGCCAAGCCTTCTTTTATGTTACACCAAGACACAGGTTTTCATTGTGCAACATTACAACCTTGGCCACTAGGCAGTTCAGCCGCCAGTTTCCTGGACATCGGGCACCTGCACAGCATTGCTTGTTTGACCCTCCTGCACCCCTATGTCAGCACTGTTAGCTGCGTAGGGGAGAAAACGAGAGGAAGAAGAAATGCTGGAATAATAATACCAGTGTGCAAAAAAGTATTTTATTTGAAAGAATGAGGCCCTGTTTACACCTGGGTGTTTGCAATTGCGGGCAGAATCGCTGCGATTTTGCCCACAATCCTAAAACGCTCTGCAAAACCGACAAATCAAGGGTGTGATTCCTCCGCTACTGTCGCGCGATAAACCGCGCTGCAATTACGGCAAACTGCATTGCATAAAGCTTGCCGTTTAAAAAGAGCAGGAGCTTCTTTTGGGCGACAAGCTTCATGTGACACAGTTTGCCACAATTGCAGCACGACAATCTGAGCAGAATCGCACCCACATTTAGGTACCATTGCAAATGAATGGCACTTGAACAAGTGTGGTGCAATTTGACAGTTTTACAGAGTGATCGCAAACGCCCAGGTGTCCACCACATAGGGGATTTTTTCCTTCTCTTCCCAGGTGTGAACAGGGCATAAATCACCTAAAATCACAAGATCGTCCATTTAAAGGGTGCCTTGACTGGAAAAAAGGTTGAGAAACGCTGCTCAACACAAGATCCAACCTCAACACAATAACTAAACCTCTTGCAAATTAGCAAACAAATCCTGCAAGCATATACAGGGGATCTGGAGCATGCACACACACCATAGGCATCTCTGCCAGGTCCCGTAAACCTGGCAGAGATTTGACATGTGTCTGCAAATACACAGGGTCTTATTTAAAAGGAGAATTACAGCCAACGCTCGTTTGGCTGTACTTCTCCTGTGGACCACAGTTCATTCTACACTCTGGTGACCCGTTTGTCCGCTGTCTGCTGACATCACAGAGCCGGTCCAGGATCGGGAAAGATCACGACCATATGGTCAGAATCTGCCCCCATGCCTGGACGGATACCCGGCTCAGCCTCTGAGGGCCTGAGCCGGCCGCTCCCGGACCCTCCACAGCCCAGTGCTCTAGTGAGCGTGGTGGGGCAGAGCAGTGAGCCGGTGACTAACAGTCACCAGCTCTCTGCTCAGGGAGCTCTGAGAACCGAACTATCAGTGGTGTTTGATCACTTGGTTCTCAACCTTAGAGTCGGCGGGGAACAGGTGCAGCATCGGACTGATGCTGCAGCCACCAAGTGAAGTATGATTCTTAAAAATATATATCTTCCCATGCCTCTCTTTTAAAGATAACAGATAATGAAGAAGAGGAGCAAAGGGAGAGCTTCTGCTTTCAAAAATACAACATTGGGTCTAGAAGGTATTTTTTCTGTTATTTTACGATAGGGACAAGTGTAGGGGATCCTCTTTTTTTTTGGGGGGGGGGGGGTTAGTTAGGCACAGTGTAGTTGCTCTTTAGATTCCCCTGTAACAAATATCTGATATGTTTCCAATACTCTTCCAACTTCTTGGACAGATTCATATAAACCTTTTGTCACATTATCCAAAGACAAATTTGCAAAGGGTATCTACCACACACTTTAGGAATTCCAGCAATGGTCTTTATTCATTCAAACTCATAGAAATGTCACTCATTTAGTACATATTGAAAAACCAAGCTAATGTCATTGCTTGCTATGGGCAGCATCGCAATATTTGTTGCGCAAATATCTGTTTCTATAAATATGCTGCACTGTAAATAGTAGGCATATTATAGCTCAGGGAGTCTGTATTAGCATTGTGCCTTTATTTGGTTGTGAAACTGCATAGTAAACAAATGCTCTTATTACCATTTACAATGGTAGTGTACATTATTCCATTCCATTATTCCATGTATACATAAAGCTCTTATGTTATACGTCTAGGAAATGTGTGAACAAGCCTGATCTTTCACTATGCCTTTTGCACTATAATAAACAAGATTAATATAATTTGATAAATAAGTGCGGGCTTTATATAAGAAATTACACAGTTGTAACTATACTACTTGTATTTGAAGTATACAATATTTTTTAAAATGCAAACTGCACTGACAGAAAGCTTAGTCCTTATAGGACTTGCTATTCAAGAAATTCTTGTTCTACAATACTAAGGGGTACACACCCTTTTGTGTGGGGATTGCAAAATAAAAGTTACGATAAAAAAAAAAACAGATTCTTGTCCTGCCCCTTTAATATGCTAATGGTACCATCATCGACATGGAAGTTATTTTTTTTCCCCCCAATTTCCCCTTGTAATCCAGAATACACCATTATTATTCATTATAATAATCCTTTGCTGGAGCTAATATGACTACAGGATTGCTTAAAACATGCTTTCGTCTGCGTTCACACTATTGCGAAGTTGGAAACAATTCCAGTGCCGGTTTCCGCATCGCATCTCCCTCGCAAGCAGTTCACACTGCCCTCTGCAAAACGCTGCGGGCGTCAATACAAAGTTAATGACACCTCCAGATCGCTTTGCAGATCGCAGTGCGAACTGTGAATTTGGACAGGAATCAGATCACATGGGTGTGAACACTTATGTGATCCGATTCCAGTGCGGAGAAAAAAAATAAAAAAATGTTCCTGCACCTTTTTCGTGCGAATCCAATGCGAGTTCAGCCATACATACAGCTGTATAGCCGAATTCGCATTTCACATACATCACATGTGATCTGCACAGCAATGCGATGCCAATCAAATGCGATGTCTGTGTTCCCAATAGTGTGAACCCAGGCTTAAAGAGGAGTTCCACCCAGGGGGGCCATTAAAAAATAAATAAATAAAAGTCAGCAGCTGCAAATACTGCAGCTGCTGACTTTTAAATTGGACACTTACCTGTCCCAGGGTCCAGCGATGCGGGGGATCGAAGCTCCGCTCGTCTCCCCCTCCGTTCAGCGGCGCCGACATTGCAACTGTGGGCGCTGTGCTGTGGCTTCACAGCCTGGCACCCACTGCGCATGGGAGAGCGGTGCCGCACGCCGTGATTGGCCGCTCAGTCACCTGGGACCTGTACCCTGGTACTGGAAGGGGCAGACTACGAGGGACCCCCTAGCAACAGGCATTTAGAGGTAAGTTTAAAAAAAAAATATCCAAATGTTTTTTTGTTTTTTTAGGATTTTTGATGTATTTTTGTTTTTTTGGGTGGAACCCCACTTTAAAGTAGTATTTAACCAACAGCTTTTGTAGCATAACACATTGAGCACAATAAAAAAAAAAAAAAAACATTCCCCAGTAAACTATTTGTTAGAATTCTTATCCCTGCTCTTGAAGGTTACAACTTTCAATGCTGCTCCGGCTTTTTCAATGCCGCTTCACTGAACTTATGGTCTTCAAAAGGAAAGAACAAAAACATATAGGAGATATGGGACTTTAAAAAGGTACGAATCATTAGAGACCAGATATAAAAATATATACAAATTTTAATAAATGAACAACATCATTAAAAGTAATGCACACAGTACAGTCATGGCCATGGATGTGTGCAAGGCATCCTATTATGGACAACGATCTACTGAAATCACGTTCATGTTTTCTACATGTTTCGCCGTATGGCTTCTTCAGGAAAGAACATGAGAATTCACTGAATAACGAAACCTATAGTTCAACAACTTTTAGTTGTGCAACAAAAATAAAGAGAATACAAATTAATTAGTTGTTGAATCATAGGTTTCGCTATTCAATGAATTCTCACGTTCTTTCTTGAATAGGATGCCTTGCACACATCCATGGCCTTGACTGTACTGTATGCGTTACTTTTAATGATGTTGTTCATTTAATAAAATGTGTATATATTTTTATATCTTGTTGTCTCTAATGATTCACACCTTTAAAGTCCCATATCTCCTATATGTTTTTGTTCTTATCTAAACGGGATGTTGGTGCCATATCTTATGTAAACCTTGGTGCTGATCTCTGACAACATAACCTTCAAAAAGGAAAGAGTTAACAGTGGACAGTAGAGCCTCCGGTCAGTCTGTTAGGTTGGAAAAGGGAGGAGTGAGGAGGAGGAGAGAAGAGCAGGGGGTGCCCTGACATCCAGGCTTCAGGGATCCCAGTTTCTATTGATGCACACAGTGTAGGAAGACACAACTCTACTCCCTGAATGTAAAGATGACTCTAAAAGACTCTGCAAGAGAAAGGAGCCCCCCGAAATAGGAAAACTGCCGCAGCGGTCATGACACCAGCTTAAACTGTTACATAGGCAAGGTTTAAAAGGAAGATGCATACCTGTGATAAAAATCATTTGCTGAAAGTGCTTAAAATTGAGGGTTTATTATTACTTTAAAAGGAGACTCCACCTTGTGATTTATACAGTATTTCACGTTTGATTTATTTGACCTTTAAAACAGCTTACTAGGGCCGAGTGTTTTATTGGCTAAAGTTGATATCTAATCTTACTATGTTCTCTTGGTTTTTATTGATTATTATTATATTTTATCATGTTTGCCAATAGGCTGTTTGCTATTGCATTCTATTTTGAGTCTTCTTCTAGCTTTTTAGACTGGGTTTTAGTTTATAAATCAGGCTTTGATTTTGTAGTTCATCACTTAGATCATTTTTTTGAGGCCTTACGATTTTTTTTTGTGAATTTATTTTGGAATCCCCCTGGTATGATCCTATAGGCAAAAGCTAAAAAAAAAAAAAAAAAAAAAAGAAAGTAAAAACTTTTTTTACTTAAAAAGAAAAATATCAGGGTTTGACATATTTGTTTAGGAAAGATGTAGTACATCTTTTGGATATATATGTCTAGATATATTTCATTTTGGTTTGCAAACATTTATCGAATATCATTGGGTGATGCCAGGCGTGTTTGTTAACAAGCCAAGCTGGCGGGGCCAATGTTATGTTATATACTAATGGCTGATATTGTGCTAAGTCCTATGGTTAAGCATGTGTATGGTAAGATACTTTTTATTGTGATTTTAATGATAAGCTTTGGTTTCACAAATTTCAATATTAGCATGGCCATTTCTTGCAAATAAACAAAATGTAAAAAAAAAAAAAAAAAAAAATTGATTATTTGTGTTGTTTTATTAAATAATTGGGTTGGTTGGGTGCCATTTACAATCTCATGTATTATTATGATTATAAAAGCAATATCCTAATTACAATGCAAGCTAAATTGCTACCTAACAAATGGTAAAGGAGGTTTTACATGTTAGCGACCCATTTAATCCACTCTCTGTATTTACTTCTGTGGCTGCCTTACTGCTTAATGTGTAATAAATCTGACATATGATCCTTTTAAAAGGTCTGGGTAAACCTGCAGATATAAATAGAGCTAGTCAAGTGACAAACTGCAGTAGGAAACTTGATTCTATTTAATTTAATCCTTAAAGCGAATCTTCACTACACTTGAGCAACACAAACCAAAAACGCTATTTCATTCATTTTTAATATCCAAAGCAAACTCCCCCATCCATGCACGTCTTCATACCTTATTTTGTTGAGAAATCACATTGAGAAAAAAAAAAAAAAACCTAGCTATGGCCATCTTGAGTAGGGGCAAACGATTAACGTAGCTTGTACTTCCTGGAATCCATCTGCCCTTAGCTCAAGCATGCAGGTAGGAGAGTGTGCTTAGCTGAGAAAACCCCTCCTCCCCTCCTGACGAATCCTGGGATGTACAACATCCTTTTCCTAGGCAAGAAACCAGGAAGTAACTAAAGAAATGTAAAAAAAAAAAAAGTTTAAAGCAAGTAAATATAATATACAGTTAAAAAAAAAGTTTAAAGTAAATATAATATACAGTAAAACCTTGGATTGCGAGCATAATTTGTTCCAGAAACATGCTTGTAATCCAAAGCACTTGTACATCAAAGCGAATTTCCCCATAAGAAATAATGGAAACTCAAATGATTCGTTCCACAACCATTTATTCATAAGTCCTTCAGTTTATAGTCCATATAAAAAGATTATAGCAATGTGACCAGGTTGTGTGACCATAAAAATGTTCATCCACAAATGGGATCCTCCACAAGGGGATTAGAAGCAAAATCCAGCAGAAGCTACAGAGTATAAAAGTGAAGAGAGGCACCTCTAAGTGTAGCAATATGTTGCTAAATGTTGTACTTTCATTAAATGTAACCATATTGCTACACTCAGAGGCACCTCTCTTCTCTTTTATACTCAGTTGTGACATGACGCTACTCTTATATCAAGACATCACTTGTACATCAAGTCAAAATTTATTTAAAAATGTTGCTTGTCTTGCAAAACGCTCTCAAACCAAGTTACTCTCAAACCAGGGTTTTACTATACTTTCCTATCTATTTACTAATGCTAGCAGCATAAGAATTAAAATAATCAATGTTGAGTGGAAGAGTGGGGTTCCACTTTGATAACCACTTCAGCCCCAGAAGGTTTTACCCCCTTAATGACCAGGCCATTTTTTGTGATACGGCACTGCGTCGATTTTAACCGACAATTGTGCGGTCATGCGATGGTGTACCCAGACAAAATTGATGTCCTTTTTTTTTCACACAAATAGAGCTTTCTTTTGGTGGTATTTGATCACCTCTGCGGTTTTTATTCATTGCACTATAAACAAAAATAGACCAACAATTTTGAAGAAAAAAAAAAAAAAAAACAATATTTTTTACTTTCTGCTATAATACAAATCCAAAAAATATATATACAAAAACAAAATGTATTCATCATTTTAGGTCGATATATTCTTCTACATATTTTTGTTAAAAAATAAATAAATAAAAATCGCAATAGGTGTATATTGATTGGTTTGCGCAAAACGTATCGCGTCTACAAACCATGGGAAAGATTTATTGTCATTTTTATTTATTTTTTTATGTTTTTACTGGTAATCTGTGATTTTTAGCGGGACTGTGACATTGCGGCGGAAAAATCTGACCCTAAATGACACTTTTTGGGGACCGGTGACATTGTTACCTTGATCAGTGCTATAAATAATGCACTGATCAATGTATAAATGACACTGGTAGGGAAGGGGTTAACGCTAGGGGGCGATCAAGGGGTTAACAGTGTTCCCTGGGTGTGTTCTAACTGTGTGGGGGCTAAAAATCGAAAAATCATTTGGAAGACATTACAAATACTTTACTGCATGAAGCAGGCTTCTTCTATGGAAAGCCAGAATACTGTACAGTAGAATTTAGGATAAAATGACTTTCACCCCCTATATAGTGTTGAAACAAATCAACAAAAAACATTTCCCTCTCAATAATACCTATACTAATCTCTGCTGCTTTGACTTTCAGCTGCCAGTGACTGATATACTTACTCTTAGATAACGGATGCTAGTTTTAAAATAATCTTTGTTATGGAGTCGATCAACAAAAAAAAAAAAAAAAAGTTTTAGCTTTGCATACAGTGTCGCCTTACAAAGACTAATACTATCAAATATTTTCCAGTAACAGTCATACTTTTTTATTAAACACTATCGCTTGTAATGGGCGACCTTGAAACGCAATCAGGGTGCATTACCCTGATTAAAAAGTGCATTGCTGGGTCTGCATTGGCAATTACACAAGTCATTTCAGGTATTTGCTCTGGATAAACTATGGGATAAAAATGCATGGCCTTCTTGCTATTTAAAATAGAAACAAGACAAAAAAAAAGTCTTTTGCCGCGTACACACGGTCGGAACTTCCACCAACAAATGTTCGATGTGAGCCTGTTGTCGGAAATTCAGACTGTGTGTAGGCTCCATCG
Source organism: Lithobates clamitans (assembly GCA_037952925.1). Classification (NCBI taxonomy): domain Eukaryota; kingdom Metazoa; phylum Chordata; class Amphibia; order Anura; family Ranidae; genus Lithobates; species Lithobates clamitans. The sequence goes on along the minus strand of JBBGZY010000239.1, from coordinate 13,916,514 downwards.
GACATTTGTTGTCGGAATTTCCGACAACAAACATTTGGGAGCTGGTTCTCAAATTTTCCAATAACAAGATCTGTTGTCGGAAATTCCGGTCGTGTGTACACAATTCCGACACACAAACTTCCACGCATGCTTGGAATCAAGCAGAAGAGCTGCACTGGCTATTGAACTTCTTTTTTCTCGGCTTGTCATACGTGTTGTACGTCACCGCGTTCTTGGCGTTCGGAATTTCCGACAACATTTATGTGACCGTGTGTATGCAAGACAAGTTTCAGCCAACATCCGTCAGAAATAAATCCAGGATTTTGTTGTCAGAATGTCCGATCGTGTGTACGCAGCATTAGTGTATGTCTTTCAGTAGACAGTCTTGTACCCATCTGATAATATTAAAGCAGAGCTCCACCCAAAAGGGGAAGCTCCACTTATGCTCCCCCCTCTCCACTGCCACATTTGGCACCTTTCGGGGGGGGGGGGGGGAGTAACTGGTTCTACCAGGTACCCACTCCCACTTCCAGCAGACTTCGCCATGGCAAACTCTACCCAAAGTTCGGCCCCCTCTCCTCCTTCCCCCACCGCTGGGCCATTCACAAAGCGCAGCGCATGTGCAGTGGGGAACGGTCTGTAATCAAGGCTTGCCTGCCGTTTTCCCTTACCCAAGATGGTAACGGGAGCCCTTGAGAGCCGATTGAAGACACCGCTGGATTTGTGGACAGGTAAGTGTCCTAATATTAAAAGTCAGCAGATACAGTATCTGTAGCTGCTGACTTTACATTTTTTTCTGAAGGAGCCTGGAGCTCCTCTTTAACCACTTAAGCCCCAGACCATTTGGCTGACCAAAGACCAGAGCACATTTTGCGATTCGGCACTGCGTCGCTTTAACTGACAATTGTGCGGTCAAAGTTTTGAAAAAAAACGCAATATTTTTTACTATAATAAATATCCCCCCCAAAAAAAAAATTTCCCTCAGTTTAGGCCGATATGTATTTTGACATATTTTTAGTAAAAAGAAAAAAAAAAAAAAATCCCAATAAGCGTATATTGATTGGTTTGCACAAAAGTTATAGTGTCTACAAAATAGGGGATAGTTTTATGGCTTTTTTTTTCTTTTTTTTTTTTTTTTTTTTTTTTACTAGCAATGGCAGCGATCTGCAATTTTTATCGGGACTGCGACATTATGGTGGACACATCAGGCAATTTTGACACATTTTTGGAACCATTGGCATTTTTACAGCGATCAATGCTATAAAATTGCATTGATTACTGTAAAAATGTCACTGGCAGTGAAGAGATTAACCACTAGGGGGCAGTGAAGGGGTTAAGTGTATCCTAGTACGTGTTCTAACTGAAGGGGGGAGGGGACTGTGCAGGGGAGATGACAGATCGTCTGTGCATACTATGTATGAACAGACGATCTGTCTGTTCTCCCCTCAGAGAACTGGAAACTGTGTGTTTACACACACAGATCCCGGTTCTTGGTGTGCCCCGAGCGATTGCGGAAGCCCGGCGGTGATCGGGACCGCCGGCACTTGCATCGGCTCCATGGGCAAGCAGGGGGCGCGCACACGCGCCCCCTAGTGGCAGTCTATGGTACTGGTGTACCATGACGGCGATTTGCGCAACCGAGCCATGTTGCCGCAGTACAAATGCGGCGGAAGGTCGGCATGCGGTTAAAGCCTTCAGTCATTTTTTGAGTTTCCATTTATTAAATCTTCTGCCCTTGTTGTTTTGAATTTGGATTGCAAGACATTTTTTTTCTGCCAGTAAATACCTTATACAGCCCACTTCCCTTTTTCTTGTCTGGTCATTAGCCTAGGCTTATGACATCATGCACAGCTCTCTCTCTCACTCTTGTGAGAGTTTGCCAGGAAGGGAGGGGGGAGGAGTCATAAGAGGACCAATGAGAGCTGCAGAGCTGGAGGTGTGTGTCTGTGTAAATCCAGGAAGTCAACAGGCAGCAGCTTCAGCTGCCCACAGTTAAAATGGTTGCAGGCAGACTTAGTGGAGGGAGATTTCTGCAGCATATTTGGCAAGTACAGAATCACAGTATAGATAAAATAATATGCAAAGTGGTTGGAGGGAAGCTTCAGAATGGCAAAGATGTTTTTATTACAAATTATGTGAGTAGACTGCAGTTCCTCTTTAAGCAATAATGCTGATATTTTTTGTTCTCATTAACATATACAGTAAATTAAAACCGGGTCACTATTTTGTTTTTCTTTCAATATTATTAGAATGCAGCCATGCAATGAAGATTGAAATCCAGTATTTCTGATACATCAAGCCAATGTACTAGATCAGAGAAATGGGTACTCCATCAATGAAATAACATAAAATCATTTTTGACTAATGTCAATAACTGGATACATAAGCATGCTTCCCATTAATAAGTTCTTACAACTAGCACTAATACAGCAGGATCACCTATTTAGCTTCAAACTTCAAAAATTGAATTGATAAAAGTTCATTTTTCATTCTTTCAAGTTTGTGTGCCTTGCATAACTATGTGGGTTCTGGTGGTGTCTTCAGCTTCGCTCACCTCTATTATAGCTGTGCTACACATCTCTTCCCAGCAATAGAATAAAAAGAAAATCCTGTCCAGAGCTGCACTCACCACTATGAATACATGATGATGACCAAATGAAATACACAAATAATAAGCGCATCCAAATAAATCACTAATACATAAATGTGTAAAAAAATGTCCAGAAAATCAATATATAAAAAAAAAATCTGAAATCAAACGTTATGAAACAGTGAGTCCATCAAACAAATAATTGCATGAAATATTCCAGCCTTCCACTGATGAAGTGATCACTTCTTGAAAAAAAAAATAGATATGAACACCTTGTGCCCTCCACAACAAATATGAGCCTCTTACTGGATTAGGTTGATTCCCGTATAACAGAGATCCCTAACGGATGTTGTTAACAAATGATTTCGGGTATTCAGTGATGATCCACATTAAACCGCTATCAGACCGCCAACCATTGTAACTCAGATGGCTCCCAAAGTGGTTATACCAGGCCAGATATCACAATGAACCGTATTTGGAAAAAGGAACAAAGGCCGCACATAGTGTCAAATTGCTACTACAGCATTTATTTAAAATAGAGACAGGTACTTACAATTTAAAATCAAGTTAGCATGCAATACAAACGCCACACCTGCGAGGCCTCGGCAGGGGCGTGATGACATCACAAATCAGGCTCCTCCCAATGTGTTTTGTGTGAATTTGCGTCATCAGGGGAATGGGAGCATCGCGGGAGCATGTAGAAAATTCAGTCAGGGCTACAGTCCCATGAAGCCTTGTGCTTCTTCTTGCATAGTGCAGTCATGCATTGGGGACCTACTCTAAGTACTCTAATATAATCAGGTCTGCCTGTCAGTTTTTAGGTGGACTTGATTGGAAGTTGCACCCAGCCACCCACAGATCCAACATTGGTCTGGAAAGCTCCAGTTTGTAAATGCAGAAAAAAAGTGATCATGCAAAGATATCACAAATATGACATCCATCCTATTCTGCTCTGATTCAGCAAGAAATCTGTTCAGGGGTCCTCTGCTGACCAGACCAGATGGCACCCATGTGAAAGCAGCATAAGCCAATCATTCTGCAAAGGAGAGTGAGCAAACCAGCAACCAAAAAGTATCTCAGGAGGCTTGTATGCTAGCGGGCAAGCAGCACATCTGTAACACTTCTGAATCCACACAACACTCATTTGTTCAGGTTTGGTTGTGTTCAAATGGGACCCGTGTTTACATGAACCCTCTTTAACTGCACAAAGCCATTTACAGTGGGTGCCTAGAAATGCCTGTACATGTGGTCAGATACCTTCTAGAAAACCTCAGTAACACTAAAGATCAGAGACCTCTACAATTCAAATATGTTTACACTACACTACCCCCCCCCCCCCCCCCCCACCCCAAGCCTTACTTGTGGAGTGATGTGCAGCCTCATTGACCAGCAGTGAGATATGGAAAGTGGTCAGGCATGTTCATTTTAAAGGCCTGAGTCGCTTAGGTTCGCAATGCAGAAGTGATGTGAAGCAAACATGTGTTTACTTCAAACATCCAATTGTGCAGAGGAAAGGAAAAAATTATAGCTTGCACACATGATTATATGGTTCAAGTGAGCACAGGTTCATTTCACCGCACAGGCTTCACACTAGTAATTGAGGCGTTTTAATATACCGTTTTTTTCTCCCCAAGCTTTATTGCATTTTACAAAGCTTGAGACTAAAAGGATTTTAGATTGATCACTTTCATGTTTATCTACCAATTTCAGTCTGTTAATTGCACAAATATTTAATTGCATATAGGCATTTTTCTAGCCATTATGCTGAAATAATAAGCTACTCAGCTTGAGCCGATCTGTCTCAAACACCAGTATGTCCAATTGTATGTAAGACGTACATATCAGCTCGAGATCCCAAAATGTATTGGGATCCAAAGCAAAGGGTGTAAGTTAAAATTCCATCCTAAAGTGACACTGCTACGATAAAATATGGGGCTGCCATTGCTTGCGCTCTAGTTCGCTGCTTCCCACTTTCTGGCTCAGCATCATGACTTTCCATCCATGATGCGAAGGGAGGGGAGGGGGGTTGCCCCCAGCACTGTAACAACCAATGGCTTTGTGATTGGGGAATTAGGTGGTTGATGGGCTCTGTGGTGGAGGGGACTCATGTACAAGAGGCCCTTAAAATGATAGGGGGGCTCTCATGTGAAGGAGGCCTCTGATGTGATGGGGGGAACCTCTGATGTGAAGGAGGCCTCTGATGTGATGGGGGAACCTCTGATGTGAAGGAGGCTTCTGACGTGATGGGGGAACCTCTGACGTGATGGGGGGACCTCTGATGTGATGGGGGAACCTCTGATGTGAAGGAGGCTTCTGACGTGATGGGGGAACCTCTGACGTGATGGGGGAACCTCTGATGTGAAGGGGGCCTCTGATGTGATCGGGGAACCTCTTATGTGATTGGGGAACCTCTGATGTGAAGGAGGCCTCTAATGTGATGGGGGAACCTCTGATGTGAAGGGGGCTTCTGATGTGATGGGGAAGCCTCTGATGTGAAGGAGGCCTCTGATGTGATGGGGGAACCTCTGTGAAGGTAGCTTCATCAAGGCAGTTATGTGCATTATCCCAGGCTCAGGTTTCTTATTGATAAGTAATATTTTTCTTTTTTAGCATTTTCTAGCATTATAAACTGGGGTGCTCAAGATTTTGCATGCTTTTAAAAAGGTGCCACAACTGAAAAAAAGGTTGGGAAACACTCCTTTAGTTGGCCGTGTCTGGCTTAAAATGTTACTACACCCAGGACCCTGCATTCACTATATCTGGTCTCCCACAGTACACAGAACATGGAAATGCTATTATTTTAGTAAATATAAACTGCTAAATACCTTTTCTCTTCAGCAGTATATAGCAGTCTTGTGACTTCTATCAGTGTCTGGCTGAGCACTGGTAAAGCTTGTAGAAGCCACCAAGGCTCTGTTCCATCATGAGATGGATTGGGGACAGTGGAAGAAGAGTAGGATCAGAGAAGAAAAAATCAAACAGCCTTTTTACACAATGTGCAGGATTAACCCCTTAATTTCAATGGGGAGTCTAACAAGCATGCTTTACTGCATATACAGACTGATTGTACTGTTGTGGGTTTAGTAACACTAAGCCCAACACAGTGATAAAAATTTTGCAGAAATTATTTTATACAAGAATATAGGCAAAAATATACACCAGCAAATGTTCTCTTTAAAAAATGTTTTTTTCTCTCTGCAATCATTTTTTTGATGTCTTTGCCAGTATTAAAATTATTTTTTAATATTTCAACATAACATTATGCAGATGATTTGATTTCCCAAGGATCGCTCCACGTGTCACTAGGAATGTCACTCTTATGTACTATGCTGTTTACGTGTTACTTTAAAAATAGATTGCTGTATTAAAAAAAGGCCACCTATTAATTGTTTCTCCCTTCCCCACAGTTTACAAAATGAGGATCCTTTGCCAGAAAACATATTTGTTCCAAGTCAAAGACTCAGAAAGCATTGAAGTCAAAGCATCAGCATGACAGCCAGCGTAATGACCTTCTCATAGGAGAGGTCAGCAATGGCAACCTCCATACCTTCCTCAAAGCAGAGTCACTTTAAAAAGGAGTTTTTGTGACATAAATGAAAATCAGCTCAGTAATCTAAAGAATTGTGATTCATTCCCACTATACATGTATGCACATGCAGTCACTGCAGCTATTAAAAAGCACAATCTTTTGGTATCTGCAATAGAAAGTAGGAGACCAGAACAAACAGCTTGCAATGAATATTAATGTGCGACTGTGCTTTTACTCTTCATAAGAGTGTGAGAGCTAATGACGCAAATCCGAATATATCCGATGTCTGTCTTACCCAGAAATCACAGTAACCAAGGGACAATAAGATATGGACATGTGCGTTTAGTAGAATATAAATATAAAATGTGTCTTATATAATACATTCCCAAGACGTTTTATGAAATAGTCTAACATTAAAAAAAACTAGGGCTGTTAGTAGTCATTATGGTTTACAATATGATAGCATGTCATATACTGTATGCACATAGAACATTTCGTTATACAGTATAGGTGTTGTAAGCATAGCATTGTAGCTTCCACTTCCATGGGCTTACAAGTGTATATTACAATATTATTTTTCTGTACTGCAAGCTTCTAAAAAAACAGTACAATACACAATGTTCACACTCACCCGGGTGATATTGTTTTTTCATTTTTCTGCACAGGATTGCAATGTGAACACAAGTACACTTGACCAAGTGAAGGTACACTATATCACTGGACTTTAATGGCACCCCAGTCTTAGTCTGTAGGGTTCAATATTGACTTGGCCCACCCTTTGCAGCTATAACAGCTTCAACTCTTCTGGGAAGGCTGTCCACAAGGTTTAGGAGTGTGTCTATGGGAATGTTTGACCATTCTTCAGGCACTGATGTAGACGAGAAGGCCTGGCTCGCAGCCTCCGCTCTAATTCATCGCAAAGGTGTTCTATCAGGTTGAGGTCAGGACTCTGTGCTGGTGTTCTGGCAAAATAGCCAACTCGCCGAAATCTCAAAATCACGTCACTTATGGTTACTCTAAAGCAGGGGTAGGCAACCTCGGCCCTCCAGCTGTGATGAAACTACAAGTCCCATGAGACATTGCAAGACCCTGACAATCAGAGGCATGATGGGATTTGTAGTTTCACCACAGCTGAAGGGCCGAGGTTGCCTACCCCTGCTCTAAAACATCAGTAATTGGAGATTTGGACGAGTTGCTGTTTTGACACAACATCGGCAAATGTATACACTCCGCTACACAATATTATGAGCGGACGGTGGGGGTTATTTACGAAAGGCAAATCCACTTTGCACTACAAGAGCAAACTACAAGTGCAAAGTGCACTTGAAATTGCACTGAAATGCAGTCGCTGTAGATCCGAGGGGGACATGCAAGGAAAATAGAAAACAGCATTGTAGCTTGCACATGATTGGATGATAAAATCAGCAGAGCTTCCCCTCATTTCAGATCTACCTCTCAGATTTACAGCGACTGCACTTCCAAGTGCATTTTCAGCACAATTTCAATTGCACTTTGCACTTGCAGTGCAAAGTAGATTTGCCTTTCGTAAATAACCCCCATTGCTAGTCTGCCGGATACTAACCAACAACATGGCCACCTCCAAGGCGGCGACAACTTTTTCCTCCCTAGCCACTGTTCCTTCTGTTACAATTACTCCTAGAGGCATGATGGGACATGTAGTTCCACAACAGCTGGAGGGCCCCAGGTTGCCTACCCCTGCTTTAAAGTAACCGGAGGTGACGTGATTGGAGATCTCGATGAATTGGCCATTTTGACAGAACACCGGCCAGTCAAGTTCCTCCACCCCAAACTTGCTCATCCATGTAAAGACCCTATGGAAGCCTATGATGCTACAATATAATCGTGCAGCCAAAACTATAATAACTGATCTATTCTGTTCTGCTCCATAGACTTTATTAGGAGCAGGAGATTAATATCGCTCATTTATTCTTGGGCTGTTTTTTCCATTCAATTATCCCCCATGAAATTTAGATTATAGGGCTATTTTTCTAACAGCCCCAACATTTTCCTGCAGTAGTACTTAAGACTGATTTTAGAACTGGGAGATTAAGAAAATGGTATGTGTAGCCCCAGCCTGTCAATTAAGACTTTCCCTGTAGTCTTTGAGAACCTAACAATTGTGACACATCAAAAAAAAAAAAAAGGATTTCTAAATGAATGCATGCAAGATTTGGGATTTATAGGATGGGCTGTATTTTAGGTTGTTCTTCCCCTAGGCATTTTAGTTGAAAACACCCAAATAAATGGACTCCCGACAAGCAATTACCAATCTGTATCACACACCCTTTTTAATGGCTTTTAAAAGGGATTGTAAAGAAAAATTAGTTTTAGATATTTATTCTGTTTTTCTCTTCTCTTTTTTTATTTTTTGAAGAAGTCCTTTTAAGAATACTAGTTGCCTGATTGTCTCAGGTTTTAATCCTACCGGAGTCACTGGGGTTCATTTACTAAGCTTAGGGATTGATTCACTTAGCTTAGTGAATGAGGTGAAGTTCTGCTCACTTCCATCATCCAATCAGTTGCAAGCAAAAATTAATTTTTTTCTGTTGCTTATGATTTTGTATTTTTTGCAAAGTGGGTTTTCATTTTCACCACGTTCACTGAGTTAAATAACAATTTCCTTGCTAAGTGAAAATTCACTCTTCTAAGGGAACAGTCTATTTGCCTTTAGTAAATCAACCCCGGTGATTCAGATTTACGTGCTGGATCACCAGATGAAGGTAGAAGAAAGAAAGCCTAAAAAGGAAACTAATGCAGCCATCACATCCAAGAATTGGTAAGCTGCAATAGCTTTTGGGTGTAATACTGCTTTAAATTGCATGTATCATTACTGCAATCATTTTTATGTACATCTGGTGAGATCAAGTCCTAAATAAATATTCTCTTCAAAGGAATTATGACAAAAATATGGGAGCAACATTTGGGGACTTGTGGAAAGTACGTGCTGCCTTCTTCATCTCTGCTAAGACTACTTTGTAAGTCACTGACTTGAAACAATTATTTGTATGTTAGAGCATGCCCCTTCCAAATAAAGTAAGCAAAGGCCACTAACATACTTCCATCATGGTAGATTCCTATTAATATAATATAGTATAATGGTCTCGGAACCATTCATCCGAGATATGATTGAAAATATATGCGGTGTCAAATGCGATTTACCAGGTACAACTCAGATGCATCAAAGAGGAAGTAAACACTGGTGGGTTTTACTTCCTCTTTATTTCCCTGCAAAGGTAAAGCATAATGGGTCACTATGCGTCGCATAGTAGCCCATTGTGTGCCACTTACCTGAAAACGAAGCCTGCAATGTCTCCGTTGCCCCCACTAGCAGGGAGCGTCCATTTTCGCCCCTCCTCTTTCCGGGGCCGCAAACTCCGGCTCTGTGATTGGCTGGAGTCGTGTGACGTCACATGCGCGCGGGAGCCGCCAGTCGTGGCATGACCCTTATTAGAAACGGCACAATATGCCCTTTCTAAAGTGCGCATGCGTCGAGGACATTGGTGCAGGCGCTGTAGTCATCGGCGTTTGGCTTTTTCATAAATATATCCTGAACCGCGGAGGTTGAGGAGATATTTCCAGCACCTACAGGTAAGCCTTAATATAGGCTTATACAGTGTGTACAACTACTTTAACCACTAGGTGCCCGCGCTATAGCCGAAAGACGGCTACAGCGCGGACTCCAATTGCCGGGAGGGCGTCCCTGGACGTCCTCCTGTTTACTTCCGCATTGCGCGCTTCCGCGAGCGCGCATTGCGGAACTTTTGTGCTGCCCGTGTCCCTCGGACACAGCCAGTCACAGATCGCCGTAAACGGCCAATGACAGCGGCCGTTTACAGTGCGATCGCTCTACCAATGAGAGAGGATCTCATATATAAACATATGAGATCATCTCTCATCGACGGCTCTCCCTCCTCACACAGAGACAGCATGTGAGGAGGGAGAGCGAACCGCTGCGGCGGTAAGTGTAAAGAAAAAAAAAAAAAAAGAAAAAGAAAAGTGTACCCACTGTTATCTGTCCTGCCAACTGTCCTGCCATCTGCCCCTGCCAACTGTCCTGCCATCTGCCCCTGCCAACTGTCCTGCCATCTGTCCCTGCCATCTGCCCCTGCCATCTGTCCTGCCATCTGCCCCTGCCATCTGCCCCTGCCATCTGTCCCCAGTGCCATGTATAAGTGCCATCTGTCATCAGTGCCACATAGTGCCATTTGTCATCAGTGCCACCTGTCAGTGTCACGTGCCATCTGTCATCAGTGTCACGTGTCATCAGTGCCACGTATCAGTGCCATCTGTCATCAGTGCCACGTATCAGTGCCATCAGTGCCACGTATTAGTGCCATCTGTCATCAGTGCCACGTGTCATCAGTGCCACATATTAGTGCCATCTGTCATCAGTGCCATTTGTCATCAGCGCCACATGTCATCAGTGCCACATATTAGTGCCATCTGTCATCAGTGTCACGTGTCATCAGTGCCACGTATTAGTGCCATCTGTCAGTGCCACATATTAGTGCCATCTGTCATCAGTGTCACGTATTAGTGCCATCTGTCATCAGTGTCACGTATTAGTGCCATCTGTCATCAGTGCCATGTATTAGTGCCATCTGTCATCAGTGCCATGTATTAGTGCCATCTGTCATCAGTGCCACATCAGTGTCAGTGCCACGTATCAGTGCTATCTGTCATTAGTGCCACATCAGTGCCACGTATCAGTGCCATTTGTCATCAGTGCCACGTCAGTGTCACATGTCATTGTCCTGGTTCTCCAGGGCCTTCAAAAGTGTAATAGGTAGTCAACAAGTCAGATGTGTAATTTATGCTCCTAGAACACGTGATGGCGCTCCCTGCATGTTGGGCCTCTCTATGTAGCCAGGCTCTGAAAAAGTCCCCCACATGTGGTATCGTAATACTCAGGAGGAGTAGCAGAATGTATTTTGGGGTGTCATTTGTGGTATACACATGCCATGTGAGAGAAATAACCTATTACAATGACAATTTTGTGGGAGAAAAAAAAAAAAAAAAAATCATTTTGCAAAGAATTGTGGGAAAAAATGACAACATCAAAAACCTCACCATGCATCTTACTAAATACCTTAGAATGTCTACTTTCAAAAAAGGGGTCATTTGGGGGGTATTTGTACTTTCCTGACTTGTTCGGGTGGCAAGAAATGAGATAGGCCACCAGTACTTCAGATGTGATCAATTTTTTATGATTTGCACCATAACTTGTAGACTCTCTAACTTTCAGAAAGACCAAATAATATCCACTAATTTGGGTTATTTTTACCAGAGATATGTAGCAGTATAAATTGTGGCCAAAATTTATGAAGAAAAATTACTAATTTGCAAAATTTTATCACAGAAACGAAGAAAAATGCGTTTTTTTTCAAAATTTTCGGTCTTTTTTCATTTATAGCGCAAAAAATAAAAAACCCAGAGGTGATCAAATACCACCAAAATAAAGCTCTATTTGTATGAAAAAAAGGACAAAAAAATCATTTGGGTACAGTATTACATGACTGAGTAATTGTCATTCAAAATGTGAGAGCGCTGAAAGCTGAAAATTGGTCTGGTCACGAAGGGGGTTTAAGTGCCCAGTTGTCAAGTGGTTAAGACCATTTTGAAAGCTTTAATTCAACTGACTCAAGATTTATTTGGACAACCTGGTATAATTCTTATTTGAAGCCCAACTCCAGTAAAAAAATAAAAAGTAGCCACTCTTCCTCCCATCCTATCTGATCGATGAGTTGAAGTGGGATTTCAGGATAACCCTGACTACTCAGAAAACTATTCCTGCCCCCTCCTCCTAACACACAGGCCGAGTGTCGGGCGGCATTTTTTCTATTAAACCGGCCGACAATCGGCCCGTGTGTACTGCAACCAGTTGAACAGAAGCCAACCTTTGGCCAGCTTCTGTCAATGTGGCATGACCGAAAAATGTCCGCCAATCGGCTCCCGTTCAGCGCTTTCAGCTAATGGTTGAGAGCTCTCCCTGGAGTGTTCTGGTGCCGAGGCCATCCCCCTGTCAGAATACAATAGCTCAGCAGGGGAGATTGCTGTATTAACATCGGATTATTAGTACAGTGGCTTCTCCAGAGCTGTCAGGTTTTTTTTCCTTCAGCCCTGCTGGGTTGAACAAAAAAACTAATAGTGTGTACTAGGCTTAACAAAGATTTCTATACTTGCCTATAATCAGGCTGCTCCAGTTCGGTCACGTGATCTCCCCTGTATAAGCCAGAGTTGGCTGAAGAGGAGAGAGAAGAGAGCGCTTTGACAGCGGCTGGTAATGTCTGGGAGCTTGATATCACCCATAGGCTTCAATGGCCAATCTGTTGTCAATGTTCCCTCCTATCCCGGATTACATGGCCTAAAAAAAGGTAAGTACATACATCTTTTTTTTACAGGTTAGTAAGCAAAGGTGTTGGGGTGTGGGGGAATCAGTTTTAAGAGTTGTTAGGGTTATAAAAAAAAAAAAAATTCCCATTCACCAGCCAACCATTCACTTGCGACCAATGGGAGTGAAGGGGAATGGAAGATGAGGGTTAACAAGTAGTGTTGGATTAACAGTGCCCATAGGAGGAAATGTCCACAAGGGACCTGGATGGGGGGACTTAGGGGAGTATAATGGCCTTCACCAGGTAAGGAAAACCTTACACCGGACAGGGGGTGTTGCCTATGAAGGTAATTCTTATAAAACACACTCATAACATTTGGAAATCACCGCCTAACAAGTTGTTGTAAAAAAAAAAAATCCCTATTTGTTTCAGCTTCAAGAACATCATAAAATTTAACCCACACAGTGCAGAACTAGACACCATTTTTATGTCTATCATTGCTAAGAAAAAAAAAGCTTCATTTCCTTTACTGAGGCCCGAGAGAAATTTAATTTCCTGAGAAAAGTCTGGCTTTATTACAAATAACTGGAGATTTTACAACCTTGCAGCAAAACTAATTTTATCTAAAAAAAAATATTTTTTTTTTTTAAATCACCTTTTTAGAATGGAAATGACCAAAGATAGCAAAACGTTCCTCTCCTGAAGTCACATAGCTGCTCTGGTTAGGCAATGTTCTGCAAAACCGGCACTAAACACAAGCCATGAATAGCCATAGAAAATTGGTTTTCTCAGAAAGTTTGTGAGGAAAACAATTAACATTTATGTCATGCCTATACTTTTGTTAAGATTTCTTAATGGGAACTAAACAACAATCTTCTACACAGCTTTATAGGGTGCCCAATTGTCTTTCTACTTTGACAGTCAAATTTGATAAACCCCTATTATATGTTTGTTATGTGTTCCCTTTCACAAAGCATACCTAAATGAATTAAAGAATATGCTTCTTACTGTTCTATTTGTATCTTTGGTGCAGATTTATACATTGGACTCTATAAGCAGCTTCCATTTCTTTGAAAAGAAGGCACAGCCGTAGGGCCAATTTTTTTTTTGTGCAGGGGAGAGCTTGGTAGGATTTTTAAGCAAGGAAAAAGCACTTAAAAAAGGTAAGCAGTAATTATTATTATTATTTTTTTGTGATATGTGAATGTTACAAAAATACAGTAGGCTATATCCAAATTTGGCTGAATACTGTTTAACCACTAGACCTCCAGAAGATTTGGTGTAATAGAAGGGTCTGGCGCTGTTCCTATACTAAGTGATAATTCCCTACCTGCGTATTTTTATTTTTATCTCTAGTTCAAAAAAAAAAAAAAGGCATACAAGTTTAAGTCCCTAAGTATAAACAAAACGTGCAGGTGTCAAATAGTAATATCCTTAAAAAATATATTTTACACAATTTTAAACAACTATAAATGTGTATAAAAACAAGCTTCTAATATAAAAAATTCTAGTGGTGGTGTCGAGTCTCCATATGCGGTGTTGCTGATAAATATACCAAATATCTTAAAGTGTGGGGGGAAAAAGGGGGGGGGGGAGAGGGTGAGTGAAGGTGGGGAAGGGAAGGGGAGGGAGGGGGAAAAGGAAAGGTGTGGGAGATCAGCCACTGGTGAAGGAGCTGAAAATTGGTCAAAAATCACTTCTACTAAAGTGCAAACGTGCTGGTAAAGTTCAAATAAAGTCCTTATGGTGTAATAAACTTGCTATCCTTAATAGTATGCTGTCTTGATATAAGTGATGTGGTGAAAAAGATCCTTGCTCTGAAAGTGCAGCCACTCACCGGATCACTTCACCCCTGCAGGGGTATCGGGCAATTACAGTTTTGCGCCACTGTGCGGCGATCACTGGCAGCCTCAGGATCGTGGTGTATCATGTAGAAAGAGAGAAGGAGTGCCCATAGCGTAAAATCGTTTTTTAAAAAATGTATTAAACAAACGGAAAGGTACTCACAATTTCACAATGTAAATCAAGCGAAATTTTAAAACGTCACGGTTAGCCTTCAGTGCTGGTAGGTAGCTGATGTTGGGAAGCACAGATTAGGCCACGCCTCCAGAAGATTTACCCCCCCCCTTCATAACCAGGCCATTTTTTGCGATGCGGCACTACTTTATTTTAACTGACAACTGCGCGGTCGTGCAACACTGTACCCAAATAAAACGTATGTTCTTTTTTGCCACAAATAGAGCTTTCTTTTGGTGGTATTTGATCAAACTGTGACTGTGTTTTTTATTTTTTGCGCTATAAAACAAAAACAAACAAAAAAATTGACAATTTTGAAAAAAAAAAAAATAAATAAAATGTTTTACTTTCTGCTATAAAACACATCCAAAAAAAATAGTAAAAATCTAATCATCAATTTAGGCCAATATGTATTCTGCTACATATTTATTAGTATTGATTGGTTTGCGCAAAACTTATAGCGTCTACACATTATGGGATATTTTAATTAATTTTTATTTCTATATTTTTTTTACTAGTAATTAGTAACACTTTTTGGGAACCATTAACACTAATACAGCGATCAGTGCTAAAAATAAGCCTAACCAGTGTTTATGTGAACTGTGTGAAGTGCTTTTATTAGGGGAACAGATGGACTTTATTCCCTGCTTTGCAGGGACACAAATTCCTTCCTTTCCCACCTGTCAGAACAGCGATCTGCCTTGTTTACATAGACAGATCGCAGATCTGTGTCTCTGCCTGAGGATTGGTGGGTGCAGGCGGACATTGAGTACCTGGTACCCGCCGATCGGCTTCTAGATCGCAGATCTGTGTCTCTGCCTGAGGATTGGTGGGTGTAGGCGGACATTGAGTACCTGGTACCCGCCGATCGGCTTCTAGATCGCAGATCTGTGTCTCTGCCTGAGGATTGGTGGGTGTAGGCGGACATTGAGTACCTGGTACCCGCCGATCGGCTTCTAGATCGCAGATCTGTGTCTCTGCCTGAGGATTGGTGGGTGCAGGCGGACATTGAGTACCTGGTACCCGCCGATCGGCTTCTACTGGCAGCTTCTACTTGGTGTAATCACAGCGGAAGCGAGCCGGCGGTGGTGCGCATTCGCACCACCTACCCGGAAGTGAAGTGAAACTCCAGGCAAACGCCACATACAGTATACAGTAGAAATACATAAATACAAACGGTTTTGCTTACCAATGGGTTTCTAATCAAGTGAATTTTGTGAACAGTGAATCAAGTGAACACACTGCACAGCAAAACAACTGATACAAAGTATAACTAAAGGCAAAACTTTTTTTTTTTTTTTTAGTTTTGGATGGAGTGGAAAGGGATTAGAACACCTGTCAGTTTTTATTGCGGTCTGTGCCCCCATTAGAGAAATTCACCCTCTCTATTTGTCCTGTTTACCATTATCATTGAAAGTAAAAGAAAATCCCAAATTTTGGGTTGCCCCCAGAAAAGTGGGTAAATCTTCCAATGGGGACACTAGTTCTGGTGACACGGAGGTCTCCAAGAGTTTCCCTCTCAAGCAAATTAAGAGAAATCTCCGAAATGGGCCAAAAAAAAAAAAAACTGAAATCTGAAAAAAAAAAAAAAAAAGTTTTGCCTATAGTTCTACTTTAACTGGCCATACCCTAGTACAGTGATGGCGAACCTTGGCACCCCAGATGTTTTAGAGCTGCATTTCCCATGATGCTCAGCTACACTGCAGAGGGCATGAGAATCATGGTAAATGTAGTTCCCAAACATCTGGGGTGCCAAGGTTCGCCATCACCGCCCTAGTAGAATTTTGTTCAACATTTTTTGCCTTGATTTCCTAATCGTTAGTGGGGTCAAATCATAGTTTGTTGTCAACCACAGCAATGAGAAAATAACTGAAAAATTTCTTGATTTTTTTTTTTGGGGGGGGGGGGGGGGGGGGTCCGTTTCTCCCAAAATCATTTGTAAAAGCAAACAAAATTTTGAAGTACTTTTGAACAACATTTTACCGATTATCAAATGTTCTGAGTATTTTCATACAAACCTTCATTTGAAAATCTACTAATGTTTGGCCAACTTTAGTTCCCAACAAAGCAATTAATCTTCCTTGTTCAGAAATTCCACTTTCTATGTCAGCTCTCTGCCTCCAGCTTCTTAATCAGTCTGTAAATCGGCATCATCACCTCTGTTCGGTGAGAAAACAGGGTACCCAGAAAGCAGCAGGGTATCTTACTGAATAATAGAGGTGTATGGATCACATAAATAGCTATCCAAAATGACAGTCCTTTGGCACGTAAACAGTAATGCTACATGTTATTTTGCCTTGTATTTAGCCATTTCCACTTTAAAGTGGAAGTTAACTTCCATCTCTTATTTGTACCTATAAGTAATAAGGCTTACCTATAGGTATTGTAAATATCTCCTAAACGTGCACAGTTTAGGAGAGATTTACTATATATGCAACCGATGACGTCATCAGCGCATGCGCTGTGAAGGAACGGAAACCCGGGCCGTCCTTTCAGAACCCTGTGCCATCAACAGCGGCTCCCCCGCGCATTCGCGGGAGTGACGTAATCGCGGCTCCGGCCAGCCACACAGCCAGAGTCCACGGACCCGGAAGGAAGACCTGGTGAAGATGGAAGCGGCCTCCAGTGATGACAGTGCATGGCTGGAATACTTCGTTTTCAGGCAAGTTTCACATAATGTGCTAGTATGCAATGCATACTAGCACATTATGCCTTTACCTTGCAGGTAAGAAAAAAATAAAGTAAAAAAAAAAAAAATAAAACTCGCCCAGTGGTTTACAATCACATTAAGCAAAGTTGGCTGCCTTGCTACCAGAAAATAAGTACATTGTTGCTTCAGCAGTAGCAAGGTTGGACTGGATGTGATGCCAACAGTCTCCCTGGTGCTGCTTTTAATAATGCCCCACTGTGGCTGTGAACTGCCAAAAAATAGGGTTCGCCACATGCTAGCTCATACAGAATGAAACCCAGCTTGCCACTTGGGTGCAGTTTATGGACACGGCGCTGCACAGAGGCACAGGAGGATGTCAACACTGAATGGAAAGTGTGCACTGCCATGGTACTGCTCCGGCGGGGACAAGCCACGTATTTTCTGTTTGCAAGGAAGAACGTATCTGCCTGACGTTTTGGACTAATGTGTATACAATGATAGCAAATAAATGTAGCGTGCATCAACGTGGCCTCCTTTGCTCGGTATTCTTAGCATAATGGCTATTAAGTGATGAAAACCATTATCAAACAGACATCGATTTCCATTAGTTGCCTATACATTATCTGCAAGCTGAAAATGTATACTATGTACAAAGCCGTTAAGTAGCAAACTCACCAGACCACCCCCCAAAAGATCCTATGTCATGTACACACAAGAGGTCTTGAGAGGGGTGGAGAGGATGATTTGGGCGATATCTGCAGATGAGGTTGGGGATGTAGCTGGGGGGCAGTATTGTGGATGGCTTTGTATGTTGTGGTTAGTATTTCGAATTTTATACTTTGGGCTAGAGGAAGCCAGTGTAGTGATTGGCAGAGAGGGGCCGCAGTCACAGATCGGTTAGTTAGGTGTATGAGTCTATCAGCAGCATTCATAATAGACTGAAGGGGGGAAAGCCTGAGTATAGGTAGGCCAGTGAGGAGTTGCAAAAAATACCCCATGATTGGATTAGAGGCTGGTCACATGACTTTGACAGGTCCTGGACTCTCCTCCTCTTGGCCTTTTATCCCCTATTTATTGAGAGCTTCTCCCATCCTTTGGAACTCCCTACTCCAATCTGTCCGACTGTCCCCAAATCTATCCATCTTTAGACAATCCCTAAAAACCCTTCTCTTTAAAGATCATCATGCTTCTAACTAACACCGTTTTACTTCATCAGCTCATCCCCCACAGCTCTTACCTTTTGTATCAATTGACCCTCCCTTTTTAGATTTTAAGCTCTAATGAGCAGGGCCCTCTGATTCCTCTTGTACCACATTGTAATGTAACTGTAATGTCTGCCTTTATTTTGTTAAGCGCTGCACAAACTGTTGGCGCTATACCCTGTATTATAATAATAATAATAATAATAATAATAATCATAATCATCATATCGTTAGTACAGCGGCTCCTCCTGAGCTATCAGTTTTATTTCGTTCAGCTCTGCTGGGTTGAACGAAAAAAAAATAAACTCCTAGTGTGTACCATGCTTAAGTGAAAATCTTCCTGTTGTACTTTATAAATGCACAGTTTATTTATTAATGCAGTTGTATGGCCATATGTAAATGTGCACCATTACTATAGATGCGAGATCCAGGAGAACAGAGGAAATAATACAAATAATGCTAGCGCCAGATAATCAAGTATAAGCAAAGCATGGATTATAACTCTCTAGTGCAGGGGTAGGCAACCCCCCGCCACTGGTGCCGCCAGCAGCACTCGAAGCCTCCCCATCAGCAGAGCAGTGCAGGGAAGTGTCAGTGAGACACTAATGCATTACAATTTCAGAATTCCCCACCTCGCCCCTGCACTGAGAGGGAGGCACTGTGCCCCCACACATTGTAAAAGATGGGAAACATTGTTTGGGTCTATAACTTTGCTGTAGCTGCGATCGTCAGCTTTTGTGATGGGGAAGAGATTGGGTGCAGTTCTGCTGGGGGGGTCCCTGTTTCCAGGAGGAGGAGGACTGTCATTGGCCACAGCTAAAGCCACTAGCCCCGCCCACCATCTGGAGGAAGATGACTCGCTTGGTTGCCACTAGCAATCTCAGAAAGAAGGGATTTCACTATGATTGAGAGAACCTTTGCGTCACTTAATACTGAACCCCGGCACTCTGTGTCCCTTTAAGCCACAGCCAGTATTAAGCGCAAAGAAAAATCACACCCAACTTTTGCTGCGGCGCTTTGCGCCACACTTTTCCTCAGCTGCGGGGGCCCAACTTATGATCCTGCACTCAGGCCCACTGCTTTCAGAAAATGCCCCTCAACTGAGCTCATCATTGCGCATCCATTTCAGATGCTTGTATGTGACATCACATACATCACATACAAGCACTTGGGCTGGATGTGAGAGGTGGATCAGCAGGATGAGTGTGCCAGGACAGGTAGATGTGTCTCATCTCTGCTTCCTTTCACCACTCTGCAAATCATGCATATCATAGATGAGAAGAGGGTACAGCAGTGGAGCAGAAGAGCTGGAGGGTAAAGTGATGGGGCAGATGTGCAAGGAGGTACAGTGGTGGAGGAGATGAGAAGGGGGTTCAGCAGTGGGACAGAAGAGCAGGGGGGTGGGGTTCAGTGTTGGGCCAGATGAGAAGAGGGTGTAGTGGTGGAACAGAAAAGCAGGGGGGTAGAGCAGTGTGGCAGATGTGAAAGGAGGTATATTGGTGGGACAGATGAGCAGGGGGATACAGTGGTGGGACAGGAGAGCAGGGGGAACAGAGGTGAGACAGATGTGCAGGAGGTACATTGGTGGGGCAGATGAGAAAGCGGGTTACAGTGGTGGGGAAGATGAGTAGATGGGTTCAGTGTTAGGACAGATGAGAAGGTGATTCGGCAGTGAGGCAGAAGAGCATGGGGATACTGCAGTGGAGCAGATGTGCAGGGAGGTACAGTGGTGGGGCAGATGAGAAAAGGGGTGCATCGGGAATATGAGCAGAAGGGTTACAGTGGTGGGGCAGATGTGCAGGAGGTACAGTGGTGGGAGGGATGAAAAGGGGGTTCAGTGGTGGGACAGAAGAGCAAGGGGGTATAGCAGTGGGGCAGATGTGAAAGGAAGTGCATTGGTGTGAAGAGGAGCAGGGGGTTACAATGGTTGGGCAGAAGAGCAGGGGGTACAGAGGTGGGGCAGATGTACAGGGGGTACAGTGTTGGGGAAGAGGAGAAAGGAGGTACATTGGTGGAACAGATGGGTAGGGGGTTACAGCGGTGGGGCAGGGGGGTACAGAAGTGGGGCAGATGTGCAGAGGGGGTGCATGAGGTTCATCGGTGGAACACATCAGCAGAGGGTTACAGTGGTGGGGCAGAAAAGCAGGAGGAACAGAGGTGGGACAGATGTGTAGGAGGTACAGTGGTGGGGCAGATGAGAAAGGGTTTTACAGTGGTGGGGCAGATGAGCAGTTAAGTTCAGTGTTAGAACAGATGAGAAGATGGTTCAGCGGTGAGACAGAAGAGCATGGGGGTACAGCGGTGGAGCAAATGGGAAAGAAGGTACAGTGGTGGGGCAGATCAGAAAGGGGGAACATTGGTGGGGCAGATAAGCAGGGGGTTACAGTGGTGGGGCAGATGTGCAGTGGGTTACAGTGGTGGGGCAGATGTGCAGGGGGTTACAGTGGTGGGGAAGATGAGAAAGGAGGTACAATGGTGGGGCAGATGAGCAAGGGGTTACAGTGGTGGGGCACATGAGAAAGGGGGTACATTGGTGGGGTAGATGAGCTGGGGGTTACAGTGGTGGGACAGAAGAGCAAGGTGGTACACTGGTGGGACAGATGTACAGGGAGTTACAGTGGTGGGACAGATAAGCAGGGGGTACAGAGGTGGGGCAGATGTGCAGGGTAGTACAGTGGTGGGACAGATAAGCAGGGGGTACAGAGGTGGGACAGATGTACAGGGAGTTACAGTGGTGGGACAGATAAGCAGGGGGTACAGAGGTGGGGCAGATGTGCAGGGTAGTACAGTAGTGGGGCAGATATGCAGGGGGGTACAGTGGTGGGGTAGATGAGCAGAGGTATGAAGGTGCAGGAATTGGGGCTGATCTGATGCACGAGAGTGCAGGATGTTAATTTCTCACTACTCAAGTAGTTTAAAGCATTTACTTTATAAAAAATCCTTTTCGTGATTCAGAGTGTGAAGTTGACATTTTTTCGTTATAAAATCGGCACGCTCAATTTCTTTGAAATCATTTTTCGGCACACTGTGCTCAAAAGGTTACCTACCCCTGGTCTAGTGTCTACATTTTATATCTACAGCCGTTTTATGTCAATAAATGAGATTTCTGCAAAGCTCTTTATGCATCTAAACTGGCTAGATCACAATGAATTTTACAAGTAACAGTAGCAACCCTTCTATCAAGTCAACGTTTACTTTTACAGTCTAATTTGGGTAACTGGCTAATTTGCATATTAGCAGCCATACCAGCTTTAGAAAATGAGAGTACTTTTTGTCATGTTATATTTATAAAGCTATACAGCACTGCCATTTGAAACCCTATAAAAACTTTGTTTCTGCATTATTTCTTCTTCCAAGAATCCTTTTAGGCTGCATTCACACCTGAGCGGTTTCAGCTCGTAAAACGCTCATCTCAAAAGTTCCAAAACGCCCAACAAGCAAAATCCCATTCATTTAAATGGTCCCCGTTCACATCTGAGCGTTCTGTCACCTCAGGCAAAACGCCTGAAGCTCAAAAAACTACATGAGCTTCTTTCTCGGCAGAGAACAGGCATTTTACTGCTTTTTACAGAGGTGACCTTTGGACCTCAAAACGCCTCTACAAAAACTCTGCAAAAACACCCCAAAAAACTCAGAAAAACGCCTGAAAATGATACGCTCAGGTGTGAATGCAGCCTTAAGGCTTCATGTACACTACCCTACGCTGACAGCTCCTGAACTTGCGTTTAGGAGCTTTTGGCGTTTTTGTGCCAAAGCTCCTAAACTCAACTCCATAAAAGCCCATGGGGTTGATTACTAGAAGCAAATAGACTTGCAAAGTGCACAGAGCGGTTGCTCCAGAGGTTAGTAGATTAGGTAAAGGTTCACTTTGCAAAGAATACCCAATCCCAGGCAAGAAATTTTTTTTTTTTAAAATGCATTTTTGCTTGCAGATTATTGGATGATGGAAGTCAGCAGAGCTTCTGCTCATTTACTAAGCTCTGGAGCAACTACTCATGCAGAGTGCAATTGCACTTTGCAAAGTGCACAGTCTATTTCTCTTTAGTTGATCAACCCCTTTGTGTCAATGTACACATAGGCTTTTAGCAGAGTTTAGGAGCTGCTGCGTTTAGGTGAGCTTCAACCTCCCCTCTCCGCCGCCCGCGGGAAAACGCCTAGTGGTAAATGTAGGCTAGTGTACATGAAGCCTTATGCCGCGTACACACGAGCAGACTTTTCGACCAGACTGGTCCGACGGACCGAGTCCGGTGGAAAATTCGACCGTGTGGGCTTCATCGAACCTGCAGCGGACTTTTTCGGTTGAAAATCTGATGGACTTTAGATTTGGAACATGTTTCAAATCTTTCCGATGGACTCGAGTCCGGCCGAAAAATCAGCTCGTCTGTATGCTAGTCCGACGGACAAAAACCGACGCTAGGGCAGCTATTGGCTACTGGCTATCAACTTCCTTATTTTAGTCCGGTGTACGTCATCACGTACAAATCCGTCGGACTTTGGTGTGATCGTGTGTAGGCAAGTCCGGTTGTTAGAAAGTCCATCAAAAGTCTGTCGTAACTCCGTTGAAAGTTTGTCGGAAAGACCGCCGGACCTTTGTTGTCGAAAAGTCCGACCGTGTGTACACGGCGTTAAAATGGGCTGTGTCCAGTCCAATCAGTGGGGGATCTATCAACAGATTTCCTGCGGAATCAGAGCACAACAGAATCAATGGCATTTTTTGTTATCGCTGTGTTTGTTCATTTTTGTGCTGCGTTTAAACAACTGAGCTTTTTCAGACGCATATTAGATATATGGCCGGATGGATGTAAACGGACTTGCGTCCATTTACGCCGTTACGTTTAGGTTCGAAAACATGGAAAAAGACACAGACCTTTTTCCAATTTTTATCAGACATGGATAGACTCATAGATAAGACTGTTTACATCCAGCTACCTATTGAATTAGACGGAGCTTACAAATCAAGTCCACTTGAAAAACTGGCAGGCAGACAGACCTGATCAGACCACCTGAAATAGGCCAAAATTTTTGTTTTATCATTTTTTTTTTTTAAATGCACTTGAACTACTGGTGGCTCTCAAACGGTTAGCTGGGCACATATCTATTTTATTTTTTTTGTGTGTGTAATTTTTTTATTTATTTTTTTGGTCAACATACCCTTATGCTACACACAATAGGATTTTCCGACAACAAAACCGTGGGTCTATTTCCAACGGATGTTGGCTAAACTTGTCTTGCATACACACGGTCGCACAAATGTTGTCGGAAATTCCGAACGTCAAGAAAACGGTGACGTACAACACGTACGATGAGCTGAGAAAAATGAAGTTCAATAGCCAGTGCGGCTCTTCTGCTCGATTCCGAGCATGCGTGGAATTTTGTGCGTCAGAATTGTGTACACACGATCGGAATTTCTGGAAAATTTGAGAACCAGCTCTCAAATGTTTCTTGTTGGAAATTCCAACAACAAATGTGTGATGAAGCCTACACACGGTTGGAATTTCCGACAACAAGCTCACATCGAACAATTGTTGTTGGAAATTCCGATTGTCTGTACGCGGCATTTACTCTAATCAAATCACTGTGCTTTGTTGTAAAACCTATTCCACAGGCAACTGATGTTTACATCAAGCGCTTGTAATGCATTTTGTACAACACACTTTTACACCTTTGTTTTACTACAGACTTGTATATGATGCGGCTTAACAAACTACTCGTATTTTACAGTAATATATATTGCTATTTGAACGATGGAGGAAGTACTTAAACCTCATTAAAAAAGTCCAGCTACAAATGTGATGAGGAGGATTTCTCAACATATAGATGTATCCTGCCTGTTGTAACTAAAGCAATGTTGTACACACCCTTCTGTGTCTGTGGTTACGCGCTATTGCAAAAAGAGGAAAAAAAAATCAACCAAGAGGTCGCTGAAAGTACATATTATTAGTGCTAATGTAGAAGTAAGAATAAAGTCATGTGTAACCATGTGTCCAACACCCATCTTGTGGCACAAACAAGATATAAAGTGGAACTGAAGCCAAATTTTTGTTTTTTAGCTTTGGATAGAATGGAAAGGCTTAGAACCTCTGGGACTGAAGGGTTTTTTTTTTTATGGAAAAAGCAACAATCTGATGCAAAATGTAACTTTCAAGTTTTAGTGTTACGGCCTATTCATGCCCACTTTTATTGGGCTGCGTTGCGCAATGCTGGCACAACACAGCTGGAATCTATTATTTCCCATGGGCCCAGTTCACTCCAACATATAGCACTGATGTGCACTGGGTGCAAATAGGACATGTAGGTGCTGTGGAAAGAAAAATGCTCATCAACGCAAAAGGTTTAAGAAAGAGCATATCAACTCTAGTGTGTTTAACCACTTGCCGACTGTGCACTTTTACCTCCTTTTTGCCCAGGCCAATTTCCATCTTTCAGCGCTGTTGCATTTAGAATAATAATTACGTGGTCATGCAGCACTGTACCCAAATTAAATTGGTATTTAAATTTTTTTCACACAAATAGAGCTTTCTTTTGGTGGTATTTAATCACCACTGGCTTTTTTATTTTTTTTCCTGAACGATAAAAAGACTGAAAATGATGGAAAAAAAACTTTTCATAGATTGTTATAAAATTTTGCAATTCTATAG
Organism: Lithobates clamitans; assembly: GCA_037952925.1. Taxonomy (NCBI): domain Eukaryota; kingdom Metazoa; phylum Chordata; class Amphibia; order Anura; family Ranidae; genus Lithobates; species Lithobates clamitans. Next base: position 13,891,557 of record JBBGZY010000239.1, on the reverse strand, counting down.
TGTGTACTTGTCTGAATTAAAATCACTAAGTGTAATTTCTGTTTGCTGCCTCGTTCCTCTGCTATCAGCATGAATCACATCTGACAACAAGGAAACAAGGTGCAGACATAGGCTGTCCTACTGAGGCCCTACTGAGCTATAATGGGCGATTATTGTAGCTTAGGTCAGGAATATAGGTTGTAGTAACAGTACACATACTTTAAATGAAGACATTTCAGGTATGGGTGGACACCAGTTGGTTTAAATTATAACTAATGGTAAAACTTTTCTTTTAGTTTTGGATAGTGTGCAGAGGGGTTAGAACGTTTGTCATTTTTTATTGCTGTCTGTGCCCCTATTAAAGTGTTACTAAACCCACAACAGTAAAATCAGTCTGTAGATGCAGTAAAGCATGCTTGTTATACTCACTGTGGAACCTAAGGGGTTAATCCTCTGCATTTTGTAAAAGGGTTGTTTGATCCTGTCTTCTAAGTTTGGTGAGTATTGCTAGGAAGTTTTGTTTTCTTGGGAGCAGAGGCTTGGGAGGGAGCCTGCTCGGGTGCCCCCACAGCGAGCTGCTTGCTGTGGGGGCACTCTGCAAGAGGGAACGGTCAGGAGTGCCGGCGAGGGACGCGAGAAGAGGGCTGCTCTGTGCAAAAGCACTGCAAAGATCAGGTAGGTATAACATGTTTGTTATTTTTAAACAAAAAAACAAAAACAAAAAAAAAAACATAGCCTTTAATATCAAGTATAGGTAGGATTTTACTGGACTTAAAAGTCCCTTGACAGGTATGCCAAGTGTGTGATGGTTATATGCAACAGGCATCCCATTCTGACACATGTAACGTACATGGACTAATGGCAATGAGCAAAGAGCTTTACTGTGGACATGGGTATTTATTTGCCTCTAAGCTGTTTTCTCTTCTCTATACAAGCTCATGCAACTCTGAAGCAGCACAAAACTACTAAGAAGCAGCTTAAAGCTAATTTTTGTGTAACTCAGTAGCAAATCAAAGAAACCCAGAAGCAAGTCTTAAGCTGACCATACACAGAGTGGATTACAGCTGATTTCTGACAACTGTTGGCATCCTCCCACCCCACATCCTACTATATGAAGACCAAGGGGCCAGATGGTAAATGGACGGCTGAACAGCGGCTGCATCCAATCAGCCCACTAACACTGGCTGCCAGAATTACGATAATGGAGATTCCTGCTGTTTAGCCTGGATGGGGGAATGGATAGATTTCTCTCATTTAGCCTACAGGGCTGAACCAGAGAAATCTTACAGTGTATGGCAAGCTTAAGAAGCTCAAGAGTACCTGAAAGTATACTGCATTTGATTTCTGTACAAGAGCCCTAATAGAGACCTGGGCTTGTTGTGCTTTTTATACCCGGAACGTTTATTTACTACCAATACATCTCTGTACTGAATATTTCTAGAAAACAAAAAGGTTCAGGACCTGAAGTGTCAGCCTGATTTCCTGAAAGAAAGATAAGGCTCCATGGCAGATCACGTATATATGAAATCAAACCCAGCCAGACCACAGTTCCATACTTCTGTTGTCTGCTCTGCATCAACATACGGAAATCATTAGATGGGGCTTGTTTCCGTTAAACTAATTATTACACAGAATGTAAAGAAAAAAATGTCACTAGTGATTGTAAAGAGATTTTCCTAAAGTAGCCATTCCTGACAGAAACATGAGTGCAGTGCCATCTTAACCTCCCTGGCGGTATGATTATTTCGGATTTTAGGTGCTGAAAGCGGTACCATTATTTTGCATGGAAATTTGGCGTTTTATACTGTAGGTCTGTAAATCTTAACAATAACACACTTAAATCTGTCCAAACCCGAGTCTAGTAGATATCCCGGGTATGATAAAGTTTGAAACACAAAAACATAAATTATAATATAATAAATAAAAATAAATAATTAAAAAAAAAAAAAAAAATAGTAATAAAATAAATTTCCCCACAATTCACTATCGCTCAATTCTGCAAGTGATTCTAATTTACTATCGCTGTTTTCTAGCTGGTCTAAAGCCACTTTTGACGTAAAGGGACACTTTTTGGTTGCTATGGACAATCTCCAGTTTCCAGGCAGAAAGAACAGTTTTATATATATAAAACTGCATGCAGGACACTGGGCAGACCACTAGGGACAAAGGGGATGTGTCATTATTTGATACAGTACTGTAATCTGTAAGATTACAGTATACTGTATCTGTACCGTGTGTTTCACTATTTGAATTTGCCGCCGAACTCCGTCCCCGTGCGTCGCACCGCTCGCAGGGAACGGAGCTCGGCACTGTGAATCGAGCGAGACACGGCGGCTCGCCGATCACAGCGGGGAGACATCGCAGGATCCAGGAGACAAGGTAAGTATGCTCTCCCTGGATCCTGCAATGCAAGCCCGAGTCTGGCTCGGGGATACCGCTTTTGGTATGTAAAATCCACCCCGAGCCAGACTCGGGAATACCGCCAGGGGGGTTAATAGCATCATGGGCCCCTGGGGAAAGTAATGCACCACAATGAAGATGGTGACCTGTGGCATGCTATGCGTGCCGTGGCAAACAGTAGGTATGGCTAAATTATGCTACATATTGGGCGTGACTTTTAAGGCCGATTAGAACTTTTAGTTTGATTTTTACCTATTTTTTTAAATTATTGTACATTTTTTTCATAACGCTGTTGTCTTTGGTAAGATATCAGGGGTGTAAATAGACCCCAGAAGTCTCACTTTTGATACAATGAAAGGGACTGAGGAAACATATTTCCCAGTTGGAAATGAGTTGGTGCATGGAACTAAAGGGATCTAGGGGGCACTGAGGGAGGAAGAGGGGTTGAAAAGACTCTAAGGCAGGGGTAGGCAACAGTGGCGGCACTAACACACTCCCCCACCACCACCCGCTGTCCTTACCTTGGATGCAGGAGGTGAGAGCGTGGCGGGCTCAGGGAAAGCTGCTCCGGTGTCCTCTCCTGAAGCAGCTTCTACGGTGTCTCCTCTCACCTCCTCCCGGCGCTAGGCATCCAATAGGATAAATTTATATTTTTTCAACTTTTGTTTTGTTGTGCCTAAAAAAATCCAAGCTTTTTTTAGCTAACTATTTCCAATCCAATAGGATCACCAGACGCTTTGGCCAATCGGGAAACAGGTTCCATACCTGCTTCCCGATTGGTTGGGAGAAGGATCAGTGTTGCAACAGCGAATTTTCATTCGCTGTTGTAACGCACCTGGGTGGGCTCCAGACGCAATGCTCTGCGTCCCAAGTCCACCCTATTTTGAAGCCTATTAGAGCCTGTGGCTCTAATCAGTGCTTCAAAAAAAAAAAAATAAACCCTGGCAGCTGTAATTCATATGCCCGGTGACCCGAAAGGGGCCGGACACATGAATAGGGGGCGGCAATGGCGGCAGTGGATAGATTCATGCTATGCATGAATTTATCCATTATGCCTATAGGGGGGTGGCAAGGATAGGAGGCGGCGCCCGGGCACACCTAATGAACAGGCCACCCCTGGTAGGCAACCTTAGACAGATGGAGATCTACTTGAACAACATTTGTGATGGATCAGGTAAAATGCCCATTTTCTATGCATCTTTTTTATACTATAAAGTCTATATTTTTTCCTGTATATAAACTGCTTTTATATTCCTTACTCAAAATAGCCGCTAGTAGCACCCCCTCCCATCGAATTAAGAATGTGAAAACAAACATGGCGCCTCCACCCAGGAAAACGCCCAACTTGATGATTCCCAGATTCTAGAGGAAGTTCACCTTACATGGACACAACCAAATCAGAAACTACTAATACCTAGATAATATTGTGCTAATGATACATATGCTCACCGCCTTAGTAGCTCACCTATAAAACCCCCATGTATCCGGAACCAATAAAGAGAGTATCATCAATCTGAACACAGTTTCAGTGTGATCTTTTCTCGTGCACGCACTAAGGGCTAATCAGGACGGGGGCAGATACCCAACAAATGGTTGGTCTGTTCCAAAACAACTGGCGCCCAATGCGGGGCTCCGGGCTGTGAGCCAACGGACGGCCAACAGAGAAAGCGCCAAGGTAGACCAGCGCAGACGAGGCGGAGACTGATCACCTCCCAAGTACGGTAAAATACAAATTTTTTTAATATATTGCCAGTACATTTCCTGTCTCCGACGTTGGTCTATTTCTGTGTCTTGGACGGCTGCCAGCGGTCACCAAAAGACAGGTAATATCTTGCCCGGAGCCTAGTTTTTGAACCTGTCAAATAGAGTATCTGTTGCCCGGTTTGTGTCTGTGTATATGTGTCGGTTGTCAGAGGGAGAGAGAGTGAGATCTGGGAGAAGAGGGCACAGTGAACAAAGAAGTAGGGGGGGGCAGATACCCATCAGATGATTGGTCTGTTCCAAAAACACACTGATGAAGTCAAAGATCACCGGGCAGTGTCCTGTTGTTAAAGCCGGTTCACACCAGAACGTGGTGCCAGTGCATGCACTACTTTTTGTGCATCTGATGCCATTTGTAGGCAGGGCTGTATTTACATCTCAGGAGTCTATAGGCAGTCTATAGGCAGGGAACTCTGAAGCATCCCACCAAAAAAAAACAAAAAAAAAAAAAACAGTAAGCAGCGTTAAGCAGTGCATTACGGTCAGAATGTGGGTTCAAGGCATGCTCTGCGCGCTTTCTTTCCACCCCCACCCATCCATTATCCATTACCCCTACATCTTCTCCTTACCTCCCACCCCAAACTTCCTAACGCATGCATCTAACCAAAAGCTCTTCAAATTATACTCTATGAAACATGCCTTGCGGTACCACAGTTAGGAACCCATCACCAGGCGGGTACATACGTATGACAGGTTCTTCCCTAGGGTTCTATTTCGATTACGCTGGCGATACTTCCATCTCCCCCTTGCATCACCTATGGAGCAACTATATTCCGTTACATATGTTTGCATTTACTTGTATAATTACCGCTTTGTCTGTATTGTCAGATTTGCTAAAAAAAGAATTAAAAAATAAAGTCAGGCGATATGTACTGTGACAGTGTGAGGCCCTGCCACTGTGGAAATGTAATAGAAAACGACACAGAATTTGCATTAGGGCTTAATGCGATGTTCCAGACCATCGTTTCTGAGCAGAGAAAGCTGTGTTTTTGGCTTTCTCTGGATTCAGTAAACCTGGATTGGGGCCTGGAGCTTGAAGCTTCCAAAAGTATCTTGGCTGTGACGGAACCTTCAATCCTGGGTCCGGATTTTATTGAGTGCCTGCAGCCTGTGTGAGTACACAGATGTGCCGAGTCATTAAATACTCAAGCATGAGGATAGCTCAGGGCTCCCAGTTTGCAGGCAGCTCCAGTATTGGAGACTAAAGGCTCCTACACACTATAAGAAGATCGAGCGAACATTTTCGTCTAAAGAATTTTCATATGATTTTCGGATAATGTGTATATGACTTGCGACAGCCGATTCTGAATTTTCGAACAAAAATTCCCGAAGGGACAAACTTTTTTCGTACGGTAACAGAATGAACGATTTTCATTTAATGTGTACCGTTTTCGTACAAGAAAAATCAGAAAAGAAAGACTGCTCATGATCAGAAACAATAAACATAAAAAAAAAGCCTTTGCTTACGAGAATATTCGTAAGCATTTTCGTACGAATTTTCTTTAATTGGTTGATTTGCTGTGAGACATTGAGTAAAATCGGACGACCGTTTGCCCGATTTTCTAATGCCCCGTACACACACGATCAGAAATTCTGCCAGTAAAAGTCGGATGTGAGCTTTTGGTCAGAAATTCCTACCGTGTGTATGCTCCATCGGACTTTTGCTGGCAGAATTCCAGCCAGCAAAAGATTGAGAGCAGGTTCTCTATTTTTCGGTCGGAAAAAGTTCCTATCCGAAAATGCGTTCGTCTGTATGCAATTCGAACGCACAAAAAATCACGCATGCTCGGAAACAATTCGACACATTGAACTACATTTTCTTGGCTTGTCGTAGTGTTGTACATCACCACGTTCTTGACAGTCGAAAGTTCAGAGAACTTTTGTGTGACTGTGTGTATGCAAGGCAAGCTTGAGCGGAATTCCGTTGTAAAAACCATCCAAGTTTTTTCTGACGGAAATTCCGCTCGTGTGTATGGGGCATTATAGTGTGTACCCCATTTAAGTCCTGGTTCACACTGACAGCGGGAATTAAATAGTACAAGTTCAGCTGTCAGTCCTGACTTGGGGGGCGATTTTAGACATCTGTGCGGGTTTCTGCACAGGTGTCTATGGAAATCGCACCCCAAAGTCGCCAAAAGTAGTACAGAAACTTTTGGGAATGGGTGCGGCATCGCACAGATTCGGACAATGCCATTGCCAGCAATTACTGCCGATTTGGCAAGCAATTTGACATGTCAAATTACATGCCAAATTGCTCCAATGTGAACCAGGGCTCAGGGCTAAGACCCTTTTTACACACGTTTTAGCGCTAGAAGTAGCCTCTAAATAACGCCTGAAAACCGCCTCCCATTCATTTCAGTGTGTCTTTTCACACTGGGGCGAGTCCTGTAAACACCATCTTTGGGGTAGTTTGGGTGCACTGTATACAGTGCTCCCAAAACGCCCTGCCCATTGAAATGAATGGGCAGCGCTTCCAAAGCGCCTGAAAAGCATTTCGGAAGCACCGCAACACGGGCGTTTTTAATCCCTTCTTTGGCCACCAGTGGGGGTTAAAAGCGTCCCGCTAGCGGCTGAAAAGCGCCGATTAAACAGCGCTAAAACGCCACTAAAACGAGCGGCGTTTTAGCGCTAATGCGGCCGCAGCTCAGTGTAAAAGGGGTCTAAGGAAGCCGAGTGAACCAGGATAGCTGGGCAACACAGTCAGAGGGAGTGGTAAGAAGGAACGAGGGAGCCAGGTGGCTCTGCATTTTCAATGGACTATACATGTTGATGTGGAAGAACCCCTGCGTGGGCAACTGACGTTTATGTGAACTTTCTGTTTTGTTCAATAAAAGTGGGCTGTCATGCTCTAAAATACAGTTTCGACTTGCCCAAGTCATCGGAATAATCACCCCAATACCACAGTACTAAAAGTGATGTGCCGAAATCAAGTAGGACCATTTTGGACTTGATGTCATGACTATAATGGTTGCTCACAATTCAAGTTTAATGGTGATATAAACTTACAGTTCTGCTAAAAAAAAAAAAAAATATATATAATATACTAGACAATGCACAAATATATGCTATAATTATGTTGTGGCACAATGTTACGTTATTGTAATAAGAACTCTTCTGTATAGAGAAAAGTGTGTTTTCCGGGTTATAGAGGAGTTATTAGGCCCAAGGATAAAAGACTAGGCCAGGATTCAAAACAGTTAATAAGAAAAGAGCTGTTGTCCCATTAAAATACACTACGAGGGAACCCCAAAGGACTTCTGGCTTCTATAATCCATTTTCTGTAACCACCCTGGAGGCAGATAGTCTACAGTGCAGCTGAGGTAAACTCTAGTCAGCAGCCTCAATTTATAGGAACAATTAGGCGGACTTTCCAGCAGCTATAGGCCTGTATACAAACACAGGTTTTTTTTATGTTTATCGACTTTTTTTTTTCATTTGCTGAAAAATTTCCATCTGATAGACAAAAAACATCTAAAATATCCTATAAAACTATAACAGGCATGTGCTCTATGCAGGAGAACAAAGCCTTCCCCTAATTATATATACATATAAAACTGTTCTATCTGCCATAGCATAAAGCCCCGTATACACGATGAGATTATTGGACGAATGATGGTCCGTTTTTTTTTTTTTTTGCATGCTAATCTCAGATCAAATCTGATGAGTTTACTAAATTCACGAAAATTCCCGTACGACAAAAAAAAAATTCGGAAGTTATGTCATGTGTTGTAATGCACTTTATTGCATTTTCGAACGATAGCTGTACTGATTAAAACGAAAATCGTACGATCTGGCATCGTACGAAAAAATTTTCGTGCACGTCCGATAGAATAATATCAGATGAACTGTCATGATCAGCTCTCGAAAGCCCTGTACTAACGATCTGATTATCGTATGATCGTTTCAAAAGTGGTATTTTCAGTACGATTTTCTGATAGTGTGTACGGGGCATTAGTGATTGTTCTTAGCAGGTCTTGTGATGCAGGCACCTCTGCCAAACAGCACAGCCAAGTTGGTGTCCCCTCCTTTCTCTACTGCAGTTAAAGTGGAACTAAAAAGTTTAAATGCATTCTTTGTCTCTAGGTTAAAAAATGCCCCACATCTGTCCTACGTACCCCGATTCCTAAACACCTAGCTGGCTCCATGTCACTGGGTAACCCCGTCCCCTCTTGTGACGTCACCAACCGGGGCATGCTTAAGTCATCCGGTGACTCCACCCCTTAGCTATTTAAGAAATGGCAGACGGCAGAGCAGGCAGTCGGTATTAGCGTTTGACGATGACGCAGGGGTTTTTTTTCGGGTCCGGTGGTGCGGCGGGTGTTGTGATCGACGATTGATCTACACTGGGGGACATTTATTTTTTAATAAAGGAATTGTCAAAAAATCATGTACTGTCTTCATTCACTTTTTTGGTGACTGAGTAGGCAGAGCCCCCCCATGTTAAGGGCATGTGGCCTGGTATGGTTCAGGAGGGGGGGGGGTGCTCGCTGGTCCCCCACCCCCTTTCCTGGCCTGCCTGGCTGCATGCTCAGACAAGGGTCTGGTATGGATTTTGGGAGGGACCCCACGCCATTTTTGTAAAAAATGTTAGGGTGGGGGTTTCCCTTAAAATCCATACCATTAGGGTCTGGTATGGAATGGAAGGAGGACCCCACACTGATTTCTTCTGAATTTTCTCATTTTTTCTCTTCTCATTTTTTTGCCAGTGTTCTGTCCAGAAGTGCCCACCATTGAATAGTACCCGCGCATGCGCAGGATGGAGCCGCACTTCAGCTGATTTGCCGATCAGCTGGAGTGACGTGGCGCAAGAGCACATCGTAGGAGGCATCTTTCGATGGGAGATACCATTTCACGGCCACAATTGAACCCTATACAAACAGCGAGGGGAGGCTGTAGTGCTCACATTGTGTCTCGCTGTTGCCGGGCGGCTTTACAGTGTGCTGATGGTCCGGTTTTGTCTGTGTTGCAGGGCGGGTTTGCTGTGTTGAACGGCCGGTTTTGCCTGTGTGAAAGGGCGGGTTGTAACACAGACAACACCAGCGATGCACAATCTGAGAACTACAGTGTCCCCCACTGTTTGTATAGGTTTAAATTGTGCCTGTGAAATGGTATCTCCCATCGAGAGATACCTCCTACGATGTGTGCATGCGCCCTGGTTACGTCAGCCCAGCTGATCGGCAAATCAGCTGTCGTGCTGTTCCGCAAGGGTGCATGCGCAGTACATACCGGCACTTCGACAGAACACGGGCATTCTTTTGTTGATAGTTCAGCTCTCAGCGGGGAAACCCGCTGACAGCTGATGAGTTAATCGGTTGTTAAGGACGCAGCAGCTGGCTTCCCAGCCCGCTCCTTAACAACCAGCTATTCTTGAGGCTGGGTTCACACTGGTGCGACACGACAGCCGTCCTACTTTGGATCCGACTTTGCCCTGCGACATGAAGCCGGCATGTGTCCGACTTTCAATGAACGGGGATCCGACTTGGATCCCCGCCAATGCCCGGCACTGTGTTTGGTATGAATCTTTAGGGGGAACTCCGCGCCAAATTTTAAGTAAAAATCCGGCATGGGTTCCCCCTCCAAGAGCATACCAGGCCCTTGGGTCTGGTATGGACCTTGAGGGGAACCCCCTACGCCGAAAAAACGGCGTGGGGGGTCCCCCCCAATCCATACCAGACCCTTATCCGAGCACGCAGCCCGGCCGGAGAGGAATGGGGGTGGGGACGAGCGAGCGCCCCCCCCCCCTCCTGAACCGTACCAGGCCGCATGCCCTCAACATGGGGGGTTGTTGCCTTGGGGGAGGGGGGCGCGCTGCGGCCCCCCCCCACCCCAAAGCACCTTGTCCCCATGTTGATGAGGACAAGGGCCTCTTCCCGACAACCCTGGCCGTTGGTTGTCGGGGTCTGCGGGCGGGGGGCTTATCGGAATCCGGGAGCCCCCTTTAATAAGGGGGGCCCCCAGATCCCGGCCCCCCACCCTATGTGAATTGAGTATGGGGTACATAGTACCCCTACCCATTCACCTAGGGAAAAAGTGTCAATTTAAAAAAAAAACACTACACAGATTTTTAAAGTATTTTATTAGACAGCTCCGGGGGTCTTCTTCCGACTTCGGGGGTCTCTCCGGTTCTTCTGCCGGGCTCCTCCGCTATTTTCTGCTCTTTTGCTATAGCGAAGGAGCCCGGTCTTCAATCTTCTGCCCTCTTCTCCTGATGTTGACAGCTCCGGGGGTCTTCTTCCGACTTCGGGGGTCTCTCCGGTTCTTCTCCGTGCTCTCCGGGTCTTCTGCCGGACTCCTCCGCTCTCTTCTGCTCTTTTGCCGCTCTTTTGCTTAAGCAGAGGAGTCCGGTCTTCGGTCTTCTGCCCTCTTCTCTTCTCCTGATGTTGACACGACGCTCTCTCCGGCTAGAATGCTCTCTGTGCGCTCTGCTCTGACTTATATAGGCGGTGACCCCGCCCTCTTATGCCGTCACAGTCCCTGGGCATGCTGGGACTATGACGGCATACAGGGGGCGTGGTCATCGGGTCCACAGTCCCAGCATGCCCAGGGACTGTGACGGCATAAGGGGGCGGGGTCACCGCCTATATAAGTCAGAGCAGAGCGCACAGAGAGCATTCTAGCCGGAGAGAGCGTCGTGTCAACATCAGGAGAAGAGAAGAGGGCAGAAGGCAGAAGACCGGACTCCTCCGCTTAAGCAAAAGAGCGGCAAAAGAGCAGAAGAGAGCGGAGGAGCCCGGCAGAAGACCCGGAGAGCGCGGAGAAGAACCGGAGAGACCCCCGAAGTCGGAAGAAGACCCCCCGAGCTGTCTAATAAAATACTTTTAAAATCTGTGTAGTGTTTTTTTTTTAATTGACACTTTTTCCCTAGGTGAATGGGTAGGGGTACTATGTACCCCATACTCAATTCACATAGGGTGGGGGGCCGGGATCTTATTAAAGGGGGCTCCCGGATTCCGATAAGCCCCCCGCCCGCAGACCCCGACAACCAACAGCCAGGGTTGTCGGGAAGAGGCCCTTGTCCTCATCAACATGGGGACAAGGTGCTTTGGGGTGGGGGGGCCGCAGCGCGCCCCCTCCCCCAAGGCACCACCCCCCATGTTGAGGGCATGCGGCCTGGTACGGTTCAGGAGGGGGGGGGGGCGCTCGCTCGTCCCCACCCCCATTCCTGTCCGGCCGGGCTGCGTGCTCGGATAAGGGTCTGGTATGGATTGGGGGCGACCCCCCACGCCGTTTTTTCGGCGTAGGGGGTTCCCTTCAAGGTCCATACCAGACCCAAGGGCCTGGTATGCTCTTGGAGGGGGTACCCATGCCGGATTTTTATTTAAAATTTGGCGCAGAGTTCCCCCTCAAGATCATCTGAGCACAAGTCGCGTGCCGAAGTCGGATCATGCAAGACGGCGATCCGACTTCAATGATAGTCAATAGGCTGAAGTAGGATCAAAGTCGGACCAAAGTAGTACAGGGAGCATTTCTAAAGTCGGAACGACTTGTGTCGGACCAGTTAGGACGGCTCCCATAGGGAAACATTACATTTCACACGTCATGCGACATGAGCTCCCAATGTCGGAGCGTTTGTCGGACCAGTGTGAACCCAGCCTCACACAGAATTCCAATTGGTTGATCATTTTTTCACCAATCCGAATTGTTCCAAAAATGTGGAATTTGTTAGAAAATGAACAAACAAAACTAAATTAAATGAAACGAATGAACGAAACGAAATTAGTAACCTAATGAATCTATTCAAAAATGAACAAAACACATTTTTCCATTCTGCACATGTCATATTATAGCTGGCAGCACTGATCGATCAGGAAAAACCCGACCGGCTGGTTGTACACAAGTCGATCGATAGATCCCTGACTCGTGTACAACCAGCTGGTTTTACATTCTAGGCAAAGATGGATTCTTGCGGCAGTAAGTACAAATGTAAAAGTGCATCTTTACAAAAGCATCCTCTCTCCTGAGCACACCAACCGAGGAAACACGCAGTTACACAACAGCTCTGCAATAAAGTAAACAGGCCTTTACAATTAAGCAATGTAGGATGACACTGATAAGTTAATGTACAAGCCCGGCAGGCAGCACAGTCAAAATACATCGCTAAAGAGGACAGAGCCCCCAACACAGATGGAGCAGGGAAAAAAAATATATATTATGGTGCACTAGTAATTGAATCACTGGCAGTTACATAACTCCTAAGGTACCTATAGATATGTGATCCTAGTCCATCAGTCTTTATAATAATAAATGTATTTATTATATTTTTTTAAAATTATTATTATATTTATCAATTATTTAATTTGACCACTGTGTCAAAAAATACACATACTGTACTCACAGCAGCTGGCGTGCATTTTTTTCTGCAGTGAACAGGCACTCCTGGCACCGGCCTTATCACAGGGGAACGCCAGTGATCAACTGCCGAGCTGCATCGCTAATGATCAACTGCCGAGCTGCATCGCTAATGATCAACTCTCACCCCGAGGTTAGCCAGCTGGTATCTGTAAAGGGTCACAGCCTGTTCACAGCCATACACTTGTTTCCTGCTCTGACTATAAGGGCTTGTTCACACCAGCAGGCATGTGTTATGGTGCCGGTGTGCCTTGTGCACACATGCTTCGATGTGCGATTTCTTTTTTTAACTTGATTTAATAAAATCTTAAAACTGTGCGTTGCATAGAAATGCAGCGTGCCTACACTTTTCATCAATGCACACCAACATGCTAATTTGGTGTGAACAAGGCACACAGACAGCAATTGTTTTGGCTGCGTCCCTGCGTTGAGGTTGAGTTGATCAAGTCAGTGGTCCCCAACCTTTCAGAACTCACGGACCACTAAACTCACAACTTTCGAATCCCGTGGAACCCGAACATGAATTTTACATACCTTATACAAACAATGCTACGACCCCCAATGCCCCCCCCCCCCTGCATCGCACTGCTGCCTTACACAAACTCATTATTGGATCTTGCCTCCTTATCCAGCCACATGCTCAAGCTTCGTGCTCCCTCCCACAGTCTGTAATTAGCGCTGCCATTGGAAGTTCCCTCCTATACCTCCCACTCTCTGCACTATTCCAGGTGTATCCCTCTGAGTTCACAGGAGCCGAAACTAAAAAGGAGGCCTGGGGTGTCAATGCACTGTCAGCGCGCATCGAGAACAACACTGGAAACAACATTGGGCGGTATACATCCCTGGGGACCACCAACATTTTCTCATGGACCATCAATGGTCCATAGACCACTGGTTGGTGACCGCGGATTCAGATGAACGTAGTTCAATGTACCTGGATGAAAGAGTCCTGACATTCATCTTGATCCCGTCTATTTTTTTTTATAGATATTCTAATTTTCCAGCATATTTTTATTTGAAGTGTCTATGTGACACTTCAAAAAAAGTTTAAAAAAAATAGTCTTGTGCACTGAAACACACACACAACACCTCCCCCTTACCGCAGCAAATAAAACTGACAGCTGCCTGCACACTAAAACAGTGCATTTAGAACGCTGCCAGTGTGCACAAGCCCTTAAAGTGGTTGTAAAGTCAGAAGGTTTTTGCATTAATAAAAAGCCTTCTGTGTGCTGCACACTTACCTGAGGTCTCTCTCTGTCCAGCAATATCTACGAGTGTCTCAGCCGTCCAAGATTCTCCCCCCTGCCATTGGCTGCCAATCAAATTCAGTTAGCCAATAAGGAGAGAGGGGGGTGGGGCCGGGTTGGGGCTCTGTCTCTGAACCCAAGGAGCTATGACTCGGCTCGGGTGCCCCCATAGCAAGCTGCTTGCTGTGGGGACACTGAACATGAGGGAGGGGCCAGGATCACAGAAGAGGAACCTGAGAAGGATCTGGGCTGCTCTGTGTAAATCCACTGCAACAGAGCAGGTAAGTATGACATGTTTGTTTTGTAGGAAAAAAAAAATGAGACTTTACAATCACTTTAAGTTGTACTAACACAAACGATGTTAGTGTGGCGATCTCCCCCGCTGTGCGCTTGTGTTCTGACAGGGGGACTGGCTGCCAGCGCTGATCAGATATCAGCGAGATGTTGGTTTTCCAGCATGCCCATTTGACAGGAGGCGGTCGCCTTCTATAGAACAGAGAGCTGTACATATATGGGGGGGGGGGGGGGGGGTGTCAGCTGGTTCCCGCTGAAGCAGCCAATTTCGGCTGATTTTCGACCTGTGTGTGTAAAGCTTTAGGAGTAGGGGTCTCAAACTGGTGGCCCTCCAGCTGTTGCGAAACTACAAGTCCCATCATGCCTCTGCCTGTGGGAATCATGCTTGTAACTGTCAGCCTTGCAATGCCTCATGGGACTTGTAGTTTTGCAACAGCTGGAGGGCCACCAGTTTTGAGACCCCTGCTTTAGAGCTTCTATAGATTTTTTTTTTGCTATCTGTGACCCCACTGAGGAAATATTCCTTTGCTTTTTATCCCTGTGACACCAGGGAGTAAATTAGGGAATGGGGTCACTGCAACAGCAAAACACAGACAATAATAGGAAAAAAAACAACAACACACACAGATTTGTCTAACCTTTACTCATTCTACTAAGAAATCATTTGTCTTTGGTTGCGCCTCACTTCCTGTCCCTGGAACACCATGTCACCAAAACAGGAAGTGCTGAGCAACTAGTTATACAGACAGTAATAAAAACCTGGCTGAGGCTCTAACCCTTCCACATTCTATCCAGTTCATAAACAAACTGTTTAATCTGGAGTTGGGCTTTATTGTGATTGCGGTCAGCTTCTTAAACATAACCTTGAAGTGACTTATCTCAGCAGTTGCTCACTAAGGACCTGATTACTTTTTATACACAGCAGCAGGAGGGAATTTTTTAAACCCGTACATAAAATACATTCATGAAAATAAGGTAAGAAATGAATAATGTTGGCAATACATCAACATACATTTGTATATTCTCTGCAATAGTAGCCCTATAAATCCTGAACAAGTCAGCAGACTGAGATCCAGTCACTTTTATGAGAGATCTGCAGGACATCCACATAGTGCTGTTATAGCAAAGAGGCACTTCTTTTTACAATATTTATCTTCTAACCCATAGGAAAATACAATTATTGACCATCCATCAAAGCAAGCCCTGATTGATCGGCCTCTACTGAAGGTCGCACATTGGAATCAATGGCCACTTACTGAAAACCTGCACTTTGTGCATTTATACCACTCCTGGTATTTATAGGGATGCAAGCCCAAGGCTTTAGTACTAGCAACAAGCGCTCAGGAAAGCTGCTTAATATACCACAAGGATTTTACCATTAGTGCACATTTATTACTGCATTCAGTTTTCCAAAAGGCAAAATATAAAAAAAGGCCACTTGAAATCTTGACTGATTAAGAGATTACCTAAATCTGGCTACACACTATACAACTTTTTATACAACTTTTATACAATTTTCTGCTACAACTTTCCTTTAGATGTACCAAAACCATATAATATGAGGTCAAACCTAAACACTTTCAATTTGTATGCAGTCAGGCAGGCCCTTGCACTACATAGTTGAAGGTAAATCTGAAGGAAATTGAACAACTAAAATTGTATAATCTGTATCCAGCTTTAGATTACAAAGCCATGAATTAAGACAATAACACATTGGGGGTTATTTACGAAAGGCAAATCCACTTTGAACTACAAGTGCAAAGTGCATTGGAAATTGCTTTGAAAGTGCAGTCGCTGTAGATCCGAGGGGGACATGCAAGGAAAATTAAAAAAAACAGCATTTATATATATATATATATATATATATATATATATATATATATATATATATATATATATATATATATACATACATACATACATATATATATATATATATACACATACATACATACATACATACACACACACGCATCAGCAAACCTGACCATGTGACCATGCAGTCATGTGACCTTCCCCACAGTTTCTGGGTGGTTTTAAAGCGTTTTTACCGCGTTTCCCATTCATTTCAATTGGGATAGACGTTTTTACAGCGCTATTTTATGCGCCCCAAAGATGCTCCAAAAAAGCTGTTTGCAGGATTTTTTCCAACGCACAGACAGCGCAACGCCTCAGTGTGAAAGGTTACACTGAGATACATGGAGGGCGTTATTCATGCGGTATTTAGGCGGTAATTTTAGCACTAAAACCCCTGAAAAACGCCTCAGTGTGAAAGGGGCCTGAAGGTTCGGCTTTAAAAAAAACAAAAAAAAACTGTTTTGGGTTATTTTTACTCAAAAATGTAACAGATTACATTCTGGCCTAATTTTATGAAGAACGGCTATTTATTTGCAAAATGTTGCAGCAAAAACTAATACATTGGGCCTTTTTTCCCCCAAATTTTCAGTATTTTCCTGTATATAGCCAAAAAACATTGGTGATTAAATACCACCAAAATAAGCTCTATCGCTTTAAAAAAAAAATGATACACATTTTATTTGGGTACAGTGTTGCATGCCTCAGTAACTGTTACTCTAAGGCCCCTTTCACAAATGCGGACCATTTGTTTCATAAGTTCAGTCCCTTTTTTTCAAAGAAAAAACGTATGAAGTTTACATCAGTTTTTTACATCTGCCAACTAAAATCCTTAAAGCGATTGTAAAGCTTTTTTTTTTTTTTTTTTTTTTTTAATAACAAACATGTCCTACTTGCCTGCTCTGTGCAAGGATTTTGCGACGGCCCCGATCCTCCTTTTCTGGAGTCCCACCATGACGCTCCTGGCTCCTCCTCTTCTTGAGTGCCCCCACGGAGAGCCGCATTCCATGGAGGCACGCGTGCTACCGAGTCCTGCTGCTGCGTCCATTGACACTGGATTTGATTGACAGCAGCGGGAGCCAATGGCTCCTTCTGCGATCAATCCATCCAATGAGGACCCGGAGACAGTGCCTGGAGCTGCTCTACTCATCCCCGTTGCATTAAAAGGGGTTGTACACCCTCATGGTTTTTTACCTTAATGCATTACTTACCTGAACCCGATCCTTCACTGGCCAGGAACGAGCACACAGCTCTAGTTGGCGTCTCGTGTCCTGATTAGATAGATTGGCTCCCGCTGGTGTCAATCAAATCCAATGATGCTGCGCCGGGGGGCGGAGCCAAGTCCTGCATTCTACGTATATGGACAAAGATGCGGGACTCGTGAGCGCGCCCGCACGGGTGTCCACCAAGGAGAGCGCTTCTCCAAAGTGGACACTTGATGCAGGGAGGAGTCAGGAGCGCCGCTGAGGGACCCCAGGAGAGGAGGTTCGGGGCCACTCTGTGCAAAACAAACTACACAGTGGAGGTAAGTATGACATGTTTTTTTTTGTTGTTTTTTTAAATGCGATTGTTTACAACTCCTTTTGCCACGTACACACAGGCGGACTTTTCGACGGACTAGGTCCGGCGGACTTTTCAACAGACTTTCCGACGGACTTTCGAATGAACGGACTTGCCTACACACGATCAACCAAAGTCGGATGGATTCATACGTGATGACGTACGACCGGACTAAAATAAGGAAGTTCATAGCCAGTAGCTAATAGCCGCCCTAGCGTTGGTTTCTGTCTGTCGGATTAGCATACAGACGTGCTGACTTTTCGACCGGACTCGAGTCCAAAAGATTTGAAACATGTTTTATTTCTAGGTCCGTTGGACTTTTGGGGGAAAAAAAGTGTCTGCTGGAGCCCACACATGGTCGAATTGTCTGACGGAGTCCTAGTCCGTCGAAAAGTCTGCTTGTGTGTACGCGGCATTTAAGGTGAAAAACCTGGAGGGCTTACATCCCCTTTAACCACTTAAGTCCCAGGGCTATTCTTTCATGTAAAAACGGACCATTTAACCGTTTACATCCGTTTTTCGTCCGATCCATTTTTTTTTTTAAAACGGAAATAACCTCTTCGATCCGTTCCAAAAAACGGATGTTTACTAATGTAAGTGGATGATCATCTTCTTACATATGTTTTTCCATAGAGCTGCATTGATTGTCTGTTTTTCATCCATCAACGGATAGATGAAAAACAGACAAACAGTCCGCATGTGTGAAAGGGGGCAAAGTGTGACAGCGCTGAAAATTAGCCTGGACTGGAAGGGGGTAAAAGTGTCTGGACATGAAGTGGTTAATTAGGTTTTTTAAGCTAGCTTGAGAGCGAGCTGGGCATTCTTATAGGGGATTCTAGATTGTAGAATACTATTGGGTAAATTACACATAAAACAAAAGTGTATTTTTTTTTTTTTATGTAAAACAATATTAAAAAAAAAAAAAACAAAAGAAAAAAGAAGAAAAAAAAACAACACCCCATATGCTCAATACAAAATGTTCCCCGCAGCGTTAATCATAGCAGATTTGTTTCTAGAAATATTACTATATGAAGAAGCCGTTCCATTCTCCTAGAACAGCTCAAAAGTCCTGAGAAAGGATGTCAATAAATCCATCCCTACTATTGTCCTACTTCCCATGCAGTGTTTTGTTGATCGGCGTTGAGAATGAGCAGGAAGCTCTTGACAAATGAAGCTCTAGCCTAGAAAATGCACAGCAAGACTTGCCATGCAGCTGCAGAACTAGGGCAGTCACACAGCGTCCTGTACAGTCTGGCACAAATTTATATGGATTTCTGCCCATTTCAACTGACACAGCAACATTTTCACATTCACTGTACAGCTAAGCAAATTGGAATTCCGTGACTGTTCTCTTCTTTTACAGCAAAAAGATACACATGGCTCAATTTATCAATGTCTCAAATATAAACTGTGCCTGCCCAACAGCAGGCAGTCAAATTCAAACCTCTACTGAAAAGTGACAGTTGAAATCCAAGAGTTTATAGCGAAACGAAATCCTTTGATTTAACCGTTTCCTAAAACAAAGCTTACCAGGAATGCCAACTGACACATTTGCTTGTGCTCTCAACGGAACTGTCAAACCATCAAATGGCTAATTTAATATGTGATTACATGTGCAGCACCATGGCAACTACAGATCAATGAGAAGCTAAGATGGCAGCTTCCTTGGCTGTACTGCAAATGGTAAGAGGGTTTAGTTTGACTTTAAATGTGTTTGGTTGTTATAGAGCACTTAAGGCATTTTTTCCTTTTTAGACTTTATGATAGAGGGCAGTAATGTGCTGGTTGATCCTGCAATGATTTTGGATAAGCTGGCCATAAACCAATCAAAATTCTTCCGCTTCTGCAGGAACCGGACACATTTCGATCCATCTATGGGCAAACTGGTTGTACTGAAGTCGATCTATTGATTGACTTTAGTACAACCAGCTTGTTGTTTTTTTGTTTTTTGGTTTTTTTTTGCATTTTATCACTGCTGGCGGTTATAGGCACCGGCAGTGATCACTGTATTCTGACAGCTAGGAAATTTCTGGCTGTGTGCAGTGGGAAAAAAATTCCCATCAACATTGACAAATCAGGCAATTTTCATTCCTTCAACCCATGGTAGAAGGAAAGAAAACTGAAGAGCAACATGCAAATGAAACTGTAAAAACTGATCTCAATTGCTGAATGTTTTTTTTTTTTTTCTCATAGCTAGCTAGTATTAAAGTGATTGTAAAGACCTTTTTTCTTGCAAAGAGTGGCCCCAATCCTGCTCTTCTGGGGTCCCCCGGCGGCTCTCGAGGCTCCTCCCCACATCAGATAACCCCCTAGGAGAAGCGCTCTCCCGGGGGATTACCTTTCGGGCGCACTCCCGAGTCCAGCACTTGGCGTCCATAGCCGCCGAATGCAGGACTTGGCCTCGCCCCCGGCGCTTGCGTCTTCGGATTTCATTGACAGCAGCGGGAGTCAATGGCTGAGCTGCTATCAATCTATCCCATCAAGAGCCGAGAACCCCGGGCAGAAAGACAGCGCATCCCCGTGGGTAAAGTTCAAGGGCTCAGGTAAGTAAAATGGGGGGGGCTGGGGGGCGGTCACTGCCAGGTGTTTTTTCACCTTAATGCATAAGATGCATTAAGGTGAAAAAACAGGTAGGTTTTCAACCCCTTTAAGATAAACTTCCTGACTGTCATGTCAATCCAATAGCTCCGGTCAGCACTCTAAACAAGTATTAAGAGCTCTGACTTTCCTAATACTTGTTACAGGTTCCTTTGTCTGAAAGGACACCTGCAGTGAGAAAAATATAGGGGAGGGCTATGCAATTAGCGGAACTCCAGCTGTTGAGGAACTACAATTCCCATGAGGCATAGCAAGACTCTGACAGCCACAAGCATGACACCCAGAGGCAGAGACATGATGTGACTTGTAGTTTTGCAACAGCTGGGAGGTCCGCTAATTGCATATCCTTGATATAGGGGATGGAATTTTTGTTCTTTTGCCTGTTTACACAAGTACACGCTGCGCCGCAACACATGCATTTTCATGCATTGAAGCACAATGCATTAGGCTGCCCATTCAAAATGAATGAATGTATTGCATCATACTACGCATGAAGACTTTGGGTCATGCTAAAAAAAAAAATTTGCAGTGCGTTGGGGTACACTGCGGTATATTGTAACACAGCTCTGGTTTAGAAACGCATTGGGGCGCCATTTAAAATGAATGGCACTTCAACACACTACTGCTCTCCCTAAAGGTTTTCTTCAAAAATACAGATCGCCAGGAAACTAGATCAGCAATGGCAGCCTCTGCATTTATCTCACTACATGTTAAGTTTCATTTTTTTTTTTCTTGCTTTTTATTTCACTCTGTAGAAGTTGTAACTGTCAAAAAATGTTGTGTCACTTTATTGCAATATGTCAACTTGGCGGCATTGCAGAATGTCTTCGGAAATCCTGCTTGTGTGATTGGCTCCTGCACGTCTCTGTAATGTCTGCAATCAAACACAGTTCAGGTATCTGCTGCTATCGCAGCTGGATTTTCGGTGAGATCCTCTAAATCTCATCCTTTTCTAAAAGAAAGCAGATACTGCAGCTTTTTTCATTAAAAAACATTTTAGGATCATGCAAAGGATATCTGCAAGGCTCTTCCTAAAGTGATAGGGGTAGAACATGTATGGAACGCGGCAAAATGCATAAAAAACGCACTTGAGCGCACAAAAACGTGCATGCAGAAAAGCATCTGGAACGCAGAAAGTTTGGTGTGAACCGGCCCGTAAAAGCAACCAGGCAGAAGAATTGGCCGGCAGCTTTACAAAAAGCAAGGTCCTGGCTGGCAGAATATTTTTGTTCATCAGAAAGGGGAGTGGAGGAGCTGAACAGTGGCATTAACACCTCCCTATCACATGTGGAGCAATGGAGATCAATGTTCCCTGCAACACTGGCTATCGTCAATCCAAAACAGAATACCCAAATCTGTTGACTATCATCTCATGGATACCCTAATGCTGGCCATACACTCCTGGAATTTTGTTCAATTCCTTCCAAGGCCCCTTTCACACTTGTTTGACTTGTCCTGCGACTTGGGACTGCAAAGTCGCACGACAAGTCATTCCCCATGATTTCCAATGACAACCATTCATATTAGTACAACTTAAAGTCGTGGTGACTTCAAAGTAGTCCCTGCAATACTTTGGTCTGATTTTCATGCGATTTACACAGGCATTCCCTGAAATCGCGGCAAAAATCACGTCAAAATCGCAGCAAAATCGTGCGACTTTGAAGTTGCAGTAGTGTGAAAGGGGCCTAAATCAGACAAAATTTGAGCCACAGATGGCACCACCTGGCTCAACATACATGGATCTGAAAATCAAAGGAGTCAGGCAGAAAAATCTCAGATTTAGTCATTGTCCAAGTATACTTACAGCTGTGGAAGCAGCAGCTGTCACCATACAATGGGTAGTGGGGGATTTACCTCTTTGCATGCTGTTAAGCCTAGTATACACTATCAGTTTTTTTTTTGTTGTTCAACCAGCGGATTGAAAAAAAAAAAAACCTGACAGCTCAGAGCCGCTGTACTAACAATCCAATGTTAGTACAGCACTCTCGTATGCTATGCTATTGTGTACAGACAGAGGGATGCCCCGCCCCCCGCCAGAATACTCCAGTCAGTGCTCTCGGCCCTTGGCTGGGAGCTGGTAGGCTTCTGTGGGACTGCCTGCCATACCCACGGGCCGAATGTCGGACGTTTTTTATTGAACCGGCTGATGTCGCCTGGCATTCAGCCCGTGTGTACTAGGCTTTAGGAATGGATGGGGGGTTGAAAAGTGATTTCTCTTGTTCAGTCCATGGGGCTTAAGCAGGCCATACACGGTCGAATTTCGAACAAATTTTTTTTTCAAAATCAGAAAGTTTTTTTTCGTGATCCGATGACGCCACCATTGATTTTGGAAATTCGGCCGACCAAGCCTTCAATTTCACCTCCTGTTGCTGCAGAAAGGAATTTTCGTGGCTGGGAATCTTCTTTTCTCTCTGTACATTTTCTTTTCTTGCACATGTGCATTTTATTTTTCTTATTACATTTCTCACACGATTCTCCCATCATTGATTATAAAATCGTTCGCTTTTCAAAAAATTTCCAACGTGTCCGATTCCTCAAATTTGATTGCCGCACGAAAATCGGCCGTTGCTGCAGCCCACTAATGGTGCGAAATTCGTACTGAAATTCTTAGATACGGTTTTCGAAACAGTGTATGGCCAGCATTAACAAGAGAAATTTTAACACGTATAGCTAACATAAGACTATAAGACTAAAGTCAGCTGCATAGGAAATATCACACCCAGGATGAAAATTTGATCCCAAAATAATTTCAGATATGAAACCCATCAAATCCAGGTTTTTCCTCTAAGACATAACAAATTATCCAGTGAAATGACAGGCCTCAGGTGATACACAGAGATAAAATAAATCATCCTACATAAGTTGTACCTGTCTCTCTGCAGCTATCTCATCGCTACATCAAAAGTGTTGAATAATAAAGCTTGTCTGAGAGTTAAAAAAAAGGGTGGTGGGGAGCTGAAGTAACACTCTGCAGAGTTCAGTGAAAGCTGATTGGAGCACAGACCTGAGGCTGACGAGCTGGAGCTCCCTCCCCTGTCACCATTTTTCTCTTGGTGTCAGGAAAACTCGTCAGAAGTGACTCATGCTGATAGCAGAGGAACAAAGCCGTAGACAGAAATGACACTTAGTGCTCTTAATTGAGACAAGTACACACTATAGAGGGATATGCTTTGTTCAGATTTCATATCTGAGGTTTGCAACCACTTTAGGCAACAGTTACAGCCCTTCTAAGTAATGTGTGCATGCACAGAACAATCGTTGGTCTGCAAACATTCTTTTGCTCCTATCAATTTTACTAATAGGTGGAAGAACTCAAGGGCCCACTCATAACATCAACATCATTTGAACGCAAAGAATCAATAAGCAAACTGAACTTTGGCCAAAATAGATTTTTCCATTTTTTGAACATGTCAGACAGTGTATCTATTTAGAAAATGAATATGACGTGTTTAACAGTATTGGTTAATTTTTAATGCAAATTTGAGTGACAGGCTAAGGAAAGTAAAGAGATCAGCCTCAAATGTTTTTTTATAAAATACCGTAATTCATGGGACACCAGACATACTGGACTACTGAACTAAAATATAAAATAAATATATAAAATATAGAGGAAGTCAATGAGGGGCATTTATTGCAATTACAAAGGGTCCACAATAACATGAGGTCCCATCAAGGGATGCAGACAGGGCCTAGATATTTGGCTTTGACTGTCACTAAAGACTTCACTACAAATGCTAACTTTTTGCAGGAAATCACACACAAAATCTAGCTGTGTGTGTGTATATACTTAAAGTGTCACTAAACCTACAACAGTAAAATCAGTCTGTGTATGTAGTAAAGCATGCTTGTTATACTCACTGTGGAACCCAATAGGTTAATCCTCTGCATTGTGTAAAAATGCTGTCTGATCCTGTCTGCTCTAAACCTCCTCTTCTTCCACTGTCCCCACCCTACCTCATTATAGAACCTTGGGGGCAAGCAATACATGCTCAGTTTTGTGTGTATTGCTAGAGAGTTTTTTTTTTTTCTTGGAAGGTTGCATGTGATCAGCACAGGGCCAATCCACACTATCCAGACAGAAGGTCAGGGGTCCTGCAGCCTCATAGGACAGTCAGGGGGGAATGAAAACTCCCCCTACAAGCTTTACCCAGTGCTCTGCTAGACACTGATAGAAGTCACAAGACTGCTATATACTGATGATGGGAAAAGGTATTTAGCAGTTTACATTTACTAAAATACTGTATTTGATGCTCCATAAGACACACTTTTTTCCCTCAAAAAAAAAAAAAAAAAAAAAAAAAATGGGGGAAAATGTCTGTGCATCTAATGGAGCGAATATTGACTCATCACCGCCGCGTTAGAATAGTCGGGCCAGGGGCAAGGCTGAAGCGGCTGGCCACCAACTAGCTAATGCTGTGGCATTCTAGAGGTTGTAGTCCACTCCACGCACACTCAAGCTCCCGGTGGGTGGAGAAGCAGCGCAGCACAGCCAGGCAACAACTCCCAGGATCTTGGAGGCAGGGCGCGCCAGAGATTTGGGACTTGGGACCAATGTGACTAGCTGCAACCTTGCTTGACCCCAGGACAGGAGCATCACAACCCCCCCCCCCCCACACACACACACACACACACCCAGGGCCAGCTGTTCCCCACATTCCATCTATCCCCCCCCCCCCATACCCCATTAACTCTGCCCCAGTGTCCACCCAGCAATCTCAAAATAGCCCTCAACCGTGTGGATGCAGCTGGGAGCTGGCCATCATGGTCTGTGGGTCCTACTGGCTTGTGTGTTCTACTGGCCACTGGCCTGTAGGTCCTGCTGGGAGCTGGCCATGATCAAACAGCTTTGTTTACACAATGCAGAGGATTAACACCTTAGGTTCCACAGTGAGTATAACAAGCACGCTTTACTGCATATACACAGGCAATGACCAGCTCCCAGCAGGACCTACAGGCCAGCAGCCAGCAGGAACCACAGGTCAGCAGCCAGCTCCCAGCAGGACCTACAGGCCAGCAGTCAGCAGGACCCACAGGTCCGTGGGCAACTCCCAGCAGGACCTACAGGCCAGCAGTCAGCAGGACCCACAGGTCCGCGGCCAGCTCCCAGCAGGACCTACAGGCCAGCAGCCAGCAGGACCCACAGGTCCATGGCCAACTCCCAGCAGGACCTACAGGCCAGCAGGACCCACAGGTCCGCGGCCAGCTCCCAGCAGGAGCCGCAGCCATTTAGTTCAGAATATTTTTTTCTTGTCTTCCTTCTCTAAAACCTAGGTGTGTCTTATAGAGCAAAAAATACGGTAATTGCATTTCCATGTTCTGTGTACTGTGGGAGACCAGATATAGTGAATGCTAGGTCTTGGGTTTAGTAAAACTTTTAAGGGTTGCTTGCAGATTAAATAAACTTATAGTGAATGTGCCAGTCTGGTGATCACAGATACTGGTAGGTTGCATCCTAGTTAGAAGAGTCCTCAATAGTTACTAAGAAACAAGGCAATACCCATTTAAAAGTGTCCACCTATCGCCACAGGTGCTGAACTTTATGTGTGCCTTCTTTTTCAGCATATGAGCTTTTGTTCACATACTTTCACAATAAAAAAAAGTTATTTTTTTAAACCACTGAGCAAACCCTTATCTTTAGTAAATCCACCTCTAGAGCCGGCTGTAAACTTTGTAAATTTCAACCAGCTCCTGATGAACCGGCTGAGATCTGCACTATGGTTGACCCCGTCGAAACCTTCTGACCCAACATCCTTTGATTGAAAAATTGAAGAAGTCAGACTGATAATTGTCTCTGCAATAAGTTCACATCCACCATGTTTTAGCCCTTTAAAAAAGACACTGCAAGTACAAAAATAACTGTTGATCTGCCAAAAATGCACTCAGCTTGTATGTTCTCTTGTGGGCTGACAGCATTTTTTTGGACCTAGTGGTGTCAGGCCTGCCAATTTGTCTTTTTGTTCATTCTGTAGTGCCAAGACGAAAATGAAGAGGGCTATTTGGACTTCAGAAGGTAACATGGGACGTGTGCATGGGACAGAGGACAACTCTGAATTTCTGACGTGAATAACGTTTTTTTTTGTTTGCACTTTATGAACATATATAAGAGGACTTTCAATAGTATATTTAAATCAGTTCTTTAGGCAGTTCTGCAAAAATTAAAAGTCAGCAGCTACAACAACTGTAGCTGTTGAGTTTATTTAAATAGACACTCACATGTCCATGGATCCAGAACCACCCCACCCGGTCTGATTCTTCACCGGTCTTTGGGGGGGGGGGGGGGGGAGACTTCTGCTCAAATCATAAGCAGATGTGAGAGCGGGTAACTGTCAAAACTAGGAAAAAATGTATTCCAAATATGGCAGAGAAGGAGGGGAGGAGGAGGAAGAGTGGAATTTCCTCTTTTGGGTGGAGTTCCATTTTAAACACTTGCCAACCGAAATACGTATATATATACACGTTGCGGTTTGCAAGTGGTTTACCGGGATTATGGCTGAAGATATCTGCCCATAACCCCGGTATGTTTTTTTTTTTTTAGCCAGTGGCTAGCTTTCTCTTGAAAGCGTTCCGAGCAGCTCATGAGCCACTAGAATGTTTTCAGAAGGGGCAGGAGGATAGAGACGTCGCTCGCCAGTGTTTCTCGGGCTTACCGTTTCCGCCAGTTCGCCCTAGAAACGATCCGGCGGTGCGGATGGCTGGTCACAGAGATGATAAAAGATTAGATTGTCTTTGATCGCCTCTATGGCCTTGGAGGACCGGAGCAACGTCATGGCGTCACTTATGGTCCAGGTTTAAAAGTGAAGGATCAAAAAAAAAAATGGGTTTTTTTTAGGTTTTGTTTTTTTTTTATATTTTGCTTTTAAAAAAGGTAAAAGTAGAGATTTGGGGTGTTTTTGACCCCAGATCTCTACATAAAGAGGACCTGTCATCCTTATCTCTATTACAAGGGATGTTTACATCCCTTGTAATAGTAATAAAAGTAATTAAAAAAAAAATTAAAAGAGTAAGTGTGAAAATAAAACATTAAATAAATAAGAATAAAAATGTAAAGTGCCCCCATCACTGCCCCATCATGCCCCCAACGCATACATAAGTTGCGCACGCATATGTAAACAGAATCCGCACCACACATGTGAGGTAACGTTGGAGCGAGAGCAAAAATTCTAGAGCTAGACCTTATCTAACACTAAACAGGTAACATGTAAAGGTGTTTAAAGCGTCACCTATGGAGATTTTTAAGTATTGCAGTTTGTTGCCATCCCACGATCGTGCGCAATTTTAAAGCGTGATATGTTAGGTATCTATTTACTCAGTGTAACATCTTTGATATTAAACAAATATATGATATGAAAACAAAAAGTGCCAAAAAAGGCTTGGTCTGCAAGTGGTTAACAAACTAAAAGCTAGCAAATAAGAACATTTCACACATACTTTAAAGAGGTATAAATAAAACCGGCTAAAAGCTACCCTTGGTTTGAAGAAGATTTACTTATGTTGGAGCTCAACAAATGCTCCATAAATACTGAAAAGCACATATCTTCTCTTTTACGTGTTCTGTGCTCCTTTTAAGGAAATGTAGCTAATGACTAAAAAAAGTGTTGCAGCAATTTATGAAAGTATTTGACAACAGCTCTTCTACATGAAAATGTATACAGTACAGCAGTGTACACAAAAGTTGTGTAAGATATGATGATATATCTTACACAGTAAAATCTACAGAAAGGCATGCATTACTCCTAACAACGAACATATAACCATAGTTAACATTAAAGTGGGACTCCAGCCAACACTTTTTTTTTGTTTTGATTAGGCTCGATTCACACTGCCGCAACCTGGGATCCGACCTCTGAAACCCCAAGTCGCATGACATGTGAAATCCCACGATAGTCAATGAGAGCAGTCTTAATTAGGACTACTGAAATTCAGAAAAGGTTCCTGTACAACTGCAAGGCGGTTTCTATTCTCTTCTATTCTATGCTTCTATCAAAGTAGTACTCAAGTTGGCCGCAGTGTGAACCGAGCCTTACAGTATGGAAGGGTTAGAACCTTCTTAAAGCGGAGTTCCACTCGGTTTTGTGTTTATTAAAAGTCAGCAGATACAAAAAAAGTGTAGCTGCTGACTTTTAATAAACACACACTCACCTGTCCCACGATCCAGCGATGCACCTGCCCGAAACCTTGGTTCTCTCCCTCTCTCCGGTGCCGGCATCAACAAGTGACGGCATCAACTTGCGGCTTCACAGCCAGGTGAGCACTGCGCATGCACGAGTCACACTGCGCCTTCTCAATGACCGGCAATCTTCTGGGACCTGTGACATGTCCCAGAAGATTGCAGGGAGGGAGGGGGAGAGGAGAACTTCCACTCGAGTTGCCTAGGCAGCCCGAGCGGAAGTGGGGAGCTGGGTACCTGTCAAAACTAGGTACCCACTTCCCCCCCAAAAAAATGACATGCCAATAGTGGCATGTCAGGGGGTTAGGAGTCCTTAAAGTGGACGTTCCAATTTTAGGTGGAACTCCGCTTTAAGGTTTTGTTTTTTTTTACAGCTTTCTGTACTCCCCCTGGGAAGATATATCTACCCTGTCTTCCTGCCTGACCTAAAGTAACCTACCATCCATCCACCCTGCACCATGCTTACCTGAATATCTGTGCTGTGTCCATGGGGAAGATTTAACCAGTATGATGTAAACATTGAGGAAGGCTAAGTATACATCTGGTGGAGCAAGCTACTTTGGGTTGGTGGATTAAAAAAAAAAAAATGTGTGCACTTTTTCTTTTAAGAAAGATAAGAAGGGTGGAATTCCCACCATTGACAGTTGTTATGGGGGGGGGGTTGTTTTTCTTACAAATCCCACTTTTGTTTGAGTGATAAATGACAAGAATAGATCTCTCCCTATTGGTGGTTATTCATCTGATTTCCAAAAACGAAGGTAAAAGAATTTTGGAGATGTTGCTTACACCCGCCAGTTAGTTCCACCTGCGATATGGAATCTAATTTCTATGAAAAGCCTAGAACAGGTTCGAAAATAATCAGACTTGTTGTGGGCAGGACTTTCACGTCTCCAAACTTTTTACCAATAGGAATCCATTATACAGGCGGTCCCCTAGTTACAAACATCTGACTTACAAACGACTTCTACTTACAAACGGAGGGAGACAACAGGAAGTGAAAGGAAATCTACCCCAAGGTAGGGAAATTCACTCCTGTAAGAGTTATGGAAAAAAGGTACCTCCACTGAGGCTTTATCACCAAGGCTTGTTTCCACAACAACCCAAATTTTTCAAAATCCAATCATCATAGGGACAGAAAGTGAGATGAAATCTGAACAGGGGCACAGAGAGTAAAACAAACATTACAGGGGTGTTAACCCTTCTCTATGCTATCCAAAAAGCTTAAAAATCTTTTTTTTTTGGCAAGAGCTTCATCTAAAAAAATGTACCTGTTCCGACTTACAAACAGATTCAACTTAAGAACAAACCTACAGACCCTATCTTGTTTGTAACCCGGGGACCTCCTGTAGCTCCTCATATCAAGAAGTCTGCAGTAAAAACTTGAATTATAACATTCAGAAACTGTGCATTGAGATAAACCAAAGGTAATGTTTACGTAGTATATGGCCAGCAAACCTATAAGATAATGCGTACTGTGAGATAACACCGCTTTAGGTCATTAGTCCAAGCTTTTATGGGTGAACAATGAAAACCTGCTTTGTGTGTATCTTGGAAACGCATCCCGCATTCTACTATCTTTACATATGGTAAGAACACCTATCTAGATGGCCATAAAGAGTTAAGCATTTACAGCAGAGACAGCAGCAAGTAAATCGGGAGAAATTAATGTATACTGATGGCATATGAAGATAGCAAAACATGGCAAATCTAGGACAACCTGTCATTGCAATGCTACAGTACATAATCTGTTGACATTAGTAACACGCGCACACACAGTCGCAAACTGAAAAATTAACAAGTAGGAAACTATATAATACCGAATAGATACATTTAAAAAAAGGAGGTGTAAGTACATTCAGTAAGGATATGCAGTAATTGCTTTCTTTTTCTAACCTTCATTTCTAAACTAAACAACATCCGTTGCCTTCAGAAGTATTGAGGTACTTAAATTCCGACATTTTAGTGAAAAGTGAAGCTTAAATTGATTCTACAATTGTTTCTTTAGTGCAAAGAAGTGAAATTTTGTTTGAGATTATGTTCCTATGATAATAGGACATGCTGCTCCCAGGCATACATTGGCCATAAACTGGACTCACCTGTCCATTTGTGGTTTCTGGCTGGCAACAAAATCCAACTAATCCCTCATTTGTCTGACACATGCATAGAGAGAGTAGGTAGAATGGTAGAGTAGTTGGGATGAGATGGTTGGTAGAATGGTAGAGTAGCAGGAATGACAGAATAGGTAGAATTGTAGAGTAGTAGAGATGAGAGAGTGGGTGGAATGGTAGACTAGTTGGGATGAGATAGTTGGTAGAACAGTAGAGTTGTAGGAAAGACAGAATAAGTAGAATGGTAGAATAGTAGGAACAAGAGAGTAGGTAGAATAGTTGGGATGAGATAGCTGCTAAAACGGTAGAGTAGCAGAGATGACCAAATAGGGAGAATGGTAGAATAGTAGGGACGAGAGAGTAGGCGGAATGGTAGAATGGTTGGGATGAGATAGCAGGTAGAATAGTTGGGATGAGATAGTTGGTAGAACGGTAGAGTAGTAGGGATGACATAATA
The DNA here is from genome assembly GCA_037952925.1 of Lithobates clamitans. Classification (NCBI taxonomy): domain Eukaryota; kingdom Metazoa; phylum Chordata; class Amphibia; order Anura; family Ranidae; genus Lithobates; species Lithobates clamitans. Next base: position 13,860,783 of record JBBGZY010000239.1, on the reverse strand, counting down.
GGTAGAATGGTAGAGTAGTAGGAACGAGAGAGTAGGTAGAACGGTAGAGAAGCTGGGATGAGATAGTTGGTAAAACGATAGAGTAGCAGGGAGATGACAGAATAGGTAAAATGGTAGAATAGTAGGGATGAGAGAGAGTAGGCAAAATGGTAGAGTAGTTGGTAAAATGGTAGAGTTGTAGGTACGAGAGAGTAGATGGAATGGTAGCGGTAGTATCAAAGTATCTCTTGATACTATTAAAATGCAGATTGGGTAAATTGATTTGTGAAATTGTTTCCACAAACTGCTCTGGGAACAGGAGCCAGCTCCAAGTTCATGCATTAACATTAGTGAGGTCAGACGGGAGACAACACCAGATCAATTTTCTTTGTTGCTTGCATCCAATAAAAGGCCAACACGTTTCAGGGGTTACAAGGGACTGCCTCCATCAGGTCTTAAAAATGCAGGAAAAAGGATCAATCTAGATTGTGATAGATATGAGTCACAAGAAAACTTTCTGTTTGAACTTAAAGGTCTGCTTGCAGTTGCTGATTTTTCTAAAAAGGTCATTATTGAAGTCAATAAAAAGGTTCAAAAGCAGGATCACAAAAGCCGTTTCCTACTCAATAAGGACCTCAAATTATATTCATCTCTATTACGCCATAAAATAACATGTATTTTTATTATATTATTTTAAAAGGTATTCATATGGCGAGGAAGTGGAAACAGTATCTAAAATTGTATAGTTATTGAGATATGAGAGAATAAGCTAACACAATATGAAATATTATTCTCTCAAATAGGAATTCAGAAGAGCTTTAATGAGCATAACTATGTTTCATATTATGTCACTTTACTCCATCAAATTGAATGCTTAGATCTGGGTGCAGCTACTTTTCAAATACCTTACCTATGAGTGACTGGCTAAATCAACCTTTAGTAGATATTACTGGCCCATGAGAGGTCATATGAAAAAGGTAAACAGTTCTTTTACCTAGAGAATGTCTGAGCTAGGTCACAAGTCACAGTTACCTTGAAGCAATGTGGAAAAGCTGGAATTACTGGTGGTAGCTGCACACTAAACTGAAGAAGATTTACACTGTAGATCATTCAGAGAACCTACCACAACCTTCTACCACAAGGTTCAATCCCATATTCTCTTCTGCTAAATAAATCACCTATTTTCAATGCCTTTTAAGTAAATAATGCAAATCTGTGCCATTTATTACCATTTGATTTTGTTTCTGGTGTACAGGAAATATCCTGACAACAACAAAAATACAGTCGACATTCATTAGATCTATCTTTTGATAACTCATATCTGATAACACCCAACCATCGAACAGAGGAGAAGCAGAACACATGGAATAATATAGTCATCCCATACGTGGCTAGAACATCAGAAAAAACCCAAAGGATTATTATTAACAAACATCCAGCCCCTGTGTTTTTCAAGTTGAGCAATACACCGAGACAGAAGTTTGTACACCCAAAAGACCCAACCCTGCCATCCTGATACTCCTGATTGGGGAGACAGGCGTTTCTTCCCGATTTTCCTGTTCATGTGCACTGCGAGATCCTGTCCCTCACAGGATCCAACTCATATGTATACAAACCGCAGGTCTCTGACAGATATTTGGAATCTTACAGAGACCTGACAAACAGCATCATAAAAGGTCAAGGAACATACCAGACAGGTCAGGCATAAAGTTGTGGAGAAGTTTAAAGCAGGGTTAGGTTTTAAAAAAAATATCTCAAGCTTTGAATATCTCATGAAGCACTGTTCAATCCATCATCCGAAAATGGAAAGAGTATGGCACAACTGCAAACCTACCAAGACATGGCCGTCCATGTATTGACAGGCCGGACAAGGAGAGCATTCATTAGAGAAGCAGCCAAGAGGTCCATGGTAACTCTGGAGGAGCGGCAGAGATCCACAGCTCAGGTGGGAGAATCTGTCCACAGGACAACTATTAGTCGTGCACTCCACAAATCTGACCTTTATGGAAAAGTGACAGAAAGAAAGCCATTGTTGAAAGAAAGCCATAAGAAGTCCCATTTGAAGTTTGTGAGAAGCCATGTGGGGGACACAGCAAACATGTGGAAGAAGGTGCTCTGGTCAGATGAGACCAAAATTGAACTTTTTGGCCTAAAAGCAAAACGCTATGTGTTGTGGAAAACTAAAACCGCACATCACCCTAAACACACCATCCCCACCGTGAAACATGGTGGTGGCAGCATCATGTTGTGGGGATGCTTTTCTTCAGCAGGTAGAGGGAAACTGGTCAAAGTTGATGGGAAGATGGATGGAGCCAAATACAGGGCAATCTTCTAAGAAAACCTGTTAGAGTCTGCAAAAGACTTGAGACTGGGGCGGAGGTTCACCTTCCAGCAGGACTATGACCCTAAACATACAGCCGGAGGTACACTGGAATGGTTTAGAACAAAGCATATTCATGTGTTAGAATGGCCCAGTCAAAGTCCAGACCTAAATCCAATTGAGAATCTGTGGCAAGACTTAAAAATTGCTGTTCATAGATACTCTCTATGCAATCAGACAGAGCTTGAGCTATTTTGCAATGAATGGGCAAAAATGTCAATCTCTAGATGTGCAAAGCTGTTAGAGACATAACCAAAAAGACTTTCAGCTGTAATTGCAGAAAAAGGTGGTTCTACAAAGTATTGACTCAGGGGGGCTGACTACAAATGCACGCCACACTTTTCACTTATTTATATGTAAAAAAATTTTTAATAATTTATCATAATTTTCCTTTCCACTTCACAATTGTGTGCCACTTTGTGTTGGTCTATCACATAAAATTCCAATAAAACATATTTACGTTTTTAGTTGGAACAAGAGAAAATGTGGAAAATTTCAAGGGGTGTGAATACTTTTTCAAGCCACTGTATATACACTTTCCATGATTTTTATCATAAAGAAGACTAATGTCTGAGAAATGCATCAAAACAGTTACCGCCATTCCACGTGACCATCTCTATATATTGGAAGCTGCATATTTAAACAATCTTCAGTGGAAAGTTTATAGGGTACTTATTACGGACATATAATATGCAATATTTCATGCACCATGTCTCTATAGTTCTTTAGGTATATGTATTCTAGATGTGTCTTTACATTTTGTAAAAATAAGTGATGTATTTTATGATATAATTTGGAGTTTTTGTAATTATGATCTTGCAACACCATAAAGTCCTGTTTGTTCATCCAACTGCTATTTAGCCTCTTATATAATTGTGTTTATTATACATTTAGCTCATCATTACAGTAGATTGGCCTTAGGAACAGCGAAGCAGAAGATTCATTTTGGGAATTCCATCTCACTTCCTGTCTTTATGCGAATCCGATGCTGCATCTGTCCCCCGCCAGCTCTAAGACCGAGAACTGAGCGATCAAACACTGTTGATCTCTCAGCTCTTGGTCTCCAGGCTGCAAAGGGCTCTCCACTCTGCCCCTCCAGCACTCACTGAAGCTCTGGGCTGTGCAGGGGACAGGAGCGGCTGGGCTCAGGCTCTCAACGACTCGCTGAGAACCTGAGCCAGCTGCTGGTCCAGGCATCTGGATGAATTCCGACCTTTTCACAGCCTGGACTGGCTCTATGAAAGCCCGCTGTCTGCTAAAAACGGATCACAGGAGTGCAGGACAAACGGCACTCCTGTGATCCATAGGAGAACAGCCAAAAAAGCTTTGGCTATACTTCTTTAAAGGGGTTGTAAAGATTCGTTTTTTTGTTTTTTTTTTAAATAACAAACATCCTTTCCTTAAAAAAAGGGGGATTTCGAAGGAATTCAACGAGAAACAGCCGGCATTAGTCAAAATTGATTAAATGTTTATTAGAAAATTCCACATAGACACTAGAAACAATAAAAGTTATATCTAAATAACCTCCACCACATTCAAATTTAACATTTGACAACGTTGTCAGAGGACACCGGTAGTCACCACAGACACTCATACCACACATATATTATTATTATTATTATTATTATTATTATTATTATTATTATTATTAATGGGCCACTAATTCCACATGTTCAGGAGCTATATCTGTGGAAAAATAGATCATAGAACCAAGATAGATGGAACCTAGAGTTCTTTATGGTACTCCACACGAGAGAATAATAGCTTCACAGGTAGCTTCAATGAGGAACTAGATAGCAGTCTGTATGAAGACTATTCCCCGGGGATGGAGGGGAAGGGGAGAAGCCCAGATGATTCCAGAATATGAACAGGGATTTACACAACAGTTGGGAAGCAGGTAAAGCAGCCGATTATTAGCAATGAACAACACTAAGTCCACAACAGATATTCTACTGGGGCTAGGAGAACGGTTACCAGATGCATATAGGCAGTGTGATTGTATATGAATATATAAACTTCAATACCCAGCCGGGTATATAAATGTCGATACAGCTCACCACACTTCTGGTAGTTCGTTAGGAGTTGTGCCGCAATCCGTCCGACCGATCATCCAGTTACTATATAGGGGGATTAGTCCCCACAGAGTGGAAAGATGTTCCGGCCGCTGCTCAACGTGTGTAGAGTGGCCCCGATCCTCCTCTTCTAAGGTCCCCCCGCGGCGCTCCTGGCTATTACTCTTCTCCAGTGCCCCCAGGGAGACCTGCATTCCTTGTGGGGCACTCATGGGGGTACGCTCCCGAGTCCTGCTGCTGCGGCTATTGACACAGACAGCAGGACTCGGCCCCACCCCCCGTCTCCTGTGTCACTGGCTTTGCAGCCAATGCTCCTGCTGCTATCAATACAGCCAATGAGGACCCGAGACAGCAACTGGAGTTGCTCTGCTCGTCCCCATCGCTGGAACGATCGGGTTCAGGAAAGTAAAAAGGGGGCTCTGGGGAGCTGCTTTGATTTAAGGTGAAAAACAAAAGTTTTTTCACCTTAATGCAAACATGTTATACTTACCACCTCTGCATTAAGGCGAAAAACCTTGAGGGTTTACAGGCCCTTTAAATTGTGATCTTTGCTTTGCCCAAATCTCTCTTTTTCTGTGGCTCAATGCTTAAAAAGTGTACCAGAGCTACATTAGCTACCCAACCTAGTGTTACCAAGGCTATTCAGTCGGTATTTTCAGTCCTGTATACACAAATTAGGGCCAATTTAGAGAATGTCCTCTATGAACCTACCAGCACAACTTTGGAGTGTGGGAGGAAGCAAGAGTACCTGGAGGAGAAGACTCATACAAGCTCTATGCAAATAGTGTCCTGCCTGGGTTTCAAACCGATGACCCCACCACTGCAAGGCATATGTGCTATATTCAAAACTAAAAAAAGTGGTTTGACCTAATACAGTGGTTTGACCTAATACCTTCAACTACATATGACCACTACATGGTGTACAACAGGAAATATTTTGGTTTTTAATTCTCTGAAGCATAGGGAGCATACTCTAGTCTATACCACTGAAGTTTACATCTGACAAGATGATTCCAACTTCATGCAGTAAAGTAAAAAAAAAGAAATGAATGCCAGGAAATGGAAATACTGTAACGCAAAGTGTAAAAACTGAACTATGTGTCATGTGTCACACATAGGGCTACTTGTTGCTGCATACCTCTTCCTTAATAGTTGAAAACACAAATGTTGTATAGACGGTTACTGAATGCATCTTTGCATGAGGTTTCCTTCCTGCCTTTGCTCAACGATCTATTTTACCACTTCACTTTCATCGCAGCTCATCCAGCAAAGGTAACACTAGTAAAATGTGAAAAAAAGAGGCTCACAACAACGTAAACGCTCCCATTTGATCTGCAGTTCTTATACGTTTTATTTGAGATATGAAGGTAGTACTAAAAAACATGAATATTTACTGAATTGTTCAGCTAACTTCTGGTACTCTGATTTATTTTATTGTGCTTGATTCCATTTTAAGTATAAATAGTACAATTAAAAAGAAGTAAAGGAATAATGTATTCATATAAAAGTTAGCTAAAACAAAAATAAATTAATTAAAAAAATTAATAAAAAAAGGGAACATGCACCATTATTAATTCAGAATTAAGGAAATAAACTCTGGAAGCTGTCCTCAAAAAAGGCAGGCAGAGTGCAAAGTACCAGCATTGTCTGTGGTCTCCTTATAGCTAATCTTCCCCCAATTACTGACATACCAGGGTTGATTTACTAAAGGCAAATAGACTGAAGTTGCACTCATTTTCCGAGCTTAGTAAATGCTCTGCTGATTTCCATCATCCAATCATGTGCAAGCAAGATTTTTTTTTTTTTTTTAATTTTCTTTGCACCCGATATTCTTTAAAAAGTCATCCTTCACCACATTACATTTACTATGAAAAAGGAGTGCAACTGTCAAAAGCACAGTCTATTTGCCTTTAGTAAAGCAACCCCACCATGTCTTGTTCTGCACTGTCTCTGTGTGGAGACGGCCATCTAGGTAGAGGCAGGGCATTGCTTCCTCAAGTTAGACTCCAGCAATGAGAACAGTGAGCAGAACTGTAGTGACGTCACCAAATGCCACTCCACGTCTCCTAAGAGTGGCAGGCAGAGGCAGTGTCCTAAAGTGTTACTAAACCCAGGATTCTGCATTCACCATATCTGGTCTCCCACAGTACACAGAACATGGAAATGCAATTATTTTAGTAAATATAAACTGCTAAATACCTTTTAATCAGCAGTTAGAGACCCTTGTGACTTCTTTGAGTGTCTGTGGTTAAAGCTTGTAGGAGGAGTTCTCATTCTCCCCTGATTGTCCTATGAGGCTGCAGGGTCCCTGACCCTCTGTCTGGACAGTGCTGAATGGTCCTGTGCTAATCACATGCACTCTCCCAAGCAAAAAAAAAAAACACCTCTCTAGCAATACACACCAAAGCATGTGCAGCCTGTCCCCTGGTTCTGTAAATATCAGGAGATATATTGATATATTGGAGGCGATGGAAGAAGGAGATGATCAGAGAAGACATAGGCGGCAGCGGCGCCTGACAAGCCCCTCCCCGCTCAGCGAGCAGAGAGGGACCTGTCATCCGCCGGATCAACGGAGATCAACGGACTGATCTCCCGCTGAGCCGGCGGACCGAGGCGGGCTCCGTAGAAACGGAGTCCGCCTCGTGTGAAAGGGGCCTTAAAGCTGGCCATACACTTTCAATTATTTTGTTTTCATTCATCCAGCAGGTTCAAAAAAAAAAAAAAAAAAAAAAAAAAACTGACAGATCCCTGCATCAACAAAACTATGTGTGATGCAGGGATCTCTCCTGCTGTGCTATTGTATTCTGAGAGGGAACAACCCTACCCCCACTGGAATACACTGATTAGCACTTGCAGCAAATGCAAGGGCTTATCGAATGCAAGAGCGTTCAAGAGAAGCTAGTCTTTAGAATGTCTTCTGTTGAGTAGACAGTGCTACACATGCACACTCACATACCAGCAAGTGCACTGCTAGATTTTAGAAGGAATTCCAGATAAAAGGTGTACCTTTCTGGTTAATTCTTAGGCACAACATAATGGGGTTGATTTACTAAAACTGGAGAGTGCAAAATCTGGTGCAGCTCTGCAGAGAAACCAATCAGCTTCCAGGTTTTATTGTCAAAGCTTAAAAGAGAAGTATGGATTTCTGTTTTGTTTTTTTTAAGAATCAAACTTACCTAGGTGCATGCAGCATCGGTGCCTCTACACTAAGAACCAAGTGATCGAACATGGCCGATCACTTGGTTCTCAGGGTACCGTGAGCAGAAAGCTGCTGACTGTCAGTCACAGCTCTCCGCTCTGCCCCTCCTCGCTCACTGGAGCACTGGGCTGATGAGGGGGAGGGAGGGAGCGGCCGGCTCAGGCTCTCATCGGCTCGCTGAGAGGCTGAGCTGGGTGTCGAGTTCAGGGATCTGGCGGATCCCGACACCGTGGTCATGATGATACGGAGCCTGTACCAACTTCTGTGACATCAGCAGAGAGCGGACTTCAGCCCTCTGCTGAAAATGGGTCACAGGAGTGCAAAACCAACTGTGATCCAATGGCGAAGTACAGCCAAATGAGCTCAGGCTGGACTTCTCCTTTATCTGAACAAGCTGAAGTTAGAAGCTGATTGGCTACCATGCACAGCTGCACCAGATTTTGCACTCTCCAGTTTTAGTAAATCAACCCCAATGCATTATATGTTCTGGCATATGTCCCTAAACACGAGTACAGAATTTGTTTTTTGGGGGTGGAGCAGGGAAGAGTTAAAAGCTCTGTTTTGCAATTTAGGGCTCCGTTACAAAGATGCCCCCTCACCTCCTGTCCTGAGGACAACATTTTACTAAGCAGGAAGTGAGGAGAACTCTCCAACAGAATTAGAAATGCTCCTCTTTAGTAGGGTAGAGGAAGGCCAAATCCTCCCGCCTTTTATTTCTGTCCATGTTCCTGTTGTAGATTTTCCCCTTACATCTTGTCTAGTAAAACCATTGTAAGCAAGAGTTCTACGTCTTCTCAGCTCTATCCAAAAACAGAAAAAAGGTTATGAACTGACATACTTTAAAGTCTGATTCAACTTAGTTCCCATTCCGCATCTCAGTCACTACCCCAAAGCTGTTAGTATTACAGTATTTTATAATACCAGAAAATTGTTCCGATTCATTGATTGGCACTTGGCCCCAAGCCTTTTAGAGTAGATTGAGACATGCGTCTAAATGTCTCTTGCCTCTGAAGCCTGATCCCCTTTCAAATCACGCTCCACCCCAAAGGCTACTGACAGGCGGCGAGGAAGCGATGCGACGCCTCCTCACCACCTGTTTTAACCCAATTTTTGCCGACAAAAAAGCCATAATAATGGCACTTTCCTATCGACCTGCCACCCACCGATGTTGGGTCAACTTTGCCATGGGCATGAAGCCAAGAATCGCAGCCACGGCATGTAAACATCCCCGTCTGCTGCCTATTGTAGCTTGAGGGGAGTGGTTGGCGTCTGGCGGGCTAAACAAGACCTTACAGATGCCGGAGAGAAAGTATAAAACTTTTTCTATTTTTTTTTAAATATTCTTATTAAACACAGAATTATGTTTGTCTTCCTTTTGGCAAGAATGCTTTTGATGTCACAGTGATGTTCAAGGACTAATTTAGACGGCTAAACTGGCCATGGTGTGGTAAGCATATTGCAAATATCTGCAGCCAGAAGCCCAGGTGATTGTTGACAGCTGCAGCCGGGAAGCCTGTACAAGTCAATGACAGGCTGACAGGAGCCGTGGCTGTCCACCGCTGTAAGCATGCAACCGCACATCAAGCAGTTACATGCGATTAAGGACAGATGATCAGCCCTGGATGGGAAACAGATTACTGATTTGGCTATGTGAATGAGGCTCAAGGCTATAAACCAGGTACCCATAGGGCAGGGATATGCAATTAGCGGACCTCCAGCTGTTGCAAAACTACAAGTCCCATCATGCCTCTCCCTTTGCATGTCATTCTTGTGGCTGTCAGAGTCTTGCTATGCCTCATGGGACTTGTAGTTCTGCAACAGCTGGAGGCCCGCTAATTGCATATCCCTGCCATAGGGGATGTACTTTTCACCAACTGCTGTCACAGAACTGAATAGCTTTGCTAATTACCGCCAAAGTCTTTCCTATTACTAATTGTGTTCTCTTCATATGTTAGTGCTCCAGTTCATTGATTTACCATTTAGCTCTAACCTTTACACCCTGCATGACTTACAGAGACAGATAAGACAGCCTAAATGTTTAATATATTATTTTTCATATATTATGCATACATTTAATTTGTTACCAGTTTCTCTTTGTGTTACCCTAGATTTGACCTGACCATTTTATTTTCAGTTCATACAGCGAGATTCCCTCTGTCAGGATTATAAATAGCATTGATTACTCTCATTATTACATTATGTATGTACAGGCTCTTGAATTATTCACTGTGCCCAGTGGAAAATGTTCAAGGTTTGCTTGTTGTCATTGAGATTGGTCTAAAACCTCCGTGGAATGCCTGTGTAAACTCACTATTTCATTGGTCTGCAAACACAGTGCTACAAATAAAGTGTAAATAATTGTTCCACTGTATAAAGTGGATATTGTACGAGGAGCCTGTACAGGCATACAAAAGGAGAAATACGTTAAACTTACTCATAAGTACATAAAAAACATGGAAGGACTGCTTCTTGTTTTAAAATCAAGAAAGTAGAAAGCCTCCTTAGATCTCATTCACGCCATCCTGCAGTTCTCTACGTTCGATCTTGCCAGAAGGTGCCAGAAAGATCCTGCATGTAGGCATATGACGTTTGATGAATGTTTACATGAATACAGCCAAAAGCCTCTACTGGCTACCACCAATGCTCAGCTAGATGCTAAGACAGATTGTTGCTGAGCGCTGTGCTTTTCCAACTTCTCCAACTCTTTTCTAACTTTCTGATATTGTCTACCCAGGGCATCATATCTCTTGACTCCTCTTATGTGCCTGGCCCTAGATCCATCTACCATCATCAGCTCCCGTTTGGAAGCCTTTTCTGTGGTATCTCTGTCCACAGTATTGAGATTCTGGTACATTATTATGTTCATCTTCACTCCAACAAAATTTTTGTATACATGCAAAATTTAAACTCTTCAGGAACTCTTGGCTGTTCCCGAAGAAGGGGGTGCTGTCCCTATGAAACGCGTAGAGATTACAGCCCCATGGATAAGGTATCACATGTATTAGCAACTATATGTGGTATTTTGTATACATAGGTCTGATCTGTTATTGAAGATGCCACCAGAACTGAATTGTAGATTTTTTTAATGTATATTTAAATAAATTTGTATTTTTACAATATCCGGTTGTACCATTTTATTTGGGACCACTGATAAAGATCCCAAGGGGACATCTCTTTTTGTCTTTTCTCATATATTGGGGACTGAGTGCTGCTTGGGTTTGAGTTTAGGCAGCCTATTCTCTTTTCTTAGATGCTAAGACACGGGTGGCTTTTGATTCATACCAATGAAGGAAGTCAATCTTGCCACCAAACTGGCAGTCAGTTTCTCAACAGGTCCGCTCTTGCAGCCGGTGAAAGCAGCCATTTCTGCCTATGTGGAATTTGTTTAGCTTGGCCAGTCAAATTCATCATAAGCAGAATTTGCTCCACCCACCAACAGTCAGAAGAAGACCTGATTGGAAATGCAGCACTGTGAAACTATTTTAGCTCCACCCCTGACATATCCCATAAGGCCTGCTCTGACAGACGGTGAGAGGAATCTTTTCTGCCCATGTACGATTTGCTTGGTTCCAAATTTGATTACATAACATAATATGCATGCCCAGCTCAGTGTACATTCTCCAGAAGACTGCGAGCAGGAAAGTAGGTTAATTTGATTGCAGAAGAGACTTATTGGTTGATTTAGGCTGGCCATACACTATACAATTTTCTTATTGAATTTCCTTTAGATTTACCTTCAACTATGTAGTACAAGGGCCTGCCTGATTGCATACAAATTGAAAGGGCTAATGCCGTGTACACACGGGCGGACTTTTCTGCATGAAAGGTCCAACGGTCTTTCCGACGGACTTCCAACAGACTTTCGAACGAGCGGACTTGCCTACACACGATCACACCAAAGTCCGACGGATTCATACGTGATGACGTACGACCGGACTAAAATAAGGAAGTTGATAGCCAGTAGCCAATAGCTGCCATAGCGTCGGTTTTCGTCCATCGGACTAGCATACAGACGAGCGGATTTTTCGACCAGACTCGAGTCCGTCGGAAAGATTTGAAACATGTTCCAAATCTAAAGTCCGTCTGATTTTCGATCAAAAAAGTCAGCTGCAGGTCCGATGAAGCCCACACACAGTCGGATTGTCCGACGGATTTGTCCCGTCGGACCAGTCCGGTCGAATAGTCCGCCCGTGTGTACACGGCATTAGGTTTGACCTCATATTATATGGTTTTGGTAAATCTAAAGGATAGTTGAACAAGAAAATTGTATAATGTATGGCCAGTATTACTAAAACTGGAGAGAGCAAAATCTGGTGCAGCTGTGTATGGTAGCCAATCAGCTTCTAACCTCAGCTTGTTCAATTAAGCTTTGACAGAAAAACCTGGAAGCGGACTGATTTTTATGCAGAGCTGCACCAGATTTTGCACTCTCCAGTTTTAGTAAATCAGCCCCATTGCATGTTTCTTGTGCAATAAAGAGTCTGCCTCCCTGCCCAAAGTTTTTTTTTAATATTAGTGTTTAGATTCCACTTTAAAACACGATTTTCACCCTAGATAGCTACAAATACTGTAGCTGCTGACTTTTAATAACGTTACTAGTCCAATGATCCAGCACCATCCTCACCCAGGCCGGTTCTTCACTAGTCTTCAGGTCCCAGGCACCAGCATGCTTAGTATGGGAAGGCGGATGTGACCCCCCCTGTGGCTTCACAGCCGGCTTCCCACTGCAAATGCATAAGCTGCGCTTTGTGAATGGTCCCGTAGCCTCCTGGGACCTGTAACATGTCCCAGATAGCTGTGGGCAAACTTCTGCTCGGATCGCCTAGTCGATCCGAGTGGAAGTGGGAAAAAATTAAGTACCCATTCCCCACCAAAAAATATAAAATGCCACATGTGGTAGAGGAAGGAGGAGGAGGACATAAAGCGGAATTTCCCCTTTAGGGTGAAGGCCTGCTTTAAGTAGTGGATGTGTATGGATTATTTTTGGAGAATAAAGATATTCTTTAGTGTGCCATTTTAACCTCTTCTTAAAAAATATGACATTTACTGAACTTATTGGCTTTATTTTTCACCACTATATATCTGTTACTATTTGCAAAGAAAAACGTTTTAATAGAAGGTACAGAGGTCCTGGGTGCTTCAATGACTCGTTCAAAACCAGAGATCTCCTATCCAACCTATAGGCAGCCCTAGTTATATGGTTAAGAAGCAATAGACCTTTAATGAAGGACCTTTAAAGCTGACAATATGTTCTTGTTTATACACCCTATTGTCTTTTTGTTCCCGTTTATACAGATGACTAAAACTCTATTGTATAACATTCTACAAGTTCTTCAGAGGATGACCTAATTTCAACAGCCAGGACATTGCCAATTGTCTATTTTAGTCACGACGGCAAGTGATCCTGCAGACCAAAGATGCTGTGTCAAAGTATTGCTTCTCAATAGTCATCACGAGTGATGGAGATCACAGCTGACCTTCACCATTCAGGTTTGACATTTGTAGGTTTATTATCAAGCCCAAGTAGTAACTGTATATATGTCTATAAATAGCAACAAAACTGACATGTCCCCAAACGTCATTCCTGTGGGTGCGTTGTTTATGATGGATTTCGTTCCATATCTGTACAGCATGAAAACCGCGCCTCCACTACATTTTGGAATACATTAAACCTATCTCATTACAATACATGATTGTTCTCTTTTTGTGCTCTGCTTTAAAAAAAAAATTTTTTTTTTAATTAAAAAAATAAATAAATAATATCTTAAAATTGTAGGTAGCCCTTTTCGTATTACGTCCCCATTCACGCAGCATTTAACGTATATACTCGAGTATAAGTCATTCCGAGTATAAGTCGAGACCCTGATTTACCACAAAAAAAAAAAAAAAAAAAAAGGGAAAAACTTATTGACCCGAGTATAAGACGAGGGTGAGAAATGCACAGCTATTGTAAGTGGAAAAAGAGGGTCAACGATGCCCATCTGCAGCTGTATACCTTCCTGTGTCCTGTGCATATGTGTCATGTGTATATGTACCTGTGTCATGTGCCTGTGTATCTGTCATGTGTATATGTACCTGTGTCATGTGCCTGTGTCCTGTGTATCTGTCATGTGTATATGTACCTGTGTGCATGTGTCTGTGTGTCTGTGTGCATCCTACCTGTGTCCTGTGCATCCTCCGTGCGCCGCTCTGCACCGATCAGCGTGTAGTATTCGGCGGCCATTCACTGTTCAAAAGCCTGGCCGCCTCCTCGTCCAAAAAACTCAATTTCCCAGCAGTCAGCGGTCAGCCAATCACGGATATTCTCTCATCCTCACACCACGGACGAGGATGAGAGAATGTCCGTAATAGGCTGTACACTGACTGTCTATCACAGACAAGGAGGCGTGGCTTTTGAACTGTGAGAGCTGCTGCCGAGTAGATTGTATCACACGTTGGCCGCCGTCTGCCTGCATGACACGCTGATCATGTAGGCAGATGGCGGTGACTCGTGTATAAGTCGAAGGCGGCACTTTTCAGGCTGAAAAATTTGACTTATACACGAGTATATACGGTATATGTCAGCTGTAGCAAGAATCTAGCATTTCCCTGCAGCTGGATTCCCAGGTAGATGCGGACAGTTGCAGCGGCCCAGTCTATGCAAGCAATAACATTGGTTATTCGGATGTAATCGCACACGGAGCAACTGCCTGTGATAAGAGACAGATGAATTCCCCTCAGGGTGGATTTGATTTAAATCAAACAGATTGAAATCACGATTTAAAGTGGACCTTCAGTCATTTTTTCATCTTTCCATCTATAAAAATCTTCTGCTCTTGTTGTTTTCAAATTTGGATAGTAAAAAAAAGAAGTCTGCCAGTAAATACCTTATACAGTCCACTTCCTGTTTCTTGTCTGGTCATTAGCCTAGGCTTGTGACATCATGCACAACTCTCTCTCTCACTCTTGTGAGAGTTTCCCAGGAAGGGAGGGGGGGGGGATGAGTCATAGGAGGGCCAATGAGAGCTGCAGAGCTGGAGGTGTGCCTCTGTAAATCCAGGAAGTGAACAGGCAGCAGCTTCAGCTGCCCACAGTTAACATCGCTGCAGCCAGACTTAGTGGAGGGAGATTTCTGCAGCATATTTGCGAGTACAGAATCACAGTGTATATAAAATAATATGCAAAGTGGTTGGAGGGAAGCTTCAGAATGGCAAAAAAATGTATTACAAATGATGTGAGCAGACTGCAGTTCCTCTTTAAATCATGATTTAAATTGCTTGTAAAAAGGCTTGATTTACATCCGACTCAATTTAAATCATAATTTTTAAAGAGCAACTGTCATCTCCGTCCCACAGCGGCTCCTCCTCTGACCCGACAGTCCCATTTACTTTAATGGGACAGCTGATGACGCGGCAGTGACACAACAAGGTGAGGGATGTGGCAGCAGCAGGTGAGTGGATGCCCACTAACAGCATGATCTATCTGAAATGACAGGTGCTCTTTAAATAAAAGGACTCATTCTTGCTGGTAGTTAGAATCTTTAATATTTGCAAAAAAAATGAAGGTTCCCTATTTAGAATAATAAGCTGTCAAGTTAGTAAAACAGCAATATCAGAACCGATTTTTAATAGGTTAATAACACATAGTTAGTGAACTACTCAAATTCTTTTATTTAATTAAAACAATAACATTGCCAGTGCATGTTATCTCAGCTTGCAGAGCTTGGATTCATTGAATGAGTTTACCAAAATTGCAGAATATACAGCCTCATGCTACATAACCAAGCTCCATTTCATGCTAAATAAACTAAATTATTAAATAGAAAACTATCTTTATATATATTTTTACTCCAAAAGCATTTTATTAAAATACATTTGATTAAAAAAAAAAAAAATCAGATTTTAATAAAACAAAATCCAATGTTTTTGATTTATTTTTATTTATTTTTTTAATTATCATCCATTTTTCTACCCTAATTCACCTGGATGCAAACAGTCAGCATACAGAGCAGCTTATCCCTTTCTTATGCCCCGTACACACGAGCGGAATTTCCATCAGAAAGACCTTTGATGGTTTTTCCAACGGAATTTCGCTCTAGTTTGCCTTGCATACACACGATCACACAAAAGTTCTCTGACCTTTCGACCGCCAAGAACGCGGTGACGTACAACACTACGATGAGCCGAGAAAATGAAGTTCAATGCTTCCGAGCATGCGTCAAATTGTTTCCGAGCATGCGTAGGAATTTTGCGGCTCGGAATTGCTACAGACAATCGGAATTTCCGATAGGAACTTTTTCCGTCGGAAAAATAGAGAACCTGCTCTCAATCTTTTGCTGGCGGAAGTTCTGCCAGCAATAGTCCGATGGAGCATACACACGGAATTTCCGACCAGAAGCTCACATCCGACTTTTGCTGGCAGAATTTCCGATCGTGGGTACCGGCCATAAGGGCTCTCCAAGAAGCGACCTGCATTCAGATAGGTCTTCAGAAAGTATTTGACAGGCGGTGGTAAGGCATTGTATCGCCTCCTGCTTTAACTCCTTGAAGCCCACACTAGCAGGTCGCAACTGTGTGCACTGAATGCGACTGCGAGACGCTTGCAGATTGTCTCCATTCACTTCAAAAGGATCATGTTCACAAGGCGCTATGCACACTGGGGGCGGCAGGGGATATAATTCCTGATGTGTCCATGGCATGTGTACACCCTGGCTGCTGCCTTTGCAGCTTAAGGGGGTAGCAGTTGGCCACTGGGTTTTACCTCCCCCCTTACCTCATGTGTGAACAAGCCCCAACCACAGGTAATCTCTCCATGTGTGATTACATCTGTACACCCACAGACAGCTTTAGCTGCTATCACCACCACAACAACCTCCATCCACCTGAGAATCCAACTACAGGAATACACTAGGTGCTTGTCACAACTGACACATACTAGCTGTGTGAATGAGGCCTAATATTATTATCTGTCCCTCACCACTGTAGCTCAGGTGATGGAATATTTCCAGTTTCCATCGTGTCTCAAACATCTCAATGAGCTAGTCTGATGTACTGGTACTCGTTATCAGCAAAGGCAAGCCTACACAAATTATCAAAGGGATGTCCTTGTAAACCTCTATGAACGTCCTTGCTATACATGAGCAGGTTTGGGATCATGTTTAATCGATCTCCTGGGGGAAATGTAGCAGCCATTGTGCAAATGGATGGTGAACACAAAAACCTGTGATTTCTATGGACTGAGCAATGGTTTGCTTTAAGTAAACTTGTCACCAGCATAAACAGTTCAAACTGCTCCAATGATGAAAGAATACATAAAAGTGCACTTTTCCTTTAAAGGCCTCATGTACATGGGTGTATTAGGTCATACAATGGAAATGGCATTCACATTTCTGTGCTTTACACAGACACAACGTCAGCATAAAGTTGCCCATAGTAATGAATGGCTGTACTTAAGTAAACTCACACATGGTCATAAATCCCTGGACGCATACAAGCGTCATTTAGGGATTTACGCCCGTATGCAAGTTTACGCAAGCCCCGCATATACCCACATACAGCTATCATACATTCATTACCATAATTAGCTGTGTCTCCCGGTCATCAAAATACTGTAGATCCGCATTTTACACCAACAGCCTCATACTTCCACGTGCATGAGACATTTAAGGGTAGCTTTAGACATGTATATAGTGGAAAAGTGCAGCGCAAATACACAATGAAAAAAAATCACAAAAGAACAAGAAGTATGGATAAATAAATATAGCATTATAGCAAAGAGCCCGGAAAAAAGTCCTTATTAAAGCTGGTGGACTACAAGTCTCAGAAGATTCAGCAGTAAGACTCCACCGGTAACAATCACAACAGTGAATAAATGGTGACAGACCCTCCACCTCTGGTAGTATATTTACGCTCACCTCACTGCATGGACTCCTAAACTAATAGGCAGTCAATGCAAGCATATCCCACACAACATGGTAGGTAGCTGGTGAAACAATAGGACAATTCCTCCAGGGTATTCACATCAAACATTGATATTACAGATATAAGTAAAAAAAAATGGAAGGATCTAAGTGCTCGCTGTGTAATCATGGTAATAAATTTATTAAAAGCCCACACATAGGCTACTCACATATTGCAGATAAAAAACAGGCTCTTCGTACAAACAATCTGTACATGAATCACGTGGATGGCAGCGGGTGACGTCGTCCAAACGTGGCTCCTCCCCCCATACGCGTTACGTTCGATTGAACTTCCTCAGAGGGGCGTCTAAATCTTTCTTGAATCTGAAGCACAATCTGCATTCGAAGCGATACAACACTTCCTCACCGCCTGTTTTGGCTCCATTTCTACCAGGAAACGCGCTGCAACCGTGTTTGCAGCACTTGTCCATATACAGTGATACCTCGGTTCACGAACGCTTCTGTTCACAAACAACTCAGTTGGCGAACAGAAGAGTTCACAAAAATTTGCTTCGGTACGCTAACTCCGCTTCGGTTCACGAAAACGATCCGCGGCTAATTTCCTTGCTCTGACACTATATTGAGAAGCTTTTTGGTGTGCTTTTTTAGCACATACTGCAGTACTGTACATCCCTGTGCACACTTGTTGTAAAGCTTTTTTGTGTGCTTTTCATCACATATTCTACTGTACTGGACATCCAGTATGGCACCAAAGAAAATTCAGAGCAAGCATGGTGGTAAGAGGAAAGTGCGGAGCAGTAATGAAGGTGACAAGACTGTTCAGAGCATGCATGTTGTTGAAAAGAAAGTGCAACGCGGTAATGAGCGGTAAAAAGTCATCTCAAGCAAGGTTAGTGTTCTCTCTCTTCATACTGTACTGTACTTTGTTTCATGTTTGAGGTTCAAAAACAAAACAAAAAAAAAAGTTCAGAACGGATAACCCGATTTACATTGAACCCTATGGGAAAATTTGCCTCGGTTCGCAAACAATTCGGTTCACGACCAGAGTCATTTCACAAATTAAGTTAGTGAACTGAGGTATCACTGCACTTGAATGTGTAGCGTTTGGCAGGCTTGCCACTTGACGATCGCTACAAGTTATGTGAACTTTGCCACAGGCGTGAAGTATCATGGCCGCAGCATGTAAACACCCCTGTCTGCTGCCTATTGCGTAACCATGTATTTTTGCCGCCCCCCTAAACTGCAAGTCTAAACTAAGCCAAATGGTCAGTGAAAATAGATGTTCAGATATTAGCAGGTATAACTTATATTATTCAAAACCCTAGTGTCACTGGGCCTTCCGATCTAATAGCAAAACATAGCAGAGCCATTAGTTATTGTGTTCTTAGGTCAGTTGATTCCCCTTTTATCAAAGCAGGGCATGTGTCGATAGCCTTTGGTTTGTGGCCGTTATTAGGGCACGTGTCGATTGCCTTTTGTTTGGGGCAGATATTAGGGCACGTGACGATTGCCTTTTGTTTGTGGCAGATATTAGGGCACGTGTCGATTGCCTTTTGTTTGGGGCAGATATTAGGGCACGTGTCGATTGCCTTTTGTTTGTGGCAGATATTAGGGCACGTGTCGATTGCCTTTTGTTTGTGGCAGATATTAGGGCACGTGTCGATTGCCTTTTGTTTGGGGAAGATCTTTTTTAATTCTCATACAAGTCTGTGGGAATACAAAAGAAGCTTAAAAGCAGGTCAAATGCAAGTCAGAAGGAGGTCAAATGCAGGAGTTTGAGCCTGTTGTCAATTAATTCCGAATGACTGATGTCAAAATCAAACTAAATCTGCTTATGGACACAGGCCTAGAACCTGTTAACACAGGTCCTTATGATATATTTAAAAGGATAAGTTCAACTCTGGGAACATGTTATATATTAGCAAAGAGCACCTGCCCGCCCGCCCGCCCCCGATCCCTCATTGTGGCAGTGGGCAGGTGATCTTCTCCCCACACCCACTATCACTATTTAAAAACAGCGCAGCTGTGCAGAGCTCTGCCCACACAGCCGCCGCATTCATTCACAGTTTCCTGTGAAAGAATGAACTACAAGAACCGTCAGACATTGGGGCAGACGGCTTTAGTTCTCAATGAACTGCAAGGGTGCTGGTGAGTTCTCTCATAATTCACTGATTCTACCTGCACTGCAGTAACTGTCCTCCCGAGAAGTATCGGCAGACAGCTCACAGAGTCTGCAGGATTCTGGCATTGCTAATCGCAGGTGCAATGCTTTACAGGTGGCAGGGTATAAAATTAAAAAAAAAGGTTTTTTTTTTTTTTATTCTGCAAAAAAGGTGAACGTAACCTTTAAGAGATGAAAAATGTACAAACACCTACACTAAAAATAACCCTGCCTCTGGGGGGTAGGAAAAAAAATAAGACCAAGCAAGCCTGTACTAGAAGAAGCTTTAGGGCACATACCATATGCATTGGGCTGCAATGGGCAGCCTTACAAATAGAATCCCAACACACAGAAGTGCAATTAGTTCAATTAACACCACTGCACTGTGCTGCACCACGTTGTGCACTGAAAAAAGTAGGACATGCTGTACTTTTTTTCAGCGCAACATGTTGCAGCACAGTAAACCGCATCACATCACAGCATTAAAGATAATAGTAATGTCACTTTTTAACATTTCAATAAAGTAAAAAAAAAAAACGTAAATAGTGTAATGAATAATCTACAACGCATTAACACCATTTCCTTCACAGCGCACAACAGCAGCCGTGGCAAAACAAAGCTGTTGGTGTGAATAAGTCTTATACTTAACCTTTTGCCAAGTTTCAGATGCAGGAAACTTCCAAGTGTGTTGGACGGCATCCCACGGTTTTCTCCCACCAAGTTCCCCGGATTTACTGCAGGTGCTGTATAATGTATTTTATAATTGAACAGATATAACAAAAACAAAAGGGAGCACAGGCCAGCTTGATTATATATATATATATATATATATATATATATATATATATATATATATATATATATATATATATATATATATATATATATATATACACACACACACACACACACACACACACACACGCAGTGCCTTGAAAGAGTATTCATACCCCTTGAAATGTTCAACATTTTGTCATGTTACAACCAGAAACGTATCTGTATTATATTGGGATTTTATGTGATAGACCAACACATAGTGGCACATAATTGTGAAGTGGAAGGAAAATGATAAATGGTTTTCAACCGTTTTTACAAATAAATATGTGAAAAAAGTGTGGCGTGCATTTGTATTCAGCCCCCTGAGTCAATACTTTGTAGAACCACCTTTCACTTCAATAACAGTGAACACTGCAAAAACAGCTGGGAGTCTTTTGGGGGATGTCTCTACCACCTTTGCACAATCAGAGAGTGACATTTTTGTTCATTCTTTGCAAAAATGCTGAATTCTGCCCAGCTTCCCTCTCCCTGCTAAAGAAAAGCATTCCCACAACATGATGCTGCCACCACCATGTTTCACGGTGGGGATGGTGTGTTCAGGGTGATGTGCAATGTTAGTTTTCCGCCACATATAGCTTTTTGCTTTAAGGTCAAAAAGTTCAATTTTGGTCCAATCTGACCAGAGCACCTTCTACATGTTTGCTGTGTCTCCCACATGGCTTCTCGCAAACTGTTAATGGGACTTCTTATGTCTTTATTCTTGCCACTCTTCCATAAAGGCCAGATTTGTGGAGAACACGACTAATAGTTGTCCTGTGGACAGATTCTCCCACCTGAGCTGTGGATCTCTGCAGCTCCTCCAGAGTTATTATGAGCCTCTTGGCTGCTTCTCTGATTAATGCTCTCCTTGCCCGGCCTGTCAGATTAAGTGGACGGCCATGTCTTGGTGGGTTTGCAGTTGTGCCATACTCTTTCCATTATCGGATGATGAATTGAACAGTGCTCCATGAGATATTCAAAGCTTGAGATATTTTTTTTATAACCTAACCCTGCTCTAAACTTCTCCACAACTTTATCCCCGACCTGTCTGGTGTGTTCCTCTGCCTACATGATGCTATTTGTTCACTAAGATTCTCTAACAAACCTCTGAGGGCTTCACAGAACAGCTGGATTTATATTGAGATTAAATTACACACAGGTGGACTCTATTTATTAATTAGGTGACTTCTGAAGGCAATTGGTTCCACTAGATTTTAGTTAGCGGTAGCAGAGTAAAGGGGCCTGGATACAAATGCAAGCCACACTTTTCAAATATTTATTTGTAGAAAATGTTGAAAACAATGTTGAAAACCATTTATCATTTTCCTTCCACTTCACAATTATGTGCCACTTTGTGTTGGTTTATCACATAAAATACATTTACGTTTTTGGTTTTAACATGGGAAAATTTCAAAGGGTGTGAATGCACTGTATGGCTGTGTGTGTGTGTGTGTGTGTGTGTGTGTGTGTGTGTGTGTGTGTGTGTGTGTGTGTGTGTGTGTGTATGTATGTATATGTATATGTATATATATATATATATATATATATATATATATATATATATATATATATATATATATATATATATAACATAATATACAGTATATATCTATCTACAAGTACAGCATTTTATCACAATGGTATCACCAGTGCAGGAAGTGTAGGGATGTTCCCCAATGGAACCCAGGACAGCTGTAAAAACTAACAGATATTCTCACCCTTCTTCATTTTATCTAAAAATATTTTTTTTTTAAACTTTTGGCTCATACTTTAAATAAACAGTATTTATTTCCTGTGAGTGTAAGACCTCAACATTCAATGACTATAACATTACTCACTGCTTGTCTGTGACATACCAGATTGCACACTCCATTCTTAGAATGAACTAGCAACATGTCTGTCTATTATTAATCACCAAATTTCCTTTTTTGGCCCCTTTTACACAGGCACCTCCACTAAGTGGAATCTGCTTGCTCATCGGGGGGGGGGGGGGGAATCGCTCCGCTGATCCCTGCTGAGCAGGCGGATGACAGCTCTATGCAGAGCGGACACGGACACAGTGCCACTCTCCTCTATGGGGTGGTCCGTTTCCATCTGAAGCCATCTGATCTAATCCCCTGGACAGCTGGGGAATAGGACCACCATCTGTCTGTTTTTGGCACACAGGATTGGATTGGATGGTGGCGGGTGTCAGCGGACATCCGCCGCTCCATAGAAGAGACTGGAGGGTCTGATCAGGTGCGCCTGAAAAACTGACAGGCGGACCTGATCAGCCAGCCCGTGTGACAGGGGCCTCATTTATAATAGTTTAGTATGTGAACAGGCTACCATTCCAAATTAGTCCCTGTTCACACCTGTGCAACTATAAATGACAAAGGGAATCTCATTGTCTATGGAGCCCATTTATGACTAGACAATGTGCTTCCATGTCACTTGAAAATGTAAGGCCCCTTTTACACAAAGGGTCAGAACAGGTCGGCCTGTCAGTTTTTTAGGCAGTCCTGATCGGACAAATCCATCCATTCCAATCCAATCTGGTGCTCTAAAAAAACAAAAAAAACAAAAGGGGATCAGTCCACTTCCATCAAGGCGGATCAGATTGAAGGGCAGTCAGGTGTAAATGGACAACAGAGTCCGTTTACACCCACTGGTCCATATATCAGCGCAGGCTCAGTTGGGACCGATCTGCTCAAACCAGCAGCGGATCAGTGGACAGATCTGTGTGAAAGGGGCCATAAGGAGCAGCCTGTCATCTTTTGGTGTGATATGATGCACAGGAAAAACACAAAATTGCATGAAAAATGCATAAAAAAAGAAACGCTTGAAAACGCAGACCCACAAGTATGAACCTAACTGATGCACAATACTGAAGGTTAATAGAATGTAGTAAATGAAACAACTTGTTGGAATGAAATATTGTTTCATCTAGCAGACCCTTTCACAAGTTTTTGTTTCAGTTAGTTGACATGGCTCTAAAGGCAACAGCTGAAAAGGAATACACATTGTACATAGTCTATGTATTCATTAGTATGTGCCAGTGCTATGTAGCATAATGTCCCTGTGCACAGAAGAAGGAGCCTCCGCTCAGTGACTGGCTAATAATGACAATACTAGAGTATCTGCACGCATTGTGGTAATAATATAGTACACTCTATGACAACAGCAGAGATAATGCAAAAGACGCTGTAAAGCATAGAAGAAAGGCCACACACTGCACAGCATAGTGCAGGGAGCCAAGTGTAATCGGAGATCTGAGTGGACGAATGGACACAACCTCCTCTACATAGGAAAATATGCACAGCTGAGGATGTGCTGGAGGGGGTACAGGGCCGTCTACCGAGATAGTCTGGTGTTGGCACAGATCTAGGAGAAATAGACAAAGCATGCCAAGAATCACCTGAGAATACACATCCCATTTAGGCAGGAGTTCAGTTTTAACTTGTTTTGATTCTACCTGTGAACCTCTATGGGTCACTAAAGCTGGCCATAAACGGATTTTGTTAAAGGAGACAGGTGGAAAGTTCTCAGTCGAACAACCCCAACATCCAATCAGCTGCATGCATTGTTTGAATATTCTGATAGCCAGGGCTGCTGGCTGTCAGAATATAATAGCCAGAAGTGCATCCACACAGTTTAGAACGGATGGGGAACTTATGTGTTTTCTCTCATTCAGCCCGGAGGGATTTGAGAGAAATCTAAAAGATGTATGACCAGCTTTAAGCTGGCCACATATGGTTAGATAATCGTTCGAGAAAATGGTCGTATTTGATAATGATCCGTCGAACGTGCATGCGATAACGCCATCATTGTATCTACATATTTCCCCTTTCTTTTCATTGTTTGTACTTCCTGGATTACATTTTAACACGCACATGCGCTGTAGGTTTTTTCAAACTGCTTCCAATCTATTCCACTACTAACATTTAAAACATCAATCTTTTATGCTACAAAAATCCGACATGACGGTTCGTTTTTTTGCCATAGAACTTTGCACTTCGAGAATCGATATGAGCCCACTAACGTTTTGAGAGTCCAACAATCAAGCGTATCAAACGTTTTTTTGGAGACATGTACAACCATGTATGGCCACCATTTAGCAGTAACCAGCTGAGATTTGAACCATCTGTGGGCAGGCTGAATGTACCAAGTTGATCGATCGTGACAGTGCAATAATCACTGTCTTCTCCCAGCGGGAATGGCTTCCCCCACCCCCCAGCCGGGAGCAGACAATTGCTTGGCAGGCGGGATTCCCCAGTCAGCAATTGTCTGTGTTGAGGGGGGAATCATGCAAATTTATTTCCTACAACCTGAGATTCGCATCGTCTATGGCCTGCCTTAAGCCAGGTATACACTATTCGTTTTTTTTTTTCCGTATAATTCAGCCTGCCCATACACTGTTTGAATCTCAACCGGTTCCTGCTGAATTGGTCGAGATTTGAACTGTGTATGGCCTGCCTTACTGGTGTAATCCGTGACGTTATCACATTACCAGTTATGGGTATACGGATAAATTAAAAACATAATAAAGGCAAAGAGAATAAGATGAGTGTGTGTATGGGATCCATTATTCTTGCATTTCACTATGCAGACCTGACGCAATGCTGAAGAACGATATTCAGAGACCCAATTAAATTCCAACACTAGATTGGGAGCGGGACTACATGGGAAATAACTGTCAGGACTGGCTATATGAGAGAGCTGAATAGGTAGAATGGCATATATTGGGCATGTGCAGTGCATTTCCTGCCCACCCTGAGAATCTAAAAGCACATTACACTGTACTGGCCGTATGCAGAATGGAAATCATCCATAAGCCTGGAATTACAATGGATAGAAAATGCACTTGGCCAGTATAATCGCAGTTATTAATGATTGGCACCTCTCATTATCTAATGGCTGTGCTTCTGTTTTGCAAATGGAAGAAGAGTAAATTATGCAGCAGCTGGATAGGAGCTATTAATTAATGCCAAGAAATGATGCTGCCGTAGACTGCAACCCCCTCTCAACCGCAAAAACTGTAAGTAAATGGCATAAACATATGCTGACACAGACTACTAAGTGCAAACTTTTTACTGCTATGAGCCCATTGATTAAAGCAGATCTAAATGGGAACTCAATGACTCCTACTAAAACACATAGAGGGGAATTTACTAAAACTGAAGCAGACAGAATCTGGAGCAGCCGTGCATGGCAACCAATCAGCGTCTATCTTTCATTTTCAAAGCTTAAAAGGAGCTGTAAACCCTTACATACACCCAGTGAAGTGACTGACCTTAGGTGATACACAGAGATTAAACAAATCCTCCTACGTAAGTTGTACTTGTTTATCTGCATTCTTCTCTTCTCTATATATAGTCCAGAATGTATTAACTTGTCTGAGCCGTCATAAAAAAAGTAGAGCTGAAGTTACACTCTGCAGAGCTAAGTGAGGAGAGCTCTGAGAGCTGATTGGAGGGAAGGGACATCCCCCTTCCACATAGTTTAGAGGAACAGAGCTGAGGCTGTCAATCAGCTGGAGATCCCTTCCCTTTCACCATTTTTCGCTTGGTGTCAGGAAAACTTGTCAGAAGTGATTCATACTGATAGCAGAGGAAAGAAGCAGTAGACTGAAATGACAGTTAGGCCCCTTTCACACGGAGCAGATCCGTTTTTGACAGGCTCCGCTTGCTCAGTAGGGATCACTCCATTGATCCCCGCTGAGCCAGCGGATGACAGGTTCATCTCTGCTCACTGTGCAGGGACGGACCTGTCAGAGCTCCACTCTCCTCTATGTGGGGGGGGGGGGGGGGGGGTCTGCATTTAGCGTATCGAATGTCAGCAGACATGTCACCGCTGACATCCATCGCTCCATAGAGGTGAATGGAGCGTCCGTTCAGGTCTGCCTGAAAAACTGATAGGTGGACCTGAACGGTCCATAAGTGTGAAAGGGGCCTTAGTGCTCTTAATTGAGACAAGTACACACTATAGAGCAGGGGTCTCAAACTGACAGCCCTCCAGCTGTTGCGAAACTACAAGTCCCATGAGGCATTGCAAGGCTGACAGTTTACAAGCATGATGGGACTTGTAGTTTTACAACCGCTGGAGGGCCTCCAGTTTGAGACTCCTGCTATAGAGGGATATTCTTTGTTCATATTTCATGTCTGAGGTGTACAACCACTTTAAGCCTAGGTTCACATTGATGCGATTTGACATGTCAAATTGCATGCCAAATGAGCGGCTATTGCTGGCAATGTCACCGTTCGAATCAGTGCGGCGCCGCGAAGTCTACTTTTAGCGTTTTTAGTGCGATTTCAATAGACATCTGTGCAGGAACCCACACAGATGTCTCTGAAATCGCCCCCAAAGTCGGACCGACATGCTTGTATGAAATCGCGCGAGTTTAGCTGAACTCGCACAATTTCAATCCCGCAGCTGTGTGAACCTAGGCTGAAGATAGAAGCTGATTGATTACAATGCATGCACAGCTGCTCCAAAATTCTGTCTGCTCCAGTCCTTGCTTTTTTTTTCCATAAAATACTGTTTTTTTCTCTGCTATTATTATGTTTATTATTATTTATACCTCGGACTGCTGATGTCCTCCAGGCTTTTTCAGCTGCTTCCTGTCTACATGCACTGGATCTGGCATTGGTGGCACATCATTGATCCGGACTGGTTTGCGAAGTGCTTGTTCACACCAGCCGGCAGTGTGCAGGATGTACGGGATGGTGTCTGTTATGTACCAGCAGTGAGATATGCTGTTCCAGCAAGGGAGGATTTTTACATCTCCAACGTCAAACCTTTTTTGGACAATATTAGGCAATTTCTGCCTCTCAGGTATGTAAGTAACCATTGACACCAATGATCTTTGTAGCTTTCTGTAAAGAGGGCATTCATCCCAATGACCATCACACTGTTTCATTAATAGACTTCCCCAGGTGCATGTGACAGCACAATAGTGCAATTAGAAGACACTTACCACCCCCTAACAGGAAGTGCCTAAACAATGTAATTCAAGGCAAGATCGTCAGGAATTGTATTAATAAATATTGCATATAAAAAAAACATTGAACTACATTAAGATGACTGGGTATAAATCTACTTTTATATGCATAACTGCAGATTGGTTAGCATCTCCTTTCTCAACTAGGGTTCTTCTAGAGGTTACTAGGGGGTTCCTGGAGCAATGACCAATTTCTAAAAGGTGACCATAGACTGATTGGGATTCGGCCGGTTCAGCAGGAACTGGGAAAATTTCAAACCATCTATAGGCAGGCTGGTTGTACTGAAATCAAACCACTGATCGACTTCAGTATGACCAACCCGTCTGCTTTTTTTTTTTTTACACCCGATCACTGTCAAAGGCTATGGCTGTGGACAGTGATCATTGTATTGTGCCAGTGGGGAAGGCTCCCAGCCAGAAGAACACAAAAAGGGCTGACGGGGGATTCCCCCATTAACGTTAACTGTGTTGATGGTGGAATCGAGCTATTTTCCCTTCAACCTGTGGTTGAAGGAAAGAAAATTGCATCAAGAATGGCTTTCCTAACTTTCAGATAAGTGACCACTGACACCACCTATCTGTAACAAGGGCATTCTGCCCACTGACCACTAGTTTTAGAAACATTCTTCCCACTGACCATCACACTTATGCTCCCTGAATTGTAGATATAGTAAATATTCTTAGGGGTTCCTTGAGGCCTGAAAGTTATTTAAATGCTTATTTTGGGTTGAAAAGGTTGGTATAAGTAGCCATCAGGGTATCCAACATCCCTTATCTGATCCCAGATTCCACATCCTTGATCAGATCCTGGATCAAATTCCCCACCCCTCATCAGATCCTGGATCTCTGATCAGATACCACGTCCCGATCATATACCACATCCATGATCAGATCCCAGATCTCTGATCAGATCCCACATCCCCGATCACACACCACATCCATTATCAGATCCAGGATCTCTGATCAGATACCACTTCAGTGATCAGATCCCAGATCTCTGATCAGATCCCACATCCCCGATCACACACCACATCCATTATCAGATCCCAGATCTCTGATCAGTTACCACATCCCTGATCAGATTCAGGATATCTGATCAGATATTACATTCCCGATCATATACCACATCCATGATCGCATTCAGGATCTCTGATAGATACCACATCCCCGATCACACACCACATCTATGATCAGATCTCTGGATCTTTGATCAGATCCCTGATCTCTGGTCACAGACCACATTCCTGGTCTGATACCACTTCCATTATCAGATCCCCATGTCCCTGATCTGATACCACATCCCTGACCATATCTTCACCCCTGATCAGATCCCAGATGAGATTCCTGAGCACACTGAGCCTCCTGGGAGGAAACATGTCTAGGAAGCCCCCTTCCTGTACATAATGCACTAGTGACAGCAGAGTAGGACAAGCTGACTTGTTGAGGGTGGTAGGTGGACCTGGCAATGGACTTACCTAGGGTTTTGACTGCGATCTGTTTGGTGAGAGGTGGCGGTAGGTTGATGCAGACCAGGTCCACATCTTGATGCAACAAGACGTCGTCGATGCGGTTGGTATAGAAGGGGACACTCATTTCCTTGGCCAGCTCCTCAGCCTCCTCCTGGGTCCGACCCCACAGAGCCTTCACCGAGAAGCCTTCATCCTTCAGCAGAGGGATGATCACCCTGGAGGTCAGGCTGGTGCCGAACACTCCGACTCCGGGCAGCATGGTGGTGCTATGTATCAGATGAGGCGGACCTCCTCCTCCTCCTCCTCCTCCTCCAGCAGGCACAATGACAAGGTGCAGCAGGAAGCGTGCATGCAGAATGACACACTGGAATGCATGGGGTGTCCACCCTTCGATGGCTCTAGCCTCGGATGCCCCTCTCACCTCTCAGGCTGGAGGGGCCAAGCTCTTCCCTCCATGTCCTGCTCATGTCAGGATCTTCCTAGGCAGCCTGCTTCTCCCCCGATTCTTCTAATCAAAAGGACAATCCGATCCCAGGAGAGGACATCAAGAAGCTGCTGGCTGTAGGCAGGTCCTCCTGCTCATATTTCTAATAACAGAGAGCAGATCTGGTGGCCTGGCTGCAATCAGGAGATCCCTGGGCTGGAGGTAGTCTTTAGTCTTGTTCTGCCATGATCACAGGCTTTCCCCTCTTCATTGCTGTGATACAGAGAGTGGGTGGAGGCAGCTGCTGTCACCTAGTGTGTGTGTCTTTTCCTGGAACGCCCTCTTTCCAAAACTCCTCTCCTATTGGTTACTGCTAAGGGGAGATTTAACCATTGCTTGCCCCTGGAGGACCACACTTGGCATGTGTTAGATGCAGGATCTACAACTGGTCCAAGATGATGCTCATTGCAGGTGCTATGCAGATACTGAGTACACACACACACAGGATCACATTATACTTGTGGGTGCTGCAATCAGCAATCAGCTTCAATGTTCACACATTTACATCACTCAGCATTTCCACTTTACAGGGACAAAAAAAAAATAATAATCTGAAGACAAAGGGTCAATTCAGTAAACAGACCTAGGCGTGTCTGTAAACAAATGGTGAAGACAGAGTAAACAGAGACTCCCCCACCCAACTGCTCTTTACTGGGAGTAAGGGAAAAGTGCAAAGAACCAGTTACACCTGAAAACAGGAGGGGATTGTCATGAGGATACTAATCACATGGAAGCACCAGTAAAAGTGTCTGCACCTTTTTATTGTAGTGTTCTCATTCCATTTGTTTTATAATGGATAGATCAGCCTCTCTCTACTTTTTTACCCCAAGAGGAACCCTTAAAGTTATCTACCCCCCTTCAACAAAGCGCTGCGTAAACTGTTGGCGCTATATAAATCCTGTATAATAATAATAATGACCAGGCCATTTTTTGCGATACGGGACTGCGTTATTTTAACTGACAATTGCGCAGTCATGTGACGCTGTACCCAAATAAAATTTATATCATTTTTTTCACACAAATAGAGCTTTTTTTTTGGTGGTATTTGATCACCTCTGCATTTTTTCATTTTTTGCGCTATAAACAAACAAAAAAAAAGACTGACAATTTTAAAACAAACAATATGCTATAAAACATATTCAATAAAAAAAAAAAAAAAAAAATGAATTTCTTCATCAATTTAGGCCAATGTGTATTCTGCTACATATTTTTGTTAAAAAAAAAAAATATTCTAAAAAGTGTATATTGATTGGTTTGCACAAAAGTTATAGACAAACTATGGGATATATTTATGGAATTTTTATTTATTTATTTTTTTAATAGTAATGGCGGCGATCAGTGACTTATATCGGGAGTGCGATATTGTGGCGGACAAATCGGACACTTAGGCCCCTTTCACACAGGGTGGATCCGCTGGACAGACTCCGTTAGTTCAGCGGGGAATGCTCCGTTGATCCCCGCTGAGCTGGCGGGTGACAGGTCTGTCCCTGCTCACTGTGCAGGAACAGACCTGTCAGAGCCCCGCTGTTCTCTATGGGGAGAGTTGATGAAAACGGACAGCCTGTCTGTTTTCATCCGATCCCATCCTATCCGCTGGACGGGTGGTGATCCGTCTGTTATGAGCGGATCTTCTCGGATCGGATGGCAAGCGGGTGTCAGCGGACACATCTCCGCTGACATCCGCCTGCCCATAGAAGTCAATGTGTGGCCCACTGAGATCCGCCTGAAAAACGGACAGGCAGATCAGAACAGGCTGATCGTGTGAAAGGGGCCTTAGGCTCCATGCACAATGGCTTAAAAAATCGCTGCTACTACAGAAGTTCTGTGTCTTGCCTGTAGAAACAGCTCAATGTTATCCTATGTGTCCATGCACATTAGAACGATTACAGGCAGGCCTTCCTGACCAGGCCATTTTTTGCAATACGGCACTGTGTTACTTTAACTGACAATTGCGCTGTCGTGCGAAACTATACCCAAATAAAATGTATGCTCTTTTTTTTCCCACAAATAGAGCTTTCTTTTGGTGGTATTTGATCACCACTGCGTTTTTAATGTTTTGCGCAAAAAGAAACTAACAAAAAGGCCGGAAATTTTGAAAAAAGAAAACAATATTTTTTTACTTTCTGCTATAAAACACATCCAATAAAAAAAAACTGTAAAAAATCGAATTTCTTCATCAATTTAGGCCAATATGTATTGCGCAACATGTTTTTTGGTAAAAAAAAAAACCAAAACTCGTCTATTGATAGGTTGGCACAAAGGTTATAGTGTCTACAAACTATGGGTTATATTTATGAAATTTTTTATTTATTTATTTTACTAGTAATGACTTATGATTTATAGTAGGACTGCGATATTGTGGCAAGCAAATCAGACAATATAGGCTCCATGCACACTGGCTTAGAAATCGCTGCTATTACAGTTGTGTTTTTTCTGTAGAAGCAGCTCAATGTTATAAAATGATGTGTCCATGCACATTAGGACGATTACAGGCACATTTTGAGCTCAACAATTAGAGGCAGGAAAAAAAACGTGTTTGGTTTGCGTTTCTGATTGGAGCTTATTATTGCGTGGTAGAAACTCTACTGTGTCCTGAGCAGCAGGGACTGCAGCATCTGGAATAAACTCAGGCAGAAAGGAAGGGTGGAAACCATAATTAGAGAAGAGGGAGACTGACCTGTGGCGGAGTGGCTGACATTGTTGTATGCGAATTCCACCGGTGGCAGCAGCAATACCCAGTCATCCTGAACGAAGGAGGTGAAGCAGCGGATATACTGCTCCAATGTCTGGTTGGGCCTCTCTGTCTGCCCATTGGTCTGAGGGTGGTAGGCGGAAGACACTGATCTTTTAATTTGAGGGCTCCACACAGGGCTTTCCAGAAGCGGAATGTGAACTGGACCCCTCGGTCAAAAACAATGTTCGTGGGGGCCCCGTGAAGCCTCACTATTTCCCTGATGAATACCGGACCGTCTCCATGGCCAAGGGGGTACCCTTCAGTGGCAGAAAATGGGCCATCTTGGTTAAGCGGTCGACCTCCACAAATTACCTACAAGGGGTGATCATGGCAGAGACCCAGAATGGCTAAGCGTACATTTTCAGGCACAAATACCTTGCCATTTTTATTATTATTTTTTATTATTATACAGGATTTATATAGCGCCAACAGTTTATGCAGCGCTTTACAACATTAGGGAAGACAGTACACGTACAATACAATTCAATACAGGAGGAATCAGAGGGCCCTGCTCGTTAGAGCTTACAATCTAGGAGGGAGGGTCAAGTTATACAAAAGGGTAATAGCTGTGGGGGATGAGCTAATGGAGAAAATAGTGCAGTTGTTAGATGGAGGCAGGATAGGCTTCTCTGAAGAGGAAAGTTTTCAGGGATCGCCTAAAAGTGGATACATTTGGAGACAGTCTGACAGATTGGGGTAGGGAATTCCAGAGGATGGGCGAGGCTCGGGGGAAGTCCTGGAGGAGGATATGGGAGGAGGTGATGAGGGAGCTGGAGAGCAGGAGGTCCTGGGAGGAACTGAGAGGGCGATTAGGTTGGTATTTTGAGACTAGGCTAGTGATGTAGCTGGGGGCAGAGTTGTGGATGGCTTTGTAACTTATTGTTAGTAGTTTGAATTTAATTTATTGGGCGAGTGGCAGCCAATGGAGGAATTGGCAGAGAAGGGTAGCAGACACTGAGTGGTTTGTAAGGTGGATGAGTTTGGCAGCAGCATTCATGATGGACTGAAGGGGGGATAGTCTATTTAAAAGGTAAGCCAATGAGGAGGGAGTTGCAGTAGTCGAGGCGAGAGATAACCAGGGAGTGAATCAGGAGCTTTGTGGTTTCGTTGGTTAGAAAGGGACGTAGTTTAGAGATGTTGCGGAGGTTGAGGCGGCAAGCTTTGGAAATTGATTGGATGTGGGGCCGAAAGGAGAGTTCAGAATCCAGGATAACACCTAGTACCCTGACATGTGGGGACAGGTGGATGGTTGTGCCATTGCTCTTGACAGACAAGTCAGGGGAAGAGGCACGTGGGGGAGGAAATACTATAAGCTCGGTTTTGAACAAGTTGAGTTTGAGGAAGTGGTGTGACATCCATACAGATATGTCACTTAGCAAGTTAGTGATGCGTGAGGAGACTGATGGAGTGAGTTGAGGGGTGGAGAGATAGATTTGTGTGTCGTCAGCGTAGAAATGATATTAAAAGCCGTGAGAGGCTATCAGCTGACCCAGGGAAGAGGTGTAGATTGAAAATAAAAGAGGTCCAAGAACAGAACATTGGGGGAAGAGGAGTGGAGGAAGTAGAATTGTAAGTGACACTGAAGGTGCGTTGGGATAGGTAGGATGAGAGCCACTGAAGAGCACAGTCACGGAGACCGAGGGAGTAAAGTTTTTTGAGGAGGAGGGGGTGGGCAACCATGTCAAAGGCAGCTGAAAGATCCAGAAGTAGGAGTACAGAATAGTGTCCGTTGGTTTTTGCAGTTAGTAGGTCATTTGTGAGTTTTAAAAGAGCAGTTTCTGTGGAGTGTTGAGGGCAAAATCCAGATTGAAGGTGATCAAGAAGGTTGTTTTTAATGAGGTGGTCACTCAGTTGGTTGTAAACCAGGCGTTCAAGGAGTTTAGAGGAAAAGGGGAGCAAGGAGATAGGGCGTAGGTTGTTAAGATTGGTAGGGTCCAAGGACGGCTTTTTAAGTATGGGGGTGACCAGTGCATGTTTTAGATCATTGGGGAAGATGCCAGAGGTGAGGGAGAGATTGAAGATGTGGGTTAGAGAGTGTAGGATGGAGTCAGAGGGCGACCGTAGCATATGAGAGGGAATAGGGTCCAGGGGACAGGTGGTTAGGTGGGCGATAGAAAGGAGTTTAGCAACTTCGTCTGTAGTAGCAGATTTGAATAGGGGGAGTGTCAGTTGTACCTGCTGACATGGGGTCCTAGCTGGGGGAGATACCTGTAGAGTGGAGATTTCATTGCGGATTGTATCAATCTTGTTTTTGAAGTGATTAGTGATCTCCTGGGCAATGAGTGAGTCAGTGGGTGGAGGCGGTGGAGGACAAAGTAGAGAGTTGAAGGTAGAGAAGAGTTTATGGGGACTGGATGAGAAGGTGTTAATAAGAGCTGTAAAATAGGTTTGCTTGGCAGTGTGGAGGAAAGAATAGTATTTTTGGAGGGCAGATTTGTATTGGTTGAAGTCTTTGAGAGACTTAGTCTTGTGCCACAGACGCTCAAGAGCGCGACTACGTTTTTTGAGAATTTTAGTGTCATCTGTTTGCCAGAGTTGTAGGGATCGAGGCCTGATTCTGCGTGTAGTGAGGGGAGCGAGCTTGTCCAGGGTGGAGGACAGGGATTTATTGTAGATGGATGTGGCTTGGTTGGGGCAGGACAGGGGAGAGATTTTGTCATAGAGGTGGTCAGTAGCAGAATAGAGGAGAGAGGAGTTGAAGTTGCGAAAATTTCTACGGGTGATGGTTAGGCGATTGGAGGGAAAGGTGGTGGAAGACAGGGGGAGAGAGAAACTAATAAGGTGATGGTCGGAGAGAGGAAAAGGATTGTTTGAGAAGTTGCATGGAGTGCATAGGTAGGAGAATACAAGGTCAAGGGTGTTGTCATCAGAGTGAGTAGAAGCATGCATAGGGGGATTGGGGGATAAGAGGAATCCCACTCCACCTCCCTTGCGTAATTAGGCCTAGGGGAGTGAATCCAGTAAAGGCCACCCTGGGATAAGGAAGCAGGATAAGGGGTGTCATATTCGTGGAGCCAGGTTTTGGTGAGAGCAAGTAGATTAAAGGAATTAGTGACAAAGAGGTCATGAACAGCAGTGAGTTTGTTGCAGACAGAGCGGGCGTTATAGAGGGCGCAGGAGAGAGGGAGGCTGGCGTTGGGAAGAAGAGGAATGGAGACTAAATTGCGTAGATTGCGACTACTGCCAGAGGGTGTAGGGTGACGGTGATGGGTGTGTTGGGCACAGTTAAATAAGGGAGGCCCAGGGTTTGGGGAAATATCTCCAGCAGGTTAGGAGAAGCAGAAGAGTAAGGGAGGTAATATGAGAAAGATTTGTATGAGGGGACATGCTTCAGTATCCTGAGGGGTTTGTTAGCAAGTGGGCTTAGAGTTTAGAAAGAGGTGATGAGTGCAGTAATAGGAGGAGGGGAGAAGTGAGGGTGATATGTACAGATTGTGGGGTGGAGCAGAGGGGTGAAGAAAAGAGAGTTTGAGGAGAGAGGCAGCAATTGTGAAAAGGAGGAGAGGTAAAGAGCATGTTTTAGAGAGGAAGGTGAGATAATTTGGAATTGAGGTCATCTGCAGTCTGTTGTAGTTTGCTTTGTTCAAATCGCTGAAGTGCAAGAGCAGAAGTGCCACTTATTTAAAGAACCCCACTTCTTTGGAAGAACCTCCTGTATGCGTTCCCCCGTAAAGAAGGCCTTGTTTTTATACTGTGTGTTGGGTGTGGGTTGAATCTAGCAATTAATCAATTAAGAGGGGATATTAGGAACACAGCTAGCAGAGCAAAACTTTCACACCACAATCAAACTGCAAGGGGACTAAAATGGCAAGAGGTTCAAGAGCAGTCTTTCCTGAAGCATCAACATGACCCCTGGAGGGCTGGGAGCACCTGCCGAAGCCTGTTACATGCGGGAGAGAAGGTCAGTCTGTAAAAGTAAGAAATTACCCTCTGAGAGGATAGTATCCGATACAGGTGGGAAAAGGAAAATGCTGCTCCAGGTGAGTGATGGGACCACATAGGCTGGTGAGTGGACTCCCTCCCAAGGGTGCTAGCCTCAGCTCGCCTGCCTTGAATTAGGGTAGAAAGAAATAGATGGCTGTACTCCGAGGTAAATGATAAGTCTCTTTAATGTAAAATCCATAACATAAATGACACCACAGGACAAAAAAGCAGATACAGGTAGACGCGTTTCACATAGCGACACTGCACCTATTCATTAACATTAATGAAAAAAGCGCAGCGTCGCTGTGTGAAATCAGTCTACCTGTACCTGCTTTTTTGTCCTGTGGTGTAATTTATAATACGGATTTTACATTAAAGAGACTTATCATTTACCTCAGAGTGCAGCCATCTATTTTTTTCTATCCGATACAGGTGGCTCCCTCGGGTCATCAAACATACGAGACAGAGCATCCTGTTTCACATTTTTCGAGCCAGGTTGATAGGTGATGTAAAACACAAATTGGGAGAAGGAGAGGGCCCAGCGCACTTGGCACGGCTTCAAGTGCTTAGCAGTCCTGAGATACACTAAGTTCTTGTGGTCTGTATAGACCAATATGGGATGCGCTGCTTCTTCGAGAAGATATCTCCATTCCTCCAGTGCTGCTTTTATGGCTATCAGTTTCCAGTCTCCAATTACTTAGTTCCTTTTCGCTGGGGAAAGCTTGCGGGAAAAGAAGGCCACGGGATGTAATAGATCCTCGGGTCCTTGGCTATGGGAGATGACTGCTCCAATGGCATACTTGGATGCGTCTACCTCCAACACATACAGAAAGGCACCCTGTGGCTTGGTTGTCCACTGGAAGTGGAGGTTCTATTTAGTCAGACGTGTGATGGGGTAATGATAGCAGAAAAGCCTTGGATGAACCTCCTAAAAATTAGCGAATCCCACAAAACATTGTACCCCCTTTTTTCAGTCGGTGCGGGCCAGTCCAGAATGGACGAAATTTTCTGGGAAACTATTTTAATGCCTTCGGGCGAGATCACCAATCCCAGAAACTGGATACTGCGCTGTTCAAAATTGCACTTCTCACTCTTGGCATACAGCCCATGTTGGTGAAGCTGACCCAGTCCCTTCCTGACGTTATCCCGACGGGCATCTAGGGAGACAGAAAAGGATCAAAATATCGCCCAGACACACAATCATAAAGATATCCAGGAAATATCGGAAAATGTCATTAACTAGCTGCTGGAAGGTCACTGGGGCGTTGCAAAGGCCGAAAGGCATCAATAGGTGCTCAAAGTGATCGAACTGAGTGCAGAAGGCCGTCTTCCACTCATCTTCCCGGCGACGCATGCGGACCAGGTTATAGATCCCGCCAAAAGGGATTTCCGCTCCAGGAAGTTGTTCAATGGGGCAGTCATATGACCTGATGTGGGGGAAGAGCATCAGCCCCTCGCTCGCTAAACACATCCAAGAAATCGTGGTAGTGTTCGGGCACAGCTTATCGCACCTCAGGTCCAGAGTCCATGCAGAACAATGTGGAGGGTGGAGCTAGAGGCTCCGGTAGACAGTGTTCCTGGCAGTAGATGAAGTGAAACTGGATGTGCCCGTAGCCAGGGTAGGCCCAAAATAACAGGGAACAAAGGGGATGCGATGGCGTAGAGGCTGAGGATCTCCTTGTGCTGGGAGGAGGTCAGTGCAGGAAGAGGAAATGTCTCTTGAGTTACAGGGCCGAATTTGATGCACGACCCATCAGCCAAGAAGACAGAGAATCCCCGTGCCTTAGTCCTTAAGGGGGTGTGTTGCTGGGAAGCAAAAGTCAGGTCAATAAAGCAACTGTAAGCCCCAGAGTCAATAATTGCGGTGACTGGCACTTCCCTTTCTGGCAACTGAAATGAAATAAGGAGAGTGAGATGGGTGACACTGATAGAAGGAGGAATGTGGTTGACATATTGACGATATTGTTTGCCACTTGCGTGTCTTGCGTGAATCTGTAACTGAACTTCTTGAATTTATGCTCAGCAATAATTACTTTCTGTGGGTTAATTATCATCAGCAAAGAGGCACCTGTATGGGAGCACATTGGGCCCCAGCAAAAGCATGTCTCCATTTGGGCATTTGGGAGAAAGAGGTGGTGTACAAATCCTCAATGTACCTCAGCCACTGTTTTTTGTGGTACATCGATGATGTCCTCATGGTGTGGAGTGGGACAGTAGAACAACTGACCGAATTCTTGGTACAACTCAATACTAATGAGAGAAATATAGGACTTAACTATTCCCACCATGAGGTATCACTACCCTTCCTTGACTTATTACTTACTATACAGGGAGATAAAATCATTACTCAAACATTTTGTAAGGAAACTGCTGCAAATATGCTGTTACTGGCCCAAAGTCATCATCCCAAATCCCTGATCCATGGAATACCAACGAGGCAATTCCTAATGATCAGGAGAAACTGCTCTGAAGATTTTCATTTTAGAGAAGAAGCAAAAGAAATGTATAAAAGATTTACGGAAAGAGGGTATCCTCATAAACCATTAAAAAAGGAAAAATGTAAACGCGAAACCTGATTAGTAAGTTCCAAAAAGGGAATTTCAAAAACAAAAGAATACCCCAGAATTATCACCAAATATGGCTCTCAATGGAATCAAATATATCTTGGAAATGTATATGGTATGTGTTAAAGTCTACTCGCTTCATTTCAGATATAGTTGGTCCCAGACCACTAATGACAGCTAGAAGAGCACGGAATTTGAATGATACGCTAGTTCACTCTGAATATCAGAGAACACAGAACAAAAACTGGCTAACTAGCCTTACGCCTATATGTGGTATGCATGCGTGCGGACATTGCAATATTTGTAAGCAGGGGCGTTGCTAGGGGGTGGCTATTGGGGCTATAGCCCCAAATTTGGCACCCATAGCCCCGAGTCTCTTGCTGCAGGGTCCCTGTCTAACCAGTGGGTTGCAGCTTCTGCGGCGGGCGGGCTGGCTGCATGAGAGAGGCAGAGGAGAGGAGAGAAGTGAGCAGGCGGACAAGCAGAGATGACATCTCTCTCTACCCGCTCCACATCAGCGCTCTTCACAGCCGGGCCTCTTTAATTTGGGAGCAAGGTGTGGCAAGCAGCAGAGAGATGACATCATCTCTCACTGCCCACCACACATCAGCACTCTTCTGCCCTCACAGCACAGTAGAGTGGAGGTCACATGCTTCCTGTCATCGTGGAGCTCCACTTTGCAGCCAGACCCCCTTGCTTCAATGTTGGAGGTGCGGCGGGGAGAAGTGAGATGACATCATCTCTCACTGCCCATCCTACATCACCACTCTCCTGCTCTCACTAAATGGACTAGATGTCAGCCT
Organism: Lithobates clamitans; assembly: GCA_037952925.1. Lineage (NCBI taxonomy): Eukaryota > Metazoa > Chordata > Amphibia > Anura > Ranidae > Lithobates > Lithobates clamitans. The sequence goes on along the minus strand of JBBGZY010000239.1, from coordinate 13,821,321 downwards.
GCCACCAATGCAGCGTAAATGCACATTTGGTGGCACTGGCTGGCATGGCATGTGACAATCCACATCAGTTGGCAAGTGACAACCCACATCTGGTGGCCGGTGACGTGGCAAGTGATAATCTGCAAATGGTGGTAGGAGATGTGGCAAGTGAAAATCTGCAAATGGTGGCAAGAGATGTGGCAAGTGACAATCTGAAATTGGTGGTAGGAGACGTTGCAAGTGACAATCTGAAAATGGTGGCAGGAGACGTGGCAATCTGCAAATGGTGGCAGGTGACGTGGCAAGTGACAATCCGCATCTGCTGCCAGGTGAAAGTGACAATCCACATCTGGTGGCAGGCAACATGGCAAGTGACAATCCACATCTAGTGGCAGGTGAAAGTGGCAAGTAACACACTGCATCTGGTGACAGGCGACTGTGGCAAGTGACATGCTGAATCTGGTGACTGGAGATGTGGCAAGTGACATGCCCAGGGCTCCCACTGATTCTGCAGTATGGTGCACTTCAATCACCCTGAAACCATATCAACCATGGTGCCATGATGATTGAAGCGCCAACACCAGCCATCGCCCATGAAAAATTGCTTACCACCGTTCCCCCCCCCCCGCGGGCATGCAAAAAAGTTGGTGACTGCTGCTATGGGCTCTAGCCCCAGATCTTTTGCAGGCCTAGCAACACCCCTGTTTGTAAGTACGTTCACAAAACTGATGTGTTCACCAATACTGACGGAACAAGAAAAATGTAAAATAAAGCAATTTATTAATTGCTCTACAACGAGTGTAATATATATGCTCTGTTGTCCATGCAATAAAATGTACATTGGAAAAACTAAAAGACAACTCCGTATAATAATTGGTGAGCACATTGCAAGTATAAAGAAACAAGATGACGAATGTCCTTTAGCATTGCATTTCACTCAATTCCACCAAGGTAACCCAAATGGGGTAACAGTGAAGGGTGTGTATGTTCTGAATCTTCTGTTGAGAAGGAAGACTTCAATACCATCCTTTTACAGGAGGAAAAAATGTGGATTTATAATTTGGGTTCCTTAGTCCCACAAGGCCTGAACAATGAATGTAACTTGCAGTCATTTCTGGAAGTATAGTAGATTTGACATCTATCAAGCTATATATTTCTTTAGCGCCAGTAATATCAGATGATATTCTGTCCTATTGTTGGCTGTGTATAACTGCCAATTACTATTATTCCAAAGGTAAGAATGGGAATACTTATTATTAATTTCTAATCTATTTTATTTTATGTTATCTAATTTTTCCCTAAACTCCTTTGAAAAAAATGAAGAAAAAAATCAGGAATGGTAAAAGTATGGATAAACCCTCTAAAATGACTCCCCCCCCCATCCTATCTTTCTCTTGTATTAGTGTGAGCTAGGTGGCAGCCAAGTGCACTCAATGGTATTTTTAATTTGTCTATCTCCAGCGTGCTGAATGATCAAGGGAGGAGAATGATTGTGAGACCCCTGATGTTTAGAAAAGAGTATTACATCTTTACTACAGATATTTAAGCCATCTCCTATTGATTCCTCCTTGCTCTGAAGAAGTTAGCGGTGATTGGCTAAAGAAACGCGTCAGCACACGTGACGTCAAAGGGATCACAGCCCGCGGCAAGTGCGGTCTGAGAGGCAGAGGAGAGGTCACCCCTGGAGGCGAATTTGGAGAAAGTGACACCGTGGATTATAGCGGTATAGCAGTACTGTCACGTACCTGGTAGGTTTTGAGCCCGAAGTGCACTCCCACTCGCGGCCCTCTGGAATGGGGACAGAGGGCACAGGAGTGAGGAGTGGTATGGGTGCCTGGCAGGATCAACAGTCACCCAGAAGTCCAGGAGTGGTGAGGACCCAGAAACCTGGAACTGAAGAGAATGCTGGAGACTGGAACGCTGTCCAGGAACAACAGCAGGTAGCAGGCTGGAGACTGGAATGCTGGACTGGAACCAGGAACAACAGCAGGTAGCAGGAAAAAGAGAAAAGTTCCCCCAAGGTGGGTTTTTTTGGCAGAAAAGTACAAATATTGAGTCAAAGTATGTATAAAATTGAAACAGTTTATTTTACAAAAAAATCACATATCATGAAAGTTAAGAAATGAGCTCCAGTAGGAAATATTTTGACCTTTTAAAATCGACATACACTATACAGACATATTTCCATAGTAACATTGGACAAAAATTTCAACAATATGAAAAATAAATCTGACGCGTTTCAACCCATATACTAGGGGTCTTCTTCAGAGGGTCAGTCTGTTGAGAGATATGTAATATAAGTGCACATGTAACAGAGCACATACATACGATAACAGTAATATGCAATGTATACACCTGATATAATTACGCAACAGTGTATGTCCAGCAGGGGAAAAGACTTCCTACATATAGGTCCTTTTAAAAGCTGCTCACTCTCTCACCCCCAGGGGGTCCCAGAGCACCTCCACCGACACCGCAACCAGAAAAAGGGGCAGTAGTCCAACGAGAAGTCACACAAAAAAGTCACCCCACCATCGGGCCATGTGATCGGTCGAGGGGAAAAGCCACACCTGCAGCGGAAATCCAAAAAGAATACACTAAACAATATATCCCTATATATAAGAGAGGATTATTTAAAAAAATATAGTTGTCCAAATAGATGGTCAATTGACCAGCTACGAGGCACCAGTCTACCTGCATTCCATATATGCAGTTAGCGGCCTCTGGGTGCTTGGCAACTGTATTTTTACTAAGCAGTAATAAATGTAAAAAGATGAATTAAGATAAAAAAATGGATAAATAAGTTAAGTTGTTAAATGAAGTAGTGGATTAGAGGGTCAGAGTAATACATGTCAGCTCGATTAAAATAAAGGGATTGTGAAAGGGTGAAAAGGATGCAGTGAAATATTAAATATCTAAAGAAATACTTGTGCATACATAGTATTAGAAAAGTGAGCCAAAGGGTGAGGAGGGATGCATACAGTGTGTGCAGGACCACACATAATGAGAATCTAGTGGGGCACAGGGGTGCAGAAAACCAAACAGTGTATGACTGAAAGGGAAGAAAAAGAAGTCACCACTAGAGCCAGATATAGAAAAAAAAGGATAAACCCAAATATACCTTAACAAGTGTTGAAGTAGATATGAAGCTGCGCCAGATCGCCCTATATGATCAGACTATAATTTGTGACCTAGCCCGGGATTGGCCGCAAGTTGTGTCAGGCTCAGTGGATCAGTGTCCAAACTGAGTGGACAAGTCTGAAATACATATATATGGAAAGGAGGTACTATGAGTAACTGTCATAGATACATAATATATTTGTTATAAAGTATAAATATAAAGGAAAAGATGGCGCAAGAACATACTGCTCAAGTGTATACTTACAGTGCGGGAGCTGCATAGATTTCTGACCCACCAAACAGAGAGGCTACAGATCCAGAAACATTCACATGTATATATACTTACTAGGGGCCTATCCTAATCAAGATGGATCCACTACAGGTGCGCATCCCCCCCCACGCCCCAACATGAGGCCGACCAGATAGACCGCCATAGACGGCATGGCCGCCATTCAGGCAGCCTCGTGTGGCTTCCCTGGCGTTCGGGACAGGTGTGCAGCCCCGAAATGATGTCATTCCCATCGCAGCCACGTGACACACCTACGTCGCACGCACGGGGCCCCGCGCATGCGCAGTGACGCGAACGTCCGAGAATGGTCCGGAACGCCGCCGGCAAGGAAAAGAAATCCCCAATGCGGCAGCCAGTTACCAGCCCGGGTGCCCGATGGGGAATAAAAGGGGGAGGAGCCGCTGGATGGTAACTGGCTCCTCCCCCCTTGTCGGGAAGGCACATCCGAGGGAAAAACCTCCGATCCGGAAGCAGCGGCAGTGAGTGTGCCAGACCCCCAAGGGGAGAGGGAGAGAGCCAAAAAAGGAAACATCACAACCATTTACATTTGCTTACAAGGAAAGGGATGTATAGGAACAAATGGTACATGACATGCGTGGGTATATTCTCCCAAACTAATTTCAATTAACATGGCGGTACTAACCAGACATCATATATATATATATATAATATACATATACATGAGACATCATTACAAGTAAGGAACAATAATCACATCCATTGATAACTCTGCAAGAAAACAGCAAAATGAATAAAATAAAATAAGACAAAATAAAAACAAAATCAGATCATCCAAAAAGGGGGGGGGGGGGATATGACAACCAAAGAGGTGGTCAAAGGGGCTTTTTTATTGGGAGAAGACTTCCAAGAATGTTTATTGGGTTTTCCCTGAAGCAAAGCCTTTTAAAAATGGGGCAAATGAGATGGCCTCATTTAATCCTGGAAAAGAGGTGGCATCTAACTTGAATATCCACCTCTGTTTGTGTTGCAACAAAGCAGCAGGTTACAGGCTGGAGACTGGAACGCTGGACTGGAACCAGGAACAACAGCAGGTAGCAGGCTGGAGACTGGAATGCTGGACTGGAGCCAGGAACAACAGCAGGTAGCAGGCTGGAGACTGGAATGCTGGACTGGAACCAGGAACAACAGCAGGTAGCAGGCTGGATACTGGAATGCTGGACTGGAACCAGGAACAACAGCAGGTAGCAGGCTGGAGACTGGAATGCTGGACTGGAACCAGGAACAACAGCAGGTAGCAGGCTGGAGACTGGAATGCTGGACTGGAGCCAGGAACAACAGCAGGTAGCAGGCTGGAGACTGGAATGCTGGACTGGAACCAGGAACAACAGCAGGTAGCAGGCTGGATACTGGAATGCTGGACTGGAACCAGGAACAACAGCAGGTAGCAGGCTGGAGACTGGAATGCTGGACTGGAACCAGGAACAACAGCAGGTAGCAGGCTGGATACTGGAATGCTGGACTGGAACCAGGAACAACAGCAGGTAGCAGGCTGGATACTGGAATGCTGGACTGGAACCAGGAACAACAGCAGGTAGCAGGCTGGATACTGGAATGCTGGACTGGAACCAGGAACAACAGCAGGTAGCAGGCAGGCATCAGGGATCAGGCAGAAGGATAGTCAGACAGGCCGGTGGTCGATATCAGGCGGACAGTAAAGGTACCAGGGATCAAACAGGAGAATGGTCTAAGCAAGCCGGGGGTCAGATGCAGGCAGATAGCTGGATGGTCAAACAGGTAGCCGGGTCAAGTAACAGGAAGTCTCAGATCAGATCAGGTTTTGGCACACAGAATGCTGTAGAGCAGACAGCGGGGACTGAGTATGACAGGTAGGTTTAAATAGCCCGCCTGGCACCAACAGGGATGCGCGCGCACGTGCCCGTGTGCGCGTGCGCGGTGGCGCCCACGGCCGCGCACCAGTGAGCCTGGGAAGCCGATTACTGGCAGGATCTTCCTGACATTGCCCCCCCAAGGGGCAGCCTCTGGATGCCCTTTCGGGCAAATTTTTCAGGATGGGACCATTTAAAAGATTGTAACAGACCTTCAGCATGGATATTATCCTCAGGCTCCCAAGAATTCTCTTCGGGTCCAAACCCCCTCCATTATATCAGGAATTTATCCCGATTACCTCTCCTCCTGTAGTCCAAGATAGATTCTACCTCGAATTCTTCCTCGCCATCTACCAAAACTGGATCAGGGGGATCTGTACTTCGACCTGGGTATGGATTGAAAATGGAAGGTTTTAGTAAAGATACATGGAATACTGGGTGAACCTTTAACGAGTGAGGAAGTTCTAGTTCATATGCCACCTCATTAATCCTCCGTTTGACAGGAAATGGCCCCAAGAATTTGGGACCCAATTTCTTCGAAGGGCATGCCAACCTAAGGTTCACCGTGGATAACCATACCCGGTCACCGGGTGCAAGTAACAGCTCACCTCTCCTTTTCTTATCGAAAGTTATTTTGTTGTGTTCCTGGGTCCTGGTCATGGTTTCCTTCAGAATTTGATTATTGGAGGCAAAGAAATTCAATTTTTTCTGAACTGCTGGTACTGTATATTCAGGGAGGGAATTCGGTAAGAATGAAGGATGGAAGCCATAATTTGCAAAAAGTTGAGTCTGTTTGATAGCGGAGTGAATGGAGTTGTTGTAGGCGAATTCAGCCAATGGGAGCATGGAAATCCAGTCATCTTGGGCAAAAGAGAGAAACAGCGTAGGTATTGTTCGAGAGTTTGGTTTGTTCTCTCTGTTTGCCCATTAGTCTGGGGATGATAGGCAGAGGAGATTGATAGCTCAATATTCAGAGTTTTGCACAGAGACCTCCAGAATCGGGTGGTAAACTGTACCCCCCGATCTGAGACGATATTGGCTGGCACCCTGTGGTGTCTGATGACTTCTTTGATGAACATTTGTGCTGTTTCTGAAGCTGAGGGGGTACCCTTCATTGGAACAAAATGGGCCATTTTTGATAGCCGATCTACAATCACAAAGATGGTGGTATAGCCCCCCGCCGGAGGTAGTTCAACAATAAAGTCTATGGATAACATCTTCCATGGCCTGTCCGGGACAGGCAAAGGTCTTAGTAACCCCCATGCCTTGGTTTTGTAAACCTTCTTGTACAGGATTCCACAAATTTTTTGCAATCCTCACGTACCTGAGGCCACCAAAAGGTACGTTGTACCAGATCGGTGGTCTTGGTTATACCGAAATGCCCAGCCAGTGCGCGATCGTGACAAAGTTCCAATATGGTCACTCGTAGGTTTTCGGGTATATAGATCTTGTTTTCGTGCCAAAGCAACCCATCTCTGATTTTAGTTCTGGCCCAACAGAAGGTCCCAGTCTTGCGGAAACTTGCTTAATTTGTGAAAGCAGGTTTCCCTGAAGCAGGAGAAAATTCCCCGGGGACAGAATGGTATCCGGAGGTGAAATTTCTTGGGGTTTGTGGAACATCCTGGATAGGGCATCAGGTTTAGTGTTTTTGGAACCAAGGCGGTAAGTGACATGAAAGGAGAACATGGAGAAGAAGAGGGCCCACCTGGCTTGTCGTGGCTTCAGTCTTTTTGCAGATCTCAAATACTCCAGGTTTTTATGATCTGTAAAAATTAGGACTGGATGAGCGGCTCCTTCCAGAAGGTAGCGCCATTCTTCTAATGCAGATTTTATTGCTAACAACTCTCTATCTCCTACGTCATAATTTCTCTCTGCCGTAGACAAATTGCGAGAGAAGAAGGCCACTGGGTACAGCAGGGCCTTGGTTTCTTATCTTTGGGACAACACTGCTCCCACGGCAATTTCAGATGCGTCTACTTCAAGTACAAACGGCAGAGAGGAATCTGGATGTTTTAATAAAGGAAGCAGAAGTAAGGAGGCCCTTGAGGGTCTCAAAAGCCTTTTGGGCTTCAGCAGACCAGTGAAAATGTGTTCCCCGTTTGGTTAACTGGGTGATTGGCGTAATAATGGCTGAAAACCCCTTAATAAATTTCCGATAGAAATTGGCGAACCGTTGGAGTCCCTTTTTGTCTGTTGGGACCGGCCATTCCAATATTGCAGCAATCTTTTGAGGATCCATCTTAATGCCCCTACTGGGGATGATTAACACCAAAAATGGTATATTTTCCTGTTCAAACTCACACTTCTCTGCCTTCGCATATAAGCCATGCTGTCGGAGCCTGAGCCAACACACTTCTGACGTGCCTGCGGTGAGATTCAAGGGAAAAAGAGAAGATTAGTATATCGTCTAGGTAGACAATGACAAACAGATCTAGAAAGTCTCGTAAAATGTCATTGATGAAATACTGGAATGTAGCAGGGGCATTACACAATCCGAAGGGCATCAGCAAGTATTCAAAATGCCCATAGCGGGTATGAAAAGTAGTCTTCCACTCGTCTCCGTCCCTGATACGGACCAAATTGTAGGCTTCGCGGAGGTCAAGCTTATTGAACACAGTGGCAGTTCCAAGTCTTTGGAACAATTCTGGTACCAGGGGAAGAGGATAGCGATTCTTTACTGTAATCTTATTTAATTCACGGTAGTCCACGCATGGTCGAAGGGCATGATCCTTTTTCTGTACAAAGAAGATGCCCGCGCCCGCTGGGGACGTGGACGGGCGTATGAAGCCTTTCTTTAAGTTTTCATCAATATAATCCTTTAATGCCCCTTGTTCTACCTCTGTCAGGGGAAAAATCCTTCCGAACGGGATCTCTGCTCCAGGAAGCAACTTGATAGGGCAGTCATAGGCCCGGTGGGGAGGCAAGGCCTCTGCCCCCTGTTTACTAAACACATCTAGAAAATCATGGTAAGCTTCTGGGATAGACTGATGTAGGCTGGTATCTGTGTCTAGGCATAGCAAGGTAGTGGCCCTATGAGCATCTTGAGATCTGCAGAACTGCTGACAATAGGAAGAAGAAAAGGTAACCTCTCCTGTGGCCCAGTTAATGTCAGGATTGTGCGCTTGTAACCAAGGCATGCCGAGGATTATGGAGAACAAGGGTGAAGGAATGATGTCCATGCGTAGCAACTCTTGATGAGAGTTGGATATGGAAACAGGTATTGGGGCAGTCTCTTGAATGACAGGTCCGGATTTGATGGCGGTCCCATCAACCAGATGGATGGAGAGTCCATAGGCCTTTGGCAACAGGGGGATCTGATGTTTTGCAGCAAAAGAGGAATCCATGAAACAGCTGCAAGCTCCGGAGTCAATAATGGCGGTTATTTGCAGAGTCTTTCCTGGGAGCTGCAATGAGACAGACAGGGCAAGGTGAGATGTGCTCTTGGCCAGAGGAACAACATAGTCAGTAGACAGGGAGAGACACTTACGGAGCTTAAGAGGACAGTTCCTGACGTAGTGTCCAGGTTCCCCGCAGTACAGACACAGATTATTCATCCGACGAACTTAACGCTCCTCCTGAGAGAGGGCCGAAGGACCCCCAACTGCATAGGTTCAGTTGTATTAAACATGGAGGTAGGTGGTGCTGGTGAAGTATCTTGGGAAGGTTGGGCGAGAAAGTCCTGTAGCTCTTTCCGCCCTACGTTCCCTAAAGCGTCGATCGATCTGAATGGCCAAATCGATCAAAGCATTCAGAGTCTGTGGTATACCAACTCTGCTAACTCGTCTTTCAAAGGATCAGAAAGTCCCATACGGAACTGGTAGCGGAAGGCCGCATCATTCCAGTTTGTGTCTGCGCTCCACCGTCTGAACTCAGCCACATAATCCTCTGCTGCCCTGCGTCCCTGCTGAAGGGTACGCAGTGCGGTTTTCGCAGTCACTGAGAGCTGGGGGTCTTCATATAACTGGGCCATTGCGTCGAAGAAGGTGGTGAGGTTGGTCAGAGATGCATCCTTTTGTTCCAGGAGACGATGGGCCCAGGTTTGGGGATCGCCTGTAAGCAAGGAAATCACGAAGCCCACTTTGGTGGCCTCCAGGGAAAAGGTGCGTGGTTGGAGGGCAAAAAATAGTTCACAGGAATTGCGAAAGGCCCTGAATTTATGTCGATCTCCGGAGAATCTTTCAGGTGTTGGAACTCTAGGTTCTGGAGGAAACATCACCACAGTTGGAGAAGGGCTAGCTGAAGAAGCGGAAGCAGGAGGGACTCCCTGGACCCCGGTAGGGTTAGACAAGCTTAATACCCATTCTTCCAGCCGGGTGTATCCTTGCTGCAGATTCTTCACTGCTTCAGTCAATCCTGCCAGGTGTGCACATAGTTCCTCAATGGGAGAGGTTCTCTGCTCAGGCTCCGACATGGCTGTCTGCTACTGTCACGTACCTGGTAGGTTTTGAGCCCGAAGTGCAGAGAGAGACCTCCCCTACAGCTCCCACTCACGGCCCTCTGGAATGGGGACAGAGGGCACAGGAGTGAGGAGTGGTATGGGTGCCTGTCAGGATCAACAGTCACCCAGAAGTCCAGGAGTGGTGAGGACCCAGAAACCTGGAACTGAAGAGAAGGCTGGAGACTGGAACGCTGACTGGAGCCAGGAACAACAGTAGGTAAACAGACTGGAGACTGGAATGCTGGACTGGAACCAGGAACAACAGCAGGTAGCAGACTGGAGACTGGAATGCTGGACTGGAACCAGGAACAACAGCAGGTAGCAGGCTGGAGACTGGAATGCTGGACTGGAACCAGGAATAACAGCAGGTAGCAGGCTGGAGACTGGAATGCTGGACTGGAACCAGGAACAACAGCAGGTAGCAGGCAGGTATCAGGGATCAGGCAGGATAGTCAGACAGGCCGGTGGTCGTTTGTCGCCAACAGGGGTGCACGCGCGGTGGCGCCCGTGGCCGTGCACCAGTGAGCCTGGGACGCCGATTACTGGCAGGATCTTCCTGACAAGTACACACTGAAGCGCATCTGGAGGCCCGCCGTGCGGAGCTGGGAGTGTGGGGTGGAGGTTGAGTGGAGATGGTGGAGGTGGTGAGACCATTTACAATGCTCTGGCCTACAGGACCCTAGTAGAAGTTGTTAGTGCTACATAGTGCAACGGCCTTACTTCTCCCCCCTGCTGTTAATTCTCCCTCCCCACCCCCCTCCCCAACAACAGATGAACTGTTTTCCAGCAATTTAGCCCAATGTGGGTAACTTTTCGGAGACTGATTTCAGACACATTCTATCTGTATCAGCCAGCAACTCAATATGCCTCAGTAAGCATAGCTCCAGCCTACTATAGTTGGTAATCAACTGTTATGTAATGAATGTATACCTTACAAGGTTGCATTAATGAACTCTGAACCTGCAAGCCAGCACCTGCAATAATCTATATGTATTCAATAAATATACTTCCTTTTTTGGCCACTAGGAAACTTCTGGACTGTAAATCTTGGTACCTTGTCCCCAAGCCCATTGAGCTTCAATCCTAGGTATTCAGATTGGTGAAGTGTGTTTGATTGATTGTATAGGTACGTGCGCAGCTGCGATTTCCCCACACATGACAACGTTGTCTTTTTAATATTGTTTTGTAAGGTTCTTCACTGAAGTCTGCTGTTTTGTGATTTCAATGCTGCTTTTTCAATAAATGAATACTTAAACCGTGGTGTGCCACTGAAGTGACCTTCTTGGTGGGTTTCCTTTATCCCCTTTTTGTATATGCGTGTCTTGGTCACGTGGAATGCTCCATATATGCTTTGCCTATGTGGTGATTGGTTGAGATATTATTTACATGGAGGATGTGGACGTGAGTAGCGTGCACGGCCGGGGGGGAGGGGCCAGTCGCTGCACCTGTGCGAGCCCATGAAGGAGAGTCCCCTGACCAGCCGAGATCCGAGCAGGGTGAGAGTCTTAGGAGCCCCGGTGGATGAAGGCAGGAGAGGGCGTCTATGGCAGCAACAGCCTCCGGTAGCTCAGCGGCACAGTTTCCCATACGGAGGAAGGAGGATCGGAGGTTGCTGGACTGGATGGGCAGGCGGGCGAAGCTCAAGGTGAACTTTCCGGAGCCGTCGCCTGCTGCTGCTGAATCCTCATCCTCTCTCCTGTCCCTCCTTCCCTCATCTCTCCCCGTCTACTAGCCTGGCTGGTGCCCCTCTGCTTCGCCGCTTACTAGCTTGATGATACACAAGGATTGAAGCCGCCCAGTAAGCCATCCACTTAACAACTAAATGGTAGAGGAGCGCAGGCTGGAAGTGGGAAGCTGCAGTCAAACAAGGTTCAGGTAATAATGGCTGGAAAAACGTGTTAAGAAGAAAGAAAACACCTCCCAGGTAATAAATATCCGAACTGTATGGTTCCCATAGGAGCGGTGCAGTTTTGAAAATGTATGGCATACTGTCTATTTGATTAAGGCTACAAACTAATAGGTGGCAACAGTTTATATTGTCAAATTTGTAATCGGTCACCCTAACCAGTATGTACCGGGGTATTGGACTATATCTCAGCGGGGGAGGGAAGCAAGCGAGCCTGCTTATTACTGTCCGATTAGCCAATATACAGGTGCATGGGGACCGGGTCAGACGGCCCGCTGTTCCACGAGTATCCTGTATTGGAGACAGGACTAGATAACTCGCCAAACAAGGGACTGTCATTTGGTCTGAAGGAGGCTTCTTTTATAACAGAGTGCCTGTGGCAACGATATGACAGTCCATTGTTAAAAGCTCACCTAGGAAACTTTTAGCTAAGGGGTGAGGGGGGAGAGGGGTGTCTTGGGAGGGAGGGTGGTAAGGGGGGATCCTCTGTTATTTCGCTAAGAATACGACTACCCCTTTGAAACCCAAGTACGAGGCTCCTAACTAAAACTAAGATAGAAGAAGAGACAATACTAACCTTTATGACCTACAACGTAAGGGGTCTAAATTCTCCTACTAAAAGATATAAGATCTTAGAAGAACTTAGAAGACACAGGGCAGGGGTTGTCTTTCTACAAGAGACTCATCTGTCCCATGAGTCCAATGTGAAATTGCACTCGGGCCATTTTCCAACATGGTATTATGGGGACACCATCACAAAGAGAGCTAGGGGAGCGGCGATAAGGTTTTCGAAAGAGGTCAGATTTGAACTAGAAGATAGGCTGACAGACCCAGAGGGAAGATTCCTCTTCCTGAAAGGCAAGCTTGGTAGAATGGAGTGTACATTGGCAAATATATACGCCCCGAACAAGAACCCGATTAAATATCTAATGGACATTTTGGGTAAGCTAATGGACTTCAAGAGCGGGTACGTGATCCTGATGGGAGACATGAACTTTTGTGTGGACCAAAGCCTGGATAGTGCGTCCTATGTGCAGGAGACAAGTAATGTACAATTGAAAAGGGTAAAACATAAATTACATGTGTCAACTAGTAGACATACGGAGGATTTTTAATCCTAAAAAACAAGATTTCTCGTTTTTCTCTCCTGTAAACGGGACGTACTCAAGGATAGACTATATCTTCGTCGAACATAGATTGATTAAGCGGGTGAAACATGCTGACATAGAAATATCAACACTATCAGACCACTCCCCGGTAAAAATGAAAATGGTGGTTCCGGGTATTTTTAGACAGTTACATGCTTGGCGCCTTAATGAACAGCTTATTCAAGACGAGGAGACTTCAGAGGTTGTAAAAAAGGAATTAGAACAATATTTTGAAAGCAACGATACAGGAGAGGTTGCGGAGTCCTACCAGTGGGAGGCACATAAGGCCTACATAAGGGGGATTCTGATAAAAATAGGATCAAGGAAAAAAAGAGAGATCTGAGAAAATTAAAAAATTAACGGAAGAGATTTTCAGAATAGAACAGGAGCTTAAGAAATATCAGGGTAACTATACATAAATATATCTAAAGCTAGTTAGGAAAAGAGATGAACTGAAAGATCTCATAGATCAGGAAACAACAATAGTTTTTAATAGAATATCTAAAGAAAGGTATCAGTGGGGAAATAAGGCCAGCAGAAACTTAGCCCGGATGTTGCAAAAAAAAAAATCCTTAAATTTTATAGATAAAATTCTAACAAAAGGAGGGGAAATGGCTCATACCACTAAGAGAATAGCGGAAACATTTAAGAATTACTATCAGGACTTGTACGCGGTAGCACATGACCGGGGTCAGATAGGAGATTAAAAGAATAAATAAATAAAAAACTTCTTAGAAAAAGCCGAGCTACCCAAAATCCCAGAGAGTATGAGAAAAGTTCTAGAGTCCCCGATAACAGAGGAGGAAATCAGTAGGGCTCTCGCACACTCGGCCAAAGGGAAGAGCCCTGGCTCTGATGGGTTTACAACAGTTTACTATAAAAATTTTAAGGATATTCTTATTCCTAGGCTATATCAATATATGAATGGCCTTGGAGTAGACTACAAAATGGGGGGAGAAGCACTGTCTGCAATCACAGTCATTCCGAAGGAGGGGAAGGACGAGACGAGGTGTTCCAGCTACAGGCCCATTTCGCTGCTGAATGCGGACACAAAACTGTACGCCAAAGTTTTAGCAGGGCGAATTAAAGGAGTGATGATCTTCCTGGTCCACCCGGACCAGGTGGGCTTTACCCCTGGAAGAGAGGGTAGAGATAATGGGGTAAGAACACTCCTTCTCCTCCAGAGGATAAAAGAAAGGGGGCCCCCGGGTCTACTCCTGTCAATAGACGCCGAAAAGGCCTTTGACAGGGTAGACTGGGGGCTCATGATACAGATGCTGGAAGCGATGGGAATTGGTCCAAGAATGATCCAGTGGATCAAAACCTTATATCATCACCCAACAGCAACCATCAGAATAAACGGCGTATTATCTTCTCCCATTGAGATGAAAAATAGGACAAGGCAGGGATGTCCTCTATCCCCGCTCCTATTTGTCCTATCTCTGGAACCCTTATTGGCCACGGTACGAAAGAACCCCGATATAAGTGGATTTAAGATTGGGGAAGAGGAGCATAAACTTTCAGCATATGCGGATGACGTATTGTTTTATGTTACCAATCCGCGGATTTCCTTACCTAACTTACTGAACACCCTGAAACAATATGGTGAGATATCTCATTTCAGACTAAACCTTACAAAGTCAGAAATTCTCAACATAAATATAAGTAAGACAGAAGAATCAACACTGAAAACAGAGTTTAAATTTGCCTGGAAGAGAGAACTGAATTACTTGGGGATTAAACTAGCAAACACCATGAACAGAATCTACAGAGTAAATTTTGTAGTATTACTGGATGAAATCAGAACCGAGTGCAAAAGAATAGCTGGGAGGCCCCTATCATGGATTGGCCGGATAAATATCATAAAGATAGTTTTAGTACCAAAGATTTCTTATAAGTTCCAGATGTTGCCAATAGCTCTGCCTTTATATTATTTAAAAAAAATAAAAACAATAATTATGAACACAATATGGAAGCATAGAAAACCGAGAATCTCTTTCCCAGTCCTAAGACAGGCAAAAGATAGAGGAGGTATAGCGGTACCAGATATATATAGTTACTATAAAGCTATTGTCCTGACGAGAGCAGTGGAATGGGCCAAGGAAAAGAACGATAAAAGATGGGTCAAGATAGAAAAAACACTCAGTGGGGCACAACTAGGAAAAATAATATGGAATCCACCACACTATAGAACAATTGACGTAAACACACCCGCACTTACACGGAATGTTTTAAAAATATGGGATAAAACGTATAAACAACTAAATGGAAGCTACAACTCTCCACTAATTGGATTAAAAGACAACGAGTTTTTTGCACCAGGGGTAAAGGTTATAGGGGGAAACTGGATAAAAAAAAAAGACACAACACAGTTAAGAGATATATTAAAAAAAGGGAAAATTCTCTCACTTTTGGAGTTAAAACACAGTAATATTTTTTTGTGGATGGATGAGTGGCGGTATTTCCAGCTGTATCATTTCACAAATAGTCTTCCAACCCTATTAGGTCCGGAGATGAGTTGACCCCTCTGGAAAGGATGTGCTGTACGAATAATGCTAAAAAGACGATATCTAAGCTTTACAACCTGGTGTTGACGGTGAACGAGGTGGAGATACCGCCATATATAAAGAAGTGGGAACAGGAGCTGGGGACACAGAGGGATAACACTAGTATTGGAAAATTGCTGACCTTGACACATGGCTCAGCGATTGATTCTAAAACCGCAGAGATGAACTATAAATGCCTAGTGAGATGGTATGCTACCCCCGATAGAATTAGTAAATTAAAAAAGGACAGACCAGCAGAATGTTGGCGAGGGTGCCGTGATCGAGGGACAATGGCACATATCTGGTTCTGTCCCAAAATCAGAAATTATTGGAGAAAGATTATTCAGTATATAAAAGAAATCACTAAAAAAGAAATCAGAGAGGACCCGTGGGTGTTGCTGTTTCACAGAGTCGAGGGAGATGTGAGGCAATATAGGGACACTCTGATTCCACATCTGCTAAACGCGGCCAAAAAAATCATCCCTAAGAATTGGCTAGAGGAGGAAAGCCCCCAATATGGGAATGCATTAACGCAGTTGAGGAAACTTTCAGACTAGAGAACCTAAGAACAAATTTTGAAGATAACAATGAAGGGTTTAGAGCGAAATGGGCTTGTTGGAGGGCGTTTAAAAGATCGTGGAGCTACGCCGAGGAGCTGAGATAAGAGTTTTTAGATTCAGGGAAGTCTGTGAAATAAAGTGTTCTTAAGGGCGAAATAACAGAGGGTGGGGTGATCAGGGGCTGAGGGGTGGGTTGGTGGGGATCGTGCTGGGGATTTAAAGAAGGAGAGACTTGGGAACTAGTGGTTTTCCCACACTTTTATTACAGCATATGCCAAGCTACAATGATGAGACAAAAGTAGGGAAAGCAATGAGCTGAAAGATGATCTTAAGCTCCCCTATAAGAGTCTGCTGAAGTGGCAAAAAAAAAAAAAAAGATATTATTTACACAATATATATATACTGTTTATCAGGTAAAGCGGTAGATCAGGTCTATGTAAATCCAATTTCTTGCATATATTCACTGGCAACTTGTACACTTGTAGAGCACTTGAAGCACAAGTTCTAATTGACACTTTTCCAATTTGTAGCAAATTTGCATGGCAAGTCTCTAGCAAGAGCAAAGTTGCAGTGGTGAGTCTACAGTAAGAGCTCTGTAAGTCTACAGCATGGAAATTCAGCCACGGTGACCCCTGTGGTGGGATGACTATTGCACAACACAACTGAACCAGAAGTTGCAGCAGACTTGCAGAATGTTTGCAAAGAATGTTGATCTGGAGTCATACAATGCGGACTTACTGCAAATGCAATCATTTTCAAACTTGCAGCACAATTGCTTGCTATGTGGGTAATAGAGGGCTATAATAATCGTTACTTACATGACTCTCTGTGGCTGCTTTGCTGTTTCTTTTCTGTTTTGTGTTTCAGGTAACAAGCTGCCTGCTGTTGCTATAGATGATTTACCTCAGCTGCTGAGCACTGGATTGGTGGAAAACCTTTCGGTGAGAAACATCTAGCCAATGAGTATAACCTTTAACTTGTATATCCTTCTCTGTCACTGGGTGGAGTCAGCATTTACCTCAGGTCTT
The DNA here is from genome assembly GCA_037952925.1 of Lithobates clamitans. Lineage (NCBI taxonomy): Eukaryota > Metazoa > Chordata > Amphibia > Anura > Ranidae > Lithobates > Lithobates clamitans. Next base: position 13,804,460 of record JBBGZY010000239.1, on the reverse strand, counting down.
ACCTCAAATCTTTTGACCTGCTCCCCCGCCAATCCTCCCCTTAGTTATTTTCCCTTGTCGCGTTCCACCTTTATGTGGGTGGTTGGTACGCTGTTATTTGATTGGTGTAAGATGTTGCTGCTTGAGTCTTGGTGACTAAGCACGTTGGTCTGCTATTGGCTGACAACAGTTTTGTTTGGTATTGAAGGTCCATCTTTATGGGGTAATGTCACCCACTTTGTGGGAGGACAGTGGTTGGTAAACTGTTATTTGGTTAGTATAAGTTATTGCTGCTTGAGTTTTAGTGGCAAAGCATGTTCATCTGTTAATAGTTAAAGTGTCACTAAACCCAGGACCCTGCATTCACTATATCTGGTCTCCTGCAGTACACACATGGAAATGCAACTATTTTAGTAAATACAGTGCCTTGAAAAAGTATTCATACCCCTTTAAATTTTCCACATTTTGTCATGTTACCACCAACCAAATGTAAATGTATTTTATTGGGATTTTTTTTTGTGATAGACCAGCATAAGGTGGCACATAACTGTGAAGTGGAAGGAAAATGATAAATGGTTTTCAAACTTTTTTAAAAATAAATATGTGAAAAGTGTGACATGCATCTGTATTCAGCCCCTTTACTCTGATACCCCTAACTAAAATATAGTGGAACCAATTGTATTTAGAAGTCACCTAATTAGTAAATAGAGTCCACCTGTGTGTAATTTAATTTCCGTATAAATACAGCTGTTCTATGAAGCCCTCAGAGGTTTGTTAGAGAACCTTAGTGAACAAACAGCATCATAAAGGCCAATGAACACACCAGACAGGTGAGAGATAAAGGTGTGGAGAAGTTTAAAGCAGGGTTAGGTTATAAAAAAAATATTCCAAGCTTTGAATATCTCACGGAGCATTGTTCAATCCATCATCCAGAAATGGAAAGAGTATGGCACAACTGCAAGCCTACCAAGACATGGCCATCCACCTAAACTGACAGGCCGGACAAGGAGAGCATTAATCAGAGAAGCAGCCAAGAGGCCCATGGTAACTCTGGAGGAGCTGGAGAGATCCACAGCTCAGGTAGGAGAATCTTTCCACAGGACAACTATTAGTCGTGCACTCCACAAATCTGGCCTTTATGGAAGAGTGGTAAGAAGAAAGCCAATATTGAAAGAAAGCCATAAGAAGTCTCGTTTGCAGTTTGCGAGAAGCCATGTTGGGGCACAGCAAACATTTGGAATAAGGTGCTCTGGTCAGATAAGACCAAAATTGAACTTTTTGGCCTAAAAGCAAAAAGGCTATGTGTGGCGGAAAACTAACACTGCACATCACCCTGAACACACCATCCCCACCGTGAAACATGGTGATGGCAGCATCATGTGGGGATGCTTTTCTTCAGCAGGGACAGGGAAGCTGGTTGATGGGAAGATAGAAGAAGCCAAATACAGGGCAATCTTAGAAGAAAACCTGTTAGAGTCTGCAAAAGACTTGAGACTGGGACGGAGGTTCACATTCAAGCAGGACAACAACCCTAAACATACAGCCAGAGCTACAATGGAATGGTTTAGATCAAAGCATATTGATGTGTTAGAATGGCCCAGCCAAAGCCCAAACCTAAATCCAATTGAGAATCTGTGGAAAGACTGTTCTCCATCCAATCTGAGAGAGCTTGAGCTATTTTGCAAAGAAGAATGGGCAAAAATGTCACTCTCTAGATATGCAAAGCTGGTAGAGACATACACAAAAAGACTTACAGCTGTAATTGCAGTGAAAGGTGGTTCTACAAAGTATTGACTCAGGGGGGCTGAATACAAATGCACAACACACCTTTCACATATTTATTTGTAAAACATTATTAAAACTATTTATAATTTTCCTTCCACTTCACAATTATGTGCCACTTTGTGTTGGTCCATTACATAAAATCCCAATAAAATACATTTACAATTTTGGTTGTAACATGACAAAATGTGAAAAATTTCAAGGGGTATGAATACTTTTTTCAAGGCACTGTATAAACTGCTCGATGCCCCTTTTCATCAGCAGTATATAGCAGTCTTATGGCTTCTATCAGTGTCTGGTTAAAGCTTGTAGGAGGTGATTGTCCTATAAGGCTGCATGACAGAGGGTCAGGGGTCATGCAGCCTCATAGGACAATCAGGGGGAGAATGAAAACTCCTCCTACAAGCTTTAACCAGACACTGATAGAAGTAATATATACTGCTGATGAGAAAGAGCATTGAGCAGTTTATACAGTGCCTGGACAGTGCTGATTGGCTCTGTGCAGATCACATGCACCCTCCCAAGAAAAAAAAAACTCTCTAGCAATACACACCAAACTGAGCATGTGCAGAGTGACTCCAAGGCTCTGTATTATCAGGAGATGGATTGGGGACTGTGGAGGAAGGGGAAGGTCAGAGAAGACAGGATCAAATAGCCTTTTTACACAATGCAGAGGATTAACCCCTTAGGTTCCACAGTGAGTATAACAAGCATGCTTTACTGCATATACAGACTGATATTACTGTTGTGGGTTTGGTAACACTTTAACAGCAGTTCCGTTTGGTATTAAAGGTAAAGTTCATTTCATAATTAAAATGGATTTAAACCCAAAAAAAGGGGCCGCGGCCTAAACTTTTCCACAATCCTTGTTGTGAGCTATGAGTAAGCACTGACGCCAGTGCTTAACGGCAGCTCGTTTTTGTCTGCTGTGATCCTTTGTATTTTGATGTGTATCCTTCAATAAACTCGGCTATTATTTGAGTGCAGCTGTCCAGAACCTATTCATACCTATTGCTATCAGCATTAAGCCAGCACCTGTGAGATCGATTCATTTTTTGCCTATGAAGAGACCCTGGAGCGGTGTTCATCTCCTACAACAGTAAATTTAGCCCAATTTTTTTTTATATTGTGAAAGATAATGTTACGCTGAGTAAATTGATACCCAACATGTCACGCTTCAAAATTGCGCCCGCTTGTGGAATGGCGACAAACTTTTACCCTTAAAAATCTCCAAAGGCCTAGGGGTGTTCATCTTAGCTCGTCCGCCTTTTGAATCTGAGTGCATTCCTCCACCGGACCCTATACAGATACCCAAATTTTCAACCAGTAATCAGCTGTTGAGACGGTGGATGACTCTCCCATGATATACTTCTCTTCCAGTACACCATACTTCCTCCCCTACCTCCCCCCCCCCCTCTTCCCCCACCCTGCGCCTCCCCAACCTTACCTCCCTCCCCTCTCCCCTTTCCTTCTCCCTTCCCTTCCCTTCCCCTCCTCCCCTTCCCTACCTTCCTTCCCCCTCCCCCCGTTTCCCTCCCTCCCTCCACACAAGGGATATGGGGTGATACCCCTCCAACTGACACTGGAATGGTTTCACCAACCCACTCCACCTAGAGGTTAACACCAATGACTTGAGGAGTAAAGCCTGACGAGTTATAGACTCATGTTTAGAGGGAACTCTCAAGCTTTGTTAAGACATTGGAACTAGTAGTATAATACCAAGGCTGCTGGAAAAGAATGTTTCTATAGGAATGTTATATTTTGATATGTTAGGTGTGACAGACCTAGCCGGGAGAGAGACTTTTGGAGGGGACTGAATGCTAGCCACTTGTCGATCGATCGTGGGCCCTGGCATTTGGGGGAACGGTGCTCTTTGTGAGCTGTATGCCTGGGGACCCTTGAGGTGGTATTACTGTGGATTCGGGTCCTGGTCCCCCAGGACACACAGACTCTGGGGACCCTGGATTTGCCATATTGGAATAGTGACTGATACATACCGTTGGGACTCCTACTGTTAAATGCTAATGTCATCAATTCCAGCTACCTGTCTGTTGTCTGCTAAAACGTGTATTGTAAATAAGTCTCTAGTATGGGATCTAAGAGTCATTAAATCCCCATTGTTGTTTGTGTTAATTCACATGTCTGAGTCATCTAGGCTGTCTAAAGGGATTAGTTAATTAGCTCATGTTAATTAGGTTAATTAGGTTACAGCTGTATTGTTAGAGTAATATGAGCAGGATTCTATAAAAGAGACTGTATTCCTGTCAATAAAGAGAGAGATTCCTGGTTGAACTTACATACAGCCTGCCTGGTGTTTGTTCTGAGCTATCACAACTGGGTTAGAACGGCACATAGCTGTAGTTCTAATCCCGGAGCATTGGATGACCGAACAATCAGATGTTGCGATCTGCAATCTGATTCTATAGCTGCAGAGGAGTTTTGGGAGAGTGGAACCAAGCGAGCAAGGGGCTCGTTACATTGGTTGGCAGCCGTGGGATTTGCTCTCCAGTTACTGGGACACTCCAAACCAGCATGCAGGAGAGCCACGCTGAAAGACTTACTTGAGAGCCGTGGAGGGAATAGTGGGATCGTGCTTCCTTGCCGTGAACACATCCAAACCATCACCTGGATCCAAGGTAGCAGGATAGCAGGAGAGGAGAAATACCAGCCACCATGGATGAGGAATTCAGAAGGAGGTTGCGAGAGATGCAGATACAGCACAGAGGACCAGTATCAGAGCAGGTCCTGCTAGGATGGTTTGATTCTATCCGCTGCGAACTCTGGAAGGAAGTGCTAGCCCGTGAGCAGCGAAACCAGGGAAAAGTTCTCCCCTCCATCCATGTAAGGTACTGGTCGCAGTATGAAGTACGATTTCTGTTATTGGGGGAACAGCCGAACCAGGAGTGGACAGCTGAGTTAAGCAGGCTGATCCGGGCAGAAATGCGGTTGGACGAGAGCTACAGAGCCCTCCAGTGGTATGTAGCCCAAGTGTGCCCGTGGACAGCAGATGACAGCCCCATGGAAGGCTTTGACTATGATGGCCTGGGATTGTTGTACTGGAGGCTGTCCAGGGACCCTGACTTTGGGAGTGATCGGGAGTGGCGTTTGGAGGAAATAATGGAGCACAGAGAGCGGAGACTGAATGTCTCAGAAGTGCACTGGGCACAGGAAGATTTGGAGTTTCTGACCGTTCAGGAATGGGAGCTGGAGATCGCCTACAAACAGCTGTTAGACTCTGCTCAGCAGCAGGGTGGTGCTCCCTTTGCCTGGGACTATCAGGAAATACCAGTTGACAACTCTGAAATCCTGGCTGAAGAGTTGACAATGTGGCAGAGTAACGGTGTGTTTTACCAACCTGCACCCGCAGCAATGGAGGCGGAGGTCTTATGGCGGATGCAGCAAGTGCTGACTGACCTTGATGAACCTGTTTCTGCATTGGATGTTCTTGGATGGAGGAATGTGCCTGTCCAGCAGAATGCCAGAGAATCGGCAGTGGAAAATCTGGAGATCGCTATCCCCAAAGCTGAAGTGCTGACAACGGGGCAGAGCTCTGCTAACCTCTGCCCAGCACTGATAGCATCTTCTGGGTTCCACGGAGAGGAGATGGTGAACCTTTATCTCTAGACACCAGTTGCAGAGACAGGGGATTTGATAGACTTTTCTGCTGAGGAAGAACAACCTGGTGAGCCTCCAGCAGAAGAGCTGTTATTAGGGACAAACTTAACTGTGCTCTGCCCAGCACCAACAGAATTATCTGTAAAGTTACAAGGAACTTCCCCAGCTCAAGCGCTGGCAACCGGACAGAGGATCCAAGATCTCTGCCCTACACCTGCGGCGGTTCTGGAGGCTCAGGGTGAGAAGGAGGTGGTCACTTCCCAGCAGCAGATTAGGATACAGGGGGAGAAGGGAGAGGAGGTATTCGTCGTCCCTCCCCAACAGTTGGCCAGGGTGGAGGAAGTGGTCTTTCCTCCACAGCAAAGATCCGTGCACCTGGGAGACAGTACCACAGACATATCGTCCCAACATCCAGATGAGGGAATGGAAAAGGAAGCAGCCGGCTCACCTCCCCAAGGGCAGCTACACAGTTTGGGAGTGGAGGAAGCCAGTCTCCTGCCCCAACGGTTAGCTGGAGCGGAGGATGCGGAGTCCCCAGCAGAAGTGCTGGCAACAGGGCAGAGTGCTACCAACCTCTGCCCAGCACCGGCAACAACTACAGAGTTCCAGGGAGGCTGGGCAGTCGGCCTCTCTCCCCAACAGTTAGCCGGAGCAGATGGTATGGGGTTTCCAGCAGAAGGGCTGGCAACTGGGCCGAATACTGCTGGCCTCTGCCCTCAACTAACAGAGGATGGATTTCCTGTGAAGGTGGATGGGACTTCAGTCTCCACCTGTATACCCCAGGGATGCTGGGAAGTCTGCCCAGATCCCCAACAGCATGACGGAGTGAGCCCAGACACCCTGTCTTCTCTCCAGCGGCAGAAAGTACTCCAGGGAGAAGGGCCAGTCCAGGCCTCTCCCCAGCGGCAGATATGTTCTCTGAGAGAGGCAGAGGTTGGCTGGGGGAGTAATGCTTTGTTTGGAACAATTTGTTTGGGGTACTGTGTGGGTACAGGCATTAGAGGACTGGAAATACTGACTAACTTCGGAGTCAACCCGTCTGGAGTCTCCTCCTGTGTTAGTCTCCTGCCGAAAGGGTAGAAATGTGACAGACCTAGCCGGGAGAGAGACTTTTGGAGAGGAATGAATGCTAGCCTCTTGCCGATCGATCGTGGGCCCTGGCATTTGGGGGAACGGTGCTCTTTGTGAGCTGTATGCCTGGGGACCCTTGAGGTGGTATTACTGTGGACTCGGGTCCTGGTCCCCCAGGACACACAGACTCTGGAGACCCTGGATTTGCCATATTGGAATAGTGACTGATTCATACCGTTGGGACTCCTACTGTTAAATGCTAATGTCATCAATTCCAGCTACCTGTCTGTTGTCTGCTAAAATGTGTATTGTAAATAAGTCTCTAGTATGGGATCTAAGAGTCATTAGATCACCATTGTTGTTTGTGTTAATTAACTCTGCTGTTGTGATAATGTTGATTGGATTTTCTGAACTACAAGACGGCCAGTCTGGCCCAAAGGTCATGTCTGAGTCATCTAGGCTGTCTAAAGGGATTAGTTAATTAGCTCATGTTAATAAGGTTAATTAGGTTACAGCTGTATTGTTAGAGTAATATGAGCACCTCCTCTTTTATCGTATAAAAGAGACTGTATTCCTGTCAATAAAGAGAGAGATTCCTGGTTGAACTTGCATACAGCCTGCCTGGTGTTTGTTCTGAGCCATAACAACTGGGTTAGAACGGCACATAGCTGTAGTTCTAATCCTGGAGCATTGGATGACCGAACAATCAGATGTTGCGATCTGCAATCTGATTCTATAGCTGCAGAGGAGTATCGGGAGAGTGGAACTGAGCAAGCAAGGGGCTTGTTAAATTTTTTTAGTTTGCAATTGTGTTCATTTTGATCGGTCACATGTTGAAGGTCGCTAAACTTTATTATGCACTAATGTCGAGGTGGGTGGGGATGGCCGGAGCCTCCTCTTCGGCTGCGTCTATCCATTCCCCCACTTAGGCCAGCGCTCAACCGCTGGGAATTTATTTTCTCTCCTGGTGAGCGTTCTAGCATATTTGCTTCATCTTTAGAATCTCTTCTCTTCTACTGCTTTTTTCTGTTTCTCTCTTTTTCTCCCCTCATTCCTCTCCCCTTCTGCTCCTAACCTCTTTTCACCTTCTCACCCCTACTCCTCTTGCCCCACCCCACCCCCTTTTTTTTTTTTTTTTAACATGGATAAGATCAACGTGATTTCACTTAATACGAAGGGTTTTAACGTCCCAGAAAAAAAAACGTATGCTTCTACATGATCTCCACCGCCTGAAAGCGGTTGTGGCCTTCCTACAGGAGACCCATTTCAGAAGCGACAAACTGCCCGTTCTTAAGAATCAAGCTTTTCTTATAGCCTTCCATTCAACTAACGAGACTGTGAAGTCTAAGGCAGTGTCTATACTGATATCAGGTAAGGTGCCGTGGACCTATCTAGACTCTGTGCTGGACCCAATGGGTCGGTTCTTATTCCTGAAAGGCATGTTTGGGGGTGTTAGGGTGACATTAGCAAATCTATATGCCCCTAACACTCATCAGGATGTGTTCATGGAGAAGACTATTGAAAAGCTATTAAGCTTTTCTGAAGGACAGCTGATCGTGGGGGGGGATTTAAATGTTCCTTTGATCCCTACAGAGGATACCTCCTCAAAACATTCTTTCGTCCCTCCTAGCACCCGTAGACGCATTGATCAAGCTTTACATAAAGCCCAATTGGTAGATGTATGGCATATCCTTCATCCTGCAGAAAAAGACTACACGTTTTATTCTTCACCACACAAAGTATACTCTCGCATAGACTACTTTCTAATACCACATTCACAATTGCATGCAGTCAAAACCTCCACCATAGGATCCATTACGTGGTCTGACCACGCGCCGATCCCTCTATCGTATGTCCTTACTGAGTCCCTCACCTCAAAAACTAAATATTGGAGGCTGAATGAAAGTCTTTTACAAGACAAAGATGTAATCTCGGAGGTCACTAGGGAACTTCAGTTCTACTTCAATACAAAAACGATACAGAGGACAGTGACACTGGCATTGTTTGTGAGGCTCACGAGGTGGTCATCAGAGGAGTGCTTATTAAGCATGGCTCGAGGCTTAAAAAACAACGCACCCAACAGTTGACCTTACTACTAGACAATTTGCGTTAGCTGGAAACACGACATAAACAGTCTCCCTCCCCCTCCTTGAAGACCGACCTCCTTGTCAGACGTTCTCAAATCAATGACCTGTTACAGTTCAACGCTAAGGCATCGTTGCAGATTTGCAGGAAAATTTCCTACGAGTCGGGGGACAAATGTGGCAAAATGTTAGCGCGGTCGCTCAGGGATCAAAGGTTGGTGACATATATTTCCCACATATGCCCGTCAAAAGGAACCAGGGTCTCCAAACCCTTAGACATTGCCCAAGAATTCCAAAACTTTTACACATCTTTGTACAATATAGATAAAGATCCCCCTTCACAAGAAAATGTGCAGTCCTACTTGTCTGCTTCTCAAAATGCCACAATTGCCCGAGTTAGCTCAGGAAGTCCTAGAAGACCCCATCACCATTGACGAAGTGCAAGGCGGGAGAGCGGCAATTAAGCCAGGGAAAGCCCCTGGCCCTGATGGTTTCACCATCTGTTACTATAAGACCTTTATGCCGACATTAAGCACCTATATGGTAAAATTATTTAATGGCGTAGGCCCGGAATCACCTTTTGCAATAGACTCTTTACAGGCCAATATTGCGGTCATACCAAAGGAAGGTAAAGACCCAACCTCCTGTGGAAACTACAGACCGATCTCCCTGTTTAATACGGACATTAAACTGTTTACTAAGATACTTGCGAATAGAATTCAATAACACCTCGCTCACCTAATTCACTTAGATCAAGTAGGGTTTGTACCTAAGAGAGAAGCAAGTGACAACACCATTAAGGTACTAAATCTCATACACACAGCGAACGACTCCCACTCCCCATGCGTCTTTCTGGGTACAGATGCAGAGAAGGCCTTTGACAGGGTGAACTGGGCCTTCATGCACGCAGTCCTTCAATATGTTGGTGTGGCGCCAATATGTCCCGGTGGATCTCATCAATCTACTCAAGACCCACAGCTCGTGTAAAAACCAACGGTGTCTTGTCTGATGCCTTTCAAATCTCCAATGGGACACGGCAGGGGTGCCCATTATCACCCCTCCTCTTGGCCCTATCACTGGAACCCTTTCTCTGCTCAGTTCGTAGAAATCCGGATATTACTGGCATAACAGTGGGCAACCTTCAACATAAAGTATCAGCATACGCCGATGACATGTTATTCTCCCTTACGAACCCTGTGATATCCATTCCAAATCTTTTTAGGGAATTTGATAAATACGGTGCCCTCTCCAACCTTAAAATAAATTTCATAAAATCAGAAGCAATGGGCATTAATCTATCTCAGTCACTGAAGCAACAACTTCAGTCGAACTTCAGATTGAAATGGAGTGATAAGGCATTGACATATTTGGGAACAATTATTCCATCTCACACATCAAAGGTATTTGAAATGAATTTCCCTCCGTTACTTACGAAGGTCCGGACGCTTCTCAACAAATGGAATTCGAGCTTACACTCATGGTTCGGCCGTAATATTCTTAAAATGAGTATTCTTCCCAAATTCTTATACCTCCTACAGGCTTTACCCATCCACATCCCATCTAATTATTTTCAGCAAATACGAAAAGTATTCTCTGAATTTATATGGGCCCACAAACACCCCCGACTAAAAAGATCCCAATTTGCCAAAGCAATACGGGGGATTGGCAGCACCAGATGTACACAAATACTATAGGGCGGTTCACCTTGGCAGACTGGTCGATTGGTGCAGACACAGATCCTTAAAACTGTGGACCCAGCTTGAACAAGATCAAAGCCCTGTTCCTCTGAATAGAGCTCCATGGTGTTATGACTCCTTACCCAATAGGGTGAAGTCACACCCGCTGGTGGGCCAGACTGCGAGGGTGGGCTCCCTTCTGTTCAAAAAAGGTTCCCTCTCAACTGAGACCTCGCCGATATTCCCGATATTGGGTAACCCAAGTTTTTCGCCGGGCTATCAGGATGAATCCTTTAAACATCTACAAGTTTCAGGTTATTCACAGGCATCGCACTTTCTAACACAAGGTAGATGGCCCTCGTTACATAACCTAATGGACCCTTTAGGATCATTTCACCTGAAGTTTTGGAATGCTTTACAACTTTCCCATATTCCAATAGGGCTCTCCCCTCACCAAGCAATTTCGAACAACCCCTTACCACCTTAGAGGAAATATGCTCAACGGAAGGAGCACTTCCACATATGCTCTCGTGCATGTACAACCTTCTGATCACTCCCCCGGACTCCCACTTACTAAGCTGCTTAACTGACTGGGAATGTGACTTGAAACGTACATTTAGCCCACAACAAAAACAACGCATCCTCCATTTCACATACAAATCAATATGTCAATATGTACAAAAACGCATGAAACCAATTTTAAAATTTTAACCAGATGATACAGAACAACAGCGAAATTAAGCACAATTTTCCCAACAACTTCAGATAGATGCTGGAGGTGCCAGGAGGATTGGGGTACACTACTACACGTCTTTCGGACATGTCCTATTATAGCACAATTCTGGTCAGAGGTCAAAAAGATTATTCAGAAATTCTCAGACCGGCAAATTCCAGATGACCCTGCCTTCTTCCTCCTCCATGTCTCAGCTGTCCCGGTGAGAACCTACAAAAAATCAATTATTCGTCACCGCCTGATGCGGCCAAATCATGCATTCCACTAAAATGGAAGACCCCGCAGTCTCCGACTATCGGGATGTGGCTCAGGAGAGTAGAACAAATCAATAAATTTGAAGACCTAATCCTAACAGCACGGCACCAACAAGAACGATTCCAAGACGTGGTCACTTTGGAACATGTTTGTCTATTCTGAAGAGGGTCGCAATTTATTTGGAGACTTGAGCTCAGACTAAAAGCAACGGCTGGAAAATGAGGCCAAAAGACCTGAATCCCCTTCCCCACAGTAGCTCCCCCCCCCCCCCTCCTATTTTTTTTCTTTTTTTCCCCCTTCATCCTAACTGCCGTTTCCCTCCTACCTATACTAATTCTTACTTTTCTAGTTTCACTATTCTGCTTCTTTCCTTTCTCTCGTGCTCCTGTGATTCCACAGCTGCACTCGCTTATTATTAGTAAATAAAATGAGTGGAGAAGGCCACATGGGAGTAATGTACTGAACAATGTCATTCATGTTGAGAGCTGGGCAAATTGTTGTCTCGCCAACTATTTCCTTTCTTCTTCATTATTGTATTGCTTCTTATAAGTTCTGTACACATTGAAACAATGTTTATTCTATGTCAAAGGTCCATGGACCTCTCCCTTTGATTAAATAAAAAATTTGGAAAAAAAAAATCTCCATAGGCAACATTTAAAAAATTCTACAGGTTGCGTGTTTTAACCATTTCAGCCCCGGAAGGATTTACCCCCTTCCTGACCAGAGCACTTTTTACAATTTGGCACTGCATCGCTTTAACTGCTAATTGCGCGGTCATGTAATGCTGTACCCAAACGAAATTTGCGTCCTTTTCTTCCCATAAATAGAGCTTTCTTTTGATGGTATTTGATCACCTCTGCCATTTTTTTTTTTGCGCTATAAATGGAAAAAGACCGAAAATTTTGAAAAAAAATGATATTTTCTACTTTTTGTTATAAAAAAATCCAATAAACTCAATTTTAGTCATACATTTAGGCCAAAATGTATTCGGCCACATGTCTTTGGTAAAAAAAATGTCAATAAGTGTATATTTATTGGTTTGTGCAAAAGTTATAGCGTCTACAAGCTAGGGTACATTTTCTGGAATTTACACAGCCTTTAATTTATGACTGCCTATGTCATTTCTTGAGGTGCTAAAATGGCAGGGCAGTACAAAACCCCCACAAATGACCCCATTTTGGAAAGTAGACACCCCAAGGAAATTGCTGAGAGGCATGTTGAGCCCATTGAAAAATAATTTTTTTTTGTCCCAAGTGATTGAATAATGACAAAAAAAAAATTACAAAAAGTTGTCACTAAATGATATATTGCTCACACAGGCCATGGGCATATGTGGAATTGCACCTCAAAATATATTCAGCTGCTTCACCTGAGTACGGGGATACCACATGTGTGGGACTTTTTGGGAGCCTAGCCGCGTATGGGGCCCCGAAAACCAATCACTGCCTTCAGGATTTCTAAGGGCGTAAATTTTTGATTTTACTCCTCACTACCTATCACAGTTTTGAAGGCCATAAAATGCCCAGATGGCATAACCCCCCCCCCCCAATTACCCCATTTTGGAAAGTAGACACCCCAAGCTATTTGCTTTGAGGCATGTTGAGTCCATAGAATATTTTATATTTTGACACAAGTTGCGGGAAAGTGACAATTTTTTTTTTTTGCACAAAGTTGTCACTAAATGATATATTGCTCACACAGGCCATGGGCATATGTGGAATCGCACCCCAAAATACATTTAGCTGCTTCTCCTGAGTATGGGGATACCACATGTGTGGAACTTTTTAGGAGCCTAGCCGCGTACGGGGCCCCGAAAACCAATCACCGCCTTCAGGATTTCTAAGGATGTAAATTTTTGATTTCACTCTTCACTGCCTATCACAGTTTCGGAGGCCATGGAATGCCCAGGTGGCCCAACCCCCCCCCCCAAATGACCCCATTTTGGAAAGTAGACACCCCAAGCTATTTGCTGAGAGGCATGGTGAGTATTTTGCAGCTCTCATTTGTTTTTGAAAATGAAGAAAGACAAGAAAAAAATTTTTTTTCTTTTTTCACTTTTTAAAACTTTGTGACAAAAAGTGAGGTCTGCAAAATACTCACTATACCTCTCAGCAAATAGCTTGGGGTGTCTACCTTCCAAAATGGGGTCATTTGGGGGGGTTTTGTGCCACCTGGGCATTCCATGGCATCCGAAACTGTGATAGGCAGTGAAGAGTGAAATCAAAAATTTACGCCCTTAGAAAGCCTGAAGGGGTGCTTGGTTTTCGGGGTCCCGTACGAGGCTAGGCTCCCAAAAAGTCTCACACATGTGGTATCCCCATACTCTGGAGAAGCAACAGAATGTATTTTGGGGTGTAATTTCACATATTCCCATGGCATGTTTGAGCAATATATCATTTAGTGACAACTTTGTGCAAAAAAAAAAAAAAAAAAAATTTGTCTCTTTCCCGCAACTTGTGTCACAATATAAAATATTCCATGGACTCGACATGCCTCTCAGCAAATAGCTTGTGGTGTCTACTTTCCAAAATGGGGTAATTTGGGGGGGGGGTTTGAACTGTCCTGGCATTTTATGCACAACATTTAGAAACTTATGTCACACATCACCCACTCTTCTAACCACTTGAAGACAAAGCCCTTTCGGACACTTTTTGTTTACATGAAAAATTATTTTTTTTGCAAGAAAATTACTTTGAACCCCCAAACATTATATATTTTTTTAAAGCAAAGGCCCTACAGATTAAAATGGTGGGTGTTTCATTTTTTTTTACACAGTATTTGCACAGCAATTTTTCAAACGCATTTTTTGGGGAAAAAACACACTTTTTTAAAATGTAATGCACTAAAACACACTATATTGCCCAAATGTTTGATTAAATAAAAAAGATGATCTTAGGCCGAGTACATGGATACCAAACATGACATGCTTTAAAATTGCGTACAAACGTGCAGTGGCAGCAAAATTAATACATTTTTAAAAGCCTTTAAAAGCCTTTACAGGTTACCACTTTAGATTTACAGAGGAAGTCTACTACTAAAATTACTGCCCTCGATCTGACCTTCGCGGTGATACCTCACATGCATGGTGCAATTGCTGTTTACATTTGACGCCAGACCGACGCTTGCGTTCGCCTTAGCGTGAGAGCAGGGGGGGACAGGGGTGCTTTTTTTTTTTTTTTCTTTATTATTTTTTTGCTTTTTTATCTTATTTTTAAACTGTTCCTTTCATTTTTTTTTTAAATCGTTTTTATTGTTATCTCAGGGAATGTAAATATCCCCTATGATAGCAATAGGTAGTAACAGGTACTCTTTTTTGAAAAAAGTGGGGTCTATTAGAACCTAGATCTCTCCTCTGCCCTCAAAGCATCTGACCACACCAAAATCGGTGTGATAAAATGCTTCCCCAATTTCCCAATGGCGCTGTTTACATCCGGCTAAATCTAAGTCATAAAATGCTCGTAGCCTCCAGTTTCTTAGGCCATAGAGATGTTTGGAGCCACTCTGGTCTCTGATCAGCTCTATGGTCAGCTGGCTGAATCACCGGCTGCATTCTCAGGTTCCCTGTTGAGACAGGAGAGCCAGAGAAAAACATGGAAGACGGTGGGGGGGGGGAGCATTTCCTCCCACTGCTTGTAAAAGCAGTCTAGAGGCTAATTAGCCGCAAGAATTGCCTTTACATGAAAGCCGACCGCTGGCTGAAAAGAATGATACCAAGATGATACCTAAACCTGCAGGCATCATAATGGTATAACCACTCAAAGTCATGAATGGCGTACCTGAAGACAAAAAAATGGTTAACAATAAAGCACAGTAAACTGTAAAGTATAAAAAATTGCATAACTGAAAAGCAAACTTGATAAAACATAATAACAATAAAACATTGCAGAATAGAATACAGTAGAAAAGAGCAAAACAATAGAGAGAGAATAGAGAGAGAGAGAGAACAATAAAACGACAACTATTTTTTTTTTATTTTATATATATATTTTTTTTTTTACACTTTTTTTTGTAACTAACTTTTATAACTGTAACCGGTTCCAGGTTCGGGTCTCTCAAAATGCGATGGCATCTTGGGAGACCCTGTGAAAGTGTGCCTAGTCTGTGCAATGCTATACCCTACGCTAATACTCAACTAGTGAATGGTAGCGTTCAAAACATTCACCAATGCAAAGACCAGGATTGTCAGGACAGGAGGGACAATAATAGCGGGTGTCACGTCTATATCCGCGCTTGCTGCAGACACGACATCTTTTTTGGGGGGGTTCGTTGGGTAGGGGTACTCGGGAGGACATAATGAAAATGGCTCTCATTGCACCCGACTGCATTTGGTTGGGGATGTGAATGGGGGAAGTACGGGCGTTGCAGAAGTGGTGGGTTCCCAATTAGGATTGGTGAATGCAGCAGGAAGGGCACTAAGGGCACAACGGGCCTGTGTTTGTCTTCTTCTTGGTGGCAGCGGGACACTACTTGTGCTTGCCACCTCACCAGCTTGAACTGCACTTATGGGACTCGCAACGTCACCAAGTGTTACTGCAGTGCTGGTTTGACTACGACCGGGGTGTACTAGGCCGCTGGCGCTTGCCAGTTCACCAAAACGCTACCAAAAAAACTGTTAGCGATCGCAGGGATCAGGCCTGACTCTGCGAATGCTGCAGTTATGCGTTTAGTGTTTTGTAAGTGTCAGTGATCGATCGATACTGCACTTTGGTGGGCTGGGCTGGGCTGGGCTGGGCGGAGGGGCAAAACGCAGGTGCTAGCAAGTATCTGGGCTGATCCCGCTAACACTGCGTTTTTGGGAACCCTAAACTGTTGGGGACGCTAGTATAGATCTGATCAGATCAGATATTGATCCGTTCAGATACTTAACCACTAAGGGAGGTGTACGGTGCGTGAGTGGGTGTTAGTGGTACTGGCGCTAACCTGACGCTGCTTGGGGCTGGTGCTTGCCAGTTCACCAAAATGCTACCAAAAAAACTGTTAGCGATCGCAGGAATCAGGCCTGACTCTGCGAACGCTGCAGTTATGTGTTTAGTGTTTTGTAAGTGACAGTGATCGATCGATACTGCACTTGGGTGGGCTGGGCTGGGCGGAGGGGCAAAACGCAGGTGCTAGCAGGTATCTGGGCTGATCCCGCTAACACTGCGTTTTTGGAAACCCTAAACTGCTGGGGACACTAGTATAGATCTGATCGGATCAGATATTGATCCGTTCAGATACTATACCACTAAGGGAGGCGTATGCTGCGTGCGTGGGTGTTAGCGGTACTGGCGCTAATCTGACGCTGTCTGTGGCGACGCATATCACCGCCGGGCGATCAGGGGGCTAAACCTTTATTAGGTAATAAACGGCGGGTGCCCTGACACTATAAAAAATAAACGAACTAACCAGCGTCACCCGTAACGGTTATACGGTGATCAGTGGTGAAAGGGTTAACTAGGGGGCAATAAAGGGGTTAAAACATTTATTAGGTAGTATATGGGGGTCCCTGTCGCTATAAAACGCTGACGGCGAACCTAAATTTTTACCTCCCTAACTAGCATCACCAGCGACACTAATACAGAGATCAGAAAAATGATCGCTTAGCGACACTGGTGACGGGGGGTGATCAAGGGGTTAAAACTTTATTGGGGGGGTTAGGGGGGTACCCTAGACCTAAAGGGGGCTAACACTTACTGCCCTACCACACTAACTGTCACAAACTGACACCATGCAGTAATCAGAAAAAAAATAAATAAATAAAAAAAACTGCTTGGTGTCAGTGTGACGGGGGGGGGGATCGGGGGGTGATCGGGGGGTAAAGGGGGGTGTAAAGTGTGCCTGGCATGTTCTACTGTGTGTGTTGTGTTGTGCAACTCACTCAGATGTCTTCTTTCCTCGGCGCCGGAACGGAAACTGCCGAGCCAAAGGAGAGATGACATCACATCCCCTGCCTCTGTGTACTACACAGAGGCAGGGGAAGATTCTCATTGGCTGGGAGCGATCGCGAGGGCGGGCCACGAATGGATGGCCTCCCCCTCATCTCTGAACGCTCCTAGACCAAAGCCGACCGCCTTGAGCACCGGGGGGGGTCCGATTGGACCCCCGCCCGCGGGAAGGCAATCACGTACCAGGTACGTGATTTTGCCTGCCTGTGCCATTCTGCCGACGTATATCGTCGTTAGGCAGTCGGCAAGTGGTTAAGTTACAGAGGAGGAGGTCACATGTGTGGTTTGAACACTGTTCTGCGGGCGCTACTCACGTATGTGTTCGCTTCTGCGCGTGAGCTCGTTGGGACGGGGCGCATTTAAAAAATTTTTATTTATTTATTTTATCTTTTATTTTTACACTGTTTTTTAAAAAAAATAAAAAATTGTCACTTTTATTCCTATTACAAGGAATGTAAACATCCCTTGTAATAGAAAAAAGCATGACAGGACCTCTTAAATATGAGATCTGGGGTCAAAAAGACCTCAGATCTCATATTTAGACTAAAATGCAATAAAAATAAATAAATAATTGTAAATTAAAAAAAATTGTATGAAGACGGGGTGGGGGCCATCTTCCCCTCACTCGCCTCCATACCCAGCTACTGACAGGACACAATCGCCTCCGCCATTCCCGCCGGCTCCGGTAAGCGGCAGAGGGCACCAGATTGCGGTGGGAGGGGGGGCCTCTCCCACCACTGATAAAAGTGATCTTGCGGCGAATCCGCTGCAGAGACCACTTTTACCCTGTAGCGGACAGCCCGCTGAAGACGGGGGTACCGGGGTTATGGCAGCTAGCTGCTGCCATAACAACGATATCCTCCTTCAAACAGTCGCCGTATATAATGACAGCGGGCGGTCCGTAAGTGGTTAAGAGACAAACTGTAATGTGATCCTGATGTCCATGGTTTATGTGCTTTAGGCTGTTATTGGGTACATTACAATATAATAATACTATTTAATTACTTATTTAATCCTTGCTGCTCTTGTAGATCTACATTGTGCTTTGTTTACAATAGTTCATGTATTAGAAATGTCATCCACATTTCAAATAAAATCCAATGAGCTCTAAAAAAAAAAAAAAAAAAAAAAAAAAAAAATAATACTAAACGCACACTGTTTAATTTACAGTTTCCCTTCTCTTTCTGCATATGGATGATGGCACAGTAATTATTTTAATTAAATAAAAAAAAAATCAATGTACCTTTTCCTAATCAATATACAGCTGTCACATGATCCATCTCTTTCCCAGCCTGTCCGCAGGGAAACATAAGCAGGAGGAGCTTCCAATCCTCTGCTGCTGGTTACATTTTAAAATAAAAAACAGTCTCTGGGATGCAGAATAAAAATAAATAATATCAATAAACTGTTTTAAATCATCATAAAAATATATATTAGAAATCAAATCTTTAATATTTTTGGCAATAACATGGCATGGGTGGATTTCTGCCAGCCACAGTCTGTGGCACGCCCCTCCAGCCTGTGTCTTAGAATAACAAGGAGGTAAAGCCTCCATCAATCAAGATGTAATATCCCACCCTCATTGTGTTTAGCTGGTTTATGGGCACGGAGAAGGAGGGAGGGAGTGGGCTGTTATTTACCACTGTGTATAAACCCACATATGTGACTCTATAATCACATGGTCTGCTCAGATGTGATTGAGGAAAAGCTCAGTATAGAAACACACTGAAAACTGAACATGTGCACTAACTGGCAACACTGCTCTGCAAAATCCTCAACTGCAGTGGGGGCATGGAGAGGAGGGGAAGACAAAGAACAGCAGAATCAACCATGTTTTTTCCAGAATACAGAAAAAGAATCTCATAGTGACTGAATGAGTATGAACAGCATGTAATACACCATTTATTGATAGTTTTTAATCATGTGGGTTTAGTGACACATTTAGCCATTGTCTATGGATTTGAACTTATAACACTCAATAAAAATATATAAAAAAATAAAATAAATAAGTGGTGTCATGTAACTGGCTCTGCCAAGTGGCATTGGCCCCAGAATTATGCAGACACTATTAAATGGGAGGACAATCAACCACAGTTTAAGGAACCCCTAGCAACCTCTTGAGGAATACTGGTTGAGAATGGTCATTTAGATTTGTATGTAAAGCACAGCCCTGCATAGCTAATACAAGAGGAAATACAGTTAATATACATTGCAAAATTGTATGATTTGAGGCTCATGCTCACAAGCAATTTCAGCAGCTCTCGTGGCAGCTTGAGCACAGTGTGATAGAATAGATTTTCCAGTTCCATAATGTATAATTTTGGAGAATGCAAGTACCTGTGGCATTATAGGTAGTACAGATATCATTATAGTACATAGACATCATCATTGTATTGAGTATAGACAGCTGGACTCCCCGGAGAGATCTTTGGTCTCCAGGCAAGTGTGTTTGTAAGCTGTAATAGGCAGGAATAATCCTACAGGTTCTCAGGTGGCCTTGGTAACTACTGAAAACACCCATGAGTAGTATTTCATCTGCAGAAAAACATATTTAAGAAGCATTGAGGTTTCAATGCTTATTCCAATGGTACAAATGCAAGAAAATCACACAAGTTCACTGGCTCTGGTGGGGCCACCCTTAAACACACAGGCCTTCCTGGATGGTTATCTATGAAAAAAGCAAAGTATACAAATTGGCAGCAAACCACAAAGTGAAATAGTGCAAAGTACCTTTAATTGTTGTTAGTACTGTCACACAAAAAAGCCAATGTGTTTTAGGGGCAACAAAACTCCCCATTCATCAGGGCTAGGAGACACAAATCAAAAAGAGTAGTAGAAATGATAATATAACTTAAAAAATGCAGCGCATAATATATGTGTAAGTAAAATGGAAAAAAGTGAATTGTTTCAAATAAGTGCTTCAAAAAAGAAGATAAAAAATAAAAATAATTGAGGAAAAGTCAGCCTGATGGCCTGTGCTAAACATAAAGTCAATAATATGTGAACAATATTGTCCCACAACCCTGGGGGGTGAATAAACTCCAAAGTTTGGTGTTGTTCGGATGATTGTCTCAAATTGAACTTCATGAAAATCCAATCAAAACAGAGGGATGAGGCAATGGTAAAAAGGATGGTAGAAAGGATGGTATGTAGGAAAACTCTTACCAGATCCCGTTGATTCCCATGTCAGCGACAGGGAATCGCATGTGCGTTATGCCACTCAGGGCATGGAAAGCGACATCTCCTCACTGGAATCTTCCAGGCTCAAATCTGCTTGGAACTCCGGGGGCCACCAGGAAAATCCTCACAGCAAGACCAGGATGCAAATCGGGTAAAAGGAGATGTCTCTTGTAAAGCTCAAGTCAACACTTGACTTATAGGAAGGGTATGTGAAAAAAAAAACATGCCTCCACATAGTGCAGATGAAAAAGGGGAGTATTTTTATTTCTAAAAAAACACCATTTACCAATAAAAACCGTGATCACGATGCATTAAAATAAATGGGCAACATGGAGGGAGGTGTAGATCCCAACGCGTTTCGACCTAGGGGTCTTCAATAGAAATGAACACAAAAGCGTGTTAGCTCATTTTATGTGACAGTATTATAAACAATTTAAGACACTTTCACTTTGTGACTTGGTGCCCATTTGGACCAGAAAGCCTACAAGCACCCACTATATTACACATACAGTCAGGTCCATAAATATGGGGACATTGACACAATTCTAATCTTTTTGGCTCTATACACCACAATGGATTTGAAATTAAACAAAACAAGATGTGCTTTAACTGCAGACTTTCAGCTTTAATTTTGAGGGCATTTACATCCAAATAAGGTGAACGGTGTAGGAATTACAACAGTTTGTATATGTGCCTCCCACTTTTTAAGCGACCAAAAGTAGTGGGACAATTGGCTGTTCAGCTGTTCCATGGCCAGGTGCGTGTTACTCCCTCATTATCCCATTTACAAGGAGCAGATAAAAGGTCCAGAGTTAATTTCAAGTGTGCTATTTGGAAACTGTTGCTGTCAACTCTCAATATGAGATCCAAAGAGCTGTCACCATCAGTGAAGCAAGCCATCAATAGGCTGAAAAAACAAAACAAACCCATCAGAGAGATAGCAAAAACATTAGGTGTGGCCAAATCAACTGTTTGAAATATCCTTAAAAAGAAAGAACGCACCGGTGAGCTCAGCAACACCAAAAGACCCGGAAGACCACAGGAAACAACTGTGGTGGATGACCGAAAAATTCTTTCCCTGGTGAAGAAAACACCCTTCACAACAGTTGGCCAGATCAAGAACACTCTCCAGGAGGTAGGTGTATGTGTGTCAAAGTCAACAATCAAGAGAAGACTTCACCAGAGTGAATACAGAGGGTTCACCACAAGATGTAAATCATTGGTGAGCCTCAAAAACAGGAAGGCCAGATTAGCGTTTTCCAAACAACATCTAAAAAAGCCTTCACACTTCTGGAACAACATCCTATGGACAGATGAGACCAAGATCAACTTGTACCAGAGTGATGGGAAGAGAAGAGTATGGAGAAGGAAAGGAACTGCTCAAGATCCAAAGCATACCACCTCATCAATGAAGCATGGTGGTAGTGTCATGGCGTGGGCATGTATGGCTGCCAATGGAACTGGTTCTCTTGTATTTATTGATGATGTGACTGCTGACAAAAGCAGCAGGATGAATTCTGAAGTGTTTCGGGCAATATTATCTGCTCATATTCAGCAAAATGCTTCAGAACTCATTGGACGGCACTTCACAGTGCAGATGGACAATGACTGGAAGCATACTGCAAAAGCAACCAAAGAGTTTTTTTAAGGGAAAGAAGTGGCATGTTATGCAATGGCCAAGTCAATCACCTGACCTGAATCCGATTGAGCATGCATTTCACTTGCTGAAGACAAAACCGAAGGGAAAATGCCCCAAGAACAAGCAGGAACGGAAGACCTTTGCAGTAGAGGCCTGGCAGAGCATCACCAGGGATGAAACCCAGCGTCTGGTGATGTCTATGCGTTCCAGACTTCAGGCTGTAATTGACTGCAAAGGATTTGCAACCAAGTATTAAAAAGTGAAAGTTTGATGCATGATTGTTAATCTGTCCTATTACTTTTGGTCCCTTAAAAAGTGAGAGGCACATATACAAACTGTTGTAATTTCTACACCGTTCAATTGATTTGGATGTAAATACCCTCAAATTAAAGCTGAAAGCCTGCAGTTAAAGCACATCTTGTTTGTTTAATTTCAAATACATTGTGGTGGTGTATAGAGCCAAAAAGATTAGAATTGTGTCAATGTCCCAATATTTATGGACCTGACTGTATGTTCATCAGCATTGGGTCAGGAAGTGTTAGGGTTCAAATACATGAAGACACAGGAAACGGAATTTTGCGCCTCGAGTGTGCTGAAAACTGTTGAATTTAGCCAATAGGTGTACATATCAGAGTACAGGGGCATTTGAAGTCCTGGGGCCCGCCCTTTACAGATAGAAGTTGCCCCTTGCCTGTAATGTGCCCAAGAACCTCAGTGGGTAGATGATAATCAGGCTATGTTTATTGAATAGAAAAATATATGCTAAATATATAAACTCGCGCTATTGGTGAACCAAAATTGGTGATATAATATTGCAGCTGCTATACACAAAGTGCTAATCACTTGGAAAACATTAAAAAAAAATAGATATAAATATAGCGCTCGCAAACAATAAATAAATGTGGAATGAAAAATGATAAAACAATACAAAGTCCAAAACAAATGACTTAAGGTGCTCCAATCCAAAAATGAAGAGAAAAAAGGTGCTTCAAAAAATTCAGGTGCACAACACCCCCTTATGTGTCCCCACTCACCAGATCCACATGACCCCCAGCTTTTCAGTCTGGTGGGTCACTTAAGGCTTAATATGGATGTCTTTAGGATGATGGATAAGACATCAGGTCATCAGATCCAGGGTTGCTTGGTGAAAGGTTTCAGCCAGACAAAACCCGTACCCAGAAGTAAAAAAACGAACTGATAGTTAGTTTTTTTACTTCTGGGTACGTGTTTTGTATGGCCTGATGTCTGATGACCTGATGTCCTATCCATCATCCTAAAGATGATGCACCTTTCTTCTCTTCGTTTTTGGATTGGAGCACCTTGAGTCATTTGTTTTAGACTTTGTGTTGTTTTATCATTTTTCATTCCACATTAATTTATTGTTTGCGAGCGCTATATTTATATCTATTTTTTTATATGTTTATTGAATACTTCTCACTAAATAGGTGCGCTGTCACTTTAAAGTGCTATTCATACTAATATATACAGTGCCTTGCAAAAGTATTCACCCCCTTGGCTTTTTACTTATTTTGTTACATTACAGCCTTTAGTTCAATGTTTTTTTAATCTGAATGATATGTGATGGATCAGAACGCAATAGTCTAAGTTGGTGAAGTCAAATTAGAAAACTATATACATAAAACTATTTTTCAGAAATAAAAAACTGATAATTGGCATGTGCGTATGTATTCAACCCCCCCCCCCAACCCCCCCCCCCCCCTTGGCTTTTTATCTATTTTGTTACATTACAGCCTTTGGTTCAATGCAATGCAAACCTGTCAAGAGATGACCGCACACCAAAACTCACAACAGGGCAAGGAGGGCATTAATCAGAGAGGCAGCACAGAGACCTAAGGTAACCCTGGAAGAGCTGCAGAGTTCCACAGCAGAGACTGGAGTATCTGTACATAAAGCGACAATAAGCCGTATGCTACATAAAGAATTTGGACTTTATGGCAGAATGGCCAGAAGAAAGCTATTACTTTAAGCAAAAAACAAAATGGCACATTTTGAGTTTGCGAAAAGACATGTGGGAGACTCCCAAAATGTATGGAGGAAGGTGCTCTGGTCTGATGAGACTAAAATTTAATTTTTTGGCCATCAAAGAAAACGCTATGTCTGGCGCAAACCCAACACATCACATCACCCGAAGGACACCATTCCCACAGTAAAACATGTTGGTGGCAGCATCATGCTGTGGGGATGTTTTTCAGCAGTCGGGACTGGGAAACTGGTCAGAGTTGAGGGAAAGATGGATGGTGCTAAATACAGGGATTTTCTTGAGCAAAACCTGTACCACTCTGTGTGTGATTTGAGGCTAGGACGGAGGTTCACCTTCAAGCGGGACAATGACCCCAAACACACTGCTAAGGCAACACTTGAGTGGTTTAAGGGGAAACATGTAAATGTGTTGGAATGGCCTAGTCATAGCCCAGACCTCAATCCAATAGAAAATCTGTTATCTGACTTAAAGATTGCTGTTCACAAGCACAAACCATCCAACTTAAAGGAGCTAGAGCAGTTTTGCAAGGAGGAATGGGCAAAAATGCCAGTGGTAAGATGTGGCAAGCTCATAGAGCGACTTGGAGCTGTGATAGCCGCAAAAGGTGGCTCTACAAAGTATTGACTTTAGGGGGTGAATAGTTATGCACATTATGCACATTGACTTTTTCAGTTATTTTGTCCTATTTGTTGTTTGCTTCACAGTAAAAAAAAAAAAAAAAAAAAAACACATCTTCAAAGTTGTGGGCATGTTCTGTAAATTAAATTATGCAAATCCTCAAACAATCCATGCTAATTCCAGGTTGTGAGGCAACAAAACACGAAAAATGCCAAGGGCGTGAATACTTTTGCAAGGCACTGTATACTTTGTGCAAAAATATGAATAAAATGAAAAATAAAGATTAAAAACAAAGATTAAAAAGTCCATATATGTGAAATAGAGTGCAAAAAGTTTAAAAGTTAACAATATCGAACAGTGAATGAATACGAATAATAAGTGCTCTCCAAGTGAATGACACCAGTGCTCATACTTCTTACCAGATGGAGAGATCTCAATAAACAAACAGAGATCAATTGCACTTTGCTGTGATATGGCCACAACATCCCCAATGGCAATTCAGGTTTGATATGGCTCCAAATAGAAAGAAGAAGAATGGGTGGGACTTTAAATGAGGCCATGACTTGGTAAAATCATGTCCCGCCATCCCTAGGGCAAACATATAAAAAAAAAAAAGGGAGGGTTTGGGACTTTACGTGAGGAATACAGCTACAATAGTAAAGTAAAAATGTAATAATGTATTTTAATAACATATAAATACAATGGACTGAAAGTATTAAAAGTGACTAAGGTAAATCATGATTCCAAAAACCCCAAGTGTGTAAACTGGTAGTAGAAGTAGATTGCTGCATCATAGAAAGGCTCTACTATGTTTCGTGGACAACTTCCACTCGGCAGAAGCAAATGCGAAGTACATCTAGGTGTATCTGAAAAAACATATAGCCAGGGTGATCTAATGCTCTGCCATGGATAAACGAGAGGAAGAAAGGAGAAGAGGAAGAGAAAATAACACCCATTGTACCTTGCAGATCACCCTAACAATCCCATAGGGTACTGGGGGGCCATGGGCATAGTGCGAATATCATCACCGGAAGCTATGGCAGTATGGTCCCACAGCAAACAGATCGGCACAAAGAACAGGGAGCCAGCTATGTGAGAAGGTCATGTTCCAACTGGGATAACAGACGATGAGATTGTGATTCCAAGACCATGCTGTGGAAAATGATAAAAGAGGTATAAGTATGTGCATATTGGTTTATAATGTGAGAGCTAAAGTAATATCAAATATAGTGAACTAGGTGCAAAGTAGGAGTAGAGTTGTGTGTAAAGATGGTGACAGGTATGTGTTGATCACCATGTGGGGTACATAAATAGAAAAAATATACTGAGCACCAAGAAACAACCAAAAGCCCCCCACCCATAAGAAAGACATAAAGCCAAGTGGTACCTTGATCCTAAGAACATAGTCCAGAGATGTGCATGTGCATCCAGATGGATCTAGGACACTTTTACCTCATTTATCATTTTCCACAGCATGGTCTTGGAATCACTATCTCATCATCTGTTATCCCAGTTGGAACATGACCTTCTCACATGTGCTGGCTCACTGTTCTTTGTGCCAATCTGTTTGCTGTGGGACCATACTGCCACAGCTCCTGGAGATGATATTCCCACCATGCCCATGGTTCCTAGTACCCTGTGGGATTGTTAGGGTGATCTGCAGGGTACAATGGGAGTTATTTTATCTTCCTCTACCCCTTTCTTCCTCCCTTTTATCCATGGCAGAGCATTAGATAGCACTGGCTATATATTTTTTCAGATACACCTAGATGTACTTTACATATGCTCCTGATGAGTGGAAGTTGTCCACAGAGCCTTTCTATGATGCGACAATCTATATCTACTACCAGTTTACCCACTTGGGGTTTTTAGAATCATGATTTACCTTCGTAATTTTTATTGTCCATGTTTAACAAGGGAGAATGCAGTTACCCATCTACATACTACTATACAGTATATGGATTTATCATGTTGGAATATATGTACAGACATGAATTTACTGTGTTTTTTTATACTGTTAATACTTTCAGTCCATTGTATTTCCTCATGTATTTATATGTTAATAAAATACATTATTACATTTTTACTTTACTATTGTAGCTGCATGCCTCACTTAAAGTCCCAAACCCTCCAAATGCGCCTCGTGGTGACCAACCCACACTATCTCTAACAGCTACTCAGGTCTGCTATGGCTCCATTCATATGGCATATGAGGTAACAGAAAAAAGGTTAAACTCATAGTGCAACAAATCTTAAAAGCATGAAAATTTATTGCAATAATCCATTCACATGAGGGAAACTCGCAGTATAGAGAAACCAAGATGACGTCCCAAGCCTAGACTCCGCCTAGTGTATTTCCACCACACAGTCATCATCGGGCCTCTTTTCGGTTTTATATGTTCAGTGAATGTACGCACTCTGGCTGGGCTCTAGGTCTGTGTGCAATACCGGACGGTACCTCATAGTTCTAGCCAGGGCTATTTTTCCTCAGACAATAGGTGCAGAAACTCCCCTTTTCCGAGTCACCCCTTTTCCCCGCCCCTACCCACCTCCGAGCACCGACCCTTGGTTCCATCTCCTACCCACCTCCCAGTACCACCCCTTTTAAACAATACAGAACCAAGTAAAATGTTGTGGTGCTAAGTAATTTGTATGGCATTTGGTAATGATATCAAGAAAAGCAGTAAAATAGGTCCCCTTCAGCCAGCAACAATAGATCCCCCTAACAACAATGTACCACCCACAACAAAATCCCCCCCCCCAGCAACAATAGACTCCCGGCAGCATCAACAGATCTCCGCACAGCCAGCATTAATAGACTCTCTGGCAGCCATCAACAATAGACCCCTCCCCCAGCAGTATATCTCCTTCAGCAGCAACTGACCCCCCAGCAACATAAGACCCACCCCTAGCAATAATAGGTCCCCCACCAGCAACAATGGACCTCCTCAGCAACAACAGACCCCCCTGCAAAAATAGATCCCCTCCAAAATCCCCCCCCCCCCCCAGCAACAATAGACTCCCGGCAGCATCAACAGATCTCCGCACAGCCAGCATTAATAGACTTTCTGGCAGCCATCGACAAAAGACCCCTCCCCCAGCAGTATATCTCCTTCAGCAGCAACTGACCCCCCAGCAACATAAGACCCACCCCTAGCAATAATAGGTCCCCCCATCAGCAACAATGGACCTCCTCAGCAACAACAGACTCCCCTGCAAAAATAGATCCCCTCCAGCTAGAATAGATCCCCCAGCATTGAGCATCAATACCCTGCAGCACACCCCAGCACCCCTTGCCATTACATACAGTCAGTCCAGGAGGTGCTGGAACTGTGTTCCCCCGCGTTCCCGCTGAAAAAAAAGCCCTGGTTCTAGCACAGAGGATGTGGGAATAATCATGTACAGAGCAGCTCCTGTTTCAGGTAAGTAATCACTGGAATAGTTATTTTTAGTCATGTCAATGATGGTTCAGCTCTCATTGGCACTTTTTGCTGAAAATAATGATGCTTATAGCTTAGTAAAAGGGGGGCTTTTTACACCAGTATGTGTATGTGAACTTCTCAGAATCCCACTTTAAATTAATAATAGGCTTGTAAACCCCATTAACACCCATCGTATTACGGACAACAAATCTACAGGCACTTCATATTGCCTGTTGTCACTGATTTACAAGAAGGAGATGCTAACAAGCAAAGGAGAAGGGGAAATAAAGTTTTGGTATATAGAATAACATGATATTGTTGTCGAAAGCAGTACAATTCTCCCAAAAAGCTTTGGGGGGAGCAGTAAAGCAAAGAGGAACGCCTCGAGAAAGTTCAAGGCCTTAGTCGTCATACGGGTGAAAAGGAAGGACACCGGGATCTAAGCACCGAGCCCGGTGAATTTCTTTCAGCAGAATTAACACATCTGCCAAGAAGTGGCCAGGACCTGCAATCTGATATCAAATATTATAGGAGCATTGGCTGTGTCAGGAAGTTCACCGCAGTAGAAATCCTATCGATGTTCAAGCTGGTGCATGTTTACGAGCGCCAGTGCACATACGCGCGCGATTCTCGGCGACAAATGGACTATTTAAACCAGGCTTGTAAACAGGATCAGTGCTGTCTGATCTGCAGCTCCTCGTGACCCCTGCTACCTGTATCCGGCATCTGTGACCTGTTTTTATGTTTGACCCGGCTTGCCTCTGACTCTTCCTGCCTTCTGCCTGCCCCATGACCCCGGCCTGTATTTGATCTTGATCCTGCCTGCTTCTCTGATTACCACGCTGTCCGCCTGTTACCGACCCGGCCTGTGCTCTGACCCTGCATCTGCTCCAGCATCTCCTGCCTGTGTCTAACCCAGCCTGCTGTGCTCCATATCCCTTGGAGCCTATCTGCTGTTAACCAACCTCTGCATCCCTGTGTGTGGTGTCCAGATATCAGCTGATCCAGTTCCAGCCTGTCTGCTGTCCGGATCTCCCATCTTGCTGGTGCTCATCACCGTGTCATCAGAAACTCCAGAGTGACTCTTCTGACAGCAATCCCGCCAGGCACTCATACCACTCTGCACCCCCGAGCCTCCTGTCTGCTCTGTCATCTCGCTGCTATTGGATGAGCCTCAAGCCTGGGCACACTGTCTCCTGGAACAAAAAACAGCATCCCTAACAAACTTCATCACCTTCTTTGATGCCATGTCTCAACTATATGGGGATTCCCAGCAAACTGCCACTGCTGAGGCAGCATTACATTAATTCCAGCAAGGTCGCAGTGCGGCCGAGGACTATGTGGTTGAATTCAGGCGCTGGAGTTTTTATACCAATTGGAATGGCGCTGCCCTTAAAAGATGAGCTAGCACAAATAGGGGTGCCTTAAAACGGGGGTCCACCTATCTATCGTTTTTTTTTTTTTGGAGTTCATTCACAAACTTTTCTTCTCATGATTATCTACTTACATGTTCTATGTAATAAGTCCGCCTGTGTCTGATTTCGTTGTAAAGAATAACTTATAAAATTCACTGAAGGCGGTTTCCATCTTCATTGTAGGCATATGAAGCCCACAAGCATGTATTTCCTGGATGCGGTGAATGCTGTGCTCCCAGCATTCACCGAGATGTTGTGATGACGCTGTTGCACAGTGCATGCTGGGAAGCCTGTGACTAGCTCCCAGGGGACTGTGGGAGGTCTGGGAGAGGCTAGAAACACGCCTACTCCCATGAGAGGAAAACCAGGAAGTGCTAAGAAGATTAGAAAAAAAAAAAAGGTAATTACGGCGATTTAAATTTTTTTACACAGCATGTCAGCATCTAGGCAAGGAAGAGAATGCATAGAGATAATGTTCAAAATTTGGGTGGAACCCCGCTTTAATCTCTGGATGCTCTTATTGATATACAGATTGACCGACGTCTGAGAGAACGAGGATCGGAAAAATCTTCAGGGCAATATCGTCCAACTTGGATGTTACCCAAAGTTCCCAGTTTCTTCAGCCAGGATCCACCAGCTCCAGTAGCTTCTGCTCCCGATACATTCGAGCACATGCAATTGGGCTTGCTCCGCCCTTCTCTCACCACAGAAGAGCGCCAACGTCGTCGCTAGAACAATCTGTGCATGTATTGTGGAGAACCAGGGCATTACGCAAGATCCTATCCAGCGAAGCTGCATAAGTGCTTATCAATCTATTCTACTTATACTACTGCTTTGCCCAACAAATCTTCTCACCTCGCTCTTCCCATCCTGTTGCAGCTCCCAGGACGGAATATCCAGGTGTCCACCATCATTGAGCCTGGAGCCTGCAGCTGCTTCATGGACTTCTCCTTTGCAGCTAGACACCTAATTCCACTGCTACTCAAGGCCCAGGGACTATCTGTACATCTGGCCGATGGGTCTACCATCAAATCAGGACCAGTCACACAAGAAACGTTTCCATTTCTACTACACTTCTGGTGGTGTACACAGTATACAATACAGTGCAGACGTTGTGCAGTTACTCAGCGGGGAGCATTGATAATAGTTTCTTGAAACTATTAGATAAGCACCTGAACGACCACAACATACATGGATATACAAGGTAATAGTGACATACAATCACACACATAGGTTGAACTTGATGGACTTGTGTCTTTTTTGACCTCACCTATTATGTAAATACAGTGCAGGCAGTGTACACAGTATCTAATGCCGTGTGTACAGTTTCTACTACACTTCTGGTGGTGTACACAGTATCTAATACAGTGTAGTGTGGTGTTGCAAAACGAAAAATTCATCATGTCCAGAAAGCCACCAAGGAGAGGCAGACGCTCACAGGCCACTAAAAGAGGGAAAGCAGCCTCTGTGTCTACATGGTGGTCATGGACATGGTACATCCTCTGCAGGTGGCCGTGGGGCCCGCTTGTCCTTTTTTGTTGCTGCTGCAACATGCAGCAGAGTTGGTGGAGTGGATAACAAAGCAGTCCTCATCCTCCGTTACCCAGGCTCAGAGTAATTTGCCTTTGACCGCAGCTCCTAAAGCGGCCTATTCCACCGGCTCCTTGTCCACAGTCACTCCTTAGGGAGGGAATGATGAGGTCACTGACTGTACTTGGGTGCCTGAGAGAAGAGAGGAGGAAAGTGAGGAGGAGGCACAACTCCAACGAAGCAGGATGTCCTCTAGGGGGTAGCTTAAGGGCATGCCACCCTATTCTATCACACATTCTGGCCTCTTCTGCAGATTTGTCCTCTGAACCAGCAGTGCTCCGTAAGCATTCAAGGGGCTACGCAAGCAGTCAGGCTATAAGATGCCATGCAGTGCATGAGTTGGTCTACCTAGGGGACAGGAGCCACACTGGGGCAGAGATTCTGTCAGCTCTGCAGGGGCAGGCTCAGAGGTGGTTGACGCCACGCCAGCTTCAGCCAGGAATGGTTGTGTGCGACAATGGAACCAACCTTCTCTCCGCTCTCCGACAGTGACACTTGACCCATGTTTGGCACATGTCCTGAATTGGGTGGTGCAGCGGTTCTTGAGCAGGTACCCAGGCTTAGAAGATCTCCTGAGGCAGTCCAGAAAAGTCTGTGGTCATTTCCAACGATCATACAATGCCAATGCTCAGCTGGCTGACATTCAAAGGGAATGCAACCTGCCCACCAACCGCCTCATTTGTGACATGCCCACCAGGTGGAACTCAACATTGGCAATGCTGCAGCGGCTGCACACACAGCAGAGGGCCATCAATAATTACCTGTGCGAGTATGGCACCAGGACAGGGTCAGGGGAGCTTGGCTTCTTTTCGCCCGCCAGTGGCTACTGATCAAGGATGCATGCACTGTCCTGTCACCAGTTGAGGATGCCACAGGGATGATGAGCAGCAACAATGCATGCATCAGTGACACTGTCCCTCTAGTCTTCCTGCTGAAACACATGTTTCGTGGAATCATAGACAGGGCACTTGAGGCAGAACAGCAGGAGGAAGAGGAGGACTTCCTTTCCTCTCAAGGACCCCTTTATCCAGATAGCATTCCTGCGGCCCGCCAAACAAACAGGAAGAAGAGGAGGAGGAGGATTGTGTCAGCATGGACGTAGAGGATAACACTCAGCAGCAGTCTTCAAGGGATGGTTTTCAGTCCCCAGAAACCCAAGGAGTTGTACGTGGCTGGGAGGATGTAGTTACGGATAATGTGATCCTTAGCGACCCAGAGGACTCAGAATCAAATGCCTCTGCAAACTAACGCTGCATGGCCTCCCTGATTCTGCAAGGCCTGCGAAAGGACCCTAGGATTCGTGGTATCAAGGAGAGGAATCATTACTGGCTGGCAACCCTTCTTGATCCACGTTACAAGGGTAAGGTTGAAGAACTCATCCTGCCTTCGCAGAGGGACCAGAGGATGAAACATCTTCAGGTGGCCTTGAAGAAAGGTTTGTGCAATACATTTCCAGACCCTGGGAGGTTACCATTTCCTGGTGCTGGACAACATGTTGCTGAGGCTTCGTTCAGTCAGAGGAAGAGCGGTGGAGAAGGTGGCCGGCTGACCGATGCCAATTTGTCAGTCTTCCGCGCCAAGGTCTGATCAGTTCAAGCAACCATCGCCAGCGTCTGCATTATATGGTGCAGGAATATCTAATGGCAAGTGCAGACTTGGAGACCTTTCCAACAGACAGTGCTGCTGGAGGGTTTGTAATGGATCAAAGAGTGCGCCTGTCCACAGACTCCAATGATAGGCTCACATTCATAAAAATGAACAATTCTATTCCTCCTCAATCTTGATGATGCTAGCTTCCAACAATATTGTTGGTTTAGGGCACCACCACCCAAGGCCCAATTTTTCTGCCTCTGTTTAACAGGGCCATGTAATTACAATTTTTGATATAATATTTCACAGCAGGGCCTGTTCCTGCCCCCAACAAGAGTAACTGTGAGGGCTTACAGTGTTTTGGTACCACCAACACCTAAGGCCCAGTTTTTCTGCAGAGTATATAGGGCAGGCCATATAGTATATATACTGCTGTTCAGAGTATATAGTGCCTGGGGGCCT
This sequence comes from Lithobates clamitans, assembly GCA_037952925.1. Taxonomy (NCBI): domain Eukaryota; kingdom Metazoa; phylum Chordata; class Amphibia; order Anura; family Ranidae; genus Lithobates; species Lithobates clamitans. The sequence continues at coordinate 13,771,423 of JBBGZY010000239.1, read as the reverse complement.
GGCGGACCCCCATGCCTTTTTTAAAAAAATTTTGGTGCTGGGTTGTTCTTAATATCCTTACCAGACCTGACGGGCCTGGTATGGATTTTGGAGGGGACATCCACGCCATTTTTTTTAAATCTATATTGCCGGGATCCAACAATACATTACAGCCTCAAACAGTTTTAAATGACATTTTTTCCTTTAGAAATGCCATTTTGCTGTGGCACTGTTATAAATATCAGAAAGATGCGCTACTTTACAGGCATACTAAGGCACAATATTTAAAGGAATATTTCATTTTTATTGTTTCACTTTAAGCATTATTAAAAATCACTGCTCCCGAAAAAACTGCAGTTTTTAAAAACTTTTTTTTTTTGCATTGATTCATGTCCCCTGGGGCAGGACCCGGGTCGCCAAACACTTTTTTTATGGCAATAACTTGCATATAAGCCTTTAAAATGAGCACTTGATTTTTCATGTTCACATCCCATAGACTAACTGTGTTCGCACAAATTTTTTGCCTGTTCGCATGTTCCAAACCGGGGGTGTTTGGCTCATCCCTATCTAACAGAAGATATGTAAAGGATCATAAAACTCAGCATGCTAAATGATATTGACTGCAGCTATAGGTTGAGTATAGGGGATAGAGCGCATAGTACATACTGTATTAACTGCCTGGACTTTTGAATTAAGGGAACCTTAAATAAAAGTTTATCCACAAATACATTTTCCAACCAGCAAATATGTTTACGTTAAAAAGAACTGTAGTAAACTCAAGAAAAAGAAAAAGGGGTGAAGTTTTTGTGCACCAAAAGCAGAAGGAAAGCAAATGGATTTGTATATCTGGGTAAGGTTGGCCTCTAGTGGCAGAATAAAGTAACTTTCTCTGGAAAGGTAATTATAGTTGGTATATTAATTTTTGGAACTGGCAACTCCACAGTTGCTCTTGGAGCACTACCTTTTGTATTGAAAATATGAGTATCACCTAAATGACCTAACCCTAAATTACTCCCAACTGTAAAGCACACTCTAATACTCACCCCCCTACCTAAATTGCATAAGTATAAGTAAGGGGAGACCTAAAACCACTGTCAGTTTTTTTTTTTAATCTGTGTCTCATTAGGGAGATTTCACTTCACTTCCTGTCATGTACACTCAACAGGAAGTAAGCAGATATATTTCCAACATAAGGGATATACCCTCTAGCCAGATGTCCCCATTGGAATATATCTGCTCTATTCCTGTTCTGGCAGTGCAAAATTTAGGATTTAACTTCACCAATCCTGGTGGCATTGCTAATCAGGATTATTGGAGAGGGTGAATCCCCCTAACAGGGACACATGCAGCACTAAAAACCTGATAAGGGTTCTCAGTAATCTATCCAAATCTAAAAAAAACTGTTGCCTTTAGTTACACTTTAAAATCTTGCATGAAAATGTAGTCTGCTTGTGTTGCAGCCAAGACCCGGGGCTCCCCCTACTTACCTGAGCCCAATCTTGATCCAGCACTGTGCCTGAAAGCAGAGTCTCTCTCATCACTTGATATGGAGGCAGAAGTGGGAGCCATTGGCTTCTACTGCTGTCAATCAAATCCAGTGACAAGGGAGTGGGGCCAGGCCTTGCTGTAGGTGTCTGTGACTCGATGCTCGGGATCCAACCCACAAAAGTGCCCCCATAGTAAGGCACTTGCTGTGGGGGCACTCAGTAGGAGAGAGGAGCCAGGAGCGCAAGCGGGGGACCCCAGAGGAGGTAGAGGATTGGGGTTACTGTGTGCAAAACCATTGCACAGAGTGGGTAAGTATGACATGTTTGTTATTAATAAATAAATAAAAATTATATACAGTCACTTTAATACAACCTGTATACAGTGAGGCATGAACACTAACATACTAAAAATAGATTTGGGGGTTCAAATACACTTTAAAGAGACCTTGTCTCCAAAACTTTCATTTCTACGACAACTTACCTATAGGATTATTTGTGTAGTTAACATTTTTTTTTTTGCATATAACCTACCTGTAGATGCCTCCCTTGTATAGACATCAAAAAGGACCAAGACTGCTGCCACGTGTCGCTATCTTTGATCTGATGTCAGCCATCCTCAGAGCTGTCACTCAATACAGTATTCCCCATCATATCTCCCTCCTCCTGCTGATACTTTACCGTTTCTTTTGCCATGACTGAATAGCTGTAAAAGTAAATGCCAGTATACAATGTGCAGAGTGGAGGAGTATGGTCATATAACCTTTTGTGGATAGGAATGCAAATGGAGAAGAGCCAAATAAAAGAGCAGTGCATAGCGAAAGTTGTGGTTCACCCATCACCCTGCCCAGCCCAACGTCCATCTTACAGTCACTCAGTAACACAGACCAGTCCGTAGCTTGTTTTGTTTTATTGAAGGGATTAAACTCGGATGGGTATTAGGGAATTATGGGGTGCCCAAGATTTTAGAACAAACACTTGTGAATTGTAGATCAAATGTAGGTTGCAGAACAATCAATTGTGAATTGTATATCCATCAATTGGGACTACTATGTACACTCCCTGTACATACACCTCAATCTTCTCTCCAGCACTTCGCTTGCTGTACACTGTTCCTCCTCCAGCACTTCACTTGCTGCAGACTGTTTCTTCCCCAGCACCTCCCTTGCTGCAGACTATCACTCCTCCGGACCAGCTAGCACCGCATGGGTAAGCCTGACGCTTACTTCTGCCAGGCCTCACTGAACTGCCTTTTGCAATCAGGGACCTCGGGCCCCTGTGGTGTAGAATAGTCCAGGTGCTAACTGTCCTCTGCTCAGCTACCAATCCCAGATAGTTCTCTTCAGGCCCTGCCAGCCAGCCTGGCTGCAAAGACCCCTTTCCACTGCCCTTCCCACAGTCGTCTCTCTGCTAGTTCTGCACCTCTCTCTCAAACTGCAATCTTCAAGTTCTCTCAGGCGTGCCTCCCCAGTCCTCCCAACTGTGCTCACTCACAGGCCCTCCTGGAGTTCCACAATCCTCTGTTCTGCTCTCTCATGTGCCTTTGATTCCAGGATCTCTTCACTCCTCCACGATGCACCTGCGCCCCAGCCCAGGGTCACCCCCTCCCCCAGCAGACTGGGGAGCTCCCCGTAGGCCCGACAGCCTCCGCACCCTCTCACTCCAGCTTGTCCACCCGACAACTCCCCCCCAGCTGGGCTGATCACAGGTATTTAAAAAGAGGCCAGCTCCCTGCCAATCCAAGTTGGGATCCCCAGATACCTCAGGCAGCTCCACCTCTCCTCCCCTTCCATGACCTTCTAAAAAGGATGGGGGAGGTGACTGTGATGCCACCTGTTAGTCACCCAACTCCTACCCTTAGCCGCTCCCAGCCCAGAATGAAAACAAACAGGCCTAGCCACCAGCTAGGCCCGTCCAAATTTTCCTACCCTATCAAAAATCCTCACTTTTAGCACTCACTAACTAGAGGGTGCTACAGCTGTAATTCATTGCTCTCTCTTCTGTTATTGGCTCTACAGTGTATGACCTTCAGAAGTCAGTCTCTGATTTTCTTATGACAGCACAAAAGGAGGACCCCTAAGAAGGTGGACTTTAAGTCATAGTGCGAAAAGCAGGTGGTTCTGACTTTAAACATGATACTATCACAATTATTTGCTGCCCTATTTTCTGGTGATGCTCCTATTGCCTCTTTTACAATAGGGGTGTTCAAACCATGTTTGGGTTTCAGTCTGAATCTGGCTATTTCTTTACTTTTCTGACAACCATGCCAACAGTACAATGTGTACGGAACATCCTAAATTGTCTTCCCCTGCTCATATCATTAGCTCACAGTTTTTCCCAGAAGTCTGCACAGATCTTGTTGTAGAATGTAAGGCATTCTCTGCCTTGCCCTGAAGTTATTTGCTATGACCCTTTCACCTTTGGTCATATTCCAGGAATTCAACTATGGAGAAGCTGGGGATGATGCGTCTGACATTATATCTCTTTAAACATAAAAAAATTGCACTAAAAGGGTAAAATCTGAAAACTAGCAGCTAGCTAGGTGAGAAAAATGTTCTTTAAAATCTCCACAGGATAATGTGGAAAACTCATCTAGGGGGAAATAAGAAGAAAGAAAAAAAAAAGTGCTCCCACACCAATGCACAAATCAGAGGCTTACCAGCACAGTATGACCCTCCAAATGAGAGATCATATAGCACTTGAAAGTTATAAGCTCAAATCCTGGACTTATGGCGTCACCCCTTCACCCCACATAGTGTAAAATCAGTGGTATCAAATATTTTTTTCTCATTTTAGGCTTTTATTGAAATAAACCACAAAGCTGTACAATACAGAAAAGTAACATCAGTACACAACATTCCTATACCCCCCGTACCACCAGCTGACGTAGGTACGAACCGAAAAACCAATGCATAGTTGGCAATAAACAAAATATAACAATACGTTAAAAGCAGATATACAGCAACCCAGGGTTGGAAGGTTGTCATTTCGTACAGAGCTCAAAAATTGCCTCCAATCTGCCTTTGTGGGAGGATCCAGAATTTTCTAAGTAAGAGACACACATAGAAAACTACCTACTACAACTGCTGGAAAGAAGAATAGAAAGATACACTTTCTATTAGAACTAGGAGGGGGAGGGAGAGGAAAAATAGGGGAGGGGGAGGGATTAAGAATAGAACCAACCAATAAGCAAAAAATGTGTGCATAATCCAAGAGAAAGCCACGTGGGCTCTCCTGTAACCTCAGCTTGTCTATCAGCAGCGACATATTTGCGTTAGTCTTGGGGGGTATCAAATATTTAATTAGAAACCATACTACTTACATATAAAAAAAATATATAGACAACACTGTACAAATCAAAATCCCCAGGGGAATATGCAGAACGCTTCTGGTTTTCATAATACAGGAGGATGTCAGAAATGTGGGCTCTATCCTTCATGTTTCGTCAAAAATGACATCTTCTGAAAATATTTATTAAATATTTGATACCATTGATTTTACAGTATTTGGAGCGTTCTTATTTTTTTCATGTGCATTTCCTGTTTGTATTGTGGAGTGAAGTGGCAACACCATATATCTAGGATTTAAGCTAATCAAGTGCTATATGACTTCTCATTTGGAGGGTCATACTGTTCTGGTAAGCCTCCGATTTGTGCATTGGTGTGGGAGACTTTTTTCACCTGAAGAAGTTTTCCACATTATAATGCGGAGATGTATGTGAACATTATCTCACCTAGAATTCACAGTGGAGTTCTTTTGCTTGCATGGCCATTTTATAATAGATACGCACAATGGACTGTTTAATCTTTTTTTTTTTTATTTAGTTTTAAGAGTTCTGCACTTCAATTTGTTTCTTCTAATATTATATCACTAGGGAGTAAATTATGCGATTATAGCTGGCAGACATTCCTAATTGCACTCCAAGGAATTAATTACATTTTCTTCCTCAGTATCTACAGAGCAAAAGTAGGAAAGAATCTGAAAAAAAAAGTTTGTTAGAACCCTTGCAATGATTAGGACTGGCTTGGAAAGAATTTTTCTTCATTAACCACTTGACCTCCGGAAGATTTACCCACTCTTAATGACCAGGCAAATATTTGCTACTGCGTTACTTTAACTGACAATTGTGCAATCATGCAACAATGTAACCGAAAGAAATTTATAAAATATTTCTTAAACAATTGGAGCTTTCTTTTGAGACTAAAGACAATATTTTTTTACTTTCTGCTATAAAGCATCTAATAAAAAAAAAAAAAAAAGAAGAAGAATTTCTTTATAGATTTAGGCCAATATGTATTCTGCTACATATGTTTGGTAAAAAAAAAATACAAAATTCCCAATAAGCGTATGTTTGCACAAACATTATAGCGTATACAAACTATGGTATATATACTGGAATTTTAATTTATTTTTTATACTATTAATGGCGCTGAGCAGCAACTTTAATGGGACTGATAGTATGGCGGGTAGTCTGACACCAACTGACAGGTTGTAGGAACCAGCGACACTAATACAGTGATCAGTGCTAAAAATATACACTATCACTGTACTAATGACACTAACTGGGAAGGGGTTAACATCTAGAGCGATCAAAGGTTTAAAATGTGTGCCTAACAGTGCTTTGTGTATTCACTGTGTGCTGTTTTTACTAAGGGACGTGACTGTTTTTTATTACCTGGCTTGTAGAGAAACAAAAACTGGCACATCCCCGCTGACAGGACAGAGATCTGTATTATTTACATTTACAGCGCTCTCTCCTGTCATCCTCTTTGCTGATGGTCAGTCATTAGCCAGAACCCGCTGATCAGCTTGTGTTGTGACTAATCAAACAACTGGAAGTGCTGGATCACATGGACTATATTGTCAAAAGTATTGTGACACCTGCCTTTCCACGCACATGAACTTTAATGGCATCCCAGTCTTCCTCCACCCCAAACTCACTCATCCATGTCTTTATGGACCTTTCTTTGTGCACTGGTCCAAATCATTTGGTGGAGGGGGGGTTTTGGTTTGGGGTTGTTTCAGGGGTTGGGCTTGGCCCCTTGGTTCCAGTGAAGGGAACTCTTAAGGCATCTGCATACCAAGACATTTTGGACAATTTTATGCTCCCAACTTTGTAGGAACAGTTTGGGGAGGTCCCCTTCCTGTTCCAACATGACTGCGCACCAGAGTCCGGACCTTAACCTGATAATGACACCTTTGGGATGAATTAGAGCGGAGACTGCAAGCCTTCTCGTCCAACATCAGTGCCTGACCTAAAAAATGCGCTTTTGGGAAAATGGTCAAACATTCCCATAGAGACACTCCTAAACCTTGTGGACACCCTTCCCAGAAGAGTTGAAGTGGTTATAACTGTAAAGGGCGGGCCAACTCAATACTGAACCCTACGGACTAAGACTGGGATGACATTAAAGTTGATGTGCGTGTAAAGGCAGGCGCCCCAATACTTTTGACAATATAGTATATCTAGCATGTGATCCAGCACAGGAGAGCCGCTTTGCTGCTGTACTCCTACATGAGGCAGTCGGCAAGCGGTTAATATGAGAAAAACATCACTTTTCCTACAGTTCAAGAAGACCTGCCATATGTCAGCAAGTACTCAATATACATTAACTGACCAGAATGAAATATGCCTTTTTCCAAGTTTATTAACTTTACAAATGATTTTTACAACAAACCTAAAAAAAACACAAACCACAAATTTGCAATTGATCTACACAAACACATTTGAAATCGAATTGATGTCCCTGATGCTGACATTTTAGGACGAAAAAACTCCAACGCTGCGAAAGTGATAATTTAGCAGCAATGTCATGTGTGTGTATATATAAAGTGGTTTGTGCGTGCAAATCAACATATCCTAAACAATGGCACTTAAACCAAAGTTAAGGATGTCCCAGAGAGGTTTGCAAAAAACCTGTAACATACAAGTAGTGTGCATGGCAATTGTTGGCCTAGATTATTTTGTCCACAGTATAGATGTAAAACATAAGCCCTAAACAGGTTTTCAGTTTAATTTAACTGTTCTGCTAGATAAAACTGTTTTTTGTTTTTTTTCACAGAACCTTGCGAACACCAAAGGTTACCATTTTTACATGAATGTAGAAAACCTATTGCAAATTTTTATTGTACAAGAACAATTGGAGCTAGCAGAGAACTCAATTTAATATGAGGCAAAAGCAGTTGTGTGCAGTAACCCATAGCAATCAGATATAGTGGGCCCAAAAGTGGGGTTGATTTAGTAAAACTGAAGAGTGCAAAATCTGGTGTGGCTCTGCATAGAAACCAATCAGCTTCCAGGTTTCATTGTCAAAGCTTAATTGAACAAGCCAAAGTTAGAAGCCGATTTTTTACTATGCAGAACTGCACCAGATTTTGCACTCTCCAGTTTTAGTAAATCAACCCCTGAGTATCTTGCAGGATAGTAGACAGAGTAAAAGACCTTTGGGGATAACTTAAAAGGATAAAAATACACAAGTTTAGTTATCCATTACTGATTATTATGGGAACGCTATTGATAAAGAAACAAACAGACTGAACTGAGACTGAGCTGTGTCAGGGTGGCTCTATACAAACTGGAAAATTACTTCTGAGGAGGATTAGAGTAAACATCATAAACCTAGGCCATTCAAACTTTGCATATTATGTAAAAATGCATAAGCAGAGGTTACATTAAGTGAAATTGCATGTCAAAGCGTTTAGCAGATCTAGAGATATAGGCAGCTGAAGTTCTTTTCCTCTAAAAGTTAATTTTGGCCTGACCCCTCCTACGGCCTCAATGAGACTTGGGAGAAGTTAGGAGAAGAAAAAAAGGCTGAGCTTTGCATATAAACTTTAGAAGTTATATTGTTGGGTCTGGTGTATGTTTTGACAATCAGCAGTTTTGACTGTTTTCACTGCTTATGTATTTTTTTTTCGTTATATTTTCAGTTTGAATTGCCCAGAATTTTTGGTAAAATAATTTTTGGCGATTTGTTCTTGTTAAAGATGAATCCTGGCAAATTTGTATCTGGTGCAAGGTATTGTTCATAGTGCAAGTGAGGACATCAAGAGAACCGAAAAAGTGGTAAAAAGGTCTGGTTCCTAGAAAATTCGGCCATTCTGTTGAACCAATCCTCCCTTTTTGCTCATACACCAAAACAGTCCATTCGTTGCATGTTCAAGTAAAATTCAAGAGATAAGCTCAGTTTCATGGCGAGCAAGTGCTGGAGGCAATGTTGTTCCACAAGGACCTTGGAAATGAAACCTACAAAAAAAAGAAAAAAAAAAAAAAAAAAAAAAAAAAAAGCAAGAAAGTTAACAGGAGGTATTTATTGGGAATTGAAGACATTTAGCAAAATCGCCCCTGAAGAGTGTTTTAATACACGAAACGCATCAGGATTTACGATATGCACCTAACAATTACTTCCTTTTTTACTGGGTCTACAAACCAACACGTTTTTTACCTATTTACCATGTGAATTTATGCATTTCATGGATGTTTCACCTTTCAGACTATCTGCCCTGCACTCGTTTTAGGGGCTTGTCATCAATGTTTACAATGTACCAATCAGGATGTATTTGTATATGACTTGACAGTCAAACCCATATTGGGACTTTTATCATGTCACTATGTTACTATGTACAAATAAAATGGCTTGATTTTACGGTGACTGACCCGCTGGCCTCATTTGCCCACCTCACTCAAAGTCCCAACCTTCCCATTTCCTGTATGCATAGGGATGGAGACTCACGATTCACTCAAAGTCCCAACTTTTCGCCTCTTCAAACCCGTCAAAGCGATAGCCCCTTACTTCCTGTCCTGGCGACACCCTGTAGAACCAAAATTCCCCCTACAATGTGGATTGTGTCTGTCAGATTTCCACTTTGCTCCCTGACCTGGGAACAGTTCAGGTAGTGAAGTGATGAGAAATGTCAGCAACAAGGACACAGAGAAATAACCTGAAACAGGTTTTAACCCTACCATACGCTATTCAAAACAAAAAAGAAAAAGCTGCTGCGGGCCTTTTTGGGTAAACTTTGGCATTATTTTAATTTGTTGTTTTTTTATACGTTAAAATAAATGTGAAATAGTGCAAAAATTACTGCGCTAAAGTCTTGCAAGGTAGCAGCCAGCACTACAATCTAAGAGACAATTGTGTACCAATAATAACATAAAAAAGTGCAGCGCTATAAATCTCCAATTATCAACTAAAGCAAATAGGGATATTAACAAATATACAGAAGTGCACTGTGCAATGACGCTGTGTAATGAGTCCAGGAATCTCCTACACAAGAAATTATAATAAATTGGGTTCAAATTAATGTGACCACCAAGTGAAAAAAAAGTCCAAATAGGAAGACAACAGAAAGTTTGTTCCAGTGGTTATAAAGGACAATCCATATCAGCTTAAGGAGTCACCATGGCGCGTGCATCCACCACCCAAGAGAGAGTAAACACGCTTACCAGATGAATTCAAACGAGCATGAAGAGGTAATCGGGCTGATGGCCATAGGAATAATATTCCAGGGTTGGGCCACAGTTCTCCACACCGACCATCCTTCTTAATATATCATAGGCCTCAACGTTTATAAAAGACAAGAGACCTCCACATAGTGTAAAACTGTCTTACAATTGATTTATTTAAAAGTAGAAAACTTACACAAATTCGGGAATAGTAGGCATCAATGAAACATCTCCATAATGTGATCACACGAGTATAAAAGGAAGCGCAATTACATGAAATGTCATGTTACCATCTCTACGGTGGTGGATGCACGCGCCACGGTGATCTTCTTAAACTGACGTTGATTGTCGTTAATAACCACTGGAACGGACCTTCTGCTGTCTTCCTATTTGGACTTTTTTTTTTTTCACATGGTGGTCACATTAATTTGAACCCACTTTATTATAATTTCTTGTGTAGGAGATTCCTGGACTTATTACACATACTGTTATTGCACAATGCACTTTATTATGTATATTTGTTAATATCACTATTTGTTTATGATGTTAATTTGAGATATTTAGCGCTGCACTTATGTAACGTTAAAATAAATGTTTATTCATCTATTTTTTTTTTTTTTTTTAGCACTGGTTCACACTGATGCATTTTCCAGATGCGCATTGAATGCATGGAATTGCATGACAGATAAAAAAAAAAAAGCATGATTTTTTTTATGAAGGCGGTTCACATATGTAGTCTGAACGCAATGCGACTTTGAAAAGGGTTCTGTGCGTGTTTGGTACGATGCGATTTTAGGCTCCATATAGTTTAATGGAAATTGCATACACAACGCATAGCTGTCAAAAATAATGTAATTCCAGTGCAATTTGTACAAGTCTGTGCTGGGTTTCTAACCTGATTTCCAAATCACAGCTGCATTCAAATCACATGCAAAACACATTGGAATCGCAACTGAACGAGCATCAAGTCGCATTGGATGTGATCAGTGAAATGGCACTAAAAAAACTCATGCAAATTGCACCGCATAAGTGTGAACCTAGTCTAAAGGAGTATAAACTGTACAGTTTGAATGGCACCCCATGCACTACAATGCATTAAGGTGAAAACCCTTCTGTAGTGCAGCAGCCCCCCTGACCCCCCCTTTTACTTACCTGAATCCAATTGTTCCATCGACGGGGATGAGCACAACAGCTCCAGCCGCTGTCTCGGGTCCTCATTGGATAGACTGATAGCAGTGCAGCCATTGACAGCAGCGGGAGCCAATCAAATCCAGTGACCCGGGGGGCGGGGCTGAGTCCTGCTGTCTGTATCAATGGACACAGCAGCAGGACTCGGGAGCGCACCCACACGAGTGTCCCCTTGGAATGCGGGTCTTCGAGGGGGGTAGGGGGTACTCGATGCTAAGAGGAGCCAGGAGCGCCGCTGGGGGACCCCAGAAGAGGAGGATCAGGGCCACTCTGTGCAAAAACCCTTGCATAGAAGAGGCAAGTATAACATGTTTGTTATTAAAAAAACAAACCTTTAAAATGTTAGAAAAGTTAATTTTTTGATTTATATATCTATATAAGGCTTACCTGTAGGTGCAGTAAATATCTCTGAGGGCCCATTCACAACTAATGCAGTTGCATTTTTAACTGCACTCCAACTGCATTGACAGTCAAAAATCAATGTAATCTTATGGGTATAGTTCACATTACTGCAGTGTACTCATAAAAAGTAGAGCATGTCGCATTTTTGCGCACCGCAAACACGCAAAAGTGCATGCCAACGCACTGCAACACATCACAGTGCACACAGAGCCCCAGGGAAAGCAAGAAGAAAGAAGTGACCTTACAGGACAAATGCAAATAGAAAATTGTGCGTCAAAATTTGTGCATCAACTGCATGTAAATATGCATCAAATGCATGCATACGTGCAAAGAAAAAATACGCAGTAGATATGTAGTTTCTAGTGTAAATGGGCCCATAAACATACACAATTTAGGAGAGATTTATTTTAGTAGCAGCTGGTGACATCACCAGCACATGCGCACTGCGCTCTCAATGGATGGTCGTGACGTGACCATGGCTCAGCCATTTAAAGGGCCCGAAGGTCGTTAACCCAAAAGAAAGACCATGTGAAGATGAAAGCCCTGTCAGCAGTGACAGTGCACTGCTAGGGGGCTTCGTTTTGAGGCAAGTCTGTGAAAATGTGCCAGTATGCAGTGCATACTAACTCATTCTAACATTATTCTGCAGTTTACTACCACTTTAATAAATGACAAAGGATTCACAGAACACTATGGGATTGCTAACGAATAGCATTTCAGTAATTGTCTCCCTTTAGGCAAAATCTCTTTTCATTGTATTTTAAACTGAGCAGTACTTGAACACTCCACCTTGAGCGATTAATTTCTGTCAACAGTAAGCTTTTATTCAAGGTGTGGAAAAGAGAGAAACACAAAAAGTTCCACCTGCTGGCTGTGTATGTGCAATATTTCAAAATTTACCTCATCTAAAAACATTTTTTTTTCAAAGTTCAGATTATAATAAAAATTAACAAAATTGTACATTTCCTTTTTAAAAGATTTTATACTATATAAAGCACCAAGGGCTTCTTTTGCAAAAAATATATTTGAAATAAAAGAACTCCATGGTTTACCTTAATGGCAACAAATCAAATCCAAACTTGTACATACTCCATGTACAGTATAGTATGCACTCAATACTTGGTCGGTACGCCTTTTGCATGAATTACTGCATCAATGCGGCGTGGCATGGAGGCGATCAGTCTGTGGCACTGCTGAGGTGTTTTGGAAGCCCAAGTTGCTTTCATAGTGACCTTCCGCTCATCTGCATTGTTGGATCTGATGTTTCTCATCCTCATCTTGAAAATACCCCACAGATTCTTTATGGGATTTAGGTCAGACGAGTTTGCTGGCCAATCAAGCACAGTGATACCATGAGCATTAAACCAGATATTGGTACTTTTGGCAGTGTAGGCAGGTGCCAAGACCTGCAGGAAAATGAAATCAGCATCTCCATAAAGTTGGTCAGCAGAGGGAAGCATGAAGTGCTCTAGAATTTCCTGGTAGAGGGCTTCGCTGACTTTGGACTTGATATAACACAGTGCACCAACACCAGCAGACAACATGGCTCAAATCACGGACTGTGGAACATTTTGCATTTCATTTGGAAATCAAGGTCCCAGAGTCTGGAGGAAGAGTGGAGAGACACAGAATCCAAGTTGCATGAGGTCCAGTGTGAAGTTTCCAGTCAGTGATGATTTGGGGAGCCATGTCGTCTGCTGGTGTTGGTCCACTGTGTTTTATCAAGTCCAAAGTCAGCGCAGCCCTCTACTAGGAAATTCTAGAGCACTTCATGCTTCCCTCTGCTGACCAGCTTTATGGAAATGCTGATTTCATTTTCAAGCCGGACTTGGCACTTGCACACACTGCCAAAAGTACCAATACCTAGTTTAATGGTTATGGTCTCAATGTGCTTGATTGGCCAGCAAACTCACCTGACCTAAACCCCATAAAGAATCTGTGGGGTTTTGTCCAGAGGAAAATGAGAGACACCAGACCCAACAATGCAGACAAGCTAAAGGCCTCTATCAAAGCAACCTGGGCTTCCACAATACCTCAGCATTGCCACAGGCTGATCGCCTCCATGCCGCGCCGCATTGATGCAGTAATTCATGCAAAAGGAGCCCCGACCAAGTATTGAGTGCATACTATACTGTACATGGACATACTGTTCAGCAAGCCAGCATTTGTGTATTAAAAATCCTTTTTTTTTTTTTTTTTTTAATTGGTCTTATGTAATATTCTAATTTTTTGAGATACTGAATTTTGGGTTTTTACTAGCTGTAAGACATAACCATCACAATTAAAAAGAAAAAAAAATGCTTGAAATATATCACTATGTGATATAATAAAATTTTTCACAGCGACTGCAAGTAGTTTCTTCAGACTATTTATAAAAAGGCGCAGCAACATGCATGTCATATAAAGGCTAAACATGCAAATTACAGAATCTAAAGTACGTTTACATTCAGATTTGTGAAAATTACTGTCCTTTATACCGATCTAGCAAGACCACAACATAAAGTTTAACTCAAGACACTTCTTACGTAAAGCCCGTAGTTGCAGGTGTACTTTCCATGTTGAACTCAGCAACAGGCACTCCTCTAGCAGCTACTTGTGGTGCAAACACGGCAGCAGGATAGACAACTGATGAAGTTCCAACCTGAAAGGGAATCCATGTGAGAGTATGACTATAACAAATAGGATCACTGCATAATATGTTAAAAAAAAAAAACAAAAAAAAAAAAACAATATGTAGTATATAAATATGATGGACTTTTTTTTTTTTTTAAATGGGACACAAAACACTAATGCCGCGCACACACGATCGGACATCCCAACAACAAAACCATGGATTTTTTTCCGACGGATGTTGGCTCAAACTTGTCTTGCATACACACGGTCACACAAATGTCGCAAATTCGGAACGTCAAGAGCGCGGTGACGTACAAGACATACAACGAGCCGAGAAAAATGACGTTCAATAGCTAGTGTGGCTCTTCTGCTTGATTCCAAGCATGCGTGGAATTTCGTGGGTCAGAATTGTGTACACACGCTTGGAATTTCTGACAAGTTTTGTTGTCGGAAAATTTGAGAACCAGCTCTCAAACATTTGTTGTCAGAAATTCCGACAGCAAATGTCCGATGGAGCAAACACAGTGCCGGATTTTCCAACAACAAGCTCACATTGAACATTTGTTGGTATTGTATTGTTGTCGGAAGTTCCGACCGTGTGTACGCGGCATAAGACATATCTAAGATGTGTTGAGCACATCTTGGCTCTGAAGTGGATAAAAACCTTTGTTTTTTTTATCCCCAATACCACTTACCACCAAACACAAATCACATGTTTCCAACTCTTTCTCCACTTCTCCAAGAAGAGTGGAATCCAGAGTCTCACCAAACCAAACAACATTAGGTCGGAGGAGACCGCGGCAGTCATTTTCTTCACACCTGAAAGCAGATATAAGACATCATTGTTTACTTCAAGAACTTTGTTTTACTTCTTCCCCTGTACTCGTGGAAACTGGCTTATATATTATTGTTTTCTGACAATCAGAGGAAAAAATAAAAAATAAAAAAAATAAATACAAAAATAAACTATATCTTCACCTTGGTAAGTCATCTACTGGAATAGCAGCATCAGTCGCTTCAGGTTCAGGAGCACTAACAGAAACAAAGAAAGAAGACCATGTTTTATCCCATTACATAAGAAAATATTTGAAGGAAGTAAAATACACAACTATCAGCAACTCTGTTCAAAACAAATGCGTCATAGTTAAAAATCCTTCAGGCCTTCTGAGAACTTTGCCTATGGTAAATCTATTACTTGGTCACTTCTACACTGTGGGGTGTCATCAATCCTCTGGCCTACCCTCTATGAATAATTAAAGCAGACACTTCGTTCAGAACCAACACTCTCAAATCACAGTACATCAGCCTGCATTAGACTTCTACTGATCACATCTGGGGTGCATGCCACAGACAATAATTTTCTGTTCCAGGAAACATTATAGCTGTACTAAAGCCAAGAAGTCCAAATAATTTACTTTAATCATTATATAAAAATCCAGTGCAGCTAAATTAATCAAACTTCCCACTGGGCTTTCAAATGGTTCAACATACTCTTTTCACATGATCTGTACTGTGCAACCTTTCATGGTTTCTCCAATGTATATGTACACGGCTGCAGTGGTCTTGAAAAAGGTCAGTGCTCTAGCGAATTAACATTGTCTGTACCGTTACAGGCTCAGATTCAGAGGCATTTAGAAGATGAGGATGCTGGGAACTATTGGAACCCAGCATGCAGGTAAGCTAGGTACACAAAATGAGCCACATAGAATCTAGAGCAGTTAGGACCTGTCCTTTGAGTCATAATGTTAAAGAACATATATGGGGCACATAAATAAATCTTCATACTCGCCTTTATCTTGCAGCATCGGTGTGTTGTTGCAGCTGTCCTACATTGGCCCTAAGACAGAGAACTGAGCTATCACATAATTGATGATCGCTCAATTTGCATGTCTGCTCCAAACAGAGATTGACAGTCACTGCTCTCCGCTCTGCCCCTCCAGCGCTCACTGGAGCACAGGGCAGGAGAGGGGGCGGGCACACTTGGCTTCAGTTCTCAGCCACACGCTGAGAGCGGAAGCCAGCTGTCAATCAGGCAGCTGAGTGGCTCTCGACAATATTGTAAGGATCTTTCCAGAAGGATGGCTCTCTAACATCAGCTGATAGCAGGCAAAAGCCTGCTATAAAGTGACTCTGGATGACAGGAGAGCAAAAATAAGTCCACTTCTGTGACCCACAAGAAAAGTATGGCCAAAAAGGCTTTGACAATACTTTATTGTTACTGTTAAAAACTGTTTACTAATACTGTTAAAAATTTGAACGTGTACCTTTAACGATAGTACTCAAAACATTTTAGAATGGTTAGGCTTTAGAATGTAACAATGACCCACTACAAGCTCCTAGCTCAAGAGAGGGGCTTGCCCACGTTAGGGCCTTGCTCAAACCCAACCTGAGAAAATAGATGCAAACAAAGTTCATGTGAAAATCTTACCCTTTTCCTTCAAGAGCAGGACATATAGGGCTCTTGTAACTTTCCTTCAAACTGCCACAAGTGTTACAACGGGTCCTAAATAAGCTACCTAATTCAAAATGAAATACAGATAATAAATACACTTCTAAGCTATATGCTTTATTACAAGCATTACTTAAAGGACCTATACTATTTTAGTCTAAGTAATAGAGTAAAAAACAAAACAATCTTATTCCCCATTCACACGAGTAACTTGTTGCATATTTCCTGAAGCACGACAACACTCAACATAAAGATTCCTATAATATCCAGTGGTACCCATTTACACCTGAGCGCTGTGCTGCCAGTTGTCACATGAAAAATATGTGAGCTTTTCTCCAACAGAATTGCAGATTTTTTGTCTCCATAGACGTCGAGCGCATTATTTCACACATTCTGCGCATGATCTCAATCTCCTAGCAGCCTCATGCTCATGAACAAAATGGGATACTTCGGAGTGTCCTGAAAAGAAGGAAAAAGTTCCCCGTGGGGTTTTAAAGCAGCGATTGAGAGTCACAGAAGAATTAGTAAAAAATAGGTATTTTTATTATCAAAAAACAATAGGAGAATACTGTACAAAAGTTAAAACATGAGCTCTGGTATACACTGTGTGAGACCATAGGATAGAAAGAAGGGGGGAAAATGGTTGACAATACCAAATAGAGTACAAATTTCAAAATTTAAAAATTCTTAGCTTGCAATAACGGAATTTAGTTTTTTCCACACATCGGACAGTACAACCAAAATTCCAATATTGCAAGCTGAGAATTTTTAAATAAATTTTGAAATTTGTACTCCATTTGGTATTGTCAACCATTTTTTCCCTCTTCTCCCTATCCTTTGGTCTCGCACAGTGTATACCAGAGCTCATGTTTTAACTTTTGTACAGTATTGTCCTATTGTTTTTTGATAATAAAAATACCTATTTTTTACTAATTCTTCTGTGACTTTCAATTGCTGCTTTAAAACCCAACAGGGAACTTTTTCCTTCTTTTCAAGATTTGCTATCCGGGGTGCGCAGCCTTTCAGACTCTATATATGTGCCATACCATGCTATAACTTCGGAGTGTTCATGCTGGAAGTGGAGGGCCCACAAGAACCTCTACAACCTCAGTGATGCCCAAAACAAGAGCCATGGCAAGCAGCAGAAGGCCTGGAAAGAAATTGGTATAGCCCAAGACCTATGACAGTACAAGAAACCACATAGAAAAACCAGGAAGCAGATACAAGAACAAGGGTGGCATACGATAAACGCAGATGATACTGCTTTCCATTGGCTAAAATAAAAAACGCCAGAAAATCGCTTCAAAAAGCAAACAAAAAAGCTTCAAAATTGCATTAAAACGCTGACGTTCAAGTATAAATGGGGGCTTACTATAGAGAAATTCATAAAATACATTTTTGAGTAGTGCCCATCTGGTTATTGAGGGACAATCACAAAATGTTGTCTCCAGCCTACCATGTATTTCAAAGAGATTGCGTGTCCCAGCCTTGCGATGCAGTTCATCAATATTCTGTGTTATCACCACCACCTTCCTCCCCTGCTTGCTGAGTCGAGATTCACACTCTGCAATGGCTAGATGTGCTGGGTTTGGACTTTTTGTCAGCACGACTTCTCTGCGGTAATGATAAAATTCCCAAACACGAGAGGGATTCCTGGCAAAGGCCTCTGGTGTAGCCAAGTGCTAGGATAAAAATAATGGAAGCAGTTTTAATATTACATAAATGTCAGCAACATGTGTCCATCTGTATTGAGATATTTTTTGGAGATGGAGTTTAAAAAACACTGGCCGTGTAAAAATGTAGATATATTTACACTTTAACTTTACTTAGAACTGTACCATGGAAGTGGCAACAGAAATTAAACGGGAAGCTATGAATTGATTTGCTAAAACTGGAGTGTGCAAAACCTGGTGCAGCTGAAGCCAATCAGCTTCTGACTTCAGCTTGTTCAATTAAGCGTTGACAAAAAAAAAAAAAAAAACACTGGAAGCTGATTGGTTTGAATGCAGAGCTGCACCAGATTTTGCACTACCCTCATGCATTTTTAAACGTGTTTATACAAAGCCTATCCTGAAACTAAAATTTTCCACCTAGTTTAAAATACAATTCTTGCTGCAATATCCCCAGTACACTGCACATCCCTCTTCCACTGTTTATATTATTTATGTATGTATGTATGTATGTAATTGGGCAGGCAGCTCAACCATTTCATCATCTTTTCTGCCTTCATTCTAAAAAGGTTTCCACCACTTAAAACCCAAAACAATTCACACTGTGGGTTTGAATTACTACAACTAGAGAGTGCAAAATCTGGTGCGCCTGTGGATGGTAGCCAATCAGCTTCTAACTGCACCTTGTTCAATTAAGCTTTGACAACAAAACCTGGAACACGATTGGATTCTTTGCTAAGTTGCACCAGATTTTGCACTCTTCAGTTTTAGTAAATCAACCCCTATGTGTCTTAACTGTTGACATATGTTAAAGGATGCATTCTTACCTGCAAATGCACCCACGCTCCAATTAGATTTGAACCCCAGCAGGGGGGTTCCCACGTTTGCCTGCAGGAGGCAGCCACCTTGAAAGCAATGGGAGCCTACCGGCTCCTGTGGCTAATCATGCTAACTTGCATATAATCTTAATGCAAGCGATCAGTCCTGGAGGCAGCAATCTGCATCTAAGGCTGATCGCTCGCATTTGATCACTGCAAAAGAGATTACATGCAATTGGCAGCGATTTGCTTTGGAAGCTAGCAGCCTATTATTGCTATCAATGGGGCTGCTTCCCACAGCTTTTCGCAGGCAGCCCCCATTGGGGTTCTCACATCCAATCGGGGTGCGGGTGCATTCGCAGGTGTGAATGCACCCTAAAGCTTGGTACACATGGACCGAATATCGGCCGGTATCAGCAGGTTCAACAGAAACAGGCCACTATTCGGCCTATGTGTACATCAGCCTGGCCGACTTCTGTCAAAAAGGCATGCTGAAAAACCATTATCCACGAGGTGCAGCCCCCCCTGTTAGAACACAATAGCTCAGTGGGGAGATCACTGTACTAACAATGCATAGTTGGTACAACGCCCCTCAAGCTCCTCAGTTTTTTCTTTTTTTCGTTCAGCCCGCTGGGTTGAACAAAAAGAAAATTAAAAGTGTGTACGAGGCTTAAATGTTCCAGTGGTTACTTTTATTTCTTTAGAAGCAGACAATTGACAAACCTGGACTTGGCAGACTGCAATTTGCTGAATCCTGGATGGGCATTTTATATTTTATCCTTCCTGGTCTATAGCAAAATGATGGCTGGGCTGAACTTCCATCGATCATCTAGACTTTTGTCAGCATCATGACGTCCCCCCAGAACACGATACGCTATGGAGCAATCTGTCTCCGTCTGTGTCCGTCAGACACAGACAATGACTGATCAGTGTACCGGCCCGCTGCCAGTACTATGTGATCGCACACAAAATCACATGACAATTGTAAATAATGGATAGCTCCTTTCATGCCACCCATGGTGTACAAATTGTGTTGCTAGCTGTGACTGGTCACAGTGATCACATGGTACAGTCAGGGTAAATTACAGCCCATCTATACCATGTTATTAGCTGTGGTCAATCACAGCTAAATCACAACAAATGACACTGAATGAATCAGTTTCATTCAGTAAAAACAGTTGCTCATACCAGTGAAATTTACTGGTATAAGCAATCATAATGGTTAAAAAAAAAAAATCCAGATCACTTCCCCAGATTAGTACAGTGTTACTGTGGTAACACTGTATTGATTGCACTGGTCACAGTGTGTTAAAAAAAAAAAAAAAAAAGTAATATATATGAAATACATTTAATGGGTTTTTACATACGGTCACCAGTTAGTGCCTCTGATCACCGCCACACTCCTTATAGGATAACGCTGTACTGCACTGCTGACAGTATGCAAAAAATAAATAAATAATAATTAAAAAAAAAAAATTACAACTTCAAAAAAACTCGCCACGCCTCTTACTAAATACCTTGGACTGTCTACTTTCCAAAAAGGGGGAACATGGGGGTATTTGTACTGTCCTGGCCTTTTTGGGCCCTTTTGGGAAATTAACATCAGGATTGATTGATTTTCAGATATACTGTATATACACTATAGTTTATGGACTCTATAACTTTCTTACAGGCTAAATAATATACACTGATTTTGGTTATTTTCACCAAAAAAAAAAAAAAATAAAGCAGAATACATTTTGGCCCAAATTTTTGAAGAAAGATTATTTAATTGCAAAATTTAATAACTGAAAACCAGGAAAAATGCATTTTTTCAAATTTTTTGGTATGTTTTCTTCTTTTTTTTTTAGCAAAAAAATAAAATCCCCAGTCGTGGTTACATACTACCAAAAGAAAGCTCTATTTGTGTGGAAAAAAACAAACTCATTTGTGTACAGTGTTGCACGACTGCGCAATTGTCATTTAAAATGCGACAGTGCTGAAAGCTGAAAATAGGCCCGGGCAGGAAGAAGGTGAAAGCTCCCTGTATTGAAGTGGTAAAGCTTTATTCAAACTAAATACATTAAAAAGGGGGGGGGGGGGGTCATGTTAGCACTGTATTGTTTATAACCTGGTAAATGCAGATTGATGAAAAGCAGAGAGGTAGGATGAACCACAATAATAAGATATTTTTTTTTAATTAAACGGATAGAACATGTAATTGGTTGCAATGGGTAACCTCATCATCTCTGCTTTTAGCACATAGTTTGGGTTCCTTTTCTTCTACAACTGGTTTACAAAACTTCAGCTTATATGACCTATCCTTATAAACAAGCTTACAGATCAGAACTGATTTACAGCTTATGCCTTTAGCAGATCTATCCCTCTGATAGGGATTCCATAAATGTAACAAATTAAATTCTACCCAGGTGATTCTAAATGCTTACCTGAGCTTGCCATTTCCTCCAGAATCCTCCAGAACCTCTGAAAGTAGGAACTCCACTTTCTGCACTAACTCCAGCTCCTGTAATAACTGCTATATGTTTTGCCTTAGCAAATACTTCTCGAAATTCAGCCAGATCTATTACATGTGAGAAATGATGTAAGGTTAAAAAAACAATGCAGTATTAATGTTACTATTATTTAGTGTGTACAGAACCCCATGTCTCTGTTATACGTAATCTCCCAGCTTTTTCTACCTCTTGGAGACTACAGCAGTTTATAGTCCTGTAGGAGGGGCTCAATCATAAACTGCTACAAGGAGACACAAATGCCTCGTTTCCACAGCGGATCGGTTCGGGTCGGATCGGTTTGGAAGGCCTAGAATGGTCCGGCCTATTCAGGCGAGCGTTTCCACTGCAAGTCGGACCGACAGGGGCCATACGTGGGTTTAGAAAAAATGCCGTCATGGCGTCACACGTTCACCAATCAGTGTAATGTATCGTAGCTCCGCCCTAACCGAACCGTTCCATTTTCTATGGCCCCACATCTGAAGCAGGACCCTGAATGGAAGGTTTGGTTCGGTTGTATGGGCCGCTTTCATAATGGAAACACCCAAAATAGCGTACCGAACCAAACCGATCCGCTCAGTGGAAACGAGGCCAAAGTGTCACTATCCTACAGCTGGGCTTCCCAATTATATGTTTATTTTACAGTATAGAAAATTCACAGGGGACGTGTGACACCATTACTTGGCTTTGTATTGTCCACAGCTGTTGGGCAGAGCTTGGAATTCTGGTGAGGGTATCTAATAACAGTAATCCTTGGGACATAAAAGAAGCCAAATGTGTGATTTAGCTTGCTGGCAACCATGCTAAACTAAAATGAAAGGAACCTTTTTACCCCTGAGGAACCCTTGAAATGACTTTTAGGTCACGGGGAACCCCTTCTAAAACCAATTCATGGGGAAACGTGAACCTTACTTTGGTGGCCAGTAGGAAGAATACCCCCTTTACAGTTATGGTCAGAATGACAACTTTCCAGATGGCTAAAAAGATCATTTGTTTCATGCCGCTGACTGGCACGAACGACGCAGGCATGTCTAATTTACCACAGCTCAAGGAACCCATAGCAGCTTCCAGAGGAACCCTAGGTTTCCATGGAACCCAGGTTGAGCATGGTTGAACTAGACAGTTGTAACTGTAGGATACACAAGCACACACAGGAAAATACACAAGTGCATAGTAATATGAAGAGAAACACCAAGTAGAAAATACTAAAATTACTAGTTCTGAACCAGATATAAAGTCCTTCAACCAGTCCCTCAATTAAATGAAGTCACTAAGCACATTTTTTTTTTTTTTTTTTTAGAAAAAGAACAAATTCCCACTGAAACATTCAGTTCACATACATAGACACTGTTTGTGAGATATTGTTATTTGTATGAAAGAGTTATCAGCCGCAGGCCTTAATTTATCATGCAACAGAATTTTTTCCTCATAAAAAACTAATTCTAGCACCTCCTTCCAGTGGTACATTGGGCCTAGTTCACACTGGTGCAAATTCAGATGCGTCTTGAGTTGCACAGAATTGCATGACAATGAAAATCACATCGTTTTCAATGGTGTCCATTCACATCAATGCGACTTGGCACAGAGTAATTTTGGTCCCATAGAATATGCAAACCACATCCAAGTAGGATCCAAATAGCATTACATAATGCAGTCTGAGCGCAGCAGTGTAAATCTAGCCCTAATGTTTTCTTCAAGGAACACCTTACAGAACTCCGCAATCAATATAATTCTAGCTAGAATCATGCTAAGATTCAATACCCTGTGTGATAATTGTGAGTTGACTTTTTATATAAGAAATACTCCAAAATCTAATATTACAACATTGTTGTGATAAATTCAATATATATTGTGATAAAATACTAAATGCATACTGTATTGCTTTAACCACTTGCCTACGGAGCCAATTCTAACACCGCTCATATATGTAAAAATATGTATTTTTTGCTAGAAAGTCCCTAGAGAATAAAATGGCGATCATTGCAATTTATGTCATACGGTATTTGTGCAGCGGTTTTTCAAACACTTTTTTTGGAAAAAATACACTTCAGTTAATTAAACGTCATGCTTTAAAATTGCGCACACTCATGGAATAGCGGCAAACTCCGCTACTTAAAAATCTCCATAGGCGTTGTTTTAAACATTTCTACAGAATACCAGTTTCCAGAGGATATCTAGTGGCAGAATTATTGCTCTCGCTCTGACGTTCGCGACGATACCTCACATGTGTGGTTTGAACATCTTTTACATATGTGGGCATGACCCACGTATGATTTCACCACTGCGCACAAGCACAGGGGGACAGGGGTGCTGTAATTGTTAAAAAATTGCATGGGATTTTAATGGCAATAAAGGATGGTATAAATGCAGAGTTTTTATTTTTCAATCAACCAGCGGGTTGAGCGAAAAATAACTTGCAGATCCCCGCATTCACACAAGTGATGAGGATGCAGGAATGTCCCCCACTGCTCTATTGCAGCAGTCGCAAAACAGCTGTCTTTGGACCACTGATGGTCCACAAGAAAATTCTGGTGGTCCTCAGGAGTACTGCCGCAAATCAACATTGTGGTGGATGTATACCACCCAATGTTGTTTCCAGTGTTATTCTCAATGCGCACGGACAGTCAATACCCTCAACGCGCTGATACCTGATGCCTCCTCTGTAGCTCTGGCTCCTGTGTGAACTCAAATGGAGTAGTGCAGAGAGGGGTGAAAAGAAGGGGACTTTCAATGGCAGACTGTGGGAGGAAGCACTGAGCTCGAGCACATGGCTGGAAAGGAGGTGAGATCCAATAATGAGGAGTTTGTATAAGTCAGCAGTGTGATGCAGAGTGGGAGGGGGCAGAGAGCCAGAGCATTGTGTGTATAAGGCAGCAGTGTGATCCAGGGGAGGGGGGCAGAGAGCCCGAGCATTGTGTGTATAAGGCAGCAGTGTGATCCAGGGGGAGGAGTGCAGAGAGCCAGAGCATTGTGTGTATAAGGCAGCAGTGTGATCCAGAGGAGGGGGGCAGAGAGCCCGAGCATTGTGTGTATAAGGCAGCAGTGTGATCCAGGGGGAGGAGTGCAGAGAGCCAGAGCATTGTGTGTATAAGGCAGCAGTGTGATCCAGAGGAGGGGGGCAGAGAGCCCAAGTATTGTGTGTATAAGGTATGTAAAATTCATGATAGTGGTCCGCGGGCTTCAAAATTGTGAGTTTAGTGGTCCGTGAGGTCTGAAAGGTTGGCAACCACTGCTCTATTGTATTCTGACAGCGGAGATTCTCCCCCCATCAGAATACACAGTTCAGCGCTGCAGTCATTGGTTGTATGCACCGATCAAATGCTGGTTTTCCAGCAGGACCGTTCAATAGAAGCCGGTCATTAGACCAGCTTCTGTTGAAAAGACAGAGCTACACACGAAATTTGGTACGTGTGCGTTATCGGCGGCGGGAGAGGTGCCACCCCCCTCCCGCCACTCTCCCGCGCCCTCCGCCGCTTACTGGAGCCGTCGGCAGCGGCAGAGGCGATTGGGACCTGTCCACGGCCGTGTATGAAGACGAGTGAGGGGAAAATGGCCCTCACCCGTCTCCATACCATAGCAGGGCCATAGCAGGGCGGAAGAGACGTCATAACTTCACTTACGCCAATACGTCTTATAGGGCCATTTTTTCAAAGTCATTTTTTCAAATGACAAAATTTTTTTTTTTTAATTGCATTTTAGTCCAAATATGAGATCTGAGGACTTTTTGACCCCAGATCTCATAATTAAGAGGACCTGTCATGCTTTTTTCTAAGGGATGTTTACATTCCTTATAATAGGAATAAAAAAGTGACCCAATTTTTTTATACAGTGAAAAAAAATAAAATAAAATGAAGTAAAATAAATAAGAAAAAAAAAAAAAAAAACACGTGACCAGCGCCCGCATATGAAAACGGTGGTCAAACCACACATGTGAGGTGTTAGAGCGAGAGCAATAATTCTAGCCCTAGACCTCCCCTGTAACTCAAAACATGCAACCTGTAGAATTTTTTAAACGTCGCCTATGGAGATTTTTAAGGGTAAAAGTTTGACGCCATTCCACGAGCGGGCACAATTTTGAAGTGTGACATGTTGGGTATCAATTTACTTGGCGTAACATTATCTTTCACAATATAAAAAAAAAATTGGGCTAACTTTACTGTTGTCTTATTTTTTTATTCAAAAAAGTATATTTTTTCCACAAAAAAAAAGACTGTTGCGCAAATACGGTGTGAAAAAAAAGTATTGCAATGACCGCCATTTTATTCTCTAGGGTGTTAGAAAAAAAAACAATATATAATGTTTGGGGGTTCTAAGTAATTTTCTAGCAAAAAAAAAAAACTTTTAAAACTTGTAAACACCAAAATCTCAAAACGAGGCTAATCCTTAAGTGGTTAAGGATATATGTTACTAAAGCAAATCAAAGTGAGATAAAGCAGACAGAACAATATAGGAGCAATATCTACTAAATGAAACATTTTAAACTGTAGTTATGGCTGGGCACAGACAACTTGAAGTCTGTTTGAAGTCTGTCCATTGAGCTCATGAGAGACAGAGAGAAAATACCTGAACAATGACTACATCTGATAAGTTACAGTTGCTGTTCAGGCTAGAAGTTTGCACCCGGCTCAGTCGAGCAGGCTGGGGCTTGCAGAGCCACTCAGGGGTTGAATTTTGGACCATTCAACAGCCTTTATAAAAAATAATGTTGGAGTTTTGATGTATGTTGCCTTAGCATTGCAAGTACCATGCAAAATTCAAGCCATAGTAAAACATAAAAATGTCTGTTTTTTTTCTTTTAAAGAAAAGCTTTAAAAAGTTGGATGGAAATGACATCTTATAGCAGATGTATAGACCATTTCTACCAACACAGTGATACTTACTAGAGCTTGGTCGTGCCATATCAACAGCAATGCCCTTCTGTCTTCCTGGCTTCAATCCAAAGTAAACCTGGGTTACCAGCCTCCGAGTGTGAAATGGAAGAAAAATCATTAGGACTAAATTAGGCTACCTAGAAGACAAAACACGGAAATAGGATTATCAAATAAAAAAAAAATGGTAACTGTTCTATCAAATGTAGGTGTTGGAGCACATATAAAAAAGTACCATTAAACGTTTTCTGAGCAATACGATTTTACAAGGTTATTAAAAATATATTCAGCCTTAATTTTGTTAGATGTAAAAGCACACTATGAAGTTTCAGAGTTGCTAAACCTATTCATTCTCCTGTGTAGTAAATTGATAAATGGGAGACCAGGATGTGAATGGACAGGTTGCAGCGTTGAGCATCTTACCATTACACAGACAGCAGAGCAGTGTATAGCTTTGCCTTGCAGAGAAGGGGAGGAAGTCCTAAGTACACAGCCTGAGTCACAGCCAACATACAGGAGAGACGTGCAGTTCTAGGCATCAGACTCTATTAAAGTGCTACGTGAGCAGAGAGCATGACATCTGAAATTTGCTGACAATATACCCCCCACCCCCCTCCTACGACTGGCCAGCTTCCTCCAGGGCAGCTTGGCATACATACATCACCCTGTGTAGTTTTTGACATCTGTCTGGGGTAAAGGAGTGTAAAAAGATGTAGCAATAGCCAATTCCAGCTGATACAGATTGCTTTCAAAGCAGCAGAGTAACAAATGAAGAAGAAGAAAAAAAAAGCAAAGAGACAAATCTCAGTTCTTGCTTACAATACACACACCATATAATTATAGTTTTGTAGAATAATTTGATATAGAAAGCAAATGTATTCTGAAGAATCAAAAACATCTTAGGGTCCATGCACACTGGCATAGCCTCCCTGGCGGTTTTCCCGAGTGTGGCTTGGGGTTAAAAATCAGGACCATTAGCGGTAACCCGAGCTACACTCAGGATTACATCGCAGGATTCTGGTGTGGCATTACTTACCTTGTCCCCAGGTGTCCTCTGCCCGAAGCCTCTCTGTGCCAGGCTCCATTCCCTGCGAGCGTCGCGACGCACGGGGGCGGAGCCTGGCGGCAAATTAAAAAAAATGTCAAAATCATAACACATACAGTACTGTAATCTTACAGATTACAGTACTGTATGAAATCATTTCACATCCCTTTTGTCCCCAGTGCTTTGGCCCATGCCCTGCATGCAGTTTTATGTGACATATACTGTTCTTTCTGCCTGGAAACTGGAGATTGTCCATAGCAACCAAAAAGTGTCCCTTTACGTCAAAAATGGCTTTAGACCAGCTAGAAAACAGCGATAGTAAATTAGAACACTTGCAGAATTGAGCGATAGTGAATCGTGGGGAAATTTATTTTATTACTATTTATTTATTTATTTTTTAATTATTTATTTTTATTTATTATATTATAATTTATGTTTTTGTGTTTCAAACTTTATCATACCCGGGATATCTAAAAAAAAAACAAAAAAAACCTGTGCTCGACAGAAAAACAAAAATACTCTAATTTTGAGAGTTTTTTTGTACTAGCATTTGGCGGGTTTTTTTTTCTGCCAGAAAACCACTCTTATGCCGTGTACACACCAGCGGACTTTTCAATAAACTAGGTCCAGCGGACCAGACTCCGTCGGACAATTTGACCGTGTGTGGGCTCCAGCGGACTTTTTTTCCCCAAAATTCCGACGGACCTAGAAATAAAACAGGTTTCAAATCTTTCCGACGGACTCGAGTCCAGTCAAAAAATTTTGCTCGTCTGTATGCTAGTCCAACGGACAAAAAACTATAGGGCAGCTATTGGCATTGAACTTCCTTATTTTAGTCCGGTCGTACGTCATCACGTACGAATCTGTCGGACTTTGTTTGATCATGTGTAGGCAAGTCCGTTCATTCAAAAGTCCGTTGGAAAGTCTGTCCAAAAATCCGCCCATGTGTACGCGGCATTAATAATGCAAAACAGAAGGGTTTTTTTTTCTGCCTCTAAATTTCCTAATGTGCGTGGACACATAGGGGGTTATTTACCAAAGGCAAATCCACTTTGCACTACAAGTGCAAAGTGCACTTGAAATTGCACTGAAAGTCCACTTGGAAGTGCAGTCGCTGTAGATCCGAGGGGGACATGCAAGGAAAATAAAAAACAGCATTTTAGCTTACACATGATTGGATGATAAAATCAGCAGAGCTTCTCCTCATTTCAGATCTATCCCTCAGATTTACAGCAACTGCCCTTTCAGTGCAATTTCAAGTGCACTTTGCACTTGTAGTGCAAAATGGATTTGCCTTTTGTAAATAACCCCCATAGGAGAACATTAGTTGCTTCTACAGGCAAAGCACTAAACTCCTCTAGGAGCAGTTGACCCTTAAAGCAGATACAGTATGGACAAATTCCTAAAATGGTTTGTCATCAAAAGACGACAAATACAAAATGTTGTACCCCCAAAATCAGTTAAAGGAGACATACAGCCACCCGGCGCAGCCTCTTAGCAGGCCGCTGAAAGCCTGAGCCAGCGGCTCCCTCTACAGTCCAGCGCTCCAGTGAGCGAGGGGGGGGCAGAGCAGAAAGCTGCTGACTGACAGTCACCAGCTCTCTGCTCACGGAGCTGTGAGCAGTGTTGCCAACCATCAGTATTTTTACTGGCAGCCAGTAAAAAATGGGCATTTTTCTCTTGCTAATGACACAAAAAGTTTGCCAGTAAAGAATACGGCTGTATCGCTTGCTCTGGTCCAGAGTCAGCCGAGACCATCAGAGTCCCTGCTACGGTGTGTTTGGGTGGTGCCTTTGGGGCGCGGGTCTGGAGGAGGCGGTGCCTAAGCATGTCGTGTGATGTCATTGGGCAAAGGAAGCCAAGCGGCCGGAGCCTAGTGTGTGGGTCTGCAAGATGGGAGCAAGGAAAGCCCGGAGGGGGGCTGTCAGTGCTGTGAGGACTGGAGTGAACGGAAGGGTCCAGCTGGCGTGGCAAGAGACTGTCACTGTGACTCAGGAGGGAACGTGTTGTATCGGTGAGCGGTCATCATCATCTGTGCTGCTGTCAGTGTCACTGTGAGAGTCAATTTTATGTGTGTGTGCCTGCCCATTCTAAGTCCTGTCATTGAGCTACTTACTATATCAAAACTAAAACAAGAAATATTTTTGTCTTAATATCCATCTTAAACCACATTGCTAACTGCATATTGTACTTGTTTGTAGCCTAAATACTCAAATTTGCACAAAATTTTGAAAATGCCAGTAAATTTTGGGTGTTGTGTTAGTAAATTTATTTCTAATAGGTTGACAACACTGAGATGTGAGAATTGAGCGATCTAACACCGCCAATCGCTCGGTTCTCACAGCTCAGTGTTAGAGTCGGCAGGGGATCGATGCTACATCCAAACTAAGCAAGTATGATTCTGCAAAAGCCCCAAACCCCATATCTCTCTGTTAACCACTTAAGGACCGAGCCTCTTTTTGAGATTTGTTGTTTAAGTTAAAAACTGTTTTTTTTTGCTAGAAAATTACTTAGAACCCCCAAACATTATACATTTTTCTAACACCCTAGAGAATAAAATGGCGGTTGTTGCAATACTTTCTGTCACACCGTATTTGCGCAGCGGTCTTAGAAGCGTACTTTTTTTGGAAAAAATACACTTTTTTGGAATAAAAAAATAAGACAACAGCAAAGTTAGCCCAATTTTTGTTTATATTGTGAAAGATAATGTTATGCCGAGTAAATGGATTCCCAACATGTCATGCTTCAAAATTGCGCCCGCTCGTGGAATGGCGACAAACTTTTTCCCTTAAAAATCTCCATAGGCGACGTTTAAAAAAAAAAATTCTACAGGTTGCATGTTTTAAGTTACAGAGGAGGTCTAGGGCTAGAATTATTGCTCACGCTGTACCGATCATGGCGATGCCTCACATGTGTGGTTTGAACACCGTTTTCATATGCGGGCGCTACTCACGTATGCGTTCGCTTCTGTACGCGAGCTCGGCGGGATGGGGAGCATTTAAAAAATTTTTTTTATTTCCTTATTTATTTTACCTTTTATTTTTACACTGTTCTTAAAAAAAAAAAAAATTGTGTCACTTTTATTCCTATTACAAGGAATGTAAACATCCCCTGTAATAGAAAAAAAAACATGACAGGACCTCTCAAAAAAAAAATCATTTAAAAAAATTCTACAGGTTGCATGTTTTGAGTTACAGAGGAGATCTAGGGCTAGAATTATTGCCCTCGCTCTAACAATTGCGACGATACCTCACATATTTTTTTTTTTCTTATTTATTTTACTTGATTTTTTTCCCTTTCTTTTTTTTTTTTTTTTTTTTCTTCACTGTATAAAAAATTGGGTCACTTTTATTCCTATTACAAGGAATGTAAACATCCCTTAGAAAAAAAGCATGACAGGACCTCTCAAATATGAGATCTGGGGTCAAAAAGACCTCAGATCTCAGATTTACACTAAAATGCAATAAAAAAATAAATAAATAAAATAAAATTTTGTCAGTTAAAAAAAATAAAAAATGGCCCTTTAAGAACTATGGGCGGAAGTGACGTTTTGATTTCGCTTCCGCTCTGCAGTGGTATGGAGACGGGTGGGGGCCATCTTCCCCTCACTTGTCTCCATACCCAGTAAGTGAAAACATCCGATCGCCTTCGCCTCTGCCAACGGCTCCAGTAAGCGGTGGAGGGCACCGGAGCGCGGCAGGAGGGGAGGGTGCCCCTCTCCAGCCGCCGATAAAAATGATCTTGCAGCGAATTTGCTGCAGAGACCACTCTTATCGGAAAGCGGACCGCCGGCCGAAGAAGAGGATGCTGAAGTTATGGCAGCTAGCTGCTGCCATAACAATGATATTCCTCTTCAAAGTTAGGACGTATATCGGCATGCGGCGGTCCGTAAGTGGTTAAAGTAGATCTAAATCCAATCACTAGGAGGCTGATTTATAAAGAATTTGCATAGCTATTCGCTCAAGTGAAAGTACATGTAAATTTGTTCCGTGTGAACAGTGCAAAAAACAATGAATCTAGGCTATATCTTTTGCTGTTTGGACCTAGAACACTGATTTTAACCATCTCAATACAGGGCACTTTCACCCCCTTCCTGCCCAGGCCATTTTTCCGCTTTCAGCGCTGTCACACTTTGAATGACAATTGCGCGGTCATGCAACACTGTACCCAAATGAAATTTTTATTATTTTTTCCCCATAAATAGAGCTTTTAGTGGTATTTGATCACCTCTGCGGTTTTTATATTTTGCGCTATAAACAAAAGAAGAGGGACAAGTTTGAAAAAAAAAAAAAAACACAATATTTTTTACTTTTTGCTATAATAAATATCCAATTTTTTATTTATTTATTTATTTTAAAAAAACTATTTTTTTCCCTCAGTTCAGGCCGATACGTATTCTTCTACATATTTTTGGTAAAAAAATAAATAATACTAAAATAAATAAATAAAATAAATAAATAAATAATAAAAAAAAAAAAAAAAAAAAAAAAATCGCAATAAGCGTATATTGATTGGTTTGTGCAAAAGTTATAGCGACTACAAAAAAGGGGATAGATTTATAGCATTTTTATTATTTATTTTATTTTTTTACTAGTAATGGTGGCGATTTGCGACTTTTATCATGACTGCGATATTGTGGCGGACATATCGGACACTTTTGACACATTTTTGGGACCATTCACAATTATACAGCGATCCGTGCTATAAAAATGCATTGATTACTGTGTAAATGTGACTGGCAGGGAAGGGGTTAACACTAGGGGGTGATCGAGGGGTTACCTGTGTTCCTAGGGAATGTTTCTAACTGAAGGGGGAGGGGACTCACAAGGGGAGGAGACCGATCGGTGTTGCTCTATACTGAGAACACACATCGGTCTCTCACACACACAGATCCACGGTCCTGCCATGTTACCGGGCAATAGCGGGTGCCTGGCGGACATCCTGGTGGGCAGGGAAGGCGAGGGCGTCATATGGCGTCCTCCCAGAACGAGAGCCACGCCGCCTGGCCGTCATATGATGGCTGGGGGGCGGCCAGCGGTTAAACAGAAAATTAGAATTTTTGCTTTACCTGTGAAATCCTTTTCTTGGAGTACTTGCAGGACATGGAGGACTTTTCATACTAGACTTGGGTTAGCATTGCACTAATACCGTTGCCGATACTGTACATTTGACAAGTACTTGTACTCGTGCAAACGCTTTGATACTAAAACGATACCTTCAGACTCGGTTCACATATGTGTGGGCCGGTTTGCAGTGAGATTTTGTTCAGAGGTTCAGGTGCAATTCCAATACAAAATTGGAGTGAATGGAGATACTCTTTTCAGTTTCCAAATTGTGCCCAACACAGGTTTTCCAATGGAAAAACTCTATCCCCTTTCCAAATTGTGCTCATGCATTTTCTCCTTGCCATTCGGCCTTGTGATGGAGACACTATCCTCTTTCCAAATTGTACTCCTGCATTTTCTGTCACACCCTCAATGTTGGATTTTTTATATATTATTAATATACATACAGTATCTCACAAAAGTGAGTACACCCTTCACATTTTTGTAAATATTTTATTCTATTTTCATGTGACAACACTGAAGAAATGACACTTGTCTACAATGTAAAGTAGTGAGTGTACAGCTTGTATAACAGTGTAAATTTGCTGTCCCCTCAAAATAACTCAACACACAGTCATTAATGTCTAAACCGTTGGCAACAAAGGTGAGTACACCCCTAAGTGAAAATTGGGCCCAATTAGCCATTTTCCCTCCCCGTGTCATGTGACTCGTTAGTGGTTCAAGGTCTCAGGTGTGAATAGGGAGCAGGTGTGTTAAATTTGGTGTTATCACTCTCACTCTCTCATACTGGTCACTGGAAGTTCAACATGGCACCTCATGGCAAAGAACTCTCCGAGGATCTGAAAAAAAGAATTGTTTCTCTACATAAAGATGGCCTAGGCCAGGGGTCAGCAACCCGCAGCCCGCCACCGCTAAACCTCCGGCCCGCCATTAATTCACGGAATCCGGCCCGCGGACAAGTGATTGGATGTTTTTTATACTGTTATATGGTAAAACTGCAGCCATATTACCTCAATAAGAGCACCACTCGGCGTTCAGATTACTCGCCGCCTCTCTACTCCCCCCCCCCCCCCGCCGCCTCTCCTCCTGACGGACGTCATTCTCTGTCCTGCCAAATTGTCAGACGAGGAGAAGAGAGGCGGCGAGCAATCTGAGCACCGAGTGGCGCTCTTAATGGAGGTAATATAGCTGCAGTTTTATCATATCACAAACACTTTTGCAGATAACAGTGACTAATAGGAGGAATATTCAGGGCCATCTTTAGTATTGTTTGGACCCTGTCCACAGCCACCACTCCACCCCCCCCAGTCCACAGCCACCACTGTACCCCCCCAGTCCACAGCCACCACTGTACCCCCCCAGTCCACAGCCACCACTGTATCCCCCCAGTCCACAGCCACCACTGTATCCCCCCAGTCCACAGCCACCACTGTATTCTCCCCCCCCCGTGTCCACCTCTGTAACCCCTGTCCACAGCCACCTCTGTAACCCGCCCCCCCCATGTCCACAGCCACCTGTGTGTATCCCCCCCCCGTCCACAGCCACCACTGTACCCCCCCCATATCCACAGCCACCACTGTACCCCCCCCATGTCCACAGCCACCACTGTACCCCCCCCCCCCATGTCCACAGTCACCACTGTACCCCCCCCGTCCACAGCCACCACTGTACCCCCCCTGTCCACAGCCACCACTGTACCCCCCCCCCTGTCCACAGCCACCACTGTACCCCCACCCCTGTCCACAGCCACCACTGTACCCCCCCCCCCCGCCGTCCACAGCCACCACTGTACCCCCCCCCTGTCCACAGCCACCACTGTATCCCCCCAACTTCATTTATTAGCAGGTGAATGCGGCCCTCCATGCATTCACATACATTGAATCAAGCCCTTAAGTGGAAAAAGGATGCTGACCCCTGGCCTAGGCTATAAGATTGCCAAGACCATACAGCGGTTTAACTAGATAGGTTCCACTTAGAACAGGCCTTTCCATGGTTTACCAAAGAAGTTGAATGCAGGTGCTCAGCGTCATATCTAGAGGTTGTCTTTGGGAAATAGATGTATGAGTGCTGCCAGCATTGCTGCAGAGGTTGAAGGGGTGGGGGGTCAGCCTGTCAGTGCTCAGACCATACGCCACAAACTGCATGGGTGTCATCCCAGAAGGAAGCCTCTTCTAAAGATGATGCACAAGAAAGCCCTCAAACAGTTTGCTGAAGACAAGCAGACTAAGGCCTCTTTCACACGAGGGATCCGTATGTCCGTTTTTCATCCTTCCGTTTTCGGATGAAAAACGGACATACATTCATCCCTATGGAGTGTCGGATGTCAGCGGTGACATGTCTGATGACATCCGACCCCGCTCCGATCCGAAAAGTGTAACGGAGGAAAAACCTACTTTTCCATCCGTTTTCGGATCGGATCGGGTGACGACGGACACCACGGTCCGTCATCATCCGATCCCCCCATAGGGGAGAGTGGCGCTCTGACAGGTCCGTAGCTGCACAGCGTGCAGCGATGGACCTGTCATCTTCCTGCTCAGCGGGGATCGGCGGAGCTATCCCCGCTGAGCAAGCGGGTGTTCACGGGGCGGATCATCACTGATCCGCCTCGTGAGAAGGAGCCCAAAGGACATGGATTACTGGAACCATGTCCTGTGGTCTGATGAGACCAATATAAACGTATTTGGTTCAGATGGTGTCAGGCGTGTGCGGTGGCAACCAGGTGAGGAGTACAAAGACAAGTGTGTCTTGCCTACAGTCAAGCATGGTGGTGGGAGTGTCATAGTCTGGGGCTGCATGAGTGCTGCCGGCACTGGGGAGCTACAGTTCATTTAGGGAACCATGAATGTCAACATGTACTGCGACATACTGAAGCAGGGCATGATCCCCTCCCTTCGGAGACTGGGCTGCAGGGCAGTATTCCAACATGATAACAACCCCAAACACACCTCCAAGACGACCACTGCCTTGCTAAAGAAGCTGAGGGTAAAGGTGATGGACTGGCCAAGCATGTCTCCAGATCTTAACCCTATTGAGCATCTGTGGGGCATCCTCAAACGGAAGGTGGAGGAGAGCAAGATCTCAAACACCCACCAGCTCTGTGATGTCATCATGGAGGAGTGGAAGAGGACTCCAGTGACAACCTGTGAAGCTCTGGTGAGCTCCATGCCCAAGAAAGTTAAGGCAGTGCTGGAAAATAATGGTGGCCACACAAAATATTGACACTTTGAGCCCAATTTGGACATTTTCACTTAGGGGTGTACTCACTTTTGTTGCCAGCGGTTTAGACATTATTGGCTGTGTGTTGAGTTATTTTGAGGGGACAGCAAATTTACACGGTTATACAAGCTGTACACTCACTACTTTACATTGTAGCAAAGTGTCATTTCTTCAGTGTTGTCACATGAAAAGATATAATAAAATATTTACAAAAATGTGAGGGGTGTACTCACTTCTGTGAGATACTGTACATACACACGTATATATTATATTTATTGTGTTTCTAACCTGCTCTGCCAAATTTGGAGGGGTTTGTGAAAGGCAGGGGGGGGGTTAATGTCTTGGGGTGTCTGATTGAGGAAGAAGTCCTCTAGTCTTTCGCCTCAGTTCTCCGGTGACTCTCTCCCCGATTTGTCACCTCTGGGATGGAGAATCTGGGGAGGGGAAATTCTCACACAGATCGCCAGTGAGGTGCTGAGGTTGCACCTTCATAAACTGGGAATTTCTTCTTCTGTTAATGACAGATTCGCTGTGTTCTCCCCTGATCATCTCTTTTTCATAAACGAATGATCTGAGATGAGCTGCAATCATCAGGATCGCAGCTCATTTCAGTTTCATAAACAAACACCTTAATTCAAATCTATGAACCACAGAACATGGTGATGCAGTGTAGAACATTGCATAATACAGTAAAACCTTGGTTTGAGAGCATTTTGCAAGACAAGCAACATTTTTAAATACATTTTGACTTGATATACAAGCGATGTCTTGATGTACAAGTAGCGTCATGTCACAACGGAGTATAAAAGAGAAGAGGGGCGCCTCTAAGTGTAGCAATATGCTTACATTTAATGAAGGTACAACATTTAGCAACTCACATAGTTGATAATTAAAACAGACACATCGAAGTACTACCCTGCTCTACTGCAGGATAGTCTTCCCGGTCACAATTGCAGACTGACAGCGGTGAGAGCCGGCGGTGCGGGGGATGGTCTATGTCAGTGATGGCGAACCTTGGCATCCCAGATGTTTTGGAACTGCATTTGCTCATGGACTTTGCAGTGTAGTTAAACATCATGGGAAATGTAGTTCCAAAACATCTGGGGTGCCAAGGTTCGCCATCACTGGTCTATGTGGACAGCTTTACCCCGGATGCCTGCATACTTAGATGTGCCTCTTTTAATCATCAACCATGTGAGTTGCTAAATGTTGTACCTTCATTAAAAATAACCATATTGCTACACTTAGAGGCGTCTCTCTTCTCTTTTATACTCTGTAGCTCCTGCTGGATTTTGCTTCTAATCCCCTTGTGGAGGATTCCATTTGTGGATGGACATTTTATGGTTACACAACCCATCACATTGCTATAATCTTTTTATATGAACTATAAACTGAACGACTTATGAATAAATGGCTGTGAAACAAATCATCTGAGTTTCCATTATTTCTTATGGGGAAATTTGCTTTGATATAAAAGTGCTTTTGATTACAAGCATGTTTCTGGAATGAATTATGCTCGCAATCCAAGGTTTTACTGTACTGTGTTTTGTAAAAATACATCTGCTTTTTTTCCCCCATATAAAAAAACAAAAGTAATAGCAAATGTTTTACTGATCCGAGCACAAGTTCATCCATGGAACAATACACACACAGCTATGTAAAGAACAGTAATAGAGCCATAAGATTAAATCAGAAAATGTGAGATTTGGGTGCAGTCATCTATGAACATACGCATGTATACCTTTCTGGGCATACGCATGTATACCTTTCTGGGCATACGCACGTATACCTTTCTGGGCATACGCACGTATACATTTCTGGACATACGCATGTATACATTTACGGGCATACGCATGTATACATTTACGGGCATACGCATGTATACATTTACGGGCATACGCATGTATACATTTACGGGCATACGCATGTATACATTTACGGGCATACGCATGTATACATTTACGGGCATACGCATGTATACATTTCTGGGCATACGCATGTATACATTTCTGGACATACGCATGTATACATTTACGGGCATACGCATGTATACATTTCTGGACATACGCATGTATACATTTCTGGACATACGCATGTATACATTTCTGGACATACGCATGTATACATTTCCGGACATACGCATGTATACATTTCCGGACATACGCATGTATACATTTCCGGACATACGCATGTATACATTTCCGGACATACGCATGTATACATTTCCGGACATACGCATGTATACATTTCCGGACATACGCATGTATACATTTCCGGACATACGCATGTATACATTTCCGGACATACGCATGTATACATTTCCGGACATACGCATGTATACATTTCCGGACATACGCATGTATACATTTCCGGACATACGCATGTATACATTTCCGGACATACGCATGTATACATTTCCGGACATACGCATGTATACATTTCTGGACATACGCATGTATACATTTCTGGACATACGCATGTATACAATTCTGGACATACGCATGTATACATTTCTGGACATACGCATGTATACATTTCTGGACATACGCATGTATACATTTACGGGCATACGCATGTATACATTTCTGGACATACGCATGTATACATTTCTGGACATACGCATGTATACATTTCTGGACATACGCATGTATACATTTCTGGACATACGCATGTATACATTTACGGGCATACGCATGTATACATTTCTGGACATACGCATGTATACATTTCTGGACATACGCATGTATACATTTACGGGCATACGCATGTATACATTTACGGGCATACGCATGTATACCTGCAATGCTGGCAGAAGAGGACGAAGATTTTTACACTTACACAAGGAACGTTTTTCTCAGGACCTTCCTGTCAATAAGATCCAGATTATAAACTTTAGTAGATTATTATGTCTGTGTGCAACCGGCCTAACAAAGCACATTGGTGTGCACAGATCTAAGGCAAAGTGTTGTGTATAGGTTTGGACTGGTCTGCCCCATGCTGCCCAGTACATATGGGGTGAATGAGCCCCTAAATATTTAGTTTGCTGTGTGAGCCCAGCTACACAGCAATCAGCATGCTTCCAGTACAAGGCCACACAGGACATGCTGAGGTCACTGGGACCAGGACTGGGATCAGGACTGGCAGCACGTGTATATACG
Source organism: Lithobates clamitans (assembly GCA_037952925.1). Lineage (NCBI taxonomy): Eukaryota > Metazoa > Chordata > Amphibia > Anura > Ranidae > Lithobates > Lithobates clamitans. The sequence continues at coordinate 13,732,532 of JBBGZY010000239.1, read as the reverse complement.
CCCCATACAGGGGAGAAGGGCACAGTCACCTCTAATAACATTGATCTGCAGATCGCACACCTGAAATCAATGTGAACACACAGCCTTGCACATGGGCAGTATAACAATCTACAAGGCCGATCTGTAGTGCAGGAAGCCACCATTGCAGTAACTTCCCATCGCCTGTAAGCAGCGTCTCCCCCTCCCCACCTTCCTCTATCCGGTAGAACGACCCTCCCATACAGCCCCCCTTCTCTTGTACAATTCTCCCCAACATCACAGATCTTTCCTATTACCTGCCGAGCAGCCAGGCCTGCAACTACTCCAATAAACAAGTGTGACAGCAGCCACACGTAGCCTGCAGCACCACCTATCGGCCACTGCCAGAAGTACACCTCTTCTACAGGGACTGAGTACAGCACAGTTCTTATACCCTACTGCTATGTTCTCTGTGTGGCTGGGCTCAGGTAACAAGTGCTAAACTACATTGGCATTGTAAACTTGGCACTTTGTGTCTACGTGAAAAAGTAAACAAAATGGGCTGAAAAAATTGGAAGGGCCCACCTTGGCATGCTGGTTTGTTAAAGTGGTTCTTTAGCCTTAGGGCCAGTTCAAACCATAGAAACGCAGTCCGGATGCGCTCCAGATGCTTTTTTGCATGCGTTCCAGTGCGTTTTTGATGTGTTTTTGGTGCGTTTTTGATGCAGTCCAGTGCATCCCCCCCCCCCCTTTTTTCCCTTAACCTTAGGGCCAGTTCACACTACATGCAGTCCAGTGTGTCTTTTTTCTGCATCAAAAACGCATGGAAAGTAGGATATATGGTTTTCAATGGCATAGTTCACACCAGTGCTTGCAGTTCCAGTACGTTCCAGTTCCAGAAAAAAAAGTAGAACATGCTGCATTTTTCCTTGCACTGGACTGTACTGGAACACTGTAAAACGCATCAAAAACGCACTGGAACACACCGGAATGCACCAACAATGCACTGCAACACACGTGTCCTTATTTAAGGTTAAGGGCCAATTCACACCATAGAAACGCAGTCCGCATGCGCTCCAGATGCTTTTTTGCATGCGCGTTTTTGATGCGTTCCAGTGCATTTTTGATACGTTTTTAGAGCGTTTTTGATGCAGTCCAGTGCATTCCCCCCCTTTTTTTCCTTAACCTTAAATAAGAACATGGGTGTTCCAGTGCATTTTTGGTGCGTTCCAGTGCATTTTTGATGCTTTTTACAGCATTCCAGTACAGTCCAGTGCAGGAAAAATGCAGTATGTTCTGTGTACTGTGGGAGATCAGATTTAGTGAATGCAGGGTCTGCGTTTGCGGCACGTAAATAACATTATAGTAATAATAGGCGTTCGTTGTGCAGTTTTAATGCACCTTGCCAAAAAGTGTGCATATGACATTTTTTTTTTTTCTTACAAGGCTAAAATGGGAAAATGATCACTTTTAATTCTTTGCAACTGCCCCGTAAATGCACTGTAAATGCAATAGGTGCGTTTACGTTGTGTTTAAGATGAGGTTGTGGTGCATTTCAATAGAAGTGATTGGAGGCAGCTTCAAAGCGTCAATGCCTGCAAGCTCTGCAGGCAGCGTTCATTTTGCCTCACCTCAACGCTAACACCGCAGTGTGAACACCTCCATTCACTCCCTATTGTAACAATTCTGTGTGGCATTGATAGGCGTTCGGGGAACATTTAAAATGTGACTCAACCGCCTATTTTCAAGGCCTGTGTGAAAGAGCCTTTAAGGTGAAGTTCCAAAAAACATTGAGGCCCAGTTGACACATATGCAAATTGGATGTATTTTGAACCGCATCCAATTTGCATGACATGTGAAAGAACATTGCTTTATATTGTGCCTGTTCATATATAGTATGTCTGGTGCAGCTGGAGTTGAGGTTTAGTGCAAATTGAAAAAGAGTTCTGTCAGTTTTCTGAGCAATGCGGTCCAGCTCAGGTGCGAATTCAGGCCCATTGACTTCTATGGGACCGCTTCATAATCGCACATCATTCAGTTGTGAACAGGATTAAATCCTGACCTGATCCTGATCAAAAACTGAACTGAAATGCTGAACTACTACTTTGTCAATTAGCTGTGAAAACGGAGCTTCAATTTGCACCGCACATGTGTGAACCCAACCTTAGGCCTATGGACACTTACCAGCTCCTGTGTGGCAAGGCGTAAAGTCACTGGTGTTTACTGGCACCCAGGGAGCCACATGTGCACCATACAGTCATCAATACAACTGAATGTATATGTATGCATGAATGTGAGTTCATAGATGCCAACATTGTAAAATAAATTATAGGGACACTTTTTTGTCTGTAGGCGGAGTCTATATATACTTAGAGGGTGGGCATTGGTTTGTAGGTGTGATGTATCAACGAAAGGAAAAATGCGGTGAAAAACAGGCATGGTTTAAACTAAATATTGGGCGTGGCTTAATGGGGCGTGGCTCAAGTCTGAGATGAACAAGGGAGAAAGAAAGGGAGTAAGAGAGAGAGAGAAAGAAAGAAAGAGATAGGGAGGGAAGGAGACAGAAGGAAGGAAAGAAAGAGGGATGGACGGACAGCAGGCCCAGATCCTACACCACAATAGAAATATGTGTATTCCAGAAAGTTTAACAATCAGCAGATAAAGATACTCCAAACACCTGGTGTTAGCACTTCAAGCATCCCAGCACCATGCACCATTGTTGTTATGGTGTCAGGATGATTTAAGCGCATTATTTCTATTATTACATTGTAATATAAAATGAAATAGTTCAACTCACCATAATGCAGAATCAGTGGGAGCCCTGAGCGTGTCACTTGCAACCGTCACCTGCCACCAGATGTCATCAGGTGTCCCCAGCAGAGTCCCTCCTTACACCAGGCATTGCAAGTAGAGTCCCTCCTTACATCAGGCATTCCCAGTAGAGTCCCTCCTTACTTCAGGTGCCCCCAGTAGAGTCCCTCCTTACATCAGGCATTCCCAGTAGAGTTCCCCCTTACTTCAGGTGCCCCCAGTAGAGTCCCTCCTTACATCAGGCATTCCCAGGAGAGTCCCTCCTTACATCAGGCATTCCCAGTAGAGTCCCTCCTTACTTCAGGTGTCCCCAGTAGAGTCCCTCCTTACATCAGGCATTCCCAGTAGAGTTCCTCCTTACTTCAGGTGCCTCCAGTAGAGTCCCTCCTTACATCAGGCATTCCCAGTAGAGTCCCTCCTTACATCAGGCATTCCCAGTAGAGTCCCTCCTTACTTCAGGTGCCCCCAGTAGAGTCCCTCTTTACATCAGGCACTCCCAGTAGAGTCCCTCCTTACATCAGGCATTCCCAGTAGAGTTCCTCCATACTTCAGGTGCCCCCAGTAGAGTCCCTCCTTACATCAGGCATTCCCAGTAGAGTTCCTCCTTACTTCAGGTGCCTCCAGTAGAGTCCCTCCTTACATCAGGCATTCCCAGTAGAGTCCCTCCTTACATCAGGCATTCCCAGTAGGGTCCCTTCTTACATCAGGCATTCCCAGTAGAGCTCCTCCTTCCTTCAGGTGCCCCCAGTAGAGTCCCTCCTTATACCAGGCATTCCCAGCAGAATCCCTCCTTACATCAGGTGCCCCCCAGTAGCGTCCCTCCTTACATCAGGTGCCCCCAGTAGAGTCCCTCCTTACATCAGACATTCCCAGCAGAGTCCCTCCTTACATCAGGTGCCCCCAGTAGAGTCCCTCCTTACATCAGGCATTCCCAGTAGAGTTCCTCCTTACTTCAGGTGCCCCCAGTAGAGTCCCTCCTTACATCAGCATACCCAGGAGAGTCCCTCCTTACATCAGGCATTCCCAGTAGAGTCCCTCCTTACTTCAGGTGCCCCCAGTAGAGTCCCTCCTTACATCAGGCATTCCCAGTAGAGTCCCTCCTTACTTCAGGGGCCTCCAGTAGAGTCCCTCCTTACATCAGGCATTCCCAGTAGAGTCCCTCCTTACATCAGGCATTCCCAGTAGAGTCCCTCCTTACTTCAGGTGCCCCCAGTAGAGTCCCTCTTTACATCAGGCACTCCCAGTAGAGTCCCTCCTTACATCAGGCGTTCCCAGTAGAGTTCCTCCATACTTCAGGTGCCCCCAGTAGAGTCCCTCCTTACATCAGGCATTCCCAGTAGAGTTCCTCCTTACTTCAGGTGCCTCCAGTAGAGTCCCTCCTTACATCAGGCATTACCAGTAGAGTCCCTCCTTACATCAGGCATTCCCAGTAGAATCCCTTCTTACATCAGGCATTCCCAGTAGAGCTCCTCCTTACTTCAGGTGTCCCAGTAGAGTCCCTCCTTATACCAGGCATTCCCAGCAGAATCCCTCCTTACATCAGGTGCCCCCCAGTAGTGTCCCTCCTTACATCAGGTGCCCCCAGTAGAGTCCCTCCTTACATCAGACATTCCCAGCAGAGTCCCTCCTTACATCAGGTGCCCCCAGTAGAGTCCCTTGGCTCTGCCTCTCATTGGATAATGCATGATTTGATCTCCGCGACCATTACAGAAGACCAGCTCTTGTGGAGGCCGAGCCTGACTTGCCGAGGGGAAGAAACAAGAGGCAGAGCCCAGATGGCTGCCAAAGAAATGGAGCTGCCACTAACCCCCCGCCCCGCTGCCTTTCACACAACAGGTCACAGGCTTAACGAGAGCTGGTCTTTTGTAAAATGGTGCCGGAGATCATCACCAGTGCCGGCCCCGGACCTCTAGCGGCGGTTGTGGTGATTCTCCGGGAGTCGGGACAAATGCCAATTTCCCGTGACAACATAAAAACGGGACAAGGGTCCAAATCCCGTGAATGTCCCGGGAGAATCAGAACTGTTGGCATGTATGTGAGTTAAGGACCCTTAATTGTAAGCTCATTGAGGGCAGGGACTAATGTACAATATAGATATACATTAAAGTAAATCACTGCATAAATTGTGAGTTCTATATAAGTACCTGAAATAAATTAAAAAATGGCTGTACGCACCTGTGCTAAGGGTAAACATTAATAGCTTCTGCATCGGCAATGTACCTGCACATGCGCCCATGGTGCATGTGCAGATCTGGGGGTAACCGCAGATGCAGAAATTACGGGAATGCATCAGGGGATTTATGCCTCAGGAAACAGGAGCTGGTAAATATTTGTGTTCATTAGGTCTTACAAAATAAACCAGTTCACCATGAAATCAAAATACCATACGCATAAACTCAAAAGCATTTGATATATTATAGCTTACCAATTCTCAGATGTGATGTCTGCATTTGTTTTCTTTTTTAAGGCTTTCTTTCTTCTATAGTCATCAATGAAAACGGATGCAGCCACCACATCTAATAGTTGGTAAGCAGCAAAATTTTACATTTTGGGTTAAATACCACTTTTTGCAAAACTTTAATAAATTCACCCACATTAATTGTGTTTTTATAATATTTTTGCATTGAAGGCATCAGGGCATTGGAACCATGTTCAGTGCATCATTGGTACAATACACTGGCTCCTGTGATCTGTGAGTCCCTCTAGCCATAGTAGATAGGACTTGTAGTCTTCCTATTCCCAGATCCCAGTGAACTGATGATGTTGCAATGCGGGCAAAGTACAATACAGACAAGAAGCTCTGCACAAACAACGTAGCTGCTGACTTTTAATGAAAGGACACTTACCTGCCCAGGGATCGCTTTGTTAATGGTCCTACAGCCTTCTGAGACCTGTGACATGTCCCTGAAGGTTGCGGGGGGGGGGAAGTTGGGTCGCGAACTGCCGATGGAATCGCCTAGACCAGTGATGGTGAACCTTGGCACCTCAGATGTTTTGGAACTACATTTCCCATGATGCTCATGCACTCTGCAGTGTAGTGGAGCATCATGGGAAATGTAGTTCCAAAACATCTGGGGTGCCAAGGTTCGCCGTCACTGGCCTAGACAATCCGTCTGAAAGTGGATACCTGTCAAAATTAGGTACCCGCTCAACCCCTTTCCTGAAATGTTTTTTCTAAAAGAAGGGGGGGGGGGGGGCATGAAGTGGTATATCCCCTTTAAGGGGCAGTTCCAATTTAAACTGTAAGAGAAATATACTACAGCGATTGAGCAATAGCAGTAATGTTCTGAAACACTTATCGTAAATCAAAAAGTAGCAGGCTAGGCGCAAAGTATTATTACTTGGCAGAATAAAACAACTATATAGGACATGTGGAGACAGGACGTACATGTCTGGTGCACGTAGAAAGGGTTTCATAGGATAGTTATGAGCAGCAGAGTGTCAGCTGTGGAGTGGATAGGGAAAGAACTTCCAGGTAATCAAAAATGTATCCTAGTGACCAAGCAATAAGGATAAACAATTGATTACCTGAAAGTTTATTTCCGCATTAACTCCACAGCTGACTTGCTGCTGCTCATATCATTGTTTTAAGCAGGCCATATATGGATTGATAGAAATTTGGCCGGTTCAGCAAGGACCAGCCGAATTTTGGGCAGGAGGGTTGTACAGAATTTATTTATTTTTTTCTGTTAAACCGGCTTGTAGATCCTGCCACAAATCGAATAAGTTCCTAAATTACTGTGCTCTTTGCTTCTGCTGCACTAAAATCCCAAAAAGTCTTATCAACCTTGTCCAGTTCATGTCTGTGAACCACAAAAGACATACTACCCATGTTATGGACATAGGGAGTGGTGAAGGTGTTCTGTGGTCCAAAACACATTCTATCCTAGGGTGCTGCTCCTCAGAATGTGGTGAAGCTGTACATGGTGGCCAGTCAGCTTCTAACTCCAGCAGTGTTTTTGCACTCTCTAGTTTTAGTAAATGCCTCCTCAAAGTGTCTTTACACGTGGGATTATCAGGGTAAAATAATGAAAACAAAGGGGGTTATTTACGAAAGGCAAATCCACTTTGCACTGCAAGTGCACTTGAAAGTGCAGTCGCTCTAAATCTAAGGGGTAGATCTGAAATGAGGGGAAGCTCTGCTGATTTTATTATCCAATCATGTGCAAGCTAAAAAGCTGTTTTTTATTTCCCTTTTATCTTCTTTCTCTCTTCTACTTTTTCCCCTTATTCTCTCTCTCCTCTTTCAATTTACTCTTTATATAGTTCTGGTAGCAAAACGTTTATTTCCTTGGTTATCATTATACCAATTGTACATAGTTCCAATATGTAGTATAAGATTTTAGATTCTGTAATAAATTATTTCTTTTTTTTAAATTTAAAAACTATACTCTTGATAATAAATAAGACCTTTTTTTTTTTTTTTTATCTTGGTCATCTTATATTAACGTGGTCTAAGTTGGTTTTATCCTCTCCTATAGAATGTATGACGCAATCTTTTGAGTAGTTAAATCCATGCTAAAATTGTTTTAGTTAAACTACTTTTAGTTTATGTTGGAACTACAACTCAATATTATTACCATACAGTATATGTGGTCTTTTCATTTGCTGCCAGCATATGTACTTATGTATATTAATTGTTAAAATTCAATAAACAAATTTGACAAGATAAAAGAAAACAAAAACTGACGTAGCGGCCACATGTAAAGTCTAGTACACACTGCTATTTTTTTTTGTTTTGTTTTTTTCTATTGAACAGCCCAACATTCGGCCAGTGTGTACGAGGCTTAAGGATTGGTAAACTGCAAAATATGAATTTATTTGTGCTTGGATGTAGGTACATTTTTATCTGCTTATACAGCTGTTTGCCTGGAGGTCAAGTTTAAAAATAACCTTTAACACTTAGGTTTAATCCTATCACTTAGCTAAACACTTAGCCATTTAAGCCTTAATGTGATCATGTGAGGATAGAAATGCGGGCGCTACCATTAGTCACTTGATTTTGTAAGGTGGAGATTTTAATGTTTGTATCGTGATATGAGCTTCACTACCTAGCAAGCCACAGAGCCCACAATTTGTCACCTGAAAAAGCAACAATTGCCCAAAAAACAGCAAGAAATTGCTGACTGACCAGAAGCAGAAATGGTCTCTGCATAACTCCCAACTGTCCCAGATTTCGAGGGATTGTCCCCGATTTGGAACAAAGTCCCTCTGTCCCTCAGTGCCCCTCATTTGTCCCTCATTTTGGTCTGATCTATATAGTTGTATATAAAATGTTTTTTATCTTTAAAAAAGTGTTTCCCAGTGCTAAACCTTTTGTCCAAATTCTAAATTGCTGCATTTATAAAGTTCAAAAGCCAATATAAAGGAATAGTAGTGGTAAAAAAAAAGAACTTGTGGGTTTAACCAATCCTTTTTTTTTTTTTTTTTTTTTGTACAATTCTCCTTGAAGGGGGTGTGGCAAGGTGGTGTGTCCTATGCCTACATACTTTTGCTAATAGGTGTCCCTCATTACCATCTCAAAAAGTTGGGAGGTATGTATATATATACGTGATCCGACACTTCCATTTGGGGCGCACATGCCTGACGCTGGCGGCTCGCTTCTGCTGTGATTACACACAGCGGAAGCCAATCCAGGTACTCGATGTCTGCAAACACCCGCCGATCGCCAAGCAGCGACCAGAACTGTGATCTACCTATGTAAACAAGGCAGAGCGTCCTTCTGACAGGTGGGGAGGGATGCATAGCTCCCAACTGCCCCTGATTTTGAGGGACTGTCCCTGATTTGGTACAATGTCCCTCTGTCCATCTTTCCTCCTCATTTGTTCCTCATTTTGGTCTGATTTATATAGTTGTATATAAAATGCACTATTTATCTTTCAAAAAGTCTGTCCCAGTGCTAAACCTTTCGTTAAATTCCTAAATCGGTGCATCTGTAAATGTCAAAAGCCAGTATAAAAGAAATAGTAGTGGCAAAAAAAGCATTTGTGGGTTTCCCTAATCTTTTTTTTTGTACATTTCTTCTTTAAGGGGGTGTGGCGGGGGGGGGGGGTGCCCTATGCCTACATGCTATTGCTAGTAGGTGTCCCTCGTTCCCAGCTCAAAAAGTGGGGATGTATGTCTTTGTGTTACATTTAGTGATAAATAGGGATGAGCCAAGTGTACCTGGGTTTTGTTAGAGGTATGTTCACAGAAGTCAGTGGGAGCCAAATGTTAACAGTATTGGCTATTTTCTAGGCTAGAAGGCGAGGAATTGTCAAACAAATGGCACCGGGGTCTGGGCACTGCCCTGGGGAACATGTACCAAAGCAAGACAAAAAATTTTGAAAAATTAGTTTGGCAGGGAGCAGCTATTTAATAATGATTTGATTTAGTGGCAACATTAACCACTTGAAGACCAGGCCCTTTCCAGCACTTTTTGTTTACATGTAACAATCCATATTTTTTTCTAGAAGATTTCTTAGAACACCCAAGCATTATATATTTTTTAAAGCAGAGGCCCTAGAGAATAAATTATTATTATACGGGATTTATATAGTGCCAACAGTTTGCGTAGCACTTTACAATGTTAGGGCAAACAGTAGTTAAAATGCAATAAATTGGTGGGTTTTGCAATTTTTTATGTCACATGGTATTTGTGCAGCGGTTTTTCAAATACAATTTTTATGGGGGAAAAAAAAACACTTTTGGGAATGTAAATGTCAAAAAAACACAGTGCATAACCCAATTTTTGGTAAAATATGAAAATATGATGTTTCACCAAGTAAATAGATACCAAACATGTCACGCTTTAAAATTACGCACGTCCATGCAAACACGAAAAACAACATACATTTTACTTTCCGTAGGTGACGCTTTAAAAGCCTTTACAGGTTACTATTTTAGATGTATGCACTGGTGTTAGAATTACTGCCCATGATCTGATGTTCGCGGTGATATCTCAGGTGCTGGACAATCGCTGTCTGTGTGCGTGCGGGACTGACATGTGCATTCACCTTTGTGCGCAAGAACGGGGGAATGGGGGCACTTTAATTTTTATTTAATAATATTTAATTTTTTATTTTTACAGTGTTGCTTTAATTTTTCTTTTTAAATGGCGCCATTTACATCTGGGTAACCCGAAAGTGATGTGACGTCATCACCTCTGGGTTACTATATCATAGAGCAAAACAAAGCCAATCCAGTCTTTGATGGGCTCTATGATCGGTGGAAGAGTCAGCTGGTCAATAAGGACTCCCAGTGGGAAAGGAGATCCCAGTACAGTTGCGGAAGGATGACCCCTTCTACTGCTTGTAAAAGCAATCCAGCGGCTAGTTAGCCACTAGGATTACTTTTACAAGAGAGTCGACCACAGGTTCTAAAAAATGGTACCGGATGATGCCTACAGCTGCGTGCATCATCTCCTAATACCTACTTAAACTTACCTGTATGTCCCTGGAGCTGAAGTAGTTAAAAATGCTAAATTTCTTTAAATAACATGCCTGGGGGTGCCCCAACCCTTCCTGTGAAGTGCTACTACAGCAACATTGACAGTTACAAAGAAACTTAAATTGCCTGCAACTGACAGCTTTAGCTGCTTACTTTTGTTTCCAAACAAACAGGTAGGGGGATCCCCTTCATCTATCCTGCTCCCTTATCCTAGATGAGGGCCTGACAAATGTTAATGGGGGGCTCCCACACAATAAACACATGGGATATTCTTGGATGGATGATGGATGTCAAAAGAAAATGGCGTGCCCCCCCCCCAAAAAAAAAATTTCATGTCAGACCATTAGTGTCTGCTATAACTTTTAAGGGGGACCCCAAGCAAAAAACAGCCAATTTAACCCCCCTCCTATGTGCTTTCTCACCCCTGTGGCAGTAGCTCTGAACTCAGCAATGCTGTGATGGAGGAGATTGTGGATCACACAGGTCCTTACAGGGGGTTTGAGCAACAAGGTAAAATGGGATTATGCCATCTCTGGGAGTTTTTTGGACAGGCTTCAGGTGGTACAGTTTGTTTTTATTTATAGATGCCCCTTACCTGCATAGGTTTTGGTAAAGGTGAACTGGCCATGTGTTTTTGCGACTTGGGCAGCCGGGTGCTGCGCACAAGCAGCCCATATAAGTGTATATAAGTGCCTGTATCTGCAAACAGATACAGGTAACCACAAACAGCATTTGAGGCTGCTCATCCACACCTGTATGTCTGTTCTCCAATTTGTGTCTGTTTGCCCTGTGTTAGCATTGTGTTCACTGTAGAATTTGCATTTTGAAGAGCAGAGTAGGACTGGCCATAGAGTGATTACTCTAACACAGTTGGCCAGTTTCTGGCACTTTTTGTTTACAAATCAGTATTTTTGCTAGAAAATTACTTATAGCCCCCAAACATTTTACTTTTTTTAGCAGAGACCCTAAGGAATAAAATGGCAATTGGTGCAATTTTTTATGTCACATGGTATTTGTGCAGCAGTTTTGCAAACACATTTTTTTTGGAAAACATACACGTTAACAATAAGATAATAAAAAAACAAAACACAATATTTACCTACATATTTTGTATAATGTGAAAGATGATGTTATGCTGAGTAAATAGATATCTAACATGTCACACTTTAAAATTGTGCACACTCGTGGAATGGCAACAAACTATGGTATCTAAAAATGTCTATAGACGACGCTTTAAATACCTTTACAGAGGGGGTTTAGTGCTAGAATTATTGTTCTTGTGCTAATGTTCGCAGTGATACCTCACATGTGTGGTACAAATGCTGTTTACATATGCGTTTGCGACTTACATATGTGTTTGCCTCTTTTTATCACTTTTATTCCTATTTTATTCCTATTACAAGGAATGAAAACATCCCTTGTAATAGAAATAAGGATGAAAAAAAAGTGATCTTTAGCTTTAAAGTGGAAGTAAACCATGGCAATTTTTCTTTTCTATATCCGCTGACATCAGTTTTTTACAAAAAAAAAGTGGCCAAACTTCAAAGACTGTATATAGCTGGTTGCTAAGAAGGGGCCAGGAAACCGGTTGCCACGTCCTTAATAAACGCCACATCCCTGCTGACAGCTGAATGTAAAAAGAAGATATTGCTGGTGAAAAAAAAGAATTGCAAAACAAACGGCATGGGGTCCCCCCCCAGGCCTATACCAGGCCCTTCGGGTCCAGTATGGATTCGGAGGGGACCCCCCACGCCAAATTTTTTTTTTAAAAAGGCGTGGCCCCCCCAAAATCCATACCAGACCCTTATTGAGCATGCAGCCCGGCAGGTCAGGAAAGGGAGGGGACGTGCGAGCGCCCCCCCTCCTGAACAATACCAGGCCGTATGCCCTTAACATGGGGGGGTACTCTGTTGATGGGGACAAGGGCCTCTTCCCGACAACCCTGGCCGGTGGTTGTCTGGGTCTGCAGGTGGGGGGCTTACCGGAATCCCCCAGATCCCGGCCCCCCCCATGTGATTGGGTATCGGGTATATACTACCCCTACCCATTCACCAAAAAGGCAGTGAAATGTAAAAAAAAAAACAAGAGCCGGTTATTGACAATTCCTTTATTAATAGCTCTGTCTTCTCCTGGTGCTGTCCTCTCCACCATTGTCTCTTCCTGCCGCTGTCTTCTCTTGCCATCTCTCCCGGTGCCTTCTACCCCACCGCTGTCTTCCCCAATGCCTTCTCTCCCACGGCCATCTTCTTCCTCGCTACCAATTACCCACTAAAAAAATTAAAAAGCTGCTGTTCTTCTGCTGCCGTAATCCTCCGCTGTGTTGTTGTCCACATCTGTTATAAAGCCATGGGGCATAGCTATCCGATAATGTCACCTGGAGAGGCCGCCCTTGTGACATCGCAGGGGGCAGGGCGATTTACATTTCATTGCCTTTTTGGCAAATGGGTAGAGGTAGTATGTACCCGATACCCATTCACATAGGGGGGCCCCCAGATTCCGATAAGACCCCCGCCCGCAGACCCCGACAACCACCAGCCAAGGTTGTCGGGAAGAGGCCCTTGTCCCCATCAACAAAACACCCACCCCCCCATGTTGAGGGCTTGTGGCCTAGTATGGTTCAAGAGGGGGGGGTGCTCGCTCGTCCCCTCCCTTTCCTGACCTGCGGGCTGCATGCTCAGATAATTGTCTGGTATGGATTTTAGGGGGGGGGGGGGGCACGCCTTTTTTTTTTTAAATGTTGGCGTGACCTGGGGAGGCAACCCCACAGCGTTTTTTCGCAATTTTTTTGCCGGAATTTTTTTTTTTCTTTTACATTCAGCTGTCAGTGGGGAACCCCGCTAACAACTGATGGCTCATCGGTTGTAAAGGACGCAGCGGCCAGCTTCCCTAGCAACCAGCTATATACAGTGTGTTTAATGAGGGGAAAAAAAAAAAGGGTTTAAAAACGGATGTCAGCGAATCGGATGTAAGCGGATCTTTCGCTAACTTCTGTTTTTCGTCTGTTTTTCGTCCTTTATGGTTTATTTCCGTCATAAACGCTTAGCGGACACGCATATTAGCGGATGACAGCGGATGATCTTCTGCTTATGTCCGCTATCCCATAGAGATACATGTATGTCCATTTTTCATCCGTCAACAGATGGACGAAAAACGGACATACGGAACGCCCATGTGAAACGGGCCTTAGGAGATTTATACTACCTACAGGTAAGCCTAATTATAGGCTTACCTTTAGGATCAAGCCTACACAATGGGTTAACATCCACTTAAAAAAAAAAATATTAAAAATGATTTACTTCCAGCATGGACCAGAAATTACCTCATGACGTCGCACACCAAGGCCATAGAGGTGATCAAGTTGAGTATCTACCGGCAGAAACGGTAAGCCAGAGAAACACCGGCGAGTAGCTGGAGGAGGGGAAGTCTCTTTCTGACGCTGCGGAAAGCATTTCAGCGGCTCATGAGCTGCTCAGAATACTTTCATGGAAAAGCCAGCCATAATCCCAGTAAACCTCTTCCAAACCGCAACATATATATAGGTATTGCGGTTGGCAAGTGGTTAAATATGTACTGCAATATGTGTGAACTAAAAATCCCTGTTTTTTATTGCAAAGTTTGCTAGAAATGGTATATAGCAGTGTGGTATCACCCAGAATTTCAAATATAGCTGATCACATGTGTAGCACCATGGCAACTGCAGACCAAACAGAGGCTAAGATGGCAGCTTCCTTGGCTGTAAAGGATAGAAGGGTAATGTTCCACTTAAAGTTACAAAACATTACATTATTTGCAAGAGTCTTCACCTGTTCTAAATAAACCTTCTTTTGGAATTAGAAAATAGACTTATTTCTGTTATATAAGATTAGAGCTGAATGAAAGTAGTGCACAGCAGAGGAAGGGCTTATTTGATATACTGCTCTGATGTGGGGAACTCAGTGATTTGGTGAACACAGCAATGATAAAACTTATAAGTCTCTCAATGAAGGTGAGTAAAGTCCAGTGAGTGAATGGAAAACAAATATGCATGGAATGTCCCACTGGAAATGGTATGTGAATGTGAGATGGCAAATGCTCAAACACAGGTAAATCGTCAGATCATCCCAAAGCTGTATCCCACAACCGCATGTGACTTGGTAAAGATGGTGTGTAAGAAACTCTTACCAGATACATTGGACTCCCTTGTCAGTGACAGGGAATCACTCGAGCGGGTTGCCTCTCAGGGCCTGGAAGCGGACATCACAGCTCTGCGAACCTTCTGGGTCAAACTCTGTATGGATCTCCCGTGGCCGCCAGGTGGGTCCTCCCAAAGGATGGCCAAGGTGCGAATCAGAGGGAACAGTGCGTCACGTAAAAAACTGAAGTGGAGGCTGGTTTAATCTCTCAGTTGACGCCCGGAGGTCGGGCGGCGCTGACGGAGACTTCCTGTCTCTGCAGCTATTGGCCGTCGGCTCCGCCCGCCCCCATAGATGCTGTCCCTGATTGGCACGGACTCCCCTGCAGTTTTAAGCAGACACAGAAGTGTCAGCAATGGGAGTACTGTGCGAGAGGGTTCAGTTCCTTTTTATTCCTTCTCCAGTATCAAGTGTTTGAATTAACCAGTGTTATACTATCCAATTACTGTTCAGTGTGAGGTCTGTTTAATAACATTTAACAGGTTAATCACACACCATGAATGCAAATGAATGATGTTTCACACCTGCTAGGTTCAGCTAGGTGTGATCAGGTGACCCCATCCATCCAATGGGGAAGGCTGTTTGACAGCTCATACAATTTGCTTTCTTGAATGTTTTTCTTATAAATATAAGGCAACTTGGAGGGGATGCTGTATGCCCCAGTAGACGATCCATTGATCGAAACGCGTCGGGCGCTTTCAGCATCCTCCTTGTTGCCCATTTTTGTTTTTATACCCTGTGATCACATTTTATTGTTACCTGGCTTTTTTAGCAATAAAAATCCCACTTTGCTCATCTACACTATGTAGAGCCTATTTATTTTTTCTCCACATATCAACTGAGAGATTAAACCAGCCTCCACTTCAGTTTTTTATGTGACGCACTGTTCCCTCTGATTCGCACCTTGGCCATCCTTTGGGAGGACCCACCTGGCGGCCCCGGGAGATCCATACAGAGTTTGACCCAGAAGGTTCGCAGAGCTGTGATGTCCGCTTCCAGGCCCTGAGAGGCAACCCGCTCGAGTGATTCCCTGTCGCTGACAAGGGAGTCCAATGTATCTGGTAAGAGTTTCTTACACACCATCTTTACCAAGTCACATGCGGTTGTGGGATACAGCTTTGGGATGATCTGACGATTTACCTGTGTTTGAGCATTTGCCGTCTCACATTCACATACCATTTCCAGTGGGACATTCCATGCATATTTGTTTTCCATTCACTCACTGGACTTTACTCACCTTCATTGAGAGACTTATAAGTTTTATCATTGCTGTGTTCACCATTCATGGATATTTATTTTTTAGCCGTTTTCTTGATTGAAGACTTTTTGCACAATTTATGCGCTGCATTTTGCTTTTACATGATTTTTTGGTTGTCACCTTGTATGTAGCTGCTCCGCACCATATATTTTTTGAATTTAGTGCAGTGTATACTTTTATTATCTTAACTCTGTGATTTGGCCTCTGTACTGTCATAAGAAAACCAGTGGCTGACTCCCAGATATAATACATAGCAGCAGAGAGAACAATAAACTCCACCACTCTGTACAATATCTCCCCTGAGCTGTATAGATCAACACAAGCTCAATACAAGGGCACATAAATACCAAATGTTTTCTATGTGCCCTGTTCACATCACAATGCTTCACTGACATAACTCCCTACTTTAGAACTTGAGAATGAGGGACACTTCAAAAAGGTAGTGACTGCAGCAAAAAGTGGGTGTGGCCAAATTGTTAAAGCAGAACTTTAGTCGTTTTTTTCATCTTTCCATCTATTAAATCTTCTGCCCTTGTTGTTTTACCTTTGGATAGTAAAACATTTTTTTCTGCCAGTAAATACCTTATACAGCCCACTTCCAGTTTCTTGTGTGTTAAAAAGGCCTAGGCTTATAACATTATGCACAGCTCTCTCTCTCTCACTCTCGTGAGAGTTTGCCAGGAATGGAGGGGGGATGAGTCATAAGAGGGCCAATGAGAGCTGCAGAGCTGGAGAGCTGGCGGTGTGCCTCTGTGTGTCTGTGTAAATCCAGGAAGTGAACAGGCAGCAGCTTTAGCTTCCCACAGTTAAAATGGATGCAGCCAGACTCAGTGGAGGGAGATTTCTGCAGCATATTTGGCAAGTACAGAATCATAGTATATATAAAATAATATGCAAAGTAGTTGGAGGGAAGCTTCAGAATGGCAAAGATTTTTTTTTATTACAAATTATATGAGCAGACTGCAGTTCCTCTTTAACAGTAGAAGGTGCTTAAAGCGGAGCTCCACCCAAAAGGGTAAGCTCCGCTTTAAGCACTCCTCCCCCTCTTCCCTGCCACATTTGGCATGTCATTTTGTTTGGGGGGGGGGGGAGCGGGTACCTAGTCTTGACAGTTCTCCTCTCCCTGTCCCTCCCTACACCCTTCTGGGACACGTCACAGATCCCAGAAGAATGCCGGACAATTCAACAGATGCAGTGTCATCTTAATAGCATCATGAGCCCCTGGGCAAAGTAATGCACTGGGGCCCCAACAAAGAAGATGGTGACCTGTAGTGTGCTATGCGTGCCGTGGAAAACAGTAGGTATGGCTAAATTATGCTACATATTGGGTGTGGCTTTTTAGGCTGATTAGAACTTTTATTTTGATTTTGACCTATTTTTTAAAACCATTTTTTAAAAATAATTATTGTACATTTTTGTCATTACGCTGTTGTCTTTGGTAAGATATCAGGGGTGTAAATAGACTCCAGAAGTCTCACTTTTGATACAATGAAAGGGACTGAGGAAACATATTTCCCAGTTGGAAATTAGTTGGTGCATGGAACTAAAGGGATCTAGGGGGCACTGAGGGAGGAAGAGGGGTTGAAAAGACACTAAGGCAGGGGTAGGCAACAGTGGCGGCACTAACACACTCCCCCACCACCACCCGCTGTCCTTACCTTGGATGCAGGAGGTGAGAGCGTGGCGGGCTCAGGGAAAGCTGCTCCGTTGTCCTCTCCTGGAGCAGCTTCTGTGGTGTCTCCTCTCTCCTCCAATAGGATCACCAGAAGTTTTGGCCAATCGGGAAACAGGTTTCATGCCTATTTCCCGATTGGCCGGGAGGAGGATCAGTGTTGCAACAGCAAATTTTCACTCGCTGTTGTAATACACCTGGGTGGGCTCCAGAGGCAATGCTCTGCATCCCGAGTCCACCCTATTTTGAAGCCTATTATAGCCCATGGCTATAATCAGTGCTTCAAAAAACAAAACAAACCCTGGCCGCTGTGATTTATATGTCCGGTGACCCGGAGGATAGGGGGGGAAGAGCCTGGGCACCCCCAATGGACGCGCCACCCCTGGTAGGCAACCTTAGACAGATGCTTTCACCAAAAAAAAAGATCAATCAAAGCCTCATAGTATATGTGGAGTGGCTACGATCGCTGCCAAATGAACATCCGTCCGATCCTCAGTAGGAAACAGCCGATATGGAAACAGACACTCACGTCTTCTGATTCACCAGGATCCAATCAGCTGAGAGTTTTCCATAATACTCGGGCAAAGAAGGAGAGAGGAAGCCTCATAGTGTAAATCTGTAAAGCTTTTTATTATCCAAAAGACCCCCTTCCCCTAATACATTGAACTTACAAACAAATAGTAAAAAAAGGCATCCAATGAATGGTAGCACGGTGCTTTTGATTCTGTTAATCTCACCACCTGTCCGAGAGCTGTAATCATCCGTGGTGGTTTCTGGGGAGAAACAAGAGCCAATGACCTGTATAGCAAGCCGTGTGGTATACCTAGACGCGTTTCGTGAGTATTTTAAATATTAAGCAGGCAGCGCAGCACACCACATACTGGACCAGGACACCCTCAAGATACACCTACCCAGGGACACTTGGAAACTTTTCCGCCTGTCACTGAGCTCCAACGACAACCTGTCCCATGTACCTCATTTATTATTTACTGATGTCGCAGACGCAGTGTACTTTAAAAAAAGCGTCCATTATTATAGTCTGGTGCTCTTGCAACATTCGATTGGACCTAATTGCCTTTGGTGCCTCTTTAACATGTAATTATTTCATTGGATTCAATATCTCTGTAGATTTATCCAACTCTCAGGCCCTGATGAAGGTATCTGAATATTGAATACTGGAAACGCGCCGGGCATCAGGGCATACAATCCCTTGGAGATTATATAGGATGATTTATATCTGTATATGTCCTATTTTGTTTTCTATGTGATGCACTTTATGTATTTTGGCATATGTCCTATTTTGTTTTCTATGTGATGCACTTTATGTATTTTGGCTTTGTATAGACAATACATGTTTTTTATTCCATATTATTAAAAAGAACCAGTTACACTTACCGGTAACGGTGTTTCTGGGAAGTCTTCCAGGACGGTACCCTGAGAGATGACTGGTCCACCTGACAGGAAACACAATCAATCAAGAGGTTAAAGGCCCCTGCCCCTCCCGATGCTCCTCAGTTGTGACAAAGTATTGACCCACACCAGTGCACGAGAGTGAAAAACAACCACCACCACACTCTAAACATTACATGTTTCCTAGATAGAATGGGTGGGAAGTAGGCCTGCCGTCCTGAAAGACTTCCCAGAAACACCGTTACCGGTAAGTGTAACTGGTTCTATTCTCAAGTCGTCTTCCAGGACGGCACCCTGAGAGAAGAGCAAGTAGCTCAGGCCTACCTTTAGGGCGGGACCACCGCTTGCAGGACTTTCCTGCCAAATGCCAGGTCCTGAGGAGATAGTATCTCCACTCTATAATGCCTCAGGAACGTGTTCTGGCTTGACCATGTAGCGGCTCTACATATCTGCTCCACCGAAGCTCCGGCCCTTTCCGCCCAGGAGGTTGCCAGAGATCGCGTGGAATGCGCTCTAAGATTTCTAGGAGCTGCTTTACCTGACTGCTCATAGGCTAACGAAATGGTATGCTTAATCCATCTGGCTATAGAAGCCTTGGATGCCTGTTGGCCCTTCTTTTGGCCAGCGAAATTAACTAAAAGATGGCTGGACCTTCTAAATTCCTTAACCCTTTCTAGGTAGGATAGTAAACAGCGTCTGACGTCCAGACAGTGAAAAGAAACTTCCCCTTCACTTTTGGGGTTACTACAAAAGGAAGGCAGCACCACTTCTTATAATGTGAAGAGTGCAGCGCTGGACATGTGAAGTGAATGGTGAAATGTTATTAAACCATGTACTAGAATTAAATCAACAATAATGACTTATAAAGATAATGGATTACTAATGACCATAAACATATAGTAAAAATGGTGAATTACCTATAACCATAGGCATATGACATTACAAAAAAAACTCCTGAAAATAGAACTTTTAAAAGTGCATATAAGTCCAAAGCAATAATTTATCGTGCAATGTGAGTAAACATATGAAATTACAAAAAGCCTTGAAATTAATGCTTTTAAAGTGCAAAAAAGTCCAAAACAGTAAATTTCCGTGCGATGTGTATTTCAAGGGTGCATCTTCGATAATCGGTGTTGCCCACCACCAGATAGGTGAATAGATAAGAGGCTTACCAGAAAGCCTGTGACCGCCCTTATTCAGGGGGGTCAGAACAGGCTTAGTAGATATGGGAGGACCACCACACGGATACTCCGTTTGATAGATGGATCAATGGGCCAGGGCTCCTTGCCAGGTAATTCTCCAGCCGACAACCACTGTGAATACTCTCCCAGCTCCCGTCCTCTCCTGGGGCAGACTTGAAGCTTCCGCAGATTCAATAAAGGAAGATGTGATATGTAGTGCCAAAAAAAGATAAAGAAAGAAAAGCTCCGCTGGTGCAGATAACTTCGAGTTTCTTTTATTGGCAAAAAATGGCGATATCAGACATTAAAAAACAAAGAAAAACGAGCAGAGTAAAAAAACGACACTACCGCCGTTTGTTTAAAAATCGCGCATGCGCGGTGCGTGCAATGTTGTGACCCTACGGCCGTTTCGTCACAACTGACGTCATCAGGGGTACGCACCGACGCACGCGCATGCGCATTAAATACACAGGCGTCTAGACGGAGAACGCTATGATTGGTTCATACTAGGCTGTGCTTCATATAGGAAATCAGCTATAAAGAGACCTGCCATAGAAATGAACCTCTCTAACCACTTAAGCGAAGGGAACGTCAAGCTGTTAAATTACATCTTAATAAAACAACAGCATGTAAACACTCAACCGGTGCCATCTAGTGGTTTTTTTTGGGAATTACACCAAAAATCCAACATATAACCAAGCTACATTATAAAAATTGTTAAAGTGGATTGATTAGTTAATTAAAAATAATAAAAAATTATAAAAACCTATATATATATTGATACATTTGTTATTGTAATACCCGCAGACATCTATGATGTTATACGGCTAAAAATGATCCAAACAAAAAACATAATATAATAGAAGCGACAATAAATGATGTCACCTCCAGTTTCATCTGATAGGGTATTAGAAAATTATGATACCCAAGTTGATGTCAACCCTAATATTTACAATTAATTGAAATCAGGTAACATTAAACCTCTATATATGAAGTGGATTTATATAATATATTAGGGAAAAAAAGGAAGGGAATAGAACTGAAGCTTGTTAATGCCCATTATGAAAACAATGACATAGCCTACTCCTTACAATAATTCTAGAATAATAATAAGGTAAAAATAAAAATGAAAAAAATATAAAAATACTATCCCTATTCAAAATGGGAGTTAAATTAGTATATAGAAAATAGATATACCTGAGTGGGACATCAACTTCTCCACCAACCTCAACTTTCAACTGTTGTTGATAAAACAGTTGATGTCCCACTCTATATTTAAACCATTCGGGGCATGGGAACCAAGCCTAAAGATCCAGTTGGTTTCTGATCTTGATATGGTTCGCTTCCCATTGCTGCCTCGCCAGTGTGGAACATATTTTTCTATCCCTATGAAGGTAGTACCACTAGGGTCTCTATTGTGCACTTCGTCATAGTGTCTAGAGACACTATGTTTATCGAACCCTTGTTTGATATTAGTGATATGCTCCCCCAACCTTACACTGAGTTTCCTGGTGGTGCGTCCCACGTACTCCAAACCACAGGGGCACCTGAGGAGGTACACCACACACTTGGAGGCGCATGTTATGAGAGAGTTAATAGGGTAAGTGACTCCTGTGCCTGCTGATGTGAATTCTGTGAGCCTTCTCTGGCATACCACGTTCACTTTACAAACCCTACATCTTCTACAGGGAGAAAAGCCCTTTAGGTCGCCAAAGAAGGTCGAACGCTGAGGTGGGTCGGGGACATTAGGTGCCAGAGTGTGCCTTAAATTCATAGCCCCTCTAAATAGGATACGGGGATTGTTAGGTAGTAAAGGGCCAAGGACACGGTCGTTTTTAATGACTGGCCAGTGTCTTTTAATGATTCTCTTAATGGCCCAGTGTTGGCTGGAATAAGTGGTGAGAAAAGCCAAATTAAAGTCCTCACCGTTGTTAACCTGAGGGGGTTTATCTCTTAGAAGTTCCGTACGCTCTCTATTTCCGACTTCCGCAATTAAAGTTTCTAGCATAGTTGCCTCATAGCCTTTATCCAGGAACTTCAATTTAAGGGATGAAGCCTCTCTAAAATACTCATCCAGATTCGAACAGTTCCGCCTCAAGCGTAAAAATTGGCCCTTAGGGACAGCGGATAGCCACGATTGATGATGGCAAGAGTTAAGGGGAATAAAACTGTTCCTATCGGTAGATTTGAAGAAAGTGGATGTAGTAATTCTCCCATCCACTATAGTGATTAATAGATCCAAAAAATGGATCTGTGCCGAGCTAGCCTCATGAGTCAAAACTATACCTCTATCATTTCCATTCAAGGAGAGGAGGAAGTTGGACAAAGATTCAGAGTCGCCGTCCCAAATAAATAGGACGTCGTCAATGAATCTTCTCCATATAACCAGCTGGGAAGGTTTATCACAGAAAACCACGTCCTCTTCCCATTTGGCCATAAAGAGGTTAGCCATAGATGGAGCGAATTTCGCTCCCATGGCCACTCCCCTTGTTTGTAGGTAATGCTTGTTGTTATGCCAGAAATGATTGTGTGCCATCGAAAAATCCAACAGCTCCATCACAAAATTACATTGTGTGATGGAGATGTTGGAGTCACGATACAGAAAATGTCGCACCGCTTCATGACCCAATCGATGGGATATGGATGTATAAAGCGACGCGACATCCGCCGTCACTAGCATATAAGTATCTTTCCACTCTATGCTACCCAATATATTAAGGACATGTTTGGTATCCTTAAGGAAAGCGGGGGTGCCCATCACCAGTGGCTGCAGATAAAAATCAATATATTTACCAACTCGTGAAGTGATGGAATCTATACCACTGATGATGGGCCTTCCCGGAGGGTTAACCAGAGTCTTATGAATCTTTGGCAAGATATACATGACTGGCAATCTGGGGGCCAGAGGAATAAGATGTTCCCTCTCTTTTTTATTGAGAATCCCCATATTGTACCCCTTGTCAATCAAACCTTTCAACTCCCGTTTAAAGCTGAGAGTTGGGTCAGATTGCAGGGGTAAGTAGGTGTCTGCATCAGAAAGGATTCTTTGCATCTCATTATTGTAGGAGTCTTTGTCCAAAATGACAATGGCTCCGCCTTTGTCGGCGGGGCGTATAATGATGTCTTTCCTTCTGCATAGAGCCTCAATTCCAATTCTAACGTCATATTCAGGTTGTACTGTTCTCATTCTTAGGTTGGTTAAATCCTTTAGTACTAAATCCCTAAATATGGCGACATTCGGTGCTGAATTTCCAGGAGGGTTAAACAGTGATGCATTCGACAAACCCGAATGCACCACTGTGGAAGCCTCTCTGGCTAGTTGTCTAGATGGATTACTTAGAATATACCGTTTAATGTTGAGTTTACGAGTATATTTCTGCACATCTATGAATGTCTGGAATTTATTCAAATTCCGCGGTGGCACGAATTTTAAACCTTTATTTAGGGTGGAGAGTTCTTGTTTGGAAAGTTCTTTGGTACTTAGATTTATAATCCCATTCGTGTCTATAGCCTCCTTCTTTTTGAGATGAAGTTTCCTCCCCCCTCTGCACCCTCTCTTGCGTCGCCGTTTCGTTTGGTTCTTCCTCTGCCTACCACCTGAAAATCCCGTCTAAAGCGGTTATTTTCTTGTTGGCTTTGAGGAGGACCAAAGATATTTTGATTGCCATTTGGACTAGAAATGGATCCCTCCATAGTCCGTGCCAGAGGGGAAAATCTATTGCTAATTCCCCTTTCCTGACCTTGTTGTTCCCGTTCAGCTGTTCCTTCACCATATCTCTGTCTACCTCGATGGACTCTCTGGTTGTGGTGGTAATGCCCACCATCATATTCATAGTGGGCCTCATCGCCCCTATGTTGCCTCCAAGATGGAGATGGATTATGGTGTGTTTGGGGGAGAGACCCCTTGCTCCGACCCCTACCTCTTGTTTGGTTAGGGTATTGCTGAATATCCCTACCTCTAGGGTGGGGAGAATTATGGGAGATCGTCGACTGATTCACTCTCCGGGGTTCCTGGGTAGAAGACATAGTATGTGAGTTACTTGTAGTACTATTAGTGACCGGAGGTTCAGAGGAAGGAGGAATCTGCCATTTGAAGACTAAGTTATCTTTATAGTCTTTAGTGTCTCTATTGTATTTTCTCCTTTTTTTCTGTTTTTGTTCCATCTCCTCTTTAATTAAGATGGTTTTGAGCGCCTCTGATCTCCGGACATATTCCTGGTCATCCTTAAAAGGGGCTAATTTACTCCTAATAGTATTGATTTCTAAATCTAGCATTGTTAGTTTCCTTTTCTTCTTGGCTACCAAGAATTGTAAAAAACCGACCCCCGCCTCGTTAAAATACTTAAACCATTCTCCCAGCTCATTATCCTCTTTTTGGGGATTAACCTCCCACCTGAGGCTCCTTGGGACCATGTTTTCTTTTATGTATTCCTCTAAGTATGCTATATCCCATCTAGCATGTACTTCCGTAATAGTCAGATTTTTTAACCTAAGGAAGCACCCTGCCAAATCATCTCTAGGGTCCTCCTTACCGTCAAAGACACCCACAGTGTCAGTGACCACCTGAGATCTGTATTCAAAAATGTCCATTATGGACACACCAGCTGCAAAAACCGTATATCAAAAATACACAACAAAATTTAAAGAAAGAAATTGCGCTAGGTGCATAAAAATAGTGATTAAGTAAAAAAGGGGTACAAAGGTCCTGCTGCTGTGCACTATAACCCCGATATAAGGGTACCAGAAGACTAGATATAATGTGAAGAGTGCAGCGCTGGACATGTGAAGTGAATGGTGAAATGTTATTAAACCATGTACTAGAATTAAATCAACAATAATGACTTATAAAGATAATGGATTACTAATGACCATAAACATATAGTAAAAATGGTGAATTACCTATAACCATAGGCATATGACATTACAAAAAAAACTCCTGAAAATAGAACTTTTAAAAGTGCATATAAGTCCAAAGCAATAATTTATCGTGCAATGTGAGTAAACATATGAAATTACAAAAAGCCTTGAAATTAATGCTTTTAAAGTGCAAAAAAGTCCAAAACAGTAAATTTCCGTGCGATGTGTATTTCAAGGGTGCATCTTCGATAATCGGTGTTGCCCACCACCAGATAGGTGAATAGATAAGAGGCTTACCAGAAAGCCTGTGACCGCCCTTATTCAGGGGGGTCAGAACAGGCTTAGTAGATATGGGAGGACCACCACACGGATACTCCGTTTGATAGATGGATCAATGGGCCAGGGCTCCTTGCCAGGTAATTCTCCAGCCGACAACCACTGTGAATACTCTCCCAGCTCCCGTCCTCTCCTGGGGCAGACTTGAAGCTTCCGCAGATTCAATAAAGGAAGATGTGATATGTAGTGCCAAAAAAAGATAAAGAAAGAAAAGCTCCGCTGGTGCAGATAACTTCGAGTTTCTTTTATTGGCAAAAAATGGCGATATCAGACATTAAAAAACAAAGAAAAACGAGCAGAGTAAAAAAACGACACTACCGCCGTTTGTTTAAAAATCGCGCATGCGCGGTGCGTGCAATGTTGTGACCCTACGGCCGTTTCGTCACAACTGACGTCATCAGGGGTACGCACCGACGCACGCGCATGCGCATTAAATACACAGGCGTCTAGACGGAGGACGCTATGATTGGTTCATACTAGGCTGTGCTTCATATAGGAAATCAGCTATAAAGAGACCTGCCATAGAAATGAACCTCTCTAACCACTTAAGCGAAGGGAACGTCAAGCTGTTAAATTACATCTTAATAAAACAACAGCATGTAAACACTCAACCGGTGCCATCTAGTGGTTTTTTTTGGGAATTACACCAAAAATTACACCACTTCTTGAGTCCTATGGAACTTGGATGCTACCTTAGGGAGGTACAGGGGGTCCTGCCTAAGTATAACCCTGTCCTCGAATAAAGAAAAAAACGTCTCTTTAATAGAAAAAGCCTGAATGTCACCTACTCTCCTAGCTGAGGTGATTGCAAGTAAAAAGGCCAACTTAAAGGTCAGGATCCTAAGGGGGATCTGATCTATTGGTTCAAATGGGGCCTTTGTTAACCCCTCCAGTCCTAGTGTAAGGTCCCAAGGAGGGCACCTAGACATTTGAACAGGGGACAACCTCTTCCTGACCAAGAGAAATCTCTTGATCAGGGGGTGTAATGCCAACGTTTCTCAAGGAAACAGGACAGGGCTGAAACCTGCGCCCTAAGAGTCCTGGTTGCCAAACCTAGATCTGCTCCATCCTGGAGAAATTCTAAGATAGCAGGGATCTCTCTTTGAGAAGTCCCTCTCTCCTGACACCAGTGAGAGAAAATCGCCCAGGTCTTGGCGTAAATACGCCTTGTGACTGGCTTTCTACTAAGGAGCAGTGTATCCACTATTCTGTCCGACAGTCCCTTCTCCCGCAGGTTCTGCCTTTCAAGAGCCAGGCCGTCAGCTTGAAGAAGCTGGGGTCTGGGTGGTGGACTGGACCCTGAAGGAGAAGGTCGTCCCAGACCGGGAGGTGAAGCGGTGGGGCTATGGACCAACCCTGCAGGGTTGGAAACCAGGCTCTCTTGGGCCACCAAGGGGCTATTAGAATTTGCTTGCTTTCCGAGTCGAACAGTTTTTGAGGGACCCTCGGAATTAGTCCCAGAGGGGGAAAGGCATAGGCCAGTCGGAAGTCCCAGACCTGTGCCAACGCGTCTATCCCCTCTGAGCCTCTCTCTCGAGCAAGGGAAAATAATCTCTTTACCCTTCTGCTCTTCCTGCGGGCAAAGAGATCTATCTCTGGAACGCCAAATTGCTGACTTACCAGGGAAAAGACCTCTGGATTCAGTTCCCATTCCCCCTGCAGAATCGGCTGCTGACTGAGGTAGTCTGCCTCTACATTTAATGTCCCCTTTATGTGGACTGCGGAGATGGAAGGAACCCGACTTTCCGCCCAGGACAGGATCTCTGCAGATAGGGATAGGAGTGCTGTAGATCTGGTACCCCCGATGATTCAGGAACGCCACTGCCGTGGCATTGTCTGACAAGACCTGCAGCTCCTGGACCTGATCCTTCCCTCGAAAGCCTTTAGTGCTTCTCCTATGGCCAACAGCTCTCGAAAGTTGGAGGAGGCCCTTCTCTGTTCTGAATTCCAGGACCCCTGAGCTATTAGTTCCTCTAGGTGGGCTCCCCACCCCCAGGAACTTGCGTCTGTAGTTAACCTGGGAGGCTGAAGTTGGCTCCAAAGGAGGCCCCCTTGAAGCCTCTGAGGAAGGAGCCACCAGTGAAGGGAGTTCTTTACTTCGACCGGAATGGCTATCTCTATGTCCAGAGAGTCTCTTCTTCTGTCCCAAGAGGATAGAAAGAAGTGCTGGAGGGGCCTGGAGTGTAGCTGTGCCCAAGGAACTGCTGGGATAGCTGACGTCATTAGACCCAGAACTCTCATGATACCTCTGTAGGAGATGGTGCTTGCCTGTAACAGCGACCTGACCGCTGATATGAGGCCCTCTACCTTGCCCTGAGGTAGAATTAACTTTTGTTCTGAGGAGTCCACCAGGAACCCTAGATACAACTTCATCTGAGCAGGAGTCAGTGAGGACTTTTCCCTGCTGGCAATCCATCCCAGGTCTTCTAAGGTCTGCATTATTCTGGATAGATCCAGAAGTAGTTGATCCTGACTTAGACTGTAAATCAAAATGTCGTCCAGGTAGGGAATCAATGCCACTCCCTGGAGGTGCAAAAAAGCCACCACCTCGGCCATGACCTTTGTGAAGACTCTCGGACTGGATGCCAGTCCAAAGGGGAGAGCTGTGAACTGCCAGTGTTGCACTCCCTCTGGAGAAGCGATCGCGAATCTCAGGAAGCTTTGATGGCCCTGAAAAATGGGGACATGAAGGTAGGCATCTTTTAAATCTAAGGTCACCATAAATACATCTTTGAGGAGATGTCTCCTGAGAGAATAGACACTCTCCATGCGGAACTTCTTGTAATGAAGAAAAACATTGAGGTTCCTTAGATTTATAATAAGACGATACCTTCCTGAGGGTTTTGGTACCACAAACACGTGGGAATAAAAACCCTGACCCTACTGGTCCAGTGGAACAGGTATTATAACCTCCTGACTGGCCAGTTCTCTTATATTCTGAAGGATTCCTATCACCTTGCAGGGATCCCTGGTAAGGTAGATCAAGAGAAACTTGGGGGTGGAGGGGAGAGAAACTCCAATCTGTAACCCTCTCTTATGATCCGAAGAACATAGGGACTTTGGGTGATCCTTCCCCACTGAGAGGCAAAGTGGGAAAGTCTGCCCCCTACCGGAAAGTCATTTGGGGGTCTTCTCAACTGACTTCTGGCTGGAAAAGAGAACACCAGTCTTTTGTTTGTCTTTTCCTGCGCCCCAACGTCTATTAGGGGAGACCTTTTCCTCAGAGAAGCGATTCTTTGCCTGGGGGCCACGAAAAAAAAACGCTTCCTCTCTCTCCTAGGTTTGGTAGGAAACTTCTTCCCCTTCTCGGTAGATCTGGCTAAAGCTTGATCTAGGCCAGCACCAAAAAGGAGCGTCCCTTCAAAAGGGAGACCACAAAGATGGGTCTTGGATGAGCTATCCCCATCCCAGGTCTTAACCCAGAGGGCTCGCCTTGCTGAATTTAGTCTTAGCGGTTGTACGCACTGTCTCCACCGCAGCATCTGCTAAATATGCGACAGCATTCCCTATGACCTCTAGAGAATCCAGGACCTCCTTGGATTTGGAGGTTCGGGATACGTGGTCCATTAATTTACAGACCCACGTGTCGGCATTCCTTGCGATGCAAGCTGAGGCCAATGCAGGGCTCATAGCCGCAGCGTTAGCTTCCCAGGCTCTGCGCAGAATGGTTTCAGCCCTGCGATCCATTTGATCCTTTAAGTTACCGGTATCTTCGAAAGAGAGATCCGACTGCTTAGAGACCTATGCTAAGTAGGCGTCTAGTCTAGGAGTTTTGAAAAATCTTTCCCCATTCTCCTCAGAGAAGGGGCATCTACGCTTCCAGGTTTTATATTTTAGAAGCCTTCTTTCTGGTTCTTTCCATTCCCTTAAGATGACTTCCTTAAGGGCGGAATGTACCGGAAGGACCCTGGCCTGAGGTTTAATCAAGCCTCTATACATCCTATCCTGAGCGGACACCTGTGCAGCAGGCTCCTGAATCTCTTCTGAGGCATAAATAGCTTTAAGAAGATCTTCCATGTCGTCAGCAGAAAATATATGTCTGCTAGACCTGGATTCCTCCCTCCCATCCTCCTTTTGGCTGTCCACCACCCCTTCATCAGAAACCTCCTGATTAGGAACTTCTGAATCACACTCTTCCTCCGAATCGTGGGGGAGTGGGTACTTCAGTACATCCGCCCGATATTTCCTAGAGGAGGCAAAGCTCTCCTGGGAAGAGGCATCCTTACTGGAGTGAGCCTCTGAATCCCTAGGCTTAAGGGTGGCCTGAAAAGATTTTAAGGTGGACAGCATCTCAGTTTGCATCGTAAGGAATTCCTTCATCATCTGAGATGTCTCCTTCCCTGTCAACTTCTGTATACATTTAAAACAGAAGGGTTTTGGATGATCTGGGGGTAGCCTGTCATTACAGTTCCCACATCTTTTAGAACGGGTGAAGGATTTCACAGGACGGCTGGCAACCTCAAGGGCAATAGCATCGTCCCCTGAAAAACACACAGGCATACACTGTGAGAATCGGAGGAGAAGAGTTGGGGTACCCTCCCCCTCTAAACCTCCGAAGGCCGGTCAGACTCACCCCCTGTGGTCTCTTCCATGGCCGCAGACCCTGCAGGTCTCTCCTTCTCATGTTCCATGCTACTTCCGATCCCTGGTGCTGCATACAGGAACGCAGAGGAGACATGGGCGCCTGTTCCCTGTGGCTTTTTATATCCTCTGTATGCTGGCTGTATCTTGCCACCGCCCTCTTGCTGAAGACCGGAAGTGATACTGGCCAAAGCTCACTTCCTGCTGCAGCCTCCCACTCCCTCCTCTTGGAGGAGGAAGTGATGTCATGATCTCCAGACAAATGGCGCCGAGCGCCGGGACGCTGAGCTACACTCAGCAGAGGAAAAAAAGGGCTCTCCATGCAGGGATTCTTACCGCGTGACCCCCGAACAGTCGTTCCGGTCGGCGGGTGGACAGGCGGCCAGATGGACGGATGGGCGGACGAACGGCAGCCCTGGCCAGACACCAGAATGGGTCCCAGGGTCTTGTAGCCATTAGAAGGAAAGCCACCAACTCCTGCCCTTGCGCGGCCACCGCACAGGTAAGGAAGGGGAACAGGAAATTTGGCCCCTGAAGTTCTGGGTACGCCACCGCACCCAGGGTTCTTCAGAACTCGGGGGGGGGGGGGGGCTCTTCTATGGGAGAAGCACAGTCACCATTTCAGGTCCTGCTCCTGCTGCCTCCCCCCCGAGAAATGGATTTGGGAAAACCCCCCAGGAAGGATAATGAACATGCGGCCGGACCCAGCGGCTCCCCAGACATTTGGTCCGGCTCCCAGGGGGAGACCATCAGCCCCAGGCCTTTAGGTCAATAGAAAAATAACAAACGGTTTCGCTGTGGGGAAACACAATCAAAAACTGAGGAGCATCGGGAGGGGCGGGGGCCTTTAACCTCTTGATTGATTGTGTTTCCTATCAGGTGGACCAGTCATCTCTCAGGGTGCCATCCTGGAAGACGACTTGGGAAAGACATTTTTTATCATTGAGTTGGTGGTCTGTCAAAGTCCCATTCAGGGGGTTACCTTTCGTTGTTCATAAGTGATCGAATATTCAGTAGTGAAGGGGTTAACACATAATTCTGAGAGGATATATATTAGCAAGTTTTGGGCGTGTAGGTCACACCTATTGATAAAGACGGATTCACGAAACGCGTCTAGGTATACCACACGGCTTGCTATACAGATCATTGGTTCTTGTTTCATCCCGGGAACTGAATGCACCATGCTACCATTCATTGGATGCCTTTTTTTATTATTTGTTTGTAAGTTCAATGTATTAGGGGAAGGGATAATAAAAAGCTTTACAGTTTTACACTATGAGGCTTCCTCTCTCCTTCTTTGCTCGAGTATTATGGAAAATTCTCAGCTGATTGGATCCTGGTGAATCAGAAGATGTGAGTGTCTGTTTCCATATCGGCTGTTCGCTTACTGAGGATCAGACTGATGTTCGTTTGGCAGCGATTGTTGCCACCCCACATATACTATGAGGCTTTGATTGATCTTTTTTCTGGTGAGTGCAATTCCTAGAGGGAGCATAAGCACTAGATGTATCGATGGTCAGACGTTTTAAACAGCTGATGAATCATTCATTTATTTTATATGAAAAAAACTGTGTTTGAATTTTGGTTTCAGCTGGATTTACAGACTTTACAGGCTTTTATGCTTTTAAACCTTTAGCGCTGCTGACATTTGAAAGACTATTTTTTTAATTTAATCTTATTTTAATTGTAGTTTTAATAGCTTCCTTTTTAGAAATGTTTGTTTATACTATAGCAGCTGCTCTTCCATTTCATTAGTACATTTCCCTAAGCGCCGGATAAGTGATCTTTTTTTGAGAACTTCTGTGTTGTTAACCTTAGACAGATGGAGATCTACTGTTGAAGTCAAAGATCACCGAGCATGGTGTCCTGTTGATAGGGCCGGTATCTTGCCGAGAATGTTCCCTCGGCGGATAAGTTCCCCCCCTGTACTGCGCAGGCGCATCACGGACTACTGTCAGCCACCGGAGATAGCCGAAGCTCAAACGCTTCAATCAGCTGTACACGGCGAATGCGCTCTGGGTCCAGGTTCCTTCCCCACCATCCAAGTGAACCTAGAGGGGGAATCTAAAAGAGCCGAGCGAAGCGAGGCCGTGCCCGAAGCGTGGCAAGCGAAGCGAGCCCGCGAGGGGCCCTCTTACAGGCTGATTTTCAGCTATTCTGCTTCGGCTATTTCCGCCGGATCCGCCGGGGAACTTAGCCGCCGAGCGGAACTTTCTCAGCAGAACACCGGTTCACACTGAGATTGTGGTGCCAGTGCATGCACTACTTTTTGTGCATCTATGCGATTTGTAGGCAGGGCTGGATTTACATCTCAGGAGTCTATAGGCAGGGATTTCTGAAGCATCCTACCAAAAGAAAAAATAGAAAGACAATAAGCAGGGTTAAGCAGTGCGTTATGCTCTAAATGCAGGGTTAAGGCGTGCGTTGTGCTCAGAGTGCAGGGTTAAGGCATGCGTTGTGCTCAGAGTGCAGGGTTAAGGCGTGCGTTGTGCTCAGAGTGCAGGGTTAAGGAGTGCGTTGTGCTCAAAATACAGGGTTAAGTAGTGCATTGCGCTGAGAATGCAGGATTAAGGAGGGTGTTGCTCTCAGAATGCAGGGATCAGGAGTGAGTTGCTCTCAGAATGCAGGGATCGGGAGTGAGTTGCTTTCAGAATGCAGGGATCGGGAGTGAGTTGTTCTCAGGATGCAGGGATCAGGAGTGCTTGCTCTCAGAATGCAGGGATCAGGAGTGCTTGCTCTCAGAATGCAGGGATCATTGGTAAGGAGCCCACCGGGAAGTCGGCACTGCGCTGCGCTAATCACAGGCAGTAAAACATTTCCAGATCTCTGCAGCCACGCATCGGGACAATGTCCCACTGCCTGTGATTAGCATTGTGCAGTGCCGACTTCCTGGCGGGCTCTGCACGTGGACTGTGCGAACATGCTGGAGCTCATCCTTAATCATCCGTGTGTTATGCTCAGACTGCAGGGATCATTGCATGGCTGTAGGGTGGTTATGGTGCAGCCCCATTCATGGTGACATGCTATTTGCTTTTTGTCACATGTACTGCCCTGAAATGAGTGGTAAGGGTGGTAAAGTCATGGCTGAACTGCCTGCTTTTACTGGCCTTGTTTAGACTTGTGGTTGTGAGGGTGGCAAAAACAAGTGGTTAAGACATGATTTGACCAATACCCCGTTGCTTTCAGTGGGCAGTATTGCCTGTTGAATGCTACCAATTTAAGTGCAGCTGATGGTCAGTGTATTCTGATAGTGCCAGATCTTGATGTCAGAATACAATGTCCTGGTGGGGGACATTGTGTGGATTGGAGGAATCTGATTGTTCTTCGATCAGACTGCTGGCTATAGGAAAACGTTGCATCTATGGGCAGTTTAAATAGCCGCAGAAAACGTGTTAGGCTGCAGGACAGTTGGAAGAAATAAAAAGTGAGCAGGCATAGAAAGGGTGCAAGACAGTCCACACGTTCATCTGTCTTGCACCCTTTCTATGCCTGCTCACTTTTTATCTCTTCCAAATGCCCAAAGCTGAGACTGGAGCCTGCAATGTTGTTTATAGTGCAGATTTATGGACAGGAGAGGACATAGCGTTAACAGGGGAGAGGGAGGGGACGATCCGAGCACGCAGCCCGGCCGGTCAGGAAAGGGGGTGGGGACGAGCGAGCGCCCCCCCCCTCCTGAACCGTACCAGGCCACATGCCCTCAACATGGGGGGGTGCTTTGGGGGAGGGGGCGCCCTGCGGTGCCCCCCACCACAAAGCACCTTGTCCCCATGTTGATGAGGACAAGGGCCTCTTCCCGACAACCCTGGCCATTGGTTGTCGGGGTCTGCGGGCGGGGGGCTTATCGGAATCCGGGAGCCCCCCATAATAAGAGGGCCCCCAGATCCCGGCCCCCCACCCTATGTGAATGAGTATGGGGTACATGGTACCCCTACCCATTCACCTAGGGAAAAAGTGTCAATAATAAAACACACTACACAGGTTTTTAAAATAATTTATTAAACAGCTCCGGGGGGGGTCTTCTTCCGGCTTCAGGGGTCTTCTTCCGGCTTCGGGGGTCCCTCCGGTTCATCTTCTCCCGGCGTCCGGTTGGTTCTTCTCCGCTCTCTCCGGCCTCTTCTCCCGGCCCAGAAGCCCAGACCTCCGCTGGCAAGAGAGCTACCTGAATACAGCGGAGGGGCCGGCCGAAGAACTGGAACATCAGGAGAAGAGGCCAGAGAGAGCGGAGAAGAACCAACCGGACGCCGGGAGAAGATGAACCGGAGGGACCCCCGAAGCCGGAAGAAGACCCCCCCCCGGAGCTGTTTAATAAATTATTTTAAAAACCTGTGTAGTGTGTTTTATTATTGACACTTTTTCCCTAGGTGAATGGGTAGGGGTACCATGTACCCCATACTCATTCACATAGGGTGGGGGGACCGGGATCTGGGGGCCCTCTTATTATAGGGGGCTCCCGGATTCCGATAAGCCCCCCGCCCGCAGACCCCGACAACCAACGGCCAGGGTTGTCAGGAAGAGGCCCTTGTCCTCATCAACATGGGGACAAGGTGCTTTGTGGTGGGGGGGCACCGCAGGGCGCCCCCTCCCCCAAAGCACCCCCCATGTTGAGGGCATGCGGCCTGGTACGGTTCAGGAGGGGGGGGCGCTCGCTCGTCCCCACCCCCTTTCCTGACCGGCCGGGCTGCGTGCTCGGATCGGGGTCTGGTATGGATTTGGGGGGGACCCCTCACGACGGTTTTTCGGCGTAGGGGGTTCCCCTTAAAGTTCCATACCAGACCTAAGGGCCTGGGATGCCTGCGACGGGGCTTGCAAGGTTTCAATCTCGCCGATAAAAGCAGCGAGATTGACTTCCTTTTCTAGTCCCGTCGTACCCGAGTCACGTTCAAAATGAACGGACTTGTCCGTGTGTGGGAAAGTCCGTTCATTCTCGAAGTCCGTCGGGAAGACCGGATTCCAGAAAGTCCGGCCGTGTGTAGGCAAGTCCGGCCGTTCAGAAAGTCCGGCGGTAGTCCGCCGGAAGTCTGGCGGCAAGTAAGTCGGACCTAGCTTTCTAGAAAGTCCGACCGTGTGTACGCGGCATAAGTGAAAGAAACTCATCTGGAAAGAAGGTGGAGTGAGCCGTGGAAGGAGAGCGAGCGAAGATGAGAGGGATTAATGTGTTGCAATCAGTAGGAAAGATAAGGCAGAGCTGGAGAAGTATTTGTGCCCCAGTGCCAGCAGCATCTCCCTAGGTAGGTGGGTCCTGATGGGGCCCCATGTGCACCTGGGGCCCCTGGACAGTGCCCAGCTGTGCCCGCTGGATAAGAGGGCCCTGAACAGGCACAGTGCTTTTTGTGCATGCGGAGTGCCACCTGGCTGTGAAGCCGCAGTTGAAATTCCGGAACTGGGGAAGGAGAGGGGGGGAAACAATGGTTCGGGTGAGCACATCGCTGGATCCTGGGACAGGTGAAAGTGTGTTTATTAAAGCGTAACTTTACTCATAACAATTGGTAAAAAATATTTTTTTTTTAGCAAGGAACATACATTCCACGTTAATAATGATGCTACCAAAATTATTTTGTGCTGTAAATTTCTTCCAGCATTGTTTCTGTTTCGTGTTGCTGGAGGCTGCCATTTTGTTGAAGCTCAGAGCACCTGAGCAGCAGTTAAAGCATAACTAAACCCTCCTATCCTTTTTAGCCAAGGAAGCTGCTTCTCTTTGATCTGCAACTGCCATGGTATTGCACATATGATCAGTTATAACACCAGTCATTTGATGATTTAGAAGTTTAGTTAAGAACACATGCAAATATGACACTTAACATTCCTGGCATGCTGGGAATGTAACTGTTTTTTGAAACTGTTAAATTGATCGGTTTAGTCCCTCTTTAACCTCTAGATTGTCAGCCAATCGGCTTCTACAAATTCTGCACAGTGCCTAAAAATGGAAAGCAACTGAGCATGTGTAGAGCAGGGTGAGACAGTTTATTACTGGATTTTAAACCGTAAAGGCACTTATTTGTAATGTTTTACATTGCTATACCTGCAAAAGGGACCAGCCTCAAGTGATTTAGCATGACTTAATTTTCTGACTAAAGTTCCATTTTAATCTATATTATATTATTTATGTATACAGTAAAACCTTGGTTTGAGAGCGTTTTGCAAGGCAAGCAACATTTTTTAATACATTTTGACTTGATATTCAAGCGATGTCTTGATTTACAAGTAGCGTCATGTCACAACTAAGTATAAAAAAGAAGATATGCAATATGATTACATTTAATGAAGGTACAACATTTAGCAACATATTGCTACATTTAGAGGCGCCTCTCTTCTCTTTTATACTCTGTAGCTCCTGCTGGATTTTGCTTCTAGTTGCCTTGTGGAGGCTTCCTTTTGTGGATGGACATTTTATTGTTACACAACTTATCACATTTTTATAATTTTTTTATATGGACTATAAACTGTAGGACCTATGAATTAATGGCTGTGGAACAAATCATTTGAGTTTCCATTATTTCTTATGGGGAAATTCGCTTTTAAGTGCTTTGGATTACAAGCATGTTTTTGCAACGAATTATGCTCACAATCCAAGGTTTTACTGTACATATATATATATCTATATCTATATAGATATAGATATATATATCTATATCTATAATTTATGTTGCGGCTTTGAAGTGGTTTATGGTGACTATAGGAAAAATGGGTTTGGCCAGAGAAGGTTAGGGGGTATGGCTGGGTTTGGTCTGAGAAGTTTTGGGGGTATGGGTTTGGTCAGAAAGGTTTTGGGGGTATGGGTGTGGTTAGAGAAGGTTTGGGGGCACAAGTTTAGTCAGGGAAAGTTGAGAAGTATGGGTTTGGTCAGGGAAAGTTGGGAGGTATGGGTTTGGTCAGAGGGGCTTTGGAGCTACGGGATTGGACAGTAAAAATTGGGAAATATGGGTTTGATCAGAGAAGGTTTGGGGGTATGGGATTGGTCAGTGAAAGTTCAGAAATATGGGTTTGGTCAGAGAAGATTTGGGGGTATGGGTTTTTATTCAGGGAAACTTGGGAAGTATGGGTTTGGTTAGGGAAAGTTGGGAGGTATGGGTTTGGCCAGAGAAGGCTGGGGGGGGGGGGCCCAAAGGAGCCTTGGAGGTATGGGCTTGGACAGTAAAGGTTGGGAAATATGGGTTTGGTCAGGGAAGGTTTAGGGATATGGATTTGGTCAGGGAAGGTTTGTTGGGTATGAGTTTGATCAGAGAAAATTGGGAACTATGGGTTTAGCCAGAGAAGGTTTGGGGATATGGGTTTTTTTCCAGGGAAAGTTGGGAGATATGGGTTTGGTCAGAGAAGGTTGGGGTGTGTGGGTTTACTCTGTGAAAGTTCGGAGGTATGGATTTAGTCAGAGAAGGTTGGGAGGTAGAGGTTTGGCCAGGGAAAGTTTGGAAATATGGGTTTGGTCAGGGAAAGTTGTGAGGTATAGATTTGGTCAGAGAAGGTTGAGGGGTATGGGTTTAATCAGCAAAAGGTGGGAGCTATGGGTTGGGTCAGAGAAAGTTGAGAGGTATGGGTTGGGTCAGAGAAAGTTGGGAAATTTGGGTTTGGTCAGAGATGGTTTGGGGGTATGGGTTGGGTCAGAGAAAGCTGGGAGGTATGGCTTTGGTCAGGGAAAGTTAGGAAATATGGGTTTGGTTACAGAAGGTTTGGGGATATGGGTTTGGTCAGGGAAATATGGGTTTGGTCCGAGAAGGTTGGAGGTATAGGTTTGGTCATAAAATGATGGGAAATATGGGTTTGGCCAGGGAAGGTTGGGGGTGTGGGTTTAGTCAGTGTAAGTTTGGAGGTATGGATTTAGTCAGAGAACGTTGGGAAATATGGGTTTAGTCAGGGAACAATGGGAGGTATGGATTTGGTCAGAGAAGGTTAAGGTGTATGGGTTTAGTCAGGGAACAGTGGGAGGCATGGATTTGGTCAGAGAAAAATAGGAGCTTTGGGTTGGGGCAGAGAAAGTTGGGAGGTATGGATTTGGTCAGAGAAAAATAGGAGCTTTGGGTTGGGGCAAAGAAAGTTGGGAGGTATGGATTTGGTCATGAAAATTTGGGAAATATGGGTTTGGACAGTAAAAGTTGGGAAATATAGTTTTGGTCAGAGAAGGTTGGGGGGATGAATTTAGTCAGGGAAAGTTGGGAAGTATGGGTTTGGTCAGGGAAGGTTGAGGCTTATGAGTTGGGTCAAAGGAGCTTTGAGTGTATGGAATTGGAGAAAAAAAGATGGGGAAATATGGGTTTGTTCAGGAAAGGTTTGGGGATATGAGTTTCGTCAGTGAAAGTTGGGGAATATGGGTTTAGTCAGAGAAAGTTGAGAGGTATAAGTTCAGATAACACCACGAGTGGAAGAGACTCTCAGCCACGGTAACCCATGAATACAACATTCTACTTAGATGTTACGGTCAGCCTGGGCAGCAAGTGTCGCTGTGCGAGATAGATGTCATTCAAGCGTGCAATGCGCCTTAGCGCTTGTCTCGGTCATACAGGGGTGTCGCTGTGTATGAGGAAGTGGACATTCCAGTAGGCGGTGCGCCTCACTTCCGGAGCTCTGGTGTTTCGACCAAGGGTTTCGGTCAGCCGACCAGAAGAGGTCGCTATTCGGGATATCCCAGCAGGTAATGTGCTGTACTCGCAGCGCTCTTCCGCTTCCTGCGCTCAGCTGAACTGTGTGTTGTGTGGCAGCAGCATGACTCCGGAGCTGGAGAGTGAAAATGACGAGGCACCGGAGGAGGTCACTTTCCAGAATGCTAGAAGCCAGGCGGAGCAGAACGCCCGCACGAGGAGGGAGGCGGCCGGCAGGTGAATGAGCGGCCAGAAGGACGCAATTATCCATCTTGTACTATGTGTGTGTTCTGTGCGTGCATCTCCCAGTCTGCAGGATGTGCCGTGTAGAACAAGGGTGGAAGCAGTGCGTTCACTATAGACTCTGCATTATCAGTACATTCACTATAGACTCTGTATTATCAGTACATTCACTATAGACTCTGCATTATCAGTGCATTCACTATAGACTCTGTATTATCAGTGCATTCACTATAGACTCTGCATTATCAGTGCATTCACTATAGACTCTGTATTATCAGTGCATTCACTATAGACTCTGCATTATCAGTACATTCACTATAGACTCTGTATTATCAGTGCATTCACTATAGACTCTGCATTATCAGTGCATTCACTATAGACTCTGCATTATCAGTACATTCACTATAGACTCTGTATTATCAGTGCATTCACTATAGACTCTGCATTATCAGTACATTCACTATAGACTCTGCATTATCAGTACATTCACTATAGACTCTGCATTATCAGTACATTCACTATAGACTCTGTATTATCAGTACATTCACTATAGACTCTGTATTATCAGTGCATTCACTATAGACTCTGTATTATCAGTGCATTCACTATAGACTCTGTATTATCAGTGCATTCACTATAGACTCTGTATTATCAGTGCATTCACTATAGACTCTGTATTGTTGTACCAAAACAAAATTTATGTCCTTTTTCCCCCACAAATAACCACTTAAGCCCCGGACCTTTTGGCTGGCCAAAGACCAGAGCACTTTTTGTGATTCGGCACTGCGTCGCTTTAATTGCGTGGTCGTGCAACGTGGCTTCCAAACAAAGTTGACGTCCTTTTTATTTCCCCACAAGTAGAGCTTTCTATTGGTGGTATTTGATCACCTCCTGTGGTTTTTATTTTTTGCTCTATAAAAAAAAAAAAAATAGCGACAATTTTGAAAAAAAAAAACACTATTTTGTACTTTTTGCTATAATAAATATCCCCAAAAAATGTAAAAAAAAATAAATTTCTTCATCAGTTTAGGCCGATATGTATTCTACATATTTTTGGTAAAAAAAATCCGCAATAAGCGTATATTGATTGGTTTGGGAATTTTTTTTTTAGATTTATTTATTTATTTTTTACTAGTAATGGCGGTGATCTGCGATTTTTATCAGGACTGCAAGATTGCGGCGGACAGATCGGACACTTTTGACACTATTTTGGGACCACTGATATTTATACAGTGATCAGCGCTAAAAATAGCCAGTGATTACTGTATAAATGTCGCTGGCAGGGAAGGGGTTGATACTAGGGGGCGATCAAGGGGTTAACTGTGTTCCCTAGGCGTGTTCTAACTGTAGGGGGAATGGGACTGCCTAGGGGTGGAGACCGATCGGTGTTCCTACTTAGTACGGACACACGATCTGTCTCCTCTCCTCTGAGAGAACCGGGATTTGTGTGTTTACACACAAACAAGATATTTGGGGGGCACACCTTCTCATTAAAGCTGGTGCAGCCATAAAACCATACAATAGAAGAAAAATATTACAGCGCACACATGCAAAAAAACATTCACCTCCAGCAAGGCTAGTTTACAAACGCCTAAACATTCTCAAAAAGACATTTTCAAGAATATGGGGATTTGGTCAGACCATATTGCTATATGGTGCTAAGCCCACTTACTGCGACAAAGTACCCCATGATTAGTGGGTCCTACACTATCCATAGATTGTCTTTTTCAGAATGTTTAGGTGTTTGTAAACTAGTCCTGCTGGAGGTGAATGTTTTTTTTTTTGCATGTGTGCGCTGTAATATTTTTCTTCTATTGTATGGTCTTATGGCTGCACCAGCTTTAATGAGAAGGTGTGCCCCCCAAATATCTTGTTTGTACACACACACACACACACACACACACACACCCCTGTTCTCGTTCTGTCACGAGCAATCACTGGTGCCTGGCGGACATTGCACCCACCGGCAATGCGCATCGGCTCCAGGGACACGTGGCGCGCACGCCTGCTATGGCGGCTTTAGGGAACAACATATAGCTATGGCGATTTGTGTAGCCGTGCCAACCTGCTGCAGTATAACTGCATTGGCTGGTTGGCTAGCGGTTAACTGAC
This sequence comes from Lithobates clamitans, assembly GCA_037952925.1. Taxonomy (NCBI): domain Eukaryota; kingdom Metazoa; phylum Chordata; class Amphibia; order Anura; family Ranidae; genus Lithobates; species Lithobates clamitans. The sequence continues at coordinate 13,691,943 of JBBGZY010000239.1, read as the reverse complement.
AGTTGGGCAGTTGTGAGACGCTGTACCTAAATGAAATTGATGTCGTATTTTTTGTTTTTTTTTGGTGGTATTTGATCACACCTGTGTTTTTTTATTTTTTTTGTGCTATAAACAAAAAAAAGAGACAATTTTGAAAAAAAAAGTTTTTTTTTTTACTTTCTGCTTTAAAACGCATCCAATAAAAAAATGTAAAGTCAAATTTCTACATCAATTTAGGCCAATATGTATTCTGCTACATATTTTTGATAAAAAAAAAAAATCCCAAAAAGCGTATATATTGATTGGTTTGCGCAAAAGTTATAGCGCCTACAAATTTTTATTTATTTTTTTTATACTAGTAATGGCGACATTTAGCAGGACTGCGATATCGCGGTGGACAATCGGACACTAAATGACGCTTTGTGGGAATCAATGACACTAACACAATGATCAGTGCTAAAAATATACACTGTCACTGTACTAATGACACTGGCTGGGAAGGGGTTAAACATCAAGGGGCGATCAAAGGGTTAAATGTGTGCCTAACCAGTGTTTTTGTGTTTACTATGTGTTGTTTTTAATAAGGGATCTGGTGGATTTTATTCTTTGCTTTGCAGGGAAACACAATCCACCACATCCCTGCTGGCAGAACAGAGCTTTGCCTTGTTTACATAGGCAGAGCTCTGTTCTGTGTGTCTCCTCGCCAATCAGCGTGTGCCAGCAGACATCTATTGACCGGCACCCGCTGAGCATCATGTGCGGTGTCTAATCACAGCACAGCCACAGCGGCATGCGCGCGCACCACCTACCTGGAAGTGCCAAAATCACGCTATAGGTATGTGATCCGGCATAAAAGAGCCGCTCTGCCGCCGTACTTACCCATTTGCCAAACATCTCATGTATAAGGAAGGGGAGCTTCCTCCATTGTGAATGTCTATAACCACTACGGTTTACACCTGTGATTGGTTCAGAGATCACAAGGCACAGAGCTACTCTTGTCTGCATCATCATTCTGATCAGTGCTAGTGACCGCTCAGGTCAGAGGCACACTGGCAGTAAGGATGAGCTCCAGCGTGTTCGCACACCCCACGTGCAGAGCCCGCCAGGGAGTCGGCACTGCACAGCGCTGATCACAGGCAGTGGGACATTGTCCACACGTGGCTGCAGAGATCGGGAAATGTCTCACTGCCTGTGATCAGCGCTGTGCAGTGCCGACTTCCTGGCGGGCTCTGCACGTGGGGTGTGCAAACACGCCGGAGCTCATCCTTAACTGGCAGCCCGTGTGTATTTTCTGAAGTGCGGTTCGTAAACGGCACTCCAGAAATACATGTTCACCTCCCCAATATTTTATCTTTAAAATATGTCAATATTGAGGTGGTTAACCACTTCAGCCCTGGACCATTTGGCTGGCCAAAGACCAGAGCACTTTTTGTGATTCGGCACTGCGTCCCTTAAACTGACAATTGCGCGGTCGTGCAACGTGGCTCCCAAACAAAGTTGACGTCCTTCTTTTTTTTTTTCCCACAAGTAGAGCTTTCTTTTGGTGGTATTTGATCACCGCTGCGGTTTTTATTTTTTTCATTTAAAAAAAAAAAAAAGCGACGATTTTGGAAAAAAACGCAATATTTTTTACTTTTTGCTATAATACACCCAAAAAATATATAAAAAAAACCTTTTTTTTTCCTCAGTTCAGGCCGATACGTAATCTTCTATTTTTGGTAAAAAAAAAATCGCAATAAGCGTTTGGTTTACGCAAAAGTTATAGCGTTTACAAAATAGGGGATAGTTTTATGGCATTTTTATTAATTTTTTTTTATTACTAGTCATGGCGGTGATCAGTGATTTTTATCGTGACTGCGACACTATGGCGGACAGATCGGACAATTTTGGCGCTATTTTGGGACCATTGTCATTTATACAGCGATCAGTGCGATTAAAAATGCATTGATTACTGTGTAAAGGTGACTGGCAGTGAAGGGGTTAACCAGGAGGAGGCGGCGCTGAAGGGGTTAAGTGTGTCCTAGGGATCTGTTCTAACATTAGGGGGGATGGGCTACGTGTGTCATGACACTGATCACCGCTCCCGATTACAGGGAGCGGTGATCAGTGTCTTGTCACTAGGAAGAATGGGGAAATGTTTGATTATATCAGCATTTCCCCGTTCTTCCTCTCCGTGAGACGATCGTGGGTATCCTCGCGGACATCGAGTCTGAGGGACCCGCGATCACACTCATGGAGCTCGTGGCGGGCGCACACGCTCACAATCCCGCGTCTTAAAGGGCAATGTACAGGTACGTTAATATGCCTGTCTGTGCCATTCTGCCGACGTATATCTGTGTGAGCTGGTCGGCAAGTGGTTAAAGAGACCATGTCACCAGATAAAATATGTTTGTTTTTATTATTATTTGAACACACTCTTGCTCCTATACTGTCAACAAATCACTGTCCAGAATTAGAATTGTGGAAAAATAAGAATGGGACAGTTCTGTTTTGTAAAAAAAAAAAAAAATTCTGGATGCATTCGGTTAGGTTGCAGCAGAATGACAGCACTGAGACTACTTCAGAGAAGTGCTCTTGAACCCAGTCTCAGCATATGTCAACAAACAGCACTCTGCAGCCATTCTCCTACATACTTCGTCTGCAAATTCTGAGGCTGAATTGAAGAGCAGCTCTCTGAGGGCAGGCTTTGCACTGTCATTTTACATGCTGGAGCAGCAGAGGATGTCTAGAAAGAGAAAAAGATCAGCTTCCTCTCATTGTTCCCCTGCCTGTAACTCTGCAATGCATTAATACAACATTGCTTAGTGGGATAATAGTGTGTTTTCTATAAAGCAGTATTTACCTTTCCACTGCCACCAACATATAGCAAACTGAACTGTTTGTAGCTGGGCAGCTGAGTATACCTTACATAAACTGCATTCCCCCTTCTGCCTTAAAGCAGAATTAAACCACTTTTGAATTGCCTCCCCCCCACCCCTTTTCCACGCCACCATTTTTAAAGAACCTTCCCATGCATAAATATGTCACTGGTCTCTTCCAGGCATTTGGGAGCTGGAGGAGACTGGCAGTGTATCTGTCCAGGGTGGTGGATTTCTCTGTATGCGCACAAATGCTGCATTTGTGTGCATGTATTGAAAATCTGCAGCATGTGTGCCTTAGTAAGCTTAGTAACCCACTGTCTCCTGGGATAGCTGTAATGTAGCAATCCCATGAGTTACCAGTGCCCAGCTTAGACCGGAAACCTGGTAGTGCAGTTTTTTTAGCACAAAAGCAATCCATAGGTAACATTTGGAAAGCCGTTAATATTTGTGTAAGGGGGAGGGACAGAATAAAATGTTTGCTTGAGATTAGTTACGCTTTAAAAGAGAAGTTTTTTTTTTTTTGCTAATCATCATTGCCTCCATGGATGGAGCATCAGAACAATGCTACAGCTGTCCCCCGGTGTCTCTGCACTGAGAACCGAGCCACTGAACACCACCGTTAGCTCGGTTCTCACTCCTCCCTGAACAGAACGATGCTGACTGTCAGCATCACTCCTGGTCTGCTTATCCATGCTCATTGGGGCGATGAGCTGTGGAGGGGAGCGGCCATCTCAGTGGCTCGCTGAGACTGCCATCAATCAAGGCAGCTGGCGCATCCAGACTTGGGAAGTTGGGTTGACGCGGTGCCTCGACTGATTACAGTGACGTCAGCGGAGAGCGGACTTAAACCACTCTCCACTGAAAACGGGTCACAGGAGTGCACAATGAATTGCACTCCTGTGACCCTTAGGAGAAGCTCAGACTAAAAAGCTCAGGCTGGACTTCTCCTTTAAACATTTTTTTTTTGCAGGTAAAAAATATGAATTTATTATTTTTTTTCATTTTTTTAGGGACCTGTAAAGCGTTGCACCTATGATCAGCAGATAGTGGGTGTAATGCCACGGTCCTGCAGACTCTGTGTAGCCTGTACCTCCAGTATGGGCAGGCAGAAATACCGGGGGGGGAGTTTGCATTAGTAACATGTTACATCTTGAATATGGGTGTAACATGTTACAAAAAGTGAACTCCCTTAAAGCTGATGGTCTCTTCAGTGACCATGAATTTGTGGCAGAACTATCTAGCAGATGCTGCTAATTAAAAGCTGTTATCTGGAGTGAGGGAGGTGAGGTGGGGTGCCGGTAAATATGAGACATGTTCACTGACCTCCCCTGCTCTGCATCTTTCCTGTGAGTAAACATTATTAGTGATCGGTGCTGATCACTTCTATGTTTATTCATAGCTGAAGCACAGTAAATATAGTATAAACACTATCTCTACATTTAGCAATATGTTACACCTGTGTTTAGGGTAGAACATGTTGCTAAGCACTCAAGCCCTCATCCCCCGAGCCCCTCTTTACAGCCGGCGGGAGTTCCTCTCCCCCGCAGGTACATGTCACTTTTCAAATTGTCACGGTAGTTTGGGACTTCGCCCGCACAGCCGCATCATTTATTCAGAGATCTGTGAATGAATAAACTATTAAATCCTGTCATTGTGCCAGCTGAGCTTGTAGCTCTCAGTGGACTATAAGTGCGCTGATCCTGTGTACAGCACTGTTTATCTAATTCATTATAAAATCGAATAAAGTCTCATGTTGGCCATGGCAATCGTATATTCTTTCCTGTGAGTTTGCTTAAAAATGTTTTTAAAACATCTATGATCACTAAAACAAACTGAGAACGCTTTTGGCAGATCTAAATATGACTTTTCTTTACCAGAGAGAAGACCCTCTTAAAAGAGAAGAGGAAACGCAAACAGGAGCTTTTCAGTGAACAAAAGGTATAAACTAACATATTATCCAGTCATACAATGTAATGGTGTTGCATTATTAGGTAAAATGTTGCAAACAGAAAATCTCTGAATTACATGATTCCTATATTTAAGCATCAACTTCTATTAGAAATGTAAAAAAACCCACAAAACCTGCCTTGTACTTGTGTTCTTATTTACACCATTATATGTTGAGTTACCATTCAAAAACCATGACATTGCTGAATAGGCCAAGTATTGCACCTGTGGACTTGATTAGAGACAAATTTTACTATCTTCTGGTGCAGAAACATCAGGCTTACCGTCATTGTAAGATTGTCATAGTATATGGATTTTCATTTTTTCATTTGCTGAGAGACTTGGGCCCTTTCAATCTCTTTATGATCTCATTCTGTCTGCAATTGAAGAGGTTAAGGCACACTTCTTTCTAACAGTGCATGGCGGTGCTTATGTTATAGTTTACCAAGTTCTTTTCCTTTTTTTTTTTTTTTTTTTTTTTTTTTCTTCACGACCCCATCCCATCCTCTCCCTCCCTCCCTATCCTCTCTCTCCCTCCCTATCCTCTCTCTCCCTCCCTATCCTCTCTCTCCCTCCCTATCCTCTCCCTCCCTCCCTATCCTCTCCCTCCCTCCCTATCCTCTCCCTCCCTCCCTATCCTCTCCCTCCCTCCCTATCCTCTCTCTCCCTCCCTATCCTCTCTCTCCCTCCCTATCCTCTCTCTCCCTCCCTATCCTCTCTCTCCCTCCCTATCCTCTCCTCCCTCCCTATCCTCTCCCTCCCTCCCTATCCTCTCCCTCCCTCCCTATCCTCTCCCTCCCTCCCTATCCTCTCTCTCCCTCCCTATCCTCTCTCTCCCTCCCTATCCTCTCTCTCCCTCCCTATCCTCTCTCTCCCTCCCTATCCTCTCTCCTCCCTCCCTATCCTCTCTCCTCCCTCCCTATCCTCTCTCCTCCCTCCCTATCCTCTCTCCTCCCTCCCTATCCTCTCTCCTCCCTCCCTATCCTCTCTCCTCCCTCCCTATCCTCTCTCCTCCCTCCCTATCCTCTCTCCTCCCTCCCTATCCTCTCTCCTCCCTCCCTCTCCTCCTCCTATCCTCTCTCCTCCCTCCTATCCTCTCTCCTCCCTCCCTATCCTCTCTCCTCCCTCCCTATCCTCTCTCCTCCCTCCCTATCCTCTCTCCTCCCTCCCTATCCTCTCTCCTCCCTCCCTATCCTCTCTCCTCCCTCCCTATCCTCTCTCTCCTCCCTCCCTATCCTCTCTCTCCTCCCTCCCTATCCTCTCTCTCCTCCCTCCCTATCCTCTCTCTCCTCCCTCCCTATCCTCTCTCTCCTCCTCCCTATCCTCTCTCCTCCCTCCTATCCTCTCTCCTCCCTCCCTATCCTCTCTCCTCCCTCCCTATCCTCTCTCTCCTCCCTCCCTATCCTCTCTCTCCTCCCTCCCTATCCTCTCTCTCCTCCCCTCCCTATCCTCTCTCCTCCTCCCTCCCTATCCTCTCTCTCCTCCCCTCCTATCCTCTCTCTCCTCCCTCCCTATCCTCTCTCTCCTCCCTCCCTATCCTCTCTCTCCTCCCTCCCTATCCTCTCTCTCCTCCCTCCCTATCCTCTCTCCTCCCTCCCTATCCTCTCTCCTCCCTCCCTATCCTCTCTCCTCCCTCCCTATCCTCTCTCCTCCCTCCCTATCCTCTCTCCTCCCTCCCTATCCTCTCTCCTCCCTCCCTATCCTCTCTCCTCCCTCCCTATCCTCTCTCCTCCCTCCCTATCCTCTCTCCTCCCTCCCTATCCTCTCTCCTCCCTCCCTATCCTCTCTCCTCCCTCCCTATCCTCTCTCCTCCCTCCCTATCCTCTCTCCTCCCTCCCTATCCTCTCTCCTCCCTCCCTATCCTCTCTCCTCCCTCCCTATCCTCTCTCCTCCCTCCCTATCCTCTCTCCTCCCTCCCTATCCTCTCTCCTCCCTCCCTATCCTCTCTCCTCCCTCCCTATCCTCTCTCCTCCCTCCCTATCCTCTCTCCTCCCTCCCTATCCTCTCTCCTCCCTCCCTATCCTCTCTCCTCCCTCCCTATCCTCTCTCCTCCCTCCCTATCCTCTCTCCTCCCTCCCTATCCTCTCTCCTCCCTCCCTATCCTCTCTCCTCCCTCCCTATCCTCTCTCCTCCCTCCCTATCCTCTCTCCTCCCTCCCTATCCTCTCTCCTCCCTCCCTATCCTCTCTCCTCCCTCCCTATCCTCTCTCCTCCCTCCCTATCCTCTCTCCTCCCTCCCTATCCTCTCTCCTCCCTCCCTATCCTCTCTCCTCCCTCCCTATCCTCTCTCCTCCCTCCCTATCCTCTCTCCTCCCTCCCTATCCTCTCTCCTCCCTCCCTATCCTCTCTCCTCCCTCCCTATCCTCTCTCCTCCCTCCCTATCCTCTCTCCTCCCTCCCTATCCTCTCTCCTCCCTCCCTATCCTCTCTCCTCCCTCCCTATCCTCTCTCCTCCCTCCCTATCCTCTCTCCTCCCTCCCTATCCTCTCCCTTAATTCCTCTTTATTCTTTCCCGTTTCTTGTTTGCTGCTCATAAATGCTAAGGTGTACTAGATAAGGGCATTAGTGTTTGAGGTGCAAGGCCCTATATTGGCACTCAGAATAGTAGGGATGCCAGTGTAAGAGAAAATAATCCAGTGATCAATGAACATATACTCATGAAAATGCCGCTAACCAAAGCCAATCGTAGTGTCGATGTGTTCAGGTGAAAGCCTCAGGAGGAGCGGCATTGACTGATGCTTTCACATGAACACATCCACACTAGGATCGGTTATGGTGAGGGGCGTTTTCATGCTTATAAGGTGTACTGGGTATTCTGAAATAATCTTGTCCAGTTATTAGCAGACTTAGGTATTCTGTAAAGCTGAAATAATACCATATATTTATTTGCACACGGTTTCTCTTTTCTATGTACGAACTTTAAATCGTTAAAATAAAGTATCTGACAAAAAAAATGACATTGAGCATTTGGGCATTTTTGCAAAAAAGAATAGCATTAACCCCGGTTCACACTGACTGCGGGAATGAAATCTAAACTCGCACGATTTCATTCCCATATATCAGTCCCCGACTTAGAGGGGGCATCAGAGACATCTGTGCGGGTTGTCGATGGAAATCGCACACCGAAATCGCCAAAAGTAAAAACTACTTTTGGGAATCGGTGCGGCGTCGCATCGATTTGGACGCTGCCATTGCTGCTGATTTGGCATGTGATTTGACATGTCAAATCGCATGCCAAATCGCATCAATGTGAACCAGGGCTAGGACTTGGTTCACATACAGTTGGGGATGGAAAGTATTCAGACCCCCTTAAATTTTTCACTCTTTGTTATATTGCAGCCATTTGCTAAGATCGTTTAAGTTAATTTTTTTCCTCATTAATGTACACACAGCACCCCATATTGACAGAAAAACACAGAATTGTTGACATTTTTGCACATTTATTAAAAAAGAAAAACTGAAATGTCACATGGTCCTAAGTATTCAGACCCTTTGCTGTGACACTCATATATTTAACTCAGGTGCTGTCCATTTCTTTTGATCATCCTTGAGATGGTTCTACGCCTTCATTTGAGTCCAGCTGTGTTTGATTATACTGATTGGACTTGATTAGGAAAGCCACACACCTGTCTATATAAGACCTTACAGCTCACAGTGCATGTCAGAGCAAATGAGAATCATGAGGTCAAAAGGAACTGCCTGAAGAGCTCAGAGACAGAATTGTGGCAAGGCACAGATCTGGCCAAGGTTACAAAAAATTTCTGCGGCACTTAAGGTTCCTAAGAGCACAGTGGCCTCCATAATCCTTAAATGGAAGACGTTTGCGACGACCAGAACCCTTCCTAGAGCTGGCCATCCGGCCAAACTGAGCTATCGGGGGAGAAGGACTCCCAAGATGGTGAGAAATAGGATTCTCTGGTCTGCTGAGACCAAGATAGAACTTTTTGGCCTTAATTCTAAGCGGTATGTATGGAGAAAAACAGACACTGCTCATCGCCTGTCCAATACAGTCCCAACAGTGAAGCATGGTGGTGGCAGCATCATGCTGTGGGGGTGTTTATCAGCTGCAGGGACAGGACGACTGGTTGCAATCGAGGGAAAGATGAATGCGGCCAAGTACAGGGATATACTGGACGAAAACCTTCTCCAGAGTGCTCAGGACCTCCGACTGGGCCGAAGGTTTACCTTCCAACAAGACAATGACCCTAAGCACACAGCTAAAATAACGAAGGAGTGGCTTCACAGCAACTCTGTGACTGTTCTTGAATGGCCCAGCCAGAGCCCTGACTGACCCAAACCCAATGGAGCGTCTCTGGAGAGACCTAAAAATGGCTGTCCACCAATGTTTACCATCTAACCTGACAGAACTGTAGAGGATCTGCAAGGAGGAATGGCAGAGGATCCCCAAATCCAGGTGTGAAGAACTTGTTGCATCTTTCCCAAAAAGACTCATGGCTGTATTAGATCAAAAGGGTGCTTCTACTAAATACTGAGCAAAGGGTCTGAATACTTAGGACCATGTGATATTTCAGTTTTTCTTTTTTAATAAAAAATGTCAACAATTCTGTGTTTTTCTGTCAATGTGGGGTGCTGTGTGTACATTAATGAGGAAAAAAAATTATTTTAGCAAATGGCTGCAATATAACAGTGAAAAATTTAAAGGGGTCTGAATACTTTCTGTCCCCACTGTATATGCGAAATGGATGTGTTTTGACCTAATTTCTGTGTCAAATTTGCACCTGAACCACTGAATGGAAATCTCAACAGACTCTGCACCAAAACCAGACTTGCATATATGTGAAAATAGCCTTAATGAGAAGTTTGGGAATGGGGGGAAAAAAACCCATCCATACCAGCCTTCCTGCTGCATCATCTGACTTTCCCCACAGGCTCTAAGCACAAGAACTGAGTAATCACATGACTACTGATCAGTCAGTTCTCGATCTGTTCTGAGCAGAGTGGTGATTGGGGTGGAAATGGCTGGCTGGCTCACTCCTAGCGGCGAGCTGAGTTGCCGATCAGACATCTAGGTACAGTGGGGGAAAAAAGTATTTGATCCCCTGTTGATTTTGTACATTTACCCACCGACAAATAAATGATCAGTCTATAGTTTAAGGGTAGGTTTATTTTAACAGTGAGAGACAAAATGACAACAAAAATAGGCAGGCTGCATCTGGTGGGCACAGGCTAGGCTGCATCTGACTGGTAGGCTGCATCTGACAGGCACTGGTGAGGCTGGATTGATCTCTTTTAGCATGTCTGCTAGAGGTGCACCGAATGGAAATTTTGCTAATTATTTTTAGTGTGTTTAAGAGATTGCAGACATGATACAAGAGATGGTTAGAGACCGGGGACATGATACAAGAGATGGTTAGAGACCGGGGACATGATACAAGAGATGGTTAGAGACTGCAGACTGCATTTTTCTTGCCCTTTCTTGCACTAAAGGTGCCAACAATAAATTCATATTAATTTAAATTGATGATATTATTTAGAAAGTCGAATATAATACAATTTATACATAAAAATCTAAATATTTTTTAAAAACTGTCATTTTTGGTTTCGGTACCAAAATTTCCATTTGGTGCACACCTAGAAATAAGTATTTGATACCCTATTAATCAGCAAGATTTCTGGCTCCCAGGTTTCTTCTACACAATGAGCTAAGATTAGGCTCTCTTAGACCCCTTTCACACTGAGCCGCCCCGGGCCTCAGCGGTAAAGCGGCGCTATTTTTAGCACCGCTTTACCATAGTTTCAGTGGCGATATACGGCCGCTAATGGGGCGGTTTTAACCCCCGCTAGCGGCCGAAAAGGGGTTGAATCCGCCCGCAAAATGCCGCTGCAGCGGTGCTTTGCCGGCGGTATCACGGTGCTGCCCTATTGTTTTCAATGGGCAGGAGCGGTGGAGGAGAGGTGTATTCACAGCTCCTACACCGCTGCAAAGAAGCTGCTGGCAGGACTTTTTGTGATGCCCTGCCAGCGCAGCGTGCTTTCACACTGGGCTTGCAGCTGAGGCTTTTTACAGGCGCTGTGCTATCTATTTTTAGCGCTGTAGTGCCTGAAAAATGCCTCCAGTGTGAAAGGGGTCTTAAAGAACTACTCGGGAGAAACGTCTCAATGATCTCAAGGAAGCTGGGACCATAGTCGCTAAGAATGCAATTGGTAACATTACGCCTTGAAGTACTGAAACCCTGCTCAAGAAAGCACATGTACAAGCCAGTCTGAATTTTGCTAATTAATTATTTTTGAATTATTAGAATATTTGAATTTGAATTATTCAGAGAACTGAATGAAAGTGTTGTGGTCAGATGAGACCAAAATCGAGCTCTTTGGCATCAACTCAACTCGCCATGTTTGGAGAAGGAGGAATGCTGCCTATGACCCCAAGGACACCTTTCCCACCATCAAACATTGAGGTGGAAACATCATGTTTTGGGTGTGCTTTTCTGCTAAGGGGACAGGACAAATTCACTGCATCAGAGGGACGATGGATGGGGCCATGTACTATCAAATCTTGGGTGAGAACCTCCTTCCCTCAGCCAGGGCATTAAAAATGGGTTGCGGATGGGTATTCCAGCAGGACAGTGACCCAAAACACACATCCCTGGCAACAAAAGAGTGGCTCAAGAAGAAGCATATTAAGGTCCTGGAGTGGCCCAGCCAGTCTCCAGACCTTAATCCCATAGAGAATATGTGGAGGGATCTGAAGGTTCGAGTTACCAAACATCTGCCTCCAAAACTTTAATGACTTGGAGAGGATCTGCAAAGAGGAGTAGGACAAAATCCCTCCTGATATGTGTGCACACCTGGTGGCCAACTACAAGAAACGTCTGACCTCTGATTGCTAGCAAGGGTTTTGCCACCAAGTACTAAGTCCTGTTTTGCATAGGGGTGAAATACTTTTTTCACTGATTAAAATGCAAATCCATTTATAACTTTTTTGAAATGCGTGTTTCTGGATATTTTTTTTCTGTCTCTCACTGTTAAAATAAACCATTAAAATTATAGACTGATAATTTTAGGGCCAAAACAACTAATCGATTATGAAATGAATTGATTACTATTTTCATAATCGATTAATCGGCCAGTAACATAATGGGGTTAAAAAAAACTAAATTAGCCCTTTATAGTACAAAAAAAGCAAATAATCGCTACTGTAAATATTACTTTCACTTTTCCACAGTAAAAAAATTAACCCCTTACATTACCGATTTTCTCTTTTTGTACTATAAAGGGTTCATTTTAACTACAGTTACAGCTACAGTTCATTTAACATGGTTTCCTATGGGACTCGTTCACATCTATGCTTTTTTTTTTATTTATTTATTTATTTATTTTTTTCCGCTGCGTATTTGGAAAGGGTCAAGAACATTTTTCAACGCAAAACAGTGCTTTTTTGGTTCAATATACTTTAATGGAGAAGCTGCAGAAAAGCATGTAGTGTGTTTTTGCAGCAGTTTGTGTTTATTTATTTTTTTGGTCAAAAAAAAAAATGCAAAAACGCAAATCGCAGCAAAATCACGTTTTGCACAGCAATAAGTAGGGCCGAAACAACTAATCGACAACTAATCGATTATGAAATTTATCGATTATGAAAATAGTAATCGATTAATCGGCCAGTAACATAATGGGATTAAAAAAGCTAAAATTAGCCCTATATAGTACAAAAAGAGCAAATAATCTCTACTGTAAATATTACTTTCACTGTTGCACAGTAAAAAAAAACTAAGGGCTATTTTTTATTTTTTAACTCCATTATGTTACTAAATGTCTTAGGCCTGGTTCCCACCCATGTGATTTTTGGTGCTTTTTACAAAAATGCAGTACAGTTTAACGCTCACGTCTATGCTTTTTTCAGCTGCTGTGTATTTGGAATGGGTCAAGGACCTTTTTTAATGCAAAACGGTGCTTTTTTTGGTTCAACATACTTCAATGGAGAAGCTGCAGAAAAGCATATAATATCACAGTTCTGCAAAACAGTCTAGAATTTTTTTTTTTTCTTTAAATAAAAAAATTTGATCTGAGTCTGATGATATTTACCAGATTCAACCTGTAATAGTATATAGAGTATATCTCTTTTGTCTGTTATTCTCAGAGAGGAATGAGGATTAAAGATTTTACTCCCTAACCATATAGCTGGTTATTTATATTTACCCCTGCGTATAAAGATATTTAGAAATAAATTGCCTTTTTTTAAACTTTACATATTAACTAAATTATACACCACACTTTTTTTTTAGACTAGGTTCACACTCCTGTGAATTTTATTGCGAATTTGAGCCGTTGCAATTGCTCAAATTCGCAAGTCATTTTAATAACATCGTTTTCCACGAGTGCCGTTCACATCAATGCGTTGCGAATCTAAGCGGGGAAAAAAAAAAGGGTCCTATCCGAGTTTGATCCGTGTGCGATGCGAATTCAGCTCCATAGATTGCAAAATTTGCAGTAGAATCGCAAGAACACATAAAGAATTCGCAATGCAAATTCGCAACGCAATTGGATCAAAATCGCGCTAAATTCGCACTGCAGCAGTGTGAACCTAGCCTAAAGGTTATTAACCGATTAATCAAAACAATAATCGGCCAACTAATCGATCATGAAAATAATCGTTAGTTGCAGCCCTAGCAAAAAGCACTGCAGAAACAGACCAAAAGCAAACTACATAGGTGTGCACTGTGCCTTATACTGGCTATACGGATCAATTTTCAGACAAGTATATTCATATGAAAAATCTTTGTACATTCGCTGAATGAAAAAATGTTGTTTGAAAATTTCACTTGCTTTTAACATTCTGTTTTAAAATGAATATAATTTCTGAACAAAAACCACATACACTGTCTAAAAAATTCCCTTGACCAAGCATTTTTCTATTATTTCTATACTTTCCCGTCACTGTGGTTGAAAACAAATGTCGATTTGACCCCACTAATGATTAGAAAATCTAATGAACGTTCTTAAAATTACAATTTATTTATTTATTTATTTTGAAGGAAGACATTGTTTTTGTATGGCCAGCATATAATATATTACAGTTCTGTTTGACACTAAACTGTAGCACATAAAAGTGAAAGGGCTACATAGGAAAGGATGGAATTTTTAATGCATTTCATGTAACATGTTTTGAATGAAGACTGTATGAATACGCCTTAAATGATTTAGCGTCTCTGTGGAAATAGTGTTCTTAGTAGAACATTGATTTCAGATTTGGTTGCCAAAAAGTAGTTTATACCTAGCAGCAAGTAATTAAAATTTCCAATGTAACTAAACCCTAATGGGCTTGTCACGTTGTGTACGAAGTAAAGATCTTTCTCCAGTAGAATAAGAAGCATGAAGACATACAAATTAATTTATATGGAAACAACCTACATCTAAACAAATATTTCTTGCTTGGTCCCTTTGTTTTCATAATTATTTTTTCAGTGATAATTAGTTTTGTGCTTGAATTTCCAAATAAACCAGTTTACCTTCTATTTTAGAAAAAAAAGCTGCTTTCAGATGACATCCTTCAAACAATATCTGCACTTCCAGAGAAGCCGTAAGTTTACTTCATTACCTATTTTACACAGGTTGATTTTTCCTTGGTCATCTTTCAGGAATCAACTTGAGAGAATACTTCTTCCACTAAAGCTTAGTGTTTTTTTTGTACTTTCTTAGTCAGAAAAGGATCTGCTACATCATAAGCTCCTCACCTGAAAACAGCAATGTGTTTCAGTGACTTGGGATTTACACACAACCGAAGATGGGGGGGACCAGGCTCTTTATTCCTTCAGCCTGAGGTTTTCAATTCCCTTTCTGTCGTTTCTGAACATAGCTTACAATACCCTGTTTTCAGCAGAATGAGTTAGAACAGCGGTAGACCCAGGTTGGGGGAGTGGAAAATAAAGGACTACCACCAGATACAGTCTGAATTCACACTGACTTGCGATAAAATGCAGGGAAAATGGATGTTACATTTCCATCCATTTCATGTGAACTTTCATTCACATTGACTTAAGTTGATCTGCGTTTTAGTGTACTTGAAGGAGGAGATTTCATTCTGTACTGACTGTCCTATTAGGATACAGGATGCCTGACTCTCTATCTGGACAGTGCTGATCACATGCACCCTCCTTAGAAAAAAAAACTCTCTAGCAATACACTCCAAACTGAGCATGTGCAGCCTGTCCCCTAGCTCTGTATTATAAGGAAATATATTGGAGACAGTGGAAGGAGGAGAGGATCAGAGAAGACAGGATCAAACAGCCTTTTTACACAATGTGGAGGTTTAACCCCTTAGGTACCACAGTGAGTATAACAAGCATGCTTTACTGCATATACAGACTGATTTTACTGTTGTGGGTTTGTTAACACTTTGAGGCCTCATGCACACTGAACGTTTAAAATAACGTTATAAAAATGTCAGTAGCTTTGCAGAGTTTTTCAATGTTTTTGCAATAGCGTTTTTTAGTGTTTTTTCACGTTGGCGTTTTGGCGTTCTACAAAAAATATGTAAAATATTTTCTCTTCAAAAAAAAAATTTTTTTTTTTTTTTTTTCAATGGATCAAAAACGTTAAACGCTGGTGAGCAGTTGTGTTCATGCACATTTAGTTGGTAGGCAAGTGACCTGCAAGTTTATTTACAAGTCCCTTTTGTTGACTGGTGTCAGAGTAGGTAGTTTCTAGGCTGGGATTTTCTGTATTCATATACCTGTGCTCTCCTGTTGATGCAATGTACACAGAGAAGGGAAAGCCTTTCTGGGATGGTTTCTCAAAAGATTAAGGTCTTTCTGCATTGAAAAGAGTCCCTGCACAGTCCTGAAATGTTGACTATTGTAGGATGACCCTAATAGTTCATCAGATTTTCTTCCTTGCATAATGAAGGTTCACTGGTAATTAATATTGTTTTTAAAATAGGCCAGTGATCCTGTGTCTGGACATGCTGCTGTTACATTTTGTTGGAATTTACCGTATATACTCGAGTATAAGTCGAATTTTTCAGCACATTTTTTTGTGCTGAAAGTGCCCCCCTCGACTTATACTTGAGTCAAGCACTTTTCTGCAGCAAAAAAATTCATTTTCCGAACCGACTTTGGGGCCCCGTATCTCAGGGCCACTTGGTGCTAGGAACCCCAAATTTGGTGTGCAAACCCAGTGGAACTGGTACCACAACATATCCAAAGCTGGGGTTCCTAACACTAAGTGGCCCCGAGATACGGGGCCCCAAAACTGGTTCGGAAAATGTCATTCTCTGCTGCAGAAAAGTGCTTGACATTTTCTGAACTGATGTTTGGGGCCCTGTATCTCGGGGTCACTTAGAGATAGAAACCCCAGCTTTGGAAATTTTATGGTGCTAGTTCCACTGGGTTTGCACACCAAATTTGGGGTTCTTAGCACTAAGTGGCTCCGAGATACGGGGCCCCAAATTTGGTCAACTGTGTCCATCTGCAGCAATGTCATTTCGGGACCCTTTGGGTTCAGAGACCCCAAATTTTGGCTGCAGCTAGGGGGCATCTAAGAACCCTTAACTACTGAGTTTGAAGTTCTGGGGACCTATGGCTGCAAATGGGCACAGTGAGACTGCAAATGGGCATTGTTGACCCTCTTTTCCACTTACAGTAGCTGTGCATTTCTCACCCTCGTCTTATACTCGGGTCAATAAGTTTTTCCCATTTTTTTGTGGTAAATTAGGGCCTCGACTTATACTCGGAACGACTTATACTCGAGTATATACGGTAGTCCCTTGCATCATTCCTTCGTATGCTGAAGCCTCTATATGTGTTCATTTTTACAATGTGTGGATACCTTGGACCAATTGTTTACCCTGTTATTTTAGGGTCTCTTTCTGCATAAATACTATGCTGGCTGTACACATAGCAAATTTTAATCACAAAAACAGGTAAAAGGATCAAGGCAACCTAGGCTCCCTCTTCACATCTATAGCACATGTATTTTCACTTGCACACTGCACTATAGACATCCTACCGAAAAATAGACATTGACACTAGTTGGGGAAGCTCCGCAGTGCACCTGAAGTATGTGTGATGGCCCACATGGTAGGAGAGAGGCGGGGGAGCTCATTGGCAGTCTACTGAGGCATTGCAGGTTCTCATAGCCTTTTTTTTTTTTTTTTGGCTCATTTATAGTGAACATAGGTTCAGATTAAGTTTGTCATAAACGAAGGATGACGTTCTGGTCTTCTGATAACATTTATATACATGTTATATGTGTACTATTATGGTGTTTGACATATAACCAATAAAGGATACATGTTTAAAAACCGAATTATAGTTTTTTTTTTTTTTTGTAGTTTTTTAATTGAGCATGCAGGCATCGTTTTATTGCAGAAGAGACATATTTATACTGTTTAATACACAACGTAAGTGTTTGATTTTGTATCCAGTAATGTAGTAGTCAATACAATACGCAGAACAATAGCTTGTTGCATTTTTTTTCCTCAATTTTTCCATCCTTTTGATTTTTTTTTAATCTAAAGTTTTCATATGTGTCCCCCTTCTCTGTCTGGTGTATCAGTACCTATTAAACTGTGGTTGGTTTCTTTTTATAGAGATGAACCCTCCGAACCTACTAATGAGACAAAGGGAAAAGGTAAGATTTAATAGTTGACTTTATCCTTGTGTGTGATATAAAGCCAGATTTACATTGTGCTTGGAATATTTGTTAAATTGTTTGGGTATCAATATATACTTGTAGGATGCCCCCATTGGCAGGCATTTAATAATTACTATCTGGGCTTTCTCAATGGGTAACAAACAGGGTAGAGATACATTTTGTATAAAATGTTGGCTCTCTAGCACAGCATCCTAAGCTCTGAACATAAACAAAAGTAATTTGAAGTAAATGTGAAAGCAAGGATTCATAGACAAGCATGGTATATACTGTCACTATGTATCAATTTTAATGAGTTTCAAAAGTTTCAAGCATCCCCAAAATATATTTCTTTATCTTACATCATGGGACACAGAGCCTAAGTAATAACTTAATGGGTTATGGGCCACCCTCAGGTGTTGACACTGGTATACCCAATACAGGAAGTTCACTCCCCTATATAACCCCTCCTCCTTCCAGGAGTACCTCAGTTTTTTGCCAGTGTCTAAGGCGTTGGTTATGAGTGAAGATGTGCTCTGAGGAGCTCCGGAGGGATCCATGCTGGATTTAAATAACCTCCACAGTCAGACCCATCCAAGCCACTGATGGCACAGGATGGTACCCAGGCCTCGCATAGAAGAGCGAGGTTTTGCCTGTAACGCTTCTCTTTGAGAGTTGGACCCTAGGAACCAGGACTCTTTTTGGTCTTGCTACATTACCTAAAGTTGCCTTGCCCTGAGGGGTGCTATACAAGTCCAAAGGAGTGAAACCCCTATTAAGGGACCCGGTCTTTGAAGGTATACTAATGCAGCCCGCCGTGATGTGTGAAATTTGGATCTGTCTGTTTCAGCAGTATCCTGCAGCGAGGATAATGTAAGGGAAGAAGCTTAGGAACTGTAAAACGTCCACCTATGCCTTCTCTTCCATATATTAAACATTGTAATGCCTTTAAATCTCCTCTAGAGGGAGTAAAGATACACATTTCCTTTTCAGCAGCTCTGTGTCCAGCTACAACAGCGTGGTGTGTCCCAGTATCAGGAGGGGGTTCATTATTCCTCTCCCCCAATTGGGGAAACTAAGGGGCTGCGGGTACATTATGAACAGTGCCCAAGGTACATTACATCCTATCTGTAAACACAAGATTCAGTTTGAGCAGTGTTACATGATTACACTTGAGTGTCAAAGTGTGACGGCACTAAAGGCTGTTTCACATTTACAAGTAAGCCTCAACTGCTAAGAACCCCCCCCCCCAACCGCGAGGGGTGCGGGGCAGCTTTCTTATATAAACATTTTTATGTTTACCTGCCTTTTAGCATTACTCCTAATGCAAGGAAGCCAGCTTCTCTCCTATATGTGAGAAGAAATCCCTCCGTTCCTGCCAGAAAGGCCGCATGGCGGCCGCAGCAGCCTCTTCTTCGGGTCTGTGTCTCAGACCTGAATGACGTGCCGTCCGTGCGCGGGCTGAGGTTCACTTTTGAAAAGAGGAGATGGGGAGGGTCAGTGGAAGGAGAGGCAGTCGGGCTTACACCTGAGAAGTCTATAAAAGCAGACACTCTTATGACTAAATGTCTCTACCAGAGCAGCTGAATAAAGAGTCTGCCACACAAGAGCGCCGGGGCACGTGAGGGGTGTATACAGGCATTTCCAGTACAGGAAAATACAGTGTTTAGCATCAGATTAATCTTTATGCTGCCATTGTTATTTCTATACTATTGCTCAGCAAATAGTACATTTTTATTAGAGTGCCTCTGCTTTTGTGCTTAGCACTATGGCTTTCAAGGTTACCACAAAAGCACCAAAAGTTCCAACCCCTGGCGCGGGGAACTCCAGTCATGCCTCCACACTGTCATCCTCTCCGGAGATACCAGATAATGGCAAGCCAGGGTGAGTCTTTGGAACTGATTGGTACAACTGCTTCTCACTCTTCAGCCCCTGTATACGTGACTGAAGATGCATTTTCCTCTGCCCTGCAGGGCCTAGAGGGCTTTATTTGCATCCTCTATCCAAGTGAATAGGAAGCGTGCTAGATCTTCCTCCCCCACTTCAGATCCTTTACCAAGGGAACAGGATGGGGACAGGATGAGGTATTACTCTCAGGCGATCGAGAGGAAAAACAAGCCGATTATTCCTCTGCAGAGGGAACAACAGTTGATGATGTAGCTTCACAATCTAAGGTACAAATCCTTACGGAAATGGTTCGCTCCGCTTTCATGCTACCCCTAACAGTTAGCTGAAAGTCCGGTTTCTTCCTTGGGTTCTTTAAAACCTTTACAGCCTTTGCATGCATTTCCTGTCCATGCATTACTAGAAAAGCTTATTTATGCTGAATTGGATCACCTGGATAAGCATTTTCTCCCTCCAAAGAGATTCTCGTTCTCTATCCCATGGAGGAAAAATTCACCAAAAAATGGAAGGTTCCAGCAGTTGACGCTGCGATTTCCAGTGTGAATAAAAGTTTAACTTGTCCAGTAGACAATGCACAGATGCTTAAAGATCCAACACATAAAAAGTTGGAATTCCTTTTAAAATCCTCTTTTTTCCTTGGCAGGGACCATCACTCAGCCTGCAGTCGCAGCAATAGGCATCTGTCAGTCCTTAAAGGACCAGTTTACAGAGGCTCTTAAAGAGCTCCCTGCACAACAGGCCCGTGAGTTGGCCGAACTACCAAAAGCATTATGTTTTGCCATAGACGCTATGAAGGATTCTATTCACCAGGCATCCCGCCTTGCGCTTGTGCTAGTACACATGCGTAGGACCCTTTGGTTAAAAAATTGGTCAGCCGAAGCACCTTGCAAGAAGCTTCTGACTAGTTTCCCCTTTAATGGGGAGCGACTATTTGGCGATAATTTGAAAAAATACATCCAAACGATTTCTAGTGGAAAGAGTACTCTTTTGCCAGTCAAAAAGTATAAACGTCCTTCGTTTAAATTTACTTTTTCTCCTGCGCCAGGGGCATCCGCCTCTAGGCAGTGACGACGGACTCCGCCATCAGACTCTAGAAGAAGCCCTCAGGGTCAGGCCCAGACTCAAAAGAAGACCTGGGGCCGGAAAGCTGCAAAGCAGAATACTAAAGCCTCATCATGAAGAGGCATACCCCCTCACCAGAGTGGGGGGGGGGAGACATTTCTCAGAGGTCTGGCAAAGGGAAATTCGGGACAGATGGGTTCTCTCCACAGTGTCTCTAGGATACAAACTAGAATTTTGGAAGTTTCCACCATCTCGTTTTCTGAGATCAAACGTTCCCAAGGATCCAGGAAAAAGGCAATCCCTGTTTCAAGCATTAGACCGATTATTGGCTCAGGGGGTGATCATACAGATCCCCACAGAAGAGCAAGGTTTGGGGTTTTTTTCAAACCTATTTACAGTACCAAAACCAAATGGTGGTGTCAGACCCATTCTAGATCTAAGGAATCTAAATCGGTTCCTAAAAATCCGCTCCTTTTGCATGGAGTCGATCAGGTCAGTGGTCTCCATTCTACAAGGAAGAGAACTTCTGGCGTCCATCGACATCAGGGATGCATATCTGCATGTCCCTATATTTCCCGCTCACCAAAGGTTTCTGCGATTCGAAGTAGAACAGCAGCACTTTCAGTTTGTAGCCTTGCCCTACGGGCTAGCCACAGCACCCTGGGTTTTCACAAAAGTACTGGCCCCACCTCTAGCCAGGTTAAGGGCACAGGGCATAACATTCTTGGCGTATGTAGATGATCTGTTGCTAATAGACCAGTCAGTTGCTCGCTTGGAGCAAAGTGTACGCATTACAACCAGTTACCTGGAAAGTCTGGGTTGGATCCTCAACCTAGAAGTCCTCCTTAAAACCATTAAGAAGGCTGGAGTATTTGGGCCTGATCATAGACACAGCCCAGAAAAAGGTGTTCTTGCCTTCGGCAAAGATTAGCTCCATACGAGAGCTGCTGCGGATGGTCAAGTCAAAAAGAAATCCCTCAATTCGCCTTTGCATGAGGTTGTTAGGAAAGATGGTGGCTTCATTCGAAGCAGTCCCCTATGCCCAGTTCCATTCAAAACTGTTGCAAAACAGTATCCTGTCTGCTTGGAACAAAACGATCCAAGCTTTGGACTTGCCAATGTGGCTGTCCCCAAGAGTGTCTCAAAGCCTCAGTTGGTGGTTATTAACCCAGAATCTGCTGAAAGGAAAGTCCTTCAGACCAATTATCTGGAAAGTAGTAACGACAGATGCCAGCCTTTTAGGCTGGGGAGCAGTACTAGACAAGATGATTGTCCAGGGACAATGGTCAAGAAAGGAAAGAGCCTTGCCCATCAACATCCTAGAGATTCAGGCAGTGCGTCTGGCTCTGAAAACCTGGACCTTCAGGTTAAGGGATTGTCCTGTCAGGATCCAATCCGACAATGCAACGGCTGTTGCCTATATCAATCACCAAGGGGGCACCAAGAGTGTCTCAGCGCAGAGAGAGGTGAACCATATTCTAACTTGGGCAGAAAGGAATATTTCGTGCCTATCGGCAGTCTTCATTTCGGGAATAGAGAATTGGCAGGCGGACTACTTAAGTCGCCAGCAGTTATTCCCAGGGGAATGGTCTCTTCTTCACCCCAACATTTTTCGGGCTGTTTGCCAAAGATGGGGGATTTCAGACATAGATCTTCTAGCGTCCAGATTCAACATGAAGTTAGTCAACTTTGTGTCCAGGACAAGGGATCTACTCGCATGCGGAACAGATGCGTTGGTAACACCGTGGGATCAGTTCTCACTGATCTATTGTTGTTGCCACAACTTCTTTGCAGGATCAAGCTGGAAAGAAAGTCGGTAATTCTGGTAGCACCAGCAAGGCCCAGAAGGTCATGGTATGCAGAAATCGTAAAGATGGCAGTGGAGGGTCCGTGGTCCCTGCCACTAAGGCCAGACCTGCTTTCACAGGGGCTGATATTCCATCCTACTTTACGAACGCTAAATTTAATGGCCTGGCTATTGAAACCCACATTCTGAAGAAACATGGGCTTTCCGGGTCAGTTATCTCTACTTTGATTAATGCAAGGAAGCCAGCGTCCAGAGCTATATATTATAGTCTGGAAGGCTTACGTTTCCTGGTGTCCAGGCAGAATTCTTGCCTTTCTACAATTAGACGTAGAGATGAAGTTGGCCTTGAGTACTATTAAGGGCCAAGTCTCAGCCTTATCGATTTTATTTCAAAGACCGATTGCTACGCATTCTTTAGTCCGGGGTTTTATGCAAGGGGTGATGTGGATTAATCCGCCAGTTGAATCACCTTTAAGCCCTTGGGACTTGAACTTTATTTTGTCAGTGTTACAAAAACAGCCATTTGAACCGATACAGCATATTCCCTTAGTCCTTCTGCCAAGGAAGCTGGTATTTTTGGTTGCTATATCCTCAGCAAGGAGGGTTTCAGAATTGGCTGCTTTTTCTTGTAAAGAGCCATATTTGATTTTTCATGAGGACAGGGTGGTGTTACACCCTTACCAAAAATAGTCTCAGGTTTCCACCTGAACCAAGATATTGTCCTGCCATCAGTTTTTCCAAAACCATGTACCAGGGAAGAAACGTGACTACATTGTCTTGATGTGGTGAGAGCAGTGAATATCTATTTAAAGGCAACTGCTCAGATTCGTAAGACTAATGTCTTATTTATTCTGCCAGAGGGTCCTAAGAAAGGACAGGCAGCATCGAAATCCACTGTCGCTAAGTGGATTTGACAAGTGATTATTCAAACTTATGATTTCAGGGGTAAGATTCCCCCTTTTTAAGTTAAGGCGCACTCTACCAGGTCAGTTAGTGCTTCTTGGGCAGTGCGTCACCAGACCTGCATGGCTCGGATCTGTAAGGCCGCAACTTGGTCTTCAGTGCATACATTCACAATATTTTATCAGGTGGATGTAAGGAGGTATGAGGATATCACCTTCGGGCGCAGTGTGCTGCATGCAGCAGTATAAGTCCACAGGTCTGGGGGTCCCCTACGGATTGTCTCTCCCTTACCTCAAATAGCATTGCTATGGGACGTTCCATTAAGTTATTAGGCTCTGTGTCCCATGATGTACGATAAAGAAAATAGGATTTTTATAACAGCTTACCTGCAAAATCCTTTTCTTGGAGTACATCATGGGACACAGAGGCCCCTCCCCACTTTTATGGGGTTTAAGTATATTGCTTTGCTACAAAAGCTGAGGTACTCCTGGAAGGCGGAGGGGTTATATAGGGGAGTGAACTTCCTGGATTGGGTATACCAGTGTCAACACCTGAAGGTGGCCCATAACCCAATAAGTTATTTCTTAGGCTCTGTGTCCCATGATGTACTCCAAGAAAAGGATTTTACAGGTAAGCTGTTATAAAAATCCTATTTTTTTTTTTTTTTTTTTTTTTTTTTTAGAACCATTTTTCATCAGTCAAGTCATCCACTTTCCAGCCAGGACTGTGGGCATTTTGAAAGATACAGCAGCTTTTCATTTTCAGTGACAACACTGTATAGTAGTAGCCTGTAGGTGTGGATAATTGTTATAATTACCATTGTGGCCTCATGCCACAGGGTGTTAAAAATGCTGCTTTTAGAATTGTGTGTTTTTTTTTTTTGTTTGTTTTGTTTTTTTGTTTTTTTTTTCCTTCTGTTAAACGCCTCTATGTATCCATGCACACATAGGCGTTTAGCGGCAGAAAATAAAACCCAGAGTGTCCAGGAGAACGCCCAATGTGCCTTAAAGTGGTGTTCCGGCGGAAATTATACTTTTAAAATAAAAATACCCCTATAATACACAAGCTTAATGTATTCTAGTAAAGTTAGTCTGTAAACTAAGGTCTGTTTTGTTAGTTTATAGCAGTAGTTTATTTTATAAACATACAGCAGGCCGTGGCCATCTTAAGTGTGGGCATCTGAAGCCAGACTGTAGTTCTTCCTGGATCTCATCCTTGCAGAACTCGCACATGCTCAGGGCAGCACAAGCAGTGTAATAGGTTTCAGGTCAGGTTTCCATAGCAACGGCAGTTTCAAAGGAAGTTGCCGCCCCTTCCCAGAAGGCATTGCAAACAGGAAATGATGCGATGGGCCGCGGCCAGGGAGGAGGAAGTGAAAAATGAATACAGCAGATATACAGTAGGTGCTGAGAAAAAAAAATTAAAAATATCCAATTTGTTTACAGTGTACAGTTTAGTGAGGGATGCTGAAGAGTTGTAAAAGTGGGTGGAACTCCACTTTAACACGTGAAAACGTGTGTATGCGAAATTTAGAGCTAAGCGCATTCATTCATTCCAATGGCCAGAATAAATTATTAGGCGCATTTTTAACTCAGCTTTTTTCTCCCCTGGAGCATAGCCGTCCAGGGGAATAAAAAACTGTCCTGTGTGCATGGGGCTTAATATGTTTAAGTTATTGCATCCTCCTCCAGCAGAAGCAAGCACTGTGGGGTGGCAAAACCACTACTGCATTGGGTGAGCATTGTCCACGACAGCACTGTGACTGGAAAGATTACCAGGTAAAATTCAGTGCAATACAACAGAAAAGTTAAAATTTAAGCTTTGCGAGTTGGCTATTGCTTGAGAAGTTGCATATTTTTCATTTTTGGGTTTATGTACATTTAAATACAGAAAGTTCTCACTTATGTGACTCGATCTCTGAAGATTTTAATTTCATCTGTCTTTTTTTTTTTTTTTTTCCCCATTCTCTTAACACTGAAGCCTCTTCAACTCTTTCTCTATTGCATTGGGAGAGCTGTTCATGTTCACATAATAGGCAGGGAGGTTTTCCAGCTGTACATGTGTTTATTGCTTTATAGAACACTTAATTTGGTATGGAAGTGCCAAGAAGCATCTGGGTAACCAACCTGTCTGTTTAAATGTGCAGGCGCAATTATCCAATCAGAGAGGTAGAAGGGAAATTTCAGCATTTTGGTACAGCAAGTCAAAAACCAGAGCTAATCACCCTGTTGTGTGCTGTATGTTGTTGTGCTCCCATCATTTTAAGACCTAATCTGTATTTTGTATTTCTTTTAACAGAGAAGGAACACAGTGGCAAAACTAAACATGCTAAGAAGTTACGTCCTAGAAAAAGGTACTAGATTTTCTTTTGCAGTACTAAAAACTACCTTTCACATAAGGATATTTTTTGTTGTGTTTTTTTTTTTTTTTTTAATTGGAGCCTATACGAAGGGAGCAGTCGAATGTCAAGCAAAAAAAAAAAATTATATTTCTTTCTCGGACATCACGGACACAGAGCCACAGTAATTACTGATGGGTTATATAGGTATCACTAGGTATTGGACACTGGTCACACCCTAATCAGGAAGTTCAACCCCCTATATAATCCCTCCCCTTCCAGGGATACCTCAGTTTTTCCGCCAGTGTCTTAGGTGTTGGACGTGCAAAGATGTCCTGTGCTGAAGCTCCAAAGGGAATATCCTAGATCCTATACTGGGGCAAGCCAGGCGAACCGGATCCATTCAAAGTGTCTTTCATGTCCGAATTGGATGGTACCCGGGCCTCGTGTCCGAAGAAACGAGGTTTTACCTGTAACGCTTCTCTTTTTAGAGAGCTGGACCCCGCAGATCAGAAAATGGCTTTAAACTTCCTAATTTCTGGCGAGGTGCTTTACAGGGCCAGAACTGAAGGATCCCCCTACTCGTAGGGGGCCCCAGTCTCTGACGGTTTTCACAAACGGAGCCCACCATGAGAGGTGAAGATTGGATCTGTGTAAACTGAACCCTGCGGCTGGATAAGGTAAGAGGAGATTCCACAGAATTTTTGAATTCTAGTGGCTTTTCTACTTTAAGGTAAATGCATGCTATGCCTATTGTGACCACCGGGGGCAGCCAAGAGCACTAACCTTCTCATGCTTGATTCTGTCTCAGCGTTCGCTGCACAGGCTCTCCCACTGGCTCCAAGGTAAGATGGTGGGGGGTTTTCTCTGCTGGGATGTTCCCCCCAGGCTAGGGAGAGGCTTAGGTATGCTGTAAGGCGGGTTAGACCGCACTGTCACAGCCGATGCCGAAGCCGCCATTGCAATGCAGGGCCCATCACTGCCGGCCTCCTCCTTATTCCCCCACCCCCAGCCTTCCTTCAGGCTTGTCAGGAAGGGTCGGCTTGCGCGGGAAGCGCTCGTTTTTCAAAAAAACGGGGGGGGGGGGGGGGGCGTCGGCACAGCGTCAGCGTGCTCAGATGCCCACAGTGCCAGAAAGCCTGGCTATTTAAAGCACACTTTACAGGTGCTCTGAGCCTTGAAGGGACACAGAGCTGACAGTCGCATGTAAGGTGGGACACAGGCATTCCCCTAGGCTGCATTTACTAAGGAACACCGGACTGGGCATTTGGTAGCAAGGCTTTTAGCCAGACTACATCGCTCACCAGTCAGTGTTCATTTTTTGATACCTCACACCTTGCTGCTTTGCACTATGAGTAGAAGAGGTTCAAGCACCCCAAGAACCAGAGACACTAGGGGATCTCGTTCAGGTTCTGAGGACCCCTTGTCTGCTACACCCTCCCCTCCTGAGGGACCAGGGGCGGATGGACAGGGAGAGCCATTGGGGTTAGGGGCTACACCTGCTTCCGGCACTTCAGCCCCTGTGTACATTACACAAGAGGTTTTTTCCTCAACCATTACTGGATTAGAGAAAAGACTAATGGCCGTGATTACATCTTCACTCAGTGGAAGAAAACGCACTAGGCCTTCCTCTGTTTCCCAAGACCCTCAGACAGAGGAGCTCTGGGATAAAGGAGATGAATCCCTTTCAGGGGATCGGGATGGGACGGATGATTCCTCTTCGGAGGAATCAGGTGGAGAGGGACTCTCTGCGACTTCCCAAGAGGAGAAAGTCTTAGTGCAGATCCTTACTGGATTGGTCCGCTCCACATTTAAGTTGCCCCTACCTGAAACTGCTACAGAATCCTCTTCTGCTTTGGGGTCACTGAAACCTTTCCAAGCAGCACATGCTTTTCCTGTTCATAATTTACTTGAAAAGCTCCTTTATTCTGAGTGGGATCACCCAGATAAGCGATTTCTTCCGCCGAAAAAGTTTTCTACACTTTATCCTATGGAAGAAAAATTTATTAAGAGGTGGGGAATACCGGCCATTGATGCGGCCATTTCCTCTGTAAATAGTAGTCTGACTTGTCTTGTAGACAACGCTCAGATGCTCAAGGATCCTGTGGATAAAAAGATGGAATTCTTATTGAAGGATGTTTTTTCCTTAGCAGGATCAGTGGCCCAACCTGCAGTAGCAGCGATTGGAGTCTGTCAATACTTAAGAGACCATGTTAAACAGGTCATCAAAGTATTACCTGAACAGCAGGCCCAGGGGTTTGCTAACCTTCCTGCGGCTTTATGTTATGTTGTTGACGCCATCAGAGATTCTATCGTGCAGACCTCTCGCCCTTCGCTTGGGTTGGTGCATATACGTAGAATCTTATGGTTGAAGAACTGGTCAGCTGAAGCACCATGTAAGAAGCTCCTGGCTGGGTTTCCCTTCCGTGGTGAAAGATTGTTTGGAGAGGACTTGGATAACTATATCAAGAGAATCTCTTGTGGGAAAAGCACTCTCTTACCTGATAAGAAGAGTAAGCGTCCCTCTTTTAAGCGGACTCTTTCCCCAGCGCCAGGGGCATCAGCCTCCAGGCACATCAGCCTCCAGGCAGTCACAAAGGTCTCCTCCGTCTGGGGCAAGAAACAAGAGTCAATCCCAGGGACGCAAGAAGTCCTGGGGGAAGAAGTCTTCTAGACAAGACACTAAGGCCTCTTCATGAAGGGGTGCCCCGCTCGCTCGAGTGGGGGGGAAGACTGCTGCAGCTCTCAGGGCCCTGGCAGGAGGACTTCCAGGACAGATGGGTAATCTTCACGGTAACCTTATGGTACAGACTGGAGTTCTAAGAAATTCCCTCTCCTCGTTTCCTCAGATCAGGTGTTCCCAGAGAACCAGAAAAGAAGCAGTCGCTCCTTCTAGCGATAGAGCGACTTTTGTCGCAAGAGGTCATTGTGGGTGTTCCCACAAAGGATCAAGGATTGAGGCTCTATTCCAATCCTTTTATGGTCCAAAGACCAAATGGGGATGTCAGACCCATTTTGGATTTAAGAGATCTGAATCGATTCCTAAGGATGCAGTCCTTCCGTTTGGAATCAATTCGGACAGTAGTCTCCACCCTGCACGGAGGAGAATTTTTTACATCAATAGGCATCAGAGATGCAGGCCTACCTGTGCCCATTTTTCCTGCTCAACTGAAGTGTCTGCAGGCAGAGATCACTGCTCTAAGGGAGCTGATTCTGACAGTCAGGACCAAGAAGGGTCCTTCTGTCCGCCTTTGTATGAGGCTGCTGGGGAAGATGGTGTCTTCATTCGAAGCGGTTCCCTATGCTCAGTTCCAGTCAGGACTGCTGCAACACAGTGTTCTGTCGGCCTGGAACAAGAAGGTTCAGGCATTAGACTTTCCAGTGCACCTGTCGCAGGCGGTGCATCAGTTGGTGGCTCATACCCAAAAACCTGCAGAAGGGGAAATCCTTCCTACCGGTTGCCTGGGATCCTCTTGCTGGCAGGACGGATGCGTTGGTGATTCCGTGGCATAGGTTCTCACTGATTTATGCATTCCCTCCTATTCTGTTACTGCCACGGCTCCTTCGCAGCCTCAGGCAAGTAAGAAAGTCGGCACTTCTGGTGGCCCCCGTTTGGCCCAGAAGAACTTGGTAGGCAGAAATAGCAAGGATGGCGGTCGGTTCCCGGTGGACCCTACCGGTACGCCCAGACCTGTTATCTCAAGGTCCAGTGTTCCAGCCTGCCTTACAAAGGCTAGATTTGACGGGTGGGCTATTGAAACCCACGTTCTGAAAAGTCGTAGGCTTTCAGGTCCTGTCATATCTACCTTGATCAATGCAAGGAAGCCAGCTTCCAGAATGATTTATCATAGAGTCTGGAAAGCTTATGTATCCTGGTGTGAATCCAGGGGTTGGCATCCCAGGAAATATGTCATAGGTAGAATTCTTGATTTTCTACAATTAGGATTAGAGATGAAGCTGGCCTTGAGTACCATCAAGGGCCAGGTCTCGGCCTTATCAGTGTTGTTTCAACGGCCGCTTGCTTCGCATTCTCTGGTCCGAAACTTTATGCAGGGGGTGATGCGTCTTAATCCTCAGGTTAAGGCGCCCCTAAACCCCTGGGACTTGAACTTGGTTCTATCTGTGTTACAGAAACAACCTTTTGAACCAATACGTCAGATTCCTTTGGTCTTGCTGACGAGGAAACTAATTTTTCTGGTAGCCATCTCTTCTGCTAGAAGAGTATCAGAAATAGCAGCTCTTTCCTGTAAAGAGCCTTACTTCATTATACACAAGGAAAGAGTGGTACTGCGCCCTCATCCTAGTTTTCTACCGAAGGTGGTTTCAGATTTTCATCTAAACCAAGACATTGTTCTGCCTTTCTCTTTTCCAGATCCCTGTTCTTCGGAAGAAAGGTCACTACATTCTTTGGATGTAGTAAGAGCAGTCAAGACCTATCTGGAGGCAACTGCTCAGATTCGCAAGACGGATGTCTTGTTCGTGCTGCCAGAGGGTTCCAATAGAGGACAGGCAGCGTCAAAAGCGACCATTTCTAAATGGATTCGACAATTGATTATTCAAGCTTACGGTTTGAAACGGAAGGTTCCCCCATTTCAGATCAAGGCACATTTCACAAGGGCTATTGGTGCTTCTTGGGCAGTGCATCACCAGGCCTCTATGGCTCAGATCTGCAAGGCCGCAACCTGGTCTTCAGTTTATACATTCACCAGATTCTATCAGATGGATGTGAGAAGGCATGAGGATATCGCCTTTGGGCGTAGTGTGCTGCAGACAGCGGTACAGGGTCCTCAGGTCTGATAGCACCCTACCGGGTTGTGATCCCCCCCCCCTCAGTTGGCATTGCTTTAGGACATCCCAATAGTAATTACTGTGGCTCTGTGTCCCGTGATGTCCGAGAAAGAAAATAGGATTTTTTATAACAGCTTACCTGTAAAATCGATGGACATCACGGGACACAGAGGTCCCGCCCCTCTTCTAATAGACTTATATTGCTTTGCTACAAAACTGAGGTATCCCTGGAAGGGGAGGGATTATATAGGGGGTTGAACTTCCTGATTAGGGTGTGACCAGTGTCCAATACCTAGTGATACTCTATATAACCCATCAGTAATTACTGTGGCTCTGTGTCCCGTGATGTCCATCGAAAGAAAAGGATTTTACAGGTAAGCTGTTATAAAAAATCCTATTTTTGCAATTAAAAATAAACTTAAATGTTTTTAAATTACTTTTGTGTGTACCCCGAAATTGTAGCCCAAAGGTAATCCTGGCTTTTCCTTGCCCTATTTCTGGTCTGTGAATGATTGCTGTCCAAAGCCATATCCTGCAGAGAAACAAGTGCCCTGAAAGGTTTATTTACTTTGGTACATATCTGTTTACACAATTTGAAGCTGCACAATTGAAACACTTTGGAACAATTGCTCTGGTTTGATAGTCATCATGTTGCTTAGACCTGCCCACACGATATATAACTTTCCTAGCGGCCAATCTCTAGGTTCGGGAGCTTTCTTGTATTGAAGCTCTGGTGATGTCACCATTTCCTGTAATGGTGACTATGACTGGGGAAGGAGCTGTGGATGGAAACGTGATTTATAAAGAGGTCAGAGGGGTGAACTCGCTCCCCGTGTGGATGAATTTAGCCAAGCAGAAATTTGGTTCTGTAACTATAATAAAAAAAAAAGCTAGCATCTGGCTTCTGTGAATAATCCCTGTTTTGTAAAACTTAGTACAAATTAACTAAACTTACAATATGCATTTTGAAAGATTACAGTTTTGTTTTTTTACATGTCAGGCCCTTTTCACACGATCGGACCGTTCAGGTCCGCCTGTCAGTTTTGACGGCGGACCTGAACGGGCGCTCCATGTTAGCCTATGGAGCAACGGATGTCAGCGGCGACATGTCCGCTGACATCCGACCCGGTCCGATCCGCAAAAAGCAGACGGATGGCCCTACGTCCAGATCCGTTGCTGGCGGATCGGATCGGGTGAGATCTGATGAAAACGGACATGCTGTCCGTTTTCATCCGATCCCTCCATAGGCAGCAGCGGCGCCTGACAAGCCCCTCCCCGCTCAGTGAGCAGGGGAGGGACCTGTCATCGGCCGGCTCAGCGGAGATCAACGGAGAGATCTCCCGCTGAGCCAGCGGACCGAGGCGGGCTCCGTGGAGTCCGCCTCGTGTGAATGAGGCCTAAGGCACATGAAACTGCTTTAAAGAAATGAATGAATGTTTTCCAATCTTACCTGGCATATTTCTCTTATCACAGTCTCCAAAACAACTATATGGTTGTGCACCTGAACGACCAAAATGCAATTGATTTACAGCAGCAAAAAGCAAAACAATTCCTCCAGAGCACATTGTATGGAAAAAACAAAAACAGGACAACAGGTCTGTATTGTATGATTGTGGTGAATCCTTTTATGTCTGTCTGTAATGGCTTTTATTTAAAGTTGTAATAAACCCAACATTTTTATTTTCCCCTATATTAAAGCTTGTATGATGTACTTCTTGTTAGTACTTTCAAAATCTTTTAAAAATGCATTGGTAACAAGATATAGATATCGGCTCTGGATGTCGCTAGCGATTGTGCAGTTCACTGTGCGTTCACAGCACACTGCCTGTGCTGTGATTGCAGAGCGCTCCATCGCGTAATTGTTACCCCAGTGCACATGCATGTATTATTTAGAATTAGGAAGGTTGAAAGAATGTTAAATTCTACTAGAATAAAAAAAATAAATTAACCTTACTGTATCCTCTCTCAGTAGCAGTTTGATGAATTGACTAGATCACACAAATGATGAATTATGCAAAACGTGCTGGAAAAGGTGACACCATGTTTAAAGTCTCTTTGAGAACTCTGCACACTGGCCACTAGATTTTACATCACATATCATAATGGTACTTTTCCTTAGGTGAAAACCGAGACCATGTTAAAGGATTTTTAAAGGATAGGTTTACCTTTTGGGGAAAATATAATAGATGCACATATTTTTGCAAAAAATGTGCATTAATTATTTTTTTCTTAAGGAGCCTGGATAGCATTGCACCTGTTATCAGTGAATCGGGTGTAATGCCAGACTCCTACAGACAAGCTCTGCAGCTTTCAGCCCCTATCTTCATATGTACTGACTGTTTAACAAGCCCTGCAGTTTGTAAACAGCTTGTAATGAACTACAAGGCTACTCATCAGCAACAGTCTCAGTCCATTCAGAATTACAAGCAGCCAGCTGCAATGGCTCACGGTAGTTGTATTTTGTGCATGCAATGTCAGTCGTGTGCATAAAGCCCAGCACAGCCCGTTTCAAATGTTGACAGCTGGCGTGGGGAGAAGATTCCCCTCTCGCTGTCACAGAGAGGGGGAGAGGCTGCAGCTACTGGAACATGTTACATGTTTAACCCTAAATATGGGCGGAACATGTTCCAAAAAGGTGAACTTATCCTTTAAATACCTAAAAAAAATAATAATAAATAAATAAAAATAAAAAAATAAATAAAAATATCACCTGTTTGTAAACACACAAAAACTGTGAATGAATGACGCGCTTGTGTGTGCGGCGCCCAGCGCGGCCACGTTACTTTCAAATAGTGACAGCGGGTTTGCGGGGAAGATCCTCCGCTCGCTGTCACAGGGAGAGGGGGAGAGGCTGTAGCTACTGGAACGTATAACCTGTTCCAGAAGGTGAACTTATTCATTTAAATACCTAAAATGTCACCTGTTTGTGTTTCTGAATTTCACTTCTTGACGCTAGTATGCTGGCCATATACAGTACACAACAATGTTGTGATTTGTTTTGATATATCATTTTTCCACATAACGAGCGGCTAAATCTGAAGTCTTCTTAAGAATGATCATATCATAAGTCTGGGGACAGGAGGAGGTTAAAGGTAAAAGCAAAACTGTGTTCAGTTTACTTGCATTCATTGCATTGGCTTTTTCCCAGTAAAGCATTACCGTATATACTCGAGTATAAGTCGTTCGAGTATAAGTCGAGGCCCTAATTTACTACAAAAAAAAATGGGAAAAACGTATTGACCCCAAGTATAAGACGAGAGTGAGAAATGCACAGCTACTGTAAGTGGAAAAGAGGGTCAACAATGCCCATTTGAAGCATCACTGTGCCCATTTGCAGCCATAGGTCCCCTGAACTTCAAACTCGGTAGTTAAGGGTTCCTAGATGCCCCCTAGCTGCAGCCAAAATTTGGGGTCTCTGAACCCAAAGGGTCCTGAAATGACATTGCTGCAGATGGACATAGTTGACCGAATTTGGGGCCCCGTATCTCGGGGCCACTTAGTGCTAGGAACCCCAAATTTGGTGTGCAAACCCAGTGGAACTAGCACCATAAAATGTCCAAAGATGGGGTTTCTAGCACCAAGTGGCCCCGAGATACAGGGCCCCAAAAATCAGTTCAGAAAATGTCAAGCACTTTTCTGCAGCAGAGAATGACATTTTCTGAACCGGTTTTGGGGCGCCGTATCTCAGGCCCACTTGGTGCTAGGAACCCCAGCTTTGGGT
This sequence comes from Lithobates clamitans, assembly GCA_037952925.1. NCBI lineage: Eukaryota > Metazoa > Chordata > Amphibia > Anura > Ranidae > Lithobates > Lithobates clamitans. The sequence goes on along the minus strand of JBBGZY010000239.1, from coordinate 13,658,046 downwards.
ATGTTATGGTACCAGTTCCACTCGGTTTGCACACCAAATTTGGGGTTGCTAGCACCAAGTGGCCCTGAGATATGGGGCCCCAAAGTTGGTTCAGAAAATGTCAAGCACTTTTCTTCAGCAGAGAATGACATTTTGCGAACCGATTTTGAGGCCCCGTATCTCGGGGCCACTTAGTGCTAGGAACTTCATCTTTGGATATGTTGTGGTACCAGTTCCACTGGGTTTGCACACCAAATTTGGGGTTCCTAGCACCAAGTGGCCCTGAGATACGGGGCCCCAAAGTCGGTTCGGAAAATGAAATTTTTTGCTGCAGAAAAGTGCTTGACTCAAGTATAAGTCACTGGAGAAGAGACGGTTGAGAGGGGATATGATTTCAATTTACAATATACTGTACTGGTGACCCCACAATAGGGATAAAACTTTTTCGTGGAAGGGAGTTTAACAAGACACGTGGCCACTCATTAAAATTAGAAGAAAAGAGGTTTAACCTTAAACTACGTAGAGGGTTCTTTACTGTAAGAGCGGCAAGGATGTGCAATTCTCTTATACAGGTGGTGGTCTCAGCGGGGAGCATCGATTAGTATCAAAAAACTATTAGATAAGCACCTGAACGACCGTAACATACAGGGATATACAATGTAATGCTGACATATAATCACACACATAGGTTGGAGTTGATGGACTTGTGTCTTTTTTCAACCTCACCTACTATGTAACTATGTAAATCTTAATGCCTAAGCACAATTTTGCAACTTTGACATGTGTTAGTAAAACTGTACATATCATCACAACTATTTTGTACATCCAGGTGGATTATACCTTGTTTTTTTCAGTACAAATTGTGCTTTCATTTGATGGTAAATGGTTATGAATATCTCATGATTTTTTTTATTATCAAAGGAAAACTGGCCCATAATAGTAAACAAATATATATTTTTAAAAAAATGGTAGCTGTATATTTCCTGCTACTACTATAACCTTCTACCAAAGAGCAACTCAAATACATATGGGCATGTTAGTTGTTTGTACCCGTAGTACAGCTAAAAAACAATAGTGCACATTTTTGCTTCTTTTTTTTTTTTTAATCCTACCTAAAACACACTGATACTAATAAAAAAATAAAAAATTATTGTCCAAAAGAATACTGACCCTGACCTTTGACCCAAACACTAACCCTCACACTGGCCTAGATCAAAGCTTGATCTAGCAAATTTTTTTTATTTTATTATTTATTTATTTTTTACTCTGCAAAGGGAGAGAGATACGATGCATCTCTCTAATCAACTCACAGAGAAATGCGTGGGGAGAGGATTCACAGTAGCTGATCACTGTGATGGGCAATCAGAGGCTATCACAGCGATCAGGTGACCCGGAATCGTGAGTTCCGGGTCCCAATCCTTAGTACAGGGTGGCGCCCTCCCAGCACAAAGGGAGATGCGCAAATATGTGGCCCCATTGAAAAAAGCTCAGTCCAGTGAGGCCGCATAATTGTGTTAGGTCGGCGTGAAGGGATTAAGTTACACAGTAGGATGGTTATCTCCTTCAGCAGGTGATAATATGCATAACGCCTTACATATTTGTACTTTTATGTTTTTTGCAGCAAATGAATTTCTTTCCATTTCAAGAAAAACGGGAGCAAACAAAATGCCAGCAGTTAAGTTTATGGACAACTCCTGGGGTATGTAATAATAATCAACAGTATTCTATTCACAATAAATATATATATATATATATATATATATATATATATATATATATATATATATATATATATATATACACACACCATACGCTAAAGGGAGTCGAATGTTTTTCTGTGTAAAAAAAAAACAAACAAAAAACGAAATTGTGTTGGCATATTTACTGTGAGTATCAAAACTGGAGTAGCTGTGCATAGCAACCAATCAGCTTCTATGTTCAGCTTCTTGAGTTAAACTTTGAAAATGAAAGAGAGAAGCTGATTAGTTGTAATGCATAGCTGCTCCGGTTCTGATGAATTCCCTTCACTGTGTCTTCCACTGAAAATTTTATAGGGCTTTCTCATCAACATTTTGGTTGTTCTGTGGCGCTTATTCTTCAACTTGCACTTTTGGAAGTGCAGCTATACAGAATAGTGTATGAGTTGGAGGCACAAAGTCCTGCAGCTAAATAAAAGGGAGCAAATCTATCAATATGAATAAAGGGGAATAATATGGCGCATACTCAGTGAAACAATAATGAATAAATTATAAAGTGCAATGTTCAAAAGTGCAGTAATCAAGTGAGAAACTTCATATATATAATCTTACATAGAACTGCAAAAGGTTCCAAAAGTGCTTCAAAGTGATAAGTACATGAAAATAAAATGTCCAATCAAAGGTAACAAAAAAATTCATAAAGTAAAGTGCTTGTGCAAGTAAACAGGAAACATCCAATTCATCCAAAGTGTTGTCACCATCCGCTCAGTATTGTCCAATCAAGGATAATAGATAGTTAATAAAGTAAAGTGCTTGTGCAAGAAAAAACGGAAACCATCCAAGTGTCACCATCCGCTGTGAGCCAATAGTTTTCCCCAGCCTCTCACCTCATGCAGAGACCCCCATGGGTCGAGGCAAGCCTCTTGTATAGCTGGAACAATGATTCCCCAGCAATCAGTTGGTTTCCAGAGGTATCCAAAACCGCTACAATATAAGGATCGCTTTCGTGGCTCATCAAATACAGTTTACATGTAATAAGAGAAGGTGGTCTCCATAGTGCAGTAATCCAATAACATTTTTTATTTAAAACACACGTAGTAACTTGTAAATTTTAGCATGTGTGTGTGTGTGTATAAACAGTGGGGAAAATAATTGATTCCCTGCAGATTTTGTAGGTATGCCAACTTACAAAGAAATGATGAAGGGTCTATACTTTTTTTTTTATCATCGGTGTGTTTTTAAATGCTAGAGACAGAATATCGACCAAAAAGCCATAAAAAAACACGATACAAATGTTCTAAATTGAGTTTCAGTTCAGTGAGTAAAATAAGTATTTGATCCCCAACCAACCAACAATAATTCTGGCTCCCACAGACTGGCTGCCGTATGTCCTCATGTGGGGTCATGTATTGTAAAATCTTGGATGAAAACCTTCTTCCCTCAGCTGGAACATTGAAGATGGGTCGTGGATGGGTCTTCCAGCATGACAACGACCCAAAACATACCGCCAAGTCAACAAAGGAGTGGCTTAAGCAGAAGCACATTAAGGTCATGGAGTGGCCTAGCAAGTCTCCAGACCTTAAAGTGGATGTAAACCCAATGTCATCCTTTCTACACTACTGCCATAGGGGTTATCTATAAGGATATACATGCCTCCTGCATGTATCTTTACCTGTCAAATGTCTCCCCTCTGTCTGTTATGAGAGCCGAAAAACTGCAGATTCTGTGGGTGGGTCTGTTGTCTGGAGCTCGGTGGGTGGAGTCATGATGTCAGTAGACTCCCCGCCCACCTCTACACTCCGATGTGTATTTCTAACACTGAACTTCTGCTATGATCTCTAACATCCAGTGAAAAGACAGGAAAGTAACCACATGACTTCAGCATGCCAAATCATGCTGAGGTGTAGAACAGCCAATCCCTGCAGAGCTGCTGAAGAAAGGAGATGGGGAGGGAATTAAAAAAATACTGCACGTGTCTTAAGCTGTCACTCACAGCAAGGGGGAGTATTTGACCAAGTTTTTCTCAGTTTGTTAAGATTTATCTCACTAAACAATAAGAGGATTGCTCAGAGATGGATTAACTCTGTGTGGCAAGACTGGGCTCAAATGATAGGAAATCTTATACTCTACAGTATGATATAAAAAAAAAAAAACATAAACTCCCTCACGCAAGTGAATCTAATTAAATCACCTCTGCACGCGCTGTTGGGACGCCCAGTGGAGGGGGCATCAAAGCCAATGCGCAGACTCATCACATTCATATTTGTGGCAGCTAGGATTTCGATAGCCAAGTCTTGGAGGTCTCACACGGTTCCTTTTTACTTACTAAAAGCTAAACTTTCATGGATAATGGTAAATGAACGCCTTTCGGCAATCTTGAAGGCTAAGATCACTGAATTCAATAAAATATGGGATCCCTGGATCAGGTACCTTACTAATACGTAGGATACCTGACAATTGAAGCATCCGCTGCGTGACAGGAGTGCATCCACACCACCTCCCCATCCCCTACCCCCTGCCTATCTCTCATACCCCCCCCCCCCCCCTCTTTTTCTTTTCCACTTTTCTCATTCTCTTCTCAGGTCCTTTTCCAACACTGTTTCTTTCTTAACGGGTTGATGACTCGCTTTGAGTTCAACCCGCATAGTCCTATAAAATACTATGTAAATCGGGAAGTACACAGGATACAATAGTTTTATAACTTACCAGTAGAGTCTTATTTAGATACAAAAGTCCTTATACTGACAAAGACATTGGCATTTCCTTATCCTTGTTTTGTTTGTGGGTTTAGTTGATAACATGAATAAAATATTAGTTAATAAATAAATAAGCATTGACTTGTAGGGACTGCACCTCCGCCTACTCACAGCAAGCTCCCATGGGGGTGACGGGTGGAGGAAAACAGTGCCACCTGCACAAGGTACAATCCCTACGAACCAAACAAAGGTGATGTAACTAAGTTAATGTACTACCCTGAGAGTTGTTGTTCTCCTTTTTTTTTTATCAGTCTATGATATCTGTAGAAGTATGCTAAATACTGTTCCCTTTTTTGTAAATTTAAAATTGAATAAACATTATTGATTTAAAAAAAAAAAATAATAATTTTTTTTCGGGTTTACATCCACTTTAATTCTATAGAATATTTATGGAGGGAGCTGAAACTTTAAATTGCCAAGCCACAGCCAAAAAACCTTATAGCAGTGCTCCAGGCTCCTTCAGAAAAAAAATAAGTCAGCAGCTACAAATACTGTAGCTGCTGACTTTTTTTTTTTTTTTTTTTTTTCTTGCTGCGACTTTTAATGTTAGGACATTTTATCTGTCCAAGGATCCAGAGGTGTCTTCATCTGAGGCTGCTGCCATCTCAACTAATGGAAACCGAAAGTGAAGCCATGTAGCTTAACAACCAGTCCCCTACTGTGCATGCGCAAATCGCTTCATGAATGGCTCGGCAGCGGGGGGAAGGGGGGTGAATTTCCGGTTGAGTTTGCTGTGGCAAAGTCAGATAGAAGTGGGAGCAGGTACCTACTACGCCAACTCCCCCCCCCCCCCCCCCCTGCAGGGGGGAGGAGGCAAACAAGTGGAGCTTCCTCTTTTGGGTGGATTTAGAGAAGATCTGTAAAGATTGGACCAAACTCCCTCCTGAGATGTGTGCAACCCTGGTCACCAACTACAGGAAACGTCTTACTTCCGTGCCAACAAGGGTTTCTCCACCAAGTCATGTTTTGCTTGGGGATGAAATACTTTTTTTTTTCTACTCAATTCCATTTATAACATTTGTATCATGTTTTTTCTGGCTTTTTAGTTGATCTTTTGTCTCTATCATTTAAAATACACCAATGATAAAATGATAGACCCTTCATTTCTTTGTAAGCAGACAAATTTACAAAATCTTCAGGGGATCAAATTATTTCCCCACAGTGTGTGTGTGTGTGTGTGTATATATATATATATTCTCATTTTTGGGGTTCTGTAGTCCAGGAAAAAAGAGCTCCAGCAGTGCTATAAACACTACTTGGGATTTCAGTGCAGCAAAGAGTTGTCTGCTCACTACAAGCGGTTAGGAGCACACTACATTTCTGGCAGGATTGACCAATTTTGTTCTGCAATTTTCTGCTTTTTAACCACTTCATTACCGGGCCATAGTCAAATGACGGCCACAGATGGGATCTCCCATCCTGGGTGGCCGTCATATGACGTCCTGGGATTCCCGGCCGTCTAGGAGGTGCGCGTGCGCCGCCGGGGGCGCGCCGCGGCATTGCTCGGGACCCGGTGCGTGTGCCCGACGGCCGCGATCGCCGCCGGGTACCCGCGATTGCCCGTTAACCGAGCAGGACCGTAAACACACAGATCCACGTCCTGTCAGTTGAGAGGAGACCGATCTGTGTTCCCAGTACAGAGGAACATTGATCGGTCTCCTCCCCTTGTGCGTCCCCTCCCCCTACAGTTAGAATCCCTCCCATAGGAAACATAATTAACCCCTTGTGTCCCCCTAGTGGTTAACCCCTTCCCTGCCTGTCACATTTATACAGTAATCAATGCAATTTTATAGCATTGATCGCTGTATAAATGTGAATGGTCCCAAAAATGTGTCCGCCATAATGTCGCAGTCACAAAAAAACATCGCAGATCGCCGCTATTACTAGTAAAAAAAAATTTAAAAATAAATTTTTTTTTAAAATGCCATAAATCTATCCCGTATTTTGTAGACGCTATAAGTTTTGCGCAAACCAATCAATATACGCTTATTGCGATTTTTTTTTTTTACCAAATATATGTAGAAGAATACGTATCGGCCGAAACTGAGGAAAAAATTTGTTTTTTAAAAAAAAAAAATTGCGATATTTATTATAGCAAAAAGTAAAAAATATTGTGCTTTTTTTTTTTCAAAATTGTCGCTCTTCTTTTGTTTATAGCGCAAAAAATAAAAACCGCAGAGGTGATCAAATACCACCAAAAGAAAGCTCTATTTGTGGGGAAAAAAAGGACATCAATTTTGTTTGGGTACAACGTTGCACGACCGCGCAATTGTCGTTTAAAGTGCGACAGCACTGAAAACTAAAAATTGGCCTGGGAAGGAAGGGGGTGAAAATGCCCTGTATTGAAGCGGTTAAAGAGATAAAACATGGGGAAATGTGTGTATGGCAAAGATGTACTGCATACTTTTAAGCAGGATATTTTTCATGCATATTATTAAAGTGAGAGCTTAACCTTATGCATTTCATTAGTAAATTCACCCCATTTTGTCTAGACTGTTGTTGGGAAAAACTTTTGATCACCATTTATTATTTTTATAAACAGGAGAAGAGGAGAAACAGAAAGCAACACAGTTCAACCTTCGGTGGAGAAATAGAAAGAAACTCTAAAATTGCCATAAACAAGACTCTGTAAATGTTGCACAGTGCATGTTTTCCTGTCCTTCACTGAAAATCTATAATGATTTACTGCTAGTTTCTGGGCATGTGCAAAGCCATTGTTTTTCTTTTAAACCTTATGTTCTACCACTTAATAATTTTGTGTATGGGTTGGCAGCTGGGGAAATAGCTTCATGTAACTGGAGCTATGACCAGATGGAAAATAAACCGATCAGACCCCACATAAAGGAAAGCAACACCATTTTTGTCTAGTCGCATCTTGAAAAAGTCAGAACCATCCAGTGGGCTAAGTGTAACTCTAAACAGTTCTGCTTCTCTCTAATTCTGTACGCTTTTCCTGCATTCAAACGTCTTAAGGATAAGTTCACCTTTTGGAATATGTCACATGTTCCACCCATATTTAGAGTGGAACATGTAACATATTCCCCTCTCGTCCCTTCCTGTGACAGTGAGCGGAGGATCTTCTCCCCATACGCGCTGTCACTATTTGAAAATAATGCAGCTGTGCTGTGCTCCGCCCACACGGACTGCCAGGTCCCTGATGAGTAGCCTTGTAGTTCATTAAAAGTCAGGCAGTATTTAGGTATGGGCAGATGGCTGCGTGGCTTGTCAACAGGAGTCTGGTATTACACCCCTAATCCACTGATTGCAGGTGCAATGCTTTCCAAGCTCCTTAGGGAAAAAATAATAAATGCACATTTTTTTTCTGGAAAAAAAATTTGTGCATTTATTATTATTTTCCCAAACGGTGAACTTTTCCTTTAAAGAAGTAGGGCCAAAGCTCTTAGTCATACTTCTCTTCTGTGTCACAGTATTGCACTTAGTTCTGCACTCCTGTGACTTGGATTCAGCTGACAGCAGGCTAAAGCCCGCTGGCGGCTGATGTTGCATAGCTGGTCCAGGCTCTGTAGGGATCCGGACAATAAAGTCAGGATCCATCCAGATGCCTGACCTGCAGCTTGGCTCAGCCTCTCAGTGCACCACTAGGAGCCTGAGCCAGCTGCACCCACCTCCTTCACAGCCCAGCCCCTCCAGTAAGCGCTGGAGGGGCAGAGCAGAGAGCTGATGACTGACGGTCACTGCGCTCTGCTCAGTGAAGTAGGAAAACCGAGCGATGATCGGTCACATGATCACCCAGTTCTCAGTCTTAGAGCCGGAGGGGGACAACTACAGCATCGGGTCGATGCTGCATCCACATTGGTGAGTATTATTGTTTTTATTTTATCCTGCACCTCTTTTAAAATATGTCAAATTGATATTCATGTCATCACTTATCCTAGAAGTGGAATAATACTACGCAAATATACAACAAATAGGGCAGCTGCTACACAAAATGTGACAAATTTTAAATGAAGGAATAAAGAAAATAACCCCCTCAAATGGGACTTTGACAGACCACCCACTCAAAAATGTATAAAAAGCAATCTTTAATGATGTAGAGTAAAAGCCATATAAAATCCGCATAAGACAAAATGCACAACGTATATTACTTGGAAAATCAAACAAATGCTGTACACATGATTATCATACAATGTAAATGCCCAAATGCCCGACGCTTTTCCGGTATGAAAGGTTCAAATACCTTCCTCAGGGGCCGAGGCTTCAAAAGGTTTTTTTACATACATATAGATTCCAGTGTGATGATTCCATGTATAGACAGGCACTGAGGACAGAAAGGTCCATATTATTATTGCATAACTCTCTGACTGTGAATATAGGGCAAATTCTCAAAGTGCATAATATCTGCAATATCCATCCTGTAGTGTATAGCTGTGTAGTTCACATCCAGGTATGTGGGACAAACCGTTACTAAAGCCTGTAAATATTGGCTGAGTAACCAAGGGATCAATGTCCAGATGTCCCACAAATTTTAAACAAAGAGTTTAGAAAAATGTAGCGCTAACAATGTGATACAGTGCAAGGAGAAAAATGTGAAAAATCAAACCCAATGCATGTGGAAATGTACCTAAATGTGACAGTCATACACAAAGTAAAAAGTCCAAAATGAAGTGAATTATATCAAAGTCCAAAGGAAGAGCATGACAATAAGGTGTCAATCTTCTATCGTGCAAACGACCTTAAGAGACTTCAACAGTGGTGGATCCAATAGATGAAATAAGATGAGGTACTCTTACCAGAAAGGATGGAGCCGGATGTCATCGACACCGGGTCAAAAAGGCTTGAATGATCAAATCATTGGCTCTCTCTGATGGAAGTAGAAGTCTGGTGTCTCCACAGCTATCACCAGACGACCTAATGGAACTCTGCAGGACTGGAGACACGATGTGTCCAAAAAAAAACAGGCCACAGCAACTCTCCTCGAAATAACTTCTCATGTGTTCAGTCTAAGACTAAGTACTGATTTCATAAAGCTTGCCTGAGAAAAAAGGGGGTGGGGAGCTGAAACACACACACACACACACACACACACACACACACACACACACACACACACACACACACACACACACACACACACACACACACACACACACACACACACACACACACACACACACACACACACACACACACACACACACACCTTCCCATCGCCATTTTTCTCTTGGTGTCAGGAAAGTTTGTCATTCATTCTGATATCAGCAGAGGAATGAAGCAGCAGACAGAAATTACTTGGCACTCTTAATCGCGACAAGTACACACTATAGATGGATGTGCTTTGTTCATATTTCTTGTCTGAGGTTTAAAACCACTT